>JAPFRF010000014.1:2402500-5027500 GCA_029282475.1 Phrynocephalus forsythii | reverse complement strand
ACCCTGTGGTAAGCTGGAAAGCTCTTCTGCCGATCTGGACTGCTTTCAAGGTTTTATTTTTTTTTTTTTGTTAAGTGAGATGATTGGTTTTTCATGCATATGGGGTGGTGGGTGTGTTTTGCTCTTGGTGCCAGAATCTCACCTGCATGGAACTAACAGGCTTGGGGGGTTGTAACTTTTTGAGCAGTTCCCTTTTGCTGTTATTTTGGTGGCGTCTGAAATATTGTGCACATCCCCCTGCCAAAAAAATTAAAAAGAGGCCACTTGCAAAAAAAAAAAAAACACAAATGTGCAGTTACAAAGAAAGGAGGTGTCTGTTGAGCAACTTAGCAACCCTAAGAGAGGTTATTGAAAGATGCTCAAATGTGCCTGGGTGTGAAAGAGAAGCCCTGTTGTTTGCATATTTTTAAAACAAAAACCCTTAGGTTTACTACATTGAGTGTTAGCAGTGAAACCACATCTGCTCCTGAGATCCATCCAAGGATGGATCTCAGACCATCATTTCTATTCCCTCGGACCTACTTTCCTCCCAAGGCTCAAATTTTAAGAAGAGGATCTGAGGCCCAAAAAGAAAAAAAAGAAAAAAGACCTTTTTGTTTTGTTATGGCAAATCAGTTCCTAATATTTCCAATCAAAAAGATCAGGTAACATGTTAAGGAGAAAGGCCTGAGACTGTGGAGAGACAGTGGCAGGCCAGAGAAGACCAAGAGTGGATAACTGGTAGGGTCTCCAGATGTTGTCCATAATCATTGGCTATGATGGGCAGATGGCAGTTGTATTCCATCAACATCTGGACTGTATCAGGATAGTCTGTCCCTCATGTTGATGATACCGTATTACATGGACAAAGCTAGCTTTCAGTGTTTGGTCTGAATTTTACTGCATGGCACACAACACACACACACACACACACACACACACACACACACACACACACACACACACACACACACACACACACACACACACACACACACACACACACACACACATTCATGTTGCTGTCTTAGTGTTATGGATTGGTGGTCTGTGGTAGGATATCATTCAGAAAGATGAACGGAAACCCAGTCTTCCCTCCTGGAATAGCTTTGAGTGTGGAAAAGATTTGTGTCCTTAATTAATACAAAGTTAAGAAGAGTCTTGACATCCCTCCACTCAAAGTATGAGAAACCTCTAGATGTTGATGAAGCCTGGATCCCAGATGGCCCCAGCGAACACCACCACTGGCCAGTGAGGGTTGGAACTCCCCTCTAACAACATCTGGAATGGTGCATGTTCTGTACCCGTCTTCTGCTCTGCAGCTCACCTGCAGTTGGTCCAGAAAGAGAGATTTCTTCCCATATTGGTTCTCCCTGATCTGAAGATCTCAAGGAAATCCCTTTGGGACTCCTGGCTGGTTTCCAGTGATGTCAGTCAGTGACTAAAGTGTTTTAGTTTATGACTGAAACTCGATGCCTCACAAGGTGTTGTTTGGAGCACCAGGAAGATACATGAGATGTTACCTACCCAAATCTAATGAATGAAGCCTTTGATGGGGATCCCAGTGGTCAAAGGGTCATTACCTAGCCTAGAAAGTCATTCTGATAGCTCTTCCTCCTGAGGGAGACAGAGAACCTGTCCAGCAGACTTTCCACTCTTGAATAAGTTGCTCAAACTAGTTGGAGTCCAACAGCAGTTTGGGATTTATCTGCACTCCCCAGCCATCATAGCTTGGTGGCATTGTTGTGGCTTCATGGTTAAGGATCCAACAATGAATCCTTAACCATCCTGGGGATTATCGTTTGGCAAGGGCCTTTGAGTTCTCTTCCATAGTTCTGACAAGAGAATTGCAAGTCCCGTTCTGAACCAGCAATCCGAGGAATCGGGTATCTCATAGAATGGAGCCATAAGAATTAAGAAACATGTGTGTAAAGAAGATGAACTCAAGCGGTGTAAAGAAAATCCATTTGTGAGTTCAAGGCATTATCACACAGATCTCTAGCATCTGTAATCGCAATGATCAGAGGCGTTAGGAGCTGGTGTACTGAAAGGTTTGGCTTCCTGTACCTGGACTTAAGCTATAGTCTAGTCTCAGCTGAGCCATGGAACTCAACTGGAGACCCTGAGTCAATCAGTCTCTTCCAGCTGGGCCTACCTTGTAGGACCGTTGTGAGAAGCAGAGGAAGGTGACTTTTATATTGTCAGGCATTCATGTAGAAAGAAGGTGGAGTCTCAAGGAGAAGAACCATGCTCCTGTTATTTCGCTAGCTGTGATGTGAGAACAAAGCCTGAAGGTGTAAGTAAGAGATAAGTAGCCTTGCAAATGGGACCCAAGCATAGGGCTTGGAATTGGAGCTGCAGCCCCAAATGAGTGAAACTTGAAGGCTAAAAGGTAGGAGGAGATTTTGTAGTCCTTGCTTCTCTGCCTCTCTTTACCTGTTGTCAAGATCTGTTGTGACCAGCAAGGGAAGTAGCATTAAAGTAGCAAAGTTGAGTTGCAATCTCATTGAAACATCTCTAGAAGAGGAAGAATGGACCACCATTACAATGAAATCAGGATCTGTAGTCTGAAAGATAAGACAGTGGTGTGCTTTGTTATAAGACATGCTTTCTCAAGGACTGCCAGTCCCAGAATTCTGTGTGCATGGGAGGGAGGAGCATTGGTCCCCAACTTTGGCTCACTAGATATTCTTGGACTATAATTCCCAGAAGTATTCCCCACTTGTGGTGCTAGCCAGGATTTCTGGGAGTTGCAGTCCAAGAATATCTGGAGAATCAAGGTTGGGAGCCACTGGTCTAGAAGGAGTGCTTGGTTGCCAGGTGTTACAGGAGTGAAAGCCCACCTTCAGGTTGGACACGGGCTGCTCCTTCTCATCCACCTTTGAGAAAGGATGTGGACATTTTAGGAGCCAGGAAGCCAGTCTTCACAGAGGTCAAGCGGTGTCCATTTTGGTTTGGGATGCAGATGCCATGAATGAAGGACATAAGGTTGCTCATTTCTTGGCTGCCTTTTCTGCCTTACTTCTGAGGGACAGGCCATGGGAACACAAGATAAATAAGTGTAACTTCAGGAAACTGCCCTTGGCAGGACAGAGATCCACCCTAGGAGGATGGATGTGCTGAGAGGGTGGAACAAATAAGGGACATGGAGGACAACCACTGGCACATGGGATAAACTGGACCACAAGCTGTCACCTTTCCTGGTGGAGGCCTGCAAGTTTTCACAAAGACGTTGGTGGCTGGCTGTTTTATATTGCTCTACTTCTGACCACAGAGCTACCAAATGTGGTCAAAAGTTGATGGAGTGGAAGTCCCCACAACAGCCCTGGAATTTGTCTCTGCCACTAACGTTTAGTATAGGGGTGAGATGTTCAACTCTGATCATCAGCCAGGATGTCTTGGGCCAAGGAGATTGGGAAGCCTAAGAACTCCTGAGCAGACTTCAGCCACTCAACCAAGGACTGGCCTGTGAGCATCATCGTCGGGGCTAAGGGCCCATGGTAAAGAGCTCCCTTGATTTCACTGAGACAGCTGTCACATGCAGCTTGGGGTAGATCGGGGCCAAGGGGAGTCTAGGGCTCTGAAGTAGTCACTGTATGTCCAAGACACAGTTGAAATTTGGGGGGGTGAGGCACCCCCCTGGTCCAACTGCCCCTAGAGCAGGCATGTCCAAACTTCGGCCTTCCAGATGTTTTGGACCACAACTCCCACAGTCCTTTGCCATTAGAAATACAGGCTTGGAATTCTGGGAGTTGTGGTCCAAAACATCAGGAGGGCCGAAGTTTGGACACGCCTGCCCTAGAGGGATGGAGAGATTTCCAGATAGATGACTTTAAAAAAAAAAAGCTTTCCAAGAGAAAAAGCTTCCAGATTGAATAACTGAGTATCAATAAAAACAGTAACCATGGAGACAGTCACATCCTCCAGGTACCATCAGAATGATGACATAAGAGGAAGGAGGAAGGAGGAATATAGAGAAATTCAGGCTCCCATTCTGAAGCTGACAAGGTTATTCTAAAGGCTTCGGAGAAATGAGCTGTCAAGACTTGGGAGCCCCAACCTTGTTGAACCTGTCACTGCATTTTGAAGGAGGGGTTTTGGTCTTTTGGTTTACAAGTTTGGGGTCATTTGCAAATTGGGCCCTGTAATTCTACTGGGGGGGGGCTTCACCTGCTCATCTCTCTGGTTTAGAGAAGTGATGCTCACAACTGGGGATGTTTTAAAAATTAAAACAAACTATGGCTGATCATACTGATGAGCATGTAAGCTGCTTTTCCATTTAAAAGCCGCTTACCTGTTCAGCTCAGTGATCGATTGCGGAAAAAGCTTTCAAAACACCTTTGGCTGGATTACCTGCCTCTTTTTTTGCCCAAGGCTGGGATCGTGGTCTTGACCTTGTTAAACAGCCACAGAACATTTTAAAACATGTCCTGCCCATTAAGTTTCCAATATGGCATTGGCTTTATTGCTGGAGTCCCAGGTGCTTGCAGCAAGTTATATTTTTGTTTGACGTTTAAGGCCACAACATTACACCTCTGTCCTGGCCAGAACAAAACAAATTGTGAGTGTTGTTGCAGTTTTTCCAAGTATGCTTTGGTTCGGACAAGTCCTGCCTGTTTGTTGACATTTTAGGGAAACATATATTTGTATGCAATATATATGAACTAGGTGAGGTTTTCTTTAAGAAGGAAGGAAGGAAGGAAGGAAGGAAGGAAGGAAGGAAGGAAGGAAGAAAGAAAAACAATGACGTTTTTGGAAGTTTTGAGGGAAACAGCTGCTTCTAAAGAAAGCCTCAGATCTTGCATAAACCTGTGATATAATTATGAGAGCCACTTCACTACCTGTGAAAATGTAAGTCAGCTGTGACTTGCAGAGCCAGAGAAAGTGGCAGGCAAATAAGGAAACCCTCGTCATAACCAAATGCAACGTTGCTAAATAAATGCAGAAGAAGTTTGGGTTTGGTACCACAGATCTAACATGGTTCTGTACTCCGTGTGTCTCGATGCTTCCAGCTTGCTGTGGAGCCCGGCTTATCAGGCCCATCCAGTTGTTTATGAGCCTAATTGGAATCAGAGGTATTTCAGGTGGTTGGTTATTGCATGACCACTCCCAGGGAATGTCCATCTAGCAAGGATTCAAACCTAGGTCTGTTGAGCCATAGAGACTTGCTCTGTCCTCCTACACAAATGATCATTTCTCGCCTGATAAAATAGAGTTTCTCCCTGGACGTCTGAATTTGACATGACCGGTTTTATCAATTTAGGTCTGTATTTTCATATGGGGCAGCATGTTTTTGTCACAGGCCATCCAGTTGCTTCCGAGTTATGGTGACTCTTAAACAGTTGGATTGGCTTGCTTGCTTGTGCTTTGTTCTGTTTTTGAGTGGTGTGAGATGTTCACGGAACAGTTTTTACCAGTGCCAGTGCTATAGAAGGTTTTCAGGGCCACCCGGGGTTAGAACCTGGGTCTTGTGAATGCTAATCCATCACTTGACCTGCACTATCACACTTGCGCCTTCCGATACACCACAAGCCTGATTATGCAGGATGCACAGACAAGAATCAAGTCGCCCTTCCAAAGGAGCTTACTATAGAGTATGCCTGCTTCCCATTAGGATGGGCGTGCAAATTAGTGTTTTACAAAGCCAGCTCTGAGCACGTTGTTTTCAGGGGTGATCAACCCATGGTAGATCCCAGAGAGGTTACTCAGCCCCCCTGTGCCTGCTAAATATTGCCCACTCTTGAGAAGACCATACAAAAGTGTCTTGTACCAAGCAAAACTCTGGGTTTTTCTGCTCCAGTATTGCCATCTCTTGACTTGAAGGTAGCCTTCAGCACCTCGGACAGCTCTATAAAGTTTGGACGAAGATGCAGACATTGATTCTCTGCACCCAGAGTCGCTTTTTTCTATCTGTTTACTGTGCTGTATTCCTCTATGCAACCTGAGTGGCCCTGGGGCCTTCGTGGTGCTGACTAAATAATATCATTTTATTTGAATTCGATTTGTAAGAGTGCCAGAGCTCCATGCAACAGCTTAAAGGGCAGAAAGCGAAAAGGGTTGCTGAAAAGCATTTTCTGGATGGAGGCCCAGGGAAGCAGCACACTTTGTGATAATTGGCCAAACAGTCAATCTATCTTGACAAACTTGAGTCTTCTTTGATCTCTGAAGCGTAGGACCTCTGGGCCACCAAAGCTCCTGGGCCATAGCCATAGAGATGGTAAATTCCAGCCAAAAGCCACCATTGAATACCCTCCCTTCTTGAGTCCTTTCTCTCTTCCTCACTCCATGGAGGATCCTGTTTCGAGATGGGCACGAACCGCTGGTGTGGTGGTTCGTGCTGATTCGTTTAGTGGCTGAAATAGTGTTTGGCATGACCCTGCCCCGCCTTCAGCAGCTGGCGCCCACTCAGAGGCAGCATCCACTGGGGGCACTGCCTCTGAGTGGGTGCCTGCTGGAGGAGGCGGGGCCGGGAACCACCAAACCAGCAATTCATGCCCATCTCTATGCCTGGTGTACTATTGAATAGGAGGGTCATGGGGAGTACTTGCTAAGTTGCATTTTCTGTCTTGCCTTTAATCCTCCACTGAACCAGATGAATTATTATGCCTGGCTCCCTCTCCAGTGAATTCCACAGCTCACTGGGGGCTAGACTTTTGGGGGGGGTTGAGCTCCAGTCCAGTATTTGACCCCTAAAGAGATCTGATGAGGTGTGAGAATGTGTGTCTGAGGACATACAATTGGCACTTAATCAAAACACCATTGCACAATTGGAGCCCTGCACGGGTATGTAAAATATTAAACCAGGGACTCTCAGGGAGTGGATAGCCTGAAGCTGTGCTCCACGGCCACTGCAATAAATATTGGGCGTTGTTATTTTCTCCTTTAACGTTTTCTGTCTCCTTCATTGGCCTGTCTCTTGATAAATGTTTTTTAGTTTTACTAAAAACTAAAGTTATATCGTCTCCTGCCTTAAGGTTTCTGAGTGCAGCCAAAATAAAACTGAAACGACTGGGGCGTGTGCCATGAAATTCTTGTAGCTAAAAATATTGTTTTGTTTTGTGACAGTGTGCTTTTGGTTTGGTTTCACCGCTTATTGTCCTGTTGTATTGTGGTTTGCACTATTGTGGACTGTCCAGAGTGACGTTGCTACCAGATGGATGATACATAAATAAATAAATAAATAAATAAATAAATAAATAAATAAATAAATAAATAAATAAATAAATAACAAAGAACTTTTGTTAATGTTGGCCATGAAGATGCCCAGTGGAAAAACATTATATTTAGTTTGTTCTCCTAATGTTGATAGAGCCTGTCCCCATTTATTTTATTATTTTGATATGGAAATTATCTACATTCTATTAAACAGGACTTTCATTGCAGTATAACAGCATCTATGAAGCATGGGCTTGCTTGTTTAATTAGTTATGTGCCTCACATGGCGGGAGGCCAGCCAGCCTTGGAAACTCTGGACAGTCCAGTAAAAGTTTGAGGGGGGAGAGAATTAACAAGACTGTATATTGTAGATTGAGGATGTTGAAGGTCAATGTGTTCTAGTACCTAGAGTTTGGTGGGGGTGGGGGTGGGGGGGGTCAATTGTTGATCAGAATCTCTGGATCAGTGCTACATTTCTCAGGTTTACTAGCTGGCAGTAGAACAGAAACGTTGACTACAATTTGTTGTACAGTGGACCCTTGTATAACAAACAGTTTGTATAACATAAAATTTGTACAACATAAAATATTCCGGAGATAGGGGAAATTTGCTTAACAGAATCGCCTATGGGCCAAATCCGTACAACATAAAAGTGGGATTACTCCATTTTCAATGCATTCTTATGGGGAATTTGTATAAAGGAAAATTTGCTTAACATAATTTCATTTGGAATGAATTAATTCCTTTATACAAGATACCACTGTATTTACAAATGCTATAGATAGCTCATATCTGGAAGGAGTGCTCCCTTGAGCATCAAAAAGTCATCATAAGGGAAAGCATTGTGGCATCTGTGAAATGTAAGCAGCCTCCATTGTAGATCAGATCTTGGAGATATACATAAATGGAGGGGGTGATCATAGTGATGGAGAAGAAAATGTAAGTGCAGGAAAGGATGTATCTTTCTGCAGATGTGCTTTGGATCATATCCTGCCTTGGAAAATTGTCCCAGAGCCATGTTCCTTAGACCTGATCCCTGAAATGTTGCCCAAGTCATCTGTTACCCATGGTGGCAGAGGAAAACCTGGCAGCCAGTACACTTTGTGCAAATAGTATCTTTGTGTGTGTTGGGGGGGGTCTCCTTTCCCTGTAGAACTGGCTGTTCTGTAAGCTGCGCGGTCGTTCTAGTCAATTACGAACATAAGAACATAAGAAGAGCCATGCTGGATCAGTCCAAAGGCCCATCTAGTCCAGCTTCCTGTATCTCACAGTGACCCCACCAAATGCCTCTGGGAGTACATGAGACTACAAATCTGTCTCCCGATACCACTCCCCTGCATCTGGCCCTTGAAGTATCCTGGTTTTTAAGCCTGGAGGTGACACATCTCCATCATGGTTTGTAACCTGTGATGGACTTTTCCTCCAGGATTCTGTCCAATCCCCTTTTGAAGGCATCCAGGCCAGATGCCATCACCACCTCCTGTGGTAGGGAGTTCCACAGACTAACAACACGCTGGGGTAAAAAATATTTTCTTTTGTCTGTTCTCACTCTTCCAACGCTCAATTTGAGTGGATGTCCCCTAGTTCTGGTATTTCTGGTATTTTGTGAGGGGGAGAAGAGCGTCCCTCTCTCCACTTTACTCATGCCCTGCATTATTTTGTACATCTCAATCATATCCCCCCTCAGGCACCTTTTTTCCTGACTAAAGAGCCCCAAATGTTTTAGCCTTTCCTCTTAAGGGAGCAAACCCCAAACCACCCCACCCAGGAATCATTTTAGTCGCTCTCTTCTGCACCTTTTCCAGTTCCACTATGTCTTTTTTGACATGCGCCAGTTCCACAATGTCTTTTTACAACACTTCTGGGTACTTGACATCTCAGAGCGACTCAACAGTCTTTTCTCTCCAAGTAAAAGGCACCAAGTATCTCCTTGGTTACATGCAAGGAAGGCACCCAGGACAGAGTCCGCTGGCAATAATTGATTTCTAAGGGCGGGGGGGGGATACACCCTCTTGCCTCTACCCAGAACTTCCACAAGCTGATCCAGTAGGAATCAAGATAAACACGGGTTCAAAAGTGTTTTGAGAGCAATAACAGGAAGTGTGTTATATAAACATCTGGGTCCCATTTCAACCCAGTGCCACTGATAACGGCTTTGTGATCCAAGCGCCAATTTCACATGAAGGATGGGAACGGTGCGACCTTTCAAAAGTCATGAAAACTGCCACTTCCGCCACGGCGCCTCATGGGCTTTGCCAATGGCAGGGATTCATGGGAATTGTAGTCCAACAAGAGTGTGCATGTCAAACATGCCCCACCCACCTCCTGTTTTCTAATCAAGGATTTCCAGAGACTGAAAACCTGGCATTCCAAGGAGGAGAAATTCAGATTTCCACTTTTTAAAGGGTGTAATTCCAGGCTTATTGTTCATGCTGATGAGATGGGTGTCAGGATTTGTTTTGAGGGTAAATCCGCTCCCCTCTGATATTTTAAAATGTTGGTGGATGAATAATTTAGGTAAATAATAAATAAAAAAATTTAGCCTCACCCATTAAAGTGGCTTCCACTGATTAACCATGGAGTCAGTTGACTTTTTTCCTGGAATGCAAGTTTATAAGAGAGAACTTGAGGAGAGAGGAAGGAGAGGGCAGACTGGTCTACAATTTAATTTGATTTAATGTGCATGCCACCATTCTCCTAGGATTGTGAGAATCATCCTGGTGAAATTTCAGGCTGCAATTCTTGCTCTGCTTTGAGCCATTGTTAGAGATAGAGGAGGAGGTGGGAGAATCACAGGGTTATTAGTGTAAAAGCATGGGGCTTTTTTCCTCCCTTTGAAACTGGTATATGAAAATAAGCAGAATATATTGAATATATATCAAGCGTCTTGAGGTCATTTTGGAGACAAACAAGAAAAAAAAATAGGTGGCTGAATTAGACCCCCTCAAAATAACAGCTCAGTCTGCATTTAAAAAAACAACACTCTGAGAGCTTGTTCAGTGTGAGTTTATGTGCGAGAGAGACCAACAGAAAGACAGGGAGGGGACTTGTCCTGCTGCTATTTTTGGAGGTGGTTCCGCTGTGTTATATGTCTTGATGCTATATGATGAGTGTCAAGTTTGGAGGCTTCTGGAGGAACCTGGAATGTAGCATCTTACTTGGGAATTACAGTGTTTTCCCAGTGCAATCAGTAAATTCAGGACCCAGCTACTGTATCCTCTGACATCAATTCTGAACTTTTTGGGAGTAAAGGTCAGCATTAGTATACCTGACTGTTGGTGATCCTTTTGTTCAACTAAAAGGCAGAATTTAAAAAAAAATGGTTTGGACTAAAAATGATCAAAAAATGGGAAAATATCCCCTCTGGTTTTGTGGACAATGACCTCAGCTATCCCCGTGGCCAGTAGTATTTTGGTAGCTGTAGTTTCAGTAGCCAAGATTCCCGCATCTCTTCAACATGTTAGAAAGATGGCATCTTAATTTGGGGTAAATGTCAAACAGGGGTAAGATGATGGGAGTTGCGCTGGTGGCTGAATCCCACAGCAAAACAGGGGGCATTGCAAGTCGAAAGGCCCTTCAGGGAGCTGCTTCGCCAGCCAGCCAGCCAGCCAGGTTTCTTGTGGTTGGGTAGTGCTCACCTCTATGAGCCCCAGGCATTTATGGTCATTTACAGCCAGCAGTGCCCAGCAGAAAAAGGCATTCCATAAAGAAGGGCTTCCCTACCTTGGGTTCCCAGGTGTTCTTGGATTAAAACTCCCAGAAGCCTTCACCACTGTGCTTGTGCTGGCCAGGCTTTCTGGAAGTTGCAGCCCCAAAACATCTGGAGAACCCAAAGTTATGATAGCTCAACCTTAAAGCTACGGAGTTCCGCATGTGGAATTGTCACTCTAGGACAGTGATGGCAAACCTGTGGCAGGGGTGCCAAAGGTGGCCCTCGGAGCCCTTTCTGTGGGCACCCGACATTGCCCCTTCATAGCCACCTGTATACAGGTTAAATTACTGTATTGGCACTTTGCAAAAAAATTAGTGGGTTTTGAATTGCAGTTTGGGCACTCAGTCTCTAAAAGGTTTGCCATCACAGCTCTAGGAACAGTCTGTCTTCCTTATTTATTTATTTATTTATTTATTTATTTGTTTGTTTGTTTATTTATTTATTTATTTATTTATTTATTTATTTATTTATTTATTTATTTATTTATTGGACTTATATCCCGCCCATCTTCTCAGGAGGGAACTCTGGGCGGCTAACAATAAAAACAGTAGAACAAAGTAAAACAAATACAAAATGAGGGAAACAAAATACAACAAAGATGGCAGTGGGCGGGGGAAAAAACTAATTAGGAAGGTCGCCAAATGCCTCCCTGAAAAGGTGGGTCTTCAGTGCCTTTTTAAAGGCAGGCAGGGACTCTGCTAGGCGCAGCTCACTGGGGAGATGGTTCCAGGGCATAGGCCCCACCACAGAGAAGGCGCGGTCACGCGTGCACGATTTCCGTGCCTCCTTGGGTGTGGCCACCCTCAGTGAGAGCGCCTGCGCCCGTCTTGTGGGTCTGGCCCCAGTTGATCTTTGAGAGATACGCTCCGCCAGATACTCTGGTCCCAGGCCATGGAGGGCTTTGAAACTCAAAACCAGGACCTTGAACCTAATCCGGAGGACAACGGGTAAACAGTGCAAGCGAGCCAGGACTGGGGTTATGTGCTCGAATCTCCGAGCACCCACCACCAGCCTGGCCACCGCGTTCTGCACCCGCTGTAGCCTCCAAACCAGGGTCAAGGGCAACCCCACATAGACAGCATTGCAATAGTCGATCCTCAAGATCACTAGGGCCTGCACAACTGTCCTCAGGGAGGACTCATCAAGGTACTGGCGGATCTGGGCGATCCTGCGGAGCTGGATAAAAGCAGCCCTGAAAGCAGCCGTCACCTGGGCTTCCAGGGAGAGGGCTGAGTCCAGGACCATGCCCAGATTCCTGGCCCTGTCCGTAGGCTGGAAGGAAACACCCCCCAGTTTAGGGAGGGGGCATTCTACCCAGACGAGGGCGCCCCAAAGAACAGAACCTCCGTCTTCTCCGGATTCAGCTTGAGCCGGTTATCTCTGGTCCATTCCAAGACCGCCTCCAGACACAGATCGAGGGAGTGAATTGCCTCCTCTGCAGACGAGGAAAAGGAGAGATAGAGCTGTGTGTCATCAGCGTACTGATGACAGCGAACTCCAAATCTCCTGATGACCTCCGCCAGCAGCCTCATATAAACATTGAACAGCATGGGTGAGATTGCCGATCCCTGGGGCACCCCACATGGGAGAGTCCAAGGAGCCGACAAGTCATCACCCAGCTGAACCCACTGAGTCCGGCCACTAAGGAAGGAACAAAGCCAGGCCAAAGCCTGACCCCCAATTCCCGCCTCGGCCAACCGGACCAACAGGTTACCGTGGTCAACGGTATCAAAGGCAGCTGACAGATCAAGGAGAACCAGCAGGGAGGAGCCCCCCCACCAATCGGCCTCCCTGAGGAGGTCATCCTGCAGAGCGACCAGGGCAGTCTCGGTCCCACGAAGGGTTCTGAAACCAGACTGGAAGGGATCCAGGATATGATTTTCCTCCAGGTACGACTGGAGCCTGACAGCAGCAACCCTCTCGACAACCTTGCCTAGGAAGGGAACAATGGCAATCGGACGATAGTTAGATAAATCGTCCGACGCCAGGCCAGGTTTTTTCAGAGTGGGTTTCACCACGGTCTCCTTCAATCGGGCAGGGAAACATCCCGCCCTGAAAGAGGCCGTGGCAATGGCCAAAACCCACTCAGGCATGTTCCCTTCCGCAGATTTAATGAGCCAAGCTGGGCAAGGGTCAAAGGGAGTGGCCGCCGGCCGGCAACGAGCCATAGCTCTGGAGGCCTCCGCCGAGGAAACCGGCCCAAACTCATCCAGGAGGGGAGAACAGAGGCGTGAGGCATCGGATATCCCAGAGGGTGGACTAGAGCAGCTGGGGGGCAAGTCGGAATGGATGGCCTCAATTTTTGATCTAAAATGGGCTGCAAATTGCTCGCTAGTGAAATCACTAGGAGGAGGCCGCAGCTGACTGGGATTGGAGAGGTCTCGAACCACCTGGCTTTCCCTCTGCAGCTTTCGGATTTTTATGATGCTGAATGTTTGTTTTTGAAGGATCTGAGCACTTTTGAGATTTAGGGAATTTTCAAACTTCAAATTCCATGGGGTTTGTGGATTTTTTCTTCCATTCTTCAGGAACCCCAGGCAGCAGCACCGAATTCAGACAAATTTGCTTTGACTGTGGCATACAAGATGCCGCTTATATGCTTGTGTTTTGTGTGTGATGTTACAGTGCGAGTGCACACCTACTTACTTACTTACTTATTGCCAGGTCTCCAATGGAGGAGACAGAGAGCCACTTGAGTGAAGAAAACGAGCTTTTAAAACCGCATGTTGGTTTGGAAACCAAAACCATTATCAGGATGAGGCCAAGTTTTAAAACCGTGGAAAACAGGACAAAATGTCCCCTTCCGTAAATAAAGACAGGCAGGGACAAATCCTTAGAGCAAGGAATGGATGGGGGAGGTGAAGAACTGTCTTCATAAGAACAGGCGGATACATCAATTAAGGGAAGGGAAAGAGTCCCCACAAGGTACTTGGAACTCCGCAGAGATTGTTTGTGTGACATCCCCGTGGCCGAACCCATGTCTGTCTCTGCCTTTGGAGTTTTTTTGTCTCAAGGACGGCCTTTTCCAGCTGACATCCGGAGAAGCCTTTGAGCCTTCTGATACAGAATATTTCCAGTCTGCTTTTTAATTATGGCATGCTGAATCCGTGTTTACAAAAATGTCTATCGTAAATAGCTTTGGGTGGGAGCCTTTGCCTGCCTCTGTGATGGCCACGTTGCCTTGCTTGTCTGGATACTCAGGCCAGGGAGCTGGCTTTGAAGAGGAGGCCAAACCCCACCTAAGCCCAGTGTGGGAAACCTGACACAATGCTGCTCGCTCTCTTTCCCAGCTGGGACAGTGACTGAAAAGTCCCACTCTTCCACTTCCCAGTTCATGGTAGCCTGATTGATCCATCTGGTCATCAACCCGTGGCCTTTTCTCTCATGTTTGTCATGGGTTGGGCTCCCCAAATTTGAACCTGGGGTGGCTGTTTCTTACATCTCAGTTGTTCAGTGGCTTTGTCTCCTGTTTCCCACCCCTGTTGGGTCTAGCGATTGGATTTATCCCTCATTTTCTGTATGTATTTCTTTTCCTAAAGGGGGTTGAAAGCAAAATCTATATCAGGATGCTATGTATATCAAGATAATGCATGTATCTGCATTTTTATCCTCTCCTAGGTTGGGGCCAGCAGCCAGAAATGGGCAGTAGCCTCCCACCCTCGGTGTAAAACAACCTTTCCAGGGAACCCTCTTTTTAAATAAGTGCATCCAAGCCAAATTCTTTCTCTGTTTTGAAGTATTTGTTCCCCTTCCTTTGATATTTAACAGTTCTCACAATGCTTGCTTTTATGTTGTTAATAGGCTGCTGCTTTAAATTAAGGGAATTGATGGGATGGTGGGGGTAAGGGTGTTTTTTTCCCCCATTTCCTTTATACTTTTATCTCCAGTTGTTCAGAGAGGCTGTAGTGGGACTAATCAGCCCAGGGGGGAGAGAAACAAAGATGCCCCATCACAAAGCAAAGCGCAAGGTCAGGTAGAAAAATCAAGCTTGGAGGAAGTCTTCTAGTAGGAAATTGACAATGACGCTCCCCTCCCAATAAAAATTCAACCAGGGTGCCATTTTATTGTTCTTAGGAGGGCTTTGTCTGCAAGCCTCCCTTGAATCTGGCCTCCAAGTGGGGAGAGGAGATGGGCTCTGATGAGGATGGGGGGAACCTGTGAGCTCTTTTGGGGGAGGGCAGCCCACAAATGCACAAGGCGACTCTTTGAAAAGCCAAGCACCCTGCCTCTGGTTATGAGAAGCTCTCTCTCTCTCTCTCTCTCTCTCTCTCTCTCTCTCTGTGTGTGTGTGTGTGTGTGTGTGTGTGTGTGTGTGTGTGAGAGAGAGAGAGAGAGAGAGAGAGAGAGAGAGAGAGAGAGAGAGAGAGAGAGTCCGTTGTCCACCGCCTGCAGTGCCGTGGGCTGGCTAGTAGCCCTGTTTCCCTGTTTTTTCCTCCACATTGTTTTCCTCTCCATGGAGAGAGACCGGTTCCTGGCCGCCCATTTGTGCCTCTAAAGGAGCCTGCGCCATCTTTACGCTCTGCCCTCCTTCACTCCTCCTTTTCTGGGATGTGTCAGGAGGACGGAGCCACTCTGGGTTCTCTGCTCCCTCCCATCCACCCTCTCCGTCTCCTCTCCTCCCTTTCCCTTCCCTTCCTTGCCTAAGACCCGCTCGCTCTCTGCATCTGCTCGGAGCACCATCCTTGGAAATGGCCGTTGCCTGCGTTTTATTTCTCCCTCTCTTTTTTTTTTGCCAGTGCACAAAACCCAGATCCTTACACAGCAAAGGGAGTCCTTCTGGCTGGCAGCTGCCTGCCCCTCCCTCCCCAACCTGCTTCAGAAGAGGCTGTTTTCTCCCAGAGAGAGAAACATCCAGGAGGACAGGAGGGAGAGGCTTGGTGGGGTGGGCACGAAGGCCATTTTAGCAGAAACCACTCCTCTCCCTCCCCCCCCTCTCTCTTGTTCCTGAGTCTCAGAAATAGGGTGGGTGGGGAATGGATGTCCCCTCCTCCTTTGGGTTTTTTTTGGGGGGGGATTCTGAATGGTGAATCTCTCGCTGCACTGTAACAAAAAGCCATAGGTAGCAATGGGGTAGTGGAAAGTGAAGGATAATTTGATAATTCTGGGATTTTTTTTGAGGGTGGGGGGACTATCATAATAGCTGCTGTTGTCCAAGCAGTTTCCGAGCGAGGCAACAACACCCAAATGACATAAAGAACAGGCGGCTCCCATTGCTGGCACTTGGAGGAGGATGGGGGATCCCTGGCAAGGTGGGTGGGTGGGGGATGTTGAAGGATTATTTGGGGGTTTCCCCCTCCCAACCTACACCCCAACCCCACCACTCCTCCATCATGCCCATGCACAGCCACGGAAATACAAAGGAAATGTGAGCTTTGTCCGGTCAGGTGGCACTGGGGGAAGGAGGGTGGGGGAGTCCCCCCTGCAAAAAAAAAAGGAGCTTGCAACCTTTCTCCAGATAAGACTTTCCTCACCCTATTGGTGGCCACACTTATTTCAGAGCAAAGGTGCTGGCAGTAGTGGTTTTCTGGTGAAATGTGCCATTGCTTCGTTCCAACCCATGGGGAATATTCTCCCTCCCCTCCTCCCCCCGGCAACAATATATATATATATACAATATACATTACAGCACACACACACACAACTTTGCCTCTTGGTCTATGTCCTGTCCTACTCCCTGTATGCCTCTGTGTGTGTGTGTGTGTGTGTGTGTGTGTGTGTGTGTGTGTGTGTGTGTCGTTACAGTTGTTACCGACTCTACATGACTCCATGTCCATGGAGTTTTCTTGGCAGGAGTAGTGGAGTGGTTTGCCAGGTCCTACTCCAGGCGCCTACAGCACCTGGTATTCCCTGGTGGTCTCCCATCCAAGTACTAACCAGGGCTGACCCTGCTTAGCTTCCGAAAGCAGGCGAGATCGGATGTGCTTATTAGGGCATCTAGGCAGTTCCTACTCCCTATATATATATATATATGAATGGACCTATATTCCTGATGCTGCTGTTGCTGGTCCATTCATCTCATGCAATTTAGCACCATAAGTTTGGAGTAAGGGAGGGAGAAGGGTGCAGACCCACCCACCCAAAACAAGGAATTTAACTCCCCCTTGCCTGCCCTCCACCCGCCCACTGTTAGGTCTCCTCCACTTGCACCCCCCACCCTGCTTATCCACGCCTGCGGGTGCAGGGGACGAGGCATAGTTGGCCAAAGGGCCCAGATCTTGGCATCATAATTCTGCCTCCCACACCGTGGGGGGGGGGGTCCTCATAAGACCGCCACACCCCCTTCCCCTTATTTCACTTGTGCAAAATGAGGTGAGCTGCAATCAGTTGCTTTCATGTGTTACTATGGGTTGGTGGGGTTAGAGAGGGCCAACAGCTATATAACATATGTGATAAAGCTGGCTTGGTAGCTCAGTGGTTTAGGTTTGGGCTTATAAAGGCAGAGGTTGGGAGTTCAATTCCCCCCGCTGGGCCTTCTGGGAGAAGAGCCAGCCTGGGTGACCTCAGGCAAGTGGCACCCAGTCCCAGGCATCTCCCCCCCGCCCCCGCCCCCAAGAAGAAGAGAAGGCTTAATCTCTTCCAAGAATTCCCTAGAAAACCCTGACAAAGGGGTCAAAGAAGTCAAAATCGACTTGAGGGCACACCATTACAAAGCTATAAGAACGAATGGTTAGCAATTACAGTAGGACCCCCATATCCACTGATCCACTGATTTTCCTTTTCCGGTTGGCAAAGGAAAAAATAAATACATAATCCTGTAGCTGCAAAGCAAGCTACTGTCATAAAACAGCAGCTGTAAAAAGCAAGGTTCTGCTTATATACCGCCCTATACCACTTCAAGTAGTCTCTGGGTGGCTTAGAGTTTAATTACAGTCTGCAGGCTACACATCCCCCCCCAGCAAAGTGGGTACTTATTTTACCAACCTCGGAAGGATAGAAGGCTGAGTTAATCCCAGGGGTTCAATCCCAGCCTGCTACCTGGGATTGAAGCCCTGGTCATGAGCAAACAGCAGTTGTAAAGCAAGCTGCTGTCATAAAACAGCAGTTTTGGGGGAATTTCCTTAGTGTTCTCTCTTATTCACGGTTTTCATTATCCACGGGAAGGCCTGGAACTAATCCCCAGTGGATACTGGGGTCCACTGTATACGCTCTTCCCAGTCTCTTCCTTGCTGTTCATGCTACTGATTTCCCTTTCACAACTTCTTCTTCTCGGAGGGCCAAACCTTCAGGTTGGCGAGAGGTTGTCATCAAAGCTTCTTCTGAAAATGCTGCTTTAGAAATGACTGTCGAAACAAGCTGCTTTGGGGGCTTGAAGATGGCCAGGCATGTGGTCCATAAACCGGTGGCCTTGGGATTTCAGGTTGCTGCTCGGTTGAATTCCACGTGGTCTGGATGAGGGGTAACCAGCCAACATCTCTTTCCACCCTACAGATTGATGAGCTCCCCGAGGGAGCCGTGAAGCCTCCAGCAAATAAATACCCTATCTTCTTTTTCGGGACTCATGAGACGTAAGTAGACTGAGGGCCATCTTTTAAAATCCATCGGGTAGTGAGCTCCTTCTCTTTGGCTCTAAGGTGCAGCTGATGGCGGCCACCTTAGATGTGGCCCAGGGCAGGGTTTCCCAGCTGTTCTTGGACTACAACTCCCAGAAGCCTTCTCCATGAGCTGGGGCTGGACAGAATCTCTGGGAGTTGTAGTCCAAGAACAGCTGGGGACCCAAGGCTAGACACCACTGGCCTAAAATAGCCAAAACATATACTGTACTCAAATTGGGGAGGCAGCCTTTTGCTTTTGAATGGATATGAAGAGGAACATGTCCGTCTTTTGTTTTCCTCGCACTGGATAGCTCAGTGGGTTAGGTCACTGGTTGTGGAGCCAGGGGTCGGGAGTTCGATTCCCCTACTGGGCCTCCTTGACAAGGGCTGGGCTTCATGATCCATTGAGTCCCTTCCATCTCTGCAGTTCAAAGGTTGTTTGTTTGTTTGTTTGTTTTTGTTGTTATTATCACACAGTAGACAAGATAACTGACCTGGATTTTGTATTACAAATCACTAGTCAAACACATTTTTATGATGATGATGATGATTATGATGATGGTTATTATTAAAGTCCGTACAGCATGGTGATATGTGGGCAAAATCGCCAAGACTGAAAATTTTTTCAAGCACTCCTTACACTCCCAACTGAAACAATAGATTTGGTCCATGGCTTTCCTATCATTTCCTTGAGAAACTCAGTGGCAATGGCCATGGGTCTTCTTTCTCCTTTTTTTATTTTCACAACCACCCTGCGAGGCAGGCCAGGCCAAGTGGGATTTGTGGCTAAACAGGGATCTACACCCAGATGCCCTCCCCCAATTCCTAAAAAAAAATTCCAAAAGGAAGAGCTGGTGGGATTCCTCCTTCAGCAATGGTTCAATGGACTCGCTGGACACACTCACTGAAGTCTCAGAGCGAGCCAGCAGCCTTGCAGGTACAGCAGCCTTGATACAGTTTGCTTGTGAGCAAATGTTAGAGAAACAGGGCTGGGCAGCCTCTCGATTGCTCCACAAATTGGCATCTTAATGTCAGTTCTGTTCCAGCACAGCGGAACACTGTCGTCATGGGTTCCTGTTATGATATTTTGATTTTCATCTTGCTGTTTAAAACGAACAGTAAAACTAACCCAAGGAAAACAATTGAGTGTGAACCAACTTCTCCCAATTTCCATTGGGATAGAAACAATGGGTGTAAGAAGCTCTTTAAGTATCCAATTAAAATGCAGTGGTACCTTGTTGTAAAGGAATTAATTCATTCCAAATGAAATTATGTTAAGCAAATTTTTCCTTTGTACAGATTTTCCATAGCAATGTATTGAAAACATATTAGTCCCTAATAGTGACCCTTTTTCTGTTGTACGGATTCACCCATAGGCGATTGTGTTAAGCGACTTTCCCCTATCTCTGGAATTTTTTTCCATTTAAGCTGATTTTCTGTTAAACAACCCGCTTGTTATATGGGG
This sequence comes from Phrynocephalus forsythii, assembly GCA_029282475.1. Lineage (NCBI taxonomy): Eukaryota > Metazoa > Chordata > Lepidosauria > Squamata > Agamidae > Phrynocephalus > Phrynocephalus forsythii. The sequence continues at coordinate 5,007,657 of JAPFRF010000014.1, read as the reverse complement.
GTCCACTGTATTAGTCAATCCTTACCTACCAGTGAGAGTGTCATCCTTCAACAGAACGCCCCCCCCCGTTTCGTCCAACTGAGGCGTGAGGAAGGTGGGACAGCCACAACAGTAGGGAGGTGCAAATCTGTGTTGCGTGGCCCATGACTCCCAGAACCACCACCACCCATGGCAACACAGAATTCTGGGTGATGGAGTCCAGTCAACACAAATCAGCACATCTGTCCAGGGTCTTGGTAGCAATGCAATCCATGGTTGTACCACAGGAGGGCAGATCCCACTAGCTAAACATCTGTTGCAGGTCATCCTACCAGTATAGATAGAAAAAGGAGTGGAGTAAAACACAGATCTTAGTAAGTATTTGGAAAGTGTCTGCAAATGAACAAGGCAGCAGCCTGTTTCTGTAACCAATAAATAAAGGAAGGTGAATAGCAGTGTCATTTGATTTTTTCCTTTTGCTAAAATGCAGTGCATTTTTGGGACCTAAGGACCTCTTCCCATACAAAGAGTATAAAGACAAGTTTGGGAAGTCGAACAAACGAAAAGGATTTAACGAAGGCCTGTGGGAAATCGAAAACAACCCCGGTGTCAAGTTTACTGGTTACCAGGTATGGGTGGTTTCCTTTTTTAACTTCTTTGTTTCATGGCTGCCTCTTGCTCAGTTAACGTACCCAACTGCAGACAATTTGATCGGTCAGGCGAGTTCAGAATTAGGAGGGTGGGTCAAATGGCCACAGCGCTGTTTTCTTCTCCCTGGCTGTTGTGTGCAAATTCCATTCAGACAAGTCTAAACAGCCAAGAAGCCGAACGGTGATCTTAACTGTTAGAGAAGTACGGCAATGGAACGTGTGGCATTTGGGAGGTGGCGAATACTGGCAGCATTCAAGAGAAATGTAGACAGCCACCTGGCAGCTCTCCTTTGCTTAGTTGTTCCTGCCTCCTGGGCTGCCTCCAACTTCATTATGCTGTGATTTCATTATTGTGCCAAGGATGCGTGACTTGTTCGTGGTTTCCTTCCCAAGGCAATTCAGCAACAGAGCTCGTCGGAAACCGAGGGCGAAGGAGGGAACACAGCAGATGCCAGCAGCGAGGAAGAAGGCGAGAGGGTAGAAGAAGATGGGAAGGGCAAAAGAAAGAACGAAAAAGCAGGCTCCAAACGGAAAAAATCCTACACTTCAAAGGTAACGTATCAGCTTCCCCGCTATTGACTATAACGTTGTTTAAGGACCATATACAGCCAGATCCACGAAGTCTGGACATGGGCTGAAAGTCAGGAAAAATTTCTTAACTGTTAGAGCAGTACGATAATGGAAACCATTTCATTAGGCGGTATTGAGCGGTACAGTACTAGAGGCATTCAAGAGAAAATGGGAGAACCATTGGTCATATCTACTTCGGTTTGAGCAGAGATTAGACCTGATGGTTTTAGGGCCCCCTTCTAACTCCATTATTCTTTCATTCTGTGATTCTGTGCACCAATCACTGATAGGTTGGACAAAACAAAACTTCTTTGATGTCCCATCAGATATAGGGTATCCAACCAGGGACTCAAAACCTTGGGTTCAGAGCCTTACCTGGTGGCACCACCATCAGCACTGGTCGTGTGACTCGCTCGAGTCTCCTTTCAAAACAAGAAGATTCTTTCTCTTTCTTTTATTTCCTACTTAGAAATCTTCCAAGCAGTCTCGGAAATCTCCCGGGGACGAAGATGACAAGGACTGCAAAGAGGAAGAAAACAAGAGCAGCTCCGATGCCGGAGAGGCCGGCAATGACACAAGGAACACTTCTTCAGACTCGCAGAAAACGAGTGAAGGGGTAAGACCTTCTCAGGTTAGAATCCGGTTGCCCTCCTAGGTAGTGCTCTGAAAGGACAATCCATGGCAGGAGGGCAAGAGCTCCAGCATGGTGGCATTGCCTATTTTAAAAGCCCCTACACCTGAGACTTGCATAAGCCTTGCACAGGGTGTGTGTGGCTGGCCATCAGCCATGCGGACCATCTGAGTTCCCAAGCCGGGTCAGAAAAGAATAGGATGAATGAAAAAAGCTTTATGGTAGGCAGTGCAGCACAGAGACTCAAGTGTCGAGCTTGGTCTATTTGCTCCTAAGTTGTAAAACTCACTGGGTGACCTTGGGCATATCCCTCTTGAGTGGCCTTCCTCACAAGACCGTTAGGAATAAAAAGTGTGCGGAGAGAAGAACCATATAGGTTTCCTTGAAGCAAAGCAAAGTGTTCTGCTTATATACCACCTCATACCACTTCAAGTAGTCTCTGGGCGGTTTACAGTTTAATTACAGTAATGCAGGCTACACATCGCCCCCCCCCCAGCAAGCTGAGTACTCAGTTTACCGACCTTGGAAGGATGGAAGGCTGAGTCAACCATGAGCCAGCTACCTGGGATTAAACCCCAGGTCGTGAGCACAGTTTAACTTGTGGCATTTAACCACTGCGCCATGGGGCAGTCACTGAAAGAAAGACCCCAAATAAAAGAAATTAAAATTAAATATCAGAGAGTATACTAGAGGGGAAAAGACCCTCATCTGTTTCTTTTCCTGATGCCTTTTGGGGGGCAGAAGGATTTTTGTTTAGAAATGCAAACCTTTTTCTGCAATGTGAATTGGGACAGGAAGGTTTTTTTTCTTTTCTTTTTTCTTTGGAGTGAGTGTTAATAAAAATTAACTTATTTTACTTCTATGCTGCCTTTTCTCCCAATTACAGGACCCAAGGTGGCTTACAAAACATCTTTTTAAAAAGCAAAAAATACAATAAATTATTGTGTTAGAAAAGAATTAAACATGTATAAGTATTAATCAGTTTAACTTGGAAGCAAGCCCTTCGCAGATATGGTGAACTTACTGAAATGGGCTCTAAGCAATGCAAGGAAAAACCCCTGGAGGGGGAAAAAGTATTGGTTGAAGATGTGTTGATTGACTCTACTGAAACTTTTTCTTTCTTTCTTTTTTAAAGGCATCTTTTCATCCCTTCTTTTTTCTCCCCTTTCTCCCCAGACTTAACCAACATATTGGCTGCTGAGTATGAAGGGAAGACACAAGAAAGTTACATGTTTGGTTGTCTAATATTCTTGGATTTGATAGAAGTCAGCACATCTGTTCATCAGCAGCATATCTGTATGCACATTTAGTCACATTCCTCCCTGTCCTGTTTGGCAAATGACTTTCGACTTTCCTGTCTCCCCAATCCGTTTCCTTTTCCGAATGGCATTTAATTTGATCGCACAACTACAGTCTCTCTGCCTACCCTGCCCCCGCAAACGTAGAATATTCAACAACGTGGCCGGTGTTGTGGTCTTCTCAGTTCTGAGGTACCTTTTCTTGCCCCAAGGAAAAGGCAAAACCTACCCTTGTTTGTTTGTTTTCCTTTTAAGAGAAAAAAATTACCAGTTTTGAAATTTGCCTTTAAAAAAAAAAAGAATAAAGATAAACTTGCTCGGGAATTGACTAATTACTCTCTGAGCCCTGAGCCTTCCTCTGCTCTATTCTCCATTACAAACTACATTTTTTTCAACTACTCCTTATCCATCCTTCCTTCTGTATTTTGTGTTGGAGTTTGTTTGCTTGTTTAATTTTTATTTTTAGAACTAATGGTTTGAAAACAGGGGTGGCCCACCGGCAGCCCGGCAGCTAGATTTGTGTCCCTCAAATGGATTCCATTTGGTACTTACCCCACCCCACCCCATCCCTGGCGATACCACAAGCCACAAACCCCTCCAAGTGCAGCCACCCTAGGGCGAACAATTTGCTTGCCATTCCATTTGTAAGGGGGGTGGGGTGGGAATAAGAATAAAAAGAAATATTTTCAAGGTGTAAGTAACAGGAGATAATCCCCATCTCTTTTCTGGATTTTGTATGCAACATGTAAATGTACATATTTGTATGTAACTCGGCACCTGAAGTCTGTTGTCCCTGAAGTCCTGAAGTCAAAAGGGCACCCGTTTTGCCCTAGAAAAAGAACAGGCTTGTATGTGCATCAAAAGTTCATCATCTCTTCTCTTCCTTCTAAGAACTGTCTGGAGATTAAAATGGGTCCCCTCCTCTCTTGTGGACTTTGGACATCTCTAGTTTTAAAACCTGACAAAACGTACTTGAGCGGCGGTCCTACTCAAGAACCAACAACAACAAAAAAAGGTCAATATCGTGAGAGAGAAAGAAAAACACCCTTCCTTTATTAGAAAACACCTAGGTAGCTATGCTCTTTAATACTTCTGAAAAATCATGATGTAACGTAAAGTTCTCTGACTTAGTTCCTTTATGTGCCGTTAGTGGAAGTCCTTTTGTTTCCTTAGAGGAATACATGGATTTTTTTAACCCCCTTCCCCAAGTGCCAAGATAAATTTGAACTTAACTTGGTTTTGAATGCCTTCCATGTTTAAGCTTAAGGGTGATATGGGAGCATGGGAGGGGGGGAGCCCCATAGTCCAGTTGAAAAGGAAAACCTGAAAGGCTTAAGAAGAAAAAGGCAAAAAAAAAAAAAAGATCCTGTCATCTTTTACTTTATTTTATTTTTTGGTTTTTCATATTTTTTCTACTTTCAACACTAGAACTAGACTAGTAAGTAAACATTCCAAAGCCCATTATTCTGTGTACATTATTGTTGCTATTGTGAGTATAGAGAATTTTATTTATTTTTTAATGCCAGCTTTTTATTGTGGAAACATATTGGTTTAGTCCAGTTTTGCGTACTCAAGGTTTGTAGTGGAAAAGTTTACTGTACAAAAAAAAAAAAAAAAAAATCGGGGAAAAAAATTCCAAAAAAAAAAAAGAAAAGAAAACCAAACAAAAACAAGCCCTATTGTTTTTACAGAATAAATATATTGGAATGTGTATCGGGAGTAAGGTTCAAGGTTGTAAGCAGCTACGTTAGCGTCGTATTTGGCTTCATACGTGTAATAATGTGAGGTATACATGTAACTCGAGTATTAAAGCAATGCATTCTGTTAACACTGAGTTGGTTCTAATAGAACACCCAACACCAGGCTCTCGTGTGTCCCAATTGCATTCTTATTTACGGCGCCCCTGGTTCTGTGAAATGCCCATAGGAACCACAGCCAAACAAAGTCTGTGTGTATTTTAGGTAAACAAACTCATTGTCCCATAGTTCTTGGTATATGGCTCTTATTTCAAGTATCATACGTGGAAGGGGCAGTGTCAGTTACACACAATAAGAGAAGTGAAGGTGATTATGTTAATCCATTGGGGGGGAATCAAATTAGAACACCAACAGCTCGGGATATTTTTATTAGGACCGACCACAATTCCGAAGTAGCGTGGATTCTCCCATGCTTCCGTGTTGCCCCCCCCCTCGTTCATTCGCATAATGTCACCTAGTTCTTAGCAGGAGTGTATCAATCTGAAAAGCACTGCCTAGATGCCCTAAACACATCCAATCTCTCCTGATTTCGGAAGCTAAGCAGGGTCAGCCCTGGTTAGTACTTGGATGGGCAACCACCAGGGAATACCAGGTGCTGTAGGCGCCTGGAGTAGGAAATGGCAAACCACTCCAGTATTCCTGCCAAAAAAACTCCATGGATGTGGGGTCACAAAGAGTTGGTCACGACTGTAATGACACAACACACACACACACACACATCCATCTGAAAAGATAGGGACTCTGCCCTGATCAGCTTGCAGTCGGTTTTAGCAACAGAGGAAGGAGAGGGGAGGAAGAAAGAGGGGCTGTCTACAAAGATCGTTAAAAGGTCTACATTCTATTCAAGTTTCTGGTCAGCAGGCAGCAGGGAGGAAGGGGCCAAAGTAGATTCAGCTCAATACGACACTGATACGAGACAAGCCGTGGTGGGTAAAGAACCACTTAACGCTGTCTAAAGCTCTTTAAATCTGCCTTTAGTTAAATTTGTAATTGGCTTGGGCAGTCAAAGCAGCTTAGCCAAGTATTCCATATGTTGTGGCTTTGATGCCTTTGGGCTGATGTGTTGGCATTCTAAAGACATAGCAGAAAAATGTGGCCCGTGGGAAAGGGGGGGGGGACAAAGAATAAAGGAAACAGCATCATGGCAAAAGACCAGAGGTCACCTTCCCTGACCATCAGCACTTTCCTCTTCATGAAGCACCGAGTTCCCAGTTTTATTTATTTATTTATTTATTTATTTATTTATTTATTTATTTATTTAGCTTATATGCCGCCCACTACCCAAAGGTCTCTGGGCGGCTTACAATCCAAAGAATAAAACAATTTAGAATAGTTAAGAGTAAAATATCAATAAATCATCAATAAAAACCTTACACTAAAATCATTATTCTAAAATTGTCATCAGCGGACATATTATATCAATTAAAAACCTTCTGGAACAGGAAGGTTTTTACCTGGCGCCGGAATGTAATCAGTGTTGGCGCCAGGCGGATCTCGATCGGGAGGGCATTCCATAGCTTGGGAGCAGCTGCCGAGAAGGCCCTGTGTCTACAGGCCATCCCTCTCACCTCATTGAGGGATGGCTCTTTCAAAAGGGCCCCCTGGCTAGATCTTAATTGCTGGGTAGGTTCGTATGGAAGGAGGTGATCCTTCAGGTATCTAGGTCCTAAGTCGTTTAGGTCCTAAGTCGTTGTGGTGTGTTGCGATCTTTCCCCCACTTCAGTGGACAACGCGGGGCAGAACATTTGACCGCTAGCTCACCCGATGGACCCAGCCTCATGATCTCTTTGGGAGAGTAGAAATGAGCCTGTCGGTACCTAGAATGGGGGAGGGGGAGGGGGCTTTTCTCACGCTTCAAGCATTCTGCTGTCACGAGTTTCCAGGTTGCAGAATTTCTTTCTGCAATTTTTATTCTGCCACCTGGCTAGGCTAATATGAAAAACACAGGAAGAGCTGCAAGCTGGTATGATGTTTCATGCCAACAGTCAGCTCCACCCTTGTGCCCGCAGTGTTGTGGGGGAAAAAAACCCAGGCAAGACTGGAGTTGCACTGGAAATGATGTTGAGGGCAGGTCGAATCTGTTCGCATGTTGAGTTGCACCACCTTCGCCTCTGCTGTGTGTTAAACCAGCGGTGAAAACACAAATGAAACCCAGCATGGTGTTGTGGATGCAGTGCCAGGCTAGGATTCATGCAACTCATGGCACTCAGCCACAGAAACCCACACCTTGAACATCTCACCCGCTTTGAAAACCCAACTGGACAGTGTGCGACCATACAATGGACTCAAGTTCTTCCGAGGTTGCCTTCCAGAAGTTATCCATGAGTTTGGAGACCACCTACTTGCATTCTCCCATGAAAACAAGGTCTCGAGATGGACTACGAAAGAGAGAAGTCTTTATTCTCAGCGCTTGTGTGTAACACAAGGTTATGGGGTGCCTTTCACGGGGAACCCCACAGAATTTGTCAACAGCAGTCCTCTTGCAGACATTTTTACTCTGCCTTCTCTTCTGGCTTGAGCTTCAAGAAAAACTCGGGACTGTGTACACATCTGTATGCCAACAGCTGGGGCATGATTCCGAACGTAAGGTTGACTATAAGAAACCATATCTTTCCTTCATCTGGGACTCTGTAGCTGTAGGGCGTTCTGGCATGTAGGGAAGCGCCAATGTGCGAAAATTGACCCTATGTGGAAGAAACAGAAGTGTAAATGGGAGTCATTGGGAATAACAACGAGGACAAAAGCATAAGTATTCCAGGCCTCCACACACATACTGCATTCACACATGACACTAGGCCATGGCTTGCATTGCAGTTGATCGTCCCAAGTTGCAATTTCTGTCACAGCCAACCAATGATTTCTGGTCTATTTCTCTCTTGGTTCTCTTGTCAACCTGTATCAGGGAAAGCTACAGAGCAAACAAGCCAGAGGCAAACCACCATTCAGATGTAACAACAAGCAATGGTTTCAATAAGCCAGAATCCATGAGCTAAGAACAAACCATGGCTTGAATTTGTGTGCAGCATGCTCACTTTGTTTGAACGGATGGGCTTGGACACGTCAACCGTCATAACGTTATTTTTAAAGATGACTTTTTAAAAAAAAAAAGACCTAAATATGCTACATAACTAACAGGGCTATCAGATTTATACCAGTTAGCAAAAAGCAGAATCCTGCACAGTTTTATGATGAGGACATGATCCAGCTGGGAAAGCTCACTGGTTGAATAACCAAATGCCCTAATTGCAAAGTGAATTGCGAGCTTCTAATTGCAAAGCTGTAAGTTCTATGCCTCCAAACTGGGGGATGGGCTGCGAAATGGTAAATGTGTTGCAATGTAGGAAAATGTAAAGTAATGCACATTGGAGCAAAGAATCAACACTTTATCAACTCATGGGCTCTGAGCCGTCTGTGAAGGATCAGGAAAGAGATCTTGTGCTAGTGCACAGCTCAATGAAGGTGTTTACCCAATGTGTGGCAACGGTGAAGAAGGCCAATTCCATGTTAGGGATGATCAAAAATGGAGTTGAAAATAAACAGCTAACATTATAATGCCATTGTACAAAACCATAGTAAGGCCGCACCTGGAGTATTGTGTACAATTCTGGTCACCGCATCTCAAAAATAAATAAATAGTGGAACTGGAAAAGATGCAGAAGAGAGTGACTAAAATGATTGCTGGGCTGGGGGACCTCCCTTATGAGGAAAGGTTAAAACATTTGGGGCTCTTTAGTCTGGAAAAAAGGTGCTTGAAGGGGGGGGTATGATTGAGACGTACAAAATAATGCAGGGCATGAGTAAAGTGGATAGAGGGACGCTCTTCTCCCTCTCGCAAAATACCAGAACTAGAGGACATCCACTCAAATTGAGGGCTGGGAGAGTAAGAACAGACAAAAGAAAATATTTTTTCACCCAGCACGTTGTTAGTCTGTGGAACTCCCTGCCACAGGAGGTGGTGATGGCATCTGGCCTGGATGCCTTCAAAAGGGGATTGGACAGATTCCTGGAGGAAAAGTCCATCCCAGGTTACAAACCATGAGGGAGAAGTGTAATCTCCAGGCTTTAAACCAAGGTACTTCAAGGGCCAGATGCAGGGGAGTGGTATCAGGAGACAGATCTAGTCTCGTGCACTCCCAAACACATCTGGCGGGGCCACTGTGAGATACAGGGAGCTGGACTAGATGGGCCTTTGACCTGATCCAGCACGGCTCTTCTTAGGTTCAAGAACTGGCTTTTCTACATCCAACATCTCTTTCAGCTCAGTCTTTCTTGAAACACTGCTCACAATTGAGGTATAAGCACTAACAGATCCTTGTAGTTTGCTAGCGTCCTGCCAGGAATCACAAAGTCATAAACAATCCCTCATTTCTGGTATACAATTAAACCTTGCAATTTCCTGCAACAGCCTTGGGACAAGGCAGCACAACGTGATTCCAGAAAAGCCCCAATCTGATCTCAGTGTGTTTATTTGTTTATTTTGAAGGACGACACAATGGTGTGCATTATCTCATTTCTCCAGAAAGGTCCCTGCACCCTCTGTGTGATAGAAAGTGGGCGAGGGACATTTGGGGAAACCACCCAGGACTCATCTGGAGCCCCAAGCAAATCTGCATCTAAGGTTACGTATAGTGTGGAGAGCTGGCCCAAGGTATATTTTTAGCCTAAACAAACATTTAAAGATAGAAGTGATGGGAAGAGGCCTCTGGGCGGTTGCCTTCTCTTTCTGCCTCCTGCCTGTTTATCCTCGGGTTCAAGCGAGGGCTCCTTTGGGTGTTGAGTGGACAGCTTTGCACCCGAAGTTTTGACCTGAACATTTCCCAGGCGGAGAAAGGGCTGTCGCTTTCGGACTAGCCAAAATGTTGGCAGGTAGGTGGTGGGGAGAAGCAGCCCCAGTTATTTCTGGAGTGGGGTGGGGCGGGGTGGGGGGGAAGGACACAGCCAAATGTTCCGCTGCCAAGTCCAAGAGGGAAGAGTCAAAAGAGGACAATGGGAGAGATTGCCTGGTTGTTCAAGGTCGTGGAAGGTGAGGTCATCATCTGAAATACCCCATCCATCATCCGAACCTTGCTGTTCCGTGCAGTCCTGTCAGCTCCAACGTCTGGCAATGCTACCAACGAATCACTTTCCACGGTTCACAGCTCAGCGTGGGTCTCTTGCACAATAAGGGCCGTGGGTTAACCAACCCATCACACATTCAGTCAGCCTCTTGCCCTCCTCCCTCCCATAAGAACATAAGAGCATAAGAAGAGCCCTGCTGGATCAGGCCAAAGGCCCATCTAGTCCAGCTTCCTGGATCTCACAGTGGCCCCACCAGATGCGTTTGGGAGTGCATGAGACTAGATCTCTGTCTTCTGAGACCACTCCCCTGCATCTGGCCCTTGAAGTACCCCAGTTTTAAGCCTGGAGATGACACATCTCCATCATGGTTTGTAACCTGGGATGGACTTTTCCTCCAGGAATCTGTCCAATCCCCTTTTGAAGGCATCCAGGCCAGATGCCATCACCACATCCTGTGGCAGGGAGTTCCACAGACTAACAACGTGCTGGGTGAAAAAATATTTTCTTTTGTCTGTTCTTCCTCTCCCAGCTCTCAGTTTGAGTGTATGTCCCCTAGTTCTGGTATTTTGTGAGAGGGAAAAGTTTCATAGCATTACTGTCTTCTCATGGCATGCCTCAAGGACAATGGGCTGAAATTTTATCGCTCAGCCGAGTTAAGTCACAACTGGAAAAGGCTCATTGAATCCCAGGAACTTGCCAGGTATCGCCTCATCGAATCCCCACTAGTTCTATGCTTGTGCTGTGTGAGGCGCTCAGGATTTCAGCTACTCATTGGGTTGAGTAAAGAGTTCAGTCTTGGTTTGATCCAGAAGTTCCTTTTTTCTCTGCCTTTCTGGGGCCCTGTCTCTGCCTTTCCTGCACACAGTAGGACTGGCAGTGTGGTTGGGGTGGGGGGTGGGAGTCTCTACCACACTAGAGGGCAGCAAGACTGTTTGGGAAATGCAGGGGAGACTCTAGGGCAGTGATGGCGAACCTATGGCACAGGTGCCAAAGGTAGCCCTCGGAGCCATTTCTATGGGCACCCAACATTGCCCCACCTATATGCAGGTTCAATTACTGTATTGGCACTTTGCAAAAAAATTAGTGGGTTTTGAATTGCAATTTGGGCACTCGGTCTCTAACAGGTTCGCCATCACTGCACTAGGGCAAGAATATCCCAAAAGCTAGATAGCCAAAAACATTGCACCCTGCTTGTTCCAGGCCCCGGATCACTTTTACGGCACTCTCTCCCACACGTCCCAGCCCTAAAGGGTTGTTTTTCAGGGGAGGCCACCCAAATCGAACCCCGTCTTCCCGATGCAGTCACAGGCATGTGATACCTGGGCTAGTCCTCCCGCGTGGAGAAGGGTTAAATCGAGCATCCAGGTACATCCTGGTACGAGCAGGCCATAGAGTGAGATGACGTAGTAGGGCACTGAGTAGAACATGTAGACCAACATCTGCATATTAGAGAAAATGTTAACCCTTTGTGTGCACACCCTCAGAAGAGAAATCCTGCTCAGCCTTCTGCACTGGTGGAAAGGTAGAACAGGGATGCATCCTTCCACCCTTCCCTCCAGAATTTCTTTTTTATCCTTTTGCTGCAGCTCCCAGAGTCCCTGGAAATGGCAATCTATTATTATTATTATTATTATTATTATTATTATTATTATTATTATTATTATTATTATTATTATTATTATTATTAATGGATTCTTCACCTGGAGTTTTGGATAGGCAGAAGGATCCTTGAGGTATGGCTCGTGATGTTGGATATAAAGTTGGCACAATTCGGCAGGGCATTCCAAGGCAATCTAAAAGAGAAGCCAAACCACATTCGGACTGAAAGCCGATGCTGTGTGTGAAGGAGCCGAAAGGCTGAGGTGCTGATCAGAATGCCGGCTTCAAATTTTCTCTTGCAATTTCCCTAGCTGGCTTTGTACCTAACCCTAACCCTAACCCTAACCCTATAACCCTAACCCTAACCTTGGTGGTCAGCCCCTCCAGGTTGGATTTCTGGGAGACTGAGAAGATGGAGGACCAAAGACAGGAGAAGAAGCACTTAAACAAACACTTTCCCCAGTGACCCCTACATCGAAAAGTGGCGAGACTTAAGAGAGAAAGAGAGAAGGAACAAAACATAGACAGGTGCCTTCCAAATATAGTCCCATGAACTCCTTATATGTCTGGGGAGGAATATTGCTCCTTTCATAATCATTTTTAACACATATGTCCCTGTATCCCATGATCACCCGAAGATCACTGGATTTGTTGGAGGGGGAAATGAGTCTGTCCGACTCATTCACTTCTATGACTAGGAGGGTGGACTGCAAGTCCCATCTTCCCTAACCTGCATGATTCCTCCACTCTTTGGTCTTGATCTTATGTATTTAATAACACTTATGTTGGAAACTGCACCTTCGGCCTTAACGCCTTGAAGGAAAACCACCTTACCATGCCCCTGAATAGGCAAAAAACGGTGGCCAAAATGAAGTATGCGGCAAAGAGCAGATCCACGGGTCTTCCCCAAAGCTTCTTCTGCTGGGCAGCTTGAATGGCCTGAAACAGAAATGTCCAGATGGAGCAGCGGCATAAGTAACAGACGAACGAGGAGTCTCGTCCCATGGCCGTGTCTAACCAATGTAAGATTTCATGGATTAAAACCAACCAGAGAAATAATGAAAAACTCCAACAGCACTAAATGAAGCCGTCTTCAATGTATTACAGGGTTCTTTGTTGTCTCTGTGATGTTAGAATTTGGTTGACTGGCTACACTAATTAGACCTGCTCATCGGGACATCCCACCATTCAGTCCCAGTCTGGAAACGGGATCTACCATATTTTTCCATCTACAAGACATCCCCATGTATAAGACCCCCCCCCACTTTCCCAACCCAAAATTACAGTTTTGCAGCTGTGCAGTTCTCTGCTCAGCTGACTTCCGTGTATAAGACGACCTTCAGTTTTTAGTCTAACTGGTTTAGAAAAAATATAGTCTTATACATGGGTAGTCTTATACATGGGAAAATGTGGTATATAAGACACCCCTGTCTATAAGTCGCCCCTGTGTATAAGACACCCTCCACTTTCCCAACCCAAAATTACAATTTTGCAACTGTGCAGTTCTTTGCTCGGCTGATTTCCATGTATAAGATGACCTTCAATTTGTAGTCTAACAGGTTTAGAAACAAATATAGTCTTATACATGGGGGAATACTGTACATCAGCATTGACAGCCCCTTGTGAATATTCAGAGCAACTTGGCCAGTCCCCCGCCCCCTGCTTGGTTCATGATAAACAGGAAATGGCTACCTAAGTGGAACCCTCGTTCCAGACTTACGGAACCAAGCCAAGTCCTACAAGTTGGCTGCCAAGTTGTCTGAGGCCTTAATGGCAACAGGACGCAGCCAGTACTCCAATGGAAAAAAACACCCTTACAAACACATGCCTCCTCCCGTCGCTCCGTAGCAGCCTGCTTTAAGAAACCCTCTTTCTCTCAAAGAGTAACAGACCTCAGGGTTGCGAGGAAGAATGGACAAGGTTTCAAGCTGGCCATCTGACTGCTGTCCCTTCTCTGCATCTCATTGGCGTGAAGCAAGACAGGAGGAAGGCTACTGGCTCATAGCCACTGGCTTATGCACACTTCGTAGCTTGTGGTGCAGGTTCCCTGACTATAACAGAGCCACCTCGCCATTTCCAAACAGTCTGAAGCACTGCACAACTTCCCATAACAATTAAAGATGGGGGTGGCTGTTTAGAGGGTTTTTTTTTAATGAGGAAAATGTAAAATTGCATCCAGACAGGGGTGTGGAAAAGAGAGAGAGAGAAAGATGATGCCCAAAGGGACCAGAGAAATATTTTTGGCATTGCATAGCAGACGGCTGGATAAACACAGAGGTTTACTTGTAACCTGGCAGCAGGTTTGCCAAGCTAGTGACCCAAAACAAAACACAAATACACCCAATGCATGAACATATGGAGAAGCAGAAAGTGAAAGGTGCCTTTTAGAAGCAAAGGAAGAAGCCGCCTTACTTTCAGTTTCTTATAACTTCCTTTTAAGTACAATACTTGGAAAGTGCCATCATATCAACCTGGCGTCTGTGAGTATGCAAGAAGAACATAAAGAAAGAGAGAAACAGGACCCCCCCCCCGAAACATACACACAGACACACATTTTGTTTTTAAGCCAAACACCAGATACCTATTTTCAATTGAACCCATTTTGCACCTCTGCATTTTCCTTGTGAATAATAGGAGCAAGAAGTTGCTGGAGACGCGTTACCTTGGCTGTAAAGTCACCTGTCGTCGAAGGTTGCCTGCAGATCCTGAAACCAGCCCACACGGGGAGGCAGATGTAGGGAAGGCTTAATAAAGATGCAGCACAAACTCTTGTTCCGTATTTTCCTGTTCAGTAAGAAAGCACAGGAAAAGCAGAGCATTGGGTGGATGAAGCATTTCACAGAGGAACATTGCAGAACAAAATTACCCCATGGGAAGTACCCAGCTTCAGTCCCACTAGCGTGTCTCAAATGGATCTGTTGCTTTATCATTGAATGCTCCATCAATCCACATGCCTTTCTACTCATCCACCTTCTCAAGGTATGTGACTCGCTAATATACTAAACTGGCTTAGCACTCAGCACACAGAGAATGACGAGGGTGATGCTTTAATATTTTTGAGCCGTGGATAACTTCCACTAATAATTAAGGTTGTCTTATTAGGAAAGTTTTAAATAGTGATTTACAAAAAATGTCACTATAAATGGTGAAGCAATGCCCTTGTCATGTCTGATAGCAACCTGGCCTCAAAGTGCCTTGCTGGCATACAAGATGGTTTGACCTGTATAGAGAGAGATCTGTTTGTTTGATCTTCTTGGTTTATTTGCTCTCCTTTGGTTTGTTGTGATTTTAATTATTGACTATTTATTTGGCTTTCATTGTAAACCGCCCAGAGTCCCTTGGGGAAAATTGGAGCGGTCTAGAAATAAATAAATAAATAAATAAATATATCTCCCAATAAATGGGGAAATATCTCCCAAAAAAACATTGGAGCTCACAAGACACAGGACCCCACTCCACCAAAGCCCAGGATCTACGCCCACCACCAAGGTCGTTAAGAAAATAATAATAGGAATAAATAAATAAATAAATAAATAAATAAATAAATAAATAAATAAATAGAACACCAGCCTGAAAGGATTCGTCGAAACGTCGGCAAAATTTGTGTATAAAAGAGGTGAAGGATTATTTGTGTGTGTGTGTGTGTGTGTGTGTGTGTGTGTGTGTGTGTGTGTGTGTGTGTGTGTGTGAGAGAGAGAGAGAGAGAGAGAGAGAGAGAGAGAGAGATGGTGGGAACACGTTTGTGCTTCTAGGAAAGGCACTTGAAAGTTGGCACTCAAATATAATCCTCACACTGCCATGTTGTAGCAAAGTTGTTTAGTTTACTTTCCCCACATCTGGGTAATGCTTACAGCTGTCATGACATTGGGCGTTTATACACGACCCCTAAACTCGGGGGCAAATGGCTCCCAGCTCCGGAGCTTAAAAATGTTTCCCCACCAGCTCCGGAGTTAACAGGAAATTAAGTGCGACCACGCCCACTTTAGCGCGTCCCAGTGCACCTTTCAAGTACCTGCTCTTTGGAGGTGAAAATTCCTTGATGCAGTGTAATGATAGTGAGTGCGGGGCTCTCCTTGCTTCTGTTTGTTGTTTTTTGGCTCCCGCCCCTTTAAGAGCTACTTTTACAGAGACAAGAGGCAGAATGAGGTGAGCAGCATGCTTTTCTTTCTCTTTTTCTCCCTCCCCTCACGCAGCCAGCAGCCAGGAAGTGCGGAGGGGGGTGGGAACGCCCGAAGAGTGACGAACCCCTAAGATCTCTGGTCCGAATTTAAGTGGCCAGCGGATCTTAGGGGTCGTGTGAAAAGGCCCAAAATTGCCGCAAGAAGGATCAAAGGCCATATAAAGCTTCCAAGAGATTCAGCGTTTGGCTGTCTGTCGTAACAGAATAGGTTTCCACTGGGATTAAACATGGCCCCAAAGCCATGGAGCCCACTTGGGTGCACTCGGTGCTTGAGGCTGGCTTTCACTGCATTGTGTATTCTCAACTCTGGCCTGCAAAGTTTGTTCTCTTAAAATGGTTTACTCAAAATAGCTAGGAAGGTGAATTCAAAAACAACTAGAAACAAATGGAAAGGTTCTTGATTGGCATATAAAAAGGTGCCATACCAGGTAGTCTAAAGACTAGCTATTTTTGGCATTTCCGATATGTAATGCAAGTGGATGGTTCAAGGTTGCATATATAAGGTTGCACTCGTGCGCGCATGCGTGCGCGCGCGCACACACACACATTATAAGGTGTTGTCTCCCCATCTGATCATGGTTTTCCACTGTACAGCATTCCACTGTGCAGAAGAACAGATGCCAGGATCATTGTTGGGAGAAACAAATTTATTAAATAAATAAATAAATAAATAAATAAATAAATAAATAAATAAATAAATAAATAAATAAATAAATAAAATTGTTTCTCCCAGGAATGATCCTGGCATCCATTCTTTCTTGCTAGAGATGGTACTCCCAGAGGTATGAGGGCTGCTCCACACGAAACCTTTTGCAGCCATCTGAACCAGCTCTTAGTGCCTTTAAGGGCTAATGGGAAAACAAAGTGTTCCTTTTTCCTGCTGTTGTTTTATCTTCTAGGAGGTACAGAATGCCAAAGGCAGAAGCTGCCTGAAGCACGCAACAAGAATCTATGGTATGAGTTTGCATTCTTCAGCCTTCTGCCAGCATCCTCTTCTTTGGACAAAACAGATGGACAAAAATTTCTGGATTTTCATATATTTCATAAGTGTGCCTTTCCCAACAAAACATCCCCAAATACTCATTTTGCCCCAAAGGTTGAGCTTTTTGGCATTCTGAGTGGGAACATTTTGGCAGTCTGTGTGTCCCATCTGCCCATGCCCTGAGGGCCCTGTGGGTGGTGGTGTCACAAAATGAGGCCTTACACCCGCCCAAGTTGATCCCGTTTCTGAAAAAAAAGCCAAAGCCAAAGCCAAAGCCAAATAAATAACAAACACATCCTTACCCACAATATTTCCAGGCACAAAGACAATGACACTCATCATGATAGATCCCAGCCAGTACAGCCCGATCGTCTGATAACTTTCCCTGCAGAAAACAGAAGGGGTTTGTTTTAGCCACACCCTTGGGTGAGCACAGCTGGATACGCAGGTCGTAAGAACCCATTTAGACTCAGGGAGCATTGAGATACAGAGAAAGAGATAGACTGAGAAACTGTTATTGCTTCCAAAGACAGGACCCCAAACCACCAAGCATTTGGGTCACTTTAATTCGGCGGTGGCCCAAGTTTATGTCAGACTACATCTCCCATCAACCCCTAGCCAGTGTAGCCCAAGGCAAAGGGTGGTGGGAGTCACCATCTGACAATTTAACGATGCTCCCAGGGTCACAGTGACTTGAAACCTAAAGCCATCCACTTGTTTCATTGCCTTAGGCAAGTCTCACAAAACCAGGCTGCCTCAAACTGCGTAATGAATTTAGGCCCTGAATTTAGCTGGGAATTGTCAGCATAAATCGGCGCTCCCCCCCCTTTTCTCAATAAAAGCCTAAGAAAATATTTGATACAGCAAGCAAGGCCTTTGAGTTCCATTTACATTGCAAGCTTTTCAAATCATCATCATCATCATCATCATCATCATCATCATCATCATCATCATCATCATCATCATCATCATCATCATCATGAAGGATTTGCAAAGAATCACATAATGGCACAAAACAAAGGAGTGACTTACTCCCAAGCAATGGCAGCCTCCATTAGGAGATACATCAGATAATGAACAGAACCATCCCAGAAGCATATCATGTGGGCGTACGCCGTGTTCAGGTAAGGTTCGTCCTGTGGAAAAGGAGCGTGGACAGGTCACTGGGTGACAGGTGTCGTGAGTCAGCAGGTCAGAAAACCGTCTCACAAAGAAGGTGCCTGATAAAATTCATTCAGTCTGGAGGGGAATGATTTTCCCCCACCCACCCCCTTCAAGGTCCCCTCTCATGTTTCACCAGACAGAATCTCAGCTCCCGGAGACCAATGATATAATAATGGCTGCAGGCCTATTGGCCCTTGAAACTGACACCAGGAAAATAATGCTAGGTCTTAGCAGCGAATGGCCAATTTGTCTCCCCATTTCAAGGTCCCCCTCAAGTTTTTGATCTGGTGGATGATAGCACGCCCCCACTATCACATCACTCCTTGGACCTGGTAGTTTAACCCACAGTGATTCTATGGTGGAGTCAGACCCACCATCAATCTCCATTCTGCTGGATTTTACCCCTTCTTTGACATGGATGGCCACTCCACCTCCAACACGCCCCTCCCTATCCCTTCTATAGAGTTTATAGCCTGGGATAAATAGAGAGGGGCGACCTGGTGGGCTTAACTCCCTACCCCAGCCCCACTGGGTTTGGCCTCTTTACTGATGACAAAAGATCTCTTTAAAAAAAGGTAGGCCTTTGAAATTGTTATCCCCATGAACTTAGCTGAGCCCACCTGACCTTTTGGGTTGCCTCCTCTCAATTTTTTTCAACCTTCCATTTGTTTTCTGTTGACATGTTTTAATTCTCATTGTACTTTTTGCATTTTATCATTTTTCTTCCTTCTTTTGTCCATTGTATTTTAGCCGCATTGGTTTTCAATGGTGTAAACTGCCCTGAGTAGCCTTTTGCCAGAATGCATGGAGCCTGTTAAAAAAAACTATTTATCCTTCGTATGGAGAAGTGTTGTTATGATCCAGGACGGCTCTCTTTGTCCTCAGCAGGACACAATTCCACCTCAACTCCCTACAAGTCCATCAGGAACACTAGCCAAACCCATGAGTGCAGTGGAACGGGAAGGCAGTAAAAGGACCCGACAATCACTTGAATGGGTTTAGGATCCCATCCAAAAAGATTATTTAGAGGCATAGCTATGTTGTTACTTTACAGCCTGCTGAGAATAAGGACTGAATCAGAGAGGCCAATATATTTTTGCAGTCTTGCTTGATGGTCACACACACACACACACACACACACACACACACACACACACACACACACACACACACACACACACCACTAAACCCTCTAGTTTAGTTTTAAAACTCTTGTCCGGACTGAAAAAGTCAATTGGAACTCTTCCCATCATGCTCAATACCTCATTTAGGAGAGCTCTCAGATGCAACTGAAAAAAGATCTTTACTGCCCCAAAGAAATTGAAGCTCCTGCTTGAACAAAAATGGCTGAAAATGGCTGATTTTGCACCCTCTCCCCAGACAGGGGGTCGTTTCATGCCAGGTTTTTGTTTTGTTTTTAATGGCGAGGCTTGGACAGTGCTGTAGTTAGAGCAGTCCACCCACACTGTCTTCATTCTGAATGCCACACAAGCTGTCCAGGAGCTCTGCTACACCGAGTCCCTTTGCTGGGAGAAAGGTGGCCTGAAAATTAAATAAATAATGAACAAGAAAAATAAGGTGCTCCATTCTATTCCGTCCCCCCAACAGGTTCAGGACCTTGGAGAGTTCCTGGGTGCCATATCACCAGCTTCTACCAAGGGAGAATGCTGGACCCACCTTGCCCTGTAGTTCCTGAGCCTTTTCATTCTTTGACCCGAGGGTTGACAAGAGAGTTCCAAGTGCACACCAACCTCCCTTAGCCATCATGCAGAACCACTTCCTACCTCCTTCAAGTAATGGGTCATGAATCCATCAATGATCCCATCGTGTTCGAGAGCAATGATCAGGTTTACAATACTGGTGAAAGCAAACACTGCAAAAACTGGGGGGATAAAGAAAAAAGAACATGGGGAATTAGCACACACCAGGAATTATGGTTTAATATCTACCAAGTGTTCTGAACTGGAGTGACACAAAAAGCCCCGAAAAAACAAACAAAAACCAATGAGATGTACCTAAGAGCTGACTTAGCATTCAGGAACTGATTCAGTGACACTGCTTTGAATGGGGGTAGTGAATGGATTTAGGCCTCTGTGTCTTACCAAGAGTGGTTTTTTTTCTGTAAAGCTTCCTTGAAAAAGTATTAAGTTTTATTGAAGAACTTAATACTGGGTTAGAAAGCCAGGATGGTGCAAAGGTTGCAAAGCTAGCTGGAACAATTTCATGGATGCCATCCTGAACTTCTTGAGATAACGTTGTAGTAAATGGTGGTGGAATAAACCAGCCTTTGCAACCTTTTCAAGTTCTAATCTTTTAATATTGCCTTGTCACACTATTTGAGCTATTACTTTGGTCAAGTCATCCATGCTCTCCAATCTTAGCCGTACACAGGCTTGATTCAGGAGTGAAAGGAAACCATGATTTCCTGCAATGACAACAACCTACAAAGACATCAGTCCAGCAAGTTCCTCACACCTTTTCATGCCCATGAGGAAGTGAAGCATTTGGGTTTAAATTGACCACAGTTTGCTGTAACATCCAACAGAAAAGAGCCATGATCTGGTTCAATGATGGTCAGAACACAAGACGTGATCTAGCTTTTCTTTTTTCTCCCCTGGGGGTTGCTCTCACAAACCATGGTTTAAACATGGATCACGGCTTTGTTGCAAAAACTTGCAGTGAAGAGGCAGCACATTGGGACATACCATAAAACAGGGGGTCTTGAGGTGGTTTCCTTTTCACCAATAGGCGAGCCGCTATACCCACTAACAGCAGAATCAACAATCCAATGGCAACGATGACCCAAGAGCTGCAGTGGCTAAAACCAGAAGAGGAAGTGAGAGAGGATAAAGAATGAAGGAATTCACCTCTTTCATTTCTGCACAAAACTCCCTTTTCCATTTGCAAATCCATACACACCCTCCCAGAGAGAGCACGCTTGGAAGGGGAAACTCCAATCCCACCCAGAGGATTTGAACAACAGGAGGAAACACAGCCTTTTAGTTGAGTTGAAAGTCTGAAAGTCCAAACAGTGCTTTTTTAAGTTACTGGCAGAATGCAACTAGCCAGAGTTTGTTACTACCGAGGAGTCGTCATAATTCTAGAGACCAGTATTATGGGAAAAGGAAAAGGAAACTTGATGTTTATCAGGCTGGAAATCCATGCAAGGACTGTGCAGGATGAAAAAGGTCTGGAATGTATCCCTGAAGCTTCTATTGCTGGCTTCCATGCCTGTAGGTTTGCTGTACACATAAAACACAGGAGAAAAACAGAGTTGATTTCAGAGAGTGGAAGGAAGGATGCCCAAGATTAACAATCTACAGGAAGACCTGGAAAAGACAAAGGGGAAACCTCTGTCTTCCTATTGCTGCCCCGCAGCCGATGCAGATAATTTGCTGGATATGTGAGCACCCTTTCCAACAATTATGGGGAGAGATTTAAACCACACTCTCCCCTGTTTGATGAATTCACGCTCTGAAATAAGCAGTGATGGAACATAAGGCAACTCTACCATGGCTACCTTATTGTCACCTGACAGTTGTCCAGCCTCTGTTGAGCGCCTTGCAAATAGGCCAATGATGACAGTTCTAAGTGGGTTCACAGCTCCTTTTTTCATCCCTTGCTTCCTGACATGCTTCTGAATTTTAGCCTGCAGACAGATTCTGCTCTTAACAGCCTCATTTTTTTCCCCAGACTGCTGATAAAGCTATTTTAGTTTGCTAACAACCCCCTGCTTCAAATTGTGACAGGCAGGCATTTCTTTAAAGCTACAATATTAGCATATCTTTAGTTGAAAAGTGAACAAATTGCAGTATGTGTGTGTGTGTGTGTGCACGTGTGTGCCTGTGTACTATTTCCCTTCCTCAAAGCTTGCAGCTTTAGCAGAATGCATTCCCTTTGGATCAAGGAAATTCAGGTTCAGTTTCCCATTCAATAGTCAGACACATGTGCCGAAACCAAGCTAATTGGTGTAAACAATTTTACACCTAACCTTCCCAGCCCCACAAGGTCGTTGCAGCAGATCAACTGTGGCGGCGAGGGGTCCCACAGGTTTGAGCCACTGGCAGGTCACCTACAAAGAGGCCATGCACCCCAAGGGAAAGGCAGAAGACCATGCTGATGGGCATATCCTTGGGCCCCAATTTAGATCTGCAAAGGTCAACGGCTTGCTTAACCTAAACAGAAGAGTTGCAAAACACCGTGCCTGGATGGGGAAGTTGGAGACTGACTCAGCTTTGTGAGAGCAACGGACTCCGATGCCCATTCCATTGAGGACGTTGGGCAACCTCAAGGCCCCTGATCCTGGCCGCAACCTTTCAATCAGAATGGACAGCCTGTTCGAATGGAAGAGGCCTTCGAAAAGAAGACTGTACCCAGGTGGGAAGAGGACCGTGCATCTCTTCCTCTAAAGCTTCCTCTTGCCTCTGTTCATATGCACCAGGATGGGGCTGAAGCGGCAACAAAAGCCTGCAGGAGAATGCACAGCAATGTGGGGCCTCCCCAATAGGATGCGGGGCTGAGCAGGTAGTCAGGGGTGATGATGACCCCTGCGCCTACTCCCTTTCCAAGGAAGCAGGGCCACCACTAACATACTGCCTGGGGTCTCCAGGCCAGGCCCATAGAAATGGCAAGAGAGCTGGCACTCCTTGGGATAAATGAATCCCCTGGCGCTTCCTCAGGAGAAAGCAGCTGTCAGCTATTGTTGTTGTGCTCTCCACACAATGTCCTGTGCAGGCTTCTAAAAATACCCCCTTATGCATGCAAACTAGCCAACAGCTTGTGTTTCCCTCTTTCTCTCCACCTGGCCACTGCCTTCACAACCCCACCACCACCACCCCTGGCTTCCCCATCCCCACCCCCGAGGCGCCACACACACACACACACACACACACACACACACACACACACACACACACACACACACACACACACACACACACACACACACACACACACACACACACACACACACACACACACACACACTTCCCAGCAGGGGAAACAACCCTTTGACATTTCCAACCTGTGGATAATGCAAACTGCAATTCTCACAAAGGGAATGCACTTCCAATCCACTGAAGCAATTGCACAAAGCATGTAAGCAATATATGGGATCACACATCATGTATGGCTTGTGGATCAGGAGGAAGGGGTCCCTCAACTTTACTATTTCAGGGGTACCCACCCCCCGAATCACAGTCCATGATTATTTTATGCCTAGGTTCAGTAACATTATGTATACTGTATTTTAAAACAGAATCTGATGCATTTCTCAGTCTGATTGGATTTAACTGGGCTGATTTTCTAAGGCTGCAGTCACCGCTTATCTGGAATTGTGTGTTTTGCATTGTTACAATCGTGACCGACTCTTCGTGACTCCATGTCCATGGAGTTTTCTTGGCAGGAATACTGGAGTGGCATTCCCTGGTGGTCTCCCATCCAAGTACTAACCAGGGCCAAACCTGCTTAGCTTCCAAAATCAATGTGCTTAGGGCATCTAGGAATTAAGCAGGACTAAATTCGGTGGGATTTACTTCAAAAGGATTGGTCCTATTAATTTTATATATACTGTATAATGGATTGATTAAGTAATTTAACTCATTTACCACCCTGTAGTTGCACACTCTAGGTGGTTATAGACAATACTATATAATATGCAATAATATATGATAAAAATATGCTTGCGTTGTCACTTATTGAATAGTACTTATTGACATTGTATGGCACCTCAAGTAGTGGTGAGTTTTAGCTGTCTGAAAGTGGCAAGGCTCCAGCTGGCTTCATGAAATGCACTGTTAGCTGAATAGTCTTCCAAAAAAAGTTTATAACCAGCAGAACCTTGGGTTTTGTTTCAGGCGATACAAAATTCTTTGATGCTTTTGCTGCAACCCATTAACTTTATATCGCCTCCAAACCGCAAGTCCGTGGCTTAGAATCTTTGTTTTCTCTCCTCGCAAGGGTTTTCCCTCCAGCCACGCAAATCCTTCAAAACAACGGGCTGCGGTCTACACAGGTGCTCCGGCAGAAGCCCGTCGATAGTTGCAAGCAACCCTAGCTGACAGGCGCCTTTGAAAACCAATCTGTGCTAACTTGCAAGCAATGGGAATCACGACTCCCAAGGAAACACCGGGCACCTCAGTCCTCTGCATTTACTCGAAAGTAAGCAAGGCGCATCTTCAGAAGAAGAAGAAAACGGATCCAAGAAGGATCCGAGGCGGATCCCCCCATTGGGAAGCACGCGCGCCTGAGCCGGCGTCCAGACAGACCCGTGCGCCCTTCCCCACGGCCTCCCTGGCGCCAACTCCGGGGCAACCCCCCGCTACTCTCTCTTCTTTTTTGGGAACTCTTTGCCCTGCAAGGACTCCTCTCGCCCGTGGGGGTCTCCCGACCGATGCGCCCCGCCGCCCCGCGCTTGCCTTGCCCGCGTTCACACGTGCGCGTCAACCCGCCGCCGCCGCGACCCTGACCTTCTGGTAGTGGTGGCCGCCAAGGAGTTGAAGAGATACGTGACGGGGATGGCGGAGAGGGACAGGACGAAGACGCCGGTGGCCGCCGAGGCGCTCATCCCGGCTCTTGGCCGGTCCTCCCCCGGGGCTGCTGCCTCCTCCGTCCCTCCGGCCGACGCCTTCGGGGCTTCCTCCGCGGGCGCGCAAGGACGCGCGGGCAGAGAGCCCAGCGCCGCGCCTGCCTGCCTGCCTGCCTGCCTCCTGGCTGGCAAAGCCCCGCTGGAAAGAGGAACTCGAGACGCCTTTTTGTCTTTGGAGGAAGGGAAACTACAAACCCCAGAATCCATGGCTGGAGTCCGGCAAAGGAACGTTGCCAACGCTCCGAGTGTCCTCAGAGGTGCGTCCAGGTGGCTTCCAACGGATGGAGACCGCCACCCCTTCCCCAAATAGCGGCCCTGAATTCTCAGGGGAGACGTTGGACTGAATGGGGGTGGAGGGCAGCAGGCAATTGAACCCAGATCACCGGAGTCCCAGCTTCTCCGCTTTCCTTTGTCACACCAGGTAGTGGAGAAGGACAGGTAAGCCCAGTTGGGGCTGTGGGAAAAGAAGAAGCCCGGAGGTGAGATGGATGGACTCAAGGAAGCCACCCACAGCAGAAAGCCTGCAAGACCTGAGCAGGGTGATTCCTGATGGATGCTTATCACAGGTGGGAAGCCACTGGGTGGCCCATAACAGGAGAATCATAGAATCAGGGCATTGGGAAGATGCACCTCCAAGGCCATCACCCCTGCTCCATGAAGGGAGACAAATCAGAGGAGATCTGCCAAATTTCTCTGGAATGCCTCCAGCATTGGAGCACTCACCATCTCTAGGTTCAGTTGTCATACTGCTCAAATGGTTAGGAAGCCCCCCCCCCCGATATTCAATCTGACTTCCTGCAACTGGAGCCCATTTTTCCATGTCCTGCACTGTAGGATGGTCCAGGACAGCTGCTGCCCCTCCTCTGTAGGACAGCTTTTCAAGCATTTGAAAAGAGCTCTCCTATCCCCCCCTCCTTTTCTCAAAGTTAAAGAGGGCCTGTTCTTTGAGTCTTTTCTCAAAGGACTTGGCTTCCAGCCCTCTAATCTTCCTTGTTGCCTTCTTGTCTGGTGCTGCTGCTGCTTCCCCTGAGATGTTGGGGAGAGTTTCTCCCCCCCCCCAACTTGGTCCACAAAGTCTCCTTGATCTAGGTCAGGATCTCCATACTCTCATCCCGGCTGATGTGTGCATGCAGTGGGATCTCGGAAGGCCCACCTTGTTTCAGCATGGTTCAACAAATCCATAAGAGGATTCTGTATTCTAAAAGTAAAGGTTTCCCCTGACAATTAACTGCATTCATTTCCCACTCGAGGGGCTGGTGACCATCTCCATTTGTAAGCCAAAGAGCTGGCATTTGTCCGTGACATATTTCAGTGGTCATATGGCCAGCATAACTAAACACGAGAGTGCAAGGAACACCATTACCTTCTCACCAAAGTGGTCTCTATTGATCTTGAATCTATGAGGCCTTGAATTGGGCCCCATATCTCCTCGTTGAGGTTTCTTGACTGGTACTTGCCATATACAAAGGACTGGTAGCCTGTTTCCCTGAGGACAAGTGTTTCCCGATCAGGAAGACAATGACTGTATTTTTAATAATAATAATAATAATAATAATAATAATAATTAATAATAATAATAATAATAATAATAATAATAATAATACCTTTATTGTCAATGTATAACATGTGCACAATGAAATTATTACTGCATTAAAAACAAAGGACCAAAATATTACCAGACAATAAGCTGGCATTGTTTGAATTTGCTTTCTTTTATGCTGATCTTAGCGGGTGCTTGTTTGTCTTTGTGTGTTCTTGGCGCATTTTATGCATTGATACATTTTCATGCATTTTAATGTATTTTTCAGAAGAAACACCAACCAAAAGAGAGAGAGCAAAATATCTTTGTGGCACATTGTCCACATCCATGCAAGCGTACATTAAAATACAGCAGTCAGTCTTTCAAGTTCCACAACTGTTGAATGGCTTTTTTTGTTTTGCTTTGGTTTGGTTTTTGTTTCTTGTTGGAACGCTTGCCCAGACAATATCAGCTGCAACTTCGAAAAAGCATTTTGATATTCCATCTGCTTTCATGTGGCCGTTTGCGACCTGTAATAAATTTGTCACTGATTATTGTCATCCAAATGGGGCAGAGGCACATGTCTGTTTCGGCATCAGAGGAGGAAACACCCTAGTCATGGAGAGGTACAGATTTTGTGTGGGAGAAACAGGGTCTTCGGAAAACAAAACATTGTCAAATCAAAACATGTCATTGTGACATTTATTATTTTATTTGCTTTGTTTTACTTATAAGCTGCCTTTTTTATTTATTTATTTATTTATTTATTTATTTATTTATTTATTTATTTATTTTCAAACTTATATACCGCACCTATTTCCCCAAAGGGGACTCAGGGCGGTTTACACAATACCATAGCAAATAAAACAGATAAAAACAATAAAACAATCAACAGCTGTGTCCAGGACGGCAAGCCAATGTAGGAAGGGCAGCGAAGGTGGGGGGGGGAAGGTTACCCCTGGAAGTTACCAAATAGCTTCAATAACTTGAAATTTGATGTCCTTCTTTGCTTCTCTGTTGATTTCTATGTACCCGAACAAGAGCTTGACAGCTCCTTCTTTCGCTTATGGGGATTTTTTTTAACAAAAACACCTACAGTACTTCTATATTTACTTGCTTTTCTTATGTAAACCGCCCAGAATTCCCATTGGGAAAATCGGTGGCAGTATATAAATAAATAAATAAATAATAAATAAATAAATAAATAAATAAATGCAGTACTTAATAGAAACTGTCTCTTAGATTGTTTAATAGCTGCCAACCCCTTGTGCAATGAACGCATGCGCTGTGCGCTTTAATGCAACCCTATCTTGCCATTAGCCGGGCGCAGGAGTCTCTCAGCTGTGCGCCTGCGCAGAAGCAGCAGAGTCCGTTCTACCCTGTATTTGGAGCCCAGCTCGGGCTATGGGAGTGGAGGGGGGGGAAAGAGCAGAGGGGTCCCGAGTGCGCCTGCGCAGAAGGACCTTGCCAGACAACAGGCAGCAAGTGCGCCTGCGTAGGCTCCGCTTCGCCCGTCAGAAGGGGCTGCGGTTGCGCAGAAGGCACTTGGCCGTCGCGGCTCGGCGCTTGAGGGAGAAGAGGAGCGGGGGCTGCGGTTGCGCCACGCGAAGGGGGCGTGGCTTCTTGGGGGAGGGGGGGAAGGCGACGAGTGCGCCTGCGCTGGCCGGAGAGGAGGTTCTCGTAATGGCGGCCGCGGGCGGCCCTGAGGCGGCGGCGGCGGCGGGAGCGTCCCCGGGGGTCGGCGGCGGCCACGGGCCCTCCGAGGCGGCGGCGGCCTCCTCTTCCTCTTCTTCTTCTTCGCCGGCGCCGGTGCCGGTGCAGCGGGAGCCGGTGTACAACTGGCAGGCCACGAAGCGGTCCCTCCGCGAGCGCTTCGCCTTCCTCTTCGCCAACGAGCTCCTCAGCGACGTCCGCTTCGTGGTGGGCAAAGGGTTAGGGCCCCGAGGAGGGGCGGCGGCATAGGGCCGGGGCCCCCAGCAGCAGCAGCAGCAGCGCATCCCCGCCCACCGCTTCGTCCTGGCCGCCGGCAGCGCCGTCTTCGACGCCATGTTCAACGGCGGCATGGCCACCACCTCGGCCGAGATCGAGCTGCCCGACGTCGAGCCCGCCGCCTTCCTGGCTCTCCTCAGGTAGGGTGGGGTGGGGTGGGGGGGAGATAGGGGGGTGAGGGGGGGAAGGGAGACACACACAACACCCACCCACGCCCGTGAGGGGAGAACCGTTGGGGGGGGAGAGAGAGAGGTCAGCCAGTCAAGCCTGGGGGCTCCATCCCAATCCCCTCATCCTTCCCCCCCTCCCCACGGGCTCCAGCCCCCACAGGGTCCCCTCCCAGCGCTGCACTTCCAAGAGGAGGAGGAGGAGGAGGAGGAGGAGGAGGGTGGTCCTTCATGAGCTCCTGGAGAGTGGCTGAGGTCAGTGGCTGCAGAGCCAGAGGTCGGGAGTTCGATTCCTCCCCCCCCCCTCACTCACTCACTCTCACACACACACACACACACACACACACACACACACACACACACACACACACACACACACACACACACACACACACACACACACTGGGGCCTCCTGGACAGGGGCTGGGCACCAGAGAGGGACACACACACACCCAGTGCTGCGGTCCACTTTGCAGATTTTCACCAGTGAGCTTGGGTAGCTGAATGATGCAGAGCCGTGGTGGCGAGCCTTTGAGAGACCCGAGTGCCCAAACTGCAGTTCAGAACACACTAATTATTATTATTATTATTATTATTATTATTATTATTATTATTATTATTATTATTATTATTATTATTATTATTATTATTATTAGCAAACTGAGCCTGGGAATACAGGTGGCTGTGAAGGGGCAATGGCTCCTGCACCTTTGGCAGCCAGAGGTTCGCCAACACTGAGCTATAGGGTCCCTTCCAGCACTGCAGTTCTAAAATGATGACAAACACAGAGAGTGCCTTCCTGACAGGTGCTGGACTCCAGGATCCACAGGGTCGCTGATCAATATAAAGCAGTGCGAAGTAAAACAACTATTTATTTATTTATTTATTCATTCATTCATTCATTTATTTATTTATTTATTTATTTATTAGGCTTATATACCGCCTGTCTTCCCGAAGGACCTCCGGGCGGTTTACAACATAAGAAAATACTAATAACAGCTATTAAATAGGAACAATTAGGCAATTTAAAAACAAATTAACACAAATAACCAAACCAAACAATAAAGAATAGCTTTGCAGATTATTTATTTATTTATTTATTTATTATATTTATATCCCGCTTATCTTCAGCTCTGAACTCTAAGCGGCTTACAACAATGGGGTACAAGTATTACAAAGAAAATACAGTATGCAATAAAAACAAATAATACAGCAATACATAAAAAGAAAATACGGATCATAAAACCTAACATTATGGTAATACACGATACGATGGCGGAAAGAGAAAGAAAAAGGAAGAAAAAAAAGAAATTAAAAAGGCCAAAGGCCTCCCGGAATAGATGAGTTTTAAAGCCTTCGGAAGGCCAGCAGGGACTCTGCAGAGCGCACTTCAGAGGGGATGGAGTTCCAGAGGCTAGGGGGCCGCCACCGAGAAAGCCCGACAGTACTCGTTTT
The DNA here is from genome assembly GCA_029282475.1 of Phrynocephalus forsythii. Classification (NCBI taxonomy): domain Eukaryota; kingdom Metazoa; phylum Chordata; class Lepidosauria; order Squamata; family Agamidae; genus Phrynocephalus; species Phrynocephalus forsythii. The sequence continues at coordinate 4,978,073 of JAPFRF010000014.1, read as the reverse complement.
CTGGCCTCTCGAGGGGTGGCGACCCCGAAGCAAGTGCGCTCGCGCCTTCCGAACGGGCCGGGCCGAGGTGGATAGCTGGGCGTACGCTCTGCCAAGTAGTCCGGTCCCAAGCCATGGAGGGTTTTATAAACTAAAACCAGGACCTTGAATCTAATCCGGCCAGGGCGGGCACCAGTGCAGGCGGGCCAGGACTGGCGTGATGTGCTCGTGTCGACGCACACCAGCCACCAGCCTGGAGGCATTCTGGACCCGCTGCAGGCGCCGGAGAAGACTCAAGGGAGTTACAGTAGTCCAGGATCACCCTTGGACCACCAGCACTGCACCTGGGTTCTCCAGGAGCACACCCAGAAATGATGACGAGGAAAAAACACAGAGCTCCCAAAGTAACCTCCTCTTCCTGACAGGTGCAAGCCAGGACTCCAGGCACCCGTCGAGAATCCACAGCTTCCACAGCAGAGGTGTCAAAGGAGAGATAGAGCTGCGTGTCATCAGCGTACTGATGACAGCAAACTCCAAAACTCCTGATGACCCCCGCCAACGGCCTTACATAGATGTTAAACAGCATGGGGGACAGAGACCCCTGTGGAAAAAACAACTATTTATTTATTTATTTATTCATTTATTTATTTATTTATTTATTTATTTATTTATTTATTATGGGACGATAGTTTGTTAAATCATCCACCTCAGGCTGTTTTTCAGAATGGGCTTCACCACCGTCTCCTTCAGACGAGAGGGAAAACCCCCTCACTGAAGGAGGCGGTGGCAATGGCAGAAGCCCATTCGGCCATGGTCCCTCTGGCAGCTCTTTAGCCAGGCACAGGGGTGGAGGCAGGCCGGCAATGCGCCACAGCCTTGGAGGCCTCGACAGCGGAAACAAAGCGCATCCAACCGAGGCGACGAGCGGACCAGCGACTGGGGATGGCGGGGCAATAACAGCTATTTTGGTTCGAAAAAAAGGCTGCAAACTGCTCACTACTGAACTCAGTAGGAGGAGGCCTAGCCAGACTTAAATGTTCGGGCCTCCCTAGTCTGGGCATCAACACAATTAACGCCGTCCGGGTTTTCTCCAAGCCTTCTCCTAAAAAGCTCCCCGTGAACCATGGGGATTGCAACGGAGAAGGCGGGGCGAATGGTGTTGGCAGCTGTTTCATGCCAATGATTGGCCAAAGCGCCAGTCATACCATCAGAAGGCCCCGAAGAGCTCGCTGAAGCTGCGGGTTAAGCCTGCGGGGCGGGCCAGAACTGAAGGCCGAGGGTCCCAGGGAGGGGCCGGGATCGCCAGGGAGAATGAGAGCAGGTGATGGTCTGTCCATGACACAGGGAGGGGAACAATGTCCCCCACCTCCAGACAGAATCCCCGACATGGAGGAAAAAACCAGATCCAGGGTGTGACCGGACCTGTGGGTGGGGCTAGAACATGCTGGGACAGACCCATGGACATGGATTCCATGAACTCCAGAGGAGTCCAGGCATGGTTCCGACCATGGGGACCTCAGCAGTGCAGCTGCAATGAACTCTGTGAGCTCTGGCAGGGATTGTGCAGGGTTGCGGGGAGTAACCCAGCACAATGCCAAATCTGTCCCGCTGTCCCACCAACAGGTGAAGTACCTCTAACCCCTGGCTAACCAATGTCGAGGCCCTGCTTACTAGAAAAGAGTCCCTGAAAACAATAGCGGCCCCTCCCCCCCTTTGACCCCCCAACCTTCCCACTCCCTCAACCTGATAGCCGGGCGGGCATAGGAGGGAGAGGGAAGCCCCCCCCTCCGAGCCCACCCAGGTCTCAGATGGCGGGGGGGGGGGAACACTTCAGTCACCAAACGCCTCCCAGAAAAGGAGAGTTTTTAATGCCTTCCGGAAGGCTGGCAGGGACTCTGCTAGGCGCACTTCTGCTGGGAGGTGGTTCCACATGGTGGGGCCAGCCACAGAGAAGGCTCGGGTACGGGTGGATGTTCTCCGAGCCTCCCTGGGCGTGGCCACACGCAGCATGTGTGCCCGCGACAACCTAGTCGGTTGTCAATATAAAATCAATATAAAAGCTATCCAGCATTTCCTTAATGAATTGCCAGATTTAAGTGTCTGCCAGAGGTTGGGAGTTCACTTCCTGCCTGTGACTCTTTAACAAGCTGCGCTCCACCACTCATCCAGTCCTTCCCAGTCCAGCTTGCAGATTTTCACCAGTGAGTCTGGATAGATTAATGAACTGCTGGGTAACTTTTTTTCTTCTTCTGACATCCTCCTGACAACCCTGTGAGGTAGGCCAGATGGAGAAAGAGGAAGTCAGGAAGGTTCACTTTCTTTTCTATCTTGACATCAGCTGTTTGCAGTCTCAGGCCCTTCTTAAAGGTTGGGGGGGTTTGTCTTGATCCTGATGCAATTCATGGGAGAGTTTATCTGAGACAGTTACATGCTCAGTATAGTGCTTTTAAAATAGCATTTGAATGGACGTGGTGTAGGGATGGCAGCTGATGTCCCAGGTGAAAAAGTCTAGGGACTGGAGCCTGGGAGCAAAAGAGGAAAATTGCTGAGGCTGAAATACTAGAATTTGTATTTGGACAAAAAGGAGTGCTCTGAACAAGTTGGCAAGGAATGCAACAATTCTTGTTTCTGTTTTGCACCTGAAGCCAGTACTTGACACTTCATGCTCAGCAGGGTGTTTATATTTACAAATACTCAAGCTTGACTTGTCTACTGTAACCTTGGCTAAGGTATGCTACAGGGCAAACAAGTCGTTTTCCTTGACGGGAGGTGTCAAGATTTCGAAACATCCATCTCAGAAGCATTTGTGCTTATTGTAGAATTTTACGTGCTGTTTTGTTTTTTCTTAAGAACAGTGAAGAAAATTTGAGTTTGGCAGAGTCTTTCTGTTGAAAATCCCCAAAGGAGAGTTGCCCTCCAAAGGACAGTTTGCTGCCTGGGAACAGAGGGGCACTCCCCCCCCCCAAAAAAAATATTATTAAAGGGAGCAGCATGAATGGGAATGCAAGGGCTAGTTTTTGTAACTTTGCCTCCTTGTTTCTAGGTTTTTATATTCGGACGAGGTTCAGATAGGCCCTGAAACAGTGATGACGACCCTTTACACAGCCAAGAAATATGCTGTCCCAGCTCTAGAAGCTCACTGTGTAGAATTTCTCACAAAACACCTTCGGGCAGATAACGCCTTTATGTTGCTTACTCAGGTAACTGTTTTGCTGATGTTGATGTGCTGTAGCAGTAATTAACATTGCAGTTGGTCAGCAGATAAATGCAATTGTTTGCCATGCCTACATATATGCATTCCATACAGCAGGGATTTGTAATTTTAAAAACGACACATAATTTGATTTAAAGCAGATGTTTGTTGGGCATAGATTGTGATTTTGGGAGGGTGGCTACAATCCTCCACCCCCCAAAAAACCTTCAGCTTGGCACAAGTGACTGAACTCAGATCATTTTACAAATCATGGACGGGAGGTTTAGAAATGAGCTACTGACTGATGCATGTAATGTGCCCTTTGTGGCACTTATTATCTTTAAGAACCACAAGGTTATTTGGTGTACAGTTTATAAATCTTGTTCAGTTTACTGCCCCATTGGTGAATTCACATACTGCAGTTCATATGAAGTGGCAGGTATCATCATGATGTCCAAATTAGTTCTGCTTGTCTGGACATCTTCTGACTCATCCTGTTTGTTCAGTGTTGCGCACCTTGGAAAATAAAACACGATCCAGTCTGCAGTTGCTGACCTCCTCATTTTAGTACCACAATTGGGAAGGGGTTAAATTATCTTCCCTTTCAAGATAACAGCCTTAGGAATGTTGTTGTGGATAAAACTCCTTGCTGTTATCAGTTTTGAAAGTTTAAAGAACAGTCCCACGTGATTTGCTGAGCAGTTCTTTCTGATGCTTAACATACCTGAAATTAAGGTTGCAACCACCTGCTCATTCTCCTGTTACCTTGCTCTGCCTTCACAATCGGAATGGCATTAGCATCAGGTGGCAGCTGATAAAAGCATTCCCTTTTTCACGATGCATACAGTTTAGGTGCAGTAAGATGAAATGGTGCAGACCTCAGAATCAAAAAGACAGCTCCTTAAGCAGCAGCAGTCTGCCACTGATGGTAATGACATTTCCCCATCTTGCAGGCAGAATTAGGCAACAGGGTCCTGAAACCTCTGTTTACTTCTTTCTTGATTGGTGGATTATTTTCTTTCACAGTGGCAGACCTTCCAGAAACTGTCAGAATAACCATTTACTAAGGTCTTGAAAAGTTCTTCTTGATTAATTGTGAGCCCAGGGAGAAACAAGGGGTTGAGAGAGAGACATGAAGTTTTATATATAAATGCGTATAAATTGTTAATGTCAAAAAAGAAGTATTGCTACTCTTATTTCAGAAGAAGAAAGAAAAAAATTGTTTTCCTTGGAAAAAATTCTGTTAGCTGTCACTCCTGTCCTGCGGCACTGAATGTGCAGGTAAAACCTAATCACATCTCTTTGGATAGGCTCGTTTATTTGATGAACCACAACTGGCTAGTCTTTGCCTGGACACAATAGACAAAAGCACAATGGATGCAATCAGCGCAGAAGGCTTCACAGATATCGATATAGGTGAGTAATCATGCAGCATTAATGTTGCCTTTGATGGACTAAGCTGGGGGCACCTCTGCCCCCCCCCAGGTGTTTACCCCTGAATAAGACTGGCAGTTTAAAGAACTCTGGTTACCCCTTTCAGTTGGAGATTCACAAATATTTACATTTTACATTCACAAACCAGTTGAGTAAGAGAGATGTACTGAATTAGCAAGTTGGCCTGACTTTCTGTTTTTAAGAAAGTTTGGCCATGAAATTGTTCTGTAGGCCAGTCTGCTACAATGTTTACTATTTTTAGATAGTGTGGTTTTGATGTTGGACTATGGATTGGGGGCTCATGGGTTCAAATGTTCATTATTCTCATTTGGCATGTTGAGTGACTGTGGCCCAGAGACATTTTCTCAGCCTTATGTGTCCTCAGATGAAAAAAGTGGGAAGAGAGGCATGTATGCCACCTTAACCTCATTGGAGGAAAAGTGGCATATACTGTAAATGTAGCAAGAACATAAATCATGAAAATCTGTGACACTTGTCTCCCTTGCGTTAATTAATGACTGCTGAAATGCTGCAGTAGTGTCAAACTCATTTATTTATTTATTTATTTTCAAACTTATATACCGCACCTATTTCCCCAAAGGGGACTCAGGGCGGTTTACACAATACCATAGCAAATAAAACAGATAAAAACAATAATACAATCAACAGCGGTGTCCAGGACGGCAAGCCAATGTAGGAAGGGCAGCGAAGGTGGGGGGGGAGGAAGGTTACCCCTGGAAGTTACCAAAGGCATCCTTAAATAGCCATGTTTTTAAGGCTCTCTTGAAGGATGCCAGCAATGGAGCTTGCCGCAACTCAAATTGATATTTGATGTCTTAACTGTTTTAATTCCTTGTTGTAAGCCGCCCAGAGACCTTGGGTAGTGGGCGGCATATAAGCTGTAAAAATAAATAAATAAATAAATAAACTCGACCGGCAAGCCATTCCAAACAGACGGGCCAACCACCGAGAAAGCCTGGTTACGAGTGGTTGTCTTACGGGCTTCCCTCGGCATGGCAATCCGGAGCGAGAGGGCCTGGGAAGAACGGGTGGGTCGGGCCAGATCTATAGAGACTATAGTGATAGTTTGATACTTAGAATTGATGTCATAAATTAATGGAAACAGCAGTTTTTAAAGTTTTGCTTGGCTGTTGGAAGATGTGGCAAACACCACCCATAGTGGATGGAAAGCAAGCCAGCTGACCAAGGCTCTCTCCATGCTAGAAGTGAGAGGTGCATGCAGAAGGTTCCAAATAATAATAATAATAATAATAATAATAATAATAATAATAATAATAATAATAATAATAATAATAATAATAATAATAACCCTGAGTCTCCTTGTGACCTTGTGCATTTTCTTCAGACACGCTGTGTGCTGTGCTAGAGCGAGACACACTCAGCATTCGAGAGAGCCGACTCTTTGGAGCTGTCGTTCGCTGGGCTGAAGCCGAATGTCAGAGGCAGCAGTTACCAGTTACATCTGTAAATAAGCAGAAAGTTCTTGGCAAAGCTTTGTCCTTAATCCGCTTTCCACTGATGACGATTGAGGAGTTTGCAGCAGGTAACCCTCAGATGACTTGCCCCTTGCAGTTAAAAGAGAAAGCTGACACATAGCTGTAGATATGCGATGGTCCAAGTGTGCCTTAAGGATTCAATTTGGTGTACCTATTATTGGTAGCAACCTACGTGTCTATGTTTTAGCAACACATCCCTTTGGTGTTGGGAGGAGATAATGAAATAAGTAGGCTTGTCAAACTAGAGTTGCCTCAAGCATGTTTCTCAGTTGACAATACTGTGCAGGATACATTCAGCTGATTGCTTTGCATTTTTCTTCTTATTCAGGTCCTGCTCAGTCTGGAATATTATCAGATAGGGAAGTAGTCAACCTCTTTCTGCATTTTACAGTCAACCCTAAACCTAGAGTTGACTATATTGACCGGCCAAGATGCTGCCTTAGAGGAAAGGAGTGTAGTATCAATAGGTTCCAGCAAGTGGAGAGTCGGTGGGGTTACAGCGGAACAAGCGACCGGATCAGGTACGGGGGGTTGGGGGGTTGGGTTGGGTGGTGGGTGGGTGGGTGGGAGTGCTGTATCTACTTCCCATGGGGGAGGTTGGAGGTGGTATCATAACTTTTAAAGATCAGCCCTTGAGCTACAGAGCTGGAAGGAATCCTATTAGTCCTGTCACAATTTGGAGAAGGAACATAACAGGCCTCAATAGTTGCAAATTCAATTAACTCGTTCATCCTGGTGGATTCTAAGGCCATAAGCATGCGATACAACTCAAACAGAATGGTGTATCAAGAAAGCTCAACGGGAGTGAGGGCATAAAGCTAACAAGATGAACCGAAGCAATAAAGGGGGCAATTTTTTTTTGCCAGTCTTAATTTTATTATTTGTTATTTGGGTTTTTTTTTTTGTATCACTGGATGATTGTTCACCGCCCAGAGTTCCCCTGGGAAAGTTGGCGGTATACAAATGGAAATAATAAATAAATAAATAAGTTTGTGCACTGCATCAATGTGCAGCCATCAGTTCACAAAGGAGCCCTTCCTTTCCCATCCATGATGCCTTGAAAGAGAAAGCCTGCCTGGAGCTGTGTATTCCAGAGAGCCCCATTCTGGGGAAGTACTTGGCCTCAGAGCCGTGCTGAATTAACATGCTTTGGCATAGAGAATCAGCAAGCTTTCTCTGGGGTTCTGGATAGGGGGACAGTTGGACGAAAAGCGTTCTGCTTCGTGTTAAAAATATTCCTCCAGTTAAGAATTGATGTTTCTAAAGAGAACTTGAGTTAAATGTTTAAGGGCTGTTTGCATGTGACGCTGTTCAGTCGTAAAAGTTGATGGTTAGTTCAGCTTAAGTTGCTGTCATAGAAGCTGGGTTCTCGAGAGCTATTCCAGACAGACCCAGAGGATTTAGTTTTACCTTGAACCATAAACCCTCAGCTCCACTACCACCACATGACAGACTTGTTTCGAAAATACCATCCATTTTAAAAATAGTTTGTGATCAAAGAAAGAAGTTGCAGGTCAGCCCTTCTTGCGGTAGATTGTATTGCGAAGCAGGTTCAAGAGAGATGTTTCCCTGTAGTAATACTGTTCCATTTCATAGTAATTTAGCAGGGAAATGCTTTTCAGCTTATGAAGAAGGAATATCTGTTGGCTTTCCAAATATAATTATTCTTTTCTTGTTCTCTGTTTCAAGGTTCACTGTCAATAGAAGGATTTCAATTGTGGGATTTGGATTATATGGATCTATTCATGGTCCCACTGATTACCAAGTTAACATACAGGTACCACTGTTTGTGTGTGTGTTTCTAATGAGTCTCCTACTCCATTTGCTTTAAAGTGTTTGCATATAAAGCTTTTTTTTTTTAGCAGACCTAAAAAGCCGGTTTGGACAGGAAGTTTCCTTTGCCATTTCTCATGGTTTCCAATGCCAAATGTGACTGTTCAAGTTGTATAGTACGCACAGACAGATTAATTAGAAAAGCATTGTGTCAATAATCAAAAGATGTCAGCCTGACTTTTAATGTGCATTTTGGCAGGAACCGTTTTCAACAACATGCCACTATTTCAGCTGTTTCGGTACAAGAACTTCACTGTTCTCTCTAAGTTCTTTGTAGATACTTAAAGTTTTTTTTTATGTTTGCTCACAGTTGTAGGTTAGAAAACATCTGATTCCCCACCACCACTATGTGTCTTTCCGCATTTCAAATCTGCTAAGTAATTCATTCAGATATGTATTTTTTTCTCTCAAAGTGGGCCAGGGTATTCAAAGCAATATATATCTTTATTTTAAAAACAAGCTACAGTATTTTAGTCCACTTCAGTATATGCAACGTGGCATTCAAAGAATTGAAATGTCGCAGATGTTCATCCACATGCAGCTGCAGCCAACACAGTTGGGCTAGACTAAGCGGAACCCAAATCCGTGAAATGCCTTTCTGAAGTTAAGGAATAACTTTTGGCCCAGTGCTGTAATGATAGCAGAAGCATCTAATGATTCTGCTCCGAGACAGCACCTTAAAGAGAGGGGGAATGCTGTTTACTGTCATCTGCCTTACCTCTGTTGTTGGAGTGCAGGGGGAGGACATTTGAGTGTTTTAAATTAGGCCCGCCAAACACAATAGTCAGTCTAGATGTTTTTCATGATGGTAAGAAACTGTGACAACAAAATGATGAGATGGGCATGTTAGTGACAAGTGCCATGCAAATTTGTAAATTGTAATATGATGGACTGTCAAGCGGGGCTTAGGGAAAACCTTTTGATTGGGAGTGGGACAAGTTGAGCTGGAATTCGGTGGTAAAATCAGTCTGTGTACCTCATAATAACGTGTTTTAAAAATTAGTTCATTAAGAAAAATCAGGTGCTGATTGTTGTGCTCGTTATCCACTGCAGATAATTGAATATGAAAAAAACCAAACACTGGGGCAGAATGACACTGGATTTAGCTGTGATGGAACCGCAAATACGTTCAGAGTTATGTTCAAAGAACCTATAGAGATTTTGCCAACAGTGTGCTACACAGCATGTGCAACCCTAAAGGTGAGCTGTTTTAAATTTGTGAAGATGTTAAATAGCACTGGACTTGATGTGTAGCATCGGGCTACGTATGTGACCATGCACTTAAATTGCAGTTATAAAACCATGTTATTAGTGTCATAGCATGTCCTTCATCCTCTTTTGATTCTTGACTGGAAAGTACAATAGTCTGCAGAACATTCTAAGATGCTAGACTGGTGATATAAAGAGATATAATAAATCCTAAGTTTTGTTAAAGGAAGAAAAAAATGTCTAATTTCTGTCACTTGCTTTTAGGGGCCAGATTCTCATTATGGCACCAAAGGACTGAAGAAAGTAATCCACGAATCTCCTACTTCAAGCAAAACTTGCTTTTTCTTTTTTAGTTCCCCCGGGAACAACAATGGCACATCCATAGAAGATGGACAGATACCAGAAATAATATTTTATACGTAACTTGGAGTTACTGGGCTGGAGCAAGACATTTTGATAAGAAAGAACCGATGGGACATGTGGCGTACTGTGAAACTGTATAAATAATCACAAATGTGTTTTGAAACCTATGTGTTGTACATGGAAGGTACTAAAAATGAGTTTTTGCTACTTCCAGTGGCCGTATGCAGCCAAATCGTATTGGAACTAAAGGATCCTTACCTGTATATAGTTAACGTGATCACTTGAAGTGTACCACCTCTAACCTGAGAGTGTTCCAGGCTTTGTTTTTCCCCCTCACCCTCAAGATACACACTCTGCAGGTTGCAGATTAAGATGACTGCATTCTTGTACAGCAAAGTGAAACGGGACTGGCATTCTTTCAAACTAAAAGGCATTACAAGGTGGGGTGGGTGGGAAGGAGGATACCAGTTGCACCTGTAATTATGCTCCATATGGCATAACCTACCGATAATCAGTTTTCTTGTATACTGTTAAAAATGTTACTCAGATGCAGCTGTATGAACTTATTCTTAAAAATATAAAGTGAAGAATGGAAATGACTTATCTAGTTCTGGAAAGTACAAGCGAAACATAAATCTTGAATGGACAACATTTATGAATATAGAACTGTAACCCAGATATGTTGATCAAGGTTAATGGGCGAAATGTAATCGTTCTTCCTAACTAGGGGCAGGCCTGTTGAATAACTGGGATGTAGGTAAATGATGACTTTTTGCAGGTCCCTTTCATTTTGTGAGCCTAATATAGTGGGTGCTGACAGTTAGATTTAGATTGATCTACCCAGCAGGCTAGTAAATGTATTAAGGATAGAGATGCTGGCTTAACTCCAAAGCATCATTGTATGTTTAGAATGGGTCAAACAAGATAATAGCTTTCTCCTGTGTTGGAACAGTGTAATCCTATGTATGCCTACTCAGAGGCGAGGCCAGTGGAACTTATTTCAAGGCGGATATTAACAGGGTTGCAACGAAGAGAATGGGCTCTGAGTCGGAGTTCTCCTGGTTCAAATATTTATAAGCCTTCCTCCAGTCAGTAGTAATAGGATAATAACAGTGACTATATGCCTTGCCTTACACGTTCATAGGGGTCTCAGAGAAATGTTTTTGAAGTCCTAAAGCATTCCATAAAACCCACCTTGACATTTAAATTGGACCTTTTCAGAAAAGAATTCTAACATCTAGAATCATTAGGATGTTCAGAAGCAGATTATGATAAAACTGCCCCAGTCAGAAATATAAAGTCAAGTTGACTCCAAGAACTGTAGAGTCTCGGGAACTTGATTCAGAAATTATCTGTCTACATAGAATTTAGGCTTAAGGTTGTTGTAAAAGCCATGTTATCCTTATTATAAGGATAGTTGTGTATAGGGGAAGCTACCCAGCTGGTTACAGTATCAGGAGAGGAGTTGCACCCATATTGTATCCCAGGCATAAACGAGGACAGTGATGGCTTCTGGTCTCCAGATGTTTTGGACCACAACTCCAGAATCCCAAGCCTGTACTGCCAATGACAAAGGGCGCCAAGGGTTCGCCACCAATGGCCGAGGCCACCACCTCACTTAGGCGACAGGTTCATCCGTGGGGAGGCAGATGGCATCGCTGTTTGGGCTTTGCAAAGACCTGTTAAATATTAAGCAAGGGCCATTTTGCCTTCTCTTGGATTCTTGGGTGCAGAAAGGCTGTTCAGTTGCAGGCGTGGAGCTGCCCTCCTTTGCACCAAGAGAAGGACCAGGAGGCTTGTCCTTGGATGGAAACAGTGCTTCCAAAGGCCAGTGGGATGCTTATTTATTTATTTTATACCACCCGTCTTCCCAGGGAACTCCGGGCAGTTAACAATAAAGGTTAAAAGAACCAGTAAAACACAAAGTGACATCAGCAAAAATTGAGGGACAAAAAAGAGGAGAAAACAAAATAATGGAAAAATCATCGGCAAGAGGCGTCAAAAAGAAAAAAAATGAATAAATTTAAATAAAATTAAAGGCGGGCAGGGGCTGTGCAAGGAGCAACTCACTCGGAAGATGGTTCCAGAGCGAGGGGCCAACCACTGAGAAAGCGCTCCCTGGGCATCCACGGATATGCATCTAAGCATGTGCAGAGTGCATTAAAAATTGCGGCCAGGGGACCATCTCCGTGCGTCTCCAAACGGGACACGCTCTGTTGCAGGAAAGCGGCATGAGCGGCGAACCCCGGAAGGCGCGGGAGCTCTTTACCGCGCATGCGCCTGCAAATGTTTTGTTCCCTTCTTTGAGCTTTCTAGAGATACGAAAATAAAAGAAGAACCGACGCCTTTTGCTGCGTTAGCGGACCTTTCCCAGGTTTTCGTCGCAAACCACGCTTAGATCTTGCCTCTGCCTGACAGTTTTCAGTGCGTTCCTTCACGCCGGAGGGAAATGTAGCAACATGGGAATGGGGAGAGGAGGGAAAGTCCCCTTGAGCCGAGGGGGGGAGAAAAGGCGGGGTGTGTGTGTGTGTGTGTGTGTGTGTGTGTGTGTGTGTGTGTGTGTGTGTGTGTGTGTGTGTGTGTGTGTGGGGAGCCTCTCTACAATTTTCGTCCCTCGTGGGCGCCGGAAGTGGGCGCCGGAAGTGGCCATGCGGGGCTCGGCTCTTCTGGGCTGCCGGCGGGGAGGACGCCTCGGGGCCATCCCGGGATGGGCATCCAACATGCCCAGGAAGGTCGGTGGGTGGCGGCTGGAGGCGCCTGCCTGCCTTTTCCCCCTCGAGAGGGAGAGGACGAGAGGGAGGGAGAGGAAAGGGAGCCGCATGCCCTCCCTTTATTTTATTTTTTTTATTTTATTTTATTTTTTTTTTTTAGTTTATTTTAGCGTATTTTGTACCCGCCTTTCTCCTTGAAAAAAAAGGTTTACATCCCTCAGGCAGGATGAGGTGTTTGCCATTTAAAAGATTCTGTTATCAGCTGTTTTAAATGTGGTTTATAAGATCTTTTAATTGAATTTCAGCTGTATTTTAATTGGATTTTATTTATAGCACTATCTTTTTAGTACATGTATTTGTATTTTATGGCTTTTCTTTGTAAACCGCCCCGGTTACGTAAACATACACACGTACACACGTACACACATACATACACACACACACACACACACACACACACACACACACACACACACACACACACACACACAGTATACACAGCAGAAGAGGCAGGATGTTAAACATGGGAACTAAATAAACATAACAACTGCATCACCAGTTTGTGAATCCCTCCCCCCCCCCCTCAATGGTTATACAGTATAGCCATGGTTTCCAGATTTGTGCGGCCAGCATGTGTTAACAGGAGGCTTATTCATGCAGAGCTGCGTGGAGTGCTGGGTCTTTGATCACGCAAGAGCCGAGCCCAGTGTAAGGAATCACTGCAGCCCCCTGAGCATCTCAAAGACTGGCTGTGGAAGGGCGAATAATTCTCAGGGGAATCTGTTTCACAGGCATGCAGGGCTAACACAAGTCTAAAGTTGGGGGGTGGGGTGGGTGCTGTTGTGATTCATCAGTCAACAAATCGAAATTTTCATCCGCTTTGCTGCAGCCAATTCCGCTTTTAAATAAATAATACTGGTTTCTCCATTCTCTCGCAAGGGAAAGGCACAGACTGAGGACCGGGGGAGGCCTGCTGTTCCCACAGGCCCCGTGGCTACTGACAAAAGTGGTTCTGTTATCATCGCTGTTCATGCCAAACCCGGATCAAAACAAAATGCGATAACAGGTACGTTGGCAGTTCTAAGCAGAGAGGAACCACGCGGTCGCTTTAGCTTTCTTGCATTAGGTGATTACGTTTGTCCAAAATAGGGGCGTGTTCCCAGGAGACCCTGCTGAAATGCAGATGCATTTATCAGCATACCCTCGCTTTCAGAATGACCCTAATATCCTGATCCGACCTTACAGTTAACCACTAGTCCCAACAACAAGGTATCCTGGAAGTCCACGCAAGTTGGCAAGACAAATGGCAGGGAAAGAAGGATAAGACCTCAGAATATTTTCCCCCTCTTCACTTTTCTGGGTTTCTGTACTCAGAGGCAGGGAGGAGCCTCTTGAGCCCTTTGGGGAGGAAAAAACAGGATGGAAAAAGAGGCTCCTCCCTGCCTCTGAGTACAGAAACCTATGGTAAGTTGTTGGGACGAGTGGTTAAATGTTGTATGTTTTGGCCAGTCTGTGTTTGTTTGCTGGTAACAGGGTACCACTCTGAAGCGTGTGAAAGCACAAAGAGGTCTTGTCTGGTGACGAAGCAAGTATGCAGGGCAGGACTTTTTGTGTCTTATGTGCAAAGCTATTCGCACCATCAAGCTTCAAATTCTATTAGAAGGGAGAAGAGAAATAAAGGCGACGGCTCTAGTGTGTTGGGGGCTCTTCGCCCTGAATCTGCTGGCCTTCTCATTCAGCCTCTTCATATAGATTGGGAGTTTAACTGGACTACAGTTTCCATCATCCTCCCTCACCATGGGCTGTGCTTGGCAAAGGGATGATGGGAGATGTAGCCACAAACGGCTCTACTTCTGTTGCAGGTGTTACAGGTGTGACCCCCTTAAGTAGTGGTTTGGTATGTGTGTTTTAAATGATGTGAGGTTAACAAAACATGTCATGTGTACCTTGGGAGATACTAACACATCAAATCTGTGTTGCAGATCTGAGTACAGATGCGGTCGGTGTGGCCATTGCTGCCCCTCCGTCTGAAGGAGAAGCCAATGCAGAGCTGTGTCGCTTCCTTTCTAAGGTTCTTGAAGTGAAGAAGAGTGAGGTTGTTTTGGAGAAGGTATGGTGGGTGGTCCCCCCTTACCTGGTATGGTTTCTCTTTGGCTCATGGCACTTTTCATTTTTCCAACATCTGTTTCACCAGCTTCATCTGCTGTGGTGAAGAGTCTAACCCAAATGGAATTAAACGTGTCAGGGGAAAGGTGCTAATCTATCTAACAGGCTGGCCTCTTTCCCATCTTTATCCTAAGTAGAGGCATGTGAAATTAGAATAGAAAGTTAGATCAGGTTGAGAGGTGCTCAAGGTTGACACAGAAACCTTGCCCCACCCTTTGTCTGTCATCTGTTTTCAAAACAGACCATTATCAGCACATCTTGATGTTAGAAAACCTTGCCAAACACTTTGCCTTTCTGTTTCAACAGGGTGGCAAATCTCGTGAAAAACTGGTGAAGATTTTGGCACCGCTGACACCAGAGGAAGTCTTAGAGAAGCTGAAAACAGAAGCCGCAAGCTGAAGCGAAAAAGAAAGAAAGGAAAAGGACCACGCCTCAGCCTTGTGCCTTCCTGGCATGCGGTGAGCGGCAAAGAGATGTACCTGAAAGCACATTTAGAAAGGGGGGGGCAAAGGCGGCAGAGGACATAACCATAATTTCACAGGCAGCTGTCAGGATCACTGTTAAAGCAGATGCCAAAGCTTGGATAAAGCACAATCAAAATATAAGGTACAAATGTTGCGTTTGGAATTGCTGCTCAACCTCAAAAGAGGCAGAAATGTAAAAGCCGTTTCCAGCTGCAACAGTAAAGCGAGTGCCTTTGCTTAGCTAGACTGGAAACAAATGCACCAGTGGGTCCTCACCCCTGTGTTCTCTAACAGCTGATTTAACATTTTCTGTCAAAGACTCAGTCTAGAATCCATCTCAAGAGACCCAAGACACCATCTTGGAACGATGCAAGTTCGGTTGCCCCAGGGAAGCTCAACAGAGACAGCCTAACCTCCCAAGTGTTGATAAAGAAGAGTGCGAAAAACCCAAAACAAAACACCAGTTTTATGTGTCCTCCAGCCTACCTGTGGGCAGTGGAATTTACAACAGGACCGGTGTTGAGAAGTCCATATTCTGGGCCGTCTCTTAAAGAGGGAGAGCCATTTAAAGTTTTTCTTGAACACATTCAGCCTCTTGACTTGAGGTCAAAAGCAGATGCCATGGTGAAATACCAGTTTTACACAATTCCCCAAAGTTCATGATTGAGAAAATATCAACAACTACATTTTGCTCTTGTTGGACCTTCGGAACCATTTTCAAAGGGCATACGTAAGACGTGTTAATAAAAGTCTAATATTGGTCAAGTTTGTGCTCTTCCAGTTGGCTATTTCCCCCAGTATGTTTAAGCAGATGTAGAAAATAACTTAGACATTATCAGTGGTTTGTGACCTCATTCAGTTGACATTGCTAGTAAGCAGTTTTTCATGGTTTAATTCTAAGAAAAATGGAATTGAGAGAGGGAGAGATACCTGGGGTCACATTCATCTCTCTTGAAAAAATCAGGTCCCGGTGTTTGAACAACAGATGAAAGATACATTGTGCTTCCATGTGGCTGTCAATTTTTTTCTCTGTTGCAGTTGTATTGGTTTAAAGTTTGGGTTTGTCATTTACAGAGCTGAGGAAAGATACTTTTCTAAAAAACAACCTGCTGGGAAATTCTAAGATTTGTAATTGTTAAAAAGTAGCTGTCCGTGTAATGGCTAGACCACCACATTTGGAAACTTTATAAACTGTTTGTTTCATGTAGGATGTGGTCTACAGTGATACTTTGTAGGTCACTGGAGCAACATGGTTGCAGTCTCATTCTTCTGTTAGGAAGCAACTCTGTGGGCCTCTGCCTAGAGAGGTAAAGTTTCCAGAACTTTTGAAGCCATGGGGTGGGGTGGTGGTGGGGATGTTGGAGAAAAACAAAACAAAAACAGTTTTTCCCCACACCACATCTCTGGGAATTGTACATCTTTCCTGCTGCCTCCCCAAGTGAGAGAAGCATTGTTTTAAAAGTTTGGCTCCCTGATTTGCTGTGGGTTGCCTGGGAGTTTACCAAACCCTTCTCTGGGATTCAGGTTTCCTGAATGGCTCTTTTAGAGCTGGGCCTTCTTGGTTTTTGCTTTCCAAAGACCTCTCTCATGCCCCCCGGGGCTCTTCAGGAGCCCAGCCAGCTTTGAAACAAACTTAGCGGGCCATCAGATGCAGGACTTGGGTCTGCCAGGCACAACCACCTGCTCCTTCTCTCCCTCTGCGGTCAATCCAACTCAGCAGCCAAAGTAGATGTGGGCAGCCCCAAAGTTGAGGTGGGCCAGATTTTAAGAAGGGTCATGGCTTTAGATGGTGGAAATGGCAGGGCTTAAACGGGGGGAGCTGCTGACCCTTCCAAATCAGCCATAACCAAGAAGAAGTCTTGTTCTCCTCTCTACAAATTATGGTTATGCTCAGCTGTTTCTTAGCTGGCCTCTCTTCAAAGAGGCACTCCACATTCTTTGTCTTTCTAGTTTGGGAAAGGATGCCTCTTTATTTATTTATTTATTTATTTATTTATTTACTTACTTACTTACTTACTTACATTTTCGTATGCCCACATATTGATTTCCGCAAGGCTCCAGCCCGGGTTCATTTCATCAGGCCAGCATCTCACCCATAATTGATCTTGTCAAATATTTTGTCCCCTAAGGAATGGGACAGCAGCCCTCCCCTTGGATCCTTGCACATTTTACAGACCCAACAACTTGGCTACAGCCCAAGTGTGAGACTACAGCACCCATCAGCCCTTCTCAGCAGATCCGGGGGAGGGGGTGTTGGGTGTTGTGGTCACTCTGGAATGCCCGCTCAACTGGCCCTTTTTATATCCACAAAGTTGGTCACATACTTTTTGGTCATCGAAATTTCTAGGAAACCACCCCTTTGGAAATGGGGGAAAGAAAACTGGTATACAAGCAGCAACCCAGTCAGCTTCTGCAGTTGGTGCAACGTTTTTCTCCCCTGTCTTTTATGGAGTTGGAATTACTGGGCTTTTCCCATTGGCGTGCCGCGTTGTGTAGGCGGCTGTCTCTTTCACCCTTCTCATTTGTGTTAACTGGCTGGGCGCCTGTTGCGTCTCATGCCTAATTAAAGGGATCGTTGCTCCAAACCCTGGCACTCTCTTGGTTCCGCCGAGGATCTGCTGCCTTTTGGATCCGGCCCCGCTTTCCGCTCAGAAAGACGCCCACGGGTGGCCCTGCTCCTCCTGGGCAGTCCCTGCGCTCTCCACCATCTGGGTAAATACGCTTTGGAACTCGTTGGCCTTCTGCACCTCTTGCTGCAGCAGCTTTCTCAGAGAAAGGGTCACCCTACGGATGGCAAGGGCTTTGGCTTCATTTCTTTCACCGTGCCAAAAATTATTCCTCCTTTCACGCGCATCTAAAATAGACTCAGCCAGCTGGCCCGAAAGCTTATTTCAGGTTTCTGTGTTTTTGTATCTAAATGTTCTCTCTCTCCCCCTCTCCCTCTCTTTCTTTCTCTGCCTCCTTGCCTGGTGGAAAGGAAGCCTTTCTTATTAAAACAGGGCCAGTGGAGAACTCTCTTTGGCTCGCACTGGCTGCAAAGGTGGCCAGTTGCCTTTGCAGACTCCATAGAAATCTCCAGGAATTGCAGAGCTGTTGGGGCACAGACCCAGGCCTTATCACTCTCCCCGCTCCCCACCAATGCAGCCATAACCCTCTCCCCCCAAGTGAAAAAGACACTGTTTGCAGGGGCCTGAGGCCCGTCCCTCGCTTTCATCCCACAGCCTACCTCGCAGGGCTCTTGTGGAGGTAAAAGTGGACGATCCACATCTAAAGCTTCTCATTCTCTGAGATGGTGGTGGTGGTGGTGGTGAAATGTCAGCCTGCACATGTCATAAACCAACCGGTCAATAAGTAGCAGAAAATGGAGGCACATCCAGGGAGTCCTGGGCACCTTTCTGTTCCATCCACCCGAGCTGGTCTGTCTGATGCTGCCCACAAACCATTCCTTCTCTGCCGAGTCTCTGCAGGATCAGCCTCAGGTGGACCAGCTCAGGGTGACAGGCTTTTCAGCCTTCAGATCCAGAAAGATCCCTTTGCCATAAGCTGGTTAAAGAGAAGCCAGGCTCATCCCGGGCTGGCCTCCTTGCCTGCATCTGCCCTTCCAGCTGAGCGCCTCCTGCGCGGCTTCTAATGAGTCCTCAGCTTATCCACTCAACGGGGCTGTCTCCTGGGGCAAGAGAGAAGGGGGCTAAGGTGCCCAGGAGGCCCTCCTTCCCAGAAGACATTTAACTTAGTTCTGCCATGACCGTCTTTTCTGTCTCTCTGGCTAAAAAAAAAAGAAAGAAAGAAAGAAAGAAAGAAAGAAAGAAAGAAAGAAAGAAAGAAAGAAAGAAAGAAAGAAAGAAGGGGGGGAGGTCTGATCCAAATCATTTGCTTTTTCATTTTCCTCGAGAAATTCATTACCGAGACCTCTGCGGCCTGAAAGGCGCCCGCAGTTGCGTTTCACAGGGGGCTTGTTCAGTCAATTTGATTCTGCTCGTTTCTCCATTAACCAGGATGCTCCACTTTCACCCAAGTCCCTTTGCTGCACAAATCAGGTTGCTCTCACCCTGGGGAAGCTTTTAGCTCAAGGCTAAGGACGTCTAAAAAGGCCAGTTCCTAATAAGTCTCCACAAACTTTTTTGTTTGGCATGGCAGTGAGCAGACCAAGGGTCTGGATGCCACATTCAGCATGTGCCATCTTTTTATAGACCCTAAGTTGGATTTTAAAGAAAGGGGAGGAAAGCCATGTCTCTGCAGCCAAGAGGACTAGAAGCATGCTTGGTGTTTTTAAACAGGAAACATGTTTGCTAACCTATGAAATCGGACCTACCAGTTGGCTCTTCCAAGGGAATTACAGCAGAGGTCTGCCAGAGCTTTTACATCACTTTGCATTTGCATAGATTTCCCAGCAGCTGTTTCTCTGGCCGGCAGGGCAGAGAAACTCGGCCAGCCTCCCAAAGTAATTACAGGGTGTTAGTTTTGCCTCCTTGCAAAGATAACAGCTCCACCAACACCACCAATGAGAACCTTGCAAACATCGACAGCTTCTGATGAATCCAGTGGATTTAATTAGATTTTGGAAATGGCAAAGGAAGATTACTGAAACGTGTGTTCTTCGGAGGCAACATTTTTTCCATCTCTTAATAGATGCCCATCCTATCTGTTTTAATTAAGTAGGTGTCCCTGAAGACATGATCATGCAAGCATGGTAGGAAGGAAAAAGCTGCCGTTGCATCATCCCATGACTTCATCCAAATTGTCAGGTGTGGCCTTGCCAGGTGTGTTTAGATATTTCTGTAATAATATCGCAGTAGTTTGTAGGTAACAAATGTAAAATTAGAAATTGTGTCTCTCTCTGTGTGTGTTAAGCATTTAAACAGAATTCAGCACATCTCAGCAGAGAGAGGAGCAGCGAGCAGATCAGCCGGGGGCGCTTAGGTGCTGAGCCTTCAGCCCAGGGGCTGCTTGCTTGTGGATGATGGCAGCATCAGGGTATCTGCTATTGTTCTTCCGGATTCTCGATCTTTCAGACAGGCCTGGGCTGAACAGCCTTTCAGGGAGAGGACTGGGAAATATCCAGGCGGAGGCCTGTCCTCCCTAGAAGAAAACCAACCGCCAACTTCATAAGAACATAAGAGTCGTGCTGGATCAGGCCAAAAGCCCATCTAGTCCAGCTTCCTGTATCTCACAGTGGCCCCACCAAATGCGTCTGGGAGCGCACAAGACTGGATCTCTGTCTCCTGAGACCACTCCCCTGCATCTGGCCCTTGAAGTGTCCCGGTTTTAAGCCTGGAGATGACACCTCTCCGTCGTGATTTGTAACCTGGGATGGACTTTTCCTCCAGGAATCTGACCAAATCCCCTTTTGAAGGCATCCAGGCCAGATGCCACCACCACCTCCTGTGGCAGGGAGTTCCACAGACTAACAACACACTGGGTTAAAAAAGAAATATTTTTCTTTTGCCTGTTCTCACTCTCCCAGCCCTCAATTTGAGTGGATGTCCCCTAGTTCTGGTATTTTGTGAGGGAGAAGAGCGTCCCTCTCTCCACTTTACTCATGCCCTGCCTTATTTTGTACATCTCAATCATTTCCCCCCTCAGGCGCCTTTTTTTCCAGACCTCCCCACTTCTCTGTATTCCTGCATAATTTTTGTTCGTTCTTTGTAGCCGGAAGATGGCTCAAGCGGCTTTTCTGAGGCACAGATGTCTCTGAGGCAGGGAGAGGAGATTAGTGTCCTTTGCTATAATAGGATCTTCCATCCCGAAAACTGTCCATATGAACAGAAGGATGTTGCAGGAATCATGGTTTGCTTCTTTGCTGCTGCTGCTTCTTTTTAAATTAAATGCAGCACTTTGATCAGAGTGTTTGGCCCATTAAGAAGAGAGAATGCCAACAACGTCCCAGGGACCTCTACCCTTCACACTCCCCCTACGAGCGATTTGCACACCATTTTTTCGTTTCTCGAGAAAAGGCGAACTGGTTGTTCAAGTCATCTCCTTCTGAAAATGCAAGGAGAGAAAAGAAGGAAAGCCATCGGCTACATGTGCTGGTGGACGGGGAGATATGGAAGAGTCTAATTTGACCCCCCACCCCCAGCTCCTGTCTTCAGATGCCCAGATTTTGGACTTGGATCTGTGCACCTTGCTTCAAAATAAATCTCCCCTTGAAGTATCACAGCCTTTTGTTCTTGCTACGCCCCCCCACCTTGCCTCTTCTTCCGCCCATTTAATGTTGCCAACATGCCAAGGCAGAACTCACGCGGCATCTGCTCTGGAAGCAGCTGTACATGTCTGCCTCTGTCCCCTTCGGACAGAATCCATTTCCGTGGAGCCTTTCACATTTCAAGATGTTTACCCATGATTTTTCCTTTGGGGAGGATGACTTGAATTCCCAGCACAGTCTCTGCCCTCACGCGGTCTCCATCCTAATGAGAGAAACGGCATCTGCTTGCCACCCGGAGGAGGAGGAGGGAGGGGGTCCCGTGAGGCTGTGTTTTGGATGAAAAAACGGTACTTTTCAGGACTGAAGTTGGAGCAGGGGGGAGAGGCTTCCGGCCTGTAGGGTAAGACCATGTGCCTTTCTGAGCGAGCAGGCTTCGATTCAGGTCTCGCCTAGCCAAAAAAAATCTTCAGCGTTCAAGAAGCTAGTAAAAACTTGGCTCTTCACGGCTGCGTGCGGTGACCACGGGGGATGACTATTCTGGTGCAGTGATTTGAGTTTTTATGTTCGCCCACTTTTCTTCGCCATCTTACATTAGTATTATTATTAGTATCATTTTCTGATTGTTGTTAGCTTTTTTTCTTCTTTTTTTAGGGCTATTGTTTGGTTTGCTTATATTTATCCTTGGAACTGATTAGTTTTGTTGTTGCCTGCATGATGAAACTTTTATATTTGTTAACTGCCTTGAGTTCATTTTAGGAAAATCCGGTGGGATATAAATGTAATAAATTAAAAAATAAAACAAGAAAAGCAGGACTCACTCCGGCGTCATTAGAAGAGACGGCAAGGAGGAAACCCGGATCTTTCCCAAAGAACATTCATGACACATACCTCGCCATCTGGAACTTGTGTTTTCTGCAAAAGTGAAAAACGGAGCCAAGCCCTTTTTCTACCAACCCTCCTCATCCTTTTCTGGCTCCCAAGTGGGGTTTCATTTTGCATGCTTTGCTGACAGTGCCACTTGCGTGGCATGGAAACGAGCTCATTAAAACACTCTCCTGTGTCTCTCTCCCAAGCAGAAGGGGGGGGGATGTCCCCGACCCACCTCCAATCATCTCTGCCCCCTGGCTATTTTACCCCTTCATTTCATCTCTTTCGTCTCTTCTTTTTCTCACTGGGTCAGGAGAGGATTTCGCCAAATCGCAGGGTTTTATTTTGTTTACACTAAAATCAGCAAGCAGTCTGGGAAACAAAACAGCAGGCGGGGGGGAGGGACACATTTTAACCTCGAAGAATCTTGCATTTAAAAACAAACCAACATGAAATGCTACCGCTCTTACAACTATTGACCACTTAGTGTGACATTGTAGCTCATCCATTATTTGAGAACTAAACTGAAAATCAAACTACAGGGCCACATTTTTTTTTTTAAAAAAAAAAAAAAGACCACCCACACATTTTTTTTAACACTGGTGTTAATCATTCTTCCCCCACTTAGCTACAAAAAATAGTATGAATGACCATTTCAGGAAGAACATCTCCTTTGTGCCAAGGCTTATTGCCAAATTCTTCCAATAGAAAGCAAATGTGGCTCTTGCGCCAACTATTACCTATCTGCAGATCCATGAGAATCACAAAAAAAGAGATAAGTGGTAGTGAATTGACAGTTCAGCTTTGAGACTTCAGTTGCACCATCCCTGCCTCTCCTTTGTTACATTCAGAAAACACACCGAGGTCGCATTAAAAACAAGAGAACCATGTTTTCATACATCACATACAAACAACTAGAATGGAAAAATCAAGTTTAAAAAAAAACTAAGAACAAAATGAAGTAAGGAGACTGGTGATTATATCTGGCATGCAGTGGGGAGCCGCTGGGAGTACTAGTAATGGCCGTACTGGTCATACTGGGACCCCTGAGAATATGAACCGTACCCATACTGGGATGGCCACCCGTGCTGAGAGTGAGCCCCTTGTCCTTGCCGGTGCTGCTGGTAGCTGTTTCCCCAGCTTCTCTCTTGCCACTGACCGGCTCTGTGACTTCCTGGCCTATCATAGTGGTCTCTGTCTCCAGACTGTCTGCTGTGCCTGAATCTGTCAAGAGGAAAACAACATGTGGACAGCTGTACAGGTACTTGCTTTCTGGCATACATGGCATGCATCATAGGCAGATCAAAATCAGTCATCAACCAAAAGACACTGGGTTCTAAACACAACTTTTACCTAAACCAGTCTGCTGAAAATTGCAAAGAGTAAGGTTCCCTTAAAACAGGCATGTCCAAACTTCGGCCCTCCTGATGTTTTGGACCATAACTCCCAGAATTCCAAGCCTGTATTTCCAATGGCAAAGAACTGTGGGAGTTGTGGTCTAAAACAGGCATGTCCAAACTTCAGCCCTCCAGATGTTTTGGATAGCAACTCCCACAGTCCTTTGCCACTGGCCATCTAAGCTTAGAATTCTGGGAGATGTGGTCCGAAACATCAGAAGGGCTAACGTTTGGACATGCCTGGTCTAAAACATCTGGAGGGCCAAAGTTTGGGCATGGCTGCCTTAAAAGAATAACCTGATTAGCACAGAGAGAAATCCTTTTTGAAAAGTACTTTTTAAAAAGAACATATTCCACAATCCATTTTTTTCAGGGGTTCCTTTCCCGAGGGGGGGGGGACTTCAAAAAAAATCCCAATTTTCCCAGAAATGTTGCATCTCTAAAAGCACATCAGAACAAGTTCTTCAGCTTTGATCGACTGTTTCTTCATTGCTCTGTCAAACCTTTCAGGCAAGGAACGAAAGAAGCCATTGGCCAAATAAGTATTTGCTACTTATTAAATACTTATTTGATAAGTTTAGCAAAGGTGACTTCCTAAATAAGATGTAAGAGCTCTTGTTCCAAAGGCATTGATGAGCAGCGGATCCCAAGTTAAAACCCAGAGTAAGAACAATCTCCCAGCAGTGCCTGTGTGATGGGGCTGGACTAAGGCTGGCCAGCAGACAGTTCTGATTCTATTCAAGACAGCATCACAGGTTCAACCTATCAGAATTTCCAAAGGCAGCCGCATGATGCAGTGATGCAACTGCAGTACTGCGGTCAAAACTCTGCTCACAACCTGGGGTTCAATCACAGGTAGCCGACTCACCCTTCTAATCCTTCTGAGGTCGGTAAAATGAGTACCCAGATTGCTGGGTCAGGCACGATGGTAATATGTAACCTGCATAATTAAATTGTAAACTGCCCAGAGAGGGCTTTAAGCACTATGGGTCAATATAGAAGCAGAACACTTTGCTTTCCTTTGAGCTTGAATAAAATATATATATTAATCAGGAGATGGAAATAACAGAGGATCTCAGGAACATTTTTACCACTGCTAAATCCTCAAGAATTGCATCCACCCATTCTAATGTAACTAGATTTTTTTAATGAAGCCTTTTTAGTGGTGGAGGAAGTCTAGGAGGGTGCAGAAAGGTCCAACACCAGGGTATACTACCCATGGTCGCCCGATTCCCACCTGTGCTATAAACTGCCTCATTCACGTAGCCTAAATGTCTTGAAACCCATTGCAAGCAATACCCAAATCAATCTAATCACAGCATCCTTTTCCGTTTTGTAAGTGCTGGCAGTCACGACTCTGTTCAAACCAAGGCAGGGGAGTCAAGTGCAGCCTTGGGGGTTTTAAAGCATGACTCAGAATATTTGTGGTAGGCAGAAAATTCCAAGCGCTTTGCAGCGGGAGGAGAGGGTGTCTATCTGGCAGTCGCAAAGAATCAGAAGCTGAAGCCATGCAGAATATGTAAACGGTTATCTAAAAGTGCAAATGAGATCTCTTTTTGGGGGGGGGATGTTTAGTTTGCTGCTCAGTGCCATCATTTTTCCCTGTTAATAATTATGCTACTGAAGACCAGATTAGGAAAAACCTGGATCTTGTTTCCTCTTTTGCAAAAGGGAAACAAAGTAATCTGTAGGTCCCTAGAGTGAGCCCTTCGTATGTTTCAGTTCGTTCCTTTTGGCAGGAACAGCCCTTTGGTTCAAGCTCTAAGAGAATGCAAAATAACTGCTGGCAATGCTTCACTCCATTCACTGGCTTGGGGTGGGGGTTGGGGGGAATCCAGAAAACACAATGAAAACAACCACAACTATCAGGTCCCTCAGGGATCTTACCTGCACACAAAATAAAATTAAATTAAATTAAAAAAGAGAGGAGGAACTAAACTCAGTGGTTTAATCCACCATCCTTTGTCCAGAGAATAGCCTTACAGTAAATCTAGCCACTGCCTGCAGTGGGGGGGCGAACCTTTGGCACTCCAGGTATTTTGGACCACAATTCCCACAGTCCTTTGTAATACTTGGCAATACAGGCTCAGAATTCTGGGGAATTGTGATCCAAAACATCTGGAGCACTAAAGGTTCACCACCACTGGAACAACACATTGCATAAGAAAACATTTAGGATATTGTATCTGTTTGTTTTACTGATAGGCCACCCTTCTCCCGATAAGTGGACCCAAAACCTCGTGTTGGCTTCACTGATAAAAAACAAAACCAACACATCCTAAATTTTGTAAGTGAAATGGAAGCAAGAAGCCTAACTTGAGAAATGACACTAAAAAAAAAAAAAAAAAAAAACAGTACCGGTCTCTGTAACGCTGGTTACCCCCCCATCTGCTTCTCCAGTCTTCAACTAAGGGAGGAGGGTCCGCAGGCCGTTGGACGTACTTCTGATATTCTTCATCTTCTGATGTAAATCGGTGTGCAAACATCTTTTCATAAGTCTGAATCATCTCGGATATGGTGGGTTCTCTGAAAACACGCAAAAAGGAAAATATCCCTGGAAGTTGCTAGGTTAAAATGTCTGGCATGCTGGAATGTGGTCTCAACACACATACACAGAATCTTTTCTCATACTTGGGCCTCTGATGGGCCTATTCCCTTTTTTTTTTTTTCTTTCTTTCTTTCTTTCTTTCTTTCTTTCTTTCTTTCTTTCTTTCTTTCTTTCTTTCTTTCTTTCTTTCTTTCTTTCTATGCCAATGGCCAAAGACCCACGTCTTCAGGCAAGATTTTATTATCTAGGACGGAGTTTCTTGGATGCTGCTCTTTTGTTTCTCTAGGGTTGTTTTAAACAGTTTTACATTAATTCCTGGATTTTAAATTATTGCACATTTAATTGCATTTTAATCTGCAATTTATTGTGCTTTTCATGTTCCTTGTTTTAACATTTATGAGTCGCCTTGGGTGGCGTCACCCAAGAGAAAGGCCACCGACAAATAGACTCAACAAACTTCATGGCCTCCACAATCAGAGCAGGAATCATGATGGCACCTACTTAATCATCCACAGCTTTTAGGAAAAGCCAACAAGAATTTCACCAAAACACATGATTCCTAGACACTCAGACACAGGCCTGCCTTATGTCAAGGCAAATCAATATGTGCTTCATCAGGTTTAATATCACTCACACCGACTGGGTGCTGTCAGGTGCCTGGCAACCTGTCTGTCTGGAGACGGACGCATTTAAGATGACTGATTATGTGGTGGGAGGCAGGCATCACATCCACCCACATTTCCAGGGTTGTAAAACAATAGAAACGACGGCTAAACCTGTTTCTCTGAAGCAAAATCAATTATGCATACTCCCAATAGGCTCTGGCCTTGTATTATGGAGACACCCACAGGGAAAACCATTATTTGTTGGTTCTACTATTGCAACCATTTTGAAAAGATTTCTGCGTTGGTTTAAATGGTTCAGAGCAGGTGACCAGGCCAGAAGATTCATCCAGAAAGAACTCTTTGATATGTGGCCATGCACAGTGCCACATCTTGTGTTCAGATGGAATAATTAACTAGTGGTAATTCTGTATAGTCTTCAGGTTACCACTGAAGCAATATAAAGTAAACCACCCCCCTCCCTCTTCAGGTTATGCCAGCATAGACTTTTAATGGCTCTTTTGCCCCTCAGGGATTTTTCCCTCAAAGACTTAGATTTGGTCAAGAACCCAATGACAAAGTAAGGTGAACGACTTCTTGCAACATCTTGCTGTGTTCACGTTGGAAAATGACTAGCCCAGACTGCAAACCAAAATTATGGGAACACAAATGTTACGCCCCTACCTGTTGAGCCAGTTTTCTGCTATGGGAGGAGGTTCGGATGACCGCTGGAGGTATTTCTGATACTCCTCGTCCTCTAAAGAATACCGGTGAGCAAACATCTGTTCATATTTCTGAAGGATGTCGGTCGTGGAAGACATTCTGCAAACCCTAAAGAGTGCACAGAAAACAGCAATCTCACCAACTCTGCTCTGACAGCTTTTCAAAGTCAAAGGTGTGTAAATTACTGGGGAAACAATGTCAACCATTGTGATACACCGGGCCTGCTAAAACAACACATTGTTACACATTTTGTCTATCACAGGGTCCATCAGAAAGAAGATACATGGTGCCACAAACATCATGACTTTTGCAACATAAAAGCTCTTTAGGGCAGGAAGACAAAATGTTGCTCAATCTACTCTACTCCCAGCATCTTTTACTCTTTGGTAGACTTGTTGGGAGCTGAGAAGAAACTGGAAATCCCGCAAAATCTGGAGGTCCCTTAGTTTCCCCAGAGCTGTTTTATAAAGATACCAGAAGTACCACATGTATAAAAGGTCCATGAGATAACCAGGAACCAGAATGATGGTGGTGGTAGTGGTGGTATAGAAGGGAACAATATTTCTTGTTCGCGTGCAAGGGAGACAAAGGAACTCTTGGAGCTGGAGGCTGATCCTAACCCATCCTAACCTCTCCCTGCACCCCAACCTCTGACTCTTCCAGTCCCACTTTCTAAACTGGAGCTTTCTTTGACACCACCTCTTTGTAGCTTGAAATTCTGATCCAAATATTTGTATTTTCACCTCTTTCCCCATCTTTTCCTCTCTTTTTAAAAAAGCCACCTGCTGAAGAAGTCTGAAGAACAAAAGCTGGCACAGGTCTTTCTTTAAAATGTATTGAATGATTGTTTTCACCCAAAGCAGTGGCTTGCCCATTAAATGGATGGGTATGAGTCATAAAAAACAAATAAGAAAAGTGATTTTTTTACCCTGCTCATTTACTGGACAAGCCACTGCCCTGGGCAGTTTGCAGAAAAAAACAACCTATAGAATTCAATAAGAAACTTCAATCAAAACATCAAAACAGAAGAAAAAACAGAACTTTTACAATCTATCTACACCAGGGCTGTCCAGACTTCTGCCTTCCTGATGTTTTGGACCACAACTCCCAGAATTCCAAGCCTTGTTTTGCCCATGGCAAGGGACTGTGGGAGTTGCAGTCCAAAACATCTGGAGGGCTGAAGTTTGGACATGCCTGATCTACACAGTATCTATAAAGAGCAACAAATCCCTGCTGAAAAATCGGCTGAACCCTCGATTCCAAGGACAGGATTGCCAACCTTGACTTATTTTATTTTATTTATTTTAGAGTATTTTCACCCCACCTTTCTCCTTGGAAAAGGACCCAAGGCGGCTTACCGTAATGAGGGATAATAAACAGTCCAGTACAATTAAGACATGTTCAAGTATTTGAGAACAAGGAATTGAGGGACATCTTACAGGATTAATACACAAACATTACATGATTAAAGCAACACGGTTATAAGTAGTCATAAACACAAAGTCTATGGAACCCATAGAGTCATATAAAATAACACATGGCAGATGAGCACGGGCTTCATTCTCCCTTCCAAGCACAGGACGCTCCCCCCCCCCACACCCACGCACATACCCGCTTTTATTTGGGGAGGGGTGGGTGGGTTGCAAGCTCTCTGCACATGCACAGAGGCACTGCCGCGCTTGCAACCGAGCGCCCCAAAGATCCGGCCCTCTGGTGCAAGAGTAGCAAAACCAGGGTGCAAATCCGAGGCCCGGCCTGGATCTCCCCGCAAAACAGAACCGGCTGCATAAATTGCATTAAGAGAGGTCACCTCGTGGCGCCTCCGGCCAGCGACCACCTAAGCGCCTCCTTGCCGTCCGCGCCGCGCGAAAACTCCCTACTTCCGGTCCCGCCCCGCCCGCCCACCGGGGGCGGGGCCCAGCCTGGAGGGGGCGGGGCTGGAGCGCTGACGTAACCGGCAGGCGAGGTCTTAAAAGGGAGGCACTGCCTCACCCGGGGCTCCTTTTCGCCTCATGAATTGTGAGGGAACGTTTATTTTTGGGCGCAGAGTCTGCGGGATTAAAAAAGGGGGTTTAGGCGTTAAAATGTAGACCACATAGAATAAACAAAACGCACAGTATGAATGAATTTCATATAGAATACATTAGAATATAATATTCCGTCCTGGAATAGAATATAAACTCTTCTGGAATAGAACAGGATATTCTCTTCTGGGATAGAATATTCATTTCGATAATATAATAAGGCAAACAGAGATATTTTAGTTTAGGAAGAGGTAGCAGTGGTAGTCTGTGCAAGAGTTCTAAGCAAAATTCAAAGAAACAAAAGATAAAACAAAAGATAAAACCTCATGGCACCTTAAAGACAAAATTTATGGTTTAATGTAATAAGATTCTTTTACTGTATATATGCATGCATATAATTGTTTCTGAGGTGGAAAAAAGGAGGAAGACCAGTCATGAGAACTAACAGGCTACAGCTACAAACCATATGTCTGTGAAGATTCTCAGTCATCCAGGTGAGTTTACCTGGAAGTTGAGTCATGGCTACTGGACTTCTTTTTTGAGAGGTAGAAACGTTTCGCTGTTCATCCAAACAGCTCCATCGGTCTGAATACAGCTAGTTGTGCAAGTCCTCCATCTTATAGTCCGCTTTGACCTCTTGTCACCCTGGTCTGAATTGGGCTCATAAGATGAACAATGGCCTGAATAGGCTCGTTAGGGAGACAATAGTATCCATAGCCTTAAGGTGAACAATGGCCTAAGGTGCTGAAACCCATCAAGAATGGGTCGTTAGCTATGGCCTTGGTGGTGAAGGCTTTTTGATTTGTCTGGGTACTTTGGAGAGCAGCAATATAGTATATGCGGTCCAATGCAGTGAGGAGTGTTCAGATCTCTACACTGGAGAAACTAAACAGCCATTAAACAGAAGGATGGCCCAACAGAGGAGGGGTAACAGTTCAGGACCAGAATCAGTAGTACACCTCCATTTGAAGGAAAAAGGCCACTCTTTCAAAGATGAGGATGTACACATATTAGACAAAGAAGAGAGGTGATTTGAGAGAGGAGTAAGGGAGGCCATTCATGTCAGCATTGAAAACCCCTCCCTCAACACAGATGGTGGCCTCAGGCACAGTCCATCTGCTACTTATCAGGCTGTGCTTTCCAAAGTACCCAGACAAATCAAAAAGCCTTCACCACCAAGTCCATAGCTAACAACCCATTCTTGATAGGTTTCAGCACCTTAGGCCATTGTTCACCTTAAGGCTATGGATGCTATTGTCTCCCTAACAAGTGTATTCAGGCCATTGTTCATCTTATGAGGCTAATTCAGACCAGGGTGACAAGAGGTCAAATGGCTGCAAGATCTGACTATAAGATGGAGCCCACTTGCAAACTAGCTGCTTTTTGGATTCATTTGATCCGATGAAGCTGTTTGGATGAACAGCAAAACTTTTCTTTTTCAGCCCTCTCGGAGGGGGTGGGGACAGAGGAAAAGAAGTCCAGATAGCCATGGATTTTCAGGCCCTAAGACTTGCCTAGCTGTATTCAGACCGATGAAGCTGTTTGGATGAACAGCAAAACGTTTCTACCTCTCAAAAAAGAAGTCCAGTAGCCATGACTCAACTTCCAGAGCTACAAACCATGAATCATGAGAAATAAACATCTTGAAGGTACTTGGATTGGGGTGTGCAGAGAAATAAAAGCCACATTTTTGTGGCACCCTTAAAAATGTTTCAGGATGTGTTTTCCTGGGCTTGAACCCCCCTTCCTCAGACATATACTAGAATCAATCTATTAGTCTTAAAAGGTCATTTGGGGAAGAAAGGCAGGATAGAAATACTTTAAACAAGTAAATGGCACAAAATTTCTTTGTGGCATTGTTTTTTGCTGTTGCTGCACACAAAGAAAGCTTTTTTAAAAAAAATCTTTAACCATAAGTTTCTACTTTTCCTCTCTCTAGTTGTAATGTAGATGAAAGAAAACAACAAAAAGTCATATTGCATCTTAAATATTAACAAATTTACTATCACATTAGCATTAGGAAACTCATATCACTTCAATTATCTGCATCTCCCTACAAAACTATGGGACCTGTTTCATTGTGGCATCATTGCATCCAGTTTTGCATTGGTGCAAATACACCAGATTATGTGGCCAAAACAGCTTGCATGTACAGTCTTTCTTAATTTTATGCTTAATTGTTGGGGCATGGTGTCCGTGTCTCTTTTGGGTACATTGGCTTTCAAAAATATTGTAAGCAAGCTTGAATATTCCCTTTGGAAATGAAAATGTTGGGTAATATTCCTGTAATAATAAATAAAACACACCTCTAGGGCTCCTCCTAGACATCTTGGCTTCAAAACAAGCTGTTTACTCTGTCCAATTTTC
Source organism: Phrynocephalus forsythii (assembly GCA_029282475.1). Taxonomy (NCBI): domain Eukaryota; kingdom Metazoa; phylum Chordata; class Lepidosauria; order Squamata; family Agamidae; genus Phrynocephalus; species Phrynocephalus forsythii. The sequence continues at coordinate 4,946,531 of JAPFRF010000014.1, read as the reverse complement.
ATATGGAAAAGCTTTTAGGAAGTGGTCCCTAAATATGCTTACATCCAAGAAGAGTCCCCCTGGAATCCCTAGCTTTGCTAAATAAACATTTTATGTTTTAAAAATGTGAGGTGACTGTGGTAGAATGGCGTTTCAAAGCAGCAACGAGAGTACAAGTCCCAATTTCCATGACAGACTGAATTTCTAGCATAGTGCTTTTCCCTGACAGTGACCTTTAAATGTTAACTGTGTTAAAAAAAAAAAGAAGGCTTTTTAAAAAATTAAAGAGCAGACTTTTTTAAAAAACAAAGGGTGGGGATGTTTCCACACTGGCTTTTTTTCACCATCATATTGCAGATGGAGCTAATTCCTAAGTAAGAATTGGGCACCACTTTCTGTTCTGTGCCTTCAATTCTTTTTGCTGCTGCCCCCTCAACTCGAAAGGGGGAACACACACACACACACACACACACACACACACACACACACACACACACACACACACACACACACACACACACACACACACACACACACACACAGAGAGAGAGAGAGAGAGAGAGAGAGAGAGGTACATCTGATAACAAATTTAATTCATTCCCAGGGGCAGTTTGTTATCCGGAAAAAAATTGTTATCCGAAATGTGCTTTATCATTGAAATGAATGGGAAACCAATTAATCCATTCCGGAGGTCCAAATAAAGGCAAAAAAGCTGGGGTGTGTGTGTTCCAGACCTTGTTATAAAGTGCACTTTAAAGGCATGCAGTGCTGGAACACACACCGAGAGAACACACACATACACACACTTGCAGTGCAATGCATAAATGGAGAAAAGAAATCAGCAAGACTGCCTCAGCTTTTCCCCCACCAAAAATGCAATGGGGGGGGGGGAGAATGCAAAAGACACACACAAGCAGCAAGACTACTCCAGCCTGTTCCTGTCAAAAATGCAAATAAAAGCAGTGCAGAGATTAATAAAATCTAGCTCCCTACCTTTCCAAGTTTGAAAGATCCAAATGTATCAGCAAAAAATGTCCAGAATGGTTCCAAAACACCATGAAAAATGCTCTAACTCCTCCCACCCCTCCATAAACTATTGGGTGTGGGGGTGAACAGACACCAACCCCTGAAACTGATTTCCCTGTTAGATTGTGAAAACAAGCAAGTAAGCCCCAGCTCAGTGCTTCATACAGAGTTGCATTCTGCAGCGTCCTCCTGAATGAGGGGTAACTTGCCTCCAAAACTTTGTGACAGGAATGACTTAAATTTTGCCATACTGTCACGATTGATTGATTGATTGATTGATTGATTGATTGATTGATTGAATAAATAAATAAATAAATAAATAAATAAATAAATAAATAAATAAATAAATATTTTTAAAGAAATGACTGATGCATCCACATCACATTAAGGGTGAATTAGGAATGTTTTCATTTGGTACAAATGAAACCATGGAAGCTTATGTCAAAGTAACTTGGTTAGCTGTTAGTACAACTCAATGTTGATGTTTCTGCTATAATAGACTAGCTTGAAAATCCCTTCCTGACACCTTGGCACCAAGAGTTTTTCTATTCCTGACACAAAGACATGCATGCATATTGCCACGGTGTGTCATAGTACGCATAGTTCACAATTGTGAACCGCCCTCAGTCCCCTATGAGGGAATAGGCGCGGTATATAAATGCGAAAATAAATAAATAAATAAATAAAATTCAAAAATGGCTATGACAGTGTGTCACAGAACACAATAGCAAAATGACATTTTATATCACGTAAGTCAGTGGTTCTCAACCTGTGGGTCCCCAGAGGTTATTTGACTGCAACTCCCAGAAGCCTCCACCACTCGCTGTGCTGGAAGGGGTTTCTGGGAGTTGCAGTCCAGGAACATCTGGGGATCCACAGGTTGAAAACCACTGACGTAAGTGATGTAAAATGAGAATTCCAAAGACCAAGGACCTCCATTCATTTATTTCTTTGAGTGTTGCTTTGGAATATAATGTTAGAAAAGAAATGTTAGAATATTATAGATTCATTTAATCTGGAAATTTATTAAACCTTTCTTCTGCGCAAAAATATATTACAGCCACTGGGTGGGGAGAAGATACAACAGGAAATGTCTTGGAAGGAGATATTTTATAATCTTTTTTCCTTGCTCAATATGGAAAGAATTTTTACAGATAGTTAACATTTAAAGGTCACTGTTTAGAGAGGTTTTGTACTATAAAGAGTACAGACGCTTCAGACCAGGTTGAAACATTGTCTTCTTCTTACATCGGGACCAACTCACTCTGCATACCAAACCAGGACTAAAAATGGTAGTAAATTGCCTGAACTGATCAGTTAAAAGCTGTAAATTCTGTCAGGGCTGATATAAGTTTGGGGCAATGCCAAAGACCAATATTTGAAGGCAATACTCCCACTCCCCCAAAAAAAAATAATTAGCAGCTATCTGTGCTTCCTATTTCCCTTTCAGCAGAAAGAGGCAACGGATTGAAGCCTTTGAACTTCATTGGTGGGCAGCAAGCAGGGCAAGCATCTCTCAGCTGTTCCTCATAAACTCTCCAACTCTTCTCTTCAGCTGAAGGACCAAGTAGTCTATAAATACCAAATACTCTTGCTGGGGCAACTTAGACAAGATACTTTGGGCCACTAAAATTCAGAGAACCTCTGTAAGTGGTCTGCATTCAGTTGCCAACCCTACCAGCTGAAGTTGGCCCACTGAACCCACACCTGAACTGTAAGTTACTCCCCCCCTTTTTTTTTGGTAAGCCCCCTTGATTCTGTGGCGGCAAATACTAAATGGATTTATGCCTGGGAGTTGTAAACCACCCCTTGAAACAAAATTTCCCCCACCAGACTTTGATTCCTGAGCCTCCTGAAATAGCCATTTGCATCAGGCGTGATGGTTCCCTAACCCACCAAGGTCCAAGTAGCAATTCAGTCATCTGATGTATGTGGACTAGGAGAAAAGGGGTCAATTTGGCTTTTGCTTGGCACTCATTAAATTTCTCAAAATACCCTGAAGTAATTACAGGCTTTGCTTATGACACCTTTTGAGTACTGCTTCAGCCATTACCCAATATAACAGCTGTGCCACCACTAAAATAAGTTATCATCACAGATACCCACGCAACAACATCTCTTGATCATAGCAACCCTAAGGCACCAATCTTGTCTCATTTCAAAAGCTAAGTGGTTGGTACTAGGACAAGACTCTACCAGGAAATAAATAAATAAAAGCTTGGTAGGTAGGGCTACCTAAATTCAGCAGGATTATTGCTGCTGGCCAGAGTTGGCAGTGATGGATCAAGGGTCTGGTCGCTTTCTGTGTCAGGGTGGTCCTTTGCCTGGATCTACCAGGGGTGCTGAGACTATTCCAAAGGCTTGTCTAACAGTTTTCATATAGACAAAGGGAGGGTCAGCTTGCAGAAGATTGGAACCAAACGAGGAACAGATGGACAAAGCAACAGGAAGGATAAGCCAGCCACATGCCAGATGGATGTGAACACATTTAAAGATGTACACAAAGGTTAGTCTCCTAGCAAAGGAACAAAAAACCAAATTTGCTCACCCTAAAGCAATTTCTATTGAATAATCTTGACAATGGCATTATTTCTTTCATATGTGCAGTACAGTGAAAACAGCAGTTTAGGGGTATAACCCATCTTCTGTTACAATCAAGAATGGCCCCGGGAAATGGTTTGTTTCCAGTTGTTGAAATTTATTTGGGGGATTAAAAGCAACATGGCAAACATACGCAGTTCTGTTTAGAAAATTCAATTAAGTAGCAATACATATTTTAAAAGGCTGCTTTGCTACAGGTGAAATATTGGCATTAACAACATTAATGTCTTCAGAAAGGATTGTAACTCACTGGTGGAGGGGATGCGTGAGATCCTATGTTAAGCTCATGGTGTCTCCTGCTAGGAATGGAAATAAAGTTATGGCTAAATCCTTTGAGAAGCCAAGACCCAGGTCAGCAGCGGTGGGAATACAAGACCCACAAGGAAGAAGCTAGATAGCAAAACAGGTGCACTTGACTCAACCTGTCCTGATCCTGCCATCCACCCCATCAGTTCCAGTGGATGCCACCCACTGTCAGCTGAGACCCTGTGGCTGTGTTTTATTGATTTAAAAGGGGTCAAGTACGTAGCACCATGGCGAGTTTGATCCTTGGCCTGCCTGTCAATAGACAAGCTTTATGCAGCCAGATTGGCTCACCTAGAAGGTGGGCCACATCCACTAACTAGCAGCCACGAGGCAAGCTGCTAAACTGTACAAAGATCTAATTATGACCTCTTATTTTGATATAGGCTGCAGTGTTCCTGCTGGAGGATTGTTTTGACATTTCTGTGTAAAGGCAAAACCTCTGCAGAATGCTGTCCACTGGACTTGAAAACGACAGCTTTTAAAAAATGAAGTCTGTCTCTCGTTGCTTTGAAATATAACCTGGCTTTTATTAGACAAGGCTGGATTATGAATCTCTCATGCCACAGAAGCGATGAATATTTTAAACAGATGTCTGCAATTTCTTTAAGCCGTGGGGATTTGAGTTACAGATGGTGACAAGAGGCCGAGATTCCATAACACCCCAATGACATGCAAATGGCTACGGGAGAAAAATATTTTGCAGAGCAAAATGATTTTGTGGTTTAATTAGGTTGAAAACGAAGCCGGCCTCCTTTGAAACTGCAGAGCAGAGCTTTTCCTTTGTATCTTCTGCCTTGTTGTTTCGCCGCGTGTTACCTTGGCTGTCCCCGGATCATCCACTCTGGAGGCAAATTCCAGAGCTCTGTTATATTGATGAAATCTTCTCACTTAACATAATCAGTGCTTGGCTATCTGTGGTCTGGGACTGGGATCCTTGGCTCCCTGCACCTGTCCATCCTGCGAAGGCCCAGATATGATCTAGGTGGGATACTAGCATCTTCAAACAACTAGTAAGTTCACTCTATCCCTGTGGCGCAGTGGTTACATGCCTGTACTGCAGGCAAAACTGTGCTCACAACCTGGGGTTCAATCCCAGGTAGCCAGCTCAAGGTTGACTCAGTCTTCCATCCTTCCGAAGTCAGTAAAATGAGTACCCAGCTTGCTGGGGGGGGGTGTAGCCTGCATTACTGTAATTAAACTGTATACCACCCAGAGTCTACTTGAAGTGGTGTGAGGTGGTATATAAGCAGAATATTTTGGAGGACACTTTTTTGCACTTCTCTCCCCCTGCAAGCTCCACACCCCATCTCCTTTTAAGTCTAACTGCCACAGGTCATAGATACATGAGTCTGGGAAGCTGAACCCCACTATAACAGAAACAAAAACAAATATTCCCCCAAGGATATTTATATCTTTACCAGCATTTCCTTATGGACCCTTTACTGTAATTTCCCAGACAGAGAGGTCTGCTACCGGCATGATATCTGGACATACCAGTAGCAGACCTCTCTGCCTAGAAAATTTCTGTAAAGGATCAGTCAGGAAGTGCCTGTAAAAATATAAATATCTTTGGGGGAATGAGTGTTTTGTTTTTGTTTCTGTTATAATGGGGTTCAACCTCTTCTGTAGAGAGTGTGGAGGAGCAGAAGAGAGGAAAGTCTGAAAGCCACTGATCTTGGATCAACAGCCTTCATCTCTGATGTATCTCCTTGGTGGTGGTTTTAACTAGACCCAGGCACAAAACAGTGGTTTAAGAGAGAAGGAGGCAGGCAGACTTTAGGATTAAGCAACAGTACCATGCATTCTGATTCTCAGACTGCATCATTCCTTCCCTTTCTTCACCTGGGAGTTAGTCTCACTGAACTCACTAGGACTTATTTGGATTCAAACACCTGCAAAATTGCTGATCCCAGACTGCACTCGTTGACTTTTACAGAACTGCTGTACAGGAATAATCCTTATGTCTTGAGGACTGTTGCATTTAAATCACCTTCAGACAAGCTTAGTAGCTGAGCAGTAAGTATTTTAAAAAGTAATTTTAAACCTATGGAAGTGTTTTAGCCCATTACGGATCTAAACAGTCCCACCTTCAAAATCCCATGGCCTATGCCTGCCTCAAATGTCAGGATGGCACCACTGCTTATCTTTGGAAAGCTTTTCAAAATGTATGGGAGATATTCCAGAAAGACTGCCTGAGTACTACAGTAATGCTGGAACCTCTTAGTATGGGGCATGAGGAGGCAGATGTAATTCCATCTCAAGGATCGGGTGGCATTAAACCACTCCAGTTCCATTTGAGAGGTCTGTGATATCCGTACCTAGATGGAATTTCCGTCTTATTTTGCACCGTAGGTAGATTTTATTTTATTTTATTTTATTTTATTTTGGAGTGGTGCTATATTTTGGGTTGTCCTTCGTGCTTCCAAAGATGGAGTAAACTTCACAGAAGTGGGACTCTAGGCTTTAGTGGTCTAGCAAAAAAACTGCCTTCCAAGTGCACGCAGGACTTTGGCCTGGCTTCCTTTAGGGGTGGGTCCCCCCAAGCTTCCAAACTGCAGCTTCAGCTGTATTTTGACACAGCACCCCCAGGCCTCAGGGCACCTGCAGCATCCGACTCAAAATCCAGGAGGAAGGGGGTGATTCACGGCCCTGATTCCCGGCAGAGCGGCTGGAAGCCCTTCCAGCCCCGCGTGCTAAAAAAAGGCGAGCGATGGTTCTCAGCGGGGCATAGAAAGCGTCCTCAGCTGGACGCGAGTCCCGGTGTCTGGGAAGGTTACTTCTGGGGGACTGCAACTCCCAGAATTCCTTTGCCGCGCTTGGCTGTGGGGATTCTGGGAGTTGTATTTCCAAACGACCCTCTCGCTCGGCTCAGGAAGGTCCCGCTCTGTCTCGGCTTGGGTCGCCGCCGCCGCCCGCCGGCTTCCCTCCTCCGCCTGGCGAGTGGGCGGCGGCGGCGGCGGGTGCCAAGCCAGCCAGCAAGCGAGCAGGGGGGGGCGCGACGGAGATGAGGACGCCGGCGCCCTCTCCTCTTCCTCCTCCTCCTCCTCCTGCTGCTCCTGCTGCCGCCCCGCCCGCCGCCCGCCTTTCCTCCAGCAGGGATCCGGCCGCGCCGCGGCTTCCCCAAACGCGCAAGCAGCAGCAGCAGCAGCAGCAGCAGGGCGCGCGCAGGCTGCGGGGCTCCCGTCCGCGCAAGCCAGTCCGCCATCCAGCCGGGCCGGCAGGTGGCCGGGCAAGCGGGCGCTTATACAAAAAGAAGAAAAAGGCAAATAAAGGCAGAGCCAGCGAGCGAGCGGCGCGCAAAGGGCGTCCCGGAGCAGCCGCTGCTGGCGGAGCTTCGCTGCCCCGTCCCGCAGGCAGAGGCGCTGCTGCTGCTGCTGCTGCTGGTGGTGGTGGTCCTGCGCGCCCGCTTGGAGGAGGAGGAGGAGGAGGAGGAGGAGGAGGAGGAGGAGGAGGGCACTTGCTGCCGCCGCCGCCGCCCCCCGCGCGCACACCCGGGCAGAGGCATGTGCGAGGTCGGGACTCGTCCCGCGATGCCCGCCGGCGGAGGCGAGACCCCGCCGGCCAGCGCTCTTTCCCCGCCCGCGCCGCTCCAACCAGGCGAGAAGTGCCGGGAGATGGGGTGAGTCCGGGCGAGCGCGATGGGGGCCGGGGGCGTCCGGGGGGGGGACACAGCACGGATCGCCCGGCAAACCACCCGCGACGCCGGCTCGACTGCCGATGGGGGCGGCGAGGCGGGGGTGCCCGACCGCCTGCCTGCCTGCCAACCTCCGATGCCCTACCGGGCGCACGGAGAGGAGCCGGGTGGGGTGGGGTGGAGGGTCTTTTTGGTCCTACAAAACGCTGGCGGAGGACTTAAGGGTGCGTGTGCGGGCTGCGACCCCTTACCCCCCGCGCGCCTTTGCACGAGTCTAAGGCAGCGCCTCACCCACCCCCGCCGCGTCGACTTGGCTTTTGAGAGGGGCACGGATCTTCCGCCCCTTTCCTCGCTCGGCTCAAAGGGGGCTTTGTTCGCAGGACAGGATCCTCAAGGGGGTTTACTCTCAGGAAAGCCCTCCTGCCCGCCCGCTGGCTCCTCACTGCCTTGCCTGGGGAGGCGGGCACGCGGCGCGTGTGTCGAGTTCCGCGCCGGGGTCGCTCGCAAGTCCGTGCGCGGGCGGAGATGCGCGCCCGGTGCGGGAAGAGCTGGCCAAGACGCCGACGCTTCCCCCAAAGTTGCTGGGAGGAGGCGTGGGAGCCCGGCGTGGCTCCAAGCGAGGGCTTGGATGCACGTTCGGAAGAACTCGCATCATGCTTGACGTCATCAGGATCCGACCCTCCCGTCAGAGCAGGGTTCGGGCAAGCCGAACGGGGACAATCTCTCCGAAGAGATTCAATCCACCGGGCTTGGTATATAGTACTACTTCCCCCTGGCTCCCAATCAGATGCGAACAGGAAGGAGGCAAGTCCGAACAGAGCATCTGCTGGGCGGAGGGGATGCAGGTGGCAGCAACTGGAATTAATTTGTATGTTTCTGTAGATCTTTTTTTTTAAAAAAAAAAATCTCCTGCCTCTTTTTCTCTCGCTGAGTACAGGATTCCTTGCCCAGCACACCCCATTCTTTTATCCTCTGAGCAAGCCTTGGAGGTTGATAACTCTGAGAGTTTTAAAGTGGGCTCCCAATTCTTGGCAGAAAGCAGATTTATCTCTCAGGGCTAGGCCAACAACCCTGGCCACCAGACAGCCCTAGCTGGCTTTGGAAGAGGGTGACTACTGTCACCTCCCTGCACCTTACTGTGGTGCCTTTCTGCCTTTCCTCGTCCCTGTGAATTTAGTTTTACAACACACAGGGTGCAATCTTGGCTGGTCAAGATGACTGACAGCCATCTGAAGCTCTGTGGAATCCAAGCTCCCCCCCAGAGAAGCTGGGAATTACTTGGGCCTCTCCTTGGCCTGCACCCGCTTTGGATGTTCTGCCAACAAATTTCAGTCAGCAGATCAGGTCTGTTGGTGGGTCACTAAGATTAGGACTCTCCTGCTGGTCTGTCTTCCTGCTGTTTCATTTAGGATCCCACTCAAGCCTCACTGTAAAGCTGCTGGTTGACCTGTTGCAAGCTGGACTTCTTGGATCCAGCAGGTTTTAATCCTGGAATATATACTGCACAGGAACAGGCAGCAAAAGGCTACAAATTCTATGCACACTCCTTTAGGTTGCTAACGGCCACTGGGTTTCATTCTGAGTGCCCCTGATCCAAGGGTTTGGACTGTGCGATTATGTTTGGCTGAATGCAAAAAGACGAGAGGGCTCCAGTGCCTTTGAAAGTTTTGAAGAACATGGAGTTTCCACAGGTGTTGCTTGTTGTGCATAAATTCCTCCTAATCTGCAGTTAGTTAAAAGCATTGAAGGAGAACATGCATGGCACCCTATTGACCCCTCTTGCATGGCTCCCATCGCGTAATTTGAAAGAGGTGTTGCTAGCGCCCTTTGTGCTTAGTCAAAGAAGAGGCAAAAAAAAAGGCAAAAAAGTCAAAGAAGAGGCACTTCTCAGATCATATGGACCTCTCCAAAAACAGAGCTTTATAGCCACTTTCCCAACTTGCTTAAGGCAGCTATAAAGCTAGTGCCCACTGGGATTGGTGGATCAGGAGTCACAGCAGCCAGGAGTGGATGAGAAGAAGGACAAAGGAGGGTGTTTGTATGTCCATTTGGACACCTCCAGCCTCTTTCACTCTCATGCCAGTTGTGCATGCAGGCAAGCCAAATAGATGCACGGAAGAAGAGTAGGCAGGGAGCAGTGGGTGAGCTGGCAAGGGCTTGTCCTTCTGGATCTTTGGGGAGACTCCCCGTTGGCTCTAATAAATGCTGTTTGTCCATTGCTCAGGAGGAAGGGACTGCTCAGCAACACACTTCTGAAAAGTTAGTTGTTCAGGGCAACTCCACCCAGCCACCTTCCCTGCAAACGTATACTTGCACTGTACCTGATGTCTTCCAAATGGCACTGTAAGAAGGAAAATGACTCTATTCCATTTTCCAGGTTTTTCCGAAGTGGATTTCATGCATGAGAGGTGGCCACAAGGGTGGCCTGGCAGGGCCTTGTGTCAAGCATTGAATACTGGATCTTTATCTGGTCATGGGATGTGTCCTCATCTTGGACCCCCTAAAACTTGCCTACCTGACAGTTTGAAGTTTGCCTGGCACAAACCATGTGGCTTGCACCCCAGCTGAGAACTCTCATCTACATGCCAGCAAGCCTTGGTGATTTCTGTTGAATATCTTTTCCAGTGAGCTTGTGCCTTTCCATGGTAATCAAATCTCATTACGGTGCCAACGTGTTGGCTTTTTCATTACTAAGGGGTAAGGTGTCTTCTGACCATGGGTAAGCATTGGCGGTCACCTGCAATCAAAATGCCGGCCAGCTGAAATGTGGATGTGTAATGGGGTGTTGCTACACCTTCCAGCTTCTCAGTGGACTTGCTGCTCCTTCCTGCCTGTGGCATGCATGTGTTTGCTAGAGTGAGAAACAGGTGCCTTTTAGACTCTCAATTCCATTACCACCCTTTGCTAGTTTGGAATGATGGGAGTTGTGTTCCAGCCCACTCCATAATTATCAAGACGCAGCTTTCCTTGGCAAGTAGAAAGAAGCAGTGGCCATCCGTAGATGTCATTAAAAGTGTACCTAGTCCACACCTGGCTGGGTTGCATAAGCTGTGCATAAAGAAGTTATCTTTGTGTAGTTGTTGCTTGGTTTACAAATGTCCAGACAGGTTGTTCAGCATTGGTTGCAAAGACCTAATCAGAAATTAATCATTTGTAGTTGGTTTATCTGTACTGGAGGTGAACAGGTTTTGTGTTCTCTGGAACACAGTGGATCACCCAATTAATAAAAAAGGTAGATAAGCTATTTTGGCTGTAAAAGCAGCCTGTCTCCACAGAATAACTTTTCAGTGGTGCTCGCAACCCTGTTCTGGGATGGAGCTTTGTGCCCAGTTTTATGGTGATTCATATATGGAGAGGAAGAATCCCAGAGGTGTTTGAGAAGGGTGCATTTGAATGGGAGGCAGAGCTCAAAAGCCAAGGAGGGAGACCCAGCATGGCAGCACATTTTGTCTTAGGGGTTTCACTGCCTGTACTGAAGCCTTAGAAGTGACACTTGAGGCTTGTATGTTGGGAGAGAAACCTGTGGAAAAGTTAGGAAACTGCCCAACAGTTGTGTGATAACACGTGATAGACTCATGGGGCCGGCGAGTTGAGCAGCAAGCACACAGAGTGAAATGAGATTGAGTGGCTTTTTAGTGGGATGGTGTTGGAGGGAGTCAGGGAGGCTCAGCTAATTTCACTGAACACAAGATATACACTGACAATAAAGGTTTTGTGATTATTATTATCACACAGCAGACAAGATAACTACGCTGGATTTTGTATTACAATTCACTAGTTGAATGCTTCCCAAGCGTTTAGGACTACGTGATGTATCGGCAAATTATGCGAGCAGATCCCAGCAAGGTGGCTTTCTGCAGCTGACTGATGGTGACTTTGTCAACTCCCATTTCTTCTAAATACTTGCTTAGCTCTTTAGGCACCGCACCCAGCGTGCCGATGACCACTGGGACCACCTGTACCGGTTTATGCCAGAGTTTTTGAAGTTCAATTCTCAGATCCTGATATTGGATAATTTTTTCAAGTTGTTTTTCAGTGACTCTACTATCACCTGTTATCATCATCATCATCATCATCATCATCATCATCATCATCATCATCATCATCATCATCATCATCATCATCATCATCATCATCGAGTATGGCTGTCTAAGGAATCCCAAAGGGCAGGATGGGACCAGATTCATCCCCAGTGGTTGTTTTCTCTCTCTCTCTCTCTCTCTCTCTCTCTCTCTCTCTCTCTCACACACACACACACACACACACACACACACACACACACACACACACACACACAGTGGAAATTAGCCTGCAAATCCCCCAAAAAAGTGACAGCCGAGATGCCTGGTTTGTGCACTGCATACGGGCAAGTAGGACCTCCACCGAATTGGATGGGTGCATTTTAAAAATTCGCTCCCTGTAACAAGTATTTGATCTGTGAACTTCAGCTGTTAATACCTGTCTCTACATGCCACAAAGACTTCCAGAAGCTGCCTCTCATGCAGAGGCTGTGAGACGCTTCTCAAGACTGTAGGGTAGGGAGTCTGGGCTCCATTCATGGTCAGTGGCCACCCAGAGAGAGGGTTCTTGGACAGAAGCGGAGGAATGCACTGTATACAGTTGAAATACTTGGGGTGAACTTGAGCTTGCCACGTTAGAAATGTGGGCCAGCAGAGGCCTCTTTCCTTGGGCGCAGCCTGGCTAGGGTTTCACAACTGGCACTACTGTTTCACACCATTATGTATTTTTGACATAGATCAAAATTACATAATGTTTCATTTTCCACTTGGAATGTTTGGGCATGTTTTCAAGAGAGCGGGGGGGGGGGGGAGAGACCCACAACCCTTGGGATTTCTTTCTTGAAGAAGAAGAAAAAAGGTGAGGAGAAACACATAGGCCTAGGAGCCTAGCCATGGAATCATAACTCCATTATTGTGGTTGTAGTAGTCCTACAGTCAATAACAAGCATGACAGCCAGAGTGTGGTGTAGTGGGCAGAGCGTTAGACCCAGACACAGAAAATTGTGTTCAGACCTTTGCTTAGCCACAGGAACCCTAGAGAACAGGCAGTGGCACTCTGCTTCTTAACTCATTTATACCTCAAAAATCCTACTTGGTTTGCCCTAGGATGGAAGTGACATGATGGATCATTAAAAAAATTGTAAAATACTGTACTGTATTGAATTTATAACATGCCTCTCCTCTGAGAAGCTGAAGGGGAGTGTCAGTTTCCCCATGGCTTTAACGTTTAACCTGAAGCTCTCTAAAGCTAAGAAAAGGCCTCAGCAGTTCAAAGTCACCCACTGAGGTTCAGACCTAGTAATGATTTAAACCAGGGCCAGCCCATTCAAAATCTATTCTTACATGTTACACCATACTGGCTCCATTGTACACACTGCAGTCCCTTCCTTTTGGAATTAAGTCTAGAGGAAAGCATTATTTCAATTTTTTAACCTTTTTCACACACTCCCGTTCCGTACGTACAGAGGCGAGGCATTACTGGGAGTCTGATTCAGACATCAAACTGACTTGTTCTGACTTTGAACTGAAGGGCACAAGCCAAGGACAAAACAGGCCGAGAGTCCAGCGGCTGGGATATTTCAAGTGTGCTCATGAATAAAACAAGAGATATTAGCCTTATCTGCATTTGAGAGAGGGACATAGCAGAGGAAGGTGTGAAGTGAGTGACATTACAGCCGCAACTGCACGGAATACCAGTTTAAAGGGAAAGAACCAGCAGGGGTGTGCTTCGAAGTGCCAGCCAAGGAGAGAGGAGTGTGTCAACATGGTGTGCAAAAGGAATGTCTCCTCATGTAGGTTTAAAAAAAATAAAATGTGTGGCTACTTAACACTATCAAAATGTGTTTATTTTTCTGGCCCTTACCAAATGAAATTGGGTGCCCGGGCCATCCGGATTCTGAGTCAAGACCGGTTGAGTTCTGCATACATAATTTGTCCCAAATCTATTAACTATTTATTTATCTATTTATTTATTTGATTTATATACCACAACCATCTAGCAAAAAAAGCTACTCTGGGCGGTTTACAAACATATACAAAATAAAAAAACAGATTAAACAACTTAAAATAGCAAATTAAACTAATCAATCAAACCAAATAATCAAATCATCATAATAAAAAGAACAAATAAGCAAATAAGCACAAATACAATAAATCAAAATGGTTCGACAATTCAAGATAAGAACAAATGGGGGGAAAATCTGTTCTTATATAGGAATAAGTTCCATTGGATGTAGGGGAGGACTTTCGTCCATCCGGACCGGTCCAATATTGCACTGTCCAACTCTTAGCCTTTTAAGCGAAAAAAGGGAAGAAAATGCACAATGGAACAACGCAAGGCAGACAAACTCCCTGCCCCCCAATCATTCAGAATCTACTTGGGACTCCAAGAGCTGAGCCGGCATTGTTTTCTCATTTTGTAGCCATAAAGGCCAGCTTTTTGCTTTCTTTGGAAAGAAAGAAGAAGAAGAAACACCCGGCATCCATAAAACTCGGGTGCCTGGAATGAAGGTGCCTCCCCATGTTCCAGACAAGACATGCAAGAGATTGAACCCAAAAATCTTTGATGTCTTTCTGCTACAAAACTCTTTTCTGTTCTGGCTAGAGAAACGGGAGTAGCCATCTCTTGAAAGTTTCTACAACCCACAAAGCTGAGCAGAATCGCTCTAGACCACCAACCTCTTTGGAGGGTCGCCCTGCCTTTGTGGAAGCACCGTGGGGCAGTTTTCCTCATTTTCAGTTCAGAGTAACAGTAAGAATTCCACTTTCCCAGCCCACAAGCTGGACATGAATTGGATACTACACCATCAGCTGATCTTTGGCTTGCCCCCCCCTTTTTTTGGTATATCAGGATTGGCGCATAATTTGCCATCCTCTTGGTTAGAGAATATTAACGTCCTTTGCTTTTCGATTCCAATCACCCTCTTCTTTTCCACTCCAAAGTCTCAGAAACCCATTCCAGAAATTGGAACGCAAGTGTCTCCACCTTGAAATTATGTATTTGGGCAGCACACAAGTCCAAGACCAGTTTGAAAAGTGATTGACTGGAGGTGTGTGCTGCGTGGGCTGGTTTAGTTCTATAGCAGGTTTCTATGTAAATTGATGAGTTCTATTTTTTACCCTGCCCCTGTTAGCACTTCCTCTGTTTGTGCATGTGGTCCCCTCCCCCTGGCCCTCCCCCTCCACCATCTTTCCTTTGTACATACGGCAGGCAAGCAAGCCTCGTCCTTGAAATAGCATCTTGGAGTTACTTTGGGTGGGCTGTAATTGTGTTCGAGGTGACGGGAACAGGGGAAGCTTATAATTTGCATCTCTCAAGCAGCCCTGCGCCATTTACCCTAAAATAGTTCAGCCTCTGTGTAATTAAATTTCTGAACGTGGCATGACAAGTGACTTTGACCCCCAATCAGGACAGGAAGCTTTTAGCTCAGAATGACGGGGGTGGGTAGGGAATTCTTAATGCACAAGCAACCTGGAAAGGCCCTGGCTGCTCGCTCTATAATGGGGGTCTCTTCACTCCAACTACTAAGGTTCCACAACAGCCTGATGCAATTCCAGGTGATGGTGCCCGATCATTGGCGTTCTCCACTCCCCATGACTTAGGAAATAACCCTATGATTCTAAGCCCATATAAGCCCAACTGAGGGGGACCCAAGGCAAGGACAACAGGCAAAAGAATTTTTTTTTCACCCAGCGCGTTGTTAGTCTATGGAACTCCCTGCCACAGGATGTGGTGATGGCGTCTGGCCTGGATGCCTTCAAAAGGGGATTGGACAGATTCCTGGGGAAAAGTCCATCCCAGGTTACAAACCACGATGGAGAGGTGTCACCTCCAGGCTTAAAACCAGGATATGTCAAGGACCAGATGCAGGAGAGTGGTATCAGGAGACAGATCTGTAGTCTCGTGTACTCCCAGAGGCATTTGGTGGGGTCACTGTGAGATACAGGAAGCTGGACTAGATGGGCCTTTGGCCTGATCCAGCAGGGCTCTTATGTTCTTATGTTCTTATGTACTTTTAGGAATTCCCTCCCAAAGATGGTGGAACCATTCTGCTCCTTCCTGGTTCTTTTTAAATAGGCCTTGGACCAATTGATCAGGTGTTGAAATCAAAAACAAGTTCATTAATCAATGGACATCATTCTTAAAATGCTTGATAGCAGTGCCATAACAAAGCAAGAACGTGATAAAACAATGCCATTTGTAATTGTAATTCTGTAAAAGCCTTGAAGGACCACCTGCTTCTAAAATCCTTCATTGATTTTTTTTCAGATCGAACTATCCAGTTTTCCCTCCATTTCACAGCTAGACAACTGCGCTTGGCAACTTGGCAAGTTGTTTCTTTATTTCTGTCCACCAGTCGCATCCTTGGACAGACCTTTCTATCTGTTCCTTTCTGCGATGATAGGTTTAACATACCATTCCTGAATCAGGTGTTTTTATGTTTAGCATGAGGCACCGATGGGAAGTATTCAACCCCAAATACAAGCCATCCTGTTGTCTGCTTGTGTCAGTCACAGAACTTCACAAATGTAAAAAGAAAGCAGCTGTTTAAGAGCCCCACTTAACAGACATGCCAAGTGGACCCATGGCAGTTCTTGCATTTGTGTGTGTGTGTGTGTGTGTGTTGTGTCATTACAGTCGTGACCGACTCTTCATGACTCCATGTCCATGGAGTTTTCTTGGCAGGAATACTGGAGTGGTTTGCCAGTTCCTACTCCAGGCGTCTACAGCCCCTGGATATTCCCTGGTGGTCTCCCATCCAAGTACTAACCAGGGCCGACCCTGCTTAGCTTCTGAAATCAGGCGAGATCAGATGTGCTTAGAGCAGATGGCTGTTTTGGAAGTTCTCTTAGATTTATCAACATTCCCGAGGTTTTGGAGCTGAAAGAGAGAAGCGCTTGGTTGTATGAGTTGCCGTATTTGGGGATCTGATTTTAGAAGTTTATATAAGATACATTTCACTGGAGGACATCATGGGTGTAGAATGTGTGACTCAGAGGCAAATGGAAAGCAGCGCTGTGTAGGTGGGAAGGCTGGCTGGGGACGGGTGAAGAAAAGACTGGATTAAATAGAGAGAGAGTGGGAAATGTATGTAAAAAACACAAACAACCCTAACCGTGTTGCAGAGTCCTGAAAATTTACTCAAGTTACTAGCCCACAGCATACCTCCCTGCCCACCGGCATCTGTGTCAGCTATTTATGACAGAATGAAAGTCATAGAGAAAGAATGGAACCGATCCATTCTCTCGCGTGCTTTCCTCTCTCACACGTATTCGTAATAGGATCGCTGTGAGGCTGTTGATGGCCTTTGTGACCAGAGATGACAAAGGAAGTGTCTGTTGAAGACCCCGATGTGACAAGCAAGCAAGCAAATGTAGTCTCTGGGCGGTTTACAGTTTTAATTACAGTAATGCAGGCTACACATTGCCCCCCCACACACAGCAAGCTGGGTACTCTTTTTACTGACCTCGGAAGGATGGAAGGCTGAGTCAACCTTGAGCCGGCTACCTGGGATTGAACCCCGGTTCATGAGCACTGTTTTAGCTGCAGGACAGGCATTTAACCACTGTGCCACGGGGCTCTTGGAAAGAGGCAGGGAAAACACAACAGAAATCTCAAGAAGAATGAGGAATAAATGATTGGCACATATAATCCAAGCTACCTTCTCTCCTCCCATCCTTCTCAGCTCTTCAACAATTCTATTTTGCCAGTTTGGCAAAGTTACTAGTTCACATGCCTGCCCACCCATGAGCATCTTCATCAACTGTTTATGGCTAACGTTATCCTAAACCATGTTTTGTTGTGATGCAACTTCGGATTCATACTCTCCTCCTCCCGACATGCCTTTCACACTTCTGTATTTCATTGCCCACAACATTTGAGATTACCTCTGAATTTGGCTAATCGGGTAAACATTAACGGCAGTCTGTCTGAAATATCTGTGTGTGTTCTGCTACCCAGGCTAAGACAACCCATGCTTACCCCTGGCATCACTGTACTGGGATTGCAGCATCTTTTAAAAATCTGCTCAGGGGGTGTTATTAGCATTACCAGTTTGGTCACAGCGAAGTGGTCTTGCTGCCTGGCCCATTCCTGGGCAAACAAGTCTTTAAATGAGCAGAATTCTATGTCAGTTGAAGTTGTTAGAGTGTCAGGCACTATTGTGGCATGACATCTCTCTCTGGTTGCTGGATTACATTCCCCTCCTGGTATGTCAAAGAATATGCCTTCTAATTAGAGAACAGTAAGTGTGTTTATAAGCTGAAGCCACTGCATTTCTTTCTTTCTTTCTTTCTTTCTTTCTTTCTTTCTTTCTTTCTTTCTTTCTTTCTTTCTTTCTTTCTTTCTTTCTTTCTTTCTTTCGTACTTACTTAGGACAGGGTTCAGCACCATGGAGAGCTTTCGTAAAGTCCACAGTAAAACCTGGAAGCAGCTTCACAGCACCCCTGGAATAGGATCCAAAAGCCACCTTTCTAAACCAAACTTCACACAATCTTTCTTTCTTTCTTTCTTTCTTTCTTTCTTTCTTTCTTTCTTTCTTTCTTTCTTTCTTTCTTTCTTTCTTTCTTTCTTTCTTTCCATCAATGCATCCTGAGTGTGCAAAGGACTAGATTTTAGAATGCAGAGAATTTCTGCTGCAATACGGGTTTCCTTTCACAGGTACCGTAAAAATGGTTGCGGAAGCGAGAGGTGTTGGGAAAGTGGAAAAAGGTTGGCAAAGGAAGCAAGAAGGAGGCTGTATACAGTGTCTTCTTCACAGCCCATTGGCTGAGCTAGGGACTGTTTTGGTGATTTAATTGTTGCAGTAATCATACATTTTGAGTACCAGCCAGTTCCCTCTCCTCTTCCTTCCAGATCCTCCTTTTTGGTGTGTGCCCTGTCTTACATTTTAGATTGTAAGCCCGGCGGCAGTTGGTAGCACTGGGGGAGCTTTCTTAGCTCAACAGTGGGGCATAAATGCATCTGGCAGATAAATAATAATAAAATGGTATTGTTAAACGGCAGGAGAACTAGAGAAATTGAAAGGCAGCCTTGTCTTCTCTAATGGAATTATGTAGGGAAAGGTTTGACCAAGGGGGAGCAAGGGAAAAGGGGATGGCATGTTTCTTTAACAAGCTGCTGAAAACCCAACAACGTTCATCTCAAAAATTTGCCAGCAGGTCAATCTGGATTCCTTCCCCTGTTTGCCTCTTTCCACTCCCCCCCCTCCACTGGGTCCCAGCGGTGCCTGGTGACATACTGTGTGAAGTAGAATTTGTATTAAGTGGTTTTGTATTAAGTATGGGCTCTGTGGAGGATTGTAAGAGGCTTCTCCTGTGAATTATAAATATTCTGTCACAGCGCTGTTGCTGACATGGGCTCCGGAATGGCCATTACTAGCGCACAGATCCAGAGAGGGACGCGGGGGGCTAGCAGCTGAAGGAACTGGTGTTACTGCAGTCTTCGTTGACTGCTGGCTTGCATTAGTCTCAGAAGGAAGAGAGAATGTGTGGAAAGAGGCCTGAAACAAAACAAGCTCATATAGGTTTACAGTTAAAGTGCATTGCATTGTTGTTTTTCCTTATTCAAGTAGAGGTGTGTTGAATCAAAATAAATCCCAGGTTGTAATCAGTGCAGGAATGAGACCAGTGACATTGTCTCTTCTCCCCCTTTGATACTTATTCGCTACCCCATTTTCAATATTTATGTTAGCCAGAGTGTAGCATTAACACAAAACAGGCTGGTTGTTCAGGTAAGGTAAGGGAGCATTTCCCATCTACTACTCCATCATTCCTGCAAACTGGAGGAACCAACTGAGAACCAATCCTGGTTTCTTCCTCTGGTTTTCTGGACATACAAGAAATCAGAAGAGGGTAACTATCCACAGTTGGGCCGTAGCTGATTCCCAGAGCAAGGCACCTTGGTTTGGTCATGTGCTGCACATACACCACCAATCAGGATTTCTGCTGATCCCTGGCTTGATTTGATGTGCAGGTTCACCCCACTCTGCTAAAAGTGGAACAAAGAATCTTTCCAGCCTAGAAAGAGGTCTTATTTAGATAACGCTACTAGAAGGCACAATTGAATGACCTGGTGGAAATGTCTGAGCACATAGTGGTACCTTTTCTCCTCTGATGTACTCTGAAAATCGTCTTTGATCTGTGATTGTCATTTGGGACTTAAATGTATGGGAGCCCTTCCACTTCTGATTCCTCTAAGACAGGGGTCCTCAAAGTTTTCAAACAGCGGGCCGGTCCACCACCACCCAGACACCACTGGGGGCTGGATCACAGTCCAAAAGCAGCTGCAGAGGCTGGCTTGCTCCCAAAACAGGGGGTAGGTGGAGGGGTTGCAATTGGTCCCAGGGGCCGGATTCAGGATCTTGGGGGCGCATCCAGCCCCGGGGCCTTAGGTTGAGGACCCCTGCTCTAAGACGTAAGTCTGTCTGGTCCTTTGAAGAAATCTGTGATGGTATCATGTCTCTCCAACATTAACGTATTGTCATGGGTGATCTTTACCACTGTTCTAGGAGGAGAGTCCATTTATTTATTTATTTATTTATTTATTTATTTATTTATTTATTTATTTATTTAGCTTGTATGCCGCCCACTACCCAAAGGTCTCTGGGCGGCTCACAATCAGAATAAACAGTTAAAACATCAAATACAATAAAATTAGAACAATAAAACATGTAGATCCAATAAATACGATACATTAAAAAAATTAGGCTGAAATACAGATGGCATGACATCCAGGAACGTTTTACCTTTTCTCCATTCTTCACTTTGTTTCATGATTATTCTTGGCAGTCAGGAGGAAGGTTCTTTGTGTTAACTGAGTTCCTTTAAGATGCGTATGAAGAAGTGGCCTGTGCACAGAGTTATTTTTAAAAACTTTGCAAATTCTGTACATCCTTCATGTGTGAAGGTTGCCATGGGAATGTGAGAAAGCATGGTTCTGAATTTTTGGCAATTTTTGAGGTTCTCAGTCCAGCATCGTGTTCTGTGGGCTTGTTCTGTGAGATATCCTTTAGGCTCTCTGTTGGTTCTAAGTATAATTTTCACAGCTGCCCTTAAGTGGAGCCTTGGCTGCAAAATAGGCCATTTGACCATCAGTCTCAATGATACAAAGACCCTCTGTGTAGACAAGTCTCATGAAGCCTTCTATGTGACAAATGTCCATCTGTGGAATAAATTCCCCATAAGGTCTGCCCGCACAAGGCCTTGGAAAGTGGATAAGTTTATTTTCATGGTTTCTTTTTTTTAAAGAAAAACACTGCTGTTTATTGCTCTTTGGGTCTATTTTGCATGGTGATACATCATGTTTGTTGTATATTCATCTGTAAAATAGTTTAACTCAATGCACAAGATATTAGGCATATTAATATAATATAGAGTGGCTAGAATCCTTTTGGGTTTTTACTCTAAAGTCCATGAAACCACGGAGGTCATGGCATCGGTGGTTTTATAAATAAGAGAAGTAGATGAGGATGTTGTGGTGGGACAGCAGAATCCTAGCAGTGGGAAAGAAGAGAAATCCTTCCTTCCTTTAAATCTCCACATTTCTTTTAAAGCCTTTACATTCAGCCCCAAATAAGCGGCTAGTGGTGATGCTCAAAGCCACACATTTTTTCTTCTTCACCTAGGGGGCTAAGCAAGTTCTGGGATCAACTTCTGCAGCATGCATCCCCCCCCACCCATGCTTGTCCCACTGTCATCTCCAGTCAAACAGGTTTCGTAAGGGTCTTTCTCCTTCAAACCTGTTGAAAACTGGCTCGACCAGCTGTGCCACTGGGTTGCACTCACGTCTCATGAAGGGCCGTGCTTCCCTTGCACTGCTTTAAATACTCTACTACTCCATCCAGTGCCCACTTTAGGAGCAAACAACAAACGCAAATCCACTGAAGCAAGTGCCTGCCCCAGGAGAACCCAGCAGTGCATGGCAGCGGCCAGTTTTTGATATATATTGGTTGCGGTTGGGAAGGCACTAAAAAAAGATGAAACCAAGCATGACTGGAAGTCCATTCCCACATCAGAAAAAAACAACAACACCTGGTATCTTTTGGTGTTAAATCCTGCCCGGGTGGGAGTAGAAGATGAGACCAATCTAGAAAGAGAGTTGCTCTGGTCCTGATGGCCTCCTGAACCATTGGGTCTCCCTTTTAAACCCTGCCGGGGGAAACCATCTCCTCCTGAAAGTGACAGGGCTGTGTGGCCCATGCATACCACCTTGGGAGCCCACTTGTGGTGCCAAGATGCTCTCAGTTCCCTCCCTAGAGCATCTGACAAGGCAAAGCTGGTCCTTTTAGGGCGAGGGTGCTGAGTCTTTAATATTTCTCCCACCTGCCTGCTTTCCCATCAAGGAAGATTCATTCTGCACCTGCTTTTCCCCTGCAGTTTCAGCCCTGGTCCTCTCCTCTCCATTCCATCTTTTCTCCTTGAAAGCCGGGAGTGCCGGAGATGAGAATCCTGGCTCACGGCACACAAAATAAGCCCGGCCACATCAGTGTGGGGCTGAGCCACCTGCCTCTTGGCCAGATTGCAGCATCGAGCTCAACGAGGAGGCCACTGGAGGGAGGGGGAAGCTTTGCTCCAAGACCTCCTCTCGTTGTTCTTGCAGGTGCTGTGTGCACCACCGCACACACTGAGACGGATCAATACTGTGTTTCCTGCCTCAGGGCATTAGGCTTCTGGATAAAGCAGACCTGTCTAGCCTCACTGATCAGTACGGGAGCAGAAAGTATCCCTTGATTCGGACTTTTTTCTTGGCAGGTGGCAAGTGCTAAGTGCAGTTTTCAGCACTGTAGAAATGATGGCCATACAATTGCACACGGCAGCTTGCCGGCCCATCTCCAGGCGGGAAGGTACGTTTCCAGACTATCTGTTCCATTTGTCAGCCCTTCCGTCACATCTCCAGCGGTCCTGGCTGCTGGCGGTGAACAAGGGCTTGATTGGCCTACCTGTCTTCTCCGATTAGGCTCCACATTTAAATGGAACGGAACCAACCGCAGCCCCACTGCCGCCACCACTAAAACGAAAGAACAACCCTTCTGCTTTTTAGCTCAAGCCTCCAGGACAGGCTGATCGATTTGTATGTACGTATGGGGCTTCAGAGACAGATAATTTCTGGGCCATCACTTCCCAGCAGCTAGGCCTGGAGAGTTCCAGAACATTGCATTTTTCTTTGATTCCCCTGCCCTGTGGAACATGAACACTTACACATTTCTGTGGAACGTGAAAACGTGCCCATTTTGTACATTGATAGTAAGATGTAAGATGTTCCTCAATTCCTTGTTCTCAGTACTCTTAATTGTACTGGACTGTATATTATCTCTCATTCTGTAAGCTGCCTTGGGTCCTCTTCTCAAGAAGAAAGGCGGGGTAAAAATACTCTAAAATAAATAAATAAATAGATCCAGAAGTTCAGGTGATTTTGGAATGCAGCCCTGGACTTTTCAGAAGGGGGCCTGTTTCTGACAGAGAAAGTTGTTTGTGTGTTTGAAAAACAGGGATTGCAATGTTTAATCATAATTGTACGTTTTAAATGCTGGAACTAGACTGCTGTTTTGTTACTGTACATTAACTCTTGAATTCCATGGATCTGTGCAGTGCAGTATTGGTTATATACAGATTTTTTTTAACAAAAGGCCAATATATAAATATTGAGAGAGAGAGAGAGAGAGAGAGAGAGAGACCCTGGCCAGCCATACCACACGAGTTCAACACCAAAGCTGTCAAAGCAGTCTGTTTGCCCCAAGTTGCAATGTCTCTGATTCAGTCTGTGGAGCAAGGGGGCATAAGGGGACCTTGAGGCTAAATACAAATATTACTGTATGAAAAGAATTGCTGTGGAAGAGAGCCCCTGACTACCGTATTCTCTCTGTGGATGTGTGTCAAAAGTCTATGCTTTGTAGTTATGTTTATTGGGGGCATAAACACTTTACATGGATTTTGAACGATGCAAGGGGATGAGGCAGTGCCTTTAACTTCATCCTTATTGGAGGGAGAAATATGCAGTGCCTTGGAAAAGTTTTGCTGAAGGGTGGGATGTGTATATCTCTATACAGAAAGATATACATACAATGAATCTGTCTGCAGACTACATTCAAGCATGCATATGTCAAAAGCCATTGTTTATTTTTTTTAGTGTTTTATTGCTTTGAGTTAATAGATTTATGGATTTATATCTAGACTTACACAATGGCCACAGTTTTAAGTATACCAGTGGTGGGTGTACCTATGGGGAGGGCAAGGGGGGACATCTGTCCCCTGGTGCAGAATCTGTGGGCACCAAATTGGCTCCCAGCCCAGGAGCCATGAGAAGGTGTGTCACAGGTGACCTGTCAGGGCCGGTGTGGAGGGCTCCCTGGCCACCACTGCCCCATCTGCATGGCACCTTAGCCCCTTCCCGTCCCTTGGGGGGAACAGAAATTGACTTTGTCCCCGGGTGCTAAAAATCCTAGCTATGCCTCTGAAGTAGACTTAGGAATCTGTGTCCCTTGCCAAAGCATTACAATCCCCCTTTATTTTGAGATCTCCCAAAAGCAAAAAATGCTAGATGGAGTATTAATGTATTCATGCAATTAATTACAAGCCTGGGGTGTACAAGCCTGCCTTTCCTGTTTATGCTTGGGAAAGAAAGAGGAGAGAGTGAACTTGTCCACAACTTAAACATGGGGCGTGTGTGCTTGATTTTGTGCCTAAAGGCATCCAAATCTTGTTTTCTGTGATGGAACAAAAGAAGTGCTTCTATGTCCACACATTTCTGGGGTTCAAAACTTCTTTCTATGGCAGTGGTTCTCAACCTGTGGGTCCCCAGATGTTCCTGGACTGCAGCTCCCAGAAACCTTCATCATTAGCTGAGCTGGCCAGGACTTCTGGGAGTTGCAGTCCAGGAACATCTGGGGACCCACAGGTTGAGAACCACTGGTCTATGGGATGGGTAAGGAGGAGTTCCCCCTCACCAACTTTGAAGCACCTCCATATTGGCTCCAGAGACTTGTGGGACACTTTTGAACAGGCTTTGGGGGAAAATATTACAGAATGAAGGGAAACAAAACAGTAAGAGCTGTGGCCCAATGTCCAGAACTTACTTTCATCTGAGCCCTCCTGTTGTTGATCACACAATCTTTTAAATTGTGAATGGAGTGAATTTGGTGCATGGATCCAGCTTCCAAGATGTAAGGCAAGGAAACCTTTATTTTCCTCTGGTGCTCCACACCCTGAGATTTTTCTCCTTGTCTAGAGATCCTTGGTACCCTAAGGATCCCCTGAGACCTGACAAACCTAATAGGGAGCATGTTGTAGGAAAGACACCCCCCACCCCACTTTCAAAAAGAAAAGAAATCAGCCCAGATCTACAAGGTCCAGCAGAAAGTCGCTTTTGAGTCCTGGCCTTGATGACCTTCTAAAAATTTCAGATGACTCGTCTCAGCTCCAGGCAGCCTAAACACACGAGGGAGAAACTGCTAGGTGAGGAACTGGGGTGGGTGGGAGAGAATGGGAATGTTGTTGAGAATCAAATTGAGGAGAAGGGGCTGATTGTCTGTATCATTGGATTAAAACTATGTGTTGAGGCACTTGGTGCACTCAAGGAGTCCTTTGGCATCTGCCAAGGTTCAGTGACAGAGAGAAGCAGGTTTGGTTTTTTTGATTTGGTTTTTTGGTGGAATGGGTAAAACAGGGAGAAGATCCTGCTACACCATCACCCCCCAAAATGCCTAAATGGGAACAAATGCTGTGGTGTAAGGAAAACTCATCTGGAAAAGAATCACGGGGGGAGGGGATTGCAAGGGGAACGAATTGGGTTCTTAAGCTACAGGGGTGTAGCTTAAGGGGTGTACGCTTGGGCTGTCCATCATGTCACGAAACGAGGGAGCCAGCTTGCTCCTGGGTAGCAGTTTTGGGCAGATCCCAGGGCTCTTGGCTGGAAGCAATGGACATGTCAGGTGATGTAGCCCAGAATAGGTTCTCAAGGGACTCAAGGGACAGACTTTTTGCAACTCTGCTCTTTCCTTGTCGGAATATGAGAGTTCTCATCGCAAACAGGGGTTTTCCCCAGCACCCCCAGCACCCCCACTACTTTGAAAACAGCAACACTCTCATTGGGCTTGGCTTGATCAACCTCCCCTTGATCAAGGGCAGAATGGTGT
Source organism: Phrynocephalus forsythii (assembly GCA_029282475.1). Lineage (NCBI taxonomy): Eukaryota > Metazoa > Chordata > Lepidosauria > Squamata > Agamidae > Phrynocephalus > Phrynocephalus forsythii. The sequence goes on along the minus strand of JAPFRF010000014.1, from coordinate 4,920,834 downwards.
GGCATTCCCATCTTCCACAAACTCATGATGCATTCCATTTCTCCTATCCCTTCCCTATTCCAGAGAGCAGCCCATCTTCACCACCAGAGCACATGTCTTCCAAATTGATCCCACCACCAAGAAGAACTGGGTCCCTGCCAGCAAGCAGGCAGTAACTGTTTCCTACTTCTATGACAGCACAAGGAACAGCTATCGCATAATCAGTGTGGATGGAGCCAAGGTAGGAGGATGACACCCATGTTGCTAAGCCTACAAGGGCACAACTCTTGGATTGTATTGCTTACCCGGGGGAGGGGGGTGAGAATGTGTGAAAGGAGCATTTTGAAGCAGGAAAGCACATTTCTTAGATTTGCCTCACATTCCCCACGCTTCTTCTTGGTTTTGTTGAAGTCCGGTCAAGCTGTGTGGTTAATTGTTGAAAGTGCATGTGCTTTTCAGGTGACCGTCTAAAATAAGCAGCACGGGGTGACAGAGAGGTACCTTGATAGAAGCCATTTAGGAATCTTATATAAGCCATGCAGAATCTTCTATAAATAATGACGGAGGCAGCTTTGGGTTGCAAGGAAAAAATGTTTTACTCTTGCCTTTGTGTTTGACAAATACATATTGACGGTGTGTGTGCCTGCCTGTCCTTGAGCATAAAGAATGCTTCCAGTGTTGTTGGTTTTTCTGGAGACCTCCCGTCAAGGGTAAAAATGGGGTAAAGGAGGAGTACCATGTGCATATGTTAAAAGCCACTTTCTTTTCTTACCCCAAATCCCATCCCCAGAAAATAGCTTATTGCTTGATGAAAATCCCGTTTCAGTGAGTTGTTGTTTCCTGGATGTTTTGCAGTTCAAGAAGGGTGTGGGTTTGGTGTGAAAGTCTGGAAATTTGATGGTGTTTGCCTGTTTACAAAATTTCATGTTGTGACTTAGGCACAAAGTCCAAAAACAGGTTGCAATCATCCCCCCCCACACACAAGGCTATTGGCATAACAACCTTTATGCCAGTCAAGGTTATTGATTGATTGAGGTTGCAATCTTACATTTGCCTGACAGTTGCAAGAGTCTGATCCTCATAGGTTTTCAGTGAAACCCTGCAAGAGAAGCGCAGTAGGGGTGTGTGGATGGGTGTGAATGTGTGTGCACAGAAAGCACCCCAAGCTTCATGAAAGCAGTTAAAATATTTTTTAAATCAGTAGCAGAACTGATGGAGGGGCTTACTTTTGTTGCTACCTCTGAACGAATACAGGCAACTGGGCAGCTTCCTCACAGGAGGAGGAAACATATTACTTCTCCAGAGGCGTCCCTTCAAAGGTGCCATGTTTGCAAAATTGACAGGGATGCAGAGGGCACTTGTTTGAGAGCCAAGCTAATTTGCAGCTCCCAGAGCTGTGAAAGGCAAGGGAGGGAAACGGCCAGCGCTGTGATGCTTAGGCCGGCTCTGTCTCTCGTTGCAAAGTGGTCCTTTTTGCCTGTGTCGCGGCCCCCGCGGGTCTCCCAAAAACCACACGTCACCTTCAGGTTTTTAAAAATAACCTGTCCGTGTCAGTAAAATCATGAGCTCCGATGCACAGTTTGCATATTGCTAACAACTGACAGATAATTCCCTGTGCAATGCCTCTGGCGACGTGTGTGAAGCGAGAAAGCCGAAACATGCCTATATTAACCGTTCTAGCTGAATACCATAAGATTTGGGTGTGGGCCTGTGGACAGTGGGATGGCTCTCCATTCACTCTGTTCTCTGGCTGCTTGCAAGGGTAAAGGCAAACATCTCATGCCCGATCTTTACCAAGAAAAGCATAGTAAAGTCATTATTATTTTTAGTAGTGAAATGGAAATAAAACACAATCGGAGTGTGATGTGTAGAAGTATGTGGTGGGTAATGTCTTAAAGTGGATCAGCTTGTTTCAGGACCACCCCCACCCCCACACACAATGTTGCTATCTGAAAGGAAATGACTCCACTTTCTAATGCATGATTAGTATTTGTGGTAGGGAAATCATATCTGATATTTATGCCATTCATACATCAAGCTATTTATTGGTCCTCGGGAAGTCTATATTAAAATACAGTAGAAAGGTGAGGACAGTTTATGATACTCCATGATAATGAAATGCATTGCCGTACCACCAAGGCAGAACAGAGAGAGCCTATAACAGCTCCTTTAAAACTGAGAATATGAAAAATACAACAAAAGCTTAAAATTGGTGTGGAGAATGAGCATTGTCTCATTCTAGGTACGCTCTGCCAAGGAATCGGGGACTTTAGAGGAAGCTCCAAAAGCAACAGAAACATTTGAAATGTAGATTTATTTTAGTTGCAGAGAATTTCTTGGACTGAGGGAGGGCTGTCCAACAAAGAACTGCAAAAGGCAAATAAATAAACAATAAGAAGTGTTTAAAAACCCCACAAGATGCAGGAACAGAACAATTTAAGCATGTTGTGGGAATCAGAAAGCGACCATTCACAGTAAAATGAATTGGGGTGGGAGAGAAATGGAGAAAAGAAAAGCACTTCTGCTCTTTAAAAAAACCACATAGAGATCAACTGGGAAGCAGCCCTGCATCATGTTTTATGGCCACCAAATCCTAGCTCAGAACAGGCACAGAGATCCCTGTCCTGCTGTAGAAGAGGGCATCTAGATTGCCACCCAAAATGTTGAGGAGGAGAGATGATTAACAAGAACATTAGACAGTGCACAGAGAGATGGGCTTATGAAAATGATCACTCAGAAAAGTGGGGGGGGGAGGTTAGGGAGCTGACTTCACACTAGGCAGCTCATTAAAAGCGACCTACATTATGATGCCTTCAGAACAAGAAAGACCTGAAAGAAGCAGAGCAACTGCTGGGTAGTGCAGGAACGACTCTTTTCCTTCTCCTTCCCTTTGGGAGACCCGCTGAGGACGAGACTGTCTGAGCAACTCCTCCTTTTGTGTTTCCCCCGAGTTCTCCATTGTGCCCAGTGACAATGGAGATGAATCCGGGAGCCTCTGTTGATTTAACTTCTGAGGATTCGCAGAGAGGACCCGCTGCTGCCTTCAAGTTCCCATGGGAGCTTAAAAGAGGCTGCTGGTCTGCAAGGCGGAGGGTGCCAGAGTGTTCTTGTTGCAGCACAGAGACAGCCTGCTTGCGTGGCGGGTCCCAGCTGAAATGGCCAAGGAAGCAGATACAGGAGACACAGGGATCTCCCAGAGTTTCACTCTCCCCTTCTGTATAAGAGGGGAGCCCACAAACCCATGGAGAGACAGGGTCACACCAGGCACACACCAAAATGGCAAAAGAAGGGAAGGAACAGACTCCAAAGATCCCAGATGGGCCCCATTGCGTTCAGTTTTGGTGGCAACTGCTAATAGAGCAGGCACCCATCTAATGGGCGCCTACCCGTGGCAGCGCCTCAGAGCCTTGGCCCTGCTAAATCATGCCGGTTGCCCATTGAACAGGGTGAAGAGGAACTTTCTCATCATTTGAACCTAGGTTTGGTTCCCAGGTCTCCATCTGTCCCTTTCCTGTGTTCAGGCACGGATGGAGCCCTGCCCGTTAAAATATTGCTTGGTTCCTTTTGTCTTGGCAGAAGTCACTGAGAACTAATTATATTGGGTGACCTTGAGTTCTTGTGTAGAGAAAGGTTTTCTTCCCCCTTTTCTTCACATCTTACATAATTAAAGGTCCATGCGTCCTCTCACTCACCCTGCTTTCTGTGTTTAAAAAAAGGGCACAAATGCCCCAGCTGTTCAGAGAGGCTTGATGTTCTCCTTGTTTTCCCTTATTTTTTGGAAGTGGGTGGAGAAGGGAGGCTTGGCATGGCATGCGTAATGCAGACTTCCCAGTGCTGAAGGCCAGTGCTGCTACACTTCTGTGTCCAGATGTGTTCTTGTGAGTTTTGCCCCTTTCTCTCTCCCTCCCTCCCAGTATGTCATTCCTTGTTTTTAAAGTACAACCAAGGGCCTTTTTACACGACCCCTAAAATCCGCTGGCCACTTAAATTCGGACCAGAGATCTTAGGGGTTCCTCGCTCTTCCTCTGTCTTCCTCTGTCCCCACCCCCCCTCCGCACTTCCTGGTTGCTGGCTGCCTGAGGGACGGAGAAAAAAGAAAGAAAAGACTGCCGGTTTACCTCCGTTTTGTTCCCGGCAGCATTCAGATCTCTTAAAGGGGCGGGGCGCAAAAAAAGAACAAACAGAAGCCAGGAGAGCCCCAGACTCACTATCCTTACACCGGATCAAATATTTGTCACCATCAAAGACCAGGTACAAGAAAACTGCTGTTTGGTCGCGCTAAAGTGGGCGGGGTCGCACTTAATTGTCTGCAAAGTCCGGAGCTGGTGGGTAAACATTTTTAAGGTCTGGACCTTGCAGCCATTTGCGGCGGAGCTTAGGGGTCGTGTATAAACGCCCCAAGTTTGTAACTATTTGCTATTCAGATGTCGAGCAAACCGTACGTCCTTGGGAGAGGAAATGTCACGTTGCTGCATCTTTTGCCCGAGCTTTGCAGAAAATCATCTGCAGATTGAAATCCAATCCCTCGGCAGGGTGCTGAGTTGTTCACGATAGTGCAAGTGCTACCTGTTCACGGAATCCTTGGTTGAGCTTGTGACCAATACGGTGAAAGGTTGCATGTATTTGCTTCTCAAAATTAGCTTCTAATGAGACATATAAGGCAGTCTTACTGAAGAAGGGCTTTTTGGTGTGACATGCGTTATATAATGTGTCTGTGAGGATCCCTCATGTATTCCTCCATACTTCCCCCAGCTGTGACATTATTAATATGCATCAGGCCTGAGATTTCTGTGGCTTGTAATGATTTCTTGACATTTGCCCATGTTGTGAACAGATTGCTTGGAAGCACGTGGTTATTTTGCTGCCGACGACCTAGACAGCCCTAGGGAAATGTGCGTTCCTTTCTCTTGCATCTTCCACGCCAACAGCAGCATGCTATTTATTTATCTGATTTGAAGCCTGATGTGTTTTGTTTCAAAAAAAGACCTCAGGAATTTAGTTTTGTGAGAGTTCATCGAGGTTTGTATAACAACAAAAACCAAAAGGAAACAACTAAGCTTCTGCCTATGTGTCATAGTGACTTGATATTTCTATTATGTACTTTGACATGGACACACATGCACATAGTTTGGAAATTGTTTTTGTTTTGAGTGTTTTCAAGCTGCTTCATCTTAGGGTGACCCTGACAGCTACTTTGGGGTGTGTCTGTGGTTCCAGAAGTGTTTTAAGATTCCCATGGCCAAATGGAGGTTTATTTTATTTTATTGGAGGGGTGGGGACTTTTACGGTGGCTGTTATTAAAACAGGTAGGGAATTCCATGGTTTCAGAGACTAGGACACGGGGCCATGGTCTCAAACTACAGGAAAAGAGATTCTATTTGAACATTAGGAAGGGCTTCAAGATGGTTAGAGCTGTTCAACAGTGGAATATGCTGCCACAAAGGAGGGTGGTGGAGTCTCCTTCTTTGGAGGTTTTTAAACAGAGACTGGATGGCCATCTGTCGGGAGTCCTGTGACAGGGGTTCCTGCATGGCAGGGAGTTGGACTTGGATGGCCTTCGAGGTCTCTTCCAACTCTATGATTCTATGAATTAGAATCCTTTCATAACCAGCTAGAAATCAACCAAAGTCCTGGACCATTTACCAGGTCACCCAGTACAGATGGATCTTGTCCTTTCTCATGCATGCTGCAGTATTCCACTGATGGGAAGAAACAGACAGAGCTTTCTAGAATGCCTAGCCCAGGTCTAAGGGATCCTCCCTGTGAATTTCCTGCAGTTCCCCACCATGATGCTCTGTTCGGAGCTTGGGGTTATTGAAATGGCAGCTGGATTCCCAGATGTGCAGAAATGGCCATTGCCTTAGAACTTTTCTTTTGTGCAATTGTGCCAACGAGGGAAAAGGTACAGGTATAAGGGAAAAGCCACAGTCAGGCAGCTTTAAACAGGCAAAGGGAATTGCTGAGAGCTGCTTCACTGCCCCTTGGCAGGTATGGGAGGCTGCTTTAAAGGCTGTAGCATAAACCTTCAGCTGCATTGCGGGAACCAAAGCAACACCATATGTTAGGGCTGTCCTGAGGCTTCCTTCACACTCCTGTTCCTGGTTGGAGTGCCGGGCTGAATTTCCAATGGACGGCCACCTCTGCCTCTTGTAGCAAAAGCTTCAGGTAGGCTGCCACCATGGATACTTATGCCAGAGTAGATTTGCCTGCCGCACTTTGCTGCAGACTGTTTGCAGGCATCCTTCTGTTCTAATGCAGCTTGAGAAGCATAAAAACAGGTAGCCAGTTTGTCTAGCGAACAAATGGCGTCCTGCTTTGCCTCACATGCTGAAATGCCCTGTGGTTGGATAACTGGGATCATCGTATCGACAATGCGGCTGATGGTATTCCAAATGGAACACTTCGGTCATTTGGATCTTGTGGCTATTGGCCATTGCTGAGGAACGGAAGAGGGGAAACAATCTGTTTCAATTCACATAGAAGCAGTGTGTGGGGGACAATTTAAAACAAGAATTTAAAATTCCTTGTTGGCACAATCCCATTTTCTTTTCTTTTTTGACATTTCTCCGTCCCAGTTCTCCTGTCTTCATCTGCCCAGGTGGTGAGCTGCTGATCTAAATAAATGATTCTCCCATCCCTTTAACAACCAGGCTGTCCTCTAGGGAGACATTTATGCTCTCCAACCGCAATGCTATAGTTACAAGAGAAGGTCCCCCCCCTGCTAAGTCCCCTGGGGGGTATGCAGTTACTCAAGGCCAAGGAGCCCCCCCTTAAACAGCCAGGTATTCAGGGCTCTTTCCTCCCTTCAGATGCCCTCCAAGGCCCTGGGCTGCCTGAAGATGATGGCACTCCCTTCCCCTCCATGCACAGGAGGAGAAGAGGGGGAGACTGAGCTTTACATGCATCAGAGCAGCATCTTGTAACACAACTTAGAACAGCAAAAGAGATTGCAGGGTGCAGGATAGCCGCGTAGGACACACAGAGCCTTCTGATCCATGGTGGTGGATTTGCCTGTGGGCAGTTCCTTGATCAGCCCTTTAAGGCAAAGGATACCTATCTGTCTGTCTCTTTGTCTGTCTCTCTGTCTATCTCTTAAGCCACTTCAGGATCTTGGCAAATATTTTTTAAAGGGAAGCCATTTGGTTTGTTCCCAGTGACTACACCTGCTGGGAACAGACCAAAAGAGAGCAATCCAGCCTGCACCAAAAAATTAGATGCCCCTGACAGAAGCCAGGAAGCTGTGTGTAAGAATACTCAGGGGGCAGACTGGCTCATTCCAAGCCAGGATGTTGCCTGATAATCGTCTATAGGTGCCAACCAGGCCATATCTGCAGAGGACCGAACAGGTTGTTGAACACCCCTGTATTCAGCCTCTAACGCAGCTGCGTCTTTGAAAAGCAGAATAAACCATATGCTGTATGTCAAAGAGGCAGAAGGCATTTCTTTGCACTTTATAATAATGAACAGAAATAAATAGCCCAGGTTTCTGGACTCCAATCTGGGCGTGAAATAGTTCTCTTTCTTAGGGGACACTGACCTCCTTCTGATAAACAAGTCCTACGGCAGCCACCCTCATCACCCTGGCTAGCCTCTGGCAATTTAATAGTCCCTTTCCCTCGTTAACAAACCGTTCTTGTTTGACCTGATATTTATGTCGTCATCTGGACATGAATCACAGCACCATGGAATAAATATAGGGAAGATGTATGTGCCATCCCTGTTTGCAAGAAGTGGGTTTTGACCCACGAAAGCTCAGAATGACGTTGGCTGGTTACTCTTCAAAGGGCTGTGAAACTTTGCCTTTTATTTTGCTAACATTTTGAGAGAAAGACTAGACAGCGCAACTACTTGGTTTAGAAACATTTGTTGTGGCATGAACACCCGCAGGCTGTTGTATCCTTCAGCAGATGCCTAAAGCTGCCTGTGCCCTTGGTAGGTACATCTAACCTGCAAAAACTAATAGTGTAATTAATGCATGAATGTGAGGAATGTGAGAGAGTGGGCTACAGCAGAGCAGCGGGCCATGCTCCTAAACTGATCTTTGTCTTCCTCATCATGCTGGAGCATAAAACATCCTGGCTTTGCTTAACTGGGTCCACCAGAAGAACCTGCTGATCCTCTGAGTGTCTCAACTTAAGGGAGTGGCAGAAACTTTCCTTTTAAAAGAGTCCCCCCCCCCACTATTCCTCCGGCTCTCACAGCCATCCCAACCTGTTCCCCTTGGAAGCGGAGAAAAACAAATGTGACACACAGTTGAATGGCAGGAAGTCAATTCTGGAAACGAAACCAGGATGCAAATCGTGGCTTGTTTCACAAGGAATGTTAGGCCTTGTGCCAGACCTGGCATTTGCTTCCCCAAGATTTCTGGTGGCTTCAGTACAGAGGGTGCAGTGGGGGGAATCACACGAAGATCAGTGCCTTTCCATGGTTTGTTTGCACTTCTTGGGGGGCATGGTTAATTTTGTCCTGGGCTTTGTATCAGGGCAGAGTTGATTTCCATGTGATAGGTTCCATAAATATGTTCTTATTTTTTTTTAAAAAAAATCTTAATTAACTGAAAAATGAAGTAACTGAGTAAACAGGCAACTGAGACATGAAGGTATGGGGATTTTTGCTCTGAGTCTCTAAGAAGAGAGATGATGGCCCAGTCACATGGGTTATATCTGGATGTGAAACATGATAAAATTCTCTCCCTTTCAGGAGGAATCATGGCCAACCACAGTGAACTAGGATGGATCTTTTGCTCCGATCTGTGATTTCCCTCCCATCTTATTTGGGATGAGATCTAATGCTTGATGGAGTCTAAACTTATCTCTTGATAGAACTGAGGCTACTCCTTATAGTTTTCTGATGAGGCAGATCGGGGACCTTTTTGCAGAAGCACTTATTTCTGCTTGCCGGTGACTACGTGGCACTTCAAACAAAACAAAACAGATCAATTAAGCACAATACAATTAAAGTCCTGCGGGCACAAAAACCAATTTTTGTGGGTAAAAATACAGTTAAGCTGCACCATAAACCCAAACACAGCATAAGGCCACATGGAAAGGCCATTGCCATAACATAAGGGTGAGAAATTGCTAGTAATACGTGTTTCCTACCCAGCAGTTAATCCCTGCCTGGTGGTTGTCTACCAGGTGATTGCTTCTTAGATTAGTTTCAGCAGAATGATGATGGGAGTCCTCACCACAGCCAATCCTTCACCACTGCTGTTTAGTTCGAAATAAATCTGCCGTCAGGGAAAGTGGGTGTTCTGGTCTGTTTTTATCATGCTGCTGAGCGTAAGGATCAGGCAGATGCATTTTCTTCCTGTCATTTATTTATCAGCTTGCTGGAGCCCTGCTCTGGGGTCAAAAGAGGCCATGCTGTATAGTTGAGAGCCGGTGTGGTGTCATGGACACAGGTTTGGTCTCAGATTCAGAAGACCTGGGTTGAACTCCCTGTTTGGCCATGGATGCTCACCTGGGTGGTGGCGGCAAAAGTGGTAATCCATGCCCTTGAATCTCTCACTGGCTCCCCCCAAACCCCATTAGGTTTGCCATCAGCAGATTGGGCTTGGAGGCATCATCCATTACCTCAGGGACATGGAAAGGCAAGCTCAGGGGCCCATCTGCAGTGGAACGAACCATGCATCCGATTTGCACAGGACTGTTATTTGTGCTAGAGGCAGAAGCAGAAGCAGCTAGCCAGCCAGCCAGCCAAGCAGGGCCGAACGTTGGTACCCTGGTGTGTCCAGAGCTCTCAGAACGACGCAATCGATGATGCATCCGGAGAACAGGGGGAGGAAGTGAAAAATCCAATAAGCGCCGAGCGGAGCGGTGCTCTCATTTATCAAATGTATTAAGCCCCTGAGTGGGTGCGCAGGAAAGGGATTCCACTTCACTGTCATTAGAGTGTGGGTTTGCAAAATGACAGTGCCATCCTTGGACGCGTTCCTGAACCTGATTCTATCAGAGATCTACTGGGTTCAGCAAGGCATAAAGAAGCTGACACATCTGCCTCTTCCACTTTAATTGTCTGTGTCTGTAGGATCCGTGGCTGGGCTATATCTTTTATTAGGCTGTCAAAGCAACATTTGAGAGGGCTGCTGGAGGGGAGAAGAACATGGCTCAGTGTTGAAGCCACCAGCCTTGTATTTGCTATATAGATCGAAGGAAGTGTGGGAGGGGGTTGCTGGATTCAGTGTGCGGTGCAGTTCCCATGCTGCTGGGATGAAGGAGCAAGGACGGGGCAATGCCCACCTCCCTTTAGAAAACCAAACCAAACTCCAGCAGTTATCGAGTTCCTTAGCTGCCGCTTCCACTCCTGTAGCTCCCGGTGGACAGAGATGTCTGTGAATGACATGTAGAAATAGCAGCGGGGAGACCAGAACCAATGAATAGCTCAGTGGGTTAGCCATTGAGGTCCAGACCCAGAGGTTGGGGGTTCGATTCCCCCCATGGTGTCTCCTTGAGACGGACTGGATTTGATGATCCATGGGGTCCCTTCCAGCTCTGCAGTGCATGGGTTCAAAAGTAGGCTGGTGCCGTCAAGGAAGGCCCAAGAAAAAAGGAAAAAGCAGCTGTTCTTTCATCTTTCCTGCCACGCCAGGGCAAGAAGCCCTTGTGTTCAGCCCACAGAAAGACAGGCCTGAGTGAAAATAATCAGACTTCCCTCGCTTCAGAGAGCTGAGGTGCAGGAGGGAGGCGGCTTCCAAGGGCTGTATCGCCAAAATGGCGGCAGGACCTCACCAAGAGAAGGGCACGGAGGGCAGGCGACGGCATATGCCCCTCGAGTTTTAAAGAGGCACAATTTGATTTCTCCTTTAAAAGAGTACGCTGTGCCATGTGAATGAAGCAGAAGGGCAGTACAGTAGATTGGTGAGATCATAGAATAACAAAGCTGGAAGGGGCCTACAAAAGCCATCACGTCCTGCTCAAGGCAGGAACACATCTCCAAGGATACCTGCCAGGGGCTTACCCAAATTTCTCTTGAACGCCTCCAGTGTTGCAGCACTCACATCTGCATGCTTGTTGGCTCTGGTGTCTAGATGCTGCCCCCTCCCGCAGGAAATGACAAACAACCTCACGTTTCCTAATCCCCCTGATAGAGGTTCTTGATTCTTAAACCTGACTCAGACTAGGTAACCCTTCAGATGGGTTTGTTGGGACTTTTCAAAGTCCTGCAGTGGCCTTGCGGCAAGTGACTTTAGAGCACAGCTGTGGCTACTCACCCAGCATTATGCAGCCGTCCCTCGGCAAATTTAGCTCCTCCTCCCCTGCCCCTGCAGCCCTTCTTTGGCTTTCTCCATCCCAGAAATGGATATTAGCAGCCTATGATTGGCAACTCCTGTTTTTCTCCCATTCAGGTTCAAGGCGGACTCCCCGACTGTGGTACGTCTTCATTGCAGCTTAATACAAATCACTCAGGCTGTTGTTGCATTCCGCTTTTGTATCTTCTGGGAAAGGAAACTTTCTCCGCATAGACTTAACGGAGGTCAGCAGGCATCCCGGCAGGCGTCCAAGTTGTTTGTGAACCACGTCTGCCTCAATTAATGCTAGGAGGCAACCCGCCTACCCCAGACACGCTCCAGATCATCTTGGACTACAAATGCCCTCAAATCCCCACTCGGGCTAGAGGGAGGATTAGCTGGTGTGTGTGTGTGTGGGGGTAATCTTAAGAGGTATTACTGTAATTCTAGTTCTACCTTGTATCCATAGCAGGTTTTGCAAAGACGCCTGTTCAAGTTTTATATATATTTTGTATATAAAAGTTTGTAAGACTTCAACTTCTAATTGCACTATCACAATTCTGGATTGGAACAAACCCACCACCACTTGAACATCGCTTTAGAATGTGTTATCAGGTTGAATCTTGCTTCCAAGCTGCTAACTATTCCCCAAGTAACTGCTTTTTAACGCATGTAGTCTAGACCTCCTTGTAACAATCCGTCTGTGTGTTCTCTCTGCAGGTGGTTATAAATAGTACAATCACACCTAATATGACTTTTACAAAAACATCGCACAAGTTTGGACAGTGGGCTGACAGCAGAGCGAATACAGTGTTTGGCCTGGGGTTTTCGTCTGAACAGCTACTCAGCAAGGTACCAGAGTTTGGATGCCTTTGTTATTGTTGCCTGTGTGTCAAATCAGCAACCTTCTTGGTGAACTAAAATAACAAACATATGGTTCCACCAGGAGGCCTGTGTCTAAACTGGGATTTGCACCAGTTTTCTTAATTAACAGAACCTTGTCTTTGGGTGGGTGATTCATCTCCTTTGATTAACAAGTAGCTCAGAATTTGTGAGAGGTGCTGAGAATCCCTCGATTTGTGTGCACAGGTTTTGCAGGAAGTTGCCGTAGCTTCTATTCCTGCTTTAGGGGCCCATTCGATATTAAGCTAGCTGCCTAGATGCCCTAAAAACACAGCCGATCTCACCTGAATTTGAAAGCTAAGCAGGGTCAGCCCTGGTTAGTACTTGGATGGGAGACCACCAGGGAATACCAGGGGCTGTAGGCGCCTGGAGTAGGAACTAGCAAGCCACTCCAGCATTCCTGCCATGAAAACTTCATGGACATGGGGTCATGAGGAATCGGTCACAACTGTGACCACACACACACACACACACACACACACACACACACACACACACACACACACACACACACACACACACACACACACACACACACACACACACATTAAGCTGGGGTAGGAGAGTCAAGCCCTAGGACCAAATCACACCCTCCTCAAGCCCTCCACCCCCAGTAGGGTCTGCTGGCCTTTCTCGGTGGCCCAAGCCACTTCCTGTTGAGACCATCATTTCTTGCCCAAAAAAAGAATTCTTTTCCTACAATCATAAAGGTGAGAAAGGTGTTCCTAAGTCAGAGCTACTGGCAACAAGAGCTTTATCCTGACATATGCCGATGTTTTTGGTCTCACCCTTTTGCCTTTGGGCAGGGAGAGGTTGCCTACAGGAACACAAGGCTGAAAAATAGCAGGTGTCTCTCTTCTTCCTTTCCCCATTTCTCTTCTGCATCCCTTCTGGCCATCATGCTTATACTGCAGTGGCAGCCAATGGTGTTAGGTGGAGATGCTCCTCGCAGGCCATAAGAGGATGTGGAACTCTTTGCTAGGTGCCTGAACAAGTGCTAGGTTTGTATGTGCAATTTTGGCAGCGTCCAGCTGCCGATCCTCTAGTTTCACCTCTTTTTAAATCCCACTTGTTGTTCGTCCTGTCTGGAGGCCTGAGGTGGCTGATGAAATTAAGAACAGGTGAAAATGGCATTTGTAAATTCTCACTTGTCTAAGCTTTGTATGGGAGCAAGACATGGGTGTGTGTTCTCTGCTGTCAAGTCAAAACCGGCAGGGTTTTCTAGCTAAGTGAGATACTTTAAGGAGTGGTTTTACCCATTCCATTTCCCCCCACTGGATTTCCATGGCTAAGAAGCAATTTGAACCTTATTCTTCAGAGTCCTCATCCATTATCCTATTCACTGCACCACACTTGGGATCACGTGTGCATGAGGAACCACGAAATAATTCTCCTTTTCCGGTGAGAAAGTAGAGTAGTTTGGACAAAGTAAGACCACTGGTGCAAGTAAAGCTTGAAGACAGATGGTGCAAAAAGACAATGTTGTTGCATGGACTATTGATTTATTACTGAGCTTTTTGGGGGATGGCAGAGGGAAGCTAGCCTATGATGACTTGTGACAGTGTTTTCCCCAGTCTAAACTGATGGCTGTTTGGTGAATATGTTTTGCATCCCTAAAAAAGAGAGAGAATATAATCCCAGTAGGGCGGAACAGGAGCGTTAGTCTGGTACTAGGGTTACTATACGAGTACATTTGCCGTGTTAGATGCTCTGCAGAGGAAAACACTGCCACAAGGCATCATAGGCTGGCCGCCCTCTGTCACCACCACCACCCAAGCTCAATAATAAATGGCAAAATTTGGAATAGCTGACAGAGCAGTCATTTGGGGCAATTAGAAATTCATAGGAACTCTTTCCTATGAATGGGCAGAAGGCGAGGAAAGGGGACCCTGGAAGCAGAGAGGCAGTTCCCATTTTATGTGTGAAAAAGGGCATGGTTTATTGTGATGTTTGAATGCAACCAGCCAGAAAGAGCCAGCAGATCCACTGGACCTGAGTCCTGTAGAAGTCATTTAATATTTTAGAGAGCTCCCTGTTAGGGAGCCGTCTGCAATCTTATTCAAGAACTAGTAGAGGCAGTTTGGTAATGAACAACTAAGAGTATGCACTGAGATAATAGTTCCAGCAGCCCCGGTGTTTGTTTAGGTTATAAAAAGAGGCACTTATCTTGACACATAGTTGACTTTTCTTTTTTCACACAAAGCACTCCACCGTCAGTAGCTCCAGATGGTATTGGCTCACTTCGAGTGTAATGCCCTTGAACATTCTGTAAGCTCCTCATCCGTCTTCCCAGTCACAACCTTGAAAAAGCTACAGGCCACGGAGGACAGTGCCAAAGTCTTGGCTGATGCCCCAAACAACAGCTGGGTTTGTCATTGTGATGGAAACCTAATGAAAAACTGCCTTTTAACCAGCCCTACTGGAGGCTGAGCACCAAATGTGACTTGAATCCAAGTTTCCTGAGTCTTAATCTAAGACTCTGACCACTGTTCCACATGGGCTTTGCCCCCAGCATTTCTTAGCAGATGCAAATTTACTTGCTTTAGTTTGGTGATCAGTCATCAAACAGGGGTTAAATTTGACAGCTTATTGTGCAAAAAAGAGAGGGGGAGAAGCCTCTTTGAACAACTGCAGCTTTGGAGAGGAAAGGTTTGGTTACTTACTAATTGTGAAGCTACTGTCTTGTTTAGTTTGGCCATCCGTTGCATGCAGACACACTTGTCCTCACATTTTGGATGCAGGCACATCCTGGCAAGGACGCAGAAAGACTTCTATATTCCTTGGTTAAGTTTTGGTTTATCCTAGGTGGTAAGGATGAATCAGGGGGTTGGAAACTAAGCCCTACAAGGAAAGACTGAAAGGACTAGACCTGTTTATTCCTGAGGAAAGAAGACTTGAGGGGAGAAAGAGGAGAGCACTTTTCTGTTACTTGAAAGGTAGTCGTACATAGGAGGGGCATGGTTCTGTTGTCGATCATCCTCCAAGTGTAGGACACTCAACAATCGGCTCAAGTTCCAGGAAGCCAGATTTCTCTTGAATATCAGGAAAGAACTCCTGACTGTTAGAGCAGTGCAACAATGGAACAAATCACAAGAGGTACACTGGCGGATCTGCTTTGATTTGTATTCCTGCCTTGAGCAGGGAGTTGGTCTCGTTGGCCTTATCAACTCCATGATTTTATGATTCTGCGATTTAGTTGCAGTGCTGAGAACACGCTGTTGCTCAGGAATTAGATGGCAAGGTAGTTTTGTAGCAATCACAGCTAATTAGACTGTCTGCTATTTTTTGAACTTCCTAGGCTGGGATTGTGATGGCCTTCAAAGTCTTTGCAAAGACTTTCCTGTAGAGGCTTATCTGCGGAAACCCATTAGCATCACCTGCCTGGTTTCTGTCATTAATCCTCACTCAAAGCAGAAAATCATAAACATTTCATGCAGTCTAAATGTCAAGATCTGTAGAGGGGACATTAAAAAGTTGGATTTTTTTGTGTGTGTGGAGAGAGAGGCAGAAATGTGACTCTTGCCCAGTTTGTGTTGTCTTGAGTAAGTGCGGAAGATGAGATGCTTGTTTTAGGTTAGGTTTTTTTGAGTCCCTCACCATATCAGACTTAATATTCTAAGTATAGCAATACAGCTTGATGATGGATGTGACCTGAAGGTAATTGATTGTGCATCAGTTAAGTTTCAGCGGGATGATTCCATGCTTGATAATTCCCCAAATCATGAAATAAAAGTTCAACCTTTGATAGCAACAGGTTCCTTATCCTCATGCAGCCTGACCTCAGAGCTTGCTATAAGGCCAACTGACAAATTACATGCACAAGCGGTCTCAGAAACATATCAGCGCCATTCCAACGAGGAACGTGTCCGTCAATGAACATTTGCAATTAACAGTTGGCCTTTGTTTTTCCCTTCATCCCTTCATTGTCATTTCCCTCGGATTAAAGGCATGCTTTGGCGATGGGGTTGGGGGTGGGGGGTGGATACAGCCAGGAGGAGGGATTCTATAATGAATAATAATAGCAATAATTTGAATAAGGTGAGATGTGAAACCAGGCTCATGTCCTGCATTTATGTGTCCATGTTTAGTTTGCTGAGAAATTTCAAGAGGTGAAAGAAGCTGCCAGGCTAGCAAGGGAACGGTCACAAGAAAAAACAGAAACCTCTAGCAATCATTCTCAAGTAAGTTGCCCTTTGGTGGTCTGCACAAAA
Organism: Phrynocephalus forsythii; assembly: GCA_029282475.1. Classification (NCBI taxonomy): domain Eukaryota; kingdom Metazoa; phylum Chordata; class Lepidosauria; order Squamata; family Agamidae; genus Phrynocephalus; species Phrynocephalus forsythii. The sequence continues at coordinate 4,904,511 of JAPFRF010000014.1, read as the reverse complement.
TGGGATAATCAGTTGGAGTCAAAAGGGAAGAAGGTGCACAGGTGCACTTTTCTTACTCTTTGTAATCGCCTTTGGAGCAGCAGTGTCTGTGCAGAGCAGTAAACCAGGAGAATATCTTGCAAATCTTAGCTTACCATACTTGGATTGAGTGGTTTTTCTGCAGCATATGGCTGAACTGGGTGAATTCCAGAAGTGGGAAAATATAAAACTTAGCATCTCGTGGAGAACTGTTTTAGCTCAGTTTCCTTTCATCCTGACGTGCTCTTCCCCTGGGTCCACTCTGCTTCACTGGTGTCAAGATGATATCATTTTGCCCAATTTCTAAAGGTCCCCCTACCCTTTGCTCCAGGAAGTGATCCCTTCCTACAGAACATGGGTGGAGAATAAGAACATAAGAACATAAGCCATGCTGGATCAGGCCAAAGGCCCATCTAGTCCAGCTTCCTGGATCTCACAGTGGCCCCACCAGATGCGTTTGGGAGCGCATCAGACTAGATATCTGTCTCCTGATACCACTCCCCTGCATCTGGCCCTTGAAGTACCCTGGTTTTAAGCCTGGAGATTACACATCTCCATCATGGTTTGTAACCTGTGATGGCCTTTTCCTCCAGGAATCTGGGGAGGTGGGAATCTCCCCGGGAGTGGAGGAATGCCTTCCACAAGCTCCCTGTGGGGCTGCCCCCACCTCGGTACCCGGAAGGTGGGTTTGCTATAGGTCACCTCTCCCAAGTGGCACAGTGGGTGCAGAAGCACCTTTGGTTGTTTGAGGGTAGTAAAAGATGTGAAAAGGGGGCTTCTGTAAAAGATAGACTAACCCAATCCAGGAGGCTGCAAAGAATGGCAGTATATATGGTTCCTTTGTCAGAAATAGAGGAGGACCAGGAGAGATTAGATCCTCTGCAGGCCCAATTAGGTGTAGGGCTGGGGAATCCCCCTTTTTATTATATGGAAGGTCTCTTTTGGGGCCGGCCAGCCAATGCATTAGAGCAGGCATGTCCAAACTTCGGCCCTCCTGATGTTTTGGGACCACAACTCCCAGAATTCTAAGCTTAGGCGGCCAATGGCAAAGGACTGTGGGAGTTGTGGTCCAAAACGTCTGGAGGGCCGAAGTTTGGATATGCCTGCATTAGAGTGTTTTCAGCATGCACAGCGCTCCCGACATCAGTGTCACGAAACGGCCGTCTTGTGTTGCGCAGGAGTCCGGGCGTGAAACTCCATGTTCAACGCGGGCCTCCAGTGTGAACGGAACGGATGATGAGAAAGCCTCCCACGGCGGCCCTGCTGATGTGCACCTGAAAACAGAGAACGACAAGCTGAAGCTCGCCCTCGCTCAAAGGTGAGGCCACTTTCATAAACTACGTTGTTTCGCCTTGGCAACAAACCAGACCAACAAAGGAGCAAACTGTCCCAGTGGATTCACTGAACACTCCTTTCCCCCACCTCCCACCCCCAAAAGCAGACTGGTGAGGGCCATCATGGACAAACAAGATGTACCCGATAGTAATTAATTTATGAATCCAACCAATGCAAGAAAAGAACCTTGGTGGTGTAATCGTTCTGATCAGGCATACAGGTATACAGATTTTCTCGGTGTTTGGAATCTCGGTGTCAGAGACAAAAGCACTTTTTTAAAAAAAAAGTGCAATAAATAATGAGAGATTTTTTAACCTCTCCTGTCCATGATCACAGACGCATTGATCCTAAGGGGATTGAGTTAAAAGTTTCTTCAGCATAATCGGTGGGCATTAAAAATGCATCTTAGGAAACATCAACATCTTTCTCAGTAAACAAAATGTAAGCTTATGCAAATATTTGTACAAAATGTGAGAGACCACAATTAAATCCCTGGGTTTTCTTTCCTTTCTTTTTTCGTACTCAGGTTGCAACATTTTTTAAAAAAAAAATACCTTCTGTTTCGTCAGGTTGGTATCATTCCAAGATCATTGGTCTTTGGGATCGTTGGTCAATGATTGTAAACTTTAAAACACATTTCCACACTTTTTATTCCAGTGTTCCCCAGAGGCCCAGTTTTGACAGTCTGTAACTTTAAAAGCCAAGGTATTGCCTGAGCTTATATAGCACTTTGTCAACAACCCTGCACTTTTTTATATAATCTTTATATTGTTCATTATGAATATATGTTGTAAACCTCCCAGAGTGGCCTTGTAGACAGATGGGCAGTATATAAACGGAATAAATAAATAAATAAATATTTATATATTACATACAAGCAAGCAGCATCACTTAGGTATTATTATGCACACATTTGTTTTTGCATTTAAACTGTGCATAATTAGGATCCTGAGCAGTGAGAAAATCCTGTTTCAGACAACAGCTCCTGTAGTCTCCCACATACCAAGGCTATCTTAGATGGGGGGTTCTGGGATTTGTAGTCTTAGAAGCATCTTCTCCCAAGCTCTATCCTCAAGTATTCTAACACCAGTAGATGTCTTTAGCTTGGAGCAATGCAGCTAAAATATGCCAAATTTCCCCCCAGAATATATTTGGTATCATTTTGCAGGGAATGCAGATCACTGTACACCCACCACTCTGCAGTATAACATATCTAGGACTTTTCCCTATGAATACATTAATTCATGACACTGTCAATTCACATCCTTTACTGTGGGCAAAATTCTGAATTACCTGGGCTGTTTTGGCAGCTGGGTAGCCTCCTGCCGATGTCGTGGTGAAAGTTCCTGCCACAGCTGCCCAGCTTAAACCGTTGCATATTGTGGGCAGGAATGATCTATCAACCATATTGACAGGAGCATTTCCCAGAAACCAATAGTTTGGTTTCACTACAGTAAACTGCAAGTTGGTGTTGTGTTGGTTTTTAAATTTTACTTTAAGAAACTGCCTCACATTCCCCACCCACGCCTTTAAAAACCTGCCAGGCCAGTAGATTCAGAAGTTGGGTTTGTGTCAGACATAATGAAGTGGCAGGTGCTTTGTTGATTTCTCTCCAGTAGTGGTGGCCAACTTTGAGTCCCCAGAGTAAAAGTCCTGGAGGCCTTCACCAAGAGCTGGCCAGGATTCCTGGGATCTGCAGTTCAAGGATATCTGAGAACCCACGGTTGGGAACCACTCTTCTAGAATGTTTACAAGTGTCCTGTCATTGATAGTGTTTTTAGCAAAATGACATAGGATTTCCATCTTGGTTCTTAGGATTATGCTTTGGCCAAAGTTTGAGATGGCACCTGAGGTCTGGATAGTTGTTTGGTGAATTTTCATTTGGTGTCTTGTCACATGATTAATGAACTTTAAAAGCCAAGGTATTCCCTGAGCTTATATAGCACTTTGTCAACAAGCCTGCACTTACTTATATAGTCTTTATATTGTTCATTATGAATATATGTTGTAAACCTCCCAGAGTGGCCTTGTAGACAGATGGGCAGTATATAAACAGAATAAATAAATAAATAAATATTTATATATTACATACAAGCAAGCAGCATTGCTTAGGTATTATTATGCATACAATCAGATGCGTGCTCAACTACAGTTTACCTACCTAGCCATAACAACTATGTGTTAGTTTATGGAAGGGATGGTTTTGGCTCCAAAAACTGTTGGCTGCAAAGCCAGCAGCTTGGCGGTTCGAGTCCTGGGTGCCACGCAGCAGAGCGAGCTCCTGCTGATAACTCCAGCTCCTGCCAACCTAGCAGTTTGAAAGCATATAAATGCAAATAGATAAATAGGTACCACCATAAAAAGCGGGAAGTTAAAACAGTGTTTCTTTGCAGCATGCCAGGCACGTGGCCACAGACTTGCACAACACTGGCTCTTTGGCTTGAACATGAAGATGAGCACCGCCCCTAGAGTTGGACACAACTAGCACACATGTGCGCGAGGGGGGGGCTTTACCTTTAAAACAGTTGATGAGAAGATAACAGTCTTTGGCAGAACAGGATTGCAAATTGCAACTGATAATCTCCTAAATGCATTCCAATTTAACTAATCCCCTTTTCCTCTCCAACTGCCAAATGCCATAATTCCAGCCTCCAAATGCCACTCCATGTGTTATTCTTCTGCCATGCACTTAACACACCGTATGTCTGTCACCCTTTCTTCCGAACTCCCCACTAATTGTAGGATTATTCTGTGCCTCTGTCCAGAAGTTTGGAAAAACTTCTATGTACAGTAGATCTTTTTCTTTAGGCAAAAGGAACAGGCTGCTCCACCTGCCCCTCCCCACCCCAATTGAGCCCCTGATGGCTACTCAGGGGGCTAGAAGGAACTTGGATTAGCAAAGAATATCCCCCCCCCTTCCTGGAAGGACTTCACAGGAGCCTCACAGGAGCTTCTGCTGCCATATGGTCTTTCCCAGAGATGACAAGCTTTTTAGCTGATCAGCCTCTGTAATAACGCTGGTCCTGCTGGTCTCAGCTCGGTGAAGGTCAAACGATGTGGGACACCAATTGCACAATGAGACACGAAGCCTCCTGAGAGGTCAAGGATGGTTGTTTACGATAGCCCAAGTTTTCCATAGCTCCAGCCGTTGCAAATTCATTTGTTTTGGCTGGATTCCCATGACCAGGAGGAAGGCACGAGTTTTCTTTACTGGTTGGTGGCACAGGCAGGATAGTTCTCTTGCATGAAAGGACCTGTGTGTAGGGTGGAGGCAATGTTTTGTCTCCTTCTAATTGTGATGCTGGCATCCTACCAGGCTTGGGTCCTTCAACTGGAAATGAGGTGCTGTGATTTTGAATGCTCCCTTTCAGAGGGGGGAAATGTAGATCACAGAGAGTCAGGTAGAGCCTTCACTCTAATAAGTTAGCTTTCTATATACAGGGAGCAGTTTGTGTTAGGAGAGTATTTATTCATCCCGCTGAATTTGGGAATGGCACAACCCATGGAACATTCCGGTTAGTCAAGCAGCTGTTTTGCATAGCTTGGGTACCTAAGGCGCCTTCACATCAGAGGCTTCTAGAAACAGCGGTGCTTGCTTTGTTAAGTTAACTCATTCCCTGTTGTACATATATGCATGCTCTTAAAGATCACTCTTGTGAAAAAAATAATAATATGAAGCAAAGTTTGTTATCAAACCAGTTTGGATCATCAAAAACACACACGACAGAATAAGATACAAGTGAGATTGTGTATTCCATCTCCTAGAGGTGGATAAACAGGGCTATCTGAGCATACCTTTTTGCACTTGTTCATTTTTAATTTTATTTGTTTATTCATTTTGCTAAACAACGGATAGCTGGACATGAACAGAGATTGGAAAAGGTCTACTACAGGCTTTGATGGAAACGAAGCAGATATTGTTGTTGGATAGTATTATCCCCATGGTTTTAAGCCGTTACAGTAGGACAAGTTGGAGTGATGTGGTAGAACTTTTCCATCACAAAGACATCTTGGTTAAGAGGAAGAAGCGTTGGTTAGCAAAATTGTCAGTCCATCTACGTCCATTAGGCTTAAATACATTGAAACCCCATCCTTGCCTCCCCCCAAGAAAACTCTATTATTTCATTTTTACCTTGGATAAACTGTATAAAAGGGTGGACCTCCTCAGAATAGCCTTGTTCAAAATTGTGGTGGCCTCTTTTACTTTGTATATGTAAACATCACAATACAGGCGAGTGTTGCAAAAACCCCAATATATTTTTGTGTGTGATTTCTCTCCCCTGGTTCCAGCTCTTGCAATGTCAAGAAATGGGAAACAGAATTGCAGGCACTCCGGGAGAGCAATGCCAGGCTGACAACGGCACTCCAGGAATCTGCCGCGAGCATCGAACACTGGAAAAAGCAGTTCTCCATTTGCAAAGAAGAGAATGACCAGCTGAGGAGCAAGGTATGGGATGGAACACACTCACTGCCTTGAACAGCATTCGAGGTGGCTGAACAACTTAAAATGCTAAAGCAAAAATGTCTACAAAGAGCAAAATAGGTACAGGTGCATTTCATGTTGTCTCTGGGACTTGGAAGACTTAGGTCTCCGATGTCTTCTCTTGGGTTTCTTCTCTTTCATTCCAAATTAGTTACAGGAATGAAAGATGTGGATAAGGGTGTAAATGGCTGTGCATCTCTCTCTTTGGCTGGAACAAAGGACTTAGAAAATCTCCTTCTGACTGCAGTTCCCATAGCCAAGCCAGTATGAACTTGAAAACAGCCCAGCTTATTAAGCCAACTTTAGAACATGGCTTAATATACTGCCTTAATTCTTAAGTTATTGACAGTTATCTACACAATACAGTTATACCCATTTGGTAGCATTTTATCAGTCTTGGCCAGGATGGCTGTCCTTCAGGGGAGTCCATTAAAGCTGTCTAGTCTTCCCCTGCCCCCATCAGCTCCTTGGACCAAAAGTAAAACTAGGAACTCAAGATAAATAAGTCAATACATAGCCATATCTGCTGTCAGGAAGAGGGTGGCATAAACACTGGTCCAGCAGATTGCTCAGCAGGGTAGAAGGAGCACCTCCCTTATGAGGACAAGCTCAGTGTTTGGAAAAAAGGTGCCTGAGGGCAGACATGATTGAGACATACAAAATTATGGAGGGGATGGATAAAGTGGATAGAGGGAAGCTCTTTTCCCTCTCACCAAGACCAGAACCCGGGGCCATCCTCTCCAAGCGAAGGTTGGGAGAGTGAGAACAGACCAAAAGTTGTTAATCCATGGAACTCCTTGCTGCAGGATGTGGGGATGGCATCCAGCCTCAATGTCTTTAAAAGGAGAACAGACAGATTTCTGGAGGGAAAGTCCATCACAGGTGACAAGCCATGATGTGGAAAGGTGTGCTCTCTAAACTTAAAAGGAGGGTGCCTCCAAGTGCCAGAGACATGGGGATGGCATCAGGAGACAGGTTGCTAATTGCCTTGTATGGGCTCCCAGGGGCATCTGGTGAGACCACTGGGAGATACAGGAAGCTGGACTAGATGGGCCCTTGGCCTGATCCAACAGAGATGGCTCTTCTTAGGTTCTTATGTTAAGTGAATATAGATTAGGTGACCTGTTGGGACGGCTTCTCCACCTGCCTTTCTCCAGCCCCTCAGGGAGACTCTGCTTGTCCGTCATCAACCCGCTCCTTTCATAGAGTGCATTGAATTTTTCTCTGAGGTTCACTTTCATATGTTGTGAGCCGCCCAGAGTTCCTCTTGGAAAGGCAGGCGGTCTGCAAATATAAATGAATGAATGAATGAATGAATGAATGAATGAATGAATGAATAAATAAATAAATAAATAAAAAGGATGCAAGGTGGGCACTTAAGATGATTACATTTCCTTCTTTCCAGATTGAGGAACTGGAAGAGCAGTGTGAGGAAATAAATAAGGAGCAAGAGCGGAATGTGCAGCTGAGCAGACGCCTCCAGGACCTGGAGACGGAGCTTCAGGACAAGGAGCTGGTGAGTCTCAGAAGACACGCCAGCGAAGGGGTCTCGCCTCTGGATGGGTAATGGTCCTTCCCTCTAACCCATGTCAAGGGCTCATGCAGAGAAAACAGAGAAGTGGTATGTATGGGAGGCATCTTCAAACACCCGAAGGTGTTGCCAGCTGGGTGTTGTTGTTTTCCCATTCTAAGGGAAAGGAACCAACTGGGTGGGTTCTATTTGCAAGCAAGGGGAGTTTGGCTAAACTGTAGGAAGAAATTCTTCACAATGGGATGGATTATCTCAGGAAGCTTCCTTTGTTTGGGGAGGGGGAGGGATATGTGTATTAAACAGGAACTGGGCAACCATCTGCCGTGGGTTCTTCAGGGGTGGATTTGCTTCTCTTGCCGCTGGTCTTTCCATTCAGGGTTATTCCTGCTCTATAGGTTTAGGGGAAGAGGACTCTTGTAGGCTTTGATTATGTTATACAATTAATGCTCTTGGGAAGGGAGGGGGAAGCATTGCACACAACTGAGGAAATATGAGACACTCATCGGCCATATTCCCCCCCCCCCAATGAACTAACCAAAGCTGAGCAGTATTCTGGCTCTCATTTCTTCAAGTGAACACAATGAGTCACCCATCTGGCCGGAGTTTCAGGAATGAATAAGTTAGATGAGTGTCCCCCAACTTTGGCAGCATTCAGATATGTTGCATTACAATTCCCATGATGCTTCTCCATCCAGATGGTAGGTTGGGAACAGTGGTCTAAAACTGACCCATGAAAGAGTGACTGTGGGTGCCCAGATTTAAGAATCTAAAGATGTGTACATGTACACATCACACTCCACCCCCCCCGCCCAAAATCCTGCAAATTTGACAGATGGAGATTGTGTATTTTCAGAGAGTGTGGTTTTGCCGGCTGAGGGATTCTGGGATTTGTAGTTCAAGAAAACAACTTTACCAGGTTCTCATGTAGGAAGTGGGTGGATGACCCTGCTCAGGGACATTTTAACTGGGCCCAGGTGCTGCTGCACACACATCCTTCCCGTGTCTGCAAACCTCACCACCACCACCGCAGCATTCCTGTGAGTGTGTTTGCTTCTGTCATCTTGAGACCATCCCACTTTCTCCTCCCTGATCTCCGCTCCATCTATTCAGCGGAAGAGAAAAGACGGATGCTATTGACACTGTTAATAGCTATATAGAGGTGGGGGGAATGCCTGGCATGTCTCAAATTTCACTGCTTCCTCGTTCCTCACCCACGCCTTCCTGCTGTCAGCAGTTGTAGCTCGGGTGACGATCGACATTTGAGAATCGTAGTGACAGCGCAGTCAAAACCAGTCATTATGGCTTGGAACAGATTCAATGGATTAGGATAAATAAGTAAGACCAATGACTGTAATGGGATCAAGGGAAAGACAAACAGACCCCGGCTTTGGCGCCGTTTCCCTGAGCATTGCTCTTGAGTCAAATTCAATGAGTGGCTCCAGAGAAAGGGCCTTCTTTATTATTTATCAAGTCCCATGGTGTATTTATTTTCTCTTTTCTCTCTCATGAGAGCATGCATGCATCTCTCTCCCATCTACCCCCCATTTTATTCTCATGATGGGGTGGGTCAGGATGAAGGGGAATAGTTTGTGGTAGAGATGGGCACGAAACGGACAATTTTTCGTTTCCGTTTCCATTTTTCATTTCGTTACGCAACGAAACGACAAACGAATTTTATCTCTAAAATGAAATGAAACGAACAGAAACACCAGAAATTTTGTCGTCCGTTTCGTTTTCGTTACAGCAATACATTGAACTGCTTTAAAAGCTGGAAAAAATCACAAAAAATTGAAATAAATGGTAACGAAATGGTAACGAAACGAATGAAAACGAAAATGATTTTTTTGCAAACATTCGTGAAAAACAAAAATGAACTGAAACGGACCCCCTAAACGACAAACGAAACACCATTTTTTTATTCGTGCCCATCTCTAGTTTGCGGTACATCCATCTGTGAGTTCCATGGGATGTCAGTGGCTTGAACCCAGATTGCCCAAGTCCCCAAACCAGCCCAGAAAATCATGGCTTAAACAGACTTCTCCCAATTTGGTTGTAAGAGACGCTGTTGACACTGTTGTCATTGCAGCTGTTCCAACTGCCCTCTGCTTTCAAGAGTGCTATACAGTTTTAATTATTTTAAATATCTTATACTTTTATCAGTTGTTCCAAATCTGATATTTTTGATTTCACTCCCCTGCCCTCTGGTATCCGTGAGGCAGAACAGTTGAGAATTTTTAAAAATAAATCTGTAGAATGCTGAGAGGTAGATGCATGTAAGGCCGTGGAGTTTGGCCATGAGAACTGGACCGGGTTCATGCCTCTTAGGAGTTGGGTCTTGTTTCTAAGGAGGTCCTTGCACAGGTTCATGCGGGCTGTTGCACTTCTTTTAGAATTGGCACAAAAGGGTTGTGTGACCATTACACTGCTGCCTGCCTACCTGCTAGCATAACACAGAAGCATGATCCAGTGCAGTTGCATTAGCAGGGGATTTTCATTCCAGGATATAGGCCCAGAGGGAAGTGTTTTTAAAAATATATATTTTATCACTGTGGCTGCAGAAGGAACTCGGTATGCATGCTGCGTCTAAAATAATTTCTGCTCAGTTTTTGCTCTTAATACTGTATGTCGACTTGAGGTGATGCGAACAGCATATCGGCAAAAGCTCTTTACAGAGCTGATGTAGCTAATGCGCTTAACGACTGTTAAAAGAACTCCAAGTGCATAGAAATAGTTCCGAGTGATGCCGTTTGATGTACGCTCTGAAACATCTGTCAGCAGCAGACCTCAAAGAAAAAAATGCCATGCTTTCTTCCCAGCCCTTTCTACAGGTAATGGCATTCCTAATCAGCTGCATTTTGTAACTTCCACTCTGCCAGAAAATGGACTTATGAATATTACAGGCTTCATTTCCATATGCAGTGGAGTGCTTCCCCAGCTTGCCTTCCAGGCTGCGCCTCTTCCATCGGCAGCCTCCCCTCAGCTCCCCAAATGAGTGTGGAAATAACACGGATATCAGCTATCCCTCCTGACAAAGCCCAGCCTGAGCTCTGCTCACAGAGAGCCTTTTCACACGACCCCTAAGATCCGCTGGCCACTTAAATTCGGACCAGAGATCTTAGGGGCTTGTCGCTCTTCCTGTGTCCCCACCCCTCCGCACTTCCTGGCTGCTGGCTGCATGAGGGGAGGGAGAAAAAAAACAGGAAGAAAAGAACGTGGCTCACCTCCGTTCTGCCTCTCGTTCTTGCCGTGGCAACATTCCAGTCTCTTCAACTAGCTCTTAAAGGGGCGGGAGCCAAAAAACAACAAACAGAAGTGAGGAGAGCCCCGCACTCACTATCATTACACCGCATCAAGGAATTTTCACCTCCAGAGAGCAGGCACTTGAAAGGTGCGCTGGGACGCGCTAAAGTGGGTGTGGTCGCACTTAATTTCCTGTAAACTCTGGAACTGGTGGGGAAACATTTTTAAGCTCCAGAGCTGGGAGCCATTTGCCCCAGAGTTTAGGGGTTGTATATAAACGCCCAGAGAGAGGATGCCATGAAAACGGCCACTCTGAAATCCTTTCCCTTCAAAGAAGACTGGAAGGGGCCAGCCTGTCTCGAAACGACAGAGCAGCAAAGAGGACGTAAATATGTCAGCACAGGAATGGTGCTCTTTCTCATCCTATAGGGGGTTTTTTTGGCATGCCTTCAACAGGATGTGCTCCTCCTGCTGTCCACATGACATTTCCCTCTGCCCACCAGCCTCTTGGCGCTGTCCACATAGGTGGTGCTGATCATGGGAGCTCTCCTTGGAGCCATTCCAAACGCCTCCAAACAGGTGCCAGATATGAGCAGAGCTGACCCCCACTGGTCCTCATGGTCTTTTCATTGGTGGCACCCCGTTCCTTCAGAACAGAATGATGCCTGAAGAGGCTGCAGGGGAAGGTTCCTCTCATTACTTGCCCCCCCCCCACCCCACTGCCTCACCTTCAACAGTTATGTTTTGCTCCTTCATTCTGGTGACTGTCCAGAAGGTCCATTCTGACTTTAATCATCCTTCCTATTTTCAGTCCAACATCTTCAGAGATTTAAATCTTGAGCATCAGTATGAATAAAGCTGGTGCACAAAAAGATCATAACAAGTCATAAAATACGCAAAAATAAAAGGGGGGGTGACACTTTCTAATTTAATAGGGGAACTATTCATTTTCTTTATAAGTGTAAACTGTTTCTTTGGCTTCCCTTCCCAAGATGCTGATCTCATGTTGAACTCATTGCTTACAGTCCAATTTTAAAATTTTAAATCTAAATATAGGTCTGCATTTTCGCTAATTCTTTCATTGTTGTCTTGGCGTTGATAACCTCTATATTTTTGTGTGTATGTTTTTTTTTTAAAGGAACTGGAGGATCTTCGGAAACAAGGTGAAATCATACCGCAGCTCGTGTCAGAATGTGAAACAGTATCTCAGAAATTACAGGTATGGGCAATTATCTGTATTTTTAGCTATATTTTCCATTTAAAACAGTAATAATAACCTGCTTCAGGCTTGTATCCATTAAAAACTGAACTGGAGGAACAGAAATGTTTGCTGATTCGTGCCCCAAAAGTCTTTGTACAGGCAAAGATGATGAAACTTGCATTGCACAGTTAACAGTAATTTGATTCCACAGCCATGGCAGTGTCCTGTCGAATCCTAAGATTTGTAGTTTGATGAGTTCTTTGCTGTGATTTGGGGGGGTGGGGGTGGCGGCCATGAAAGTTATCCAGAGAGCCCCTTAAGCCTCAATCCAAACTACAAAATTCCAAGGATCCATAGGAAGGCGCCATTGCAGTGCAATTGATTGGGGATTCAAGCAGTTTTCCTATGCCTCAGACTCTCCAGTGCTGTAAGAGAAGAGGTGTGACATTTCCCTTCCCTTTCTAAATGCAGGTCACATCTGTACTGCAGCAGCAGCAGCTGTAAAGCACTCCCATTGATATAATCATAGTACAGGAGAAGGGAGAAAACTCAGTGGTTCTACTCACAGGACACACGTAGGGGGCCACGTGCAGGAAACAGGTTGGATACAATAATATGTGGGCTCATTATGGAAGACAAAGGTGAAAACATGGCTGGAAGAAACCCGTTTAGGCCACCTTTAAATAACAGTAGAATGGCAAGCTATTTAATGGACATGCCTTCCTGCCTGCTTGCCTGCCCTTCCTTATGCCCCCTTCTTCAATCCCTGGTCCAGCAGTATCTGATAAATATACTTCTGTAAAGGAAACTCCCTAGAAATGTCTAAGTATTGACCCTTTGCACTGAGGGCAATATTTAATGTCTGGAGGAAGTCTTTCACCATGGTTACATTGAGAGCAGAGGAAGATTAACCCCCTTCTTTCCCTCCTGAATAAAATGAGGAAATGAGGTGGGGTGGGAGAAAGAATATGGAATTATCCTGATGGCTGATCCCGTCTTTCAAAGACCTTGCAACGTAAAAGATTCAGAAGAAACGGCAGTTGCTGAACAACTAGAATGTAATATATATCATTTAAAATCATTGCTTACTTACATCTCCTCGCTTTTCCTTCTGTTACTGCAAGTAAAAAGGATAGAAAACTGTATCTGTTTCAGATAAAAGGGATCACAAAGTTCACCCGGACCAAGCCCATGACAATCCAAAACCAGAATAGCGGGCCCCACTACCAAGTGGGGCAGATGCTAAGAAAAAGAAGAAGATAAAAGGGATTAAAAAGGGCTATTGTTTTCAGTAATTCCTTCTATACATTCTGGGAAGGACCTAAAATATTCCAAATGGGACAACACCCCTTATAGTTACTGTGTGCTGTTAACACCTGGAAGCTTAGTTACTCAGAACTATTCATTCATTTATTCATCCATCCATCCATCCATCCATCCATCCATCCATCCATCCATCCATCCATCCATTCACTGACTGAATTTATTTAGCTCCCCTCTGGCTACAAGGCCACTCGTTTACAACAAAGCAAAATCAAAGTGTGTTGTTTATATATCATGCCATGGTGCTTAAAGCACTCTTTGAGTGGTTTACGGTTATGCAGGCTATGCATTGCCCCAACAGCAGCCGGCTGGCTCCTCAGATTTACTGGCTTTGGAACAATGGAAGCCTGAGTCAATCTTAAACTGGTTACCTAAGCCCAGGACTGAACTCAGGTTGAGAGCAGAACTTTGTCTCCAAGACTGTCATTTAGCCACTGTGCCCTAAGGCACCTGCATCTTGAGTAAGAATTATTCTAGCCTTTCTTTTTGATATACTTGGGTGTTGGGGGCCTGTAAGAAGCCATGCTATGTTTTGCAAGGATTTCATCAGGAAATCTTGCCTCTCGAGAGACATGTCAGGAACAGCATGGGGAAATGCAGCGTGAAAATCCATCCCTTGGGGCAAACTGCTCAAGTCCGGGCTTCTGTCAAGGAACTAATCTGTGTCTTAGGAGAGCTTTCACCAAGCTCTAAAGACAGACGGTTCCTAAAGAGCTTTATTTCTTTCCTTGAAATGCGTGAAGCCACTGAGAGTCTGGATTTTTTCTTTCTTTCTGTCATTCAAACTTGAGTTCCAGAGTCAAATGGTTTTCTTCTGAAAACTCTGTTTGGCCAAGCTGTGCTGGGGGTCTGGAGCAGGGAGGAATGAATATCTAGATCAGCCCGGAACTTACCTAGGGCAAAATCTGGAAATGGTAAACAATGAGGGCAATGCATGAAGAGAAGGTATATGTGCTGCAACCTAAGTAAAACGGTACTCAAGCGGACACAGTTCAATGCAAATCTTCCCCCATTCCGCATTCTTTTTTCTTTCTAGTTAAATTAAAATCGATAGATTTCGACCTGAGAGAATTTGTTGGTGATTGTGGTTGTTCTTGCCTCTGTCCGTCTCTCTGTGTGAAAGAATGGGATTTGCTTTTTAAAATGCACTACCCTTAAGACATTTTTTTTGTTTTCTTTTTCTCAGGCTGCCGATAAAAGGAATAAAGATCTCGAGGAGAAAGTCAGAGCTCTACGGAGCGAGATAGAGGAGAGCAAACAGAGGCAAAGCCACCTCAAAGCGGAGTTACAGACTTTTCTAGACATCCTGGACGGCAAGATTGATGAACTTCACGACTTCCGGCAAGGACTGTCTAAACTGGGAGTTGACAACTAGTAAATTGGGAGCTAACAACTAGGAAAGTGCTCCCTGTACATTAACATTTGGGCTGTGGGTGGGTGCTATAAATCCAAGACTTCTGTTTCACACACACACACACACACACACACACACACACACACACACACACACACACACACACACACACACACACACACACACACACACACACACACACACACACACTTTTTGTGTGCAATGTGGTTTGTACAAAGGTTCTAAGGATTTCATGTCTGGCTTTTTTGTTTGTTTGTATTTTTGGTTTCCTCTCAGAAAAAAAGTTGCTGTTCCTCCTTTCCTCCTTCTTCTTTCTTTCTTCCTTTTTATACGTGAGACTGAAAGAGCAAAGAGAACGATGAGGCCTGCTGCTCCCGTTCGTTAGGAGGTTATGAACAGGCGGGGAAAGGGTTGTGTGTGTCTATGTTTTGTTTTGTTTTGTCTCAGGAAACTGGAATTTAGAGTTACCTATAAAATGAATATGCAGTTAGTTGTCGCAGGGAAATTTCTGTCTTAAGGGCTGCTGCAACCATAGAAACAGGAAGCTTGGGCTTGTCTTAATTGCGGTTATTCAACTACATGCTGCTTTTATTCCCCTTGTGTATGAAAGAAGGAGAGAGAGAGGAGAGAGAGAGAGAACGAGAGACAGACAGACAGGAGACAAAACGTGCAGCGCCATCTCACCAGGTATGATGAAGTGCACCGGGAAGCAAACTTAGGCACCAAAGGGAAAAAACGCAGGATGATTATCATCATCATTATTATTTTCCTTTCCCTTGATTCCTGGAGGAGAGCAAGGGGTCTGTGATTGATTAGCCGAGTATCACCTCTGCTTGCAAAAGGTCTATAATTTTATTAATAGGTTCAGGAATGGCTGGGAGGAAGTGTCCCAGCCTCAGAACCCCAGAGACTAGGAACGGGCATGAAACGGAAAAATGACATTTTATTTCATTTCATTTCGTGCCCAGAACACTTTAAGCAGAACAACCCTGTTTCATTTTGTTTCGTTTCTTACAATTTTTTTTTTAAAAAAAATGCATACAAAATAAAATGAAACAAAACGAAATGGCTCTGCTGGGTCCTAGAGGCACCAGATTTGGTGCCTGGGACCCATTTTTAAAGGACTCCTACTGAGATATTATTGGTTGGACCCCTTTAAAACTGGCCCACTGGGCCAGTTTTAAAGGGGTCCAGCCAATAAGAGCTCAGCAGGAGCCCTTTAAAAATGGGTCCCGGTTTACAGATGGAACGAAATGGTTTGTTTTAACAGGAAGAAACTGACTGTTTCGTTTCATCTGTAACAAAGGTCGTTTATACATGACCCCTAAACTCCGGGGCAAATGGCTCCCAGCTCCAGAGCTTAAAAATGTTTCCCCACCAGCTCCGGAGTTTACAGGAAATTAAGTGCGGCCATGCCCACTTTAGCAGCGTCCCAGCGCACCTTTCAAGTACCTGCTCTTCTGGGGTGAAAATTGCTTGATGCGGTGTAACGATAGTGAGTGCAGGGCTCTCCTCACTTCTGTTTGTTGTTTTTTTGGCTCCCGCCCCTTTAAGAGCTGCTTTACAGAGACAGGAATGTTGCCGCAGCAAGAACGGAGGCAGAACGGAGGTGAGCCATGATCTTTTCTTCCTTTTTTTTCTCCCTCCCGTCACGCAGCCAGCAGCCAGGGTGGGGACACAGGAAGAGCGACAAGCCCCTAAGATCTCTGGTCCGAATTTAAGTGGCCAGCGGATCTTAGGGGTCGTGTAAAAGCGCCCAAAATGCTACTTCCTTGTTTTGTCTTGTTTTGTTTCATTTTGTTTCATTATGAAACGAAATGACAAAACAGCATTTCATTTTTCATTTCGTGGCCATCCTTACCAGGGACTAATTGCTAGCAGTCAGTGTTACCAAGAGAGCCGGACGGACAGCAGCAGGGCCCAGTAGGGCCCACATTCTGTACAGGCTGTGCAGTGAAACCTCCCTCGCCTGTACAGCCTTTTTATACCCATGAGGCCTTTTAAATACAGGACTTGCCATTTTCAATACGGTGCACGTAGGAGGAGCTAGATGTGGAAACAGTTGTTCATAAACCTGTGTGCCTTTGGGTGTCACTTTTTAAGGTGTACCATGGGGGATGGTTTGATGAATTCACAAATCCTAAATCTCGGGAAACAATGCTCACAGGATGGCCTGCCACAAGGTAAAAATATTTTCCTAGTGACCTGTTGGACAAACTTTTGAAAAGTTGATGGTTTTGTTCATTTATGCCATGTATATACAGTATATTTATAATGGGTATGGACAAGCAGAACTAGTGAAAAATTTATAATGATGAAGAACTTAAAGATTTTCTTAGACATTGTACGTTGTCATCTGCAGTAATGTGGTACATTTAGGGGGACATGGGAGTATGTAACACATCTGTTAAAGCATATAAAGTTTGTTTTAAAATTCTTGAAGAAGTATCTTCATATACTCAGTCAGGAGAGAGAAATCGCACCCAAGCCATTCAGTTAAATATCTTCATGGGGTGGGGTTGGGGGTGGGGAATGAAAAATTCAGGAGTACTGATCCTGTTTGACATTTTACCGTGATCAAACAT
The DNA here is from genome assembly GCA_029282475.1 of Phrynocephalus forsythii. NCBI lineage: Eukaryota > Metazoa > Chordata > Lepidosauria > Squamata > Agamidae > Phrynocephalus > Phrynocephalus forsythii. The sequence continues at coordinate 4,887,420 of JAPFRF010000014.1, read as the reverse complement.
GGTGGGAAGAAGATGCCTTTCAAATGTGCCTATACGTCCGAAAATCTTCATACGTGTAAGGTGTATCTTTTTATTTCCTCTCCCCCCCTCCACCTCAATGGGATGGTTCCCTGTAATGTTTTGATCGTTGACCTCCATGACGGCTTTAAGGAGCCTGAGCTGGTCTGATTCCAAAGGCAGATACAGATCATGGGCACCAACCTGTTGGGGCGCGACCTTTTCAGAATGCAAGTGTGTTAAAGGCAGGGCTGTGTTTTGAAAATCCCACCAACAGTTCCCACCGGCAAGACCAGCCTTTGGCACAAAAAAAAAAAAAAAAAGCAAGCATGTGAGTTTTGTCAAAGAAGGGAACAATAGTAGTAGCCGTGTCAAAGAGGCTCTGTGGCCAAAGTTGTGCATGGCCTCACTTTGGCTTGAACCAATATGTTCCCCAAGAGCTGTGTTCTGCATGGCTTATTTGCACACAGAGATGGTCCACATGGATGCTGCCCTCCATTGACGGGGTGGCCCTTGCTCCAAGCGCTTGCTCTTAGATCATAGCTTGATGGCTGGATCTGGGAAACAGCTGTAGGAGACCAGGTGTCCATTCTGGCTACTGCCAGTAACCCCTCGGAATAATGACAACCTCTCCATGTCACGGTCATCCCCAATGCCAGCGCATCCAGACAGAACCCTGAAGGCACTGGGCAGAGGAATCGGTGCATGCTGGTGGTTCTCAAATAGCAGCGTTCACGCAACTAATGCCATGACCTGTTGGACCTCTCAGGGAAGTGGCGATTGCACCAGTAGCAGGCAATGATCTTGGACAATGCTTAGCATCCATTCAGCCCTTCCCAAGCTGCCAGTGGGTTTCACATTTCCTCTTTAGAGCAGCCATTGTCACAATCCAGGTAGAGAATGGGGCCTGATCACGGCTTTTTTTTTTTTTTTTGCCTCTAGTTGCCCATTGGGCCACCCTGGGCTTTGCCAGTTTTCTTATGAGATAATGGAAGCTAAGGGCAAGCTCTTCCTTACAACCATCTGCCTGTTGTGCACCCTTCCATGGTTTTGTGCCCTCGGGCTAAATTTTGTGCTAAATTGAGGATTCTTTGTGTTGCAGTTTAATGCATCTGGATAGCATTTCCTATGGGTGAAGACCAATCTGAAAAAAAACAACCTTGCCTTGAAGCTGTTTCCGGTTTCCACCCAGCAATTCATACTTATTATTAGCACAGTTAAGCTCAGAGTAGATTCAGCCAGTTCACCTATGCATCAGCCAGATTATCATTATTTTTAATAATTAGAATATTTTATAATGCAAGCATGACAGACGAGTGACATAATTGAGTGGATTTTCCCCAGGAGGAGAACTTTGTCTCCTTGGAGTGAAAGCATATAATCTGCAGAGCTATGATGCCATCAGTGCTGTTGGCAGGCCCTTTGCTGTAGCCTTTTCCCATCGCTCACTCCCTAAAATTTGGTGTCAGGCCATTAGGCCACTGGCACCAGCCATCTGTGGGCGTTTATACACGACCCCTAAGCTGCGCTGCAAATGGCTCCCAGCTCCGGAGCTTAGAAATGTTTCCCCACCAGCTCCAAAGTTTAGAGAAAATTACGTGCGACCACGCCCCCATAAGCGCGACCCAGCGCACCTTTCATGTACTTGCTCTCAGCAGATGAAAATTCCTTGATGCGGATAAGAGTGCCGGGCTCTCCTGGCTTGTCTGTTGTTTTTTTGCCTCCCGCCCCTTTAAGAGCCCCTTGAGAAGGAACCAGGAAGTAACGGGGCTCGTGGCAACCTCCGCCGGCACCGGCAAGTTGGTAAAGGCTTCTTTTGTCCTTTTTTCCCTCCCCCCCCCTCACGCCGACAGGAGCAGGAAGTGCTGAGGGGTGGGGACGCAGGAACAGAAACGAACCCCCAAGATCTCTGGTCTGAATTTAAGGGACCAGCGGATCTTAGGGGTCGTGTGAAAAGGCCCTGTATTCCTCACGGTAACCCACAGCTCAAGTTGATCAAGACAAAAAGTAGCCATGTAGGAATCCGCAGTAGCCTTTGGGGAAGGCCTTCGTTTGGACTTCAGAGGAGTTCAGAATATTCACCCTAGTCAGGACTAAGCTTGGCTCACCTCGTCTTTTATCATGAGTTGGATTAATTCCTGTAGCAGTGACTAGTGATGCCTTTAAGTGAGGGAGAAGCTGTCCTTATCTTCAAAGATTCAGACACCAGGCTATGATCTTTCAAGCACAATATCTCTCTACATATATGCTCCTTTTTACAAGCCAGTGGGAGCTGGGTACCACTGAGTTCCAACACTGAACTAAGGATGCTTTAGAAAGTCAAGGTAGTTTTATTTTGTTTTGTGCTATTGGTCAGCAATAATTTTATTTTAGCCATATATCAACTAAGAGGAAAGATGGCCCTCCTCCAAAAAAGAGGAAGATCTTATAGGCCAGTGTTGGCGAACCTGTGGCATGGGTGCCAAGGTGGCCCTCAGACCCCTTTCTGTGGGGCACCTGGCATCACCCCTTCAGAGCCACCTGTGTTCAGGTTAAATTGCCATATTGGCACTTTGAGAAAAAAATAGTGGGTTGTGAATTGCAGTTTGGGCACTTGGTCTCTAAAAGGTTCGCCATCACTGCTATAGGCCTTGCTCAATTGGAGCGTTGTTGTTGGAATGTTGTGTATGTTGGGGAAGGCAGCGATGCTGCAATAGCAGAATTTATTTTAATCCTTGGAATATATATATATAAACATATTTGGAAAAGGCATTCTATGCAGAGCACATTATTATAAGGAATTTAATGAGAGATGCATCCTTCTCTGGTAGCCCACAGAGATGAGTGTGTGTTAGTGTGATAAGGCTATACCAAAATGTTTTAAAACTATGATGAACCTTTAGTCATAAATTTGCAAAATGTTTTTAATGTTTCAAGGCTTGGTGAATGGTGAAATAATGGACTATAAAGAATGAGGGAAATACTGTAGTGATTAAAATGTATATTTTTTATCCAGATATTTAAAAAATGGGTTTAGTCAACTTGAAGAAATTACTGCAGGTTGATTGGTGTGAAATAGTCTCTTACCTCGTTAACTTGTCTTCTGTGAACAAGTATTTTTAAATATATATTTTCTTCTCTTCCATGTCATTGAATATTAAGCAAACATTGATATTTGGAATATCTTCTAGTAGCAGTAAATGATGAGTTTTTATATACTTGAAAATACAGTCTTTTTTTCTTCATGAAACTTTTATCTTCTGTTATTTGCTATCTGAGTTTATTGTATTAATAGAGCTATACCGCACTGATTTTCCCAAGGGAACTCTGGGCAGTTTACAAGCAAAGCGACAAATATTTAAAAACACCCCAATACAAATCAAATGGGAACATAACAAAAGGAAAGAAAAAAAAAACACAAACACACACACACACACACACACACACACACACGACTCTATAAAATCCAGTTTTCTGAATGAACATAGTTCTTGTTCTTTCTTGTTAAATGCAGGGGACAATCCTTTCCCCTCCACCTGGAAAATAAACATTGAAATTGGGTTTGCATATTTGCTTTGACACAAAGCATTCTGATTCAGTCCTGTGTTGTAATTTTTCACTGAAGTTGTTGTTTACAGTAAACACTATCTTTGGTTGAGTATGATTTTGTTGGAGGGGGGGATCATCTGGCTGTTTCGGGGGGGGGTTTCAGGTTTGCTCACCCACCCCACACTCCATGGAGTATTTGCATTGGGATCCTCATTCTTCTTGAAGAGGGATGACCTTGTAGATCGAACAGATTTATACATGAGCTAAGTATGCTACAACTTTCACCCTCAGTCTGTGAAAGCCTCTTAAATATGGGAATGGGGTGTGTGTGTAAGATGGGAATCACACCGACAGTTCTTAAAATGTTATGGAATTTTGAAAACTTGATGTGCTTTAGCATGTTTTAATCCAAACCTCCATAGCTTTCTGACGATGTAGTTTCTGTACTCTAAAGGGATATGCACTGCCTGTCCCTGCCTCTTGTCATGGTAACTGGATTAGCTTTTAAGGTGCTGCCAGGGTCTTGGGTGTTGTCACATCTTTTTTTCCATTTCATTGTTACTTTGTGCAGGGAACATCTTGAATGCAAGACGTCTGGTGGTTGATGTGCATAGATTTATGGTGGTGAAACAGCTGCCTCTGGTTTCATTCCTTTGGAGGAAGATGCAGGTACTCTATGCAAAGAAGAGAGTTCAAAACATCCCTGTTTGTGCCCGTCTGAAATGTTAGAACAAGCACCAAGAAACAGGCCACCTTCTGGATGTTTCTGAGCTCTGGGATCCCCGGGGTCTCGGCGCCAGTGTTCAGAGGGGAATGGGCACCGTATCCCATCACAGCCAGAAAGCCACTGAATCCACTACCCTGGCAAAGAGTCACTACTGCCATTGCTCTTGATGCCAAATGGCCGTTCCTAGGACCTCCCTTTCAGTTGTGACTTGGCATTCTATCCTTGGGCTTCAAGGGGGCCAAACCTGCCTTTTGTGGCAGTGGTGAGGATGCTGCTGGACAGCATGGAGGAGGCCATAGATTCAGTGGCTAGCAGGATGAGGTGACTTTTATCAGGCATCATTCAGAGAAAGGAAGGAAGGAAGGAAGGAAGGAAGGACTCTTATGTCCATAGGAAAGAGGTTAATCTGCCTTTCCCCATGGTATCGTCTAAACCTGAATTGTCCCTTCTGATTGCCAGCAGCTGTTCCTCTTGACCACCACGCACCCAGGGGACAATGCTGCGAATTGAGGTGAGTAGCATATATTGAGAATTATTGTCAAAAGGTGACACGCCATCCATTTAACATGTAAACAAAACAGGGAGAAAAGGGAACAAAACCAGGAGTTACCCCAGAGGAGGTCCCATGGGGCTTGTCTCTTAGTTGGTCTGTACAGAAGGAGCACATTGATACAGCTTCATTTAAAAATCTATACGTAGTTCCATCCATAAATTCCCAAAGGCACCTGAATGCGAGAAAGTGATAGCTTTTACAGGATATCAACATTTTAAAAAGTGATAAGCAGAAGTAGTGGTATGAAATAAAAGTCAAAACTCAGTTTCCCTGAATTTCTTCAGATGGTGCACTTTATTGAGGAGAAAGTTAGGCAACATAAAATGAACAGAGGTTTAACCAGATTCAAATTATCATTTTAAAAAACACCCCACCAAAGTGCTATTCTGTGTAACTGTCTCAATAGTGTTACTGTCTCAAATGAAAAAAATAGTTGCATCTAGAGATGGCCATGAAACAAAAAACAAAATTCTATTTCATCATTTCATTCTGTAATGCATTACTTTGCTGCAAATTGAACCCATGACCTTCCAGATTCAAAGCAGAAGCTGTCCCGGTGAGCTTGGCAGCAGGTGCTTCTGCTGCTTCCTCTGTCCCTGCTAAGTTCTCTGTCTGCCAAGCAGTTGCCGTGACAGGTTTGCCAAGGAAAGAGGGGCGCTACAGCTCTCACTGAACCCTCGCCGGTGCCGGGAAGTTGGAGAAGCCCTCTTTAACCTAATGGTTTGCCAAGTGTTCTTCCCCTCCAGACGCCACCATGTGCTGCTGTCTCAGAGCCAAGAGGTGCCTTTGGTGGAACGTGAACAGCAACGTCAGCAAGGGGGTGGTGGTGTCCAAAACCGTCAAAAAAAGCCACCGGATAAACCTTGCTGGAGGGAGCCCAGGCAACCAGCTGTCGCCATGGAGATGAAAGGGCTTTGGCACGGTGGGTCTCCAGGAATGATACGACTTCCTAATTATAGGACAGCCGGATCTTCCCAGTCAAAGCAATGGCAGGTAAGCTTGAAAAAAAAATACTTTACTTTTCAAAACAACTAGGAAGTAGAGCAAAAGGTACATTCTTTGCAACCGAGTTCTGAAATGCCTATTGCGGAAATCTATTTCTCATTTCTGTTAGGCCTCTCAGCTCCATAGCAGGAAGTTTCATCTGGGGGTGGGGGTTGGGAAATTTTGAGTTACGCCCCTCTAATGGACTACAACTCCCATCTCTGTTCACTAAAGTATCTAGATGGCCACAAGTCTTGAATTGTGGCCAAGGTTGGGGATGGCAAAGCCTAGCCCTCCTGATGTCATTGGACTGGAAAACCCACCTCTCCTGCCCTTCAGTTGTGCTGCCCAAGAGTGATGAGATCTGTAGTCAAGCTGCAGCTAGAAGGCAATGCTTAGCCACCCCCCCACCCCCACCCCCATGCTGTAGCTTCTAGGTTATGTAATTAGCTTTCCAGATGAGCCATGAGTAAATATGTAGGAGAAGACTTAAATCCTATGCAAGAATGATTACATCCTGTACAGGAAGACTTGCGTGATTCTTAGGGTGTTGTAGTTGAAAGAGGGGTGGGTTAGGACTTTGGAGAACAGGGTTCAAACCCCCTCCTGCCATGGAGGCTCACTGGAGGAGTGAAACTGATATAACCAGCCTTCAAGGTTTCACTTTGAAAGCCCTATTAAGGTTGGTATAAGTCAGTTTTGACTTAATGGCACATAACAACACACAGGGCAGCTCCCTAGAAAAGGGGCCGGTGGTGGATTTTCTTCATCATTTGCTTTCACTGCTGTTCCAAATTTCTCTCCTCTGGTGGATGCTGCCCTTAACCCACTTAATCCCCCAAAGAGGAGGAATGGTATCATTTTGTTTCTTCCAGAGCACCTGAGCTCTTCTGAGCTGCTCTAGATCCAATTCTGCTCCTTCAGGGAGTGCTACTCTCCACCACCCCCTCCATGCTAATTTAAATTGGCTGATCAGAAGGAGAGAGAGAGAAGCTGGTGTAAGATTTTGTGTAGGTGAGGAGAGCAGATGAGGACATACCTAATTGCTGTTGCTGTTGCCACCTCAGCAGCTCTGGGACACTCCGGGCTGGGAGAGGCAGCAGGAGGCGGCTGGAAGTGACTCATTCCTTCACAACATGGAGAGAAATGAGTTCCTGCGGTAATTTTGCAGCTGAGAGCAGCAATGTATATTCTGCTGGAGCAGAAATCGCCAGCTGTCAGAGCAAGCAGGATCTTTGTCTGAGACCATGCTAGTGATACCTCCTCTCCTGTGGCCCCTGGCGACACTGTGTCCCTTCACTGATGGTGATAACAAAGAGGAGATCTAAAAGAAAACACCACCACCTTTCTAAGGTGAAGAACGCAGACACTTGAAGGGCCCTTGCCCAAATGTCTCTGACTCTCACAGGGAAAAGCCCTGCTCAGATTGTCTTAAAATCTCTGCTCAGCCTTTTTTGTGTGCGTGTTAATTTTTTTTGCTTCTTCGGAGTGCAACCAAAGTAGGCATGATGACTGATGTGGATAGGAAACTTCAGCCCAAGAACCAAACCTATTTCACCCTCCATATATTTCCCGGGGTTGCAAATCCCTTCATCCCCAGGCATTGGCATTGCCTCCTTAAACTAGTCTGAGAGCTGTAAAGCATTAAGGTCCAGGCTAGCCCCCCCCGATGGGGCTCTCCAAGGCAATATTCAGTATCCTTGTGCTGCTGCTCCTCATTCCCGCTCCATAGACATTCCAGCCCAGCCTTCAGCTCTCCTGTTTGAAGCTGACAGGAGCCGCGCAGGGGGTAGCAGGAGAGAGATGATGGTGTCGTTCACTCGACAGTCCCACTGGCTGCTCCCAGAATTAAAGAGGCTCGGGATTGTTTTGAAAGAGACAGCTGGGGTTCCCTCACCTGGCACAATTGCTGCTTTTCATGATGGCTTCTTTTCACATTAGTGGAATTTGCTGTTTCCTGCTTGCTATAACTAATGGCAGACATTAAAGATGGCTTTGGAACACAGCCAAGCCATCCTTTTTAAAAAATGAAAGCACGCACACGCGCACAAGCACACACGAACAGTAAAAACACCTAAGTATAGCCAAGTGCTTTCTGGGATATGATTGACTCCTCCTTTAGGCTTGGGATGAGGAGATCTGCTTATAGACAAGAGGGCTTGCATTCAAAGCAGAGGAATGTGAAATGGGGCTAGAAACAATCCTCTATCTGCAGCCTCCTAAGTGACATTAAAACTTTGATGGCTAAAGGCAGCAGTGTTACTACGATAGAGGAAATTATAGGTCTGCTGGCTATGGAACAATTAGGCTGGGCTATCCCCCCCCACACACACACACACATACACACAATTGCATATTGATGTCTTGACCCAATAGACAAATTATGTGATAGAATTTGCACTGACTGCAGACGAACTTTTGAGTTTAAAAAAAAAATCCTTTTTCCAAACTCCATACCCAACTACCTCTGGGAGGCCTAGTCAACCTCCACAGAAGCCAGAGACTGAGTATAGAAAGTTTCAGTCCAGAGGGATGAGGTTCCAGAAACAGCCTTAGGAAAGCAAGTCCCCTAGAAAGCCAGTACCACTCTTTCTTTGGAAGACATTGTCTGCTTCAAATGTAAACAAAAAGGACACTATAGTTATCAATGTGAAAAAGGGCCTCCTGCCTGCTGCTACCACCAACTATTATTTGGAATTTCAGCAAATCCACTTGCAGGCCTAGGGCTTGGGAAATCTCTCCCACCTGCACCTGCTTCCTTCTCCTTTGCAAGGCTGGTGCAGCACTGCCTCTGAGGGGAAAAGATCCACACAGGCCATGGCACGATCTTGGCATAAGGAAGAGGTAAGGTCATCCTTTTATAGAGAAGCAGCTTTCGAGGCTGCAAAACGAATTCCCATCAAGTGCCGTTTCCTTTTCTGCCAGGATATGAGTCTGTGATCATTACAGTCCTGCATTTCTTTCCCTCCACAGAGCCTGTCCAAAAACAGCAATTCTACAAAATCCACCTTTTTGTGAATACAAGAGCAGAAGAACCCTAATGAGGACGTTCGGTCCAACTCCAATTCCGTGATGTTTTCCTCCCTGGAAGCAAGCTGTCACGAGAGGTGAGTAGCATATATTGAGAATTATTGTCAAAAGGTGACACACCATCCATTTAACATGTAAACAAAACAGGGAGAAAAGGGAACAAAACCAGGAGTTACCCCAGAGGAGGTCCCATGGGGCTTGTCTCTTAGTTGGTCTGTACAGGAGGAGCACATTGATACAGCTTCGTTTAAAAATCTATACGTAGTTCCATCCATACATTCCCAAAGGCACCTGAATGCGAGAAAGCGATAGCTTTTACAGGATATCAACATTTTAAAAAGTGATAGGCAGAAGTAGTGGTATGAAATAAAAGTCAAAACTCAGTTTCCCTGAATTTCTTCAGATGGTGCACTTTATTGAGGAGAAAGTAAGGCAACATAAAATGAACAGAGGTTTAACCAGATTCAAATTATCATTTTAAAAAACACCCCACCAAAGTGCTATTCTGTGTAACTGTCTCAATAGTGTTACTGTCTCAAATGAAAAAAATATTTGCATCTAGAGATGGCCATGAAACAAAAAACAAAATTCTATTTCATCATTTCATTCTGTAATGCATTACTTTGTTATTTAACGAAACTGTAGGACTCATTTTGTTACGAAACACCATTTTTTCTTCTAGGATGAAACGATTAGTCCTAGAGGAAATGCCAGGGGGACGATTTTAGGTAAGCCCCGAAATCTGGAAAGGTTTGGGGTTGGGGCTGAGTTATTAAGGTCCAATGGGGGTGCCCCTAGAAAAAATCTTTCTAATTGGATTTAGAAGCCAAGCCACGACAATGCTAATCAATTGCTTGTCCACCGGGGTGGGGGGCTATTCAACTTCTGACAGAAAGATTTTTTCCTAGGGGCACCCCCTTGGGAACTTAATAACTCAGCTCCCTGACCCCCTAACCTTTCCAAATTTCAGGGGCTTACAAGGAAGTGTTTGAGGAAGCTCCCCTGCCATTCTGGTGCCTCTAGGGCCCAGGGGAGCATAGTGTTTCATTTCATTTCATGTTGTAACATAAGTACTTTTAAAATTTGTTGCAAATGTGTTGCAAAATGAAACACTATTTTTCAGTTTCATGCCTATCTCTATTTGCATCTACTCCCAAGACAGGTCTGTGAAGATTCTCAGTCAGTCAGGTGAGTTTATCTGGAAGTTGAATCATGGCAAATTGACTTCTTTTTCTTGAGAGATAGAAACATTTCATTGCTCATCCAGACTGACGAAGCTGTTTGGATGAGCAGTGAAGTGTTTCTATCTCCCAAGAAAAAGAAGTTCAGTTGCCATGACTCAACTTCCAGATCCCAAGACTGGTGGAAAGACACCCCCTGCCCCCGCTTAGGACAAACTCCTGCTGTGCATTATGTCACCATGGAACAACCTCCTCAAAAGGCTATTTGTGAGTCTTGAGAACTGGTCTGAGCTGTCTTTGGGTCTCCACCATTTTTAGACTTTGCCCTTGCCCCCATTCAAGAGTTATGGGATCTGAATGTCCATTGTCCTCTTTAGAAGGGTAGGTAGATGAATGTACCTCTTAAGTAGTGTTGCATATAGATAACTCCCAGAATCACCTAAATAGCTTAGAGAGGAGTTATATCTGCAAAAGAGAAATCTTACTGTTGTTCAGTCATTCAGTCATGTCCAATTCTTTGTAACCCATGGACCAGAGTACGCCAGGCCCTTCTGTCTTCCATTGCCTCCCGGAGTTTGGAAAAATAAGAGAAATCTGAATCCATCTAACTCTAAGACATATTTTTGTGGGAGGTGGTTAACGTAATCCAAGATGTTTCAGGATACAACTTGCCTTTGAATCCTTCAATTATTGTGGTAGAGTTTGATTTAAAATGCTCTTAATTAAGAGGGACTGGTAACCACTGTGATTGGAATTTCAGGCAGATACAAGCAGGTATGTTAGGGGAAAGAATCTGGAACATAACAAGAATTATATTTTGGCAGGAAAACTGCTTTCCTGGCATGTTAGACATGGTCACAATGTCATTAGTGATCTCACCCTTTTGAGCACAGACTTACTAAGAGGAAGGACAAACGGCAAGTTGATTCTCCACTTATTCTGCTTTGCTCTAAAAGCCACTGAGACTGGCTTGTAAGAAGACCTATAAATACACTACAAACAGGCCTCTGAGCACTGCCCTACATTTCTCCTCTGCCTTTTGCAGATGTGGAATGCAAAAAAATTGACAAGGAACCTTGATGAGCTCTCTCTTGCATCGGGTTCTTTGAAGTGCCGACAAAACTGGACAAGTAGGCAACTGGATCAGGGAGCCATTGCTGGGGTCCTAACATGTATTGCTGTCAGGTTTTGTTCCAGCTGAGTGATACGATTGGCTCCCAACAGGTCCTAGGCGTGCCACAAAACAACTAGAAGGAAGTCATGACTCAGCATAACTGCTTGAAAAAAACACTTTGAACACCTCAGACCAAGAAAAGCCGAGTTTCGACAAGTGTTTGGAAAACAAACAGTAGTGGGGGAAAGGCTAAGGGGTAGTTACCATGACCGTGCTTCCCTCCAAGATATAACTTGTGAAATTTATTTTTCTGATTATGAGCATTGTTGCAAAGTGAACATGTCACCATGGAAGTGAACACCAGTTAGCAGCCCCCCTCCCCCCCGGACACAGATTCTAAAAATGCTGTCCTAAAACACCTTGTGCGTCCCATCTTAGCCAATGACAGCAACAACTGTGCTTGATGTTTATACAATGTTACTGAAAGAATCTGTTTCACTTGAAGCCAACTATATTGTTATTATTATTCTGATCGTCTGTAATTTGTTTCCACAGGCCCAGCCCTCAAAGTCTGGATCTGCCCCTGTCAAACTGGCATTCTGGATGTGCTGGACTACAGTTTCCATGATCCCCATCCACTCTGGGGATAGCAGCAATGAGAGTCAATGAATCTGAGGGCACCTTTCCTGGAGATGGTTGGTGCAGACTCTGTGATGTTGGTTATTATTATTATTATTATTATTGAACTGAATATTGGAATCCAGGAGTGGACCTTGCCTGTATCTCTTTGCAAACATCTCCCATCAGTGCTTAGAACTTAAAACAATGAAGAACTGATCTCCCTTAGTTCCTATGCAGCTCTTTGTCTTTGAGGGGGTAGCTCATTATACCTGGGATATCTTTTTTTTTTTAAAGCAACGTGCTATTTTATTAGCACTGTGCAGTTATAATAATAATTTTGGAACAGAATCATAAAAGTTCTGAACAATTGCTGGTGTAAAATCACCAAAATAACAACAACAACAACAAAAAAACCCACCAAGCTTTAAACATGTGCAAAAAAAAAAAAAAAAAATCTAGCAAAGGGTCATGTTTTGCATCAGTAAACTGGTTGCCCTGAATGGCTTCACGCATGGAGATCTCTGTCTTATATTCAGCAGGGGACCCTTTCCATATTGACATATCTGTTCTCATCCCCAAATTCCCGTGTGCTGCAAAAGATTCTGGGCCCCTCTGCACAAGGCCAAGCAGTCCCGTTGGGTCTCAGGACACCCTTTCATATTGGTTTTGCTTTCACTTATCTTCTTGTAGGGGAAATCCTCCAATCAGCTTCCGAGGGAACTCAGAACAAAATCTGCACATTGCTCCGTTAACTATTCCACTCGCCGCTGTTGGGGTCGTTGTTTTCGTCCTCTTCCGAATCGGCCGACACTTTCTTAATTCTCCGGATGGCTGCCTTGATGCTTCTCTCCAGTTCATTGCTGGAACTTTTCTCGTCCTCGGTCTTGGGCTCCTGGGTGACCTTCCTCAGCTTGACTCCCTGCCGGATGGCCGCAAGGATGCTGTCGTTGAGGCAGGAGCTCAAAGATGCCGCCTGCCGGGGCTTTTCTTCCACTTTATGGAGGAGGATTTCTCCACGCTTTAGTGACGCTAAAACCTCGTCCATAGAGCCTGGAAGGAGACAAAAGGCAAGGCGTCATTCTCCAGGGCAACAAGCCAGAGAGGTAAGGGGGCAAGTTTCCTGGAGGTGGGTGGGAGAGAATCACACAGAGTACAGAAGAAGATAAATCTACAATAAATCAATCAGGAAGCAAAATCAAGCTTGAGGAACAAGACTGAAATTACTGTCTATAAGTAATCTTCATACTTTTATTTTTCTGGTTGCCAACACCGGCTATTAGAGATGGGCACGACTCAAAAAAATGGTGTTTCGTTTGTCGTTTGGTCGTTTAGGGGTCCGTTTCGGTTCGTTTTTGTTTTTCGGTGGGTTTTTGCAAATTTTTTCATTTTGTTTTTGTTGCGTAACAAAAAGAAAAAACGAAAACGAAAATGAAAAATTGCTGTCTCGTTAGCATTCTTTTCAGTTGAATGCATTTGCTGCAACGAAAACGAAAACCACGGCAAAATTGGTCGTTATCGTTTTCGTTTTGAAAAAAAAATTTGTTTCGTTTTCGTTGCGTAACGAAACGAAAAAACAAAAACAAAAACGAAAAATCGCTCATTTCGTCCCCATCTCTACCGGCTATTATTAGGACCTGTCTCAAATGTTTCGCTTTATTACTTATATATTATTATATTATTGTATATTTATTATTTATAAGCTTTTAACGAGAAGAGAAAAATAGCAAGGGGCCTCTAATTTCTCCAGAATTGTCCTCCCGGGTCTCCTGGAAGCCTTCGCCAAGATGTCTTGGGTGTCATCCGGCAACACCTCTGGACATTTTCTTGCCAGGACCAGTTGGACTGGATTAGCTGGATGGCCCACAAACCCATGATGGAGTGTGTGTGTTTCCTCACATCTGTGTCCCCCCGCCTCCATCGGACCCTAACCCCTAGGACTGTCCTGTCTAAAGCACTTCTTTTAAAAAAGCAGGACATAATTCACATGGAGAGAAAGAAATTTGTCTCCTTTAACAGCTTGTTTACTTGTTGCCACCATATGGATCATGTATAAATTTAGAAGTCGAACGCCTGTACCATCCTCCATCTGATTATACTTCACATGTCTAAGGAGGGCGGCTGAGATTCAGCCACCTGTGAGGCAGATAATGAGAAAGAAAGTTCTTTCTGGAAGTTGAGTCATGGCAACTTTTTCTTTTTCTTTTCTTTTTCTTGAGAGATAAGAAACGTTTTGCTGCTCATCCAAAGAGCTTCATCAGTCTGAATAAAGCTAGTTGTGAATTATTCAGACTGATGAGGCTGCTTGGATGAGCAGCGAAATATTTCTGTCTTTCAAGAAAAAGAAGACCACTTGCCATGACTCAGCTTCCAGATAAACTCACCTGGATGACGGAGAATCTTCACAGACAGAGAAAGAAAGCTCTTTCTGGAACTTGTCGTGGCAAATAAATTTTGATGAATCCAGTTACGCCTGGATTGCAGAGCATCCAATAAAACATAGAATGGTGCCCCCTGCAGATGCCAGTTTGGTTTGTGACCCAGATTTGTAAAGCCACCCCTTGATTTGCACTGGAAAGCCCAAACAACTGTAACGCGCCTGTTTTTGCAGCCGTGCAGAGATAGAATTTGGAGGAAACCATGGCTCAGGAGAGGCAAGGCAAAGGAAGTTTTTTTCCAATGCTCCGGTGCTGTGATGCACAGCAGCATGATGGGGAATTCTGCCCCATAAGCATGACACCAAGAGTTTTAACCAATGCATGAAGAGGAAGAAGCAGCCTCTCCTTACCTGCATAACTATTAGCTGTGCAGCCGGGCAGTTTGTCTCCTTTTCCTGCAGGCCTGCTTGGAAAGCCATCGGACACGTCCGTTGTCCATAAAGAAATGGGCTGGCTGGCTGGCAGTGGAGGAGGAGGAGGAGGAGGAGGTGGTGGTGGTGGTAGAGGCAGCAGAGGGGGTGGAGGAGGGGGTGGCAGCTGCTGCGATGGCACCCCCTCGCCCTGCTTGTGTTGCCCCGGGCCGCGTGGCGATTCAAAAATCTGGACGGGGACCTCTTTCAGAGACCTCGGACGCAGCGCTCGCGAACCTCTGGCTTGTGCTAGGTGGGAATTCTTCGCCACCTTCTCCAGAGGCTTCTTGCTTGCAGACAAAGGTGGCGCAGAGGCAGGTGGAATCCGGCGGGACACACCATGCCCCGGCTTGGCATTCGAAGGCTGGGCACGGGAGGTTTTCAGCACAAACTGCGATGGACATTTCTGGTTGGGAGGAGAGATGATCAGCCTTACATTTTGCCGTAAACCACAAGGGAAGAAGGCCAGTGCAGAGCAAATCCTGCCCAGCCATGTTCCTCTGCTACACACAGATACACACATGGTATGTCCTTGTGGCAGACGCATGTCCGATTTATTGTGGCGCTTCTGGGTGGTGCAGACCTGGGTGGGCAACATTTCTGCCCCTCCCATGTCTTTGGATTCCGGTTCCCATTAGCCACAGTCAGTATGGCCAGGGGTGAGCGATGATGGGTGTTGTAGTGAGACGAAAACTGCAAGAAGGAAGACTGCGGAAGCTTATACCATCAGTTAATTCTCAAAGTATTATTATTATATATTCCTCCTTAGTGACTGATTTTCAAATCGCAACTATGAGAAGCCATCCTATTTCTACCTTCAGCAGCTATGTATACTGATTTATGGCCAAGCTCCTGCGTGTGTAAGTGACATCTGCAGAAGAGGAAAGGCACTGGTAGCTGGGAGAGATTTTTTTGGCTGTTGAAAACATCCGTCTTCTGGAGCCTGCTGGAGCTGGAGTGTTCGCATGTCAGACTAGCTACCAGACAAAAGGAACATGTATTTAACTGGCATTTTTACCATCCTTCCGCTGGCATAATTTATGCAGAAGGATTTGGGCCTGTTATGTACGCCAGCCACTGTACACCATTAGTGCTCCTAGTTGTAAAATGATTTATTCTTTTCAAAAACAGAATCATCACTTTACAACTACGAGCCTTGTGTGTAAGCCAAGTTTTAATTGCTGCAATTAATGACTGTATAACAACATCACTGATAGGAACACAGTGCTTCATTTTTGGTTTTTCAAGAAAATAAGCATGGGTTGGGATGTTAGTTATAAATCTGTTCTTAAGTTTTACAGCTCTTACTTCCCTGTTGCAGGACCATTATAATTTTAAAAGTCCCAAATTATGTTAGGACCACAAATATTTTGATCCATATTATTGCGTGCATGCGTGCGGGTTAACATTTGGTGGTACCCTACTGGTGGTCCTGACATGGCTGGATTCTGTTACAGAAGCCCCACTCCACCAGGCCTTCCCTCCTCCATCCAACGGGGCCTTCTCTAAACATTTCCCGGTTTTCCCTTTGCTCCCCTTTAACAGAATCCCGTAAAAAAAAAATGAAAAAGATTCCATCCTGAGCTGACAGCAGCTGAGAGCAACTCACCTCTTTAAAGGTTTTAAGTCTGTCCAGGGTTTTCTGACGCTCCTGGTTGATCCACGCTTTCTTCTTCTTCTCTTCCTCTTTCCTCTTGTCTCGTTTCTGTAGACCGGGCATCAGAAAAAGCGGACACACATATGAGCAGGGATCCATATCACTATTCCAGGCATTTCCACACTTTGGCCCTCCAGATGTTCTGGACCACAACTCCCAGAATTCCAAGCCTGTATTTCCAATGGCAAAGGACTGCGGGAGTTGTGCTCCAAAACATCTGGAGGGCTGAAGTTTGGACATGCCTGCACGATTCTGATCAGAACCAAAGGCTCTGGCATGTCCTAGGTTAGAAGCAAAGCATTGGGGGTCGGGTTCAAATCCACACTCATGACACATTGGGAACCCATGCACCCAGCCAACTTTCCCCTTCTCCTTCCATTTCCTACAGGGCAAAGCCCGCCTTGGTCTTTTCGTTCAACTGGCAGAAGGCAGAGGGTGGCCAACTGTACAAAGTGGGTCTCAGCCGACTTTGAGAAGGTTATTCAATGTGGGCTTAAGTGCCTGTAAAATGGTGTGTAAAATCCTCTAAATAGCAACCGGGTTTTTACAGGCTGAACAGGAGTGGGTCTCTAATTGAGCCTTATCAATGGGTCTTTACAATTTATAAGGCTGCAAAAATGTTTTACAACCCCCTGGGGTGGTGGCAGAAGTGGGGCACAAAAATCCATCAGTGCTAGGGTATTTTGATTGCATTTCCTTGCTGGGCATAGAAATAAATCAGAACACCCTTCATGGGAGTGGAGCAAGACCCCCCCCCATTGCCTTGTTCCCATCCCTTTCTGCATGTCATTCTTTCTCATCCGCGCTAACAAGGCTGGAGCTTAAATTTGTCACTGCACCAAGTTCTCATCCCACTTAATATCTCAAAGGCAACAGTGGGGGATAATCCGACACTGAGCTGGGATGAAGACCCAGCAAATAAAATGACATTTACATCCAAACCAAGACAGCAGAAGATTACGTTGTCAAATTCTGTGTGCTGGTAAATCTGAATGACTCATCAAAAAAACTGAAATTCTGCAACACAGCAAAGTTATGTAAACTAAGGAAATGTGCACCTTTTGTGGGTAGAATTGGTTCCACTCTGGAGACCTCTTTCTGCACACTTTATTCTGGAGGAGAGGCACCGGACCAAAAAGGTCTGTCCTAACCAATGCCATTCCAACCCAAGCCTCCTTCCTCATTTTGAGACCTCATCTGGAGCTGCTTGTGTCTT
Source organism: Phrynocephalus forsythii (assembly GCA_029282475.1). Lineage (NCBI taxonomy): Eukaryota > Metazoa > Chordata > Lepidosauria > Squamata > Agamidae > Phrynocephalus > Phrynocephalus forsythii. Next base: position 4,869,967 of record JAPFRF010000014.1, on the reverse strand, counting down.
TTCCAGTACAGTGGAACCTTGACTTACGTCATTAATCCATTCCAGAAGTCTAGACATAAGTCAAACATGACTTAAGTCAAACGAACTTTTCCCATAGAAAGTAATGGGAAAGTGGATTAATCCGTTCCAGATGATGAAAAAGACCCCCGAAAACAGCAATTTAACACAAATTTGAGTGGGATAGGAGATTCCTTCTGGGGATGTAAATGAAATGTCTCTTCAAAGAGAGGAGGAGGCAGTGGAATTATAGTCCAGAAGTTATACGCCTCCACTTTCTAATGTTCATAGCAACAATGTCTAACATTTAAGTTTTACTGATTTTTAACCTGACGTTCCAGGTTCTAAATAACTCTATGCTTACCATTAGAGTCCCACAACTGTATAGCTCCCCAACTAAAATGCTTCCATTGTGGACCAGAATTCTGCAGCCAGATTTTTTACAAGACTGAGCCAACTGTCTAACCAGCGAGGCCAGCCCTGAGCTCCCGGCCCTTCTTCTCCTCCGGCAGCAGCGGTGGCTTCGGTGAGGCCGAGGACCAGCTCCAGGTGCTCTGAGCTGGCCTCGCCGAAGCCGCCCGCTGCCGCTGCCGGAGGAGAGGAACAAGGCAGGAGCAGTTTGGAGGCAGCATCTGTGATGCTGGGTTGTGGCTGCCATCCGATTCCGGTGCCTTGCGCTGGGGCTCCGAGCTGTAAGTCAAAGCCTGCGACTCAAGTCAAACAGGCCCCTTCTTGCTGTAAGTCAAATATGCTGCAAGTCAAGCAGTATGTAAGTCAAGGTTCCACTGTATGCAGCAAGTCAAGCAGCATGTAAGTCAAGGTTCCACTGTATTAGATCCAGACACTTTTGCTTTAGCATGTGGCTTCTCTAAATTCTGCATTGGTTGGATCCTGCAACTGGAATCACATAGAAGATGCACGGTGCTGCTTTGAACTGAGTTGTAAGTGTCCAAGAGGCTCCACTACAGGACTTTTTTGGATTTGTCTTGGGGGTGGGGGGAATGGGACCTGAATTAGGAATAAGTACTCACAATCTGGATGCTGTGATGCTGCTGAAAATGGCGGCTGTTCTCCTGAGCCTGCTGCAGCCTGAGTCGTCGGCTCTCTTCACACTGTTCCTAGCAGAGAAGAATACAAAACATATTTATACCAGTTAGAACTCCATTGGCATTCCTCCACCACCCCACAGATTAAAAAAAAATGTCCTCACTAACATTCTCAAATATCCTGAGCTTTGCATTCCCTTCTTCTTTTTTAAAAATGTGTCAGAGTTGTGCAGAACATTCGGTTCTGCCCACAATCCTGTGCACTAAGGGGGCAGTATACAAATATAAATAAAATAAAATAAAATAACAGCAGCAAACTTGATTTCTTTCCAACCCACCCCACAAGGACTGATTTGTTAAACCTGTTTAGAAACACCAATATAGAAGGGTGGAGAGAAATAATTACTATTATGCTAACAGTCCAAGAAATTGGAAAGGAATGGAATAAGAAAAAGTGGAAGGTTGCTATTCCTGGCAAACTAACTTGCGAATTAAAAATCAGGGATGGAGTATTGAAAGTAAATTATTTTCAAGGTATATGGAATGTATTTTTAGAACAGGTATTTGATTAAAGCAAAGGAAATGCTCCAGATCAAGCATCACTTTACGGTTGGGAGAGGAATGTATATGTTTGTAATAATAATTTTTTTTTAAAAAAATACCTTTTTGTTCCTGAGGTAGGCTCTCCTTGAGCAAATAATTCCTCGTTTGGCCTCCAGCTGCTTCATCTTCTGTCTCAGTTGAGCCATTTCCGAAGGAGGCATGTGGGTCTCCTCCAGGACCGGCTGCGCAGATTCTAACTCGTCGGGATTTTCATACGTGTCATAATAAATTACTTCGTCCTGAATCTCTGAAGAAATAATCAACACACCATTAGAAAAAAGATATACAATTTGATATAATTATTTATAATTATGAGATATAATTTGGTGCGGTTGTCACCAACTGGAAGAGGGAAAGAGTTCAACATTCTTGATTATGCATTTGATCTGGGCTAAGAAACATGCAGCTCCCCCCACATACCCCACACACACACACACCATCTGTGATTATACTGCCAACTCCATCAGCCTGAGTCAGTGGTAAAGGATCATGGGCACAGCAGTCCATGGAATGGTCACCCCCCCCAATCACACACACTATGTTTGAAAGGGAAATATAAGTTCAAGGTAGAGATTGGATACCTCATCAAGTTAGACTATTTATAGGGCTGGGGAATGGCCAACATCCTATTGCACTGTTAAGTCCCTGGAAAGCAAAATGACCCAATTTGCAGTGGCTTCTCATTGCTAATTAAGGAATCCCCACTTTGATTTTCAGGTCCCTGTCCGTCCCGTTATTCGGCATGCACTTGAAAACCCAAGCAGGGGCTTGTTGCTACCAGCAAGGAACCATTGAGAACAATGGTGGCCTTTGCCTTCTGCAGGCATCGTGCTAAGACCCTGGTTCCAAGTGGCATCCTTCCCTCCGTATTCATGCCTCCGCTTGTTATAGGCAACAAATGCCACAGGGGCCGGAGGCCAAACCGGTTCCACTTCCAAGGGCTGAACAACAGGGAGAGGATTCAGTTGATTCTGATCCCTCGCTGCCAGCGTACCTTTCATCCGCCGCCTCAGAGTCTCCAGCTGCGTCACAAGCAGCACCTCTTCGTTCTTCAGAATCTCGAACTGCACCTCGTACAGCTCCAGCTGGGTCTCGTAGTACTCAATCTCCAGCTCTTCCGCTCGGGCCACGTGGTCCTCCTCCTCGTCGAGGGCCTCCATCTGCAGGGCAGGCCAGAAAACAGGATCAGGTGCAACACCTGAGCCACTTGGCGCTTGTTCCAGCCTTGCTCTCCTGTCCCAGGCCAACGTACGGGAGGCCTAAGCACTGGTGAAGAGACTGTGTGCCTGGCTTAGCCTTGCCGGTGGTTAAATGCCTATACTGCAGCTAAAACTGTGCTCACGACCTGGGGTTCGATCCAGGTAGCTGGCTCATGGTTGCCTCAGCCTTCCATTCTTCTGCGATCAGTAAAATGAGTACCCAGCTTGCTGGAGGGAGGGCAATGTTTAGCCTACATACTGTTACTAAACTGTAAACTGCCCAGAGACTACTTGGAACAATGTTTGCCTGACGTGACGAAGAGCCTCCAGCCCTCGTAACAGATAAGAACTATGAGAGATCTCTTCCCACCCGTCTCCCCTTACTCAGACCGTGTCAGCACCCATGCAAAATGGTGGTTGCTGTTTTATTTTTATTTATTTATTTATTGCATTTCTAGACCGCCCGATTTCCCAAATAGGGACTCTGGGCAGTTTACACGAAAGCAAACTAATCAATGATTAAAAGCAAACAAAACAATATGCAGCAAATATAAAAAGCATAGACTAAAGACACTAAAAATCCAGATCCCGGCAAGAGGAAGACTAAGGGATGGCCAAAAAAAACCCAATAATAAAAAAAAGACTAGGGAAAAAAATAAACATTACATTTTAGCCTCAAGGTGCACCATTTTGCATTTGTCAAGAGAGAACCATTTTAAAACCCTTTCCTCCCGTTTGGGCAGATCCTTTCTGGATTCTTTTTGCAGGGTAGATCAATGGATAATTCTACCGATCACAATAGTGCTGTTCTCCCCCACACACACACACACCTGGAATCCTTGGCGTCAGGTATTAGGGACTGTGCTTCCTGCCTCCTTTGAAATTTGCTACAGTAAGGGCTATCAAAAACATCCGCCCGGATCCTTTTTTAAAAGGGGGCTCTAGGCAAATGAATGGCAGGTCAACGGGTGCTTGACGCCAAGACCTCCTGCTTCCAGCAGGACGGCAGAGGCTGCTTGCTCTCAGTTGCTGGAAAACCAGAGCAAAAGGGAGTCTCCCTGCACTCCTGTCTCCTTTGTGCACACATCCGTTTGGACAGTGGGGAAACAAAACCTGAGCAAAAGTAGGCTTTGGTTTGGCAACTGGTCTAAACGTTTCTGGTGAGCTAGGATTTGAGAAACCTCACTGGACAGCCTTCGCTACGGATCTATGATCCTTCTGCCAAGGTAGCTTGTGAGAAGTCGGCTCACTTATAAGATAAAAGGAGGACTTTGCAAGCCCCCAGAGACCTCCCACCCACCCACCCCTTAAGAGTGGCAAATGGCACCTACAGGAGCCAGAGAAGAGAAGGAGGGGGTCAGATGTCTAAGTGGCTCTTACTTGCTTCTGGATTTCAGCCCGCTTGTGCTTCAAGCACAGCTCTCTGGCTCTCCGGTGCTGAAGGGTTTCTTTGGCTAGCAGGTACTTCAGGTTTTCTAACCGCGGGGAAGCCAAGGCCCAGGCCGCCTGGCCAAACCGTTTCTGGTCTTGTTCCATCTGCTTCTGCATGGCTGCCGACAGAAGGAAATAGCAAAACACAATGACGGGGGTAAAAAGATGCTGTCCCAGACCGATATGAACAGCCCCAACAAGGCTCCTTAAAACAGGGACCGTAAGAAGAAACGGATCACACTAAAGACAACATGAAATTGAGAAACGAAGAGGGGGCTTTTGGTTTCTGTCAGGGTGCAGCCCTCAGCATTGGCCTGGAACTCGCCCAGGTTGCCTGGTGACCTCTCCAAGAACTACACATCCCGTGATCCCCCAGGACTGCCACGTAGCCTGGCTGTTCCCATCCACAACTGGGATAATCAAGTCCTGAGAGCCAAACCATGCAGAACACGTCCATGTGCAGGCAATGAGACCTTCTGAGTGGACCTCAGCTTTGAGTTGGACCTGCCAGAATTCTGCCTAAGAGGATTTAAGAGGAATTCTCAGGAGATGCAGTCTGAAAAATGAACAGAAGTCCGGTGCTTTCCAAGGAAATAGAACAGGCTTAGAGAATATTGATAGCGAGAATGGTTTAAGGCAGTGGTGGCCAAACTTTGGCCGGCCAGATGTTTTGGACCACAACTCCTACAGTCCTTTGTCACTGGCAATATAAGCTCACAATTCTGGGAGTTGCAGTCCAAGAATTCTGGAGGGCCGAACTATGGCCAACTGGTTTAAGGCATCACAGGGGCTGGACTTGATTATCTGTCTATAGAGTCCCTTCTGGCTCTGCAGGATGATGATGATGATGATGATGATGATGATGATGATGATGATGATGATGATGATGATGATGATGATGATATCAGAGCTGGGAACACTAGCCATCCTGGATAAGGGGTGTACAGAGCTGTTATCTGAATAAGTAACTTTTCCCAAGCTCTTATCTATTATTTATTTATTTAATTTAAAATACTTTTATCCCGCCTTTCTCCTTAGAAGGCAGCTCAGATCAATAACAGCACAATTTTCAGAAGCTAAAACAATAGGCATGCAAAAGTCATCAAGTATCAGGTTAAGGACGGCCAAGAAAATCAACACCAAGACACATTTAAAGTGCAAATATATATTGAACAAATAAAGGCAAACATTTTTTTCGGCAGGAGCTGGTTACGTTTGAGGAACGTGGGACTTGGTTTTGAACCTTACTGGGTAGCTTTAGACAGGGCACGGCCTCTCCGATCAAACTGTGCTCCAGTCTGGGCCAGTATGGGTTGGTCTACCTCACAGGGCAGTTGTAAAGACTACTTGGGCTGGGTATCTGCCAAGGGTTCCGATCACCTGAAATCCACTCCTAAATGCCAGGTAAACCACTCTCCACTGGGCGGCCCAGATTAAGAATTCTGACACGGACTGAGTTCGTGCATATCTATCCTCCTCAACTTTGTCTGTACATCAGCCCTAAGAGGTAGGATCAGCAGACAGAATCATAGAATCATAGAGTTGGAAGAGTTAGGGTTAGGGTTATGCTGCCACACAGAGGGTGGTGGAGTCTCCTTCTTTGGAGGTTTTTACAGAGGCCAGCACAAGGTCAGGGAGAGAGTCTTCTGGACTTTGCAGAGACTCAAATCTGGTTCTCCTCAAGTCCACTGCATTTACCTCGGAGCCAGGCAGCCTCTCCAAACAGGCAGGCCCCCGGGGCAAACCCCAGCTCACCTGCCAGCGCCAACACAGTCTCCTTGAAATAACTGACGGTGATATCCTGGATGGAGCTGACCGCTTCCTCCGCCTGTTCCGTCCACTCCTTAGCTTCTTTCTTCAAGGACTCTACCCTTTTGGGGCCCAGCCGGTCAGCCTGCAAGGCTTTCTGCAAAAGAAAAGTCCCATTGAAAGCAATCATTCAGGAGTTGGGGGAACGATGCCAACCATATCATGTTATCTTTAAGATGAGCTTTATCTACTTTGATTTTTATTGGATTGATTGTATGTGATCATTTATATGCATTAATTCTATGTGATTGTGCCTTGTATTTTCATTATTTTATTTTAATTTATTTATTTATTTCTAGTACAGTGTTACCTTGTATAAAGTAATTAATTTGTTCCAAATGAAATTATGTTAAGCAAATTTTCCTTTATACAAATTCCCATAGGAATGCATTGAAAACGGAGTAATCCCATTTTATGTTGTACGGATTCTCACCATAGAATTTCCCCTATCTCCGGGATTTTTATGTTGTACAGATTTTATGTTATACAAGCTGTTTGTTATAGAAGGGTCCACTGTATTTTTATCCTGCCTTTCTCCTTGGAAAAGGACCCAGGGTGGCTTTACAGTAAGGAGGGACAATATACAGTTCATTACAATTAAGACACAATCAGTCTGAGAACCAGGAATTTTAGGGGTATCTTGCAACATTAGAAGGCAACATTAAAACTAACAATTGATAACAGAGTATCAATGCAATCACACAAGGAGAGATATAAACACAAAGTTATAAGTGGTTATAAAAACAAAGTCTGTGTAGCCATGTGTGGTAGGTTCATAAAAAGACACAGTATATACTCCCTCATTCAGGGAAAGCTTGCCTGATGAGGAAGGTCTTTGCCTGTTTCTGGAAAGACAACAGAAATGGGGCAGTCCTGGCCTCTAGTGGGAGGGAGTTCCAGAGTCTGGGTGCAACAGCTGAGAAGACCCTTTCATGGGCTCCCACGAGATGTACCTGTGAGGGTGGTGGGATGGAGAGAAGGGCCTCTCCTGATGACCTTAACACCCGAGCTGCTTCATACTGTGAGATTCAGTCTCTGAGGTAGCTTGGACCCAGGTCATATAGTGCTTTATAGGTTAAGGTTAGCACTTTGAATTGTGCCTGATAGCTGACTGGCAGCCAGTGTAGCTGCTTTAGTAAGGGTGTAATGTGTAACCTCTTGGAGTGGCCTTACTGCCAGATGGGTGGTATAAAAAAATCCAACGAAGGAAGCAATCATAGAATGACAGGAATCACAGGAACATGCAAGCAACAGTAGGACCCCGGTATCTGCTGGGAATTGGTTCCAGGCCTTCCTGTGGATAATGAAAACCGTAGATAAGAGAGAATGCCTACCCACCCATCTCCAAACTGATGTTTCTAGACAGCTTGCTTTATGGCTGCTGTTTTGAGACAGTAGCTTGTGTTATGGCTGCTGTTTGTGACAGTAGCTTGCTTTACAGCTGCTATTTGTGACAATTGCTCGCTTTATGGCTGCTGAATTATTTAATTTTTCTCCTCTGCCAACCGTGGATAACTGAATCAGTCAGTGGATACGGGTGTCCTACTGTAGTCACTTTTCCATCAGACTTAAGAGATGCCAAGAGAAGAACCCTTACCAGCATTTCCAGTCTATATAAGGTGGCCAGTTCGCGCATGTCCCTAAAAGGCTGCAGTAAATATTGATAGAATTCAGTCGCCACCGTCACCAGCTCCCAGTAGGCATCATCCTCCGCCTTGCAGAGCTCCATTAAGTCAACCAACTTCTCGGCACCCTTGTGTTGGTGGAGAACCTACCAAGGGCAGCAGAGGCCTGGAATTAAAAGGGGTGATGTACGCTGCTCAAGAAGTGACCGTGAATGGCCAACGAAAAGACAAATGGGAAGATGGAGAGGAAACTATAATACTTGAGTTGTGTGACATTTTGTGGCAATGCCCATGTACTGTACCTCTGAATGCCAGGGGTACAGGAGAGAAGCAACCAGAGAATGTTCACGCCACAACACTCCGAAGTAGCCCGCCCGCCAGCCCAGTTGCCTTCCATCCCTGCAATGGGAAACAGGCCCGAGCCTGCTGAACAGCACAAGTAAACAATCAAATCAATCATTGGACTTGCAGGTACTTTGGTTTTTAATTGCAGATTGCACTGTTATAAATTGCGAACAGGAGGGGCAAAGACTCGTGTCATTAGATGCAAAGGAAGCAGAATTCTGGCCATGTGCACCTGGCAAGTAAAACTGACATCTTCCTGCTGACAGAGCTGATTGCTTTTTATTCCAGCTGTGCACGGTCACAGCAGTCGACGCGAGTGACTCAGATTTTTGCCATTTCTAGCAGAGCTACTGAAAAAGGCAGTCAAACAATGGAAGCTCTTGTTTACGGTGAGGAGGCTGTTCAGAGGAGGGGAAAGCCAGGCAGCTGTGGGGTGGACTGAACTCAGAGACATAAGAACACAAGAACATCCAGGCTGGAAGTCATTCTGCCCTTTGAGAGGTGGCTTTGGTCACCTGCTGAAGTTATTTGTTCACCACAAGCACACAAATCAGGCTTGTTCCTCACCTCAAAACTACAGACAGATCAAGTAATCAAGTGACACTCCTTGAGGGTATGCTATCTCCAGCCTCAAGGGATGGGCAGGTGGGGGGGAATGGCGTTGACTATTGGGCTCTGCTGCTGTGGTGTACAGTGTTGGACCAGGACTCAGGAATAGAGGAGATCAAATCCCTGCTCAGCCACAAAACACCCTTGGGAGGTAAGGATGGTGAAACCCACTTAAACATACCACACAACCATGACAATCCTACAAAGGTCCCTGTTAAGTCAGGCATGACTTGATGGGGCACAACAACAGCAATGACACAGCTATCTCTGTTTCTTCTGTGACACAGAGACTACCCCATTTAGCTGTCTGGCAATGGAAGGCATGATGTTCTATTACCTTCTTTGTAGACTGTATTCTCTGAAGGCTTATCCCTCCAACCGCTATGCAACACTGCCACATGTAGCTGCCACTGGCTTTTTAATGGCCCCTTCCAGCATCTAAAATTACCTCCAGCCTCCTTTCATGCCCAGGCGGTCTGGTCTGCTTCCCACCCATAAAGGAGCCTATGAGCGTTTTCCTCAGAGTGGAAATAAATGTTTTATATTTGAAGAAACTTTTCTGCCACTCTTGCACCTTTTGCTAGTGGTTATGCCGCAGGAAACCAAAATCTGTCACATTGCTTGCTGAAGCAATTGGGGGGGGGGAGAACCACCACCACCACCATTCTCATTGCATTCCCAAAAGCTCAGGAAGCACACAACACAACTTGCAACACCAAGATGCACGCTCACCAACACTCTTACATCAAATAAAGCCTTGTCTGAGATAAGACTTCATCTCAGGATCTAGGAAGCCTGCCTACCATTCTGTAGTCTCTTTGCCTGTTGTTGTGCTTAGACTTTGGAACAGGCTTTGACACTCTGAACCCCACAGTGCCGAGCCCAGACCTGCAAATGCTGGCCTCCCATACAGAGCAGGTGGCTTTGCTTCTCAAACTAAATCTGACTCAGTCCAGTAACTGGCAGCCAGTTCTGTAGACAACCATCTCAGAATGACACCCACTGAGAAACCAGTAGTGCCTCAAGGTGCTCTCTCTCTCTCTCTCTCTGTTGAACCAACACAAATGAACGACCTCTTCCATCCAGCGATGTGTTCAACACAAGGGCGTTGTGCTGTGACGTCACTACTAGAGATGGGCACAAATAAAAAAAATGACGTTTCATTTGTCGTTTGTAGGGTCCGTTTCAGTTCGTTTCCGTTTTTCGCGAATTTTTGCAAAAAAAATGTTTTCGTTTTCGTTCGTTTCGTTACCATTTCGTTACCATTTATTTCAATTTTTTGTGATTTTTTTAGCATTGAAAGCAGTTCACTGTATTGCAGTAACGAAAACTAAACGCACAAGAAAATGTTCGGTGTTTCTGTTCGTTTCGTTTCATTTTGGAGACAAAATTCGTTTGTCATTTCGTTGCGTAATGAAACAAAAAAACGAAAACGGACACGAAAAATTGTTCGTTTCGTGCCCATCTCTAGTCACTACTGTCACAGAACCAGAAGAGAAAAATAAAACAGAAGTAATATAGGTCATTGTTAATATCTGTTCAATGGACCCTGATCTGCCATGGTCCCCATTCCTCATTTGCAGGAGACTCGGAATCATCGGCTGTAGTTCTTAAGGAGAGCACGGGAGCTTCTGAGCTGTGAATTCTTGGTATTTCCAATACTATCAACCAGTAACAACTGAATAATGAAGATTAAAGGTGTGCAGATATTTTCACTGGGGCTGTAACTTCCAGGGTCGCCTGAGAGATTCTGGGAGATGCGGTCCACAAATGGACACATCTCTCATGGCAACGTCTTCCTAGTTCAGGGACAACTCTTCTTATTTTATCCCAATTAGTAACCTGACCTTTGGCCCTCCTGATCGTGGCTGAAGAGGCTGAAAAAACCAAGACAGAACATTAAAGAGACAGCCTTAACACAATTTCTGTTTGTCAAAAGGAAATGTCTAAAAACATTAAGAATAAAAAAAGTACCCCAAAGCAAATGAATACCTCCAAGAGGCAACCAGACTGGGATCAAGCAACGAGACGTCAAAGCAAACCACGCTTTTATGCATACACCTGGCAGGGAACTAATATCAAAAGGGAGTACAGTGGTGCCTCGGATAACGATGGTAATTCGTTCTCCGAGGTTAGTTGTTATCCGAAACACGTCGTTATCCGAAACGCAGTTTCCCATAGGAATGAATGGGAAACTGTTTAATCCGTTCTGGAGACTAGGAAAAAGGCACAGACACCAGATTTTTTGCTCAAAACTCTTTAAAAAGTGCACTTTAAAGGTACAGATGCAATTTCACCTGGGATAACTTTTTTACTGATGCATGCTGGAAATTCATTTATCTGAGGCAGTCCGTAGGGAAAAATTGTTATCCGAGGCAGCCCACAGGAAGATTCGTTATCCAAGGCAGCCCATAGAGAAAATTTGTTCTCCAAGGCAGACTTATACCTAGGAATTGCGAATCATTATCCGAGGCAGCCCATAGGGAAAATTCGTTATCAGAGGCAGCCCTATACCTGGAGATTTGCACTCGTTATCCGAATTATTCGTTATCCGGGGCAGTTGTTATCCGAGGTACCACTGTATTTGGCAAGCTCCTTTTAATACCTGTGGGCAGTTGGGAGGGCAACCCCAGCAACCCTTGCCATCACTGGCCAATGGGAAGGAATCTCTAGATGGGCAGTCCAACCAGACAGGGTGTTTTGAAAAACTTTTAATGGGGGAGGGGGGTATCCTACTGGTGCCAGGACTTGGTAGGGTCCAAGCCTTAGGACTTTCTGAGTAGCAGAGGTTCTCCTTATCTAACAACCTTTGCCACCTTCCCTGTTTGCTCAGAATTTAGCAATAATTCCCCCTATAACAGAAACAGATTTCCCTTGGAAGAGTGACAGGATGCAAGCTATTTGAGGGCATTTGGATCGGGAATGGGCCATTCAGAGCCATTAGCTTCCTCAAAGACCTGCTCCGTAGATCCAGCTGCCTAGAATTTTGGACTCGCTCGATGGAGGAGCGTCGCCTACCACGAGTGACCCCCTCCACGTCCCGAGGCACCAACCCCGGCCTGAGACCTCTCCGAGCTGGGGAAGAGACCGTTTGAGGGCCAGGAGACGCTCGGAGACCGCCACCCCGTGTCCGGGACGGGCGCCCCCCGCCCCCCTCTCCCAGCCACCTACCGACCTTCCTCAAGGCCTCCTTGGCGCCGCTCAGCCGCCCTTTCAGCGCCTTCCTGCGGAACTCGTGCATGTTCTCCAAGTACTCCTCCTCCTCCTCCGGATCGTGGCCGAAGAGGGCGTCCAGCAGGACTTTCCGGCCGCAACACTCCAAAGCCCAGCCCAGGTACTGCTCGAGGCGGCGGCACAACGCCTCCAGATCGGCCTCGGGCAGCACCGGGCAGCGGGGGAAGAGGAGCGCCCAGAGGCCGCCCCCGGGGCCGCTCAGGGCCGGCGGCAGGGCGGGGAAGGCGCCCTCCAGGCGCGGCTCCAAAGCGGCCAGCTGCCGGTGGAGGCCGTGCAGGGCCGGCGGGGAGTAGGAGCCGGCCCAGCTCACCGGGGGACCTTCCTCGCCGCCGCCGCCGCCGTCGGGCCCTTCCTGGCCGCCAGCGCCCGTTTGCTCTTGCAGCGTCCGGTCGTGGCAAGTGACGGCGAACTTGCTCTCCACCGGGTTCCAGGCCACCAGGAAGCGCAGCTTGTGGGGCGGCTCGGGCTGCCCGAAGAGGTCCTCCCGCACGGCCACCCACCCGTCCAGGCTGTCCGGCTGCGCGTCTTCCGCCTCCATGGGGGGCTGATCTCAGGCGACTCGCCCGGCCGGCTCCAGCCGATGCCGGGCCGGGCCAATGGTGGCGGCTTAAAAAGTAAAAAGTCCCCCCCCACACACACACCACCACCACCACCAAGGGAGCGCGGACACCGCTTTTCCTCCCCGTGCGGGGCGCCCTTTGATCTTCAAAGGCCTTTCCCGACGTTCGAGAACGCCCGGAAACTTTGTTGCCCCTTTCGCAAAAGAGAAAGCAAACAGACTTGTTTGTGACTTTTTTTTTGATGCCGTCACGGCAAACAGCCCTCCTGATTGGCCGGTTGGCCTTCCCGGGGAGGAAAGAGGAATTCCCCCCCCTCCCCGTTTTTCCCGGGAAGCGCCTTGCGCGCCTCCCTCCGCTGGGCGCTGTGGGCGTTTATACACGACCCCTAAGCTGCGCTGCAAATGGCTCCCAGCTCCGGAGCTTAGAAATGTTTCCCCACCAGCTCCGGAGTTTGGAGACAATTAAGTGCGACCCCGCCCACTTTAGCGCGACCCAGCGCATTTTTCATGTACCTGCTCTCTGCAGGTGAAAAAAATTTGATGCGGATAAGAGTGCTGGGCTCTCCTGGCTTGTCTGTTGTTGTTTTTGCCTCCCACCCCTTTAAGAGCCCCTTGAGAAGAAACCAGGAAGTAACGGGGCTCGTGGCAACTTCGACCGGCACAGGCAGGTTAGTAAAGGCTTCTTTTGTCCTTTTTTCCCTCCCTCCCCTCACGCCGACAGGAGCAGGAAGTGCTGAGGGGTGGGGACGGAGGAACAGAAACGAACCCCCAAGATCTCTGGTCCGAATTTAAGGGACCATCGGATCTTAGGGGTCGTGTGAAAAGACCCTTTGAGAGGCGCCGGAGAGTGGAAGCGGGACTCGTCCTGGATCTCTCCACAACCTGCGAGCATCATCTCAGGAGTGCCTGAGGGAGCCTTGGGGAGAAAGACCAGCCCGGCCCGGGGAGACTTTTTGGCTCGGCGCAAGCCGGGATTCTGGATCGGCGCTTTTACGCGCAAGAAAGCGGAAGACGGGCACTTCCAGTCGAAATGTTCCCAAAGGGCTCCTTGGTCTGATTGCTAATTTTGGACCCGACTGTCCAGAAGGAATGATCTGGAATCAGCATGAGCTCTCATTTCTACAGGACAAAACGGAATTGGAGGACAGCTCAGGAGGGAGAATATTTATTCCACCCATGTTCCACCTCCATGACAAACATTCCTGGACTTAGCAAAAAGAGAAAAAGAAAAGAAGGCACAGTATCGAGGATCTGAGAAACGGAACCACTCACGCCCCATGCACTGTGGTGTTCCAGAACTTGGAAATCAAGTTTTTGCTGTCCCAATCAGGTAACAAAAGCAGATTTGAAAAAAATCTGCATAAAGCCGGCTCCATGAAGTGTGAGGCCTCTGACATTTCAACTGGTGTCTAAAGTTTCCTTGTCCTGCTGTTGCTTCTCCTGCACATTTTCCTGTCTTTGGAAAATAAAGATGCATTTTGGAATTCTTTGTGTGAACGGGAAACTCAACAGGGTTCTTAACACAGATTAAATTCCAGGGGATTTCTTTTACAACAGATCCCTTATTTTTTTCATTTGTACACGTGCAATCAGGGCTTCTCTTGGCCAGATCGAGAGGCTGGTTTACGCTTACATAAATGAAACCGTGCAAACGGTGGCACCAGTTTGCCACTCTTGGACAAGCCCAAGCTGGCAGCCATTTTCTCGTTGAGGGAACTGTTAGGGACCTGCAAGTTTTCTCACTGTTCTTTGTGTGCATCACTTGCCAAGTTGGTTTATAAATTTAAGAAACAAGGTAGCAAATAAAGCTACAACGATAAAAGGGAAGAGAACAACAAACACATTTTTTTTAAAAAAAAAAAAGCTCATTTTTTCCGTCTGGATAGCTGAGTGGTTTAGGTACCAGGTTGGGAGTTTGATTCCCCAGCAGTGCCTCCTGGGAGAAGAGCCAGCCTGGGGGGCCTTGGGCGTCCTGCACAGCCCCAGGGTGTCCTCAGAAGAAGGGAAATGGTAAACCACTTCTGAGTCCTACCTAGAAAACCCAGAAAAAAGGTCACTGTAAATCAAAACTGACTTAACAATGCCTGCTTCTTATTAAAATGTCTGCATAGCTCCATGCTTTAGGTATTTGGCAGAGATTGGGAGTTCAATTTATTATTCATTATCATTTATTTTTATTCATTTTTACAGCTTATATGCTGCCCACTGGGTGGTTTTGATTTGACTCAGTGTGCTATAGTTCAGAGACTAGACTATTCAACCGGGATCTGCAAAATTCAACTTCCAATCTTCATTAAACCTGCTTCGGCCACTTAAAAACCTACCTCACAAGATAAAATGAGGGAAGATGCATTGCTTAAAGTCATGAGACCAAAGACAGGAACATAAGTAAATAAATATTCTCCCAGACAGGGGCTGGACTCAGAGATTCACAGGGTCCCTGCCGGCTCTGCAATTCTAAAATTATTGTTCTAAAAAAACTTATCAAAAGCACGGCATGACTAATGAATCCCTCTATATTTTTCAAACTTGCTGAAGCTCACTCTTATTTCCTCCATAGGCAGGAAGTTGTGAAGCGGTCTCAGGGGATTTTAAAAGGTCCAAACCCTTATCTTTTCTCAGCTGATTTTTAGATCTAAAGTTCTTCTCTATGACACATGAGAAGCTTTTGCTAGGGGGACAGCTGAAGCTGGTCTATATTTGTCATTCAAGCTCATTGCTCGTGCCCTGGCATCGGAAAAAAGCCACGGACTAGAATTACAGCCCCGTCTTTGGTTTTAGGAAGAAAAGGTGATCAAGAAAGGGCCATTAACCAAGGTTTGATGGGGGAAAATAAATGAAAAAGTTACAGTCTTTTGCCCCTTGGAAGAAACTATGGATCCTTAATACTAAAGGCAAGTTTTAATAAGCAGCATTCTGTGTTTTTAGAAGGTTGTTGATTGCAGTTACTTAAATGTGCTGTGGATATTTTTAAACCTGGTCATGCAGCATGTATCCTCTCTCTCTCTCTCTTTCTCTTTTAAAACCCTTTGCTGAAGGCATACATGGCGGATAAACCTTGAGCCTGATGACAGCAGCCGGACTGCAGAGGCTGGGATAACTTTCTGCAAACTTTTTAAACAACTATTTTGAAAACTGCTTGCTCGTTGAATAGTTTATGTTTTGTGGAAGTGGAATTTATGGCTTTGCACAGTCAAACACATTTAAGATTTCTTAGCCTTCCTACGCTTAAAAACCTATTCTTAATTCCTCCAAACTAGACCCCCCCTGAATCAATGGAAATTTGGCCCACCTAAATTTAGGCAGAATTGCATTCATTCAAATGGTCTACCCTGATTGGTACAAACAGACAGATTTGCACTTAAATCAGGCACCTTGAATGGAAAACTCCCAGGGCTGCTAATCCAAAGATATTAAGCAAGGTTTTTTGTGTTTAATTGATTGGTTAATTTGATTCAACTCTGTACAGTATTCTTAATTCCCCCACCCACCCACCCACCACCCACACATTTTCTGGGACCAACAGCTATCTGGTTCTTTGCACCAGACCTGAAGATCTTGTGGCCTTTTTGTGCCTCAGCGTCTCTAAACCCAAGACCGTTCAGATCAGCCTCCAACAATCCACGATGGACCCCCCGCCCAACCTGGCCCTTACACCCAGCGAGCAAGGAAGCCCCCGACTTTACCACCTGGAGCTATATGACTCCGCTGAAGACCTGGAGATGGTTTTGGAACCTTTCCGAAGACGGGACCTAGCTGTGCACGAGAAGAGGAAGGCGCAGGGCTCAGAGAAGCCGGCGGTCTCTAGTACGGATTCTAGCGACCCTCTTCTAGACAATGAGGAAACAAGCCGTGACAAGGACGGTGACCCTAGGAAGAGCTACGATGGAGGTGACAAGTGGCCCATCAAAGATGCTGGTACCTACTGCCTGACATGCTGTGTTCCCATTAGAGCCCTTGACCAGCAGCCAAACAGACACGACGACCACGAGGTCATACCCCTTGCCAGCATGGTTGAAATTGCACGGGTAAGGCAGAGGGAAGGGAATCCCTTCTGGGAGGAGTGGGAGATGTTGGCTCTAATCAATAACCTTCTTGCATGCTGAACCCATTGCATTTTGACAGGAAGAGCTTCAGAAGAACATCCGCACCCTTGAAAAACAGATCACTCACCTGGAGCACTTTTCAAGCCACTTGGAGGAAATCTTTATCACCGTGGAGGTGAGACACGCCCAGCAGCCAATGAAGAACCAAACAATAGCACATCAGTCCAGCTCTAGCGTTTCACAGACATATGGCAGTTTCAGCAGATCCTTATGTCTGAGAAACCAGAGCCCATGTTGATACCCAGAGAACCTGTTGAGAAACAAAACAAGCTGATTTAGAATATTGTAGGCAGTGTGAAAAGCACTCATCATGATAATCAGATGTATTCCACACTTCAGGAATTCCCTCTCCAGATGATGCACTGGCTGTAATGTGTAGTCTAACCCTGCTGTTGCAGGTTCCCAAGATTTATTTTTGTTTTTCACTTCAGCTTCAAAGCTTTAAAGGGGCGTGGTGGCTCAGTGGACTAAGGCTCTGAAAACTGTTGGCTGCTCAGCAGTTCGACTCCCAGGTGCCACGCAGCGGAGTGAGCTCCCGCTGATACCCCCAGCTCCTGCCAACTTAGCAGTTCAAAAGCATGTACTGTAAATGCAAGTAGATAAATAGGTACTGCCATAACAAGTGGGAAGGTAAAACAGTGTTTCCTTGCAGCCATGCCAGCCACGTGGCCATGGACTTGCACAACACCGGCTCTTCGGCTTGAATACGGAGATGAGCACCGCCCCTAGAGTCAGACATGACTAGCATGCATGTGCAGTGGGAACTTTTACTTTTACCTTTTTCAAAGTACCCAAAGCCTATAGCCTGTTGCAAAAAACCTCCTGCCAGATCCAAAATTATAATTTATGAAGAAGCTGTAATTCCAGCTAAAGCCACATTATGCAGGAAGGAAGGTGGAAAAAGACAGGGTAATAGCAGGAATTGCATTGAGATGCAGAAATATCAAAAAGTGAGAAAAAGCATCAATGAAGGTGAGGCAAAGTAAAACATTAAATATAGGTAAGATTCCTTGGCCACACAACCTGTTGCATATATTTTGATTTCCACACTGGACCTGACCATAGAGAAACCAGCCCTAAACTTAGACCTGTATAACTGTTTGCTTCATCATTGAACTCTAGTGCACCAGGTTCTAGTACAGTGGTGGTGAACCTACGGCACGGGTGCCAAAGGTAACCCTTGGAGTCCTTTCTGTGGGCACCCGACATCACCCCTTCACAGCCACTTGCATTCAGGTTAAATTGCTGTATTGGCACGTCATGAAAAAGTAGTGGGTTCCGAATCGCAGTTTGGGCACGCGCTCTCTAAAAGGTTCGCTGCATGTGCTACATCCAGCTGTAAAACGGCCAGGACACAATGACAATCAAATTGGTTTGTGCATTGGTCTTAAGTTTTATAATGTACAGCAGGTGCATCCTGAAAAGAAATCTCCTATAAGCTTCAGGGATAAACTCTTAAATCCTGTACAAAATGCCAATCCTTTCCAGGAGAATTTTGCCAGGCAGGAGCAGACTGTTGAGAGGCGTTACGAAGACATTATGCAGACCCTGGAGCAAAGGTACGAAGAGAAGATGCAAGCTTTGGGGGAAGAAAAGAAAGAGAAGCTGGAAGCCTTGTACGAGCAGTTAGTCCAATGTGGAGAAAGCCTGGACACCTGCAAGGAACTGATGGAGACCATTGAAGAGCTGGGCCAGAAGGAAAACAAAGTAGATGCAATAGAGGTAAAGATGCCTAGATCGTGGGAACTGGGGGCGGAGGGGCTTCTTTGGTCGTTGGGTTCAAAGGTTGACTGCAATTCCCAGAAGCCTTCTCCACTTGGCTGTGCTGGCCAGGATCTCTGGGTGATGTCAAAATGTTCTGCTTATAGCAAAATGTTCTGCTTATACCTCCCCATACCAATTCATGTAGTCCCTGGGTGGTTTACAGTTTAATTACAGTATGCAGGCTACACATCCTCCTCCCCCCCCCCCGCAAACTGGGTACTCATTTTACCAACCTCGGAAGGATGGAAGGCCGAGTGAACCTTGAGCCTGTTGCCTGGGACTGAACCTCAGGTCGTGAGCAGTTTTAGCTACAGGACAGGCATTTATCCACTGCACCATGGTACCATGTAGTCCAAGAACACCTGGGTTACCCAAGGAGAGGAACCACTGGTCTAAGGGCCAGGTTGGTCCAGTAAAATAGCAGAGGAGCTATGGAGCAGATTTTGTTATTATGTTAGTAAGCATACTTGCATTTGGTGGATATTATTTTTTATTTATTTGTTGTTGTTTAAGTCGTGTCGGACTCTTCGTGACCCCATGGACCAGTGCACGCCACCCTCCTGTCTTCCACTGCCTCTCAGAGTTCGGTCAAATCCATGTTGGTTTATGATTATATAATTACTGCCAAGAACAAAGAGAGAGACACAGCAAGGAAGGAAGGAAGGAAGGAAGGAAGGAAGGAAGGAAGGAAGAAGGAAAGAAAGAAGGAAAGAAAGAAAGAGAAAAGAAAGAAAGGAAGGAAGGAAGAAAAAGAAAAGAAAGAAAGAAAGAAAGAAAGAAAGAAAGAAAGAAAGAAAGAAAGAAAGAAAGAAAGAAAGAAAGAAAGAAAGACACTCCCATGGCGGGCCTGATCCAAGCCAGTTCCCACCTTCCATGTGTACTTGGCCAGATTAAACATCTTGAGTTGAACAAGATATGCTTAATCTAGTGCATAGTTGAAAAAGCCATGGGTTTGCGATGGGATTAGTGCCATGTACTTTGCAATGTGTCACAGATGTTCCTGGGAACAAATGCAGCACATCCAAAATGCACTCTACAGATTTTGCTGATGGATGGGTTTAATCCTGACGCCAGAGCATGGGCTGAGCCGCCCTGCAGCGTTGCTCTCTCTTATATTGAGAAAGAGAAGGTCCCAATTGTGGCTAAGCAAGGGATGGATGAGTTCCCCACATTTAGCACTTTAACTAACTCAGCAGGTATTGTAGAAAGCTTTTTTGAATAAAGGCAGGCTTCCAGGCAGGTGTTTTCCTGGAGAAAATAAGGTTTTTCAGGATCTTAAGAGTGATCAGCCTAATTTTGTTGAGTGATGAAAGAGACAGGGTGGAGTGAGGAGCAGGCTTTTAACACCATCAAAGCAGTCCTTGAGCAAAGGTGAAAGAAAGAGGGGGGGGGAGGGAAACACTGCATCTCACCAGCCATTTTCCACTGAGACTTTGTGTGAGCAATAATTCTTTCTCCTCTTTGTAGTTTTGCCACCTTGGGAGGAGGGTTCTCTCTCTCTTCCAAATAATCACTCTTTTTGGCTCCGAAGGGACATGGGTGTTGTAACTCGTAATCCTTTTCATTCCTTTTTTCTTTTCTCTGCTTTTCAGACCGCTGTGGCTACAATTCACAGGTAACATTAAAGGCTGACGTGTTTAGAAATTCCCATCCAGGATGTTTGAGAATGCTATGCCGATGGTTGTCCCCTTTATTTACTTCATTTCCTCTCCCCTCCCGCTTCGAACGGCTTCGAGCCCAAACAAACTGCTAGCCAAACAAGACATGGCACTTCCTTTTTGCTGCAACTTCTGTTTTTAAATATGTGGCCTTAATATGGCTAAACTGCATGCCTGTTTCTTTCATTAAATCAGTTGGAGAGTTAATGGAATGCAAGCGGAGTGTAGAAGCATATAATTGAAGCTTGGGCATGTGTGTTCATGGCTGACCAGAAGTCCTAAAGCTCTTCTGTAATGTAGTTTGTGTGTGTGTGATTTTCACAGACTGAAGCTATTCCTGAAAAAGGAGGTAGATGTAGATGTCTCAACGCCTCCAGATTTTGAAGTCCGAGTCATAGATTTTTCTGAAATTCAAGGACTGATGGAGTCTGTTAAGTCTATCCCAGGTCTCTTTATTATTACTCTTATTATATTTATTTCTGGTTTCAGGAGAACTAGCTCAGTTTTGCTCATGTGGGATTTAATTATGAACAGAATTCTTTAGGAGTTGCAGAGTTAGGACAGGGGATGGAAGGCAAAGTCTTTGGGCAGAGTGCAGCACGGCTAACGGCGTTATAAGACACTGGATCCTGTATTTTTGTCAAATAGCAGTAAATTCATTATGGCTTAGTGCGATCAACGCTGACTTATTATACCTAAACCCTATTGTGGAGGACGGTTTTGGGAGAAGTTGGTGGCCATTCCCCCATTTTCAAAGAGGGTGCCTGTAAAATAAAATTAAATATCTGGAAAGTAGCCTGCAAGGCATCTTCAATGAATGTAGCATGATGAGAAGAGGAGGAGGAGGAGGAGGAGAAGTAAGATGGTTATGTGCAGCTTTTTCAAAACCATGCTCCAGGATTAAGTTATGCCATTTTACCCCACCAGACAGCCGTCTTTCAATGGACAGTGGGTTTCGAACAGCTGCTGGTTTCCTTTGTTGGTACCTTTTTGGATTAGGGGCAGTTTGTGAGGTTCTCCGAGGGACATTTAGGCAGGACATGGCCCCCCCGAGGTTTTTAAAAAATGACATTATTGCCATAAGGTTAGTAAACAGATTGCCTTAATTATTCTTCTTCCAGCTCCTTTGCCCCCCTGTGCCCCTGCCATGAACCCTCAAAACCCCAACTCCGCTACTGGCACGTCCGTGCGCGTCTGCTGGAGCTTCTTCTCGGAAGACCTTGTTGAAAGCTACCAGCTGTACTACAAACGGATCAGCAACGACACGTCGAAGGAGGAGCAAAGCGGTAAGGTGGCGGAGACCAGACGAGATTTTCAAGCAAGGGCAAATAGCGCTGTCTTCTCGGTAGATCTGGACATTTCCGGCACCTGCGATTGAAACTGCAGCCACCTGAGGGCACAAAGAGACTTTAGATTTAACTCACCATGAGAAATGAACCATGTGTCAGTGAGCCCTTTTACACCACCCCTAAGATCCGCTGGTAGCTTAAATTCGGATCCCCCCAGCCAGATATCATGAGGGTTTTGTTCCTCTTCCTGTGTTCCCACCCTTCCGCACTCTGTTGCTTCTGTCTGTGGTGAGGGAGAAAAAAAGGGAGAAAAAATGCAGGCTCACCTCCGCCTGCTGTCGGAGCAGCCCCGTAGGGATTCCTGTCTGTTAAAGAGGCGGCAGGGACAACAAAAACAAACAGAAGGTGAGAAGAGCCCAGAGTCCACAGCTTTACAATCCGCATCGGAAAATGTTTTACCTCCAGAGACCAGGTACTTGTAAAGTGCGCTGGGGCGCGCTTAAGTGGGCGTGGGTGTACTTTTTTTTTTTTAAGTCCGCTGCTGGTAGGAAAACAATTTTGTACTCCGGATCTGCAAGTGTTTTGCACCGGATTTTAGGGGTTGTCTAAAAGGGCTCAGTGTTGGAGAGATGGGGTTCAGGCAGAAGCCCATGCTTGAGTCCTGAGGGACTGTCCACAAAACGAAGCAAGCTAATTTGCAGAACCTAGGAGGCGGATGCCCAGCACCACTTGAGGGAAGCAAATCTGTGCTTGCCTCACCCCTAGAAAGAAGGACCGCAGCATTCTGGCTGAGTTGCAAGAGGGCCCAGTTATTTTGTGGCACTCTCAACAGAAGGAGGGGGGAAAGGGTTGAAAATAAGAACAAGTTTTAGAGGAAAGGCTGCCCTACAGGTTCATTAACTGACCAAATGAAACACAAATTATGAAGTTAATGCTTAATGCAAAATAATGCTTTCGTGAATGTGCAGAAAATAATGATGACAAAGCCTTCATGAAGGAAATAATTGCATGTGGAAGACCATGTAGTCAAGATGCCACTTCATTTCCTGTGTTGCCTCCGTTTTGTCAAATAACCCCCTCAGAAATATGTATGTACAGTAGACCCTCTTATAACAAATGGTGTGTATAACATAAAATCTGTACAACATAAAAATTCCAGAGATAGGGAAAGTTTGCTTAACAGAATCAACTATGGGGCGAATCCGTACAACATGAAAATAATTGTGATTAGGGATCACTCTGTTTTCAATGCATTCCCATGGGAAATTTGTATAAAGGAAAATTTGCTTAACATAATTTCATTTAGAACGAATTAATTCCTTTATACAAGGTACCAATGTACTCTGTACTGTTCTGTGTTTAATAGGTGCCTTTGTGTGATTTCATTTTGCAAAAGTACTTTGAATAGGCCTCAATCTTCTTCTCTTGTTGAAACTGTCCCAGCATCAAGGTGTAGAAGGATGCTAAGATCTTACGATGTTTAGAAGTGTGCTTAGAAAATATGCCATTTTAAAATGATATAACGAACCTCACGTTTTCCTACTGCAGAGTTCATGGTACACGTGAAAGAAACCTACTGCAAGGTCACAAATCTTGCACCTAACACCCAGTATGAATTTTGGGTGAAAGCCTGCAACAGAGCTGGTGTCAGCTTGGCGAGTGAGAGCGCTGTTTACATTACCGGTAAATGATTTCCAGATTTCAAATTATCCACTGCTGTTGCCATGCTGTGCCTAATGTTAGGGCCGGCCCTACTAAGCATTCAGAGCCAGCTTTAATAAGGATGCTTCTTATTTACATTTTTAGCTCCTTTGCCACCTGCCATCAAAACTAAAGAGATCCAAAGCTGTGAACATGCCGCGCTGGTGTGTTGGGAGTGCAGAAACACAAATCCAGTTGACTCCTATACGGTCGAAATGTCCAAGCTGACAGATGGAAGAGAGGAGAACTTAATTACTGAGTAAGTTGCCAAGGACATGGCATCCCCTTGTTACCCAATGCCTTCCTTCCACTGTCATTAACCTTTTCTTTCTTCAAAACAAAGCCAAAGGAAAGACTCCCTGTTTGGCCTTTGCCAAAAAATGAACATGGAGTTAAATGTCTAGTAGATTTCTAGTTTTACTGTTAATGGACTGTTTGTTTTTAAGTGGTTTTTTTTTTGTATTGGTTTTATTGGCCATTTTAAATATGATATGTGTCTAATTATTTTAAAATAGCTGTATACTTGCTGGGTTTTGTTTGTTTGTTTTTGCTTTTAAATGTCTCTTGGCTGTTGTAAGCCACCTTGGGTCCTTTTAAGGAGAAAGGCTATGAATGAATGAATGAATTTTGCCACAGCTAGGCAAAAATATTTTCAGTTAGGTATTAGATATATTTGATCAGGGATTTTACTTGAGTTTGTATTTATGATATTGGGTGAGTCAGGTCCGGCCCTACTTAAGAGTAGACCACAGAGGCCAGAATCCTAGTCACTAACAAAGTCACAGAGGGTGTCACGGACGTGTTCTATCACCACTAACAACTTTGCATCTTTGGCTGCAGCCCCCAGGGGGTCCCTTTCCAGTTCAACAATCATCATCATCACCACCACCATCATCGTCAGGCTCTAATCTCTCCAACCAGTCTAGCATTAAGGGCGTTTATACACGACCCCTAAGCTCCGCTGCAAATGGCTCCCAGCTCCGGAGCTTAAAAATGTTTCCCCACCAGCTCCGGAGCTAACAGAAAATTAAGTGCGACTCCGCCCACCTAAGTGCAACCCAGCGCATCTTTCAAGTACCTGCTCTGGGAGAGTGAAAAATTTTGATGTGGAGAGTGCCGGGCTCTCCTCGCTTCTTTTTGTTGTTGTTGTTGTTTTTTGCCTCCCGCCCCTTTAAGAGGAACCAGGAAGTAACTGGGGGTCGGAGCAACTTCCACCGGCACTCCGGAGGTAAGAGTGCATTCTTTTCTCCCTTTTTTTCTCCCTCCCCTCACGCAGACAGAACAAGGAAGTGCGGAGGGGGTGGGAATGCAGGGAGAGCGACAAACCCTCAAGATCACTGGTCTGAATTTAAGGGACCAGCGGATCTTAGGGGTCGTGTAAGTTGCAAAACTGAGCATGTACAGGGTCAATAGGGCTGACTGGTTCTCAGTCTCTTACTCTCTCTCTCTCTGTCCTTGGTGCTTCCCATCCCTACTTAGGAGAGCCTTCTCGTTATCTCCAGTAAATTCTCAACTTTACCCTCTCTTTCTATGCAGGTCCATTGTTGGCATCCCCAACTGTGAAACCTTGATTCAACTGGAGCCTCACCAGAATTACCTCATCTCTGTGCGAGCCCTCAACATGGGGGGCTCCAGTGAAAGGAGCAAGCCTGTCTCCATCCTCAGCACAGGTAATAAGAATCCTAGCAGGACGCTTCACACTTACAATTGCAAAAACGCACCACGAGACCTAGAAAGATGTGGCCCTCTTTGTAGGCAAGTTGCACCTAGCCAGCAATTGCAGGGGCTGAGGAAACCTTGATTTCTTTCTGGCTGATTCGGTCTATGGTTCCAGCCAATGCCATCTTTTGCGGCCAAGGATAACAGGCTGTGGGAATTGTCATTTGAGATAGCGGCAGGGTTTGAGGTTTGTCTCTTGCAATGCACGGAAGCACAGGCGCCAAGCATTGGAATGGACCCCAAGGGTCATCTCATCCTACCCTCTGCAAATACAGGGACTGGTAGCATCCTTTGACAGACAGTCACCCCAACACAGCCAGCCTCATTTCACTTGGTAGCATTGTTTGGATTTGACCGTTGAGCATACAGGAATCAAGGGGTTGGGTATGAGAATAAGTCTTCCCAAGGGAGGGCACCTGCCTTCAGCCCCAGCCTTCTTGCAAAGCCTTCTGAGGGGAGGCAGTCCCCGCATCACCGCTGGTTGGTGTGTGAACGGAGCCATTGCAGAGGCTGCCACTGTAATGTCAGGATTCATTTCCAACGACCCCTTCCAGCCTTCCTCAAATTCTTGCAGGCACCTCCTTTACCCTGAAAACGGAGACCGCGCACCCCTGGCTGTCTGTCCTCGATGATGGATTAACGCTCATGTGCAGCAAGTCAGAGACTCAGAGAAATGATCTGCCCTTTTGCGAGGACAGCTTTACAAGGTACAGGATCTGCCTGCTTCATATGCTCCATTTTATTCCCGTACTTGCTCGTCTACATAAACACACATGATTCCTCTGCCATCTTCTCTCGCTTCTATATTCTATCTTCTCCTTTTCTCTCACTCTTAAGCTTTAACACTCATCACCCCCTCTCCCGGCTCATCTTGGCCCAGGTCTGGAGTCTGTTTTGTGTATCCTACAGAATTTACACCACTGCTGTAAAGCATCATGAACCAAATCATAGCATGTAAATGCACCCTACCCCCAAGAGGCTTAGGCCAATGGTGGCAAAGCTTGGGCACGCCAGATGGTTTAGACCACAAACCCCAGAATTCTGAGCCTGTATTGCCAATGGCTGGGAGGCTAGGGAGGCTCCTCCCCAGAACATCTGGCCCTCCTGCCTCCTCCTTCTCCACCACTGGCCCGGTGGAGGCAAGGCTGGAGGAGGAACTGATGTTTCATTCTACATTTCATTCTGTTGCCCTAAGAAGAAGTGGGCTTGATCCACAAAAGCTTACATTAAAATATAGGAGTTAATCTTTACGGAGCCACATGTTTTTGTCTTTTCTTTTATTTCTTTGGATTTCTTTGGTGTGCTGTTCATACCCTGCCCCCTCTAATTTTAACGGCACTCGTTCTTCAAACTTTAGAGAGAAACATATAAAAGGCAGTGAAGGATCAATGGCCCCAGAAGCCATGCACTGGTAACTCTGCCTCTTGTGGCAGCTAGCGCCCTCACGGCACCGATACCGTTGGCCTCCTCCCATATTCCCTTTTCCTCCAGATGTCCCCGAGAGCAGCTAGGCAATTGCAGAGGGGTGGGGGAAGGTAGGTTGTTTCCCACTTCCTCCCACTGAATGCGGGGGTGGTTGCTGCTGCTCCTCCGGTGGTCGCGGGAGGAGGAGGAGGAGGAGGAGCATCATCTGCCAGGAGGCGGGGCCAAACTGTTGGTTTCTCCCCCAAACCCGGCACACCATGGACAATGTGGGGCAATGTTTATAGAGAGCAATTGGATTGGTTGCACTTAGAACTGGTGAGGCCAAGACAGAGGTCAGACCAGGTGATGCTTTGGGATGCCCATGGTGCCCACATGAGGACAGAGCACACTCCTCCTTCCCTCCTATCCTTTGCTTTCACCCAAGGGTCAGGAGAACGTGCAGCTAAGGCCCCCACCCCAGGGACAGAAAAGAAGGAAAAGGAGGAGGAGGAGGAGGGACAAAAAGGAGGGGAGCACTGGAGAGAGACCACAAACCCCAGAATTCTGAGCCTGTATTGCCAATGGCAAAGGACTGTGGGAGTGGCGGTCCAGAACATCTGGAGTGCCCAAGGTTTGCCACCACTGGCCCAGGCATATTTGGTAGGAACTGATGTTTCATTCTACATTTCATTCTGTTGCCCTAAAAAAGTTTTTGAAAAAGAAAAAGGAAACATTAAAATATAGAAAAGTTATTAAATGATTACATGTTTTTGTCTTTTCTTTTATTTCTTTGGATTTCTTTGGTGTGCTGTTTATACAGTGCCCCCTCTAATTTTAACAAACAGTTTCTTCAAACTTTAGAGAGAAACATATAAAAGGCAGTGAAGGATCAATGGCCCCAGAAGCCGTGCACTGGTAACTCTGCCTCTGGTGGCAGCTAGCAGAATTACACGATACCGTTGGCAGCCATATTCCATTTTACAGATGTCCCCGGACGCTAGGCAAGGAGAGGGGGGGGAAGGTAGGTTGTTTCCCACTTCCTCCCACTGAATGCTAAAAAGTTATCGCCAATCGCTATGGCAACGGTAGCTCAAGCATCATCTGCCAAGTTTTTCAAACCTTTTTCCCCCAAAGGCACACCATGGACAATGAAAATGTTTATAGAGAGCAGGCATTGGTTGCATTAGAAAATGAGGCCAAGACAGAGGTCAGACCAGGTGATGCTTTGGGATGCCCATGGTGCCCACATGAGGACAGAGCACTGTTCACTTCCAGCAAGGGTCAGGAGAACGTGAGCTAAGGCTGCCTAGAAGAGGGAGGGAAGAAGAAGTCGGAAGAGGATGGAGAGGGGGAGAGGTCCAGGCTGGAGTCTTGATCAATCCCAGCCAACATCAGAAAAGTGTTATGTTATTCACTTATTTGTAACTCTTTTCCCTCTCTCAAAAAACTTTTTTAAAAAGAAAAAGGAAAGGCCTAAAATGAGAAAAGTTATTAAATGCCATTAAAAGAGTTGTACCAAGTTATCCACTGCTTTCTTTAAAAAGTGCTATTATTATACAGTGGACCCTTGTATAACAAACAGTTTGTATAACATAAAATCTGATTACTCCATTTTCAATGCATTCCTATGGGAATTTGTATAAAGAAAAATGTGCTTAACATAATTTCATTTGGAATGAATTAATTCCTTTATACAAGGTACCACTGTACCTTATATCATAAGAAGCACAGAAATAAAAGATTTTAAATGATGTTAACTTGAGCTACGTTCAAGACTGTCTACTTTTATATCAATGACACATACCTACTCTGTGTGTGTGTGTGTGTGTGTGTGTGTGTGTGTGTGTGTGTGTGTGTGTGTGTGTGTGTGTGTGTGTGTGTGTTTTCTAAGCATGCAACTAGTCCCTGTTGGTTCAAATAAAATCAAATTCAGAGCCCCGTTAAGATCTCAACAGCTTTGTCCTAAGTTCTGGACAGCTCCAGAGGCTTTGGGTAACCAGGGGATGCAGAGAAGAAAGCCAGCCCATTAAATCGGTCAGCAGCACCTGCTGAGGTTGCCGGCTAAGAGAAGCAGCTCTTTGCGTTGAACCTAACCAATATGCTTCCTTTTCTCAGATCAATTGCCATCTTGGGACACCCGATACCCTTCCTAGGAAAACATTACTGGGAGGTTGACGTGGACGAAAACCTTGGATACTGTGTTGGCGTGGCTTTCGAAAATGTCCCCCGGGACAGCTCTTTGGGTGCCAGCCATTCCTCCTGGTGCCTGAGGCACACGGCCACTCCTCCCAGGTACCCACATCCTCAGGTAGTTTCAGGGGTGACTCCTCTCAGTCACGGTAGCAAGAAGCGTCCTGTGCCTGTGGTTATTCTGTGCCTTGCACGAAAGAACTGTTTGAGAACTAAGCTGCTCACTTCTAGTTTTTGGATGGTGGGTTCCATGGTCCCCCATCACTGGGTGGATGGGAATCGGAGTTCAATAATATATAGAAGGATGCCATTGCCTCTGCCTGCTCTCAAGAGACCTTTTCTCTGATCCCTCAATGACTCGGGGTGAGCCCATGGGAGTCATCATCCTTAATTATTTGGCATGAGATTGGTTGCTGCAATTTCCATAGAAACGTGAATTATTTTGAGTTGTTCCACCTTCTGCCTAGAACAAGAGCATACTTCCTTTGACTGGCTAAATATATGTCTATATATTTAGAGGAGGATAGAATTTGGTGCAGAGAGCGGGTTCATTACTCCTTGCCATAAACTATGCATTCAGAAACAAGGGTGACTGATGCCATAACACTCACTTGGTGGTGTGTGGCTATAGACTTCAGGCAGCCAGGGTACATAAAACCACGTACGTCTCTGTGCCCACTTCCCAAAACCTTTCCAGCACTGAATGAAAGACATGCTAGGAACCAGAAGCCTTTGTCATGATCCAAGTTTTCTAGATGGATGGAGCAGCAAGGGCATTTGGGATGGGAAAAGGAGAGAGTCCCTACTGTTGGGGCAACGTAATCAGACAGAAATCAAGCTTAAGAGTAGAAGACATGCCTGGGGCAACTCATGGCAGTTCCACTTAAGACTGGGAAGGAATCCTCCCTAAAACTACCAGCCAATACGAGACAGAGACAGACTCTTCCTCAAATGCTCCCATATCTAAGGACTTCTAATCTGAACGGCGTCTCTCTTACACTCACAGACACACCTATGAGTTTCTGAACAACGGGGTGACACCAGACATCAGGGTTACTCTTCCGCCCAAGAGGATCGGCCTTCTGTTGGATTACGACAGGGGGACGCTGTCATTTTTTAACACGGATATCGGGCAACACCTGTACACCTTCCACAGCTTCTTCCGGGATTTTGTGTGCCCTTGTTTTGGGGTCGAGGAACCCGGCACACTCAGGATTCGCAATGGGATTGAGATCCCTACGTATGCGGCTTTGTCATGAAGACAGCAACTCTGTATTCAGTTGTAGGACCGGAAATGCCACTGAGCTCAGCAGGTCAGACTTCTGGACAGACACAGATCAACACCAGGTAGGCAGCCGACCTGACCGGTTTGTAAAATTCAAAACCAAGTCAACATCATATCAAGATGGACAATCCATACCAGAAAATGTGGAGATTTAGAAATGAGAAAAAAATATTGAAACAATGTTTCCTTCATCATTGTGCCCTGTTGTTCATGGAACAATAGAATAAAATGCAATAAATAAATAAATGTTCAGAAATTCAGTCCTCCGGGCACCTAACGTCACCTTCTGCGATTCTTGGTTGACTTCTCATAGATAGGCTGACCAACAGGAAATGCACAGAATAACCCTCGGAACGTATCTGCGTTACAGAGTTAGAGCAGTCAGATTAGACGACATCTCTTACGATGATAGGAAACTGTGCAGCCAGTACACAAGGTGGTGCTATTTACTGCCCTGAAAGAGGACAGAGCACAGCTGAAAGGAGAGGCAGGCCAGCACTGTAAGCAAAAATAAATAAATATCCACAATTGGGGGAAAGGAGAAAATATGGTTCTTACCTTCTACCATCTGTTTTTGTTTGTTTGTTTGTTTGTTGTTTTTGATGAACAGCTTCACTATTTTTGGTGCAAACACTTCAAACTAAGACATCTAGCGCCTGGACAGGTCATCTGCTTTCTATATTATGCAGTCACAAATGGAAAGGGGTGGGGGAGAACAGCCTTCATGCGGCACATTTTGCTGCCCTGAAATTTGCCAAGGGCTAGAGTAGCAAGTAGTGTGGTCTGGCGTACAGAGCTGTGGGTTCAAATCTCCCACTGGGCCAGGAAACCCAAGGTTAGCCTTGGGCTTACCTCGTGTTCTAATTCACAAGGTGGTCGCGAGAGTAAAATGTGGATGAGGAAAGGACAGCCATTCAGGCTGACTTGCACTCACTGGAGAAATGCAAGATAGAAGTGTAAATATCTGTAAGCAAATAACATATGACATTGCTTTGTCACATCGGACTAAAGATCTCACAATCTGTCTCTCTCTCTTCTTTGCAGTGAAAATACTGCCAACAAAGTAAATAAACCAACAATTTCCTTCTCTTCCACAAGACACCCAAATCTGTTTTTTGAGGTAACCATGGGCCTTTTCACATGACCCCTAAGATCCGCTGGCCACTTAAATTCAGACCAGAGATCTTAGGGGTTCGTCGCTCTTCCTGTGTCCCCACCCCCTCCGCACTTCCTGGCTGCTGGCTGCGTGAGGGGAGGGAGAAAAAGAGAAAGAAAAGCATGCCGCTCACCTCCGTTCTGCCTTTCGCTCCTGCCGGCAACATTCCAGTCTCTGTAAAAGTAGCTCTTTAAGGGGCGGGAGCCAAAACAACAACAAACAGAAGCGAGGAGAGCCCCGCACTCACTATTGTTACACCGCATCAAGGAATTTTCACCTCCAAAGAGCAGGTACTTGAAAGGTGCACTGGGATGCGCTAAAGTGGGCGTGGTCGCACCTAATTTCCTGTAAACTCTGGAGCTGGTGGGGAAACATTTTTAAGCTCCAGAGCTGGGAGCCATTTGCCCCGGAGTTTAGGGGTCGTGTGTAAACGCCCTATGTCAGTTTCGCTAACAGTCGACCGAACCCTAGAGCTGATCATCACAAGGCAGCCATAGTCAGATTGGAGTGCCTGCTGATCCATGATTTGTAGGGCGGTTGTGAGGTCCCAAGGTGTTTTCTGCTCAACAATGCATGTGACAGCTAAAACCATATAAACAATTCCTTTGCAAACCTGAGGGGAAAATCAAAAACACCCAAGCCAAACAATAAACAGGGACTTTCAATTTATGAGGCAGCCTCAAAATGCCACCCTAGTGGGAAAAGTAGGTTCTACAATCCAAATTCCAAATCTTAATAATACCCATGTTTTTGATAGTGGAACTCAGGAAGGACTGCATTCAGGGTGGAGTGAGCAATGCTGGTAGAATCACCAGGGGAAGAAAAGTTTCATTGCTGGGGAATAGAAAATTTAGCAAAAGGTGGCTTAAACAGGGCTTGTAACATCACAAACCACCACACAACAAACTCTGCATTGCACTCTAAGGAAAGGAACAGGAAAGATAATAGAAGCATTATTGAACATCAATGGATACTGCAATCTGTGGTTTATTAAGAAAACAATAGGGTTTTTCCTCACTTTTTCCGTATTTTAAAAACCAGTAGTACCTAGAGGTACTTGCCCAAATGAATAAAGAAAAATGAATAAAGAAAACCAAACTTCACTTAAAATGCAGAAAGCTAGAATACTTCAGCCGCAGAATGAGAAACGCAGCACGTGCATGATTATTGCAGATCATCCAAGGCAAAAGGAATAGAGAACCTCGTCAGGAAAGAGGCAGCCTTTGTGGAAAAACCTGAAAGATTGTCCTGGAGAAAATACAACATTGTTGTTTAGGGCTACCACAGCAGAATCACCATGATCAAGAGCAGCTTCTGTCCATAAAGGAACAAGGGGATCTTATATACAGATCCCATGCACCTCACCCCAAAAGGCCCCACAGGCTGAGAATCAGCACAGTAAGGTTGTAACGTTGAACACCGTCACTATCGGCGATCCACACAACACGGCAACCAAACAGATATCAGGAACACACTTGGTTTCAGGTCTGGCTGCTTCAGCTAAAATGCTCCCCCCTCCAAACACACACAACAAAAAGGTGGGCCTTCATTGATGTTCTCCACTTGCCTTCAAACGAACACCCTGCCTGGGACAGTTTGTGTGTGTTGTCATCAGTTCATGAAGAGGTTCTGACCACAAAATATCATGAACACAACCCAGCATGGCGTATGTTTGCTAAGCTGGTATTAAGAGATGTCAGAGATGTTTAATTAGCTTTAGCTTGTGCTTTGATGTGATTCTAAGTATATTTATTATTAAATTGTTTGGCTTGGACTCTTGTCCAACATGACTGCATCCTTCCTTCCACTCACAAAAGACGATGAACCAGTTTGGATTACCCCCTACTGGTGTCAACATTATCTTTTTATACTCTCCTTGCTGCCCAGTCCCGGGGAAAAAGTCCAATGGGGTGAAACAAGGACTTTTAGCAAGAAATGGGGATCCGACCTGGGCTAGATGGGGTTACACTCCCCCTTGATAACTCGGGTTCACTGCTTGGGCATCCTTTTGGATTCATTCCTGAGCTTCATCGTCCCGGTCTCAGGGGTAAGAGAACATTTGCATAGTTCAAGCTAGCAGACAATGTCCTGTTTCCAGAAAAATCATTTTGAAAACTTTGCACCTATCTTGCTGTTTGCCGGGACAAGCAGCTCAAGACCAATGGCGATATCATGTATTGGCTCAAACCAAAGATATTCCTCTCTGCTCCATCCTGGACCAATTCCCCCCCCCACACACACAAAATTAAGAAAACCTCAAAGAGCAAAGGAGCAAAATTGGCAGATTTGTTCAGTTCTACTCACAATTCCAGCAGCAACATCACCAGAAAAGCACTACTGCTTTTAACAGGAACAAAATGGCCCACCCATCACCAGCCACCAGTTCAGCACCTCTCTAGAACTACTGCTTCTCTCAACCAAAGGGCTCGCCAGTCCCACAAAACTGCTCTTCTCGCTGGGCAAGTGGTGAAAATGGTAATCAAAAATTCAACCAAAAAGCAACACAATTCAACAAAAAAGGAGGCAAAAATCCACCCCAAAGCAACCAACAGTTCTCAATTTGAAACAAGACATTTGTTAAAAAATAACACAGTCCAATTATAAGCCTCCCACTTTCAAAAACCTGTTGCGATGGCTGTTCTGATTTATGCAAGAATTATTCTTTCTTAGTATGGGACAGAATCACTACTTTAAAATGTCAGAAGAGGACCTATATCAGTCTTCTATTAACTGCACATTTACAAGCCTTCTATTAACTGCACATTTACAAGCCTACTTAGATTCATATCAAATAAAACCAGACAAAATGAACTCCCAAGAGAATGGAATGAGATTCCTTTATCTGCACAAAAGCATTTGAAACTCTACGCACACAGTTCTTTGGAAACAAGACACAGGGAATCTTAAAACTTGCCTACTTACATCTCTCCCAACAAAGATGCGGAAAAAGCTATTCTATCTCTTCCTTTGTTGGAACAGACTAAAACAAGAGGAAATAATTGTATCTTTCGCATCAGTCTTAAGCAACTACAGGTGTGCAACAGAGGGACTGACAGAGAGAAAGAGATGGCCAATTCTTAAAGGAGAAATGCAATATAATCGATTCGCTGAAGAAGGCAGTTGTATATCCACAACTGGTTGTGTCACAAGAAAAAGAAAGCTTGTTTTGAGGTTGACAGAGTCCGCTCTTCAAAAACGTTGACTGAATTTACCCCCTCCCCTCAAAAAATAAAATAAAAACCCTTTATGAATTTATCTTCCCGGTAAAAATTTGAAGAAAGAAAAAGGAGACACATCTTGCTGTCTTCAGGAATCAGGATACAAACAGCCCACTGCCTACACTGCCAGCTGTTTCTATGTAGTTTTAGAACAGTGGTTCTCAACCTGTGGGTCCCCAGATGTTCCTGGACTGCACCTCCCAGAAATCCTGGCCGGCTCAGCTAGTGATGAAGACTTCTGGGAGTTGCAGTCCAGGAACATCTTGGGGATCTCACAGGTTGAGAAACCAGTGTTTTAGAAGATCCTGAAAAGGGAATTGCATTTCTGAAGTCTGCCTGAACCACGTGTCTCCAACACTGAGAGGATTTCAGTTCTAATCACTGGGTTTTCTATTACCTGTTTCTGCTTTTAGGCACCTTGAGAATAGTTTATTTGTTGTTATCTTCCCTTCTTTTTGGCTATTGAGCTCCTTTGGGTTTTTTTTAATCCCTCCTGAGAAAAGAGCCAGCCTGGGTGGCTTTGGGTCAGCAGCACAGTATTCCAGGGGACCCCCTCCCCCCGAAAAAGGGAGGGGTCAACCCTCTCTGAGTATTCTCTAGAGAAACTCTGGAAACTCTACCCTGGAAAACTCTGGAAAACTCAGGAACTGTACGCAAGAAAAGTGTGTTCTTCAAAATGACCTTGAGTTTTAAAGTTCACCACACGTCATTTAACCGGAGCTGCTGATGATTCAGGAAGAATTCTTTTGTAATTTTTCGTGAAATAGCGTTTTTTTTATCAGAGCTGTTCTCTTGGCATATTATGAAAAGGAGGATCTTTTTTGGCTCCACGCGATCCAAAACATCGAGGAAGGGAGGCCAAAGTGCATAGGTAACATTGTTGACTTAGTTTGCCCTTCCGGACTTCCATCAACAACCCACGGGCTGGCGGATCTCAAATGACCATCCTTAATGGAACAAAGTCCCGAACAAACAACCTCCTCATCCCTCAAGTAGGGCATACACAGAGTTCATTGTTCCTGCTGAAAGTTTGGTTTCTCCCTGAATTAAATATGGCAGCTGCAGTGCGAGGGGTGGAAAGAAGGAAAAAGATGTAGGATCAGAAGGGAGCCTGTGTTGGGTGTTCAAATAAATTTCAGAGGTATTTCCTGTCAAAAAGAAAGAAAGAAAGAAAAGAAATGCAGGTTTAGGTGCTATTGATTTACACAAACTCCTAGAAAGATGGGATGCATTCGGGTTTCTCACCACACACCCGAACGGAGATAGTCCTCTGACGTAACCAAGCCGCGTTTCCTGTGTAATTTCTGTTTCAAAAATGCAGATTAAGAAGAAATAAACATGAATGGAATGGCAAGCTCAGTCCAACTTCAGGGGACAGTGACCTCTGAGAACAAAGGGACAAGAAAGCTTCCATGGTTTATTTTTAAAGGAAGGGGCTCCATTTCAGATGCCTACGGACTAGCTCCAGAATTTTTAAGATAAATAATGGGGAAATGCTGGAGAAGAACAGACCGACATTTCAATGTGTCGTAAAAAAAAAAGTTGACATTTTGTAAAACCTCTGACCACGTGCAGTATTGAGATCTGGCACGGTCTGGGAATCTAGGAACAGAACATTTATGCACTCATAAATACATTCATTCCTATTTTTGTTTCTATCTTCACGACAGGGAAAGACAAATCAAGGCAATGGCTGTTCAACACCACCCCCCTCCCCACAGAAACCTCACTGAAACCAAGAAGAATACATGGCAAAGGCTGTACCAAGAATGATAACTACTAAAGCCATCAGACGGTTTACGGTAACACAGCAGAATCAGGACTGATTTAGGGCACTTTTACACGACCCCTAAAATCCGAGGCAAAGGGCTCCCAGATACAGAGCTTAAAATGGTTTTTCCACAACTCCGGACTTTTAAAAAAAATTAAGTACGACCATGCCCACCTAAGCGCGTCCCAGCGCACTTTTCAAGTACCTGGTCTCCGAAGGTGAAAAATTTCTGATGCGGATGTAAAGCAATGAGTGCCGGGCTCTCCTTGCCTTGTGTTTCTTTCTTTTCTTTTTTTTTTTTTTTGCCCCCCACCCCTTTAAGAGTGGAAGAGACTGGAATGGTTCCCGGAGCAGCTCCAGACAGAGCGGAGGTGAGCCTACATTTTTCTCCTTTTTTTTCTCCCTCCCCTCACGCAGACAGGAGCAAGGGAGTGCGGAGTGGTGGGAACACAGGAAGAACGACAAACCCCCAAGATCTCTGGTCCAAATTTAAGTTGCCAGCAGATCTTAGGGGTCGTGTAAAACCGCCCTAAGAGGTGTGCAAGGAAATCGTTGTTTAAAGCAGTGGTGAAGATCATGAAAGGTTCTGGGAGGTGGCCTGCAACCCCCTTGAGATTTAGCTGGCATCACCCATGGTGAGGAATGTTGAGAAATGCAGTCCAATAACACTGGATGGTAGCATGCCTTTGCCCCCATCCCTGGTTTCATAGAATCATAGACAAGTTAGAAGGGACCTAAAAGGACCCATTCCCAACTTTTGAACAAGGATGGTCCTCCTTCTACAGCCCTACAAGTTGTTTTGTTGATCTCCCACAGTGACCATCTGCTGCCATCACCAGTGGGTCCATGGTGAAGGGAGATGGGATCCAACAGCTGGAGGGGCACAGCTTCCTCATCCCGAGCTTAAATTAACCATAGTTACCTCCTATCAGAAATAATGGCCTACCAAGTTGAGCTTAAATTTTGGAGGCAGAAGCCACAAAAACACAAAAGCACATGTTTAAGCCCAGGATTGTGCCACTACACTTACATAGTTCCTTGCCCCACGTTTTCTTGCAAAGATCTTTCCCATCTTTCCTTAAACGAGAGATGTACAAAGCTGAACACGAGCCTGGGGATTTTACAAAGCACCTGTTTTTCGACTAAATGACGGGCCTTTCCCTCAAGCACAACATTGCCAGATTTTTCCAGAATCTTGATTCTGAACACAATGGCCAGTATCGTCCCCAAAATGTGATTTCAGAGATCCCTTAAAGTGATCTTTAAGCTTTTATGCAATGTTGTCCAAAGATGCATATCCTTGTGACAGCAATTTCCAGCCATTAAAGACTTCCCCCCTGTGTCCCACAGTACTCATGGTTTTCTGAGTACATCGGGACATAGGTGGGAAATGGTTAATTATCAAAATGTTATCCTAGACAATGATACCATCAACTTTATACAGAATAACTTCCAGGGAAGGATTTCAGCCAATGTTTTGGGGGCAAAATTCAAACAATCTGTGCAACTCCTCCCGCCTTTCATATACTTTTCACAAGAAAATTGATAAATTGCAAAAGAGAGAGAGAGAGAGAGAGAGAGAGAGAACGCATAAAAACTTTTGGAGTCTCATCTAGAAAAGAGAAAAACTTTGAAAATGTTTTGCTCCTCTGTAAGAACAAAATAAACAAAGCCACTGGCTGCCACGTGAATTGTCTGAACAGCTATACTGGTGCTGGCCTGTAAATACCCAATCACACACTCTTCTTGCTGCCTGTCCCTGATGCTTCATTTTGTTTTACTGCCCTCCAATGAGACCTTTGATAAAAACCTGTTTTAATTAACATAAAATTGAACCATATTTCAACATACACATCTATCTTTACAGTGCAATAAAAATGTGTCTTCATTGTACAGCATTTTGCATTATGAAAATAAAATGTGTAACATGTATGAATCATGTAAATCCGTAATGCATCTAAAGGCTTTGGCTTTTAAAGACTTTATAAATCCATAGAAAATATTGAACATCTAACAAAATAAATAAAACATATTTTAATCAGAGAGGCCTAACAATCATCTTCAAAAAAATCTGCAGATTGAATTGGTCGGTGGCTTGGTTGGCTTGGTTGCGCTCCATTTGCTACTAAATTTATTCGAAAAGAGAAGTTCCTCTCGGTAGTGCCTAGAAGTGAATGATCGCACCTTCTGTGTTGTGACAAAATAAAATAAAAATTGAGCAATGTTCATTTTTCAGAAGATCAAAATAATAATAATAATAATAATAATCCTTCATAGTTTGCATGTCCAATATTTCAATTGTTCAGTGTAACTGTTCAATTTTAAGTGCTCATTAGAAGGCATCCTCATCATCATTATTATGTCATTGCCGGTGGACAGAGAGCTTTCATGTTTGTTTGCAGATCAGATGACCAGGGGACTAATTATTATTTTTTCCATTCTGGAGGAGACTCTTTCCCTTTTAAGTTCTCTTCAGTTCCAGCATCACCGTGATCCAGTGTAATTCAGCTCCAAAGGCTTACTTTATTTCTGGACTCCCATGACGGCAAGTAGCCAAGAGATCTTTTGACCCTTGACCTCAAGGCTTTCTCCAATGTTGAAATCCACCCCCCCCAAGGCTACAGACAGGAAGGTTTGACTGTAATACTGAAGAGACCAAAACAAATCAGGAAATGGCACAGCCAGAGGCAAGCTTGAAGGAACGTGCTTTCCCAGAGGGGCGGGGTGCACCCCAACAGACCCATCGCTATTCAGTCGGCGGTCGGAGAGTCCGTAGCTTCATGTCATCGAGACCCTTCCAGTACTTGAAGTTGGCTTCTAGATGTTGCATCAAATTGGGAAGGTCTGCAAAGGCTGGAGAAGAAGCAAGCTGTTGATATACCATGGAAAGGGACAAATGGGCCAGGAAAACTGAGAGGGTACATTAGCTCGTGTAGGAAAGACTTGATCAGCGGGCAGCCCGTGTCTCTTGAGAGGTCTGATAATTGGGGGAGGAGGAGGGAGCCCATTGAACATCAATAAGGAATGTGCAGTGGGAAACATCAACAAGATTTATTGAGACCAGTTCTGAAAAGGTGCCACAGTCGGTACAGAACTGGAAAGGCATCACTGGGTCCAGCCTGCTACCAGTGGAAGAAAACTCAGAGCTCAAGCATGCCTAGTAGGTAGGCATGTTTAGAAGCCTGCAGCAACAGACCTTCCGAGATAACCTGCGAAAGAGTTTTCCCTGCCACTAGGTTCTCCCTAATCTGCTGTGAAAATCTCCTTCCTTTCCTGCAATGTGAAGCACTGAGTTGAGTCCTGCTCCATTGGGCAGAAGAAAGCAAAACGGCTCCATCTTTCCATGAGCAGCACTTCTGGTGCTGCTAAAGGTCTGTCATTCCAGATGTCCGACTCCTCTTCCATGGGCAAGGCCTACGTAGCCCCCTCAGCTGATCCTCGCAGGCCTTGGCTCCTACGTCCTAGGCCATCTTCATCCACATCCCAGTAGCCACCCCCTCTACTCTTTATTGGGTTTGATTTAATTTCACACCACCGTGAGAAGCAATGACCTACCCATTCTTCCATTTGTAATACACCCTCTTCTCCAGAATTAGGGGAAATGAAATGAAAGAACCATTGGTGTGTGTGTGGGGGGGAGGGGGACACAGATGACTAAAAGAGCATTTCCCCTACATTGGCAAGGCTATCAAGGGTTATGCAGCCGCACACTGCAATGTCTGCACAGCTCAGTGGTAGGAAACACCTGGTGGTGGAACAAGTTTGGGAGCAAAATGCTCCATCTTGTTTGGGGCTCCAGGTGGCCCCAAAGAAGATGCATAGTCCCAAGGCATGTCCTTGACCAGAAGGAGGGACTAGTAAACAACTTCTGAGTTCTTTATGCCCAGAAAACCATGGGAAGGGTTCTGAAAAGTCAGGACTGACTTTGGTGACACCTAAGCTGATCATGGCAGCTGCATGCCAGCCACTGAGTAGCTACAGTTGCTATGCAACACGGGGTTCCTCAAGGACGAGGCTACTGGAGGCCTTTCTTTTAGCCCCACCACCTTCACAAGTGCATTCGGTGAGGACTCTGGAGAAGACCTTCTCTGTCACTGGTCCCATACTTTGGAACTTTCCTCACACAGAGAGTCTGCCACCATCTTCTGATGGCCTTCCACAAGTGGGCAAAAAGCTTTCTCTTCAGGAAAGCTTCATCTCAGTGACTGGATCCCTGAGTTGGTTTTTTTTTTTTAAATGGATGGTTGGACCGCACTGCTTTGAATGTGGTACTGCTCAGCCTCCCTTAGAATGGCATTTGTCTGATCCTATTTTGAATCCATATACTTACTGCTTTCAGCTTTAAATATCTTCTGGAAGGATGGGTGGGTGGGTACATGGAAAAGAAGAGGCAGGCAGGCCGGCAGGCAGGCAGGCAGGCAGGCAGGCAGGGTAGGTAGGCAGGTAGGTAGGTAGGTAGGTAGATAGATAGATAGATAGATGATAGATAGATAGATAGATAGATAGATAGATAGATAGATAGATAGATAGATAGATAGATAGATAGATAGATAGATAGATAGATAGATAGATAGATAGATAGATAGATAGATAGATAGATAGATAGATAGATAGAAATGCCCCACTTTGGGTAACAGTAGAGCCAGTTTTGCACAGTTAACTGCACTGCTGTAAGAATATCAAGTCACTTACCATCCCAAGCATCAAACATGTCACTAATAAAATAATCGATGAATGAGATCTGAGATTTTGGAATGCTGCATGTATTCCTGTCAAACACAGGCATGACTACGGGTAGTCCCTGTCTCTTCTCTTCATCTGTCTGCAAAAATGAAAAATAAAATAAAATAAAATTAACTAGCCTTGTGTCTGTTACTGTTCATCTGCTTTGTTTACCAGACCCATTGGCTGTGCTGTCACAGCTAACAAATTCTCACCGGAGACCCTCTCCCCCAGCCTTGATAGTGCCATCATTCAGATGAAACTACATAGCCAGTGGCCTCTCACCCACCTGGGCAAAGTATTCCTCAGAGATGCGCCCGGCCCATTCGATGCACTGCTCCAGGGGCCGGCACGGATTGGACACATCGGCGCATTTTATCAACATCCGTTTGATCAGGATCCTGTTCTCGGGGGAGGTGAGGACATTTTTCATGGAATCGCCATCTCCGTTGGCACCCTTTGCAGAGGAAATCAGAGTTTGTGAAGGGATTTGCCATCATCTGCCAATATGCACCACCCATAATGTCCCCTTCAAGGGAGTCCAAATCTACTCAGTTGTAGGCTGTTAGAAGCAGCCCATTTGTGTTTTAGAACCATGACTTGGAATAGTTAAAGGATGGGTTCTTCTCCAAGGTTGTTACCCATGCATGCTTTTACAGGCCAAGTGTAATTTCAAATGGCACTAATGAGTAGGGAAGGCAGCTGTTCCCGTTTAATTAAACCACTGCAAAAAAATTTA
Source organism: Phrynocephalus forsythii (assembly GCA_029282475.1). Classification (NCBI taxonomy): domain Eukaryota; kingdom Metazoa; phylum Chordata; class Lepidosauria; order Squamata; family Agamidae; genus Phrynocephalus; species Phrynocephalus forsythii. The sequence continues at coordinate 4,828,788 of JAPFRF010000014.1, read as the reverse complement.
AAAGAAAAGAAAAGCTTTGATCTTCTTTGGTGCAACCCAGACATTCAGTCTGGAGTCCAAATTCCAGTCTTTTGCTCAGCATCACCATTTGATTATATTTTTCACATGGTGCCTCAAAGGGGTTCCCATTGTTTGTCAAAGACCAACCGCTGGGATGACCAAAAAAAGTCCTTCAGCTCTTGTATTCCCTGACTTCAAACTATTTGGGCCTGATCCAAGATTATAGTGAATAAACCAAAAGGTCTCGAGGGTGTCTCAGAGGAGTTTGTAAAAGATCCAAAAACCAGCCACCTCCTGCACTGGCTTGAACAAAACACTACGGACATGGATGAAGCCTTCCTAATACCACACATTAAGGGCTGTGGAGAGAAGCTGGAACTTCAACCCCAGCTCTTTGCCATGGTACATGTATTTCCAATCAAAAGGAGAGAACGGGACACTCAACCATCAAACCACAACCAAACTCAAGAGAATCCGGTGGGGTCCTTGCTAGCAGAAACCCACCCTCACTTCACACAATCTTCCAAAATGTTAAAAGGGTTTCCTCAGCTGCTTTGGGGACAGGGAGAAGAATCCGTGTGGGTAGAGGAATTAACCATGTGAGAGACATGGAAAGATGGACCGTAAATGCCCATGAATCTTTAAAAGGAAATGCACAGAGATTGAAATAGCTTGTTTGGTTTGTTCAGTGTTTACAGCGTATATAGTTTTATATTGTTTTGATTTATTTGGAACAGTTATGAACTGTTATCTGGCTTTTTAAATAATAATAATAACAAAGCTGCCTAATGTTGCTCAATTGCCTGTAGGGAGTGCCAAGATTTTTGAGCACTGACATTTCTTGCCACCTCATTCCCAACTTCTGGTGACCCTAAGAATTAATCACCTCCAAGGGTCCGATCATGAATAGCCCTCTCTGGTCCTGCAAATGAAAGACCTTTACTGAGTCTCTCCAGTGTACGTGAGGTCTTCCTTTTTTCCTACAACTACTACTGTTATAGAATAGAATAGAATAGAATAGAATAGAATACTTTTATTGGCCAAGTGTGGTTAGACACACCCAGAATTTGTTTTGGTAAAAATGCTCTCTCTATATAAAAGGAAATATAAGAATCATATAGTCAACAATAAAAACACAGTACAATACTACAATATAACCTATTATTTAAAAAGGAAGAAGAAATGTAAAAATTAATTATTCAACAGTTTGATAGCACTTGGAAAGAAACTATCTCTATATCTAGTTGTCTAGTATGCAATGCCCTAAAACGTCCTGAGGGTAACAATTGAAACAGATTATGTCCAGGATGCGTGGAATCTGTATATATTTTCATCGCCCTCTTTTTAGCTCGTGTGGTATACAATTCCACAATAGATGGCAAATTAGTAGCAATAATTTTTTCTGCAGTTCCAATTATCCTTTGAAGTCTATATCTGTCATGCTTAGTCGCAGAGCTAAACCAGACAGTTATAGAGGAACAGATAATAGATTCAATAACACCTCTATAGAATTGAATCAACAGTTCTTTTGGCAGTCTAAACTTCCTAAGTTGACGCAGAAAAAACATTCTTTGTTGTGCTTTCTTAATAATACTTTCAATATTAGATGACCATTTTAAATCTTGAGATATAATAGTACCTAAAAATTTAAAGGACTCCACTATTGACACTAAGTTATTTGATATCATAAGAGGTGGCCAGTCCTCCTAAAATCCACCACCATTTCAACAGTTTTGCATGTATTTAATTCAAGATTATTTTGAGTACACCATAAAACTAGTTGTTCAATCTCTTGCCTCTTCTAGTGAGCCTTGTCTTCCCATGAAAGGCCCAAAGTATAACAACTCCCATTTATCCACGCACATACTGGTTATACCATCACAACAGCCCTCGCAGCTAGAGATAGTGACTGGTAAATACCCAACAAATCGGGTGTCCACCCAGTCTAGATCTCCCTGCTGAAAGCCCAAGAGGCATTATCCCAGTGCCAAAATGGCTCTTAGATCCAAGTGCAGAGGGGTTGTTCCTAAATCTCTCCCCAAATTTATTATGCTTCTGATTGAGAACTACGGATGGGCACAGATAAATGTGTGTTGCTTTGTATGAAGCTCAGGCTCCCCTTCCCCACCTCCTCCGGCAGCCGAAGAGGAGGAGGGAGTGGCTTCTCCCTCATGCAATCATAGAACAGTAAAGTTGGAAAAGGCCTACAAGGCCATTCACACACACACACTCCTCTCCAGGCAAGAATACAAATCAAAGGACGCCATTGAGCAGTTGGCTGCCGTAGGAGGTGGGGAAGGGTATCCTGAGCTCATCCGGAGTTGGAGGACCCCGGTGGCATGTGACAAAATATGAGTGGGCCAACTGGTGGGTGAGCGGGTGACGGGAGGGGACTTGAGGCACCTGTGGTACCACATGGAGAGCATCCTAGGAAGAAGCATGCATTAGTTCCTGCCCATCTCTGTCAAGCACCTCTGGCCCTGAACCACCCACCATTGATTCCCAGGTGAACTTTCAGCAGCCCCTCCCCCCCTCTTCTTAGGTTCTCTTACCGGACTGTCTTCAAGGGCAGCCAAAGGCTTGTTGATGCTGTTCACGAACTTGTTGACATGCTCGAAATGCTTAGTCATTTCGGTGGCCAGGACCATGTCAATGATGGCTTGACGAAGAGTCCGATACTCATTCCTTTATAAAGAAGAGGGAAGGAGGGGGGGAAAGTAGAGAAGGAATCATTCCAGGTCAGGTCTTCCTCTTACACAAACTGGAACAATCTCTGGTTTTGAAGGCACGTTTCATTTCTGAAGCAAAAATACTGTCATGACAAGAACATGATTCAAACCACCCCACGTTGGCCACCATCATAGCTGTATTGACTCTAGAGGGGACAACGCGGAACCATCATGTACGTAAAAACCAGCCTTTCAGGTTTTTTCAGGCAGCAGGTCCTTGTCCTTCCTTCTTTTCCCATTTATGTTGCGAACAATCAGCTATTACAATCAGAACTTTTTTGTTCCTCTTTACGTGACCCTGGAATGCTATCATTCTGCATTGTGTCTGTTTTACGATTTCTTGAACTTTGCTCATTCACTTTAGTGCTGCTTTCCTATCATCTTCGTGGTCCAATAAATTCTTAGCGCCCTGCATTAGGCAACGGTGCCCCTGACTCACTGGGAACCTTGATGGATTCATGAGGGGAAGTGGGCACCACCAGCCACCACTTTCCTGGCTTTTGGGGGCTATGGGGCTATCCCGGTCAAAAGCGGGTCTAAGTCCAATTAGGGGCACAACTTCCATGGAAAGAGAAGAAGGAAGGAATTTTCCCTCCAGACCGAGCAGAGAGCATACAAAGACTCCCTGCATCTCTTCAGATGTGGAACTCAAACCTTACCTCAATGTTGTGGGAAAGTCATTTTTATTTCAATAAACTGGTTTTTAAAGGCATGGGTGTTTCGAAATAGGCAGTGGTGAATAATGGAAGGCTTCATGAATGAACTAGCTCTACCCTATAACTGTTTTATGAGGACCACATCACGTCAATGAACTAAAGGTAGAAAAATAGATGGTCCATATATTATGTATCCAGAAATTGTATATCCCTCCACTGCTATTTCCTTCTATTAATTTTCCAACCCTTTAAAACCATCATCCTCATCATAGCCGTAGCCGTAGCCTCCATCAAGACACCTGGAGACCAGGGCATCCACATGGTCCCTGCTGCTCTTCAGAGAAACTCACCGCTCCATGTTCTTAAAAATATTGCACTTGTCGTCCCGTGTGGTGATCTGAAAAGCCAACGCTGCATGGTGGCTCTCCAACACGGCAGTGTCGTTATACAAGATAGCAAGCTCGCTCCCTGCGTTGCACAAGAAGGAGTTTGTTCGACCCGGGTGATCCACGTCGTGGACAGTGGCAGCAATCAGGGCAGCAACTTCATCGATGGGATCCAAACTTTCCTTGAGAAGAAAGAAGAAACGGGGAAAATAAGATATCTAGGGAACTTGGGGGGTACATTAAAACACTTTCCTAAAGAGGTCAAATCAGGTCAAAGCCAAATAAAAATAAAAATAAAAATCTATGTTGGAAGGACATTCCTAAAATTTAGAGAACAAGATCCCTTCCTCTCTTTCATTCCAAATAAAATTAATTTCAGGGATGGCATAAACCATTGATTTGGTGGTTCGTGCCAGTTCGGCTGCCAGCCCAGCAGGTGTTCCGTGGTTCCAATGTGGTTCCATGCTCCACCCCCTCCTCCGGCAGGCACCCACTCAGAGGCAATACCTGGAGGAGGCGGGGCAGAGAAGCAGGGGTGCTGCCCCTGATTGGGTGCCCTCAGAACTACATTGGAACTGCAGAGCACTGGTTGGGCCCACAGCCGAACCACCGAACTGCCAGTTCTTGCCCATCTCTTGTCTGTCTGTCTGTCTGTCTGTCTGTCTGTTCAGCTGATATGTTAGCCAACTTAGGAAAAACATTGCTAATTATAATTTACATCATTAGGCATGTGCTGAATTGACCAGCTTTGTAAGCCGCCCAGAGTTCCCTTGGGAAGATGGGTGGGGTATAAATTTAATAATAAATAATAAATAAATTTAATAATAAATAAATAAGTAAAATAAATAGGAAAAATATACAACCGAATAATAAAAAAAAATCAAAATGCACAACACCACAAGGACTACAGCATAAACCCATTAGCTACCCCGTTTGCTATGGAGCATGTCTTGCTTGTTACTTTTTTTAGGGATTTAAGAAAGCTATTACCCCACCCAGAACTTTTTGTGCAAGAGAGAGGAGTCAATAGGCTCGCACGTAAACCTCAACGTTCACAGACGTGCAACCGGTTGTTGTTTTTTTTAAGCTGGAAATGAAGAAAAGCAAAAACAATTGAGGACCACTGACGAGGCAACCTGAGTGGCATGTTGGCTGGCCAGCCTAGTGGGAGATGCAAAAGGAGAGACAGGGGCAGGGAGGCACCAATGGAGAGGAATGATTTTGGGAAAGGGCCAATCCAACCGGAACCAAACCTTCCATACCAGCAAGTCTGCAAAAAGCCAAACCACCCTGGACAAACCGCTTGACCCCATGCTAAGGCTCTTCCCCTCTGTGCTTCTTCTCTTCGGGGTCTTTTGCCCAGAGGCGTCACTTACTTTGACTCTCTCCTTGGAAAGGAAATAGGCCGTGGCGTGCAGGACGTCGGCGGAGTGGGTGGAATTATGATAAGAGTTGGAAGAGTGGTAGTTGGCTTCAACGACTTGCAGCCACGACCGCAGCGTCGACTCCGAGCAACCGAGGAACTCGCAGATCCGGAAGCGAGCAAACATTTTGAGGCCGAGATAAACTAAAGGCCTGGAGAGGGATCAGCAAATGTATATAAAAAAATTAACAACACCCGTGTGAGATGAAATGACGCCATCTGCGGTCAGTACTGTGAGTACAGCACCTTCCGTGTAGAATGGATGCAATTCTTCTTTGCATCTCTCTATGCTGGGGGGTGCAGTGTGTGTGTGTGTGTGTGTGTGTGTGTGTGTGTGTGTGCACACGCGCGTGCGCATGCGCGTGCATGCCAACAAACCTTTTATGGGTTGCCGCTTCCAACTCAAAGATGTTGAAATCCCAATATTCTTCATTTTCCATGGCTTGTGCTATCCTCGGTGGGATGTCGTTAAGGGAGATGGGGGAGATTAAGCTGCCGGGAGCCTGGTGCGTTTCTGCAAGATATGAACAGAAAGAGAAGGATCAGGGACACCAACTGGCCTTTTGCCAGCAAACAGAGGAACGAGGTGTCAACGAGCATCCCAGAATAGTGAGCCCAGCCTTCTTTCGTTACAGAGACGGCAACAACAAGAAAGCATCATTCAATGAAAGAACGGTACAGTGAGCCTTCCAGTTGAGTTGGGACTAGCAAACTCAAGGATAAGATGCTGTGGAGCCATCCAAAGACTCAGGAGGTGGGGGTGGGGCTTTTTACTTCTTCTTTTGTGGAGGTGTTTTAACATGCAGGTGGTCAAAAAATGGGCCAGTTGGATGAACAGACAAAAAAAAGGGGGTGTGTGTGTGTGTCCTTATCAAGAACTTATACAACAGATTGTGTTACCCAATAGAGTTCACATAAGGATTACAATGGGCTGGATCCTGAAATCAAACTGCCTTAAATCATTAGAGGAATTCCTCTCTTTTTTTTTCTTTTTTTTTTTTTTTTTTTTTTGAGGCTGGAATCTTCTCTTCTGCACCCTTATCAGAAAGCCTGAAAACCACCCTGGACCACAAAAATAAGGACACTAAGGCAACCCCTTAGGCTGTAGATTTGTATTTGGCTTGGAGGAGGGGGGAGGGGGAAGATGGACTGATAAGGCATTTGTGCCGCTGAAAAAACTGTTTGTTTAAAACAAAACCTGAAAAGACTGTGGGGGGGAGAAACATCCATCCAGTTCAAAGGCTCATGAATGATCACTGAATGTCAACACTTCTACCTGCCTTTTTATTCTTGCTACCCTGTTTTCTCCCTTTTGCATTACATCTGCTTGATCTCTACATTTGCAGTCAGAGCTATCTTCTGCAAATCCCTGTACAGCACTTATTCTAAAATCATGCCACAGCAACAGTAGGTCCTTTGTAATAAGCTGATCACCTGTATGTCAGCTCCTTCTTTGCATAAGCGATTATATGAAATTATATGCATCTCCCTTTAGAAGAACAAAAAAACTTGGGTTGGGCTGCATCCAGCTGAAAGTAGCAAAAAGCCACTGCAGCTGCGGGGGAAAATACACTTACGTTTTGCTGACAATATATATTCATTCCCTGATAATCTTCGTAGGCCATCCTAAGCAAGAAAAAAAAAAAAACAGAAAAGAGAAGCAGACAGGAACTGAAATAAACTTTATATTTGCCTGCTGCCCTGAACGCTTCAGAGAAAGGGCAGATTAGAAAGAAAAGAAATACAATGCATAAAGAAATATCAGCAGCAGCATTTTTGTTCCAAATGTATAGCCAAAATAGCTGTGACCTGAATGCATCAGGCAGAATATTCTGGCTCAACAGCTCCTTGTCCTCCAGGATTTGAAATAATGCTCTTTTGTTTATGGGTACCATTCAGTGACATTGGGGAGGAGGTGAGGGGGGTAATGAACTCATCAAGTCTTCAAATTATCTAGGAACGGGTGATGGAAACAGTTTCACCACCTACCTGTTCCTCTCTCTCACACACCCATCTATTTAAACTCCAAGAGGAAGTCTCAGTTTTGCTGGGTTGCTTTAAGATCTAAGGCACACTTCTTAGCTTGGTTCCTTCCAGTTGTCCCCTCCAGATGCTATGTTCTGTCCCTCCAATTTAAGTCATGGCACTCAAGGTATCTCAGCCTCTTAGCCAAGGAAACTTTTGTGGCGAATTCTGTTTCACTTGTTTAAAATCTGGTGCAGGTGAAAGCACCCCACTGTTTTAGAGAGCATTTCCAAACATAATCTGATTTCCAATTCACAACAGGAGTACTGCAAAAACCTTTCTCTAAAAGAAGGAAAACAGACTTACTGGCCAACCCCGTTGCACAGTCACACAAAAGGAGGTCATCAGTTACACAATCTTTGTATGCATTATCAGCTATAGACTGAGACAGGCGACTAAGCTTGCAACAAATGATGCCTACAAACACTCCGTGTTGTCACCCCCTCATCTGCTTGCGAGTTTTCCATTGACATCTTGTTGGCTTGGCCACTGTAGGAACAGATGCTTTTGACCCAATAGGACTCTTACATTGTTCCAAGATTCATGTGTCAAGATCATAATAAAGTAAGGCAGGGGCAATACCTGTACTAGGTCTGCATCTGACTCCTCTTTTAAGAACAATAAATCCATTAGCTTAGAGGCTGGGACGACAAGCTCGTTGCCACAGCCACCTGAGATATCCCTTCAACACACGTCGGTGATACCAAGGCTCTCTCTGGAATCCAAAGTGGGCAGAAGGAAATCTAATCTACTCTCATGAGTGTTTCTGTCACTTTTTTCTGGGGGTCTCAACCTGCTTGGCCATCTGGCAGAGAATTGTTGCTGTAAGATTCTCCCCCGGGTGTGTAGCAGCAGGACAGACAAATGGCCGTTGAGGGCCTCTCCCCAACCCGTGCATTCTGCAGTTCCTACTTACTGTCATCAAACCTCCAACCAGGTCATTCGTATGTGGGTCTTCATCTTTTGTCCCAAGCTGTGGAGAGTACAGTTCAGTGGTCCTCAGAATTTCAAGGACTCGATCTAACGCTTCAGCCACGGGCATGGGGCTGCTTTCCTGGGCAGCGTTGATGATATTTATGACCTAAATTGGAGACAGACAGACACCTGAGCATCACTAGCCATTCTCCCTGCATTTCCTTTAAGAAATTACTGAAAACCTGGCTTTATAGGCTGGCCTCCCCTGATCATTCAACTTCCTAACATAAAATACGACACTACTTTTCTTTTCTGCCTCATGAGAATTCTTTGTCAGTTCTTTTTCTTTTGAATTCTATTTTGAATTAGTGAATGGTTTTTATCTCTTTGTGCTTATTCATCTTTATTTGATGGATCTTATGTTGGTTTTGATTAGTTTTGTTTATTTAAAATTGTATGATGTATATTGTGTTTAACTGTTTTTTTATGCTGTAAACCAGCCAGAGAAGCCTTCTGCTAGCTAGTAAGTAAGTAAGTAAGTAAGTAAGTAAGTAAGTAAGTAAGTAAGTAAGTAAGTAAGTAATTTTTCCCACAAACACACCTAGCCACATTTTCAATCAGAAGGAAAGCCAAGCTACGAAAAAGGCCTCAGAACATGTTCCATTTGAAGGAGGACTCTTTAGAGCCATTGGGCCTTTTACGACCCCTAAGATTTTTCCCACAAACACTTCTAGTCCCCCACATTTTCAATCAGAAAAAAGAAAGAAAAGAAGCCCTTAAGCATAATACTGAAAAGGCCTCAGAACATGTTCCATTTGAAGGAGGACTCTTTAGAGCCACAGTTGGGTTTCCTTGCATTCAAGAAGAAGAAGATCTGAGTGTGACTTGTGCTCTGAAGAGGAAGGGTACTTCACTTCAACATATCAGAGTAAACATCTTATGGCAATGGTGTCCAAACTTTGGCCCTCCAGATGTTTTGGACCACAACTCACACAGCCCTTTGTCATTGACAACACAGGCTTGACATTCTGGGAGTTGTGGTCCAAAACATCTGGAAGGCTGATGTTTGGATACCCCTGTCTTAGGAGCACCTCAGCCTACCCACCCTACCCACCCCAGTTGTATGCTGTGGCTGATCATAGTTTGCTGGACTTGGGTGTAATAGGAAACTAGTTCAAACCAAATATAAAATTCTAGGATGTTGAATGGGAGGGCAGAAATGGGGAGGCGGGGATCAAAATTCTTAGAAAATGATAATGAATGGATGGCAAGACAGAACCATCAGACCATCTTACCTTGGTAATAGGTGCTTCAATAGTCATGGAATGTATTCTAGCCATTGATGAATGCCTTCTTTGTGAACTACCTGTCCAGGGAAGGGGGAAAATAAATAGTTAATGGAATTAAGTCAGCAAATTATTGTCACTTACAGTCCAGAAGATTAATCCAAGTTAGATATGAACAAGATTGTGCATTTCTTGCAATTAGATCATTTTCCCCTCCTACAAAAGTCTCTGCAATCTGAAAATGAACGATTGCAGAACAAAACACGCTAGATGCCAGATACAAGGTGAAAAAAAGTTCATACTATTTTTCAGCACCTTTTCTTAGTACGTGCTCAGCATGCTGCCTAGTCTGACCCCGGACCTCTTCACTTGCCTTCTAAAACAATCCAGTCCAACAGAACCAACACATTGGGGTTGCTTTCAGAGGAGGAAGGGACCGGATTTGAGGCCCAAAGCTTGCCCTACCACATAAGGCACCACCAGTTTATTTTAATGCTAACAATAGACTAGGGTAGGGTACTCTCTGCATATAATAATCCAGCTTTAATCATCATCATCATCATCATCATCATCATCATCATCATCATCATCATCATCATCATCATAGGAGTAGTCATCTGCAGTTTCAGAAAACACGAGATTGGGGGGGGGATATAGAACTTAAAGAGTGTGCCAAATAATAAAACACAATTTTAAAAAATGGGACAACATACCATCACTCCCCCGGGAAGTGGTTGACCGAACATCCAAAGATCCTTTCCTACGGTCTTTATGCCTACAGCTCTGGATATCTGTAGAGACAGGGAAGTTACATTTTACTCCTTACCAGAACGGATATTCCTGTCCTGAAAGCAAGAATCTACCTCTAAACAACTACATCCGATTACTCTCTGTCTACGGACACATCAGTTTTTTTATTCCACCAGGGCTAAGACCCTGTTTTGGTCACTCAACAGGTTGCGTTTACTTCAATCAGCCATTCTGGGGGGTTTTATCGATCCTCTACCTCGTGCCCTCCCACCTTGACATCTAGATGACGTTCTCCATCCTCCTCAGACAGCAGAGCAGCTAAACTACAATCTCCATCATCCCCAGGCAGCAGAGCAGCCACACCTGGGCGGTGGTGTTGGTACAAAGTGTAGCTCAATGTGCAGGCCAGTAATGAGACTGCAGAAGGCTGTGTGAACTTTGCATCCGACCCCACTCCCAGGCACACAGTTTTGAAGGTTATTTTGCAGTGCATTTCCTTCTCTTTATATTAATATCAGCATTTTTAGGAAACCGTATCAGGCAGCTGATCCTTCGTGAACTTGAGATTTCCTTCTCCTACAGACCGGCTGCGATAGTCAAGGCTGACATGATTCTAGGCACTTCAGAAATGGCACCTGCCCAGGGCCAACCATTTTTGCTTCTATTTAGTCTTCATTGAGATGCAGATATTATTGCTTTCCATCAGTGCTAAAGGCAGGCCGACCCAACTCCTCTCTTTGGCACTTCCTAACTCAGAGAAAGGGATTAGAAGTCCACCCTTCATGGTGTGAAGTGTGGGCGGTGGGTTTCAGCCTCTGGATCCATCCCAGAATAAGCCACCCCTCCTGGACCCAGGGTCCAGATCATGTGCAGCAGCAAAGAAGCTCCACTGAGAGAGCAGATGCTATGGCCCAGTTAAGGCCAGAAATCCCAAACCCCTGTAAATCTGGTGGCTGCTGCCTTTGAGGGAAGATGGGGAAGTGTTCTCTGTTTTTATGCACACTTTCTATGGATGTATTTTAATTCCATTTTTACTTGCTTTTCTTTTTACAAAAATTGCAATTGTTTTTATATTGGTGACTGTGTGCTTTTTTTTTTTTTTTAAGAACAGAGATGCAACATGGGTACATTAGGAGACGGTGACAAGCTAAAATATCATTCTAACTTTCCCCCCTCGAAACAAAACTTGCAGTGTATTACCTGTTTGGGATTCAGCCTGAACACGTTCGCAGATTCTTTCCGCCTGCAAATGAGAAAGAAAAATATAAAATTAACCAAAAGGCTATTGGAAGTAGTTCTCTCCCAGTTCTAGCAAAAGCATGGCATGCATCTGCTTACCTTACCGATGTCGTTACAAGGTCTACTAAGGGACACATAGTGTCTAATTTTTCTGTGGGGGGAAACAAAAGGCATAATAACAAACTTTGTCTCCTCCAAATCCAACTCAGGTTCTCTTAGGCTTGATCATTAAAAACAAACCTCCCCCTCCCTGCCAAAAAGTCTGTATTCTTTCAGTAGATTACACTAGAGAAATATCTAAAATGATTTTTTACAAGAATGGTGATTCCTGCATTATTGATACAGTAGTGCTAAATTTAAAAAAGCAATAAAATGTCCTGCTCCCCAAAAGCAACCAAACAAAACGCAGAACATTGTTACTAACAAAACAAAACAGTGTTGAAAGATTGAAAGAATTATAAGTAAAACAAATTAATTTCTAAGGAGGTTTTTGCAGCCTCTGAATTTCTTTCAGGCAGAGCCTTCTACAATCCAGCAAAGGCAAGTTGGGCTTTCCCTACAATCATCATACCTATCAGGAGGTGTTCGATCAAGGAGGATTATGGAATTAGGCACCAAGCTGGATTTGAACACTGCAAAAACGAGTGTGCAGATTAACACCTCCACCCGCCATTTGTCAAAGAAGACTATTTTCAATGCCACTGGTCTTTTTTTGCCTCACTAACAGTTCTGCTTTAGCCAACGAGGCCATGAAATTATAAGTCTCATAGAGCCAAAAGGACAAAATGTCTCATACAGCCAAATGGAGATGAGGGGTGAGTGAGTGGGGTGGGTGTGTATGACCCATGTTCCTTTGTATGAAGATGTGGGAGGGTTGAAACCCAATGCTTAAGCAGCTTTTACAACTGCCCTCCAAAGGTGTCACCCATACTCTGCTCTTGCCTCTAAGAAGACTCCTTGCCTGGCATACCCCATCTAGCCAAGAACTTTAAGAATAACCTTCTGGCAAAGCACAACTTTTGCCATCTTTGAACTTTGGGGACTTGCTTTGAAGAAGAGTGTGTTGCACTCGAAAGCTTGCAACTTTTTTATTATTATTAGTGGCCTATAAAGGTATGGCCTGTAGCCTTGTTTTGCATTTGTGTTTTCTGATGGCCATGCAGCTCAACCTTTTTTGCTATGACAATTTGGTGAAAACTTTCCATCCAATCTCAGGTAAAACTGAGGAATCTGATCTTCCCACATCATAAATTTGCTTCCTTTATGGGTAGTGCCAAAAAAAGGAGCACTTTAGATCTCGCACTGTCCTGTGCTTCTATCCACGGAATGTTAATAACCCTGCAATGTGCCCCACTTTTTCATCTGCTGATAACTGAGAGGGCCTCTGGTTGCTGACCTCTCCCTGCAGGACAGTGCTACGATCCACGCTTGGCAGCCGGCAGAAGCTCCAATGTTTGACCTTTGTTCCAGAAGCTAGGGGGATAATAATGAGCTTCAGAGGTTAAAGGTTCAGTGTTTGAACCCTGGTCAAAGGAGAGCTGGGTAAACAATTTCCCTGAGATACAGGAGTGCTGTCGCCACTGTAAGAATCCTGATTCAGCAAAAATAGAAAAAAAAGAAGAAAAACAGATGTGGCATACATCCAGATCCAGTCTTCTCTCGGTCTCATGGAAATAAGCAGCTGGCAAGGCTTTGGGTCCAGCGGGGGTAGGGGGAGCACCATGGAACTGGAAATCTAGCCGAATGCAACAAAGCAAAATCAAGTAGACTGCAATAAAATTTTGCAGCATAAAATGCTCCTTTGTGTGTGGGGTGGGGTGGGGGTGGGGGTGGGGGGATTCTGGGAAATCTATTCTGTTCTCTCTTCCCCTCCAGTTCTCTGTTTTTAGTAATTCAGTGCACTGAGCCCACAGAGAACTCTCATTCTTGGTTGGTTTCTCTCAGGGTCCCCATGCATTGGCAGGGATTTTAGCTCTCAAGACTTGTTATACCGTTACAAACCCCTGGGTTCCCTTTGAAGCTCGCTGATACCTGCCTCTTTTACTTGGGTGACTCCTGTCTTCGTTACACAAAGACCAGCCCATGGAGAACTGCGATAGTTAGAGGCATTCAGGAGGAAACTGGGCAGCCATCTGTCAGCTCTGCTTTGATTTGAATCCCTGTATTGATTAGGGGTCCTGGAGTCGGCAGCCTTGTTGGCCCCTTCCAACTCAGCTATTCCATGATTCTAAGTACAGGTCACACATTTCCAATATATGCTCATTTTATTTTTTGAACAGCCTTGTGGCACAGTGGCTAATCTGCTGTACTGCAGCCAAAACTCTGCTCATGACCTGGGGTTCAATTCCAGGTAGCCGGCTCAAAGTTAACACAGGCTCAAAAAGTAGGGAAAGGGGAACCAGAGCCTAGAAAGAATGATAAGAAAACCCCACAATTTCAGTGCAAGCATCCACCCAAAATATATATAGGGTTGTTGTTGTTTTTTACAAAGTCATCCCCCAGCACTAGCTGGAATGCCTGGTTTGGCATTCACTTTCAGACCCCCTCAGTCAGAATGACTGGTGGATATGTAGGCCAGGGGAGTCAGTAGGCTGTCATCCAAAAAAATAAACAAGCTAACTAACTCACAAAAACACACATAACTTCCCCAAATTCTGATTCTCAGAGAAAAATCTGTCAAGAGGACTATAAACACTGTTTTGTTTTGATTTTTAATTCAGATTCCCAATACTATATTCCTAAAGCTATATCATAACCAGGTGTGTTTGTTTGACAAGGCAGTGTATGACACAAGGTCATACACTGATGCCCCCCCTGTTTTGATTTTTCAGGCTTACCCTCCCTGTCCAATCACAGGTATGATCTTCACATTTTGCTGGAAGTTCTCTCCATTTTTCTTTTTGGTATAGTAGGTTCCTTGCCATTCCTGCAGGGGAGGGAGATTCAAGAGCCACATTCCACATGAGCAGCTTGCAGGCTGTTCTTAAAACGCCCCATCTTCAAACCCTTACATTTTGCAAATTCTTAATATTTATCTAATGTTACTTGTTCCATTTCTATCACTTCTGGAAAGAGGCAGTTTTATTCAAAGTTCCTTCTTCGGGTTTTTCTGCAGCACAGTGATTGATCCTTCAGAGCCTGCCTGCTTGTGCTGTGTGTACGTGGAAATTTGTAACTCAGCAAATAATGTTTAGAAGTTGATAAACAAAATATATTTGCTGCCGTTCGCTCTGTGACTTTTGTGCTTCAGATCCAAATGATGTACTCCCTTATGTGAGTTCACAAGTGGTGTCCAACTCTCTTTCTGATGAGAAGTAACATTATGGCATCTGGGATAAGGCACAACTATTCTTCATCCCACCACCTGGATCCAAGGTGATGCTATCAAATTTGGTTGCACTCACCATTATCCTTATCACTTACTTCAGTTCTAATGAGGCACTCCAGTTGAAGTGACAGGTGATGAAAATGACACAGCACCAATAATGTCAATTTTAGAAAGACAGCAATGTTGCTTTTTCAGTTTCAGTAGAGGGAAAACACTGTCACTTTTAGCTCCTGCTCTTACATTTCATTGGAGACGGTGGCACTGGATGCTCACAGCTGGATGCAAACGCTAACCCATGCATTTCCTTTTTCCCAATCGGGGGCTTTGATAGATACACAAGCCATGAGTCATGCCTCTCTTACATCAGCCCCTGCATGCATTAACGCCCAAGACAGGCATTGCCCGTGTGATTCATGGCAGCATCTTCAACTAAGGTCACGGTCGACGTCCTGATGCTGGTTAATTGGGCACCGTACGTCAATCATGCCTGACTCACCCAGGGGGACGCACTCAGGTTAATGCCTTTCTCCAAAGGGGCCAGGCGGTCACTCTCTTTGGGGACCAGCACAAGGGTGGCCACTTTCTTCCCGCATGGCCATGAGCACCTGCACGAGCTGGTGTCTCGCGAGAACAAGCCACAGAGGCAGCTAAGGTTGCAAAGGATTTCAGGGTGACCTTCCCGCTTGCATGGGGGAAGCCAGCCCTGATGGAAGCAGCGGGACAGCTTGGTTTAGATCATGGCTGAACTGTGTGACTCCTTAACTTTGTGGCTGCCATGTCTCTGCTTCCTTAAGAGCAAGCAGAGGCATGGGGCTTGTTAAGAGCCCCGTGGCGCAGTGGTTAAATGCCTGTCCTGCAGGTGAATCTGTGCTCACGACCTCGGGTTCAATCCCAGGTAGCAGGCTCATGGTTGAATCAGCCTTCCGTCCTTTTGAGGTCAGTAAAATGAGTACCCAGCTTGCTGGAGAAGCAATGTGTAGCCTGCATACTGTAATTAAAACTGCAAACCGCCCAGAGACTACTTGAAGTGGTATGGGACGGTATATAAGCAGGACACTTTGCTTTGCTTTGCTTTCTGTTCCCCTCCCCCTGTGTGTGTGTGGGGGAGGGAGGTACAGAACATGCTTTGCACACAAAAGACTCCATGGTATCCACAAAGGGGGGTTGGAAATATTAGAGAGCTGCCAACAATCAGAGCAGACACGATAGAAGTAGGTGGACCAACAGATTGATTCAAGAGGAGGCAGTTGCCACCCTCCAAGGAGCCAATCAGTTTTGCCAGCCTGCCCCTCCGGGCAGGATGAGTCCATGAGCAGAACTGGGAAGCAGCGTCATCACTCCTCTCCATTCCCGGGGAATAAAATCTATCAAAGCTCCATAGCCTCAGAAAACCTTGGTTTTGCAGCTTAGTAAACTTGAGATGAAAAATAACATTGGCAGTCATTTCACCATTTTTTTCTAGGCACAAACATGAAAAACACAGACGTTCAGTGTTATTTCTAGCCGTTGTGTTCTACTCATCCGCCAGGGATCCCAGGGCAGCCTTTGAAAGTTACTCCACTGCGTTTTTCCAACGTCGGTTTAAGCAAAGAAATCACAGTTCGACTGAGGCTTTCTCATCCAGCATTGCTCAGTCTGAACTGAGTTTATCCATTGGCTCAATATTAATCTCTTACAGACATGTAAAATGGGGAAATACATGGAAAATAAAAAAAAACAGCTTACCTTTTCTATCTTGATGCAAGAATTAATAGTGTCAAGGAAATCTGCTTTTTTTTCATTTAGAGGCACTTCTGTTAGTTCCTTTCCTATTAATTCGCCTTTTTGATAGCCCATCACTGCTTCAAACGCAGGGTTTACATACTGCAGAAATTTGGGGAGAAAAGGCATGCCAGTGAAACCCAAGCCAAGGTGGAAAGCGGAGGTCTACCTGTTACTCCACATTATTCCCAAAACAGTGAATCTGAAAAACGTGTGTACGCAGAGGCACACATTCCTGAATGGAATAAACTCCACATGATTCGCCAACAGAACCACAAAGAAAACTTTCACCCACTATTTTTGCTACCATCCAACCCACATTAACTCAGAAGTACCAAGGACTGAATCCACCAGAGCTAATCATTCTCCTCTCAGAATGGCAGAGATGGGAGAGACCCCCGTGGGTCATGGTGTCCAACCCATAACAAGGAGGCCCAGCAAACCTGGCTTATTTCTTCTCTGTGTTTACCCCACTGCAAGGTCCAGATGTATTGATTTATTTACATTTATTTATTAAATTGGCATCACGCCCACCTTAGCCAATTCCACACTGCCAATAAGCCGAACAAAGTATTTCGGAGACATCGCTTTTAGGGATCCATGGTGCTCTAGCTGTTTTTGAAAAGTTTTATCCCCAGCCTTCAAGGCAGCAAAGAATAAATACAGGGGGTGGTGCTGTTAAAGTTTTTGGCTAAATGCAAAAAGGAATAGGCAAGTATCTTTAGGAACCCAAGTGCTAGATCCATCACTGTTCCCTTTTTTAAAAAAAAATTAAAGGCACTTAAACGTTGTACTCACTAGATGCCTACAGAGGAAAATAGAAACACAAGAAAAACAGATTCCAGTGCACGTTAACAAGAAACCCGACAATGCTCAAATACAGACATTGATCAAATGACTCTGTGAACTGGAACGAAATCCTACAAAGCCTCAGAACAAAGTCTGACACTCAGAAAAAAATAACCAGAACAAACCTGTATTACATGGTCTTCGCTCGTTATCTCAATGGCTTCTTGGCTTTTCTCTAATGCAGTGAATATTGAATTACAAGCCCTGCAAATAAAAAGGAGACAAGGAATAGATTCATGAGATGGGAGGAACAAAGTGCCTTCTCTTTCAGGACGTTTAGTTTGTTTCCAAAAGCTGCAGCACATAGAGCTGCCTGTCCAGGTTGCAATGCCCTCTCCTCTCGGTGCCTTTACAGCAGATCAGCAGAATTTCTCACTCCCAAATGTTATCAAAGCAACAAAACAAGTGACTTCCCTCTTGCTATAGCCTCAGACCTATCTCCTATTTACTGAGAGAAGAAAAGCAAGGCTTTTTGCAAACATTTGCAAAGAATCTGTTGGTTTGTTGCAATTTCTAGGGCTCAGATTTTTTTTAACGTTAACTGCATGCCTTTTAGTGATTAGCAGAGTAACTCAGAATCAATGCAATTCTGTTTGGGAAAGTCTCTCTCTCTCTCTCTCTCTCTCTCTCTCTCTCTCTCTCTCTCTCTCTCTCTCTCTCTCTCTCTCTCTCTCTCAAATAAACCCCTCTCCCCCTCTGTCATGTTTTTTTCTCTTGAGCTTCATTATTCTAGATTTTGGCTGGAGATGGTTATAAAGCAAAGCAAAGTGTTCTGCTTATATATTGCCCCATACCACTTTAAGGAGTCTCTGGGTGCTTTACAGTTTTTAATTATGCAGGCTACACATAAGTGGGTTTTCAGCCAGTCCGAGTTCCTTCTGCTTCTTAAAGTGTTTTTAATTGTTATACCCCCACCTTGACATCTAGCAATACCGGACAGGGCAGAAGAATGCTAAAAATAAATAAATTAAAATCTGATTGCTGTATCCTGGACCATCTGAGTTTTTTTTAAGGTCTTTGACCATTTACTACAGACACTACCAGGGAACACATCCCTGTGACATCACCTCTGTCTGCACTAGTGAAGGGTAGTGTCTTTCATGCCAACTATACCCGGGCCGGGTAAGAGTACCTTAATTTAAATTGTGCCTGGACTTCTCCAAATTCCAGCTGGATGAGTTCATTGTAACAGGCCATGATGTTCGGATTTTCTACATATCTCTGTTGAAAGGCAAAAACATATTATTTATTCATTATTTATTTACAATCCCACCTTTCTTCCCTAAGGGACCTGAGTGGGAATAAATTGCACCTGGCACCAAATGCTGCAGGTGAAGACGCTTAAGAATTTAGACGGTTCCACCTTATAAAACAGAACAACACGATTTGGACCTAATGGCTTGACTAGCAGATCCGACCACTTTGGTTGTACCTCCTTTCTCTTTATTTCTCCAAATGTTGCAATCAAGTATTCAGATCAAAAAAATAAACAAAAATGCACACAATGTACCAGCTAGTACTTTTTTTTCTAGAGAAAAATACATACAAAACCCTGATATTTTATGGGAATCAAAATATTATTTTGGAAGGAGGAAACACATGTAAAACCAAGATGAATTTTTGTATGTGTGCGTGGTTTCCTCTCCCAACTGCCAACTGAAGGGGAAAACCGAATAGGTGTCTCCAAAGTAGAATGTTATTCATCTCAGAGATGGTAAAAGTTGCATTTGGGGACTACAATTCCCAGAATTCCATAGCATGCATGGATATCTTCTTTGGCACTATCAGTCAGCCAAATAGGATCGTCAGCATTCTTGTGATCCAAAGGAGCATGTTTATTTCCAGGCATAGGTCGAACCAAGAAGATGAAAAAGCAGTACACTTACTCTTGTGAAGCCAGCAGAAAGGAAGGGTAATATGGAGGATTCTTCACGATCTGCGTGCCTTTACCGGGGGGGAGGGGGGGAGAGGGGGGAAATAACGACCATCACCATCAGGTGGAAAAGAACAACAAGAATTGTTTCAGCACTGCTACTTCTTTGCACATCTCCCAAACATGATGCTCCAATAAAAAAACAACAAAAGTAGGGCAGGTCAGAAATTTCTTCACCGCTGGAATCCCCACCCCACCCCACCTCCACCTCCTAGATCAGTGGTGGCGAAACTTCGGCACTCCAAATGTTTTGGACCACAACTCCCAGAATTCCAAGCCTAGATTGCCAATGGCAAAGGACAGTGAGAGTGGTGGCCCAACCCATCTGGAGGGCCGAAGGTTCGCCACCACTGTCCTAGATGATGCTGTGGGCATCTGCAGCCTTCAACTGCGCCTGTGGTTTTGCCATCCCTTTGCGAAGAGGCTGACTGGAGATCCCCATCTTGGCTGTCACCTGAGAAGGGTCACCCAGGTATAAATTGTGCTTCATTCCATGGAAATTTCACTTTTTAAAAAAATCCAACTAGTTAAAAATGCATATCCAGCTTCCACGCAGTCCGAAACAACACTAGCATGAATGTAAACCATGGATCTTCGCACTGAGAATAAGAAATGTGGCCTTGTTGGCTTTGTGCTTGGAAATGGGGTGGAGGAGAGAAAATCGAACTCCCGACCTCTGTCTCCACAGCCAGGGACCTCAACCCAGCAGTTGAAACCACCAAGCCATCCAGGGGACTTCTAGGATTGAAAGCCAGCCAGAGAGGCGTCAACGGAGGAGAACTTCGCCCCTACCTAGACGAGCACAGCCTCATGACAGTTATGCATGCACTGGTAACATCCCGTATTGATTACTGCAATGCGCTTTACGTGGGGCTCCCTTTGAAGACGGTCCGCGATTGCAACTGGTTCAGAATCGGCAGCATTGGTAAGTGGTGGGGGCCAGGGATCACATCACGCCGATTCTGTGTAACCTTCATTGGTTACCAGTTGCTGCCCGAGCTGAATTCAAAGTGCTTGTTCTGACATACAAAGCCCTAAACGACTTAGGACCTAGATACCTGAAGGATCGCCTCCTTCCATACGAACCTACCCGGCAATTAAGATCTAGCCAGGGGGCCCTTTTGAAAGAGCCATCCCTCAAGGAGGTGAGAGGGATGGCCTGTAGACACAGGGCCTTCTCGGCAGCTGCTCCCAAGCTATGGAATGCCCTCCCGATCGAGATCCGCCTGGCGCCAACAGATAGCGCCATGTAAAAACCTTCCTGTTCCAGAAGGTTTTTAATTGATATAATAAAGATTGTGGGTCCGCTGATGACAATTTTAGAATAATGATTTTAGTGTAAGGTTTTTATTGATGATTTATTGATATTTTACTCTTAACTATTCAACGCCCAGAGACCTTTGGGTAGTGGGCGGCATATAAGTTAAATAAATATATAAATAAATAAATAAACTACTGAACACTGAATACTGCAGGAGATTTTGAAGGAGAAGACGGCAGAGTGGAAAGGCAAAGGCAATGAGACCTCAGGATAGGACGCCAGGAAGGCTGTACAGAGCAGAGCAGAACTTGGGATGCACATTTGGTTCTGGACATTCAAGGAGATGGACCTCAGTGTGATGTGACAAGAACAGGGCTCTTCGTGTGATTCTGCAGAACTATGAACTTAGATCAGGACTGTGTAGGTCACATACCAGCCCTCCGTGGCATCGGGACACCACAAAGCACCTTCCACCCCAAATAAGAAAAAAGCATGCAACGTAACATGGATCATCATCTCTTCCTGATGGCAATGGTCACTTGATCTTTGCTCGACCCAAAGAATAAGTTTAGGTGCATTTGCAGAAAAATCCTAATATTGCAGGGAGTTAGAGTGTGTTGCAGCTTCTCCAATCATTAGCACACGTGCACACATTATATTTGGAAATGACCACCCCATACAAATCTGGTGTTTTAATCAAAGTAAGTGTTGCTTCCTGCCTGCCTGGAACCTAACTCTGTCCTGTAAAAAGCATTAAACCAGGAGTCACGGTGGCTTTTGGATTCCTTTCACCAAACCACTCACCAAATGACATTTCCGTTCTCCAAGCAGATGTTTGGCCATGGAACTCAAATCACCAGCACTATCACTAAACCCAAGATCCAGTGGCAACAGGTGGCTTCAATGTCATAGGACCACTGAATCTACTCCAATGAGCTCTCCAAGGTGCTAAAACATCTACCCTAAAGGATTCAGTAAAATGGACTGCATTGTCCATTTGGTTACCTACTAATTGCGGTTTTAAAACCTACAAAGATATGTTTAGTAGTGATGTAGCAAACTCAAGTGCATTTTTTTAAAAAGTCAGCAAGCTTAAGGTGAGAATTCTACTATTCACTTACCCTTTAAGTCTGATGGTACAAATTCCAGTGGCAAAAACGTCAAAACTTGCATTTCTTTTCCTGCATGCCAACTTGCAAGATCAGTAGGCAGCACAAAATGCAAACAAACAACTCTTGACTCACACCAATTTAGCCCTGATATTTACACCTCCCTAGACATGCCCCGATGGTCATGAACAATAGGATCCATGGGGTTGATGCAACTGAGGACTTGGAATTAATTGCTTTACATAAGAACATAATTATAATGGTTCATTTACCTCCGCACGACACCAATAATGACAGTGTTTTCAGATGGCTTTGTTGTTCTAATGGACCTTGGAAACAGAAAGAAATTGAAATAATTTAGTGAGTTCCAATTCTTTTTGGAATACACATGGCAGTGCTTATATAATTCTCATTCACACATGCATGTTTTTCCCCCTGCAAAATACAACTTCCAAAACCCTGTTCCATGGTTATACCAATGCAAGGAAGATGACACAACTCACAGTGCCATCAAGTCACGAATCCCCAGTTGGTTTCCTGTTCATGTACTGAACCACCAGACTGGTGTGCAATGAAGAATCCAACCAGGGACTCATTTATCTCCTGCCATTTGTTCCTGTAAGTAACCCTGCAACAGGACTTGGGCTGAGAGTTCTTTCCTTTTGTTCAAACTGCCCCCTAGCCACACAAAAAGATGCTTCCACTAGTTTTTCACACAAAAAGAGAGAGAACTTATTGCAAAACAAACCAAAATTCATAAAACTTCGAAGAACCTTGCCCGGTACACAGAAAATGTTCAAGAGCAGTTTGCCTGGGAAAAATAATAGTATAGAAAAGCAGGATTCAAATATTCCTCTTGGTTCCCTTCAGCCCCATGGGAAGAGTGAGCCAAACAAAGTTTCCTCCTGACTCTGAAAGGCAGCGTCTCCCAGCCCCAGCCCCCTGTCACAAGCCAGATCAGTCAGTGTGAGAGCTGCACTAGAGGATTCCCAAGACTGAAAAAAAGGCTAATTCCCCCACCCTCCCTGAAGCTGATGGGTCCTTCCTCCTGAATTAACCAACAAAATTAACAAAAAGTTGTTTGTTTGTTTGCTTGCTTGCTTGCTTGCTTTTTAAGGGCAGGCCATCTTTCCACTAAAAGCAAAAGATCGCTCACCTGCACAGTGCTTCTGCATCAAAGTGTTTCGAATGCCTGTGATCAATGATGATGATTTCATGGTGTTTCTCCAGAAAACACTCCAGAGCCAATTCAGGGGTCCGGGCGATGTTACAGCGAAAGCCGGCCTTTTCGCAGGCCCAGCAGAATCCGTTGCTCTGGTTGTCTTCTTTGGCAAAGACGAGAAGTACCTGGCCCAAGGCAAGGGAAAGGAGGACAGGGAAATTTTGAAAAACAAAAAGAGGGGTTGACGGAACCCCCTCCCCTGCCAGGGCCAACCACAACCTTTTCAAGCGGTCGGTCGGAGCAGTCTGTTGCCGTCAAAAACATCAAAGAGCCTTCGTCCTACGTGAAAGACTTGTAAGATTGATTTGGCTTTAAGGGGTTTAATTTTGGGGTTGGGGTGGGGATTCCAAGCCCCTGTTCCAAACGCACAGAGTAGAACCTCTATAAGCAGGTCTTTAGTATTCACATGCATCACCATGCAATAATATGAGGGGACATTGTGCCCAACTAGTTCCCATGAGGCTTGGGAGATGACACCTACAAAGTAGGACCCAATCTTTTCCGAATCGGATGGCACGGCCATATTAGTTTCCTGCGTGTAGACTTTCAGTATCTGGCCCATGCAATTCACTCCCCAGGGGCAGACTTTGTTAATACTTGCATGCAATTCCAGGCATTCCAACAGTGCTTACATTTTTGGATTAAGGTGGCTGGAATGCCTCTCAATAAATTTCCTAATTTTCACTTAACACCTAGTTTTACAAGAGAGGAGTGGGGAAGAGGCAGATGCTGGCCTTCCCAAAAGCTCTCCTTGCCTTTCTGTCCTCTGCTGGCTGAAGGGACAAAACTCTTTGTCAAATGAAAACCCACCCATACCCCAGAACCACTGCTGCCCTCCCAGCTCTTGTTAGCAAAGCCAACTGATGACGAAGCCAGCATCAGAAGAGCACTTTGTGACCAAGCAAAGAACTGCCTCCTCTCTTTGTGATCCTCCTGGGGAATAAAACACCAGGAAAGAGTCAGATACCTCAGTGAGTCGGACTACCATTGGGACTCCGGTTCCCCCTTGTGCCTCCCATTTTAAAGAAGGTTTTTATTACTGTTTGATGATTTATTGATATTTTATTTATAACTATTTTAAATTGTTTTAATTCTTTGATTGTAAGCCGCCCAGAGACCTTTGGGTAGTGGGCGGCATATAAGTTGAATAAATAAATAAATAAATAAATAAGCCGTGGGCAAATTGCACAGTCCCAGGGATCACCCCGCCCCCACCCCCACAAGAGAAGAATGGTCAACCACATATCTCTGTACCTACAAAGTCTTGGAATAGGAATCGACCTGCCGCTTTGCAGTCAATGGCTCACGTATTTGTTCGCAAACAACTATGAGCAATATTTGGTGGTGAATCCCAGAAGCCACACCCACACCAGTTATTGAGAATCAATGCAACAGAATGGAATAAGATTTTTTTTTGTCTCCACAGACCTCAGAACTGAGGCTGGGCTCTTAAGTTACCTGAAGTTGGTCCTGCCGGAGTCTCATGGGTCCAAACTGCACCTCCGTTCCCACGGTCTAGAGAGAAGAAGAGGACACTTTTAAGCGGGGACGGGGTGGAGGTGGGAAGTGTCTGGGTCTGAGTCCCAAATCTGTGTCTTTGGGACCAAATTCTGAGTCTCAAGTTCGAGTCCCCATTATAACAAGTGTTTTCCCCCTCCCTCAGAAATAAAAGGGAAGAATGAGCAAGTTGCCTGTGAGATTTAAGTCAGACTTGACAGCAAGTCACATGATGCAAATCCTCATTCTTCCTTTAAGTAATTCAGCGTTGTGTTGGAAACAGAATAAGAGGAACAGGATTTATCTTGCTTTCTGGGCATGAAAAACTTGATTTATCCCACGTTAAAGGTATATGTGTCAGACCATCTAAAGGCTGCCTGGAGGAATGTATAATCACCCTAGCAATGACAACCAGACAAATCAAATGACTAATTTCCAAGTCATTTCCATTAGCCTAAAGCCAGAGTGTTATTATTAACACACACAAAAATGTGCCTGTCAGGTACCTTTCCAGAAAAATCTGCAGTTTGAACCAGAGATTTCTAAACACTGACATTCTTGGAAAACAAGAGTTTTGTGTGTGTGTGTGTGTGTGTGTGTGTGTGTGTGTGTGTGTGTGTGTGTGTGTGTGTGTGTGTGTGTGTGTGTGTGTGTGTGTGTGTATGTGTGTGTGTTTTAAAAACTAGTTGAAATTTTGCATGAGTTCTTTGGTTCTGTACTCTGGCCAGAGAATACTGTACTTGATTTATGACAATTTAGAGAACCCAAGGAGTTGCAAAATGTGGCAGCGACAGCCACTTGATTACCCGGCTTTGAAAATTGTTGGAACAATCAGGTTTGATAAAGAACCTGTCAACCAGAGCTGATGGGATCTGCTGAATGGAACTTCTGAGGTTAGCAGCAGAACAGTCTACCTTAGAGCTGGAGATGTATTCACAAGTAGTTGTGGACTGCTTAACCTCAGAAACTCCAGCATGTTGTAGAAGAACAAAAATATACAATAAATACAATAAATAGATAGTACAGAGCAATAGAGAAGACAATATAATATTTATGTAGGCAATGAAAGACACTTTAGATTAAAGTTTACAAGGTTCATTAAATATCTAGCTAAAGGCTAGGATTACTTGTTTTAAATCTTCTCAAATAAACATACGCCTTGATACAGATGGAGGGAGAATGGATGATCTCTTGACGTTTTCTGTCTTCAAAGCCCAACCTTAATGCAGGCACTGACAAAAAAACACTTTCCACAGATACTCGTAACCTGGAAAAGCTGTGGTTTGAATCTCACACTGTATCAAACCCACTTTATACCCAGAACATTGCTTAACAACAAATGAAACAATTTGTCTTTCTCTTTGTGCTGTTAATTAACCCATAAAGGACAATCCCTTGAACAGGAAGACAAGAAACGAATTCCATAATTTTTTTGCTCCCTTTTCAAACAAAATGGTCAGGAAGGATTTTGGCTCTGCAGTGCACAGAAGGCTTTACACTTCACACACAGAACGAAGAGATTCTGATGGCTACGAAGCGGTGCTTTTAAAAGGTTGTTCTTCACAATAAAACCACACTGGAGGATCACATTGAATTCTAGGCCATCCAGAACTTCTTCCAGTGAGTAATTTTAAAGAGCTGGAGGCGGGTCCCGCACGCCACATAAAGGGCCCTCGGAAATTACATGGTTCCTGTGTCCGCAACTCTACTGCTTGACGCACAGTCCTTAAGACTCCTCATTTGTCCTCTCACTTACTACTTTGGAAATCAACCATTTGATTTTAAATTTAAACCAAAGCCTCGAAACAGAAACGAGAGAGGGAAGGGAAAGGGGAAACTGAAGGAACCAGATAAAAAGTCAAGGGGAAACTATCCAGAGAGATTCAGTATCCAGAATTTTAGACTCCAGTTGAAATTCTGACATGAACTCTTCAACAAAACTTTGTACATGACCCCTAAACTCCACTGCAAATGGCTCCCAGCTCCGGAGCTTAAAATTGTTTCCCCACCAGCTCCGGAGTTTACAGATAATTAAGTGCGACCACGCCCACCTAAGCGCGTCCCAGCGCACTTTTCAGGTACCTGCTCTCTGGAGGTGAAAATTCCTGATGCGGATATAACGTAGTGACTGCCCGGCTCTCCTTGCTTCTGTTTGTTCTTTTTTTGCCCCCTGCCCCTTTAAGAGATCTGAATGCAGTGCCGGGACAGCAGAACGGAGGTGAGCGGCATTCTTTTCTTCTTCTTTTTCTCCCTCCCCTCACGCAGCCAGCAGCCAGGGGTGCAGAGGGGATGGGAACGCAGGAACAGCGACAAACCCCTAAGATCTCTGGTCCGAATTTAAGTGGCCAGCGGATCTTAGGGGTCATGTGAAAAGGCCCAAAGAGGATAAAAGAGGAAAGAGGAGGAGGGAAAAAATGAAGGGGGGGAGGTATGAATTAAGCAACCAAAGGGAAAGTGTGTAGTTTCTTCTTATAACTCAGTGGTTCTCAACCTGTGGGTCCCCAGATGTTCCTGGACTGCAACTCCCAGAAGTCTTTGTCGTTAGCTGAGCTGGCCAGGATTTCTGGGAGTTGCAGTCCAGGCACATTTGGGGACTCACAGGTTGAGAACCAGTGGTCTAGAGATGAGCACAAACTAGACAGCCTTCATAGGGCGCTTTTACACGACCTCTAAAATCCGGTAGCAACTTAAATCCGGACCAGAGATTGTGGGGTTGAAGCAGCCCCGAGCCGCCCCGTTGTGATTCCTGTCTCTTAAAGGGGCGGCAGGGACAAAAAACAAACAAACAGAAGGCGAGGGAGCCCAGCTACAATCTGCACTGGAAGATTTTTTACCTTCTGGAGGCCAGGTACTTGAAAAGTGTGCTGGGACGCGCTTAGGTGGGTGTGGTCGTACTTAATTTTTTTTTAAAGTCTGGAGCTGGTGGGAAAACATTTTTAAACTCCAGATCTGGGAGCCCTTTGCCTCGGATTTTAGGGGTCATGTAAAAGCGCCCTCAATCACACAACAGATGTACAAAGGCTACCTGCAAAGCTATCCACCCTTCTCAGTTTTGGTTGCTTCAACAAGACATGCCAGCAAAGATGTTTCATGCTTCACAACATTCCCCACCTCCCTCTGAGAGTGAGACAAGGAAGTACATTATTTGTTGGGAGTTTTTTGGGCTGTTTGGCTGTGTTCTGCCAGATTCCATGGCCAGCATCTTCAGAGGGCAAGGAGCTCAGGGAACTAAGAGTTCTCTCTGCACTCTGCGCTCCTTGTTCCCTGAGCTCCTTGCTCTCTGAAGATGCCAGCCACAGAGTCTGGAGAAATGCCAGGAAGAAAAACTTCCAGAACACGGCCAGATAGCCCGAAAAACTCACAACAACTATCGGATCCTGGCTGGGAAAGCCTTTGAGAATACATTCAACTACATTATTATTCCCCCATCAAGATCTTCATAATTTGTAAAAACATTCTCTTCCACAGTTTGTCCTTTATTTGAGAAGCAAAGCAGGCCATTAGGCACAGAACAACCAGACAGTTGTTTACAAAAAGACACAAACAACCCATCCGGTGCTGCTAACCTTCAAAAGTCCACACAGCAAAGCAGGAATCGTCCTCAATTTATACAGTTGGCATGACTTGTACTAAATCGTTGTTTCTGCACTTTTGCTTCGTTCACACAATGAGTGGCTCTCATTCTAATTTCCTTCCCGGAGATCCACACGTTAAAAAAAAAACACTACCATGTTTCTGGGGATGAGAATAATTATGCAGTTCATCATCCTTTTGTGCAAGAATAACAGTTATTATGATGTATAACCCCAATGACACAGCACCTGGAGGGGGGGGGATGAGTCCAGAAATAATACCACCACCAATACTAATACTTATAACTGGCATTTATTGTAACTGATCCATACTTATGTTCCCGTTGTGGAATCCTTGCCCCTTAGCTCAGTTTCAAATACATGGAGAGAAATCAGTTGCCAAGTTAAAAGCAACAACTAGCACAACACAGAGGGGTGGGATCCTAAAATAGTCCAGGCGAAGCAAGTGGGACCGCGTAGATTCAAAGGGCAAATAAACTAGACATTGACCTGGGATGACCCCCAAATGCACTCCCTCCTGGCCACCACTGTTGAGTCATCCTGCGCTCACTCAGCCAAAGCCAAAGCTGCAGGGACAATAAAATAAAAAATAAAAATAAAAATAAAAATCCAGCTCAGGCTTTCTCTTTCCCATCAAGTCTTCCATGAGCCAGCGCGTGCACGCACGCACGCATGCACGCACGCACACACACACACACACACACACACACACACACACACACACACACACACACACACACACACACGTGTTCTGAAGAAAATTCTCTCCTCCTCCACTCTTGGTGTCTTATTTGTTGAATTTGAAATGTTTTACCGAATCTTCTCCTCTTCCTCAAAAGGACACAGGACAAAGTCCTCTGAAAAGAAGCGCAGTGAGAGGAACCAAGGTGGAACGGCCCTTCCCTTTTTAAAAAAAATTGCATTTCAGGCTGGCAGGAGGACATTCAAGAAGGATGTGGGAGAACCCCCTGGCTTCCCCCAAGCTCCAGTGTGCTGCCACCCCCCCCCATTCCCAATGAAATCAAAAGAGAAGGGACAAGGCAGACAACTCCAGGCTTCAAAGGAGGGTACCTCCAAGTGCCAGAGGCAAGGGAGTGGCCTCAGGAGATGGGCATCTCGTGGTCTCATGGGTTCCCACATGCATCTGGTGGGGCTACTGGGAGTTGGAAGTAGCTGGGCTAGCCCTCATCCAGCAGGGCCCTTCCTCCATTCTTATGTCCTTATTTAACTCCTCTTTTCATCCCTGCATCACAAAGCCCGACACTCGTCTGCACCTCCCCTAATCTTTCTCAAACCACTCAAGGGCTGACATCTCTCCCCAAAACATGCTGCAGAGTACGCCCGGGGTGCTCCCGCAACTTTCGTTTGTGACTCAGGACTGATTCAGAACAGCCGCCTGCAGAATAACAGCTGGAATATCCTGCCTCCTAGGCCACCGTGGTTCATGTCAGGTCAAAAGAGAATAAACTTGGTTCAGTTAAAGGAAGCGACTTGAAGCCAGCAATGGAGTGGAATCCTGGCCTGACCCTTGCTAAGCTTTGAACGTTCACTTATCCATCTGAGCAACCAGAAGACGCTAGTTTTGCTACCTTATAGCACAAAGACAGATATCAGCAGAGGAGAATAGTTTGAACTTCATAGAGTCTACCCCTTTCTCATTAACTGTCTCTTCCAGTCTCAAAAGCTCACTCTGAGACATTTGTAAGATAATTTTAAAAAAATCCTTACTTACAATTGCTTGAAATTACAGATATGTGTAGGCTGCTTTCTTTAATGCACACATACTAGCAACCAACTGAACATACCAACAGCAACAAATCAATCTGCCATCAAATGATGAAAGAAAGAGACAGAACACTCAGCAGAGAGGAAGGAATGATTAGTTAGTTCTGAATAGGCAGTCAGGCAGTCACTCCAGCTCAGAAAAGTCCCTCCCAGTCATGCAAGTAAAGATTACAAGTAAAGATTGCAAGATTGCAAGTAAAACAATATTCTCTTGCATCGCCTTGCTGAACGAAATGTTGCTTAAAGGTGCAGAAAGTACTGTTGTAAGTTCTAGCTTCTTCCCTTCAAGTATTACCAACACACACACACACACACACACACACACACACACACACACACACACACACACACACACACACACACACACACACACACAAGGAGATGACAAACTTTCCAGCTGACTCTTAGGCTGACTTCTCACCTAATTTACAACCATGCATCGGTTACACAATTAAAACTGATGGGTTTACAACTTTCCACCTGATGCACAATGGTATAAAAGAAGGGATACACACAGACTCTTTTGCTCATACTGCTCCCATAATTTAGAGTCCGTAATCAGCCGTTGGAACAACGAAGAGACAAGATGTCCCTGTGTTTTCCTGCCCTTTGCTGATGGGATTAAAAAGGGGCAAAGTTAAGGAGCACAGATGGATTTTACTGGAAGTTGAGTCATGGCAACTGGACTTCTTTTTCTTGAGAGATTGAAACATTTTGCTGCTCATCCAAACAGCTCCGTCAGTATGTGTATATCTCAGAAGGAATGCCGTCAGACACTGGTTTGGGGTGGGTGAGTTTCCAAACACCCAGAACACTTATACATTGTTTTGTGGCTGTCATCCCCAGGACTGGGGACACCAACCTATTGTTGGTGCATCGGTGTCTGTGTGTATGTGTGTGTTGTCTGATAAAGGGGATGGGGGACAGGTAGACAGAAAGGCAGAGGTAGCTTCAGCGTTAAGCCTTGTGCAGAGGCAGAATTCAGAGCAGTGACCTATGACCATAAAGACGTTGGGGAACGTAGGTGATCGAAAAGTCAACAGTTCAAATCCGCATGGTGGGGTGAGCTCCCATTGCATGTCACCCACTAAAGCACGGGAACCTTTACCCTTACATTTGGCCATGCTCCTTTCCCTTTGGGGTCCGATAGAAGTCAGACTGGCTCTCCAGGTCACCAGAGCAACACAGTGTCAACAAGATAGCAAAATTCTCCTCCTTTCATCCATGTGCTAGAATTTTTAAAAATTCCACTGCAGCTGATCATTATTTCCAGCGGCATCTCCATGCATGAAGCCATCATGTTTTTCAAAGGAGGAGAATGTTTGTGGAGATTCTTTACATTCCATTTTCATTCAGAAACTTAGATTGGAATATATGGAACACACATCCAAAATAGGGAGAGTAAAAAACTTAATTAGGACTTGTCCTAAGCTGAACAGCACATCTGTTCTAATTCTGTGTTGATTTACTAAGTATGCTACCCTATCAACCTGTTCCTCCTTAGGTTATTAACTTATTCAAGGGGAAATAAGTTCTGCTTCTGGCCCACTCCCTCATTTTAGTCAAAACTGGTCCTTCATATTGAGTGCAAGATTCTTGACCTATTTAAACCTGAAGGCCAGTGCTTCTTGAACACCGCCCTCGTGATCTGAAGTCAGTGGCAGTGCATGGCTACTGATTCCCACAAGCTCCATGGGAAAAGCCGCTCTAGTGTCCCACAAAAGAGAGGACATGGATTAATAGGATATTCTGGCCTGCATCCGGGACGGATGAAATGGAACATCTGGAGAGCAACGTGGTAGACAGCATCAGGGCTCATGCCCGGCATGTTTTCTCAGGCAGTGTTGTCAAGCAATGTAGAGTTTCACAACAATGACTAAAATCACTTCCTCTGTGTGTCCCTATCTTCCTTTTCTCATGCAAGATGACTTTTTCCCCCCTAACGCGACCTGCCACCGGTTCTCCATCTGAGAACTTTTTGCATGCTAGCAGTGACTCAGCACACACCTGGGTTCTCCCCATCTCCTGCTTCCTTGCCCACCGATTTTCTGTAAATTATAAATATAATAACAGAATGCCGGTAACCTGATACACACACATTCAGGAACCAGGTCACCTTTAATCAAAGAGGCAGGAGATCCCCAATTAAAGACCTATGGGAAAGTGACTGAACATTTCCTGATACTTTTAAAGTAATAATGAACCTCTCTTTTTTTACTGTTTAAGGAAACAGCCACACAAATAACTAGTTGTTTCTTACTATCATGTTGCATAATGTTTTGCAGCATCCTTTAAGTACTAAAAATTGAGGGGTGGGTTTTAAGGACATGGGGATCGCCTGGCAGGTATTAGACATATTCCACAGGTCATGCGCTGCCAATCTCTTCTCTAAGGGGACAAGGAGTTCCAGGTGATGTGGAATCTCCCCAGAACTCTATAAGACTGAGAGAGAGAGAGAAAGAGAGAGAGAGAGAGAGAGAGAGAGAGAGAGAGAGAGAGAGAGAGAGAGAGAGATTTCCCCACCAAATGCACCCCAACTCGTGTCCTCTGACAGTGTTTCCCCAACCTTGAGTGACCCAGATGTTCTTGGACTACAACTCCCAGAAATCCTGACCAGCACAACTAGTGGGGAAAGCTCCTGGGAGTTTTAGTCCAAGAGTATCTGAGGATCCAAGGCGGGAAACCACTGCACTAGACCAGTGGTTCCCAATCAAGGGTGTTTTTGGACCACAACTCCCAGAAACCTCGGCCAGCACAGCTACCACTGAAGGCTTCTGGGAGTCTCAGTCCAAGAACACCCAAGGTTCAGAACCACTGCTCCATGACCTAGCTAGATGGCAAATTTTATCTTGCTGTGTTTCTCCCGAATTACTGTCCACAGAGAGAAGAAGAAAGGAATGGAAGGGAGTCTGTTAAATATTAAAGTATGCTATAAAGAGGTACAGATGAGGAAGTTTAGGATTCAGTTATTAAGTCATACATTATCTTCAGAAATGAACATTAGGGTCTTGGTGGATAAAGCATGTGGGTCAACTAAACAGCTCATCCCTCCTTCTCGCAACTCCTCCGCCTGTAGGTTGTGTCATCCTTAACGATGATGATAAGGCATCACGGAAGCCGCTGGCATCTATGGCAACTGAGTTCTCAGGGGAACTGTTTCCTCTTGGGAGTTCTTATTTTTGAATAAACAACCCAGAAGCAAGGGAAATATTCCGTGCAATCAGCCTCTTTAACGCTCCTTTACTCATGCAAGACTCCTCATGCAACACTCCTCTATAATAAGTAAAAATTGAACAAGGCGGAAAAATCTCTTATTAGGGATTAGACATGGGCACAGAGCGGCGAAATTCTCGTTTCCGTTTTCGGTTCTCGTTATCGTTACGTAACGGGTAACGGTAACGAGAATTACTCCGCTCCAGCTCGAACCCGACCTGAAAAAGAAAAATTGGGGCTGATTTTTTTGTTGTCGTTCATGGCATCGCGGCGATCGCGCGATGCCAAGCAGCACAGAAAAAGTAAAAAAAAAAAAAAAACCCGATTCCCGGCCAAAAAAGCAGGTGAAAATATGCCTGCCTCAGTGAGGGCACCTACCAGCGAGGGGTGGTTTCTGGGGGGGGGGGTCCCCGGCCTTCCCCCCCTCTCCTGTCCTGGGTTGCTGGTACCAGGCTGGGGGGGGGCATCCTCATCGTCTCCATTTGCCATGCAGTGGGGGGGATCCAAAATGGCGACCACAATATTTATTTTTAAATTGTGGTCCAAAAACCCACCAAAGCACCACAGAAACATTTGAAAATTAGGTATTTTAAATGCCTGATTTTTTATAGTAGCAGCAGTGGGTTTTTCTTGCAATAAAACGTCTCCATTGATTTTATTTTATTTTATTTTTATTTTTATTTTTTTACACCTGCGCAATGATGGGCTGGCCATGTGATGGGACCATGCAAATTTTTGGACCCATTCCACCAATCGCATGGCCAGGTTTTGACTGAGACTTCTGGATGTGCCAGAGGGCATAAAAAGCCCACTAACCCTAACCCTAACCCTAACCCATACGCCAGTACACTGTCCTTCTTAGTGGGTCAGGGGCACCCAGAGGTGCAGCCCACTAACCCACCCTAACCTTAACCATAACCCTAAGCCTAGCCCTTACCCTAACCCCAACCCTAACCCAGATCCGTACGCAAGTACGCTTCCCTTCTTAGTGAGTCAGAGGCACCCAGAGAGGTGCCTCTGTCACTTACACCCCAACCCGAACATAATGTAATGTATGGTACGTGGCGGCTACGCGAAACGCTTCCCTTCCCTTCTTAGTGGGTCGGACATCAGAGGCACCCAGAGAGGTGCCTCCCAGAGCCCACTTACCCCAACCCCAACACAAACGACAAACGACAAACGGAAACGACAAATTTTTGAAAATTTCCGCGACAAACGGAAACAACCCGAAACGGACCCGTCCCGACAAACGACAACTCGAAACGTCATTTTTTCTGGTCGTGCCCATCTCTATTAGGGACTAATCGGTGGTGAGTGGAAAGGGCTTCCCTGTGAGCCAGCCTGACCCCACCCAACATCCTGCTCAAATCCTGGCCCGCACAGATAATGGTAAAGAACATTGGGGGACCCACTGTTGGGAAGCCTTGCTTTAGCATCTAAGCAGGGGGCACAACTTTGATCAGTTAGTCAAGTTAATGTAGGCTTTTAAGCCTCTGCCTTGTAAGAGGGGAGACTATCTGCCCACCTGATAATATTGGCCATCTAGTTGTAGCATTTCTGAAGTTTTCTGCTTTCACCTCCACAGACTGGAAACTATAAAACCCACAGCGCCCATAACTGCCCCAGTGGTGAAGACAATTCAAAAGTTTGGCCTGCTTGCTTCCCAGAAATGTTCTGATTGAAGATTCCCAAGGCTACCTCTGCAACCACTGGCCAAGTTAACATTTATTGACCATCTTCTCTCCTGCTTCTGGAAGCAGGTGGGTTTGAGATGCCTCAGTAACACATTATTCACTTGCTTCCCCCCTCTCAACCTGAGACTGATTGAGCAATAATGAAGGCTGAATAAAACAGGTTCTTTCCTGATTGCATCCAGGGACCAACTCAATCGGGAACAAACAAGAAAGGGTGAGCTCCAGAGACTCACGGCCTATTCAGGGATCCCTGGGGAGACTTTCCATGGGAAGAGAAACTTGGGGCGCTTTTACACGACCCCTAAGATCCACTGGTCACTAAATTTGGACCAGAGATCTTAGGGGTTTGTCGCTCTTCGTGCATCCCCACCCCTCCGCACTTCCTGGCTGCTGGCTGCGTGAGGGGAGGGAGAGAAAAAAAGGGACAAACGAATAAAGGCTTACCTCCCGGTGCCGGTGGAAGCTGCCAGGAGCCCTGTCACTTCCTGGTTCCTTCTCTTAAAGGGGCGGGAGGCAAAAAACAACAACAAAAAAAAGCGAGGAGAGCCCGGCACATCCGCATCAAGATGTTTCACGCTTGGAGAGCAGGTACATGAAAAGTGTGCTGGGACCCACTTAGGTGGGCGTGGTCGCACTTAATTTTCAGTAAACTCTGGAGCTGATGGGTAAACAATTTTAAGCTCCGGAGCTGGGAGCCATTTGCGGCGGAGTTTAGGGGTCGTGTAAAAAGGCCCTTAAAAACAACTCCATGTCAATGCGATTGACACAAGGATTTCTCAAAATGCTATTGCCATTACAAATTGGCAACCACCAGGAAGGCCCTCTCTTGTGTGTGCTCACCCTTGGGAAGATGGTGGTACCTAGAGAAGGAAGGGCCTCTTCAGAAGATCTAAGATCGGGTTATGTCCATGAAAGTGCAGTACCAATGGTGAGTTTTCAAGGCATTTTTTTTTCTAGCTGACTAGAGAAGCCTAAAGGGCTTAGGACCTAGATACCTGAAGGACCGCCTCCTTCCATACGAACCTACCTGGCAATTAAGATCGAGCCAGGGGGCCCTCCTGAAAGAGCCATCCCTCAAGGAGGTGAGAGAGATGGCTTGCAGACATAGGGCCTTCTCGGCAGCTTCCCCCAGGTTATGGAATGCCCTCCCGATTGAGATCCGTCTGGTGCCAACATTGATGACATTTTGGTGCCAGGTAAAAACCTTCCTGTTCCAGAAGTTTTTGGAACAAGGGTCCTCTGATAGATTGTGGGCCCTTTGATGGCAATTTTAGTGTAATGATTTTAATGTAAGGTTTTTATTATTGTTTTAATTATTTGTTGATATTCTATGTTTTAACTGTTTTAATTCTTTTGATTGTAAGCCGCCCAAAGACCTTTGGGTAGTAGGTGGCATATAAGTTGTAAAAATAAAATAAAATAAAATAAAATAAAATAAAATAAAATAAAATAAATAGGAAACAGGTCAGAGGCCTCAGCTCAAAATTGTTCGGCTGGCATCACACCGGGTCAGCAAACTCTAGCATCTAACAACCATGCGATATTGCATTGACTATTGTGGGTTTGTTCCATTTTACGGAATCCACGGAGATGCCCTTCTGATGTGAAGGAGATACCACTGTGGCGTGGCTGACAAGAGTGACAGATTGGGAGCCAGGAATCCTGAGTTTGAATCTCCGTTCAGCCACAGAAACTTCCAGAGGATGGACCTCCTAAAAACACTCTTTAAACTTCTCATTTACTTTGAAAGCCCTGTTCAGATCCTTATCAGCTACTTCCTACTTGACAGCACAGCCCACACAGGCATCCTTCTGTAATCCCTGGTGTACTGCTTGATCAAATCAACTTGTCCCGCATCTTTAAGAGGTATTTCTCTCTCCCTTTTTTGAATGTAAAAGACAACTCTGCATAGGACGTTACCATAGCAACCCTGGGTTGAAAAGAGCAATATTGTTTAAGGAACCTTTTTAAAAAAATTATGAGCAAACTTCTTTTCTTCTGCACCCGCCTCTGCACATCCCAAACTCCTGCGAGAACACATGTTCTTCCCACATTCACGATTAGGTGGCTAGCTGTTTGGTTCTTTCCGTTCTGTCCTCTACTTGGGAGACCAAACAAATAACTGGACTGCATAGGTGTGTTTTAGTTTCTTTAGCCAGTATATTTTATTTGCTACAAAAAATAATAACAATGATCTATTTAGGCTAACTCTCTTAATCATGTATGGTCTACAGCTCTTCTTGAAAAGCAGATGTGCGAAGATTCAAAGGGAGGCAGTCTTTGCATCTGGCTTTAATGTATATCTCTTTTGCTTTTTCCAAAAACAAAGTGTTGGGCTCCTCCATCTGAAAAGATCCTTCATTTGAAGCAAGACTGAAGTATCAGCAACAGGAGGGGTTTTGTGGTCTCAGCATGGACCATCATCCACAGCAAGCAGCAGCTGAGCAGCCTTCTCAGCGAAAGCCACACACCCTTCCTCCATTGAATGAAATGCACTGTAATGATGCTTAAACAATTATTTTTAAAAATATATAAAGAAGGTGGCTGTCTCCCAATATCATGATAGATGGAGATGTGTCATCTCCAGGCTTAAAACCAGGGTACTTCAAGGGCCAGATGCAGGGGAATGGTATCAGGAGACACAGATCTAGTCTCATGCACTTCCAGAGGCATTTGGTGGGGCCACTGTGAGATACAGGAAGCTGGACTAGACGGGGCTTTGGCCTGACCCAGCATGGCTCTTCTTATGTTCTTATGTTCTTACCTTGGCTCCCAAATTGAAGGCTACTGCGGCATCGGTGGTGATGTGTGAGCAAGGGTGAATGAGGCG
Source organism: Phrynocephalus forsythii (assembly GCA_029282475.1). Classification (NCBI taxonomy): domain Eukaryota; kingdom Metazoa; phylum Chordata; class Lepidosauria; order Squamata; family Agamidae; genus Phrynocephalus; species Phrynocephalus forsythii. Next base: position 4,791,304 of record JAPFRF010000014.1, on the reverse strand, counting down.
AGAACTCACCAGTGGGCTTTGTGACAGACAAATGCCAGGGCATCTCAAAACCAAGATTTACAAGATGATCGCCCGCCCTATTGCACAGATTGCTGAGCAGCAGCAGTAGGTGTAGAGAGCCATCTCTCTGCCATGGAAATGCACATGCTGCTCCGTTGGCTATTGGGTGTCTCCCTGGTCAACCCCATCACAAACGATACTACCTGACAGCAGATAGGTATGTAGACAATAACAGAGAGGACAAGATAAAGCTGGATCCACAGGTAAGGACATATCCTCAGAGCAGCACCTTCCACCCTCGCCCAAACTGCAAACCTCCTGGAAACTGGTGGCCAGCAGCCACTTGGGCAACCAAAACAGAGATGGCAGGACATGCCAGTTGTCAGCCTGTGCCCTGTAGGCATGGTTGATCAGGCAAAATGGTGTTTTAGGATCTGAAGAGAGGACCCCAAAATAATTTATAACAAAGCAGGATTAGAACCCTAATACTGGCACAATTCCCTTGTGGAATGCTGGAACCCCTCCCTACTGAATTTTGATTAGTTTAATGCAGACATACAGATTTCCTCTTCCGCTGCCGCCCCCTTCAAAAATATTGCCTTTTACGCACATCTCCAGGCTGCACAAATGTTTAAGATATCTGGACCACAAGCAAAAAGTAGCAAAAAAGATAAACTCCAAAAGATATATTTGAGGATGTCTATTCTGAGAATCATAGAATCATAGAATCATAGAGTTGGAAGAGACCTCAAGGGCCATCTAGTCCAACCCCCTGCCATGCAGGAACCCCCATCACAATATTTCCGACATATGGCCATCCAGCCTCTGTTTAAAAACCTCCAAAGAAGGAGACTCAACCACCTTCCGCGGCAGCATATTCCACTGCCGAATAGCTCTAACTGTCATGAAGTTCTTCCTAATGTTCAAATGGAATCTCTTTTCCTGTAGTTTGAAACCACTGCCCCGAGTCCTAGTCTCTGAAGCCATGGAAAACAAACCTGTTCCCTCTTCAGTATGACATCCTTTCAAATATTTAAACATAGCTATCATATCCCCTCTCAGTCTTCTTTTAGAGAGGCTAAACATTCCCAGTTCCCTAAGCCGTTCCTCATAAGACATTTCCTCCAGACCCTCAACCATCCTGGTCAGCCCTCCTCTGCACCCGCTCGAGGTTGTCAACATCCTTTTTAAATTGAGTCTCACAGAACTGGACACAGTACTCCAGGTGGGGTCTGACAAGAGCAGAATAGAGTGGTACTATTACTTCCCTTCATCTAGACATTATGGTTCTGTTGATACAACCAAGAATCGCATTGGCTTTCCTGGCCGCCGAATCACACTGCTGACTCATGTTCAATTTGTGGTCCACCAAGACTCCCAGATCCCTTTCACAGGTACTATCCTCCAGCCAAGTATCCCCCATCCTATATTTGTGCAATTCATTTTTTTTTACCTAAATGTAGTACCCTACATTTCCCTCTGTTGAAATCCATTTTGTTAGCTTTGGCCCAGCACTCTAGTTTATCAAGGTCTTTTTGGATTTTCATCCTATCCTCTAGGGAATTAGCAGCCCCTCCCAATTTGGTATCATCTGCAAATTTAATTAGTATACTCTCTATTCCTTCCTCCAAGTCATTAATAAAGATATTGAACAGCACTGGACCCAGAACAGAACCCTGGGGCACCCCACTGGTCACGTCTCTCCAAACTGAAGAGAAGCCATTTATGGTCACCCTTTGGGTGTGATTAGTCAACCAATTACAAATCCACCTAACAGTAGCACTATCTATCCCAATTTCTACTAACTTCTTAGCAAAAATACCATGGGGAACCTTATCAAAGGCCCTAACCCTAACCCTAATCCTTTCCATGGAATTCTGAAATCTATTGAGGAAGAGAGGTGGATGCCAAATTTCTGAAGAGAGAGAGAGAGAGAGAGAGAGAGAGAGAGAGAGAGAGAGAGAGAGAGAGATTTGGAAGGTGACCAGATGTTGTGTTTAAAACACACACACACACACACACACACACACACACACACACACACACACACACACACACACACACACACACACACACACACAAAGCCAAAGGACACAAATGTAGTGGGCTATCTAAAGCAGAGAAAGGTAGAAGGACTCCGTTTGTGTTCCGACCTGCCTGTGTAATTCCCAAGGAGGGCTGATGACTTGCACTTCACTGCTGCAGCCCTGCTTTTATTGACTTAGCTCTGCTGCATTTAACACACATTTCCTGCCTTGTCAAGGCAGCTGGCTCCCTGGACCTCCATGCTCTGCCGCCGTAGTAGAAGGTGGAGGAATCTCCTCTCTCCGCCCCACAAAACAGGAAATTGTTCAGTGAGAAGACGTCAGCAGAGTGTAGTGCAGAAAAGAAAAGAAAAAAGAAAACTGCTTCCGAACAGTTGCAGACCGACTGACCGGAATTACAGTTACCCACACAGGCCCTTGTGCTCTGCTTGGGAGGGGAAGACCGGCTGGGTCCCGAGCTCTCTGCAGGCTTCTGACAGGAGCTCTTTGTTTATTTATTTAAAATATTGCCACCCTGCTTTTCTCCTTGCAAAGGACCCATCCTTAAAAGGCAATGATTACAAGCTGAAAACTTGAAGTATTGTTTTAACATCTTCAAAAGCATTAAATGAACGTTGTATTAAAAATGATAATGAAAGTCAACACGACAAAACACAATTTAAAGCAACAAGGCACAACCATCCATATTTTAAAAAGCCCTCTTAGACAGGTGGTCACTTAAGGAAACCTTGTCTTAAGGAATGGCCTTTGTTTGCTTGTGCAAAGACAGTGCAGATGGGGCCTCCAGTGGAAGGGAGTTCCAGAGTCTGGGAGCAGCCACAGAGATGGCCCTCTCTTCTCTCCCCACTAAGGGCACCTGCGAAGGTGGTGGGATGGAGAGGAAGGTCTCTCCTGATGGTCTTGACACCTGGGCAGGTTCATAAGAGAAGACACAGTCCTTGAGTACCAGACGCCATTTTAAGGTCAACTTTGTATTCACCCAGTGTGGGAGAAGATGCGAATGGACCTTCTTGGCCCTTCAGAATGCCCTCATAAAATGAATGGAAAGACTATATAATGCATTGCCAATTATATGCTAATTTTTTTAAAAAAACTTTATTTAACCCCCTACCCCAGGTGTTGGGGGGTGGGCTGGTCTAATGGGAGCAAACTCACCTATTTACTGTGAGGCAATCATAGAATAGAATAGAATAGAATACTTTATTGGCCAAGTGTGGTTAGACACACCCAGAATTTGTTTTGGTAAAAATGCTCTCTCTATATAAAAGGAAATATAAGAATCAAACTAAAAACACAGTACAATACTACAATATAACCTATTATTTAAAAAGGAAGAAGAAATGTAAAAATTAATTATTCAACAGTTTGATAGCACTTGGAAAGAAACTATCTCTATATCATCCCCATTTAACTCACAAAACTAGCAACCTTGAGGTACCAATAAGTTGGTAAGGGATCTATTTAGTTAAGATATGATCTATATGACATGGAACTATATAGTTTTAGTACTCCTTAAGTGTAAAAGACAACCTAACGTGCATGTATTGTTGTCCTTTATTGCATTGTAAATCTGTTTATGTTTATATATATTTACGTGTTTTATTGTGTAACTTTGTGTAACTTTGAAATGGTCTAATGACTCAGTTTTAAAGAAAATGAATGGCAAGAGGTGACCGTGGTGGGGGCAGCTTGGATGACATTAAAAGGGCAATTAGCTCCCTCCGGTGAGGTTTAAGGGCACCCGTGTTATACTGAAGATGCAAACAGAGTCCTCAACAGGATGGGTCCTCTCACAGCCTTTGGCCCAAGATTCAACTACTACTCAAACAAGCTTGTGTGCCTGCATGTAACACGCTGTATTTCAGCCCAGGACCTGCCATTCAGCAGCTGAACTCGGCACCGAGTCTCTGGGCTCCGGATTAGCTGCACCTACCGCACGCCTCCCGCTACAAAGATCTGGACTGTGCAGTTCCATCACAGTGGCCGCCTTTGTTTCTCCCAAGGCTGCGACTATGGCCAAAGCCTGGCTTTAAATTAGAAAACTCCTTAAAAGCGGAGGGGGGGGAACAGAGGCAGAGGGGAAGCAGGCTACTCTTTTTGCAGAAATGAATGCCGTATTCAGTGTGAAGAAAGGTTCTGCTGTGATCCTAACCATTTTCTATCTGTCTCACTTCCTTTTGTCGCTTATGTGTAATATTAATGAGGAAGGAGGTCATCCATCAGGAATGCATGCCTTTAATGACTCCTCTCTCTCCCCCCCCCGCTCCCCCCCTCTCTCTGTGCATGGGAAGGGGGCACTTAAATGTTGGTCTCAAATACAACTCTTTCATTAAAAGATCCCGTTGTTGTTTCTCCTCGTGGATCAGTATGGCACATTAAAAATATGCATCCAAATATTAACTCTTCTCTGGACTAAATATTTTATAAAACCAAAAAACTTCTCACGAAAGGTGCATCTCTGAAAGAGTGCCATACAAGAACAATACTATGGGACAAAGAGAACAGCAATGGAGATTAGCTAATGGCGATAGGAATCCTTCAATAAGAAGGGGAACCAAATGAAAACAAAGCAAAACAAAATGGTCTGATTATAGACTGCCCCATACTGCTTCAAGTAGTCTCTGGGCGGTTTACAGTTTTAATTACAGTAATGCAGGCTACGCATTGCCCCCCACCCCCCACAGCAAGCTGGATACTCATTTTACCGACCTCAGAAGGATGGAAGGCTGAGTTAACCTTGAGCCGGCTACCTGGGATTAAACCCCAGGTCGTGAGCACAGTTTTAGCTGCAGGACAGGCATTTAACCACTGTGCCACGAGGCTCCTCTAACAGGATGCATCTGTTTTAGGAACAAGCACATATGTCTGTTTTGATTTCTACAACTTTTAGGACTTTTGAAGCGTAAAATAATTGGGGTCCAGCTTCCACATCTGTTAGTGAAAAGCCTGCATCCCTTTCTCCTAAGGTGTCTTGTGTGGTCAGTATGTAATATATTTACTTCATTTGGGTGCTTTTTTGTTTGTTTGTTTGTTTGGAGGATATTCTGGGGGGATAGGGGGATAGGTCATTTTAAAAAAGGATTTTAGAAGGATTCCCCCTCACCGACCCTGGAATTAAAAAGCAAAAGAAAAGCCACCAGTAAAATGCATAAGAGGTTAACAGTATGACCTTTGTGTCTACAAATAACTTCCCAAGTGGTGCTTTGCATTTGTCTTTGTTTTGTTTTTTCAAAGACATACGCACAATTTTGTTCCTAAGCTCATCCTTCTTGACTGTGGAATAACTCTAATATACTAGTTTGCATTGTGTTCCCAGTCCGGACAATAAAGATGGAACAGGTGTTTCTGGACAGCACTGGTAGTTCCAACTCTTTTACTGTGGCATAAACCAACCCAAACAGAACTATGTACAACTGAGAACAGGCACAACTGTTGGAAACAACCAGTCCTGGTTTAATCAATAGTGCGGTAGATACAATGAAAACCTTGGCCTGGTTTTTATTTTTTATTTTATTTTACTTTTATTTTGCCCAAAGAAGGAACTTTTTCTGTCTATACATAAGAGAGCAGAGACAGACTCCTGGTTACTAAGGGCCCTTCAGCCAGGAAACAGAATGATTCTCCACCAATAACCTTGAAGATCTCTGATGACGCCATCAAACCCTAACACCACTAAAAGAACACCTAATATTAAGAAGCCTAAATTAAGACAATCCATTTCAGTTTTAAATGGATTGTCAAGGTTCTTACTGTAGCACCCTTCACTATTTAAATGTTACATTCATTCGTTTATACACACTTAGTGCGAGCACACACACGGAGGCCCCTCTCTGCGGCTTATTATGTATCTATTCACATCATCTTTTTATAGCCGTTTTGGGGGCTAATTTCTATCAACTGCATTGACGTCATCTTGGAATAAAAGCTCTTATACCAAAAATGTAATGTCAGAATTTATTTGCAAAGGAATGTGTGTGTGTGTGTCACAGATCTCAAGGACATTTTTAAACTGAGTGGACACAGGCTACGTGTAACACTGCCTAGGCAAACCAGTTCATGGGAGAAGAAAATTAAAAACCCTTGCTTCTAGAAATATGAGTCCATTGTCTTTGAATATTCTCTGTCATGCAGGTGAGTTTATCTGGAAGTTGAATCATGGTGATTTGGCTTTTCTTGAGAGACTGAAACATTTCGCTACTCATCCAAGCAGCTTTGTTAGTCTCAGAAAGAGAAGAAGTCACTTTATTGGAACCCATCTGTCAATCCTAGACAATCAGCTATAAGAAAAAATGTCCTTTGAGCTGTTCAAGATGGTATTTGAGTAAAACAGAGAACCACATGTACTGCCTGGATTTGGAAAGTTACTTTTCTTGGACTACATTTCCCAGACCTCCTTCCTCCGTCCTTCAGCTGGGCAGCTTTGGAAATCTGTAATCCCCGAGAAGGAGGGTTTTGTTTTGTTTCCAAAATCTGAATCCTGCCCTTTGCAGAAGCTGGGAACACCTACCACTAGCAAATCCAGAGCAAAGTCTAAGGTGAACTTACTGGCACGGGGCGTCTATGCGGAGGAGCAGTGTGCTATCTCCACAAAGAACAAGACGGTCAAAACAACATTCCCCACATCTTTATTACAGAGGAGAAGCTGACTTGTTTTGAGTGAAAACACTATTCTACAAGGAGATCATGTGAGGTTCCTGTCTGGCCATCTACCAATGGCTGCAGACAGACAGATTAATTGCAATTAATCTTCTCTCCAAATGGGGCAACGAAGACAGCTTTTAGCTGGAGAACGAGGCTCCTAAACTAGCCACTAGCCGTGGCCCAATGTGCCACTCCCTAAGTTGTATCTGAATCCCATTGTCCCCAAGCAATATAGCCAGCATGTGGTGGGAAGTGCAGCTCAGCACATCTAGGGAGGATAACATGAAAAGCCCCTCTAGACCGTTCTAGTTTTGTATTAAACTATTTCAAAATGGTTTTGTGGTGTTCTTGTTTTTACAGACAGGGGAAAGGAGAACAGCAGCTGCTAATTCAAATCTAGGAAAACAAATAGCAAATTTAACAGGTGGTTAATTATTATAATACCTCCACATCTTTTTTTTAAAAAATGTGTACTTTACATCTTTTTTATCTTTTTTTTTTTGTAAAGACAATCGCTTAAGTTGTTGATTTACCCTAGTTTCAAGAACATTGCACGCACTCACCTTTAACATGATTTCCTTGCATTACTAACAGGGGCTCATTATCTCAATTATAAAATGATGAAGAAATTGGTGCACGCCTTCAGAAAGCATTGCGACACAGGCCGTGTTATTTTTCCTGCCCCTCTCCCCTTTGCTGTGGAAGTGCAGCCCTCTTGGAATCAATACATTTGTTAAAACAACAGAAACATTTTGGCTTGACAGGGAAAGATCCACCACATCTTAAATCGGAGCCATTATAAAAGGCATTTTGCAAGAAGGGGGGATGTTTGCATGCAACCAAAGAAAGTGTGGGAAGGTACTGTAGCTTTTTTTTCTGCAGAAGACTTCAATTAGTAAATAGTGGAGGAGGACAGGGATTTTTAAGGGACAGTTGTCAAAATCTTTACTTGACTGTAGATTCTTTCACAAGCTCAACTCTGATGGCATGGGTCATTGCCAAATCTGTCTACCCACCCACATTTTCTATCTCAGAGCTCAGAGAAGTTATTTTTCTAGCACCACCATTACTCGTTTGTTGATATAAGCCTAAATCCACATGGTGCTTGCAAACCAAGCAAATCCATTTGCATGGAAGTCATATTAATGTTGACTTGCTCCTCAGTAATTGATTGAGTCAGTACAGTAGCACCCCGATATCCGCTGGGGATTAGTTCCAGCAGGTGTTCCTGTAGATAACAAAAACTGTGGATAAGAGAGAACACCAAAACTGCTGTTTCGTGACAGTAGCTTGCTTTACGGCTGCTGTTTTTTGATAGCAGCTTGCTTTGCGGCTGCTGAATTATTTATTGAATTTTTTCCTCTGCCAACTGTGGATAACTGAATCAGTGGATACGGGGTCCTACCATTGTCTACTGACTTCTTGGATCACAAATTGATTTAGGCCACTGTATTTATTGATCCGTTGAAAATCCTAGTTTAAAACTGGAATATATGTTTGGCAACAATTAACCATGATCTTAGGCTTGGACGTAAACTGGAACAGTTTTTACCCCCTGCTTTGTTCTATCCAAACAAGGCACCACAATTGCTTGTCCTTCTGATTGATTAAGCCTGGACTTAAACTGGCGAACAAGCATAGTATGCTAGAACAGGCTTTTATTTGTTAAAGAAAACCTCTAGTTTCACTTTATTGGACCTTAGACCTTATGCTGCTGCTTCAATCATTATCTGTTTTTGTTGTGACTAAAATTTTGGGACATTTTCTCTACCAAATGCATCCTTTCTGGATCTAAAAGCTGGACCTCTTTATGCCGCAAATTGTTATCTTACAATGTTGTGTTTCAAAATAGCATTGTAGCATTTTATGCTGTAAACCCACCCGGAAAAATATGTAATTGGGCAGCTTTACATAAATATAGGATGTTATGATAGAGGAAGAACTGGCATGGAGAGCTGGCGCTGAGTGCCAAAAAAACAGCAAAGGGAACAAGTGGGTTGGAGGTAACCAGTGTCACTCATTTCTGAATTCTAACAATGCCATTTCGGGCTGAGGAACCTAGAATGAATCTGTGCAAAATAAAAAAGAAAGTCAGTTCTATTTCTGCTAAAGCAAAATTTGTGGCATTTGCAAAAATAATACCTGTATTTTTCGCTCTATAAGACACCCCCATGTATAAGAAGACCCCCCCCCACTTTTTCAACCCAAAATACACTTTGGCAACTGAACAATTCTCTCTTTGGATTACTTCCATATATAAGGCGAACCTCAATTTTCAGACTCACGATTTTAGACAAAAATATAGTCTTATATATGAAAAGATACTGTAATTGGTAAGCGGGACAATTGTTTGTTGAAGAGTCTGGCTAAATCTGTTGATGTTTTTGCCCCATTTGTTCAGCAGAATTGATCTAAAGCTGATTAAACAGCATCAGAACACAGGATCAGGAAGAACAGGCACCAAGAAAGGAAAAGATGATCCATTGCAAACAGAGAGATGAAGAAACGTCTTTTGAGGGTTTTTTTCTGAGCCTAACCAAAGCTTCCGGGTGAGGAACATTGCCAGACAGAACTTCATACAGAACTTCATACAGGAGGCAATTAACCAAGAATATAAATACACAGAGAGACATCGAAAGCCTCAGAGTGCCCTTGAAGAAGGGTTAAAAATTAAAATTCCAGTCTCAGGAAACAGAACTCTCTGGATTCCTTCAGAATCTGTTCAGCAGCAGTTGTTCCTCTAACAAGGAAGAAAAGTAAAACAAAAGTAACTGCTGCAAGCCATCAAGGGAATACAAAGAGATGAAGTTGCCCACCTCGAGTCATGGACACTGACGGGAGGTGTTGGCTCTCATGATGCCCTTTGAGGGCCTGCCATGGAAAAGTTGTATCTTTGCAGAAGCTGTGACTGACTCTGAGAATTGAGGTCCTCAAATTAGGACTTGTGAGATAAGGTTAAAGCCCCTTGAATGTAAGATACCATCTCGAGTTCCAGTTATCCCCATAACTACAGTGCTATTCAAATAGCAATTATTTCCTGTGTTGCTTTAATTAAATCAGCATGTGCAAATTTCAGGGAGACCTTTCTCCTCTGTGAAGGTTCTAAGTTATGGCCCCCTCCTCCCACACTTCACAGGATCGAGGTCTGACAAACGGGTGCAGACACTCATGGGGAAAAAGGCCTTTTGGCTCTTCAAGAAGCCTGCCTTCTAAGCAAAGATGGAGGCTCAGAGCCCTGCCTTCTAAACCCCCACCCTCACACCCTGTGGCCCCCAAAGAAATGGGGGAGAAGGAAGCAACAAACTAGTTGCCATATTATACAACATATTATACAAGCAGGGTACAGACTCCATGGACAGTTTTCACCACAGAAAAAAGACTGCATTTCTCCATCAGCAAGAGAAATTCTCTTTGGTTACCAATAACAAAAAGCAGTGCCACTTTTGAGAAGGTGCTGCTGAGAAGTCACGCCTTCTGGCCTCTGATGGCCCGGAGTGTTGGCTGAAGCCCCGAGATGCCTCCCCCATCCCCACCCCAAGGATGTTGGCTCTCCTCATGGCGACGAGCACTGTTGACTCTTCCTTGGACAGAAGTGATCCACTGCAGTAGAAAGCAGTTGTGCACTGTGGTTCTTAATGCAAACTTTGGGGGGGGGGGAACCTCTTCCCCAGTAGAGCAAAAGGCAGGAGGTAGGCAAAAGAACTTAGGGTGCACCTAAAGGGGTAGGGTGTGGTTATATCCTGTACATATCAGCCCAATCATTAAGATCTACCGGGGCTATAACCAACAGAAAATTTAGAAGATCTTGGAATGATGGTTTGGTCTCCAAAAATTCAATTGGTTTCCTTTTTGGGGGAAGAGATGGCTAAACTTTTCTAATGGTTCGGGGGTTTTTGTTTCACTTGTGTATGAGAGGCTACACTCTCATGAATTGTCCTAAATCATTTGGGCTGCTTTGGCAGGGCAGCTTTATCCACTGGAGCCCAGCCTAAGACCTGCTGATAAAGAGAAGGTAAGAAATGCAGGGATCCATGAATACATTGAATATCAAGGCACTTGCTTTAAATCCGGAGGAGGTCACCTTGCCACTCTCGGGATGCCTTGTCATCCGGTAACGTAACATATTTCATGGGTGGCACCGTCTCTTCTGCCAACCATTAGAGGTGGCATATGGGACAACAAAGGAACTCCTCTGTGCTCACCGGAGTCTACTTCTGTGGCTTCCAGCTAAAACAAGGCCCGGGCAAAGGCTCGCTCCGGGCAACCTGTTGCTCTCCGAGACTCTTTTTAGGCCTCCAGGGTTTCCCCCAGAGCAAAAATAAAAAATTTAACAACGGGGGTTTATCCTAAAAGCTTCAGTTGTTGGTCCATGCCCAGGAAAGAGAAACAAGAGCAAAGGGGAAAACCAGAAGCACCTCCCTCCATTGCCAACCACAACGTGTCAATGGCGCTGACTATATGTAACATCCAACCCAGTTTCAATCCCATTTCGGGTTTTTTTAAGAAAAGACTGTGGCTTCTGTGTTTCTGGTGATATTTCCAGCGGACACAGCTCTTCCTGTGGTATTACAGCTGGCAGTACCGCAAGAACATTGGCCAATTGTTTCGGTAAAAACTCCATCCTTTAAAAAGGAAGAGGAGGCGGGGGGAAGCGTCCTTTCCATGATGTATGGGGAAACAATTCTCAAATTCTGTCAAAGAGGAGGGGATGGCAAGATGAAATGGTATGGAGACTGTTCCTCCCAAATAAATAAATAAATAAATAAGATACCTGTAAACTAAAAGTGAAACCACATGCAAGCATATGGAGAGTTTTGTGTAAAAGAAAGTTACCTTCCTATTTATCTCTGCATTTTTCCTTTCCCTTTCTCCTCCTTCATTTTTAGGTAGCACACTGTGTGCTGGTTTTGTTTACCGTTTCATCATGGTATATGTTTGATTCCTTTAAGAGATTTGTATACAGTGGTACCTTGTATAAAGGAATTTATTCGTTCCAAATGAAATTATGTTAAGCAAATTTTCCTTTATACAAATTTCCCATAGGAATGCATTGAAAATGGAGTAATCCCATTTTATGTTGTACAGATTTCCCCCCTAGGCGATTATGTTAAGCAAATTTCCCCTATCTCTGGAATATTTTATGTTGTACAATTTTTATGTTATACAAGCTGTTTGTTGTACAAGGGTCCACTGTACTTACTATCTTTAGCTTTTAAATACTGTACAGTGGACCCTTGTATAGAAAAGGGTTTGTATAACATAAAATCTTCACAACATAAAAGATTCCATAGATAGGGGAAATTTGCTTAACAGAATCACCTATGGGGCAAATCCGTACAACATAAAAATGGTCGCGATTAGGAATTACTCCGTGTTCAATGCATTCCTGTATTTTATTGATAGAATCTGCCTTTTTAAACATTTTAAAGTAGGGTAAACAAACAAACAAATAAACAAAAAGCAACATGGTGGGGATTCAGAGGAAGTGCACCTAGAGCTGTGATTCTCAAAGAGGGGCCGTCCTCTGATGATATACAGCCCACTGTGACACCTTCCTCAAGGTCTCCCCTCCAAATTATAAGGTCACTTCAGGTTAACGTCAAAAAAAAATGCCATGCATGCTAAAACAGTAAGAACAAAGCGTACCGAAACCATAAGAGATAAGTTAAATAATAAGCATGCAACAAAGACAACAATAACAAATCAGTATGTAAATGGGCTTAGTGACAAGTCAAGCATGCTAAAATCTAATCCTGAACAATGTAAACTGCCAGACAATTGTTGCAGAAAAGTTTCAAGAATAAAGTCCACTACCCCATCTTCCCTTCAAGTACAACACAGGTGAGGGCACCAGAAGGACCACAATGTGATTTCAAGAGGTCAGTTCAGACCACAATGTGATTTCAAGAGGTCAGTTCGTCTACAAGAGGTCAGTTCAGATGTCTCTCTACTAGGCAGTTACTGATAGGAGAGCAGACCTTTCCTGGTCATAAGATGCAGACGGGAGTTTGAAGGCATTGGTATGCCTCTCTGGTTCTCTAGGTGGAGAGGGCTGGAGAGAGGGAATAGGAGGCAAGGGATACGGATTTTATGCCAAAGCTGAAACGCCTAGATGCCTGTCCCGTCCCTTTCCACAAGTGGGACTTGGACCTTTAGTCCAGCTCAAATGGGTCTATAGGCATGTCGAGCAGATAGTATTTGCTTAGATGAATATCTTATGGAACCAATCCTTTGTTTCAGATTTTGGGCTCAAAAGTATGCCCTCTTTTGGTGTCTTGCTGCAAACAAGGAAAGACCTTTCTCTTCAAGCAAGCTTTTGCTGAGTGACAGGCTGCCGGAGATCATGTGTGATCTCACACTCATATTCCAGACGTTTCGGTCTAATTCCCATTAACAGATACATTTCTCCTAAATGAATTTCAGAGGCAGAGTAAGAGAGAAAGAGAGAAAGGGTGTTGGCTAGTCCATTTTTGGTGCCAGCCCTCCTATTATTATTATTATTATTATTATTATTATTATTATTATTATTATTATTATTATTATTATTATTATTATTATTATTATTATTATTATTATTATTATTATTAGTTTGTTTACAATATTTTTACCCCACCTTACCCCTTGGAAAGCACCCAAGGATGCTTACCAAAGGACAATATATATACAGTGGACCCTCATATAACAAACGGTTTGTATAACATAACATCTGTACAACATAAAAATTCTGGAGATAGGGGAAATTTGCTTAACAGATTTGTCTATGGGGCGAATCTGTACAACATAAAAATGGTCATGATTAGGGATTATTCCGTTTTCAATGCATTCCTATGGGAAATTTGTATAAAGGAAAATTTGCTTAACATAATTTCATTTGGAACAAATAAATTCTTTTATACAAGGTACCACTGTACTGTAGTTGGAGACAATGAATAGCCAACAGTTCTCTGACAAATTAGATACAGTATTTAAATCTAAGAAACAATGAGTGTCAAGGGGCATCTCACATCTTTCACCTTTCACCCTTAAAATGAAGTATTAAACTTAAGAACAAAAAGTAAACAAATAAAAAGGAACAAAAGCCACTCAAAAAGATAGCATACAAACTATGGAAAATGCAAGTACTGTGTAGTCCTGTCCTTCTGCGAAGCTCTCTCTTCAGGTCAGCCTCCTCTCAGTAATTAGCTAACTATTCTGGGATGGATTGTCATGCATCACTGGTTGGACTAGATTCATGGCAGCTGCACTTTTGTGGACTGCAGTCCCCTTCCAAAGACCCTTTAACCAGACTGGAAAAGCTTAGTAATGCCTTGCCAAAAATACCCCCCCCAAAAAAAAAACCCTCCATATAATGCAATCCTTGCTGTGAGTCTCTTTATCATTTTAAAGATGAAAAAGGATTTCATGGTTCGTTTGCTTACTCGTCTACCAATGAACGGAGAGACAATTTATTACTGTTTGAAACAGCATGCCTCTGCAAATCTAACACACGCACAAACAAACTCAGATGGTCTAAAATGTGACACCCCTGATGCTGCATTTTCTCACTCTGTTCTCTGGGGCTCTTAACTCCTGATCAACCACAAATCATAAGATAACCTATTAAATACACCAAGATGCATTCAGTTCTAAGCAAATGCTTTGGGTCAACATCATATGATACAGGAAAACTGGGGCAACTATGAACACAAAGGCAAAAAAAGAGTATTTTTAAATAGCTATTGGGGCAACCTATTCCCTTGCATCGCCATATGGCCATTGAGTCCCAGAGAAAGTCCTGGGAGGGCTTTAGCAACCTTTTTGAGGCAAATAAGATTTAACCTTTTTCCTTCCCATTTACCGGGCAGTCCATACAAGAAAATGCAAACACAAATTTAAGAACCTGTCCCTGTAACAAAGCCAAACTATGCATGTTCTTTTTTTTCCACCACAGTTTCTCATAAGGAGCTAGCCAAGTCCTAATACAGTTCAGTATATTCTATTGTTCAATTTCCCAGGCACTCTGAATCCCCTATGACAGTGATGGTGAACCTATAGCATGGGTGCCAAAGGTGGCACTCGGACCCCTTTCTTTGGGCACCTGACATTGCCCCTTCACAGCCACCTGTATTCAGGGTAAATTGTTGTACTGGCACTTTGCAAAAAAAAAAAAAGTGGGTTTTGAATCGCAGTTTGGGCACTCAGTCTCTAAAAGGTTTGCCATCACTGCCCTATGATAACTTTTGCTTCCCTCATGGAAAAAGTGGCACCCTTTTAAATGTGGGCCACTCTCATTGGGCCACATGCAATCATCTGATATTAAAAGTGTATTTTTTAAATAACTTTTCTGGTCATTGACCATAATAAAATGTTATGTTATGTTATGTTATGTTATGTTATGTTATGTTATGCTATTTGAGAGTTTTTTTGAATTTTTTTCTTTATTTTTAGATAATAAAAAAGGACATCAACATGAGATAAAATAATAAAAATGGAAGCATACACTACAATGCACTTATTAAATATGCTTTCCTTATACCATCTTCTACTTTTCAAATGTCCTGATCTATAACAATAAAGCAGCAGATTCTCCTATCGGTCTGAGCCAGGCTGAAATATCAGGAGGGAGGCAGCCAGTAGATACAGAAAATTGAGTTTTCAAGAGTTTAATTCATTATTATTGTGGGTTTACTGCAGAATAGGAGGAGGCAATATCTTGTGTGGCAACTGTTCCCTCTGGTTGTAAAAAAAAAAAAAAAAAAAAACCCACTATGATATGATTTGAAGGGATGTACCAGCTGTTTTGCCTCAGGTGGCAAAATAACTTGAGCTTAGCCTTGGGTGACCAAATTTGACCTTTACATAGGACGCCAAATGCCATTTCTCTCAGCTTGGCAGAATTCTGATAAATGAGACCAAATCATCTCTCTATGTACTGCTAGGATATTGCGTTCGATGCTACCAGTCCATCAAATGCTCTCAGGAAATCTATTGGGGGATTCCAATAATATGAATGTTTAAAATTGCATTTTAATGTTATAATTTATATTTTTGTCTGTTTTGTTTTGATTGATGTTTGTTTTTAGTATATGCTGTGAACCACCCAGAGTGGCCTCGTTGTTAGATGGACGGCATATGTGCAGGAGGGAACCTTTACCTTTTAAAATAAATAAATAAATAAATAAATAAATAAATAAATAAATAAATAAATAAATAAATAAATTTCCCTGCAAGAAACAAGCCGAGTCAAAATTGCCCATTTACAAGCTAGGCCTATAGAAACCCCATCTTCCTCCACATCTATAAAAAGACTGTGATTTTTATGCATCTAACTGCCGCAACTGAAGACAATCTCAAATAGCTGCAAGAAGTTCGGTATCAAATCTTGGACCGCCATCAGTGAAACTGATCAGGGAGCTGAGCATTGAAACCTTTGCTTCTCCTTGGTGGGTAGACCATAACCATTCAAGAAAAACAAGAAACCTGCATTCACCCCTCGACAACAGGGACGTGAAAAAGCTATTACCATATCAGTCTCCCATTGGCAGGTAAAAATTATTTACCATCCGATTTCTGAAAGCTTCTACACCTCTCCAAAGCTCAAACACAAACATCTTCATGCAGATGTACTGTATTACAGTATATTTCCCTTCTCTCTTGGTAGCTTTCAAGAGAAGCAAACAGGGCCCTAATTGTGTAAAATAGGTTCCAAGCTTTTGTAGTTTAGGCATGATTATTCTGAAAAAGATGGATGTCACACTTTCAAATTATTGGCATTCCACCTTCTTGATTCAATTTTTCGCAATGCTTTGCTTCGTTTCATGATCACAGGTAGGAATAAGTTTTGTGGGTGTGGTTCTGCTCATAAAACTAACTTCTGTGTGTACAATTAACAGTAACGTGTTTACAAGTGATTTTCCTAATATAATGCTTTTTAAAGTGATTTTCCTAATATGTGGATTTTCATGTGCACTTGTTTTGTATCTTTGTGTCCATTTTGGATTGGAGAATCCTGTTGCAAACTGAAAGGAGAGCAAGTTTTGAAAGGCATTTGTATTTAAAAAAAAACTTTAAAATAATAATGAACGTTGTGAAAATAAATGGTATTGTTATTGTATGTTGTCAAGTAAGAACTGATTTATTGTGTCCCTAATGGAGCTTTTAAAGTCAATGAGATATTTAAGGAGTGGTGTTAACAGTTTTACGCACACACATTCACAATGGGTTTCTGTGGGTGAGCAGGGATTCGAACCCAGGACTGCTGATTCTTAGTCCATCATCCTAGCCACTCAACCATACGGGGTATCCCAGTGGCAATGGGATTAGCATGGCTGAAACAGCATCCATGACTTGGCAGCGTTCCTAGTTTTTGTAAGGCTTCCTCCAAAATAGTTCTTTCCAGTGGTGGTTGAGATTGTTCCTGAATAGTCATTAAGAAATGTCTCCTTTGCAAAGCGCCATGAAAATATCTCCAGAGGGAAGAGAGGAGAGACATTTCCTTAAAATCTTAACTTAAAATCTATCAAGGAAAGAGACACTGGCTGCTTTTAGTCATAATAATACAAAAATGAAAACCCTTCCAGATCCTTTCTTCGGCTCTTTATGTGAGCTGAAAAAAAAAACCCAAGGAAGTCTTCCATTCACTGTTATTTATTTATTTATTTATTTATTTATTTATTTATTTATTTATTTATTTATTTATTTATTTATTTAAAATATTTTTACTCTGCCTAGGTCCTTAAAAAAAGACCCAAGGGGGCTTACATCATGAACACACAATATTTAAAGCTAAAAACAACAAGTATACAAAAATCAAATGGGAACAAGTACCACTTTGAGGAATGGCAAATACATGCAAAGCTGAAAACCCATTCTAAGCAGCAATGCATTATGATATCCTTTGATTTATATTTCTGCATGCACCAGGGGTTTGGAATTGATGGCCCTGTAGATTCCCTTCCAAGTTCGCTATACTGTGAGTCTATGATAGCAAAACAATCCATTTTAAAAAACACCAGTCAGGCAGCCAGTCTTTAAGGGATGCCCCCTCCCCCCCCCATGGATAATGAAAACCGTGGATAAGAGTGAACACCAAAAAACCCAAAACTGCTCTTTTATGACAGTAGCTTCCTTTATGGGTGCAGAATTCGAGAGCTAGGGTTAGAGGGCCACCTGCATCTTGGTGGGCTGGGCAGACCTCCTCAGTTGCACAAATTGTGAGCACAATTCTACTGTGTCACAGCTTCAGCTGTGCACGAGGGCTTCCTGTGATGGAACAAATCCACCAGGTCCATGAGGGAATTCTCCCTCTATCTGCCAGCAATGAATTATATCATCACAATGCTTCTACGGTAAGTGCAGGCATGGCCTCGCGGCCTCCTGATGGCCACCACATGGTGGGCACTGGGCACGGTAGGAAACAACTCAGACGGCAGCAACACACAATCAAGCATTCAGCATATTGCTCCTGTCTGATTGTGTTATTTTTATTGCATTGCCTCAAACTGCGACACTAATGATGCCAGTTTTCAGTAAATTATTCAACGTGCATCTTTTCCCCTCCCAGAAAAATGGACATTACGTATGCATATGAAGTTGAGTTGTTGTTGTTTTCCAGTTCTTTGGGGAAAAATTGGAGGCTGAAGAAAGCACACGGTGCTGAAATGTATAATTGCTCCTCTTCAGAAAGGCAAAATGAGTCAAGGAAAATCTTCCTCCCTGGTTGGGGACTGAGACAAAGCAGGAAAGCAGAACAGTTCAGACACACAGACGTATGGGTTACCTTTAGCCCCCAGAAGGGGGAAATAAACATTTTCCCCAGAGCGCAAAAAAAAAAAAAACCCACAAATTTTTCAGTTGTGCATCCAGCTTTCTTGCTGCACCAGTTGCCACTGTCCGATCCCATCGCACACTCAGAACCACTTAATCCAGCGTAGTGCGGCTAACACTGAGATTAATTACTTCAATTATCACTGACTATTCTGTGCAAGTCTGGGGAGAGCAGCCTCGTAACAGAATTTAGAAAAGCATCAGTAAAACGGCAATAACTGTAAGGACACTGGACTTGCACGCTAGGGGACACTTTATATCTCATTATACTTCAGGCAGGGAAACCACAATAGGAAGACAGAGAGAGGAAAACCGATCACTCTGGGAGCTGCCCGGTATCCAGTTCCTTTCAACCTTGAAGCCTCCTGGTAAGTCATCTTTCCCACCAAAGTTACAAAAGTTTGGGCAACGGGGATAGATTTTTATTTCCTGTCATTGGAGGGTGCAGCCCTCACTGGACTATGGGCACAGCAATGTGTCTGCCTTCAACCCAAAGGAGCTGTGCTATAGACCAGTGCATGTCCACCTAGGAGTACATCTGTCACAGGTGGGTCACCCATGACCTGTAGGTGAAGCACACCCGATTGGCCAAGGAATTTCTCAAGCCAGAGTTCTGCAGCTTACACAATCAGGCAAGGGTAATGGTGTAACAGTGGAAGGAATTTTTCTGATCAACTGCTGGATGCCCAGTTATTCTCTAGTTGCACAATCAAGTGTGTGACCCAACAGCCACAAAAGTGCGTAAAGAGCTTGCACAACTGCCCTTCTGGACATTATTTCCAACAATAGAGTTCTGGTCAAAGAATTTACAGCTGTCCTGAAGCCAAATGGGGAAGGATGTTTTCCCATTGTCCTGGGTCTCGATCCAGAGTGAAAATCCCTACCAGAGCAGCTGTACTGGGTTGCACCATCACATACGGATGTAGCCCCTTGCAGAACTACTTGTGCTGATCCAGAAAACCCAACAGTGGGTTCCCTGTTGATCCAACATAAACATATACTGTATATACATACACACAAGGCATTGGGATAAAATTGCCTTCACCCTTTGGCCAAAGGGCAGGCTTAGTTCCGAACACCCCATTCCTAAATGTTGTCATACAGTAAAGGGTCAGTATTTTTGTTTGTTTGTTTGTTTGTTTGTTTGTTATACAGTTTATACACCAGCCACTATCCAAAGGTCTCTGTGTGGCTTACAATTCAAATCCTATTGCCTATTTATTTTTCTATGTTGTTCACTGCCCATAAATTGGGTAGATTATAAATGTAAATACATACATACATACATACATACATACATACATACATACATACATACATACATACATACATACATACATACATACATACATAAAGGTAACAGCTTATTTTTACTGTTCCGGCTGATGGGTCTTCAGCTCATACAGCTGCAAGGGTTCCAAAATCTACCCCTCTTCCCTGCCACCCTGCCACTCTAGCTTCATCAGATCCAGTGAGATGGCTGTTAGAATTGCTCGCTTGGGCCAAGAGCTGCTGGGTAGGCACCTAGCTGCGGAGCCAGAGGTCCTTGATAAAAGGGCTGGGCTCCACGATCCACAGGATCCCTTTCCAAATCTGCAGTTCTTAAGACATAATCTTATATTATGCCCAGAAGAACACGTAGTCTTTTTGCCCAAAGGTGAAAAAGAAGAGCTCATGAGTGGGACCAGATGAGGTTCATGTGACTGCCTCCAAGCAAGTTCCTGGAATGAACTGTTGGCGGCCAACAAACAACGGCCCTCCTATGTTGCTCTAGTCCTAGAAGTCCACCCTTTTGAGGAATGGCAGAGCCCTTGCTTCGCTTGCAATAAAACATCTCAAGTCTTCTATTTCCCTGACTAGAGACGTAAAATGTCTAGAAACTTTTGAGGGAGGGAACCTATTTTTGCTGTTTTTTTATGTTGTTTTGTTTTAACATCCCCCACCCCCCACCCCGCTTCAAAATCTCTGAAAATTTTACATCTCTATCTATGGCATCTTCTGTTAAAGTAGTATGTTAGAAAAAAAGTCTGGCAAGCATGAGACAGACAGAGAGACATAAAATAAACTGATTATAAAATGCAGAGACAAACATATAATAAAAAAGCAAAAATATTACAAATGAAAACATTACTAAAACGACAATGAGTTTCAACAGAGAGAAATGTAGGGTCCTGTACCTAGACAGAAAAAATGAATTGCACAGATATAGGATGGGAGACACCTGGCTGGCGAACAGTACCTGTGAAAGGGATCTGGGAGTCTGGGTGGACCACAGATTGAACATGAGTCAGCAATATGGCACAGCTGCCAAGAAAGCCAATGAGATTCTTGGTTGCATCAACAGAAGCATAGTGTCTAGATCAGTGATGGCAAACCTTTTAGAGACCGAGTGCCAAAACTGCAATTCAAAACCAACTAATTTTTTTTATTTTTTTTGCAAAGTGTCAATACAGCAATTTAACCTGTATACTGGTGGCTATGAAGGGACAATGTCGGGTGCCCACAGAAAGGGCTCCGAGTGCCACCAATGGCACCCGTGCCATAGGTTCACCATCACTGGTCTAGATCAAGGGAGGTGATAGTACCCCTCTATTCTGCTCTGGTCAGGCCCCACCCTGAGTACTATGTCCAGTTCTGCGCTCCTCATTTTAAAAAGGATGTTAACAACCTTGAGCTGGTCCAGAGGAGGGTGACCAGGATGGTTATACAGTAGGTCTGGAATAAATGTGTTATGAGGAGCGTCTTAGGGAGCTGGGAATGTTTATCCTTTCAAAAAGAAGGTTGAGAAGGGTTATGATAGCCATGTTTAAATATTTGAAAGGATGTCATATTGAAGAGGGGACAGGTTTGTTTTCCATGGCTTCATAGACGAGGACTCGGAGCAATGGTTTCAAACTATAGGAAAAGGGATCCCATTTGAACATTAGGAAGAACTTCCTAACGGTTGGAGCTGTCCTGAAGTGGAATGTGCTGCCCCAAAGGAGGGTGGGGAGTCTCTTTCTTTAGAGGTTTTTATAAGGGCCTTTTTACATGACCCCTAAGATCCGCTGGCCACTTAAATTCGGACCAGAGATCTTAGGGGTTCATCGCTCTTCCTCTGTCCCCACCCCCTCCGCACTTCCTGGTTGCTGGCTGTGTGAGGGAGGGAGAAAAAAGAAAGAAAAGAATGCCGGCTTACCTCCGTTCTGTTCCCGGCAGCATTCAGATCTCTCAAAGGGGCGGGGGGCAGAAAAACAACAAACAGAAGCCAGGAGAGCCCTGCACTCACTATCCTTACACCGGATCAAATATTTTTCACATCCAAAAAGCAGGTACCTGAAAGCTGCGCTGGGACACGCTAAAGTGGGCGGGGTCGCATTTAATTTCCTCTTAACTCCGGAGCTGGTGGGTAAACATTTTTAATCTCCGGAGCTGGGAGCCATTTGCCCCGGAGTTTAGGGGTCGTGTATAAACGCCCTAAGCAGAGGCTGGATGGCCACCTGTCAGAAATACTGTGATGGGGGTTCCTGCATGGCAGGTGGTTGAACTAGATGGCTCTTGAGGGCTCTTCCAACTCTCTGATTCTATCATTCCCCATGCACACTCACTGGGGGAGTTGAACTGGTAAAACCACCCTTTAAATACCTCTCTTACCTTAAAAGTCCTATTAGGTTTGCTATAAATCAGTTCTGAGTTGATAGAATGTGACAACAATAACATGGAATCAATGTCTCTTAAAACCTCAGGAGCCAGACAAATTGGTCTCTCTCTCTCTCTCTCTCTCTCTCTCTCTCTCTCTCTCTCTCTCTCTCTCTCTCTCTCTCTCTCTCTCTCTCTCTCTCTCTCTCTCTCTCTGTGTGTGTGTGTGAGATAGAAAACACAAAGTGGTCCCATGAGGAGGTCTTGCCTCAATAATAATAATAATAATAATAATAATAATAATAATAATAATAATAATAATAATAATAATAATAATAATAATAACACAGAATCACTACTGCCTCCTGTTTTGATTTGCATTAAAAAAGCCACTGCAATCTGATGCCCATTTACTCATGCGCAAGTCCCATAGAACTCTGTGGAGATTACCTCTGAGTAAGATGCGTGCCTAGGATTCTTCCCACCCCACCCGGTGCACCAATCATGCAAAATAACAACACTCTTAAATAACTTGTGCCGATCAGAGGAAAGAGAGGGGGGGGGAAATACCTCGCATTAAGCAAATCTGCATAAATATATAAAGATTTCTAAATTCCATTCTGCTTGGATTTCCAAACACAACAGAAGCATTAGTGAGAAAGCCCTTCACTGAAGGCGGGGGGGGGATTTTTTTTTTAAAGGCACCAAGGCTGGAAGACAAGGAGACGGATTACACGACACAGTGGAGCGCAGAGTGTGGTTCCCTGCCAGCACCACCTCCCCTTCCGTGGTAGGACCGCTTGCCAGTGAACTAAGATCTAAAACCCTCCCAGAACTTGGGGAGTTTTCAAAACCTCAAATATTTCCATCTGGACCTAAGCCAGGGCAGGGCTCTGTTCATTTACAAGTGGGCACTATGTGCTTCCCACCGCCTGTCCTTACAGCAACAAATTCTACTTGATAGAGAAGCCCTGTGTTTACCTAGCTAACATCCCTCCTAAGGATTAGAATGTTGGCATCTCTTTTTTTTGCCACTAAAAGGAAGATGAAACACAGATATAAGCTCTCCTTGTATTTATGGGCTAGATCCGGATTGGGTCGCTTTTTGCTCAGAGTCCCCGAAATCCACGGGTCTCAGAAGAGTCACAGCTTGCTCCACTCTTGTTCATTTCAACAGGTCTACTCAAAGCAAAACTGGATTCAAAACCAATCCCATTATCTCTTTCAGATGGAGTGAGTTAGCTTTTTAATCACTCTGAGTTTAACATGGGCTGGACTAGACACAATGCTAGTTGTTGTTTTTTAAAGGTCTGTGGGATTTAATACTTAATTTATTAATACAATCCATGCATTTATTAAATTAAATATTAAGTCCCACATAGTTTTAAAATGGAATGGAGTGTATTATTAGAAGAGTGAGAGAGCAATGGTATACAAACGAATTTGATGTTGTAACAGCACAAACTTCTTCTCACCTATTTTTTTCTATTCTTTTTCTTTAATTATTATTATTTTATTATTTATTGAATTATTTAATTTATTTAATTTATTTAAATTAATTATTATTATTATTATTATTTGTTACACCTAGATCTCACCCTTCTTCTGAAGAGTTCAAGATGGCCTGGCTTAGCTCTCTTCCCCTCACTTGGCCTTCACAACAACCTTGGCAGGTAGCAAGACTCCAAGCATGTAGCCTGGCACAGGTCCCTCTGGGTTTTTTCATGATTACATGGGGGCTCCCGCCTTTTTATTCCATGTCCTTCCATACTGCAAGATCAATGATCAAATAAGAAATGATTTAATTTGTCCTGCAAAAATTTCAAGGCTCTCACGATAAGTTACAGTGAATTATGTCTTGCTTTCAGGCTGGAATTCTTATGTTACAGTTCAAGCTGTTAATCTCCCCCCAATGATATTATACAAAGAATGGCTTGCTTTACTGGAAGACACTTGGTACATTTTCTCCTTGCTTTCTTTTTTAACTTTCTGTGTTCTTTGTATTGTGTATAAATTGATGAGCTTTAGAACTAACCATGTGACCATCATAATCATGTGATGATGACAACGATGATGATGATGAGAAGGAAGGAGACTGAGAACAAGGAGAAAGAGAAAAGGGCACTGGTGAGCCGATTCTGGCTTCTGGCCACCTTTTCCAGGTTTTTCCAGGTGGAACATACTCAGAAGTAGCTCTCCATTCTCTTCTTCTGGGGCCACCATGCCACTCGCCCAAGGCTACCTGGGTTGGCTCTTCTCCCAAGAGGTGCGGTTGGGGGTCGAACTCCCAACCTCTGGCCTCATCGTCAGATGCCTAAACCACTGAACTATCCAGCCAGCTAATGCTCAACATAATGTGGGCATAACACAATGAGCTAATGCTCAACATAAGTTGAGTCCTTGTTTCACTCACTACTTGAAGGAGAAGGTCGGGGGGGGGGACCCTCAAGTTGTCTAATTAACTAAACGGAGACACTCTGAGTCATCTGTAGACTTCTATAATTGCGCCTTCTGCAAAATCACTGCTGCACACAAAATAATTAAACACAGGTTTCTACAGGTCAGAGGTGGACACTGGGGTGGCTGGACCTGTGTGTGTGTGTGTGTTGTAGTTGCACACAAATAAGATAGAAGGATAGAAAACAGCTACCGGTCAAGAGCAGTCCCACTACTATGCCATCAGAACCCCCCCCACACACACACACACACCAATGTTGCTCTGAATTGTTGGAAACCTGCAAAAAGAGAATGCCAGCCCATAATTTCACAGGGTGGGCAAGCTAGCACCTTACAAGGCGTTCAACGGCTTGTCTCTGCAATCACACCTATCAATGGCTCCCAGTGTTCCTGCATTTATGCATTTTGAGCTTGAGCACACTACATTTTGCTCTTGCCTTGCAGGTTTTTGAAAAAGAATAGCTGGATTAAGAAGAGCCAAAGGAAGATCAGATAAACTCTTAAACCTTACTCTTTTTAGGAAAACAGGGCTCCACCACCTACTCATGCGAAGCATCCAAAACTGCAGCTGTGATTGTACAGTTGATAGCTCCCTCCTCCTGCCATAAAATAGCTGTGGCTTTTTCTGTCGCTGATGGGAACATATCTTGGCTTTTCTGCCCAATCCCTCCCCCTTCCTCAACCAAGTGACTCATCAGAAACCAGGGTCTGGCTACAGAGTGCCATTTTTTTGTTGTTGTTGTTGTTGTTAGACGTGCAGGAGACTGACACAGAACACACAACCCTGAGGTAGGGCAGGCTCCCACTTAAATCAGCTGCAAGCACAAACAGGCACATTCAGACAGAAATCATTTTATTCCTTTTGGGTTGTGGGGGGTTGGACAGAAACCTCACTTTCCATATCTGGGCGGCTGACTTACAAGAAGGAGCAGCTCCTTCACCTCAGTTAAAGAAACGGGGAGCCCCATTTAAAACCCCAGTCTAATCGCCTGAAGGAAGCTTTCTCTTAACTAAAATCCAATACACTTTCCATGTCCTGGAAGCCATCTCAAAGAGAAGGTCTGAAGTGACTTAACTATTAAAAGTTCTTGATGAAGCAAGCAAGCAACCAAACCAACAAGGTCACCTTTTGAAAAGGCTGCCTTTGAACCAAGCTGAAGACGGGCTTGAGGGTTTCGCTGCCAGGGGCCGCGTGAAAAAAGATATGAATTAGATGTGAGGCTTCATCCAATGGAAACCTATTTGAACATACTTCAAGCACAAGGAGAAAAGGGGAAGAAATAAAGAAGAAATAAACCACCATCCCTTTTTTGCTTTTGTGAATTCCTTGCTTGGCGTTACTCTTCTTAAGCAAGCCAACTTTGTCCCCTATGGCGGTTTCAAGCTGGCTTATTCAGCAAATCCTTAGAACTGATTTTAAGACAAAGTGCTTGGTGCACCATCTCAGGAAGTGGCCAGTATGTCACCGAAATCTGGTTTGTCCTCTATTCTGGCTATGCAGAAACAGGAAAGGGGGATGCAAGAATCTGGGCACCATTTTACCATTTTATAGAACCATGGGATCAGAAATTTAGTAAAACAATTATTTGCTTCCAGTGCATTCTTCTGAATTCTAGCCCTTTCCCTGGGAAAGATTTTTTAAACTCACTCACCAAAGAACTAATCCTGCCATTTAATAAAACGGAGGTAATGGGTATGAAACTACTGTAAAGGGTGTTGTGCAGGCAGGTTTACAAATGTCACACCTGTCCTTAACATGCTCCTGCACAGAACATGAACTGTGAATGACCACCTACATGCAAACTCTGTGTTAAGTTCTTTCTCTTCCATCCTGAGTCCACTGCTTTTATGGAAACATATCTAATTTACACCACTGGGCATTAATTTGGTTTGTTTCACTTTTGGGATGAGAACCTTCCAAAATGTATGCATTTCTGTATACCGGTAAATTGTGTGAAAAGAACCTGGGTTTTAAAATATAGCAGTCAAATGTTTTAAGTGACCAACAGCTCTCTGTAAAAAAAAAAGTGGCAATTCCTGTGGTGTTAAAGAGAAGATCACAATCACAGGAGTTTTTCTGTCCTCAAGTACCTTGCAAGTTAATTTGTTTTATCTATTTTGCAACTGATAGGCAGGAGTTAAACACCGACTCCAATTCCATTCCAATTCCTAAAAAGTCTGGTTTCAAACTGCTAAGCATTCAAGCCATGGGTTTTTGTTTTTTGTTTCTGGTGCTGAATTATGAATTTTCTGTCGAGTGCCTCATCTCAATATATTACAAAACTCCCAAACAGCAGTGCTACCCAAAGGTTTTTCAGCATGACCAGTGTTCTACTTCATCTTATGGGCCACAATATTTAATTCAGTCCTTGGGTTTTCTGCTTTCCCTACACCCTTCCCCCAAACCCTCCACCCCATAGGAACATCCAGCAAGATAAATAGAACAAATCCCTCCCCCTGAATGGGTCGGAACCAGATTTTTAAAAAGAGAGCTTTTCCATTAAAAAATCTGCACTCTATGACTCTTTTTAAAGGAAGAGTCAATTAACCACTTAAAAAACATCAATGCTTGGGCATCTGGACAGATGTGATCCAAAGAGGAAGAATTCCCCCTGCTGTTCTATACTAGGATTTTGTGATGTGTTTGGAAATGAGAGAGAGAGAGAGAGAGAGAGAGAGAGAGAGAGAGAGAGAGAGAGAGAGAGAGAGAGAGAGAGAGAGAGAGAGAGAGAGAGAGAGAGAATTACAGCAATTTAATAGCTTTCCATGATGTTTCTACTTGGACCAAACCTGTTAAAACTGTCAAACTTTTAGGCAGCCTTACTCATTTGGAAATGCCTCTTGTAAAAGATTTTCCCCATTCACAATTTAAGCCACAAGGGCCCTCACAGAAAGTGGAAAGAAAACTTCCAGCTGCCAATATCTTACTCCTAGAACAGAAATGAGAATTTAGTGTCTGGCCTCCTTCATCGTAAAAAACGAACTAGTTGTTATTGTTGTTGAAGTACTGTTGCATTGCTTGATGCATTACTAGTTGCTTTCCTGCTAGTTTCTGCTCTTAAAACACACTCAATGCCATCTGAAAAAAAAAAGAAAGGAAGCAACAATAATAATAATGTCACAAGTAGATGCTGCTTACTCCAAGGAGGTGGTGGTTGGGGAGGAGTCAATAATGTTTCAAACCAGCCCTGTATTTGTAAATAAAGTAGCATTATGGCTGCCTGAGGGTGTTATGGGTGGACTCAAGTTATGCCTTTGCTGTTTAGACACCCATAGCCAAGTCTAGGTTCTTGATCTGTGGAATTAAACACTCACCTAAAGACCATGGTTTTAATGCAGAGGCTCAGGCCATGCTAAACTACAACTCACACCCTTCTTAGATTCAGCTGGCATGCTGAATCTAAAGATCTAAAGAACTGCACACTTAATTTGAATTTAAATCTTCATACACATAGCTGTACTCTCTTGGACTGCAACCTGGGATCTCACCTCTAATCCATTCAAGGCACTTTCTAAAATTCCCACCCTTTCTCTCCATTCACTCCAGCCTTTTCTGACACTTGTTTGCATTTTCCCCATTTAAAAAAAATCATCTGTAAATGAAAAGTGTTATGCCTTTCCCATAACAGGCACATTTGTCTATTTACAAATGTCACTTGGAAGGCAGTTTAACCCCAGTGCATGCATTTTGCATGCATTCATTGAGGGGAAAACTACACAACAAAATTCAGAGAACTGGTGAAAACCAAAGAACTTTGCCACCCTCCTTGCACATTCGTCCATGAAATACAGAATAGGTTTTACCCTATTCAAAATGTAAAACGGACAATGTTTCTCTCTAAGCCCTACAGAAAGTTCTGTGCGGCGTACTTCTGAGTTGATACATAAAGCCAAGTGCTATTTGCCCCTGCCCAATGCCAGCTCCAAGCGTAAGAAAGCTCTCCTTTAAATTTAAACTGCCTGTGGGTTTCCAAACAAAACCAAGTAGGCCTTGTCCTTGCTGTGCGTTATCTTTTACTGAGCAGACGACCCAAGGAATGGCCTTGGCTGTTATAACATCCTTCAAGAGTTAGCATTCTTGTGCTTCAGATATGTTTTTCTCCAGCAGCACTGAACCGGAGAGAAGGAGTAAGAAGAGCATTTTGGTGGCTAAAGACAAAACAGTTCCTGAAAACATCAAGCAGTTACTGGTGCTGTTTTGTGAAGGACCTAATTGAAGGTCCTCTCCCATAGCCCACTCTCCTCTATTGTACCCACTGACCTTGGAATAAATCTCAAAAGAATCCACGGGATTCACCCCTAAATAGACGACAATGTTTTGTACTGGACAATTCTTTCCAGGTTATTGTCCCTTGTATGGAGGGGCATGCTATTTCTTCACATTTCCAAATGCTCCTTCTGCTTGTGAGGGAGCTCATAGGTAAATTCCCCCCCCCCATATGTTCTTGGTCCTCTTAGTTACGGGTTGGGCAATGTTGTTCAGCTGAGGAACCAGTTTTATCTCCTCAAGATCCTCCAGAGCAAGAAGCACAAAATATTCTTTAAGAAAACAAACACCTCTCCCCACCCCTGCCCCATTTCAAAAAAAAAAGAATGAAGGCAGAGCTGTCTGCAGATCTCTTTTGAAAAATGGAGGAAGTTATCACCACCAGTTTAAAAAAGCGGGTGCTCACATTTCTAGCAAGGTTGTGTGTGTGTGTGTGTGTGTGTGTGTGTGTGTGTGTGTGTGTGTGTGTGTGTGTGTGTGTGTGCGCGCGCGCGCGCGCGCCCCCATGCACACCTAAGAGTGGCACCCTTCAGACAAGGCTTTTTAAATGGATCGAGTGAAGCCGGGAGAGGGGCAGCCAACGTGCCCTGTACCTTACTTGACTTCAGAGCCACATTTGGAGGGCATGCGGGCAGCAGAAGTCAAACATCTGCCATCCTGCTTCATTTAAAAGTTTCGGTTTCACAATGCTACAGACAGGAAACAAGTTTGTCACTTGCGACACAGCAGTCAAGGGAATTGCTTGTAAAATTAAAACACCGGCCATTTAAACTTGGAAGCCCCTTTGTCTATGCCTCTTTGGCCAGTGCCTAATTTCCACAAAGAAAGAGAGGAGGGGCCATGCAATAAAGAAGAGGTGGAGAAGATAAATCATGATACATCAAAGCAGTTGGACCAGTGACCTCCTCAGACCTTTCCTGCAGGATTAATCCCCCTCCTTGGGTGTGCAAAAACTCAGTTCAGTGCAGTTCTCAAAAAGCAGGCACAAGGCACACCTTGTATTTGGCCTCGAAAACAATATACGGCATGAGTAAGGGCTGTGAAGCACGCTCAGCACTACAAAGCCGATGCTGTTGGGTGACCAGAAAGAGCACAGGCATGCAAGTGATTGTTTGTGTCGCCTCTCCCCAGCCTGTTGATCTTTGCCTGCTTCTACGCAGGCCAACAAACATTGCATCTGGTGTCATACAAGTGTAAGAGGAGTGAAAACAAATCCAGAACAAAGGACAATGCCCCCTTCTAAGCCATAAACTGACAATGGGAAGAGCCAAGAACAATGAAGGGAGAAAGGGGGGCGTGCACAAACGGAATGACACAGCCAACCCACACGTTTGTGTAAACAACACATGTCCTGGGGCGGGGTGGTGGTGGTGGTGTTAAATGCGGCTGACTTCCAAATAAATGCTTGTATGTTGGGCTGTGTTTCAGTTCAAGATAATGCCTGGGCTTTCATGAAAATGTGGAAGGTTGAAAGGGTTAGAACAACAGAGCTGGAAGGAGTACCCTCTGGATCAAGGGAGTCCAGCCCCTGACAAGAAGCCACAAGTGGGAAATCAAACTCTGGCTCCACGGGAAGGGACCAAAAGCCCGGCAGTTGAAACCGCCGAGCCATCCAGAGAACTTCTAGGATGGAGAGGCTTCCAGAGAGGGATCAACAGAGGAGAATTAGGCAGCAGAGGATGGTACCGTGGAAAGCCAAAGGCAACAAGATCCCAGGATAGGAAGCAGAACTTGGGTTGCAGATTGGGTTCCAGACATGCAAGGAGTTGGACCTCGGTGTGGTGTGAAAAAAGATGGGGTCATCATGTGATTCTGCAGACCTACGGGCTTAGATCAGGACGGTGCAAGTCACATACCAGCCCTCTGTGGCACTAGGACACTGCAAAGCAACTTCCACCCAAGAGAAAACAAAACAAAAGCAGCAGAGGAGGAGGAGGAGGAGGAGGAATAGGAATTTATCTGAAATCAGACCTGCACGTTAAGCCTGTCATTAGTCTCCCGATCAGGCTAAATGCAAGATCCACAGCAAAAGAAAGTGATGTGCTTGAAAAACACATATTGAATCACTAGGGAAACACCACTGCAAAAAAAAAAAATCCAGCCTCTGGTTTTTCTATGCAAAATCAACCTTGCTAAGGAAAAAGAACCCCCTACAGAGAACGCCTGCATGTTTTCCTTTTAAGAATGACTGGTCTGGGGAAATCCTCCATGCTGCACAACACTGCATAATTAGAAGGGTAAAAAGAGAAAAGAAAGCATTTGAGGCTTAATTAGTCTACTGCCTCTTAACTTTAAAAAAAATGATACCAAGGCAAGATTTCAAAACCATCTGCAAATATTTTTCTGCCTTTTCTTGTTTCTTGTTCCTTTTCAGTCTTCTTGCTGACGTGATGAGCCATCGCTATTGCCACATGGAAAGGAGACCGAAAGCTCACCAATAAAGCAGGGGAAAGGCAGCTCCTGGGAGCAAAAACAAGGAAGCTGCACCAGGGCTTGGTTGCATCCCAGGAAGGAGTGAAATATCACCATTAAAGGAAGAGCAGAAACACACCGGCTTGAGTTTACAAGCGCTGGGGCAGGGCTGCCGAGCGCAGGGCATTTTGGAGACTGCTCATTCATCAGGCAGCCGTAATTCAGAGGCTTTGGGACAAGAGCAGAAACATGGCAGGGTAGTAAGAGTACAAGATGCTGTGTGGTTTCATTTGTTCGGAACATCTCCACTTTCTTTGCATGCATTGACTTTTGGAAACATCCAAGTCGCCTCTGAATATGAAACGACCTGAAGGTCAAGATGCAGCAGATTCTTTCAGAATGAGCTGCTTGTTCATTCTCATTTTTGTGGAACATAATTACGGATCATACACACCTACACTCCTAGTGCTTGGATGATGAATAGGGCTGTGGCCGCAGGCCCAGGAGTCACGACAGGCTACCACTGGGAAGGAGTCGGGTTTGTGAGCAGCTGTACCTGAACCTAGACTAGGAGGGAATCCAGATCTGGGTTTCCAAGGACAAGTGCCTTCGATGATCAACTGGAGCCAAGCCACTTTCTAGTTCATGCCTTGGCTAGAGAAATGGTGGCACCCACCCACCCACCCTGTAAATCGTGCCCCATCAGCAGAGAAAACTGTGCAAGGTGGTCCTTTTCTAGTGGGATACAACTACCATTGCCCTAAAAAACTGCCTTTACCCAGAAGATAATGCTTTAAGCCAGGCATGTCCAAACTTTGACCCTCCAGATGTTTTGGACTGCTTAGAATTCTGGGAGTTGTGGTCCAAAACATCAGGAGGGCCGAAGTTTAGACATGCCTGCTTTAAGCAGATTTGTGCTACTAGTTAAGCACAGCATATTTATGGTTGCTGCTAATGATTGAGAACTACATTTACAAATGAAGAGGCAGGTCTTATGCCACAACCTGGCACTGCCTCCACATGCCTCAAATAACATGCCAAGGAATTGGGGGATTGCGGAAGCAGCAATCAAAAAAATGCCTGGGAGACACCAGGTATGAGTCAAAATGCTCTGTGCAAACCAACCCCTGCCATCATATCCCTAGAGGGATTCATACAGCGAGCTGCCTGCAGGCTCCACGAGCCAAAATATGCAAGGTCATGTTTGCTCAGCACTGCCTTGACAGCTGTCCAGCTGATTCACCCCCCACCTTGGATACCCCCAAATTATCTTTGAAATGGGAGCTTCTGTCAACAAAGTTTCACTGCTTATTTCAGATGGTCACCAACTGGTCTTCCACAGTCCCCTGTCCAAGTCAAGGCTTCAGCCACAAGTTAGGACAGGAGAATAGAAGATCAGTTTGTACATGGCCATGAGAAGGCCTTTTGCGCACGAATCAAAAGCAAGGAATGGCAGCTTCTCCCCATTGCCCCAGGAAGGCCAGTTGTCTGGCTTGTGAGTCACCTCCTCCTGGGTGGAGACTTGATCATTTATTAGCAGCTCTCTGTTTCTGCTCCAGACTTTAAAGAGAGACCAAATGCCTTGTCTCTCCACAAATACAGGATGAACAGGTGAAGAATCAGGTTCCAATGAAACTTTACATCCACAAAAGGAGAGAGCATGCAAGACCTGTGTCTGGGACAGTACAGGAATCCTCCCACTTAAGAGGTAGCTCAAGACCCAGTTTTACGGGGAGAACCGATGGACAGACAGACAGACAGACAGACAGACAGACAGACAGACAGACAGACAGACAGACAGACAGACAGACAGACCGATGGATGGATGGATGGATGGATGGATGGATGGATGGATGGATGGATGGATGGATGGATGGATGGATGGATGGATGGATGTCACAAATTCTGGGAAGGAAACACCTCTTTCTCATTAGACCACCACTGCGTCCTTCATTACTTAAGGAGGACTTTATAAAAAGGTCCTGAGACCATCATCCAAGGAAGAGCCCAAGAAACAGCAGTAGCAAAAGCACTTGTTCTCCTGCTCTGAGCCCCTCCGGCACTGCAGCAATCTCTGTTCAAACAATAATAAGAAAAAAATGAAGGTGGCCATTAAACCTCTGGGCCAAAGTCCAGTTTAAAGGCACAGATGATTTGCTACCCTACTGGAAAAGCCATGGAGAGGCAAGCCAAGATGATGCCCGGATGGATTTCTGAGTGAAAAAATAAAGCAATGCAAGTACAGCCACAAGGGAAGATCATTACAGTCACAATTTACCAGTATGCAAAAAGATACCCTATATTTACACTCATATTTCCATACACTTTGCCACTGTTCTACAAGAGCGTCAGGAGGCATTACACTACCAGTTGCTTTCTTTCACCATTTAGCAAGTCATATTGAGTGAAGCCTTTGACACAGCTTTTTAGACTTGAGTTTCTTTTTACAGGGAAATAACTCTCAATCTCTCTCTCTCTCTCTCTCTCTCTCTCTCTCTCTCTCTCTCTCTCTCACACACACACACACACACACACACACACACACACACACACACACACACACACACACAGCTTTTAAAACTCACCAAGTGCATTTAATAACACCGTATACAGTGCATGCACGCACTCACGCACACACAGAGCGAGACAGTCAATTGGTGATGTCACCAGCCTGGCAGAAGCCCAACCACGTTAATGGGTAGTTTAAGCTCTGCAAGCAGGGAGCGCCATTAATTCAAGAAATGTTAACATGCAATTCAGACTGACACATTTGCTGCACAGCTTGTATTTCAGAAGTGGGGGAAGAGATCAGCTCCATAAAATACACATCTATACACAGAAACCAATGACGAAATTATGCTGCCCCAACAGAATGGTTTAATTTCTTTTTAAAATCATTCTGTTTGCCTGTCACATCTGAATGCCGAAGTCAATGGGAAACCGAATGATTGCATCCTGTGAATTTACATTACTAATCACTATTTTTTCCTTCTTCATTGATGTTTATTTCTTCTTCTTTTGAATAGCTAATCTGAATGCTGGTTGGAGAAATTTGAAGGAAGATACAAGCTTTTCTATTATAACTAGTACTGACTCAGTCTTCTGCTAGCACCAATCACTCATTATAAGTAGGTTTAATCTAATTAAAGCAAAGGGAAACCCCTTGAAAACCAAAATGCATTTGTTTAAATGGCCACAAAATAAGTACAGTATTTGGATTCAGAGCTGTGACGCAGCTAGTCTGATTTTATAAAGCTTATTCACAAGAAAGCTTGAATGAGACCAGTGGAAGAATCCTTAAGAAGCAAGCTTGCCATAATAACGGACCCAAGGTGGCTTACATCAATTCAATATAGTATATTAAAACAGCACATACGTAAAATATTAAAAATAGCAAAAAAAAAAACCCACCAGCATTTAAGAACAATAATAAAAAACACTATAAAAACAATACTAAAGCAGCAGCACCAACAGAGCTTAAAAGGGCTCCAGCTGATAAAAACTGAATACTAAGATATTATAGATAAAAATTTATAAAAGGCTGGAGGCTCAGAAGGCTTGCCTAAATAAATAAGTCTTAAGGCCTCGCTTAAATGTTTCCAGGGAGGAGGCAGTTCTTAGTTCAAAGGGGAGGGAATTCCATAATATCGGTGCCACTACTGAGAAGGACCTATTTCTTGCCGCCGCCCCAATAAACCTCCCTGGGTGGTGGCACTCATAGAAGGGCCCTCTCCGATGACCTAAGGGGACGGACTGGATTATATATCTTCATGGGTCCTGCACCGTAGAAATAAAAGGTATGTTTCTGATCCTCCTCTCCTTGTTCTATGTCATCTCCTATTTTAAAATGACGGCATCAAAAGCTAAGTAAGTTAACCACAATCAGATAGCTCTATAGTTACTCAGGAAGAAAAAAAAGTCAACGAGGCAAAAGAAAGCAGGTTAAATCTTCTGTGCCTCTCTGCTGCGCTTGTACGTTTTCTTCCAATTGATCACATTATTTGTCATGCCGTTTTCAAGAGAACTTCCCTCAACTTCCTGGGGAATGCACTTTCTCTTTGCAATTTGGTGCAATTAACCCCCTGGCCAAAGTCAACAGATTCTGAATTCAGCTGTGTGTATTGGGGGGTGGGGGAGGGAGTGCCTGCTTTATTTGGTTTCCAGCAAGCTGATACACTTAACCACTATTGTGGCTTTATTGAACCATATGGCAGCCATGCTTTTACTGCAGGAGAACATTTTTCCGGAGGAAAATATAGTAGTGGAAAGTTTCCACCACACTGCAGTGCTGCTCACCATCCGAACAGAAGATTTCAAGTGCCAAATATTAAGCCATATGCAGCAGGGTGAGCGCAGGCGCTCCAGTTAAGAAATTCTCCACCACACTTTGCCTCTTCCTTTGTACAAGTGGGGAAATAAACAGCCCTGTCCTCTTTTAACTGTAACTCCCCCTCCTCTTTTAACTTAGGAACAAGCCGAGATCTTAAACCATGCCCTGATGCAGATGTAACATTCTAGGGTTTTTTTTTCCTCCTCCTCAACGCTCTCTCATTTTGGTCAAAACCAAAATTATAGAATAATGGAAGAGGGGTGGCTTGTTTACCAGCTGAAGGAAACAACTGCATGCACAGCTTGAGGCCTGGATATATATTCGATTAATTAGGCAATCATATCTTGACCAGTTAAGATGAGATATAAATGGAGCAACCCAAGACAGAGAGGCAAGTCTTGCTGATGGGTATATTTTGTGGCAGACTAAGTAGATGTCATCAGTTACTAATTTTTTTTTTTTTTACTTTTTTCCACATCAGTTAAGGAAATCCCTCCTGGAACCTACTTCAGTAGTTACTTTGGTAGTTATCTCATGCACACATGGGGAATATGTGCCTTAAATCTCAGACTATTCCTTTGGTTATGTTGTCTAGGAAATATTTACGACATGTCAGTTAGAGAGGCAGGGTGGCAAGGGAGAACCTCTATGCAGCCGTCAACTGAAACGGCCATCAAAAGCCGTCTTCTCTGCTCGCAAAACATCTCAGCTGAAGAGCCTCCTGTCTGCAGCAGGAGCAAACGGGAAAATTTAGAATGTCTCATTGTGGGAAGCCAAATCTTTGCGCAAGAGAAAGTGACTGACGTCACTAAAAATGGGAGGGAAGGTGAGGAGGGTGCAGAGTGGCTATTCTAGACAGCAAGGGAAAAAACATGATGAAGGGAAGGATGGATAGATGGGGCAGAAACAGAAACCACGTATCTGAGAATGCGTCATATCAAGAGATTCCCTGGGCCTCGAGAGAAGAGCTTCATAAGCTGCAGAGGAGGGAGTAATACTTTGCCTGGGTTGGTTGACATATTTGCACCTCAAAAAACTGATAAGTGTTAGGTCTGCACAGAAGGTATTGGGATGCTAAACACTTATTCTGGGGATGGAGTAGGGGCCGACAGAGCATCCCCGCACCAGGCCCTGTTTGTATGAACAGGAATCTCCGGGGAAGATAAGTTTGCAACAGAAGAAATGCAAAAGTCCTGCCATTTTTGTTCCCAACTGAAACCTTCAAATCCAGTCTCCACTATGTGTGAGAGGGGTGGGGGTTTGAGAGACAGCGGTACTAGCCTATCATTGCAAAAATAAGCAGCAAATCTTGTGGCATTGTCAAGCTGATTATGGTACAAGTTCTGCAGACAGCCCCACCTGGAAATCTTAACACTATGATGCTAGAAGGACCTGCCACTGCTCTTGATGTGTGTTCCATTCACACATTCAATGCACAAAGATTAGAGGCAAAAACAGTTATTTACATGCAGTTTCTTTTCTAAATAACACAGCACTTTAATTTCCCATTTTTCAGAGGCAGATGGAATATATAAATGTAATTTGGTGCTTTAGAAGAGCACCTTTCCAAACCATCCATCATTTACATTTATTTTTAAAACAATTGCAATTAAATGTACCTTTGTAAACATCACCTCCATCTCCTCTACGCACCTTTAAAAAATAATCAAGAAACTGCTGTTAAAAGGAGGGGTTTGTGCTGTTACAAGCACTGGCCAATCAACCCTGGCTTGCTTCGACTGCAAACTCATACAATTAGTTTCACCAAAAAGACTGACCCTGAAATAACTGGCACTCTAAACCATAAACACCGGCCTTCCAAAGCATCTCGCTTTTCAACTCCTCTTTCCTCTGCTACGCAGTAGTTTCTCCAGAACCACGGTGACCCCCCCAGCCAGAGGCTGAATTCCCTCTGATTATTGTTATTCCACCCAGGGATTGGATGAACCCCCCTGCTGGCATAATTGCATTCCTAAACCAGGATGGACAATCAACATCCACACATTACACTGACAGATCTAGAATAGTTCTCCATGTCTATCATCTGTTCCTCTATAACTGTCTGGTTTAGTTCTGCGACTAAGCAGGACAGATATAGACTTCAAGGGATAATTGAAACTGGGGGTATTGCTACTAATTAGCCATGTATTGTGGAATTGTATGCCACACGAGCTAAAAAGAGGGGGATGAAGATATGCACAGATTCCACACATCCTGGACATAATCTATTTCAACGGTTACCCTCAAGACGACGCTTTAGGGCATTGCATACTCGGACAACTAGATATAAAGATAGCTTCTTTCCAAGTGCTATCAAACTGTTGAATAATTAATTTTTTCTTCTTTTTTAAAATAATAGGTTATATTGTGTTGTTGTACTGTGTTTTTATTGTTGAATATATGGTTCTTATATTTCCTTCTTGTATATGGAGAACATTTTTTACCAAAGCAAATTCCGGGTGTGTCCAACCACACTTGGCCAACAAAAGGATTCTGATTCTAGCTCTCTCACTATGTATCATTCAGGTATTCCTTCCTCGTCGTGGCTCCAGTTATTCCATCAGTTTGTCACTCTTTAATGCCAAGCCACTGTTATCTCACAAGTTGACAGCTCTAGTTGCCTTACTCTTTGCCAACGGCAGGCACCAAAACCCATGTAGGCCACTGGGACCTCCACGTGTATATTATACATAAAAGGCCATGGCATTTGAAAGCCAAGCTCTACCAGATCAGCATCATCTTCTCCATTCTTTTAAAGACCAGTCTTCTTTTTCCCCACTCATGTGCCATTTATCTAGACAAACCTTTCCTATCACTCGTGCCCATCGCGTCAAAGCCCAGCATTTGCGTGCATCACCACAAACACTGGGTGTAAGGAAAAAAAGAGGAGAGAGTAATCATCTACTCTTCAATAGATGGGGCTTTCCCCTGGATGACACAGAGGCAATAGGAGAAAAGCTATCCTTCGCAAAAGATTGAAGGCCGATACAACCTGTAGAAAAACTGGAGTATTAAAAATAACGGTGGATTCCTCCTAAGAAACTCTATTCTACCCAGCTGTACAATTTAGAAATACAATTTAGTAAGAAGTATGCTATTTCCTGGCACAGGGGGAAGATTCACTGAGATATATTTGTGTTTTCAAGTACACATACACACAGGGCGTTTATACACGACCCCTAAATTCCGCTGCAAATGGCTGCAAGCTCTGGAGCTTTAAAATGTTTCCCCACCAGCTCCAGAGTTTGCAGAAAATTAAGTGTGACCCTGCCCACCTAAGTGCGACCCAGAGCACTTTTCGTGTACCTGCTCTCCTGTGGTGACAATCCCTGATGCGGTTTTAAGGGAGTGAGTGTCGGCTCTCCTCGCGTCTGATTGTTGTTGTTTTTTGCCTGCCGCCCCTTTAAGAGAAGGAACCAGGAAGCCGGGTGGCTTCGGAGGTGAGATGCATTTTTTCCTCTCTTTTTTTCTCCCCCCTCACGCAGACAGGAGCAAGGAAGTGCTGAGGGGTGGGAACACAGCAAGAGCAATGAACCCCTAAGATCTCTGGTCCGAATTTAAGTGGCCAGCGGATCTTAGGGGTCGTGTGAAAAGGCCCACACACACACACAAGGTAAATAGAGGGTAAGTGACAAAGAGCTGTTTTGCAGCCTGGCAGCCAATCCTCAAAGGGCCCTGTCTCTCAAGCCTGTGAATGAACCAGATGTTTACAAATAGAGTCTTGGGGGACAGAGGATAATGCCAAGCAAGTTCCTACAGGTAAAAGAAATCCTCCGGGTCACATTGATGCCCATGATGCCCAATAAAAGACACACATTACGAAGAGACCTCGTCAATGCAAAATTAAATCCTGGTCTAGACCAGCAGGATTGTGGAACCAGAGCGTGTCCACTCTTTACGTCTGCAACGGTCTCGTCCTAATTCAACGGCCATGGTCCCATACTACAAACTTAGCATTCTTGGCTGTAGTTCACAGGAGTGCCCTAAAACAGAAATTTAAACCACGAAACTACAAATACAGGATGTTGTAGGAGCCCTAGACCCTTAAACTGGGGTCAAGCTGCTCTAAGCCAGTGGGTCCAGATGAGCTCACAATGACAACCTCCAAGTGTGCCTTCATGCATCTGTGGATGATTGCTCACCCTAGAAATGGGTGTATTTTTTTCATTTTCACTTTTATTGTTTTACTATGTACCCTTTCCCTGGGGAAAAGAGATACAAGTTGTGTTTCTTTTCAAGAGCGTGCATGGTGAAGCAGCAACATCTGTATACTATGTATCCCTCCATCTCTCTCAAGGTCAGCAGAAAGTTACATTTCACTCCAATCTGTGCTACATGTTATCTTTTTTAGGTCCGGGAATATTTCAAATTCGGAACTCCACAACTTTCACTTTTAGCTCAAGGATACGACCATTCTTCTTTTGTTGTTTTTTTAAGAAAAGGGGAGAGATTGTAGCCTCTGTCATGGCTGTTGGGAGATAGGGGGAGAGGGGGGGAGAGGGCTTTCAGGTATAACTGGACTATGTGTTGTGTCGTTACAGTTGTGACCGACTCTTCGTGACCCCCATGTTGATGGAGTTTTCTTGGCAGGAATACTGGAGTGGTACGCTCCCCATATTCTCAGGTCAGCAACCATTCGTACTGGAGCTGTTGAAAGCTGGAATCCTCAAAACATTTGGAATTGTTTTAAAAAAAAAAAGGAAAAAGAAACACCTTCCCACCCCTAAAATATAGTTTCTGGAGCCACCATGTCGAGTCAATCAATCTGTAAGCCTGATGTTTTTGTCCACGTGAACATCTTGTGGCTCGATACAATTCCCTCCCCTCTTTCCCCCCACTCCCCCCACACACAAATCCCACCCAAAATGTAAAGCTCATTTTAGAACTCGAATAATAAGTCTATTTTGCTTTTTTTTTTTTTTTTACTGGGCTGATCTGATTGCTAAAACAAAGGCAATCAATTGGCCCACCCCTGCATTAACTGTATTCCACTCTTTATCCCCTGCGCACTTGCAGAAGAATGCTTGTGTTTGCTTCTTCTTTCTCAGTATCTATCAGAAGGCTTACCAAACCAGCTGGAAAAAAATGAAGAAAATATTTTAAACCACCCACCTACCACTTGGAGATTTGTCGGATAAGAGATAAGACTGATGACCTCTGAACCCAAGCAATGCTTCGAAATAGTGAAGGAAAAGGAAAAGAAAAACACCACACAAGTTTTCAAGAGATTCTAAAAACCTAAGCACTGTTGTGTCATTTTGCTAATAATAATTTTTAAAAATGCAATTTCACACTTATTCTGTTCTGGTGCAACAAGGGTTTTAAGTCTAAGTCCTGATTCAGTGTTCCAGCATTCCCCTCCAAAACACATGTAACCACCTAAGATCAAACCTCAGAAGCTGAACATCATTGCCTCATTTGAGAGTCACAATAATTTCATACCAATTCAGCTGGAACCTGCTTCCACAAAAGCAGAGTTCCACCAAATTAAACAGGGTACAAGACATCCATAGCTGGAATGCTCATTTTAAACTTTGCTATTAAACAGGGGGAAGTTGTTCTCTAAGAGGGAGCAGAGCAAAGAAAACATACATAGGTACTACATTTAAGGCCTCAGAAGGTAACCTGAACACTTGATCCCTCCATTTCTAGCATGCGTACTTAGGACTGCTCAAAATGCATAACCCGTTTATTTTTAATTGTCACAATTTCATTCAGCAGAATAACACTAATTGAATATGTTTAGAAGTAGCAAATAGGGGAAATCCCAATCTCACAATCCTTTTTAAAAAATTCCTCTCCAACAGCTGGTCACTCAGGGAAAGCTTGCCTGAAGAGAAAGGTCTTTGCCTTTTTGTAGAAGGAGGGCAAAGATGGGGCCAGTCGGTCCCCCAGTAGGAGGGAGTTCCAAAGTTTGGGAGCAGCAGCAGAGAAGGCCTTCTTCCAAGTCCTCACTAAAAGCACCTGTGAGGGTGGTAGGACTAAGAGAAATACCTCCCTGGTGATCTTAACACCCGAGCAGGTTCATAAATGGACAGGTGGCCTTTGAGACAGCTTGAACCCAAGTCACTTACAGCTTACCAGGAAGGGGGTAGCATAAACCTCAAGATGGAGCCCACTTGGACTTAACCTGGTTCACATATTTCAACTACAGGTCAACAAGGGTGGACAACCCAGGCCCAAAGTCAAACTCCCACTGAGAAGCTTTGGGACAGTTTCTGTGGTTCTGGCCTAATCGACCTGATATAGGAGTCTCTCAAAGATTAATAAATGAGTAAAGCATATCTGCACATATCAGCCTGGACACCCTTGTAGAACAAGGGAGGCCATCAGACCAAACAAATTTCATGAACCGGTGACATTTAGTCAATACCACCATGGGGGACGGACGGACGGACGGATGCACACACACACACACACACACACACACACACACACACACACACATTCTATTTCTTGAGAGATGATCTTCATTCATGCCATTTAACCTCATCCTAAAGACCTCTGCTTGGAAATGAGACACAGTCATTGATTGGGAACATCTTGGCGGAAGAGAGAGGAAATGGTCAAACTTGGTTATCTCCCATCCCACTCCTCTTTGATCAAAGCCATGCCCCACAGACAGCCAACTATGTATTTTCACACCTCGCCAGCTTCCAGCAAATGTTCTCCTCCCTTGCTTGTGTGTCTGCTGTCAGATCCAAGTCCCATTCATCCAGTTGGTTTCAGATCAGACAGGATTCCAAACTCAACTTTTGTTCATCCAACCCAAACCCAAATAACGCAGAACGGGGCATTGGGAGGTGTGGAGGGGAAACCAAAGACCTTTCTAGCTTGGCCTGGTGAACTCCTCGGCTGCTGGACCCATAACAGGCCTGAAGCACAAAATGATGAGAGACACCAGTGAAGCTCCCAAAAGTTACTCTTGGAGCCCACAGTTCCCATGATGGGTGGAGAATTCTGGGACTCTGAAAAACACACAGGCTGAACCTCTCCCTTTCCTTGCTGGAGGGGAGAGAACTGGAAAATCCGAACACCATCCACAAAAGTGCAGCTCCTCTTCATATGGATACTTCTAAGGGAATTTATATAGAGATGACTCTCCCATTTGACATGCCCTAAGCCAGTGGTGGAGAACCTTTGGCACTCCAGATGTTTTGGACCACCACTCCCACTGTCCTTTGTCCTTGGCAATACTGGCTTGGAATTCTGGGAGTTGTGGTCCAAAACATCTGGAGTGCTGAAGGTTCGCCACCACTGCCCTAAGTGAAGGATTCATGGTGCATCTATAGCTCACCCCCATCTGGTGCTCTCCCCCCTCCCACGTCTACCCCCAAACTTTCCATCAGTTGCAACATCCCCCACGCCCCGACCCCATTACCTTCACACCAGCTTTGTTACTCCGAGACTCTGCCTCCACCTTGTCCCGGGTGTCTTTCTTAGAGGAGTTAGTCCTCATCTTGTAAGAGGAGGTGCTGGAAGATTTAATGAATACACCGGGGACTGGATTGCCCTGCGGTGGCTGTGACGAGTTCGAGTCCTCCGTGTCCTTGTTGCTATGATAAACCACCCTGCTGTCTGAGATGTGGATGCTCGGAGCACAGCCCATGGCGGGTCCTTAACGCGACAAGCGCTAAAACTTGTTGATTTGTATCCTTTCCTTTGGGGGGAAATTGGTGTGTGTGTGTTTCCTTGGTGTCTTTCTGTCAACAGGCGAGGTCCACTCGCTGATCTCCTGCCCCAATCTGCATGGCTGGGCTGTTCCTTAAGTGTAACCCATAATCCAGAGAGCCATGATGTACATACAGAGGACCAAGGGAGGGACGATTTTCTTCTTCTTCTTCTTCTTCTTCTTCTTCTTCTTCTTCTTCTTCTTCTTCTTCTTCTTCTTCTTCTTCTTCTTCTTCTTCTTCTTCTTCTTCTTCTTCTTCTTCTTCAATTTTCTGCCCTCTCCAGAACCGGTTCTCTTGATCTGGAAGTCTCACCGAGCTGGGTTATAACAAGCTAAGGATGAGCAAGGTCGGAGAGGAAGCGTAACTGGGAAAGGGGTGGGGGTTTAAGCTGTGTTGTCTTTTGGAGACACATACCAAAACAAAGCAAATCAAAAAGTGGGGGGGGGAGAAGAGGGACACAGGAAGAGGGTGGTGTGAATTCTGTTGGTAGGATTAAGAAATGATTTGGTCCATTCTGGCTTGAGGCTTGACCCTTCTTTTCAGTTTGCAAGCCCTCCCCAAGGAGGAAAGAGGAAAGAGGCTGGTTTTCATGTATCTTGCCAGCCAATTACAGATTGATAGATAGGAAGGGGTGGGGGGTATCCAAAGACCTCTCTCCCTCCCCAAAAAAGTCCCCCACCCCGACTTTTACACCTTACACCTCCAAGTCCTCCCAAGGCCCAAGATCCTTCCAAATGATCATCTCCCAATAGGATGAAGGGGGAGAAGGCCCCTCCGTGAAGAAAGAACACCCACATCCACATCCACCACCTCGGGGCCAGTTGGTCTTCCTGGCCCAGCCACCTCCTCCTCCTTCTCCAGGACCTCTGGAGCTGCAGGGTGGAAAACTCGGGAGCAGCCTAGGGGCATTCACACGTTACCTCGGGCGCAGGCTCCGGGAGGGCCTCTCCCACCCACCCTTTCCGGGGCTCGATCTTCCTTCTGGGAGGCTTGAGGAAGGAAGTGGGGGGAGGACAGCTTCTTTCTCCAGAAGAAGGCGATCCATTCAAAGGGAACCGGCCTCCCCACTCCTCCTCAATAACCTTCTTTTTTTAAAGAGAGAGAGAGAGAGAGAGAGAGAAGGAAGGAAGGAAGGAAGGAAGGAAGGAAGGAAGGAAGGAAGGAAAAGAGAACGCGTTCTAAGCGCAGCGCCCAGAACAAAAAGGAGAGCGGTTTTAAAATGTGTCTCTCGCAAAAAGGCGGAGGGAGGCAGGATGATACCTTCAGGGATCCATCCTCTGGGAGAGGGAGGGGGAGGACGGGAGAGGAGAGAGAGAGAGAGAAAAAAAGAAAGAAAGAGCGGGGGAGGCGAGTTCTTCTTCTGTCTAAT
Source organism: Phrynocephalus forsythii (assembly GCA_029282475.1). Lineage (NCBI taxonomy): Eukaryota > Metazoa > Chordata > Lepidosauria > Squamata > Agamidae > Phrynocephalus > Phrynocephalus forsythii. The sequence continues at coordinate 4,746,687 of JAPFRF010000014.1, read as the reverse complement.
TCCAGTCCATGGGAAGAGAAGCAAAGAGGGCAAATAAGCTCTCCGAAGAAGGTAAGTTTAAAAGCATCCAAACGAATCCTCTTCCTGGCCCATGTCTGTCTGTCTCTTTTTTGGAGGAAGGTTGCTTTCTTTAAAAAAAAAATTGCAAGCAAACGGCGCCCACCCCCTCCCCACGGAGCCCACCCCTTCAAAAAAAAAAAGAGGGGGGGGAGGGGAGGCTGGGGGAAAGGCGGGTGGGGGCGGGGCGGGGTCGCCCGGGGTCTCTGGCTGGTGGCGGTCGGTTGCCTCTCGTCCTTCGCCTCTCCGGCCGGGGAGTCGCCGCCTTCCTTCTCCCGGGCGGATCTTTGCAGCTGGGCTGGAGGAGGAGGAGGAGGAGGAGGAGGAGGAGGAGAAGCGGCGGCAGCGGCGGCTGTACCGCAGCGAAGCCCAGCGAGGGAGCGCGACGCCGCCTCCTGGGCTGCTGACGCCCACCCACCCACAGCCCCAGCCCTCCCCGGCCACCGCTTTTGGCCCAGGAGCGCGCGCGGCGCTTCTGCCTCCGGGGCTCCCGGGCGCAGACCCTCCCCGGGGGCGCGGGCGGCGGTGACCGGCGGTCGGAGCCCGGAGTCTGACGGCCGCGGCGGCCAGGAGGAGGAGGAGGACGAGGAGGAGGACGACGACGAGGTGGAGGCGGAGGCGCAGCCCAGAAAAGCCCCCGCCGGCGCTGACCTCCAGCCTCGAGTGGCGTCAATGCAAATCCAGGCGAGGCACCAATCCGGAGCGGCGCGCCCGGCGGGCGGCGGCGGCGGAGGGAACTTCAAACCGGCGCCGCGGCTCCCTCGCCTCCTCCTGCATCGCCGGCACCGCCACCGGGCGCGGAGAGAGGGTGCCGGGGACACACACACACACACACACACACACACACACACACACACACACACACACACACACACACACACACACACACACACACACACGCCCTCTCTCGAGGTGCGACACACAAAACTCGGGGCGGGATCAGCGCTTTCAGGGCAAGGCGCATCCTCCCCCCCCCCCAGTCAGGGGATCCCTCCGGGCACACAAACATTTCGGGGCCACGGGGAAAGAGCCAGCGAGCCCTTCTCTTAGGATGTACACAACGCGGAAGCCAAGCAAATGAAGCTGTATAGGAGGGGTGGCATCCTCCCCCCCCAGTCTGGGAATCCCTCCGGAAGAAATACCAACAACCTCAGATACACAATGATGCTTCTCTGATAGCAGAAAGTGAGGAGGAATTAAAGAACCTCTTAATGAGGGTCCGAGGCTGAAGGCCACCGGTCTCATCACCTCCTGGCAAATAGAAGAGCCAGCGATTTTCGCTCCTTGGGGCAGATGGCGCTCAACGAAATAAAAAGACGCCTTCTTCGGAGGAAAGCGCAAACCTATGATAGCATCCTAAAGAGATGACATCACTTTGCCAACTAAGGTCAGGATAGTCAAAGCTATGGTTTTTCCAGTAGTGATGTATGGAGAGCTGGACTATAAAGAAGGCTGATCACCGCAGAATTGATGCTTTTGAGCTGTGGTGCTAGAGGAGAGTCTTGAGAGTCCCCTGGACTGCAAGGAGATCAAACCTATCCATCCTGAAAGAAATCAACCCCGAATGTTCACTGGAAGGACAGATTTTGAAGCTGAGGCTCCAGTACTTTGGCCACCTCATGAGGAGAGAGGACCCCTTGGAAAAGTCCCTGATGTTGGGAAAGATTGAAGGCAAAAGGAAAAGAGGACGGCAGAGAATGAAATGGTTGGACAGTGTCATTTTGGATTTGACCAAACTCCGGGAGGCAGTGGAAGACAGGAAGGCCTGGCGAGCTCTAGTCCATGGGATCACGAAGAGTCGGACACGACTGAGCAACTGAACAAGTCCTTTCGTGAAGCCCTGACTGAGAAGGCCTAAAAGGGTCCTCTTTGATCCTGCCCTTTCAGCAACACATCCATGCCCACCCCCAACCATGGGTCTGGATCCTTCCACCACCCTCCAAAGCAAGAGGGACAGAACAGGGCTGCATCCTCAAACAGGGCAGACCCTGTGTAGGGGCAACTGGTCGAGCTGCCTGGGGTCCAGCTCCGGCCACCTGAGGCACACCCTTCGCCATCAGCATCTGCTCCATGGCTGTCTGCTCACAACCACCTCCCCATCAGAAACTCCATGCATGTGTGAACGCTTCCTTGCTTGCTTGCCTGTCTGTAGGGCAGGCAGAGGGGGAAAACTTATTGTTGTAATTACATTTGTTTATCTTGTACTTGTGTGGCTAACATAGCCCTTGTAAGCCGCTTAGAGTTCGTCTGAAGATAAGCGGGGTATAAATGCAAAAATAAATAAATAAATAAATTAATAAATAAAGTGGCGCCCACTCTAACCACTGGCTCTGATTCCTTGGGTCTCCCTCACCTCGCCTACCTCACAGCATGTCACGCTGCCAAACACAGAAGGTGCCTTCTGGTTTTTACTCCTATCATCCAGAGGGAGGGAGGGGGAGGGGGACCAGTGGGGAGCCACAGCCAAAACCTCTGGAAGGCCAAAGCACCCTATCAGCTGCCCAACCCTACCCAATGTTCCAGCCGGCCTTGCAGCCCACTTGCATCCCCTGCTGAACTGCCTTGGAGTTGGGCTGTATTTGCCGCCACTGATTAAATGGGGTGATTTGGAGCAAACGAAGCCATGACGACACTCCCCATGTCCTCTTGGCTGTGTCTTCCTCTTAGAGTGTGACTCAGGGTCCCCTGACTTCCAGGGCCCCAGCTGTGTTGCTTCCGGTCCCTGCCTGGTACCTTCTCAAAAAGAGGAACGGGCTGGATGTTGTTGTTGTTGTTGTTTTCCCCCCTCTTGCTTTGGCTTCTGCTCAGCTGGCCCACCATCGCCCTGATCTCCTGCCAGAATGACAGGCCTCGGCCTTGTACTTGGAACACTTCCTCATTCCACCATTCCCGTGGACAGCCACACCCTTGCTGCTCTGCCTCTTTCTTCAAGAACTGCCATTGGCCATGTGGCCCTGTCAAACCATGTGGCAGAAATGAAATAGTAGTAGTAGTAGTAGTAGTAGTAGTAGTAGTAGTAGTAGTAGTAGTAGTAGTAGTAGTAGTAGTAGTAGTAGTAGTAGTAGTAGAAGAAGAAGAAGAAGACGAAGAAGAAGACGAAGAAGAAGAAGAGGAAGAAGAAGAAGAAGAAGAAGAAGAAGAAGAAGAAGAAGAAGAAGAAGAAGAAGAAGAAGAGTGTTGAACTGCAGAACTGGAGGAGACCTTACGGATGGATCATCAAGGTGGCGCCGTGGGGAATCAAACTCCCAACCTCTTACTCTATAGCCAAAAGCCTGAGCCACTGAGCCGTCTGGCACACATGGGAGGGGAGAAGGGCATTGCATGTGTTCATTTAACCTCTTCAATTTTTGTAGCTTGGCTTCCTCCAAACCAAGGATGGGTGGAAACAAGTTCATCCTGAGAGCTGCATCTCCCTCGTAGGTAGCAATCTACATGTGAGGGAAGGGCATGTGTGCACTCGTGTGCACATAGATGTGCCACGATGCCCCTCTCCAGTTGGTAACTAGCTTTGCAAAAAGTCTTTTTTACCCCACCCCACCCCACCCCACCCCCCAAAAAAACCCTCCTCCATCTAACTGAATGCAGGGGTTGGAGGTGGGGGGAGAGAAGATATGAGGCACATGAGGAAGAGAGGGTTAATCCCACATACACACTCCTTAGCTGCCCCCTCTCCGGTTTGGTTGACTGGGGGAACAAAAGCTCCCCACTTGGGGTGCATTTTCAGACCCAACTGCTGTGGAAGGAGGGAGGCCAAGGAGGAAGACAATGAGTCTATGGTTCAGAAAGCAATTGATGCCAACTCTTTCTCCTGTTGCTTTGAAGACAAGAGGCACAGAGAGAGATTTGACTGGGGTGGAAGCAAAAGCCCTCTTTTTTTTCCCCTTGAAAAAGGGCACCAATAAGTTTAAAGGCATTCCGTTTCTGCGTTGAGAACAGCGTACCTGAAGGGCAAAGTTGCTGCTACCTGGCCCATGGGTGGATAAGATGGAACAACCAGGGTCTGGGTGGTGGCAGCACCACGTGGCACCAGACAGTTCCAGAAGGAACGTGAAGATGGAGGAAGAGTGTCGTCGTCATCATTCGCGGGGAAACCTGATGTGCCACATGCACCCCTGCCTGAGAGCAATTGCTCCAGAGCAACCTTCCCCCAGCCAGAGGGAACTACAATGCCCATCACCCCCAGCCACCAGGAGGGGGCATTAAATGCACCACCTCAACAGAAAGGAAGGAGGAAGCCCCGTTGAAAGCAGGGTGACCTCACAAGGCTCCATGTCCTGGTTTCGGGCCAGTTGTGGTCACGCCTTTAGCTGCTCTGCTACAAATAAATTAACAGAAGAAATCACAGTGGTGATTTATAGAAAACTTTTGCTGGAGGTGCTGATTCAAGGCACAAGTGCCCTGCTGTTAAAAAAGTTGGCACACTATCCTTTAAAGCGGTAAGAAACGTCCTCTAAATTTAACCTTCCCAGGTTTACAGTGTTCTACTCATACCTTAATGTTTTGATTAGTGATAAGCAGCACTCATGGTTAAGATGGGTGGGAAGAGCCCTGTAATTAAAGCACACACAAGCCCCTGACAGGGACGTGTTTGGGGTGAGCAGGGCAGCCGATTAAAATCAAAAGCAACCATAGCAAGCATTTAAGGGTAAGAACAGAGGAACAAGGCAGAACGCTCCTAGCACTGTTGCAGTAAAAGAGCATTTAAAACAGTGAAATCAAGGCAGTGTAAGAAAGCCATGAATGATGCCCAGAGATTTCATGTTTCCCAGCTACTCTTGTCCCAGTTCATCATCACGCCTGTGTAGATGTCAGCAGTTTCAAAACAGTTTTTAAATTTGACTCGGAAGTCACATTGAGGGAGTTTTAAGAGTGAGCTGAAATGTGACTCAGTATAAGAACAGAGGAAGGGCCTTGACGGAACTTACATCCTGAGCTCAGAATGGTACAGTTAAAAGCACCTCATTCTATTACTACTTTCTCCTCACTAGCTAGGCTGCCATCGAAATTATCCTTGTTCTGATCTTATAAGTAAACTCTTCAGTATTCTGCATCATGACTGCCTCCTGTTGTTGTTATTACCAAACAATACAGGGGGAAACTCTCTGGCTCCCTTTAGTGGCCTACTTTGATACTGCATGAGGCAAATGGCATGAAAACCTTGCCTTTATTTGACCATACAAGTGGCACATCCTCTCTCATGGCACAAGTCTGTGATGGTTTGCTCTGACCCTCTTAACTGCTCACGTTGCGGGTACAGCTCCAAAAGGGGTGTTTATGAGAACTCTGAACTTTCAGCTTCCAGTGCAAAGCTCCACATGAATCCAAGAACCTGTAAATTGCCCTGTGGTCACGTATATAATACAGGGCCAAAAAATAGCAATCACACCAGACCAAAAGACGGGGACACCAATGACAGACTCAGACTCTCCTATATATTTTTGTTTTTTAAGGCCATGGAGCCCTAGGGGGAAAAACATTAGTGCCATAGTGCCTTCTACACAATGCAGAAATGAAGAAGACTGCATACATTGGGGGCTACTTGTGACTCAACACATAGGGCACCTTGCAATAATTCACACAAAGAACTAGAAGCCCTAAGAGTTACCAGCAGTTAAACAAAAAAATCAGTGTTATTGATTCCAGAAACATTTTATTCTTCCCTGCTTTCCCTCCTGCAGTCAGGGGGAGAAGTGGGGGGGGGTGAGAGAAAAGAAGAACATTTTTCCCTTACAGAGTTAAAAAGTCTAAGGAGTTTAGTCAGCTTTTTTCAGGAGTCAAAGTACAGGTATGCAGGACGGCAGCGAAGGGGGAGGGGAACGGGGTAGCAGCAGACATCAGCCAGAACAGAGCAAATAAAGCCTCCAGACAGACCCGGGAACTCACAACATTTGGTCTGAACTTTCTACACATTTAAAGCTGAACATAATACACTGTCAAGTATGCATATGACAGCACTTTTAAAGCCACACTCAATAAACTTTCAGGTTTATCCATTGCAACATATTTAAAGTGGCAGACAGTATATATTCAAGCAGATATATTACTGCAGATATACTGAAGAACTTAATATGTCCTTAAAGGTAAAGGTAAAGGTTCCCCCACCCCCACATACATGCATGCTACTCGTGTCTGACTAGGGACGGTGCTCATCTCTGTATTCAAGCCGAAGAGCCAGTGTTGTGCAAGTCCATGGCCACGTGGCCGGCATGCCTCCAAGGAAACACTCTTTTACCTCCCCGCTTTTTATGGCAGTAACTATTTACTTGCATTTGCATGCTTTCAAACTGCCAGGTTGGCAGGCGCTGGGGTTATCAGCGGGAGCTCGCTCCGTTGTGTGGCACCCGGGATTTGAACTGCTGAGCTGCCGACTTTACAGCCAACAGTTTTCAGAAGCCTTAGTCCAGAGAGCCACCACGCCCCTCTGTATATGTATAGATATTACAGCATATTTGAACTCAGCATACAGAGAGAGAGAACTAGACATAAATATTACAACACTAACCATGTGCCCCCAAGTCAGTTCTAACTCATGGGAACCCTTTTCAGGGTTTCCTAAGTACACACAACTCAGGAGTGGTTTCCCCTTCCCATCTATTGGGGGGGGGGGGCGTAATCCCTGGGACTACTGTGCAGCTTGCCCAAGGCTACCCAGGCTGGCTCTTCTCCCAGGAGATGCAGCAGCAGAATTGAACCAATGAACCAATTATATCTGCTTCTATATCTGAATATAGTTATTTATTTATTGGATTTCTATACCACCCCATCTAGCTACAAGGCTGCTCTGGGCAGTTTACAACAACAAAGGGTACAAGAAAGCAAAGGCCATAAATAAGCAGATAAAACCAACATGATATAAGAGGAGCAAAATGAAAAAGGCCATAAACAATAATTAAGTAATATGGACTTATATAAACAAGACCTGTCACTTAAGGAGGGCATTTTCACACACCCCGAGGCACCCTCTAGATATCTCGTGGGGGGGGGTCTATACATATGCATGTGAGTGAGCCATGAGAGGAAAATCAAGGCTCAGAAATAAAACGTACCCCCACCCCCACCCCCATGGCGCTGGAATGAAGAAGAGGCAAACTCTTGAGCTTATCTCACATACCTTAGAACAAGTTTAGCAGCCTCCCATGTCCAGTTTGAGAAAGACGTACCCCCTCCAATTCCTTGCCTATCGTAAAAGCCTGTGCAGATCTTTTGCAAAGCAAAACAAAAGCCGAGAGCCAAAATGAAATTAAAAGGGTCAGCTTTTCCCCAGAGATTGTGCAGGAGGCAGAGAACCCAGCAATGCAAGTTTCTGAATGTGTGAAGTGCTGTAAGGGAACACAGGGACGGCCTTTCTAATCTGTCATTCTGTTCTGCCAGTGAGGTCTTGCCCTGGTTGCCGCTCATATTTCTAACCTGCCTTTCCTAGACCCTGGGCTAGCAGCCCTAAGTAAGGAGCACCCACCTGGCTCTCAGCCCATGGTAAGCCTCTGTCCCAGCATTTCCATGGGTGGAAAAGCGGCAGTGGGTGACTTGAAGATTCCTATCCCTGTTGATTTTAGAGTAGCCTATTATCTAGTGGACAGGGCACTGATCAAATACATAGGGATTGTGTTATGTTTACACAACAGTGGCCCAGAAAGCAACCAACATGGAAAGAAAAACAAAGCGACCCCCACCCTGTCGCGACCCCAGGGCAGGAAGCCACTTAGGTGCCAATTGGAAGTTTTAATCGTCCAGCCCCACACTAATCCCTGTCCTGCGGTGGCTGGGGCTGGCAGTACTGCAACCTCTGGAATGCACAGGTGCAACCCAAGCTTGTCATTCAAACAGCACCTGCAAGCTGTGTGCATTGGCCCGTCAGTCAGCAGGTCAAGACCCGCCGCTGCAATCCCCCCGCAATCGTCCCTGCCGCCGCCGTGACCCCCGCCGCTGCAATCCCCCGCAATCGTCCCTGCCGCCGCCGCTGCAATCGCCCCGTCCGCGCCGCGCGCGATCCCCCATGTCGCCCCGCCCGCTGCGCTGCCGCATTTCCCCGCCGCTGCCCCGCAATCGCCCCCGCAACCACCCCGTCCCGCCGCGCGACCTCTGCAATCGCCCCGTCCCCCGCGCCGCCGCCGCGACTCCCCACTGTCGCCCCCGCAATCGCCCCGTCCCACCATCGCCGCCGCCGCTGCAACCCCCGCAATCGCCCCCGCCCCGCCAGAAAGAAAGAAAGAAAGTAAGGAGGGAGGGAGGGAGAAAGAAAGAAAGAAAGAAAGAAAGAAAGAAAGAAAGAGAGGAGGGAGGGAGGGAGGGGGGGAAGAAAAGGGAAAGAAAGAAGGGAGGGAGAAAGAAAGAAGAAAGAAAGAAAGAAAGAAAGAGAGGAGGGAGGGAGGGAGGGGGGAAGAAAAGGGAAAGAAAGAAGGGAGGGAAAGAAAGAAAGAAAGAAAGAAAGAAAGAAAGAAAGAAAGAAAGAAAGAAAGAAAGAAAGAAAGAAAGAAAGAAGGGAGGGAGGGAGGGGGGGGAAGAAAAAGGAAAGAAAGAAAGAAGGGAGGGAGGGAGAAAGAAAGAAAGAAAGAAAGAAAGAAAGAAAAAGAAAAGGGCTAGACTGATCAAATACATAGGGATTGTGTTATGTTTACACAACAGTGGCCCAGAAAGCAACCAACATGGAAAGAAAAACAAAAATACTCCTTGTCATACAGGGCATTAGGTGCCTCTTGGAAGTTTTACATGACAGCCCCACACTAATCCCTGGCTCGGTGGCTGGGGCTGGCAGTACTGCAACCTCTGGAATGCACAGGTGCAACACAAGCTTGTCATTCAAACAGCACCTGCAAGCTGTGTGCATTGGCCCGTCAGTCAGCAGGTCAAGACCTAAATTTGATAGCTGATCCCAACTGTAATAGAGCCATTACATTTTGCCAAAAGCCCCACTGAAAGAAAGTGGGGGTGGTGATGGCTGGAGCAGAACGAAGACCCCAGAGTGTTGGGAAGGGCAGTTTAACACACACACACACACACACACACACACACACACACACACACACACACACACACACACACACACACACACACACACACACCTTCTTTAGTGGCTCTTCTGATCTTAGCCGGCCCTACCCTGAGACAGAGGGATGGAGGCACTCCTTTGTTCTTTGCTGCTATTTCACTTGTTTTTAAAGCCAGGATATTGATGTTTCCTGACTCAGATGACAGCTTAAATTTGGTAGGCTTTGACCACTTATACATCCTGGCTTTTGAGTGGTGCTTTTTGCTGCCGCCACCTCCTCCCCCTCCTCAGGCAGCAGCATGTCATGGGCTGCATCCTACCCCCTAAAGCACCCCCTCCGAAGCTGTGATGTGTTTCACACAGGAAACCTTTGTTCCATGGGAAGTAAAACCTGTGCTCCTCCAGGTGGGTTTGGTCCTGGACTTCATCTCCTACCAGTCCTAGCTAGCACGGCCCAGGATCAAACCAGACGGGCATTTGAACTGCATGCTTTGTCCTGGATGAAGATGCACAGCAGATATGTGTGTGTTTGTTCCCTGCCTGTTTCCGTAAGTCTCAGAATAGAGGAAGCCATATAGAGAGAGCCCAAATGCATGCAATTTTAAACCCCTTTTCTCCACGGGCTTGTCATTTATCTCACTTGCAGGGTGGGACATGACCTTAGGTGGCTGGGGACTGAAGTTGAGGTTAGGCCGAGTTAAGAGAAGACAAGACAGGCTGCACACACTCTGCACTTTCAAGTTCTGACAAGAAAAACAAAATAGCCATCTTAGCACAAACTTATAGACAATAGCCTAAAATGATGTGTCGTTTCCTAAGCATGCCATAATTTAAGCCAACCAACCAAACACCCACAAGGGCTGCTCAACATTTGCCACCAGTACAGCAAAATGAATCAAACCTGACATCCCCTGTTCCGCCCGTGAGCTTGGGTCTGGGCACCGCGAATGGGCATCCAATCCTTAGTTATTTCGTTTGCTATCATCTTGACACCAGCCTCAGAGTCGACAGCTTTTCAAGCAGGCTAAAACTTAGAAGGCAGGGTTGTTCTCTGGGACCATCAAGTAAAGAGCTAGAAAACGGGACATGCAGCCATCCCAGCTGTTGGCGAGGGAAGCGATGGCATCACAACCGCAGGCGGCTGCTATTTTAATTCCCTGTGATGCCTCCCAGTGCCATTATTCGGGGGGTTCATTATGGGGAATTAAAATGGAGATTTTCGGACAACCCGCGCTCCTTTCCCGGAAAGGTCAGTGGTCAACAAGAAAGGAATATCCGAGAGCAAGGGAATGGTGCCCAGACCATGGGGGCCACTGGAATGTGCTTCTAGATAAATGCCCCCAGCCGTCCACTTTCATTGTTGTGATGGAGCTCAAGGGCCCGGTGGAGCTGCGGTCTTATTTTATCCAGCAAAAGCAAAACGACAGCTTTGCTTATGCCTCCTAAATCCAAGGGAGTTATGCAACGTCACCCACAGCGTGCCCGCTCCAGGCCACCCGAGTAAACAGGGATGTTTCTGCTGCCTAATCATCGACCAAACAGGGAAAACTGCCAGGGTGGAGGCCGGGCCTTTTTGTTTCATGCCTCAAGGAACTCCTGCCGTGGATCCAAGACCTTGGCAAGTACATTTAGGTTAACTCTGCTTTCCACCCGCCCCAAACCCTCCGCCCACCTTGCCTGTAAGATGGTGAAGCAAAAAGCAAAGTGTTCTGCATATACAGTGGACCCTCGTATAACAAACGGTTTGTATAACATAAAATCTGTACTACATAAAAAATTCTGGGGATAGGGGAAATTTGCTTAACAGAATCACCTATGGGGCGAATCCGTACAACTTAAAAATGGTCGCCATTAGGGATTACTCTGTTTTCAATGCATTCCTATGGGAAATTTGTATAAAGGAAAATTTGCTTAACAGAATTTCATTTGGAACAAATTAATTCCTTTATACAAGGTACTACTGCATACTGCCCCATACCACTTCCAGTAGTCTCTGGGCAGTTTAAAGTTTTAATTGCAGTGTGCCGGCTACACATTGCACCCCCCCTCCCAGCAATCTGGGTATTCAGTTTACAGACCTCGGAAGGATGGAAGGTTGAGTGAACCTTGAGCCGGCTACCTGGGATTGAAGCCCAGGTCGTCAGCACAGTTTTAGCTGCAGTACAGGCATTTAACCACTGCGCCACGAGGCTCTTGGGGAAAAAAAGAGCAATGGGAAGGAAAGCAATGTGATTTGAGAGGAGGCATAGCTCTGAGAACTGTCTCTGATACTGTCAGAGGAGGTGGAAGATGGGTTTGATGTCTGCAGTGAGGTCCAGCTCAACGTTAGGATTGGCTAGCTTTTAAAGTGCATACCCAGTGTGGTGTCGTGGATAAAGCAACAGACTAGGACTCTGGAGGCATTGGGTTCGGATTCCTGCTCAGCAAGGGATATTCACTGGGGGAGTGGAACTAAAACACTCCCTAAATGACTAACTTACTTTGAACATCCAACTAGGGTTGGCTGACAGAATGGAAAGTGTGCCTAGCCATTAAAGGGCTTCTGGAGAAGAGTTGGTCTCAATCATTTTGATGTTCAGCACTGCATTGATGGCATCAACTGCCTGGCATCCTCTCTGGCCATTGCCAAGTATGCAGCGTTGTCCCAGTCTCACAAACTGCCAGCCTTTTCTCTCTGTGGCATAGCATGGTGCCCACGCTGGCTGACAGAAGACAGACCTCTGGCTTATCCTAATATCAATAATCAACAAAACAAAACCCTGTAGGAAGTGTCTTTCCATTGTTATGGGTTCATAGAATCATAGAATCATAGACTCATAGAGTTAGAGACCTCCAGGGCCATCCAGTCCAACCCCCTGCCATGCCGGAACCCCCATCACAGTATTTCTGACAGGTGGCCACCCAGCCTCTGCTAAAAAGCTTCCAAAGAAGGAGACTCCACCACCCTCCTTTGTGTCAGCATATTCCACTGCCGGACAGCTCTAACCGTCATGAAGTTCTTCCTAATGTTCAAATGGAATCTCTTTTCCTGTAGTTTGAAACCATTGTTGTTGAGAAATCACAGCAGATTTACGATTGGTCTTAGTATGATTACTATTACTTACTGTTAGGCAGGGTGTGGATTCCAGAGCAGAGTGTCACAACAGGGCAATGCATTTTCAATTACAGTACACCATTGTAGAGATTTAGAAGAGGCCCTTGTGCCTCCTGTCCCAAAACAATTTGGAGCCCTGCATTCTGACTTGGAGATTTGGATCGGAGAGGCTAACCAAAGGTGTCAAGAACAATTAGTCTTTCATGCATCTGTAAGCCGAGGAATGAGTCTCTGGGAGAGCCATGACAGAGGATGGGAAAGTCTGCTTTTTATTGACAGCCGCCATCTATATCTAGCCTTTGCTCACTCTTCCAGATAGATACTGCCTTGGAAGGGGCATGGGACAGCGGTTTATCTGGTAGAAAACACATTAGCAAACTAGAAAACAATGGTTATGTAACTAACGATGTATAAGCTTGGCTAGACTTTGTAGGAAAAAAAAGCATTGCAAGGTTTAAAAATAGACCTGGAAGAACTTTGATGTTAGTCCAAGAGGTGACCCACAATCAAATATTGTAGGTCTATCGTTCTCGCCATTTTCTCCTAACCGCTATGAGACTAATAAAGGTAAAGGTTGCCCCCTGCACATACGTGCTAGTCATGTCCGACTCTAGGGGCAGTGCTCATCTCTGCTTCCAAGCTAAAGAGCCAGTGTTTGTGCACGTCTGTTGGCCATGTGGAACACTGTTTACCTTCCTGCTTTTTTACGGTGGTACCTATTTACCTACTTACATTTACATGCTTTCGAACTGCTAGGTTGGCAGGAGCTGGAGTTAACAGTGGGAGCTCACTCCACTGTGTGGCACCTGGGATTCGAACCGTCAAGTTGCCAACTTTGCAGCCAACAGTCCACTGAGCTACCATGCCCCTAATAGACTTGGATTAATTCATTGTTTGGGATATATTAACTGTTTGCTTCCTTAAGTGCACAAATTTCACAGGTTAAAAAGTGAGTGAGGTTCAACCAGTCTAGTCCAAGACTGTGCCCATGATAAGGAAGCAGATGAGGATAGATCAGGGGCCAGAGGTTCCCTATCCAAAGCAGTGAACAGTGGACCTTGCAGCTGCCCCACAGCTCACCTTGTCCTCCTTTTCTTTGCTCTGGTTTAAATGCATCCCTTTCTGCTTCCATTATAGTCAATACAGTACACTGTATAGTAGACTCAAGTTACCATCTCTATATCTGCAACTCTACTCTCTCTCTCTCTCTCTCTCTCTCTCTCTCTCTCTCTCTCTCTCTTTTTAAATGATGCATAACCATCAGATCCTATCAGCTTTCAAGCATCACAAGATATCCAACAGTTACATATTCAGAGAATATCTAAAGTGTAATATCACTGCTCCCTAAGGAGGAATCTGGGTGGAGAAAGCACAGTTGGTTCCATTTTGACATCCGAAAGGCAGCTTGTTAATTTCTGTTGTATCTAGGTTTGCATTAAAGAAGTCCCAATAGAACAGGGGGATGAACCACCAACTTCCCAAGGCAGGATGGTGAGCAAAATGCAAGATTCATTTGGTCTCAGTCCCATTGAAACTAAGAAAAATGCATTCAATCCACTTCTGGAAAGACATCCCGTCTTTGAAATTTGCTGTTACCTGGTGATCTTTCTTGTGTGACCACCTCTGGATTTTGTTTTGGGTTTGGTTTTTGTTTTGTTTTGTTGGCAATAAGTTCTTTGCACTGCTTTTTTTTAAAATGGAACTTTCCATGCTTGGTCTCCATCCAACCAACATATTTTTGTCCTTAAAAAAAAAAGGCCCACAAAGCCAAATCTGTCCAGCTGACCCTTTTGAAAATTAAAAAAGAAGAAGGAAAAAAACCCCACTGCATGTTGTTTTCATTGAAACATGTCATCTTGTGTTCTAATTATGATTAGAGAATGTTCAAATATCCCCAAAGGCAGAAGTCTTTGCTTCTTCTACCCATCATAAGATCTAGAGAGAACATTTTAAAAATAGAAGGTTTGTTTACTGTGTGCCTTAAGACAATATATAGAACACAACAACAAACAATTCCTCTGAATAACCAAGTGAATCAGAGATTGCTATGCTTTTTAATGATGGGCCTTCTTAAAAGTGCCTTTAATCTAATCATTGTTTTAATCTAATAGTCTGACTGGGTGTAAGGGGGGCATGTAAAGCCTGAGGGGGGTTATTATGGAAGAAGCACAGAGTTGCAAACCCAGAAGGTGCTGCATAAAAGAAAAACTTCAATGTGCAGGCAGGTAAACCTTTTGCACAAAACAGGAGCTTTTTAAAAAATCAACAAGTAATGATTAAGCTAACAAATTAAAGATTTTCCTTGCTGATGTAAACAATAACAGTTAACATATTGGACCTCAGTAAGAATTAATGGGGTATAATATTCATTTTTTTAAAGCTGGCTTTAAAAGCACCTGGTACAATGCTTTTACAGCCACACCAAAAATTTCCCACAATGTTCAGAGGCAACCTGTGTGAGCTAGGCAGTGCACAGAAGGGTTCTGTGCAAATTCTGAGGTCCCATTAAGTGTTATGGGGCCGTCGTGTTCCCTCTTGCTTGGCCCTTCCACCTTATCCTGGTGCGTCACTTAAAATCAAGAGTCATCACCCCACTCTGGCCCCCAGACACGTGGAGATGTCAGCCCTCTGTTTGCCCTAAAGAGGCAAAGAGAGGAGAGGAATCAAATTTTCACACACATTTTAGCAGTTCATTGAATGCACAAAGCTGCCTAGATGCCCTAAGCACATCCGATTGTGCCTGATTTTGGAAGCTAAGCAGGGTCGGCCCTGGTTAGTACTTGGACCTGTCTATCTATCTATCTATCTATCTATCTATCTATCTATCTATCTATCTATCTATCTATCTATCTATCTATCTATCTATCTATCTATCTATCTATCTATCTATCTATCCCATGATATATTGAAACCAGATGGTAGCCCCAAAGAACAGGGCATTTTCCTTACTTCTGCTAATCAGGTACCCCTTGTGACTCTAAGCAACACAGCACAGGCAAGTTTTGGAAGTGACTGGAAAGGAATTCTATAGAGAAATAATATTTTGCAAGACGTAAGCAAAGATTGCTGTTGAGGATTACAGGGAGGGGGAGGAATGGCACATTCCTTTCTCATTATGGACCCTGAAGGAACAGGCGATAGGTTTGGCAAGGGGTGTCCTATGGACCAGGGTGCAGCTATAAGGGAAGTGTCTTTTGTCCCCTGAGGCAGGGTTTGCAAGCTTCCTTTGAGTGCCGATGCCCAAATTGTTGCAAATACATGAAAAACTTTCTAGTGCCCAGGAAGGAGGACGCAAGAGCTAAGAACCAAAGGATGCTTCTGGCTTCCCCTCAGCTGCCAGAACAACCAAGGGTAAAGGGTAGAGATTCCTCAGAGAACTTGGGGATGCTTGCATTTTTAAAAATGCACCCTCTTTTTTTTTGGGGGTCAGCTGTCAACCTCTGCACCTGAACTTCAGATTGGACCGCCATTAAACTTCTTAACAGCCATCGGGCTGATTGCTTCTGTCTAGCTAAGCTACACAAGACTTTGGGCTACCTGTACATAGCTCTCTGTGGCCCCTTGTATAGGCTTGGTGAGAGAGGTCTTCTTCCCTTGAATGCCATGCCTTGGAATAACAGTTTGAGGACACAGAGATCCCTCACACCCGGGGACGGAGCAAAGGGGAACTCTACGCAACTGTTTAGATGGCTCCCCTGTTTCTCAGAAGCTGACAAACCATTGATAGACGGGTTGTGCAGCTGAAAAGAAAAGCCACCCCACAATTCAGTCAGAACAACAGAGCTCTTGCTAGAATTGCTTCCTGTGATTCTTTGCAGCCGCTCGCGATTGAGACAATCATCTTCTGATAAAGGCTTGCCAACCATTTGCTATCATTAATCTATTCTGTCAAGCTCAATTAGGTCCTGAGAAGTGTGTTTAACTGCCACAAAAGGATGGCTTACTTTTAGCCTGCGCTGAAGCCCTGAGACGGGAAATCACTTTCCACAGTGGTTTCTTGCTGTCATTTGTTGTGATTCAAGGGGAAGGGTGTGAGAGGCAGGTAATTATTAATAATCACCTGGCCTGCAAGCTAGGGATGGCCACACAGTGCAAAATATCTAAAACCAGGAAAGGCACCCCACAAATCCAGGGAGCAAATCTGTATATAAGGCAAACTATTCAGGACTTCAATATATAAGTCACTATTTATTCATCCATTTTATTTCATTTCATTTTCACTTTTTGTACCTCACCTTTCTCCTCAAAAGGAATTAATTACTTTTTTTTGGTCCGCCATCTGTCTACATGCACCTTTTTTACTATGTTTTTAAATTGATTTTATCACTTGCTCATATGCTATATTTGATTGTTTGCTATTTTGTTTGTTGTAAACCGCCCGGAGTTCCTTCGGGAAGACGGGCGGTATAAATAAATAAATAAATAAATAAATAAATAAATAAATAAATAAATAAATAAATAAATAAATAAATAAAGGCAGCTTACAATTAGTTTCAACAGGACGGCCTTAAAATAAATAAATAAGTAAGTAAAGGCAGCTTACAATATGACTACTTGGTGCTTCAATGGGAAGACACCTTTTCCTCCCTCTTTGGTGCCAATTCTTATCCTTCATCCAGCTTCATGGTCTCCTAGTACAGGGGTTAAGCTACAGTACTGCAGTCAAGACTCTGCTCAAAACATGAATTCAACCCAGATATGCTCAGGTAGCCAGCAGGAGCTTGACTCAGCCTCCCATCCTTCTGAGATGGGTAAACGGAGTACCTAGCTTGCTGGGGGTAGGGGTGGACGATGTGTAGCCTGCATAATAAAATTGTAAACTGCCCAGTGAGTGCTTTAGGTGCTGCAAGGTGATATATAATCAGTACACTTTGCTTTGCTGTGCTTTGACTGTTCGAACCCAGCCGGATTTGAAGGGTGCTAGGTAAGCGAGAAGGTTGCTCCCTATTTTATGGGTTGGTTGGTTGGTTGGTTGGTTGGATGGTTGGTTAACTGCCCAAATTTCCCTCAGGAACTCTGGGCGGTGTACAACAAATTGTCCAAATAAACAATTTGCCCAAATGAAGAAACCCCACAATAGATCAAATAAAATGAAAATTAAAAAAAGAAAAAATAGGTAAAATCATCTTGATAAAACTACTCAGGGTTCTGTTTCTGACATTTAATCTTTAGCAGTTTCCAGTCATACACTTGTTATCCTTAGAAAGTTTTCTTTTCTTTTCTTTCCTTTTCTTTCTTGGAAAGCTTTGACGCAAGTGATAATCGTATAATTGATGGGCTGCGCCAGCAACCAAAAGCTGCAGTGAAAGTTGAGATCACGTGACACCAAGATACAGAGAGAAGTAGGAGGAGAATGTATGTCTTTGCCCCTGCTTTTCAATCTGCACACCAAAAACATCTTTAGAGAAGTAATGATGGATTGAAAAGTTGGGATAATTGTAAATGGAGACGTTATCAATAGCGTCTAAATGCACAAATGATACTGCATTGCTGCCAACCGAGATGGTCTGCAAAAATATTCAGGTAAGCCAACAGAATAAGTAACAAATTTTTCTTACAATGTATGTTAAGACAAGCCCATTAGTGGTTAGCAATAAAAAGGAAGCAGCTGTCCCTCCCAAATACTAATAAACATGAAAAAATGCCAATATAAGTACCTTGGGCATTTATATATTTATACTGTGCATGTTTTGCATGAGAGGCATATTTTTTTGCCTGGACTTATGGGAGCAGTCTCTAGCCTGAGACATTCTGCATGACACAGCATAGCTTGCTACTCCTATGACCGTTTATAATTATGTATGTAACAACAGCAAGAGGTGATTATGAAAACCAGTTTCCATCATGGTTGAATGGACAGGGAAGCCGTGGCCGTGCCAATCTCAGGTGTAAGGAGACTGGGAGAAAAGGTGTAAGGAGACTGGGAGAAAAGGAATACTACATTCAGTGCCCAGAGTGTCTTCAAACCTTTGGCCACATCCCCATTTTGGATGCCAGGGGTTCCCAACCTGCCCTTCCCTGTCTGTGCTACATCACAAGGACTCACTCTTGAGGTCTGCCCCCCAAATTTCAGAGGACGGGATGCTGCTAGGTAGAGAACCCTAAGGACAAACTGTGGCTAGTTTAAATAGCAATGTAATGAGCAACGGAATATTAAACCATGGATTCCAGTCCTGGCTTGTTCAATATGCCACAGTTTGCTCTAACCACAGTTCCTGATTCAGAGAGTTGAAATGAGAAAGCCAATGCTACCCTGGAATGGAGGAGAGATCTTACACCCCAGGTTGATTTATGTAACTTCAAACTATATAATGCTCGGCATATTTATGAGTTACTATACGGTGTTTTAGCTGACTTGATAGTGCAAGGATTTAAGTCTCTGGCTGTGAAGCCAAAGGTTGAGAGTTCAATTCTGCCTTGGTGCCTCCTGGGAGCAGAACCAGCCTGGGTGGCCTTGGGCAAGCTGCACCGTAGTCCCAGGGATCCCCACCCCACCCCAGAAGAAGGGAAGGATCAACCTGAGAATTCTCCACCTAGAAGCCCCTGAAAAGGGTCATCATAAGTCAGACTTGACTTTATAGGTATTATTATTATTACACCGTGTTTTAGCAAAGAGGTAGTAAATGTCTGGGAAGTTTGATGATTTGGTCTTATTAGGGCCCTTCCCAATGTGGCCAAGTATCAGAGGTCATGGGAGTGACAGTCACAGAGGTGATCAGAAGTTCCCTAGCTCCAGTTCATTGTTACGCAAAAAACAGGCCTTTATACTTGTCCCTTATGAAACTCAGCAGAAGACTCTGCTAATTGTGAAATAATCTGTTTTGGAAAAGGGCTGCCTCAAAGCAAAGCAAAGTGTTCTGCTTATATACCGCCCCATACCACTTCAAGTAGTCTCTGGGCGGTTTACAGTTCTTGATTACAGTATGCAGGCTACACATTGCTTATATAAAGTAAGTGTGTGCTTACATAAAACTGAAGAACCCAATCAAATTTAAAAGCTGATAAGAGCGGCTGGGGAAAATTCAGAGGTGACCCAGGTTCCAGAAGGCGGGGGGGGGGAATCTGTGAAACATTAGCCAAGGCACAATTGAGGTAAGGGCAGGTGTCGAGCTGCATCAGCCAAGTCCTCCATTTAATGCCAATAAAACAGCACCAAATAAAAAAAGGTGCCGGCAGGACCAAAATATGGGGCAGGGAATCCAAAATGGCAGTGCCCCTGAGGGGAAAATCTGCAGAAAGCCAACTCCGAATAGGCTCCCAAATCATGACCAGGAGGAAACAATCCAGGAGGAGATGACACATGAGGTTAATTGCCTATGAGTCCAACCCCTGAAGCCTCACTTCTGAGTGGCAGAGGGGCGCAGAGAAGGATGCCAGGAGGGGAGCAGGCTTTGATCGCCATTTCAAAACTGTAGCAATCTATCCTCCGGCAAGCCATGGAAACAGAAAGGTTTTTGTTTGTCATTCTTCAAGATCAGATATTTCAGGAGGTTAATCACTAAACCCATTATCTAAAGCAATCTGAAAGTTCCTTCAGTACTTATTAAAATGCCCTTCTTCTCACACTGGTTTCAGCCAGCGGGACTTATCCACCAGACCCTGGGCCTCCCCCAGCAGAGCTACTAAGACATAGGCAGAACAGGACTCTTGACAGATTCACTGAGTTCCTGCTTCCTTTACCACAAAACCTGTAATCATGCCCTGCCTTGAGGTTTAGTGAACATTCTACATGCTCAATCTCTACCAAAAGCTCAAGGGTTAGAGCTTATGTGTTGGATTTATTTCAACCTCGTATACTGCCTTCCGTAGGTTTGGCTGGGAGACACCTTTCTGGGCTGAGGTGATTGTCAATCAATCCAGAAGTAAACAATCATTCCTTCCCTGCCTCTGAATTCAAAGACAGCCATGCCTTTCCACTAAAGTGTCCTTTTCCCTCTCTTTTCAGTCTACTGGCAGTTAGCAGGCTATGCTGAAGTTTGCAGCTAGTGGTGTCATGAGAAGGTAGGTTCCAGGAGTCTGCTGGAAGCTGCTGGGAGTCTGGGGGGGGGGGTCTAGTACAGAAAGCAGTCATTATTTTGTACAGTATGCTGTTTCTGATCTATCCAATTGTGAGTAAATGAAAGCTTTTTATTAGTTGTTTTGAGTTTTTCAGGCTGTTTGGCCATGTTCTGGAACTTTTTCTTCCTGACGTTTTGCCAGACTCTGTGGCTGGCATCTTCAGAGGGCAAGGAGTTCAGGGAACTAGGTGTTCCCCAGAGCACAGAGAGAAACTCCTTGTTCCCTGAGCTCCTTGCCCTCTGAAGATGCCCACCACAGAGTCTGGCAAAATGTCAGGAAGAAAAACTTCCAGAACACGGCCAAGCAGCCCGAAAAAACTTACAACAATGATCAGATCCTGGCCATGGAAGCCTTTGAGAATACAAAGATTTTTTATTCTTTTTCTTACCAATGTTACAATCCAATTTAATTCTGCTCTGTAAGTCCCTGCTTTTGTGTTGCACAGCTGGGGGTTGTTTGTGCAAAACTCAAAGCCCTATAATATTAAGTGGAAGTGGTGAGACATGGTTAAACAGACCGAGTGACCTGACAAGGTCTGCCTTCAACCTGATGTCAAGTACAACAGATACATCCTAATGAGTCTATCCAAAATTGTTTCTTCTGATGCATGCATAGTCCTCACTGGCCAAACTCCACTGGTAAGGTGGCCATATAATGCACGAAAAAGGAGGAAAACCATGACACACAAAAAAACATTGTCACATGTGGCAACCTACCCACAACTGGATCTCATCACGCCTGAAGATGAGGCATTGTGAATAAACAGCCATTTTAATTCCTGCAGGTCTCATTCACGCATAGAAGCAACAGAATACTATTGCAGCCGATGCACTTGAAGGTTTACAGTACACGTTGGCAATTTGTTGCCGCTGTTGTATAACTGCCCGTGTCCGTGCAGTTGTGGGTTGTCTGCACTTGGCCCAACAATAAATCAATTCTTCCTCCCCCCCCCAAAAAAAAAAACAGAGGACCACAAGTAAATAAATAAATATACCAACATCATGTGCTCAGGTCTTGAAAGCTTAATCTTTTTTTGAAACAGGATGAGATTAATATAAGCGCTTGAACCTGTCCAAATTGGCAAATTGACAGTCTTCTCACTCAAAGGAAACAATTCCGGGAGGGATGCTTTTCCCTTTGCTCCCCCCCCAACAACAACAACTTGGTTTCTTTTTTTAAACTAGCTGTCGAAACAGGTCCATGTACTAACAGGTGAACTGAGGACAAGGTCATTAAAAGCAGACAGATTAGATTAGAAGCACAACCAAGGAACAGAAAAATAATTTGGCAGTAAATTTGAAAGCAGAGTCCTTGCTACCACTCCTGGCAGGTCAAGGAAGGGCAAAAAATCAAGAGGAATTTCAAGCAAAAAGGAAAAGAAATCAAAAAATCATGCAACCGTAGGCTGGCTTTTTACAAACGTTTCTCTTTTAAGCAAGAAAGAGCCCGTTGGAATCTAGTGCTGTGACACTGTCACAAAAGACCCAAACGCCTATCCATGCTTACTTACACCCATGAACAAGCCAGAGCAAGCCACGGCCATGCATCAATAATAAATACAGTCTACTTGTCTTGCAGCGGGTGCAAAATGCGGCGGCCAGACTGGTGGTGAGTGCTCGTAAATACGATCATATCACCCCAGTTCTGGCGCGCCTGCATTGGTTGCCCGTTGCTCTCCGGATAAGGTTCAAGGTCTTGGTTTTCGTTTTCAAAACCCTCCACGGCTTGGGACCTGCATACCTGGTGGAGTGGATCCCCCAGAGATCAACTGTGGCCAGACCCACTCGATCATCGCAGGCGTGCTCACTCAGGGTGGGTACTCCGAGAGAGGCATGGAAGTCGGCAACCCATAACCGCGGCTTCTCAGTTGTAGGCCTCTCTCTATGGAACCAGCTTCCGAGTGAGCTGCGCCTTGCAGAGTCCCTGCCCGCCTTCAAAAAGGCACTGAAAACGTTGCTGTTTAAGGAGGCATGTGGTGACCTTATTTCTGCTTAATTTTTTTTATTCATCTGCTGCCCCCCGCCGACGGTTTCCCCCTTTGCCAACCTCTAATTTTTATCTTGCCTTTCATTCTTATTGTTCCATGCTGTTTTATTGTGCTGTTTGTGTTTTTAGCTGTTTTATTGGAAACCGCCCCGAGTTCCTGAATGGAAAAAAGGTAGTGGTATATAAATGCACAAAATAAATAAATAAATAAATAAATCTCCAGGATTGGCTGGGCTCCCGCTGAGGGTCCCTTCATCTGGTTTTTCTCAAACTTCATTAGCTGGAGCTGTTTCACTGACGTCAACAGGATTACCCTCAGAGGCAGAGGTGTCTCCCTACGTGGTTTTGCTGCAAGGAGCCTAGCTAGAGAAACAACCCCAGGCTTTTGGAAATGATCCTTGGGAAGAAATACGCCAAGCTCAGTAAAATACCCACTGCTCCTCAGAGCACCTTGCAACTCTGGTAGAACCAGAACAATTTGCTGGATGAACTGAGGGCAAAAGGGCCTCCTGCCCATCTTCTCATTTCATTCTCCACCCTGAAGCTTAAGTTCACTTCTCCATTGGGACTGGCAGCTGGACAAAAGAGACCAGGGGACAACCACATAGTTGAGGAAGTACGTCAGCAGGGTTTTGGGGGTCTCCAGGCTAGGGGGCAACTTTCAGGGTGGGGAATGCTTATTTCTCACGTGCAGGCTACAAAACAGCTCCTGCAAATGAGTTAAATTTGCCACCCACTGGGAATCTGGGAGTTCTTAGTTGCCACATCCGCTATCCAGCTGGTTCTAGGGGAGGCTTGTGTCTACCTTCACAATCAGTGGGCCTCACAAGCACTTCCAACCTTGGCTTCCCCCACCGCTGTGACCGCACAAGGACCCACCTTGTGACAGACAAGTTTTGGACTTGGGATCTCAGAGAAGGAGATGTTCTTAATTTGGCGACCCTGTGGAGCAGACAGCCCCAAGACTGGGGGGACGGCTGGGGAATTTAGAACCAGAAGGAGAAGAAAAGACCACCACGGCTCCTCATTTACCACTGGCAGCAGCTGATCCCCCACTTCTAACAGTAAAGCCTGCCCTGTTCACAAGCACTGATTGAATGACACCCCTCTGGCACTCAAGGGTGGTTGAAGGTTTAGGCCAGTGTTGGCGAATCTATAGCGTGGGGGCCAAAGGTGACACTTGGAGCCCTTTCTGTGGGCACCCGACGTCGCCCCTTCACAGCCACCTGTATTCAGATTAAATTGCTATATTGGCACTTTGTGAAGAATTCGTGGGTTTTGAATCGTGTTTGGACACTCGGTCTCTAAAAGGTTTGCCATCACTGGTTTAGGCTTTCCAATTGCACATAACACATAAGATGTTTATAAGATGGGGTGTGCTTACAGATACTGTAATTGCATGTCCAACATGCTCTGTAGGCACATTTTTTTCCTTCAGATATAACGTGAGTGCACCAAAGCCTCCAAAGTTTAATTGTGCTCCAGAGCTTTATCATTTTTTTAAAGAATAACAACTGTTTATAACTGCAGGTTGAGAGCCTGTGTGAACACAGCACTCCAGGAAACGGTACGGACTGATCCCCTGGACTCCAGAGGATCACATAAAAAGGGCGAAAATGCTTTCTGTCCCACCTCACCTAATGTAAAAAGTAGTAAATCACTGGTCAATCCATTCCGATCGCCCCAATTCAAGGCATAATAAAAGTGGTATTTCACCACCGCTGCCACCACCACACAGGTTCAACACCATCTATCATGTCTGCTCTGCCCATATCTTACTTAAGAGTAAAGAAAGACAGGTGTTTTTTTCCTCCCACCTTGCACCAGGGTCCATTGCGAATGCGCCTCTTTTCCAGAGTTATGGAGCCTTTGGTTTCTTCCATTCCTTCTTGACTTCAAAAAGGTGGGTTTCCAGTGTCAACATTAAACAGCCCTGCACAAGAAAAACAACAACAACAACAACAACAACACAGAAACCCTCTTCAGCAGAGGAGGACAGCTGAGCGCAACTGGTTCTCGGAAGCAGCGTGCAGGGGTTGTATTTCCTTGTGGTTTGTTTTCAAAGTCCACTCGGCGTAATCCTAGATTTTTCAAATCACGCTTCATAGGTTTCCCAAGGAGTGTGCTGTGGGGCTCATGATTATGGGTTTGTGTCTGTGTCGTTCCCCTTCTCTCTTCAGGTGGAAGGGTCGTTGCTGAAGGATCATCTTTAAAACTGACACACACACACACACACACAGAGAGAGAGAGAGAGAGAGAGAGAGAGAGAGAGAGAGAGAGAGAGAGGGAGGGAAGGGAGATGGTGTGTGTAAGACCAGCACACTTAAGGACGTCAAGTTTCCAAGACACAAAGTATTCACCAGGTTAGGCACTGCCCTCTGATCTTAGACTTAGAGCAATTCTGGATTATAGATTTGTACACACGCACACACACACACACACACACACACACACACACACACACACACACACACACACACACACACACACATATATATATATATATATATATATATATATATATATATATATATATATATATATATATATATATATATATATATATATATATATATATATATATATTTATATATATATATGTTTTCGTAGATTTTCACGGGTATAGGTATGCATGTTAGGGTGGATTCGGGTTTCTTCCGTGTAGAAATCTGGTTGTTTTTGCGACGTTTCGACGAGGTCTCACTCGTCATCTTCAGGCTGGTGTTCTGGCTTCTTTCTTCTTGAAGCAAAGTGTGGTCTCAGTTGAAGTCCTTCTATAAATACTGCTGGGGGTGTGGTTTGCTTGCTCTGTTGCTGATTGTAGGTTCCTTTGTTCCTTTGTTCTTTTGTGATCTGCTGTGTGGCTGAGGCGATCGTTAAGGGATTAACTGCTGATGGCTGTTTAGATGGCTGTTTACATACTGGTGGGTTAGATGGCTGGTAGGTTCTGGCAGTATCCTGGGCTTTGGTGGAGTGGGGTCCTGTGTCTTGTGAATTCATTTTGGTCTGGCTACGTGTCTGTGGTCTCCCAATGTTTTTGGGGTGTGTGAGTGTGCTCCATGTGGTGACTGGAGTGGGGTGCCGCAGTAGATGGTGCAGTCGTGGTTTTGTTATTGGATGGTGGTTTCGTTTCATCTGTGGGAAGGGTCTGGGTTTGTGTTTGGTGTGGATGGAAGGTGGTGGCATCTTGTGTCCTTTTGGACCTGGTGTCAGTCTTTGTGACAGAGGCTCGTCTGTTGACCAGGGCTAGTTTCCAGATGTCAGGCAAGCGGGAGGTGTCATCACGTTTATTCATGTTGTTTGGGTGTTTCTCTATTTCAATGGCTTCCATGATTATTCGACTGTTGAAGTGTTCAGTTTTGGAGATGAGTTTGGTTCTTTCAAAGTCAATTTCATGACCTGTTGTTTTTATGTGCTGGAAGAGAGGAAGATTTTCTTCTTTTTTGACTGCGTTCTTGTGTTCTGCGATGCGTGCGCTTATTCTCCTGTTTGTTTGTCCGATGTATGTGGCTGGACAGACTTTGCATGGTATCATCCAAAGTCTGTCCAGCCACATACATCGGACAAACAAACAGGAGAATAAGCGCACGCATCGCAGAACACAAGAACGCAGTCAAAAAAGAAGAAAATCTTCCTCTCTTCCAGCACATAAAAACAACAGGTCATGAAATTGACTTTGAAAGAACCAAACTCATCTCCAAAACTGAACACTTCAACAGTCGAATAATCATGGAAGCCATTGAAATAGAGAAACACCCAAACAACATGAATAAACGTGATGACACCTCCCGCTTGCCTGACATCTGGAAACTAGCCCTGGTCAACAGACGAGCCTCTGTCACAAAGACTGACACCAGGTCCAAAAGGACACAAGATGCCACCACCTTCCATCCACACCAAACACAAACCCAGACCCTTCCCACAGATGAAACGAAACCACCATCCAATAACAAAACCAGGACTGCACCATCTACTGCGGCACCCCACTCCAGTCACCACATGGAGCACACTCACACCCCCCCAAAAAACATTGGGAGACCACAGACACGTAGCCAGACCAAAATGAATTCACAAGACACAGGACCCCACTCCACCAAAGCCCAGAATGCTGCCAGAATGCCCATCACCAAGGTCGTTAAGAAACAAAAGGCTGATAGACACACATCCAGCACCTCACCCACACAGGTTGTCTCTAAACAGCCATCTAACCCACCAGCAGTTAATCCCTTAACGATCGCCTCAGCCACACAGCAGATCACAAAAGAACAAAGGAACCTACAGTCAGCAACAGAGCAAGCAAACCACACACCCCCCAGCAGTATTTATAGAAGGACTTCAACTGAGATCACACTTTGCTTCAAGAAGAAAGAAGCCAGAACACCAGCCTGAAGATGACGAGTGAGACCTCGTCGAAACGTCGCCAAAACAACCAGATTTCTACACGGGAAGAAACCCGAATCCACCCTAACATGCATATATATATATATATATATATATATATATATATATATATATATATATATATATATATATATATATATATATATATATATATATATATATATATATATATATGCATGTTAGGTGGATTCGGGTTTCTTCCCGTGTAGAAATCTGGTTGTTTTGGCGACGTTTCGACGAGGTCTCACTCGTCATCTTCAACCCGAATCCACCTAACATGCATATATATATATATATATATATATATATATATATATATATATATATATATATATATATATATATATATATATATAAAATGGAGGCCAGGTTGCTTGGCAACCAGTCCTTTCACGTCACTGAGGTAGTAAAGTCAACTTACATTTCAGCTTCAGTATCTCGTTGAGTAAATATTGTTGTTGGATGAGAAGAGCCTTGAAATGGAAAGGAGGGATTTATTATTTATTTTATTTTAATTTGTTTTACACATCTCTTCTCCACACAGATAAACACACCAGTGAGCAGCAGAGAGGCCATAAACTGAAGCACAGTGAAAGCAATGTATAGGCTCTTGGAAAGCTGTACATGATGCTGTAGCATCGCTCTTGCTTTAACATATATAGACAAATGCAATGATGTCAAAGATTCATGCAATCTCTGTTAACATATTAGTAGGCAGGTTTTCACCCTCCTGAAAAAGTACCCACACACATCCTAGAACAGAGAAACAGATAAAGATCCACATCTTATTTCAACCACTGTCCCCGTCTTCATAATAATATCTAATTTTAAGAATCAAGGACTGCATGACAGGGGTGGGCAGGGATTCTTGAAGCAGAGAGAGGCAGGAAAGAGGAAATTTTGGAGGGGACTGTCAAGTTGTCAAGTTGGACTTAAATCACACCAGGGTTCCAACTTGGTTTTCCCACCCCACCCCCAATGATTGGGACTTGATTCATGACTCAGAACTCACCCCGCCCCAATTCTTTTTTTTCCTGGGAGGAGTATAATAATAGGGACTCAGGACTTGGTCCCTCAAACTTGAATTCAAGTCTCAGAGACTTGATAACATCCCTGGACGACAAGGAACAAGGAACTGGGGAAACATACTCTGTACTTTTGTTTTGCTGTTAAAAATCAATCTAAATCCAGTGTGTCTATGTCTAACTATATTGTTGCTCCTACATCTCTAGCTACACCTATATCATACCTTTAACACGAAACTATGACAAACAATGATGTGATAAATTAGTTACAAAGATACAGCAAATAAAATGGTTGAAGAAATTAAAAATGTCTTAAACTGTCATTTTGTTTAAAAAATATATCCTTATATTTCTGAGGCTCCTCTTTATAGAGACAACGATTCCCATGGCTGGGATGCCATCCCTTGTTGAATTTCCTTGTTCCACAGGAATTCTATCCCCTGGCCTGCCCCATTTCTTCCATCATGATTATCTAAGTTTTATTTTAAATGAGGCTGTTTGCAAAACAAGACTGAACTATGCCATCCCCATGTTTTTCTTTTCAACTCTTTTCTTACACTCTTTTCTTATGTGTTAGCATTTCAATTGCATATATTTTACCCATCATTGTTGTAAACTGCCCAGAATAACTTGTGGCACTAAAGAGACGTTGTATAAGGTCAATAAATAAATAAATAAATAAATAAATAGTTGATGAATTGACCAGTTCATTGAGGGAGCCATTAGACCATTTACATTTCAGTTCAGAGAAGGGGAGAGAGACTGTGGCACTGTTATTGAAGTCAGGAGACCTGGGTTCAAATCCCCCCACCCGACAATAGAGATTTACAAGTGAAACTGTGGCTGCTCACGCGTGATCCGCCTAGCCTACCCTGCAGGGTTGTCTGTGAGCATAAAGCATGGGTTGGGTGGCAGAAGGTCATGGAGGACACCTTGAACTCACAGAAGGTGGAATGTAAAAATAAAACAAGATGCACAGTACATGATGACCAAAATTTCAAAATGATCACCTTGGTTGCAACCTTTGCCTCCGAGTAAAGGAGGAAGGGTCGGTGGCAATGAGAAAAGAAACCTATAGGTGGCCTAGAAAAGAGAATATTGAATCCCTGCTTTATACTCTTCCCGTGCTTACCTCTGAAAGGAGGAGGTGAGGAAGGCAGGTGAAGGAGGCTTTCTGCCCCTCCCTGGCACCCTGGCATAATTCAAGTTTGGGGGTACCTGTGGAGGACCCTAACCCACCTCTGCAGGGCCATCTGCCCCCCACCCTCCCATCTCAAGCTCCCTCTCTTTGATGGCCAGATCCGTTTCCCTTTGGGTGATCTTTGCCAGCTTGTCAAGCAGTCGGAAAGTTCAGGCAGGTCCATGAAGCGTGCATTTCAAATCGTTTTAATGAACCCGCGGTTCAGAAAAACAGCGCTTTTGTCAGGGAGCCAAGAAGGTTGGGGGACAGGGGTGGGGTGGGGGGACCGGACAAAGAAAGAGGCAGCCCTGTGCATTCTCATGTGCCTGGACTACACCACCCATTTTCCCCAGAGGCGGGCATGATTCCAAGAGGGCAACTTGTGCGCACACCCAACGGTCCTTGTGCAAGGGTGGCCAGGTGCCTTCAAGGCCTCCACCCTCCTTTCCTGGGTTGTATCTTTCTTTGGGCCGGACTCTGAACCAGCCTGGATGGCCTCCTCTAAAGCAAGAGGCAGGGCTGCCCCCCCCCCCCAGTGGATCTGGCCTGATCAGCCTCATTCCTGCATCCTGACGCCTCCATCCTATTCCTTTCTCACTCACATTTTATTGCTCCAGTATGGGTGTGTGTGTGTGGGGGGGTGCTATTTTGGCTAAGGGCAAACGGGGCTGGCTCCAAGGCATACCACCTTCTCCATTCATCCCTCTCCCCACACACATACACACTCATATGTTTGCTTGGCCTCCCTTGCCTTCCCACGCGCTCTGGCTGGGGAGCTGCTCTGTCTTATCTACCCCGCTGCTTTGCAAGATCCTTTGCACCCCGGGGGCACCATGGGGGGTGGTGATGGGTTAAAGAAGGAGGTCTCCTTGCCTTCTTTTGGGAGTTAGGTTAGCCCAGCCGAAGAAGGGCAACTGAGCAAGGAGCAGGCGTGAGCTCCACACAACCACCCAGAAGAGGAGGTTGGATCCTGGGCGGTGGAGAAACACAGGCTGAGCCTGTGTGAGAGAAGCCTGGCATCTTGTGTGACCAATTGCCTCAGGAAGCCAAGCAGCCCCCATAAAATTTTTTAAAAAATTAAAATAAAATGTTAATTGCCTCAGGAATGAAGTGCCTCATGTTCTGTTGGCGAGGGAGCTCAGCCAGGGTGAAGGCTGAAGGGGCCTTGGGCACCGAGGGAAAGGCTGCACGGGCATTTTCTCCGCTCTCTCTGAACAGGTGGACGCTTCAGACCTCAAGGACACCTGGAAAGAGGGGGGAGGTTGCTGCCCAGGACTTTCCACTGCCCGAGGCAAAAGGCAAGGCTGTGGCAGAGCACCTCGGGAAGAGGCAAAGTGAGCAGGTTTGAAGAAAACACAGTGCGTCCAGAATGGGACCTGTCCAAGACATTCTGCCAACTGAGGCAGACCGGCACACCATACCCCTTGCGCAACCCACACTGAGGCTCATCGTGTCCCCATGTAATTTGGATGCCTGAGGCAGACCATGGCGCTCTCTTCCCCACCATACACAGGATAACAAATCAACCGTTGGCCGCCATTTTGTGATGCCCCACCCCTGCACTGTTTGCCTGAAGTAAATAAAACCCCTATTATTGCCTTAAATAAAATACAATTACAGTAACCACCACGAGCTTTGTCTGCAGTTTCACAAGCACAACCGTTTTGCCAAATAGGCCTCAGGAAAAATAACTAACTAATTAATTAATTTTATTATCCCTTGTGGGCTGACTGAAGGCAGACACCATTAAAAAAATCAGAATTATAACTAGTTTAATTCCTAGGGATGAGCAGAGAGGGATGATTGAGTGAGAGTCCAGGGGTGTGTATCAGAATTTCAGAGGAGCTACATGTAATGTGAGAAGGGGGGTTGGATGTCTAATACAACAATTATTTATCCCACCTCAGATACAAATTCTTTGGTTTGTTTCTAGTTTGGAGATTTGTTTATTTTTACTAGTTGCATGTTTATCCTTGCTGGGTCCTTTCAGGGAGGAAGGCAGGAGAGAACTAGTTTAAATATTTTTTTTTTTAAAAAAGAAACACTTGCTTCCTCTCTTCCAGGGAGCTATCAGCCTCCTACAGAGCTTTCTTTGATCTCCCTTCTTTTTCCTCACAACAACCTTGTCAGGTAGGTCAGGTTCAGAAATATTAGACTTGCAGTCCAGTCTTACTTCAGTGCTGAGGATGATACTGGGAACTGAGCCATATCCTGTAGTCCAAAAGTTACTTTTTGAAGGTGGCCTCCATCCTCTCTACACTTTACATTTATTTATTTATTTATTTATTTATTTATTTATTTATTTATTTATTTATTTATTTAAAGTAAGTAAGTAAGTAAGTAAGTAAGTAAGTAATAAGTAAAATCATATACCTGTTTCTCCCTCAGATTTAACCACTTGGGGGCCCTAAAGCACGATAACCAGGCCCTAGTCATTGAATCCTATTCCACTTTCTCCATGAAACCAGAACCCCAGACTGTCATATGCAACAAAAACCAAGGGAATTAGAAGTTATATTTCACCAAAACAGAAAGGCACATAACCAAGAACAGAGAATACTCGTTTGCATAACCATTGCAGAGGATAACATAGATTTACAGGGGCAGATTTAGAAGCAATTTTATAACTTACACCGTTGGGACTGCCTCAGGGTCCTTTGGAAGGGAGTGCAACCAGCTGAGCAGCAATGCCTGCAACTGATGCTGCCATGCAGGTGCTGCTCACTGAGGATGATGGAGCTTCTTTGCTGTCCCGCATCTCCCTCCCCAATTAGGCCCGCTTTCTCTATAACCCAAACTGGGAGGACAGCTCTTGCAAGAGAGAAAGAGGGACTGTGAGCCATGCGGCCAGCCGGAGGCCACGACAAATTGCCGCCTGCCTCTGGGGAAAAGCAGAGGGCTGATTTGGCTGCTTGCAGCCTCAGCCCACTGGGACCTTGACAGGATGAACCCTTAAAATAAAATCGGACACGTCGGGGAATGTGGGCATCTTCCCCATTTGGCCCACATCGGAGCTCAGTTCCCAGGACTGTTTTCTTCCGCTCCTTATAAAGCGCGCGGGAGCTGCATGTTTAACTCTCTCGCAAATTCCCCACTGAGTTCATTCATTCTGGGAAGGAAAGAGGCAGCCGGCCAACCTGAAATTTCAAATTGCTTTCTGTTGTTGATAACTGGTTTATTTTGGTTCTTCCTCAAGGTCAGCGGCAGTGCTCAGCAGCTGGCTTCATAAATCCATTCACAACCTTTCCTCTCCATGGAATAAACCTCGGCAAAACCTACCTGGCGGCTGGACGACCTCCCGCTGAACTCTCGCTTTGTTTGAGTCAAGATGGCATAGGGACCGGGCAGGCTGATAGAGTTTTGACAAGAAGCAGCTTCAGAAAAAGTAACTTTTGAGGGGCTACAGATGTCAGAATATCCCACACATGTACCAGGCAGCAAACCCAAAAACCCTAGTGGCTGTGAAATGTGGGGGACTCTTGTGCTGTTCCCAGGCTGTGTAGAAAACTACGCAAAAAATTATCCCGAGTCCAGTTAATGGGTATTATTCACTCTCTCTGAGGTCTCCTGAAAAGGTTTAAATCATTCCACACAGGAACTGAGATTTCAAGAAGATACATCCTCCCCCCCTCCCCCCCTCCACATTGCCCTGCTTTTTCTGGTCTCAGCTGTCATCGCCCCCCCATACACACGGGTCTTTTTTCCTGCAGAGTAAGGAAGCCAAGACATGAATGTCAGTGAATTTCACCTGGCCTCATCCTTTCCTTGCCACTTAGCTTGCAGAAATGAAATGGATGCAACTACTAGACCATTCACGTGTTCAAAAGACCGTTGAGTAAGAGATGGGAGGATGATTTAGAGGGAGGATGAAAATTATGTGCGACATAAAGAACGCACCTAAAGAAAACTTCTTCCTTTTCGGGGGGTTATCCAACGGAGCAAAGCAGCTATAAAACCATCCTTTTCTGCACAACAAATACTTCAGTAGAATTGAGTAAGCTTGTCATTATTTAAGATTAGCAAATGAGGCAAAATCATAAGCTAGCAATGGCCGATGAGACAGTCACAGGCTCCATGATCCCCTACACCCCTCAAAACCAGCTGGCGGAGAACCCGAGTGGAAGGATGCTCTTGCGCTCATATGACAATCACAGGCTTCTCACTGCGTCATCTGGTTGTCCACTGGGGCAACTGAATCCTGGACCAGACAGGTCTTTGCTACCTTATCTTGTGGGTTTAATTCTGCTTTCCTTCAGGCTTACCATCCCTCTGAACATCCGCACCTCCTGATATGACCTTGCCTTGGTGTCAAGCCATGGTTAAAGGCAATCCTTAAACCAGGGGTGTCCAAACTTTTTGAAAGGAGGGTGAGAATTGGTGAGGTTAAAATGCATGGGGGCTGACCATTCAGTTGCATTTGGCCCCCGGGCCTCTAGGACAGCTGTGGTGAACTTTTGGCACTCCAGATGTTTTGGACCACCACTCCCAGAATTCCAAGCCTGTGCTGCCAATGACAAAGGACTGTGGGAGTTGTGGTCCAAAACATCTGGAGTGGAAGGTCTGCCACCACTGCTCTAGGACATGCAAGGTGGTGGGGAGGATGTTGCAGCAACAGAGCTCGGGGCAGGTATGCAGGGCAGGTGGCTAGAGGGGACAAATGTAGGCAGGGAGGGCAGGCAAAGCATAAAACTGCAAGTGGACATCTCCATCCAATCTGGGGAGGGGCCAGCTGGATAGGGATGCATGACAGGCTGAGCCAGAAGGAAGAGGCTGTGGGCTGCTCGACATTTGAAAATCGGTCGCATTTGGCCCCCGGGCCTGACTTTGGACATGCCTGCCTTAAGCCATGAAAATTGAGATGTCCTGGAAGTGCAGCGGGACATGATGGTTAAAGGTGTGACTGCATGCAAAGTGCTATATAAAATTTAAGCCGAGCACCTGACTACAACTACGACACACAGTAACTGATGTCCCTGCCTTCTCTTTTTCTTGCTGTGCACCAATTGTGTTTTCTGTCTTTGCCTTTTAATTATGCTTGGGTTTTGTCCTTTTTGCTGCCTTGGGTGCTGTTTGAGGCGGAAAGGCAGGGTTAAACTTCCCATAAACAAATCAATAAGTAAGCTCCTGCAGACTCTTTGCATTTGTTGGGGACCAATGAGTGAGTGACCTCCAAAATGCCCCATTGGTGAGGACTTCCAGTTCTGGCTACAGGAACTTCCGGTTCCAGCTACACCGCGGTGAGACAACTTGATAAGTGTTCCAGCTTATTAAGTTGCATTTCTCCAGATAAAGGGTCCCTAATAAGGATAAAGTTTCTTTGGGGGGGGGAGGTGGCAAAGTTTGTGGAAGCAGGAATATGCTTCATCTGCCGCCGGAGGAAGATCTTCACTATGGTGAAGATGGAGCTGATGGTGTCGGACATTAAAGCTTGTAAATACTTGGAGTGTTATGAGTAGAATGCTTCTATCTCTATGCGAAACTTCTCCTTGGTATTTGGAAATCTTTCCTTCAAACAAGCACTAACCCCCCCTTTCTCTGAGGAAGCGGCTTTTAGCAAAGAAGGGATGAATGTTTTTGAAAGGCAAGCACAAAAGTGATTGTTTTCACATTATTTTATGAACTTGCCTTCCTGCCTATTGTCTTCTTGTGGAAAAATATTTTAGGCCTTTGCTGATCTTTATATGTGGTGGGTTTAAAGAGAAAACTTAAAGGAAACTACCTTATGCCTCTGTGCTTTCTATAAGTTGAATTTAAAGATGCAATTGTAAGAGCAGCATTGGGAAAGCTGTTTCTTAAAAAAAACATCATCTGACCTTGGAATAACTGCATGTTTTGAAAACAAAGCTTGAAGGCTGTTCCTCACTGCTTTGGCTTCAATCTAGTCTAGTTACACTAGCCTCCATATCTCTCTTATTTTGAAACTTAGTGGCAGAAACTATTACAAACAATATTAACCCTTTCTTGTGAGCTATAAAACACAATGGGTTGGGAAAACATTTCAGAAGATTTTGCCAACATAATTCTATGTGATTAGCAAAAAATTATAGATATCTTCACTGGCTCAACCTCTGAAAATACAGAGATCTTCAATTCTGATAAAGACACAGAGGCAAAACAGAAACTGGAATGCAGTTTGCAAATTACTTTAACAGCAACTCTGCAAGACAGACCTCAAGATGGAGTGGTGGATAGCACTGGATCTCTAGAAAAAACTGGAATTACCTCTGATCAGAAGACTGAGCTAAAACAAACAGCTGATCTTAATCTACAGACAAACACAACAAGATTGATGCAGGATAAATATATGGATATGCCAAATTTACAAACTATGATAAATGTATCTACTGAAATCAGCCTGAGTTAAGAGATTGAACCAGAACAGATGGTGGATCTTAACACCAATACAAATGTGACAGGAATGGTGCAGGCTAGGCCCTTGGATGTGCCAGGATCACAGAATATGATGGGCGCATCTGTCTTACTAAATGTGGGTGCCAAAAAGAGGAAAATTTGGGACTTCTTCAGTGGCAGAGTGGCCATCAAGATTACTATCAAGATAATACAACAATTTTTACTACAACAACCTATGAGGATGATGGATTTGGCAAGAAGGAAGCAATATGTAAGGATGGGGGGCTTGGCAGGAAAAGGGAAAATTGAAAAGAAGAACTTCTGGCTTAGTGAATTTATTACATAAAAATGCTTTCTGTATTCTGATTGTTAATTGGTTAATTGGTATGATATGGATATTCTGATTGTTAATTTGTTAATTTGTATGATATGGAAAACAGAAAATGGAAATGTGAAGACAAACATGATATATAAATACATGTTAGTCTGTTCGATTTTTAAAAGAATAGAGGCAATCAGGTATAGACAAGAATTTCTATGCATAAAGTGAATATATATAGACCTGGAGGTAGCTCTCTTATATTAGCCCATAAAGTATTAACTTGATTTAGAGATGATTGCTGAAATTAGGCACTTTTTGGAAGAATGGGTAAATATACTGTGGATGATCTATAGAATATATACAGTTAGCCAAATCTATCCTTAATTGCTTAGTATCAAAGAGCTAAATAGAGATTAGATGCTTTGTATTAAAATAGATGTAAGGAAATTTAGATAGAATAGGGATGAGATAGTAAGGAAACTATATGAAAGTATATTCATTTAAGCTGGGAAAGGAGATATAAATTATACTGGGCTCAAATGCTGGAAAAAACTGTCTGAATCAGTAACATGACAGGAGACAAGCAATATATAATTAATTCGTTCCAAATTTAAATTGTTAAGCAAATTTTCCTTTATACAAATTTCCCATAGGAATGCACTGAAAACAGAGTAATCCCTAATTGCGACCATTTTTATCTTGTACGGATCCGCCCCATAGACGATTCTGTTAAACAAATTTCCCCTCTCTCCGGAATTTTTTATATGGTACAAATTTTATGTTATACAAACCATTTGTTATACGAGGGTCCAGTGTGTGTGTGTGTGTGTGTGTGTGTGTGTGTGTGTGTGTGTGTGAGAGAGAGAGAGAGAGAGAGTGAGTGAGTGAGTGAGTGAGTGAGAGAGAGAGAGAGAGAGAGAGAGAGAGAGAGAGAGAGTTTTGCAATATAGCCGGTATGATTTTTTTTTAAAAAAAGCCCTGTTGGTTAATAGTCCTGCTCCTCTCTTGCAAACTGCAGGCCGTGGCTTCTTGTATCAAGTCCATCCACTTTGTTTTTGGTTTTCCTCTTTCCCTGTGGCCACACATTTCCCCCAGCATGCTCGCCTTTTGCTGTACCCTTTGCGTTGGCGAGCTTTTGTTGAAACCCTCCTCCCTCGGTCTGAGACGTGCCCCGATCCTTCCTTCAACGTTCACCCGCTGTTATCTGCCTTTGGAGCACCACGTTCCCAGGAGCATTGCAATCGGACTCATAAGAACAGGTTGTACTGCCGGCATATTAATGCCAGGAGCAAACAGCAAAGCAAGGTTCAAGCAATCACCTCCTCGAGATAAGCTTCAAGGCAGAGAGCCGAGCTAATGTGGGAAAGCATGTAGGAGTAGGGCACCGTGTTCCCCTGTCACATCCACACCACCCCATGCTTCTTAGGAAAGGTTTGTGAGCTGGGGAAATTCTCCACGGGGATTGCGCTTTGGCTCGGATGCAGCAGAAACAACCAAGGGTTTTGTGGGACCTTGCAAGTTTTAGTGGGACTATTTCCTCAGCTGAGGGCCACTTCTTCGGAAAGGGAACCACCTACCATGCAAGCATTGCTGGAGTGACTGTGGATAAAAAGTCCCACTTTTATAGGACAGACCCTATGGATTACATGATGGCTACAGGTCTTTGGGAAGTATTTTGTGCATAGCAAAAGTAAAAGGTTCCCCTCCACACATGCATGCCAGTCATGTCTGACTCTAGGGGTGTGTGTGCTCATCTCCATATTCAAACCAAAGAGCCAGTGTTGTGCAAGTCCATGGCCACGTGGCTGGCATGGCTGCAAGGAAACACTGTTTTACCCTCCCACTTTTTACAGCAGTACCTATTTATCTACTTGCATTCACATGCTTTCAGACTGCTAGGTTGGCAGGAGCTGGGCTTATCAGCGGGAGCTCACTCCGTTGCATGGCACCCAGGATTCGAACCATCAAGCTGCCAACTTTGCAGTCAGTCCACAGTGCCCTCAGCTGGTCAGCCTAACCATACTTATTTTATTTATTTATTTATTGTTGAATTTATATCCCGCCCATCTTCCCAACGGGAACTCTGGGCGGCGAACATGGCTTCATACTTCAGGATGAAAAGGGAGATACTGATTCATACATTCCTCCTTACAGGAATGATCCAAACTTCAAAGCGTAATTGGATGTGCTCTGTTTAAAATGTACTTTAATCTTCATCTTAGTTCTATTTTAATAAAATACTTGTTTAACTGTATTTTTAAAAAATGTATATTTCTGGTTTTTAGCTTTTACATATTGTTTTCTGATGTAAGCCACCTTGGGTCCTTCTGGGAAGGAAGGCAAGATAGAAATATTTTAAATGTATAAGTAAATGAATAAATGATTTGCATATTACATAGTTTGTGATGCATGTGGAAAAGCAATTTTGAGTGTGCCTTTTCTATACATTGTGTTCTTCTTTCTCCCTCTTGCATGCAATCTGTTTCCATTATTTGAAGAATCAGAGTTTTATTCAAGCCGCAAAGACAAAAAGAAAGCAAATTAAAGAACGATACGAAACAGATTGAAACCAGCAAGAAACATCTCCTTAATGGTGGTTTGAAGAGCATCAGGTGTTACTATACCAACCTCTAGTGGCAAGATGCAATATCCCTACATTCCTATCTCCATGCCATTTGTTCCTCACGAACATAAACGGGAAATTCAAGTATTTTTCAGAAACAGGAGAAAGGAACCACCAGTTTAGTTTGCAACTGGGAGAATCCACAAAGAAGGACCTTTGTGTCCCTCCCAGCAGTTCCCAGTTAAACACTGGATCATCTGAGTTCTAACGTTTAGAAAATCAATCCTTCCTTCCTTCCTTCCTTCCTTCCTTCCTTCCTTCTATCCACCCATCAGATCTGCTTTGATTTGTGTTCCTGCCTTGAGCAGAGGGTTGGAGCTGATGGCCTTATAAGTCTCTTCTAAATCCATGATTCTATGATTCCTTCCTTACTTCCTTTATAGATCACCCTTCTCCTGAAATATACTTTTTGGATGACAACTTCCATAAATCCCAGCTGAGAAAGTCTTTCAAATATCAGAAAAGCTCTTTTTTTTTTCAGTCTCTGCCTCTACCCGCCTACGCTTTGCACTGACTGGCAGCCACGCTCAAGGTTTTCAACAGAAGCATATTCTCAGCCACTGGCTGACGGTAAGTGGTGGTCAAGGCAACCCACCAGGACACCGAAAAGAGTTGGGTGTCAGACCCAAAATGTCAAGAAAGCCCCCCCCCCCGCCGATATACAGACTGAACAGCACCAAAACAACACCAATGCAAATATGTTTTATTCATATTTATTAAAAATACATATTGAAGAAATCAATGTTTTTAAAAAAATCTAACTTACAGCACCAATAGATATTGTGAGACCTCCTTTATTCGCATTTTTGCTAAGGACTATTAGTATTGTTATTAATATTTAATAAAGACACCTTAGTTTGTGTAAATAAGTTCAAGAAATGAATTTGCACACACCCGGGGGGGTATTAAAAGAAAAAGCAGAAGCTAGATATGTATCAAGAATCTGGTGGTGGAGAAAGAATGGGCAAGGGTAGGGCTGCTTTTCAGGAACAGTACTAGTCAAAGCAGAGTGACTTAATCAAAAGCTGGGGGGGACAGGGGGGGCAAATGGAGACATTTGGGGATTTAAAATATAAATGTGCACCCTGTTCCTATAAAGGGGTACTTGAATATTTTTGCCCACACATCATTTTTAAAGTGAGTGTAGGACTCTGAGTACGCATGTGTGCCCCTCCATCTCTCCCTCAGGCAGTCCTAATACAAACCCTTCCACCCACCCCTCATTGCCACTTGCAGGAAAAGGGGCAGTATGTTTACTGGGGGAGGGATGGGTCCTTTCTTGGCAGTGAAATGAAGAGGAGATGCCCCATTTGTGGTGGGAGAGGCAAGCCACTCCTGGAAGTCAATATTTAACCTTTGAACTGCAGAGCTGAAAGTCTCTCTCAAGGAGGCCCAGTGCAGAATCAAACTCCCAGCCCACTGGCTCCGAAGACAGTTTCCTTAAACCACTAAGCCACCCAGCAGTTTAAACCTGGTGGGGGGGGGCTGCGCACACCCGTGGTCTCCAAAAATATCTTAGAATGTGGCTATGTAGATGGTAGAGAGGAAGAAGGAGCCACTGTAGCATGGAAGGGAGGAACGTTCTCCAAGCCCACCATCTTTTTTTGATGGCCTCCTCCACCGACAGGACTGTCCATTCTAAATCTTGTTTCAGGAGCAATCATCATCAAGAAGAATGACCTTCCATGTGGCATTGGACTAGAGGTTCCGACACGGCTCTGCGTTGGGAACGATGGGTCCTGTAATCCCCAAATGTCTCCACCTTTGCAGTAGGTACTGTCAAATCTACATAAGGCACTACTTTTTGGGCAATGTGGGTGCGGAGAAAGCAAACTCATTTAAATAGCCTTAAAGATAAAATTAGTTGCTGTTGTAGTTGTTGTTTTAAAAAATGGAAAGATCTATGTGTTTAAAGTCATGACTCAGAAACTTAAGAAGTGTGGTGTATACACCCAACAACATAAACAAACACACAAATTACCAAAGTGGAAAGAAATTGTACATGTAAACTCAGGTCTGATGTTTCTAGCTGCCTTTTTGATAGAATCTGAAACAGAGGTAGAAGTGTAATGTCGCCTGTGGAACTCCGAGGAGCCCCAGAGAAAAGAGTCAAGTTTTGTAAGTCCTGAGAAGGAAGGTAAAGAGTTTCCAGTTGCGAAAAACATCTTTCAAAAAGCCAGCCAGCCACCCATAAGACCTGTGCTTACTGCTGATGACCAAGTTGTAAATTTGGACGGATTTAGTTAAGAGCTCTTTCACACATGACGCTGTTCAGAGGCACACCTGGGGCGTTTAAAGGCTGCACAACGCCTATGAAAAGGGAATGGGCCAAATTTTGGAAATCTGTGTTTCAGAGACAACAGCTGTCAGAATCCAGAAGACTACACGCATGACCGAATCACAGGTTGGGCTGGTTAGTTGTGAGGGATTTTGCAAGTATGCATCATCTGAATTTTTAAAAGCTTTTCATCTGGATCCACTTAGCAAAACCTTCCCAGTATGAGAGCTCTTAATAGAAGTTGCCAATTGAGCATTTAACAAAGAGTGGATTTTGAGTTTAAGGCTTCTGCCCTCTTATGTGTACACTTCCTGAGAGCAAGCCGCATTGAATAAATGCATGCTTCTAAATACTTTTGCATAGGAGGCAGTTAATTATGGTTGCCACTAGGTATGGGCACGAACCACCAGTTCGGCAGTTTGTGGCCATTCGTTTTGCTGCCAAGCAGGTGTTTGATGGTTCCCAGTCCTCTCCCCTTCTCTAGTGGGTGCCACTCATATGCAGTGCCCCAAGGAGGCAAGGCCTCTGAGTGGCCACCTTCTAGAGGGGGTAGGACTGGGAACCACCAAACTCATTTTTTCAAAGGATAAACTGTCACGAACCACCAAAGCAGAGTTTGTGCCCATCTCTAGTTGCCACAAATAACTTAGGGCGCTTTTACACGACCCCTAAGATCCGCTGGCCACTTAAATACGGACCAGAGATCTTAGGGCGTTTATACACGACCCCTAAGCTGCGCTGCAAATGGCTCCCAGCTCCGGAGCTTAGAAATGTTTCCCCACCAGCTCCGGAGTTTGCAGACAATTAAGTGCGACCCCGCCCACTTTAGCGTGACCCAGCGCACATTTCTTGTACCTTCTCTCTGGAGGTGAAAATTTTTTGATGCGGATAAGAGTGCTGGGCTCTCCTCGCTTGTCTGTTGTTTTTTTGCCTCCCGCCCCTTTAAGAGCCCCTTGAGAAGGAACCAGGAAGTAACGGGGCTCGTGGCAACTTCGACCGGCACCGGCAGGTTAGTAAAGGCTTCTTTTGTCCTTTTTTCCCCTCCCTCCCCCCACACCAACAGGAGCAGGAAGTGCTGAGGGGTGGGGACGCAGGAACAGAAACGAACCCCCAAGATCTCTGGTCCGAATTTAAGGGACCAGCGGATCTTAGGGGTCGTGTGAAAAGGCCCTTAGGGGCTTGTCGCTGTTCCTGTGTCCCCACCCTGGCTGCTGGCTGCGTGAGGGGAGGGAGAAAAAAAAGGAAGAAAAGATCGTGGCTCACCTATGTTCTGCCTCCGTTCTTGCCGCGGCAACATTCCTGTCTCTGTAAAGTAGCTCTTAAAGGGGCGGGAGCCAAAACAACAACAAACAGAAGTGAGGAGAGCCCCGCACTCACTATCGTTACACCGCATCAAGCAATTTTCACCCCGGAAGAGCAGGTACTTGAAAGGTGCGCTGGGACGCGCTAAAGTGGGCATGGCCGCACTTAATTTCCTGTAAACTCCGGAGCTGGTGGGGAAACATTTTTAAGCTCCGGAGCTGGGAGCCATTTGCCCCGGAGTTTAGGGGTTGTGTATAAACGCCCTTATTTCTCTCTCTCTCTCTCTCTCTCTTTTGTCTTTCATATGTGGATGCAACACAAGAAAACTCACTCATCCCTCAGGTGTACTCCTCTGTGGAACCCACAGGCTGCCCACTTTTTTGCGCCATGTGTGAAGAAGCTCTTGGGAGGGACTTTGGGAGGATGTGGAGACGAGCATGGTTCCAAGCATCGCAGCTCATGCCATTCCATTCTCTTCGAAGCAGAACCTCTTTATGGTTGTGATGGTCGTCCGATACCTATACAACATGTAAGCTGGGCCACGTGGAGGTTCAAAGCGGGGCCCCCATTATTTAATCAAAGTAAGATTTCAGGGTGCCACGACGGCGGACATCACACGTCCAGCAGTGGAAGCCTCCTCCTAAGGAATTGGCATGGCGGATGTTGACTTTGATGGTTGAAATGCCTGCAGGGCCAAAATGCAGGGA
The DNA here is from genome assembly GCA_029282475.1 of Phrynocephalus forsythii. NCBI lineage: Eukaryota > Metazoa > Chordata > Lepidosauria > Squamata > Agamidae > Phrynocephalus > Phrynocephalus forsythii. Next base: position 4,704,317 of record JAPFRF010000014.1, on the reverse strand, counting down.
GACAAAATTTAAGGCCATTGTTGGAATAAAGGGCAAAGAAGAGCACCTTCCAGATCTTCTAGGACTACAAACCCCATCAGCTTTTGCCAAAGGCTACACTTTCTAGACCTAGCGGAGCAGCCACCCAACAACATCTAAGGCAGCCATTCCCAACTTTGGGTCATCCATGTGTTTCTTGACTGCAACTGCCAGAAGCTTTTACTATCAGCTGTGCTGGCCAGGATTTCTGGGTGGTCTTGGATGGATTACCCAAACACATGGATTACTTAAAGTCTGGAACCCTTTTTCTAAATTGATCCATGTTCCTCATCTCTCAACTAGAAGCCTGAGACGCAAATCACAACCCCCTTGTTGTGTGGCCTTAGAGCTTGTCAGCATCTCTCATAGAGTTAGGCAAAGAAGACCATTATCACAGCTTTTCTACCAGATGCCCAGAGGCTCCCAAGGTCTCATGTTCCTCTGCTATTTCGTTTGTCTCCCCACCCCCTTAACACAGAAGGCTCATTAAGGATGAAAAGACAGATCAGCTTCCCACTGTCTCCAGTGGAAATGAAAGCCTGAAGTAAGCTGTGATCCGTGGCAGGGGGTGTCCTCACATCTCAACATATTGGGGTGAAGTTTCCCTCTCTTTGGACTAAAAGCCACTGGGGTTACTAGTGCTTCCAAGGATGGTGGCTTTGTGGTGCTAAAACTGCATTCGTGTGGGGTAGGTGAGTTGTGTGCTTTATTGGAAGATCTCTAAGAGATTAGGTCTCCACTAGAGGTGGGCATGAATCAGAAAATGAATCGCAAGATTCATTAAAAATCACCAGTTTGTCAAAACTTCATCACTATGTATTCATTGGAAGCGAAGACCCCAACGAATATGAAGCAATGATTTTTTTAAAGCATTTTTTTTTATTCACTAATTAATTTGGGGGGTTGACCCAGGTCTTTCTTTTTTTCACTGATTAATTTGGGAGGGTTGACCCAAATATTTCTCTTTTTTTGCCAACTTTTTATCCTTTTTTGGGCTTTTTTGGGGGGGCTATTGGGAGAATGGGATGAACTGTTGAATCAATGTGTTCGTTTGTCAAAAAATATCCATAAATGTGTGGTTCATTATTTGTCAAGCTTGATGAATTAGGCATTGCGGCAAATCACTGTTTTTTCCATCTCTGCCCATCTCTAGTCTCTGCCCTTTGCATTTGACACTTTCTGTCCAGCATGCCCTTGAAGTAGCTCCCCCTCCCAAATCTCCATGGGACATCTTCTCATCACTGCCCCATTAACCTCCGACCTCTGCCATACCTAGATTTTCGAAGAGCTTCTGGATTGGAGTTTCGTTGGCGTCCACCATCACCCGTTTCTCATCCAGCATCAGGACGTTCATGGACAACCATTTAGAGGACATCCATAGCGGGTGGGCTAAATTCAACAAGCACAGAACAAATTGCAATCTGGGTGACCTCCTGGGGAGCATGGGCTTTACAACACTTGTCTTGAAAAAAGAGAAAGGAAGTGAAAGCCTTACTGTCAGGGATGAGGGGCAGCGGGGGATGAACCACAGTCCACCCTGCCTTCTTGAAGAGTTCGATCTGAAGGAGAGAGAAAGGGTCAAATCAGGAACTTTTGAAAACCTATACACATCTTTAGAGCCCCGTGGCACAGTGAATAAATGCCTGTACTGCAGGCAAAAATGTACTCACGATCTGGGGTTTAATCCCAGGTAGCAAGCTCAAGGCTCAGCCTTCCATCCTTCCGAGGTAGGTAAAATGAGTACCCAGCTTCCTAGTAGGAGGGCATTGTGTAGCTTGCATTCTGTAATTGAACTCTAAACTGCCCAGAAACTACTTGAAGTGGTACGGGGCAGTATATAAGCAGAACACTTTGCTTTGCTTTGATTCACAAATCTTATGTTTTCAGAAATTGCCTGTGGTGGGGTTTTCCCCCTAAAAGGCAGCTTTATTTCCACATCAGCAAAAGGACTCCTCTGTATATGTTTGAAAACAGGCTTGTTTGTACCCAAACATCTATCTGCCAGACTGTCAGATTTAGAAATGCCAAAATTTTGAATAGCTGCTTCTGGTTGATTATAGAACTGAAATCAGTTGATATTCTCAAAACAGTTTCCTCTCGGGATCTCACCTGAGCAAACAAAGATTCAGGTTTTGGGAATGACTGGTTGTCGGTAGACTTCTCTACAAGCCACATCTAGTTTGCAGTCCTTCTCCTCTGGCTCTGGAAATGATTAGCTGGCCAAAATCCTGTTGCTTATTTACACTGGCATTGGTGGAATGGTGTAAATTACATGGCGAATCACCATCGGTTCATGAATGGTAGCTTGCATCCCCTGCTGCACACCGTGTCATGCAGCTGGCGGCTGGAGAAGAAGGCCGGTGACAACTCATTCATTAGCACCACTCATCACTTAGGGCGTTTATACACGACCCCTAAACTCCGGGGCAAATGGCTCCCAGCTCCGGAGCTTAAAAATGTTTACCCACCAGCTCCGGAGTTAACAGGAAATTAAGTGCGACCCCGCCCACTTTAGCGCGTCCCAGCGCACTTTTCTTGTACCTGCTCTGGGACAGTGAAAATTATTTGATCCGGTGTAACGATAGTGAGTGCGGGGCTCTCCTTGCTTCTGTTTGTTGTTTTTTGGCTCCCGCCCCTTTAAGAGCTACTTTTACAGAGACGAGAGGCAGAACGAGGTGAGCGGCATGCTTTGCTTTCTCTTTTTCTCCCTCCCCTCACGCAGCCAGCAGCCAGGAAGTGCGGAGGAGGTGGGAACGCCCGAAGAGCAACGAACCCCTAAGATCTCTGATCCGAATTTAAGTGGCCAGCGGATCTTAGGGGTCGTGTAAAAAGGCCCTTATATTTGTTTGTTGGTATGATGTTGGGTTGAATCCATGGTGTTGAGGGTGACTGTAAACCTTCTAAATCCATGACTCTTGGGTCTCCCTGTCTAGGTGGCTTTTAACATATAGGATCATAGAATCATGGAGTTGGAAGGAGCATATAAGGCCATTGAGTCCAACCTCCTGATCAAGGTAGGAATCCACATCAAAGCAGAGCTGACAGATTGGTTCTCTTGAATGCCTCCTGCATTGGAGCACTCACCCACTCCCAAAGTACTCGGTCCCCTTGTCATACTACTCTAACAGTTAAGAAGTTTTTCCTGATACCCAGCTGAAAGCTGGCTTCCTGTAACTTGAGCTGATTCTTACATGCCCTGCACTCTGGGAAGATCAAGGATAGATTCTGCACCTCCTTTGTATGATTGCCTTTCAAGTCTTTGCAAAGTGCAATCATCTTCTTTTCCCAAGGCTAAACATCGCCAAGTTCCTTTTGTCTTTCCTCCTAGGGTTTGGTTTCAAGTCCACTGACCATCCTAGTTGCCCTCCTCCGAAATGGCAACCTTCTTAAAATGTAGCCTCCAGAACTGGGACCCTAGCCTAGTGGAGGCTGGACCAGCGCTGATTAGAGGGAGACGAGTCCCTCACAGGATCTGGGTGACAATACCTCTGGTTAATGCCTATCGATCCTCCTAGCTGCATTTTACTCTCATCCACCAAGAGAGCCTTTACCTCGTTGCACGGGCGGTCCGGGTTGGAAAGCACGAGGCCGGGACCAATGATGTTAAAGGTGGCATCAATGTGCATGGGGTTGGGGTCTCGGAAAGAGATGGTGTGCACCCGGTATTCTGGCGCAAGGTGCCTCCGCATCCATTCAATGCCCATGAAGTTTGTCACCTGCAGCAGTAGCGGGGTGGGGGTGGGGAGAGGAGGCAGGAGACATTAAGCTGAGAGCCAGTGCAGGGTCCTGATTGGAGGACTAGGACACAGGATAGCGGGGATGGGGGGGAATGTTTCGAATCCTCCTTTGACATGGAGCACCTTCTGCAGACCACCACACACACACACACACACACACACACACACACACACACACACACACACACACACACAGAGAGAGAGAGAGAGAGAGAGAGAGAGAGAGAGAGAGAGAGAGAGAGACTGGCTCCCCAGCTTCGAGATCACTGAAGGCAGATGCTCTCCCGTAGGCTGTGTGCCTGCCTTGACAACTTCCTCTGGACCAGTTTGTGTGAGGAGGTTAGTGGACAGACGTGGTATCTGGATCCCAGGTATTGCCAAAGCAGAGGGCAGGGGCATAGAACAGCTGAAGAACTTTGGGGCGGAAGGCAAACTACAAATGAAAAACAAAAATTATAATGAGGAAAGCGGGCATTTGTCACCTGGCTCCTCTGCACAAAGATATCTCTCCCTGCCCTGATGAAGTCGGCAGCGTCAAAACACGGCTCGTATTCGGTGGTGACGAATTTGCCCTGAGCAGCCAGCTTGTGCCGGTCTTCGACGGTGCGGATGGGATAATCCTAGTTGTAAAAGAGAAGACGGAGAAAGAGATAAGGGGAAATGGTCTGCAAGTGGCTGTGAATATACTCTGATAGACCCTCTCTTTTCTCTCTCATCTCCTATCAATCAGGCGGGACCCTTTCTGAGCTTGATATAATTCATAGCTTTCCAGAAATAGTGAGTATTTTTAAGTGCATGTGTGTATTATTTAAGACCATACAGCTTGAAATACAGTAGGAGTACGGCATCCACCGGGGGGGGGGGGGTGTCATTTCTAGATGCCAACAAAAAGGCAAAAGTAGCCAACATAGCATGGTCCCTGGCTCATTTTGGTGGCCAGTTCTGGGCGGCCGGGGGTGGGGGTGGGGGCTTGGGAAAACATCTAAATGTGTATGAATGTATGTAGCATTTTCTGATAGGCAATAAGTGAATCTGCAGATCCTGACCCTACAAACAGGTGAATCATACTGGATATAGCACCACACAATTACAAAACAGTGGCTGTGATCCTGTTGCTTACTGTAGCGCAACTCAATAGGTGAAGCAACAGGATTTGCGACTTCGGGTGTGGATTGTGGTGTCTTCCTATCTAACAGCAGCAGGAACCAGCAAAATCAACCAGCCCGTTCACAATAGGTGTTGCTTTGGTTAGAGGGGACGCTGGGTAAATTAGAGGAAGAGGAACTTCCCCATGCTTTGACAAGCACGGATGTATCTCACTAGGAGGAGAATACCTGGTCATAAAGCTCATTGGCCATTGTGGGCTTTGGGGCGGTCGTCCATTTGGCTCCACGGAGGAAATATTCCTTAATGATTGGCCTGTAGGCTCTGTATTCAAAGAAGCGGGCGCGCCAAGCCATGGGGGCTTCAATTATTTCGTTCCCAACAACCAACAAGATGTCTCTTGGCATGGCTGCATACATACCTATCAACAAAAGAGAAAGAAAGAACACAGACCTATCACAATCCCATCTTTCTTCCTTCAAACCATTGCTGGTCCTGGATCCACTCATAGCTCCCTTTGACACCACCTTTCCGAAGAAGAAAGACTTTGCAGGGATCTTGGGGGAAATTGAGGAAGATCCTGGCTTCTCTGCAGAAATGCCTTTGGAAGAACATGGCGGCCAAGATCTATGCCATTTCTATATCCTCATGTGCCGTCAAGTGCAGACACTTTTCTGAGTTTTCCAGGCCAAGCATTTTATTTATTAATTTGGAGGTGATTTAACGTCCCATTTTTCTGGGGGTGCCCTGGGACTCTGCAGCTGGCTCAAAGCCACCCGGGCTGGCTCTTCTCCTAGAGACCCAGTGGGGATTTGAACCCCCAACCTTTGGTTCTATAGCAAAGAACCTAATCCACTGAGCTATCATGCCAGTATCATATATGAAAGCAGTGTTGGATTTCTCTCCCTTAACCATTGCACCAGAGGCCAGCAAGAAGTCAAGAGGTCATGCACCATCTTCTGTTTACCATCTAGTTGCTAGTTATGGGGTCATCCCCGAAACAGTCCCTAGGTATACAAGGCTGTCTCATTTCAAATCTGGGTGCAGTGCTTTCCAGCCCGTTCTCTTCCATTTATTTCTCCCCAAAACTTTTTTTCTACCCTGGATCTCTTTGCTTCCTGGTTTTAATTTTAAGTGTCAGGTCCTAAGCAGGGCGCTCAAAATTCACACCTTTCGCATCTTTCCCTGAAGACTTAAAGGTTGAAAAATAGGATGTGGTCAAGTAAAAAAAGAAAGAAAGAAAAAGAAATACAAGGCAATAACAGGGAATACAGAAACTAACCCCGAGTGCATATTGCTAACCTCCCCAGGGGGGGGGGGAGTAACAACAATTACCCGTGGACTCAAAGTCGGGTGTCTTATATTTCACGGACCAATCCAGGGGTTCTGGCCTCTTCACAACCACACCTTCCATTGTCAGGATATTGCACATCTCTTCGATTTCGGCAATGGCTTTGTTGACATGCTCCTTTGGGAAGCTTTGGCCTCCGTGCTTCTGGTAAAAACTCCAGTACTTCTCATAGGTATTGGCCTGAGGAGAGGCAAAAAAACCCGACACCGCCATGACCCGTTAAATGTATGCATGGATTTCGAGATCATTTATTTTGAGGTGGGGGAGGACTAATGGCATTTTTGTCTTGCTGCACAGCACATTTTATGGCGGATTAAAAATACTGAAGACTTGTTCAAGACTTTTAAAGAAATAAATTAAAACAGGGGGCAAAATCCCCTTCTTTAGCATAGTAAGCCCACTAAATTAGCAGCTCTCGGGTGAATCAACTCCTCTGTAACTTCTGTTAATTCAAATGGGCTTCCTCTAGTTGCAATTTCCGATACGAAGCAAGAGGATTTCAGAGGTTGTTTAAAAGCAGAAAATAAACATTCTTCCATTCATTTACCAACAGTTGATTTAAAAAAAAAAAACAGCCAGTGTTGGTCATTTATTTACTTGCTTTTATTTAGTCTTTTAAAAGAGTTTCGCCCCAACTTTCTCCTTAAAAAGGACCCAAGTGAGGGTTACATCATTAAAAGACAATGCTGAAAAGCTAAAAACAGTAAGTATATGCATATACAAAAATAATCAAACAGGCGCCTTGTTAATTAAATTCAATAAAAACCAACACTTAAAAACAAATTTAAAAGCAACAAGAGCAGAGCTATCCATTCAAAAACTTCTCTAAAAACAGCCAGTCACTAAGGAAAAAAGGTTGCCTGGAGAGAAAGGTCTTGGCCGGCTTGCTGAAGAGACAGCAAAGACGGGGCCAGACGGGCCTCCAGTGGGAGGGAGTTCCACAGTCTGGGAGCAGCCCCAGAGAAGGTCCTCTCCTATCTCCCCACCAGATGCACCTGGGAAGGTGGTGGTGGTGGGGGGTGATGAAGGCCTCTGGATCATCTGTTGATCATCTGCAGACTCCAAGCAGACTTGTAAAGGCTGTCCTTGAGACAGCAGCCGGCGTGCAGCCTTGGTTATTTGAATGTGTTCCCATGGGACACCAGCATGCCTTGCACATGTGTACTGTATCTCGTCTGCCTGCCATGTTGCAAGGTTTCAGATGACCCCAGGAGTAAGTCAATAGGATGTTTAAAAATAATTGAACCCTGCCTTAGTCATTTGATTAAAGATCTAGCCCTCCTCACTGGAACATCTGTAGCTGTATTTAGGTTTCGGCAGGGGAAACCTTCTGCAGGAACTTTGGCCGCTGAAGGCGAAGGGCTGTAGGCAGCCAAATATACAGTAGACAAGGCCAGCGATCATCGGACTCCTGCCAAAAGGACCAAGTCCAGTAGCCTTAGAAACCGGCTGGGGACGGAACTGTGTAACCGAAGCCTGAACCAGGCAAACTGCAAACACAGCAATTTCCACAGTTACTTTTGGAAGTGTTTGCTGGAGGCTCTGGCAAATTGCAGACTTTAAAACAAACCCTGGGGGCGTTGGGGGGGGGGGGAAGAGTCAGTCTGTTTTCCTCTCTCTTCCATTTTCTTTTCTTTATATTCCAGGAATTGCTACAGTTTAAAACACCCATCCCACCCCTGACAACATGTTGCGACCGTAGGAGCTTTAAACAGGCTTTACTTCATCCCTGATTTCAAATTATATTGCCAAGCGTCAGATCTGGGGGAAAGTTGTGCAATGTGTCCCCAGCCCTGCACCCTTCCGGTTGCTTTTCATCTGGATCATGACAGTTTCAAAACCTCGTTAGCAGTAAATCATTAATGCGCTGGATATGACTTATAACTCTCCCCTTCTCGTTTTAAGTTCTCTGCTCAAATGTAATTCAAGGTGTGGCCCATGTATAGGTCAGTTCATAAGTAAGCTGGTGAAGACATGAAATCTATTGATGGGCAAATACAATGGTTTTAAGAAAAACCTTTCTGATTCTCCAACTATTGAGGAAGTTCCAACCTAGTGCCAGTCCAATTTCTATCACTCTGTTCAGTTTTTACTTAGGGTATGACTACACTGGATTTGATTCAGCAGCTGTATTACATTTGAAATCGCTATCAATGCTCCCACAGGGGCTGCAGATTGATTTGAGAGTTCACCTTTCCTACTCAATGTGATGCAATCCACATTCTGGCATACAGGGGGACCTCTTCCTTCTTTCCTCTAGTCCTGCCTTTGCCAGTCCTTCCTTCCTTCCTGTGGTCCCACCTCTACCAATCCTTTTATAGTTTGTTGCGCAATCCCTTTTTTCATTTAAAGCTTCCAGCTACTACACTTCTCAAAAACCTTTCTATAGAAAAATGAGTGTTAAGGAGTAGAAACATTTGACCAATGATTTTGCAAAACCCTTCATAACTGACAAGTCAGAATTATTCTAAAACACCACCTTCCCTTCCCCATCACCATTTTTCCTTCTCTGTCCATTTTTCTTTTTCTTTACTTTTCAACAATGCATGCAAGAATTACTTCGTCTCTCCAACAAGCTCAGAGGGGTGCCTCTAACCCCCTGCCCTTCTCTCAGGGTGTTTCTGTCATGTGGAAAGGAATCTGTTTGCACAGCAAACCAAAAAGACTCATGAACGTGGTGCCGTAAACCTTTGCTTGTGTCGAAGCTTCCCCAGTATTAGGAGAAAGCAGGTGTTGCAAGACCTTGATCAAAGACAGTCCGTGCTCACCTTGACCTCAACAGAGAACGGGGGAACACAGGCATTCTCAGCTCTTCCCACAATCACTTCCTCCAGCGGGTCCCATTCGTTGTAGGAGCAGACGGGGCAATCTTCGGGAACAGGTTCGGGGGCCTTGTTATTGTCATCAGCAACAGCACAGGTAGTCTGGGGGGCGGCTGCCGCAGCGTGGGTGCTCTGGTAAGTTCGCTGCACCCATCCTGTGAAGGCCCGGCCAAGCTTTCATGCAAAAAAGAAAGAAAGAAAAAATACAAACGGGGAGAGAGAGAGAGAGAGAGAGAGAGAGAAACGTCATCCTCACATTGTCCAGTTTCTGCTCCTTGATACAGCAGAGCTCAAAGGAACCTTATGGGTCATCCCATCCAGACCTTCTCAAGGAGGACCAGAGAGGAACTGAACTCCCAGATGTCTAAGCCCCACTGAGCTATCCTGATGGAGCCCCTTCTTTAAAACCAAAAAGAGATCTCCAGAGAAGAAGGTAGCTGGGTTTTTTAAGACTCCCTGAGGTTCTGGAAGTTGTGGTCCAAGAAGAAGAAGAAGAAGAAGAAAGAAAGAAAGAAAGAAAGAAAGAAAGAAAGAAAGAAAGAAAGAAAGAAAGAAAGAAAGAAAGAAAGAAAGAAAGAAAGAAAGAAAGAAAGAACTTTCCTCATCTCCAGAGATATTATTCTATTAAGCTGAGAAGATGGGGGGCTAGTCCTCATGATCTCAGCAGGAAAGAGTTCTACCCCCTCAGGTTCAAGGAAGCAAACCTTGGGCTATATTATTCATAGGACTGACAAGGATGAAGTCTAGGGGCCCCCTCCCAGAATACATGAAAGCCTGGGGTGGGGCGTCGCCATGGGTTTATACTGCCCTGAGCAAACCTCTTCTTGGTGGCAAGACTCCCGTTTATTCTTTGTGAACCCTTTGAAGTTTTGGCTTGAATGAAGACAAGATACTTTTTTGGAAAATTAAAAAAAGGGGGGGGAGCATCTCCTAGCATTCAGTGGATTCATGTATTATTTGGGCAATTATTTTCCTTTTATGCCTGTGAGCAGCAAGATCATAAAAAACAGCAACCCACGGGCATCTTAGATTCCCTGGCAAGTGCCCATCAGTTTTAAATGTCCAACAAAGGAGCGAGAGATCTATTCTTTGAATCTGTTCCTATTCTAATGAGTTCTCTGAATATTTACACAGAATCGTCTATCAATTCTTCGCACCCCAGAGGCCTTTGGATTACAATACCCATCAGCCTCACCCTGGTGCAGGGTGGTGGAGCACTGCAAGCCAAGAAGGGCCAGGCATCTACAACTGGTAGTAAATCTTCCCAGCAACTCAACTGGAGCCGTTGGTTCCATCCCAAGATCGCAGCAGCAAATGGTGAAGGGATCATCACCACCCAACCATCCAACACTGCCCTCACCTCTGCGGTAGAATTGCAAAGGGGAAAGAGAAGAGTGAGGTGGCCCGTGCTCCGAGAGGCATTCCATGGATCGTGGCCAAAGGCTAAGCCTTCATGAACGAACCAACTGCGTTTCCGAAATTAGCACCCTGAGTATTCAAGTAGTCCTGTAAATATAGCTGCTGCTGCTGGACACATAAACACAGATACTCACTTCACAACTGGGACAGCTTTGCGTACTCTCTACCAGCCTGGGGTGAAATATTTCTGTCCCATTCAAAGAAACTGAGAGAGAGAAACAGAAATATATTGGGGGAGGGAGCCCGAGCAGCAAGCATGAATTACTTGACATGGCTTAAATGTACATTGGCCCGTTTTTCACTCCAGAGGATTGGGGGGTATGTGCCTAGTTCCTAATAAATGCTTCCAGTTGGAAGAGGAAGATTGCAATTAGAACTAAACCTAAAAACCCAAAAAGCAAAAAGATAATAATCCCCAAAACAGCTGCATGGAAATTACTGGAAACATTGCTTTTCATAAAATCACTGATTCCAAGGAAAGTGCAAAGATGGAAGCCCTTGTCTTGGTCCAACTGATAATGGCTGGTGGATTTTGGAGTGGACATCAACATCATCAACAACATCATCATCATCATCAACAACAACAACAACAACAACAACAACAACAACAACAACTCCTCTTCCAGGCTCTGAGGATTTGCCTAACTGCCTGTAATCCAAGCTTTCTCTGACATCTGACCATCTTAAGCCAGATCTACTAGGGAACAGGGTTACCCTGGCGTAGGGTGGAATGCATGAATCTTGCACACACACTTGTGTGTGTGTGGGGGGGTTGTTACAGTCGTGACCGACTCTTCAGGACCCCATGTCCATGGAGTTTTCTTGGAAGGAATACTGGAGTGGCCTGCCAGTTCCTACTCCAGGTACCTACAGCACCTGGTATTCCCTGGTGGTCACCTATCCAAGTACTAGCCAGGGCCGACCCTGCTTAGCTTCCGAGAGCAGGCGAGATTGAATGTGCTTAGGGCTTCTAGGCAGCTACACACATAATGGTGGCCAATGCCTTGGACGCAAGCCATGGGGCTTGATTCTCCTAGCGGGTAAATGCTCTTCAGCTATTTCCCTAACTCGGCAGAGGACCGCATTCCAAGGCCTTTGGCCGAGAGAAGGAGGGGGGGACACATTTGTTTCACACCAGCTGTTGGGCAAGACTAGAGAGCAAGAGCTGCCTATGAGCAAATATGCCCCTATCCCCTTGCAGGCGGTTAATGGTCAACATTCCCGACCCAATATGGGGAAGGATTTGCAGGGCTGCTGGCTCAGCAGAAAGCCATCGGCAGGGACACACAAGGAAGAGAAGCCATCTCTATACAAGGAGCATTTGGGAGGATAGAAGCAGGAAGCCTGGCCCTGTCGGGGGGGGGGGGGAGGTGTTCTCAAAGTGGGCCCAGCCCAAGGCCAACAACCAGTTTGGACTGGCGTTATCAGAGCTTGCTTGGGTGCAAGATCTGGGAGTCTCCGGATCCCCTGTAGCATAGAGCTGGCCAGTCAACGCAGAAACACCGCAAAACGCCAATGAGGTAAAGAACCACCTTTCTTGCAAGTAAATGCTCAGCCTCCCTCTCTCGATCCAGAAAGGGGTGGGGGGGGAATGTGCACTTATGCCTCCAGAAGGTTGAGACCCAGCTAAGCTATGCCGGATTGAGGCTGTCAGCATCTCCTGGGGGTTGTAATTCGGAGAAGGTTTTATGAAACCTTTAGCAACAAAGCTCCAGCACTTGAGATCTCAGTAGATCTAGAGCTTTGGGTTTCTAGAGGATGGGTCTACAGCTCCCCAAGCTGTGGAGGGCAGGGACGGTGGCAAGGAGGTTCCTAGCAGACCCGGTTTGCTCACATGCTGTAGTTTCCACCAGGAAGGGAAGGATGGTTCAACACCGTTAACACTGAACTTAATTCCGGCAGCTTTGCCTAAGGAATAAACAAGGTGTCCAAAGTCAAAGGGCGGTGTAGCAGCAAGAAGCCAAGCGTCTAGGGCACGGCTTAGTCAAATGACCTTTAGTGGGGCAGGGGGAAGGGAATATTAACCCTCAGAACCTCCCAGAAAACATGCAGGATTGTGACAGTTTTCTAGTTCAAAAGTCACTCTTCTAAACTCAAGACTTGAGGTTTGCTTGTATCACCCAGTGGAGAAATAATGCACTCTGCATGTGCATTAATTTGGACCATGGGTCATAATGCACGCGTTTCCCCTATGCAGTGCCACCATTCAAAAGTCATGGCGCTAAAGGCTCAGCTGCAACTCCTCGTTAACAAAATCCACCCCACTTTTAATCATGATAGCTAAAGGGCTCAACTGTCTGTCACAAATGACCTGTTAGGAAGAAAGGCTTATTGCATGCAACGGTCACAGCTGGAGTTTTCTGACCTCCTGGCATTTGCAAATTTAGTTTGCTTAGTTTTGTGATTTGCTTTTTGGGAGATGAGCACATGCTTCTTTTGGGAAGGCCAATTTCTCAGACTAAAAAGACTGTCCGATAGATAAAGCCAGGCAGAGAAGAAGCAACATTTTCAGGGCTTTTACATTAAATATTTTCAGGGTGAGGTTTCTGCTTCCTCTCGTCTGACTTTCAACTCCAATCCAGCACTCCCTGTATCCCACCCACCTCTCACACACATTTTATCATTTAACTGCCTTTTTTCCTGTTCCTGGCAATTCAGATTTCCTCCCACCCACCCACCCAGAGACCTGCTCTTTTTGTGTCATCATTTCTGTGGCAAATCCCCTGCTTCCACTGTTCCACTTTCCCTCCCCACCACCAGTATCCCATAGCTACAGAATTACATTTTCCATACTGGGGGAGAAAGAGACAGGGTAAGTGTTGCAGGACAGGGGACGATGGGAAATGAATCATCCTGCCAGGATGACACTCCTGGTTACTGCCAGGTGGCATCCCCGTGAAATTCTGGGGTATCAACTGTCCCTGAGCTGCCTTCCCTAATTCCATGTGATGTTTGTAGGCTTAAAAACCTAACCAGCCCCCTCAAGGAAAAGCCGTGCAATGGAGCACTTGGATTCTGCAAGACCGTCTGTCCGTCCGTCTGTCCCTCCGTCTGTCAGTCCGTCCTAGGCATTATCAGCTTCCCAGATCCAGGTGGAGAAGGAGGTGGCTGAATTGTGAGAACGACCCCCAGTTTTGTGCCCTTCGGGGGGGGGGCTTGGGTTAAAATCGCACAACCCTTTCTGCAGTAGGACAGGCATTATCCCTGTGATCTACAGGTAAGGACGGCGGTGGCATCAAGCGAGAAGGAAGAAGCTAGTGATGGAAGCTGCAGGAAGCACCAAGTCCGCTCACATCTCCCGTTCTGCCAACATACATAAGGGCACACGGAGGCCCTTGGGAACCTAGACGGGACACCCCTGACCCCCAGTTTCATCTCTGGGGGAGGGGGATCCGTGCCTCCGTTGGCTACGTTGCTCCCCTCTGTGCACCCCCCCTTTCCTCTCACTTGCCCGGCACGGATCAGAGGAGGGGTCCCACGACTCCACGCAGCCGTGTAAATCGTTTGGCATACCCGCGGGGCATTTTTTTTTTTTTGAGCCGGGAGTAACAGCGCGAGGGTGGGCGGTGGGAGGGTGAGGCGAGGCTGGGCGCGCCCCGTTTGGGACGCGGGTGTTGAACGCGCGCGGGAACGTCTGGACCCTGCGTGTGTCTTGGCGCCTTGGCGCGTGTCTTTTCCCGCCGGGTCTGGACCGGTCCTGCGAAAAGACTGGCGCGCAGGGCCGCGCTTCCCTCGCGTGTCAAAGCAAGAGCTCCCCTCTTCCTCCTCCTCCTCCTCCTCCTCCTCCTCCTCCTCCTCCAGGACCAGCTCCGTTCCCCCGAGATCCGGAGCGATTTCCCCCGCCCTCCGGGATCGGGCGCACCTACCCTGGACCCGATGTAATGCACCGCCTCGGCCCCCCGGCTCCCTCCGCGCAAGCACCGCACGCGCAGCATCCCGCCCGCCTGCTCGCTGCCGTTGCCGCCGCTGCTGCGCGCTCCCGAGGACCAGGGGGTTTCGGCTGTGGGAGCCGTGGCGGAGGGCCGGAGCTTTTTATAGGAGCCGCCGAGCGCGCCCCATTGGCTGGCCAGGGATCGGAGGGGAGGGGAGGGGAGGGCGGGACGGGGGGGGTCGTCCGAGCTCCCCGAATTAGCAGCCGGCGCCCGGCCAAGGCGCCTCCGTGGCCTTTTATAGCCTCTGGAGACGTGGGGGGGAGAGAGAGAGAGAGAGAGAGAGAGAGAGAGAGAGAGAGAGAGAGAGAGAGAGAGAGAGAGAGAGGCGCACGCGCTCGGAGGGGTCCTTCCAGGATGGGGAAGGGGCCCCGGGAAGGGCTGCCTTAGCGCCCCCCCTTTCCCCCCCATTCTCCCCCCCTTCCCCCCGCCAAAGAAATCCGCCTTAGGACGGGGAGCAGCCCGGGAGAAGAGCGCGCGCGCGCGCCTCCTCCATCCCCCGGTTGCACCTGCCTCCGTCGCATCCTTACGCGCCCTCCCTAAGCTCACGGCCGTGGCCGTGGCCGTGGCCGTCCCTCCTCCAGGTTGCAACGACTCGGCCAGGTAGGCCAGAAGAGGAACCCATCCAGGCGGGCCGGAACGGGGGTCTTCTCCACTGAGCCTCACGCCACCCACCCGTCCCGGATTGTCAACCTGCACAACGACTTTTGCGCACCCCGTCCTGGCCGAGGGAATGGGGGGGGGGCAGCAGCAGGAGCATCCTCCTCCACCACCTCCTCCTGAGTGCCCTTGTGCTGGGAGGGTGCAGTTCTTTGAAGTGTGGTGCCATCTACAAGGAAAGATGTTTCAGCCCCTTTGCAAGTAGAAAACTCGTGCTGGCTGGGCACCCGGATGTGCTACCTTTCTACAGGAATGGCTTTGGTGCTAGAGCTTAGGGGAACATGATTTTGATTTTCTTTTCCCTCAGTTGGAAGAGATGTAGCTTATTCCTGAGCTGTATCTTTTTCCAGAGTAGGAACTCCTAATAAGAGACAGGTGTGCAGTGTTTAGAGTGAGGCATTGGATTCCAGGATAAGTTATTAAAAACCATGCATGCACACACATGCACGCACACGCGCGCACGCGCGCACACACACACACACACACCTTATCTGGTTGTGCCATGGGTGGTGTAGTAACTGTTTGTACACAAGCCCACATCATTCCAAATAGCCATACTCTGTGTGTGTGTGTGTGTGTGTGTGTGTGTGTGTGTGTGTGTGTTTTATTGTTGTTACAGTCATGACCGACTTCATGACCCCATGTCCATGGAGTTTTCTTGGCAGGAATACTCCTTTATCCCCAAAGGGAATTGAAAAAAATATATAAAACAAGCCAAATCAGTGAATTATAGGAGTCTTTCCTTTCACCAGGAAGGAGCAGGTCTTTTGTAAAGTCAGTAGGACTGAATCGCCTGCCAGAAAACACTTGTAAAAGGAAGAATTCACATCATCTCGGTCTTCGCAGCACAGCTCATTCGCAGCCTCAGTGACTCTGAGGATTACGACTGAAATTTGGAGGGGAGAAGGACCTCTGAATGGACAGATGATGTCAGAGCTGCAGATACCTTCCAAAACTGTGCCACTTTTGGAGTTCTCCAGAATTTCTCATCAAGCAAAGTATCCATTTAGAAGCTTCACTCTTCAGCTACTTGGAAATCTGGGAATTAAAAATGAGCCCTGCCTTAGCTGAAAAGGCAGCTGAAAGCTCCCAAGTTAGCACTGGGCAGAAAGACGGGGAATTCTCGACCATTCATGCAGAAGAAAAGCTAGAAAGCAAATTTCATGCCCTGCTCCGGCAGGTGAGGGACCGCAGGGTTGGCAGAGTAGTGAGGTCATTCCACTTAGATGGCCGTTCATTAGGTAATAATCATTGGCTGTGGAATGGCTTCAAAGGCCCTCCTTTATACCCCTCCCGGATATCATCTGGTCTGGCATCACTGGGTGACTGATATGAATTTAAGGGAACTTACTGCATTCCTCTTAACTTGATCTAACAGAGCCCCATGGTGCAGTGGTTAAGTGCCTGTCCTGCATCTAAAACTGTGCTCACAACCTGGGGTTCAATCCCAGGTAGCAGGTGGCTCATGGTTGACTCTGCCTTCCATTCTTCCGAGGTCGGTAAAATGAGTACCCAGCTTCCTGGGGGTCAATATGTAGCCTGCAGACTGTAATTAAACTGCAAATCACCCAGAAACTACTTGAAGTGGTATGGGGCGGTATATAAGCAGAACACTTTTGCTTTGCTTTTTCTAGAACTGCTGTTTATTATTTGCTATTTGTTTTATCTTTTCTTGGCTAACGTTTATGCACAATTTCCCTGATTTAGCCTAATCAAGTTGATGGACCAAATGACTGTGCAAAGCCATGAGAACCACGGAGCCACACCACCAATTCAAATGCACCTCTTTCTGGAATCTTGCTCAGCACACACACACACACACACACACACACACACACACACACACACACACACACACACACACACACACACACACACACACACACACACACAGAGAGAGAGAGAGAGAGAGAGAGAGAGAGAGAGAGAGAGAGAGAGAGAAACGCGCACACACACTGGCCAAATGTGTTTTCCCTTCCCTTCTCCTGGTGCAGAACAGAATACGGCTGCCCTAAACGGGGCAGGAGCTAAGATTTCTGAGGCCAACCCCAAACTAGAAACTGGGGTCCAGCACCAAGCAACCAAAGAGCCAAAAGAGCAACCCAGAAATCAAGAGAGTGGGCGAGGACAGAGACCAAGGCAGGGCAGAAATCAGGAGCAAAGTACAAAGAGCCGAGGGATGCCCGAGCATCCTTTGTGCAATGGCCAAATCTAACAGGAGTCGCTTCTAGCCAGAGGCACCGCATTGTCCAGCTGTGGGGTCAACTTTTAAGAAGAGCTATCTCTTCTGCCTTTGAAGGAGGCTGGCAGCTCCCCAGCTTGAGCCCCAAAATCAGGTTTTGGGCTTCATTCAGACTTTGGGAATGAAAGCCCAGGGAATGGGGTGAGGAGTGGAATACAGTAGATTTTAATCTGGTGAAAGACCGAGATCCAAATCCAGTGGACCCTCATATAACAAACGGTTTATATAACATAAAATTTTCCAGAGATAGGGGAAATTTGCTTAACAGAATCATCTATATGCAGTGAATCCGTGCAACATAAAAATGGTTGCAATGAGGGATTTCTCCGTTTTCAATGCATTCTTATGGGAAATTTGTACAAAGGAAAAACTGCTTAACAGAATTTCATTTGGAATGAATTAATTCCTTTATACAAGGTATCACTGTATAACAAAATCCTGCGTTCTTCCATGGGTGGGGGGGAAACCATCCTCTCCCTATATGTAACTGTAACATATCCAAACAGGAGTAATAGGTACTGCTGACTTGGTTCCCTTTTAAGGATTTCCCCTTGGGAGCTAAAAATTATCATTCATTGTTCAGCAAAGGTGGTTTAAAGGGCAGCCAGCTGGGGTTGGTGAGATTTGGAAGCCAGCCATGCTTGCCTTACAGCCCTGTAGGGTCTCTGCATCACCCTGAACACATGACACAACCCCCAAATACAAAGGTAGATCACACTGATGCACTTTTCTTTCTTTCTTTCCTTCAATCCATCCATCCATCCTTCCTTCCTTCCTTCCCTTGACCCTATAGACCAGCCTCCTTTTGCTGGATTATATCCTAAACTGGATGCTTTTGGAAATTGATTAATGAACAAGCCTGCAAACAGAGAATTGGCAGAAGAGTCGAGGTTGAATTCAAGGGGACGGCTGTGCCCTGCAGGCTGATTTCAACTCCATTTGCACATAGCAGAGAGAGAGAAAATGAGGACTGGAAATCTGCAACAGAATTGTAGGTTCGTTGACTCAGGAGGGTATGGACTTTGCTTAACTAGCCAGCCAGGCATTCACATCTGGCCTTATATCACCTGAGCAGGCACCCACCGCCTTGCTGTGATACGTCCACTCACAGAGCTGACCTATGGGGTGAACCCACTGGACTTATCTTTTGCCAGAAATTGCTGCGCAACAAAGCCTGACATTGTATTCTCTCTGTTTCATTGACCGTTAATGCCCGATGACATTGGTTAGTTATTTAATCCAAGCTGCGTTTCAAGAATTTGCAAGGGAAGGCTCATTTCTAAGGAAGACCTTGGAAGTGAACTTTTGCATCGATGCAAAAATGGAGATGCTCGACAGATCTCTCCCCCCCTCTCTCTGTGCGTGCGTGTGTGTGTGTGTGCGTGCGTGCGTGCAGAAAAGGGGAGAGGGAGGATTTAAATGGACAGCCAGTATACAGTATACATTTCATTGATGAATCGCTGCAAGTTGAAAACTGCAGGCATGGGCTGCTGCACACCAAATCATGCAATTTAGCACGAAACAGCAAATGCCTATGCTGACTTCTTAAATTGGGGCAAGCGACAGTACTGGCAAGCCACCCCATTATCCCTGCCAAGAAAATTCCATGGACAGAAACAATAGCTTCCTAAAGAGCAATCACTTTGCCAACTAAGGTCAGGATAGTCAAAGCTATGGTTTTTCCAGTAGTGATGTATGGAAGTGAGAGCTGGACTATAAAGAAGGCTGATCGCCGCAGAATCGATGCTTTTGAGCTATGGTGCTGGAGGAGAGTCTTGAGAGTCCCCTGGACTGCAAGGAGATCAAACCTATCCATCCTAAAAGAAATCAAGCCCAGATGTTCACTGGTAGGACAGATTTTGAAGCTGAGTCTCCAGTACTTTGGCCACCTCATGAGGAGAGAGGACCCCTTGGAAAAGTCCCTGATGTTGTGAAAGATTGAAGGCAAAAGGAAAAGGGGACGGCAGAGAATGAGATGGTTGGATGGTGTCATCGATGCAACCAATATGGATTTGACCAAACTCCGGGAGGCAGTGGAAGATAGGAAGGCCTGGCGAGCTCTGGTCCATGGGGTCACAAAAAGTCGGACACGACTGAACAACTGAACAACAACAAGAACAACAACAGTACTGCTGAAATGTGCACCAATGGCTTTACATTGGCATCAATAGGTGAGAAGATTCTGGCCATCGGTGCTGTAACAACAATGTAGGACGAGCCAGACCTCCCAACCTGCGTTTACAGGAAGGTGAGAGTGGTATAAAAACAAACAAACAAATGATGATTCACATATTTTAATTAAAAATTAAAAATTAATAATGTACCTTGTGAGGCAGCTGACAAGGTGCACTTTAAAAGATGCAGATAAAAGCACAAGTGCTAAGTGTTATTAAAATGCACAGAAACTCTGACCTCGTGACACAATGAGATTAAAAGCAGTGAAGTGCAGGTCTGATCTGTTAAAAGATCTCCACAGCAACCAATCAATTGCTGATTGATTTAACCTATACACTGATTAAATATTGCCTTGGATGAATCGAGTGGCCCTTTTAATACAGCGGTCAGAAAGGGAGAACACTGGAGAGAGAAAATCATCCAGCCTGCCTTACATCCGATGGCAGTTGGGCTCATTGGGAGAACAGAGGGTGATGGACAGTTGCCGAGAGAGTGTCCACTCAGGAGGAATGACAGCTTTTGGTGGCATGGGACTGCCACTCCCATCAGCCTTGGCTGGCATCGCTGAACCCTGAGGGGAGCTGGGAGTTGCTGTCTAGCTCCTGACGTGGGGGTGGGCACGTGTGGAGTCCTGCCCGCAATGCTGCCGCTGTAGCACAGCACTGAGAGAGGGGGAAACCCTGCCTTTCCCCCCTAAGCAAAGTGCCTTGCCTTTGACTAATTGCATGGTGCTGCTTCTGAAGCCCTGGCAGTGCTGACCTTTCCAGGGTCCCAGAAGGCATTTCGAAGCCGGCCCTGCTATCCAAGCCGATTTAAAGAGCAGGAAGAAAGGACCACAAGTAATTTAAAAAGGATGTTGACAACCTCGAGCGGGTACAGAGGAGGGCGACCAGGATGGTTGAAGGTCTGGAAGAAATGTCATATGAGGAATGGCTTAGGGAGCTGGGAATGTTTAGCCTTTCAAAAAGAAAGCTGAGGGGGGATATGATAGCTATGTTTAAATATTTGAAAGGATGTCATATTGAAGAGGGAACAGGTTTGTTTTCCATGGCTTCAGAGACTAGGACTCGGGGCAGTGGTTTCAAACTACAGGAAAAGAAATTCCATTTGAACATCAGGAAGAACTTCATGACAGTTGGAGCTGTTCGGCAGTGGAATATGTTGCCACAAAGGGTGGTGGAGTCTCCTTCTTTGGAGGTTTTTAAGCAGAGGCTGGATGGCCATCAGTCAGAAATATTGTGATGGGGGTTCCTGCATGGCAGGGGGTTGGACTGGATGGCCCTTGAGGTCTCTTCCAACTCTAGGATTCTGTGATTCTATGATTCTATGCATGCTTGCACAGTGGAAGAGCAGAGTTCGCTCTTTCACTTATGCCCTCTGTTCTGAGAATGGGGCTCGAAGCGAGGCAGCCCTACCAACAGGGGCTTTGGACCCCATTCATGTCACATGGGGGAGGGAGCTGTCTGCAGCGTGGCCTCAGGCAGCAAAAAGCCTTAGGCCAACCCAAAGTTTTTGTTTTTGCAGTCAGCAAAAGTGCCTCCCCAAAAAATCCTGTTTTCCTGTAGTGCACTTATCCCCTCTAGTGGCTACTCCTATTAACTTCTTCTTCTTCTTCTTCTTCTTCTTCTTCTTCTTCTTCTTCTTCTTCTTCTTCTTCTTCTTCTTCTTCTTCTACTACTACTACTACTACTACTACTACTACTACTACTACTACTACTAACAACAACAACAACAACAACAACAACAACAACAACAGTAGGCCCCGAGTCATTGGGGTCTTAAATAACTATTTAAAGCACCTTCTCCAACAACTAAGCAAAGTTTACCAAAAGAGGATACTGTAGTAGTAGTAGTAGTAGTAGTAGTAGTAGTAGTAGTAGTAGTAGTAGTCGTCGTCGTCGTCGTCGTCGTCTTTGCTGCCACCACTGTTACTTCATCTTTCTTCAGTACTTTGGAGAGCTAAACTTGACTATGTTGGTCACAGGAACTTTCCAAGGTACTGGGCTTGACTCCGCCAAAACAGGGGCACCTTGAACAGCTGCTTCAGGGTTTGGACTAAAACCCAGAGGGGATGCCTTGTGGCCCCACACCAACCCCCAATCTCAGAGACAGCGACCACCACCGGAAAGAGGTGTGTCTCTCCTTGCCCACCTTGTTCTAGCGGTGTCTCTTTTTCCCTTTCCCCCCTAAGATCGGAAGTCGTTTTCTCATGTGGAGGGGGCCGGTGTGGCTTTTGGAGGGCCAAGAAAAGATGGTTCCCGGCCTCCTGAATCCTTCCCAGTCCTGAGCTGCCATGCCCCTCCTCGTGCGTATTTAGATGAGGGTGGGGTGCTCAAAGGCAGAGAAGGATCTTTGGCTAGGCAGTGAGCGGGGCTCAACCTGTCAAGTGGGAGGATCTGTTGAGTGGGTTGCAGCTCCTCTTGGCGCCCATGCTTTCCAAAAAGCCCACAAGACCCAAAACATGGTCTGTTGTGATACTTTTTTGCAGCCCAAGAAAGGTGCCACCCGCCACTTCTTTTTCTTTTTTGGGGGGGGGATGATTCTTTGCATGCTGTGCCAAACACGACCACATGGGGCCTAGCAGAAATAGAAATGGTTCCCCTAACTGCACACGTTGCTGTGGTATGCCTGGTTTTTATCTCATGTTTGCACTGGTCCTTGTTCCGAGACAGGAGGGAGTGAAACTAGTTAAATAAGACTTTATCTTAACAGAAGTTGAAGGCATCAAACAAACCCCTGAGGAGCAGAAACCCAACAGGTGCAGCTTTTTATGCCACGAAGATACAAAAAAAGCTGTATGTCTTGTGTTTACAGTTGTAATGCAACAGGACTTCTGCAGAGAAAAGGGGGTATTACTTATTGTTATTTTTACAGGCAAAAATCAAAGAAACAAAACAAAAGACAAAAACATGTGGCACCTTAAAGACTAACAATTATATTTTAAAGTAAGCTTTCGTGGACACCTCCACTTCTTTGGAAATATAACGCCCAACACCAATATTAAATAATTTATTTACCTTTTAAACCTATTAAATGTACAAGCTTAAAAATAGCATACAGTCCTCTGAAAACAATATAATATACTCATTATATATATAGACTAGGGTCATGGATTATTCTATTGCATGAGAATAAGCAGAATCCGGTCCTTGTCCTCACAGGGAAAGGCATACTACACAATGGCCTGTAGGGGGCAGCATGGGAGCTGGAGGCCACATTGAATTGTGCATTCGGGAAAGCTGGGGACGCTATAGAACTTCAGGTGTTTCTTGAGGTCACTTTTCTTCAACATCAGGATCTCTTTGGGCAATTTGGAGAGGAGTTTTCCTCGGCCGCAAGGCTCGCTGTCTCCGGAGCCGATGAAGCCCCTTGCCCTGGGAGGGTTGGACTCCCAGAAGCCGGCCGTTGGCACGCTGAGAGAGCGAGTCGTCTTCTTCTTGTTTTGGCCAGAGGCGTTCAAGGCCGATGTCGCCACCGCCTGGCCGTCTTTGGCAAAGCAGTCGTCCGAGTGCTGGTCCTCAGCTGTGGCCACCAACCCTCCTGGCGGGGAATTTAGAGACCCCCTTCGCGGCTGCACCGTTATTCTGCTCAGAGGCGGTGGGCATCCTTCTTTCTTGGAGGAATACCAGGAAATGGGGCTGGTGCTTCCGGGACTGGGGCTGGTCTTTGCATCCGGGAGGTAATCTCCTGGGTCCGAGAGGACAGCAGGCTTTGGCATCGGTTGCGAGTTGAAAATCTTGGCTGCGGCCTGTTGGATGAGGGACCAGTCCTGGCGGAGATCCGCTTGGGTGGTGAACTGCGATGTCACCGTAAAGCGAATGATGAACTTCTCTCGGACGGTTGCAGGAATGACAAAAATCTTTCCCGACTTGTTCAGATCCTTTAAGAGTTTCTCAGTCATCCAGTTGGGGCCCTGTGAGATGTTGTGTGGTTTTTCACATACATATATACAGTACAGTACTATTAAAATATGGATACTTTATTTAAAATATACACCGTCAAGCAACTTCAAGGGAGGAAGGCCTTGCTTATAAGGTACAGATCTTTATTTACCCCTTTGCCCTCCCCCCCCCGGATGTCCTGGCCAGAGTTTGGAAAAGTTACTTTTTAAAAAATGGTTCTGTGTATATGTCTGCATGTGTGCACTCCCTTGTACGGTGGTGAGTTTGCCTATGAATTGACTCTTCTCAGCAGCGGCTACGTACTGAATGGCTGAAGGTGGGCTGATTTATTAGGATTTCTCCCAAAATTCTAGCAATTCTACGGAGTAAGTTTTCCAGGGTTTGGCCTTGAGAGATCCAGGGCTCCATATTGTCCCACTAAAGTCAATGCTGTCATAAAAAAACTGGACTTTCTTATATTGAAAACATATATGGTTACAGTGGGAATCAGAGATGGGCACGAAGTGCTGGTTTGGGAGTTCGTGCTGGTTCGTTTATTCTGCCCAGTAGGTGTTCCATGCCAGAAAGCCCCGCCTCCTCCAGAGGCAGCAGCCTGGCTTCCCCGACCCGCCTCCTCCAGGCCCTGTCTCTGAGTGGGTACCCACCAGAGGAGGCAGGGCTTCACGCTACCAGACACCTGCCTGCCAATAAACAAACCAGCACGAACCACCTAACCAGCAGTTCGTGCCCATCTCCAGTGTGAATCTCTGTGACTTTGCAGTAACATGCAAAGTGATGCTTGGTATAAATGAGAGTAGTCTACGAAATGCTGCTTAATGCATTTTTTTACTTTTCCTCAACCAATTCCAGCCTTTTTAAAAAGCTACAGGTTTACACTGCTGACTTATTTAGCAAGGATGCAAGAGCTCCCTGTGATGTTGTGACACAGGGTGCCGTGTTAATTGTTCATCGCTATTTATTATATACAATAATGGGTAAATAGTAAGAAAGCATACGGCAGCTTTACCTTCAAACGAAAGACCACCAATCCCAAGTGCCTCTTGGCTGGGATCTCAAACAAGGGGTCACTTCGAACCAGCGACTCGAAATATTTAGCCATTTCGGTACCCTGTCATTTCCAAAAGGTACAAAAATGTCCCGTTATAAAAGCTATAGAGTGCACAAAAAAGTCAATATATTCCTCCTTTCCCCAAAGCCCGTTCCTTTCACTGCCTCTAATATAGCATAGCAAGCAACATTTAAATGAAAGTAGAATCTCTTTGCTCTAGACAAACAAGACACCTGCAACAATTTTTCAAAGATTAAATGTTTTGATCGTTTCCAGTAGGGATGTAGACACCTGGGAAGACCTAAGCCTTTGGCCCAGGAGTGATTAGTAGCTACAGAGCCTGAGAAGCTAAATTTGCTTCACTCAACAACAACAACAACAACAACAACAACAACAACAACAACACTCTATTCCTTTTCATGGAAAGAGCCGAGCTGTCGAGCCAGCAGGAATCCACATCTCTGACCATTAACAAGACTGCCCCAAACCATGCAGTGGCCTCCCGGGATGAGGAATCTGACATTCCCAGATGAGCTGCCCTGATTCACTTACATGTCTCACGTGTTCTTGGAGCTTTTTCACCCCAAACGCACGGATCACAAACCACAGCTTCAGCGCCCGAAACCTTCGGCTCAAGGGGATTTGCCAGTGCTGAAAACCGAAGGTGATGGATGGATGGGTTAAAAATGAGATCATTCCCTTCTGTATCAGATATCAGTCCTCTCTTGCTATCACTTGACTTACTCACCATGAAATCTGTCGCAGAGCCAGAATTAGGATACCTGAGATAAACCGGATTAACACTGAAGGTCTGCTGGAGCTTGTATTTATCCTTGACCCTATTTTGAGTGGGGTGGGGGGTGGGGACACCCAGGGGAGAGATGGTAATTAGTAAGGAATTCCCCCTAAACTTAGCATCTTTGACATATGTAGGTTCTTGGGTTGCTCGTCCACTCACCAGAATGCGGTACAATCAAAGTGAACCATCATCCATTTGGAAGGATTAAAAGCAAATGAATCCGCATATTCCACCCCCTTCAGAAAGACTCTGAATTCTGGGCACAGGAAGGCTGTTCCGGCATACGCAGCGTCGATGTGAAGCCAGAGGCCCTCTTTGGCACCTGGGGGGGGGGGGGGGAACGGGACAGACAGCAGCATTTGTGAAGGCAAGCCATCTCACGACACAGCCCGCTCATTATGGGCCACGCCGGCCCTACTGTTGGGCAGAGTGGGGCAGGTGCTGCAGGGAACACATACAGATTGCACAAGGGGATAGGAGGTTGGTGATTAGGGTTACATTTTTTATTTTGCAGGAGATGAGAAACGGGGGGGGGGGCGGGGACAAATGAAATGTTCTGCCACCCCAGGCAAAAGTAACTTGAGTGCCCCAGGGCTACCAGGCTCCCCTGAAAAATGGGAAAGCAGAGCCTGCCATTGGGTGCTCAGCCTCAGGCAGCAGATATTTTCGGCCAGCCTGAATTCAGAGCCTAAATGTCGTGGTGGCACAGGCGAATGCTTGCTGGGTCTCTTTGAAGCAGGTGAGGGACCATAGACAGCCCAGGACAAACAAACAAGGACTGAGCAATCCACAAGAGGTTGGCCTTCAGAGGGGCCACTCAGAACTAGGGCTACCAAGTTGGGAGTTTCCTGTGCCGTGAGATTTCAAGGCCCCAAATAGTGAGAAATAAGGGCAGGTCCTTGAGCAAGCAATGCACGATGGGGGAGGGGGTGTTTCTGGCACCATGGAGATGCTCAAAACCATAGAAGCGGACGTTTGAATTCAGCTGCAGATGTAGAGCAGGCGTGAGGGTGAAGAAGGCTAAGGTACTTCTGAGCATGTCTAAACTGCACATCCTGAAGCCACGTAACCTAAAAGGTGTGGCAGCATCCCAGTTCTAGAGATTTTGGGTCCAAATTCTGAAACTCAGAGATTTTGAATCCAAAGGCTTACAACAACCCTGTAGCACCTTGTTCTAGCCTAATTCGTGGTTTTTAAACACCTGGGGTGGATATACAAGTGCGTGATAGAGGTTTGTAAAATTACAAGAGGAAGAGAAATTGGATAATGATGACCCGTCTTCCTTCCTTGTCCGGGACTTCAATAGGGTTGTTATCGCATCCCCGAGACAGGTGGACAACACCCTGATTGTCTGGGGATTTGTTTTGCCCTGTCGTTACTTACATATCGGTCCCAGCTCTGAAAGGTTGTCGAAAGCACAGACGCCAGTTGTACCTAGGGTTGCGCAAACCTAGACAGAACAAGACTTGTCAACGAAGCACGGTGGAGCCTCCAGAGAGTAGAGGTACAGAATTATTGGCTCCCATTATATCCAGGGGTAAAACAGAAACAGACAACAGTCCTGTAGGGACTTGGGCATAACCCCAATAGGGGCCTCACTAACTGTGGTGTGCACCCGAGCTCAGAAAAGCTGCTTCCCCCACCCCCCCACCCCCTTTGAGGCTGTGGTCCAAAGAAGAATCATTTCCAAGAACAGGCATGGTACATGTGCAAAACGTACAAAAAGAGAGAGAGAGAGAGAGTCTGCAATATCTTTGTTAGAATATGAACACATAATAAACAGGCAACATTTTGAGTCCCTGGAGGACTCTTCATCAGGTTGGACAGGAGAGAAACAAAGACTTCCAAAAATCTACCTTAGATGCTAAAGCTCCAGGATGGGTAGTTAAGTTTGCTAGTTCTTTAAATCTAAATGTTTGCATAGGAACCAGAAAAAAAAACAGGCAATGCCATTTACATTCGTACAAACAAGGGTGGATCCTGTAAGTCAGAGGTCGTTTGTGACCAGGAGCAAAAACCTGACTCCAAAGAAAGGGCACAAAACTTACTAAGACCGGCGTCAAGCCACGGCTTCGGTCCTCTTCAATGGCTTTCCTCAGGGTTTCCCCTCGCAAGGAGAGGTTTTCATCCACAGGGAGAAACCTCATTTTGACGAGGGAAATCAGGCCGGCTTTTTCGACGGAAGAATGAGCCTGAGAAAAGAAAGCAACAGATTTCCGGCAGTTGAAAGGGCTGCTCTTGTGTAGCCCGCTTCTAGATCCTAAGTGGGCAATGTCCTGGAGTCTGGACTGATTGGACAGCAGAGCCAGGGGCAGAGGGATTTGGAATCCCAGACATCTGGGAGGCACCCAAGGCTTGGCACAGGTTGGTTTAGCCAAGTGGTTCTCAACCTATGGGTCCCCAGATGTTCCTAGACTGCAACTCCCAGAAGTCTTCATCACTAGCTCAGCTGGCCAGGATTTCTGGGAGTTGTAGTCCAGGAAGATCTGGGGACTTACTGGTGGAGAACCACTGGTTTAGCCAATGAGAACTGGTGTGTTCTCCCATTCTAATCAACTCTCTGCAGCGTCCCAAACGCAGACACAGATCTGGTCCGGTCAGGGTTGTGCAGAGCCACGCTTGATCCTATTTGTCTGCTTGGAATCAGCTTTTCAAATCCTTTTGTACATGTTGAAATACCATGGAAGATCACACACATACATAGACACACACACACATTGTATCCCTTAGGGAGGAAGAAAGCGCGCGAGAGAATCAATGGAGTGATCTACCTGGTCTGAGGCATAAGCAATCAGGCGGGAGTTGAGAGCTGAGTCGTCCACATCTGTCTCAGATGCCTTCATCTCGAGGATTCTGTTCTTTCGTGCTGCCAGCAAAGCAATTAAGGTTGATTCGCTAACGGTGCTCTGCAGGAAGAAAGCAAAAACAAAACAATAACAACCCCCCCCCCATAGTCCTTCTTAGTTCATGGCCTCCACAATCCAGAATGCAGGAAATGGCGTTCTTTACTTCCCTGACACTGGCTGTCTGGAACCTCAAGAACCTCAAGGACTCCTTGGCCCTTGATCATTTTGGAACTAGAAATGCAAGAGATTGAATGTGGAACCCGCAACTTGACACATCCGTCCTGAATAAGGTATAGCCATCCTGTTGGTTTTGAACCGCAAGTTTTGGCATGCTTTACCTAGAAGGGTCAAGGGTGAGGCATGCGGAGAGTTAATGGTCCAGCAATGGCAGGGAAGCAGCTAGTTGCCAACCCTGATTCTCCCCCCCCCCGGCCCCAAAGCCTTGCAGACTCGTAAAAATCTCCGCCTTGCTGTTTCTATAAAATGATTGTTGAAAGTTGGGTCAGGATGTGGTCTTCTTAACCTGAAAATGGTGATCACATCTGCAGTCTGTTTGCTGTGCTCGGGCCATGGCTTTTAAAAGAATCCAAAAAGAAGAACGCTCAATACCTGCAGGATGCCTCCCCCTCTGCTCTCCGGATGATGGTGCAAGAATGTCGCTGGGAGCCCCAGCATTTGAGCCAGCCAATCCATCACATTCATTTCCAGTTCTGTGCAGGCTGGGCTGGATGCCTGTAGGGACCAAAAAGCGTCATGATCTGTCAGAGGAGCTCCTTGCCCTCATGCCTCTAGCGTAGCAAGCCCTACTTTAATGCTAGCCATGAACTCGTGGTACCCTGTGAAGCACTGCCATCTGTAAGCCGTACTCACGGGAAGTGTCCCAAAAGGGCAGGCCGCCGTCTTGATGTGTTCTTACCGTTTGCCTCTCTAATGAGAGGAGCTCTTTTTTAAAGTCAATGGCTCTTAATTGCCTGCTCGAAATGAAGCGACCTCAGCTTTCTTAACAGTGCAGTCTTCCGTGGATGGACTACTCTCGTTTTACAACCACATGCATGCAGGACCAACAGTGAAGGGAGTTTTAGAAGAGGGGGAAGTTGTCATTTACCCAAGTAAATCCCAAACAGTTAATGGCATCTGCCAGCATGTCCCCCAGTAGGGAAGGCCAGGAGGTGAGCGCTGGGAAGTAGGCGTGCATGTGTGGACTTTGCCAATGGACCACCTGGAAGGAAAGAAATGTTGAGAGCATAATCCCGACTAGAGGTGCAGGAAGAACTGATGGAGCAGCAGCAGCAGCAGCAGCAGCAGCAGCAGCAGCACAGCAGAAAAGAACCCCTCCAGCTGATGGCCACAGATCACCGCTGCCCCCTGTATCTTCCTGGTAAGGCCACCCCAGGCACCCAGCATCTTCAACTCCAACTAGCACAGCTAATTGTTCAAGCACACTCTTCCCGTTTCTCTCCCCACACCCTCAATCATCCCCATCATGGGGATTATTCCTTTCCTCCCCCCCCCCCATGAATGTTGATATTGGTCTTTCTGATGTGATCTGCAAGGGAGGACCGCGTGCAACGTAATGCAAGCATGGAGGATGGCATGCCTTCTATGCCTCTAGCTATTATACAGGAAGGAGAGGGAGCCACAGTCATTAACCCATGTGGGTTAAATTGAATGAAAGTACTATGGGGGTCCTTGGACCACAATGACCACAGAAATGCAAAAAGGCAAGGTGCCTAGATAAATGCCTCCACTTCCATGGGAAATGTATCTCGGTGGAACAGGACGATGATAAACAATGGTGAAGAAGGAACAGCACTGACACACACACGCACCTGGTCTGTATATCTAACAGTGAAGTACAAATATCCGCAGGAAGATTGAGCTACAGTTGGCATAGGAGGGAGATTTAATCGGGTACATCAAGCTTCAAATGATGGCATAGTTGGGTATGTCCATGTTTTTAGAAGACCTCCAAGGTCCCTCCCAACCCTACGATGCTTCTATGCTTCTAATTCAGAGCCCCCACTTCCAACAGCCCACAATATCAAGATGCCCGTTGATCGTGCTGAGATGAGCAACTACGGCCTTGCACCTCTTGGTGGACGGCAGGTCCCCTCATCCTTCCTCATTGACTCTACCCGCTGAGGCAGACACCTCAAGTCAAGGTCTTCCATGAGCCTGTCCACCTGGAGCGTGGAGTATAAACTCTCTCAAGGAAGGTACAACGTGACAATCTAGAATTGACATGGACAACAACCTGGCTTTCTCCTCCCGGCACTCTGCATAGGAGTTACTTACCCCCGGCATAATTATCTTCTCGATATCTTTGAAGATGCTGTCCCAGCTCTCTGGTTCAATCGGGGCTCCGGCAGGTAACAGTTCCCTCATGTAACCTGGCTGCACATCCGGAGAGACCCTCCTCTCCCTCACACTGGTCAGGTACTGGCAGATGTAATCCACCATCTCTTTCCCTGCAAGAGTCAGGAGGTGACACTCAGACAAAAAGCTGTTCCGACCCATCGGGGTGGTGGGGTAGTGGTCCATACCAGAGCCCTGCTGCAAAGGTGCGTCTCAGCAGCAATTTGATTACTACAGCCTAGGCACAACGTTCGTAGATTACATTTCGCAACTTTTCGACGCAATTCAATTGCTCCCTGCCTGCACCTCAGCTTGCGAGGTCTTCTGAAAAGAACATCATCAAGTCCCCCTTTCATGGCCATTCATTGACTCACCTCTTCGCCTGTATTCCTCATGGTCCATGATGACACGTCTGCCTTCTCGGGTTGGTTTCAGCAAACGGACCCCAGACGGTTTGGTCTCCTGCCCTCTGGAGACTTTTTTATATCTCCATACCCTCAAGGCTGACAGTGTCTACGTTAGCAAACTTCACAGGAAACGGCCTTTTAATGGCTCCACCCTACATTTGCTTCCTCTCCCCAGCTGGCTCAGATGCCTTTGAAGCCCAGGAAATTAGTGTCCCCTCCCTCTTCATCTTCTCCCCCCCCCTCACAACTGCAGAAAGCAGGATATATATTGTATGCGTACGACCTCAGAAGGCAAGTGCCAACAACTGATTAAACACACAAAATGCAAAGCACTAGAAACCCGTAAGTGGATCTGAGCTGTGTTAAGTTTAAACTCTGTATTGTTGGAAACGAACGGTTCTTCCCCAGGAGAAAACGGCTTGGGCTTTATTAGTTTATCATTTATTTAAAATGTTTTTACCCCACCTCTCTCCTTGGAAAGGACACGAGGCAGCTTGCAACACTGAATGACAAGGTACAAAGTGGGAGACAATTACTATACAACAGATGCCAAGAAGCATTGAAGAAAATATTCACAGTTAAGAATAAGGAGTGTGAAGAGGCATCTTCCAGCATTAGCAGGACCATATTAAAGCTAAGAACATTAAGCAAACAAATATAAAAAAGTGCCACCCTGAGAGATGGAAAACTGCAATGGAACCATCTGGATGTTGATTCATGGCAACTGGACTCCCTTTCTTGAGAGACTGAAACATTTTGCTGCTCATCCAAGCAGCTTCGTCAGTCTGAGGAAGGTTAGTGGTGCGTCCTCCATTTTATAGTTCACTTTGATTTCATATCGCCCTGGTCTGAATAGTCTCATAAGTTGGACAATGGCCCGAATAGGCTCGTAGGGTGGACAGTAGCCTGAATAGGTTCATAGGTGGACCATGATCTGAATAGGCTTATTAGGTGGATAATGGCCTAAGGGATGTGAAAGCCCCACCTATGCAACCTTTCCCAACACCTGTTAAGCATGGGTCGAGCTATGGCCTTGGTGGTGGTGGTATGAAGTGCTTCTGAGTTGTCTGGGAATTAAGGAAAGGGCCGCCTGATAAGTAGCAGACCGATTGTGTCTTCAGTCCTCCACCTCTGTTGAGTGGTGGGCTATAAAATGGAGGACTTGCAACTAGCTTTCCTCAGACTGACAAAGCTGTTTGGATGAGCAGCGAAGCGTCTCAGTCTCTCAAGAAAAGAAGTCCAGTTGCCACGATGCAACTTCCAGATAAATTCACCTGCGTGACTGAGAATCTTCACAGATACAATGGAAAAACACAAATGCTGTACTGTAGTACTACAAATTCAGTCCAAGCAGTAATGCATAACAATTCATCCAAAAATCACAGAACAGGTAGCCATTGACTCAGGGAAAGCTTGACTGAACAGAAAAGTCTTCAGGGGATGTGATATTACAAAGGAGTCTAAAGTCATTTAATTTCACACGCACAAGAGATATAGGATAAGAAGATGACTGGATGATTAGAGACATGTTTCAATCACATGAGAAAAGAAACCTAGTTGCCATGACTCAACTTCCAGATAACCTCACCAAGATGACTGAGAATCTTCACAGACAGGATAAGAAGAATATTTTGAAACCAACAGCAGTGCCCACAAATGCATCAGTCACTCAGGCATGTTGTGGCAAACACAAAAATTTCCCTGCTGAATTCCTAGAAATAAGATGTGATATTAGACTAGGGAATGATGTGCTGTCAAACTGCACGGGGACCCAAAAGTTGTGTAATAATGCTTAAGAGCTGCATCAGCCTCTTTTCAGAGAATAACATCCTCTCCTCATCTTCCACATGAATTATTGCATAAACTCAATGTTTTCGCTTGAAACTCGAATGAGAACATATTTAACGAGAAATGTAGAGCCTTTCATGATTTACTACTACTACTACTACTACTACTACTACTACTACTACTACTACTACTACTACTACTACTACTACT
Organism: Phrynocephalus forsythii; assembly: GCA_029282475.1. Taxonomy (NCBI): domain Eukaryota; kingdom Metazoa; phylum Chordata; class Lepidosauria; order Squamata; family Agamidae; genus Phrynocephalus; species Phrynocephalus forsythii. The sequence goes on along the minus strand of JAPFRF010000014.1, from coordinate 4,671,505 downwards.
ACTACTACTACTACTACTACAGTATCCTCTTTTGGTAAATTTTGCTGAGTCGTTGGAGAAGGTGCTTTAAATAGTTATTTAAGACCCCATTGACTCGGAAAAGTTCTCTTCTGAGAAAAGAAATACACACAATGTGAAACTTTTCACTTCTCTACTCTTTTTATAAACTTCTTAAGTCAGCCACTGTCACGTCTGCAGGAAATTCTAACAGGCCAACCACATCTAAAAGGCCAGTCCTTCAATTTAAGAATATTTGGGGCACTTTCGTCCTCAGACATGTTAACCAGACCTAGTTAATAAAATGGGTATAGCAGCCTTTCTTCCGAATGTGTTAAGTTACCATCGTTCGGGGCTGCTCTCTGTGCTACAACAATCTCGTTGTTCTGCACAGGACAATGACAATAAAGATTTATCTATTGATCTATCTATCTAAACAGGGAGTAATCAGAGGAACCCACAGTATCTGCCATTAAGGTCCAATGAGAACTGGCAAATTTGCCTTATATGAACACCAATAGGACTGCTGAGTACTCTCTCCTTGTTTTTCAGATTTGCGTGCTGTTCTTTAATTTTTTTCCACTGCAAATTGCACTCCATTCCCAATCTATTGTAGTGGGTAGAGCAACAGACTCTGGGGTGAGAGTTCAAATCCCCTCTTGACCATGGAAACTTAGTCACAGTAATCGCTTACACCTTCTGTTTCCTTTTAAAGCTAGAGATTAGATATCTTGTTGAGAACAGACTCTAGGATTCGGCTGTTTAGAAAAGTCTTGGCATCATATAATCATGATATGATACTGTGATTACATGAGAGCCGGAACTGTTGATAAGAACAGCCCTGAGAACAGATAGATGAAAGAGTCAAGTTGACATCAACCCTAACATAGGAGATATTTAATGAGTAATTTTTACCAGGGCCATTCATCCCAGCAGGGAGTTTTCATTGCCAAGTCTTCCAGTGCCATGGAACATAGATTTTTTCCCATGCTGTCCGTTACACTGGACCTCAAAATGTTTGCTTTTTAAAATTTAGTTTTTGGACTGACCTTCTGGAGAGAAAATAAAGATGACTGTGACAGGAAGGAAGGAAGGAAGGAAGGAAGGAAGGAAGGAAGGAAGGAAGAAAGAAAGAAAGAAAGAAAGAAAGAAAGAAAGAAAGAAAGAAAGAAAGAAAGAAAGAAAGAAAGAAAGAAAGAAAGAAAGAAAGAGGAAAAACTAAAACATTTTGGGCTCTTTAGTCTGGAAAAAAGGCGCCTGAGGGGGGATATGATTGAGACGTACAAAATAATGCAGGGCATGAGTAAAGCAGATAAGAGGGAAGCTCTTCTCCCTCTCACAAAATACCAGAACTAGGGGACACGCACTCAAATTGAGGGCTGGGAGAGAAAGAACAGACAAAAGAAAAAAATTTTTTCACCTAGCGTGTTGTTAGGCTGTGGAACTCCCTGCCACAGGAGGTGGTGATGGCATCTGGCCTGGATGCCTTCAAAAAGGGATTGGACAGATTCCTGGAAGAAAAGTCCGTCACAGGCTACAAACCATGATGAAGATGTGTAATCTCCAGGCTTAAAACCAGGGTACTTCAAGAACCAGATGCAGGCAAGTGGAATCAGGAGACAGATAGCTAGTCTTGTGCGCTCCCAAACACATTTGGTGGGGCCGCTGTGAGAGACAGGAAGCTGGACTAGATGGGCCTTTGGCCTGATCCAGCATGATTCTTCTTATGAAGAAAGAAAGAAAGAAAGAAAGAAAGAAAGAAAGAAAGAAAGAAAGAAAGAAAGAAAGAAAGAAAAGTAGCAGTCGGGTCCGGCCCTCCTATTGGACACAATGAGGCCTCTGGTTTTACTCCTAGTTTTCCTCTAGCATTTATGGGAGCTATCCAGTGTGCTGAACTTGTTCTGAGAATCAGATTTGGCATTTTGGAATCACTGCATGTGAATTTATCATGCACCCAAGAGCCAATGAATATTCGGTATGAAAGTGATGCTTCATTCTGTGGCCCTGTGTCTGAAGAAGTGGACTTGATCCACGGAATATTATAGTTAGTCTTGAAGGTGTTGAACAGTTAGTCTTCAAGTCTAATAGTCTTTATACTTGAAGGTATTTTTGTCTTTTTTGTTTTGTTTGGATTTTGCTCGGTTGGCTCCTGTAATAGCCTCTGCCCTTCACAATCACTCTCCAATCGATACTGGGTACTAAACACTGAGGATGTGTGGGTTGTGAATACCTGCTGAGGTGCCTCAGGCTGCAAAGTATCTTAGGTTAACCCAGCTAACAGTCCTAGCACACTTGAATCAAAACTGTCCTAATTTGTATGTTATTTCTAGACAGAAGACACTGGTTTGTTGAAGCAGCTGTTAAAAGAATCTGGCTGGTCTTCTATTGCTAGTCCTAACTCAAGTAAATCCATCAGCCCCGATGGGATTTGCCAAAGTGTCAATTGACCATTCAGCCATTGATTCTATGGGGCGAATCTTAGTTGGGATTAGTAGTAGAACTTTGGCTTCTTATGCTATAATTTAAGTGTCTGTTGGATGCAAAAGATGTACTGTACCTAGAAAACCCTACGCCGCTCTCCTGCATAAATTTCATAATGACAAAAATAGGATCTAAAGCCCATGTCTTCCACAGAATGGCCCTTACACACTGCCCTCCAAAAGAGGAAGTTTAGATATGATCTTTAGGTTTTACAAAGCGATGGAAAAGGTCACTGATAGGAAGGACAATTTTGGTTTGGAAGAACAAATAAAATGCAATAGGACTGAACAAATAGAACCAGGCCTTGCTCAAAAAGAGAACAAATGAGACAGAGGGGATCAAAATGGAGTCTTGGCAAACATTACTTGGTGCAAACACCCTTTTTGTTATGGTTATCTTGTGCTTGGATTGAGTGGGCCTTAAATTACGCCAGTACACGTTTGTTCATAGACAGCTGTATGAATAGAAGTGGTATATGTGTATTTTAATTGCCAGGATGATCTGTGGCGTCAAAGCCTTGGGAAACCTCCATATGGCAATGGATGATTCCAATCCAGCCTACGAACACAACAGATGTTTGTTGTTAAATGAAAAGCATCATTGATCCTAACCACCCCATCTTTCATACGCTGGATGAGTTTAGTGACATTTTTTTCAAAATTGGTTTTGACTCAGGCCAATTGCCTGCAATTTTTGTCCTGCAGGGTCTCGAGCTGCTGATGAAATCTGCACCTTCCGCCTTCATTCATCCATCTCCACCATCTGTTGGTCAGTTGGCCTGCTGGTCAGTTTTGGCCATGGCCCTAAAATCTCAGGCAATGGGATGGTCACTGCTGCTCTTACCAACTATTTGCCGTACAGGAGCCTCCAGCCAGCGAGGACGACATCTGAAACCGATGTCCGCAGCTGGGCAATATGGCCATTTTCATTCAGAGCAGTGTCTGATCATATACAGTGGTACCTCAATTTAGAAATTTAATCCGTTCTGAGTGCATGCTCTAAGTCGAACTACTCTTTAAGTCAGGGTACCTATCTAACAATTGTAGAAATAAGTTTAAAAAATGAAAAAAAATTGTAAGTCGAGCAGACCATATCTAAAATTTGTAAGGCGGCATTTAAAACACTAACAGTTTTCTGCTCTTAAGTCAAATTGCTCTTCAGTCGGGGTACCACGGTACTGTATAATGTATGTCTTTACCAAGAGGTTGGGAGTGGGCAGACATACAGCTCTCTAAGCCACAGAAAGGGGCAACTAAAATGATCTGGATACTGGAATAACCTTTTCTTGGGGAACTGGGAGAATGCTGAGGGCAGTTTTACTTGAGCAGCAGCAAGGGGTGAGAGAGGTGAAAGAGAAGGAACCCCGTTATTTATTCTGTGGTTGTCACCTCTTCTTCGTTTTATACTAAAACTACTTTATTGATTAGTTTTTGTAAGCTTGTTATGGCACTTTTGTTTGTTTCTGTTTAGTCTTCAAAAGCCCACTGAACAAGCTTCATTACTGCCACCAGCGAGTGGACTGAGCTTGCCTTAGATATGCATGTAGGTACTTTATTTATATCACATCTTTTCCTCCAGAAAATGGGCCATTTAAAGAAACTGGACCCCAAAAGACCGGAATGTGAGTGGAACATTAGACTGGGGAAAAATCCTGTTACACAGTTAACACAAAAGGCGTAACATTTAAAGGGAATTTGCCCAATGTAAGAAATTGCCTTTGGCACATATTGCATGATGAGTTGCACGAGAGATTTCTTAATCTAGGGCAATATGCCTCTATAAGTTACACGTTTTGCATAACTGTGCCACCGGATTTAGTCCAATGAGCTATCACGGTGAAACATTACTCCTGGTACCACATCTCAAGACTTTGAAGACTTCAGAAGTTAATGCCAACTCTAGGAACAGGGCCTAGGAACATAATGAAAGCCAGTGGAGGTCATAAAGCACAGGTGCATCGTGACTGAGTGGGAAGCAGAGATAATATTGCAAGCTTTCGTTGCAGGGTTCATATCTATTAACGGGGTAAAATATAAGTAGTATAAAGAAGCGAACTAACACTGTTATTTGTGGAAAAGATATTTAATTGTAAATAGAAAAAGTAGACCAGAGTACAGTTTTAAGGGCAATTATTTTTATAAGTAATCTAGACGATTTATAAAGTTATAGGTTTCATAAAAGCAATAAAACAAAGACACGGCAAAACACAAATAAAATACACGGTACATTTTGAAACCAAGGAGCTGCACAGAAGTTTGAAATGTAATGCAGTGTTAGCACTCAGTAAGTTTTAAGGCAGAATGGTCTAAGTGAAGATCTGAAGACCTGAATGCATCTTTCAGCTCTGGGTTGCAACCTGCAGCAGGAAAATACCATAGAAGCAACAGTCATGCTTGAGAACACCCCGTCTTCTAATACCCTCCGTGCCAAGTGGTCAGTTTAGGACATTAGGGAGAAGGCAAGGCCAGGACTCCCCCAACAGGCAGTTTCTTTCTTGCATTCAAAAAGGGCAGCTCCCTTCCGCCGTCTGAGACCTATCCAGACCCATTGGGCTCTCCTGAGGCTACACGTGAAAAGCACAGCTTAGGTGGGATGCCTGAATATTTGCCTCCTCCTTTAACTCCATTTTGGGATCAAGTGCTTCCCTACTTCCCATGACTGTTCTAAAAATTAGGGTCCCAATGCCAAAAGACAATTAATTTCTATCAACTGGAAAGTTTTTGCCCTTCCCCCACCCAACTCCAAAAAAGAAATCACAACGTGGAAACATCTGATGTTCTGATAAAGCACGTGTCTGTCACCATCAAAAATAAGTGAAGGTGAAAGTGAAAATAACTGAAAGTGAAGTTAAGATAAATCCCACCAATATTTGGGGGGGGGGGGAATAAATGTTGGGTTTTGTTTGTTTGCTGTTATTTAAGTGCAGAAAGCTCTCCAGACTTCATGATTGGGACAATGTTGGTTTGCAGTGTTGTGAATACCAGGAACATAATTTCCAGTGCTATAAATGGAGAAAGTGGCACAACAGCACGCCATACAGCCTCTAAGAGCATGGAACTTCAAGTCGACGCTGTTGCTCCTGCCTTTTTCAGAAGGATTGCAGCATCTTCTAGACCCAACAGTTCCTGTCCTTAGCCCTGTGAGGATGTGAAAGCTGCCACCCTGAGAAAGGGGGCCTGGCAAAGGAATGGCTGCAGTGCAGGGAACATTTCAGACTAATAATTAATCTCCTCATCTCCCTTGCCATTTCTACCAGCGCCTCTGTTACTCCAGAACCAAAGTCCTTCTTTGCCTCAGAGACATTTGCAGAGAAGCAGATGATGACATCAGTCTGGATTCTTAACTGCCACTTAACGCCACCCTCTGCAGTAATATGTACAGCTCACATGATTCAACATGGATTTAGAGCTTGGACTACAGCTCCCAGAATATTGCCGCACAGGCCGTACCGGCTATGGGATTCTAGGACTTGTAGCATTCTCTGAAACCTTCCCCAACACTGCCTTGATGGCCTGTTTGTCAACGCAGTCGTGGCCAAGTCCTCTGTGAGTTCCGTCCGCGGATCTCTGCTTTGGGCCGGAATCAATTATATGTGGCTTACTGAGGTTCCCTGTGTTATCCATCTCTCGGCTTCTGAGAGGGGACAGGCAATGGCCTATTACCTGGTGGGGCTCAGGGCATTGACCTCTGTGGCCGGACTGTCCAGCGGGCAGCCTGTGGAAAGGCAGCCCATCCAGCAGGTGGCAGGATAGCAGAGGACAGCCAACTGGGCAGGAGGCCTGGCAGACACCTTGCTTCTCCTCTTCCCCCTCCTCCCCCTGGAGAAACGCGGCTCAGAATCCTTACGGACACACTGGGAATGTCTATTCAAGTGCCAATGGTAATAATTTCAAATAATTCATATATTACATAAATAATAGTTTGGGCTTCCTTCTCCTCCCAAATTACATTCCTCCAAGAAATTCATTCCCAGTTTAAAAAAAAAAACACCAAGCCAAGAACCAGTCTGCTTCCCACCCACCCCCGTGACCTATAGGTTAAACAACTTCCTCATTATTTATCCCTCCTCTTTCCTTAAAAATACTTATGTAAGATGTATATAGAAATTATATTTTTAAAAAACAGAAACATGCAGCATATGTACAAACTGAAGAGTTTAAAAAATATCAGCTTCATATACATGTCAAACTACCTGGATATAGCAGAAATTAAATATAAAAAAATTACATTTCACCCCCTAAAAAAGGGGTCGGAGACTGGGCAACTACTTAAATCTGTACAAATGTTCTCCACTTGGAAATGTATTTACTTGGAAGTCCAAGTTGCTAGCTTTCAGGGTCAGTTCCATGATATAACTCATTCTCACACAGTCAGTTTAAATCAAGTTATTACCCTTAAAACTGTTCTGTATTTCTGCAGTTTTGTATTAAAATCAAAAAGGACTGAAAAACATTGGCTTTGCATGTTTGCAGATCCCTTCAAAAAGATTAAACAACTAATTTTGGAACTGTAAAAAAAAGACTATTTACAGTATTTCTCTTTTTAAATATTTGTGCACAAAATGTCTAAACTCTGAGGGCTTTTTTATGGTACAAGAAATTCACCAGAACTCATGGCTTAAGTCCAGTTTCAAACCTGTAGCCTCTTCTTGAGTGCATAATCCCAGGTCTGACTGTGCCTACATGACACACAGAAGTCCAGATTGTACAGCAGTTTTCTTAGCTGACTTTCTAGCCAGCCTCCCTTGCTTCAGCTGCTCAGACAACCTCTTTGTTTGTCTGGAGGCGGTTCATAGCCTCCAACTTCTGCCTGTAGGCCTCGGCTTCCTGCTCCTTCTTCAGAAGCTGCTGGCGATACCTTTGGGCTTCTCGGTTAGCCTCATCCAGTTGTTTCTGCAAAGTTTCTCTTTCCTATAAAGGCAAAGGGGGGGGGGGGAGAGAACAGTCCTTGTCAAAACAAAGGAGGGGGGAAAAGGAGTGTACAGTATCGACTGTTGGCTTATTATGAAACAGCACCAGATCCTATTCTGCCATCTCCCGTTTGGGACCAAGGAAGCTGAAGGGCCATTCCACTGAGGCCATGGACCGCATAAAGACAGTCCAAGTGGAACCTCTCCAAAATCACAACCATTCATGCAGGCGTGAAAAGGTAGTGGCCCGGGATACCTCCAATGTTTGAAAGAATAAAACCTTATTTTCGGCACAAGCTTTTGAGGCCTGTGGCATTCAGACATTTGAGCTCTGGGTGCAGTTTTTCATCAGGTTTATAGAGGTCCCATTCCACATGGTGGCCTTCAACTTTAGAAATGTTTCAAGGAGCATGCTGCAGTTTCCCAAAGCTGATGCAATATAAAACACATTCGTTTTTAAAGCATCCAAATATTTTTGTTGTTTACAATTTTAAGGAAAGCTGAAATTGATATTAAGAAACTGAAGGGAATATATGGAAGAACTCTGGAAGAAAGCAGGTATCGTGCTCTTGTAGTTTATATGTAGGAACCAAGCTTTTAACTTGAAAACATTGTGTAAGAAACAGAGTGGCTGCGTTCAGTTTTATTTCAGGTGAATAAAGCCTCGGGTCTCCAGCCATTTCATGCTCCCTTTGCCTAAGCAAGTTAACAAGACATGGCATCTTCTGTTAACTACCACTGCTCACTGCATGCTACGCTATAATTAGCAGCTTCAGAACAAGCCAGAATATGTAGCCAGAGACTGAAAGTAGCTTGATATTAAAAACCTCACCCAGCATCACAGAAAAGTATAGTTCACAAAATCCTTCCTGTTTTGTTAGAAGTTTCCCAAAAAGGAAGAAGCAAAACAATCCAATTGTCCACTTAACCAACTAGCAAATACAGTACAGTACTTCGCCTGCAGCTCTACTGCTTAAAATTAGTTGGTCAAGTTACTTACTAGTGGCTTCTTTTAAACTTAATTACGTGCCCTATGCATGCTTCTATATGCTTCAAAGTTTTTATCCTCCTCATCATGTGAGGCACTGAATCCATACATTGCATACTCACAAAAACAGAAGAGTATTTGACATTTAGAAAGGAGAAGGGAACTGGAGGAAGATAAAGGATTATTTATGTATTTAAAGTCAAAGCAGCTAGTGCTTTAGAGATGGGACCAAGACTTTCTACAAGGCATGCTTGTGCACCTTTACTTTTACTTTACTTTATTTAGCATTTATAAACCGCCAGCTTGTACAAAGATAACTCAAGGCAGTATCACTTGCCTCCCTCCCCCCCAAGAGGGATGGGAAAGTCCCACACACCCATTGTGACTGTTAGTGTTATGGCTGTGATAGAACAGCAAAGGCAGGGGGCTTTTCACAAGCATGCACCTAGAAGAGAGCCCTGCACAGCGGGGACAAAAATTAAGAAATATGGGTGAGGCATTGCTATTTTTAAATAAAAAGGCTGATATCCAGTTTTACTGGTCTCCTAGAATGAACAGGAGAAAGTGTAATAACTCAACAGAAGTATTCTGAATACTGATGCTAGCAGAAATCCTGGAGGGAGGCTGGATCCACGACGCCTATTTCCAAAGAAAACAGCTGATGCTGTTCATGGCTTTCAAATTTTAGAGGTTATACTGTAATTCTATTCACACTGTGTTTTGGATTTACAGACTGTGTTTATGACAATGATGGAAAAGTGCCATCTACTAACTGTTAAGCCTGAATGCTTAATCAGGATCATGGATCAATTCACTTAAATGGTCTAGGAGGTCCAACCAGGCATGCCAAAATTCAGCAGTCCATCCAATAACAACTCTGGAGGGGTTAAACCTGTAGGACAGAAGGGGACACAAGTCCTCTCTCTGTGATTAAAATCATAGCTTTATTCAGAACTCTCCCCCGGGATATTTTTTATCAGCCATCATAGGCATCTACAGCTTGACAATGACACCCCCCATAGACTCAGAAAACACTCAACTTGCAAAATAAAAATATCATTCAAAAGGCCAAATGCTCTCTTTGTCATATTTATTACGTGCATGAAAAGCTTAGGTAGAGTTTTTGGGATTCAAGTGAGACGCTATTGGGAAAGTTTTGGAGAAGGTAGCCATGTTAGCCTGTGCAAGAATTCCAGGCAAAAATCAAAGAAAAACAAAACAAAACAGAAGACAAAAAAACATGTGGCACCTTAAAAGACTAACGTTCTTATTTTAATGTAACATTTCGGGAACGTGTTGCAGCTGTCTGGAAATTCACCATAGGAATGAATCACTACAACAGGATGTTAAAAAGAGGAACTCAACCAGAATTCCATCCCAAACAAAAAAAAATCATGTCCAAATGGCTTCTTCTGACCTGGGTATGAAAAGTTGTGATTTTGCTGTGGGGTGTGTGTTTGTTGAGACGTACCTTGGCCCAGACTGAGCCCTCTGTGACCACATAGTTTCAAAAATCAGCCTATTTTTGAGAACAGCCGTGTCAGAGGATTATGATGACCTCATGTTCTAAAGATATATTTTTTCCTAACACCAGAACCACTATATCCTACGGCAATCAAGGGGGCTGTTTGGCTGCTGGCTGAGGAGTTAGCCCTGAGAGATCAGAGACGCTGCTGGCTCCTGCATGCACCCCCAAGCTGCTGTCTCGTTTTAGTGAGCAAGCACTGTCTGACACAAGTTTAATCCTGGAATTCATTCATTCATTCATTTATTTTTGTATTTGTTGACCGCCCGACTTTCCCTTCGGGAACTCTGGGCGGTGTACAACAAAATCGACAAAACGAACAATTTGCCCAAGAAGAACATCCCCAACAATAATGTAGATCAAATAAAAAGATAAAACACAAAAACAAACAGCCATACAACAAAGGGATCCGGCAAGAAAGGGCTGGGACAAACGATACAAACGATTAAAACGTTTCCTCTGCAAACATAGGGTAATCCTCTTTGTCTCCTTGATATTCGTTTCACACATCACTCAGCAAATCGACTGCCGCTCCATGCTCCCCTACCTTCTTTTCACGTGATGCCCATGAACAGCTTTGCAGGTTGAGGCTCATGTTTAAACAAGAAAAGTCTTTGGCATCCTTCATTTGGTATCCCAGAGCAAGCCCAACGATCAGGCTGCTGTCTCCCATGACTCAAAACCAAAACAAAACCCTTCCTGCTGCATTAAAAGTAATTGCCCAGGAAATGGCTTTGTTCTGGCCATTACCACAAAAAGCCTGTTTGGATACAGGCACTGAGCGTGCTCCTTGGGACAGGAGACTCTCATTTGGCTCGCTCTGCTCTTTGAAGTACTGGAGACCCTCATAAGGGCATATAATTCTATTAATAAAAACCACTACAAAGCACAGATAAAGGCAATACCAATGTGTCATTAATAATGACAGTGAAGCAGCATACATTATTTGGGTAAAGAAAACAACAACAAAAGCGAGACTGATGATGAAGATGGCATCTGAGAGAGGCATAAACTCTTGTGACCATAAGAAGGAGCTATGAAGGTAGCGGCTTCCCTTTCAGAACAGAAGACTTTGGAATGATTTCACATCCATGGACCATTCCAAATGTAAGTTTCTAATTAATTTTAAATGGACAGCTCTCTCTTTTATGCCCCAATAATTCTTGTTGCTGTGGCCTATCTACAAAGTATACTTAAATATTCTGAGAAGCTTATTTAAAAAGAAATAAACCAGACTACGATTCAAGGCATAAACAGAATCTTTTTTTATTATGGTAAGAGTAAAATTTTGCCCATACAAAGCAACCAAGAAAATTCTGCATTAAAACTCTTACCATAAAAGAATGAGATTTACTTTTTGTTGCACCATGTTAAGAGAAATAATGAATTTAAAAGGCTAGATGACAATATTGATTGAAATTCACATAATGAAAAGCCTTCTATGCTGTAAACAAGGGAGAGGGTGTCATATGACACATACGCTTGAAAACATAGTGATCTACTTGCAGTGTGAGCAGATTTTTGATCAAAATAAAGATCAAAGTGGAAGTCGAGCTAGTTCTTTCAAGAATGCCCAAATTTGTAATCCAAAAAAACCCAAACCTCTTTAGACAAATTATTTCTATGCAAATCCGTTCACAAGTTGTACATAAGCAGCTGGGAAGTTTACATTGACCCTGGGCTGAGGAATGGGGAAATATACTTCCAGTCAGCAAACCCCACATGAGAGGGCAATCACACTGGATTCTGTCATACCAAAGATAATAGAGACAAACACACTGAACAGCTTTGCAGTCTCTTGCTGTATGGTACAAAAATACTGTCACCATGAAGACAAAAGAAAATAAACATTCATCTTAGAAAATCTGAACAAAACATCTCGGCTAACAGCGTCCTTACTTCTATTTCTGCCGTGTCCACCCGATTTTCAACTATCTCAATGCATTGTCTCTTCATTGGAGGTTCTTCGCTGATTACTGTTTCTTCCGCAATGTCTGTGGCTGGTACTGTAAGTACTTGAAATTAAAGAAGCCAGTATCAAAAATATGAAGGTTGCATTGTCTGACTCTGGGTGTGCAATAAAACACAGGACTCTTTATGGTCTCAGCTTTCCTTGCTGACTGCCTACCTGGTTGACTGTCATCCATTATGCCAACAATGCTCTAAAGAGTGGTTAAAGTGTGGCTCTCCAGATGCCATGGAGCACAGCCCACAGCATTCCTCAGCACTGGCTGAAGGATGGCAGTTTCCCCACCCCTGCTTTAAGAGATATGCCTAAACCCCAAACTATGGTTAATATCAATTAATACTGAAACACATCAGATTCATTAAGCTATGATTTGAAGCTGGCTTGTTTCAAAGAAGTTACTGATAAGTTTAAAAACAATAGGTCATGCTGAGGTGCAGCAACAAGCTATGGTTAGGAATGTTTTGCTACAGTTTGTTTTCTGGTGATCATGAATTGATATTTCCATTTTCTCCTTGTAGGGATTTCAGCTCAAAAGAAAATAAGGTCATATAAAATGTACTCAGATTAAACCAACCCATCTAAAAATCACCCACAACAGGAAACTACCAATTAGCAACTACCAATGAGGTAGAGAGCCAATGAAGAAAATCATGTTATTGCCCGCGATGGCTTTAATATGGTGCCTAAAAATAGCAGGACAAATTCCCAACAGTCTGTTTTTTGAGAAAGGTGTAACTTTTTTTCTTGTTACCGAAGCAGCATGTAAAACACTTGCAAGTTTCCCCTTGAACTTCTTTTATCTCTAGCTAATTCAAACCTTCTTCCCTATTTTCCCCCAAAGGCATTTGCAGGTTATTCTTGTGAAGGCTGAGATGAGTGCTGCATATACAACATTTCTATGCCTGTTTTCAAAAGTGGATTGCATTTAACCTTCCTCTTGTATTCCAGCTCACCTTGCTGCCCGTCTGGCATGGTTACAATAATGGGCTGACCCATTCCACTTGTAGGTATAGAATGGAGGTTTCCAAGCTGAATGCCGTCGGTTACGATGGTAATCACCTGCTGACCTCCCGAACTTACAACCTGTTGAATTGCACCATCCACTGATTCTGCAGTCACTACTTCTTCTGTAGCCACAACTGATAAACAAAGAAGAATAAGATGTTTATCTGTAAGCTTCCTCTGGACACCAGAGCAATTACAGCATTTTCCCTATGCACAGCATGCCCAACTGATGATTGTGTTACTCTTATGTAACAAAAAAATATTGCAGTGGTTTGGAGGCAAAGTTCCCTGTATCTGTATGAACACGATAGGAAGATAACTTTCTCAATCCAACCTTTTGTCCAGCAATGCAATACATTTCCTTGCAGTTTTCCTGGAAGCACTGAAATTGAGGCAAAATGGATTTACCAGATCAGGAGAGGACGCTGTGGCTCTATTAGACAATGAGGTCCTTCTACCGCTTGTGGATAAACTTTGCAACCAAAAATCCAGTGCCTGCACTTGTTAATTCTCTCCTCTTCCCTGAGTCCCCTTCCTTTTCTACTGTGTCTTTTAACAGAAACATGCAAGCAACAACTGTTTTATTTCTGGCATTTGTGAGTTGTGCCTGGAGTTTTTAATGGGTGGCAGCAGCGAAGAATGAAATAAAAATGTTGAAAATAGCAAGTGAACAAATGCTCCCCATGACACTGGTTGCCAGTATGGTTGGCAGCAAAAGAATCAGAACTCCTACCCCACCCCCACCGACTTTTATAGAAGTCTCAAGAGACCTTGTGTCTTGGCTAATGTTTTGAATCTCCATTATACCTATCTATATTATCTAACATGTAAAAGTTATGCATACATGCAGCAATATATTTTGTTTCCTATCTCTGGTATCTTATACCAGACTTTTAAGCGACTGCTAGAATGCTCTACCTATATCTCTTTCGGTTTTTAACCTGAGGGAAAAGTGGGGAGTGGGGGGGGGGGAGACAATGACCAAGACATTATAGGCAGAGCCAATTCAGATGGCTACACTGGCATTCAAGCAATGGTATATTAAAATCTGTAGCTTTGAAGTTTATAGAAAATGGGATGGCACCCAGAAAGCTTTCAGTCTAAAACAACAGTGTATGATTTATATCAGAAATGTCAGAGATCAGATACAACCCTGAAGCTTTCATCTTTACCACTAATGACATTCCTGCTTACAATGATCATTTGACTCACAAAGTGATTGCAATTATTGCCTTAAGAGTATTTTTAGATTGTGGTAGGAGTATCATTGTGTTTTCTTTTTCAGGGCTTTGTGAAAGGGGAGGAAATTATGGCCTGACAGATGTGTACAAACACACTGACGCTCTTTTAAAACTTTTAATGAGAAATCTAAGTATTGTAAACAAGCTTCAAATGTTATTGCGGAGTGTATAAAACATATCAAAAAGAAAGTTCATGCCACAGCAAAATTCTTAATCTGTAGGGAGGCTCAACGACATAATATAAGTCAACAAAATTGAAATGGTAAAGTAAAGGGAAAGGTTGTCTTGCAAAGATCTATTAATAAATTTCATAACTATCACAGTTTGATACTATATATATCTTTCATATCATGTAAAATTTTAATACAGCAACTGTATTAAAGAACTGTGGGTTGTGTTCAAATCACTACAGAACCGTGTAGTTCAATAGATACAGTGATGAATGAAGACTCGGGGTCCTACGTTCAAATCCTGGTTGGCCATGAAAATTCGATAGAAGGTAGCAATGGTTGAATACCCACCTAGCTTGAAAACCCTGTAACTGCCACCACACATCAAACTGTGAAGTAATTCATTCAACAGCTTGTGAACAATTTGGGACTACCTTCAAGATCAGGTACCAGCACGTACTGGCTGAAACAAACTTGGTTCTACACAATGTCAATTTGACAACAGACTTGTCAAAATGGAACAAGGTCTGCGATGCGGAAGAGGACCGACAGGAACTCTGCACACCTGTTTTGAAATGGGCAAGTTTGAGAGTTGGCGCTCCTGCTTTATTTATTTTTTCCTCCCTTTTCCTTTGCATCACATCTTTTAGAGAGAAAGATTTTAGGGAGGGACTACATTGTTTTTGTTTTGATCTTGTCTAAATTGCACTGGGGGTCTTTTAGCTGAAGAGTAAGGTAAAAATACATTTTATAAATAAAACGTCAAGCTTATCCATAAAACCTTGTGCAGCGGTTATTGTCAACAACAGACTCCCCAAGTGTTTTTTGTTTGCTTGCCAACATATTTAAGGAATCCAAATAACCATTCATAACCCTTCCAAGCAAAGCACTTATTCGAAAACATTTCTCCAGAACCCAGGAAAGCATATCCAGCAGACGGCCTGCCTTTCTAACCAAGCTGAGATTTTTCAGCTGAGACCTCGCTGGTTGTTCCAAGAGCAAGACAGTGACAGCAAACAAGATTGCAAAGGGAGAGGATTCTCACCCAGCTCTTGGAAAAGACTGAAGGGATCTTGGATTCAGAGTTTTGAAAGTGGAACTCCCAACTGAATTTGCATGGTTGCCTTGACTTTAGGGCAACATGTGAATCCATCCCCCTTAGTCTCCTTCCTCACCTGGCGTTTCTGACGAGTTGGACAAGGGAGCTGAAGCTTCCGCTAAAGCAGCCAAGGTGGCCAGCACTGAAGTTGAGGAATTACCAAACTGGACAGCAGACACTCCGGTATCATCTGAAAGAGACAACACATTCAACTGAAACCGGTTTCAGAAGTTTAGATAAAATCAAAACGTCAGCTCAAGAACACAGTGTTCTCTGTGCTCAAACAAATTTTGGAAAAGCAGACTTCCCATCTGCTTCACTAGCTCCTAAGCTCCTATGAGAGGAAGCTCTGAATGACTGCTGAAGGTATAAACAACTCCACCGGAGGAAGCCAATGTGGTCATCCCTGCCCTTATTACGATGATGGCCCCTACACTTCCATGCTACAACACCTGAAGTGGCTTTATTAGCATCAAAACTATGATTTTAAAGGGAAATTTTATGCAGCTTTAAAACTATGTCTCATAATCAGAAATGACATTAAGAACTGCAGCACCAGGAGACAACACTGGAAAAATATGTACTCACTGTAGCGTTAGTTATTTTACTCCCTAAGAGCTTGGATGTACTGGTTCATTTACAATGCCTTTCACATCTGAATACCTGTTGTAACAGACATATTTGCACTTATAGAAGATACCAGACCTGTTAGATTCACTACTCCACCGGGTCCAATGATGAACTGTGGTGTGGCTGCATGTATTGTCACAGTGTCAGGACTTTCTGGGTTTGTGTTAATTTGGTTCTGCATAGCAATCTGTGATACAAAAGGCGACAAGAGCATCTTACTTCTATGCACATGGAGAAAACAAAAGCTATTACGACACAAACATGTTTGCATAGTTCAAAGCAATTAAGAGACCCTCAGAAATTAGACTGACCATCTCAGGGATACTCAATGGGGTTTATGAAGAAGCAGATGCACTGAGGCGAGACTGTGCAGCAACAGTAGGGGCTTGATGGATGGGTCTTTTGAGTTACCTGTAGTATTTCTGCCAAGTCTTCATAGCCATTGTCTACAGCAATGTCTAATGCAGTTTTGCAAAATTTACTTTGTGTATGGACATCTGATCCATACTTTATTAAGAGTTCCACTACATCTTGATGATTGTGTTCGGTGGCCCAATGAAGGGCAGTCATCTTCAGCATGTCCTTCGCGTTGACATCAGCCCCGTGCTGTAATTGAAGCAAACACCAAAATCTTGATCAAACCTACGACAGGGTTTAAAAACAACCCCAACTGTAATGTTTAATTCCAGCTCCCGCTTCCTTACATTTGTCACTTCACTAAACCCACTACCAACCACGTCTCAGTAAATATTTCCCAAAACAAAATGATATATAAATAGGAGATCAATGTAAGGTTAAGATTTCTTTTTCACCGCTAATAGCAATAAAGCATAAGAAAAATAACATCATACAGGTACCAAAACATGCAGCTTTCAGTAAAAAGTATGATCAATGCCTACTGAAAAACAACAGATATTATTTTTCTGAAGAACTGGTGGACTCAAGTTTGAAGTATCACACCTTTTAAAAGTTTTCAGGAACAAAAAACGTTTTATCTTTAAGACTCAGACTTATTTCAGTGCGACCATTTGTGGGTTACAATCCAAATCCAGAGACATAAGCAGAAGTAGTTCCATCTGTATAAATACATTACGACCCATGAAATCTCACACCAAAATAAATGCATAAACCAAAAGAGATCCATCTGCTTTTCTTTTCTTATTAATGCCTTTAACAACTTTCCCACAAAACTTGATGGAAGAAGAGTGGCTGGTGGTGGAGCAGCACCAAGCAGGAAGCTAGGAAAACTCCCCAAGCGCATCCAAAGAGCACTCGTCACCGTCATCTGGACCCTAGGCATAGTGTTGCCAGGAGCCCGCCCAGGTTATTGGATGATTTCTCAGGGAGCTGCGGGGTTTCTCTGGGTTTCTAACTGGGGAGACAAACTTCAGGACAAAGAACACCAGGAGAAAAGAAAGCTTCATTTGTGCGTGAGAAGTGTCTTTAAGGCTTCCGCACCCATCTCAGAGCCATTGCAAGCAAGTGCCAGGCTCAGTGGCTGAGCATGCATGTGTTTGTAAAAATGATGGGCGTGCTCCCCTCCCAACTCTTGTCTGTCCCAATTCTCTAGCAAAGGCTTTTCTCTGTGAGACCACCGGGACTGCTCTTTGATTGCAGGTTTTGGCCCTGAAACACGAAGGAACGGGCTGCTGCAGAGCTGGCAATGCTATCCATGCGCTGTTTTACAAACTCATCTGCGTGTCATTGGACAAGAACTACTACATCCTTATCAACTAACTAGCTAGATGTAGTTTGACTTTTGTGCAAAACATTGGCCACTGTGTGCGTGTGCAAGATCCCTTTCTTTTTACCTTCAACAAAACTTCTACAATACTCGCATGGCCTTCAGAAGCTGCCATGTGCAACGGAGTTCTGTCCACTTTGGTCCTGGCATCCCGACTTACACCTGCTCGAAGTAACACTTCCGTGGTTGAATAGTGCCCATATTGTGCTGCTAGATGAAGTGGAGATGTTCCCAACTGCAACATATGATGTAGACAGTTAATGAAAGTCAGGCTACAGGTTTCCATTCACTGCACCTGCCTTTTAGCTTTGAAAGCACAGTACATGGGCAGGTTATCATGCTCTTTAATTTAACCTTAGGTTGTGCTCTCTTTCATGTGCCATGAAAAACAAAATGGTTTAGACTGACCTTCTTCTGAAGGTTCCCATCAGCTTCTGAAATTCTAGGGCACACACACTTTTCATTCTGTGCATGCATATACATTTTCTATTCTTTTTCAGCTTTTGGCCTTAAAATCACTAATCTTCAGCCTACTCTACTCCTGAAACTGGACCCCTTTAAGTCACGTACCTTTTCCTCCAGTTAAACTCATGGATGTTCTAGAAACAACCAGTAGGAAGACTATATTTTGTAATTGTTTTGTGCTTTCTGCTTTGAACAAATGATTCATTTCTTTGTTAAAAGTGTTATCAGCAAAAGTCTTAAACTTGTAACCAACTCTGGAATTGAGTTCATAGCTACATTCAGCTTCACAGCTACACTTGTGATCTCATATATCATCTTAGAAGACCACACCCACCTACATGAAATTGCAAGTAAGGCTTCTAAACAACCACACCTTATGACCATTCATAAGGAAATATACACACTACTAAGGCAATCAATCCATTTGCTCCTGTCTGGCTCTTCTGGTCAGTGGGTTCAGTAACCAGCAATCTTGCAGGATGCAGAGCCCTCTGTACACACAGTAATCCTATAAATAGCAGCATCTGAATGTTTGCTCTAAATTCCTATAGCCTTCCTAATGGCTTCACCAATATCATGGCTTTAAAAAAATGTTCTCATTACCCAGTCTGTAGTAAAAGGTGCACCATTGGCCATCAAAATGCGAACTTCATCATCTTGTCCTGCTCGTGCAGCTTCTAAAAGCTTCTTTCCCAAATCTACCAGGGACATCTAGTAAAATATTTTAAGTGAAGGAAAGAAATTAGATCCATTCAGTCTTTAAATGGACAAACAGACATCTCCTCCTCCCAAAACCAAAAAGAAGCATTTCTTTGCAAAGAAATTATTGGAAAATGACACATACTAGAACTTATGAAGCATATGTAATTAATATATCCTTTCTACATGAACTCAGAAATAAAACAGCCAACATCAGTTCAAGGCAAGGCAAAGGCAATACCAAGTAAACTATTTTATACATTAGGGATGGAAAACCTTTGGCTCTCCAGTGTGGCTTGCTGAGATGGCCAATGATAAGTAATGGTCAGAACTTTAGTCCACGTTTTCTGGCAGCGCAAGCAGTTTCACTCTTGTGATGTTTTCATAAATCAGATTCCCCCATCAGTATAGAACCCACCAATTTCCCCTTTACAGCTTAAGCTATCTAAAACTTCTCTACCATGTCCTATAATAGAATGTTAAGACCACCTTCTACTCTAACATATGCAAAATCTCTTCAGCAAGATAGGAAGTTGTTTAAAATTCCATTGTTGAATATTCAGAGAGAAACACAGATAGGCGGCTTCAAGAACAAAATGTTGTCAATGTAAAAGAGTTATAAAATGTTCCTTAATTCACCAAGATGCAAAACACAACAAAAAGGCTGATGTGGCTTTTATCCTTCTTCAATTCTGTATTCCAAGCTCTGCAGTGACCCAATGGTGATTTTGTTCTCAAAACCTATACCTTGAAGAGCTTGAGAATCTGCAACTGCGGGAAATCCCTCCCATATAGTAGACTACAACTATTCTGCATCAATGCGGAATGGGAGCTAGCGGCAGTGACCAGTTTTATCATCTGACGGTCCATGTCTTAGAAGTTTGTAATAGCTAAATATTTGTTAGGAAGTGGATCAGTAAATTGATTTATAGCTCAACAACAGTTTGGTTAGGTAACCAAGCAATGCCAGCCCTGGTTTAGATTGACATCTTAACCACTGCAGTCCCTTAGCCTTGCAATGCTCTACCTGCAGAAGTAAGATGATACCTGTCTTTGCTGCGGCTTCTTGGCAAACTGCTTCTGTGGGTTTGTTTAAAGCCTTCTCTGAAAAAAAACTTGAAATGTTTAACTAAAGAAACTAATGTGGATCTCATTTAAATGTTGTGCTGAGTCAAGAGAATGTCTTGTGAAACTTGAGATAATTTTGATCGTAATCATACTTGGAGTTCAGCAGGAAAATGTTTTCTACATTTTTTGACTCCTGGCTATCAGTTCAGATTTGAAGAAAATAGCCACATGACTAATGGCACATTGAACTGTCACACGCACAGCCTGGTCAATCCGTTATAGATCTGTCTGATGTCCTTTGGCAGGTCACGCTGAGCCTTAGCTCTCCGTGTATATAAAATGGCTACAGTATTAACTCATCATTGGGTACAGCAATTACTCAAGACTTCTATAAGGACCCCTAAGTGTAGAAGGAAAAATTATCTTACATATAAAGATATCAAATTCCTTTGCCCCCCGTCCTAGGAAACATTCATTTGCATCAAGATCTTCAAAAACATAACTAATAATGGCTAACTTAGTGGTGGCAAATCAATGTGAAAGATACGCATTGTCTATCATGTTGCCTACCTCATACTCCAGTGTGGAAGCATGAGATTAAAAATTCAAACAAAAAACATATTTGGTGTGACTACAAATTGGGGCTTAGCTCTGGTTGTTGTTTGAACAGTTGGAAATAACTGGACTCTGACTTTATTAATGAAGAATTGGAGATTAAATGTCTAATTAACTTTATTTGGAAGTTGAGTCATGACTACTGGACTTCTTTTTCTTGAGAGATAGAAACGTTTCGCTGCTCATCCAAACAGCTTCCTCAGTCTGGATGAGCAGCGAAACGTTTCTCTCTCTCAAGAAAAAGAAGTCCAGTAGCCATGACTCAACTTCCAGATAAACTCACCTGGATGACTGAGAATCTTCACAGACAAATTAACTTTATTATAACCGCAGCTAGGCTTCCAGATAGACCAGCAAAAGTTTATGAGGCCATCTAGTGGAGAAGGCCCATTTAGTTCAAATAATAGAGCTGCTTGCTTGTTTTTTCATGTACAGTATTTGACTTTTATACCGCCCATCTAGCCTTAGGGCTTAAGAAACAACTTTTACATTTCCCTGAAACAGATTTCTTATCTCAGGTTCCTCCAAATCACATTCAAACTGCATAACATTTTCCAGATAAAACAGACAGAATTGCCCTGATATGCAGCAATCAATGAACTAATTTTGGCAAAAGGACAAATTGTTTTAGAATTTTTGATCATGGATTCTATCTTAATCAAGTTGTTGTTGTTGCTGTTTGAAAATTCAAAAATTAATCCCATAGTGACTAGACCAAAAATCAGCAGCTGATTTTAGCCACCAGCACAATGTGCAAACTTTCTACCTTGAAGGCACTTCACAATAACTGATCCTTTGTGGTGTTGTTTTTGAAGATTATGTTACAATGCATTCATGAAAAACCATTTTAATGTCTGATTGAAAACAAGCTGAATGTATCTTTCCGTCAGCAGCTGAGTTGTAATAAGTGCATAAAACATTTCCTTTCAGCATCATACTGGGGCTAAAGGTAGCTACTGTTGGAATTAATTATAACAAATTGGTTGATTATACTGTGCTCACCAGCAAATGTCATTAATCAGAATTAGACAGATGGGACTTGTATTGTTCCACATTATCCTTAATAAAAGCAGGCAGAAGCTTTAATTCAAATTAAAAGCTTTATTTTCAGTTCTGCCTGTACTGGGCCACATATAAACCAAACCCAAAGAAGTCAGAGGGTCATAAAATTCTTCCTCCTTGTGGCTAAGGGGCATTTGGAAGCTTTTGCTTCTCTCTTTGCTGAGTTTTATCTAAATTAACAAATTGGGATCAACATTAACTAGGACTTATCTAAAAACAAGTCAATCTGAAATTAATGCTGGCTTGTTGCAAGCAAACTGTAGTGAGTGTTAGCTGTAGCTTGTCAGTTCAGACAAAAGGGGAAGTTGTGGTAATGCAGAAGCACCCTACCTCCTTATCCAAGCATGCCACACCAGAACTGAAATTATTTTCCTTAACCACCAGAGGCATCTAATGTTAGTACTCTAATTCTGAATGTTTTGAATAGCAAAGTACATTAACCACTACTACATTTGTTCACTTGTAAATATGACTTTGATCTAGCTGAACTTTTATCAGAGTCCAGTCTTACATATTCTTTATAAAATATGTACAGGAATTCAGTGTAAAGTGGCACTTTTACAGTGCTTTTTAAAAGTACATACAGTCCATACATTTTGAGACCATTTTAAGGAAGATGCATGAACAGAGTATTTTGAATACCTATTAAGTTGAATAAATATTGTCATAAGAAAAATACTAACCCCTTGGCTTTTGTGTTATACCACAGAACTAACATTCCTTCATTCCAGTTAAGAGAGGTCTCTTGCAAGTATTTCTATGCCAGTACCAGAGCTAAAAGAGGAGCGATATTTGACATAAAAAGAAAATTCTAGTCTAGTTTTATTTAATGAGTTTATTTGCCTTTGGAAAAAGTGAGCTAGTCCATGAAAACTTATGCCACACAAAATTTATCTTTAAAGTGACAGTTTGTTTAGGAATTGGTCCCACTGAGTTAAAAAAAAACTCATTGCACAATTCTAGGCAAAACTACTGAGAAATAACTCCTACTGTGTAGAGGGGATGTATTTCTTAATCAGCATGTTTACGGCTAAAGCCTTACAGCCAAATAAACATGCATCTTGATCCTTCATGTCACTACTCAGAAGAGAACCTTCTGACTTGCAAGAATTTTATCTGAAATTCCCCAAGTATAAAGCTCACAAATATTCAAGTGATATTTACTTCCTCAGCCTGTGTGCACAAGTTAAGTCTCTGAACAACCTCACAAAGCAAATACTGTATACTTAGGAATTAGGTTATATTCCAGATATTCATAAAGAAATGTATTAAAGAAGGCAAAAAAGAACCCCCCCCACACACACAAAATACATATATGCAGCCATGTATTCTTGATTTTACTATATGGCATGGACAAAGTGACTTCAAAACAAGCAACCATAAAAGAGAGACAGAGACAGAATTCGAAGGTGAAAGTATTGTATTCATGGGGATGGCAAAACAATCCCTTCTCTGTCTCATGTATCATGAGAACCCTGTTTGGGGAGGGGGCCTGATTGGACACCCATCTTCCCATGGGCAGCAGGCAACACCTGGGAAAGGAGAAGTTCCCCTTCGAGGGTGACATGGGGGACCTTCAGATAAGAAGGGGAAGGACTTGGTCCGAACACACGTGTGGACAATGACACGGAAGAAGAAATTGGGGTTGGGGGGGTGGACCAAGGAAGGTCCCTAATGGACAAATACGAAACACGGGAAGGGAGTCGCCTTCCAGGTAACGTGTGGACTTGGGTCCTTTTCCAAGGAGAAAGCAGGAGTTAAAAAAAAAGTCTCTAAAATAAATATATGAAATACAGTGGACCCTCGTATAACAAACGGTTTGTATAACATAAAAAATTCGGATATAGGGGAAGTTTGCTTAACAGAATCCATACGACATAAAAATGATCGCGATTAGGGATTACTCTGTTTTCAAATGCATTCCTATGGGAAATCTGTATCAAGGCCAATGTGCTTAACATCATTTCATCTGGAACGAAGTCATTCCTCTAGGCAAGGTACCCCTGTTAATTAAGAGAAGCAGATGAAAAGGGCAAAGGACTCGGGGTCCGAACCCCCGTGTGGACGCTGACACGGGAATAGAAAGCGAGGACGGAGGGGGGGGGGCAGAGAAAGAGAGAGAGAGAGAGAGAGAAAGGCGCCTCATTTGGTGGTGGTGGTGGGGCTTTTCCAATTAACAGAGAAGCAGAGGGGGAAGGAGGGAGGTAGGGAAGGGGGGGGGACTCCTGGCGTCTTAACCCCCGTGTGGACGCGGACGCAGAACAAATAAAGCGGCGGCGGCGGCGGGAGGGGGGAGGAGAGGCGAAGGCACGGCGCCCGACGGGGAAGCGGGGACACGGGGAGGGAGGAGGGTCACGTCTGGACGCGTGACGACGAGGGCGGAAAGGCCGAAAGAAATGCAGAAATAAAAACAAAAACAATCCCCGGTCGCTTCTTCCGCCCCCCGCCCGGGAAGGCGAGGCCTCTGGCTTCCCTCTCCTTCTCTCCCAGAGGCGTCGGAGGGGCGGCGGGGGGGGGAGGGAAACCGGTGGGTCTCACCCCCCCCCGCGACACTCCATTCCCCCCGGGAGGCCTGGGCCTGGGCTCCGCTTCGCCGACAGCCGCTGCTCCCCGGAAGGCCGGCCATTCCCCCCCCCTTTCCCCCCCCCACGTCTCTCTCTCTCTCTCCCTCTGGGGCGGACAGGAAATCCTGGCGAAGGAAGGAAGGAAGGAAGGAAGGAAGGCCGGCGAAAGGAAGGCCGGCGAAAGGCGGGCGGGCGGGCGAGGGGGAGCCCTGGGGCTGAGGCATCGCCGGGGTTGTTCCGGGGGAAGTGGAATTATTTTTTACCACACGAGCCGAGATCCACTTCCACATCCGGTACCGCCGCGCACGAAAAACAGGCGCGCACAAGGCGGCCGGTGGACCGCACCAGGCCTGAGGGAGAAAAGACCGGCCCGCCCTGCCTGCCTGCCCCGCCGCCACGGACGACGACGACGACGACGACCACGGCGGCGAGGGCGGAGGAGGAAGAAGAGGAAGAAGAAGGGAAGAACGAGGGAGACAGAAAGGGCCGGCCCTTACCGTGTGTGGCCCGCGCAGCCCGGCCGTCCCCCCTCAGCAGCAGCAGCAGCAGCAGCACCGGGAAGGGAAGGGAAGGGAAGGCCCGAGGCCGCGTCTCCGCCGCCGCTGAGGCGCCCGAAAGCCCCGCCAAAAAGTCCCCCCGCCGCGGAAGGACACCGCTTCAACCGCCACCCACACCGCGCGCGTCACGCCTCAGACAGGGAGCGAGCGGGGCCGCCCCGCAGGACTGGGGCGAGGAGGGGGGGAGCCCCCCCACACACACACAGGGACCGAACACGGCCCAACACCGAAGGAGGGACCAACCTGGAGGGCGGCTTCCCCCTCATGGGGAAGAGGGATTATTTTTTTATGGCCGAAGAAAGGCTCTCGCTCTTTCTCTCTGGTCTCTGACCACACACGGGGGGAGGGGGGAGAGAGAGTGTGTGTGTGTGTGTGTGTCGGCGGAGGGATACGCGTAGAGGAAGGGCGGACTGCGCAAGCGCGAGGCCCGGAAGGACAGTCGGAGGGAGGGGGGGATAGAGAGGCGAGGAAGGGAGCCGCCATGTTGTGTCTCTCTCAGGACGCTTCCTTTTCCCGCCTAAGCGGGCGGGCGGGGGGGGGAGCTTTCTAGGTCCCTCATGATATGTGAAACCTATGCCTGTGAGGGGGGGACGACACAGTACAGTATATAAGTTAATTATGAGAAGTCATTATACTATAAAATACAGGAAATATATACATATTGAAATACTTTTATGAAATAAATAATATGTGTGTGTGTGTGTGTGTGTATATATATATATATATATACACGTACACACATGCATACATATATACGCATATATATATACACAATGTACGCACAGTATATAAAATACACGCGCACACACATTCTCGATCTCTCCAATATACAGTGGTACCTTGCATAAATTCGTTCCAAATGAAATTAAGTTAAGCAAACTTTCCTTTATACAATTTCCCACAGGAATGCATTGAAAATGGAGTACAGTAATCCCTAATTGCGACCATTTTTATGTTGTATGGATTCTTGTTTATCATACTGGAACTTAGTTGACCTCTCTTTTGCTTTTGTAGAACAACTTTTAGATTTTGGAAATAATGCACCTTGATACTGTTTATTATTATTATTATTATTATTATTATTATTATTATTATTATTATTATTATTATTATTATTATTATTATTATTATTAGAAGTGGGCATATGAGCGGAAACATATGAGCTGAAGCCATCATCTTAATAGTTCTTGAAAAATAGGCCAGTATTATTATTCCCAGTATTGGAGATTTAGGTGGAGAAGACACGTCAATCTAAAAGAACATAGTTTCTCAGCAGTTGCAAAATCTTAACATTTGTTATTTCAGTGAACTCCAAAGAAATATGAACATTCTGAATCATGCTCCAAATTTTTGATCTCTGCAAGAGTAATAGAAGTACTTCTGTTTGTTTATTTGCAAATTTTGAAATGGAAGAAATTGTAAGTGTGATGAACTTCCAACCCTGGTTAGATTGAACCTGTACTGTTTTGTATGTTTTAAGTAATTCATTAATAGGGATTAGCAATGAAACCAGAACAAGGATATGTGTCTCTTTCAAAGAGAAGATGCATCATTCGCCATGATCACCAAGCACGCTACCTGCCTGTAGGCCATCTAACCAGGATACCAAACTCTGAATCATGAAAAGCTTTTCAGCACTTTGTAGATAAGAGCTGGCCAAAAAAAAAAAGTGATGGTACATAAAGGAAATTAAGATGCAAAAATTCATCCAGTTTAACAGATGGAATGTTGTTGTGATAGAAGCTTGCTGTCATCTGGCTTGTATTTCCTGTATCTTAAACAATCTGATGTTGAATACAGACAATAAGGCAATGGAGGAAAAACTGGGTTACAGAGTTTACAGATCCCTGAAGCAGATTCCCAGTGGTTTTATATTATGTTAACTAGTTTATGCTGTTTATGTTCATTTTTGAATTGGAATTAGGCTGTGTTTTGGTCTTGTTTCTTGTTCGACTGATTATTAGCTGCCCAGAGTGGCCTTTTGGCCAGATGGGCAAAATAAAAATGCAATAAATAAACAGGTATGCTGCCAAAGGAGAGGTGTGTGTTTAAAAAAGCATTGGGTTGGTCTAGAAGTGGGGTTTGTGTTCAGAACTACTGCCTTCTTTGAGCCCAAAACGAGTGAACATTAACTTGAGAGACTACCTGCTGCATTAGGAAATGAGAGAAATAGCGCCTGTAGGACTGAATATATTTCAGATTCCACTTTTACCAGTATGGTAATAGCTACCCAAAAAACTATTGCAATAGGTTGTATGGTCATAAATAACTTAGAAGAAAATAATCATTTTGTCCAAATAAAAAAAATTGAGCAATATACATGTTTAATGTCGCTGAGTGCAAATAAATTGCTGGTACAGAAAGGCCTCTCCATCCCACAACTAGTCTGGTGTCTTAACATTCCTTTTGTTATCTTTATTTGGGGTCAGATTATGCCCTTGACTTTAGGTGGCCTTGTCACTAGAAGACAGATAAAATGAAGTAAAGACATTGTGCCTTTCACTGCATTGCAGGCCACAAGATAAGACTGAAATCTAGCCCACTGGAATTAAAATAGTGTAACTCTTGGCTTAAAGATTCCACTGCCGCCTTATTGACCCTTCCACTCCAGATTTACCACTGGTTTTGCAATCCAAGACCTCCCTGTCTCCCATTACTGCTCCTGACTTCACCAGTCTACACAACAAAGACCTTCAGAGCTGTCTTCTCAAGCGGATGGGCCCAACAGTTTGTGAGCGCTTCTCTTTTTTTATTTCTCTTTGATAAGAATTTTTTTTTGGGGGGGGGAGGTGGCAGATGATTTATTTGTACAGTATTTAAGTTGAGAATTCAGAGGTTTATTTCACTGTTCGTAAACTGCTTTTCACGACCATCTTGTTCAAGGAAGCTCACAGCATGCAACAAACATACAAAGGTTTGATTTATATAAAAGAAGGAAGAACGGTGCATCGAGTTAAACACTTCCTGTGTTAGGCTATTGTTTTGCATCCTATTTTTCCTGTTTCTTGTAAACTGTCCTGGGAATTCTTATCCATAATGGGAAAAGTTCATAATAAATATGAGAAACACATGTGGGATAGCCTGTGGTGAAACTTGGGATTGAAATAAACTGCTTCCAGTCCTGGATATACTATATTTACAGGAAGAAGGAAAAGAAAGAGTGATTCCTGTAACATAGGGTTAATTTTGGGACCTCAATGTTTATTTCTAAGCAGGTTGTGCATCCACAGAGGTTGGAAATGTACCTCTCTTTTTGACCCGCATCTCCCATAATTTCTTAGATGATTTATAATCCTCAAGGAGTCCCCCCCCTCAAAAAAAACATACTTGAAGCTGCAACTCCCACCGTCTGTTTTCCATGCCAACCTTCTATTGCCTCCAAAAAGACTGGCCTTCAACAGCCCTGCTCAGGCCCTGCCTCGAATATTAAAGAGAGTTTTAACCGCGTCATGTGTTGCATTATTTATTATTATTATTATTATTATTATTATTATTATTATTATTATTATTTTAAATCTCCCGGGAACTCCTTTCCTCCAGCGGGCGCGCCGGTCCCCTTGCCTTCGCCCGTCCGTCCCCTTTGGGGGTGTGGGGGGGACTACAACTCCCAGCGTGCTGGCCGGGGGCGTTCTGGGAGTGATAGTCCCCCTTGCGAATATAAATAAATAAATAAATAAAGAGAAGGCGGGGAGGCGGTGGCTCCGCCTCGGCGCCGCCGGGAAATGGGCCGGGCTGGGGCCGCCGCCGCCGCCGCCGAGAAGGAGGAGGAGGAGGAGAAGGTGGTGCCGCCGCCGCCGCCGTTGTTGCCGCCACCGGCAGCAGCGACAGCGACCCCCGGAGACACCGTCCCCCCCCCGCGACCTTACCCGACCCGAGGCCGCCGCCGGCCAAGAGGTGAGCGCGCGGAGGAGACCCCGGGGAGCAGCCGCGCCCTCCCGGCACAGGGACCCCCCCCACACACACACCGCCAACCGGCAGGAAGGGAGGGAAGCCAAGGGTAGGCCCAGCGAAGGAGGGAGGGAGGACGCCACGGTGTGTGGGGGGGTTCCCTCCTTCCCAACCCACCCAACCCGGCCGGGGACCCCCATCAGGATGTGACCTTGGGGAGGCGAGGCCGCCTTCACACGTTACGCGAAGAAGGGAGGAGGAGGAGGAGGAGGAGGAACGGGGGCGCCCCTGCGTGTAACGAGTCGGGTCACGGGCGGGCCTGGGAAACGGGAAGGACACTCCCCGTTTGTTTGTTTGTTTGTTTGTTTGTTTGTTTGTTTGTTTGTTGTTATTAATTGGCAGCCCCCCTCCCCCACAGCCAAGAGTATAGGCTTCCCATAGGGATCCACAAGCTCACTGCCCTGGTACCCAAAGTTGGCTTGTGGCACATGGACATTTTGGTTTTAGGAGCCATAGATAGATAGATAGATAGGTAGGTAGGTAGGTAGGTAGGTAGGTAGGTAGGTAGGTAGGTAGATAGATAGATAGATAGATAGATAGATAGATAGATAGATAGATAGATAAACAAAAAAAGCCCTACACATACACCCTGCCTTCTTGGAGGCTGATTCACAGGGGAGGCCATCCTCCTGCCCCCCCCCCAAAAAAAAAAAGAATAGGACTCTCCACTTTGGATGGGACTTACAGGGAAAACTTGGCCTTGGGGTGCTCTGTGGTCTGCCTCTCCTCCAACCTTTTCCTTGCTTCATCCCTAATTTTCCAGAAAAATTATACCACCTCTTATGTAGCCCCCCCACACACACACACACACACACACACACACACACACACACACACACACACACACACACACACACACACACACACACACACACACACACACACACACACACACACACACACACCATGTATTTTCTTTCCAGACTGGGATGCCTCGCAACTGATCATTACATTTCTGTTTGGTTTTTCACCATTCTGGTTTTTTTCTGGGTTTAAGCCCTTGGAGGCCTCTGGGGCAGATTCGGGAGAGACAGGTTCTTATGGCATGCTGTTGTGGATGAATGCCGCGTTTTTATTTGTGATGGTTCCCAGTGATTGATTGAAGTGAGCAGAGCTAGCAATTCCCCACCCACACCCACACTTCTAACCTCTATATTGTGGATTTTTGGTTAGCTTCTCTCCCTGGCTTTCTCAGGCACCCCTATAAGTGTGCTTCAGATTGGGGGGGGGGGTGTTGTCAATGAACACTTAAACAATTTGTGCCACAAAAGTATTTTGAGAAATTCTGGCAAATCTGCAGACGTGCTAAAAGTGAATGAATACAGACTAGCAAAAGAAGAAACGAAGATGGTACGATGTTTTAGAAGTTGTAACAATACCTCAGATTTTAAAATTAGTCTCTCTCTCTCTTTTTTTTTTTTTTTTGGCCTGGCTACTGAGTTTTTTACTCCTCTACCATTGCCACCAGGCCTAGCCACCAACCCAAACTCTTCTGTTTCTAATAATGTAGTCAAACTTTAAGATATCCAACGTAAAACTCGATCCATTCAGTGTAGGGTGGAAATGTATTACTGTGGCATTCAAAGACTGTATACCACGTAAATGACAATTCTAGTCAACACAACTGTGTTTTAAAAATTATGAAAGTACTGAAATTATTCATGTCACTAAAAGGCTCGTGGCAATACTTTACAATCATTTTACTAAGATGAAACAAATGCTGTCATTGGATTAAAAATCAAATGCTACTTCTGGATCAGTGTGTGGGAATGTAACCAGATGACATGGTGCGTTGCTTAGTTGTGTTCAAAATTTCAGGCAGTGACTTAAAAGTTAGGTGAATATGAGCACATAAGGAGAACCATGCTGGATCAGGCCCAAGGCCCATCTAGGTGTATAGCACCTAGGAAAAACCCTGGTGTACCCTAGCAGGAAATTCACAGCTTGTTAACATTTCTGCACCAGCTTAATGAATATAATGAAGAGAAATGCACATGATAAACATGCGTTAAAAGTGGGGAAGTATTAGAATTATTTACTTTCTGTTCAATTTCGTGAAAACTCTTTCAAAAGCTGGGACTTCAGAATTTCCAATTCCTGTGTAATTAACAGTCGAGCCAATCAAAGTCAATTTGCAAAAGGCCTATTCATTTTGGGATTAGAGCGCTCATTTGTCTCCTGTGTTCTTAATTCGTTCTTGTGGCCCCAGTAGAGCTGTTTCCCAAGAAAAACTGCATTTACCAGATACTCTTGAGGCCTGTTGGAAGAATAGACTTGTGTGTTAGGACTTTGCAATCTTGTGATCCCAGTTACTTATTCAAATAGTCTTTAGGAAATATTTTAGAGGGGATTTAAATATATATATTTAAAATAACCCATTTCTGCTCTCAAAAAAAAAGACCAACCACGAATGTTTTGAGGTAGAAAATTCACTCCTGTTGACGTTTGTGCTTCTGTATTCTTTTCTGTATCACTTCTCTTCCCTCGGCATGGTAGAGTTGAGTTGCAGCGTCCACCTCTTCATGACTCTTATTATTGTGGTAAGAAGGCTCATACAAAAAGGGATTTTGGGAAAAAGCCATTGATCGCTCATGACTAAAGCATTGCTTGAAGTTGTGGAGTAAGGCCACCCCCCCAAAAAAAAATATCCTCCTTGATCTGCCTCTTGAAGAATCCTTGAGGGTCTTTTTGTGGGAATGTGAGTTGGCAAACAGAAAATAGTTACCTAATCTGTTAAGCAGCTATGTACTATGTAACTATTTGGCAGAAGGAAGCCATATTGAGAGGAAGTGTGTTTGCCATTTGTCTCCTGGCTGAATAATTGCACGATGTGGCTGAGACAATTGCAGTTAAGAATGGAAGGAGGAACAGGGATTGCGATCATGGCTTATAATAGCCTCCTCCATGGACTTGGGAAACCTCTCAGGCAGGAGAGCCAGTTACGTTATCTGCCAAATCTCAACTGTTGAGGTGTTAATTGGTTTGCAAATACACCACTGGATTAATCAGAAAGCTTTGATAATTGTGTCCTGTGAAGGCCAAACCTCCTCTATTTTGTTCACCAGAGCAGACCTTCATGTTGAGTCACACTCCAGCCATGTTCTATGGGGAAGCTGACAGCAATAACTGCCTTCTGAATGTTAGTTAACATGGTTGTTTATGGACAAGAAGACAATTCCTGCTCGCTCTGCAGTTATTTCAGATTTTGGCTCGCAGAATTTCTGATCAATGGCCCTGGTGGTCATCTGGCTGGTGATGTCCCACATAGCCAGAGGGCTAGATGTTGAAAACCTTTGGCGTAGGTTATGTAGTCACACACCCCACAATATGCCACGTTTTCTGTCGCTTTCAATATTTTGTGGCTTGTCAACTCAGTGTAGAAATCTGATCAAGGAAGTTGTTTTTTTTTATGATTAGCCCACAGAAGTACCATGAATTGAGTTCACCTTGATTTTCACATTTTCAAAGGGGTGAGAATTAGCAAGATAAACAGTGGTTCCATAAAAGGAAAATCAGCCAGAGGTGGAAGATCCTACCGTTGAGTCTCCTTACCTAATTGTTCCATGTAGGTTCACCATGTGTCAGTCTTGTTAGTACAACTATTTATGCCTTCTTCCCATGATGATGAGATGTGGGGTGGTCATTGCCAGAGGCTCCCACTTGCTGTCTCTCTATCTTGTGTTGGCTGAGTGTAAGGACTTGCTTTTGCATTCAGAACTCTGCTTTTCGTAGGCATTGGTGGCCTTTAACTCAGTGATATTTGCCAAACATAACATGTTTAAAAAAAACACCCTAAGGATTTATGCTGCTGTTGTAGTTCAGCGCACTTTCCGCACAGTGTTGCATTTAATGCCAGTGAAACCTAATTACAAGCTGCTGCACAGGTGAAGAAGTATAACAATTACATAACATGTTGAACCTTGAAGATATATTTAGAAACAGCTTAAAGTTTCAAGGATGTCAAGTCTTACTTTGTTAGTAATATATTGGGGTGGAGAAAGTGCAGTCAAAATTTCTATCTGATGAGAAAATGAACAGGGACCATAAATGTATTAATAAATGGGGTAGTGTGAAATATGTTCCAACACCAAAGATAGCAAAAACCAGCTTATAATCATACAGGGTGCTTTCTGTCCATCTTTTTAACATTTCAAGGGACTTTTAAAAATAATTTTTAAAGGAAAATTTTAAAAAATGACAAAAATATGATAAAAATACAATCCATGTTTAGAAACTAAGATTAATAAACTAGTTTTTAAGGGTGGGAGTAAAGAGGATTGAACTCTTGGTCTTTCTGTTTTCTACAACAATCAATAATTGCTCCCCTGCTTATATTTGTACCAGCAAAACTTTAAGAAAATGACTGAAGATTTTCTTTGCCCTTCATACTAAGATCTGTAGCAAATCCTTATGTATTTCTTTTCAGATCACAGTCATTGTTGAAGAATACTGCATTTAATGACCAAGACAGTCCTTTCGAGGAAACATAACACTTTATTAACATGCCTGCTGTGGCATCAGTCCCGAAAGATCTATACCTCTGTACGTCATTGAAAGATCTGAACAAAAAGACTGAAATAAAGCCGGATAAAACCAGTACTAAGAGGTATGCTTGCTTAACATAGTCAAATTATTTCCCAGAAATAAAAAGTTCCTATAGATCAGTGGTTCTCAACCTGTGGGTCCCCAGATGTTCCTCAACTGTAATTCTCAGAAGTCTTCATCACTAGCTGAGCTGGCCAGGACCTCTGGGAGTTGCAGTCCAGGAACATCTGGGGACCCGCTGGTTGAGAACCGCTGGTATAGATACTGCTGTGCAAGGGCAGGACGCTCCCCATAATGGGAAAATGTACTGTGTTGCTGCATTTGGGGTGAATAAAGAGCAATAGGGGGTTGTGCTGTGCTGGATATAATCCAGTTTTTGGCTGATGCTGTTTCTGGGCACATTTATAGTATTCCTGGGAATGTCTGTAAAGGTTCTTAGTCATCCAGGTGAGTTTATCTGGAAGTTGAGTCATGGCAACTGGACCTCTTTTGAAGTGTATCGCTACTCATCCAAACAGCTTCGTCAGTCTGAGGAAAGTTAGTTATGTTGTTATTTTACAAAGAAGCTGCCAGCTTTTGAGGAAGGAAAAGTGATATTCCATGCATGTTTTATCTATCAGAATGTAATGCATTCTTTATGCATTATTCAGGTTAGATTTGAGCACCCACACAGCAGCTAAAGATGTAAAACAGATGTGCGATTTCTCCCCCACTCCCCAAGCTATTTGCAGAAAGCACACCATTTCTGGGGTCATCATAAGTACCAAAGGAATGGCAGTCTTACACAGCCACCCAACCTTTACCCACATCACTAAGCCATTTGAACTCAGCAGGCCTTCTAAGGAGACAGGCACAGGGTTGGAGCATGAAGGCTTCAGGTCACGTGTGCGTTCAGTGTACTAACCAGCACAATTTGCAGCCTCAGCGGGAATGAAATTTGCAGAGGGACAACGTAAAGACCAGATAGGCAATCCCCCCCCCCCAAAAAAAAAGTCGCTTATGTTCTTGAAAGGAGATTTGAAGGGGTGGAAGCAAAGGCAGTCAGTTATGTGTTATGCAGTCTGTGTTTATAGAGTTGAAGTAAGCCTTTTGCATTTCTCTCCTTCGATTGCCAGTTATGTACAGAGTGCCCTTAAGATCTTCAAAGCAGCCGAGGAGAGCCGACTGGACAGAGATGAAGAGAAGGCCTATGTACTTTACATGAAGTATGTGACTGTGTATAATCTTATTAAAAAGAGGCCTGATTTCAGACACCAACAAGTAGGTATCCAGTTACCAATGGCTTTCTGTATCTTTAGATTCCTAAACCTTGCAGCTCTAAGTTTCTGTTGCACCGCACAGGAGCCTCTCCTCTCCGCACCCCATGTGCTCGAGGTAGTGGGTGGGGCTTCATTCCAAACAGGAAGTAAGCAAACGGACTGCCATCTGCCCGGGCTGCCATGGAGCTGTGGGCACGTAGCTTAGAGGGAGCTTGCCTATAACAGTTCATCTCATTGCCATTTTTCTTGTGCCACGTTTTTCTACAGTGGGGTACTCTCTCTCTCTCTCTCTCTCTGTGTGTGTGTGTGTGTGTGTGTGTGTGTGTGTGTGTGTGTTTCTGGAAAGCTGCTGCTAGCCTCCGTTAGATGTGAGAGGCGTTGAATCTCAGGGCCGTTGTTGTGTTTGAAGAAAGAAAAGTAAAGCAAAAATCCTGATCCCAGGCGAGAACTCTACCCTGAATTTCAGAGTGGTCTAGAAGCTAAAGAAGCAAAGCAAATGGCGTGCAATTATGCATGGGCCCCCTACCCCACCCCACCCCAATATCAGTTGTTACCGGGAAAAGTGGTGTTTTGAATCAGACTGTCGATCACAGAACAGTCTAGTCTCTCAAACTCAGTTCTTAGCCCTCGGCCATTAAGGCGAAACGTGCCAGTTTTCTTGTGGAGCAGAAAATAAGCTTCTCAGGGAGATCGCTGTGATAAAACATCCCCCTCATACTGAGCAGCCTACCTTTTTGGCAGCCGTTGTCCATTACGGCACATGATGATGTTTGTGATGATGATGGTGGTGGCGTGTCTGTTCTTCCACTACAAGAAGGAAGAGTGGTTAGGGGGGCCACTGTCCACGAAGTCGAAAGCACTCACTTCAGACTGAGGTCCCAGCTGCCCCCTCAGTTCATCTCTGGCTTAGTACCAAACGGGTGATAACTGTAATCATTGTGTTCTGCATATACTGGGCATGCTGCCACAATTTGAAATGATCGGATCCTACCTGTAATTTCAGGATTTCTTTCATTCGATGCTCGGCGTCACGAACATCAAAAAGGCGATTGAAGAAGCCGAAAGACTTTCGGAAAGCCTTAAACTCAGGTATGATTAAAAACACCACGTGGGGTTTGGTGTGCTCTTGAAGCCCTCTTTCCTCTTGAAACAAAGCTCAGGGTTTCTGCAGGCAGAAACGTCCACCAATTTAGAATTAATAGCCCGAGGGCCAGGGAGTCTTAGCACCGACGGAGACCTCCGGCCCAGGATTGCTACCTGTCTTGTCGTTCAGATGGAGTGGGATGGTAGGGGAAATCTTAAATGACCTGCAGGTGGTCCTTTGGGCCAGTGACCAGGCAGCTCCTTCAGTACCCATTGCCTGGCAGCATCAGAAATCGGTTCTACTCCCTCTCTTGATGGAGCTGTCTTGCACTCTAAAAACCTGCCAACAGAGACTCTCCCAAAATTCTTCCACAGCTGGCTTTCAGCATCTATGGGGAGACGGCCACAAGGGAGAAACTGATGCTTAAAATAACATCACAAAGCAGATGTGTGCCATTAGCTTCTGGCATGGGGGCTGAGGGCCAAACTTGTGGGGATTCACTGATTCATACCCAACTGCAGGGTCATTCTGGTTAATTTCTTTTGCATTGATCGTCATTCTTTCCCCCACAAATCCAAATATAATCTTCTAGTAGTGAGCAGTACCTTCTAAATGCCATGCTCGTCTATTTTTTCCTTTTTCTATATATCATGGTAGAATCAGGTGGTGTTTGTTGGGAGATGGGAGATACATGTCCCTTCTTTCACTTCCTAAATAGTTCTGTAGAACTACGAGAAATGGCTCATTTCCTGGAGTATTAGGTTAGTTTGCAACCCTTTAGCATACAAGTGCGGGCTAATGACCGTGCAGGGAGAAGATGACCCCTGATGAACCTCTGGAAAAATTAGTGTACAGTAGTTGATTCCACTCCCTACCTCCGAGCAGCAGTATTTCCCTTTTAAGTGCAATTAGGAAGTATTTGAGTAGAGTGAGTCCACCGAAATACCTCTTTTGCCCAGATATGAAGAAGCCGAAGTGCGGAAGAAATTGGAGGAAAAAGAGAGACAAGAAGAGCAGAAACTGAAAAGGCAGGAATCGAAAGAAGAGGCCAAAGTGTCGGAAACGTCATCTGATCCCAAAGAAAAAAATCAAATGGTACTTTGGTGACCTTTTTTAAATTGTTAAAACGTGGAGGTTTTGATACAGCTTTTATATTGGAAATATTTATAGAAGTTGTTTTTTAGTCTGTTGTCAGCTTTAAAAAAATCACTGTCCATTGTGAAACCAACATTTAACAGCCCATTCAAGTCGGATGAAATGAAGACTGAACAAGATGACTAGGTGGCTATTGTTCCTGAATAATTCTGGAAGGTTGCCTGTTTTGAATTCTGCTGGCTTTTGCCCAGAGAGTTGCCACTGTTCTATCTTGTAGATACTAAACTGAGCGGCCTTGTCGGTCCACCTTAAGCCTGGGAAAATATAATTGATGCTAACATTGGATTTTTCTTCAGAGTGGTTGATCCTTTTAAGGTTGTGTTAAAACCATAAAGCTAGAACAGGGTGCACAGCCTGTCCTCAGATCCTGCCATGCTTAAAGCAGGACGTGTGTCAGCTGCATTAATTTAGCATTTGATGCAGACCATAACATTTGGAAGCAGCAAAAACTCATACCCGGAAACTAGGTTTGCTCCAGGTAGATGAATGCGATGGCTGAGCACCATAGATGGTGAAGGCAGCCATCCTTAATCTGAGCTCAGGAGAATTTGGTTTCTACTGCAGCAATTAAGTTTCCTTGATTATGTCAGGGTTGCTGTACCTGCATATTCTTTCTTTGGTAGAGTCTTCCTATTCCTAAAAGTGTTTTTTTTTAACATTAGGAAATCAAATGAGATGCCCCATGGCGCAGTGGTTAAATGCCTGTCCTGCAGGTCAAACTGTGCTCACGACCTGGGGTTCAATCCCAGGTAGCAGGCTCAGGGTTGACTCAGCCTTCCATCCTTCCAGGGTCGGTAAAATGAGTACCCAGCTTGCTGGGGGGCAGGGCGGGGCAATGTGTAGCCTGCATACTGTAATTAAAACTGTAAACCGCCCAGAGACTACTTGAAGTGGTATGGGGCGGTATATAAACAGAACACTTTTGCTTTACTTTGCTTTTCCTCTGTGGATGGAGGCGGAAGATTGTATAAACCTTCTTGGGACAATATTCCACCAAGTTCATGCAGCAGACGGAAGTATTTTCTCTAGAGCAGATTATTTCTTCCATACCTTCTTGAAAGTCCCGTTATCTTGATCAGCGCAACGAATGTCTGAGGTTGTCTAGACCTCTGCGTCAAGCAGCTGCGTCTGCCCTCGCCAGGTGGACCACAACAGCTGTTTCAGAAAGGTGCAGTTGGGGAACTTCTCACATAGGAAAAGTGTGAAATGAGAGTTTAAAGACGCATGCTTCTCGGGCGCTCTTCAAAAAGCCTAACAGTCTTTCTAATTCTAAAATATATAGATCAATGGGGAGGATCAGCACTCAGCAGAAGAAAAGGAACCGCCTGCAACTGGTGAGTGACATCTCTTGGATGAGTCTCTCCCTGTATGAGAGGCCATAAGCGGGAAGATGTTTGCAGAGAACTTCAAGCAACCCTAGCATTTTGACCGATTTCCACTAAGAGGATTCCCACCAGCCTGCCACGGTCGCACAAACAATGAATCCGGGATAAAATTTCTTCCTGCACTAAATGCAGGATTAAGCCCAGGGTAGAGATCAGAAAATGATATTCCTTGAGGAAGCGTTCTTGGATGTTCACTCACGTGATCTCTCTGTCTAGATCACATGAGAGAAGGGACTCCTGTTGACCACAAGAGTTGTTTAGTATATTTTGGGAGCCACCTTACAAACCGCACGCTTTGGTTGGTAGTCGCGGGTCAAGCGTGGCTCCGGTGAACTGAGTTGTCCACCGCGTACCGGTTAGCACAGTCCATTTCAAAGACTTGTAAAGCATTGGCAGTGGGTACCCAACATTAAAGTCCTAGACATGTTTTGGAGCATTTAAGAGGTAAAAGCAGACTCACTCTGATTTAGAAATGTGTTTGGAAATGAACGGTTCCTCCAGAGCTGTCGCCCATTGAGTTGTAAGACGTCCTACATGTACCTATTCTCAAATTCCTTTAAGAGAAGAACGTTCCCTCTCACTTATAACACCAGGAACATCGTTTTTTTGTCTCTTTGAAGACACGAATTGCACCCAAATTAATGTTGCCTCCTACATCAATGTAGTGGTTGCAGCAACTCCCCTGTAAAAAGTTTGATCCAACCAGTTTAAAAAGTCTTTCACTGAGAATTTTTGTTCCATCTTATAATCTTTTGTAAAGCGGTCTCTCCCCCTTTCCCTTACTAGGAGCTATTACCGCAGAGAAATTGTTTACAATGATGATGGACAAAAGCGTCAAGTTGATGGTTATGGATGCCCGGTGCCTGAAGGATTATCAGGAGTCTTGCATTGTGAACTCCGTCTGTGTCCCAGAGGAAGCGATCGCTCCAGGGTATGGAACGAGCTCTTATCGGGAGAGTCCTGAGCCTGCGTACAAAATGGGTCTTTAACGTTTATTAGGAACACGCTGAGGGAACGGCGAAAAGGCAGGAATAAAAGAGGTTTAAAGTAAACAAAGTTGCCTCTAACCTCTTTTTTTAAAAATATACTTAATTGGCCCATGGGACATCTGTGCATGGAATGATGGGATGGTCACTTGATATATAAGTGGATTTTTAAAAGGATGATGTGAACTCTCTGGCTGTACCCAAGACTCGCGGCGGTCATCAGCTTGAGCCCTTGGGCGCAGATAACACAAGGGTAAATTATATATATTTGGTGGTAGCCAGATCTCTGTCCCTGCAGTGAAAGGGAACAATCGTGGCCTGTCACCCGATGCCGTGGTGATATTGAGCCACCTATCAGTCACCAGGGAAGTTCTGCATTCTACGTGACATCTGGAAGTGGAGTCATGGCAACTGGACTTCTTTTCTTGAGTGATTGAAACGTTTCATTGCTCATCCAGCTTCATCAGTCTCAATCTCTCAAGAAAAAGAAGTCCACTTGCCATGACACAACTTCCAGATAAACTCCCCTGGATGACTGAGAATCTTCACAGACATTCTACACGACAGTTGCCATTGCAGGCCTGAGGATGGCCTATTCCAGCTCCCTCTCCAGTGAATGCCCAACGCCATCTTCCAAGTCGAAAACGTTTCCCTTATATTCTTTGGTTTTGTCATTGCCTCCCGTTTCAGCGTCATGGCCAGCTGGATAGAAGCTAAACTTCCAGAAGCTTCTAAAGAGCCGTGGAAACAGCGGGGGCAAGCCCACTACGTGGTTCTGCTGGACTGGTTTAGTTCGGCCAAAGACCTGAAGTTAGGAACGCCTCTGCAGAGCCTCAAAGACGCACTTTTCAAGGTGGGCAAGTTCCGAGTTTATGTCTTGGTAGATGAGAAGCCCAGTAACTCCAGGCCTAATGTTTAAGAGAATAGGGTTTTGATAGCATTGTCACCATTTTAGCAGGTATCTTAAGCGTGGTGACGTGTTGTCCTTGGCATTTGGACACATCCGTGCCAGTGTTTCTCTGCCCGTGCTCTCGAAGACAAGCTTTGTTCAACTTGGTTCTTCCTTTTGCAGTTTTACCTTCCCCTACTGGGGTTTTATTTTTGTGACCTGTTTCTCCTCTGCTTCTAGTGGGAAAGCAAAGGAGTGCTCCAGAACGAACCCCTGATCCTGGAAGGTGGTTATGAGAACTGGCTGCTTTGCTACCCCCAGTACACGTCCAATGCTAAAGTCACGCCTCCCCAACGCAGGAAGAACGAAGCGGTCTCCGTCTCATGTAGGTATCAAAGACACTCTTTTGTTGTCGGGAGAAAGCTTCCTCCGTGTTCCTCTCTCTCCCACTGCTCTTTTTAAGCCAACATATTTGTCTCCAAATAAGCAAACAAAGCTTAACCGGGGAGGGGGGGAACCAGTGAATAGCAGTCATTGAGGTCTAAGTACCAAGTACAGTGGGCCCTCGTATAACAAACGGTTTGTATAATATAAAATTTGTACAACATAAAAAATTCCGGAGATAGGGGAAATTTGCTTAACATAATCACCTATGGGGCGTGCTTAAAAATGCCAGGCACTTGGGAGCGGCATCGGGAAATGGGTATCTAATTGTCTCGTGGGCTCCCAGAGGCATCTGATGGGGCCGCTGGGAGACACAAGAAGCTGGACTAGAGGGGCCCTTGGCCGGATCCAGCAGGGCCATTCTTCTGATCTTATCTTTCTGAGTGCAACTTGTGTCAGGGTATCTTTAAAATAATCTTCCTTTTGCATCTTTTTCAGTGGATTTTACTTATCCATCTTTGGAAGAGCCACCGCCCCAGCATGTTGCCCACGTAAATCCCTCTGTGGAAGAAGTGAGAGAGAGACCCGATGTGGGGAATGCCGAGGAAAAGGGCACGGAAACCTTTAAGCCACCGACTCCTGGTGGATCCGTTGCTGTGACCCATAAGGGTGAGGATGCTTCTGCTGCTCTCCCGCCAGCCTCTGCACCGAAAATGATTCCGCAGGTGAGGGACTAAAATGATCCTGCTCCATCGGCATCTTGGCTTCTTAACGGCTCTTTCCAGTAGATTGGGCAAGTGTTGGCATTGCAGGGGGAGGAAGCCTTTTGTGGATGTGTAGCAGGAAGGAGAGGCATTGATGTCAAGGCAGCCACCCCGATGCTCTTCTTAGTTCAGAAAAAGTGGATGGTATTGTACTGAGTAGAGAACAGTCACAGTAATCGAGAGATGGGCCTTCTACTGAATCTGCCTTGTTGAATCCTTTCTAAAATATTCAACCCTGCAGGACAGGATACTCAGTCATTTGTGGCACCTCTGTCTGATGGAAGGATAAGAATTCTGTCTAGTTTTGTCGAAATAAAGAGGAGCCAAAGGATGTTGCATAGACAATTTGCCCTCCCCTAGGGAGAAATGTTGAACAGACAAATGCTAACCTCCAGATAAGCCCAGAGTGCATGCAGTCGCAGTCCCATCTAAAGTTTATATACCGTGCCTCCCTCGTTTGCCTTAGTCAGGCCGAAATGTTTTTGGAGAAGCATGAGCAAACGACTTCACAGCAAGCAAATCTGTCAGCCTTGTTGCTCTCTTTATGTTTCGTTTGGTTCAGGTTGACCGGACAAAAAAGCCGTTATCGAAAATTTCAGACGGTGGCGAGAAGCCAACAGCGGAAAGCCCAGCCGTTAGCAAGAAGCTTGTTGCAAACGGGAAAGTGGTTCCAGATCGTTCCACAAAGCCAGCGCTGGACATCAAGGCCGGCCTGACCGAGGGAGATAAAGCCTGCGTTCCTGCGGAAAAAGTTTCCCAGCTGGAAAAAAACAAGCCGGAAAGCGAGCCGCCGGAGCCGCCCACAGAGCCGCAAGAGGGCTCGAGACAGGCCAAGGAAGAGCAGGCGGAGAAAGCAAAAGAGGACCCGGAGGAAAAGGGAAGGAGGGTCCCCCTCCAGAAGGAGAAAGAGAAAGAGGCAGACGGGCGGGGGGCAGGCGAAAAGCAGGATGCCGGTAAGACATCTGAAGACGCAGCAGACATCCAAAAGCCAAGTAAAGCCGTGGGCGAAACTCCCGAGGCGAAAAAGCCGGACGCGGAGAGAACGTCGGCGGGCAAAAAAGAGAAAGTCACGTGGATGCCAGAAATGCCGAGGCACCGGTTGGCGGAGGAGCCCGCCGCCACCTCAGTGCAGGGGGATTTCGTTCCGAGCAAGGTGAGCAGTTTAATCTCCAAAGAAGTTGTCTTTCCCGGCCGGTTTCCGAACAGGGGCCCTTCCAGCACAGCCGGGCTCGGTGGCAGGGCGTGCCAGCGCAGGTCAGAGCAGGAGAGATGGAGGGAGGCTTCTGTCCCGGCACAGCTCATGGCGGAGGAAAACTGGACGCAGATCTCCCTTGCCGGAGAGAATGCACGGAGCGCGATCTTTATTAAGCCTTGCCTGGCGGCTTCCCCGCATCCTTTGGAGATACGAGCAAGCACTTTGATTATCCCGACAGCATCGTCGCTCCTTTTTAATTGATAAAACGAGGTCTTCGAAGCGGACGAAAGGCCAGCGCCTCATCACCCCTTGGAAACAAATAGCCATGGGTTTGTTCCTATGCTTTGGGGATCCCCCCCCCCCTTTAAGATTGTGACTTATATGATAATTTGATTTCCAGCTCCTTGGAAATTTGACACTTGCCTCTCACTTCACCAGGGTAGTGATAATGCATTTCTGTCCAGAGCAAAATCCTTTTGGCTAGCATTCTTTGCTTCAAATGTCTAGCGATGATCCCATCACCCAAAATGTGTGGCAATTTTGTACACAGACTAGACGTCTTTTTCTTTTTAGCTGGTTTGCATAGTAGTCACGTGAGGCGCTCAAGCTTGCTGTATTTGAAGGAAGAAAAATTGAAGTTTATCTTTCACCATCTCTTGCAGCAGACTGAGTTTAAAGGACAAGCAGAGAGAGAATTTCAAAAGCCAGGCATTGTTAGAGAAGATACTGAACAACAGTCTGAAAAAAACAAAGTAAATACACAGACGTGCGTCTGTAGCTGCTAGTGTCACATCATCACCTCATTCCGTAGTTGTTGCCCTTTAACGACACTGAGGGAGCATGTAACCACATCCTTTATGGGTTAGGTTTCATAAAATAATCCCTGCTTGCCAGCACGTTCGCTGTGATTGTGTGTTCGTGCCGCAGTTTCCCGCATGCGTTATTCTCCCCATACCTTTAAGAGATAAAAATTAAGAGATCAGTCCTAAAGCTGGAGGAGCAGAAACAAAGCCAGAGTGTTAATAGACCCATTGGCCTTCTCTGATGCAGCTGTTCTACCAACCACGCAGGAAACACGACGACAGAGAAGGGTTTGCAACACCTTTAAGACTGGCCGATTTCTCCGCCAGCCTTTGTGAATGCCATGTGCTTCTTCCGGTACAGCTGTGTGCGGAAAAGGTCCCTAAACGTTTCTAGACATCTTGTAAGAAATAAGCAAGCCGAAAGAGTCACTGAAGACCAGCTGGCCGTGGATGTGGCTTCATTTCATCCTCCGAGCAGTGGAGGGCCTAGCTGCGGGTCTGCCTTGTTGAAACCAGTGGGAATTAAATCCACAAAAGACCAGTGTTCTGGTCAAGCCACGTGCCGTACGCGTGCCACCCAGTTTCCCCACGGACTCCCTTCATACAGGACAGGCCAACGTGTCCCCTTAGACCAGGCATGTCCAAACTTCGGCCCTCCAGATGTTTTTGGACCACAACTCCCCGCAGTCCTTTGTCATTGGCAATCGTAAGCTTAGAATTCTGGGAATTGTGGCCCAAAACATCAGGAGGGCCGAAGTTTGGACATGCCTGCCTTAGACTCACCATCCAGAGAGCTTACCCTGTTGCTGCACCTTCTAGGATAGGGGGAAATGTGGAACGTTTCCCACTCGGAGTTTCTTAATCTGCCCCAAATCCTATTTACAACTTGAACGGTTTGTCATGTCTTTGTCTGCCATGTTGTCTCTGTCTTTCCTCTGATTCCCCCCCCCCCCGCGGTGTGCCAGTGTTGGACAACAGAATCGTGACACATTTCATCTTTGAGGGCTTTTCTTTTAATATTCATTGTATGGCTGTTGTTTTCAGTCCCAGCGGGAGCCCCTGACAAGGGCCCGGAGCGAGGAGATGGGCAGAATCATACCAGGATTGCCTCACGGGTGGGCCAAGGTAAGCATTACGTCTGATGCTCTGGATTCGCTCCTGCCAGGGAAGCCCTTGGGTGGTCTCCAGTTCATCTTTTATCATCCTCCCAGTGTCTGTTTGAGTTATGAAGGATAGATACCGCAACAGGAGCCTCTATAGGTGTCTCTTTTAAGAGTTGAGAAGACAGATACAACCTAATAGTGTACAGTAAAAAAAAAAAGCAGCTTTGTGCGCCATTGTAATAGTTTTCCTTTCTGTTTCGGCTCTTCTGCTAAAGCAGTAAAAAAAATAATAATAACCTGAATGTCATGACCACTGTTATTGTTATCAGCAACAGGGGCATTGTATGCCCATTCACGGTGCATGCTCAGTTTTTAAAAGGGGGAAAAAATGTAAAGCAATTTTTTTAAAACAAAAAGCTAAAACAGGAGCCGGTGAGGCGTTCCTGTGATCAGAGAGTCCTACCAGGCAGCCGCCGTGTGCAGCTG
This sequence comes from Phrynocephalus forsythii, assembly GCA_029282475.1. NCBI lineage: Eukaryota > Metazoa > Chordata > Lepidosauria > Squamata > Agamidae > Phrynocephalus > Phrynocephalus forsythii. Next base: position 4,626,731 of record JAPFRF010000014.1, on the reverse strand, counting down.
TTGCGATTGCAGATTCCTTTCACGTTTGTGCATCAGTGGCAGGATTTAATGTCACTGTTCCCACATAAACCAGGACAGTTTGGGAGTCGTTGTGTAAAAATGTGAACAACAGCTTCAGCTACTTTAAAAGGGGTTAAAAGAGAATGGTTCAAGATGAACAGAGAGCGGAGCCAACTGGTTTTGAATGCCGCCCCGTGTCCAATAAACGGGTTGCCTTCCTCCAATGAGAGGTTGAATTCAATTCTTCTCTTCCTTTTCTGTGTGCGTGTGTCTGTCCTCTTGAAGTTTCTCGATCCAGTGACGGGAACATTTCGCTACTACCACTCGCCCACCAATACCGTCCACATGTATCCTCCGGAAATGACCCCGTCAGCCACGCCGCCTTCCACGCCGCCAACTCATAAACCGAAGCCTCGGGCGGCCGATCAGCGGGACAGGGAGCCTTCCAAGCTCAAGCGCTCGTACTCCTCGCCCGACATCACCCAGGCCATTCAGGAGGAAGAGAAAAAGAAAATCACCGTCACCCCAGCCGTCAATCGCGAGAACAAGTATGTCTCCGGCCAGGTGTCCCCTGCAAACCACTCCGTTGGTTTAGTCGGCCTCAGCTTAAGAGGCTGTGATTCTAGTGGCGTATCTAAAAAAAACCCACAAAGTGAATATTAGCTTTGGCCAGAGCACAGCCGCATCCTCAGTTCAAATTAAACTTCTCCGGTGTGGATCGGAGGGCGCTTTTAATCAAGAGAGGGAGAACTCCGGTTTTCAGCACTTGACGGAAACAACGAAGGCTGAGCTTAGAATCAGGTGGAGCTTATGTAAACAGGAGATAAGCATGTCGGAAGAGGGTGGGCTCACTCTTCTTTCCAGTGTTTTGGGGAGCCGCAGTAGGGAATGGGATATTGTGGCGAAAGCCGTCTCAGCTCTTTTGAAGGAGAAAGGCAGGGTAAAAATATTTTAAATTAAAAATAAAACCAGCATGGGGCCGAAATCTGTGTGAGCAGGCACCGTCACCACTAAGCCCACCCCCTTTCCTTCCAGGCCGGTAAGCTACTCGAAAGCTGAAATCTCCAGGCTTTCTGCCTCTCAGATCCGCAACCTCAACCCGGTCTTTGGAGGGATGGGACCAGCCCTAACGGGCCTCCGTAATCTGGGCAACACCTGCTACATGAACTCGGTCTTACAGTGCCTGTGCAATGCCCCACACCTCGCTGATTACTTCAACCGAAGCTACTACCAAGACGACATCAACAGGTGACGAGTTTCTGTTCCTTAAGGAGAGGGAGGTGGCCACCCTTAAACCACACCCAAGCGCAAAAGGTGTGACGGCAGCCTGTGTAACTGTAACACATCCTCTTGATTCACTGCCCTCCTCTTCCACCTTTTCCCCATCAGCCAGCAGCTGCTGAGCGTCTCCCGTTCAGGCAGGGTCCTGCGTACCTTCTCCTGGCTTGTGGCTTACTTGCTTTGGGCAGATGTGTCCCAAATTCACATGAGAATAATGTTTCACTGAAACCTTCAAGGCGTGGTTAGGACAGCAGCTACATTGGAATACTCTGTGCCTCCCTCATCTGAGCAGAGGCATCGTCACTGGCACCTCCAGGAAGGGCACCTAATGCCGCATCACTTACCGTGAATTCAAGCGATTCCAGGTTGTAACATTAATGGGCAAAGAGTCAGAGAACAATTTGTCACTCAGGGTGAGACAGAGAGCAAGCGTATTGTGGGAAGCGGAGTATCATCAGCTGTTCAACACGCAACTCTTTTGGAACAGCAGACCTAAGAGCAAACAGAGCAGATCTCTGGGGATGAGTTTTGCATGTTCTGGGTGCTGCTACCGAAAATGTCCTCCTTGGTGTCTGAACAAGCCTCACCTCTGTGCAGAAGGGTTCCGGATTTCCAGACGGGCAGGTGGATTCAGGGTCTCTGTGTCAATCGGTTCTCAGATCCTTCTTCTGCCCCGCTAAATCCATGTTCTGCCTTGCAGAAAAAAATCAGAGGCACCACCAGGAGATCGGAGCTAGGGAGGTTGCAACATTCTGCTGAAACGTTTTGTTTCGGTTTCTCGTTTTCACTTTCACGCACTTAGCGGTTTGTTTTAATTGCAGGTCAAACATCTTGGGGCATAAAGGCGAAGTGGCCGAGGAGTTTGGCATCATTATGAAGGCTCTCTGGACTGGCCAGTACAGATACATCAGCCCCAAAGACTTCAAAATGACCATCGGGAAGATCAATGACCAGTTTGCAGGCTACAGCCAGCAAGATTCCCAGGAAATGCTGCTGTTCTTAATGGATGGCCTCCACGAAGATTTGAACAAAGTAAGTCCCGTCTCAGGTCCCGCCGGTCACGGGGAAGGGGCGGAGTGGCGACATTGCTTCCTGTGCTGCATGCATCTAGAGCGCATGCACCCGTCAACAGGGGCTCTGTACATGCCAAACAGGATCCTTTTAGTAATGAGGAGCGCGTTGACTGAAAGTCGCGGTTGATGTTTTGGCAGGCAGGTGTAGGTCATCTGAGAGCAATGCGGAAAAGAAGCCCGAACATGGTACATCTAAAGCAGGCAGTTCTCAGGAATGAAGGCCCAGTGTTCTGTTGTGGCGTTAAAGCAAGTAGAACATCAAAACTCATTGCGTAATCAACCAGAATTCTGCATCAAGCCCTTGGTCACAGATCAGTGGGATTTGCAAATAAATACATCGAGACGGCTGCAAGTCATACCTTCCTCCTGGTTACTTCAGGCCCTCTTCCTCTTTTGTCTCCAACCCCTTTTTTCCTACCCCATCAAAAGCCTGATATTCTGGGACCATTGATAAGAATGGAAGGACATGGTATAAAAATTGCCCACAAAGTTGCAGTGTCCTTTCATCTAGCTTTGAAAACCATGCCAAATAGAAGAATGAAGTACCAGCTGTATAAATGTGTCTTCTTTATTGTTTTGACTAGACAGGTTTGAATGATTTTACTTTTCTTATAATTGGATATTATTACCATGAGCTCCTTTGTCTCACTGTGCTGCTTAGAAAGCGCTCTCTCTGGGTGATTTACAAAATAATTGTACAGGCGACAGATTGTCGTTGCCCACACACACAAGCGCGCCCACCTGCACACAAACACACAGCTGGATTCTTAGTTTACCAATCTAAGAAGGATGGAAGGCTGAGTCAACCTTGAGCCAGCTATCTGGGCCCAGTAGGGTCAAACACAGGTCATGAGCCGAGGCTCCTTGGCAGTTCTGTCTGGCTTTTCTCTCTCTCTCTGGAAATGCTATATGGCATGTGCATGAAGGATACATTGCACAGACGCACCAGCTGAGCACACTGCTATGATAAAGATAGGTTGGAAAGGATTAGCAAAGGCCGTGAAGTCAGTGAGAGCCACACTGTCAAGAAATGAAATCTCTTTGAACCAGGTATCGACAGAATCCCCTCCTGTTGAGTTCATTGAGAATAGAGGGTGCCCCCTCCAGTGGTGGGGTCACCATGGCTCTGCTAGTGGTGTGAGATTGTAAAGAGGGAATAGAGGATCCTCCTTGGATCCACCCCTGGGAAAGGTCAAATTTTGTTCATTCTGTGAAGCCCAGACAGTGGCTGTATGTGTCAGACGGTCATCCTAAGGTCAGAGAGATATATCATCTTAGGCCATTGGACATTATCTATTCAAATATTTGCTTAGTAATAAACACAAGACCAGGCATCAGGAACATCTGCACAAATTTACTTTTCAGCTGGAAATTAGCCCCCAGTTAATAGGCTACCTGTAAAATAGCTTGTATATCACTTAGAACTGCCTTTGAGTCTTTTTTCCCCTTTCCCCCTTTCTGTCTTTACCAATACGATGATGTCATCTTAGAGAGTAAGTAAACTGCAGCTTCCTTATTATTCATCTTGTGTTGGGTGCATTTTGGCCATGTTGCTGTGAGCGTGATAGAAAGAGCGTCTGTTTCATTCTCAACCCCCAGTGTAACAAGCCCAAGGCGATGGAAAGGAGACTTCATTGGTGTTCCTTTGGTCTCGAAGGTCCATTAGCCAGGCTGCATAATAATAAGCAGAGGAAATGGGGTTGTCGCCTGCATGCCCGTTGTGTCCCTCTGTCCTTCCATAGACGCACGGTAGTGTCCTTGACCGTAAAACGTACAGCCGCGGTTAAAACGCCTGGCTTTCCCACTTGCAGGCTGACAACAGGAAGCGTTACAAAGAAGAAAACAACGACCAGCTGGAAGATTCCAAAGCGGCGGACCTGGCCTGGCAGAAACACAAGCAGCTCAACGAATCGATCATTGTCGCCCTTTTCCAAGGCCAGTTCAAATCCACTGTGCAGTGTCTGACGTGTCACAAGAAGTCCCGTACCTTTGAGGCTTTTATGTATCTGTCCCTTCCGCTTGCCTCCACGAGTAAATGCACCTTGCAGGTGAGCTGGGCGAACACATCCATGCGTTCTTGTGTTTTCAGACTTGGTTCTCCCGGAAAAAAAAACGAGATCGTCTCTGGAATCTCAAAAGATGGCCAGGTTGTTGTTGTTGTTGGGTTTGTTTGTTTGTTTCAGCTTCAGATTACAAGTTCGCACCTGCCCCAGTAGAAGTGAATATTAGAAATGCAGTGCATGGAGATTGCGTTTGGTTCTGAGTAGTGGGTTCCTTGCCTCAGCAGGAACCAACAGGACACTGTTGCCAGCAGGAAGCAACAGTGTCCTGAAGATATGCGCAGAAATGTTTTAAGCCCTGTGAAATGTGCGGCTCGCCCTAGCTTTGGATACAGTGACACCCACCCCCACCCCCTGCCGCCTATCGCAGGGGTTAGGGACCCAACCCAGCCCAAAATAATTGAAAATTTGCAATATGCAGGTGCAGGTTGGGTTGGGCCGGGGGGGGGGGTTGTACTTACTCCCAGCCTGGCACTGCCCCGAACGGGCCTGCAAGGGCCTTCCAGGGCCTTCTGGAGGCCCCCAAAAGGACCTCCCTTCGAACCAGAAGTGACTTCCGGTTCACAGGGAAGCCATTCCCCCCCCCTTACCCCAGGAGGCCTTTTTTCGTATACTGCGGTCCCGCAGTATAGTGGGACCGCAGTATATGAACCGCAAACGTGCAGGGGACCAGTGTATTTGGATTCAAAAACGTGGTTTGCTCTATTTTGTCTAGGAATGCCTTAGATTATTCTCCAAAGAAGAAAAACTGACCGATAACAATAAGTTTTACTGTAGCCATTGCAAAACCCGAAGAGACTCGTTGAAAAAAATAGAAATCTGGAAGTTGCCTCCCGTTCTTCTAGTGCACTTGAAGAGGTGAGTGTCAAGAGGACCACCGTTCCTGGCCATCCGGGAGATTCAGTTGTCTTGGGGGGGGGGGGGAGGGCACGACTTCAGAACAAAAGTCACATCACAGGAATGCTGTGCTCCACCTGGAGAAGGGCAGAAGACCTTGGATGGATGGCTGCTCCACCTGGCCGGTCCACTACCCCACGTCCTCAGCTTCAGGTTTAGAAAGCTAGGCCCAGGAGCCCTTCACGGCACCCTGCTTTTTGCCCACAGGGGCTGCCCCACCTCTCCTCTCTCTCTCTCTCTCTCTCTCTCTCTCTCTCTCTCTCTCTCTCTGCGGCCATGTGGCACTTGGGGGAAAGAGGCCATGCTTGAATCGCCACCGGCCGGCCTGCTCCCATACCGGGGTCGATTCTTGGCCAGTTGCGTTGGTTGTGCCGATCTTCGGAAGCCCTCAAGGCGAACCCGGTTTCCCAAAACCACCACCACCAGCAGGAGCAGCTTTGAGTCCCCCTGATTCCCATAGCCTGCTGCGAAGGGGCCACACTTGGAGGAGATGATTCCCCCCACCCCCACCCCCAAAAAAGGTCAGCTGAAAAACCCTTGATAATGAGGGCATTCGTATGTGGCATATTGAGACAGACTGCACAGCGCGAAGACTGCAGTGAGGTGACACTTGGGGGGGATGCAACAGGAAGTATGTTGCTGAAAACGTGTGTTGGCCATGTTTTCACACCCTATTTCATCATAACCGTCCATATTCTTGTGGCTATTTAAAAAACAGCGTTTTTCACTGCTGAGGCGCTCTCAGAGCCAGGAATAGCTAACCCTTGACCCCTTTTCCTCCCGCCTAGATTTTCCTACGATGGACGGTGGAAGCAAAAGCTTCAGACCTCCGTGGATTTCCCTCTAGAAAGCCTTGACCTGTCACAGTACGTTATCGGCCCAAAGAGCAACTCCAAGAGATACAACCTCTTTGCAGTGTCTGTAAGTATCTGTGGCCAATATCTGTCAGTATCTCTGCCCTTTTCCCTGTACCGAACATCAGCTGGAGCTCCAGGTGCAAATGGGGCACTATCTAGTACCCACCTTTTGTCCTTCTGGATATTATTTTGTGGAGCTCAGGACAGCCAGGGGTGGGGGGGTGGGGGGTGAGGAGCGGAATCGCAGAGAACGGTATGCGTTTTCCTAACTGCATTGTTGTTCTCTGCAGAACCATTACGGAGGGTTGGACGGTGGGCACTACACGGCTTACTGCAAAAACGCTGCCAAACAGCGGTGGTATAAGTTTGATGACCACGAAGTCTCCGAGATCTCTGCGTCGTCTGTGAAATCCTCAGCGGCGTATATCCTCTTCTACACCTCTTTTGAGCAGCGAGCGCCCGATACAGCCACATAAAGGACACCTTTGAAAAATACGGGTTTCCTTTTATAAATGCATCCCGAGTGGCTGAGCTGGGATGAGTTTCGGGTCCTTGGATGACTGAGGCCCTGGCTGCAGCCGTTTCTCTTCTGGAAATGAGTCTCTTAGTGCTATTGCTTAAATCTGAAAACCAAATGGTTAACTCAGCTGCTTAATACAGAAAAAAATTGTTTCAAACCAACTTTGCTTTTAGTAACGCTCCAGAATTATAAATCTAGCCTAGTCCAGTTAAAGCCACTAACACTGGGTTTATGATTTCCTAAAACTGAAGGCATATATTTTATTTTCTCTCCCACATTTATGGCCTTTTCACACTGACCTTAAGCTTGATTCTACTGTGAATATCTTAGAACGATGTAAACAGGAATGTATGTGTACATATTGACTGCAGACTTGCACATCCAAAATATGTATATAATAAAGATACATGGTCCCTCGGGAAACTGCTAGTATGGCAAAAGTTGCTTTGTTGGAAATGCTTTCACTCTTACGTCTAGAGAAGAGCACAGCTGTATCTCCCCCGCTTGGAGCAATTAGCTCTGTCTCCACTAAAATATGGCCAACAGGACCAAGCTTTTCCTTTTTAATTTTTTAATATAAACATTTAATGTACTCATGTATTTTTTAAAAAACTTACTGAAACAAGTAATTATTTGAAAATATAATGGCCTGTTAAATATTTTCTTTGTCTGTGTTGGACTCAGGGATCTGGCGTTAGTTACCTTTCTCTCCACAACTGCCCCCTGCTTTAGCCGAGGCTCGGACACTACTTCATACCCTGTTCTCTGTGGTTTCAGTCATGCAGGCCGAAGCTAGTTTACCCCCCCCCCAAAAAAAAGCCTCCACTCGGCTCACATGCGCCAGGTGCACGGTCCCTCAAAGCCACCTGGTTGGACGAGCCATGCCTTGCGTGTTCATGTAATGCAAGTATTTTATATACAGTACATGTGTGTGTATATATGCTTGTTTACATAAAACAGAGTGACTATATAACACATGGGTATATATTCAATATGTATTTAACACATGGTACATGGTACTATGTAGGTACAGTGGGGCGTGGTGGTTCAGCGGACTAAGGGTCCAAAACTGTTGACTGCAAAGTCAGCAGCTCGGTGGTTCAAATCCCGGCTGCCATGCAGCAGAGCGAGCTCCCGCTGATAACCCCGGCTCCTGCCAACCTAGCAGTTCGAAAGCATAAATGCAAGTAGACAAATAGGTACCGCTGTAAAAAAAAGTGGGAAGGTTTCCTTGCAACCATGCCAGCCATGTGGCTGTGGACTTGTACAACACTGGCTCTTCGGCTTGAATACAGAGATGAGCACCACCCCTAGAGTCAGACATGACTAACACGCGTGAACAAGGGGGACCTTTACCTTTTATATAGCTATATGTACATAGTCTTTTATATATGTGTGTGAATGTATGTATTGGTCTACAATGTGTATTTATATAGACATGCCTGCACACACACACACACACACACACACACACACACACACACACACACACACACACACACAGAGCTACAAATACTTCTGTACAGTATATGCCTTTTCTTTCAGATACTCACACAGAGAATTTGCATACAAACAGGCAGGAAGAGAGAGAGAGAGAGATCACCATTAATATGGGCTGCCGTCAGATAGAAAATGGCCGTCTCAGTTCTTCCGTACCTTGATGCACAGCATGTGAGCGATAGGATGGATTATCTTGGGTTTCCTAAAACGAAGCACTCCAGTACCAGCTGCCTGGGAAGGATTTATTTACCCTTGAGGTGTCCTACATTCCGAGGATGCTTATTGAAAAGGTTGTTTTGCAATCGGCATCCTATATTTTCAACCAAGAAAGAAGCTATGCTAAATCGCTACGCCACGTCCAAGGAGCAAGCTGGAGGGAAGGCAGCCGTCCTCCTTTGGAGCCTCCTTGGCTGTCGTGAGAACCGTTGGCAGACCGTGGCACCACGTCTGGGCGGCGGGGCTCCCCTAGCCGTTGTAGTTTTTCACGGGCATCGAGAACGTTTGACTGCTGTAGAACAGGAGATAAGCCGCAGACGTCTGCACCTCAGGTTCGGTAATCTCACTGATCCGAGAGTCGTCAAAGTTGTACCAGCTTTGAGTGAGTGTGTGTTTGCAGAACGCTGTATAGTGGCCACCGTCGAGGTCTCCAAAATGATTCTGCAACAACAACAGCAGCAGCAGCAGCGGCAGTCAAGGAAAGTTCCTCAGCACAATTCCAGCTTTTTCTTCATTCCATTTCTCCCTGTCCCTTTGGGTGAGGAGCAAAAGATGCCTGGCCTACCCTTCCCTCCTCCCAGCAAACCTACAGGATTTAGGGTAGTGAGGGAGAACTTTTTAGAGATCGAGTGCCCAAACTGCAGTTCAAAACCCACTTATTTGTTTGCAAAGTGCCAATATGGCAATTTAACCTGAATACAGTAGTACCCCAGGTTACAAGTGTTTTGGGTGCCACCCTTTGGGAAAGCAAGGATCAAAGAGCAGGGGTGCTACCCTTTGGGAAAGTGAAGATGGAAGAGCAGGGTTCGCTGTGGCCGCAGGAAATTCAAAAACCTGCTCTTCGATCCGTGCTTTCCCAAAGAGTAGCACCCCATCCACCTCTTTGCCCTGGGCATAGAGCTGGTTGTGGTGCTACACCATCAGGAAAGCCAGGGGGAGCAATGGCGGCTTGTAGGCTCGTTCGTAGCCCCAGTTTATTCACTGGCCACACCGCTTTTGGGATGCCCAGAGCAGCATGGCTGGAAAGTAAACTGGGGCTACAAACGAGCCCACAAGCCGCTGCCTCCCCTTCGCCTGGCTCTCTGCACGGAGCACAGTGGCGTGCTCTGAGTGAAGTGCCGTGGCTCTGAAGGGGCGATGTCGCATGCCTACAGAAAGGGCTCCGTGTGCCACCTTTGGCACCCGTGCCATAGATGGTGTCAACACTGATTTATGGTTTCCCCTTGTTTCGTTGCAGCCACCGTTAAAAGCGGGTTTCCCGGGATTGTTTTGGGATGCACAACCCAAGAGAACTGCAAGTGAGAACGGGACCCAAAGTAAATTGGTCCGTTATAGGTTTTTACAGCCATTTAGTTCCCAACAGGTGGCTCCCTAAATGTTTATTCGTTAGGTTTTTATATCACCCATCTAGCTGCAAGGCAAATGGAATCCCCGGCCACTACAAAAGAGGGAAAGGCACACCTCGGTTCAGGCCTCTGGGATGCTCTCTAGAAACGACACAGCGAAATGACTTCCTACGTCACCTACCACCACTGCAAACAAGCTGTATTTGGGATTCTTCCGAAAGAGAGGGTAGATGTAAGGAGACAAATCCAGGTTATTTAATGGATAGTAGATGTCAGTGGTCAGTTTCTTTTTGTAGCTGCCTTGACAGTCAAACCTGAAAGTAATTTAAGACATTTGTAAATACTTTGTAACACTATTTTTGGGAGTTGTCTTAATTGTTCTAGGCCGCCTTAGGTCCTTTTAAGGAGAAAGGCAAGGTAAAAAAATATATTTTAAATAATTGGAATTTATCTTGCTGTAGTGAGACCATTCGGATTCATAGGGTAGGAATGTTTCCCCCCCCCCCAGGGTTTTCTGAAATGCTGTACAAATAACATACTGGACTATTGATGGCATTTTATTTACAATTGTTTTGTTTTGCCTGTGCTTGGCATGCCACAACAAAATAAATTTTATGTTTTTGTATTGGAGAAGCTTAGGTGGCCTCTGGCCACTTATGGCCAGACAAATTCCTTTACCATAAACAGAACAAGCCCCCCCCCAAAAAAAACAGTGTTAGAACAAAATGCAGTGGAACCCCTGAGCAATGCAAGGAGGCAGATGGAGAGAAAAAAAAACTCTGGTCCCAAGCCATTCCTCTCATTGTTGAGAAGGACACAGTTACAGACCAAATGGCAATCTTGGCATTCCGTCCCAAATAATATTGAGACCTTGCACCCAATTAGCTTTGGGAATTCATAGTCCGTGTCCCCCGTCCCCCTTTTGATATTAAACAACTTGCCAATGCCAGCAAGAAAGATGGGTACCTCTTTAAATGGAAAATAACCATCTTGGGTGCCTTGGCTATACTGGCTTTCACAGCCGCGTCGGTCTTCATTCCACACGAGGAGCAGTTGATTTGGTTGTTCCAAGTCAGGACATCTTGCTGAAAGAAACACTCAAGGCATTCCTGGGACACACAGAGGTGAGTTCTTTTAGTTACAGCCGCCAACCTGCTTGGTTATCCACTTGGCGTTCACCGCAGTGGTACAAACAGGGAAGCCGCCAAATGCATTGCATTGGGGTTTTTTAGGTGCACAATTGCCACCTAAGTGACCAGCTAATGCTACTCTGTCCTAACCTTTTTGTATCCTCAGGACTGTCGTCCCCTTACAAGGGTACGATGGCCCAGCTGTGTTTCAGTTGGCTATTTGGAAAGAAGCCATTTCCAATCCGGATCAGGAGAGCTGTTTCATGTCCAACTATAGGATCCACCAAGAGTTGGTTCCATAACATTGGGGCCTACTGCTGAGAAGGCTCTATTTCACATAGCAGACTAGCGATCCTCCCTTGGGGTGGCCTGGAGCATTTTAGATTCCGATGCCCTAATGGGCATAATTTTTAAGAAGCTAAGTTTGGATGAAAACTTTTCAAGGCAGCGTGGCTGAGTTACCAAACAAAATATTTAGCCAGGACCACTGGAACAGGAACTACCAGCACAAAGAAGGCTCGTCTATATTACTCTGATTTCTCGACTTCTGTCATTTCCATGGGCTTGCACATAGAATTTGGAGCATACGTGCCGTATCAAGAATGCTAGGGCCTGTCTTCAGTTTGAAAGCCATGGGCAAGTTTGATCATCTGGCGGTATCAAAACCATCAGACAAATTTAACAAAAAGATCTGCACATATTATAAAGTCATGAAGTTGGAAAGGGCCTCTAACCTCCCTGCTGGGCTCAATTTGCATTTGTAGGAATTGTATCCTATGAAGACAAATCAAAGGATATCTTCCAGGTGACTGTCTAAAAATTTCTCTTGAAGATCTCCCAACATTGAAGCACTCCCCACCTCTAGAGGACTTTGGTTCCGTTCTCGTACTGCTCTAACAATTAGGAAGTTTTTCCCCCAATAGTCAACTGAAATCTGGCTTTCCCTGTCCTCATATATATATTAGAGAAAAATATTTGTATCTAAGGCACTTCCTTCTTCAATATGACTCCTTGTTACCACCATTTTTACAACAAGAGTCTGTGCACACCAGCCTGATGGCATCTGACCTCTTCCCACTCCGTGGAGACCTGGAAGAATTTCAGCACTAGTGCTAGGGGACAGCTCCCGGGTGTCACTCGTTGAATTTAACACTGGTTCCTTGTGTATGGCCGGAAAACAATGAAGATGGATGAAAACGAGGCCTTTTCTTTCCACTAAATATATATACTGCATATAGTGACAGAAACAATAAGTTTAACTTCCTCCCATCCCACTCCCCTATCACTACTAGAACGTACATTGAAGAGTAGAGATAGCATGGATTTATTTCTAGCCCCGATTAAATCCCACAAGGCAGGTGCCCCGTTAATTCGAAGCATGCTACTTGTGCATTCAATTGAAGTTCCACATCCACAACTCAAATCCAGACCCAAATTTGCAACATTCACTTGCATCCTTGCTTCCCAACCTCAGGGTGCAAAAATGCTTACTGCTGCCCAAGTGACGGGACAGAACTCCAGGGAGCTTTTCCACTCATCAGGAGGAAGTCCGTACCTCCAGGGAGCACTCTGTTTCATAAGGGATGGGGAGGGACAATACGGTGAAGATCTCGGTTTTGTAAGTGGTGGTTTGACATTCTATACACATGACGTCGTAACTAAGGTGTCCTTCAAAAAGCCGGGTGATGATGGAGGACTCGCCGACACAACTCCGGGATTCCCAAGAGCTTGAGGAGGTCCCGGGGTTTCTTCTCTTGCTGGTCTGTCAAAGACAAAAAAAAGTCACACCACAAGGAACATGGACCCCTAATTCCTTTCTCCTTTTGAGAATCCTCCAGTTATCGCAAGAGGCCGACAACATTCAGCTTTCCACCTAGGCAAGATGGTGAACATCAAACCCAACTGAACTAAGGAAAGTGGAGAGATCTGGTGGGCAGGAGAGGCAGCGCTGACTTAGTGGAGGATACAGTCAGGGACAGATCAGGCCGACAAATATTGAAATAGCACAGAAACTGGCAAGAAAGGGGAAGAGGGTTAGGGAGAAAGAAAGACCATATGTAGCCATCCACCAGTGAGGTGGGGCTCCTAGGTTGGAAAACCAAACCCCTCGAGTTGTTCTCATTAATACTCAGTATCTGATAGTGTAAGATGATGATCCATACGCGGAGACAATGACAGCGATTGAGTTTGACTTGGGGAAATAAAGAAACTGTCTTTGGTTGAGCCAAACTCTTGATCTGCCGCGTCCAGTATTGCTCACACCGACTGGACAGGAAAGGTACTCCAGGGTTCCTAAAGCATGTTTCTTTTCAATTAAGTCATTCACATATTTTAGTAAAGATTTCCAGGTTTAGGAAATGATGCTTTAGGAAATAATCTAGATTGTTGGTCTCTTATTTTTTAGGATGGAATTGGGAGACTAAATGTAACCCTGCTAAATTGTTTAAATGTGTGTGTGTGTTGTGTCATTACAGTTGTGACCGGCTCTTCGTGACCCCGTGTCCATGGAATTTTCTTGGCAGGAGTACTGGAGTGGCTTGCTAGTTCCTACTCCAGGCGCCTACAGCACCTGGTATTCCCTGGTGGTCTCTCATCCAAGTACTAACCAGAGCCGACCCTGCTTAGCTTCCGAAATCAAGCGAGATCGGATGTGCTTAGGGCATCTAGGCAGCTTAATTGTTTAAATAGCTGCTGCCTAAGGTGGTTAATTAATTAATAGGTAAGAGTACAAAGTGTGTTACTATGTTATGTTAAGGTTTCTATTGTCTTTTTTCCTTTTGTTAATAAAATTATTGGGGGGGTGGGAGAGAAAGGAAGAAAAAAGGTACTCTGGGATTCCAAGCAGAATTAGTCAACTCTACTTGCAACGCCTGAGACTTGAGTCTGTGAGTGTGTGTTCCATCCCTGAGCTGTCTTATCTGCACACGTACAGGTATGTGGTGTGTGCCCCAGCCAAACACAATACAAAAATGCTCAAGGGTACCTCGTACTCCCATCCTATTGTCCAGCCTGACCGCATAAGGACTCACCTTCTTGAGGGCTTCATGTAGCTCGTTCAATACATAGATCAGAAATTCCTGAGCATCCTGCTGGGTCTTTTTGATGAAGGCCGGGTATCGTTCCCCGAGGACCAACCGAAACACCTCTGGCGACACACAGTCAAAGTCCCCAAGCCACATGTCATTCAGTAAGTACGCAAAAGCAGTTGCAATCTCGCCGTTCTCCCTTCCGGGTGAAAAGATGAAGATGATGGTTCTGAACAAGCCAAGTAATCCAAGGCGGTCCTTTCAACCCCAGAGTTAAGAGGCCCACTCAGCCACGCCAAGTTCTCTTTTTCTCGTTCCTGCACTGCTTTCCATCTTCAGCTCTAGCTAGTGCCTGAGCTCCAGAGGTCAACTGTGTTCCCCTGGGGTTGTTGAAGGGTCCATCTCTACAGCATTATTCCCCACCCAAAAAAAAAAAATTATAGACAGACAGACGATATAGATAGATAGATAGATAGATAGATAGATAGATAGATAGATAGATAGATAGATAGATAGATAGATAGATAGATAGAAAACTGAGCCAATATGTGCTTTTGTTCTCCATCTGCACACATTTTATACCTAAGGTGCCATTAAATTAGGATCAGGCAATATGACCCAGGAGCTGATCTTGGCTTATGCCTCCTCAAGATCCAGCATAGGCCATGGTGGCAGATTAACAATGATCAGCAACTGGCTGAAAATATGACTGGCCCATTCAGTCTAGGAGTCATCCTGGAGTCCCTCCAAAACCTCACAGTGTTAGGAAACATTGGCAGCAAGCCAGCCAATAATACACCCAACTGCATCTGGGGGGGGGGTCACAAGGCAGACCACTTACTTGCTGAGAGAGGCAACGTACTTCCCAGACAGAAAATATTCCACCAAAGGAGAGACGCTGCAGAGGCACTGGATCACGGCATTCATGTAACACGTGTTGCCAAGGTTCCTCAGGCCCGTCAGCCCCTGGCATTGTGGGTTGGTCTCCTCTCTTGACTCGTCGTCCACGGGCTCCTCTGGTGCCTCCAAGGGAAGGACCCCCTTGCTGTATTGCGTTTGCCCCAATGCGGACAAAGAAATATTACGTCACAAAAATGGCAGGTTTGAAATGTTACCATCTCGATCCACCTGGGCAGGTCAGTAGAGTTGACTTCCGAACCAGTATCCCTACGACTGCTGTGGGCGCCACCCCCTGTATCTATCTATGCATGGAAAAGATCAGGGATGCTTTCACTCAGCCCCCAATCTCCCTGAAAAGAATTGGGACTCAGGATTCCAATCAGGATGTGACCCCAGGCACGTTGCAGCTCAGGTGGAGCCATGTGAAAATCAAACCCACGCAACAGAGAAGAACGAGGAGACCAAGGCCAATGTCAGGGCTCCATCTATAAAGACAGATGGCCAATGTTTTCTATGACAGAAATGTCAAACATGTTTACCTTCTTCGGCCTGTTTGGTAGCACAAGACCCAGTTCCCGAACCGAAGAAATGCAAGGATTTCTCCACGCCCCTCACTTTCTAACCCTCCACCAAGACATAGGAACACCAAGAGATGCTTAAAAGAAACTCACAGAAGATAATATATGCTGAAGTCATCCGGCATCTTTGTTGACCTGGAAGCCATCTGCTGGCTTGCGAGGAGACCAAGCGGTACTCTGACTTAAACCTGAAGGAGAGACAGTTCACCACCTCCTCTTCATCTTGAGGCTCGCCTTCTTCTGCTTCCTTGCACAAGCACAGGGGTTCATCTTACACAGGCTCAGAGGACCCCAAACGCACGGGCTTGGATGCCTTGGGGTGGTGGTGGTGGTGGTGATGGTGGAGGCACTCTTGGCACTTGCTGCTCACTGGGATTCCAGAAGGACTTTTTTTCTGCCATCATAAGTGCATTCTGTCATGTTGCTAGGCAACAGCATGGGGATTCTTCCCACAAGACACACAGGAGTTCTGGTACTTCAGTCTCTTTGGAGAAGACCCCAGTCAGCTGCCATTCCACGGGTTGCATCCACTGCTCCAATAACATTTTCCTCACAATCCTTTGAATTCAGCACTGAGAGTTTTCAAGATTCCTGCCCTGTTGCTTGGGCTCTTCCTGGCCTCAAATAGTTTGATCGGCACCTACTTGTGAATTGTGGGGTAAATATCAAGGTCCAAACTTGAAAAGCAGCCCTGCCTCAGATGCGCCCTGAGTGTAACCTTTGGGACAAGCAAAGCAAGCATGTTCCTATAATCTTCCACCAGTAATTTCTGCTAGAGACTGGCAAGTCTCTGTCAGCACATTTCAAAGATATTATTTTCTATTCTGCAGGGCTATGCAGAAATAGTACAATAGTAAAGAACAAAGCGTCTATAGAAAGGTGATTGTCACAAATGAAACACCTTACGGAGAATCTGCAAGGCTTCATATTTGCAAGGGAAACAAAGAGAAGCATTGCCACATTTAAGATCAGCAGCGGGAGACCCTGGGACCAAATCCCCCACCCTCCCGAGAAATATCACACGAACAAGACCTGTGTGCGTACCAATTCAGGAGATGTGTTGGACGCCAGAAGCAGTGCACTCCAAATGATTCTCAACAAATCACATTCGTTTTTATCCACCCGGAGTCAAATCAAATGAAATAAGCAAGGTGGCTCAGTGGTCTAAACAAGAATAAATTTATTTGGGATTGCTTAAAGATTTATTGATATACAAAATGTATACATTTTTTATATCTTTAATACACTAGACCTTCTCTTCCCCAATGACATAAACCACCATTTAAACAGCTATTGTGTTCGTGCCTTAACGTCTGTATCTATAAGATACACTACAGATTTTTTTAAAAAAAGAATTAATTACTGGGCGTTTATGATGCCTTTCAATTAAGAATTACAATCCGTACCTACGTAACAAACAAACAAATGAAAAAAGAGTTGCAGCATGAAACTTCAGTTGGACAAGAGGTTGTTGTTGAACAGTCCACAGATCTGGGACAGGTACATGACATTTTAATGGCATAAAAGTCGCATTGCAATCTCCCTTACATGACTCAAAGTAAATCCAAACCAACTTTTGTTTTCTTTTAAATAAGTTCCATATATAACATTAAAAAGTGTTTTCACACAAATATTAAATAGAACTCAGGGTGGGGCCCTCCGATGTGACTTTGGGTGATGCAGGACGGATCGCCCCAGGCCACTGCGAGAAGACCCTGGGCTCCCCGAGAGGCACAAGCTCTGTAGAGATGCTTCTTGGACCAGCATTACTTGTGACCGAAATGGTGGCCACACCATGATTGCCCCCGTGCTGAATCTCACATCTCTCGGTCAGGGGGTGGGGGTGGGGGCTCCAGACGTTTCTCAAGCAGCAGGGAGAAGGAACCGTGCGATGCCAAGCCCTCCCAATCCTGCCAAGGGGTGGCGCCAGAAAAGGCCCTAAGGAGTTCGCCTGTACATTCAGCATTCACAGAGTGGTTGTGGGACATCTTTGGAAAGGCAAGGCTCCTGAAGCAGTTGCTACGTAACCAAAGCAAACATAAAACAACAGCGATTACCCACCCACCCATCCCATCCCTGCTCCGTTATACAAGGAAACTTCATATCCAAGACCATCTCTCTCTCTCTCCAATTTCGTTCCATCGTTCAAATGTGAATAAGCCGCACCCCACACTGCCCCTGCACCATTGCAGCTTTATGACCAGTCGGCAGCGACTTAATAAAAGTGAAATGTATCTTCTCTTTCTTTCTTTCTTTCTTTCTTTCTTTCTTTCTTTCTTTCTTTCTTTCTTTCTTTCTTTCTTTCTTTCTTCTTCTTTTCCTAAAATTATTTCATTATTCATAATCCACCCCACGAGAACGGGCTCCATACTTGTGAAGATGAATCCTGATGCAGGAAACCAATGTTGACACCTTTTGCTCAGGACCGACTGCGCCTGCTCTCTCCAACTCGGCGGGGTTGGCTTGAAAGGCGGACCCAGCAGGCTGGATCCACTGAGCCACCTCTGATGCGCGTGGCCCTGACACGAGCGAGCGTTATCTAAAACACCCTGAAACGGTCAAGGACTCCTTCAGCCTCTGAGGAAAGGGGTGGGCCGGCGGGGCCTTCCCGTTCCTTTTTAGCCACAGGGCAGAAACCAGCTGCCGAAAAGCTCAGGATGCAACCTGCCTTAAAACCATTAAAAAACCCAACATCGTTTGGTACAGGTAGACAAGAAGTAAGAACATATTGCACTACAGGGTTAAAGCGAGGGGGAGATTCCCCCCACCATGAACCAAGATAAAAGGTAACGTGGCATTTCTGCTAAAATGCCTTCTTTTTAAAAAATGCTCTTTCATCAAAACTTAATTCCATTTTGGCTTTTTAAAAAAGAATGGCGGCTTCTCTTCCCAGCCCACCCCAGCCTCCCATCTCTCTCTCCGCCCGATCTTATCTGGGCCGATTTACTGTCCCCAAACCGCCCAAACCTTGTGGGTCCTCCTTCGTGGGGCCTTTTGCGTTCCTCATTGGTTTGTTCCAACGAAGCCGCCTATCATGGAAGGAGAAGGGCAAAAGGACCAGCCCTGCAACTGCTGAAGACCTGAGAGGAGCGTCCATCGCTACAGCATCAAGTGGCCGGAACTGGCACTGGCAGACTCTTTTGTGCAACTCCCAGGCTGAATGGTCAGTTCTGGAGAATCGTCTTGAGGCAGTAGGATTTTGTCGGGTGTGTAGTCATTCCTTTTCAAATCTGGCAGAACAGAAAAACAAAAACCACAAAATGCTAGAGCACCCATTCGGATTGATTGTTCAGGTCCTCAGGCTTGTCCCGAGGAAAATAAACGGAAGAGACCATGTAAGTTGTGTTGCTGTTCTTTAGAACTTACTTTGGCTGTTTTTGCAACCCAAACTTTTAATGAATCTGAATGGTACACAGCATCCAACCCTACAGAGGAGCACAGTCATCAATGACCTCAGTTTGCCAAAAGACTAGGGAGGGCTCCCAGAAGACGAACCTCTGTGCTCAGCAGGCTCTCTTGAGCATAAAGAATGAAACCTGCTACTGCCCAAAGAATCTCACAAAGTATTTGTGGTACTGAAATGTGAAGCACTTAAGGCAGGCCTGCCCAAAGTCCGGCCCAGGGGCCAAATCCGGCCCGTCAGGCCATTCTGAGTGGCCCGCGGATGGCTGGCCCGCCCCTCCCTCCCCCTCCTTCACCCCATGTTTTTTTTAAAGAAAGAGGGTGGGGCTTGCCGTGGGGTGGCAGGGTTGGGGAGCAACCGGCCCCTGACACATTCTCAGCCACCAAATCTGGCCCTCCTTACAAAAAGTTTGGGCACCCCTGACTTAAGGCGTTGTTGTTTTTTAAAGAGAAGGAACAGAGGCAGAAAGAAAGAGAAGCAAAGAGTGATTTACTTGGTGAGGAGGCTTCTTTAAGCCCAGATGGATCTCTGTGGGAATTCATCCTGAAAGGAACTAGAGGGGAAAGATTCTCTGTATATGAATCTATGGGTTCACATAGACTTTGTGTTTATGACTACTTATAACCGTGTTGCTTTAATGTAATGTTGTCTATTAATGCTGTAAGATGTCCTTCAATTCCTTGTTCTCAAATATGTGACCATGTCTTAATTGTACTGGACTGTATATTATCCCTCATTACTGTAAGCCACCTTGGGCCCTTTTCCAAGGAGAAAGGCAGGATAAAAATAAAATAAAATAAAATAAAATAAAATAAAATAAAATAAAATAAAATTAATGGGGGCCATCGTTTACCTGGAAGCTTCAGTTTCCTACAGCATGAGTTGCAGTGATGCTTTGCTCTGAAGTTCTTGATGGCATCCTCTCCTAGATTTGCAGGGCCAAACACCATGTCGCTTGACCTGGAAAATAAAGCACACTTTCCGATGCCTGCAACCAAACCTGTGCAGTTGAAGTTTATTTATTTATTTATTTATTTTTACAACTTATATGCCGCCCACTACCCAAAGGTCTCTGGGCGGCTTACAATCAAGGAATTAAAACAGTTAAAAACATCAAACAACAATAAAAACCTTATACTAAAACATCACGCTAAAATTGCCATCAGAAGACCCACAATCTAAATTGTATCAATTAAAAAACTTCTGGAACAGGAAGGTTTTTACCTGGCGCCGAAATGTCATCAGTGTTGGCGCCAGGCGGATCTCACTTGGGAGGGCATTCCATAGCTTGGGGGCAGCTGCCGAAAAGGCCCTGTTCCTACAAGCCATCCCTTTCACCTCCTTGAGTGATGGCTCTTTCAGGAGGGCCCCCTGGCTTGATCTTAATTGCCGGGTAGGTTCATATGGAAGGAGGCGGTCCTTCAGGTATCCAGGTCCTAAGCCATTTAGGGCTTTATATGTCAAAACAAGCACTTTGAATTGGGCTCGGGAAGCAACTGGTAACCAATGTAGGCTACGTAGAATCGGCGTGATGTGATCCCTAGCGGCCCCACCACTTACTAGCCGCACCGCACGATTCTGAACCAGTTGCAATCGCCGAACCGTCTTCAAAGGCAGCCCCATGTAGAGCGCATTGCAGTAATCAATACTGCAGTTGCGTAAGACACAGGAGAGCTTCTCTCTCCCTTCATGCAAATATGTTTTTGACATCAGGCAATGAGGTTCCCAGGGTCACGTTGGCTGCTCGTCACAGCTGCTTAGTCCCAAGAGACAAGAAGGGCAGTCCAACAATGCCATCAGGGTGATGGTGTTTCTTGTGCCTTTTTGTCCCAAATGAAAAGGGGGAAAGCACACTGCTTACCTTTTTTCTTCTGCTTTGATCACTGAGGGGTCTGTCAAATTTTCCCCAACACCTTAATGGAAAATGGAGATCATTGGAAAGGTGGAAACATCCCTATGTTAATGGTCATCAACACAGACGTGAAGCCAACATTATCTCCCTGCCCTGGAGAAAGATCATCTCTTGTCTTTCCACCAAGCCTTCTGAGAAAAGCTTGCATTTGCTAACAAACAGTCTCTTTGTGTGTAATGCTCAAGTCAGTACAACAAACACACACACACACACACACACACACACACACTGCTCTGTGTCACACAGAGAGAAAGTGCAGCCCTCTAGATTCAGGCAGACTTCCACAGCTATCAGGCCCAGTCCACACAGCCCAGGAAAGCATGGGAACTGGGGTCTGATGTCAAAAGGGCCCCCGTTCTGAAAGGAAAGCCTCCCCTCACCTTGCAAATCAAGAACCAGGAGCTCTCCTCGGGTGTATTCATACGTCCAGTGGCTGAAGGCCAACATGACCTCTTCCAGCATATTGGTCGGAATTATTTCATCGCCGTTGTTGTTGTTGTATTTCCTGAACTCTCCAGTCATGCATTCTTCCACGGCAAACCACTGCCCGGCGGAGTGGCAATATAAGAGGAAGACTTCCAGGAACCTTGGGAGAAAACCAAGGATGAGGTGATCGACCGATCCTTTCAAAGGACCTCTCACGTCACATCACACAGACACACACGCAAGCAAGCAAGCAAACTTCTCTTTGCCTCATTGCTTCAGCTTTCTTTAAAATGCCCAGAAAACACAACTTCTGGGTTACGATTCCTTCTCGCATGCACTGGGGGAGGCAAACACAACCCACTAAAGCCTCACATTGATGGTTTCTGCTATGGAGGTTCATTGTTCAGACCCAACATCTGGAATATTTCATAATCCCTACCTTGGAGAGTAAGGAATTGATTTGGGCTTCATCTGATTGAATGCAAACGTAAGCTTCTGGGCTGCTCTCTGCTGCTGAATTTCCTATGAGGGGGCGAAGGAAAATAAAGGTCAGAACTGGAAGAATAAGAGGAGCAGGAGGAGGCCGGTAATTGCATTGAACTCTTTATATGGCTACCTTTTTGTTTTTGCATCATCATCATCATCATTATTATTATTATTAACCACACAGCTAACCACACTGGATTTTAGCATACAAATCACTAGTCGAACGCTTCCCAAGTGTTTAGGACCACATGATGTGTCGGCAAATTATGCGAGCAGATCCCAGTAAGGCGGCTTTCTGCAGCTGACTGATGGTGACTTTGTCAATTCCAATTATTATTATTATTATTATTATTATTATTATTATTATTATTATTATTATTATTATTATTATTATTAATCACACACCAAACAAGATAACTATGCTGGATTTTGTATTACAAATCACTAGGCGAACACTTCCCAGGCGTTTAGGGCTACGTTATGTATCGGCGAATTATGCGAGCAGATCCCAGTAAGGTGGCTGTTGCTACTGTTGTTTGTTTTGTTTGTTTGTTTGTTTGTTTACAATATTTCTATCCCACCTTACCACTTGGAAAGCACCCAAGGCAGCTTACCGAAGGACAATATATATACTGCAGTTGGAGACAATGAGTAGCCAACAATTTGCTGACAAATTAGATACAGTATTTAAATCCATCTTAGCAAACATCCAACTTACTCTTAGGCACAGGTGCAACACTGTGTCTTCCTTGTAAATGCTCGACCAGGTATTGACAACTTCAGGCAGAAAGGACTTGATGATATAAAGATGGCCCGGTTTCAAGATGTCTTGCTCGGACCAGGTGCAGGCCACCTTGAGGGCTCTCCGCAAGCCTCCTCCCATCTCCTCCTTGCTGAGGAATTCTATTTTGGCACAGAGTCCCAGCTGAGACCAGGAAGACATGCTGTTGTTCAATATGCTGGGAGAACTTTCTTCCAGACGATAGACGGTGACCGGTTCACCTGCAGGGCCACAGCAAAGCAATGTCAAACTGAGGTCAGCCTCGGGCTCTCGGGGAGGACCTTATCTGGTCGACTGACCAAGGGGAGAAAGCAGAGGATGGTGTAACTCCACCAACATGGAAATAAAAGGATAGTACTCCTACACGCATAATCATGCCCAGAGGCCACCATGAAGGCGCACATGCCTCCAAATGAAATCCTCACCAACCACACAGTATGACAAGCAGAGATTTCCTAAATGGGTGTTTTTTCCTCAATGGTTTTGCAAATACTTTCGGAGTTCATTTCCACTGGGATATTTCCCGGCTATGACATGCAGGGACAAGCACTTGCAACAGACTTTATACAGAAGTCAGTTTCCGTTTCCGTTTGCCCAATCTGTTGCCACCAATTATTTAGCCACGAGCTGCTGTGAAGAGATCTGCCTTGGGTTCCCTTTGCAATCCAGGTTGTTTCTTGCTGGTACCATTGCAAGGACTCCATCTGTCCCCCTCCCAAGGACCCTCCTTCTCAAAGTTTGCTCTGTATGCATAACAGAAAGGGCTGCCTTAACCTCCATTAAACCTAGGCTTTGGACAGCTCTTTTTTTTAAAAAAAAAAGGTATGCATAGCATCAACTCCACAATATTTCAGTGTTAAGATGCAGCCATATTAAATATGCAAATATGCACTGCCATGTCATTTGCTGTCTTTTATATGCCTCTCTGAGTTTAGTGTCTCACTTTTATCGGTCCAAGGTTTAAGTGCAGGATCCTGTTTGTTCGTCCTGTGCACGCAATGATCCATGGTGTAAGAAGGTGGGCAGTTGCTGAGCTTTGCACAAGGAGACACCACTGCCTTCTTCCGTGAGCAAACGCAGAAGCTGCCCAACTGGTCACACAGCAGGCCAGTGTGCCAGCCCAAGAAACAAGCGGGATTCTGCTGTCCATAGCATTTACCCTGTCTTATTACCCCATGCCACCCACCAGTACAATATGAGAAAGTACAATATAGGAATTAAGAAACAGATACCTCTTGGAGGCACAGGTGTGAACGGTATGCTCTGTGACAACCTCATCAAATTATTTCTTTCAACAGCTGTAAAGAAAAGACAGTTTTTTAAAAAAAAACCCTGCAGAATAGAATGCTTCAACTTCTCATTTTTTTCTCACAGCTTCAGGATACTAACCTGAGTAATAGTAGGTGGTATCCATGATGGGCTTAAAAGGAGAAGCGATACCTAAAAAAAGATTAAGATTCTGTTTATTATATTATATTATATTATATTATATTATATTATATTATATTATATTATATTATATTATACACACTAGTATCATGTAAGCTGTTTTTAAGAAATGCAATATTTATTATACTAATTATATTATTATATTATTATATTATATTATATTATACACACAAGTATCATGTAAGCTGTTTTTAAGAAATGCAATATTTATTATATTATATTATATTATATTATATTATATTATATTATATTATATTATATTATATTATATTATATTATACACACAAGTATCATGTAAGCTGTTTTTAAGAAATGCAATATTATATTATATTATATTATATTATATTATATTATATTATATTATATTATATTATATTATATTATATTATACACACAAGTATCAAGTAAGCTGTTTTTAAGAAATGCAATGTAATGCTCAACGCAGCCCAAGAGAGAACATAAGCAACAGTAAAATGACATGAATTTGACTTGGCTTGCCTCAATAAAGCCATTTAATGACTACGAGCATAATCAGGATTAGACTCCAAGGTTCCAGCGTGCAAAGAAAAATTTCCACCAGTAGACTTGTTTCCTAAGCAAGCATCACAGATTCTCCCATCGTATTTGGCATTTACAAAAATATCAAACTGGCTAGTAAGGTTAAGATTTTATGGCTGCTTACCATTCAGTGCATCTTCCTCAGAAGACCTGGAAGGAGCAGAAATCCCATTACAGTGTAATGATTCTCTCTCTCCACATTAAGAACATAAAAGGCATGTTGCCAGTCAGGCTAAAGACTCCTTTTAGTCCCGCGGGCTGATTCCGCAATCAGATGCTCCCTTGGGCAAGCCCGCAAGCCCCTGGGGAAGGCAATGGTACCCCCACCCCCACCCCCACCCCCGTTTGCCCTCCCTCAAAAGAGTTTTTGGCCTCCGGCCCACAGACTCTGAGGCCAAAAGTAAGACAAAGGCTCCACTGTATTTTCCATCTGATTCTAACATGCATGTATAAAGTGAGCCTTACTCTTCAAATAGACCGAGCAAACATCATTCCAATAAAGCACGCTGAGCGAAATTACTGGTAATCCTCTGTAGGAATTCATGGCCAAACGCCAGAGTGCCTCTCTTACAAACCCACAGACCCTTTGTGTTAGCAGGGCTGGACTCTGTTTGGGGTTTTGGGTTTTGTTTTTTTAATGTCTTAAACCCTTCCACTGTCACCAGCTCAACTTCTTTCATTCAAGTGCCACCCACATGAGATGGATGACAACGGCCATTATGCCCAGCCAAACACGGACGCTGGGAGAAGTTGCATTTTGATTCTAATAGCAGCAAACGGCATTCTAAGTGCTGGTCTGTATCTAGTTAAAACACCACCCTCTATACACAAGAGGGAAATGCAGTCTCTCAGGGGTGCCCGATATACACTAAGGGACGCTTCACACACACACACACACACACACACACACCCCAATTGTTGGAGACACGACTCCTGCCCCAACCTTCAGCCACTTATGATACATGCAGTAAAAAAGCAATACATCAACAGAACCACGAAGAGAGTGGCTGATGCTGTCACTCAAGGCATACAGACAGTAATAAAATGTTCTAGCAAAAGACTGAGCATTTCAGTAGGGACAACAACTTTACTTACATTTGATTGCTATATGAGGGTAACCAATCCTGCAGGGAGGGAGGGAAACAGAGAAGCAGTATATAACTTAGTACTCAAAAAGAAGGTTTCGATTGCTTTAATTTTGCCCCAAACAGCTTACTTTCATCTGTCACAGCAAATACTACAAATCTATAGCTTGAAATGCTAGAAAAATCAATAGTATGTTTTACTTACAGTGAGTAAGGCCGCCTTGGAATCCACCTGATGCGAGTCCTCAACTGACATTCTTCTACTCTTATTGTGCACTTTAAAAAAAATCACACTATGGGTTAACAATAAATTAAAGACTTTTTAGTAAATGTGTTGTCTCCCTTTTGACCAATTACTTCTTAATAAATCTGCCAGTAGTGTATCTACCTTCAATGAACTGAAGCTTAGATCAAGGGAAGAAATCTCTGCCCTGCCCAGAAGGTACACCTCTGGCCACCACTGCCTATAGCCATCCTGACTGCACTGATAGGAGTGGTTAGGCCAGTAACATCTGTAGGGAACATCTGGATCTCTACTTCTAGTTTAGACTTTGTTTTGTTTAAAGAAGGAGACCTGGGAGCTACAAAGAGCTGTCACAGAGGGAGGCAGAATGGCTCCAAAGAGTCTTAAGATGAGGACAAAACAGTCCCAAAGACATCAGATTGGCCTCCACTGCCAACCACATTCCAGATGATGTAGATCTATGGTATCATTCAATGGGACAAACTGTTTTTGCCAATTCAGAAGGGTGTCCCCTATTTCCTGCCACACTGATCCATTACCATCTCCACCAATCCACCAAAAGCTGTGGCAAAGTGACAGAGAACCAATCACACGCCACACCATGATTCTTTTTGAGGGATCAGGCTTGTTTGTGCCAAGTACAGCTATACTGGACACGATCTGATTGGTGCAAGATAAGAAGGGCTTCTTAACACCCCTTCCACTGCGCCATTTCCCCACAAAGAATGATCCCTGCCATGTTCCAGTGGCAAAAGAAGATAAACACAGCGACATCATGTTGTCTACAGGGCTAAGCAAGGCTCTGCCTGCCCCAGTGGCCTCCTCAATGAAATCAAATGACATTTTGTAAAATAAGGGAGCCTGTAGAAAACAGAAATAGTTGGGATGTAGGAGAAACAACGCACTGGGATGCTGCATATACAATAAGGGTTAACACACACACACACACACACACACACACACACACACACATTCAGAATGGGAAGAATTTTAACCCAACTCTGAAGAACAAAATTAGAGGAACTTCAACTACTAATCTTTCAGTATTCCATGCTGCGTGTTAACAATACTTTACAAAATTCAATTTAAGAATGTCAAGTTATACTAGACTTACTTTGCTCTGAGAGTGTTGTTAATGAGCTTCTGTGATCCTCAGCCAAGCCACAACTGGAACTAACAGGCCTCCGGTTGCCTTCCATAAGACTACTACCCTATATACGAAACCAACAATAATACAGTAATATTGTTTGCTACCCTAAGACATTATAACAGTGTGTGTTATACAATAAGGGAGGATACTGGAAGCCTTGCTTGTAGAAAGGACATGTAAATGCCAATCCCCACAATCTTAGATGAAACAGAGGGGAAGAACACAAAGTTTTTACCTGATCCGAAGCGGTTTCCATCCCTTCCAAAATTGCTTTCTTGAAGCTCTCTTGGTGCTCCTGTAAAAGTTAGTCATAAAAAAGAGAGAGCAATATTCCCTTGAGCAGGAGATCTTCCATCCCCACTCTAGGCTATCCCCCATACAGGTGGGTATTCAAAGCTGTACAGAAGAGCATCACAGAAAAGGAGAGAAGACCCTCTGTACAGCAGGCACACGGTGGGCCTGGAATCTCTGGGTGCCGCTAGAGGTGGACTTCTATGCTCCCTGGACAAGCTGTATCATGACTGTGAAGATTCTCCAGTCATCTAGGTGAGGTTATCCAGAAGTTGAGTCATCATGGCAACTGGAGTTCTTTTCTTATGAGACTGAAACGTTTCACTGTTTGTCCAAGCAGCTTTGTCAGTCAAAGGAAAGTTGGTGCCAGGCCTCCAATTTATAGTTTTCACAGTTTATTGTTCAACCAATATATGTTCACACTGTAATGTAGTGAAACATTTCGCTCTCATGAGAAAAGAAGTCCAGCTGCCGTGACTCTCAGCTTCTGGGTTGTATCACGACATTATGCCAATGCTGAGTATCAACACTTCTCCAATCTGAGCAGTGCTCCTGCAAAACCAGGGCCATGGGGAGCTGCCTTGCACTGGGAGCAAACAGTATGGGTGTGCAGGCAGCTTCTGACTCCTTGGCTGGTCAACCGCTCTTCCAGCAATAGCAACCCAAGTCGTTAGGGACGGGGACCCATGGCAGGTGATCTTCTGTCACACAGTGGCTGCTCAGGACCTTCCATCCCCACAACCAGGGTCCTTCAAGGGCCAGGTGCAGGGGAGTGGTATCAGGAGACAGATATCTAGTCTCATGCCCTCCCAGAGGCATTTGGTGGAGCCACTGTGAGATACAGGAAGCTGGACTAGATGGGGCTTTGGCCTGATCCAGCATGGCTCTTCTTATGTTCTTATGACCCAGGACCTCAGAATTCACCACTCAGAACTCCGGTCTTGAGCTACCTAGTCCAACAAAGCCCTGAATGGCCCTCTACTTGAGAGTGCCACATGCGCCCGTCTCCTAAAGCAGTTTAGGCAACCGACAAAATGTGAACAGAGATTTAACTTTTACCTTCATGCCCTCTCTTTTTTCTTTATTCTTAGCCTCCGTCTCTTTAATTCTTTGCAATTCCATGCTGTCTCTGTGACCTAGGGCAACAAACCATGCAAGAAAAGGAGAAGCACAGATTTAGATAAAAGGACTGCCAAAGAGATGTAATTCTTTGCAAAATGTTAATGGGGAATCCCAGAGGAGCTCCAAGAATATTTGGCATTTTTAATGTAATAACAAAGAATTAAGAACTACTGCTTTTCCTGCTTGGAAACGTACCCCTCCAGCTCATCACCACCATTGCAGCAACACCGCCAAGTAAGAAAACATTCATGCTGCTGCAGTGTGTGTGTGTGTGTGTGTGTGTGTGTGTGTGTGTGTGTGTGTGTGTGTGTGTGTGTGTGTGTGTGTGTGTGTGTGTGTGTGTGTTTTAAGATCGACCAACATATGTACTAGCATTTTATATCTATTTTGTAGCTCAGTATAGCTGTCAGTAGAAAAAAATGAAATTCGCTTTGACTGAATTTCCAAATATAAACTTCATCCTCAAATATCATCTAAGAGAAAAAAATTAAGTACAAAACACATCGGATATCCTCTCACTTACACAGAAATAGTTCAGACTACGATTCTATCGTAATATTCAGAACGTCCGCACAGAAGCAGATTGAGATTATGGCTTTTTGAGTGCGTCTTGTCTTCTGAACTTTTGATTTCAAAGTTTTTAAAGAAGTACAAAGACACAGGGCCAAAACATATGGGCCTGAATCAAGCAATTGGTACAATTACCAACCAACTGTGCACAGATTGTGTGATTCAAGCTAATGTATATCTCTTGTTCGTATGGAGACCCCTATGCAAATGAGCAAATGCAGGTGAAAGTTGTAAGCAGATCATGTGTTTTCTATAAATTTGCCTGCATTCCACAAGTAAGGCTGAAGACCATACGAACAAGACAGAGTCAACCACTTAACAAGGTATTTGTTCCAAGTAATGTAAGCACAGTTAGTAAACTCGACTGTTTGAGAACTCAATTTAAACTCTGTCATTGAAATCCTATCAGATATCTACATGTGAATGGGGAGCTATGAATGTTCCACAGCTAAATGTAGCTAATTGATAGTGTGCCAGGCAGGTAACAGACATTTGCTGGGTGTGCAATCAGGCAAGTGAGCAACCTGAAATCAGCAATTCATCAATTAGCCGTGGCGCATTCCACTTGCACACATGTACATATCTGCTAAGATTTTGACCTGTAAAAAATGATCTCTAACTCTGTGGTCAAAGGTAAAGCATATATGGCATTATAATTCACAAACAATAACTAAATCTTTACAAGCATCGGGAAAATAACACTATTCAGATTCTTGCTTATTAAATGTAAATTCTGTCCAAAGGCTGAACTGAATTTAAACTCTGTGACTTTCCTTTTGTTTTCCAATTTAAAACACACAAACCATTACATTTAAAGCCCCATTTAAACTAGAAAAAAACATATTATTCCAACAAAAAGCAAAAGGAGTCATGTCCATAAGAAAAAGACATAATTTATATTAGTGCAATGCCTTTCTTAGGCTTACTACAATGGTCCCAAAATGTGTGCAGTCTTTCAAGATGTCACCATATCTTTCTTAGGCAGAACGTCACAAAATATTTTGTAGTATAGCTCTCCTCCCAAGTGTTAAAAAACAAACAAGTTCCCAACACTTCCCCTACAGTTATATCCCTGTTACATACATTTTGTTTTTCATTAAAACACCATGTGAGTACAAGAAAAATCTGAACTTTTCTGCTACTAAACAGGATTCTGAAAATGCCAAATACATTGCTCAAATGGGAATTTTGTTTCAGAAGCTATCTCCCAAAGCCACAAAACTTGTTAAAAAGTGAGAAATGAAAGAACAAGCAGTATTTAGAATACACTTCAGTAGAATTCCTGAGAGTTTAAAGAGGCAGGATGCAACAAACAAACATACACACCGCCACTCAAATTTGCATTTCTTTAAGGAGGAGACAATATTTTCACACAGACTACTACTACATCAAAGGAGAAAGGCTTTCAAATTCATCTGTAGGAGTAGAATTACTGTAATTGCAAGCAATGAGCTGCACTGTTCATGGCTAGCATTAGAACTTTCTTCAGTCTGCAAAGACCATAAGCCTGAAAAATATTGTCTCCATCTCAGATTGACAGAGGGTGTCCCTTTTGGCAAAAGAAAGAACCCTTGGACAGCTTGGTGAAATAAAAAGTACACCACAATACCACCAAGGTCACCTGCAACCAGAATCTGCCCAAGTGCACCATATGTTTTCTTGACAAATCAAACCTTGCAATTTCTGGAGATGTGCAATGATGGTGGTGCTACTACAGCTCTCTCGTGATGCTTTTGGAATGCTTCGAGAAAGTGCTTCGATACTTAGCATCCCATTCAAATCAGAAGTGGCGTCACATCGGACCTCCTTAGTCAACGGTAGCTGCAAATGGTTCTTGGCACCGTTCTTCTTCAGCTTGGGAGTGGAAGAGTCACTCCAACGGTCCAAACTGTTCCCCATGTGAGTATAACTTTCGTTGTGAAGAAATCCATGGTTGACGTAACCTCCAGCTTCAGTGCAGGGTTGTGAAGTGGCAACCAAGCAAACACAACCCGAAGCCAGAGCATCACAGCCAGTGACCGGCATGTTTGGAAGTGTGCATTTTAGCCAATACTTACCCACAAATGCACCAAATTCCACAGGGCTCTCTCCCTCAGCAACTTTTGGGGCGGCACCCTCCTCATCCATTATGACGTGTTCCAAATGTTTTTTGCAGCTAGGCTGAGAAGGCGTGCTAATGGAAAATTTAGCAGTTGGAGACGCGAAATGTGGCAGGCTGTTCAAAGAACTGCCCGTCTTTTTGTTTTTATTACTGTATTTTGACGAGTCTGTACCCTGTATTCTTTGACGAAGTTCTGGAGGAGAAATGGCTCTCGGAGCTAAGGCACTCCCTGAGGAACCTGCCCCGGGAAAGGTGAATCCCTCCCCTTTGGGGAGACCTACAAACTTGTGTCTAGAATCTCTCTCGCCTTGCATAGAAACGCTGCACAGGATGGCGTTGCCCTCACTCTCCTGGCCTCCTTGGGGAAGGGACGATCCGAATACATGGCCAACGCTGGGCTTCCTCCACAAGGAAGACCTCAACGGGCCTTCGTCGATGAGGTTCTGAGCCAAATGCTTGGAGATGCTCAGCTCCCGCGTGATCTCGTTGTGGACTTTGCTGGCTTCCGAAGCCTTCTGCGCGGTTAACGTCTTCAGCGTGTCCACCGTCAGGGCAGAGAGGTCCTGCAGGTGGCCAATCTGTGTATCCAGAGAGTGCAAGGAACGCTTGATGTAGTTGACTCGGTCACCAACCTCCTTGATCTGAATACACATTTGCTCCACACTAAATGCAGCGGGCGAGGGCGGGGGAGACAGAGGGGGGGGAGGGAGGGAGAGAGAACAAACCAAAGGAACAATTAGGTAGAAAGATAAAGCGAACAGAAGAACATTTCAGCCACCAAGGAAACTCTGTCTCTGTTCCGTTCTCTTCCTGCACTGTATACAAGTGTGTGTTTATGCAAGAGAGATTTGCCAACTGATGTTAACACTAACAATTGATTTAGGAGCAAACAATCTTTAAAAGAGTAGCTGTCTAGAATAACGCTGTGTCAACCGACATTTCACCTTTTCAAACTAGTTTGTTTATTTGTTTTTGGATTTATATATCACCAAGCTTAATTCAGAGAACAACTCCAGGTGGTGTACAAGGAAAGTTAAAACAACAAAATAAAAATAACATTTTACATATATTAAGTAAGCATAATAAACATATAGACTGAACAAATCATAATAGTCATTTAATAGTGAGATATTAAACTGATGAAAAGAAATTACTACTGTTCTAAGAGGCAGTTATAATAAATATAACTTCATAGCTTAAGGCCTAATTCATTAAAAATGTCTACCGTTCAGATGTCACTCTGATTCTCTCTTCACTTCCAGAATGGAACTGGTCGTCTTTTTCATTGAAATACATCTCAACACATAACTCTTCAAAATCATGCAGCTTCTTTTGATCTTCTTCTGTTAGAAATAGTTCTAAAGAAAGAGAGAGATGACCTCTTGTAGAAAGCTGGCAACAGTTTGTTACACAGAAGGGCCATGTCACGAAAGAAGTAGGAAATGTGGAATTGAACCAAAGCTTTAAATTTTTTTTACAGAACCATAGATGGACTTAAGAAACACCCCACCCACCAAAAGCAGCTGAAATATCCACCCACCCAAATATCCCACCCACCCACCCATATCCGTTCTCACACTAAAAGAGTGATAAAACTGGAGACAGGAATTTGAGTTGAGCCTCCATTTACCATCAGTCACTGCATTTTCACAAGGCAAGGGTTATGCGGTGTATTTTTTTAGCTTCTTACTTGGTCCATCTGAAGTTTTGTCCTTCTTCCTTTGCTTGCATATGCAGCAGAACAGGGAAGCCATATGACTAAGGATGATGAGAGGTGGAGGAAGGATCGGTTTCTCATGATACGCCATAACAAAATGGTAACGCTGGTATTTCCATACAATATTGGAAATGGCTTTCACTTGCAAATACACATTGCTAGAAAAGAGGGGGGAGTGTAAGTATTTCAATTTAAAGGATACTTTAGAAAGCAATAGCAGTTCTTTTGTACTCTCGACTAGACCATATTCAGAGAAGGCAAAGGAAAGCAAATTTCATCCATACTGTGCTACAGTGGTACCTTGTGCTAAGAAATTAATCCATTCCGAAGGCAATTTCTTAACTCGAAATGCGATTTCCCATAGGAATGAATTGTACAGTGTGCATGTCTTTAAAGTGCATTGCACTGTTCTGTAGCGTGTTCAGAAAATTTGATGTGTGCTGTTTGAAATGTTTATTCTGGATCAGTCATATCCCTGTACAATGTACATGTCTTTAAAGTGCACTTTATAAAGAGTTTTGCACACATAAAAGGGTGTTTTTGTCTCTTTTCTAGCCTCCGGAATGAATTGATCCATTTCCAATGCATTCCTATGGGAAATGCATTTTGAGTTAAGAATTCTTTTTTGTTAACTCGAATTTTTCCTATAAGCAGGATATCTATCTGTAACTCGAATTTTTCATAACCTGGGGCATTTGTAACTTTGGGCACCACTGTACATTATGCAAACTGCATGTAAAATACTGCAGTAGTTAAATGCTTGTACTGCAGGTAAAACTGTGCTCACGATCTGGAGTTCAATCCCAGGTAGCAGGCTCATGGTTGACTCAGCCTTCCATCCTTCCGAGGTTGGTAAAATGAGTACCCAACTTGCTGGGGTTGGCAGCAATGTGTAGCCTGCATACTGTCGTTAAACTGTAAACCACCCAGAGACTACTTGAAGTGGTATGGGGCAGTATATAAGCAGAACACTTTGGTTTGCTTTATATACATACTTGAAAAAGGCGATGAGGAGATTGACCATAATAATATACTGCACAAAAAGGTAGACAGCTTGAAGAAATGGTGTCAGCCAAGCTCCTGTCACACAGAGTGACTTAACCTCGGAATTATTAGCACACACTGTATGAAAAAATATAAACAGAAACAAAAGACAAGTCAGACTTTGGCAGTTCTGTTGTAGACTCAAATATAAAACCAAGTTTCTAGAAACAAAAGCAAAATCTCATCATTTTCCCGTACAAAAGTGGCATATCCCACCTAGTTAACATAAGAAGAAGTCAGCATTTTGGAACAGTAACTCTGTATAGACTGACGCATTTAATGCACCAAACATTAAACATCCTGGGGCCCCTTGTCAGGAGAAAGGTGGCCTATAAATTAAATGAACAAGCACATAAGGCACTAATATTTGCCACTGAAAAATTAGTTCATTTAAAACGTTTATTGGCAGCTTTCGGATTAAGTCCTTTCAACGAAACACGGAATAGGAAATGTAATCATTAAAAAAAAAGAAGTCACACATTTCTTTATTATATTTATATCTTGGACTTCTACAATGGACAATTTAATTACTTTTCAAAAGATATGCCTCATTGTAAAAGGTAGCTAAATATAACATGTTGTACTGTATGCAAATCTTTTAGAAATGAATCCACGACCAACAAGCGCCAAGTTTTAAAAAATATTCTAATTAAAAGAACAAACCAGGATGGAAACCTACCATCAATTTCATAAGCATAAACTTCACCAAAGATCATCCAGTAGGGTTGAAAGACAATATCTCTTGCTAGAACCCAAGATGGTTCTTCGTTAGGATAAAGTATTGCCTTCCTGGGGACCCCAAAACTGAGCAGAACCAGGGCCATAATCACCACAATATAAAACATGTTGGCCACCTGTTAAAAAACAGAAGAGTCAAGGAAATGGAAACAGTCTGTTCAAGTCAAGCGGAATACATGTTGCAATGTTTAAGCAGTTCATTGGCATTCCTCAAATCATGTATGAAGCTTTCAAAATGTGGCCCTTCGACACACAAGAATACAAATCTGTCCACTGTCTGATTCAGCAGTTCAATGAGCCCAGCCGGGTTTTTTTTTTTAAACTTCTCTCTCCTACCTGCTATGGGATGGTTTGTACTGAGTCAAGTCTAGTTGGCCTTGGCCCTCTCCTGTTTCCAGCCTGAAGCTTAGGGTAGATATTATCTCCTGAAGGTACTTGGTGGCCCTGTGACAAGCTCACCACAGCCTAGCAGCTTTTTTTACAGTGGGCTCTGCTTTACTAGCTTCCGGCCCTATAATTGCTTCAGGCCTGGGACAGTCTGGGAAAGTTCATATGCTTGGCCATGACTTCCACATATGTGATGGCTACAATTCCACACTGTTTTGTTCCTGCGCCATCAACAGCCCCCTCCAAACAACATTAACACCACAAACAAAGAGAGAGAGAAAGAACATTCTGGAATGGGATTTATAGTTTGAACTATAGCTACAGATGGACGAAAAACACGTCTTCTTCTTGACGATGCTAGCCAGCGATCAGAGGAAGGAAAAAAACCAACAATACACACCTTTACTTATGAAATACATGTTTTAGGCTACAGCGGCATATAACACTGTGGCAGCATCTGCTTTAAAATTAAAAGAAACAATGCAAGACACCCCAATGTTTTGTTTTAGATTCAAAAAGCTTACCATTTTCCCAATCATCATGACATATGGGCCAGCATGTTGATTTACAGCCAGAAAATCCAATAACCGGACATACCAAAAGATGATATTCAGGCAGTAAGTTAATCTTCCAGCAACAAAAACATAATTTATTTCATAAGTGTTTTCACTGAAGTTCCCTCTTGCTCCAAATCTTAGCACGAAACCAACGAAGAAAGTGACAATGGCTATTGTATCGCTGACGTTGAAGTAATCATTGAACCACACTTTAATCTTCTGACTAATTTTACCAGCCTCTGACATAAATATCTGTATGAAAAAGTAAGAAATTGGGCACCATTAGCTTTGTTGAAGGACCACGCCATATAACTGTTGTAGTTGCACAGATACAAAAAAAAAAATGTTTAATGCATATTTTAAAAAAGCCAAAGAATGTGTGAAACCGTGGTCTGTACCTCTACAGTTATGAGGAACACTGGCTTGTAAGTAAGCAAACCATGATTAAGGATGGCCTTAATGGGCTGACTCTTGGCAAGACTGCAAAAATTTGTCTGTCTGTTTCCTCACACATGAAGCAAAAGAACACACATATACCTCACGGATCTTTTCAATAGCCAGGGTGAAAATATACGAAATGACAATCCACTCTTGAACTGAAGGCAGCTCCTCCATTTTCACAAGAACCACAAAGGTATAAAGCATCAGAAACCCCAGGTAGGCCAACTACGAAAGGAAAAGAAAGGTTAAATCTATCCTCTGTACAAAACTCCTATAATTTCCCCCCAAAAGGACAAGAAAAACCACAATCACGTCCCAACTCACCGTGTTGAACCAGAATTTCACTATCGGCGCATGATAGAAGGCATAAAATTTCCGTGTGATGGGCAGCCTCTTGGGTTTGATCAATGTCTCCATGTCATGCCTCCCTTCAGTGCTGTCCACAACCCTCACTTCTTTGAAAACGTCCTAACATTAGAAACAGTGCTTTTTAAAGTCACATATTATGGAGAAGGCCATTATTTGTTTGTTTGGTGTTTGATTTTCTGTTGTTGTGAAAAGAATCTGGGTTTGGGTGCACACTTCAGACATGCTTAGAAAAGAGGAGCCAAAGGAACCTCAGAATCGGCAGCAGGCATTGGCTCTTGTAAGCCCCAGCCCTCTGCCCACAGCTGGACTGAGGGGCAGGTGGTTCAACACAGACTGTACCTGCCGAAGACAGGAACGCCCGAGACCTTGGGCCCAGATAATTCACCCTGTAATTTGCATTATGTTTTAAAATGAAGTTTTACTTCTCAACTTCTTAATTTACCAAAACATCCAAGACCTATTAGTAATGTGGTGCTCATCGAAGTTCCTTATATTACTGAGCAGTGGCTAATTTATTTATCTATCTACAGTAGGACCCCCTGTATCCACTGATTTATTATCCACTGATTCAGTTATCCATGGTTGGCAGAGGAAAAAAATGAAATAATTCAGCAGCCACAAAGCAAGCTATTGTTACAAACAGCAGCTGTAAAGCAAGATATTATCACAAATAGCATCTGTAAAGCAAGCTACTGTCACAAACAGCAGCCATAAAGCAAGATACTGTCTCAAAACAGCAGTCATAAGTCAGGAAACAGCAGTTGGGAGATGGGTGGGCAGGCGTTCTCTCTTATCAACAGTTTTCATTATCCACAGGAAGGCCTGGAACCAATTCCCAGCGGCTACCAGGGGCCTACTGTATTTATTTATTTTTTTATTTATCTGTGTTACTCTACTTATGAAAGCTCAACTATGTTCCATGAACCAGCCATGCTAGACCTCTTGTTCCCCCTTCTTCCTCCTCTCTGTTGTTTGGGTTTTGTTGTTTCAATAAGCACAGGTCATCTAGAAGACCAGTCCCCTCACGATTCAGATTACAGCGGAGGTGCTCTAGGCATCACTCCAGATCTAGCCCCCTCCCTTGTGTTTACAGTTATTTTTTGATGAAACTACCATTGGTATTTCTTCCGTGATGTTCTGGAAGTTGTTTTCACTGTCTTCCATGGTCATTTGATGTGCATCTTGGGACTGAGGGATATGAGACATTTCTGCCTTCGTCTTATATTCCAGCATGAGTATGGTAGGAGGAAGCAGAATACTCAGTATCACCTGTAAGATGTGACAATGGAATTCTTTAAAATGTTTTCAAATCAATTGTATGCTTAAAAAAAAATAAAAACCCTCCACCCAGCACACAGAAACTTCTGCACGCTGCATTTCAGCAAAGTCTGTGAGGTAGCAAGTAAAAGATGTAGAAGTGCTACTGGGCTTTTACTGGTATATTCAGTTCCTACAAAAACACACCAACATCCCCTTCACCTCTTGAGGAGAAAGTATTAGAAGTTCCTTCCCCACTCTGTTCGGTAGTCGTCTCTACCTCCTACAGCCAATATTCCAAGTTAACAGAGCGTTTCTTCCTGCCACCATGTTTAAAAACAGGATCAATTCCGAAGCACACCCATCTTAGTAAAATGGGCAAAGCAAATGAGAGGTCACACTTTTAATATCACGCTTTATGAGGCTTTGCATCAGTCCTGCATTTTTACAAAACTGTACTATAGACTGACATGGTGGGGTAATTTTCCAGGGTGGAATTTGGAAAGAAACATAGCTCTATGGCCGTTAATCCAAGGCCACTTGGCTTGCTTGACTCTGCACCCCATTCTGAAAAGCTACGCCCCATTCTCTGCCTGCTGATTCATCTGAATTCTGCTCGTCCTCTCACTTGCTCAGCTCACCTACTGAAATATTATTCCAAACAGTTTCTACATCATGTTTTACTTGACTACCTGTAGAAAGCTGAATGGCGTTTCAAATTTTATAAGGACGTTTCAGTTGGTTAATGTTTCACCACTAGTTTTTAGTAACAGATTAGTTCTCATGATGAACTACAATATCCATCTCTGGTTAAGAGCTACTTGCCTGGTTTCTGCCTTCTACCTTTCTGTGCCTTTTTTTTTTCAAAAGAAAAAAGAAAAAAAAGAAAAAAGGATAATAAAGCATCAAAAGAAGAGAGTTATTGTCCATTCTGGTACTGCCTCCAGCTTTGATTTCATTTCATTCCAGACACAGCATGCCTGAAATCCAACACACTTCCCCCCCTTTTTTTTCCCATTGAAACATTGCTGTGGCTATAGCAACCCGTGATGAAATCCTTTGAAAACGGACTTGAAGACTTAAGGTTACCTTATACCAGGAATTCTTCCTCATGTTCAACCTTCCCATCCACATATCGGACAACAACATTTGAGTACAGGTATGAGCTACAAAAGGCCGAAGGCGCGAAGACACTGCGAGCTTCAGGCAGGTGGCGTTGCTCCAGTTCTTCAGTTCGTACGTTAGCAACTTCATTGCCATCGTTTCATCTTGTCGGAATGACTGCTCCAATAGTTCAACGGCCAGCTGCCCAAATTCACTGAGGAGAAAGTGAAGGGGGGGGGAAAGGCACACGCATTATAGGCATGACGCTCTACGCACTCACCAGCCAAGCCTAGACAGGCACTGCTCGCTTAATGATCGAGTTCCCTTCCTGTGACGGGGTCATTAAGTGAATTGGTTGTTAAGTGAGGAGCTGCAGGCGGAGGTCTTGTGGTGGGTTGAGGCTGCCGTCCTTGCAGGCGGCCCAGAGCAGGGTGGCTTTCTTGGAGGCCATGGAAGAAGCAGAACAAAACAAGGGGGGGGATAGAGGTGGTATTGGTGAACACTCCACCTTGCTTGGGTCATTCTCCTCCTTGGTGGAGGCACGGTGATGCTCGCAGTAACACCCGTCCCTTGGAAACAAATGAGGAGGAAGGTGAGCTGCTGTCCAGGTAGGTGCGGGCAAGCAGAAGCAGGATGGACGCTTTGTCCCATGTCCTGTGCACTAGAACAGAAGGTTCTTCCTCCAGCAGCCACTAGGCAGCGGCGGCAGCTTTGACTGTTGTGCTAACTATAATTCTAAGCAGCCATTAAACAGGTCGGTTGTTAAGTGAAGAGGGGCAGTATATACAATTCGGCTGCATGTTGCATTGGACAGATACACAGATAAGGAAACCCTGCTCAGAACATTGATTTCTGAATCTAAGAAGCAAAAATGCTTTTTAGTCATTCATTCATACATTCCTGTTTTTTCTTCCTGAGAGGGCGGCCATATCTTGCCGTAAAATTCTTCTCTGTATAAGATTTTCCGCATCCTGCTCTCTGTTGCTGGATTCCAGGAAGTATTATTGTCTAACTGGGTCAAAAGGAATTTAGGCTTTCAAAAGGAGGTAAAGAAGCTGACCCAGATTAGAATTAGCTGGCCAATCTGAAAGAAAGCAAACTAGAAAGGAGCCGATGTGCCAGCGAAAGAGGAAATAATCAAAATTCACCAAACACCGGATTTTGATGTTGTGAGTCGGCCGTGACTCGTAGCAGACTTATTTAATACAGTTAGAAATAAGATTCAGGATTCTAGTAGGCAGACAGGAATAAACATCTGAAACCCCCTTCAAATTCGTGGCTTTTTCTCGGGAGACCTCCTTACGCCTTGGGAGGTTTCACCCGACGGCTTATGAAAAAAGGGTAGCAAGGTGAGGAGGCTTACTTGGAGTACTGTTTCAGCTCCTCTGAGGTATCATCAACGAGGTCACTTTGTTTGGCTTCGTAGGCCATGGAGCGGTACAGCTTGCAGGCCACTAAGGCTTTGGCCATGGACTCCTCACCATGCTGCCAGAAAAAGAGAGCCATCTTCTGCCTCTTCATTAGTACCGACCAGAGTAATAGCTCGTTAAGAGGATAAGGAAAGCGCCTTGTTTCTGGATCATCGATATCAACGATGTCCTCTTTGGTTTTCTTCTTTCTTCCTTCTTCTGTAGCAGTATCGGCCTTTGAAAAACAAAGAATATATGGGGACATCTAGATTACAAAGCAATATATACTGCGCGTGCACGTTTGTATAAAGAACAGACCAGGACAATTTAATGGATTTAATGTAAAACTAAAACAGACACACACAACAGTGATTGCAATATTATCCACTACTGTCTAGAAGACCTCTATGCATTTTAAATAGATGATAAAATGTTAATTGCCTTTATTATTGTGAAGCCTCAATGTTGCTGAAGCTAGTTACTTGTTTCACTGCCCTATTTATAATAACTACAGTCTTAACTGTCAATTATTGAGGGCTTAAGATCACCAATTGTCAAACCTGGATTATTCACCAGTAAAAGAGACAAGCAGGTGTAGATTTACTGAAGAGAGGAATATATGTCTCTCTCCTAAGTAAAACCAACTGAGGTAAACATAACTGGGGGGGGGGGGAGAGAGACCATTGGCCTCAACATCTTATCCAACATAAAAGTAATTTTAATGTAATAGAACCTGACCCTTCTCTGCATGGAAGTGCTTTACCTTCTCTGCAAAGATGCCTGTTTAGTCAACAAGGGGGAAGCAAGGTTTGTATCCCAAAACCTGAAACAGGAAATGTTCATTTAAATCAACTATGAGGGGAATTTGCTTGATTTTCATCCACACTTACATTTCTTTGAGGGAG
Source organism: Phrynocephalus forsythii (assembly GCA_029282475.1). NCBI lineage: Eukaryota > Metazoa > Chordata > Lepidosauria > Squamata > Agamidae > Phrynocephalus > Phrynocephalus forsythii. Next base: position 4,585,841 of record JAPFRF010000014.1, on the reverse strand, counting down.
AATGGCAACCTTCAAATTTCATTTGATGTGTCCAAAGGACAATCTATTGTCTGAGGTATTTTGAGAGGATCACAAGAAGCTCTCTTATACTGTCTGTGAAGATTTTCAGTCATCCAGGTGAGTTTATCTGGAACTTGAGTCATGGCTACTGGACTTCTGTAGTAGCTGTAGTAGCTGTATTCAGACTGATGAGGCTGTTTGGATGAACAGCGAAACATTTCTGTCTCTCAAGAAAAAGAAGTCCAGTAGCCATGATTTAACTTCCAGGCTCTCTTATACTGACTACTAGTGTCCTCTCCTGTCCATTCTAACAGGCAGGATTGACATGAAAGCTTTTCAGGTTGGATTCAAGTCCAAGGAGCAACCAAGTGCATCCTGGTCTCCCATCCAAAACTTTTAACTGAGCCTGGCTTTGCTTAGCTTCCAAAACCAGGATGGTGGTGCCTGGCCTTGAGGTGTTGCTGCTGTCTGCTACTGGCTACCACGGGCCTCATACCTTTGGTTTGTAAGGCTGTGCAGTTTTGATGAAGTGATTATGTCGCATTTTCTCTTTCTTATCCACCCTGTTACCAAAAGGTTCGTGGCTTTTACGCAATTGAGGGGTGCTGCCTGAAGCATTTCGCCCAGAGCGCTGAAAATGAAAAAAAAAATGAACAAAAACAGAAGGGTGATTCTTTCAGATGTTGTACCGTACCATGAAGTTGACTATTTCAATGGACTAGAAAACAAGGACGTTTCTGTAGACTAGGGCTACAGAATGTGGTGGCGAGAAAACGAGCTGTACAAGTCCCCGGCTCAACTCTCTCACATAAGGTTCTTTTATTTATTTATCTGTTATTTCTTAATTTTGTATGCTACTCTAGGTGGTTTACAGTCAACTAAAAGCAAAATACATATGAGTAAAAAATAAGACACAAAATGACAGTCGGTCAACATGGCAAGAGGCAGAAAAATCAGAACAAAATGTGGCACAGGACATATAAACAAACAGAGCAGCGGAAAAGATGGTGAACTCCCTGGGAGTCACAGGGACATTTCAGATTTCTCTCCAAGCAGTGACAACAGCAGTGAGGAGATACCGGGGCCCTATTTTGAAGCATTCTTTTAAGGAGTGCTGGGCCAACAGTACACCAAGAGTTTCAGGCACTTTGGGGACAAACCAATCGTAGGTTCACCTCTTAACTATGAATAGCATCATGCCCTCGGGTATCTCTGAGTTCAAGCGCACTGACTCACACTCGGCACTGACACAATTAGAACTACCAGGGTGTGAGGGTTCATTAATAATGACCAATGGTTCCGAAGCTGACAGGTTAACTGACTCGTGTAAATTATCAAAATTCAATAAACCTTTAATAACGTTTCCAGGAATTATAGCTTCCCTTGTATTTTTCTTCAAACATTCAACTTCAGATAATAACATATAATCAGGGTTTACATTTTTAAACAAGTAATTATCTGTTGCATGGACACTTTTTATCTGTTCTCTTTCTTGAATTGGGCTACTGGGATTTGTCTCTGAACCATGGTTCCAGCGCATATTGGTCCCACAAGAATGACGTCTGACTAGCGCCCTCTGGTTCAGCAAGCCGCATCCAGAGATCTGGTCTCTTCCTTGTCACTCATCCAAAAACCCTCTACTATTGGACTATCTTTCCTATCATCTATTTCATGACTTTTCCCTTATTTTCCTATACATGGTATTTTCCTGTATTCCAACTCTTCTTTTTCTATCTTTATATTCTTCACTTCACTTTCTAACTCTTTAATCTTTTCCTTGTTATTTTAATTTCATTTACTGCTTGTTTGTCTGGTTTTTTTCTTTCTTTTTTTTCTTCCCCTGCCCTTTTGACGCCTCTTGCTGAGGGTTTCCCCTCATTATTGTCTTGGTTTTATTTGACTTTTATTCTGTGCTGTATTGCTGTTTTTAATCCTACTGTAAACTACCCGGAGTTCCCCCGGAAGACGGGCAGTATAAAAATAAAATAAAATAAAATAAATAAATAAATTGTTCATCATAGACTTCTCTCTGGATGGTTCACATCTGTCCTGCTCACACAGGGGAACAAAATTGCGTAGAGGCTTTAGGACAGGCATGTCCAAACTTCGGACCTCCTGATGTTTTGGACCACAACTCCCAGAATTCTAAGCTTAGTCTGCCAATGGCAAAAGACTGTGGGAGTTGTGGTCCAAAACATCTGGAGGGCTGAAGTGTGGACATGCCTGCTTTAGGAGAAACGTCTTTTCATCCCCGGGGGTTTTGTTAAATCATTTGCAATTGTTTAAAACAGCTCACTCTAGAGAAGCGACATACCCGATTGTTGCCACTCAGACTGTTGTATATCATTCTGAAGCGTTTCCGCGTGTATGTACACCGGAAGGTTCCTCCCATTAAATATTCAACAACAAGGCCCACATCAATCAAAGTGAGTTTATATCCCGGAGGGAGGTTTCCCTGGAGAAAAAGAGAGGCAAGAATTCAGCAATCTGTTGGTCGAGGGTTCAGAACGAATGCTTGAAATACGAAGCACACAAAGACGAAAAAGACTCTTACAAGGAATCATCCGTTTCCTGTTACACCAAATGCAGGGCACTCGGCTAATAGCAGGTACTCTCCAAAGTTTTAGAATCATAGAATCATAGAGTTGGAAGAGACCTCCAAGAGCCATCCAGTCCAACCCCCTGCCATGAACCCCATCACAATATTTCTGACAGATGGCCATCCAGCCTCTGCTTAAAAACCTCCAAAGAAGGAGACTCCACCACCCTTTGTGGTAGCTTATTCCACTGCCGAACAGCTCTAACTGTCATGAAGTTCTTCCTAATGTTCAAATGGAATATCTTTTCCTGTAGTTTGAAACCACTGCCCCGAGTCCTAGTCTCTGAAGCCATGGAAAACAAACCTGTTCCCTCTTCAATATGACATCATTTCAAATATACATAGCTATCATATCCCCCCCCTCAGCCTTCTTTTTGAATGGCTAAACATTCCCAGTTCCCTAAGCCATTCCTCATAAGACATTTCCTCCAGACGTTCAAACATCCTGGTTGCCCTCCTCTGGACCCGCTCAAGGTTGTCAACATCCTTTTTAAACTGAGGCGCACAGAACTGGACACAGGACTCCAGGAGGGGTTAGCCAGGATTCCATCCTAACCCTACCTGGGGGACCCCTGATGACCTCTCCTCAGACACGGATCTGAGTTGCACAGTGGTGGGGTAACTCTATGGCAGTGGTGGTGAACCTTCTGCACTCCAGATGTTTTGGACCACAACTCTCAGAATTCCAGGCCTATATTGCCAATGACAAAGGACTGTGGGAGCCGTGGTCCAGTACACCTGGAGTGCCGAAGGTTTGCCACCACTGCTCTATGGCATGATCTCATTCTAAGCAAATAAAACACACTTGAGGCTGCATTTAAGCCATGTGTGTGGCATGCAAAATGATTCTGGGCCCAAGCCCTGGCCTTTCCAGTTACAGAAATATCCAACAACAACTTCCAAAAGCTGGGGGCTTGAGACTTTGAGGAGCCATCTTTGTGCAAATTTGGCTATACTCAGTATATGAAGGGATATGTATCCATCTTTTGTAAGGTGCATTTCAAATACTGTGTGAAAGACCTGTTTCATGAGGAGGGGGGAAATGCTTAAAGCTCATGTCTGACAATGCTGACTACAAGGAGAGCGTAGAATAATATTCGTACCATCGTTTCATGAAGCAGGAGGAAATATAATATTTCTTTAATTACATGAGTCAAAAAGGCTTGGAATATTTTATCAACTGGAATTCATACCTGTTTGACATCGCGAACAAGGTGAAAGAGTGCTGGGTTTATAGGGCCTTGCTTCTTGATGTGGAAAGAAAGAAAGAAAGGCAGACTTTTAGATAAAATGGGTAGGGGGGAGAGACAGTAGCACAATGACAGCTACAAAAAGTCAAGCCCTACTCTGTTCCACTGTCTCTTTTGCAAATGCCTTTTTAAAAATGGCACAAGATTAGCTCTTGAATGAAGGCTAAGAATAATTGTTGCAGGACGACCCAAATCCTTGCACCATCCAAAAAACAGCTAACCGTTTGCATCTCCAGTATTGCCACCTAAATTACTGATATGAAAACAACAATATTCCTTGGAAAAGAACTGACTTACGGTGTTGTAAAGTTCCTCAAGCCTTGGGATGGTGAGAAATTTGTGCATGCTTACGCCGTTCTCAATAAGCAGTTTGACAAAGGCAACACGGTCCATTACAAGGGCATCGAGCATCGCCTGCTCCAAAGAGCCAACCTGAAAAAAAGCAAGAAGATTTAATTGAAAATTCAACAGTAGAGATGGGCACGACTCAAAAAAATGGTGTTTCATTTGTTGTTTGGTCGTTTAGGGGTCCATTTCGGTTCGTTTTCATTTTCGTGACGTTTTTTGCAAAAAATTTCGTTTTCGTTTCGTTAGGTAACGAAACGAAAAAATGAAAACGAAAACAAAAAACTGCTGTTTCATTAGCATTCTTTTTAGTTCAATGCATCTGCTGCAACGAAAACGAAAAACACGGCAAATTTGGTCGTTTCGTTTTCGTTTTGTTTTTTAAAAAATTCGTTTCGTTTTCATTGCGTAACGAAACGAAAAACGAAAACGAAAACGAAAAATCGTTCATTTCGTGCCCATCTCTATTCAACAGTACATGGAAACACAAAACTTGAACAATAAAACAAACTTTCTACAAACTTGAAACAAGTTTTTGAAATATCAGAAAGTTATTTTTAGTAATGGGTGCAATAGGAAAACTTAATTAAGAAATCTTTAAGGCAGGTGTGTCAAAACTTTGGCCTTCCTGGTGAAGTGGTTAAATGCCTGTCCTGCAGCTAAAACTGTGCTCATGACCTGGGGTTCAATTCCAGGTAGCTGTCTCAAGGTTTACTTAGCCTTCCATCCTTCCGAGGTCGGTAAAACGAGTACCCAATTTGCGGGCGGGGGGGCAATGTGTAGCCTGCATACTCTAATTAAAAACTGTAAACCACCCAGAGACTACTTGAAGTGGTATGGGCCAGTATATAAGCAAAACATTTTGCTTTTGCTTTGGTTCCACCCACTTTTGCCTCATGGCTAGGAAGAGGAAAAATCTAGAAATGAGCTCCAGTTTGAAAGAATCCTGGCTTGGAATTTGAAAGACATTCTAGTCAACAGCTGAACAACTACTTTCAAATACTGCCATGTTTTTGTGGTTTGTAAGGAAACTAGGGCTTTTTTAAAAACAACAACAACACGCATTTCTGGGAGTAAAGCAGGGAATGAGTTTAAGTAAAACTGAAGCTTGCTTGCAGATTGATTGAGTGAGTGAGTGAGTGAGTGAGTGAGTGAGTGAGTGAGTGAGTGAGTGAGTGAGTGAGTGAGTGAGTGAGTGAGTGAGTGAGTGAGTGAGTGAGTGGATTTTTATCCCACCCATCTGGCTGCCAGGCAACTGGTGGTGTCCAACAATAAGTGAATAGTGGACAAAATAACTATATAAAACAATTTAATGTAAGACAACCAACTTGAATTATTACAATATAAACAGTATTTGCAATATAAACACTAGTGTGACAAACAATTAGTTAAAAAGATAAAGTGTTCTGCTTATATACCGCCCCATACCACTTTAAGTAGTCTCTGGGCGGTTTACAGTATGCAGGCTACACATTGCCCCCCCCCCCCAGCAAGCTGGGTACTCATTTTACCGACCTCGGAAGGATGGAAGGCTGAGTGAACCTTGAGCCTGCTACCGGGGATTGAACCCCAGGTCGTGAGCACAGTTTTACCAGCAGGACAGGCATTTAACCACTGCGCCAAGAGGCCTAATAATTCCTCCTTCTGGCCATGGGTGACAAGGGAACGGGAAAGCACACAGAAGCCCAGAGCTTCTCATTGGCTTAGCCAGACTTGTCCCCACAATCCTAAACCCTGGCTGAATGCTAGAAGAAAAAGTCCAGAGTCTTATCAAGCCATCACAATGACTGATTACATACCAGCCACTGCTGTCCATAAACAAAAACGTGGTTTTTGGCAATGTCAACCCGGTCCCAGGCAAGAGTAAGGACCAACTGGTCAAATGCAGAAGCATTGGTGCCTAAAAAACAAACAGATAATAAATTTCAACTTCAGCTTGGTCGTCATAAAGATCCCGTTTTTTTTACAAGCGGTCCCATTTGATCTAATACTAATGACCGAAGCAAGCAATGGTTTTAGTTATGGAAACCACGCAGGACAAAAGAGGTGTTACAAGAGAACAATGACAATATCAACCATTGCAGAACAACAGCTTTAAATCACAATATATGTTTACTCTCCTTTTTGGAGGGAGGCAGATATTGGCTATTAAAACTGAGCCGAGAGAGATCTAGAAAGGAAAACTTGAAACTGCCTTGTGCCAACTGGGTCAGATTCTTGGTTCATCCAGGCCTAGATTCTAGGTTTCTATTAACAGTGTTGGCTACCCGTGATTCCCCATGGTTTGGAACAAGACTTTTTCCTAACTCTCTTGGTTATCTGCAAAAGATTTTGTCAGGACCAACCTCCTGAGGAACATTTTGCATTGAGCAAGGAGAAGCAATGTTTAAAAGATGGGCAAATTTCAGAATGAGATGGCAGGAAAGAAATGCCCGCACGCCCAAAGGGGAACCAAGGCATGTCTTTGCTTCCCCCCACCCCAGCCCACCCCCGAGGTGGTGGGGAAAATATCCTCACCTTCCAAAAGATCACACTCAACCTACATGGTGGCATGTTTTTGAAAATGAAAACCCACCTTTCAGTAGCGCCGTAAGGATGGCAACATCGATATCCTGATGCTCATCTGATCCAATATGGAACACAGTGATCTGTTTAGGAAAATATTATTTCTTGTAACAGGAGAGTCTAGTCACTTATCTCGTCGCAAAAACGGAAACCAAGAAAATACAGTGACAGGATCTACAGTGGTCCAGGTTCACACAACCTGAGAACTATGAGATGAAACAGCAGTATTGGTATGTTACTGTTTCACACAACTATTAATACAAAGAGCAGCATTTAAAACCAAACAAATTAACATTGAGGAATACAAAGGAGGTTTAACTGGGGTAGCATTTGTCCTGAAACTCAGGGCTCAAGACTTGGATAACAGAGAAAATGCAGGGTAACATGTACTAATCCCCCCCAAAAGGTAAAGGTTCCCCTCCCCCATGCTAGTTGTGTCTGACTCTAGGGTCGGCGCTCATCTCCATTTTCACGCCAAAGAGCCAGTGTTGTGCAAGTCCGCGGCCATGTGGCTGCCATGGCTGAACGCATTTCTACACACGGAACACTGTTTACCTTCCCGCTTTTTATGGCAGTACCTATTTATCTACTTGCATTTTACATGCTTTCGAGCTGCTAGGTTGACAGTAGCTGAGTTAACAGCGGGAGTCCATTGTGTGGCACCCAGGATCCAAAACACTGAGCTGCCCACTTTGCAGCTGACCGTTTCAGCAGTCTAGCCTACTGAGCCACCACGCCCCCATTCTAATTCCTCAAAGCACAGGTCAAAGGTACATAATGGTGTGTCCTTGCTGAATACAGGGTGAGCGAGTTCCAATTAATGTCAGGAAGTCACTTGCTAACCCCACGTGCACAGCTTTCCTCTCCAGGAAGGAGCAATGCAGGACTATAAATGGTATACATGGAACAAGCAAGACATAAACATGGTAGAGGGAATATATAAACCAACAATCTCTTTCGAGGTTTATTCCTGTTGGAGGAATTGGTGCAGTGTAAATCAAGTAACAGAAATACAGCAGTATAAGTCAGAATAGAAACAGTGAAAGCAGAATGTTTTTAGGCTGGTAATGGGCACTTTTAACATTTAGAAAAATAGGGCTTCTATTGTTATTGTACACAATGTAGATATTTACTTACAAGCTCTCTCTTTTTCATACACTCCATCAAGGTTTGGAACAAATGAACGGCTTCACTCTGACCAAAATTAAACGTTTTCTTGATGGTTGAAATGATTTCTGGTTCTGCTCCCTCGGGGATATTTCTGAAGTTTAAAAAAAGAGGCAAAAGAAGGTGTCCTGCACTGTCCAGAAAAATAGAGCACAGCTGTTATCTCTTCTTCTTAGCTACCACAAAACCAAGTCCTGGCCTTCAGAGGGTAGGATCCGTATCCAAAATGTGTCGCAGTGCTATGACAGTAAAAGGCAGAAGCCTTTAAACTCTTGTCTTGCACTCTGTTGGACTGTAACGGGTATTAGGACCTCCCTTTCCTTGGAGGATTTTGAAGCTGAGGCAGCACAGACATTTTGTTAGGGATGTTTTATCTGGAGACTTTCTCCACGGAGGGAGAGAGTGCCAGGGGTTGAGGACTCATGGGGCTGTTGCAAATCTACATTTGTACGGTTTTACGAGATCCTCTTTTATGCCTTCTCCTCTGACCACTTGAGCAGGGCATTTCAGATGAGAGACGATTTATAAGACTAGTTTTATAAGTTTTATAGTTTTTATAAGTTTTTATAGTTTTATAAGTCACTGGCCAGCTGTCCACTTATTTTATTTTATTTTTTTAACCTGTCAAGGTTATTAGAATTTAACTGCACTATATAGTACGTCATATGAAGCATTCATCAAATCACAGGAGACAGATCGTTGGCTTAGTTTGAACTCACCCTGGAGGTGAACTGGCTCACTCCTTTCTCAGAACAGGCTCTGCAATATGGCAGGTGGCCACAGCCTTCCTAAGAGCCTGTGTGAATAATATCTCCAGCCAAGAAAAAGCCGTCACCCCCTAAGGCAATCCGTTCGTCTTTTTAAAAAAGGCACCATTAGGAAACTGCTCTGAATCTTCACCCACATTCTGCTTCCCTTATCATTCACCCCCACCCTCTAGTGTTTTTAAGTCCTGCCTTCTAAAGAGAGAATAAATGTGGTCTATCATCTGTGTGAATGCCTTTCAGGTATCTGAAGGCAACTATTGTGTTCCCTCTTTATCTACTCAGCTCCAGACCATATCCACCCATCTTCTCCAACTGCTCCCCACAGGAATGATAAAGGACCCTTAATCTCTCTCTTTGAGATTCTGACTTGTTGATGACCAACTTGGAGCTCAAATGACACAAAATTGCGGGAGGGGCACTAGGATTACTTCCTATAAGATGGGAATGTTGCTTCCAGTAAGGCAGCTAAGGGCCAACTGGCTTTCTTGACTCCCACGGTACCATGTTGGTAGTATTCCTTTCCAAAACACATTTTCACATTTATCTCTATCAAATCTTATTATCACATCAGTTGCACGGGTTGAGCCTCGTGGCGCAGTGGTTAAATGCCTGTACTGCAGGTAAAACTGTGCTCACGACCTGGGGTTCAATTCCAGGTAGCAGGCTCAAGGTTCACTCAGCCTTCCATCCTTCCGAGGTTGGTAAAATGAGTACCCAGCTTGCTGGGGGGGGGGGCAATGTGTAGCCTGCATGCTGTAATTAAAATTGTAAACCGCCCAGAGACTACTTAAAGTGGTATGGGGCGGTATATAAGCAGAACACTTTGCTTTGCTTTGCTTTGCTTTGCTTTGCTTTGCTCCAGTTCAGCTGCTTTTCTGATCTGCCTGGTGTCTTCCAAAGGGCATTTTCGTAACCTTCATATCACCCCAGAGCTCCCAGTACTCCTTACCCAAATCATTTTCAAGAGCCAAGAAACCAAGACAAAGCCAGTAGGTTGGAAAGGCTTTGACGATCACTTGTTAAATATAGCTGCTCCTTTAGTTGTTTATTCATGTAATTGTATGATCATCTAGCAGCCCATACTTGACTATCTCACCTACAGTAAATATTTTAATGAGATCCAAATATTTATTATTTCCATCGTATTCCTGAGATTGCTCAAGCTAGGCTAATGCAATGTATTCCTAGCATACCTCTGCTGACCTTTAGTAATCAACGCATTATGTTTTAGAAGCTTACCCTCCCTCTTCCGTTTGCTTATAAACGTAAGCCAGAATGTCTGCTGCTCTGCCGGTTCCCTCACAGACAACGACGGGCACAGGAGGACCTTCCTGCAAGTATTCCAAAACGGTGAGGATCACGTTGGGGCCACCTTCAAATATGAGTGCCACCACAGGGACACCCTGGCCAATTCCTACACAAAATGAGTTAAAAAAAAAAGAAGTAGTAGTAGTTACACACTTATTCATTTTCATTTATTATTTGCATTTATAAACCGCCCAACTTTCCAAAGATGTTTAAAGGACCAGAATTACCCTCAGGACTTCATGCACTCAGCACAGAATTTTTTTAAGAGTCAAGCTAAAGTCTCTCTAACCTCGTGGTTGGCAGTTCAAGAGAAATTGTCCAACAAAGACAAGAATATAATACTGCACAGGCCTTCCCTACAAGACACAAGCCTAACTAGCTAAGGGACAGATTAGTTGACTCTTGGCCAGCTGAAACTGTGCTGAATCCAAATCCCTCCCGAGTTCAGGTCTTCCGGATACTTAGAACTACCCTTGGTGCACTTTGTGCCCGGATAGTTGCTCTGTCACTTGACAATCTAACCTGTAGGGTCCTTTGCAAATCATAGCAGGACCAGTAATAAACAAGAAACATGACAAGGGATAACTAACGAGTCCTTGGAACCTCTAGTGCATGCAAAGAAGTGGATTTGGAATGTCTTTCGGGGAAATCAAGAAATACTGACTTGGAGCATATATTTTTTTTATTTCCGTTCAAGGTCACTGTGTTCACCTGAAACTATACGTATGTATCATCACTGACTATTTTAATCCTCTCTGTTACAGCAGTCAGAAACTTGATATCCATAACATAATACTAGACTCAACACACTCCTTCTCTTTGAGAAGAAAGTTAAAATGCTGATCAGTAGGTATCTTAAAGGCAGTGAATCACTGTCAAGGTCTTATAAGTGTGGCCTGCACATGTTGAAGACCTAATTAAATTGCAGCCACTTAAGTCAGCATAAGTACACGTTGGGACACGGAAGAACTGTAAACATGTAATAACTTAACACAATAAAAGTTAACCCGTAGCAACAACAAACACAGAACATGTAAGCACTATAAACCCTTTTAGCTGCCAACAGCTAAGCAAAACAGCTTTATTTAAAAATAAAAAATATGTATCCCGAAGTTGTAGAAATACACATTGTTACCCGGGGCAAATGGGAACAAATAACATTGTCAAGCTGATGTTCTATAACTGAAGAAGCACCACAAGAACAAAAAAAAAAGGCCAGAGTAATGCAACATAAAGCATCAGATGTTCACAAACAATTCTGTCTTTTTACAGAGAGAAGGGCTCTAGGCATGAAACAGCACAGGACCAAGTAGAAGTGGGAGCTGTATCCCAACTCATGGGGGGGGAGGGTCTCCCACCCCAACCAGTAGGCCCAAGTAGGCTATTCTGGCCAACCAGCTGTTGTTGGACTGTCATTCTCGTTACATCTGGCTGTGTCGCCTCACTTCCTAATAAGAACAGTCATAAAACTAAGTGGTTATAAGTTCTATCCTGGATTACATCACTTCCAACGGCAGGGGAAGTTGCCTCTGTGTATGAGCCACAGTTCTGCAAAGCCTGCAAAACAGAGATTCAGCATGCCTCTCCGTCTCCTAAAAGAGGAGGTTTGCCACCTATGGTTCCCTCCTGATTTACTCAAACGAAGGAAAGACTTGCCACGTAACCATCCATTTTTTTCATCTCCAGCCATCCCTCATCAAAAAGAGCCCAAGCAGCACCCAAAATTGCTCGCTGCAACCCAAACGTACTTGCATGGATTCTTTGAAGGTTGATGGTTTTTTCCAGTTCGCGACGCAGCTTTACTTCTGCCCCATATTTCCCCACTGTTCCATCATCCACCAGTATGAAATGGGAATGAAGATTATTCAGGACATTCAGTTTGCTTAAAGGGTTCAGCAGGGTTTGATACGGAGCAATCACCTAAGTGCAGAACAAAGCAAGATTATATTATGATGACTTTAATATTTTAAGCTTCCTTCTGCCCACTGGCCTGTTGATCTACCAGCTCTTAATCTCATCCGGTCCTACAGAACATCTACTGCATTGTAAGTAGGAAGCTAAACACATATTCTCAAAATACCACCAACTAAGAAATATTAGGAGGCACGTGGTGGCGGAATGAAGGTTTCAACAAAATTTCACTTTTTATTTTAAAATATTACTTTGGCAACGGTGGAATGCTGCGACGGTGATGAAAGCCAAGGAGAATAAGAATATTTACATACCCAACTAACCACCATCAAGGCAGTCAGTCCATAGCTAACTAGGATATTGCCACCTGAGGAACCCATGGATGAATCAGCTTTTTGGAAAACGCTGAATTTTATATGTTCAGAAATACAGGGCATGCTGCTATTACTTGGGTTTTCCTGCCCCACAGCCTGACTTTCAGCCATGATAATATCTGGTCCACCCTGATTTAAAGGAGCACAATTCCACTCTAAGCATTTCACCTTAAGCCTGCAACCAGCCTTAGATGGCCTGGCTTCTGTACCAGCCAACTTTCTCCTTCCTTCCTTTTGTTTTATTTTGTGTACCAGCTACCATGACCAAGAGTTCCAAAGAACTCCGAGGTTTGCACCTTCTTCTGTCTCAAGCTGACCTAAGAAAAAGGTTGCGCCAACATGAACTTGAACTTTTATTCCAAGGTCAAAAAAACAAAACAAAAAAGGAAATTAAGGAAATTTGTCCCTTAAAACGAGTTCTTCTGCTCCTTCCCTTCAGTCTGACAAGTTCAGACCAAACCCAAATGTAATTATAAACCTTTCCACAAAAGGCCAAGTATGGTAGGTAACGGGTGACACTTACGTCTCTCCCAACGAGGTCATTTCTGTTCTCAATCACTCCCCAAGGAGCTATTCCAATAGTGCAAATCTTTCGAGATGAGCGAGAGGCGTGTTCTTTCAGAGCATCGCCAACATGTTTTGCAACCCCTGTTCAGAACACAGAGCGTCACTACACAGACACAAGTATGCCCTATTCCTAGGAGAACATAGGGTTCAAGGTCAATCATCATGGCCAGGAGGAGAACAATAGTACTGAAAGCCAAGCAGAGTAAGAGTAGTTTCATTCCCAACTCAACAGCACCAGGGAGGAAATTGCATAACAGGGATACGGCCAAAGGAAAGGTCCTTTTTCCCATTCCAATCCGCGGTACATCATAGTTTGATGGTTTGCCCAAAGGCCCTGCTTTGCCCAATACATCTGAGTCCACATGCCTGTCTTAACATGTCACCTACACTGTCTTGCAATGTTAGAAACACAATTACATATATTTAAATGACTTCCACAAGACTGAGGTCCATCCTTTCAATTAGAATTTTCTAAGATAATTGCAGACTTTTCTGAGTTACTTTTTCTGGATGGAACATCTATGCATTGGAAGCTTTTCTCAATGTTTTGCTAAATAACATTTTTCCTGTAATTAAGCTTCACTGCTTCCTGTTCTACTCTTGGTGTATAACAGAAAGCAAATTATTGTAGCTTTTAAAACTTCCTTTAAGATGCTTGGTAAATCTGCCAGTCTTCATTTCCTGAATTAACCAAGCATCATAACTTTAGCTTCTTTTAAGCAAATGCTTCTCAACTTTGGCTGGTAATTCATGTTGAGATAAAATGCAAAGAAATTGTGAAATTAAATAATGTACTACCAGAATTGTATGCCAACATTTTATACTAAGCTTCCCAGACATGGAGAGAGAGAGAAAATTAGTTCATTTTGAAAATAAGTACTGCTGTTTGGCAGTGCTAGGAAGCATCTGCGATCCATGTGCATAATCCAATCAGAGACTTACATTAATGGAGCCACAAAGTCAGAAGATTGATGGAGGGGAATCCTTATCTGTGGGAACAAACCCTGCCACTGCACTAAGATGGCAAGGAAACCCTTAGGGTTTCCCAACACAATATCTCTGTTTTGTTTTATATATTCCTGCACCAACAATGATATTCAAAAGCTCAAAAGCTGGACTTAAACCATTTGACAAGGTCAATCTTCCCAAATGCTTTGATGAACCAAATGCCTAAACAAAGGAAACTCTTTATGCCTTTAACACCAGGTCAGTTAGGAAATATGTAATACTGTATTCTAGCTTTGTTAACAGAAGAGAAGTGCAAATTAAAATGTGTTGTTGTCACCTGTATCTACTCCTCCAGTTATAATCCAGGCTCCTGTTGTTACTGCAGCTTTAATAAGTCCTTTGCCAAGCAGCTGTTTGATGCGTGGATGAAGTTCAAATTTCTGCATTCCTCCATGGACAGAAATGACCAGCTTCGGCAGTTCCATCTGCCATTCCCTAAGGATAAGCTGTAGAATGGCTTCAGGCCTGGTGTCATAGGACAATCGCACGTACTAAACAAGAAGTTGACAACCATTAAGTTCCTTAACAGTACAACCAGGAAATGCCAAGGTAAAAAGAAGTATAAATATGAATTCCACATGTTCATTCAGAAACCACTTTAATTTCTAACAAGAATTTGGGGAGAGCCATGAGAATCTGAATGATATGTGATCTTCTAGGCTTGACAGAGTAGGACATAGGACATTTCAGCTGTCTATGTGGCAGGCACCAAAAACCCAGAAAATACTTAAGACAAAACCATCCTTTAATCCAAGCTTTGGGATTATTTTCACTTTTTGGAGTGACAATAAATATCTTTATGGAATATGCATACGGTATAGAAAGGATCGATGCACAGGCCCTAATGCGAGACTCGTCTCATATAACAATATTAGAAGCAATTCCAGAATAACAATATGGAATGAGAGACATACTTTAGATTTTTTTAAAGGTTTATTTCAATTACATTGTCTTATGATTTATTTATTTACAAGATTTTTTAGCCATCCCACTACCAAGAGGTCTCTGGGCGGCAACAAAGATCTGAAATACGGGAATTCAGTCTTCCAAGTTACTCAGGCACTACAGGCAGTAAATATAGTTCTTAAGATTAAACATCAACTGACATCTGCATTGCAAACTGAAGATCACCTGGGCAGAAAAGTTCCAGGTGATAAAATGTACTGTGTGCTTTCAATCTGGAGCAGCCAAAATCTTTTATATTTTTAAAGAAAGGTCAGTCATGTGCAAATGTGACTTCCTCCCTGCCTATTACTTCCATGTTCAAAGACTTGTATTCTCCATCTTCATTTGCGCCATTTCACTAATGTTATCCCAAAAGTTCTCATAAGTCTGCCTCTGAAGCAGCAAATGGATCATCAGACACGTACATACCTTAGCCCGGTAAGAATGAGATCCTCCTTGGAAATTAATGATACCATAAGCATCTGTTGAACTCTGTTCAGTATGTTTTTCTACAGACCACTCTTCTGTCTCCTGATTAAAATTTTCACCCAGTTTCACATCTGAATATTTCATTGCGAGACTCGCCGTAAAGCAAGCATGTTGCCGGACTAAGCGTCCACAGCAGCACCTGCAGGAAAGGACCACAGTTTCAGGTACGCGGGAAGATCTACAGGTTGCTCTCTATGCTGTACTTTGTTTCAGAGTGGAAGGATTTCTTTCTCGAAAGCTTTGATTCTGTTGCCACGTGGGAAACTGCAGTCCCATACTCATGCAGAAGTTTTCATATTTGAGTACTGCAGTTTCTTCAAAGGCGACATACAGATGACCAAGACTTGCAGGTATGCAGAGGATTTATGGAGGTCGTTTGCTGAGAGATAATGTCTGACATTTAGAATTCTACGATAAGATTTACATAGACCAGGGCTGTTCAACTTTGAACAGGCAGAGGTCTACTTTTTCCAGCCCAAAGTGCCCGAGAGCTACTACACTAAAACCTCTACTTATGAATTTTATGCATTCCGAATACATGCTCATAAGTAAAAACTTTTGTAAGTAGAGCAGCGGTTTCCCATAGGAATGCATTAAAAACCAATCAATCCGTTCTGGAGGAAACAGATTTTAATGTGCCATGGCCCTTGAAATGCCCCGCTCGGCTGAGACAGTGGGCGGGCAGACCCAGAACTTTGCTGGGGCAGTGGTGGTCCTTGGGATGGGGGAGAGAGGGGTGGAGAACTTATCCCCTCACTTTTTTAAATTGATGGCCGGCGGGCTACTTTTGAACCCTTCACAGGCTACCAGTAGCCTGCGGTCTACCTGTTGGGCAGGCCTGACATAGACTGTCATGTCATTAAGGTTCCCCCCCAGTTCCCCTATCTGCTTGCTGAATATAAGCACCCGCAGAATCCTAGAATCATCATAAGTTTAGGACCTTGGTGGTCTTCTGTTCCACCCCCCTGCCCAAAGCAGGACACCTCATGCCACCCAGGAGAGATGGCTGTCCAATTTCTTCTTGAAAACCTCTGGCCATAGAGGCACTCACAACATCGGGAGGCCAGCTGTTCCACTGTTGAATGGCTTTCACCATCAGGAAATTCCTCATTTCCAGGTTGGCTCTCCCTCTGAGGCGCTCCCACCCATTGGTTCTTGTCATCAGGTGCAACTGAGAATAAATCCATGCCCTCTTCCCTGTGGCAACCCTTCAGGTATGTTTTCGTCATATCTCCACCAACATGGTCACTTGTCCAATTATCTACTGACTAATTTAATCAATCAACTTGATTTGTTGAAAGAGTTGACGTTACCTGACAAGCTGCTGACAAATCTGACATCCTGGAAGGCATCTATGATAAAAAGAAAAGAAAAGAAAAGAAACATGGCATTTTGCCCCTCTCACTATCAAATCCAAGAATATATGTCTTAATAAGAATGAGACAACTCTGCAGCTATGTGTCCCTACTCACACTGCAATTCACACTACAAATAATTTACTGCCCTGCCTATATTTTAAAGACATGCCCATCGAGAGGAGAACACTGTGTAAACACCGTACTCTCTGTCTCTGTCTCTCTCTCTCTCTGTCTCTCTCTCTGTCTCTCTCTCTCTGTGTGTATGGAGAGAGAGAGAGAGAGAGAGAGAGAGAGAGAGAGAGAGAAACAGCTCACACCCACACGCACACACCAAGACCCTTATGCTGCATTGTTTCTGTTCAGATAGAAACCTGTATCCCTTTGAATTTACCTGTGAGGGTCCTTGGAACTTGGTATAATGTACACACATTCCCGTTTGGTGAAAGTATTTTCTATCCAAGATTTTTGGGACTGTAAAATAAGATATTTTAAGAGTTATATGAAAGCAACATCTGGCATTCCAGTACAGTATTGCAAAGAGCTAGTTCACCTGAGATCAAACCTTCACATTTAACACTTAGGAACAATGACACAATTTAACAGTAACTATTGGCTATCTATCTACCACACAATCCCGTATTTCCCCCCTCTTATGGTTGGTTTACTCAGGGACAACTAAAGATCAAATCTACCAAATCATTCTATAATTAACATTAAGCGTTGATTTACTCTGTCCCATTCATTCACTGATTCAAGCCCATATATTTCAATCTCACAACATTCCTAACTCAACAAACCTCTTTTGGCAAACCAGCCTACATTATTTCCACTATTACTGCATCAACAATCTGCAATGCAGACCAGAGTAAACTGCAGGTTAAACAGATTAAATATATGAAATTAAACCACGCTAATATGTGCTATTACTGGACCTTACGCTTGCTTAGATACATGCCACACAGAAGCTAATTTGTCTTTCAGAACTCTTTGTTCATGGTAAGTCACAAAGTACTGGAAAAGATGCAAATCACTGTGTAATTTTTTTCTTTAAAAATATAAAAATAAATTATAGCTGCCTACAATTTTAAAAGGAAATGCCAATTTTTACAAAACGATGTTTCAAAGCTTGGACACACCAGCTGGATTACAAACACTTTAAAACAGAACCCCAGGTGGAAGTGTTAAAAATGGAAATTTAGCATTTTCAAGTGCATCTAACATAAAAAAAGAAAAACCAGCATCTGAAATAATGACTATGTTCATGTGAAACTTCAAAAGAAGGAAATTCAGTCTGAAAGATACTTGTGAATTTACACTTACCAATATAAATCTGGTATTGCATGGAAACCATAACTATAATACATAAGATTTCCCATGCTTAACTTACAAAAGGGAAAACTAACAAAGCTGTACAAAATTCTTAAAAAAATACTAGAAACAATGGACTGAATCTTTGCAGAGGTTTTAATGCACCCTACCGATTGGTATGGCATTAAGCAATAAGATTTAAAATCACAAAACTGGCAAGATCATTTTCAAAGAAAAATACCTGCTCAGGATACCAAGTCCATCTGGCATTTTCACTGCAGAAATTCATGATGAACAACTACCAGCTGTCTCCTTTGAAGGCCAATCTTATACCACAGAGTTTACTCTAATTTAAGGTTTTGAGATAACAGGTTATAACAACACACGGCTGCTGAAGTGCAGGATGAGATCAGAAGTCAAAATAATGTAGCATTACATGATAGTGACTACCTTATTCTCCCATTTGAATAGAACACATATTTTGAGGGGACTTTGGCAGAGGTCGCGGCCACAGCAAAACCGATAGAGTGGCTTGGAACATCGTACAAGACGAACAACTTTTATTGGGCACAAGATTTGACGGATGGCAGTCCACTTATTGTTGAAAGAGTTTCCCTTTCAGCAAGTGTTTCAAGTGCTGGAAATGTTATGCCTCCCATATCTGCTCAGAAACAGTGATAATTAATAAGCCAATCAGCATACCTTGGGCTGAATCCAACAGAAGGACATTTAACAGGGAGAAGTGCAAAGTCCTGCACTTAGGAAGAAGAACCTGCATGTACAGTCCCAAGATGGGAGACACCTGGCTAAGCAAGAGAAGTGAAACAGGTCTTTGAATTCTTGTAGAGAAGCACCGGGCAGATGTCCTCAGATCTGCATTCCTGCATTGAGTAGGGGTGTTGGATTCCACAGCCTTGTAGACCGCTTCCAACTCCCTGATTCTATAGCTGTACTGCTCAGTGCCTGGACATTAAATGCACAGCACTCAGAAATGGTTTACTCTTCTTCATGAAGCATGAGACCATCTTGGGCTGTTAATGAAGCATGTTGGTGACCAAGAATGCAATAGGTAGGAGATCAGCCACAGTTCTCTAACAACCACTGATCCCAACCACTCTGCACGACAGAGCAGACAAACCATGCAAGATGCACTCAACTGCAGCAACCCCTGCACATTTCTGCCTTCATTTAACCATCCTTGAGTAAAACATGTTTCTTCCACAAGATGTGCTTTTGTATTTCCCCCCAGCTTTCTCCCCATTGAGCTCCAGGTGCAGTGCACAGCTCTCCTTCTCTGTTTTATCTTGGCAATAACCCTGTGAATTAGGTCACACTGAGAGACTTAGGGCCTTTGTACACGACCCCTAAACTCCGCCGCAAATGGCTGCCAGCTCCGGAGCTTACAATTGTTTCCCCACCAGCTCCGGAGTTTGCAGAAAATTAAGTGCGACCACGCCCACCTAAGCGCGTCCCAGCGCACTTTTCATGTACCTGCTCTCGGAGGGTGAAAATCCCTTATGCGGATTTAAGGGAGTGAGTGCCGGGCTCTCCTCGCTTCTGTTTGTTGTTGTTTTTGCCTCCCGCCCCTTTAAGAGAAGGAATCAGGATGATGATGGGGCTCCGGGCGGCTTCGGAGGTGAGCCTGCATTTTTTCCTCTCTTTTTTCCTCCCTCGCCTCACGCAGACAGAAGCAAGGAAGTGCGGAGGGGTGGGGACGTAGGAAGAGCAACAAACCCCCAAGATCTCTGGTCCGAATTTAAGTGGCCAGCGGATCTTAGGGGTCGTGTGAAAAGGCCCTTAGGGGGCAAAGGCAAACGGAAGAGTCACCCTGTGGGTTTCATGGCTTGTATGCTGATCTGAACTCAGGTCTTCAGAGTGCCTGTCCGGTAAGCTACCAGCCACAGCACACTGGCTTTCAGTGGGTAAGGGTCCATGGCCAGGATGCTGATGGAAGTCTCACATGGCAATCTGAAAGCATTTCACCTCTGTATACACTGACTCAGAATATTGATTCAGAATATTGTGTGATTCCCCGCAAGCTCCTAAAAAAAATCTGTAAAAACCTTTAGTTTCCAATGGAGCTTAAAGGGAGGGGGAGAACATCCAACTGTACCAATAAGTGCAACCGAAACCAATACGTTGAAATGGCAAGTGTTCCAACACACTGTTAAGGGCATGCATCCATTCTACTCGCAGTGCTTCCAAGTAAATTACAAAAGCTATCTTGAATACCAATCTCTCCCACTGAGACAGTTACTCAACATTTATTTATAAACCCATGCAAGTCTCACTATTTGCAAGTTGTAAAACTGAGAGGAACGTGTTATTAACCAACTCCATGGTGATCATGGGACTAAGATGTGACCCAGGCCCAGCTGACTGTAACACCTTGTTGGTACAGCGGGCTCCAAAAGCCGTAGCTGGAAGGCAAAAATTCCGCACATAAACCTCTTTATCTTCTTACCATCACTTACAGCCCATGAATCTCATTTTCGAAATTGGGCACCTGAGGTGTAAATAATCGTGCAGGGGGTTCACCTGCACGCTGTAGCTTTCCAACAACTGCACTTTCCTTCTCTTCCAACTGAATGGTCATGACCCCATCAGGTAGGTTTTATAAGGATATGCAGTAGTAGATGATTCTTCAAAGAATTTCTCCTAAGTAAATCTGAACAATGCCTGGAGTTTCATGCCTCACCTCTGCCTGGGGCACCTCCCAGGTAACCACCTCAGAGAATGTGCCCCAAGGAAGGACTGTGCCTTCTTTTTCCCATCAGGCGTCTTTCTGCTATAACCTAAGTGGCACTCCTCAATCAAGGTGCAGCATTCCCAGGAAAGTTCAAAATGGCGGGTGTCCTTCAGGTTGTTTTTAAAAAGAGGAGGGAAGCACCATTATGCCACAGGTAAAGTTGGTATAGATGTGATGGAAGGATGAATCATAGAAGAGACGGCATGCTTACATGAACAGCTTGTTCCTAATCCCTTAGACATTATTTGCTATTAATCAAAATTCTAATGGAGACTTATTTAGACTTATACTTGGTTCCTCCTGCGCTTTGTGGAAAGTTGACCAACAGGTCTTTCTTCCTTCCTTCCTTCCTTCCTTCCTTCCTTCCTTCCTTCCTTCCTTCCTTCCTTCCTTTTTTCTTTAGAAGATGTCCAGTGCATTGCAGTCTTAGAGAACCAGAATAAATGGGATCAATGAATACGCCCAGCAAGTCACATCCAGTGTTCAGTCACAATTTCATCTAATTTTTGGCTTCCACTCTGCTGCAATACATCCTCATTAGTAACATGGCCCCTGTAGGAGACGCCTGGACATTAAATGCACAACACTCGTAAATGGAAACATCTCTGATGGAATGTGTTCAGCTTCTGGGCTATTCTTCCTGTCATTTTCCATGTTTCACTAGCATACATGGCAGTCAGAATAACAATGCTGCCGTGCAGTCAGATCGTTAGTGCAACAGAGATTGAGGGCGAAGACCAAATTTGGTTCAAGTGTTGGAGCATACCAGGTGCTTTGCCAATCCTGCATCTAACATCCTTTTCAATGCATCCAGCAATGGAAATGTGAAGCCCCATAATGCTATCAGGAGAGAAGCCATACCAATACACAGGTGCTAAGACACACAAGCCCTTCTTGTTTAGGTGGCCCTCTCCCCAACCCAATGTATACACACAAAAAGAGCCTAGCAGAAGATGTGTGCGAAGAAATATAAGAACTAGAATCCATGGGAAAAAATCGTGTTTTGATACAGTACATCAGTGCAAATGGCAACCAACCCCCCCCCCAATGGTTTCCCAAAGGTGTTTTGACAGTTAATACATATAATTGGGTTGTAAGCACCAGCCACATACATTTAAAATGCAAGCCTTCCTCAGCAGTTTGTATGTGGCTACACGAAGTCTCGTTTGAGCTGGACTATATAGAAGGCTGATTGCCACAGAATTGATGCTTTTGAGCTGTGGTGCTGGAGGGGAGTCTTGAGAGTCCCTTGGACTGCAAGGAGTTCAAATCTATCCATCCTGAAAGAAATCAACCCCAAATGTTCACTGGAAGGACAGATTTTGAAGCTGAGGCTCCAGTACTTTGGCCACCTCATGAGGAGAGAGGAGTCCTTGGAAAAGTCCCAGAAGTTGGGAAAGATTGAAGGCAAAAGGAAAAGGGGAAGGCAGAGAACGAGATGGTTGGACGGTGTCATCAATGCAACCAATACGGATTTGACCAAACTCTGGGAGGCAGTGGAAGACAGGAAGGCCTGCCGAGCTCTGTTCCATGGGGTCACGAAGAGTCGGACACGACTGAATGACTGAACAACAACGTACTACTACTACTACTACTACTACTACTACTACTACTACTACTACTACTACTACTACTACTACTACTACATGAAGTCTCCAGAGCTGGCACAGCCTGGTTGACTGGACTGCCCAGTTGGGGTCAGGAGTTTGGATCCTTATTGTGCCTTCAAGAAGACACGCACCCGAAATCACCCAGAGTTTGTGGATCTCCCAGAGGAGATGGGCCCTGCCACTTGTGCAACAAGGATGAAGCTGCACAGTCCCAGAATGCAGCCCGCTTCAGGTGTACTTCAGATCACTCCTGTTTTAAAAACCATTCAACTTTATTTTGGAATACACAGAAGAATGGGAGGACTAAGGCAATGTTATATATTTTTCTTAAGAGTTGTTTAAACATCTAGACTCCAGAAAGCCCCAACAGATGTCTTTCCCCTTTGCTCTCACTGCAATTTTAACATTACCTACTTCTTTAATTACTAAGTCTTGGGCCTGTTCATGGAGCAAACTATATTTAACACTCTTCACAAACAGTAGGATCTAAGAAGTTGCCACATACCAACAAAAATAATGCAGTGGTGTGGAGTGGAGGGTGGTGGTGAATATTTCAATGCATTGTGAATGAAAGAGTTTAATAAAAACCAATATGAAATAGGTGACAGCAGGCTCGTTTTTCAAATCCTGCCCATGCAATACTCTAAAAAAAAGCCAGGCCTCTTCCTTCTTGTGCATACCAGATTTATTTGGCTTGGTCAAGAAGAACGATTACAGCCCCAAAAACAACTATCTGAAAAGACCTAGAGAACTAAAAAGATGAGTGATCCATATAGTCCAAAATAGATCCAGTACCAGTGATGGCTGGCTCCATCCCCACTGAGGCTTTCAACAGACATAATTTTGTTAGATTTTGAAACTGCTTCCAGCCTGGTTTTAAATTAATCTGAATGAATAAGCCTGCACACACCTGTGAATGAATCCACAACAGATGCCCTGTTCATGTTTCTAAACATTCAGAATATAAAAACAAACAAACAAAACCCCATCAGATTCCTAAATCCAGGGGCCACAATAATTTCGTTGTTCCTGCAAGGGTCAATGACAATAAAGATTCCTATTCCTATTCCTAACATCCCTAACTGACAGAAAGCTTCACAACTGCATATTATCCCTCATTACTGTAAGCTGCCTTGGGTCCCTTTCCAAGGAGAAAGGTGGGGTAAAAATACTCTAAAATAAATAAATAAATAAACTCCCAGCAACACACAGGAAACAGTGATGGAATGCACAGAGGAAAAGCTGTGTGTGTGTGCGCGCGTGCGCAACTCTGTCCATGGAGTTTTCTTGGCAGGAATACTGGAGTGGTTTGCCAGTTCCTACTCCAGGCACCTACAGCACCTGGTATTCCCTGGTGGTCTCCCATCCAAGTACTAACCAGGGATGTCCCTGCTTAGCTTCCTAAATCAGGCAAGATCGGATGTGCTTATTAGGGCATCTAGGCAGCTTGAGAAAAAGATAGTCAGCATTTATTTGTTTTAACCTGGATTTTACAAGGCATAGCTTAATTTCAGGTAAAAGAATCCCCACTGGGCTACAGTTAAATATTATTACTTTTTTATTTTTGAAGCTATTATAAGAGTTTGGGGGAAAATGAGGGGAAATTAGAAGGAAAGCAAAACAAGTCCACCAAGCCCAGGACTGAATTCTCTTCCCCAAGTACACAAGCTTCTTTTTCAAGGTCCAGCGGCCAGACTTGAGAATTTCCTGACTCAAGAGAATAAGGCATGATCCAGCGAAAAATACTGAGTCATTCCTTCGCTTAAGACTCTTTCTCTCTCCCCCCTCCCCCTCCCCCTCCCTCTCCCCCTGGTCCTCTGAGTCATTTTGGCTGATGGAATTAGACTCAATATGCCTTCATCCACTTCAAAGCATGCACACATGGACCCACACAGAGGAATGTGTAATATTAAGGGACGAGGACTCCCTTTCAACTTGAAACAACTTCAGACAAAGCTGGCTGATCATCTGCTGAAGCAACTCAAGCAGATAACTCAGTTTAACTTCTTGCTTTGTGGCCTGTGTGCCAAGATAAGGCTACAACCCAGATTTAAAAAAAAAAGACAGCAATAATAGCCTTGGGCAGTTCTCAGACTTTCCCAGGTTACAACGGGCATGCGCAAATCTTGGCAAGTGAAAGGAAGGGAAGAGAACATGGCTTTGCTATTCGGACAGCACAAAAGGAAGCCTGTGCTGCAATCAACTGGCCTGGGTGCATTCAAATTCCTAGCTCACCAAGTCACCTCCTATTATTTGCAATCCTGAGATTACCTGAAATAAATGAGCTGAAATAAATACCTGAAATAAATGAGCTGAGGAAACAAAAATGGATCTTTCTAGAGGATTGAGAGAGAGTGAGAGAGAGGTGTAACAGCTGTGTGTGCGTGTGTTGTGTCATTACAGTCCGTGACCCAATGTCCATGGAGTTTTCTTGGCAGGAATACTGGAGTGGTTTGCCAGTTCCTACTCCAGGTGCCTACAGCACCTGGTATTCCTCGGTGGTCTCCCATCCAAGTACTAACCAGGGACGTCCCTGCTTAGCTTCCGAAATCAAGCGAGATTGGATGTGCTTAGGGCATCTAGGCAGTTCGTAACAGCTGCACCAAATCATATAAAGCAAGCAAATTACTTGTTGCAATTTTGGAAGTGGGATCACGGTTTATCTCATTGAAGAAGAAAAAAAACAGTAGGTCTAGTTAAGTTAAAAATCATCTAAAATTGCTTGTGCTTAATGTAAGGGCGTTTATACACGACCCCTAAACTCCGGGGCAAATGGTTCCCAGCTCCGGAGCTTAAAAATGTTTACCCACCAGCTCCGGAGTTAACAGGAAATTAAGTGCGACCACGCCCACTTTAGCGCATCCCAGCGCACCTTTCAAGTATCTGCTCTTTGGGTGTGAAAATTATTTGATCCGGTGTAACGATATTGAGTGCAGGGCTCTCCTTGCTTCTGTTTGTTGTTTTTTGGCTCCCGCCCCTTTAAGAGCTACTTTTACAGAGACGAGAGGCAGAACGAGGTGAGCGGCATGCTTTTCTTTCTCTTTTTCTCCCTCCCCTCACGCAGCCAGCAGCCAGGAAGTGCGGAGGGGGTGGGAACGCAGGAAGAGCGACGAACCCCTAAGATCTCTGGTCCGAATTTAAGTGGCCAGTGGATCTTAGGGGTCGTGTAAAAAGGCCCTATGGCAGCTCAAAGGAATCTGCAGGGAAACATACCTTATCCAAAACAAAAGAAAAAGAAAAAAACCACCAGCCAACAAAGGGTCTTTTTACACGACCCCCAAGATCCGCTGGTCCCTGAAATTCGGACCAGAGATCTTGAGGGTTTGTCGCTCTTCCTTCCTCCCCACCACTCCGCACTTCCTTGATCCTGTCTGCGTGAGGGGAGGGAGGAAAATAAAGCCCTAAAAAGGGACAAAAGAATAAAGCCTTACCTCCGCTGGTGGAAGTTGCTCCGAGCGCTGGTTACTTCCTGGTTCCTCTTAAAGGGGCGGGAGGCAAAAAAAAAACCAACAAAAAGAAGCGAGGAGAGCCCGGCACTCTCCGCATCAAAATTTTTCACTGTCCCAGAGCAGGTACAAGAAAAGTGTGCTGGGACGCACTAAAGTGGTCGGGGTCGCACTTAATTTTCTGTTAGCTCCGGAGCTGGTGGGGAAACATTTTTAAGCTCCGGAGCTGGGAGCCATTTGCAGCGGAGCTTAGGGGTCGTGTATAAATGCCCAAACAAACAAACAAACCTGACATGGGGGTGGGGAGCCAGAACCATTGCTCAGTTTGCATTCAGTGATGATGGGACATGAAGTGTGGGTTCAAATAAAGATACACATTAAATTCCAAGGAGCAATTTGAATTTAAAAACTGAGTAAGTGACCTAAGAATAATGCATACAGTATTCTTCTTTCATGCAGGGAACAAACTCAACAACTGCCACTTTGTTTATCACAAATGTTACATTGTACATTTTGTTTTAACAAGAGAAAAGTTTATGTGCCAAGCATTCCTTTTCTGAAACACTGTAACGATTTATTTGTCTCATTATAGTTTCTTTTTTCAACTGTACACTTCCAGAGGAAGCAATACAACAAGGAAAGACATCAGCAATAAGAAGCCTGTGCAGAAAATAAGCATAGGCACGCCCAGCAATTTCACTTTTACCCTCCTCTTTTTGTCTCTTGGATGGCATAAAAACCTCATCTTGGACAGTTTCGCTGCCATCCTAGAGAGTACAGGGTTATGGAAATGTTACTTTTTGGATTATTCTCTCAGCCAGCCTCAGGCTGGTTGGATTATTCTGGAAAGTGTAATAAAAAAAGTTTCAAAATGATGAGTCTGAACAATGACTGACCAGCATCCAACACACAGCTTTTGGGGCACATGAGTGAACAAGGGACCAGGGCCGCACAGCTCCAGGGATTGTCCAGAAATGATATCCCAAACTCTAAGACCAGGTTTAAGATTTGGTTGCCAGGTAAGGTAACCCACACCACAAGAGAGGCAGGAAGAATTAATGCACTCATTTTTATTAGGCATCTCAGGAGTCTCTAACAAGAGAAGAAGGATAAATCGAATCAAATCTATAAACTGCCTTTTAGGATGAATGGGGCTAAAGTTAAAAGGGTTCTGGATATCTCTGCAAGATTATTTATAGACAGCAGTAAAATATAACAAAATTACAGATAAATCAATCAATCAACAGATGTCAGTTAGCACAATATGCTTGGGGGGGGGGGAGTTAGGCAGTGCTGGTTTACTCTGCAGTCATTTTGTCAAGTGTGATGAGGAACTGCTGGATTTATCAAGCAAACCTTTTTGTTTTTACTCTGGGAGAGGTCATCTGCTGTGAACTGCCATCAACATCAACTAAAACCACCCATGAGGGCTTGCTTAGAAACAGCTGTTTATTCTGAAAATGGCAACCTAATGAATGAAAACAAAAAGTTTTCAAGCACACACCAATGTTATTTCAACACAAAACCCACAACTAGCTTTAGACCTGTTTAGAAGTACATCCTTGAATTTTGACTCCTGAAAAGCATGAAAGTCAAGGGAGAGGACCTAGCTCAGAAGTCCATCTTTGGTGTGCTGTCAATAACAAAGAATGAGGCCTTTTCTGTAGTGTCACACTTTGTAAAGTATTCCATTCCCACAAAGCTTGCTAGACCTGTCCAACTGAAGGCAGGTTGGAGCTTTGCAATCAATGTTCTCACATTGTTTACCATGTGTGTTCCTAAGGAGGAATACTACAGTTGACCTTCTGAAGGGATATGCAGCAAATTTACAGCCTATTTAAGTCCCTCTACTCCAGTATTCCTGCCAAGAAAACTCCATGGACATGGGATCACAAAGAGTCGGTCATGACTGTAACAACACAACACACACACACACTCCATAGCTCTGCAGGATTACAGGTATGCAAGGAATCTGTTTTACTAGATTTTTGGAGAAAACTTCTCTGATGAGCACTACACATCTACACCAATGTGGACCAGATCCAGTGTGTGTTCAAGCAGCAGTACTTCAGAAATGAAAACCAATGTCAAATTTTAAAGATACATAGAGACACGCTTTAGGTTACAAGAAATGCAATTTTGAGTAAATTTTGAGTAAAGTGTGAAGGAGGAAAAGAGACTTTGGGGAAGCCATTAAGAAAATTATACTGATGATGCTGAACAATTTGCTTATAAGGAAGGGGGTAGCTCTCCAATGAATAGATGGTTTCTTTTAAAAGATTGAGGTGAAAGGACTTGGCGCAGAAAAGGAGACTAGAGAAAGTATCACAGTAGTCAGATAGGAGATGATCACAGCTAGGATAAGAGTTTGGAAATACTTAAAAGGAAATGAGTGATATTACATAAAGAACTGATTGCACGTTGTTCACTTCAAACAGGGCTCAGCACTTTCCTGTAGAAGCTAACGTGGCTTGCGCTGCGGAAACTGGTTAGTGGTAAAGCAACACAATCAGACTGGGGACACGAGCCAAGCAGCCCATATCTATGGGGTGGGGAAGGGGACAATAAATGTAAGATAGGTTGTGTGTGTTGTGTCGTTATAATCGTGACCGAGCCTTCGTGACCCCATGTCCATGGAGTTTTCTTGGCAGGAATACTGGAGTGGCTTGCCAGTTCCTACTCCAGGTGCCTACAGCACCTGGTATTCCCTGGTGGTCTCCCATCCAAGTACTGACCAGGGGCGACCCTGCTTAGCTTCCGAAATCAGGCGAGATCGGATGTGCTTAGGGCATCTAGGCAGCTGGTAAGATAGGTTGGGTTTGACCAATCCAGTCCATCCTAGACCTTGTTGGGGAGGGGTGGGCGGGCTACAAATTAACTCTGCACATTTATTTAAGTCCTCACTTTTCTCAGAAACCTGCACTGAACAGTATAACGCACGTTATACTGTTTACACACATGCAAATCAGCAAGAGGGAGATAAGGAACTGTCTAACATCCAAGATGTAAAAATTGTTGTTGGCATAATTATGTTGAAAATCCGCTAGCTAGAGGGTCTTTTAGCACTGGATTGAAAACAAAACAGCAATGCCAACCACAACCGCAACCACCTCGGGGAGGCTGCTAAACTATCAGGAAGGTTCTGGAGCTGGGTGGGCCAGGTTGGAACAAAATGGATTTGCTAAAAAGCAGAGCCCAGTTACCTTTAAAAAGCTGATACCTTGTTTACAGAAAAGATCCTAACTTGATTCTGGACTGAGAGACTTTTCAGCTGGCTGGGGGTATCTGTTATCCTGTCTGAACCAGACTACCAGAGCACACAGGATTCTGGAATTTTGATAGTACTGCAAAGATGCATACCAAGGGCTGCTTCACATACCTTTTAAATCTGCCTTTGGGTATGCAAGCATAGGAACTCTTTCAGTTCATTATCAGAAATGCAGAACTAACAACCTCTCTATGCAAAAATCAAACATTATAGAACGAGAGCCCTGTGCTACAATGGTGCATTCTCAAACAACACAACGTGCTCTGTCTCCACTTTTGCATCTATCCAAGTACCAGACAGGAAATATATGAGATGGGTTCAATAAGCATGATGTAATAGCAGCATCGTGTAACTGTGGTCAAAGTATCGGGATGCTATTAGGGACACTTGCTCTCTCCTCATGCATGGGGGGTGGAGGTGAGCTTTAATGACAGAACAGTGTTACGTCTGCACCGGCTGTGCTTAAAGTTATTTTTTTTTTATTAGAGAATTTTAAAAACCAGCAAACCCAGATTAAAGCAAGGGTGAAAAGATTGGCCAGAACTGGGAAGATTCCATCTCAAACCCTCGTGCAAGCCTAAAGTTCACTGTATTATTATATTGGGAGTGAAACTATTTCTGAGCCAGTTTACATTACAGGACTGTTATCTGGATAAAAATGGAGAAGAGGAACAGATAGGGACTTTCCTTTGAAAAAAAGGCAGGATATGAATGTAACACAGAAATAAATAGTTAGGATAAATGGAACAGAAAAAAAGGAGTCACAATGCACAAATGCAATCCTAACCCGGTTGGAATCAATTATATTATACCTGAATAAAGCCTACATATACAACCAGATTCAACAAAGGAGCAAACAGGCATATCAGAACTCAGGGAAAAAGCCCCATCAGGAATAGAGGTTAATCTGCCAAAGTATTCTGTGAACACTCACTCTTTAGACACTGCTCTGTGACAAAAGACACAACTCCTTTCATGTGACATGCTAATTAATATATAATAAATAAATAAAAACTTCCACTACTATTATTAGGACTATGCTCCACTCACACATCTGCTAAGATACGATGGAATCCAGTGGTGGCGTGGTTGCTTCCCGTGGATATACAGTTCATCTTTGTGGGGGGAGGTGGGAGGTGGAATGAACAACATCAGAGAGATCAATATATTGAGAATAATTGTCCATGACAGAACTCCCCTACAAGTTCCTCTAGAATATGCACATGCTAGCAAAATGCATTATGGAGAGAGAGGGAGGGAGGGAGGAGAGAAACAAATCTGAACCATAAGCAAGCCTGACGAAGCTACTGAGTAGCAAAATGTTTCAATCAAACAAGAAAAGAATACTTTTTGCCCTGACTCCACTTCCAGACATCATAAGGAAGAAACAGACCTAATTTAGTTTAAAAAAAAATACCAAAGTATTGTATGAGGATAGACATTAGGAACTGCTACCAAGGGAGCCCTGCCAGTTCAAACTGATAAGATGCACTGTAGCATTCTACTGTGGAGCGAGAACTGGCCTCTCCGTACCAGATTGCAATGATGGTGGGGAGGAATGTATCCTAAAAATAAACAAAGGCAACCTCTTCACAACTAACACAATGTTCGTGCATCACCGTAAAGGCACACAGTGTTTGACCGTAAAAGCACAAGGTTGAGCAACTTTTTTTTATGATCCTCTCACAGAAATTATTTGCGTGAGAAAGAACTGTACTCTGGGATATTAAACTTCTGCCAGGGTGACAGGTGTTCTAGGAATCCTTTGAGAATAACTTAACCTGAAATAGGTGTGGTGCTGAATGAATTACTGGAACCTTTTGAATACATTTTAAAAAGAGAATTTGTTCACATATTATAAGGAGAGAGTGCTGAAATTTATTTCCTTCTGAGAACGTGTCCAAGGAGCCTGGATAGCAACACTGTATATACAGGTATCTATATGCTGAAAGCCCTCTAGTCAAATGCATTTGAACAAATGCAACAAAATAACCGGTTTTAGAGCGGTTTTCATGGGCAGTTCCCAGTTTGTGCTGAGGGACAGCTTGCTTCAAACTCTTCAGGTGAGGTGTAGCTGCTCTTGGGTAGAGAAGGTGGGGGGCAACTGAATTTAAAAGGGGGTGCTGCTTCTGTAGCAACAGGCTTATGAAAGCACACGAAAGCAAAAAGTCAGTGGAAAAATGAGGGAGCTGACTTAATGTCTCTGCTGTAATTCAAAAGTACTGTTGGGAAGAGGATGATGCAAAGGGGCTCATCAATGATATGGGTATGGTGCTATCAACGCCACCATTAACAAAACAGCCTCCAGCCTAGGCTGCTTCCAACTCAGGCTCCTCACCTGAGGAAGTACACCTTGTGACCTTCAAAGCTCTCTCCTAAGCCAGGGCACCATCCCAAACTGCAGACAGGACTGGCCCTGGAAAAGCAGTTCGAGCCGTCCACCAAGCATCCTGATCTCCTCTGTCCATGCATTCCTCAGGCAGGAGACTTTTGGGAGCATGGGCCAGGTGTTAGGATGGCCACCCCACCCTCTCATCCCCCAAGGGCAAGACGTGTCCTTTGCTGAAAAGAGGATGGTAGAAGCCCAATGATCCATGCTCCCAAAGGGTGCATTTTAGAACCTGTCGTGACTTTCCATATGGCCTTTAGTGCCATTCAATGCACTTTCCCTTTCAAGGAAAAGTTCAATTTCAAAGTTAAAAGTAACCAATTAAAATAAAATAATTAGAAACTACCTTTGTGGTATGAATGTTTAATACACCAAATAAAATATGCAGTTACAATCCTTTTTTTCTGTCTCTTCATCATGCGCCCACCTTACAAGGCATCCATGCTCCTGGGGTGAAAGAGGGGGGCATGTCCCTCAGTCTGGAAACTCACGATCTAGAACTACAAGCAAGGCCCCACACGCCTTCCTGATTCCGCTCTCTGAGATACCACAGACAGTGTTGTTGAAAGGGAACGATACAGCAAGACCACAGCACCTGCTGCTGCAGGTGAGAAAGTTTTCCCTTTTATAGGCTGCCCGTTTAAAAGGCATTCCTGGCAGGGCTTGGGAATCGCCCTGGGTTCAAATGACATCAGGAACAGAGCATGCAAGGAACGCAGACACAGCCCACAGTGGCAGCCCTCACCTGCCAAAGATTCAGGACCTCACATGTCTCCATTCATCCCGGCTCCAAAACACCTCCATTGACCCTTTGGGCCACAAAGGATCAGGGAGTCCTGCTTGCCTGCCTCCAAAGCCCAATATTGTTGGTTCTTCAGACAACAAGGTTCTGGGGGAGGGGGGGCTCATGCATCTCCTAAAAGAAAACATCATTGCTGTCCCTTCACGCCACAAGGTTCAGGGGTGCACAAGCTGACCCTCTCTGACTATAGGTCAGCACCACCTTTGGCCCTTCTTACCACAAGGTTCAGGGGGCCTGTGCATCTTCTCAGAGAAAGCATCACCTCTGGCCCTTGACAGCCTAGGTTGAGGGGCTCATGTACCTTCCCCCCAACACACACACACACACACACACACACACACACACACACACACCAACCCTCCTCAAAAGCACAATGCCATGGTTTCTTCCTGCCACAATGTTCAGGGGCTGACAAGTCTCCCCCCATCCTTCCCATTGCCTTCCATGCCAACAAGGTTCTGGGGCTGGTATGCATCATCGTCCTCCCTCCCCAAAACCCACAAGACATTTGTCCCTTCTTGCCACAACATGTCTGTCTGTCTGTCTGTCATTTAAAAAAAACCCTAATCCCGCCACCACCTCAGTGCCACAAGGTCGAGGGGCTTACATGCCTCTCCCATGAGTGTGTACACACACACACACACACACACACACACACACACACACACACACACACACACACACACACACACACACACACACACACACACACACCTTCCTCTGCACCCGCCCATTTAAAAGGCCCTCCCCGTTTCCTCCTCCTCCTCCCCCTGGTTTCCCTTCCCTTTGGGCTTGCTTCGTGCGGGGGCGAAGCCAGGCCAGCGGGGCCACGAACGAACCGCACGAACTCTCTTCCCCCGCCCACCCACCCTCCGCGGACGCCCAAGGCCCAACTGAAGCGCGGGGTCGGGTTGGGGTTGGGGTTGGGGTTGGGGTCGGGGGGGCTGACCATTCTCCTCAGGGTCGGTGGGCGGGCTGGGGGCGCGGGCAGGGGTCCTCCTCCTCCTCCTCCTCCTCCTCGTCCTCCTCCTCTTCGTCCTCCTCCTCTTCTTCCTCGGGCCGAGTGGCTCGGGCTGGGGCTGCCGCTTGGGCGGGCGGTTCGGCGGCCGCTTCGTCTTCCTCCTCTCCTCCTTCGCCTTCGCCTTCGCCGCCTTCTTCTTCTTGTTCTTCTTCTCCTCCTTGGGCGGCGGCGGCGGCGGTGGTGGTGTCGGGGCCTGTCTCCATCTATCGGGGCTGGGCTCGGCGGCGGAGGGCGTCGGGGCACCGGCCTGGAGGAAGGAGAAGGAGGAGAAGGAGAAGGAGGAGAAGGAGAAGAAGAAGAGGGCTCCGGCGGAGGAGCAGCTGCAGCAGCAGCAGCAGCAGCGGAGGCCGGCTTCGGCGGCGGCGGCGGCGGCAGGAGCAAGAGCAAGAGCAAGAGCAGCAGGAACAGGAGCAAGAGCAGCAGGAGCGGCCCGGCGGCGCTGGCTCATAATTGTGCGACTGGCCGGGCTCGAGAAAGGAGGCAGCAGCAGCAGCAGGAGCCGCAGCGGCAGCAGCAACGTCAGCTCGCCCCGCCCAAACCCGCCGCCCTGGCCACCCTTGGCCCGGCTCGGCCCGGCTCGGCTCGGCTCGGCTGGAACCTTCCCTGCCCCCTCCTTGCCTCCCTCGCCCGCCAACCCTCTCTCTCCTCCCCCCCAGCCCCGCACCATGGACCCTCAGGGCACGCGCGACCCCCTGAAGAGGAGACCCGTTGGGGTGGGGGGGGGAGGAGGGGAGCCAGCCGGCAGGCAGACAGACAGACAGACAGACAGACAGACAGAGTTGATAACGGCTGTTCTCCCTCAGTCATCAAGGGAGCCCCTTTCCCGCCTCACAGAACCTTCTTGCCCCCCCCCCGCATGCCCCCCTGGTGTGGTATAATGTTATCTTCCTTCCTATCTATCTATCTATCTATCTATCTATCTATCTATCTATCTATTTATCTATCTATCTATCTATCTATCTATCTATCTATCTATCTATCTATCTATCTATCTATCTATCTATCTATCTATTATTATTATTTTATTTATTTAACTTATATGCCGCCCACTACCCAAAGGTCTCCGGCTTACAATCCAAAGAATAAAACAATTTAGAATAGTTAAGAGTAAAATATCAATAAATCATCAATAAAAACCTTACACTAAAATCATTATTCTAAAATTGTCATCAGCGGACCCACAATCTATATTATATCAATTAAAAACATTCTATCTATCTATCTATCTATCTATCTATCTATCTATCTATCTATCTATCTATCTATCTATCTATCTATCTATCTATCTATCATTTATTTCCTTCCTTCCTTCCTTCCTTCCTTCCTTCCTTCTCTTCTATTTATCTGTCTGTCTGTCTAATAAATCTGACTGAGGAAGCTGTTTGGATGAGCAGCAAAATGTTTCTATCTCTCAAGAAAAAGAAGTCCAGTTGCCATGACTCAGCTTCCAGATAAACTTACCTGGATGACAGAGACTCTTCACAGACATTAATAATAATAATAATAATAATAATAATAATAATAATAATAATAATAATAATAATAATAATAATAATAATAATACCTTTGTAGTCAAAGAGCAACATGTGCACAATGAAACTAGCTGAGCCTCCCTCCCACCGTCGATGCCATCCCACTAACAACCACCTCAGTCTTATTACACCCTCTGTACTGTTGTCACACAGCACACCAGTCCCACACATATATCATGCTATATGTTCTTAACATTATTTTCCATTCAACAGTCTGACAGTCTGTGGGTAGAAACTACCTACCTACATAAATACATGCCTTTCCATTTATCCATCCATCCATCTCTCTCTGTGTGTGTCCATCCATAGCAGCCTTTCAGTGTACAGTATATACAGTGCTCTTTTCCCTCCTCACAGGCCCCTCAGTCCCTTTCCCAACCCATGTCTCCTCAAGAGTCGCATTTGTATATATGTGTGTATTGGACAAGACTGGTATTTTATTGAGAGACAGAGAGAGACAAAGAGCACAAGTTCAAATGAAAGGCAGCGTCTTCTCAGCCATGTCTGTTATTCCTCACGAACAGACCCATTTCCCCCCTCATGTGTCTTTTCAAAAAGGAAGGGGCTCTTTTGCCTGTTGTTGTGTGAGGACTTTTTGAGGAGGTTGAGGTGTTTTGCTTGTTTTGAGATGGATTTTGAACTGACTTTATTCCTCAACAAAGAGAATCCTCTCTCCCCCACACACAAACCACCTGTGGTTTTTTTAAGAAAAGGAAAAGAAAGTAAAATGTCATTTGAGGATTTTTTTCCAGTTTTGCTTGTTTTGAGGCATGTTTCCCACCCACATCCTGACTTTATTCCTCACAGAGAACAAATGCCACATATATTTACCTGTGTTCCACTGTAAAAAGAGGCTTCCTCTTTTCCCCCCTCACACTTTGTTGATTCTGAGGTGTTTCTCTACTAAGGGTTTTACCCTGGAGTTTGTTTTATGTTTGTTTTTCTTGGTTGGATACTTTAAAAAAAAACCAACCACTTCTATATGCAGCCTTGTTACTTTTCGTGGAGAGGCGGTTTGGAAACGTGGAGTGACTTCATAACAAAGTATCAGCCCACAGGTTTCCTTGACACAATATCTAGGTTATCTTTTGTATAGCCAGGGTGGATACAGAAGGGCTTGGTGTTCAGAATGTCACATCTCGTCTCTTCCTGGTAATTAGATTTTGGCGGGTGTTGTTTTGATTTTACCCTCCGTGGTTACCTTCTGGGAAATGGGTGTTTTGTAACTGGCCACCCATAGGATCAGTAAATGGGCAAGTCCCCTTGTCCTTAATCCATATTACTCTCTCCTAGATGTCAATGTACCTGTTGGCCAAAATGGCTTCAAGTCCCACAAGTCAATTCCAGTTAGCACTGGTTGTGCAGGGTTGTTTTGCATTGTCCGCTCACCTGGTTTTTTTTTTATATTGGCGATACCAGGAATTGATACTATTTATATTTGTTTATTTATTTATAGGTTATCCCACATTCCAGCCTGCTTCTTTATCTCTCAGCTGCAATCCTGGTTTTCTTCCTGTTAAATAACACAAGGAAAAATGCTGGCCGGGGGCGGAACACAACACAGGATGCGCCTTGCTTAACAATGTGGCTATGCCATCAAATTAATCAGGAGCTCTATGCTTCAAAGAGCCAATAGAGAGATGATGGTTTTAAGCAAGAGGGAGGTGCCCATACCATGCCGCTCTTTGTTTGAACTGGCCTGTAAAGTCCAGCTGCATTGGACCATGCTGCCCTGTGCCTTCCAAGAAGAAGCCTGGCGTCCATCTTGCCAAGTGAACTTTGAAGAAGTCTCTCCTGGCAAATGACATCCCTTGCTATGTTTGGACTTTTACACCTGCTTTGAAAAAGAGGGCTTGCTCTCGAAAGCTCAGCAACTTTTTTCTTCGCCTAGCAGCCTATGAAGGTATCACCCATAGTCTAGTGTTGCATCAAATTAATGAGTCTTTGAGTCCTGTAAAGGCTATCTTTCTGTGACACAGCTAAGGTTTATGGTCTTATCAGTTTTTAGCAAGTGTGAAAAGCCACACAATCAAAAACTAGTGCCAAAGATAAAATCTCTTCCCCCCCCTCCACATTTTGCCATTTATATACATATTTGCCATGTAGTCTCACTCAAAGATCTAATGAGGTAGACTTCTCCATGGAAGGTCACATCTAACAGTTAGGCTTTGAGATGCCACATAAGGTTTTGGACTTCTTGATTTTTATGTATTTCACTGTAAGGCATTCTGAATTGCAACCCACTTCTTCCAATCCAATGAGTCCAAATAAATTGAGTGCAAGTCAGAAACACTTTCATTTGATTTTTGCCATGCTAAAAAAGCCACATATTTAACCTCTCCATACAAAAAATTGTCTTGCATCAATATTTAACGACTTAATCCTGAACAGTGCACAGCATAACTAAAGGTCAAATAAAGGTTTAGGAATTAATTGTAATAAAATGTTTTGGGTGGATATTGCCTGTAGAGTTAGTAACCTGTATAACTGGAATGCTATGGATTTCTTTTTCCTCCCAGTGCTAATTCCCTTGATTCAAGGTCAGAAAGAAAGAAATAGCATACATCAAAATGTAGTCTTTTAAAACATGGGCCAAGCAACTGTGAAACTAGTTCCATGAGTCCAAAAGGGATGAGTCATGTTTTAATTGATTTCTTCTGCTGCATGCCAAGTGGTATTTCGAAACAGAAAGAGCTGTTGGCAAGATGGCAGGAGGGGTCACCAGTTTAAAGGCATACTGCCAGTAAATGAAGGGCAAGCTCTTTTAAGAGCCCTTTGGATTACAGCTCTGTTATGTTATGTTATGTTATTTGCATTTTAAGGTGGATTGTGTTGCCAACATTTTGCCCGGGCTGAGTCATCAAGGCTTTCAACATACAGTGGTACCTTGTATAAAGGAATCAATTTGTTCAAAATGAAATTACGTTAAGCAAAATTTCCTTTATACAAATTTCCCATAGGAATGCATTGAAAACAGAGTAATCCCTCATCGCGACCATTTTTATGTTGTATGGATTCGCCCCATAGGCAATTCTATTAAGCAAATTTCCCCTATATCCGTAATTTTTTATGTTGTACAGATTTTATGTTATACAAACCTTTTGTTATACGAGGGTCCACTGTAGTTTTGGATCATGGTTCAGTTCCTTATTATTGCTTAGTTCCTTATTCTTGTGGAAATGTGCAGTTGGCTGTTTAGGTAGCAAAAGCTTCCCTTCATCAACAGGTAAATGCAGCAAAAAATAAAGCTGGAAAAAGGCAGGTGCTCCGACAGAGACAAAGTGGCCACAAGAAACAGGACCTATGAGTTCGTCATTGGTGGGTCAGCAGCTTTTGACCATCTCACAATCAGTTCATCTGGGGTTGACACCACTAAGACAGATTCCATGGTCATTCTTGGACATGTGTTTGTAAGTTCAAGATATTTTAAATTTGTTGTTAAATAATGTTATGTTAAGAACATATATAGGCACTCGAGCTGACTCCCTCCCCTCGCCATTAAGAACATCAATTTCATGTGTCAGATAAATGGGTAAAATGACAGGAAGGCTTCCAGGTCTTATGATGACCTGATAAATGGGTACAGATGAAGTTACAGAATGAGGAAAAAGAGGTAAGGAGCAGCTCAGTACTTATTTCTTAGATCAGCTTGCTCCTCTCAAGTGATTTAAATAGTAAGACTTCAAGCAGTGGTTCTCAAACTTTTTTTCACCATGGCACCCTTGTCAGGCTAAAAAAAAATTGCAGCACAGCTACCCTTAAAGAGCTTTGAATACTTAGGGAAAGAAGGGGGGGGGGACAGTACAAATTTAATATTCAGTTGTTTTTAATGCAATGAATGAAACTGTTTGGATGAATTTGTCATTATTTCCTTTATGCTTACAGGAAAGTTAGTTAAATTGCTAAATCTTAGTGAAAATTAAATATTATTGCCACAGCACCCCTGGTATATGCTCACAGCACCCCAGGGTACAACGGCACCCGGGTTGTGAACCGCTGGCTTAAAGTATGCCTTTCAGCTGGCTGAAGACCATTGTAAAAGCTCAGATTGTCTGAGAATCAGTTGTAACTATGCTGTCAAAAGTAGGGATGGAGAAATGTAGATATTGTAAATCCTTATTGTGCAATGTGCATGTTGTTGTCCCTACCAGCCAGGCAACTGCTAAGCAAAGTCTCTGAGAAAACAATTTGGTGAAAGAAGCTCTAAACTGAGCAGTGACATGGCTGAATACACAGACTGCTAAAAATTAACCTCTAAAAGTCATTGGGGGAGGAGGGTGAATGAATTTGTCCCTTTTAGTTTGCCTTCCATCAGTGGTTTTTCTCAAGTGATTCTTTCCATCTTAAAATATGAAATCTTTACATTTGGATACAATTCAGGATTTGGCATTTAGGAGTTCTGAGAAGAACGGACTGAAGTGGATTTTTTACCCAATCTGGAAGTTGAGTCATGGCAACTGGACTTCTTTTCTTCAGAGACAAAGCTGCTTGGATGATCAGCAAAACGTTTCAATCTCTCAAGAAAAAGAAGTCCAGTTGCCATGACTCAACTTCTGGATAAACTCAGCTGGATGTCTGAGAATCTTCACAGACATTTTTTACCCAACTTTTTTCATAAATAAATACTGCCGTGTCCTTAAATAAATTGGTTATTATGGTGTCTAGTGCAGCTGCTTTGTATGTTTGTGTACACACAGTCATGAGGAGAGTCTGCAGTTCAAAATGCCCTCCTACACTAGTGGTTTAAAAAGAAGTTTGGTTTTAATAGGTCATGACAACTCTGTGCAGGGATGACTTCACGATCAGCTTCCAAAGGGTAGGGAAACTGCAAGCAATTCTCTATTTTGTCTGTTAAGTTTCTCAGGGTTAGAACACCCTCTGCCCTCTTGTTTGGAAGATATCTGGAACATTCTCAGTGCCAGCTAATTACATCTGCATTGCCGTGTATGAATCTCTGCCTGGAATATGCCATCACCCAAGTTTTTTCCTAGGCGACAAGATATTTTCTGCCAAATTATAACACAGCAAGAATGATTGGTCCATTATGTTTGATGATTCTGACTGAGTGTATAGAATCACTGTATATAATTTAGAAGTACAGTACACCATTCAGAATAACTCCTCATTTCCACAGTTCAAAATATTAACACATTTGAATTAATTTGGGCAGTACAAACTACAAATTGGGTAACACCCCTGGCTTCAGGTTTGATGTGTCAGATAACAAAAAGATACATTCATC
Source organism: Phrynocephalus forsythii (assembly GCA_029282475.1). Taxonomy (NCBI): domain Eukaryota; kingdom Metazoa; phylum Chordata; class Lepidosauria; order Squamata; family Agamidae; genus Phrynocephalus; species Phrynocephalus forsythii. The sequence continues at coordinate 4,545,821 of JAPFRF010000014.1, read as the reverse complement.
TTATGAAGACCAGCAATGTAAAATAAAATTATCCCAGGAGTGCTTCCTTAAAGAATCTGTAATAGTAATACTGTAATAAGAAATAGCTGGTATGCCTAGTAGCTCCAATCCAGACCCATAAGCTTGTATTATGTGACCTATTTTTAGGTAAATTGAAATATTGCCACCAAATTGCTTGTGTAAAGTTGTGCAGAGCATGAAATTCCTTGAACTCCAGTAAGGAATTAACATATCAAGCCCTCTTTCCCCCAAAATAGTTTATTTGGACCTCACCAGTACTCATTAGTCTATAATCCATACATGTTTATATAACCTTGTATAACTTTTCCCCTGCAAAATTCCTCTTGTTTGAATGAGCAAAGTCCTTTCTGTCAGTTGGATAAAAGCGCTGCCAAATTTAAAGATTAACAGGGCAACAGCTGTGACTGTGTTCCAGTACTCTGTCTAGTTGCTCTTTCTCAAGTAAAAACGAAAGCTCCCATCAGATTTTACATTAGAAAACACTGGCGAGAATCCTGTTGGAGATTTGCAAATGCACAGACAGTATTAATTTCCATATCCCACACAGGCAAACTGCTGCTAACTAATGTGGCCCCAGTTACTTAGGAGTCTCATAGCACAACCAGTAACTAACCAAATTAACACAAGTCCCTGGGGTGGCATGCAATTTGACTTGCGTATGTATGAATCACCACCAGGATTCTGTTATTTTTTCAGTCTGTAGTATTTCAGTGGGCAAGCTCCTTTGAGGACTGGTGCCCTAAGCATATCTGATCTCACCTGATTTCGGAAGCTAAGCAGGGTCGCCCCTGGTTAGTACTTGGATGGGAGACCACCAAGGGAGAAAAAAAGGAAGAAAGGAATGCTGCTCACCTCCATTCTGCCCTCCCGGCACTGCATTCAGATCTCTTAAAGGGGCGGGGGGGGGCAAAAAAAGAACAAACAGAAGCAAGGAGAGCCGGGCAGTCACTACGTTATATGTGCATCAGGAATGTTCACCTCCAGAGAGCAGGTACCTGAAAAGTGCACTGGGACGCGCTTAGGTGGGCGTGGTCGCACTTAATTATCTGTAAACTCCAGAGCTGGTGGGGAAACAATTTTAAGCTCCGGAGCTGGGAGCCATTTGCGGCATCATGTACAAAGGGCCTGAATCAGTGGATATGGGGGTCCTACTGTAGTTAGTCTAACATCATAACAGTACTATTTTATTGTGCTTTTAAAAAGCAGACCATGCAACTCTGGAACTAACCAATTTCTTAGTGGGATAGCCACCTCTCTGGAAGGAAGTGTTAATGTTTTCTCCATACAATCTTCCAAATGTAGCGTGTAGGCTTGGCAGGAACTCGACCAGCATGATACCAAAAGTACAGTGGACCCTTGTATAACAAATAGTTTGTATAACATAAAATCTGTACAACATAAAAAAATCCGGAGATAGGGGAAATTTGCTTAACAGAATCGTCTATGGGGCGAATCCATACAACGTAAAAATGGTCGCGATGAGGGATTACTCTGTTTTCAATGCATTCCTATGGGAAATTTGTATAAAGGAAAATTTGCTTAACATAATTTCATTTGGAATGAATTAATTCCTTTATACAAGGAACCACTGTACCCCCTGACATTTACCCAATCCACACAACCTGGGCCCCTGGGAATAAATGATCCCTAGCTATGCAGGCAAACAGACCATATATATTCTGCTGTACCCATTCCTAATTATTAGTGTGTCCAAACCAACAGACGGTTCCGGTGGAGTCATGAGACACCCCGTGGGAGAATGGGAACGTAAATGGAAAGGGGTGGAGGGTGGAAGGAAATTCGTATGCACAGCACCTCACAAACACCTTTGCTGGCATTTTTCCCAGGCGATAGGCCATCAGAGGCACAGTAACTGATGTACCGATTAGGGGGAAATGCAAGTTCACATGGCACAGAGACAGAAATAGAAACATCCATCCCTCTCCAAAGTGGTGTTAGGTTACGCTAATAAATGGCAGGATTGTTTGTGATTCATCCCCACGCTGGGAGGCAACGGTGAGAGGTTTGTATCCTTATTTTTGAAAAATAAAATGGTGTGATGCTCTAGATAGAATTAGACTCTTGCTGCTTTTGCTTTCCCGTTTCCTGACAAAACTGAGGGGGAGGCGGTGGGGGGGGGGAGAGAGAGTGAGTGAGAGAGAGAGAGAGCACAGATGGTTCCTGTAGTAGTGGATGCTAGGCTCTCTCCCTCTGCGGAGCGACTTCTAAAAAAGCGATTCCCACATGGCAGCATAGAATGTCACTCTGCATGAATGACCAGGTACATTAATATAATCGAATGCCATGCTTAGCCCACTGCACTGATGTTATAGTCACCTGCAAATGAGGCAGTAGGTTCTGCTGGATTATACTGAGGTGTTTTCTTCACAGGTTACAGTCTCAGATAAAATGCCACGTGCTAAGCAATAATGTAAACCCTCAGGGATTCACACTGTGTCACTCAACAGCTTGTGTGTATACACCTGAGACGCACACATGCCAGGCAAAATGGCCTTAGTAAGGTTTAGAACACATGCCAGGAGGCTATACGTCTGCAAAGATTCTCAGTCATTCAGTTGAGTTTATCTGGAAGTGGAGTCATGGCTACTGGACTTCTTTTTCTTGAGAGATAGAAACGTTTTGCTGCTCATCCAAACATCTTCATCAGTCTGAATACAGCTAGCGTGGGTCCTCCATCTTATAGTCAGCTTTCACCTCTTGTCACCCTGGTCTGAAATAAGCTCATAAAATGAACAATGGCCTAAATAGGCTTGTTAGCCAGGCTAGAGAATTAAATTGGCCCAATGTCTAATTTGGTTCTGTTAATGCATTTTTACATCCTAGTTTTAATCGTCCTATGATAGAAACTCCTGATAAAGGAACACATATGGTCAGACACAAAAATTGAGGCTATCTTACCCGTTTCATTTTTGGGCAAAGTAGGAAGAAGCTACTCTGTGAGGAAGGCTGCTGCTTGCTCCAGTCCAGTGTCATGGGCTCTGAGAAGCAGACACAAAACTGGAGAGGATCCTCAGCCCTTTGGCTACAGAGATGCAGAAAGGACAAGTCATACAACACTGTCTGAGGCAATGTATACATTGAGCTTTGAGCCTCTGTCCTGGGACATTAACAAAACCTCTGATGAGAGTTATGTTTTGGTCTTCTCTTTTTCTCCTCACAGCTCCTTCAAGCTATGCAATGTCCAGTCTAAAGGAGGACTCTGCTGGACATTCTTCCATTCATTGTCTCTCTTTCTGTAGCTTGCCTCTTGCTAATGCCCAGGTTGGCTGACCAAGGCATTAGTTGCACTCTATCCCTAGCTTTTGCGCACTCGCACGCACGCACGCACGCACGCACACACACACACGCGCACGCACGCACGCACGCACGCACGCACACACACACACACACACACACACACACACACACACACACACACACCACATCCCTTTATTTTTCTTGAAAACAGGGTGTATGGCGAAATGGTCGCTAAATCCATAAAAAGATGCCAGTTTCAATTCAACCAAAGTCCTTCCCCAAGAAAGTGTGGTCTTTTTAAATGGGGAGCTTAGAATATTGGCACACCAAAACATTTAAAATATGCATTGCTAAAGATTGTGTGGCCGAGGGTCTCCCCCGGGAGAGACGCAAGGGTTCCCCAGAAGAAGTCAACATGATTCCTTGAAGGCAGATTTTAAAAGAGAAACCATCCTGATTAGGGCATACATACAATTGCAGGGACAATTGCAGGTACAGCTCTATTCCTATGAAACTGATATGCAGTAACATTTTGATCTTGGCCAAATTGGCCCAGTCCCAGGTACCTCTTATCAGGTGACTGGATATCTCACTAAACTGGTCGTAACTTGATCTCACTGCCATAAAACTACTGCAGAGAGTTAAAAGGACTCTAAACAAACCATTTTACAGGGATAAGGAGCAATCTGATCAGAAATGCAGTTATTTATTTGAAAAAAGTGCAAGGAAAAGAAGTTAGTATTTCACACAGATGTTAAAAAGAACAACTGGACATTTGCAAGATGCCTTCATATTTTTCTATGTGGCTAAACCAGTGTTTTTAATACTTTCAGATTCCCAATGACCAAGCTGCACACAAAGCACATGAATAAATTTCAAATCAGATTTCCCTATGGCAGTGACAGGAAACTTCCAGCCTCACATATGATTGGACTGCAATTCACATCGATATCAACCAACTTGATCAACAACCGGAATGATGGGAGTTGCAGGAAGGCCACAGGTTTCCATTCTGGCTGTGGGGTTTTGGGCACTGTTGCAAAACAACAATGGTCATCAATGGCTATCATGGTGGATGCCTAAGGACAACCTCCGGGTTGGAGAGATAGGCAGGATATCTCTCAGGGCCATTTGCGGGGAATCATAAGCAGGTGAAGACATCTGCTTGGGACTACCCTGAAGCAAATGTTGGGCCACTGTGTGAGACAGAATGCTGGATTGGACAGGCTGGGGCCTGTTCCCAGCAAGGCTGTTCTTACGTTCTTACATTATGTTCATGTCATTTTATTAATGCTTCACCAAAGATATAAGCAGCAGATTGCTGAGCTTCTTAAAAGTGGGATGATGAGAATGTGAAAAAACAGCATCTGTTCCTTCTCCCGTTTTTTTGACTACTTAGATTTCCATTTTAAAATGAGGCACGGGGCGGCGGAAATCAAAATATATATTAGTTGTATTCAAAAAGCAGCCAAGTGTTAATTCCTGATTCTTAAAGTTGAACTTAGTGCCCTTAAATTATGGCCTTCAAAAGCTCAGTTCTCCAGCTACTCCGTAGTCAACAGTACTGCAAGATCCTGGGGACTGTTAAGTCAATGCATGCATCGCACCCTCCTGTAATAGCTGTGCAAAGAATAACAAGGTCATTGAAACCAGTTTGGTTGTCTTTCTATTTTGAATAGTTCCACATTGTTGTGAAAAGCTGGAATGTTTGAAGTCCTGGGTGGAGACAAATAAATGTGTTCCCAAGGCAAACGTTGATAAGTCGAAGTTTAAAATGGCTTCTACGTAGCCTCATACACTGCCGAACCTCAGACAACTGAAGACTGGCCTGGTACCACCACTTCTGTTCCTTCCATTTCCCTAGTGAAGAGCCAAGTCAGGGGGACCCTTTAAGAAACACTCATGCCTGGTTCTTCTATGGAGCCATCCATAAGCTTAGTCCATCTTTGTGTTTGCAGCTTGTGGGCCAGGATCCAGGGATAGATCAGAACTTGCAGTCTTCTCTGTTCACCAACCCCTGTCTTTGCAGGGGGAAACCCCTGGATGGTGGTTGCTGGGGTTGTGTGTGTGTGTGTGTGTGTTTGTGTGTTTGTTGATATCACAGAGGGCTGTAAAAGGAAGAACAGGGAATGAAAACCCTGCTTCTAGTCACACGGGACGCAATGTACATCACTATATCTAGTGGCCTGTAGGACAAAATAGAGAAGCAGGAGTCCAGAGGTTTGCCTGTTGTTTTCTCCACAGATAATCAGGCGAGCCAAGTGCTTTTAGAAGATTAAATCAGACATTTAAAACAAGGCTCAAACTCTTCCAGAGAGGTAAGTTGCATTCGGGTAGCAATAGCTGCATTTCACAGATAAACCTTCCCAATTTTTTACTTTTATGAGTGGAACTTCCCCTGCATATTTAGCTGCTTCTCTTCTTTCTCATTAAAGGGTACATCTTTGCACTCCTTACAGCTGTGGTCCTCTTTGTACTGGACTCGTTGATTTGATTCCCTCTGACAGATGATAAGGTAGCCATTCTCCTTTGTCTTTTGACTTTGCCACTTGACTGTTACTGTTCAAACCCCAGGTTTGTATAGCCCGATATTTATATTTCATTAAAGTTGGTAACAGTTTTGTAATTAAGTGTATTAATTTTACCTCATTTTTCTACAGATATATTTAATTTGGCTTACAAAACAATTTTTTGAAAAATAAATACAACAAAAGCAGAATTAACCCCAATTACTGGACTACCAGTTTCAGAGAGGGTAGCCATGTTAGTCCTTCCAAGAATTGCAGACAAAAATCAAAGAAAAACAAAAAAGAAAAGACACAAAACATGTCACACCTTAAAGACTAACTTCTGGACTCTGGACTACCAGAATCCAGAACCCAGCATTAAAATACCACAACTTTTAATCAAACTAGAAATAAAAACACAAATAGTAACAGCATACTAAAGCATAAAGCAAGTCATGAAGGAAATCCAAGCCACAAATTCTTGTTGAAATGTTTATTAAATACCAACCTTGTTCTAAATTGTAACCATCTTAGAAAACATCAATGTACAATATTTCCGAAGGATAGTAGAAAAAAAATTAGAATTAATTGCTAAAATAATTATTGTAAATGCTATTAAGGCTCTTAAACATGTAGAAGACTGGCAGAATTTTTTAAAAAATGCAATATTTCCAGCAGAAGTTGTCAAAAATCAATCCTATCCAACTATATTAGTAACATGCCATTCAATAAGCAGCCAACCAACTTTTAACATTTGTTAATAATTCATGCAAATACTGTTAATTTTTGAGTTTCAAAATCAACCACAGCACAGGAAAATCTCTGGAATATTAATCATAATATGAGCAACAAAGACAGCAAATGCTTGCATGATAAACGTCTTGACCAACAAGCAACGATTCCTCTTATACCCTTTGCAAAATATAATTCAATACGGTGTAGAAATTTATTTTTGTTCAGAAAATTAAGTCAGAGGTTCCTCAATAGATAAAACAGGAGACCTGAAACAGAGTTTCAAAATATCAAAAGTGTAATGACTGGAAGACAGACGGCTGTTTCTATCGTCTGAAGACAGGTTAGGAAACCTGTCCTCGTTTTCATGGCAGATTCCCCTATCTCCGAAGACAAAATAAAAAGGTCAGCTACATTTCCACTCACTCCCCATCCAAGGTAGTTTCAAGTGTTCTTTCTGTAGTCAAAATGTTAAGCATGGCCAGAATTTTATTGGTTAGTTATGAACAGTGTTGCTGCCTGGGCGTACAATACAGCAGCCAAACTGCTCCTCATTAACAAGTGGGTTATTATCTCACCAACCCTCGTGATTGGGTAGACAACAAGGGAGACATCCTGATCGCTTGTGGCCAATTGCCACTGCAACTTTCACCACTGCATTTCCCCTGGGGTCACTAACCAACAGGATTCTGGCCATCCTATGTCAGGTTCATCCCCTGCACCTCAGTCAGGATGGGATCTGAATGTGGAACTAACTACAACAAAAACCTAAAGTAGGTAGGCTTTGGGGGTGGGGTGAGAGAGCGTGGCAGCTCTCACTTCAAGTTTCTCAGGTGTGTAAACCTTCACGGCTATACGTGACTTAAAACATGCCTTTTGGCCTTGGTTTCTGCAAATGCATATCTCAGATTAAGTTGCACTTGGGCTGATCTGCTCTGGATGGGGGGGGGGGGGAGAATACCATCAATTGTGGCCTCTCCCTACTAGGAAAGCCTCAGTGAAGTGGATATATTGCAAAGATTCTATTCGTTTAAACCTAGTTTACTCAGAATAAGGTCCAGGTAGATTTGTGGCAGCATTTAAAAAGACTGCAGATCTACACCATTTCACTCAATGCAAAACTGAATCCCTCTGATGAAATGACAGAACAAAGGACCTGGGCAGAGTCCCTAATCATGTAATTTTGTTTTCTGCATTAAGGTATCCCAGCTGCAGCACCCTTGAACCTCACCACCACCACCAGATGAGAGGAAAGTCTTCAAGGGACCCTGATTTTTGTTGCAGGGTGCACCGCAAGGTTTAGATGCCTGAACAGTCACAATTTTTTTTTAAATCTCTGGGGCAGCCACTTCAGACTCTTCCAACCTGAAACATGTCAACTGTCATTAGGATTAAGTAGAGCAAAACATTTCAAGGGACTTGGAAGATATTTGATCAGTCCTTTTAAAGAGGCTGAGACGGATCTTATAGGCAGAATAAGAAGTGATTCAGTGAAGCCGTCCCTTCTGGATACATGAATCGGCTGCTGCAGGAAGCCCTAACGTTGTGTTCTAGTTACCCTCCTCTCTCCTCTCATCTTTCTTCACAGCTCTGTCAGAGGCCTTTGGTGTGGCTTTTAACCAGACTTATTTCTTGTTATGTCTAAACCCGGGAAACTGATGCTCCGATCCAACCCTGTTTCGTATCTTGTCTCGTTCTCATTAGTTTGGAATTTAAACAAACCAGGGTTCAGATATTCCAGGAAACCCATTAATCCAGAAACTTCCTACAGTATTTCCTTCTCTAATGCAATCAAGAGGATAAGAGGTTTCCCATTCACCTCCATATGTCCTAAACTAGGTCAAAGGGAGTTAGTTGTTTGCAGCATTCTCCAAAGGTCTTTGGTTTTAAAACACTGCCGCTCAAAAACTTTGAGCTTCTCCATCCTTATTATGTCCAACAGAAAGAGCCTGAAATCATCACCAAATTCCAAGCGGCTAATACATTCTCTGATACTTCAAAATGCCCAATAGGAACAACAAGTGAGAGGAAAGAATGATGCTACATTTGAACTCCACAGTATATTATTTTCACAACAGACTGCAACCACGGTTGGCAACAAAATCACCTTCATGGGGAGTGGTCGTTGGGGACCAAATTCTACTGTATATCCCTGTCACGGTCCAACTGCTACAGAAGGGACAATGCCAGGTCAAATTTAAATCCCCCTCCTCGCAGGTACCAGACCTGTACTAGAAGGAGAAGGGAGATCTGTAGTCCACAAACATGCTGGGGCTCGTCATTTCAAGGGGCGACAGTTCTAAACATTTCCTGCAAGTAATGCACAACATCACACTCTCTCTCTTAAAAAAAAAAACGGCATCCCTGAATCCTCAGCACAGGAATTTAAAATTGTTAAACACTGATTTATTTTGAAAAGGAAAAACCAATCTTTTGGTTTTTCCCCCCTCTTCTATTACATTTATCATTCTTCATACAGAAGAAACAAACCTATTTGAAAAGAAGGATAACTGACCCAAAACACAGTGGTGGTAGACACTGGAACAACTACTTATCTGCACCATGGGCTAAGTGGCTATTACGCAGTCATCTCAGATATCCACTCTCAATCACCCCAAGCTTGCCTTGCAAATCCTTGGCGACAATATTTTCACAGTAACCTGTAGTCCAACCAGAGCACAGTTCTGCATTTACTGCTTTTCCAAAGAGTGCATGGGAGAGCCTCCTAGTTTGCACCAGCCTGAAGCTAAGCACCTGCCATCATTTTTAATCAGAAAGCCTTATATAATGCAACAGTGAGTTGGACAGTACACAAAAACACTATCCATCTTATAGGCCACACTCTTTTCAAGTGAAGAAAGGCACAGGTTTATTGATATTTTGGCACTTTAAAAAAATAAGATTTTTTTTGACCATTCTGATAATATCAACAGAATTTTTTTCACAAAAATATATGAGCAAGTATAAAAAGGCCATTCTTCTCATAATAAACTGTAAGAAAGATTCCGGTTTAAAAATCCGATCAGTCTCTATTATAGTATTTTAGGTAGAACATCTTAATTATTATTCCGGGTGCCCTGTTGTTGTGCTTCCCCTTGTTCACCGGCTCTTGTGCTTTCTTCATTTGTAGCAAAATCCACGGGATCCATCACCTGAAGGTAAAATGAGCATATTCTTTAGTAAGCAAATTTCCCTTTACCTCAGAAATATTGGAACAGTAAGGCCCTCAGGGAAACAGAGGTTAAATAGCATGCAATTAGGTAACTATAGATTACGATGTACACATAATCCCATTCATTTCACAGACATTTACACTCACAGCTTGTAGTTGGAAGGATTTGCACTAGAGAAAAAACAGACATTACACACACACACACACCCAACAAACATCTGGTCAATCTAGTCCCATGAAGGAGCTAGGGAGCTCCCAAACAAAGTCACAGCTCTTCTATCCAAGAATCATTTCCTAGATATTCGGGGAGGAAACTACATTTTTTTCCCATTTACTCTATTCCGCCATCTTGCCGAATATCTTATAAATTTTGTTTATTAGTATTAGTTAATCCATTTTATATATCTCCTTGTTTTATTTTATTTTTTGTTATACTGTTGGAACTTTTGATTGTTGTTTGATTGGTGCTGTTAACTGCCCAGAGTTCCCTTGGAAGACGGGCGGTATAAACCGATTTACCGATTTACCGATTGGACTTTTATACTGCCCATCTAGCTAATTGCTACTCTGGGCAGTGCACAACAGATCAATATAACCAAACAAATGCCGTAACAACCAGTAAAAATTAATTATGCATATAAACACCATAAAAATAAAAAATATTATTAAAGATTAGTCTGGCAAGATTTGTTCTTAACAAATCCATGTCAGCTTCTAGTTATTGCTACATTGTATTATTTATATATTATAAACATATATAAATAAATAATTTGAAGATGGCATAAAAGTTAGAGCGTTGCTATTGTGTGGATAAGTCCCAGTTTTTTAATACTGGCAAAATAAAAAAAGCTATTTGGATTATCCCCAGTGGAAGGCGAGAAGACAGATTCTGTGGTGAGAGAGAGAACTTACTGGGTTACGTTATGCGGGAAAATTGCACAAGTGACAACAATGTGACATTTAGCTTTTCATATGACTGCTAATCATACACAGCAAATTGCATTTCAAATGCCTTCTCTAAAACCATATACTGTGCAATTACACTATTAACCTGTTACTGTTTGACACGGACTATGAAAGGAGAGAAAGTTCCCTTGTTCAGAAAATCAGCAGCTCCTAGTTTGGGAGCAAAACAACTTTGGAACTGAGCTCCTACCCTCCCCAAAAAGTAAACATTCAGCATGGCTCATTATTTTTCTTCCAGTGGGCAAACGTCTCCTAAATGCTTAAAAGGACCAAGAATGACTTCATCCAGGATGCTTTTTAAACCACCTATTAATATATCTGCTCGGAAGCCAGCAATGAGAGTGAAGGAAACACGCCCGCATGTGAAGATCCAACTTGGAGGTTCAAACAAATTAAAAAAAAAACCATGTAGGTTGCAACGCCTGTGAAACATGAATCATCTTACACTCCATTCGTATTGAATGGAAGAAACAGTGGAGCTGTAGGCAGTTCTCCCATGCTTCGTTTACTTTTGCAAGCTGAGAATGTGTGTTTAATGAGTCAACTGTTTTCCAATGTGCAGTAATTCATACTCCTTTTTTAAAAACAAAAATCGGAAGCAGAGTAGACTGGAGTTGTGCAGAATGTTCAGATGACAGGATACGTGACTTATCTTTCAGTGGGTCACTGCTGAGTGTGAACCAGTTTAACCTACAAATGACCTGCAACAAAACCACCTTGGAATTCAGGCAGGTACGACTACTGGTGGGGAGCATCATTTGTATTCCCTCTGGAACATCTATTTCACTAACAAAGCATCCTATAGAAAGGATTCTCCCAGTGGATTCCAGACTCAAAGAAGGTCAGGATCAGACGCTTGCTGCATACCATCTTTGCTCGCAGTCTGTCTGTCCCAACTGGGACTTCCTTCCTCCGCTTCAATTATGCTACCATGGGGATGAATAAACAATATACAGTGCCTCTCCCTGCCAGAAGCAAGCATGGGGCAACAGGTAACTTGGAACAGGAACAAAAGGTCACCCGCCCCTTGCTTTACAGGTTGTCAACGGAAGACTTCTTGCTCGAGGAAACACTTTTAGGAAGCAATGAGTGCGCTGGGTTTCCTTGCCGGGACTTAAGGCCTGTTTCCTTTCTGATCTAAGTCCCATGTGAAGCTCAGATTTGCCCTGTCTTCCTTCCCAAGATTTGCACTAAAATTCTGCAGTACGACCCGTTCGCACTCCTGTTTCCGTCTGTCAAGTGTTAGAAGGCAAAAGCACAACGCTACTTGCAAGAGCATGAGTAGAGCGCAAGGGTTACCAGCGTTGGGTAGGGAAAGGGGTGAAGGCAGGCAAATTAACTAGATTCCCTTGCCTGCATCTTGAGATGTCTCAGATATTTAAACACACACAAGTATATATATGAGCCTTGTGACGCAGTGGTTAAATGCCTGTCTTGCAGTTAAACTGTGCTCATGACCCGGGGTTCAATCTCAGGTAGCCGGCTCATGGTTAACTCAGCCTTCCATCCTTCCAAGGTCAGTAAAATGAGTACCCAGATTGCTTTGGGGGGGATGTGTAGCCTACATACTATAATTAAAAACTGTAAACCACCCAGAGACTATTTGAAGTGGTATGGGGCAGTATATAAGCAGAACACTTTGCTTTGCAAGGCGTCACTGAGAAAGATCATGAATTCCTGCTTTCTATCTACCCGTTCCCTCTTCCTACCCCCTCTTTCCCTACCCCATTGGTGTGCAATCAGAATTATGCGACAGTCCAGGTGGCTTCGTCTGTGCTTTCTCCCCAAGAGAAAGAAAGAATGACATCCATTTTAGCAGGGGACTCCCATCTGCAGAAAAATGAAGTTGCAGCGGTAGCTTAACTACTGTTCTGTCTGCGTAAAAACAGTGCTTACGTAGCCTAAAATCCTGACCTGTCAGGCAGCCTCCAAAGAGGTGAACAGGTTTGGACAAACTTCAGAAAGGCCAAAAGTCAAAGGTACTAAGCCCACAAGCAGAGATTTATTTCTGTATCCAACCCAAACGAGGATGTGAGCTACCACACATTTCTGCCCTGCGCCATCTAGCTTGAGGCAAGGAAAATCTGAAGTCTACCATGTTTTCCAAGACCACCTGACACGTCTTTTGATATAAAAGTTCCCTGAATGCAGCCAATATCTAACAGTGTTTCAAGTATGGGAGTCGCATTAACTCTTTTATAAAGTGGGGATAAGCCTGGTTCCGAAGCAGATTTGTCAAAAACAGACGAGCGAGGAAGCAAGAAGGAGTTTAATTCATAAACAGCTATGGAAGACTGTTTGGTACAACTTGTTTAGAAGAAAAACAGAGCAACTCCTTGACTGCTCATGTGTCACTTGTTTGGGTTTGTTTCTAATCTCTGAAATTGGGGAAAGTCCAAGTAAAACCAACAAGTTTTTCCACATCCTCCTTGTAGAAGCAAAATGTACGCACACACTTTAAACTTCCATCATGTGGTGAAAGTACACTTATGGTTGGTGAACCCCACAGGCAAAGCATAAACTTCACACCAAAACTCAGGGCATCAACTACAAGGAGGAACACAATTTGTGAAGCTGTTCACCTCAGACCAGAGGAAGGGTTCTACTATTTGAACTACATCCAGGTCCCAAAGTGTACTTTAGAACTTTAATTCCAGAACAGGACAAGCTAACACTGAGGTCCAAAGTTCAGAGTAATTTTAATCCTTGAAAGAAAGAAAAGAAAGAGCTAGCAGGGAAAAACGTAGGCAACAATCACTATGGCAACATAAGTCCGTCTCAATAACGAAGCTTGTTATTTGAGTTATGAGTAGTCTTTTGTTAGATGAGAATTGGGACTGAAGTATTTAGAGCAACCTTCAGTGAGACACAAAGGGGAGAATCGTGATTGGGAAGCGAAATATTTCAAGCTTCAGCGGTTTCTGCAAAAGGTATTCACTAGAGAGCTTCCATGCTTCACACAGAGTCTGGGAACGTGAGCTTTGATCTGAGTTCGTACGGAGGGGCAGAGAGCCAGAAAAGGAAGATAAGTGTGCACGCGTAGACCTAGTGCTTTGGCCACTGTTCGTACAGAAGCAGAATCCACCAAGGCTTCTTCTTGTACTCTCTAGCAGGAGGGGCTGCGCTGTCTGTTTCAGAGTACAGACAAGATACCTTTTTAACTACTGCTCCCAGAATGCCTCAGCCAGGCAAAGGAACATTGGGAAGTTCTCCTCTGCCTATAACCAAATAGGCGGAAATTTTCTTTCTGCGTTATTGCCAGGCTAGATGCTGAGCTCTGGCAAGGACAGAAAGATTGCTGAAATTTATTTTATTCTTCTCTCTCAAGTGATGTCACTCAAGGTAGACTCCCTGCCTTCCCGTATCCTAATACTTCCTCCAGCTGTTGGAATCAAAGAGCTTGCTGAATAGGGAGCTGCATTTCTGTTGGATGTCGGATAAGGCTCCAACCCCGAAAGCATTCCGATTATTTTGGCATGATTACATGCAGATGGGCAAACAAGCTGTCATTCAGGAGGTCAGAATGATTAGAACCATACAGAACTCTGAAAGAAACTTTCATGGCGGTCTCTGGCTTTTATGAATGAAGAGGAAACACAGAGAGTCTAAGAAAGATAAAACCCACAAGAACGTTCTCTGCAGAGATGATATATGACTAGACTACCATAGTGAATATTTTCCTGTACATTGAGTACAGACCTTTATCAAGGGAAACTCTCAATAGCCTCCTCCTCCTTCAATATATTGAAACACATTATGATATTCCAGTGGGTGTGAAGTTTGTTCCCATTGTATTTTAACAACTACTTATCCTATCTTATCCCATATAATTTCATACATCTAGAGAGATGAGCATGAAGAGCCTCGTGGCGCAGTGGTTAAATGCCTGTACTGCAGGAAAAACTGTGCTCACGACCTGGGGTTCAATCTCCGGTAGCCGGCTCATGGCTGACTCAGCCTTCCATCCTTCCGAGGTCAGTAAAATGAGTACCCAGCTTGCTGGGGTGGGGTGGGGGTGAGCAATGTGTCACCTGAATAATTAAATTGTAAACCGCCCAGAGACTACTTGAAGTGGTATGGGGCAGTATATAAGCAGAACACTTTGTTTTTTTTTTTTTTGCTTTGCCTTTATGTACAGAAACTTAATGGGGAGTAGTAAACTAGCCGCAAATTTATCATCTCAATAAGAATGAGGCCTTTATCAATTACACCAAAGGGAAGGTAAATCCTTTGTGAAGTTGATCACCATGTATAAGCAGGAAAAGAGAAGAAAAAGGGAAACCCAAAGCTTAGAACTATGCATTTTAAAAGGCGTATGAAGCGCTACTTATTATGCTGCACAGTCTATGTAATCTGTGTCATCGGTCAACTCACCCAAGCACTTAGTCCCCTGGCCTACTATTAAGGGACTGCTCTGTTATTACTGACAGGCCAGGGAAGAGTATGAAAATATTATTTGTTTCCATCTGCTGGGCGGTCCAGATACTACACCATGTACAAAGCTACAAAGAGAAAAAACTGAACCGGTCTCTCTTTCCACTTGTGACGGATAAGAGACGGGCATAAAACTTGGAAAATCTTTGTCAAAACGCCTCTTTTCAAAAAGCGTCCTTCAAATTTAACTTGTAAAAAATAACTCGGAAACGTTATTGGTTAGACCAAAAAGGTAACTTGAAATTGCTTGTAATGTTGTCTCTTTACCCCTCAAGGAACTGGTGGCATCTAAGCTAATCGACCACATGTTTAAGAATGCAAAATCAACAGCAAAATACTCAACTTCCTGTTTTGCCCGTGTCCTTGTCCAAGACCTTTATCTTCAGTAATATTACCGTTCCACACATGCTGACACGATCCTAGGACCCATCTCTCAAGTTATCCCAAGAAAGGATGGGCTGGCTTGTGTGCTCCTAAGGGGCCCCACGCATCCTGCCTACCTGATAGCTGTTGCCATTCCAGAATTTCTTCATCTCTTTGCGGTACCAAGCGACGAGGGCACTGGTGAGGAGCGTGCATGGCACTAAATAGAGAAGGGCTGGCTGTGCCTTCTTCATCAGCACCAGGCCCAAGAATGTGAGTAACATGCCAGCGGCATAAGCTGCGGAGAGAAAGTCAAAGAGGGAGAGGGGGAGGACTCCGGATTAGTTCACACCTTTATGCCTCCACTACACGGCAATAGCAGCCGGTGCCCATCAGCAGTGGGGCCTACAGTATATGCCCCATGCAAGGGACACCAGGCCAACCGTCAATGGGTCTCCTCTAGAGATGGGCACGACTTAGCGGTATTCCCGTTTCCGTTACTCGGTTCCGTTACTCTACGGAAACGGTAACGGGAATTACTCCGCCAGACTTCGAGCTCGAACCGACGAACGAACAATTTTGGTCTGATTTGTCGTGCTCGTTCCTTGCATCGCGCGATCGCGCGATGCCACGCGGCACAGAAAAAAAGTTTTTAAAAGTTAAAAAAACCCGGTTCCTGGCCAAAAAGCAGGCGGAAAAATGCCTGCCGTGCCTCAGGGCACCTACCAGAGCGGTTGTTTCTGGAGGTCCCCGGCCTCCCCCCCCATCCCCCGTCCTGGGCTGCTCTGTTGGGACTCGCCGCAGGCCCGCAGCCAGCAAAAAGCCCAGTCTCGCCGCCGGCCGCCGCAATTAAAGCGCAAGCAAGCGGCACGGACGGCACAGGAAAAAACTTTTAAACTCTCCCCCCACCCATTCCCGGGCCAAAAAAGCAGGCGGAAAAATGTCTGCTTGACTAAGGGCGCAGGGCACCTACCGGAGGGGTGGTTTCTGGAGGGGGGGGTCCCGCCTCCCCCCCCCCCCGTCCTGGGCAGCCGGACTCGCTATGCCATGCGGTGCGGGCGGGGGATCCAAAATGGGGCGGCGAACGCAATATTGTGTTTGAAATCATGGTCCAAAAACACACAAGCACAACATAAACACGCGAAAATTTATAAACTGCCAGATTTTTCACAGTAGCAGTGGGTTTTTTCTTGCAACAAAATGTCTCTCCTCTCCTCCTCTGTCCTCCATTGATTTTATTTTATTTTATTTTATTTACACCTGCGCAATGATGGGCTGGCCGAGTGGCCAGCCATGTGGGAGTGGACGACCATGCAAATTTTTGGAGCCATCCCACCAATCGCATGGCCACTTGGCCATGGAGACTTCTGGGATGTGCCAAAAAGCCCCCTAAAACCTGCCCTAGCCCACTAACCCTAACCCTAATCCTTGACTCCTTACTTACCCATACGTCACAGCCTGTCTTCTTAGTGGGTCAGAGAGGCACCCAGAGGTGCAACCCACTAGCCCACCGTAACCTTACCCGTCACTAGCCTAACCCTAGCCCTTGCACTAACCCACCTTAACCCTAAGCCAGATCTACTTGCATTGCACTACACGCAAGTACAATTCCCTTCTTTGTGAGACATGGTGGTGCGAGAGCCTTAGGCATCAACCTAATGGCTCTGGGTTCACTGCCATCACTAGTCTCACTGTCTGCAACTGGTATGCATATCCATATGGCTATGCATGCATTTTGCAGCAGCAGGTGAGGAGGGGAGACCCCCATGTAGAGGGGTCTCTTGGAGCCTGCTTCCCCTTCCTAGTGGGTGAGGATAGGAGGCACCCACGGGTGCCTCCAGGAGCCCGCTTTCCCTTTATAGCGGGTCAGAGGAGGCACCCACCCCACAGAGGTGCCTCCAGGAGCCCGCTCCCCCCCCAAAAAAAAACAGTACTAATGACAACGAAAAAACGAAAAAATGAACTGACTAATTTTTGCGAATTTTTGCAAAAAATGGAAACGACCCGAAACGGAACCGGCCCGACTAACGACAACTCGAAATTTTTTTTTTCAAGTCGTGCCCATCTCTAGTCTCCTCTGCTACAAGTCTTGCTCCTGTCTTCCTCTCTTATAGAGACACTGCAGTCCAGTCCCCCACCCCCCAGCAATCCATCCTCTTATTATTTGGCAAGGCTTCCATGCTGTTTTCTTTGACTCTCATCTTGGGGAGCTGAGAGGTCTCTAACACCCCATGCGGGCTACAAGGAAAGGATACAGGGGAATGCCCCACTGGTCCCCAGGGCCAAGCCCCCAACTGCGACAGGCACATCAGCTGCAGTTGTTAGATACTAGGGATGGGCAAACCGTTTCGAAACCAGTAGATTCCAAAACGACTCACACAAGCCCAGGTGGTGTTCCGAAGCCCCTGACACACACACAGCCAATCTTTCACCTTTCGCTGGGCTCGCACAGGGTTAAACTCCTACAAGGTATCAGGCTGCGACATCATCTTTGCTTCTCCGTGGTGCTGGCCTACCAGACAGGGAGGCGGGATGATGACTGTCCCTGCACAGCTCCTGATTGGCCAGCACCACGGAGAAGCAAAGATGACGTCGCAGGTCACAGCTGGATTCCTGGTTGGAGCTGAGCTCCGGGCTGGCACAGAGAAAGGTAAGAGATCGGCTGCGTGTGTGTCAGAGGCTTCTGAACACCACCTGGGCTCGCATGGGTCGTTGGGGAACCTACCAGTTCCAAAGCGAATTGCCCATCCCTATTAGATATGCATTCCCGAATGATTGCTTTAATTAAAGAATCATTTACCTACAGTACAGGAAAAAAAGTACACCGAGGAAGTACTGGTCTGAACGTCAAATCTGTGACAATAGGCAACCAGGAGACCTATGGAGAATGGAAGGTTATGTCAGGAAGAGTATTTGATAGTAAGAATATGAGGTCTTCAAGAGAATAATTCACATTTGGTCATGCTCCACGGAAGCTAGCAGAGCATGAAATACCAGGGGCAGCATCCCACCTCCTCGTTGGAGTGGTTGTCTGCTGGAGGGGGTGGGAAAGGGCAGGACAATCTCCTGGTCAGACTGGAGCACCATCACTGGCTGCACGTGAGGCATTGTGAGCGGGCCAGCTGGCAGGGCTGGGGATGTGCCCATTTCTAGCCTAAATTATTAAGCCATATTTGCAGTGTGTAGGTATAGACTCACAGACATTGGGTGAAAATCTTTGCTTGCTTCATCATAAACTCATTGTATCCGCCATTAAACAACAACTAGGACTTAGGGCAATGGTTTCAAATTATAGGAAAAGAGATTGTGTTTGAACATTAGGAAGAACTTCCTGACGGTTAGAGCTGTCCGGGTGCGCAATATGCTGCCCCAAAGGAGGGTGGCGGAGTCTCCTTCTTTGGAGGTTTTTAAGCAGAGGCTGGATGGCCATCTGTCGGGGGTAACTGTGATGGGGGTTCCTGCATGGCAGGGGGTTGGAGTAGATGGCCCTGGAGGTCTCTTCCAACTCTAGGAGTCTATGATTCTATCTAAAATGACGCAGTATACTATTTCTACACACGAATATGAGTTGACAGCACTACAAGGGCATCTCGGGCAGCCTGATTTGCTGAAAATGACACTGACCTGGCACAACAATATCACCAAATCCAAGTAATGAAAATGGCATCAAGCATAACATGGTGGCAGAGAATTCCAGCCTGGGCACTTTGATGACCACTGGTAACTGCAAGACAGTGTTTCAAAAAAAAAAAACCCACATCGATTCAATCCAAAGAATGTCAAAGAAAAGAAAAGAAAAGATTCACAATTTGACCAGGACCATTTTACTCATCTAATTTATGAAGAGGCTCAGATTTATGAGGACCTGAATTAAAAGAAAACAGGAACCAAGATGCCGAGTGAGTAAAGTTATGACCGAGCATACAAGCCAAAAAAGGTGATGCATGGCTGTGACAGACAGGACACAAAAGGCACGACAACAGGAAGAAAAATGCATCATGGGAAGCAAGAAGAAGGAGAGACTGAATTTTAGCCTGTTCAGAAATGATTGGGCAGACACTTAGGTCCCGGCTTGGAAGAAATGCACTTGGAAAGAGAGAGCTGCAAATTTCCCCCAAAAGTCACCCCCTTGTCAGAGGGCGCTTTTCAAAATCCAATGAATGTTATCTTAAATACGATCCTTACTTTCTCATGAGGAGCTGACCGCTCAGCAGAGGCTTCCACCAAGTTTCCATCACTCTAGGATCAAACCCAAGTCAACAAGCATTTTAATCACTGAAAGGGATTTTGTTTTTAAAAACAGATGGCTACGTTCTGTGAGCATGCTATACCGACATATGTAGAGCAGAAGCCCAGCAAAGAGCGGAACTCAGAAGCGAAACCCGTCTCTGATCAATCTTCCGTTAAAAGTCAAAGGAGTTCCAGGTAGAGCACTTTGCCCTGGCTGGCTGGTTGGCTGAATCAACACCAAGGCAGAAATCTTAAGTCTTGTTGCATCGCTTACAAAGCCGACAGGCAAACTCACATCGTTTTGAAAATACAAGACAACAGGCCTACCTTTTCACTGCTTTCAAATGGACCGGCCGCCACTTCCACCATGATACTTTCCCCGCTCTGAAATTTAGGGAGAAGCATTTTGATTCTGAAACATCCATTTAGCAACCACCTATCTTTCAAGATCTATAGGTTCAGACGTTCAAAAGCAAGTGTCATCTTCTTGCAATCTTTTTTGGTTAGGAGGCTTCCCAGCAATTCCGTACAAAATGATATGCATTAAAAAAAGGGACCAAATCCATTTGGTATCCAAACAATTGTACAGACAAATATGAAAAGGATTTGATTTGTTCTATAAAGGTCAAAACCGATGAGATTGGTCTTAGCAGTTTTGCATAATGAAAGAGAGAAATGGGGAAAAAATGTTCCAGATACAACTCTTCTTTCAAAAATTTGTGGCGTCTTGATAACAAGCATTGTTAATTTAAAACACTTTCATCAGACTGAAGAGAAATCAAAGGATATACAAAACCCAGAAAGGAACACGGCATATTAACAAACATTCAAACTTCAAAGAAACACATTGGTCTGATATGTCTATATATTACGGATGTGGTCTTTTCCAAATGTTATTCCCTGTATTTTGAAAATTCACCTATTAGGACAATCTATCTGTACCATTAATTTTTTCATCCAGTATGGCATGCCCCTCTAGGGAATAGTATCAGGATTTCAGGAGAACTATGTATAATTTGGAAAAAAATTAATATTTTTATTTGTTTTTGGAAAGGTGACAGGCTACATTTATTGCTTTGGTGGTTCAGAGCTTAGTATAACATCCTATGGATAATGGTGCACCAATTATCTTCCCTTAGGGTCCCTTTTCTTAATTATTCCACATACAAAGTTTATAATTCTCAGTCTATCCAGCCTTACTGTCAAGCTCTGAAGTAAATCATTTGGGTCCTTTCAGCCTCCGAGTCTGAAGCTGCCATTGCTTTCACTTCCAATCAGCACACTAAGGAGCAAATCTTTCTCATACTCCAACTCTATCAGTATTCAAGACGCCTCCTCCTCCTCCTCCCAAGCAGACCAGGTCATAAACTTATCAGGGCTTTGTTATTTTTCCAACCTTATCATCAAAAGGAAGAAGTTTCTTTATCCTTTTCTCCACATTTCACCGGGAGCTCAGCATAGATGCGCCTTCCCCCTCAGCTGGACATGCCACCCCCCCCCCCAAATAATTTGGATCCTAAACTGCCATAGATCATCAAATCTATGCACACCAAGAATGCAAGCCTAGCTCTTATGCATTTAAAACTTTCATCCGAGTGAAGCCAATTCTTCACAAACACAGGACACTTGAATATCTACAACGGTGGTACAATTTTCATGAAAATAATTGTTCCATGCCTGTGCACTTACCTTTGTAATGAATGGTGTGATGAAGACAAAAAACACATCATACAATAAAAGAAGGCCCAGGAGAATCACACACGACTAGAGAAGAAACAAACCATCACATTAGTTTTATAAAATTATAAAAGCTTAATCATCATATTTAAAGACAATTATGCTATTGTTTCTAGCTAGGGAGCAGTGGTTCCCAATCTTGGGCAAACCAAGCGTTCCTGGCCTGCCACTTTCAGAAACCATGTCCTCGGAAATGAGAGCTTAGTCTTCTAAGTGGGAGAGACGCTTTTCCTGCAACTGACCCGCCCAGCTCTTGCTTTCTATGGAAGTTGTTTACTGAACGGGTTGCAGCTTTTGCGATTACTCTACCTTGAAGTTGGGCATTTTGAGCGTCTTAATAAAGTTCACACAGAAAGCAATCCCCAAGATATCTTGCAATACCCAAGCCCACCTAAAAGGAAAAGAAAGAAAAGAAAAGAAAAGGTTATACGTCCATGCACATATTCACCTACAAAACACGGCACGTTTGCTAGGCCAAGGCTGAGACTTCCCATGCACACACTGGGGACTACAACTTCCATACAGCCCCACACGTTTTGGACATCGTTCCAGGTACCCCTTGGTGGCCAGGGATGAGAGAAGGTGTGGTCTAACATACACAGACAAAGAGTGGGGCGGGGGGGAGAGAGGGGAGATAGAGAGAGAGATGGGTCAGGGGAAGTTGCACAGAATGTTACTCCTGAGGGTCACCTGAATTTTCAGACAGAAGGAAAAACAGAGAACAGTGTCTGAGAAAGGCTGAAAATGTTTATTGGTGGATCTATTTGCCAGTCGGCAAGGCTGGGCGAAGTGTGGGCTTCAAGATGGCACTGGATTATAAATGCCCTCAGGCCTAGCCACCATGAGCAGTTCCTCCAGAGGTGCACAACCACAGGGCTGCACTTTGCCTGCTTTGGTATAAGGACAGGCTCTCTGGTGCCTTCCGGAGCTTCTGGGATCTATCTCCCACAATTCCAGGGAGCCCAGCAATGGTCAGAGATATTAGGAGGGCAGTCCTGAACACCCCGCTGGCACCTGGTTGCCTCCCCTTGGTTGGAACACATTCATGTCCTGCTGTTCTTCCAACCATGGAAATTAAGGCAACCAGAGGCAGGGCTCCCAGCTCCAGCCTCACTCCAGCATAAACCAGACCCAGGAATGCTTGGGTTAAGCAGAGCGGTTGGATAATCCAAGTTGTAAATTGCAGGAGGCCAAAGCGACACAGCTGGCATTCCAATCCTGAATCTCGGGATTCTTCACGTACCGATTTTCATTCCGAAACACAGCCCACACAATGGATAGAGCTGCGCAGAAGGCAGCAAGAAAAAGGAGCCTCACTTCAAGAGATTTGTTCCAGCAGGGAAACCTATAAATGAAATCGCACCGACAGAGATTCGTTATGAACACAGCACATGCTGCCTTTCCAGGCAAGCCTGTTATCCAGATCCAGTATATACTACACCCACACCATATCTAGAATTTCAATACAGACTTGAGATATCAAGTGAGTTACTGACATGAAGGGACACCTGCCTTTTCCATATAGCTATATCGATATAATCTTTGGGCTTATACCAGGTGAACAAAACAAAAATGTAAAAATGGAGCAAAAGCTGGCAGAGAATTATCGTCAGAAATATTTTTATCACAAACATTCCATCTATGAAGGACCCTTAAAGACACCTAACCATAATTACTAACAGAAATATGTAAATAAATCCAGTGCAATTAAGCATATTTCTAATAATGCTTAGCAGCACATGAAAATATTACATTTTGAAGTCTAAAAGGCCACTATTTTTATTAGGCAGAGAATTATTTTAAAAAGAAGCATGGAACGATGGACTGTACCTGCACTGTCCGTAAGGTATTTTTCTAACTAAGGCAGAAAGACAGTTGTACAGGCTCACTGCAGATGCCAAGCAGAAAATGGAAATGACGACATATACTGAACCAAAGGAAATAAAACGAGAAGTAAATGGTTACAATTGAAGGTACCAGAATCATGCAATGACAAATCGTCCAGTGAGGGGCAAAAGTTATTTACATCATGATACATATTTCAACATCAACAGATCACCATCTAGGGACAAAGGCAGAACATAAACTAAGGGCCTTTTTACACGACCCCTAAGATCCGCTGGCCACTTAAATTCGGACCAGAGATCTTAGGGGTTCGTCGCTCTTCCTGTGTCCTCACCCCCCTCCGCACTTCCTGGCTGCTGGCTGCGTGAGGGGAGGGAGAAAAAGAGAAAGAAAAGCATGCCGCTCACCTCCATTCTGCCTCTCGCTCCTGCCGGCAACATTTCAGTCTCTGTAAAAGTAGCTCTTAAAGGGTCGGGAGCCAAAAAACAACAAGCAGAAGCAAGGAGAGCCCCGCACTCACTATCGTTACACCGGATCAAATAATTTTCACCTCCAAAGAGCAGGTACTTGAAAGGTGCGCTGGGACACGCTAAAATGGGCGTGGTCGCACTTAATTTCCTGCTAACTCCGGAGCTGGTGGGGAAACATTTTTAAGCTCCGGAGAGTTTAGGGGTCGTGTATAAACGCCCAAAAAGAATAAATGAATACACCTATTCAATGTTGCTCAGAACAACCCAAGACTAAGAAGGACCCTGTTCTTGCCAAAACTGTGGATCTCAAAATGTATGTGAAAGCATGCACAATTTAATGTCCTTGGATATATATTAAAAAAAACCATCTCCATATACAAAGCTAGCATACCAGGTAAAAGGCTAGGCAAGAACCCACATATGAAAGCAGCTATATAGCTCACGCCTATAACCTAAAGGTATATTGCCTCAGAAGTGCATCTAACAAGATAAATCCAAGCATCTCTTACCTAGATATTTATAGAAGTAGTACATCAAGACCAGCATAACACAACAGATGACGACAAACAGAACAACCGTCACGGGTGTTAAAGTAACGTTTTCCTCATTGTTTGATGATTCATGGCTTCTAGAGCCTGGGGCCAACTTCAAGTGTTCACTGGGAGGAGAAATATAAGCAGTATATCTATATCTATATCTATATATATCTCTATCTATCTATCTATCTATCTATCTACACACACACACACACACACACACACACACACACACACACACACACACACACACACACACACACACACACACACACAAATGCAACCTGCAACCCTTTGCAGCAAGGACTCCTAAAACCTGAGACCGATCAGGGTTGGGCTTTATGACAATTTGTCCTCCGTATGTTCACCAAGACAAAACTGCGACATAAGCTAGGGACTGCACCCTCACAATGACCGTCCTGAGACCCCCTTCTCTCTCTCTTCTCCTTTTCTGAACACATCTTAATCTTCTCTTGCTGTGCCCCCACCCCCACCTCTAAGGAACTGAAAAATCGACTGCGCAGAACGAGATTCAATGAGAACAGAGAATTTGAGCCCCTTGACTCATCCCAGCAACCTTCAACTACTCTCTGTACGAGGCAAGTAAATCCAAAACTCACAGTTCGGCCATGCCGCTCCAGTAGCCTCCTAATATCACACAAAGCACGGCAATCAGAAAGATGATCACCATGCTGTAGTCGAAGTCTGGCAGCGGGGGTGCATACAGGGCCACATTAACATTCTTTCCAAGAGTCTGGAAATTATAAACACACCCGTTAGAAGCATCTGGTAAAACAG
Source organism: Phrynocephalus forsythii (assembly GCA_029282475.1). Lineage (NCBI taxonomy): Eukaryota > Metazoa > Chordata > Lepidosauria > Squamata > Agamidae > Phrynocephalus > Phrynocephalus forsythii. Next base: position 4,520,752 of record JAPFRF010000014.1, on the reverse strand, counting down.
TAGAAAGCTGATCTCTGCAGTGATGTATCAAGCAGGCCCTGTACTCTCAAAGACATCACAAGGAAGTGTAAGTCACAAAAGATTCATCCTGGTGATCCAACCAAAACCAAAACAAAGTGTGTCTGGGCCAGAGATGAGGAAACCTGAGAGGATATGAGGAATTTCTTATAGGAAGAAAAGCACCATGCTAGCCAAGGGTTGGCATGTCTAACTTGCTGATTCCAGAGTGCTGGATTCAGATGTCACAATGAACAAACCACGGGACGAAAAGCTTCGTTTTGGTTTAGCTGTTCCTGCTTGGTGCAGGAATGATGAACTACAGTGGTACCTTGTATAAAGGAATTAATTCATTCCAAATGAAATTTGGTTAAGCAAATTTTCCTTTATACAAATTTCCCATAGGAATGCATTGAAAACGGAGTGATCCCATTTTTATGTTGTATGGATTTGGCCCATAGGCCATTCTGCTAAGCAAATTTCCCCTATCTCTGGATATTTTATGTTGTACAAATTTTATGTTATACAAACTGTTTGTTATACAAGGGTCCACTGTACTGTCGCCCTGGTCACTGTGAGTGGATCTAGTTACATGAAAACCTTATGTCTCTGATAATATTTCATTGGGTAAAAAAGACCGAAAGGCATCAACAGGAGAGGGGGGGGGGGAAGAAGACCAAACCATGAAGCCAAAAGTCACCTGCTTTCGCCACGATCTATTTTGATTTGTACAAGCAAATAAATGGCCTTGGGAAAGACTCACCTGCTTCAAATCAAGTATGTCCTCATTTCTTACAAGTGCCACTGGAATAGTAATATCTTCTGTCTTATTACCATAAGGAATACTCTAGAAGAAGACAATTTATACTGGATCAGTTCTCCTCTTTAACTCAAGTCTTTATACTTGTCTGCATGCTTTCCGACTCAAACAACGAGATATGAATACTGCCAAATGATGTCTCTTCCCACACATCTTCTTGGTATCTTGGAATATGGTGGGGGAAAGCATGATTGATGCTTCTACTGTGGTACGGTTTCACAGTGTTTTTCTGTCTACGGGATGCAGGGACCCTTCTGATTTAAGCAGCCCCCTATGAACATTGCCAGCTGAAGTGGAAAGGGAGGGGGTACTCCAAACCAAGAACATTTCACACAAATAAAAACTCCGAGTAAATCTTTTCCTTTTTAACCACACCTTGATTAGAATTTAGGAGACCACCTACGGCAGAGATAAAATAGCTTTGTGGGCTGAGACATCGGCTGCTGACAGAGACCTGGCCAAATCCTCATGAAAATCACAGGGTCGTTTCACAAATAGCAATGATACTTTCAATAAAACGTCTTCCATGAAAGAAAAGGGAAAAAAAACAGTTCTACATGCTGAAACTTACCAAGCCCGTTTCACTGGCAATCAGCAGCATTTTAGCACCAAGGTTTTGAGCTATCGCAGCCTTTTCCACAAAAGTGCAATTTCCCCTCATGACGACAATTGCTTTGTCCGTGACCATCTCACGGGTGGCATCAGTGGGGCTGCAAAGCAATCTGGGGGTCAAGAATTCCAATCTTGTATAAGTCTGGAAAACAAAAACAAACCACCCTCTAATAAGAGACAATATACTTTAGTAGCAAATGCGAACATAACGTAAGACAAAGCCAAGTTATCTGAATCATCTTCCTGTTTACTAGAAACAGATGGGAGAAAATTCCTTACTCTGTCATTTAAAACTGAAAACCCAGCACCAAAATAAATAAAAAAAATCCTTGCCAGCTCCCCCTGCGTTGCCTGTGGTCCTGTTCCCAAGGTTTTTCTTTAACCAGGAGAATATTTAAAATGGGAATATCCACTTGCAGGCTGAAACCCTCCACTGCTAAAGACTCAAACCATGTCACTCACATGTCCTTTTCCAGCGTGTGTGGATCTAGCTTGACAGAGTTTTAGGCTTTCCACACACCATAAACAACCATACAAGAGAAAGTCTAGCCATTTACGCAACATCAGGAAGATATGGAATGGCTCTGACATAATTCCCCAAGTGAAATGAAATGGAATCTCAGGCAATCTAAATGTATTGTTACTTACAACATTATTTAAGCTTTTGGGAAGAGAAGTCCAATTAGCATTATAATATATACAGTAGTCCCTTGTTAACTGAGTGTCATCGTTCTTAACTGCATGCAAGATCCCTTCTTGGGCAGTCACCTACAAAAGAAAAAGGTTAATTAAGTGCTGTTTAAATGACACAAATAATGAACACCATTTCCAGGCATTTAATATCATCCTACAATCTCAGATATTCTCTTAATGCATTGCTTTTCACAGAAACCCTAGCAAGGCATCAATACAGTAGCGGGGCAACTTTCACACAAAACAGTTTTAAGATTAACAAACACATTTGAAACATGTAACTTTGAAATGTACTCTACATCCAGGAATGTAAAAATAAGCTGTCTCCAATGCTCATATGTCCTTGTGAGCTTCTACTTCTTCTTGTAACCTGCATTGGCACCGACTTTCTGGAAAAGTCTGAATCTGAAAATTTTCCAGCATTCTGCGTGATCTCAGCCAATAAGTTATTTATTTATATATTTATATATTTTTATACCGCCCATCTTCCAGGGGAACTCTGGGTGGTTTACAGCAGACATATTACTATCAATTAAAATATATATCAAATGAATAGTACAGAAAAATAAAAGATAATAGAATAATCGGCCAAGACGGCGGCTTATGTTTCTCCAAAAACAAAAAAACTAATGGTCGCCAAATGCCTGTCTAAAAAGCAAGGTCTTGAAAGCTTTTTTGAAGGCGGGCAGGGACTGTGCAAGACGAATCTCACCCGGCAGTTTGTTCCAAAGTGTAGGGGTGGCCACAGAGAAGGCCTGGTTTCGAGTAATCGATTTCTGCACCTCTCTGGAAGTGGCCACCCGAAATGAAAGCGCCTGCAACATTCTGGTGGGTCAGGCTTCAGTTGCCCTCTGGAAGATGTTTATTAGATGTAGTTACTAAACAACGTTTCTAATTGTCCCAACCCGATCTACAGTGTATCTATTTGAACCGAACTCTTAATTCAAATTTATTTACTGTGGTGTCTTAAATATCGGAATAAAATAAACTTGAAGATTTGTTGTTTCTATTAGAATACTACCCCAGATACAGTACAAAAAATACAAAGAGAATGGCTAGAAACCTGGAATATCAATGAAGAAGGTGGTGGTCAAATAGGAGTTATCTGGGACACTCTGAAGGCAGCGGCTAGAGGTTACATAATAAAAGAAAGTGCTATTATAAAAAGTCGAGATCAGCAAAATAAAAAAAATTGGAGGCTACTATAGCAGACCTTGAATCTCAATTTTTTTTAACCAAAGACAAAAAATTTTTAATTCAGGTTGAGGCCAGGAAAAGGGAATTAGAAGATATAGATCTACAACAAACCCAAAGAAATCTACTATATTTGAAAAGAAACTTTTTCGAATACAGTAATAAAAACTCCAAGATGCTAGCAAAATTAGCACAGAAAAAGAAAGAAAAAAGCATGATAGGAAGGATAAAGGATTTAAGCGGCAATATATCTACTCAAATGAAAGAAAAATTAAAAGCTATTCAAGAATTTTATCAAAACTTATATACAGCCAATAGAAGTAGTAAGGAAGTTATGGAACAATATATTGACAAAAACCTAAAAGTAAGACTAGCGGAAGAAGACAGGCTTGAAATGGAAAAAGCTATTAAAGAGGAGGAGATAGAGGATGTTATAAATAAGCTAAAGAATGCCAAAACTCCAGGAGATGACGGATTGGGACCAGAATTTTACAAGGTATTCAAATCAATGTTAATTCCTAAGTTAAAGAAGCTTTATAATGAGATATTGGAGGGTGAGCAAGTTCCTTCCTCCTGGAAACATACTTTAACTATTTTAATTCTCAAGCCTAATAAAGATCCAATAGATGTTGGATCTTACAGACCAATATCACTTATAAATCAAGATGCCAAGATTTTTACAGCAATTCTAGCCAAAAGAATGTATACATTTATAGACAAATATATTAAAGAAGACCAAACGGGCTTTATCAAAGGTAGACAAATGTCAGACACTGTAAGAAGAGTTTTGAATGTTCTTTATGAGATGGGAAGATCACAGGACAAAGCATGCATTTTTGTCTCTAGATTTATTTAAAGCCTTTGATTGTGTCCAATGGCCTGCGTTAAAACTTTTATTAGTGAAATGGGGATTTGGCGAAAAATTTCTAAGTGTAATAAACCAACTCTATTCTCATAGCACCTCATCAATCATTGTTAATGATGGGATGACAGAAAAAATTACCCTAGGCCGAGGAACAAGACAGGGATGTCCTTTATCGCCAGTTCTGTTTTGCATAGTGATAGAGCTACTAGCTAATGCAATAAGGGAGGACCAACTTATTAAAGGTATGGGTAAGGAAGGCAAGATAAAAAAATTAGTTTATTTTGCGGACGACGCTTTGTTAACAATAAAAAATCCGGTAGAAAATATATTAAGAATAAAAGCACACCTAAAGGAATTTGGTGAAACAACCGGATTATGTGTCAACTGGCAGAAATCAGAAATCATGCTTTTCAATCAGGATAATCGAGACATGGAAGAGATCTCCAATCATGAACTGAAAGTTTGTAAATGTATAAAATACCTAGGGATACTTTTAGATAAAGACATTACTAAAACGAAAGAACGAAATTACACAAAAATAAAGGAAGAGATTAGAAATAAATTACAAAATTACTCCAAATTAAACTTATCATGGTTTGGTAGAATAGCAATGGTAAAAATGAAAATACTTCCTAAAATAAATTTTCTTTTTAGAATGTTACCTATTCAATACACAGAAATTGAAATTAAAGTTTATCAAGATCTTTTAAATAAATTCTGCAATGGTGGAAAAAAGCAAGAATAAATAAAAGCTTATGGTACAGATCTCAAAAGAGGGAGGTATAGGCATACCTAATCTTAGAATGTATTACATAGCTAATCAGCTTAGCTCTCTGGGGAAATACTATTTAAACCTCAAAAACTAATATGGTGGGAACTTCAATCAGAGGAACTAAAAGAAGACATAAATAAATATGTGTTTAGTTTCCCCCCAAAAAGGAAAAGTTACCCAATTAAAAATCCTCTTCTAAGTTCCCTATTGCTCACTTGGAAAAAGTATGGAAAGAAATTGATACAGGAAGGTTCCCGCTTGGTGCGGTGATCGATCAGATAAATTTCCCCATGAACATGAAGAAATTGGGAGACTTATTTAAATTAAGGAAAGTGGCAAGACTAAAAGATTGGATTAAAAAGATGACATCAAAACAAGAAATTAAACGTATTCTGCAAACTCAGGAATTGTCGTGGTTGAATTACGCCCAGTTAGAAAGCTGGACGAAAGAATGGATTAGGAGAAATACACAACTTAGAGGATATACAAAATTTGAGCAATTTCTGACAACATATGAATCAGAGAAAGGAAATACAGGGAAAGGAACAGTTGGCAAATTATATAAAATAATTCAAGATTCATTTGAGAATAGGGAACAGGACACAATAAGAGAGCTATGGAAACAAGACATAGAGAAAGAAATAAATAATGATGAATGGAAAAGAATTTGGAATTTGAGGATTTTACGGTCATTATCAGTCAGAATAAAAGAAAACTACTTCAAACTAGTTTTAAGATGGTATATGACTCCAGTCAGAATGAATAGAATGAATCCAAAATATTCTAAGCTCTGCTGGAAATGCGAAAAAAAGATAGGTACCTATTTTCATTTATGGTGGGAATGTGAAATAGTTCAAAAGTTTTGGCAAGAGATTATTGAGGAGATAAGAGAAATACTACAAACTGATATTAAATGTGTACCGGAAATTGCTTTGTTATCATTACCATCTATCAATGAATATGATGTGAAAACTAAAGAATTAATAGCAAATCTTATGACAGGAGCTAGACTGATTATTGCTAGGAACTGGAAACTGAAATCAGACCTTAAAATTGCTGAATGGTATAAGGAAGTGTGGGACATAGCACTAAATGATAAACTATCTTGTAATATAAAAGTTTTGAGAGGTGAAATAAAAAAAGATACTTTCTATGATGTTTGGGGGAAATTTATAGATCATGTACTATTAAAAGGGAAAGGGATACAACCAACTTATAACCCAACACAGTTCTGGCGTAAAGGACCTTAAGAAGCCTTTTGGAAGAAAAAAAAAGATGAAGAAGAAAGAGAAGATGCAAGAATACTGGACGGTTTCTTGGGGGTGGGGGGCACTTTGTACTGTTTATGATTGCCTATTACTGTTTTTTTTATATAATTGTTTATCATTGTTGTTTTGTCTTTTTTATGTTCAATAAAAAAAAATTTTAAAAAAAAAAGAATACTTAGTTTCACATTTTTGTAACAACATCTAGTCCTCTTAAATTGTTTCTTTATTAAATCTCCGGCAGAAATGCAATACTTAAATCTTGATGTGTTGTTAGTTCACGCTTACCTGCAATATTAATACATGCCGATTTTGCTTCTTGCTACCCGCTATTATGACCCCTTCAAACTAATCAAAACCATTTCACAGATAATATGCAAGGGGATTTCTGTGTATCTGTATGTCTTGAAAATGAAAGAAGATTAATTGTGGCTTAAAGCTGAAACTAAAATTAAAGTCAATCTTCTTCCACACCATGTGTCTCTTTTGACCCAGGGCTTCCTACACAAGGACTTCAGGTAATGCCAACTACCTGCCTACACAGGCATCTGTTCCACCATCCAGAGAAGGCATAACTATTTAATCAGATTGGATCAGGAGATAAAGGAATACTTGCAAGGGATAGCTAAATGAACTTCAAAGGTATCTGAAATTTCTACTGATTTTGCTGTAACTCGGAGGTGTCGTATACAATGGAAACAGCAAGTGCTAACCCTGGATGAAAATATTGGGATGAACAACAATGCACTGTTGTCAGATCAATCAACCCCATATGCAAGCTGGTCAGGAAGACAAAATAAAAATGAAAAATACATTCTTCTCCCATTTTTAACCAACTATCTCTGATAAGGCTCCCCTCCCAAAACAACATGTAAGATAAATCTACTTAGGACTGCGTTATTAGACTCTCGCCACATTCCCATTTATGTCAAAAGAAAAAAAAAGAGTAACAGTGGTGTGGTCCATGTATAAAACCTCCAAGTGGGCTGGATAGCATCTTTATTGAACCACTCAAACCAATACACCACAGGCATGTGGATTGTTAAACCTTGCAGGTCCATTAGGTTGAGTGAGCCTTCTCAAGTTTGGCAGAGGTGAGATGGAACGTTGCAAAAGTAAAAATCCGTGAATGCAGAAACTGAATGTGCTGTCATTTAAGGGCCAAGATGGAGTCTGTAAACACAGAGCATCAATCTGAATTATGTTAACAGTATCAGACTTCAGCTCAGAGGACGGAGTCAACTGTGGGTCCCCTTCCTTGTCCCTACAGATGAAGAAAGATGAACCAACGCATCCGGAATGAAGAGGCCAAATCCTGAGATGGTCAAAGGGCTTGTATCACAGCAGATAGGAAGCATCTTTTTAAAGAGGTGGCCATGTTTATTCTGTTTCAACGTGCACTGAAAAAAAATCCTGTAATAGACCTTTAAGAATAACAGGTAATTCTTCTTCAAATAATACTCAACTTAAAGGGCAAGTAAAAAAAACAAATAGAAAAGAGACAAAGTTTGCAGCTTAGTTTTCTCTCTCTGCTGCACTGTGTAGAAAAGTATAATGCTGAAAAAAGAGGAAACCTCCACCTGAAAAGCATAAAGCCCTTTCCTCTCTGCCAGTCCAAGGATTTCCACCTTGTTTTGCTGCATATGAGATTGTGAGAAGCATTAAAGGACAGGAAGTACAAGTACTGTACAAAGTTCTCTCTGCGCTAAGAGCAGATAAAAGCCGACAGGTTGCAAAGAAGGCCCTGGGATTCAGGAGCAAGGATGTGAACGTATGACCCTATCCTCTTTATTTGTTTTGTTTTGTTTTATTCCATTCGTATACACCACTCATCTAGCAAACTGCTGCTCTGGCTTATGCACACCAAGGACACTTGCTCGAATAACAGCTAGCTACTTGCGACTGGACCCCCTAAAAGCTAATAATCTACAGACGGGAGTGTTTTCAAGTCCTGCAGGTCCACCAGGTTGAGTCTTGTTGATTTTGGCAGAAGGGCTGGACACGCCGAATCCTTACATGTCCGGATGACATCTTGCTACTTCCTTAAAATCCCCAGGATGTAGCTTCAGTGCTTTTAATCTGCCTGTTCCCAATGAGAGAGCGGAGGTCCTGGGAGTCCACCCTGAGCTGCACCGACAGAGGCCAGATTAATTAGATTCCAACCTCTCACCTTGCTGTTTTTGTTAGGCTATGGGCCATCTGCTTTCTCCTGCTCATCAGATATAGCGGAGTACAAAAAGCACAGTAAGAAAGAAACCTATACACCCCCTCCCTTAAACCACAAAAACAGTGATGCTGAAGTCACAACCGAGCCCAAATTATGCATGGTTTAAGCCCTCCTGGTCTCAAGGGAAGTTAGACGCCTCTCAGATGAAACCCCCCCCCATATGTGTATTTATCCAGAGGTAGACTGGAGAATATCTAGGTGCCATTTCCTTAAGAATCGGGCACTGCTTCACTTTGGAAAGATCAGGTAATTGGCTATCAAAGATGCGAGGAAGGGAAGCATTGTATCTGAAGAAGTGGGAAGCACAATCAGACTCGTGCCTTTGGTACAGGCAAGCCATCAAGGGACAGCACCTGCATGAGCGAAACCCCCCCCCCCAATGTGGAGAGTGATTTATTTTTAAAGGATCAGGACTTCCACTTCACCCCAAAGCCAAGACCCCCGCACACACCGTGTACACACACCCAAAGGAAAGTGTCCCAAAGTGGGCTTGGGGTGAGGTGGGGGTGGGGTGACTATAACTCCCAGAACCCCCTTTCCTGTCTGCCAGCCAGGGGGATTCTGGGATTTGTAACCCTCCCATTCCCCCCCTCAAAAAAAATCAGCCAGTCCCATAAACCCACACTTCCCCCATGCCCGCCCCCCCCCCCCAAAAAACCCGATATTGGCCTAACATGGGCTCCGGACGGGGGAGAGAGAGAGAGAGAGAGAGAGAGAGAGAGAGACCTATAATTCCCAGAATCCCCCAGCGTGGCCCCCCGGGCCGCGGGGGCATTCTGGGAGTTGTAGTCGCGCCCCCTCCCAACCCACCCACCCCCCATACTCGTTCCCAATGGTCCCGGGTGTTCCCCCCCCCTTCCCCTTTGTTCGCCCTGCGGAGCCCCCTCCCCTTTCCTCCGCCCCCCCCATTACCAGGGCGACGAGTAGGCCCCAAGCCACGGCCTGGAGTGCTGCTGCTCCTCCGCCGCCCGCCGCCATCCTCCGCCTCCTCCTCCTCCTCCGCCTCGGCCGGTTCTCCCTCCTCGGGGCAGCCGCGTCGTCGTGGCCTTCGGGGCTCCCTGCTGGCCTCCCTTCCTCCCCGCCCGTCCCTTCGCTTTCGCTTCCGCGGCTTCCGAACCGCCTCTCTTCGGGGCGGGGATTTCCACCCCACCCCACGAGGAGGCCCGAGCCCGGCTGGAAGGAAGGGAGGACCTGCTGGGCCCCTCCGCAATCTAGGCTCCCCCCCGGGGGTGGGGTGGGGTGGGGGTGGGAGGCCGCGGGCCAGGGGGCCTCTGAGCATGTGCAGGTGGTGGTGGTGGGTTTCCTTCGGGGCAGCCTGCAAGGCGGCGGCGAGGAGGAAGAGGAGGCTCTGCTGGGCAAAGGGCGCCCAGGTCGGTTTAAATGGCTTTTTGACACCAGGATTAAAAGGAAGGATTGCAAAAGGGCCGAAAGGAAACCAAAGAGAAACCCGAAACGTTTGCTTTAATGGACGGACTTTTTTTTTAATACCCCCCCCCGCCTTTCCCCGCCCGAAGGGACCAAGGCGCCTTACAAAAAAAAAAAGAAAAGTCGTCGAAAAGCGATACTTTATAATAAATGGTTTTTGTTTCAAATATTATACTGTTCCTTTTATGTTGAGATCTGGGACCCACTTGACTCAGACTTGGGGGTTTGGTTTGGTTTGGTTTTTGTTGTTTTTTAACCAAAATCCATGGCACCCACTTTGCACTGAACTGATCCATTGCACTGAACTGATCCATTGATATAGGCTTGGGAAGGATGCAAAACCTAATGCCAGGGTCAAAATTGGCTTTACTTTGCCAACTTTTCAGATCAGAGGAGGGGAAAACCTGAATTCATCTCTAACACTGAAAAGGGTGAGGCACATACTTGCCCTTTGGGCAGTGAATTTTGACTATGTGAATGTGGTGGTGGTAGGTTGTATGTACAGTATGTTTTCTTTTAGGGCAAGGAGCCCCCTTTCAGCCATCAGCTCTGCATTAGAGAATTATTTTTCACCATTGAATTGATGGTACACTTCTCCACCTCCAATCTATTGCCTTTCCTTCGTAACAAAAGTTAATTTTTTGATCTTTATAATAATCATGTGCCATAAGTCAGTCATACAGTGACCCTTTTGGGGGGTTTCCCAGGTGGAGAATACTGAGAAGTGGTTTCTGATCCAGAGGAGACCTGGGACTGTTTATTCAGCTTGCCCAAGGCCACTTAGGCTGGCTCTTCCTCTGGAGGCACGGGGGAGGGGGGGAATTGAACTCCCAACCCCTTTACCTGAACCACTGAGCTACCCAGCCAGCTGGCTCTTTAAACAGTATAAATTGCAGGTTTGTTAAGGCAATAATTTCCCTTGCTGCTTAGAAGCAATGTGTTTGGTTATAACACAGTTTGGTTCACCTGGGAGTGTGAATTTGGGGTTAGTTTTACTTTATTTTAATGCCAGGAAGTGGTAGTGTTTGGGGTGGGTGGATGAGAAGGGAGAGGTAGGCCCAGGTATATGGATTAATTATGAAAGGTGGCATGCTTTGATTCTCATAACCAGTTGGACATGACATTGCTGGTTGTATTGAGAGGTTAAAAGTTCTGTTGCTACTCCTTGCTAACATGGAAGTGTTTGGAATCCCTTCTAACTCAGAGATACCTAAGCTTGTATTTTTTGTGGGTTCAGGAATGCTGAGCACAACGGACATTGAGATACTTAGAAATAACCCAGTCAGACGAAGGGGGAGTCGATATTCTAGCCGATGCAATTAATGGGAGTACCCTGTGATCCAGAACTTGTAGACCAGGAGGGGGAGAAGTGCTGACAACTCGAACCGTCCAAGGCTGAGCTATTACACAACACGTGCTTTGAGCAGCCTGATGCTGCTATTTTGGGTCTGTTATTTCCTGCCACAGTCATCCCACAAAAGACATTGCCTCTAGCAATTTCTAATGAAAGCTGATTGCATTCTTGCAATGTGTTTTGTGGACACAGACGGTTGTATCCACTGCAATGTTGTTCTGTTGTTTAGTGCAAGAACAGAGAACTCATCAGAACAGAAGAACAGCCTTGCTGGAACAGACCACAGCCCGTCCAGTCCAGCATTCTGTCTCACACAGCGACTCACCATTTGCTTCTGGGTATTCCCAAGCAAATGTCTTCACCTGCTTACGATTCCCTGTAAATGGCATTGAGAGATATCCTGCCTATCTCTCCAACCCGGAGGTTTTCCTTAGGCATCCATAATGATTATGTTCTGTTGTATTAAGCTCCCCACCCCCACCCCTGTCATCACTGGTGTGTTTGTAGAATAAGCCATCAAGGCGAGATTGAGTTTCAACTAATATTCAAGGAACAATTTGAGTTTTCCAAATCGTAATATAAAGTGTGCATTTTGAACCCAAGAATTTGTGTGACATTTGCCTTCTAATAATCACTTACTGCATCTTCTCATCTGTACTGCTGATTCTAGCTGCTATGCTGGATAGTTACTAAACATTAACTAAACTTTACCCAGATTCAGTGATATCAGGTATCTGAACATAAATGTACAGAAGCTTTTGAAGACCACATGTTTAATAACACACACACACACACACACTTGTGGATATTTCAATTAGGATGGTTTATGTATAAAACAGTACATTGATCACTAGTTAAAATGCCTATTTTTAAAACCTGGGCTTGCTTCTCTGGCAGCTCCATACTTAAGATCAAGCCTACTCCAGTATGAGCTGTTATTAAAAATTGAACTTCTGCTTCATTTCATTCAGCTGAAAATGAGATCCCTTTATGTTTTCAAAGACTAGCAGTGGCATGCTTTATTCCTCAAAGATTCTGACAGGACAGGAAGTAGTTGTGATGATGCACACCACTCGGGTAAATGCCATCTTGAGCAAGCATTCAGCAGAGCATAAACAAATGTTGGACGCAACCCACCAGGAGTGGATGAGACAGTAGGACTTCATTGCATTATCAAAGGTGTAGAAGTGGAGGGTATGGACAACAGCTATATCAGAATACCACCCTTCAGCTAAAATTAAATCTTTCTAGAATGCAGCATAGCAATTCCCAACTTTAGTAGCAGCAAAGAGTGAGCTGCTCATGTTTCTCGATAATTTAGCATGAGTCTTTCACCAAAGCCTTACATTTCCAGGCCGAGTACGCAAGCATTTTAAACAAGTGTGATAGGATTACAATATTAACACTTTCCCCAAGAGTCTGTGTTAGAACCCAAAATATAACCCAGGGCCATACTCCTCTTCTTTATGATAGAATGCATAACAGCAAAAATTTGAAGAGACTTCAGCTTCCAAAATGTTTGTTACAACTTCTAACTGCAGCCACCATAGTTTGAGGACTGGTTTTAGATCATTTAGCACAAGTATGTATTATTCTATAAATGAAAATTAAGATGACTATATTGCTTTCATAAAGATTATATCCTCAGCATAAACAGGCTTTCACAGAACAAGGGTTGGCATAAATTTTACCATTTACAGCCATAAGGAAATAAGTCACACTACAAACCATTTATAATCAAAACAATCATATTCATTAAAGCCATTTACTGTCAGAGTATAATGTGCTACAATTAACCTCATTTAACCATCTTCTAACTCTGTGTACTTGTAGAATTGTTGTTGTTATAGCCTCCTTTGGAATTCATCTGCTCCTGAATTTGCTCAACCTAGAAAAAGTTACACTTGTATCATCATTCAGTTTGCAACCACAATTCTTTTCCTGAAAAATCAAGTTCATTAAAAGGAACACTATATTCTAAAATTTGTTAACAAAATGCTACATTTTGCCTTTTAAAATTACATGTTTCCACTGCTTTGTGTATGTTCTGGGTTTGGCTTTCTTGATGTTTAGGTTATCTTTCTGTGATTATTAGGAGCCTCATGGCAGAGTGGTTAAATTGCAATACTACTGTCAAGACTCCACCCAGGACCGGAGTTCATTCCCAGTGGGCTCAGGTTGCCAGCTCAATGTTGGCTCAGAATTCCATCTGTCCAAGGTTGGTAAACTGAGTACTCAGCTCACTGGGGGTGGGCAATGTGTAGCCTCCATGATTAAATTGTTAAACTACCCAGAGAGTGCTTTAAGTGCTATGGGATGGGATGTAAGACTTGGCTTAATTTGTTACATGGTGTGTTTTTCTTCAACACAACACTGTATTAAGTTTAGAAGCTAGGCTGTGTGTATAAGATGAGTTGTCTTTTGCAAGCTATGAATGTTGGAAGTAGGATAATCCCCCACTGTAATGAGTTAACCTCACAGCACCTTAGTGGTCATATCTAAGGGTGTGTTACATTGTGTGCTATGGCACTACCCTTGCATCTTGCTTCCTCCTCTGCTCCCACCAATAGCACATTCAGTACTTACAGAAGGAGGACTGCTGGCCATCTCTTTTGTTCCAACATGGGCAATGTGTACAAAATTCATTGGCTCTCCGATCATATTTCTGGTGAGTCGTGGGTGCCTCTTCTTTAGAAATGCCAAGAGAGAATAAAGTAGATTTTAAGCAAGAGAGAGAGAGATTTGAGTAAGTTTTAAATAAGACAGCCATTAATAATTCTCCCAGCTTCTGCAGATAACTTCTGACCTGCATAACACACATAACTAGTGATGATGAGAAAGCCGTTTTGATCCAACACATTCTTTTTTCTACTATGCATAATATTTACTGTATTGCTCAGCTTGGTAGCCCATTCAAGGTAGCACAACAAGGGATGTTTTCACGTGTTTGTTACACTTCTCACTTGATTCACTTTAATTCTGGTGAGGAGACCACACTAAAAATAATTCAACTAATATTTCTCCTTCCACTCTGCTTATATCACTTGTATTACTTAAAAGGTATGAAAATAATTTATTATTTAACATTTGCCCTTGGTGTTCTCAAAAGTTATAAAGTTGCAAAGTGACACTATATACAATAAAGAACCCTTTTCATCTGTGCAGTAGGATTGTTTCCCTCACAGGTCCACTGCTCTCTTAATGTTCTGGTTTGAGTAGTTCTATTGATATCAAGTGTATTTTGCACAGCACTTTTGCTGCAGGCTAGTTTGCGAAGGTTTTTTGCCTCAAAGGACAGAACAGAAATATTTTAAATAAATAAATAATATATATCTGAAGCCAAAGAAACTCACCATTTGGGGCTGGTCACCAATGCAACAATGAAAGCAAACCAGGAACTCTGTCATGGCAGCAGTCTGTAACAGCATCAAGAGTGAAAGCTTGAAGTAGCCCCTTAGGCTTGAGCCAAATCAAATTAATTTACAGTAAATCACAATTTAAACCACAATTTAAATATTTAAAAAATATCAGTTTAGAGAGAGTTTTTTAAAAAATTCAATCATGATCTGAATCAGCATGAGCCACCCAGAATTGGATGCTTAACAAACCTTAGAACGTTTCCGTTTGCACATTTGCTCATTGTTTTGCCCTGGCAAATACAAGGCAGTCTCAGTTTTCTGCCATACTTTGTTGCCAAGCCATTTCCTGCTTCTCCTTACCTTTATATACTGTATCTTATAAGGTAACAGTGCCAAGAGGAGTCATTTTAAAGACACAGTATAGAGCTAAAATAAAGACCAAGTTGTTGGCAATCATCTTACTTGATGTTATCAACATTGTAAGAGTCAAGAGTTACATAGAATCGTATCCAGAAGAAGAGTGTTTTTAACAAGAGATACTTTGTGCCGCCCTTACCTGTTTGAGAACAAGAAAATGATGTAACATTATAGCCAGTCTCAGTCTAAAAACTAAACCTTTAACTAGCAGAGCACCATTCAGAGATAAGTTGCCTTTTTGGACTACAGCTCCCAAAATGCCTTAGCCAGCACAGCCACATGGCAAAAGAAAAATGTATTTTCCCTTCCTCTGCTTTAGCAAGTGTAGTAGCTTACATAAATACTAGCAACTAAGTTTTTTCCATAATTAGGAAGAAAACTGTTTTACTCTGAGAGATTCCTCTGGATGGCTTGTCAAGTCACACCTAAGACTGGGGGTAATAGTAGTTACTATATTATGAAGCAGACATTACAAGAATTTTAGAAACCTCTACTTTAGAAGCCTCAACAACCTTCACATTTCTCCACATCTTCAACTTCTGGTAAAACATTCTGTTACACTATTTCAGAAGGTAGGCAACAAACCATGCCAGCAGGTTTTAGTCTATAAGCTAAAATTTGTACTGTCATGCCACCATTTTTACAATACTACTCAGAAGTCTGGCTTGCATATGGATTTTTAGATTTCACTTTTAGATTTCACTAAAACAGTATATAACCATATATCTACAGGCAAGGGGAGAACATTTTTAAAAACTCACAGAAAACTCTTTTAAGTTACCTAGTTCTTTAAAGTCTTCCTGAGATAAGCATTTTAAATGGTAGCCACCCTTTATATAGCCACATCAGTTTCCTTTCTGCTAATCATCCCAGTTGTATTCTGATAATGGTCCCCCCCCCCGCCCCAGCATTTTCCTGCGTTAGTTCAACCATTGGCCCTCATATGTAAGCATATGCGCTTAAATTAATCTCATAGAATTCCACTGATCTCCGTTCCAAATAATTTATTAAATGAATTAATTGGTTTAACTGAGACATGATATTCTGGAACAAGGTCTTGAACCATGACAATCAACGAGGATTTTGAAATTAATAATTTGTGTTAAAAAAGCCAGGCTTTCCATAGCTCCACTTGAATTAATGAAAAATCAACACATATGGTTCTCTCTGCTCTAAAGAAACTCAGAACATTTGGGGATGTGTTGGTTTTGAAACCTAATTGTTATATTTTTGCTCAATAAAGCAACTAGTAACACTTCACAACTTTGTCATGCATTAATTTGCTACTTCCAAGATATGGAAGTGGGATATATTTATGTCTTAACAGAACCAATATTGGTATTCTTAATTTTTTTTCTTTCAGGAGTTTCTTCTTGGAAATGCCTCCTTTTTACCCATGACTGGGTTTTATTAATTTCCAAATAGACAATGTTGGGCTCTTTCAGTTTGTGAAGGGAAAACGAGATAAACTGTTGCACTGGCCCTTCAGACGGGCAGATTTCAGCGTGAGCTTATTTTATTTTATTTTATTTCTCATATGGTTTAATCACATGTTTGAGTACCAAATCATTTGATTCAGAGAGTTATTGAAAACAGCTGGGTGAAGCCAACATTTATTTATTTATTTATTTGAAACAAATTAACCCGCCTTTTTTATAAAACCGTCAGCCTCCCCCTCCCGCATCTACGTCACAAGACACCCCCCCTCCCTCCTCTGCGCTGTGAGGGAGCGACAACAGGGGCCGCACGAGGTAACCCGGGGGCGGGGTAAAAAAAGAGACGGGCCAATCAGAGCCGAGTGGTGCGTGGGCGTGCCGGAGGACTGGGGGGGTGGGCGTGAGTGAGCCCGCCGGTGCCGTCGAGCCATTGGCGGGGGCCGCCGGCCTGTAGCCAATCGGCCGTCGCCGGGCGTGTGACGCGAGCGGAGCCGGGTGCCGCAGGGGCGGCTCGTTCTTTCGCCCTGGCGCTGCGGGGCGGTGCGGACACGGGATTGCCTGCGGCCGCCGTTCCTCCCGGCTCCATGGCGCTGCGCGGCAGCTGACGCTGGTCGTGGCTCCTCTCCCAGACTCTCCCGCCCGCCCGCCGGGAGGGAAGCCGCCGCCTCCGACAACCACCGCCCTCCTCCGGCTCGCCATGAAAATCATCATCGGCATCGGCGGGTGAGGCGCGGGCGGGCGGGCGCCGGCAACGGCGAAAGTGGCGCGGGCGGGCGCCGGCAACGGCGAAAGTGGCGCGGGCGGGCAGGAAAAAGGAGCTCCACGTGGCCGGGCGCCGCAGGTTCCCTTTGCAGGGAGGGGGGGGGAATTAGAGCCCAGCACCCTCCATCAGCCCTAGACGAGGGGCGGGAAGGGTCTCTTGTGCTGAGAATATTTTATATATCTGCAACTATATTATCTACCTTTATATATTTATTTATTTTCGAGTATATTTACCCCGCCTTTCTCCTTGCAAAAGAACCCAAGGCTGTCTCTGTCTATCTCTATCTATATATAAACACGCACACACACATTTTCCGTCTCAAACTCTGGATCTAATAGATCTGGTTTTTATTTTTATTGCCCGCCGCGTTACGGGATAAAGGCGGGAAATAAAAACCGAACAAATCTAAATAAGTATCCTCACATGCATCCCATGGTGTGTGTGTGTGTGTGTGTGTGTGTGTGTGTTTGTTTGTTTGCGTGCTGCGACATTTTAAGCCCCTAGGAGTGTCCCTTTGCCGTCACCCCATATTTAAAAAGCAATCAGTTATAAACAGTTTATAAACTGATTTTTCTTTTCTTGGGGAAAAAATCCTGCCATATGGAGTAGCGATGGGGATGCAGGCAAAGTCACCTTGAAGAATTCTGTCCATTTCCATTACATCTGTTTTCATCTCAGTCTTCCTCCAAGGAAAAGGATTAATGTTTCTGGGGGATTTAGAATGGAGATAAATGCCACCAGTGGTTTCTTATAATGGTAGTTGTTTGAAATGTTACTGTGTTTCCATTTCTTGTTCCTCTTTATCCAAAAGACACATGGATAGAAAACAATGATAAATATTGACACCTATTCCTAATATATGTTTCTCTTGGACAGGAACAGCTCCTGAGTTATAGTAGTTTACATTTTCTAGTATCTGAAACAGTTTTCTGCTGCCCTTTTAAAAAGAATGGTGGCATGCTAAAAAAAAGTCTGGGAACAATAAAGACAGCCATTAGATGGCTGTGCATGAGAGAAGCAAAACAAAGTCAGGGAATACTAAGCCCCATCTATGTGCAGCTGAAAGATCAGGAAGTAGGAAGGTTGGGTAGCAACATACATTTCCTGTTCTTTCTAACTGCTTCATAATTTCCATACAGCACTATTTCTGCCTAAAGAAGAACGTATCCCACATTTCAGATGTCAGGGAGTTCAATTTGTGATTATTATTTTTTTGCTGTTTTCAATTCAAGATGTTTGCTGATATGATTGGAATTCCTGTTTCAGGATCACCAATGGTGGCAAGACCACACTGACTGGCAGACTCACGAAGGCACTGCCCAACTGCAGTGTCGTGCATCAGGATGACTTCTTCAAGGTGAGGCTGCTGGCTTGGTTTGCGCTCCCTTCGCCCGAACACCTGTGTTCCCGGCACTGGGTGGTCTTCTTCGGCAAGCTATCAGATAGAAAATGTGGTGCCCACAGTTGCAAAATCAAGAACACCTACCTATTCTGATTGTACGGGGGGGGCTGTTATGCATTAGAAAGACGCTTCAGAGACTAGGACTCGGGGCAATGGCTTCAAACTACAGGAAAAGAGATTCCATTTGAACATCAGGAAGAACTTCATGACAGTTAGAGCTGTTCGGCAGTGGAATAGGCTGCCACAAAGGAGGGTGGTGGAGTCTCCTTCTTTGGAGGTTTTTAAGCAGAGGCTGGATGGCCCTCTGTTGGAAATATTGTGATGGGGTTCCTGCATGGCAGGTGGTTGGGCTAGATGGCCCTTGAGGTCTCTTCCAACTCTATGATTCTGTGATTGGATGTACTTATGAAAGTGGTCAGCAAACTATAGGGGAATCCACCTAACACCTTCTGTGTAAGTTGCCTTTCTGAAGTGGGTGGAATTCTTAATACAGTACATGTCTTAAGAAATACCTCCACAGTCTACAAAAGTTTGTACTCAGACTGCAACTCCCATCAGCACTCATTATTGGCTGTACTGGTTAGTACTAGTAGCATTGCAGCTGAACCACCTCTGGGCAGCTGAATGATGTCCATCCCTGTCTGGCTATGTTGCTTCCACGACTGGGTGTTCTGTCCATGTTCCACATGGTTAACTGAGACAGTTGGGGCTTTGCATGCAGACGGACTGAGCTACGCTTGGCACTAATTTTTCTTGAAGAGCAGACACTGAATTGGGGGTTTCCAGATCAGCTGTGGAACGACAGAGGCACACTGAAATGGCACAACTTGTATTGTGTTAGACCCGAAGTAGGCCTCCATTGACTTGACTAAGGCCAACAGATGCTGGCTTTTTACCTCTACCAGGGAAATGTCTTTGATTGTCCCATTGCCATAACCTTTTGAAATGTAAAGATAGGACAAGGATCCCTTTGGACCTGCTAACCCTTGTAATGACGCAGGATGTTGAAACTACATAGGGGAGCACCTGGCATTTTCAGAGATTAGAGGAAGTGCAGTTTTTATTCCTAACAGCACAGACAACAAATTAAACAAATAAAAGCTTGCTCTTGTTTATCCTGGTTATCTACATAATATCTGTTATTCCTAGCACTAAACATCATCCTGCCTAGAAACTTAAACCAGTTGCATCTGCAATTTCCTAACAGAAAAGGAGGGCAAGGGAACAGCAAATGCGAGGGGTCCCACCTGCACACACTGCTTCCCATTCTGCAACTCTTCTCAAGCACTCCTTTTCTTTCTAGTTTCAGAACTTAAGTGCAGAGGTAGCTCTCTGAGATAGAGACAGAGTAGATTGTGTTGCTTGAATACCATCTACCTGGCTTTTTGCCTGCCCTGAAATAGGACCCTTCCACTTTGAATCCAAGTTAAACCCATCCCAAATCAAGTGGTTTCTGTTTTGTCCCAAGTTGGGCACCAAATCAAGTGGTTTCTGTTTTGTCCCAAGTTGGGCACCAAATGGAGGGTCTTGTTATTCTGGTTGATGTCTAAAACAGTGTTCTACTTATATACTGCCCCATACCACTTCAAGTAGTCTCTGGGTGGTTTACAGTTTGCTTTTGTTCATTCATGTGTTGGTGTTTTGCTATACCTCAGATTGTACCATGGGTGGTGGCGAAGGGGAGGAGGGGAGTGCATAAGGTGTTTTTGCAGTGACTGGATAAGATCCAATGTGCTGCTTGGATGACTTTTCTCTTTGGAAAGTGGGCTAGCGAGAAACACGTGCTAGGAATGAGATAAAGACAACGATGTCTTGTCATTGTCCTGCAGTGCTACCCCGTGTTGCAAGTCGAGCTTTGATGTTTGACTTATAAAGGTGGGCCAGCTGCCGACCAGTCCGTCTTGCTTTTCTGAAAGTCACCCCTGAAATTTGTGAGCAGATCTGCAAACAGTTTTTGTTCTGTTTCAGCCCCAGGATGAGATAGCAGTTGAAGATGGATTTAAACAGTACGATGGTAAGTTCTGTTTATATCCAGGCAATAACTACGGCTGCTGCTTTAGAAATCTGTAGCTTTTGCCCATGAGCTGGAATTGGTGACATTGCAGAATAGGATACGACTTGGCAACCACAGGAGATCCAGATATTCTCTCTCTCTCGCTCTCCCATGCAATAAATACAATCAAATAATGCCACAAATGATTCAATAAATTCAATGGAATACAATAAAAACTCCCCCCAAATAAAAGTGGTTTTTTTTCAATGTTGTAGTTATTAGTGCATTGGATATGGATGCAATGATGAGTACCATCAATGCTTGGAAGAAGAACCCAGTCAAGTTTGAACGATCTCATGGCATAAACACACTGGACACCAGAACTATAGAGGATTCTGAGGAGGAGGACAACGCACTCCATATCCTCATCGTAGAAGGATTCTTACTTTACACTTACAGGTAACTGAAGCACATCTTGCAGCCCACTCCCCCTTTGGGTCCCTGCGACCACCAGCACCTGATCAGAGTTTAATCTAGATGTAATGGTTACAGTAAGTTCTGCCAGCGTTTCTTTCTGGTTTGAGCATACCAACAGCTGAAGTAGTCCCTGCATGAGTGGTAAGGTAGTGTCAGTCAGTTTGGTGATAGGATTTTAATGATGTCTCTTGCCAAAAGCTTACGGGTAAGCACAGGATGGGAAGCCTTCTTGTGGACCACTTGCTGGTTCGAGACGAGGAAACGGCAGGTGGACAGCTTTACAAGCTTTTCTGGCATGTAACGAGAATCCAGAAGGCAGCCTGTGCTGTGTAACCTACTCATAACAGCCAGCTGGTTTTATGGAGGGTGCCAGGCTGTTCATGAGGATGAGAATTCGAACAGAATCTCATGGACTTCTTCAGACGAGGTGAAGGGGAGACAGTGGTGGAGGAGGCTTCGTGTGATTAAAGTATAAACTGATGCACAGTGACACCAAGACATCCTGCATATACAGGTATGAGAGATGAGCTTTTTGTTTCAGAAGTGCCAGGTGGCATTCGGAACCAGAGGAATGCAACCAACCAATCCCTTACCTTGTGCTGGGCTTGCGTGGGGCTAAACTCCAATGAGGAAGCCTCTGACATGTAATCTTCCTTTCTCCCTGGTGCTAGCCAATCAGACAGGGAGGTGGGATGATGCATTTCCCTGCACAGCTCCTGATTGGCCAGCACCAGGGAGAAGAAGAAGAATCTTTACAGTTTTTAACCAAATCAAGCACCAGGGAGAAGGAAAGATGACATGTCGGAGGCTTCTTCCTAGTTGGAGTTTAGCCCCGCGCTACCCCAGAGCAAGGTAAGGGATTGGCTGAATGCATTCCTCCGATTCCGAATGCCACCTAGGTTCCGGCGTTTCGTTTTGGAAGGTGACTACTTCCGAAATGAAAAGCCCATCTCTAACAGGTCCCTCTATGGGCACATGAAATCAGCAACAGAACTTTTGGAAAAACAGCGTTTGCCCATCTTACCACATCCACAATACACCCTATGTGGCAGTCATGCAAAGGCAACTCGGTGTTAGAAGCTGAAAATGAAATTGCCGGCAAATTTGTCCTGACATAAATCTTTGCTAACATGCCCAAGTTTTATGTAAACAAGTGCCCATGTTTGTTTTCCTTTCCTAGGCCCTTGATAGATGTTTTTGACCTCCGGTATTTTCTTTCCATTCCCTATGAAGAATGCAAGAGGAGAAGGAGGTAAGCGTCCTTCACCCTCAAAATGAACTGCAGAGTTCATTGCAGAAGCTGTTTGGTCCTGTTAATGCTCATCTTGATGTAACAATATTCAGATAGGGTATGTGCAGGCCCCTTGACAGATGTGAGAAGACAAAGGGCTGCTATCGTAACTGCACAGAAACCTAGGTTGCACTTCATTCCTTCTCCTTTCTGTCCCTCTCCTTTGTCTAGTTCAAGGAAATACACCGTACCCGATCCCCCCGGTTTGTTTGATGGTCACGTCTGGCCCATGTATGTAAAACACAAGGAAGTGATGGAAGGCCTTAACGTCGATGTTGGTGAGCGGAGTTTCGTAGTGGAAGCCAGGTTTCATTATGATGGTCTGTTCCACTGTGAGCGATAAAGTTTATGCTTTATGCCAGGCATGTCCAAACTTCGGTCTTCCTGATGTTTTGGACTGCAACTCCCAGAATTCTAAGCTTAGATTGCCAATGGCAAAGGACTGTGGGAGTTGCGGTCCAAAACATCTGGAGGGCCGAAGTTTGGACATGCCTGCTTTATGCCGTAACTATCCGTGACAGTAATTTCCAGGGCAGGTTGTATACCTTAAACATTACTGATTTGTAAACAATCAACTTTCCTTGAGTTATAGCTGTTGGTTAATGAATCCTTACTTTCTGTGTTGGACTACCATAGCCTTCAGTGTTGGAAAAGAAAAGAAGTGTTTGGGTGCCCATCCTGTCTTTCTCCTTGCTCCTTTTT
The DNA here is from genome assembly GCA_029282475.1 of Phrynocephalus forsythii. Lineage (NCBI taxonomy): Eukaryota > Metazoa > Chordata > Lepidosauria > Squamata > Agamidae > Phrynocephalus > Phrynocephalus forsythii. Next base: position 4,497,688 of record JAPFRF010000014.1, on the reverse strand, counting down.
GTACTTTCTGAACCTGCAGGTGGACAGTTGGCTCCTGTTACCCTCTTCTCATGGCACAACGAAGTGGGCCATAGTGGAACATGTTCCACAAACATTGCTGCCCAAGCCATGAGATGAGGGTGGAGTGCTTTATTATTATTATTTGCCCAGAAACAACATTGTCTACCTGTACGGTGCTTTGCATTGGGCTGCCATCAGTGTCCTGGATAAACTGGAGTGGAAACTGTTGGCCAGATTTCAGGTGCAGAAGGCCATTGCAGTGTCTTAAAGATGGAAGGTTTAAAGCCCCCTCCTGACTTACACATAGATCTGGAACCTGCAGTAGAGATATAAATTTTCCAGACATTTTTGAAACCCAAATGCCCTTGGACTGTACTTCCCAGAAGCTGCTAGCTGTGAAGGTCAGAGTGTCTGGGAGTGCTGTCAAGAACGGGGCGGGGGTTCTCCATCCCTCCCTAAGGTTTCTGTACATTTCCTCTCCCCTGCAAATCTGTGGCATGTAGAGCAAGAAAAAACGCTTTGCTTCCTTCTATCAGAGCTGGATTTAGAGACAAAAGGAGTCCTTAGATTATTTAATGCATCTCTTTGTCTTCAAGCAAATCGGAGCTTTACCTGTAGACCATCTTGAAGTGGACTTGTTGTGGATGCTGGCCCAATTTTAAAATGTGCTGCTTATGTAAATCTGTGGCTGCAGGCATAAAAATAGCCATCTTGAAAATAACAAGCTTGTCTCATCAGTTTGCAAGTAGGGACCGCTGATCTCAGCAAAATGACTTCTGTCTTTTTAAGTGCCACCGCTTCTATTTCAGTTCAGTTGGACGGGGCAAAATCCCGAGAGGAGCTCTTCAGTGAAATCTACGGCCATATTCAGAACAGCATAGAGGAACTGATGGAGACACCGGTAAGGGTGGTAGCGAAATCCGGGGCCAAAAAAGACTGATTCTTCAGCTTAAAGAGAAGGGGTAATTGTTTGGGAGGATCTGCTAGGAACTGCTGAGTGTAGTGTTGACCAGAGACCTAGTTGGATTGAGAATCTCTGTTATGGCCCTGAACTTCTCAAAGCTCCCTTGAGTGGGAGAATCGCACAAGTGCTTCTGCTGGGACATATATCTAAGGGCCTTCCCTAGAAAAGGTGGCAAGAATATGGAACCCCCTCTGTGCTTCCTAGAATTTGTCACAGCTGCTTTTTTGTTTTTCTTAGACTTGGTGGGAAGTTCTAAAACAGGGAGGGAAAAGGAACAGTGTGAGACTGTTTTCTCAGAGATTCATTTACAGTCAGTTCAGTGAGACACTCCCTCATAGCAGTGCTCAGATTTCTCGCGTTGGCATCAGCTTCCCTCTTCATTTACGTTTACCGGCAGATTCGTCAGGTGACCCATGGAGCAATGAGCAGGATGAGAGATTTTCTGAATGTCAGAGCAGGACAACTCCCAACTAGTTTTACCTGTTTACAGTAATCACTGATTCACAATGTGTGGTCTTCTGCAAAGCCCTCACCTGCTTCCCCCTCCTTCTTTTTCCAGAGTTAGACCAGCAGCCGGGGCGATTTCCATGAGAAGACAAGACACTCTCTCAGTAACTTATTTTTTTTTAACCGTGCCTGGTTTGGCAATAAAATTACCAACTTCTGTGAAGATTTTTTCTGTTCTTAATAATTGTATTTCTTGTGGATGAAAGTCTCAGTCATGGGGCCTTGATTAAAAAAAATCTTCCATCCACAATCTTTCTGAGTCTGTATTTGTGCTCTTAATGCTATATGCGTAGAAACCGCTTCAGTTGTTTTGCTGAGGACTCAACCTGCAACCCCACCCCACCCCTGTTCTTTTGGGGAGAGGCCAACCATATGAACAGAATCCTATAACTGCAAGAAACAGGACGCAGGCACTGAGAGGTATTCCCAAAGTTAAATACTATGGAACATTGAGTAAAACTGCAGTAAGACAGCACAAAGTCTAGAGATCTCCTGGTCCATCAACAGACATGAGAGGCTGGAAAACATAACCTGTTTTGGCTGATCCAGAGCAGAAGGGCTTAAATCACTGAAAAGACTGAGCTAAAAATTCTGTCCCTCATTTTAAAAAGGAGGTGCTTGCTTAGCACACTATCAAGCACCCCTCAATGAAAACAAACACCCGCGGGCTGCTCTTCAATAGACATTACCGCGGCTATATTGCAGTCATAAGGAGCATAGGCATGAGGTTTGCGGGTTGGTCAGGGTTTGAAGGGGGGTGATCTGAGACCAGGCACCAGCTATGAAAGCAGCAAGAAAGTCATGGTTCAATGAATCAAGGATGGACATAACCAGAGAAAGCCACGTGCTCAAAGCAGAACTACTAAGTGTAGATACCGCATTGGCTCTAAACTAGTCAGAAAGTGTAAAAATAAACATAGCGTATAGGTTCTAAAATATAGATGAGTCTAATGCTTATTTTCTTCCTGAGAAACAAGTTTATTGGTGAGGAAGTGATAGAATTGTGCAGACTTTCTGTCAGTTCCACAACATGGTGTGTTCTGTGCTGGTGTGGGGTGTTAGCTGCTCCGGGCATCACTTCAACCCAAGGTGTAGCAGTTTTCTTATAGGAGCCGGACCTCCCCAGTATCCCCTAAAATAAAAATTATAAAGGAATAAATTCAGTGTGGTCAGCTGCCATGCTTGTTAAATAACTGGTGGATTTCGTTTCAGCTTTGGCTGTGAAGTTGAGCTGAGCATATGGCATACAGAAATGTACCGGCTGAAAAGTTTTTGCAGTGTTGATCTCACTTGAGATGCAGTGAAATAATCCCCAACATACAGTATTTATTAAGGTGTGGATGTTTGCGCTATAGTAACCCATGGCACTACAAAACTGATTTTGCTAAAACAGATGTGGTGTGGCTACTTCTCAGAGAATTACTAGTAAATGCATTTGCAAAATGTAACCAGTTCAAATATTAACACACAAAAAAACATTTTAAACATTGACACCTGCACATGTCAGTGCAGAGAGTACCTATAGCATGTGCTAGCTACCTGAATCTAACTGCAGGATACGCTCCCCCCCCCCCCCCACAAAAGTATTCTCAGCAGGCATGGGTCCTCAAACTGTCTTAGGAACAGCAGTTTGCAGAATGGGGCATTGCACCTGCCCATTTTTTTAAGCACTTGCAATCAAAAGTAAGTTTTTTCCAAAAACAAGGCTCACGTTGCCAGGGACCAAGATGGTAGAAACCTCATACCTAAGCCTTCTAAATACGGCCACCCTATGTTTACAGTATTACACAAAACTCTGAAACCCTATGCAGTCTTTATGCTACTTTAGGGTCCAAAGTCTAGCACACTGATGCTTCTCTTAACAGCCTCCATTTGGGCTTTTTAAAAGATGTGGGGGGGTGTACTTACTTCAGTAGCCCATACCAGTAGAGAGAAGGCATCATATTGGCTTTCATGTGGAAACTCGTCCACCTCTCTTTGCTCTGATCAAAAGGAAATGTTTCTAAAGGTTGAGCCTTGTAATCAAATTCAGCCAGGATGGCTCGGTTGTAGTTCGTTACCAGGGGACAAGAGGTGTAGCCATCGTACTGCAAAAAATTAGATCGTGTACATTTTAGATGAAATAAACCCATCTCGTTAAACAAAAGCAATTATTCTGTCTGTTTTCAGAGCTCTGTGGTGCCTTTCAACCCCTTTTAAAAGACTCAAAAATGAATTTCAATTTCCTGCTTAATCCCTTCTTAATGGGATGCTTCAAGGTTTTAAGAAAAGGAAGAGCTGGGTCCATTTTAAAGACGAGTGAACACAGATAATCTGGTTACCTTCTTACTTGGAGTTTTGCCCTTCATTATGGAAGAAATAGTTTTATCCAGGACCCCAGACTGGGCAGCTAGGGAGAAGATAAATATTTTCATTGTTAGCACACTAGGATCTTAGTGATGATACAGAAACTATCACAAGAACAGTGATGTTTGAAAATACATTTTGAAGAATCTATTATATAGCTAACCAGCTTAGTTGTATGGGGGAAGTATTATTTAAACCTGAAAAATTAATATGGTGGGAACTTGAATCAGACGAGCTAAGTGGAGATATAAACAAATATTTGCTAACCCTCCCCCAAAAAAGATATCCAATTAAAAACCCACTCCTGAGTTCCCTATTATCCACTTGGAAAAAGTACGGAAGGAAATTGGTACCAGAAGGTTCCCCTCTTGGTTTGGTGATAGATCAGATAAATTTCCCCATGAATATGAAGAAATATGGAGAATTATTTAAAACAATGAAAGTGGCAAGATTAAAAGATTGGATTAAAAAGATGAGAACAAAGCAGGAAATTAAACGCATACTGCAAGCTAAGGATTTATCTTGGTTGAATTATACTCAATTAGAAAGTTGGACGAAAGAATGGACAAGGAGAAATATACAACTCAGAGAATATACAAAGTTTGAGCAATTCTTGTTAACATATGAACCAGAGAAAGGAAATACAGGGAAAGGAGCAGTAGGTAAAATATACAAAATAATCCAGGATTCACTTGAGAATAGGGAGCTGGGTACAATAAGAGAGGTTTGGAAACAAGACATAGATAAAGATATAAATAATGATGAATGGAAAAGAATTTGGAATTTCAGGATTTTACGATCATTATCAGTTAGAATAAAAGAAAACTACTTCAAACTAGTTTTAAGATGGTATATGACACAAGTCAGACTGAACAGAATGAACCCAAGATATTCCAAGTTCTGCTGGAAATGTGAAAAAAAGATAGGCACCTATATTCATCTGTGGTGGGAATGTGAAATAGTTCAAAAGTTTTGGCAACAGATTTTCGGTGAGATAAGAGAAATACTACAAACTGATATTAAATGTGAACCGGAAACTGCATTGTTATCATTACCACCTATTAATGAATATGATATGAAAACAAAAGAATTAATTGCAAATCTAATGACAGCAGCAAGATTGATTATAGCTAAAAATTGGAAATTGAAATTAGATCTTAAAATTGCTGACTGGTATAAGGAAGTGTGGGATATAGCTTTAAATGATAAATTATCTTGCAATATAAAAGTTTTGCGAGGGGAAATAAAAAAGGATATTTTTATGATATTTGGGGGAAATTTATAGAGTATGTACTACTAAAAGGGAAAGGGATACAACCGACCTATAATCCATCACAGTTCTGGAGAAAAGGACCTTAAGAAGCTAACCAGAAAAAAAAAGAAGATGAAGAAGGAAGAGAAGATTCAAGAATACTGGATGGTCCCGGGGGGTGGGGGGGCACTTCGTAGTGTTTGATGATATTATTGTCTATTATTGTTTATTATTGTTTATTGTATGTTTGTATGTCTGTAATAAATAATAAAAAAATTAAAAAAAAGAAAAAAAAGAAAATACATTTTGAACAGCAGTTTCATGAAACCCTTATCTAGATATCTCAACTTCCATTCTGTCCTAGAAACAGAACAACGCGCTTTAAGGACCGGTCTTACCTATAGCGGCCGCTGTTTTGGAGGTGGGGAGGTTGGTGCAATCGCCAATCCCAAATACGTTGGGATATTTTGTATGTTGCAGCGTCTCCTTGTCAACATCCAGCCATCCCGCTGCGTCGGCAAGCAGGCTGTTCAGCAGAACGGCAGGGGGTCCCATGGGTGGGGTGACGTGAAGCATTTCGTACTGACGACAGACAAAAGCAGGCAGACAAAATCTTTAATGCACAATCAACAGCTCCTTGCAGGATTACTGTACTACCGCAACATAGTACATCAATAATATTGTAAGTACTTATAAATAGATATCCGATGAAGTAAAAGAATACTGATCTTTATACATAACGTTAAACTATAAAATGTGACAATGGTTAGTTATTGAAACCAGGGGCCTCAGATAAATCTTGAGCATGTAACATCTATGATCTCTGGTATTCCTACTTCTAAATCTTTATGACAATTTACATTTGTCCACCTTGTGGCTGGGCTATTTGTCCCAAGAGCTGGCTGATCACAGCCACAAGTGAGGTGGGGAGGGGGAGAAGGGACAATTTTGCCTCATTGCACAGGAGAGCAGCGGCAAGACCCTGCATGCAAGACCTGGAAAACCTCTGTCTCTCCAGCTTTGTCCAAATTCTCAAAGACGGCCTCCTGTCTGTCCGCTCGGACTTCGATCAGGCTCCGTTTGTAGTTAACCGTGATGTTTCTGGACTGGATGATCTTGAGCAGAGCGTCGGCGTACTTCTTGACACCAAAAATCACTCCAAGGGAAGTGTTGAAGATGATGTTGGCTTTGGGTCTTTTCCCGGTCTATGAAAGGAGAGCAAAAAGGACACAAACCAAGTGGTGAAACGCTGGTGGTTCTCTCCACTTGCACCATAGATGTCCAACCAAAACAAGAGCTGGGGGTTGTGACCCAGATATTATTATTTTTTGTTTAGAATATTTTTACCCTACCTTCCTTCCCAAGAGGAATCAAAATGGTTTATGATATTTGGGAAGGGGGAATGATACCACTACTTAAAAACAATTAAACTGTTTCAATATTTAGAAATTCAGCAGATACCAAATTAAAAAAACCCAAGTGGATAAAAATGCAAACAGCCAATCTAAGAATGCATTTTAAAAAACAATACAGTAACCCCAAGTTTAAAAACGTCCTCTCAGCCAGCTAATTATGGGAAAACAGCCAACTAATTACGGGGAAAGCGCTAAGAGAAAGGTATTTGCTTGCTGGTGGCAGGAAAACGAAGAGGGGGACAGCTTGGCCTCCAGTGGGAGGAAGTTCCACAGGTTGGGAGCAGTGACAGAGGAGGCCTTATCTTATGTCAAGGGAGGTCTCTCTCACACACAGTCCCAAACTTGTGAGGGTAACAGGACTGAGGGAGAGGCCCCCGTCATGATTTTAAAACCTAGGCAGTTCTGATCTTTAGGATACAAATATGTGTAAAAACTGCCAAGGTCCTGTCCTGCCATATACGACACAAGCCCTCCCTGGTGGGATGCCTGGAGTAAGGACTGCATGTCATAATATTTTTTTTAATGTAAACACATGCATTGATTGACTGACTGACTGATTGATTTACTGAGCTTTTATACTGCCCATCTAGCAAATACTTACTCTGGGCAGTTTACACACCAAGTGAATAATATCTGCAGAACAAATGAACAATTTTAAAACTTGAGTATAGCAGTAACTATTAGACAGATTGTATTATAGCTTCGCCCTGCTGCGCGTGCACCTACCTTCCTGAAGTATGCCTCTGACAGGTACATGATCTTCTGGGGTGCCCCGGCACACTTCACGGGGGTGTTTGGAAAAGTGAAAATGGCATTCCCTTCCTGGAACCCCTGCAGGGCTTTCCACGTTTTCTCCACGGTGTGAAAGGAATAATTGGAACCTATCTTCGGAGAATTAAAACCTTCCGGCAAGCCTTTGATCTGTAAACAGAACAAAACTAGCTGGTTGACAGCCGTGGCGTCAAAAGCTGCAGCGGGTGGGGGAACCATGGCAGTCACCTCAAAATGTGATGTTTTGGCCAATTTCGAGGCCCATCAAACTTTGATGGCCTCATGGCGCAGTGTTTAAACTGATGTACTGCAGCCAAAACTGCTCACGACCTGGGGTAGCGTGCAAATGCAAGTATCAAGAAACTGGAGATATAACACACAAAGAAAGGGAGGGAAGAGAGCAAAGATTTACATTTCTGTTTATGGGCCACAACTTGTAAACCAGCAAAAATGACGCTGGGTGCACCCAAACCTTTGAATCTTAGCTGTTGCTTATACTAGCCAAGATAGCTCTCCAGAAGGAAGAGAAAAATGCAACAAAACAATACCTTTTCAAAATATAGCTGGAGTCCAAGGGCAACAATCAAATACTTGTACGATATCTACAATTAAAAACAAAAAGCAAGTTGTTACAATAAGCACATTTATATCTTTCTGCTGATTTTTGCCACAGAGTTGTTCCTCAGAAACAGTGACCTTCGGGTAGAAGATAAAGGTAAAGGTCCCCCCCCCCGCACATGTGTACTAGTCATGTCCGACTCTAGGGGCGGTGCTCATCTCCGTTTCCAAGCCAAAGAGCCAGCGTTGTGCAAGTCCGTGGCCATGTGGCCAGCATGGCTGAACACTTTTCTGGGCATGGGACACTGTTTACTTTCCCACTTTGTACAGGGTACCTGTTTATCTACTTGCATTTGCATGCTATCGAATGGCTAGGTTGGCAGGCGCTGGGGTTGTTTGTCAGCAAGAGCTCACTCTGTGGTGTGGCACCCGGGATTCGAAACACCAAGGTGCCGACTTTGCAGCCGACTGGTAGAAAGCTCCCCTCAATTGCAAGGGATGAAGCTCAGAGTCGCTTTCATCCATGGAGATTTATTATTTTTATTCTTTTCATTTGTGTTCTTCTATGACAGTGATGGTGAACCTTTTAGAGACCGAGTGCCCAAACTGCAATTCAAAACCCACTAATTTTTTTGCAAAGTGCCAATACAGTAATTTAACCTGTATACAGGTGGCTATGAAGGGGCGATGTTGGGTGCCCACAGAAAGGGCTCTCAGTGCCACCTTTGGCACCCGTGTCATAGGTTCTCCATCACTGTTCTATGATGTAAACTGCCTAGAGTAGCCTTTGGCCAGATGGGCAATACATACATACATACATACATACATACATACATACATACATACATACATACATACATACATACATACATACATACATACATAGAGTGGTATCTCGACTTACGAATTCAATCCATTCTAAATGCATGCTGTTAAGTCGAACTACTCTTAAGTCAGGGTACCTATCTAAAAAATTTAAAAAATAAGTTAAAAAAATTAAAAAATGGAAAAATATTTGTAAGTCGAGCAGACCATATCTAAAATTAAGGCGGCAGTTAAAATGCCAACAGTTTTCTGCTCTTAAGTCGGGGTACCACTGTACGTACGTACATACATACATACATACATACATACATACATACATACATACATACATACATACATACATACATACATACATACATACAAGCACTTGCTTATAGCGATAAACAATCAATCCTACGAGGGTGGAGGTGCATCAGGAATACAAAACTCTGGGTCTCCAGATTTCTGGATTTGGTTCCTGGAATCTCTCACTACAGGCTGTGCTGGTCTCTTAAGATCTCTCAAAGATTAAATGCTAAGAAACCCACCGAGCCACACAGCTTTTCACAAACAGAATGCCAGGTCCTTAGCAAAGTTCCACATGCCTTATGTGGGACGAATGCCGTCCCGTAAGGAATGGGGCTCCCCCCTCCCCTTTACAGGACATTTTAGCAAAGGGGCTGCGATTCTGGTTGACCTTCCCAGGGAGTTTTCTCTGGGTTACCTTCTGGTTGTTCTCCAAATAGACACAGTTCTGGTTGGGATCTAGTTTTTGCACACTCGACTGGATCCACTGGACCCCCGAAGGGATCACGCTTGCTGTCGGGCGGGAAGAGGGCGCCAGGGGCTTCGCGCCAGCCCCCACCAAGGTCCAGAGCGGTTGATAATAGTGATGCTGAAATAGATCGGGAGAAAAGGCGATATGAGAAAAGCTGCTGGCAGATTTCTGTGTGTGTGTGTGTGTGTGTGTGTGTGTGTGTGTGTGTGTGTGTGTGTGTGTGTGTGTGTGTGTGTGTGTGTGTGTGTGTGTGTGTGTGTGTGTGTGTGTGAGAGAGAGAGAGAGAGAGAGAGAGAGAGAGAGAGAGAGAGAGATTGTATTAAGGGAAGAAGCCACACTTTTACCTCCTGAGGCTCCACCACCGCCACGTTGGGTGCTCCCACTTTTCTCTTCATCCGGGCACTCATGGTGACCCCACCAGTGCCTCCTCCCAGCACAAGGACTTCGTAGTAGTCCTTGGCTGCCGACCCGGCAGCCCCATGGAATCGGGACAAGCTCATTCTGGGGCCCCTTGGCTTGATCAAAGGGGCCACTGGGCGGGTGCAGCCACAGGACCACGTGAGGCCCAAGGCCGCCATCTTAGGTGGGCGTCAGGCTGCGGAAGGGCCAAGAAAGAAAGCGGTCAAGGGCATTGGCATCCAACAGCATGCCTTGCTTTTCTCTCACAATCTCCATCGCAACCCCTTCCGCCAAGAGATCAGAGTGGCGAATCAAAAGGGGCGGCTTTTATTTATTTATTTATTTATTTATTTATTTGATTTATAGACTACAACCATCTAGCAAAAAAGCTACTCTGGGCAGTTTACAAACATATACGAAATACAAAAACAGATTAAACAACTTAAAACAGTAAATAAAGGCTCATCAATCAAATCAAATAATCAAATCATAATAATAAAAAGAACAAATAAGCAAATAAGCACAAATACAATAAATCAAAATGGTTTGACAATTTAAAATAAGAACAATTGGGGGAAAAATAACTAGTAGAAAATTATCATAAGGCAGGGAGAAATGACAGTGTCCTATTTATATAAGTTGGTTGAAACAGAATGCTCAGGGAAGGCCAACCAGGTTTTCAGTAGTTTCTTGTAGATGGGAAAGACAATGGCGCTAGGAAAAGGAGATGCCAGGGGAGACACCCACCCACACCCACAAAATGGACAGACCCAGAAAAGGAAGCCATGGCCCTAAACAAATAAACATTGGTTTACTTGCGTGCTTTTAAAAAAAATATTTATAGGTTGTTTTCTCCCAATAAGGGGTCCCAAGGCAGCTCACAAGAGTAAAAAGAACTGAATTAAAATTATACTAAGTTGAACATTAAAAAATTAAAATATATGCCAAATGAAATATAACTAAATAATGAATGCAGTAAACATCAAAAGCTATCTTAACTTCAACAAGGTATTCAGGGACTCAATCATGATTGTTAAAGGCCAGAAGGAGGCATCTTGAACCCATGAGCTTAAGATGGAACAGAGCACCTGAATTCATAGCAGAGGGTCAGACTAGATGACATTTGAAGGCACCTAACTGTTATTCCAGTTAGGTGGACCACACCTAAGGCCATTGCTGTTATTAATGACTTTACTCATTTATTTGTTACATCATAGTCTAGCTCCAGCCACCCTATATACAGCAATTGTCACAACAACCCTGTAAAGTCAACTAGACGGCAACCAACATCACCCATTGATCTCACCCACAACTAGTCCCACATGGTAACCACGCAACACTGCACAACGGCTCACACAGCATCTGCTACCCATTACAACAGCACAGACATTTATTGCCAGAACTGTTCCTTCTAAAAACATTGAGCGTAAATACCTTCCTGATACACGCTGTGCAGAAGATTCATCCACTTACATCTGCCTCCCACTCTTGTACAAATAACATTAATCCAGATAACATGAATCATATTTCAGGCAGCTGGAAGATGATTTTTTTTTAAAAAAAAATCCTTTCTGGCCTTCAGACAGCGCAGGATGCAAACACCATGCAGTATAATTTTTAGGAACAAACAGGAGAGATTCCATGCTCAGAGAAGTTACTTTTTGAAGCTTAACTCACTCGGGAACCCCAGAATTCCAAACAGGGCAGGGGAAAGAACTTGATGCTCCTGAGAATGGTTTTGATTCTTATTATGAGGAAGTACTTGGAAAAGTTACTTTTTTTGGGAGACTGCATCTGCAGCCGGGAGGTCAGAGTCCAACCTGAATGAGCAAGACCTTTGGGAGAAGACAAACGCCCCTAGGAATTTGGGGAGACCACAAAGTCCGCCAGAATCCTCAGGCCACGATGGCTAAAGGCCATGGTGACTTATGGGGGCTTATGGTCTTTGTAGTTGCCCCAAGGCACTTCCTAAGCTCTGCTAGCAGCCTGGAAAGCTGCTTCAGATGAAATCCGATTATTTGGCCATCCAGCCTAGCATCAAGTCCTCAACGGGAGGTTCCCAAACGGCTTTCGCAAACAACCACGACATCTTGTCAGCCATGGTCTGTGATGAAACATCACAATTCCTAGAGATTTCAGCTGATGCGCTAGTGAGGCCAGACAACCTTCATGGCACTGCCCACGGCTGGGTCCAAATGGGATTAATGCTATTGAATTCCGTGGGGATTACGCTAGTCATGGACGCATCTCCCTCCCGTAGATTTGGGCAGATTAACGGGGACCAAATCTGAGGAACCAGGTACACGGTTCAAAGCTCAAGAATCCAAGAAGATGGATTTTGTTTATGATGCCCAATCTGAACCACCTCTCAATATATAACTCTGCACTGTACAATCCAGATCTCCTTTACTGCTTTGTAAATAAAGTTCTGGTGATGGGAGGCCCTGCATTTTCGTCCACTTCTTCCTTTGCAACGGCAGATTGTTTAATCATTAAACGGACAGTTTCTCCCAACTTGGGAGAAACACACCAGCAAAGCAAGCAAGGGGGACCCTCTCTCTTCCAACTGGGCAGCTGAGAGAGGACTGAAGACCGGCCGTCACAGATCAAAACAGGTTGAGGATGCTCAGCAGTGGTGCTTGTTCGGCCGCGAATAGCATCTCAAAGCACTGCCAGCAAGATTGCAAGGCCCTGAAACATCTTGAGGGAAGCATTTGGCTGTGTCCACATTTAACAAAAATACAATGGGTGCCGTTTTTTCTAGTGTGGGGTGAAATCAAATAGGAAGGCAAATCATGGAACAGTGATGCCACATTTAACCCCCCCCCCCCGCAGAACACCCTGTTCAACTCTGGGAGGCAAGTTGTGAAATGCAGGAAATTTTGGCCTTTGCGTGCGTTTTCCTCTCCCCGGGACAGCTCCCGAGTGTTTACTTTTGAGCAGGCTTATTGGCAGCCAAGGCAGCAGCCGAAACGCAGCGGAAACAGGCTGTTCAGAAACAGTCGACTCTGCTGTGGTGAGAAAGAGACATGCTCTAAAGCAAAGCTGCCAAGGTCTTCTGGACGCTGCCCAGACCTCAGAGCAAAACAGCTCCAAGCAGACATTCCGTTGCAAATCTGGACATCCATGCTGAACCTTCTGGAGCGGAAGACAAGTGAATTAATATCTGCTCTTCTGCTTTGCAAATGCGATACGTAGGATCATAATTAGATGTCTACAGACAGCTGATGGATGGACAGACAGACAGACAGACAGACAGACAGACAGACAGGAGGAGCTTTAAAGGATCGAAGGCATCCCAGGCCATGAACACAACGGGGCAGTGGCTGAGTGGGTGTGTAAATCCATGATGCATATACAGGCACGTGACAGGCTAGAAAAAACTGTGTGCCTGGAGGGCACACAGAAATGGAGGGAAGCAACTCACGGGGACCAATATTGTCTGTAAGCCAGTTTTGAACCTGGTTTTAAGTAGACATGCGATGCCTGCATCCTTTCCCAGAATGGATAAAACACTGAGGTTGAATCTTGCACGCCTTACACTTGAAAGCATGCTATTTTTGACTGGTCTTGATATTATTAATAGTAGCCTTGGAACCTTTGGAACCTCCTGCATCCTGGAATCCAGCCCCTGTCAGGGAGGCCCCGTAGGGAAACTCACAGGTTTTGGCTCTGCAACCAGAGACCTCCACCCTTGAACTGTCCAGTGGTCCTTTAAAGCATCACCATCCCTGTGTTGCAAGGGGGCTACTTTGAAGCTACCCCTCAAGAACCAACCACCCCAAGCACAGACCAGCGGCCGAACTATATGCTACACTCCGCACGTAACTGAGTCTACTTTTCCTCATTTTCTTATGCCAAAAAAAGACTCACATCCAAACTTAGGGTATGACTACTGTCCACAAACCTCTTCGATCTCCTTCCAAATTCGCGGCCACCAGTGTATCTTGCGGCAGCACCTTCCACACTGCTGCACTCAGCACCAGGCTCTCTGAGCAGAGATGGGTGGGACTGAGCTCCTAGGGCTGCCCGAGATACTACAACGCCCACTTTCCACCTCCCTGCAACCAACTACCAGCTTGGCCCTTTCAAATCCACGGGTGACCTTCAGCCTCCCTCAGCTCTTTGTTGACTCTCCTTTCTTCCTGTTTCTTCCTCTCCTCTCGCTCCTCCTCCTCTTCCTCATAAATTTTATTGGCAGCACAATGAGGATTGAAATGCCTGGTTCAAGATCATGTTTCTGCAAGGTGAACATGGTCCTTTTAAAAAAGTGTTGGGAGAATGATAGGCTTAATAAGAGCCCCATGGTGCAGTGGTTAAATGTCTCTACTGAAGGTAAAACTGTGCTCACGACCTGGGGTTCAATCCCAAGTAGCAGGCTTATGGTTCACTCAGCTTTCCATCCTTCTGAGGTTGGTAAAATGAGTACCCAGCCAGGGGGAGAGCAATGTGTAGCCTGCAAACTGCAAACCACCCAGAGACTATTTGGGTGGTATATAAGCAGAACACTTTGCTTTTGCTTTAATCAGAAGGCGCTGCCAAGAATCCCCTTTTAATTCAAAAAGGACCCAGTACGTACGGCAATTCTCCGGAGGTGCTGGTCCTACCATTAGGCAGAGCAAGGCAGCTAGACCTTCATAGGCAAAAATATTAGCCTCTCCTTTTGGAAGATGGAGGGGCGTGTGTCAAATTGTCTGTTGGCCTGGGAATTAGGGCTGAAGGACCTTCCCAGCATGGAAGAAGCCTTCACCCCACTGGTTTCCACAAATGGAAGGGGAGGCTGAGGCTTTGCTTGGCCTTGGGCCTCAGGCAGCAAAATATCTGCAGAGGCTGAGGGTTTTGCTAACAGAGGGAGATGCAGGAGAGAACTTGGTGACCCCAGAGCTTTGGAATCAAGGATTTTTAACTTCCCTGTCACACCCTGCAGTTCAGCTGTGGGGAGCTCAGAAATGTGCGTATTACGACACACCGAGTTTATTTCCTCATCCAGCAGCACTGCCGTCTGCTTGGAGAGGCAGCAGGTCTCGGGCAGGGAGAGTTCCAACTGAACTTGGGACCTCCGTGCAGAAAATAAATATGAGTCCTCCCTCTTGGAAACAGACTGAATTAAACAAGAAAGCCTCTTGATCCTAAAGGTTCCTTTCCTCTAAAAAAAGGATCAGAAAATGGAGACCCAAAAAGGGACCGATCTGCACTGCCACCTTTAGAAATGGCTGGTCCTGGAGGGGCAGGGGGAATATGTTTCATAGTTTTTCCTGTCAGGAGGTTTCTGTCCTGGAGGAAGCTGCACCTGTTGAACTAATGGCTTTCTACATGGGGCAGAGAACTTGTTGGTGTCGCCCACACCAACGGCTCTCTGGCACTTCCAAGTCTCTGTTCTGACGATGTCCCTGTGAGGTAGGTTTGAGGTCCCCCGCTGAATTCCGCGAGTGAAGCTGATGCTGAACCTCCCCAGTTCCACTCCAGGGCTGTAACTCCCACACCACACTGCCGCCCTGTTGCCTTCGCCTTCAAGGTTTGCTAGTCTTCAACCCCCCCCCCCCGTCCTACCCCACCCCGGAAAGGAAACAGGGTGCCGGACTAGATGAATGTTTTCACCATGCTTAGCAAGTGTCTCCCAACATTTGTAGGGAGTTGATGAGCTGATATTTAAAAACAGTAACATGTTTATCTTAAAAACAGTCATGTCTAAACTTTAAGCAGCTGGCAAGGAGAAAACCTTGGTCCTACACTTATTGTGATTTTCCAAAACTGTTTAAAAGCTCACTGCATCATTACTGCTGCGTTTAGCCTACCTTATTGTCAGGATCTGTGGAGAGAGCTTTTTGTTACAGACAGGCAAACAAACACACACACACACACACACACACACAGAGAGAGAGAGAGAGAGAGAGAGAGAGAGAGAGAGAGAGAGAGAGAGAGAGAGAGAGAGAGAGAGAGAGAGAGAGAGAGAGAGAGAGAGGACTGAAGCCCACTAACTCTGGACCGAAAATATTTTCTAAGCCTGGAAACTAATTGTGAAGGATCACAGGAGGAAGACTTGCCCTGTTAAGTCGCCTGCCACCCACGAAAAGGAAGGTCATTAATAAATACAGAGAAATAAGCCGGGCCTTGTTAAAAGTGTGCTAGAACACGCATTCAAACCCGCGACACGCCTGCCCGCAGTTTTGGGTTCTTGGTCAAAACACCAAGGCCGACCAAATTGTGCCATCATTGTCAGGAGTCCCTTGAGTAAGTAGACTAGGAGGCTGCAGTTCGTACATGCTCAGAGGTCCTCAGTCCTTCCGCCCAGCTGGGGAGTTAACCCCCCTCCAGTGACCCACGAGCCCTTGGTCCATATCACAGATAGCACTTAAAAACCACATACTCACACCCAAGATGCTTGCCAGGCGGTTCCCCTTGTTTTGTTTCGCTTGGAAAAGCGGCGCGTCCGGGCGCTCGAGGCACCGCTTCACCTGTTGAGCTTCTGCCCTGCGCGCTTCTTTCCAAGGCGCAACGAATTTGGGAGAGAAAGAGACACGCCCAATCCTCCGTTGCTTCTTTGATCCCAAAGGGGAAGGGGGTCCTCTCGCCTCGCAGGGCTAGCTGCGACTGAGGGCGCTCGCCCGCCCGCCCGTTGCGCAAGAGAGCCCAGGCCGGCCGGAGCTCTCCGCCTTCCCTCCGGACGCCTCGCCTCGCCTCTTGCTCCGGGCAGCAACCGACGAGGAGCCCGGTGGCCCCCTGAAGGCGGCGCCGGCCGAGATCTGGCGTAGGTTCTCCTTAACCCGCCCAACCTTCCTTCTTCGCCTCGCCTGCCCCACTCGGAAGAAGTCGCGCAAGGCGGTGCGGAAGGCGAGCGGCGCGCGCAAAGTTCGGGCCGAAACCCACGCAGGAGGCTGACGGGGGGGGGGGCGGAGGCACAGGATTCCTGTTCTCTGCAGGTCCGGAAGGGGCAGAGCGCGGCCGTTCGCAGCGAGGGGTTGATAAGGAAGCGGCAGCGCCCTAACAGAGCCTCTGAGCACACGCAGAGAGCATCTCGGAAGCCTCACCCAAGGACCTGGCGAAGCCAAAAAGTTCTCTCCCAATCCACTCATGCACACAGCAGGGCAGGGTCCAAACAGGGATGTTGACACACCTGTTTGGGGGGGGTGGACTTTGCTTTTTTAAGAAAATTTAGAAATTGAGTCTAAAACACCAGGAGGCCTTAATTGTCCCTCCCCTCAAGAATGGATGCAGAATCAGCCCAGCTCAACTTTTCTTTTTAATGCTCAGTTCAGGCATTTATCATTCCAGTTTATGATCCTAGCTGGCTGGAGGGATCCTGGGAATTGATGGGGAGGGGGGAGGAACTTAAAGGAACCTTTTTTCCGTTTGTCTTCCCTATGACTGGTGGTGTCCTCACCTCATGCCCTACCTATGTATTATTTATGTGGGCTGAATTCAGGTCCTGCTTCACCTCGGATGCAGGAAAATAACACATTCTCCACGTGTTGCAGGAAAACAGGACAGTCGTGTTTGAGAGGGATAACCTTATCAGGCGCTGGAGCCAATGGCTATTTAAATGATTCCCTCTCCTGGCTTCTGCGTTAAGACCTAGAATGGCAAATGTAAGCAGACCTGCTTCCATCTTAAACGGACCAACCTTAATCCAGATTGCTTTCTCGTCCACACTGATCTCTCTTCTGCCCCAAACACTTCAGCTGATTAAGGCACGAGTCCCAGGACTCCACCTGGGCAGGCCCACAAGCGTTATGTGCGCCAGATCCGCCTTCTCTATTACCACACATCGACACACAGGGGATCTGGGCTTCCAACACGAAGCATTACCTTTAGTCCTCATTTGAGAGAAGACACTGGTTCAAATAAAGCTATTCAAGACATCAGGTGATGGAAACCAGTTTTCTTTGTTGCTCTTGCTAGTATTTTTGGTAGGCAGGACAAATTTGAAAGACAGCAAACAGATCAAAACATATTAGAATTTATGCACAATTAGCAAATGCAAGAATATGTGTGGATGGATATTTGGTAGCACACAGATGATTGCTTTCCCACAACTGTGGTAAGTAATCCATTGGCTCTTTCGCAATTGGTCATGACGACAGCCGTGATGAGATAACAAGGTTTTAGCTGCCGCTTGGGGATGGAAACATGTTTATTACAAAGCCATAATGGAACTCTATGACAGAGTCCAGGTGCTTTTAAGTAACAGTGCTAGAGCAAATGTAATTTACATGATTTGCAGGAGCTTTCCCCAGCCTAGCGCCCTCTAAAGGTGCTAGAATGCAACACCTAGAAGCACCTGAGCAATGCGGGATCCTTGAGAAATATGCCAGTCTTGTATACCAGGGCTGTCCAACAGGTAGACCGCGGGCTACCGCGAAGGGTTCAAATGTAGCCCGCCATGCATCAATAAAAAATGTGAGGGGATAAGTTCTCCACCCCTCCCTCCCCCATCCCAAGGATCACTACTGCCCCAGCAAAGTTCTGGGTCTGCCAGCCCACTGTCTTAGCTGAGTGGGCAGTTCAAGGGCCATGAGCATGTGCTCGGAATGGATAAAATTTCTAAGTAGAGGTATTAGTGTAGTAGCCCTCAGCCACTTCAGGCCGGAAAAAAGTAGATCTTGGCCTGTTCAAAGTTGGACAGCCCTGTTGTATACCAATATAAATACAACATTTCTTCAGAGAAGCAATAAAGATGAAACATTGCACTGGGCTAGAGTAGAAGTAGACCAATACCGGTCACCAGACTGAGAAGATCTACAATATATTTTAAAAAGAGTTTATCTTACAAGTAAGAAAACTTTAAAAAAACTTTTAATACAGTTTAAAAAGATCAAGCTTTTGGCATGTATACCCATCACGACATCTTCAGGATTACAGAAAAGGCAAATGCTGACTACATTGCATGTTAACTACAGCAGAACATTCAGGGAGAATGAGAGTTTGTTCATTCACTTTACTGCTGACCTTATGCAATTAATGACAGGCGGCCACAAGTCAGTAAAGGTTTTTGCCTATCCTCCCCATTTACCATTCTCCCCCAAACACCTCTCTACAGACTCCCTTATCACCCTTAAGTTCCAAGAGCGAGACTAGAACAGTTTGTTTGTTTTTTTGTTTCGTTAAACAGCCATGTTTAGCTTACCCAGACTTAATGGACCGGTCTGTTACTCTCAGTACACTTTTTCTCAAATGTGGTGTAGACACTGCGCTTGACTGCAACAGACTGACTCACGGAATCAATGACTTTTATGCAGTTGTTTGACTGCCACTAATTGATGTTGCAGGCACACCAGTTTTCTTGAGTGGGGAGCAGTAATTGGATTTATACACCATGAATCTGCCTGTTGGTTCCTGCTGTGAGCAAGTAAGCCCAACCTTTAAAAGGGGATGGCAATTTGTGAGACATGATCACTCTCCTAGCACAGATGTTACAGTATTTCTCCTGTTATGATGTCTGAAATCTATCACCACTCCACACACCTTGTGTCACTCTTCCCTCTAACCCGTGGGGCAGAGGAAACGGAAGGAGACACATCTTATCCCATAGCACAACATGCAGATAAGATACTATGATCAACATGTTATACGCAGCAGTGTGTTTGACCACTTTTCTTTATTCTTCCATAACACTGCCATGAAACATTATGTATACTCTAATTTTATCTACACTGGGTGTCCAATCAATATGTCCTATCTGTGAATTTCTACAAGTCAACTAAAGCCATCCTTGACTTTAGAATCTCGCGCCGCAGTGGTTAAATGCCTGTACTGCAGGTAAAACTGTGCTCACGACCTGGGGCTCAATCCCAGGTAGCAGGCTCAAGCTTCACTCAGCCTTCCATCCTTCCGAGGTCGGTAAAATGAGTACCCAGCTCGCTGGGGGGGGGGCAATGTGTAGCCTGCACACTGTAATTAAAATTGTAAACCGCCCAGAGACTACTTGTAGTGGTATGGGGCGGTATATAAGCAGAACACTTTGCTTTTGCTTTGCTTTGCTTTATCTGGAAGTTGAGTCATGGCTACTGGACTTCTTTTTTGAGAGATAGAAACGTTTCGCTGTTCATCCAAACAGCTTCATGACTCAACTTCCAGCTATATACAGATTGCTTTTTAGGAATACTCTGGGCAGGATTCTGGTTGAAACAAAAATAACTCTTGACAATTTACAGCCTGCCTGTTGAAAATCATCCTCTACTGACCCCAAGACAGCAAAACTTTAAAAGACAGGATTTTCAATTGGCCATGTCCCCAAATCTGAGTGGTTGGCTATGCAGAAATCTAAGTTTGAAAACATTTCATTAAAGCAAAGCAATAAACAATGAGATGATGCATCTGGTTTATTCTCTTCCACTAGCTTTCCAGCTGTTCAGACAGGTTTGAGAGTCTCGTTTTGCCATGCCATGGGCACAGTCTAAAAGACTTCCCTGCAGGTTCTCTAGAACTGCTGGTGAAGGATGTAGAGACAGAGGCTGTCGTGTATGCAGATCTGTAGAAAACAGCGGGAGACACCAGGCTGACATGTCATACATATAAAATGCAAAACAACTGCTTCTATCGAACCCACGTTCCTTTCAACAGGGATTCTGCGTGGCTTCTCCCACCAGCACGGATCGTTCTGAAAATGAAAGGCTTTGATTGTGCTCTTCAGCTCACATTGCAATGAAGCACGGACGGTTCTGCTCCAAGAGGGCACCTCACACCGCCATCAGCGGCCACACAACAGCTGCTTTGATCAATGTCAACAACGCAGGGGTGGGGTGGGGTGGGGGGAATTCAAGGAGGACCAGAGCTTGCACATTTAATGGTTGGACTACAACCCCCCCCCACAGCAGCACGATCATGGTGTCTGCAAGATTCTGGGAGTTGTAATCCAAACAACACAACATTCCCACACTCAGGTGATAACGCAGCTAAGAAGCATTCAGAAGTGTTGCGAATGATTGAATCGACACTCCAGATCGTAAGATGGGCAATAACTATTAAGAAGAAGAAAAATTAAACACAGATTTCCATGTGGCAGTCCAAGACCAGGTAAGATTTCTTCAAGCTTGCATAATCATGTCTGAGCCCATTTGTGGGAAAATAAAATGTTGGCATTACAGTTTTAGGCTGAACCAGAGAGGTTAAGGTTCCTGCTCAGGGTTGAGCAACCGGGAAATGGCCCTAAACAAACTTCCTTCCTGGCAAACAGGATCCTTGGCTCACAAGGTGCAACTTTGCCCCCCAAGACCCGGGAATGCTCTCTGGAGCCTCCAGCAAGTCAAACACACATCCAGCTTTCACGTTCTCTTGGCCGGCTTGGCAGTCAACTGCTTCTCTCTTTCAAGTTCTTTCTCGTGCTGCTGTTCCCGCTCAAGCTCCTCCTTCTGCCTCTTCTGCTGAAGTTTGAGAGCTCGTCTCTGAAAGGAGGACGTTCCAGGAGAGAATGTTAGCTTTTCCAGAAGCCCAAGAACTGTTGTTATCTCTGACCATATAGCAACCTCAATTATTGGGCTCTTATTTGCCTAAGATTCATTAAAAAAATGTATCGACCCAATTTATCCCTCTTCCCTGTGACCCCGGCTTCCCATCTCAATAGATCACATGGGACCTTCCTCCAAAACAGAAGCACTCTTGTTTTCGGTTTCACTTGTTAGGGCACCAGGATCATATTTAGGATTACACTGCTTGCTTTGAAAGCATCCCAACTCTAGGACACAGCAAGGGAGCAGACAGCACATTTTATTTTTAAAATTGACTTAAACTCACCTTTAATTTTGAGGTTTTCTCATGCAGCACCATCATCTCTTTCCTAATGTTTACCAGCTTACTGTAATATAACTTCGCTTCTGAAAACTAAGCAAAAACAAACAAAAAAAGGAATCAGAATAGAGGGGAAGGAGACCTTCTATTTCTTCAGCACGTGCAGACTTCGGTAACGTCCCAAACAAATGAGCAACAAAAAGGACTCCCTAGAAATATTAAAAAGGGTGTGAAGCTGTAAATTTATGCCCAGGGACTTAGCAGTGAGTCTTGCAGGTTCAGGGTGAATGCCTTCCAAAATATATGCACATTAGCAACCTGCAGAGTGGCTGTCACGACACTGCAAACATTGACTGGGCAGAAGAATCTTCCTGCCTAATGTTGGAATGACGGACTGCTTCAAAAGTACTGATTTTCTATTTGTTTACATTCCACTCTATGTGCTAACAGGTTCAGATATTTCACTGCCATCTTGAAGCCGAAATGCAAGAGGATATGCTACTTCCAAATTCACTAGCCCGCTGCATACACTCTTGCATAAGAAGTCAGCCATTGCGCAAGCCTCACTAATTCAACTGGTCTCCTCCAACTGGGACTAACAATTGCATTCAGGCCTAATGGCATGAAAAGCAGTTTTTATTCAATTTTGCCACTTTTGGTTTTTTTTGTTTCTCTAACTTGAATTGTGCTTTCCACATCAGCAAGGTCATCTCTTTTGGGATGGCTATAACTTGGGTATATGAATAACCTCACTGAAAGGTAAACCCCAATATTCAGTGAGAAACACTTCCAAATTAGGTGTGAACAGAATGCAACCCAAAACACAGTTTGAGAGAGATTATATTGTTATCTGAGAAAATAAATGATCTTAGCAACAGTTTGTTACCAGTATTGTAGGGTTTCTCCCCAGCACTGATTTAGCCCCAAGGACAAGTTTGTATGGTTGCGTTTTTAGCACAAATGGAAATAAAATTGTTTTTATTAAACAAACAGAAAACACTTACCAGTGCGTTAATATCTAGAACAGAATTACATTCTTTAAACTTGGAGATCTCTTGTTGTAGAGTATCTAGAAGCACTTCTTGATTCTGTCTGAAAGATGAACATAATATTTTAAACCAGCGTTGACAATCAATTCACAACTTGCAGCCCCGGACATGGCAAAATAATTCTTTTCTTTAAAAAAAAAAGCAATGTTTTTTGCTAGTGAAGCCAGAACAATTTTCAAAACTATGTTGGTCAATTTCACAGACAGAACTGACTTCCACTAGAAAAAGAAAAACATATAGGATAATTGCAAGTTATCACTGTTACATGCTGAAATTATCACTGGGGTGATTATGCATGGCCAGTCAGTCCTTGAAGACAGAAATAAAAAGTAGATTTGTTCAAACAATTCACACAGAACTTGTACAAGACACAAAAAGACAAACAGACATGCATGTCATTTAAAGTCTTACATACGTTAACTCTTTTAAGGATAGCTTTGAGCGTTGTAGATCGGGTAAATAATGAGAGATCAGCCCTTCTGTGAGTTGTTCCACAGCCTTCGTATCTACAACAGCAAAGTCGTCCACCAAACCTTCATCAGGAGAACGATCGTCAGCATCTGTAACTGAACACAAACGTATTACACCGCAAAGCAACAACGACTTTTAAAGCAACAATGACAACGTACATCAGATTATACATTGATTATAATAGGGTGCAATTGATGTGATTGCTTGGTACAGTATACCGAGTCTGATGCCCCTTAAGGCTGGATGTTTGTAATGGGAAAACCTAGGATTATTGAGAAATCTGCTGTTACTCATCCTTCAACCATTGAGTGTTTGAAGAAGGCAAACTCTGGCACATCAAGGAAGATGTATATTATCCCTCATTACTGTAAGCCGCCTTGGGTCCTTTTACAAGGAGGAAGGCCAGGTAAAAATACTCTAAAATAAATAAAATAAATAACGGATGGCACTAAGAGCTATGAACGACAGACAGTTAGGAATTCCTCCCACTTTCTGGGTAAGAAAATAAAGCATTTTTTAAAAAAAGCACAGGACAACCACAAGCGAAACATAACATCCCCCAGAACCTCTACAGAACTCCCTTACTGAGGCAGGGGGAGCCCCATAATGAAAAACACCTCCAGGCGAGCATCCCTTCAGTTAAATAGCTAAATATTGTGTGATTAATTGTCATGTATCACACCTTGGACTGGATTAGCAGTACTACTTATGTTTTCCATTATTTTTTTTCTTTCTCTTTTTGTGTTTGCTTATTGTTCTTTAGTACTCTCTTCATAATGATGCAAGATGCCTCTCCGCGCGCTGCATCTCAAAACTGGCCACTGCATCTCAAAAAAGACATCGTGGAACTGGAAAAGGTGCAAAGGAGAGTGACTAAAATGATAACTGGGCTGAAAGGCTAAAACATTTGGGGCTCTTTAGTCCAGAAAAAAGGCGCCTGAGGGGGGATATGATTGAGATGTACAAAATAACGCAGGGCATGAATAAAGTGGATAGAGGGACACTCTTCTTTCTCTCACAAAATATCAGAACTAGGCGACATCCACTCAAAGTGAGGGTTGGGAAAGTGAGAACAGACAAAAGATAATATTTTTTCACCCAGTGCGTTGTTAGTCTGTGGAACTCCCTGCCACAGGAGGTGGTGATGGTATCTGGCCTGGATGCCTTCAAAAGGGGATTGGACAGATTCCTGGAGGAAAAGTCCATCACAGGTTACAAACCATGATGGAGATGTGTAATCTCCAGGACCAGATGCAGGGGAGTGGTCTCAGGAGACAGATATCTAGTCTCATGTGCTCCCAGACGCATCTGGTGTGGCCACTGTGAGATACAGGAAGCTGGACTAGATGGGCCTTTGGCCTGATCCAGCAGGGCTCCTCTTATGTCCTTGGCTTTCAAATCTGTCTCCCCTCTTAGTCTGTTTGCACTACTGCCTTCAGGCAAGAGATACAGAGTAACAAAAGCAACAACAAACAGATTAAGAAACAGTTTCTATCCAAGAGCTATAACCATCTTAAATGCCGTGACCAAATAGTGTGACCTTGGAGAGTTGTGATGGTTGTGAGGGATATGTATGAGTGCTTTTAATTATCTTTACCTTTTAATTTTTTTATCTTTTTAATTGCACCAGGGATAGTATTCATTTTTTACTATGTACAATGACAATAAAGTACCTATCTATTTATCTATCTATCTTCGAATTGTTGCTTTCTGGCAGAAGATACAGAAAAATTAAAACTCGGACCAAATGTCTTCTGAACAGTTTTTATCCCAGAGCTATAATTGCACTTAATAATGAACTTAAGGACCACCAGCAGTGAGCACTTCGACAGGATTACCTAGTTGTGTAGATGCTTGTGTTTTTTTTGGGGGGGGGGCGTTCGGGGAATCTGGTCTCTGGGTGTCTGAATTTCGTTGTATGTGTATACTGCGTATATACACACAATGGGCCTTTTCACACGACCCCTAAGATCCGCTGGCCCCTTAAATTCGGACCAAAGATCTTAGGGCTTTGTTGCTCTTCCTTCCTCCCCACCAGAGAAAGAGAGGAAAAAATGCAGCTCACCTGGAGGAGCTTCCCGGAGCTCCGTTTCTCTTCCGTTTGCTTTTTTCCCTCCCACCTCTTCTCTTAAAGGGGCGGGAGGCAAAAAAACAACAACACACAAGCAGAAGCCAGGAGAGCCCCGCACTGACCAGATTAAATCTGGACCTGGGGATTTTCACCCACCTCAAGCAGGTACAAGAAAGTGCAGCTGGGACGCGCTTAGGTGGGCGGGTCGCACTTAATTTCCTGCAAACTCCGGAGCTGGTGGGGAAACAATTGTAAGCTCCGGAGCTGGCAGCCATTTGCTGCGGAGTTTAGGGGTCGTGTATAAACGCCCAATGACAATAAATTATCTATCCACCTATCTATCTCTAACCCGGTTCACAACGGTTGCAACCACGTCGTAGCAGCACTGCCTCTCCGGCGGTTGTGAGCCGCCTCGGGGTCTCCTTCTTCCCAAGGAGAAAGGTCGCTTCAGGGGGTGGAGAAATAAAACCCCACATTTCTAATCAATCTTTCTCAAGAGTTTCGGGGCTCTTCTTCATTGCAAGTGAAAAACAAGCCCAAAACTCTTCCGAGTCAAGCCTCAAAGCCGCCACGGGGGGTCGCGACCCCTCCCAGGGGGGGTCCTGGCCCCTCTCAGGGGTCGGGGCGGAGCGGGCCCCTACCTCGCAGGGTTGTTGTTGGAAGGACACACACACACACACACACACACCGAGGGGGAGGGGAGGGAGGCTGCCACCGCCCCCACCCTCCACGGAAACCACCAGCACCCACCTAAGGCGAGGTCGCTCAAGGGCTCCACGTCGAGGCTCATCGTGGCCGCCCGAAAGCCGCCGCCTCCTTCTCGGGCCTTCAGGGTGTGAGTATGACACACACCCACACCCACACACCGCGCGCTCCCTTCGACCCAGAAGAAACACGGCTTCCCTCCGGCAGCTCAAAAATCGAGCCCGGCGTCAAGATGGGAGTAGGCCTTCCGGTCATGGCTGCCGGGCCAGACGCCAGGACCGGAAGCGCCTCCATTACTCTCGAGGTGCGATTAGCTGGGAGTGAGGAGAGGCTCCTGTTTGGCTCGCGTGAGCCTATCCGTAGATGTCTATGGTCAAAGTGGAGGAGAGGGAGAGGGGGGAGGCGTCATCCTCTCGGGAGCTTTGATTGGGTGAATCCGGCCCACATGACCAGAATAGAAATCCACGAAGGGACTATAGAGCTAATAGGCGAAAGAAATGAAGAGCAGCTTTTGTTTTGGAGCACAAAACTATAGAGATGGTGGAGGACTGGAATTGTAGGTCCTTATGAGCACCTCCGAAAACTGGCTGTCTTTGCCCCTAGCCTTCCATTTCGAACTAAGGAAGAGTGCTAAAGTCTCGAAGGGAGGCCATTCAGGGCCTTAGTGATGTTATGCATAAGGAGAGGCCCGTGCAGCCCATGAGGGACTGATGCTGCAAAAGCATCATGGAGCAAGGGCAAATTTCAGTTACAAGCATGAGGCTAGCCCAGGGCTTTAAAAACAGGGGTCCAGTTTCCACAATCCCCAAACAACATGGGGATTATGGGAGCTGCAGTTCAAAAAAAAAAACATTTACAAGCTCAGGGCTTGTTCCGTTTGGCACTCATTGCTCTGCTGCCTCTATAGCTAAAGTGTTGATTCTGGTGCAGAATTGTGTGGTTGCCTTAGCAACGGCAGCCAAACAAAAACACAACCAAGGAATTTTGGAATGCCTGTTTTAAGGCCATGGTTTCCAGACCTGGTCTGGATTCCAATCCCAGGGCTATGCGTTCTCCTCCTTGGCGCAAAACAGGGTACCTGATCCATGCAGCATTTCGATATTGGCCTTCTTTCAAGGTTCCTTAAGCTTTTACGAGTTTCCTTCCCCAGGTTTGAGTTTTGCAGTCTGGGCTGTGTGGGACTTCCATCACCCCAAGATAACTGCCTAGCCAATTAAGTTTTTCTCTGAATCATGCTTGAAGGTGAAAGCAGTATTTTTCATGGTTCATAAGGATCCTAGGAGTGCTCAAATGATGAAAGCTGGCCATGCCCAACTTCTCTCAGCCATGTAGAAGTGGGTGTGAGGGCACATTATCCATCTTTTGTTCAGGCAGTGGGTAATCATCAACTTCTACTGATGTCTCTAAATGGGTACTGGGAGAAGCAGGACTTGAACAAATGCATGAGTGATACATTCATAACTTGAAAAACAGCAACAAAAATGCATTCCTAAAGTATGATGCTACATTGGCTGGCTGTTATTGAGAGATTAAAACATTGTTTTGGCACAGCTCGGGACAGGTATCTTCTGCCAGCAGCAGAGGAAATCTTAGGAGACTGGACTCGCATTGAAACTCCTTCACATTCTCTCCCCCAAAGTGGCATTCATGCCACAAAATAAGAGCAAATGTTTGTAGGTGGCAGTAGTTCAATAAACACCCAAGAGAAGTGAACAAGAGGGCAACGCACAGGTCTAGGCATACGCACACAAAACAATGTGACAAACAACCTGTGGTGAAGTTTCTTGGAAGGGTGTGACATGAAAATGTGCCATAGGAGGATTAAGATAGTGATGCTGCTTAGACTGGCGGCTGGGGTGGATGAACAGGTAGTGGTGGTTGTATTTTCATTGCCAAAACTGGGATTCTCTTGAGCAGAGGCCAGATGGTTTTAAGGCCTGCCTTTGAGTCCAACAGAGAATGGTCAAAATACCAACTCTTTTAATCCAGAGCAGTAGAGGCTGCTTGTCCTATGTTTATATCTCTAAATAGGGAGTTGGGGGCAAAATAGTAGTAGCTATGACATTTTGTTCTTCCATATATCTTAAGATCCCTATGGCCTGAGCACAGAGGAGGCATGACTTATTCCAAAAAATTGAAGGGTGAGGCTCCTTCAGTGCCATTATGATGTATACACCCATATACTGTACTGATGTCATCCATCTAGTTTGGCAACTGGCCATCTATAGCGTAGTTCCCATTTTGGATAGCTGCAGATATCTTACTCAATTAATGAAATGTCTACAAAATGTACAGGTGTCAAATAAATTTATATATCATCAAAATACACATGGGTAAAAGTGCAGAGTAAAGCCTGGAACATACATTTTGTACATTTAAAACGTTAGTTTAGCAGAGGGCAACCGTGCAGTTTTCATTGGTAAATGGCACGTGAACATCGCAGAGAACCATTTCTTCTCGTGAGAAAATGACGGGGAGACAGAATCACAAAATAGTCAAATATTTTCTAGCTCCCATAAAATGGAGAACTTCAAAGAGTTTATAAGTCAACCATAAAAACTTCCAATAAGGTCAAGACGAGGGAACACACAGTCCAGTTCCATCATAATCACAGATCTAGGAAATGGTTGTTCTGTGGTGGGAGGAGATACAACATGTAAGGTAAACCCATCTGCCCTAGTCAACCAACATCTGGAAAAATCACACATTCCCCATCCCTGTCATCAGGTTTTGTCTCGGAACATTTAGGGTAAGGCTCAACACTTGTTACATTTTGGAAGTGCCAAGGCTTTCTCCTAGATGTCCCCACCCAAAAGGGACCACATCATATATAATACAAATGATCTGCAAAGAAGTGGACTTTTGTATGACAAATGACCTAAGTCTGAAAGGTAATAGGACAGGTGTTTTTCATTAATGTAGCAAGACATGATCCAAGGCTTACCAGCAGTTGATGGAAGACTAGTATCCAGCAAAAGGGGATTGATTTGATCTTTGGACAGCTCTGAGGTCACAGTGTGGAGGAGAAGAGAATGATGACGTCTGTTAGCAAATTGGACCAACCTATACAGTGATCTCAGAAGTGGCAGCTTACTGCTCCAGTTTGGGGCATGTTGTGAATCCATTCCAGGTTTTACTTTTCACTTTTCAAGAGGTATTTGAGCTGTATCCTCAAAATAGGTTCAGTGGCTTGAACAGCTGCTGCAAAGCACAGACTAAAACGTGGAGTGGATTTACTGAACCCCTGAACCAGGAGCTACACTTATTTCCTGCTTGCCCTTGGGCTGTCAAGGCCACAGCCTTTTTGTCTAGAAACTGTGCTAGCTCTGTGCCAAGTTGAGAAACCATTGCAGGCAGGAAATATAAGAACACCAATCTGTTTTCCTCTTATCACACTGAGTGGCAGTTGAGATAATCTTTCTCTTTCCTTTACTCCAACCCTCCAGCCATTTCCCTGCAGCTGTTTCCTCCAAGTAGATGCTTGCAAAAGGATCCACCGGTCATTGCATCATAACAGCAGAAATGCCAGCAGCAACTGGAAGATGCAAAACAAGAGGCATCAATCCAAAGCATCTTTTGCAATCAGGTTCCTTTTAATTTTGTAAACACTGTGGTTTGCAGTGGCTGATCTCTGGTGGGTGGTTTTTTTCCTTCTTCTGTTGCTGTTTTAATTGCGGAGATATTTATATTAGGAAGCGTCAAGTTAGAGGGATCTCTGCTCTCTCTCTTTCTCAGTCATATTATCTTGCATGACACAAAAACTGGCAGCTGAGCTCAAAGGAAACCCTACAAACCATGACTTGTGTTGTTAGCAATAGCTGGGACAGAGCCCAAGCCAGGATAGTATAATGCAACTAATGCAACCTCCAGTAAGCAGTTTAAAAGGTATTTGATACCGCTTGCCAACAAGATCAAAAGCCTTTGGCTTAAGGGTTCATACCGTTGTGTCAGCACTTTTCTTTCCTTGCTGGTATTTGCTTTTCCAATCCTCTTAGAAGAGCTGTAAAATGTGCACTTCTAATAAGAGCCAAAGGATTGCAGCAAAAATGTCTCTGTTCATCTGCCTCCCCTCCCCCCCCAATTGCAAGATAAATCTGTACAGTGTGATTTTTGAGGGGTGTTAGAAAGTATAACAAAATTACCATCTGCGCTTTCTTCCCAAGAGAAACTGTGAACTATCTTGTTAACTCATGAGTGAAAAGCTCAGCAGAGCACAATTAAAGGTTTGCTTGGTTGATGCCCTGGCAGCTTCACTAGTCAGCAGAAGGGACTGTTCCCTGGCCAAAAATAATAAAAAATAAAAAATAAAAAATAGAACTGAATGAGATGAAATTCATCTCTGGGTCCCATTCAGTGGGTCAGATTGAAGCGCCCAGCTGTTGTAAACCATTCACCCACGGACTCTCACGGCGTAACCCTGGACCAGTCTCCCACTCTGCCAACCACCTTATAAGGTTCCGGTGACGATATCTAAGCTGGGCTGCCCCTTAACCAACTTGTGTTCCTGCCCTGAAAGGAAGAATACAGCCAAGGCAAACAAATCCTCATGGATGAATCAACACTGCAAAGAAACCAGCAACCATACCCAAGTCTTGCAGGACCATAAAGGTCAACAATGTCAAGACTGGAGATTACATTGTTTCTATATTTGTCAAGGTACTCTACCCTTCTTCCAGTGGGCCACACATGGCTCCTACCTTCATAAGCATTCATTCATTCATTCATTCATTCATTCAATGGATCAATTAATCAATCAATCACTTTTGGCACTGCCCATTTAGCAAACTGCTACTCTGAATAGTTTATGATGCTTCCAGTCAGAAGCACGGAGAAATTATATAGAAAGATAAATTCTGGATGGTGTACACAGGAAGTAAAGAAAAACCGGTAAAAGTCATAACAATACACAGAACTGGGGGGGGGAGTTACAACGACCCCTTAAGGCAGGCCTCCCTGAAAAAAAAATGCGGCCTTTAGTTGAGTCCGGATGGGCACGAAACCCGCTGGTTCCAGAGAGAGGACGCCCAACCGAACCAGTTCGCTTTTTAAGGTCTCACAAGGCTCTTCCTTATGCGAGCCTTACAGGGCCAATTGGGAAGGCGTGGAAATTAATGGGAAATTAGTGCCACGAAGATGGTGACAGGAAAAGATCGCGGCTTCCGAATTTTTGGGAATCCTTGCCAAGTACACCCCCACCCCAACACCCCCCCGCCCAGCTTCTCGGCTGCCTACAATTCCCAGCCTGCCCTGGGAGGCGGCGCCCGTGTGCAGGTTTAACCCGTTCGTCGCCGTGGCCGGCTGCCGAGTCGGAGCAGCCCCGGGCGGGCGATGTCACGGGAGAGCCCCGGGGCAGGAGAGAGCGCGGCGTCTCCGCAGGTGGGCAGGCAGGCGGCGTCCGAACCAGGAGCCGGTGTTGGGTGGGTGGGGTGTTGGGTGTTGGGTGGGGGGCTTGGCGTCGCCAGCACGCGGCCGGGCAGGAGGACTCGCGAGCAGCCGTTTGGGAGGAGACGAACGAACGAGAAAAGCAAGGAAAGAGAAGCGAAAGAGAGCCCCGAAAACGGCCGGGGAAGAAAGGGGTGCCTGGAGGGACAAGCCGACCCTCGGGCGCAGGCGCGGTGCGGGGCTGAGCCGCGGCGGCCAAAAGCAGGAGCCCCGCAGCCGATCGGCGGCGGCTGCGGCTGGGTTGCCTCGGGCGGGCGAGCCATGGGGTGGCCCCTCGGAGACACCCCGCCGCCCGCGGCTTTCCAGAGGACCGGAGACCCGGAGGCGGCGGCGTCGCTGTCGCCGATGCTGAGGCTTTCGAAGGCGTCCGACCTGCCCGTTCCTCCTCCTCCTCCTCCTCCTCCTTGCACGGGAGCGCCGCTCGCTCTTTTCGGCTGCTAAACCCCTCGCCCGCCCCCGCCCCTGGCCGGGCTCTGCCCCACGGCAGGCAGGAATCAGCCGAGGAAGCCCCCCTCCCCCCCCCCGTGGTGGTGGTGGTGGTGCCGGCGGCGGGGAGTGGGGCGGATGAGTCCCTCCCGACGGGGCAGGACCGGCGGCTCCCAACGGCAGCCCAGGACCGAGGGAGGCGTCTTGCTCCGTAGCTCGGCCGGCCCTTCCGACGTGCGGGGGAAGAAGACGCGCGTCGCGGGTGGGAGAGGCGCCGCTGGGGCTGAACCGGCCGGTGGGTGTGCCCCGGAGGGAGACTCCGGGCGTCCTTCTCCTCCTTCTCCTCCCATGCCTGCCGGGTGGGTGTCCTTGTGGATCCGGCTGCTTTGCGCCAGGAAGGCTGCTGCTCTTTGCCTCCCCGCCGGGCGATCTTTGTCCACCCGGTTCTTGTCCCAGCAGGCGACGCCTTGGGAAGAGACCCCGGAGGGTTTTAAGGGACCCGCGATCCGGTGGCTCGCCCTCCTTCCCACCCTCCTGGCACTTTTAATTAGAGAAGGGTTAGCCAAACTGGACGCTGGCTGGATAGCTCAGTGGTTGGAGTTGGAGGGAGGAGGAGAGGGGGGGGGGGCTTGGGCCTCCTGGGAGAAGAAGAGCCCACCTGGGTGGCCCCAGGCAAGCTGTCAACCACTTCTGAGCAGTCTCTCTCTCTCTCTACCTTGGAGACCCTGAACAAAGGGTGGCTGGGTGTCAGAGTTAACTGGAGGGCTGGCAGTTGTGGGACGCTGATGGGATAGCTGGGTGGTTTAAGGAGCTGGCTGCCCAGCCCAGAGGTTTGGAGTTCTGTTCCCCGCTGGGCCAGCCTGGGTGACCAGAGGAAGGGAATGGTAACACACTTCTAAATAGTCTCTCTACCTGGAAAACTCGGGAAAGGATTGTCAGAAGTCAGAACGGACTTGAAGGCAGGTGATTATTATGATTACTATTATTCCGCAAGACTTCCTTGAGGTGCTTAAGGTGCCCACGACATTGGCAGAGAGAGAAGGAGAAATGGGGAGGCTGGGCAAACTCGGTTTCACCTCTTTAGACTTTGCCACCTCTTGGGCTGGGCAGCTCTCATCCTGGGTTACAGGCGAGTCGGCCGGGGTGGTCCAATGGGCCTGAGAGTTGCCGTTTCCCTCACCGCCTTCCGTTTGCCTCTCCTAGCTTTCCTCCGTCGGTGAACGTGACCCGTTGGTGCCCATCTGGCTGTTCCACCATGCGAAATGACCCAAGCGTGTAGCAGAGAGACGCCGCCTGGTCTGCCAGGGGGAGTTGCCTGAGGAGAACGGCCCCCTTGCCAAGCGCCCTGGGCATCCAGCTGCGCTTGTGGCTGGCACCCCACCGCCCCGGGCCCGCCCGTGAGCCAATCATGGCCCGCTCTGGCATCTGGAAGAGCCTCCGGTCCGTGCTGCGGAAGAAGGACGACCCGCTCTTCCTGAACGACTGCAGTGCCTTCGATTTTTCCGACGAGGTGGGCGAGGAGGACTTCCCCAGGTTCAACAAGCTGCGGGTGGTGGTGGCGGAGGATGCACCCGAAGCCCCCGCCAATGGGGCCCACCGGGGCCCCCACTCCGATGACGAGTCCTTGCTGGACAGAGACGTTGCCCTGCGGGGTTCCCAGGCCGGGACTGGGACGGATCCTTGCAGCAGTTGCCGCCAGCAAAGGGAGCTGTTGAAGCAGCGGAAGGTGAAGAGGCGCCTGGCGCTGGCCGCCGTCCTCTACCTCCTCTTCATGACCGGGGAGCTTGTAGGTAAGGGCGCCTCGGAGGGCTACCCTTCCCCCTTTCTCCTGGGAGAGGAGGCCTTTGTGGTGGCCAGGCCAGGACCACCGCCTCTTGGGAATAGCCTCAGTCGTGACCAATTCAGGGACAGCGGTTATGGATCTGGTGGCACTGGTAGAGGCAACTAGTGGAGGCAGCATGCTGAGTAAGCCAAAGCACTCTGCATAAAGGAGAGGATGAGAGCCCAGCAGTTGGCACTGCCTACTTCCTGCAAAATAGCAAAAGGCCATGGCCTCTTATTTCTGAAGAAACAGCCAGACTGAGGGATTTTGTTTCCCTTTTCTAAAACTTTCAGGTCCATTTTGGAGGCAGAGGAAGAGGGGGGGAGAGAGAGAGAGAGAGAGAGAGAGAGAGGCAGATTCCTATGTAGTTCAGTCGATCTCTTTCTCTCTGGCAGGCCATTCTAAAGAAAGCTCCCCAGATGATCTTTATGGAAATGCCTGCCTTTACCTACCTCTTGTCATGTGGAAGGTGGAGCCACGTGGGTGACCAACACTGTACTTGGAAGCACAGCCTTGTGCGAATCGCTTTTTGTTGACTTAATGGGGGGGGAGAGATTTACACAGAAAGTTCTCCCGCCCTGTACATGCACTTCCAGGACAGTCTAGGAAAACTTTGGCTGTGGTTGAATCTCAGGATAATGGAACGACCCCAGTTTGGTCCCTTTTATGGCACTAACTGACTTCCTGAAAAGTTATGAGTTGACTGTTCTTTAGTCTAAATTGTGTCCATTCTGTGATTATATTTTTAGATCAAATTCTTCATTCAGGAGCTACCCAGCTGTACATCTGGAATGAAAATAAGCTATCCCCCCCCATAGTTTTTATACCAAAAATGGCCCCTAGCCGCCAGTTGGCTGACTGATCGTTGAAAACTCTTTACAAAGTTGGATTGTGTAACACTTGCATATACAGTATCATATTTATCATGTATGCAAATTCAATCTTGTACTTCTTGTTTCTCTGGAGCTTGTAAATCTGTCAAAACATGTTGGTTATGATGTAGCTTACATCTCATTTTTATCGCTGGGGCTTTAGGATGGGCAGCCCCCATTTTGAACTTGCTTTGGGCAGAAAGCCTTGGCATAGATAGATAGAGTTAGAAATGTTTTCTTTTCTTCTGCTCTGTGGTGTCTACCATGATGAAGACCTGTGTGGGGTGGAAAGCTGGCTTGTATTGGTGATATTTTAGCTTCAAACACATGTATCACCCTGAGCTAACCGACACTAGCTAAGAGCTGTTGATGAGGAGATAAGCTCCCCAGCTCCAGAGAAAATGTCTCCTGTAAAACCAACTGGCTCACCCTTCCTCCGCTGGCTAGTGGCTACTCTTGAAGTTCTGTCTATCCTGGGCCGCCTGCTCACGAAGAGGCCTGTAATCATTGCACTATGAGTTGGCTCTCTGTCCTTCACGGTTAGTTGAAGACAGCAGTGAGACAGCAAGCTCATTATGGGCTAGGAGGTCAGCAGCCCTCTTTGAAGTCCCATCTCTCTTGTTCAAAGCAAATCTAGGAGAGCTTGTGTGTTTGTGTGTTTTAATGGTGAAGCGTGTGACCCTGGTCTAGAGGCCGGAGAAGGATGTGGAACATGGCGGTGAAATGGCATTCCCCTGGAGAGCCCTGTACTCCAGTGGTGTCCTAGCTTCAGCCCTCCAGATGTTTTGGAACACAACTCCCACAGTCCTTTATCACTGGCAATATATGGACTGTGGTCCAAAACATCTGGAGGGCTGAAGTTTGGATACCTCTGCTGTACTCTTTTGCTCCTTCTGTCCCGTCAGCTCAGTTTTATAAAAAAGACAAGACAAAAACTTTTTTTAGACAGGTTTGTAGTTTTGGAAGGGGCCGTTGTGTTGGGCTGTGCAAGGATTCTAGACAAAATTCAAAGAGACAAACTAATACAAAAGACCAAGCACGGGGCACCTTAGAAGACGAACTATTACATTATGCAGGCAGCAGGAAGCATTTGAGGAGTCGTCTTAAAAGCAGTCAGCATTTTAATTCCTGGCTTCCTTTTCACCTTCTTTTCTGCCTGCTCGCTTTTCTATCTTTATTTTCTCCTTTGCTCAGCTGCCTCATTGCAAGAGCAAGAATGGAAGCCCCTCCCCTCTCCCACAAGATTACTTTTGTGCATTCACCGCAGCTTATATGGGGTGTAGCAGAGAGAAGAGATGAAATCAAACCCTGGTAAAGTTTGGTTTTCCCCTGTGGGAGGTTGCATGAAGAACTGCCTTGCTCCTTCCCTACATGCCATGCCTTCAGCGATGTGCGTGGCCCCCAGAGAATGCAAGGGCTAGAAGATTGTTGCTCAAAGCTACAGAGGTGGGCAGAGGCAGTTTGAATGATTGGAGGTTGGGGGGGAGGGGGGGACAATTAATAATGCCAGATAATTCCAGCAACTATCTCTCTGTTGAAGGGGATGTCACAAAAGATTAGGGATCTATGCCCATCCCCCACCCCACCCCAAATCTTTTTCTCGCACCCAAAATGTTCTTCAGAAGACCAGAAGGACAGCAGATGAAACAATGGATTAAAACGCTGCTAGTCCTGTCGGATGTTGCTCGCTTGGGAAAAAAACATTCCCCAGCTGCGATGTCTCCGCTTAGCATTAACTTGTACGGACTTGGCATTACCTTACAGTTACGCCATGGCCAACGGGGGTGGTGATGATAATCAAGTAGTGAATCAGCCTTAGTAGAGATGAATGGCATTTGGCAACCATCTGCTGCCAAGGATAAGGTATCCACCAATGAAGAAGGCTTAAAAGGGATTGGGTGGCACCGCCTTCCCCAGCTTGGCGCCTGCCAGAGGTTGGGGACTACCGCTCCCGTCCGACCCAGATGTTCCACGCTACGCTGATGATGACGCACAACACCAAAAGCCTTCGGCCAATTTCTGCAGGGTGCTAACGCCGGCCCTCCTTTTACGAACTCCTTGCGCACTTTGAAAAGTATGGTTCAGGGGCATGTCTTTACTCGTTGGTAAACCTTGTGTTGCATCTGCCCCAAAACACACCCTGCAGTTTCAGCATCTAACCAGGATGATTTTTTTTAAAAAAGCAAATTTCTTGGCTTCTTTCCCTTGCCAGGTATCCTGAATGATATTTGCAACCTCGAATCCGATGAAGGGTCCTGCAGGGCTCAAAAGCTTGCTTGCTTAGGGTGGTTCGATTGTTCCAGAAAGGGTTCTTGCATATGGACTGCCCAGCTGTGTTTCTTTTTGGTTTTACCCTCCTCCGTCTTTGTCTAGTGTAGAAAAATCCTGGCTCATTTTGATCCCTTTTTAAAACCTTTCGTGTTCAGGTGGATACGTCGCCAATAGCCTAGCTATCATGACGGATGCGCTTCATATGTTGACTGACCTGAGCGGCATTATTCTCACCCTGCTTGCTTTGTGGCTGTCGGCAAAGTCGCCCACCAAAAAGTTCACCTTTGGGTTCCATCGCCTAGGTAGGTGATCTCACACGTTTGTTGGTTTAATCTTAGGCTGTGCCAGCTGACAAGCCATGATGTACCATAGTTTCTTGGAACGTAGCTTGGGGTGCTTTCTGAACTCATCTCTGCTAACAAACGATGGCTTGTTAACTAACCACAAGCCACAATCGGAAACTATGGTTTGTTGTTGCTTTCTAAACTAGGGCTTCTTCTCATTACACAGATGGAGCTATGCAAAAAGATACCAGTTATTGTATTATGGCCCAGCAGGCCTGTTGTGGCAGGACTTTTGTAGAGAACGGTCAGATTGAGGGGAAAAAAGAAAAGAAAAATAATGTAATCTGTCAGATAGAATCCAGCATGTCAAGAGGTGTCCAGGGAATATTGAGCTTAGACTTCCAGATGATAGTTAGAGTTAAAAGTTCTCTTTGATTCTCTGGGTGACCTTGACCAGCCCATTATCTCTCTGCCTCCCCTTATCTCACAGCATGATTATAATTGATTAAAATACTGGTGTGCATGTTGCAGATAGCACAGAATTATGCCTTCCCCTTTTTATAATAATAATAATACATCCACAGCTTTGATTTCAGAAAAGTGGACAGGCATATGGTTATATAGTCATTTATGAATGAATTGATGTGGCCTTAGCCACCGTTAGGTCTTCAATGCACCCAGTCTTGGCTGATTTTGGAAGCTAAGCAGGATTGGGCCAGGCAGGGAACTGGATGGGGAGACCAGCAGGGATCTCCAGATAGGACTACGAAAGTACCTGC
This sequence comes from Phrynocephalus forsythii, assembly GCA_029282475.1. Taxonomy (NCBI): domain Eukaryota; kingdom Metazoa; phylum Chordata; class Lepidosauria; order Squamata; family Agamidae; genus Phrynocephalus; species Phrynocephalus forsythii. Next base: position 4,459,978 of record JAPFRF010000014.1, on the reverse strand, counting down.
CGCGAAACCGTGGACAGAGCGAGCAATGCTGTGCCCAACAGAACAGCAGTTTCACTGCTGATGCCATAAATTGGAGACAATTTTTTTGGACCTGCAAAAAACTGCCAAGAAAACATGCATATGTTTTCCTCAGCAGCTTTTTGGCAAGACCATTCTGATTTCAATGACAATTACAAAAAAAAGCCCCACTCTCCTTTTTTCATAATTAAAAATGCCTTATCTCACTGCGTTCCTCTATACCTCTGCCACATTGGTCTCTGAGCTCATTGTTCCACAACTGTGCTGTTCACAAGACTTTTTTTAAAAAGCTGTAATTAGATTTTTTTGGCAACATATCTGGTGGAGGATTTTTAAAAAAAATATTATTTAAAGTCTCAATGGAGCTGCATAATAACACTGAACACTGGGGCATTTTTAAATGCCTTTGAAGACCACTCCTGGCCCCAGTGGGTTGCATTTCAGTCCTATGGACTCTTATTCCACAAAATTAAAAACTCTTGAAAGAAAAGTTTCATGTCTGCCAAATACTTTACTGTTTGAACTCTTGAGGAGATTTACTGCCATACAGTACAGTACAGTATGGCTTTAATAATGAGTTGATGTGGTGATATCGTAGAACGGGTGAGAAAAAAAAAATCTCTCTTAAGGAACAGAAAACCTGGCAGACTAAATTATGAAATTTAACCACATTCCTGGAGGGAGTAAATGGAGATTTTAGACATAGTTCTCCCACCCATTTTCCATTCAGCTTCTCCTATCTTCTCTCTAAGCCTTTAACTTCCTAAAATCACCTTTGTATTTCCTGTACATTTCATATTTTTTTTACAGGACAACAAATCCCACCTGTCCATATTTCCACAGAAGTAAATCCCTTTATATTCAGTGGGGTTTCCTGACAGGAACCTTCCAGAGAAATCCAGTGTAGGTCACCTCAGAAATGAGTCTTATTTATTATTCAGCAGGGCTCACTCCTGGTTGAAGATGTACCGGATTCCACCTTCAATGTTGCTCTGATTTTATGGGGGCTATTTCGCCGCCCCCCGCAACCAACTTCATGAAAAGTTTTGTTTTTAAAAAGGGGCAAGACTTTTTTTTTAAAATAAGCCTTTGAAATGATGGCTGGAATCTTCATTGGTCTTCATGTATGGTTTGTGTCACTTGCTGTGGACAACTATAGTTGTTTGACAAAGGACTCGGGTGTATCACCAGATGTAGGACCAGATATGCTCCACTCTGCTGTCCATTCCCAGAAACCCCCGCCAGTGGTGAGGAAGGCTGGGAAATGGGGTCTAGTGACCACTGGGATGGGATGGGCTGTTCTTTGTCTGCCTCCCTGCGGTCAACAAAGCACGTCTCCGCCCTGCCAAGGTCCTAGTGGACCTTATGTTGAAGTGCTTGCAGCCTTTGCGAACGGTGGTTCCTATTTTCTCTTCTTCTTTCCCAGAGGTTTTGTCTGCCATGTTCAGCGTCCTGCTGATTTATATCCTTATGGTCTTCCTCTTGTACGAAGCTGTTCAGAGAACTATCCATATGGACTATGAGATCAACGGGGACGTCATGCTGATCACCGCTGCCGTTGGCGTGGCCGTCAACCTCATGTAAGCTTGCCGTTGGCTTCCATGCAGAAGACCCGGAGTTGGCCGCGTGCCAGTCTGGCCACCTCAGGGGTCCTCAGGGTGCATTTTGCACATGTTGTGCGTGGCTTGGGTGGAGCTGGCATTCCTCTCTTAGAAACCGAACACCTTGGCCCTTCAACCCAACCGACTGCTGACTGCCATCACCTCAATGAATTTACCTGATGACCCGTGGGGAAACTTGGGTCCTTCTTAGGGAGAAAGTTGGGTAAAGTATTAGATAACATAAATACAGTGGACCCTCGTATAACAAGCAGTTTGTATAACATAAAATCTGTACAACATAAACAATTCCGGAGATAGAGGAAATTTGCTTAACAGAATCGCCTATGGGGCGAATCTGTACAACATAAAGATAGTTGCGATTAGGGATTACAGTACTCTGTTTTCAATGCATTCCTATTGGAAATTTGTATAAATGGAAATTTTGCTTAACATAATTTCATTTGGAACAAATTAATTCCTTTTTACAAGGTACCACTGTAAACAAAGCTGGCAACTGGAATGAGTGGTCATGTTCTCCAGTCCTTGTGTTTATATCAAGAAGGCTAAAAAAAAATTTAAAAAAATTCAGTCCTGACATATGGTTTTCCATGTCTCTGTATTCCTCTTTTCTCCATTCTGCTCCTGGCTAATGCCTGGTTTTCTGCTCTCCCTTTCAGAATGGGCTTTCTGCTGAATCAGTCGGGCCACCTTCACTCCCATTCGCACACGCCTTCATCTATTCCTCCACCAAATCTTTCGTCTCCAGCTTCCAGCCATGGCCATGGCCACACCAGCCTGGCTGTGCAAGCAGCGTTTGTACACGCCCTGGGAGACTTGGTGCAAAGTATTGGTGTCCTCGTGGCCGCCTATATCATCCGCTTCAAGGTAGGGCGTTTCTGTCGACATGCATGCCCACGGCTACTGGTTGTTGAATGTGAAAAGGAAAAATCTTCCAAAGGCTTGGGGGGTTGGGGGAAGGGGGAAATCTGTATCTTCGTAAAGTTCTTTCCCAGAGGCAGTCTAACCAGTCTAATGCCTTTTGTTCCAGCCAGAATATAAGATAGCAGATCCTATATGCACGTACGTCTTCTCAGTCCTTGTGGCTGTCACAACGTTTCGGATCATATGGGACACTGGTATAATAGTACTTGAAGGTAATGTTTATTTGAATCCTTACATTTGAGATTGGCAGTTCTAGGCCAGCAGTGGTCACAGTTATTGTTATTGTTTCTTTGATTATGTAAGGCCGTGCCTCCCAATCTTGGATCCCCAGGTGCTCTTGGACTACAACTCCCAGAAACCCTTGCTACCCTACCAAGTGGTGAAGGCTTCTCAGAATTTTAATCTGAGACCATCTGGGGACCCAGGGTTGGTTGGGAACCATTGCTTTACACCGTGAGGTTACATCCTTGAGTTGGCCGAGGTGGCCTTCCAAACCATGGGTCTGGAGGGCCATCTGAACAAAACAGAGAGTGGTCTTGAGCAGTGCTTCCCAGCCTTTGGGTCCCCAGGTGTCCTGGACTACAACTCCCAGAAATCCTGGCTGGTACAGCTGGTGGTGAAGGTTTTAGTCCAAGGTCATCTGGGGACCCATGGTTGGGAACCACCGATCTAAGTTCTTCAAATGTTGATCATGATAGATTGTTCATAAGGCAGATGGATTGGCAGAAGATCTTTATGCCCAATTTAAAAATAGTCTAAAAGTTGGCTGCAGGACATTTCTGGTGCTGTTTCTGCAGTCAAAGTTATCCTGTTTGGTGATCAAAGACGATTGGAAAAGTTCTTCCAAGAACTTGGGGTGATGATATGAAAATCTCTGATACTGAGTGTGAAATCAGCTTTGCTCCACTCTTTTGCTCCTGATTTCACTGGTGCCTCGTTCCAAAATGCCAACAGCTGAGGGCCTTTTTACACGACCCCTAAGATCCGCTGGTCCCTTAAATTCGGACCAGAGATCTTGAGGGTTTGTCGCTCTTCCTTCCTCCCCACCACTCCGCACTTCCTTGCTTCTGTCTGCATGAGGGGAGGGAGGAAAAAAAGCCTTAAAAAGGGACAAAAGCCTTACCTCCCGTGCTGGTGGAAGTTGCTCGGAGCGTCGGTTACTTCCTGGTTCCTCTTAAAGGGGCGGGAGGCAAAAAAAAAAAAAAACCAACAAAAAGAAGCGAGGAGAGCCAGCACTCTCCTCATCAAAATTTTTCACTGTCCCAGAGCAGGTACTTGAAAGGTGTGCTCGGTCACGCTTAGGTGGGCGGGGTCGCACTTAATTTTCTGTTAGCTCCAGAGCTGGTGGGGAAACATTTTTAAGCTCCGGAGCTGGGAGCCATTTGCAGCAGAGCTTAGGGGTCGTGTATAAACGCCCTGAGACAGTGTGATCCTTGCACTCCAGGACTACCATGTGCTACACAATTATCTAGTAAAATGCACTCCATTGGAAATGGATGTTAATGGCTAGGGTTAGGCTACACACCCATGCTCCAAGCCACCATCCATGGTTTATAAGAGCATAACGGACACCAGTATTGCTGTCCCCCCCCCCCCAAATGTTCCTGGTGATCTCAGTCCAGCCTTACTTCTTAAATGCTGAAGATGACCACCCAATTGTCCCACTGGAAACCCCCCCCCCATTGGTGTTATGTCTTAAGATAATAGAGCTATATAAAAGGATTGTTGACCTATTAGACTTTGTCTTTCTCGCATAGATAATTGTTCATGTCATACAAATGTCATCTTCTTATTTTGTGTGTGGAGGGGGATGTCTGTAAATGACTCAATGTTTGTTTTTGTCTTTGAAAGACCCCCTTTCTGTAGTTTCCCAACTCTTTACTAACAAACTGGTGCATTCCTTGCAAGCTTGTTGATAAGGAGGTCTTTCAATATAAACCAAATCTGGAGACTTGTTCTGAAGGAAGACCATCCAGTCATGGACCCAAGGACCATCTCAAGAGGGGTTACGGCCTTGAATGGGGTCACTCAACAGATGAGAGACAACATGGAAAGCATTATTTGAAGACCATATGTTTGGGAATCCAATGTGTTTAATTGTTTATACTCCCCTGCCCTGCTGGCAAATTTCCCTGGCAGTGGTTGAAATGCAGAAAATGGCAGCCTTCTAACTGAAGGTGCTACCAATCTCTTGTGATTAAGACATCCATGTCAGTTAACGGAAGTGGCCTGAGATGAAACTGATTAGCTTCCAATGAGAGCATTTTGCCTTGAGGTGTAGCCACTGTCACATATTAAATCTTTCATAATCCAATGGATATAATTATTTCATGTTAGATTCTGTTTTTCTTTTACTTGTAGGCGCTCCCAGGCATTTGAATGTAGATCTCATTAAGGAAGAGTTAATGAAAATTGAAGATGTGTTTTCCGTGGAAAACCTGAACATCTGGTCACTAACGGCAGGAAAAACAATTGCCATTGTTCACTTGGAACTAGGTAAAAAGGCAGTCTTATGGGTAAATCTGGATCCTGCAGTTAGAATATGTTAATTTTAGTCTGTGATTGGACTAGGTGTTGGACATAAATCAGAATACAAGACCTAGGTTTACTATCTATTATCTGTTGGAGGGCAGACAGGAAAATGGTGAACTCAATAAATAGAATAAATTAACATTCTGTGTGGGCTCCCTGCTGCTCTTGGTCCTTCTACATCAGCAGGAATCTCATTAAGTCCTTTCTCAATGGCCTTCTAGAAACAACTAGTTTTTAGGAGTTTTAGATATTTTATCTGGAGGCATCCTTTATTGGGGACAGAGGGAAATTGATGCATGTTCAGTTCTGGTCATAGACATTGGAATTGCATATTTCTGGGCTTTTTAATCTGCGTCCTACGAAGTGAGGACACAGATATTGTTTCCACAGAGATGGTGACCCTGCTGTCGCTGCAGTTGGGAAACCCTTAGTCTTCCATGCATGTGTGCCTTTAAGGGGAAATTTAATGGGTTTGGTATTTGTCTTTTTAAATAGTTTTCTTGCTTTTCAGTGGCCGGGAGTTCCTCAAAGTGGGAAGAGGTACAGTCCAAGGCCCGGCGTCTGCTGCTGAACACATTTGGAGTCTCTCAGTGCTCGGTCCAGCTTCAGAGTTACCGCAGAGAAGACAACAAACCTTGTGCAAACTGTCAGGGTTCCAGTGCCTAATTTTTCCACACTTTTTTGTGTGGTGTTGTGCGGAGGAGGGAGGGGACTGTGCTGCCTTATTCTCTCTTTAAAACAAAAACAACCCCCTCCCCCCGAAAAGTTGCAGCTACAGACCACAAAGCAATACATGCCAGATTTGGTCTGGGGTCGTCGCTCAGCACAGAAAGACGGATTTGGGACAGGCCAACCAATGGGGCCAGGGTTAGCCCTTTCGCAACGCGCTGCTGTCGCTCTCGGTTTTCGGTGAGGGATTTTCTTCCCCGCTTCCTTTCCTCAAAGTTGTTTACACATTCGTTGGGCAGAGACCTCACAGCAGGAACGTCTACGTTGCTGTTTCTGGTGACTGTGTCACGGTACTCTTCCCGGGCTTCACGCAGGGCCCTCCGGAAGCCACAAACGGAGTCGGAAAAGACTGGACAAGATGGATCCTGTCCATAATCTACAAAGTGAACGATTCCTGAGTTGGCTGCACAGTACTTGTACACTCCCATGCAGAGCCCTACATCCAACTTTTGAATACCTTGCCCAAAATGATGCTGCTGGGATGACAGGACCCTCCCCCTTTTAAAGCTGTCCCTTTATACAAACTCAAACGCCGACGGGGAAGTATAAATTAAGCTTTTACTTGCTCTCCCAAGTGGTAACCATGCTTGTTTCTCCAAGAGCAAATGACCAGTTGTTTAACGTAAAATGGTAGGGCTGGGCCCACTGTGTTTCAAAAGACTGATTCTTCTTTCTCGCATCTCTCAGCCTAGAGGCGTGCATTGTAGAAAAAGCCTATTTAATTCCTTCCAATGTGTACGGTTGACTTTGAGAAGGTACTTATCTTACCGAATGCCTTGAATATCTAAAGCAATGTTTTAAGCTGCTTCAAGGACGAATCTGACAGCTATTAAAATAAAAATTCCCAAGGCACCCTCTCGTGAATGATTCTGGTATCAGAGAAAGAGAGGGTGAATTAATAAAATGACATTAAGTCCAGTCAGTCAAGTCTTGAGATGTCCAAACATTGGATGTGGTGTGGTTTTGAACCGTAGGACTATGGGGGAATCTGGCCACCATGTCGCCTTTGTGTATCCCTCTGGTAAATGTCTGGTTTCTGCATGAAGATGTGTGAAAGTGTGCCAGTGAAGTGTAAGTAATTTGGTGATCTGCATTGCCTTTCAGTCAAAACGGGGGAGGCTGTTGTTAATTTCCCCATTTGCTTGGCAAATCTAAAACGAACCTTGCTTTCAGACCTCTGCTGAACTGCAGGCCTTAACTAAGTGCAAGGAGGCGCCCCATTATGAGGACAATTCATCTTAAAATTTTGAACGGGACAAAGGGAAAACATGGGGGAAAGACAGAAACGCTGCTTTGGGACCAATCCAGACTGGATAGGGGTTAATGTTGCCAAAAACAGGAGTCACTTGGCATTTGCTCTAAAGAGGATTCCTGTTTAGGTGAATGATATTTTTGGGAGGGCCTGATCCACGTTTGACCCAGATCTCAACTTGGGTCTCTGCCTACAAAACTATTGGTACTTGAATTTTTAAATGTAGCCAATAAGCTTCTATTTTCCTCCAGAATATGTGGGTTCAAGCTAAAAAAATAATACCCAGAGTGGTTGAACTTGATCACAGCAGATGTCAGAAATGGGTCTCATTGCTACCAGCTGCCAGAAATTCTGGAAGGAGTTGGGTTATTAATTAGGACATTCATCGTTGGAAATTGATAAACATGTCCTCCATGGAGTCATTCTCTCACTAGTTTTTCAGCTCCAGTCTTGATAGTCTAAGAATGATTAAAAACAAAGCAGCACCCCTTAATTCTTCATGAAAGTGATTTGGGCATTGATTTAGAAAATAATTTTAACAGATCATTCATATATTTCATGTTAACAGGGTTGTGATTCTCCATTTTATGCGGTACAGACGAAACGTTCACAAAATGGGTTGAGAGTTCGTAACTTGATGAAACTACTTGGACCCCCCTCCCCTGCTGAGTTTCTGCTCTCTCCTGTCATAGGGACCAGCTTTGACCCCAACCTAAGACAAAATTTCAGTATTAGTTGGAGCAGAGTGCACCCTGTTCTGTTGTTTTGCTTCCAAAGTCAGAATGCAACTCCTGACGAACCGTCTGCTTGCGTTTCCAGCCAGGATCTTTGGAAATGGTGGCGTTTTGTCACACTACAATAGACACACAAAGCCATATCACGGTTTCTGACAAGTTTGCCTCCCCCTTCCGTTTGACCTCTCTGGAAGCCAGGTATTTTTTGCACACAATGGGTATTCATAATGGGTATTTCATTACGTAGGAGTTTACAGTATAACATGCTTAGACGTTGGGTTTTTTGGTAGATCTGTACTCTACTTGGAGGTTTTTTAAAATTGTAACGATATCATATATATTTGTTTAATGAAGCCAATGTGTTGCTTTCCTTGTGGATTTATTAAATCGTTTATTAAACTGACCACCTACATATCCTTCCCACTCTTCTGTTGCACTTTTTTTAAAAAAAAAACATTTTTTGCGTTTGTAGTTTGATATAATTTTTCTTGTACAAAGAAAAATGACTTGTGGCATCCTAAAAGTCTCTGCCTTTTGGCTCAGAAATCTGGTTTGGGCACAGAAATCTCAGAAAAAAGTTGGATACTGCTCTGTTACAAGGCTGGACATAGAAAGGTTCTCAGTGACTTTAAACCCAGCTAACAGGGAGACCTGCGTAGAGATGTCAAATTTACAGAAGGTTTTTTTTTTGGGGGGGGGGTTTGTGGATTGGGATTCTCCTCATTTTTTTTCTGTTTATTTTTTAAATAGTTTTTTCCCTGTGGCTTCAAAATTCCTGGAAATTTTCCGTCTCTAGACCTGAGAGAGATAAAACATGGAGCTAATCTATATGCGTCTCCTTGTGATGATGAACTGAATGGAGAAAAGTATATAACATCCTTGTTGAACACTGTGCTCCCCTTATTCATACTTTTGAAATCATTGTCTTCTTCCTTGTTGCAAAATCCTCATTTTTGTTTCCTCTATTTGGCTGCTTTCCCACTTTCAAAACATTTTTTTCCACAGCCACATTCAAAAGGACCAGGTAGACAAGGCAGTCAGAAGCCATGAGCCATTAAATACCACTGGGGCTCATTTCAGCACATCTTTTCTAGGCTCAAGGGAAACTGTGGGTAGGACAACTTAACCCCCCCCTTTTTTTTTTTACAATACTGTCTGTCTTGATCCAATTAGTTGCTCTGTCACTAGAATGTTTCTGTTGCTCTAAAAGCATTGGGAAGGACCTCAGCGAGGGTGGATGGAAAAATTCTGCACACAAATAAGAATATTCCTATTTTTTCATGTCACTTGAAAGTCAAGCCAGAATCTCTAAAGAATAAAGCTGCTTTCCTGAATAGTCTCTTCTCCGTGTTTCAAGTTCATTAAGTTGAGGAAACCCAAAAGCCTTGAACAGGGCAAAAAAAAAAGTATAGTATCCAATAGAAAAATTAAACGGCAGAATAACTTCATGGAGATACCTTTTCAACATGAACTGATCTCTCTTGACTATCAAGTTGGCTCAAGAGATTTGATTGGATTAAAAATCTTTGACAGGGTGTGGTTCTCGTCCTGAGGTTTGATGATTGAAAAAAAAAAAATAAGGAGAAATAGCCGAATGTCTCATCTGGCAGAATCAGAGCTTTCTTTATATGCAATCTAATAACAGTACGATCCTCAGCAGAGGTACATTTTATCTTATCTTCGGTCTTCTGTTTAACTTTTGCCCAATAAGAGCTTTGAGTGCTTCTGAGGACGTGTGATTTCTGTTTGTTTCGTGGTTAATTATTGAACAGGATTTCATTTATCCCATGTGTACTTTCTCATTTATGATATTTAGAAGCCAGAATTGCTGCCCTGGGTGTGTCAACCATAGCCCCTTTGAATTTCTCAGAATCATCTGCCACACAGGGAAGGTGGAGGGGAACAACCTTGTTTATATATATATGGTCTGTTAGAGAGAAAAATATACACAGAAATTGCCAGTATGGTGTCAGGCCTAAGGAAGACAAGAAACTTTTGGGCCCAGGTATTTACAGGAACAAAAACTGTTTAGGGTGAAACACCTGGCCTTCCTTGCTCCCACCTACTGAAACTAAAGTGCCTTTCCAAAGCCATTAAACTTGGCAACTAGGGTGGAGAATGAAAGCCAGTAAAAGTGACCTTCAGAGCGGGGAAAATATACTCTTGAGAGGTTACAGCAGGCCTCAGCCGGGGTTGACTTTGGCCAACCCTTGGCCATGGCGTGTGTCCGCGTCCTTCTAAGTCCAGGGGAGCCATTTTGTCAAGCTCTCAAACAGCCAAGATTTGAGACAGTCTCTTGCCGTTATAAAATTCTACTTGCTGAAAAACAATGTCTATCTTTTCTCTATACAATTTTCACTGCAGAAAGCTTTCCTGTTTTGAAATAACTCCCCTTTATTCATTGGGGCAGTACCTTTTGAAGACACAGGATCCTTATCCATCCTTAGTTCAGCATTTCAAAATCTCCCTTGAGCACCACCTGCAGGCTTTTATTCCTGGTTGGTTAAAACTGGCTACAAGATGTTTCATTAGAGAACACATTTTTTAAAAAGAGATATAATCAAATATTAAACACCAGAGTATCCACTAAATATTCTGCTGCTTCCTATTGTTTTTTATACCTGTTTGTGAAATCCCTGGGTTCTTTGTGGCATTACACACGGCAAATAAAACCAAAATGACACCCACGAAAATCCTGTGCTGCTTCTTCAACATGTCCCACCTTAATGGTAAAAACCGGCACTTTCCATTCACTGATTGGCAGTTAGCCATTGCTAGCACATGACAAAACAGACAAACTATATACAAATTAAAACCACCGGCAGGTTATTTCAAACCTGGCCATTTTACTGAATATTATAACAGAAATAATCTCTGTCCACTTACAAAAATATTTCGCTTTATTAAGAGCAAACAAAACAAATGGTCAAAAATAACAAATATGACTATATTTCTGAAGATTTCTGAGGACACAGGAGAGGGCCTTCTCTGTGGCTGCTCCCAGATTGTGGAACTCCCTCCCACTGGAGGCCCCATCTGCGCTGTTCTTCTTCAAAGATGCAAAGAACTTTTATCTGCACGCCTGCTTTCTCTCATTGACTGGTCACCAGAGTGGAGTTGTTTCTAAACAGATGGTTCAACTTTGCTGCTTTGAATGTGGCACCGGTATTGCTTGGATCACCATCCTTTAATGTGGTATTTGTGTGGTACTTTTCATTATTTGCATATTTATTGTTCTCAGCTTTAAATGCCAATAAATACACAAATGTATAAAGGATCTTCTTGAGTTCATCATGAAGGCAGTCCAAAATTCACGAGTAGGGATGGGCACGAAAAGGAAAAATAATGTTTCATTTTGTTTCGTACTCACTCCCGTTTTGTTTTGTTTGATATGAAAATATTTTAAAAATTTCATACAAAATGAAATGAAATTAAAAACTGCCCCCCTTGGGTCCTAGAGGCACCAGATTTGGTGCCTGGGACTCCAGGAACCATTTTTAAAGGGCTCTTGCCGAGCTGTCAATGGCTGGAGCCCTTTAAACCTGCCCCAGATGGCACCAGGGAGTCCCCCGGTACCGACTGGGCCAGGTTTAAAGGACTCCGGCCATTGACAGCTCGGCAGGATCCTGAAAATGATGGAAAAAAACGGTTCATTTCAATGGAAAAACGATTGTTTCATCTCATCTGTAACGAAATGCTGCTTCATTTTGTTTTGTTTTGTTTTGTTACATAACAAAATGACAAAATAGCATTTCTTTTTTTATTTTCTGCCCATCCCTATTCACGGGCAATTTCACTTGCCTTTAGTTGACCTCACATCCTGGCAGCAATTCCACCAGTCAGCTGCAGGCTGCGATCCTTCTAGAATTTCTGCTCCTTGGCAATTAACTAATAAATATTCCAAATGTCAAAGAGGTGTAGCTCTGAAACACTCAAGGAGGCCATTGTGAAGAGAATCTCACAATATTTGTATACACAACACACAATCAGCTGCCCTCCAAAACCAAGGTAAGACAATGGAAGTGGCTTTGTGCCAACTGGGGTCCACTCAGTCGCAAGAACATTCTCCTTGTGTGAAGAGGTGCAGCTCCGGTGTTCCATTTTATGCATGGTGAAAACCTTGGTCATGCCTGCTGGCCACGTCCAACAAGGTGGGAGAAAGTGGCCCAGGTAATTAATACCACAAATAAATGCCACACCCTCTTTCGTCTTTACCTGTCTCTCCAATCCACTTCCAGTATAAGTCATGCCAATTCATGCTAGGACTCTCTCTCTCTCTCCCTGCTTTCAAAGGTTCATTTTCTATTTCCAAACATTTTTTCATAAAATTCCAAGTCTCTGAGGGTCAGTGATGGTTTTACAGTTCCCAGTGATTCTTCAAAATGTCTGCATTTCACAGTGGTAGCTTCAACCTTGTTCTCTTGCAGTGCCAACAGGGCAGCCTAAGAAATGGAAGAAACACATCATAAATATAATTTCACATCATCTCTCTCTCTCTCTGTGTGTGTGTCTCTCTCTCTCATGGGCACCCCAAGACATGCAACATGAATCTCTACTTTTCTCTTTTGATGTCATCATTTAAGTACACTAGTTGAAATAATATATCCCCCGTTTTTACTAGATGTTAAATTAAACTAGAAACACATGCAAATTATACTGCTGATTTTGAAATTACTCATATATTACTGATATTTGGTTATCCTCAGTTCTGGGCTGAATCTCATCTTGAAAAATATAAATTTTATTTCAGGTGGATACGTGGTTTCACTTCCATTTCCACCTGTAAAACCTTTCTCTTCCCTCCTTAATCAGGAAGTGCTACAACATTTCAAAAAAATTCCATCACACTGAGGTTGTCTTTGTGTGGCTTTATTAAAAATCAAAATCAGAAGACTTACCTCCTTACAGAGATTTTCAAGATCAGCTCCAGAGAAGAGATGCGTTTGAACTGCTACGTCTTCTAGAGATACGTCAGGATCTAGTGGCATTTTTTCTGTACAGATTTTCAAAATTGAAAGCCTTCCCTGTTGCAGAATAGAAAAAGAAAGAATATTGGTTATCTGTGTAGCTCTTTATGAGCCTCAGGCTACAACCTTGAAATAACCCATCATCTGAAGTTAGTTTATTTTTAAACTAACCATAGTTTATTATAAACCAAAACCTCTGGTTTGTACACAGTGACAAACAGAATATTTCTGAAATCTCACGGAAGGATGAGAGAAGAGCCCATCATTCTGAATTTTGCTCAAAGTTGTTCAAGATCATGTACATGAATTATAGTTAAGTGGTACATTCGTGCGTCATCATTAATTTCCAGATTAAATTAAGATTTGTGATAATGTTTTAGCTAAGCCATGTGACAAGATATCCTTTGGAAAGAGTTGCACAATCAGGTGCTCAGACCATGGTTCTAAAAAGACCAGTTTGTTCTAACTGCAAATAACAATTAGTGTTACAAACAATAATATGCTACAGTTTCAAATTGGAATCACTTTGGGCCTTTTTACATGACCCCTAAGATCCGCTGGCCACTTAAATTCGGACCAGAGATCTTAGGGGTTCGTCTCTCTTCCTCTGTCCCCACCCCCCTCCGCACTTCCTGGTTGCTGGCTGCGTGAGGGAGGGAGAAAAAGAGAAAGAAAAGCATGCCTCTGTCTCTGTAAGGCCATCAAGTCCAACCCCCTCGTCTCTGTAAAAGTAGCTCTTAAAGGGGCGGGAGCCAAAAAGCAGCAAACAGAAGCGAGGAGAGCCCCACACTCACTATCCTTACACCGGATCAAAGATTTTTCACCTCCCAAGAGAAGGTACAAGAAAAGTGCGCTGAGTCGCGCTAAAGTGGGCGGGGTCACACTTAATTGTCTGCAAACTCCGGAGCTGGTGGGGAAACATTTTAAAGCTCCGGAGCTTGCAGCCATTTGCAGCGGAGCTTAGGGTTCGTGTATAAACGCCCTTTATTGCAATATATGTTTTACTGCTTAAAAATAACAAGCACCCAAAGACTTGGAATTACTCCCTCCTTTTTTGGTTTAAAATCGATCTGTGGGAAGAGACGGTACCTTCTGATCCGGTGGTGGAACATAGATGAGCTGGTCGAACCGTCCAGGGCGCATCAAAGCATCATCCAACACGTCTGGTCTATTTGTGGCAGCAACAACAATCACGTCTTTGTTAAAAACCTCCTGAAGGTCTAACTAGGAATGTCGACAGAATATCACATCGTTAAGTGAAGCAGATGTGCATTACGTTTATACAACAGTGGGTCATTTTTGCACCCCCAAAACACCCCTCACACACACTGGGTGAACAGGTAGGACCAGGTTAAGTCAGCACAAAGGCAAATGGCTGGGAAGGGACCCTTCCAACCTCTCTTCCCATCCCGGTCTCTTCTGGGTGTCCGTCTTTCAGCTTCACTGCATTTCCTCTTCTCTCTGTTGACTTCAGCCCGACGCCGTCCAATTCATTAAGGAGAACCGAAAGCACTCTCTCCTGGACCCCGTGCCCAGTTTTATCAATAGAACGAGAACCCAGGATCACATCAATCTCATCCAGGAATACTATTGCTGGCGTATTGGCTCTTGCCTGGCGAAATACCTGGAGGGAAGGAAAAACGGGGGAGGGGAACATATACACAAGAGGAGCGAAATATCCAGACAACATTCAAACGTAAAAGCACTGGTTTGTAATCCCCACCTCCCAACAGAAGCCCAGTTTATCATTTGTATCTGTACTTTTTTGTGGCTTAGATGTAATTGTCAAGATCCCATGAAGGTGAACCTATGAGACCCAGAATGAGTCTCGGGCCCACAGATTCTCTGTTGGTACATTTTTCATGCATGCCAGAATTATTTATTTATTTATTTATTTGTTGCATTTATACCCCGCTTATCTACATTGTGAAAACTTTTGGCTTGTGATGCTGTTCAACTACAGTAATTCTTCAAATCCAAAGTTAAAAAAAAAAAACCTTCGGCCTTAGACTTGATGTCAAACAAACAGCTTGGCTTGTTCGGTTAAGATTATTCTGTCTTAGCCAGGCCAGCATAGATGGGGCTCTCTTCTAAAGATTAAAACCAAACCTGTGATAAGAGCTTCTCTGAATCTCCGACGTAAGGTGAAAAAAGGTCGGCCCCGCTCACAGACAGGAACGAGCAGTGGCAGCTGGTGGCAGACGCTTTCACAAGGGTCGTTTTGGCACATCCGGATGGGCCGTACAAAAGGATGCCCTTAGGACGGGCCAGCCCCATCCTCACAAAAGCCTCCGGAAACTTTATGGGCCACTCAATGCTCTGCAAATGCATTTAAAACAAAATACATTGGAATTAATCCTCTGTGGAATTAGATGGCCGCAATGGTGGTGTTATTAATTGGTGGTTTTGATTTATGGAAACCCTTAGAGGAGTTTTTTTGAGGCACAGTGGTACCTCTACTTACGAGCAGCTCTACTTACGAACAATTTGACTTAAGAACAGAAAACTGTTGGTGTTTTAACTGCTGCCGTACAAATTTTAGATGAGGTCTGCTCTGCTTACATTTAAAAAAAAATAAATTTGCAATTTATTTTTATTTTTTTTAGATAGGGCTGCTCTACTTACGAGTTGTTCCACTTATAAGCATGCATTCGGAATGGATTCACTCGTAAGTAGAGGTACCACTGTATGTGAAATATTATGTAAATGCTATGCAACTGTCACTCTGCCCTCAATGAATTTCCATGACAAACTGGAGATTTGAGCCCATGTCTCCTGAGCCCTGGGTTCAACATTCTCCTCACTCCACTGCCCTGTTGGATATACATGCCATCACCTCATAATTTCTACTGTAAGACCATCCCCTGTGATGCCATGAAAGCTATAGACCCAAGGCATTGTTAATACAGCCCTTGCCAGTATACCCTCGATCTCACTGCTGGGAGAATAAAACAAGACCAAAAATGTGCAAAATGTGCAGACAAGTCAAGGCTGTTTCCCTTTCATCTTAGAACCAACCCACATTACATGATCTTGACAAACCGTGGTTTGTTGAAACAAACCAGGATCAAATCACAGACTCAGTACAATTTTCTTTCATTCTAATCCAACTTTTTCTAGCTTGCTCTTAGTTTACCATGAAGGGTGGTCTACTGGATGCACAGTACACCAATCATGTGCACTGTAACATGTGCGTGTATGAGGTACAGGATCCCTGTTACAGAAAGCAATAATGGCACCATTTAAGGCCACTGTTTCTCAGCAGAGTGGTGCTCTCCATTTCTACCTGCTTCAGCTTTAATCCCACATCGTCCAGGCCTCCGATCTGCTCCCAAGAGACAGGTTTGAAGTCCATCATCCCAATTCCACTTCTAGAAGAGGATGGTTGAATTTTTTTCAAAGCTTGGTTGAAGTCCGACATGGAAACCCTAGGAACTGAATCCTGCCAGGAAGAGAAACCATAAACATATCAAAAAGTTAGGTTTGCGTTTAACTGCACATCCCTGAAGGCCAAAAGCTCTTGGCCACTGCAGGAGCAACACAGGAGAAGTTCAGAGCAGAGCAACCTTGGTGGAAGGTGGACTGCGGAAAGACTCCCAGGTTGACATCTGAAGAGACACTTACCGTGCAGTCATGAAGCATAGCCTGCATCGCAGCCTCTCGACACAGGGCTGTCAGGTCAGCCCCAACGTAGCCGGTCGTTGCTTTGGCCAGCTCCATCAAATCAACGTCCTCTGACACTGGCATGCCTGCAGTAAGCAGCTGCAGGATAGGTAACCTCTGCTTAAGGGTCGGTGCCCCAATGACGATCTACAACAAGGAGGAAAGAATGGGAAATATAGCCAGCGACCAATCGACATACCAGCGATCATTCTGTATCAGCTACAATACGTTTTCTCTACACAGATCAGAAGACAACACAACTTGCTTTGTATATTTAAGTCTGTGTTGTCACACTTGGCAGATCCTTCACACTTATGGTGACCCCCAACTGGGTTATCAGCATATGGAAGATGTTCAAAGACTAGTTTTACCAAGGCCACCCCTCTTGCAGGTTTTCATGACAAAGGTAGGATTTGAAACCAGGTACGTATTCTGAATTCTAGTCCCCTTTGGCAGTCCACTCATGTACAGATAGCCGCTCTGCATTCCTTCTGCACTGCACAAATTTTGGTGCACCCATGTGCAGTGCACCCACCAGCATCTTCATGGAGTCTTTTACCACGGCTGTTCCCCTGTTTGTATTCTGAAAACTACAGAGCAGTGGTTGGGTTTCCGGATATTCTTGGACTAAAACTCCCAGAAGCCTCTTTACCACTAGCACTGCTGGCCAGGATTTCTGGGAGGTGTAGTCCAAGGATATCTGGAAACTCAAGTTTGTGCTGGCCTTTGAAAGGATGCTGGCAAGACCAGGCGAGATGGACCAGGAGTAACTTCCAGGTCACTTCTCATGCTGCTAAAACACAGGCTGAGAGGACCACCATGCCCTTCCAAAGTTTCTAAGGGAGGGCTTTCTTTTCTGCCTGTGTGAAGAATGCAAACCACCCCACTGGGAGCCCATCCCGGAAGCAGTGACAGATCATAATTACCTCGCGGTCCATGCGGCCCGGTCTCCTCAGGGCAGGATCGAGGGCATCAGGCCTGTTGGTGGCTCCAACAATCACCACCCCGTCTTTCCCACCCACACCATCGATCAAGGTGAGCAGCTGAGCCACCAGGCGGTTTTCTGGGGCGTTCTGTGAGCTTCCCCGTTTAGGACACAGCGAGTCGATCTCGTCGATGAAGAGAACCGTTGGCCCTTCACTGGCTATTTCTCTTGCCTCCTCAAACACCTGTCGCAAGTTCTCTTCACTTTCACCGGGCCTGGCCCCATAAACGGCCGGGCCGTTGATGCAAAGAAGGCAGGCGCCAACTTCCTGGGCAACAGCTTTCACTAGGAGGGTCTTGCCCACGCCTGGAGGCCCGACGAGAAGCACCCCTCTAGGGACAGAAAGGGAAAGCGTCCGGAAGGTTTTCGGAAAGCATAACGGTAACTCAATCACGTCTTTTAATGACTGGCAGACATCTTCCATCCCTGCTACCCGGATTTTAGCGCCGTTCCTCATGAAATGGTTGTACCAGTCCAGTGTGACTGCCTCTTTGATGGCGACATCCGTTTTGGGGGTCACCAGGCCAGCTTCTTCTTCGGCGTCAGGTTCCAGGGACACTATTTCAACGCACGCCACTGGATTGCCCAGAATGGGACTAAAAGTAATGACGTGCTGGATGGCAACATAGGTGTTTCTTAGTAAGTCTCTGACCACTTCCTGGAGCATGGGTTCCGGAGTCATTTTTTTCACAGAGCGGTTTTTGAAGACCACTTTGACGGCCACTCTTCTTAATCTGCGACTCGGCAGGAGCTTCAAGCAATCAGCCTTCAACGTGAGGTCCTGCAGCTGGCTCTCCCTTAAGCCATGCATCCGGCATTTCAGGTCCAGCTGTAAGTAGCCATCGGCTAAGTCAGGCCTGGGCCAGGCCGTGCAGAGGCAGGAACCCGCCGGTAGGGTGATCCTGACCGGAGAGCCCAGCGTGGCTCCGAGAGAAGCAAAAACAGCGGGGCCGAACCTGCACCTTTGGGTGCTTTCATCCTTTGGGTCTTGAGGAAGCACCTTGAGCAATGCCATCGTCACAGCTGGATCGTGCAGGTCCGTATCGTCCACAATAGTTTCAAAGAAAGCCAGGAGATATAGTGGACTCTTTTCCTCTCTCCCGAGAAGTCCATTGCGTTGACTGGCTGCAGCAAAAACCAGAATGTCTGGAGTTTGTTTATTCAGTGTGAGGTTTCGCAGACTTAGTTCATGTCTCCTTCACTTCTCGGGCACAATCTTCAAGCCACACGTTTCTTCACCCACTGGTTCTGTCCTGGGGGGTGGAGCAGAATGAAACGAGAGGCAGAAATTGATCAACTGTAATATTAACATTTTAAGCTTGCAAATTACATCCTGGTAATAGCCAAGGCAGCATTTACAAAAGGTTTCTCTCATTTATTTGGTTGGAGGAAAACATTGCTAGTCAGCAGAGTTGGTTACAAATATGCCCCTCTTCCGTGCAACATAAGTTTGAGAGCGTGGATTGCGCTGCCTTTTAGAATACTGTATTATCTCTGGAAAAATAAGCTCCTAATAATTGAAGCAGGGACGATAAAGTCCTTCCCAGGATTATCAAATTGCAAAGAGGCCATTTGTGATGATACTTCAGGGGTCCAGAAAACAGGTGGTCCTCCCGATTTGGGGCTTTCGCAGGTGGACCCAAGGGCTGCTGTGTAGAAATCAGAGGCAGGGGGAAGATGGGTTCGGAAGCCAGGCATAACCCTCTCCCCTCCCCTCCCCTCCCCTCCCCGAGGCACTCTGCTCAGTTTCACTTCGAAATGTATCAACGTGAAGAAGAAATACAAAGCACAACATGTATACTTGTTTGTAAACCTCCATGGCTAATATGTATTCTTGAATACAAACCTAAATGGCTAAAATGTATCCTTGCATGTAAGCCTGGATTTTATCCCCCCGTGTCTGAGGGAGTTCACTCAAGCCCCGGTCCCACTTTAGACATGCAAATCCAGACAGGTCTCCTCAGGAGCAAATGGCATTACCTGCAATGCAGCTTACCCCGGGGACTATGGGTACAGATACGAAGGCGTGCACGCATCAGCGAGTGAGGTGGGAGAAAAAACTCAAATTTTCCTTCTTTCGCAAGCAGGAAAAAAACCCAGCAAAAAATCCCCCGTCTTTATCAAAATGCAGCAATACGTTGCAATAATTGGCTATCAAACCTGTCAATCAGGATGCCACCCCACCCCCACACCAAGCTCCTATCCATGACTAGTTTTCTCTCTCCTCCAATCGGAGGCATCTGTTTGGTTGTCGTCAGAATCCAATCCTCCGTCCAATCCAAGAAAAGAGGCTGGGTTAAGAAGAGAGGAAAAAGCTTTTGATTGGACGTTGTCCTAAGAAGGGAGGGACATAAAGGCTAGTGGATTGGCTTCATTGAAAAGTTGAGGTAGCCACCCAGTTAGATTGACAGGTGCACTCCAGATGTTTTGGACCACAACTCCCACAGTCCCTTGTCATTGGCAGTGCAGGCAAGGAATTCTGGGAGTTGTTGTCCAAAAGATCTGGAGTGCTGAAGGTTTACCACCACTGATCTAAGGACTGAGCACATTAGAGGCATTGTGTTTTACTCTTCAATAAATAAGTTTAAGATTTTGTGTTGCATTAGAATATTAATTGACACATTGAGATATGCTTTGATATTTATTTACTTGAATTGAGTTCACTAGGTATGGTTTTCATGGTAATTCATAAAAACTGCCACAAAGGCAGCCCCATAATCTAACATGACAGAATAGGGTGGGTTGACAATTTCTTACATGACACAATAGGGTGGGTTGACAATTTTAAGCGTTTTGGAGTGTGGCTGGAAACGGAGAGTGACCAGGGATAATGCATGAAGAGTCACCACAGAGATAGATCTTCTTTGTGATGAGAAGTGCAATAAGAACAAAAGACTAAAATTAACTCCTAAGAGTGTGTGTTATGGGGAGCTGTGTAGTCTTGGTTCTCTAGTGCAAAGAAGCTACTACAAAAGAAGCATTTGAAATGTGAATTTATCTCACAACGCTGGACTTATGAAGAAGAGAGCAAGTGAAGCATTGCAGGGAATGAATAAAAGCCTAGAAACTGTGTTTTTTTGCACAATGATTTGAAGTTGAACGTTAGATATCAATTGCTTATTTGTGGTCTTATTCTTGATTTTTTAAATGTGTAAGCCAATTGTGCAACTATTGTACTGCAATTTGCTATCGTTGTAAACTGCCCAGAGTGGCCTCACTGCCAGATAAATACTGTCAATAAATAAATCATATGCAGGAGACTAGTAGAATATCTACAGAGCATCTCATTTCAGTGAAGGAGACGGAGTCTGAGTGGAGGCTCTCCCTATGGATGACAGAGAGTGTCAGGGTCCCTGAGTGGGTGCGGGTCTCTCCTTTCAGTGCTTTTAATTTTTGAATCAGGCCTGGCTTAGAGGATAGTCCTCAGATACTCCTTGAAATTTAGGACTGCCTTCCCTGAAAGAGGCCATGGGGCCACCCTAGTAACCAGGTGAAAAGGAGTCGAGGTACCCAACTCTGTCAGAGCTTGGCTCTGTGGAGAGTTGTGATAAGCTAGGCAAGACCAAAGTAGTAAAGGCTGAGAGATGTGATTGGACCTGATGGCTGATTTTGAAGGGCACCTGTGTTTGCAATGCCTGATTCTTGCATACAAGGATAAGGACATGAACATTATTCTCCTTCCTCTGTGAGAGGCTCGAGTCATTTGTGACACTTCCAGCAAGACGAGAGAAGGGGAACACGACTGACTTGATGAAGCAATTATGGCCCAAGTAAGTTTCCACCCCTCATAATGGATTTTCTTTTCTTTTTGCATGCTCTTTATAGTTTCAATGTTACCTTTTAACGTTCTAAGATGCCTCTTCTAATTCCCTGTTCTTAACTTGAATATGTCTTAAATGTCCTGGGCTGTATATTGTCCCTCATTATTGTAAGCTACCTTGGATCCTTTTCCAAGGAAAAAAGTGGGGTAATAATAAAATAATAATAATAATAATAATAATAATAATAATAATAATAATAATAATAATAATAATAATAATAATAATAATAATAATAATAAATAGAGGCATGCATGATTTCTTAATACCCACTAGATGGCAGCTGAACATCAGTGATGATGACTATTCATCTTCCCTAGGAGAGGAGATTTTTAAAGGCCAAATTCGGTTGAAAGTTTAAAAATATATATGGCATTTCTTGTTCTTTTTTTGTTTGTTTTTTTGCAGTAGTTCGTTTCTCACAAACCAACTGTCGGGAGATATTTAATGCTTCACTCATATTTGAGATACTCAGCCCCCCGCAACATAAGGATTCTCTTTGTTGGGGGGTCACTTACAAAGCCACCCTATGCTTGTCTTGTGGCAAGATGGGTCGTTGCACTTTGTTCCATCTTGAAAGCACGCCCAGCGGAGGAGAAGATGTGCGAGGAAAACTGAGGGAGGAAAGAAGCAGGGAGAGAAAGGGAGAGAAAAAGCAGAAAATACATAAAACAGACGCAGGATATGAAAACAGTGCCAGGAACTACAAATCAAGGTTTTGGCTGTTAACAAATCCTTCCCAGGCAAAGATGGCGCCAAAAACCTTACAGATGAGACATGGCTCAGGATGCCTTATTTCAAGCAGCAGACTAGAACAGGGTGATCCTGATCCAGACATATTCTGGAAGTAGAATTAGGGACAAATCTTTTCTGCTTTTTTTCCTCTCTTGCTAAGATCTACCCCATCTCCACCCCCCACCCCCGTGTCAAAGAAGATACCTGGTAAATGAAGACCCAAATGGCACAAGGTTGCATCAGGGTGAGGATAGTTGCAAATCTTTTCCAACATCCCTGGGCTTGTGTTTCAGCTGGTTTAGGGCTGCGACAGACAAGATGCTGGATCCTTTATCTAGAAACAGTGCTCCCTACAGTGGCTAGATATGGTTCTGTTGGAACAATGGGCCCCCAGGGGTACTCAATCTATTCCAAATTCCCCAGCCTTTACAACCCTGATTCACTCCTGTCTATTGGAATGGCCAGTCTTGGTAAGAAAATGTGGAGTTAAAAGTGTCCTCCCATCCTTGCTTAAAACAAATAAAGGGATTCGTTTGGAAGTTGGTAGGAGCCAGGTTAGTTGAAGCCACTAGGTGAGCTGCTTAACCTCCCTCCCTCTTGTGTTGTTTCCTGTCACAATTGTGTGGTCACGTTGGCCTGGAGGCTACGTGTGGATGGAAGGGTATCCCTTCAGTGGCTGAAGTGGCAGAGGGGCCCTGCCACAACAGAGGGTGGCAGCCTTCACGAGACCTGTTTGTTTGCTTTTGTTTGCTTGCAAATTATTAAACCCGACTGCCAAACACATGGTTTCCATGAAGCACTACTATAAAAACAGAAGGGGTGGTCCTATTTACTTAAACTTCAGGAATGAGCAGGCATGGTTAAGCATCATAATAACGAGGACAAAGAGAAGAACGAAATGGACAGGCTGGCGCGTTTGGTTTCTGTTTACAAGAGGGAAAGTGTGTGCATCTAGGAACTCAAAAGTTTTCAAGCGTTGTAGAAACAGTAGATTTTTGGCAATCAGTATGGCTTTGTTTGTGAGTGGACTATTCCAAGCGACCAACATTGAGAAAAGGTGCTAGTTCCCCTCTCTCTTCTTCAGCACTGGTTAGGCCTCATCATCTGGAGTCCCGTGTCCATTTCTGGACACCACACTTCATGAAGGAGGCTGACAGACTGGAACAAGTTCAGAGGAGGGCAGCAACCATGGTCAGGAGACAAGAATCCAAGCCCTCAGAGGAAGGACTGAAAGAACTGGGCAATGTTTAGGCGGGAAAGAAGAAGACAGAGGACATAGGATTGCATTTTTCAAAGACGAAAGGGGCAGGAGCCGTTAGTCAACTCAGAGTGCAGGAGATGCACCAAGGGGCTCAAGTTGCAGGAAGCCAGGTGTCAGTTGAATATCAGGAAAAACGTCTGGACACCAATGGACTGGAGAAGTTGAAAAAAAAAGAGCTTTCATGTGTTCCAAGTTATTTGAATGCTATTCCCGATTGTCATGATGTATTCAGTTGTCAGCAAGTGTGTGAACACCTCCTCCTATATTCCTTGCTCTTCACCATCTCTGTCTAGTTGTGGTCCTCCTTGGGCCGCTATCACACGACCACTTCCTATGGCACAGTTTTCTTTAACTGACTTTGTATTTAAAGATTGTGCCTCCACAGCTGGCCAGCTGCATTTTCTGAGCAGCCCTCTCAACTGCGCCCCTTGAAGAGCATCTCAAGCGCATCTTCCTGCTAGGGGTTCGATCAAACGACTTCGCTCGCTGATGCACATTTTGATGCGAAGCAAAGGTCGTGTGATCTCCAAAACACCGCATCTTCTTCCGGTTTCACCCATTTTCCTGCTCTTCCCAGTATTTGGTGTGGATTGACCCAGCTGGTGCCTGAGTCCTGTTGCTCGGAGGTGCTGCCTCCCCTTTAACCCTGTCCATTTCTAAGGCTCAGGCTTGCCTGTTACTTTATTGGCCATTTGGGTTTCCTTCTTCTTCTTTTTAATTGTTGTAAATTGTTGCGTGGTATCTGCCAGTTGGGGTTGTGCGTATCTTTCAGACCTGAGCCAAGTGCCCATCTGGCATATTCCTGTATGCCAGAGGCAGGCAACCTGCAGCCACTTGCAGCTTGGTGGACCGTGAGCACCGGCCTTTGCTTTATTGGCGGTGGAGGGCACTAGCCGGCCAGCGACACCAGGAAGCCAACAAGACACCTGTCTTTTTTCCCATGCCCTGGCGATGGCTCAGTGGGACTAGAAAGTGGGCCCTCCTTTGTTGAGAAACAAAGCCCTCAAGGAACTGGACTTTGGCCCGGAGGCTTCCTGACATGGCAGTTCTGATATGGAAAGGTCTTCTTGAGTCTAATGTCAACGTGGTGGCCGGCCATCTGCCAGAGGCGTATCTAGTGGGGGGCAGAAGGGTACATCTCCCCGGATGCAGCAATCTGGGGGCGCCTGGAGGGGGAGCAGCAGGAGGTAGCTGTGCACCTTCCTGCCGCCCAGCAGTCTTCCTTTTCAATGGCATCTCCTCCACTGCCTCTGCCACCGCATGCCAGGTGAGCAGTGAAGTAGGCAGGCAGGACCATGGTGGCTGTGGAGCCCACATCCTCCTCCTCTTCGCCTTGGTGGGACACACACACACACACACACACACACAGACGTCCGCCCATGTGCACACGTGTGCACGCACCCACCCCACGCCCTCAGGGTTCTTCCCCCCATTGCTGGGTGGGGGCAATGTGGGGGTGGTGGCAGGAAGGGCGCAAAAAACAAACTTTGTCCCCAGGTGCTCCAAATCCTGGCTATGCCTCTGCCATCTGCCCTTGCAAAAGAGCTCTGTAAAAACCTAAGAAGAGCAGAAGGGCAGTTTATCCCAGAGATGCTTTGAATGATGGAGAGTGCAAATTGTTTCTCTAAAAACCTTCTGCTATTCTTCTGTCTCTCTCTCTCTCTCATACACGCACACACTCCTCATTTTTATTGCATTTCATTAATTGCTAACCACAGCTTTGACCTTCATAGTCATTTTATGAACTAATTCCATTTGAGCTGGGAGAGCTAAGAAAGTGAAATTTATAGTGGTCTAGGTTTTAAGGAGATATCGCCTTGGTAACAACATTTGTCCTATCTAAAGTTGGCTGAAGGTAGACCTTTCCATAAAACAAGGCAGCTGGCCGTTATCAGGTCAATATTTTTATATGGGGTTCAGGGGAAATGTTTGAAACTGGATTTCCTCCGATCACCCTCTGCTATCTGGAAACAATCTGTTTTTTAATGACGTTGCAAAACTCTCCTTTTTTGTAGCACAGTTCGGGGGGGGAGCACAAAATAGACTCTGTAACACACTATTTTCCCGCTTAACATCACTGTCAGCAACCTCCAAATTGCTTTCTTTTGACCAGAGTTCACACGAACCATGTTCTGTCAGGGTTGTCCATTGATTAAAGACACTTTAGTGTGTTTTTTTATTTTAATTATTGTCCTTTCAACTGCCTGATTAAAAGGATCACATTTTCCCTCCATATTGGCAACCCTCAGTGCAGTTGGATTGAAGGAAGTGTGAGACCGTTTTTCAATTTAATAAGCACAAGCTGCTGCTCATTCTTAGAAAGAAAGATCATGTTTAATGGCTATCCTTCTCTGTTTCTGATTATGGGGAAACAAATCAGAATGTCACCCTAAGTGACTTGGAACGGCAGATTTGGGGTGTCCCAGTCGCTTCCTGGTATAACCATCATGCTTCCTATATTGCTGTCCTGGCTACCTTGCAGTAAAATTGGCGGTAGAACCCCACACGGAGTCCTGTGCAAACTTCTGGACACTGCATCCTTCAGAAGGATGTTCTAGAACAGTGATGGCAAACCTTTTAGAGACCGAGTGCCCAAACTGCAATTCAAAACCCAGTAATTTTTTGCAAAGTGCCAATACAGTAATTTAACCTGTATACAGAAAAGGCTCCTCCAAGGGCCACCTTTGGCCCCCGTGCCATAGGTTCGCCATCACTGTTCTAGAACAAAAGACCTAATGATGCCACAATGCTTTCTGCTAAGAACTAGACAGCATTATATACTCACTTTTTTTGAGCACCTCTCTGGATATCACCCATTCTGCCTTGATTTTGAAAGGTCCTTTTGGATCCAGGATGATTTTTTTTTTAAAAAAAAAGACGTTATCAGCCTCTAACATAAACAGGAGGCAGTATAGCATAGTGGGTTGGAACACCTGGGTTGTGAGCTATTGCGGTTTGCTAGCGCCCCAGTTCTGCAATGCAGTGACCTGGCTATCAAATTGCTGTCAGATGTAAGCACTCAGATGATGACCTCATCCAGCTGGCACAGACCAGGCTTGTGCGGTTATTAGAATTTGCACTAAAATATTGCTGTTATTAAATCTTCATAGTGAGACATTTCAGAGAGTGTTTACAAAGAAGCTGGCCAACCTGGCGCGGACTCTCTCCAGAGATTTGATCTTTGGAAATGATTTGGGAATGATTACCCTCTCCTTCTCCTTCTTCCTGTTTTGCAATCGTGCTCCTTGGTGGGGTGGCAGGGGGTTGGATCTGATATGGCAATGTGCCACTCTCCCTTCTGCCCTCCCTCTACCCTCTTTGCAACTCTTCTGCCAACAGAGAGGTCCTGCTGGCAGATCCCTGAGATCCACTGGCAGGAAGGGATTTCTGCCGAGAGAATGGGTCCCCAGATGTTCTTGGGTCTCCAGATGTTCTTGGACTGGAACTCTCCAAAGCTTTGACCACTAGCTGTGCTGGCCAGGATTTCCGGGAGTCATTGTCCAAGACCATCTGGAGAGCCAAGGTCGGAAAGCCCTGGATTTCTGCTGAAATGTTCCCAATCATCTTCCCATCGTCGTTTACACAGGCACAGGTACGTGATATGATGCTCAGAGAGTTGCTGTCTCCAAGTGCAATACAGTAGGACCCCGGTATCTGCTGGGGATTGGTTCCAGGCCTACCAGTGGATAATGAAATCCGTGGATAAGAGAGAGTGCCAAAACCTCACCCAAAACTGCTGTTTCATGACAGTAGCTTGCTTTCTGGCTGCAGTTTTGAGACAGTAGCTTGCTTTCTGGCTGCTGTTTGTGACCGTAGCTTGCTTTACACTGCTGTTTTATGAGAGCAGTTTGCTTTACAGCTGCTGTCTGTGACAGTAGCTTGCTTTGCGGCTGATTATTTATTTATTTAATTTATTTCTGCAAAGCGTGGATAACTGAATCAGTGGATAATGAATCAGTGGATATGGGGGTCCTACTGTATCTTCATTCTTTTGCTTCTGTGTTCTTTCCCCTCCCGCCTGCCCAAGCAAATCTTTTAGATGGTATAACCTGGCACTGAAAACCACTGTCTGGAATCGTCCTCAATAAAATGTCTGCTTCTTTTTCTCAAGCTGATGGAATCCTTAGAGCCATCAGGACAAATTCTTATTTATGTGTTGATGCTGGGCCATTCTGAAGGAGTGAGGATGAGGAAAGTAATGCTCCAGCTGGGACTGAAGTGGATGATGAATTAGGCCTGGTTTGTTTCTAACTCCGGGCACTTTGTAGTGAGAAAACAGATGATGCTGGAGGAGGTTAGAGCTCCGTCTTACTTAGATCTCCTAGCCAGAGAAGTATGTAAAGATCATTCCTAAGAAATCAGTTTCTTCGGTTGACTGCCCTCTTTTATCAACTGTTGTTAAAATTGCTTCCAGGAGATGTCAATCTTATTTATGCAAACAAACAAACAAACAGGCAGAGACAGGGATCTCAAAAGCCCACGCTGGGTTCTCAGACGTTCTGGCCTGCACAGCTATTGGTGAAGGCTTCTGGGCATTGTAGTCCAAGGACGTCTGGAAAGCCAAGGTTTGAAACCACCGTTTTACTGGAATGGAGGAGAAAGACAACAGAGTTTCCAGTTGCCTGTTTTGTGATTCATGCTCGTGGCCTTGGACCGTGCTGTTTAGATCTATTCAGAAGCACATGTGCCTTTTTCATGATGTTACAGGCTATAGTGGCCTACAAAGATATCTCCTGTCACCTATTTTAGCAATTGTGTTTTGTGATGGCCACATGGCTCAACCCCCTTTTTGCTTTGATGGAATTGTGAAGATACCAAGAAAGAGACGGCATTCCCCCAGAGAGCTGGAATGAGGGACAAGAACTCTTAGCATCAAAGGGCAAGACTGCATCCATTAGGTAATATAACGTTAATTCAATCCGGTTCCAATTGGCAAACCTAGTGGATTTACAATTTTTTTAACCCCAGTCCCAGCTTCAGCACATGGTTTCCCTGCATCAACCCTTTTCTCCCCCACCCTCCTCTAAGCCAAAAGGGATTTGTAAGTTTCGTAGTGCCAAATGGAGCTGGGTAAGGGAGTGGGGGGGTGTTATATGACCCATGTTTCTTTGTTTGAAGAACAGGGGTGTGACTTAAGAAGCAGCTTTTTACAACTGCCCTTCCTGCCTCTTACCCTGGATGCAACACCATCTACTGTAGCCATGGATTTTACGAACATCTAAAAGTTACATCCTGGTAAAGCACATCTTTTACTATATGTCTCAACTTCTGGGACCTGCTTTGAAGGAGAGTTATGGAAACTCAAAAGCTTGCAATGTTCCTTGTTTTTTATTTTATTTTTAATAGTGGCATATAAAGATACCGCCTGTAACCTGTTTTTGCAATTGTAAAATTATTATTGTGGTGCTAGAATGCACATACAAACAATTTTGGGAACTCGCCCTCTTCAGTATACAGGCATGTGGGCACATGGTGCTTCCCCTCCCACCGTTTCATTCCTCACTGTCTGCGTGTCCTATGTACGCATCACGGTGCCACTTAGATGGAACTGTCCAGGCTATGGCATCGTGGAGATGCCCCTGTGACATTATAAGGACCTACACCTGTGTCTCAGGTTTTGGCTCTGAAACACGAGGATAGACTACCTTAATTACATTCAAGTTGTCAGTAGCCAAAAGTTTAAGTAGCTAAAGTAGAAAATCCCACTTGTACTGTAACTCTTCATCTCTGACAGTGAGAAGGTAACAGCAATAAATCAGATAAGGAGCAACCATCTGTGCTTTCCTGGTTTCCAAAATCAAACGACAGCCTCAACCAGATTAAGGGAAATTTCAGGCACTCCATATATTACTCAGACTCCATTCTGGAGATAAGTAGGACTAAGAAATGGTCACAAAATGCCATGAATGACAGTGCCAAGTGATGGTTTGAACTGGGGCCTCCATGCTTTAAATCTAACATGACACTACCCCGGAGATAGTGAATGTGAGCTGTAACTTTGGTTTGCATTCAACAAACAGATGTCCTTCAGAAAATTAAATCATTGTGCTCCCTTTGAAGACAGGGACCATCCGTGCACGTATAACATGTTCTGAGCATCTGCTTAAGCCAACGTACGATGGTTGCATTTGTACCTTACAAATCCAAGACTGATGACGTGAGTCTGTGAGACCAATTGTGTACAGTACATACTCTACTGGTCCAGACATTTAGCTCAGCCATAGGGGCCTTCTGCTTCTGTAAGTACCATTGTCTGTTTCGTGGCTCTTCCACTGTTTTTATCCGCTGAGGGACCACTAGTGCTGTTTAGATGGGAAACCACGTCTAGGTAGTCAACCCAAGTGCCAATTGGGTTGATTTATTAGGCACCATGCAGAAATGGAAACACAGAAATGCAGTTTTCGGATGTATTTTCCAGATATTATTGAATGCGTTTATGGGATTCATGCCTTAAGATGTTCTGAGCAGCTGGACATACAGTTAGAGTCTGTCTTCCTATATACAAACCCTGCTGAGTTATCTTTAGGTTTAAACTGCATTTTATAACAAGCCCAGGAAGTGGTTTCAGCTGCTGTTACTCTTCTATTGTGTTCTTGCTGTTTAGAAATGAGCCACATATCAGAAAGTGTGGCCCTTTCATAGTGCTGTGGGGGACTTGGATCCGCATTCATGACACCTGAGATCCAACCTCTAACCAATACAACTCACTGTCTCTTGATAGGCTCAGCATCCTGCCAGGAAGGTAGATTTATGGCCTGCCTGTAAGACCCCTTGGAGGCGTCTGGTTGGCCATGGTGTGAACACAACGCTGGTCTACATATGCCTTGGGTCTGATCTCATGGGCCTTTCTCCAAGATTCTTGTTCTCACCTTCACCCAATCCGTCACTGAGTGTTGAAACAGGGAGTGCTGTACATACACAACATGCTCCAGAGTCCATAGAATATGTGCAACAAATGTGTTGGCTCACAGTTCTCTTAGAGAGCTCAGCTCAAGAACATCCTGGCAATGGTGCCCCCTGCAAATCGTAATGTCGGCTTGATCAGTGACACATGTTAAGTCGCAGATGGAGGAATAATGAGAAGCAGGCCACGAGTGAGTTTTTGGTGTTGTCAGAATGGCAAGTTTCTCCTTGTGCCTCATTCAAGTGAAATTCAGAGCAAATTGTTTCCATGCTGGGAAGATTGCTGTGAACTGTGTCCCCATGCGTGTGCTTTTGATTCTGACAGTTTGGAGCAGAAGACTTTCCCAGCAGACTCTGCAAGACTCTGGGCTTCACTTGTGAACAACACATTGGTGTTATGAAATAGTTCTCAAAATGGAATCACACCAAGGAGCTGGTCCATTGACCTTATATAGTAAACTATGAAGGCTATTTCACATTCAGGATAATAGTTTTGCAGTCTGGTCATTTCTATACATCTGCAGCAGCATAGGCACACGATAAAGTGCATCATCCGTCTTGGAATTATGTCTACTTCTAGATGGGGCAGTATGGATAGCTTTTGCTTTGCATGTAAAACCATTCCTTGCCCCTGGCTTTGAGTCCGGCGTGGATCATCTTTCTTTGAGCTGAACTTTAAATTTCTGCTTTAGCATGCTTGAAGTGCAACATTTAGCAATCTATCTACCCATCTATTTTTGGGATTTCATTTGTTTTGAGATGGGATCTAAATTTGTAAATAAACACAGCACTGACATCTTGCAGCTGCGACCAATGTGGGTTTTTGTTTTTGAAATCGGCCCATGTCAGTGACGAGCCCATGTTGTGCAATGTCAAACACTGGAGAGCAAGTGGATGCCTGCAGATCATGTTTTTTGGAATACGGTTTCTCCAAGACTTTCAGTGCACAGGTCAATTTGAACCCGATGCCTTTGACAGACTCCCAAATTGTTGGGGTCACTGACACACCAAAGTGAATTTGATGAGACATAAAGGGGAACTGAGAGGCCGACTATGCAGGCTGTTGTTTAGGCTGTGAGTTTGCAACCCTGCAAGAATGGGGGCCAGTCTGCTCTTAAGGGTAGCAATCAGATTATGCTTTAGCTTGAGTTCACCCAGCCCACCACCAGAGCATCCCTACTGTTGCCTTCCCACCCCACCCCCGATCAAGTGGCTTCTACTTTTAAGGTGCAGGAAGGATCGCTCTGTTCTGGATCCGTTCCAGTGTGTGTGAACTCTGGAATCGTACAAAGCCAACCCTTCTCTTTCGACTTGACAACATTGTGAAGTGACTTAATAAGCAAGCCACTTCGGAATATTGGCAAAGCAATCACTACCCCTGCTCAGCAGAGGCCAGGGGAAGTGAACACCACCCCACCTCTCCAGCTGTATGTGTAAACTATCGCTGGAGCACTATGTTGATTATTTAAAAATAAATAAAAACAACCTTCTTCCTCACTTTAAAGGGCTGGGCAAGAAACTAGCCAGCAAAGAGTCTGACAAACACACCTTTTTTTTTTGGTCCTTGCCTTGCATGTCAGTTAATATGTACAACAAATGTTTTAAGAAGTTGAATACCAAAGTTTCCCTAGCCCAATACACACATATGTAATGTTTCACTTAAAAGTGTTAGTGTTTGGACATAAAGAGATGTTGCAAATGTCTCCTAGGACAAAACGGCTTCAAATTCTCTATTTTCCACTTTGCTGCTACTGTGAAATCAGATTTAATTTCCCTTTGAAGTCAAAATGTTGCCTCAGTATAAGCATCTGTGTTTGCTATGCCGTGCACTTCTTTCAGCTGACAAAACGGCTATGCCACTCATAGTAACCTGTGTATAGGAAATCTGGACGAGATGGGAATAAATAATATTTTTTTTTGTTTTCCTTCCTTCACAGCCACAAAACAGATCGTGGTCATGCAGATGTTAAAGCTTGCAGGATGCCAGGTTTCTAAGAAAAACAAAAGCTTTTTCTCTACAGTACAGGCCACCTCTGGTTGTTTGTGCCTTGGACCGCCTTGGACCGATGACTAGCACATAAACGGGATGAATCTGTTGACTGAAACTCTTCTTAAAGCCAAATGTATTTCTCCAGGAAATTCTCTGAAAACTACCTGTTTAACCAGTGTCATGAGAAACTAGCCTGCTGTTTGGGGAGTGGGGAGGAGGAATGGAGAATATTAAGATACATTTTCACATGAATTATTTGACATGCTCTTCTCCTCCTTATGTGCATCCCACAAGCATCTCACTAACCCTCCTGAAGGCAACACCCTGGTCTACAACCCCCCTTGGCCTCATCCACCTGTCAGGCTCTTCTCCAACTCTTCCTAAGTCATGTTTTATTCTTCTTGGATCATGCAATGTGGCTCCGTGGCTGTATCAAGTTTCAGAACGCGGGGGGGGGGGCTCAAACCACCATGGCCCATACTCTAGTGATTAACTGGGATTCAGCGCATCTTGGCTAGCACTTGTGTGGATCTGTTTTGAGACATGATCTCACCACGTGTAACATACTTGCCTTGGGAGGTATGGCGGCAGATAATTCAGTTGCAAATGGGCAGATTCTTCAGTGCATCGTACAAAGACCTTATTACAGGGTTGAGGCTGAATGAAGCCGACTGATGCCTTTGTCTACCAATAAGACATTGACTTTGCATTTGTGGAAAAAAAAACCTCATAAACGAGCTAAAATCATTGGCAACCATGAAGTTAACCCTGATGTTCTGAGGGCCCTTAAGCATTTCTTCCTGAGAAAGCCCTCCAGAAGAGAAACCGTCCAACGAAGTCCATTTTTATTTCCCAGAAAGGGCTAGACACTAGAGCAAGTGAAGCCATACCTTCATCCTTTAGTAATTTGGTGCTGGAGCAATGACACAGTAGGACCTGGACCAGTGTTGGTGAACCTTTGGCACTCCAGATGTTTTGGAGCACAACTCCCAGAATTCCAAGCCTGTATTGCTAATGACAAAGGACTGTGGGAGTGGTGGTCACAACTCCCTAGACAGGCATGTCCTTTGCCATTGGAAATACAGGCTTGGAATTCTGGGAGTTGTGGTCCAAAACATCAGGAGGGCCAACATTTGGACATACCTGACTTAGACCAAGAGGCCTGGATTCAGGTTTCTGGTTCATTTGTGATTCTCTCTGGGAGCATCTACTGCCGCTCGTTCTATTTCCTTCCTGGGATTGTTGTGGCAATTGAGGGGCCTTGAGCACCTTGTGATTTATTTATTTATTTTATTTGGTGCCTTCTTAAACTGGCCACTAGCTACAGCTCTCTGGCCAATGTGCAACCTGCAAAAAAATACAAAATGCTGAGAATCTTCTCAGTGTCCATGCAGCATCAACTCCTCCATCATGCTTCTTGCCCAAGGTAGGCAGAAGCCAAGTAGCACCAATGCTCCTGTTGGACTGAAGGAAACACACACACACACTCACACACACACCATTAATCCAAATTGTCCCCAGATAGGAAGAAGCCCTCAGGTTATGGGGAAGTGCATCTTGGATCTTTCAG
Organism: Phrynocephalus forsythii; assembly: GCA_029282475.1. Taxonomy (NCBI): domain Eukaryota; kingdom Metazoa; phylum Chordata; class Lepidosauria; order Squamata; family Agamidae; genus Phrynocephalus; species Phrynocephalus forsythii. Next base: position 4,426,278 of record JAPFRF010000014.1, on the reverse strand, counting down.
CCCTTGTTTAGGACTCAGAGTCCCCAGCTGCCTGCCCCCTTCCTGGTGACCCACATGCTGACTCCACCTGAAGGAAAAGGGGTAAAGATGGAGGTGCTGAATCTTAAGCAAAGTTAACATTCTATTTCAGACAGGCTAGCCCTGCTGAGATTCTCTGGATCCCAAAGCCCAATGAAGCATCCAACGCAAGAGAAATCCAAGAGAAAATACTGCGTTTACTGGCCCAATAAAGACAGTAGGTGGACACAAGCCAGGAACTGGGCAAAGATGTCCGACCCTGAGCACATGGAAACCCCAACTTTTATTGGTTTCTCCCCCCCTCCCTTCCCTGGGTGGTGCCTGTCCAGGGGTGGGCTGAAGGACGGTCTTCAAAGGGTCCAATCACTGTAGTCCAGGGGTTGGCCAGAGGTGGTCCTGGGTGGTCTCTGGCAGGCTGGAGTCGGATGCCCATGTAGATGTTAATGAGTCCGAAAAGTCTTTTGATTAGGCCATCGTGATAAAACAATAGGAAGGGGAAGCAGGGTATTGTCCATAGGTCTGGGTAATCTTGTGGAAATCAGAAAATCAATGGGGGTGGGGTGGGGAAGACTAATGCCAAAGTAAATAGGAGACAGGAAGGCTTGATGGAATAATATGGAGATGTCTGGGTAGTCCTTTGTGGGTGCAGAGATGTGGTGGTGGAAAACCCCCTCAGGCTGTGATAACATCTGTGGCCTATGTGACAGGAATTCTTGTACTCCAGGTAGCAGCTGTGTGTACGTGCCAAGAACTCTGGAGAAGATGGATCCTTTCTAGAAGATGCAGCCAGCCTCATGAAATCGCCATGATGATTCTTTTCTTCTTTGTGCCATAGCCCCCGTTGCCCCAGATGGTAGAGTATAGAAGTCAGAGAGTAGGACAGGGACATGTTTTAAGCACACCCAGGGAAGAAGGGGGTGGGAGGAGAGAGAAGGGTAGAGAAGAAGGGGAAGAAAAAAAAAAAGAGAGAGAGAGAGAGAGAGAGAAAAGGGGGAGGGGGCACCCTCTGAGTTGGAAGTCTGGGGCTATGTCAGACAGGGGCAGTGGAACCAGGTCCCAGCTGTTAAGGAAGTCCCTGATTCTTGAGAATGATGGTTGAGAATCATTCTCTTTGCAAGTCAGAGCAGGGAGGAAAATAATCCCTCAATTCAGGAGAGATCTTGCCTGAATTGCGCCTCTGGCTGAAACTTGAAGGTTGGAGAATGGAGAGAAAAGAGCAGAAAATGGTTAAGGAAAAGGGCAGGAAAGGGTTAAAAAGGCAGGAAAGGGTTAAACAAAAAGGTTGGGGAAATGGGGAAAAAGAGCAGAAAAAGGGTTAAGGAAAGAGGGGCAGGAAAAGGGTTAAGGAAAAAGGCAGGAAAGGGCTAAGAAAAAGGCAGGAAAGGGTTAAATGTAACTTTAGCTAGGGACATTCCTGATTCCTTGGCTGGAACCCCTGGAACTGAGAAAATCAGTTTCCAGGAGTCCCTGCAAGAGGGGAAGCCCTGTTTGATCAATTTCGGAAAAGGAGACCGGTCTACTCTCATAGAAACACATTGAAACAGAGGGGGGGCTACCTTCATAGAGATATATGGCCGGGAGAAGGCATGGATTGTATGGAACTCAGGCTCGGGTAGAGAGTGGTGAGAGGAGTCGGTCCCTTCAGCTACCTCTCCCTGGGTTTGTGTTACTATGGGTCGGGTAGGGAGAGTGGATTTCCACCGCTGAGCTGCCTGAAGGTTTAGCCGCCTTCCTGGAACTCCAGGCGGCTAGAGTTTCTGAATTTGCCTGGGGAAACATGATGGTTCTTTTGGAGGGGGCTGGTCTACTCCGCCAATTCAATAGAATAGGGTTCCCCGCTGAGCACCCCGTCTGGCCGTAATTAATTTGACAGTGATTGATAGCCGGGGGTGCTGATTGGTCAAAGCGCGCAGGAGAGCTTATCTTCGCTCCCCTGCTGTTTTATGGAATCTCCGGGTTAATAGACTGCTGCAGGAGACTGGATACTATGTAAACTGTTAAATGAGGTGCGAATTTGAGGTTTCCGCTGCCGGATCCCGGCAACAAGAAGCGGCTTGTATTTCTCCCGATATCTCGGGAACGGTTTGGAGTTTTTGGACGGGGAAAAGAGTGTAGTGCCTGTGACAGTGTGAGGGCCATTTTGGCGGTTCCGATGGGTCTCGGAGCCGCTCCAATTATTTATAAAATTTTGTTTTCCATTATGACTCTTCAGAGGCATCTCTGGAGCTTTGGAAACCACTGAACAGAAGGCTGGCTCAGGTCAGGCCCCTCTCTTCATCCAAGGAAGGAAATGGGTGCCAATTCCCACGTAGGGGCTCACCCGAGCCACCCACTCTTCTCACCCTAGACAAGCTGCAGATCATATGTCTCTACTATGCAGGAACCCTTCGTATCACGTTTTTGACATATACAGGAGTTAAATTAAACCCTGGCGAAAGAACCAGCGCTGAACCTTGGCTCAGATTAATCCTGGTTGCTGGGCCTGTCACATGAAGGCATTTTAGATGGACACTTTATATGACTATGACTAAACTTTGATACTGAGGAAATTACTCATTTTTATCTGTTTATTGGCTTAGATTGGCTACAAAATCTCCTGACCTTTCCACAGAGGCTCTTTTTCAGCCATAAAAGGATATCTTTTAATGCTTATTTACTGAATCACTTGGATAGAATTGGAGTCTGTGGTTTCAAAAAAAGGGTTTTTTTTTTTTTTTAGTAACACTTTGTGGTCTCTGCCCCCAGTAGCTTTTTAAAGGAGAGCATATTTTTTCCCAGCAGGTTCTAGTGTAGATTCCTGGGCCGGGCCAGAAATTCAATAACTGGGACTTTTAAAAACATATAAAGAAGGACACACCTTATAAGAACACTTGAAAAGTTTCTTTAGCTAGTGTTGGTGGTGTATGGAGAACTTTACATTTAGTTAGATTCACATATCTAATTCTTCCTGAGGGGGAAAGATAATTTTGCCTTCCTCTTTTAGTTAATGTGTTTGAAACCTTTTATTTACTTTTAGGATTTCAGCAAAGCAGTGACAGCTATCCAGTACGAAGGGGGCTGACAGTGTCTGACCTGGAAATAAAACCCTCTTCACTACAAACAGACCAAAGCAAACCCAAAACATTTGTGTATATATTTGTAGAGTTATCTTGAGGATACAAACGGCAGACAGGAGCTGTCATGCTTAAAAAATCCCCCTTTCAAAGTGATGGTTGATTGTGTTTGAAAAACAAAGACCAGAAATAGCATATGAAGTGAAAACGGTGGTACTGAGCCAGGCAGAGACTTTTCCTTGTAAACTAACTACTGCTGTGTTTATTCTGAACTCTGGGGATGTATCCTTCACACCGACCTTATTTAACATGGGGTCCACCTGCAGTAACCTTTTGAGGAGCACTAGGACATAGAAAGTTACTTTTCAAAAATAGTTAGCTACAGTGAAAAGTTTTTAGACCCCCCCCCCAAAAAAAAACACATTTGGCAGTGGCTGTTTCAAAACAAACCTTTTGCTTCTTAGCAGAAAGGAATAGCCGTGAGAGATGTGTCAAAACTCAATCCTTCAAAGCTAGGATATGCCCCCTCCTCTGTTCAGTGAGGCCAGGCTCTGTAACTTTAAAAGTAACTGAAATATTATAGTTACACAGCAAGCACATAACGCTAAAGAGTCCCTTGCAGTTTTAGCACCCTCTGGCCAGGAGCCCGCCGGTGATTTGTGTTTGCATAAGAGAAATCATGTAAGTTTCAGAGACCAATTGTCCCTCGTTAACAAAGTGCCATTCTCGGCCACATGCCTAGGAATGCGCCCAGCACCCTTGTAAACAACATCAGGGTTCTGTCACCATGAAGCTTTTGTCCGGTATCAGTAAACTGGTTTTCTCTCCCACCTGGTGGACAACCAGACCCTTGTGAGGAAGACTTTGGATTGAAACGTGGTCAGTTTTTGTGCCTGAGTTAGTATATGGTAACCCATAAAAAACTCACACAGAAATGAATTTGTCAATCTGTCTTGGGAGCCTCCGGGTTTATTTTGCTTTGCCTTGGCTTGCTTTTGTTAACCTGCTCCCAAATGCAGACTGATAGGGTTACCTCTTCTAACCCAATGTTGGGGGGTGGGTGGGGAGATAGAAAATTATCCTTTCATTACAAAAGAAAGCAATAATAACAAAAAGAGAACTCATGGTCTTTGTAAGCCTCCACATTGAATATGAACCATGGCACAAGTCTTTAATCAAAGGAATGTCTTTGACATTTAGTATACAGTATGATGGTTTAGTAATATTGGTTACCCTGTTGTTTGGTTTCTATAATGGAGTTTTCCTGGCTTTATTTTAATCTTTTCCAGAAGTTCCCAAGGAAGGTCAGTATCTCAAGCATTCACACACTGCAGTTAGAAAGAAGAAACTTGGGGTTTTCTTACTTACCCTGCAAAAATTCAGGCCATATAAGTAACATGGGAAGAACTGCATGTAAAATTGCTGGTAATTATATCAAGCCTCCTGTATTTTTGTAAATCAGCTAAATTGATCATGAGGGTTCTTTGTTTCAAACTCCCTGCCCCAACGTCAATTAAATTTTGGGCTGTTCCCTCCCTTTTCGCTTTGATAAGTCTTGACAGTTTTATATCCAGAAGAAGGACCCCACAAAATGCTCATTTCTGGTTGAAAAACAGTGCAACTATCAGCGTGTTATAAACCATTCACATTTTCCGCTAAGCTAAGCAAGGTCACTATGAAATATGTTTGTAATTTTCCCAGTGAAACCAAATTTTGCTGGGTTTTTCCAGAAATTCAGACTATTTGTACTGTTTATATATAAATTAGGTAAAATATATTTTGTATCATAAAACAAGATGACATACTATTTGCAGTTGATAGTCTCCCAACCTAATTGCTCTTGTCCGAATAATGAACTTTAGCATTTAAGGAGTATTCAGTGGGAAAAGGGTTAAGGGGATGATTAATATTTCTGCAGTAGAAGATATTCATATGTAGGGTGGCAGAAACAGGTCCAAATTAACTGCCATGTGTCTTTGAGTATCCAGCCCATGACTAGATGGACTGTTTTTGATGGATGGATGTACGTATGAGTTCAGCTCAATTGTGTGTCTCTGTGTTTTCACCTTCTGTGTCACTTACAGAAAATATGCACCCAACATGGAAAAGGTTTGGTCTGGGGTTTTCAATATAGCAAGAATGGTTTTGTATATAACATTTTACATTGTCTGGAAAGCATTGCGGACATTAGCTGATGGACACAACAACCTTGTAAGGTAGGCCATTATCCTTACATTGAGGAGGGGGGGAGCGGGATCTGAGGTGAGAAGCAAGCAGAGAGCAAGACCTCATTGGATGACAAGCGAGGTATAAATGCCGCAAATAAATAAATTATAAATTGACAATTGCATTAGGGTAGTTCTTGGCTCCTGGTATGCTGTCCAAGGTCCTGAAAGATTTGACACGGGCTGTCTTTGTGCTTTGAAGTCCCCTGTGCAACAGTTTTGGGGCGTCACAACTGGACAGTGACCCAGGATGACTTTCTAAGTGCTTCTGCACTCCAACATCCACTAGCCCCAGCGCACGCTGCCAAAGATGCCGGGAGTTGGAAGTCCAGCCCCATCAACAGGGTTGCATTTCTCTTAAGTAGAAAAAACATTGTGCCACCATCATTTGCTGTCAGGTCATAACTTGTGAAAAGGTGTTGTTTGGGCAGTTGACTCTGAGGATGGATTGGAAATCTCAGAGGCAAAATCTAGCAGCTAAGTGGCTAACCCGGGTTGAGCACCTGGATTGTTTTCGTCCAACTTGTGCTCCGATATCGGCAACGCAAGCCCTTCTGATGCGGGAAATTTCTCTGTGCTTCGGCTGAACAGAAACCTTTCTGTGGACGTGCGTAGGATGAAAAGCTCCACAGATCCACGGAGGGAAAACCTGCTTCTTTTGAGGATGGCTTGGTAATAAACAGAGGGAGACATCTGGGTGAATGGTTTCAGGACTTGGCTTTTTTTTTTTAAATGTTTCCTCCCTGCTGTTAATACTCTTGTGCTTTTTGCTGTTCTAATTGTGACAGGTTTCTCTCAGACTTCAGAAAGGGAGCCAAGAATGAGGCCTGCCTGAGTGGCAAGGATCAATGAGAAATGACAGCTTAACTTTTGGATGGCTTTGGAGTGGAAATCAAATTAGTAACTCGGTGCAGCTTTCCTCTTTCTAAAAAAAAGCCTTAATTGTAAATTGACCACTGGTACTGTTTAAAGTCTTGTACGAGAGGAATGCCACCAGTCACCACCAATTGCTTTAAAAAAGAGCAAGGAGGGTGTGTGTGGGGGGGGGGAGGGCGGCATCCTATGGAATATTGGCTCCTGTCGGAGAGCACAGGCTGACCTGAAATGGATTATTTGACCAAATTAATGTTATTAAGATACCTCAAGTGGGTTTCTCTCTCCCCCTTAGATAGCAGTCTTTATAGAGATATCAGTACACTTGGCTTTGATTAAGAAACCTGGTTCTTGTCATGACAAGGAGAAAAAAACCTTACTTTTATAGCTGTTCTTGCAACGCTGGTAAGTTTCCAGACTTTGCAGCAAATATAGGCTGGGGGTGGAGAGTTAGTTCTGCATTGCTAAGACCATAAAAAAAAGTGGCTGGATTTTCAGGGCTTATAGTCAGGCTCGAAATGGACTTTCAAAGGCCACTTTGATCTTCATTTGGGGCGTTTCCCTTTCTCGTTGATGTTTACGAAAGATATGTCTCTCCCAGCACTTCTTTAGAGTGGCGAGGGGAAGAGGAAACCCATGTTCCAAAACAAAACAAAAAACCAACGACCAGTGAATGCAAGGCAAAAGCTTAGAAAGATATAGGATGGACAGGTTAGGCAGGGGATTTTATATTTTATATTTTATATTTACAAAATATCCAGGTGGTGTACAATATGAACCATGTAACCAATTCTCTTTCTCTCTCTCTCTCTCTCTCTCTCTCAGCCTGGCAGTACCTTGACAATTTGGATTTTGGGTGCACTATTTGTGATTGTGAACAAACTGCCATCAAACCAGCTGAGGGCCAAACCTCACTGGTGACTTCATTGAAACCAACCAACAGACCTGTACACAGGGAGGGGTTTTCCCCTTTTTCCATTTCTGAAAACCCATATTTACTCCAAATTTGCCATCCGCCCAGAAAACTAGGGGAAAACGATCAATCAGCATTCAGTCCAAATTGTCTTCTCTTCTTAAAGTAAAACAACAATGACAACAATAACAACAACAACAACAAAACCCCACCAGAGCCCATAACAGAAAATCTACACTTGTAGCTGCACCTGTGCCAGGTGTGCTTGGCTGATGGCTAGAAATACAACATCCCACCAGCTGTGAAACTTTACACAAGCATGGACTAAAACCTTTCTGATTGTTTTTCCTCTGTCGTTGAAATATTTCCCTTGTTATTAATAGTGTTATAGGCATCCCAATCTGCACCCATTAGCTCTCAACTGCATAGCCAGTGGTGAAGAAGGATGGGTGTTGCTGCTCCAGGACTCTGTCAGGTGCCTTGTCTGGTTGGGCTGAGCTGGCGTTGCAGATGGCCAAGATCAAATCCTTGTGGTGCTGAAGCCAATCTTTAAAATTCCATGCCCCTGCACTGCAACCCTCGGTATTGGGTGTAAGCGCTTGGCATTGTATTGTTCAGTTTTGCTTGCTTTCCAGCTGGGAATCATCAACGGAGGGAGCTTATATTTTGGCTATTAAAACTGCTCCTAATATGCAGCGTTGACATGGGGTATGGCTTGCTCTCTTGACAAACAAACCCTGATGAGCAGAATCGGGCACAGAATTCCAAGTGAGATCTAAGCAAAGCAGAATGGAGCGGTTATATTCAATCCCTTGACCTAGACACTCTATTTCTGTTAAGGCAGCCTAGAACTGTATTGGTCTTTTTTGCTTCACCATCACAGGGCTGGCTCATGTTCGAGGCATACCCCCTCCCCCCCATTTAAATAATGGAAAGATGTGGCTGTCCCATACAATACAGGTCTTGGCTTTCTCTGACCATGCATACGGATCCCCTATGCTGTTGCCTGTCTCAGTTTCAGAAGCCAATCTCTTGATCACCCCAGTGGAGCCATTGTCATCCTGGGCTCTTCGGAAAAGGCCTTCTTAACAAAACGTGGAAGCTATTGCAAAGTCCATGAATGCATTTTGTTCCTTTGGGGCTCTGCATGAATGCCAAAGCCCTATAAAAACCCTGGATTAAAAAGCCTTTTGGGAAACCGGCGTGTAAATACTCCTCTCTTCTCAAAGGTTCTGATAACCTCATAGATTCTGATTATCTCAGAAATAGTTGCCGGACCCTCCCAAATGCTGACCCTCAGAGTCTCCGGGGCTCATGCAATGGCTGGGTCACATTCCAGAGGAACTCTTGTACTCCATTTTGGTTCTTGTCTCCAGTGCCTTTTTTATTTTATTTTATTTTAGTGCTAATTGTTCAAACAAGAAACAGATGAGAAGGGCTGCTCCTAAGTTATCCTGTACTGTGGTTTCCTAAGACTGTGTGTTTATAAATCCCATTACAGCTTCAGGAATGCAAAGATATAACTGACATTGGCTTTTAGAAGAGGGCTCCTTAGGATAGTCCACTTCACAGGGCTGAACCTCGAAGCGGCGACTGTCACAAAGAGTTATCAGCAGGACTCCATTCCTAGGCACGGAGATACATCAAGCATAAATCTATGTGTTTGGAAGGACTTTCATGGCCCATTCCTGGGACCTGCTCAGATCTTTATATTCTGCAGAGTGTTTAAAGCTCTATACATTTTCCTATTATTGGAAGTGATGTGTATGCACCGCATTTTAGGGCAAGACAAGTACAATCTGTAGTCACAGCAATGTGTAAGACTGCTCCGGTTTCAGAGTTTGGACAAGAGGGGACCTAGATGGTCCCATGTTTTAAATAGTTAACTATTGGTTTTAGTTCTTTTTCTTGAATTGCTGTTAATTTTGATTTATTTGTTTTATTTTGTTGATTTTCCTATTGTACTGATGTAATGCTGTTGTAAACTGCCCCAAGTGGACTTCAAGCCATCCATCCATCCACCCATCCATCCGTCCATCTGTCTGCCCACCCATCCATTTTTCCACTCAGTTCATCCATCCATCCATCCATCCATCCATCCATCCATCCATCCATCCATCCATCCCCATCCATCCACCCACTGAGCAGTGCCTCATGGGAAATGCTTTGTCATATCTGTTTTGCCTCTAATATCTGACTATGATTTTTTGTAAACCAAAACGGGGTGGGGGGTGGGACCACCGCCATTGTGCTGCTCAAGATGCAGATTCCTGGTACACATATTTTCCCAAGATGTGGGTGGGTAGGACTACCTCTCTTTTGCAAAACTTTACATGCTTTTCCCCACAAGGGCATATTTTTCATCTGTGTAGCACATGGGATGTACACTTCAACCTTTCTTTTTCTTCTTTCCCCAAAGTACGTTTATGAGGCCGCCAACAAAAGATGGGAACCACATTGCTGACTATCAGTCTTCTGCCTTTGCTCTTACACCCTCTTTGATCAGCGCCACCAACACGCAGGTCAAAATAGCAGGGGTCCATGTACTTTCCAGGTAGGTGCTCCTAGTCTTGTCTCCAAAATGCCCTCACCCATTTTGGATTCAGACGGTCGCCTGGGTCTGAAATGGAAATAATACACGGTTGAAGATTGGGCCCACATTTTAGTGAAAGTGAGTGTCATAAACCCATTTAAATCCTGCACGGATTTTCCTGTCCCCTAAAACTGGCTGCCCGAGCTGTGACGAAGGCAACTGTCCACATCCCGAATAGATTAGTCCTATATAAGAAAATAAGAGACATCACTTTGCCAACTAAGGTCAGGATAGTCAAAGCTATGGTTTTTCCAGTAGTGATGTATGGAAGTGAGAGCTGGACTATAAAGAAGGCTGATCGCCACAGAATTGATGCTTTTGAGCTGTGGTGCTGGAGGAGAGTCTTGAGAGTCCCCTGGACTGCAAGGAGATCAAACCTATCCACCCTGAAAGAAATCAACCCCGAATGTTCACTGGAAGGACAGATTTTGAAGCTGAGGCTCCAGTACTTTGGCCACCTCATGAGGAGAGAGGATTCCTTGGAAAATTCCCTGATGTTGGGAAAGATTGAAGGCAAAAGGAAAAGAGGACGGCAGAGAATGAGATGGTTGGACGGTGTCATCGATGCAACCAATATGCATTTGACAAAACTCCGTGAGGCAGTGGAAGATAGGAAGGCCTGGCGAACTCTGGTCCATGAGGTCACAAAGAGTCAGACATGACTGAACGACTGAACAACAACAAAGGAAATCCAAGCTGCCCTCTGCCTCCCACTTACTCATACAGCTAAGCATTGAAAACCATTTAATTGGAGCAAAACTGGCTGTTCACTGGAAAGTGATCCAGATTGCCCCTGGATATAAAATCTTGCTGTCATAATAACAGCTCCCCTCATTGAAAGTCCTTGGGGTTGATTGCCCCTCAATACAATATCTTGCTATCATAATAAGAGCTCCACTCATTGAGGTGAATAATCATATATTAGGAATGTAAACAGGAATGCAGGAATGTAGGGAGCTGCCTCACAGGTCAGTTTTTTTTCCATCCTCCTAGCCCACTGTGGCCCACTCTGACAAACAGAAATGAGTCTGTGGGGTTTTAGTTGGTGTCCAAACTTCATCCCTCCAGATGTTTTGGACCACAACTCCCTCAGTCCTTTGTCATTGGCAATACAGGCTTGGAATTCTGGGAGCTGTGGCCCAAAACATCTGGAGAGCTGAACTTTGGACATCCCTGGGACCTATCCCCAAACCCTACAGCTGAGATGTTAGGATTAAATTCAGGGCCTTCCACAGGCAAATCATGTGCTTCATGGTTAGGTGGTGGGCTCTTTCCGGTAGAGCACCTCAGATGCCCCAGTGGTCGCCCATCTGACCAATAACCAGGCCTGACCCTGCTTAGCTTTCATATTCAAACCAGGTCAGGGTGTGCCAATCCCTGGACACGGAGCATCGCCAGTCAAAATAAACCTCGGTCTTCTGCATGTACCCCCCTGGGGGAAAGAGCATTCCAATGTTGCGTGGCATTTGGTAAGAAGGCTTCTCTGTGGGCCCTGGAGAAATGGGTTTCCTGTAATATTGCAGGCAGCAGGGGTCAAGGGTGCATTCTTGAAGGTTGTCGCTCACCCAAAAAGCCTCCTGGCTCAACACACTGCCAGGAACTGCTCAGCCTCAGCAGGACGAGGCTCAAGTGAGAGGATGACTCGGCCATTTTGGTAGCCAAGAGGAAGCAAAGAGGATTTAATGAAAAACAATAATCGTCCTATGGGTGGGGGCGGGGAAAGCAAGAGGGACTGGGAGGCACAGGGAGAATGAACTTGCTTACAGGGCGAGGGGCTTCTGGGGGCAGGTGAAGCCTCCAGACAAACAAGTTTTGCTCAGGCAAAGCAGCTGGGATACCTGTCATCCTCTAAACTTTGGCCCAAGTTTCTCTAAACAATTGTTCATTCTTCCTGTGCTGATGATGTGTTCTTCCTTCCGGCTTACATGACACTCCCTTGGGTGTGAGAAAGCTTTTGTCCATCACATCTTAAGACCAAGATAAATAATCGGACTGATCCAGCAACTGTTATCCAAGCAGAAACCGTTCCCAAGGTGCAGAAACCATGGTGGAGGTGAGGCATCGCTGTTGAAGTCTGCGTCAGTCAGACCCAGTTCTGTCAAATCGGGAGGGCAGGGAAGACAAGGTCAGGATGAGGTCGGAGGAGAGGTGGACGCGAGGGCTTTGGGTCTCCTTCCCGCAAGCCTCTGGCGGAGCTGGCTTGGAGTTTTGTGAGTCCGTCTTTTTTTCCAAACTATAAACTTATATGGGTGAGCTGTTCCCTCACCCTGATGTCCAAACAAAGCCAGGAAGGAGGATCAAAGGGCAGCCGGGACCCTGTGAAAAAAGATTACAGCATTTGGTAGGATGGGAGAGAATTCGCTCAAGACGAAGGCGAAGAAACTGGAAGGCGTTGATACAGCTGAGCTAACATGGTGCGGAGAAGCTGAGGAAAGGGACACATCCCTCCCTTGGCTAACAACAACTGCCAAAATCTGAGTGTAAAACCCACATGCATTAAGGGGATTGTGCAAGCTGATTTGGGGGATTCTTTTCCTGGCAATCTCTCTTATGCCTGGGAGCATGACCAAGAGTGCATGGGATGGCACAGCCAGGGTATGTCCGCGTGCATGCAAGCAAGGCAGAAGGATGATGCACACGGGCAAACACCATTTCTGGTTTACTCTATAGGATTGTAATGGGACCCTGCCCAAGCCTTGAGGTCCTCCCATGACTCTGGCTGAGGGTGGACATTTTTAATTCCCTGTTTTAATTTTTAACTCCTTGTTCTTAACTTGAATATGTCTTAAATGTCCCAGGCTGTATTTTGCCCCTCATTATTGTAAGCCACCTTGGGTCCTTTTTTCCAAGGAGAAAGGTCGGGTAAAAATATTCAAAATAACTAACTAACTAACTAACTAACTAACTAACTAACTAACTAAATAAATAAATAAATAAATAAATAAATAAATAAATAAATAAATAAATTTAAATAAAGGGACTCCTTCTTCATGTTGTGCTTTGTTTATGTGTGGCACATAGCATGTCAGCCACCAAGAGGGATTTGGGCCATTCACAGGAAGTAGGTTTCCATGGCTTATCCATTGCCCATGCTGGCTGGAAGAGTCCCCAAAAAATTACATCTCCAACCACTGCTCTGCCTTTTATACATATACTCAGGTCTCTTCCAGATGGAGCATGTGTACCTCCACTTTTTGTTTCTGGAGAAAGCCTGGTTCTCTCTCTATTGATGACTGTGTCTTAGATCCTATCTATGACTACATTGCATTCTCTAAAAATGGAGTTAATCCAAAGCAAAGCAGACTGAATGGGATAGTTTGCCGATGTTGGAATAAGACAAGCGTTGATGATGCTGGGATAGGAGGTGTCTGTTAATCTTGACATGGATTAGGGTTTCATCATGCCTTCATTCATCCCTCATGACTGGAAGACCTTAATGGATGTTGCTTTCACAGTTCTTTCTAATCTTTTCAAAAATGCCTTCCTTCCTTCCTTCCTTTATATTTTTCCTTCCTTCCTTCCTTCCTTCCTTCCTTCCTTCCTTCCTTCATCTTTATTTTCTTGCTTGCTTGCATACAGCTTGAGGTGATCTTGTCTGACAGGCAGGTTTTAATTCGCCATGCCATCCCTTCTGGAAAGTGCCTGATTGGGAATGGCTTCACAGGAGTGCCACCATATTTGCTGGGGATCTGGATCCAGAGGTGGATCTAGAAAAGGACCTACAAATCAAGGCTGGGGGAAAGGATCTAGAAAATATTTTGGAGGAAAGATCTAGAAAGCAATCCAGAATAGATCTCAAAAAAGATCTCAAAAAGACCTGGACATTGCTGGGGGGGGGGAATTCTGTGAAATTATTCCCAATCTTGCCATTTTCAGAAGGGATGTCATGATTAATTAAAACTTGTCCATACTGTTCGGCTCTTATTATCCCATCAATATGGAAAACATATCCAACACCACTGGCAAGAATAGAGCCCCAAACCAGGACAGACCCTCCGCCATGGTTCATGAAGGCCTCAAACAATTTTGTTCTGAAGATTGTGTCTTCTAAGATTTTGTGTACGGGTTTCCTGCATTTTCTGTTTGTATCTTAATAAAGAGACTGAAAAATGCAAATGGGTGGTCATTAAAATGTTTACTAGAACAACAAAGCTGTATATGGAGATATGGAATTCTGTGGCTTTTCAGTTTTTGCTTCTATTGCCTTTCGGTGGATTTATATAACTTTCTTCCGCTGTGCTTGAAAATGCATTCACTTCTACTGGTCTTCGGAATGTTGGCCTGGGTTTGGGTGGTTTTTGAAGTGCAACAGTGGCCAGTAATTCCAATGAATTTTTTAATTTAAGAAATAGGAAATATTTGATCTGTACATTAGTCACAGTAAGAAAATATCCTGGAAACATTGCTAAAACTGTTATTTTAATATACAAACAATGCTGGCTCTGGCCATTTATTATTTCAGATGATAGAAAGTTCATCATCTTGCAAAATTCCATGGACGAAATACGTAACATAATATTCCTACTGTGAGGTTGTACAGCATTCAATACAGGATGTGGTTGTAAGAAGTGGATTATTCATGCATTCTTGGCACAGCCTGAGAGCAAACCCTTTTGGCTAAGGGTTACGAGTGATAATAAAAATCTGGTGTTTGTCTTTTGCCCAACGAATTTGCCCTTTCCACAAGTCTCCTCCAGGCCCCCTGTGTTTCTCCTTGATTTTCCTTTTCTTCAAAAGGCAGGGTAGATAGGTGTTCACAGGTTTTTTTAAAAAGAATCAAGAGATTTGTCAGATGTCATATGGTGTCCCACTTGTTCAGTACAGGGGAAAATCTATTATTCCCAAGATCCATTCATCTGTGGTTTCTCCACTACAGATTCATGGTTTCTCCTGCATGGATTTGTGGGTTGTTCATTGTGGAGATCAAGTCACCACAGTACATCCTGTGGCAATGATGGCCACCCACTTGACAGCTTTTGGTAGGGACTGGACAGCTCCGTATGGAAGGAGGATTGCAAAGTATATAATTATGCCTGCCTAATTATTAGTTCCATGACTGGGGTTGTAAGGCTCTCAAAATCAGAAACTGGAAATAAGAAGTTACAACAAGTAAAGTAATTACATATAACTAGTCATTTCAGGGGTGATGAGGATTTAGCTAGGTTGCATTTTAAAAGCAATTTGACAAGTAGTTCCAAAGTTGGTTCTTCTTGGTATAAGAGCAATGCTTTCTAGTTACTTCCAGAAATTATTTTTATAGGCATTTAAGGATTTGTAAGAGTCAGACAGGACTTTTTAAAAGGGATGTGCCATTTTCCAAATGTGCTGACATGCTTCAAATTTTAAGCCAACTGGGAAATATTAAAATATTTTCTTATTCAAATATTTTTGCAGTATCAAAGGTAGCCACTAGGAGGAAGTGAGGAGCATTTCTCTATACTATTCTGGCAGGCTTGTGACAGCAACACAACTGGCTCATAACAAACAACCGGTGTGAGCTGTGCTAGTGAATTGAGCTGTGATTGTAGTAACAATGACCTGGTTGCAAGAAAGGAATGAGCGATGCAATTACTTCCTTTAAAACAAACAAATAAACAACAACATTCCCAGCTCTGCTCAGAATCTCAGTTATAGGAGAATCAGGACAGGAAAGTGCCTTTGTTCTCATGCCTTGCTTTTAAACCTCACACCAGCCCCTGGTTGGCCCCAGAATGTGAGAAATCTGATCTTATCCAGCTCAGACCTTCTTATGGGTATAAAATAACCATATATCATACAGTATAAAGCACACTGAAGAGAAAGGGAACTGGGAACATGATGTCAGGAGGTGCGAATGAAATATATAGCTAGAATTAGGAGTGTTCTGGATGGGAAAAAAACAAAAGCAAAAGAGTTATATTAAATGGCAGGTGATGCAGGCAGATCCGGGTCATGTTTTATAAGCTGAAACAGGAGTTAAAAGCCTGTAGTCTTGGATCTGCATTAAGTAACATGGGCCCACCCAGATGTTCTTGGTCCTAACCAGTGCTGGCAACAGCGAGTTATTTAGACCATCCTGATCACAGAGCCTTTAAAGACTGATCATGGGATGTATGCAAGTATTTAACTTCATCCCCAAGGATAGAACAGCCTGTTAAATTTTTTTTGAAGGTAGCATTCAAAAGTCCTGCCTTAGAGCTTCCAAGGAACATGTGACAAATAGCAACATTACACAAAATTCAGGCACACAAGACTAAGGGAATAATGATGTTAATGTTCTGAACTGAGTATGCATCTCACCGATATGATGGTGACATTCTGTAGCTTAGTTTATTTGGAAGCTGAGTCATGGCAACTGGACATCTTTTCTTGAGAGATTGAAACGTTTTGCTGCTCACCCAAACAGCTTCGTCAGTCTCAATCTCTCAAGAAAAGAAGTCCAGTTGCCATAACTCAACTTCCAGATAAACTCAACTGGATGACTAAGACGGTTACTTCATGTCCCTGTCCTCGCGGTTCACGGTCATGTTTGGGAACGGTATAAGAAAATGTTACTCCACGTCCATTGCGTGATGGCGGAATCTTGTCCCAATCACGCCCCCTGAACTGGGATTTAAGTGTGATGAGCCATACCTCTCCCTGACCTCGGGAATTCTCTTGTCTCAGTTCCTGTTTTGAGACAAGTACCCGTGAAGTAAGGCTCGTCAGACAACGTACACATTCTCCATCTAGTGGCAGGAGTGCGAAGTTGCACTCTCCAGTACAATCCCAATGGCATAAACAATGCATCACAGAGAGATGAGAAGGCATAAAACCTCGAACTTTGCTGCTAAACGCATGAAAGGCAAAGTTACGGAGAATCGAAATATTGAAAAACGGAATGTTGGAAACCCCCCCCCCAAAAAAAAGGGAAAAGGAAGGCAGGGAAGTACAGACATTGTCATGAAATAAGATGTGAAGTAACAGTCGTCATGATACCATCAATCACGTCTGTGTGTAAACGGAAACAGGGAAAGAACCGGGACAAGATCACGACGTTATCATGAAACGAACGTAATCTCGGAACGAGGAAGGACGTGAAGTAAACTGCCTTTGAATCTTCACAGACATGTTGCTTTGCTTAGGTCCCAGTCTCATGAGGAATTTGTGGCTGTTTTTACAAAATTTCAACTAGAGTAGACTAATTCCAATCAGTGGAACTTACGGCGGCATAGACTCACCAAATCACTTGCTAGGCTCAATAGCAGGGTTGCAGCCATTGGCTGCCATTGGGTGCCATGGGCTAATTCTTTCTTTCTTTTCCCTATGCATTAGCTCAGTCTATCATTTTGCTGTTATCTTTCCTTGCTTCATCTTTAGGCCATCTTGCTTGCTGTTTTGATCTCATTTGATCTGTCATATTATTATGTTTTATTATGTGGCATCATTTATTCACCGTATAGTTTACCATTCATGATTTGTATTTTGATATTTGTTTGTAGATTGTAAACCACCCAGAGTAGCCATGTTGCTAGATGGTGTGGTATAGAAACGAAACAAAACAAAATGAAATAAAATAAATAATTACATTCCTTTAATTTTTAATCTGAATAAAGAGCTGGGAAAGATGTATGGGTAAACCCATGAGCGTCAGTGATGCCATAAGGTGCCAACTAAAGTCTCTTGGATTGGCTATTCTTCTCCGGGTCTCCAGAAAATTGGATGTCTGTTTCCTTCCAGTCCCAGCCGGTGCCAAGGCTCTTACCTGCCCTGATTATATGACATCACAAAGCCTCAAATGTGTGGCCTTGCAAACAGTTACCCCAATAATGTTTCTTTCTCCCCCCTCCCCAAAGGTTACTAAGCTGTTATTAAAATAAAATTAAAAAAAATAAATAAATAAACCCAGCACACTTTCTTTGAGCCACACAATGACTGTCTTGACAAGCTCTCCCCAGCCCACCTGTTCTTCAGACCCTTCTCTTTGGCCGCAGCAAGGAGATGGGGAAATGTGATGCCTCTGGGCGACCATCCAGCAGGCCCTGGTGTGTGCTGCTGTTCGGGTCTCCATGCCGTCAAAGCCCAAAAGGAATGCATCTTTCGGATCACATGGTGCCTATTTATAGACAGCACCGATGGCCTTGTTTCCCTTCGCCAGCAAGCTTGCAAGCGTGAAGGTCACTAGAGAGGCAGTCCTTCTGGGCGCCCCTGTTGTGCTTCATGGGGGACAGAGCAAGCTCCTAAGGACACCAGCCTCAGGTTAGTCTCCCCCCCCCCGGTTTTAACTCACAACGTGTGTCCACCAAGCCCCCAGCAGCTCCCCTAACCCGGATGCTCCCTTACCTAAAGGGTACGCCTGTCCCTTGTTCTTGTGCCAGGTGGGCAGACCAGCTGGCCGGCAACTTTGGAAGGTGAAGGCCCCAATGACAGCTCATTCAAAGTCTCCAGAAGGGCATCCCTTTCCCCATTCTGGAGGAAAACCAAGATGCTTCTCCCAACATTTAAGATGCAAACAGGCCAAGGCTTCTAACGCAGTCCTTAATGGAATCAGGGCTCCCTGGTTGGAGCTGGGTCCCCCCAGTTTAAAGATCTCCAGAGGACTCAGCCCTGAAGGGTGTTTGCAGTGGCATGTCTGGTGTGAGGTAACAGCCCCCTCAACCTTTTTTTGCAGAGGGTTATGGGGCACATCCTTGGTTATTCCTCTGCACTCTGCTTGCTCAAATTTTGAAAGTCAGAAAGTGGGACAAAGTAGGAGTCTCTCTGTGTGTGTTTTGTGTGAAAAAGGAAGAGGGAAAATATATTCTACCTCCTCCTCCTCCTCCTCTACCATTACCACCATACCCCATAGTTAGCAGAAATCGGCCAAGGACCAGTTTTCTTTACAGATACAGAATATGAAGACATGGCAGTGTTCCAGAGGGTCTCAAGCATCTGGGGAAAAAAAGCAGGCTTGCGAACAAGCCCCGTGTTTATGACTCCAAGACCCATCACCAAACCAAGCCGGCTAATTTGCAAATGATGGGAAGTATGAAAGAGCAGTCCACCTCACTCTCTCTCGGCCTCGCAGGTGGCTCCCATCAGCTGGCACCTCTCCCCCTTCCCCCTGGCTTTTGCAGGTCCCGGGAGCAATGGCCTCAGTTGGTCTGCCGGAGGGTGCTGGCAGTGACCCCTTCACAGCCTCCACTTCCTCTGTGTGCTTGTCAGGTCCATGTGTTGTCTCATCCTTGCATATGTCTTGAGTGGTGTACTCGTATGGTAGATGCTGGTTCCTGGCTATTGGCCATGCCAGCTGGTGGTAGTGCAAAAAAAAAGTTATTTTCTTTACCTCTGATATCACTGTATCTGAATTATTTTGGATCTAAGATGAGGGACGGGAGACAGGGAGGAACAGGCTCAGCCTTGAGACAATTTAGCTCCATTTTGACCTGACATAAAGCAAACTCCTGGCAGATTGATGGGGGTCAGCATGACCTTCCATTTGTCAGGTGTGGCTTCCTGCCCAGCTCAAACACTCCACCACTGTTTGATGGCACCTACAAATCACACTTGCATCTCACAACCCCTCACGCAGGGCATTTGTCTTCCTCCTTGAGATCTCTTAAATTCAGTGAGAAACATGAGGAAAAGGCTTCCTTAGCAACCATTTCAAAATGGCCTCCATCCACTTGACATGATGCTGTTCTCAGCGCACCACCCAGCGGACTGGCCTTCCCTTTGAAAACCGGCACCCACAGCCAGCTGTGCCCAGTCTTGGGTCATTTCTCTTTCTGGAAACTCAGAAAGAAATTCATGGCTTTCTTTCGCTTGAAAATTGAGACATGCATCCAAGGAAGGCGTGGGGTGTGGGAAAACCACAACACTCTCATTTGGGATGAATAATTCCTTGTGCATACGATGGCTTTGTTTTGCAAAAGTTTCCACATTTCGATAGTCTGAAGCAAATTGAATAACAAGGCTGACCTTTAAAATTAAAACCCAGGGCTACTTAACTCCAAGTGAAGTGCTCAGTTTTGTTTGTCTCTGAGGAATACATCTCAATCTGGGCTCTGTCTGTGGCAGGTCAAATTAATGAGACCGGCTAGCTTCCACTTTCGCATTAATCAATCTTTCTGGAACGTTGCTGTCAGAAATTCCTGGACATCCTTTGGATGGTGGGCCTGAGCAATCTTGCAAAACTGCACAGATCTTGTATGAATTTGTCCCTTAACAAATGTATGCCATCTTTCTCCCAATGAACAAACCCCAAACCACATGGGTGTCTCCTTTCACACTTTATTTCACAATGACTGTGTGGGGTAGAGAAATCTGAAAGAAAATGACTGCTCCAAGGGCACCCCGTGAGTTTTTGGGGCGTAGTTACAAACTAGAGCATGTGCTTCTCAAACCTTCACCCAACAGCCTAGCCAACATGCCACAAAATTGTAACCCAGTGGCTGGAATTGCTGCTGATTAAAGGTGATTTTTTTGGTGGGGTGCATGTGACACAATACATCGAAGCACACCAAAATCTTCAAAGGAAGTCTTTAATCAAAGGAAGGCAATTGGCTGCTCCGGATGACTTTAATTATTGAAAATCTCACTACTGGATGACTATGCCATGGTGCCTGACCCAAACAGGGTTCCAGCCAGTATCTTGGTGAAAGTTTTTGGTTTCTTGACACACACAATATGAATTCGAACCCTGCTTCCACTGACATCCTAAGACAGGCTTTACCCATTGAGTTTAGTCGCTCAAATCATGGTCAGGAGTGCCTTTTTTCATGGGATTCCGCACCAGTCCATCTATGTGTAGCTTCTGCTTCTGGAAGGAAACAATTGACCTCTGCTTCTGTGTTTGGTAATGTCACAAACAGAAACATATATGCCAAGCAGTTGCCAAGGGTTTGTGACGTTGTGGCTGTCCTGTTGGCTGTAGTGTGTCGGGTGGCTTTCTGTCCCCTAGTTGGGACAACAGTCCTCTTCCTTGAAGGACAGCCCAGTCCTAGTTCGATTTTAAAGACCAAGAATTATAAAAAGAAGTTAGATCAGGCCCATCATCTGTGGCCAGAAGCATCTTGGCAGCAGGCATACACCCTGGCACTTGGTGCATGCACTCAATCTTAGCCTCCCCCATCCCAATGAAATGCACGGTGATTCAGTTCAAGGGGCCAACAAGTGTTCCAATGAGGAGGATAATTTCTGACTTGGATTCTGCACATATAAATGAGCATATGCTCCTCTTTTAGATAGATAGATAGATAGATAGATAGATAGATAGATAGATAGATAGATAGATAGATAGATAGATAGATAGATAGATAGATAGATAGATAGATAGATAGATAGAGTGGACCCTTGTATAACAAACAGCTTGTATAACATAAAATTTGTACAACGTAAAAATCCCAGAGATAGGGGAAATTAATTTGCTTAACTTAATCGCCTATGGGGAAAATCCGTACAACATAAAATGGGATTACTCCATTTTCAATGCATTCCTATGGGAATTTGTATGAAGGAAAATTTGCTTAACATAATTTCATTTGGAACAAATTAATTCCTTTATACAAGGTACCATTGTAGATAGATAGATAGATAGATAGATAGATAGATAGATAGATAGATAGATAGATAGATAGATAGATAGATAGATAGATAGATAGATAGATAGATAGATAGATAGAAGGTATCACTGGCCACCCGGGCATCCATGTGAAGTGAATAGAGCAGCCCATTCTAATATTTAATCCAGCCTCTCTGCCAACAGGACCCCTGGAGTGGCATCAGAGGCAGCACCCTTTCTCTCTGGAACGTCCAACATGGCAGGCTTGTTGTGGTGCGCTAGCAACTCCTCGTTGCCATTTCTCCTCACAGTACATATTCGGACGTTACGGCCCTCAGCCGGGCGACGAACATTTCGAACATTCCCGGCTTTATGGAAAGAAGAGGTGGCAAAAGGTACTGGTGGTGTTTATTTGTCCCAAAACAGTTCCCTGCGTATGACTTTGGGGAAAGCTGTTTTGGGTCCTTTGGGGGAGAAAGGTGAGAGATAAATATTTTAAATAAATAAAAACAAATGAATGTTGACATGAAAAGGAATGGGGTAGTTTCCTTCCACCCTGTCTGCATTCAGTGGCACCGTTTATGTAGAATATTGTGGCGGATGCTTTGATCCCCAAGGAGTTTTACAAGTACATGAAGGCCAAGGGCAATATTTAGGAAGCTGGTTTTTCAGGACCTCATGAAAGGTTCAAAATTATATCCGTTGTGATGATGTTTGGCTTAAAAAGCTGCCACCGTTACTTCCATTTCCTCTTGCACAAAGGAAAATGTAAGGAAACTAATTTTGCATCTGCACCTATAAGTCAGCATATGTGGTTTTAAGCTAATTCCTAAATGGGGGAAGTGGAGGGGGAGGAGAAGGAAGGCATTTATCTTTGCCATTGCCAAGGTATCTCCCCTTGAGATGGAGAAATAGATGGATCTTCTCCCTCGTTTGCAAGCTTAAAACTTACTGGACTTGTCAGTTTCTCTGGTTAGTTGTTTTTTGCCTTCCCTTTCACAAGCCCAGTTGCCTCTTCCCTCCCTCCCTCCCTCCCTCCCTCCCTCCCCCCTCTCTCAATCAGACTCACTCTGTGTTTGTGTAGCTGCATATCTGTCTATCTCTGGGCATGTGTGCTGAGCTACAGGAAAACCTTGCAGACTGATCTGTTTTGTTTATTTATTTATTTTCTATCTGTCATAGCCAGCTAACACTATGCCAGTTTGAAAGAAAATGTTGAAAATAACACCACAGCTGCAGTGGCAAGTGACTGTGAGAGCCAGCTAGCGTGGCCACATAGAAAGTGCTCCTGAAAAAACCAACGTCCTCTTAAAGGCAGCAGTATAATCAAGGGCCAGAATGTTAATGAGGTTTTTCCATGCACATCAGGATATTTGTGGAAGTTGTATCCCGGTTTTATGAATGGAATGTTACACAGCCCGCCGTGTGAACAGTGGCGTGGTGAACTCCACCACCAGGGCACAACTGGGCATGAAACAGTCTGGAAATAATTGCCGGCTCCATTTCCCTTTCACAGAGACAGAAGCAATTTCCAACTGATGGGGTGTTCCCCACAGCTTGGAATATGCAACTGCACATGTTCTCAAAGGCTGGTAAGTTTCAAAAGCGCCAAGGTGCACAATCCGATTTATAATCCTAAAACTGAAGCAGTGAGAAAATTAGCTTATAAACGGTGCCTCGATCGGCCAGATGTCCAGGTTCTCCACCCTGGATTTCCTCCTTATGGTCCACCGTATGCAATAAAGCATCTATCAAGGATGTTGCCAAAATTGACATCAAAGGCAGGATTCCTAAGGTAGAGCTGTGTTTCTGAGTGTTCTGTTGCCCGACTGATAAACCCACCTCATGGGAAGGCTATTTCCTGCAGATCTACTTGCAGACAAAAGATGAACCGGAGGGCTCTTTGGGATCTGTGATGAGTAAGGCAGGATGCATGGAAGAGATGAGGGCTTGAGATCTAAGAGACAAAACTATGCACTCTCCAGGCTCAGAAAGACATCTGAGCCAGAAATGCTCAATCTCTGCGATCCTAGTTCTGCAACCGATAAAAGAGGGGTCCTGGGAATGGGTGGAATTACACAAATCAGCACTGTCTCTCTTTTGGGTGTGCCTTGGGGCAGAGCTCATTGGCTGGCAACATTATTCTAGCAATCTGGAAAGAGTGTGCCAACATTTGTCATGCTGGTGTCTCTACTTCTAACCAGTGGGAGTCAGGGTGGCCATAAAAAGAGAGAACAAAAGAATAGGTTGGTGGCTATATGAGCCCAATTAGAGGCACAAAGGCAGATTTAGAAATGAGACTGGTGACCTGAGAACGTGTCCTCTCCAAGTGCAATGGACAATGGGTGGGAAACTTTGTAGTCCCTTGTCCATCTCCTTCTCAGTCTCTATACAGTATTAGGTTTGGGCTGCACAGCCATTCAGAGGAAGGACAGTCACAGTGCATGGCTGAAAAAAGGGGCAGAACCTATTTTAGGGTGTATTAATAGAAGCATAGTGTCCAAATCCCAAAATGTGCTAAAAAGGTAAAGGTTCCCCTCCGCACATGCATGCTAATTGTGTCCAACTCTAGGGGCAGTGCTCATCTCCGTTTTCAAGCCAAAGAGCCAATGTTGTGCAAATCCGCGGCCATGTGGCCGGCGTGGCTGAACACATTTCTATGCACGGAACACTGTTTACCTTCCCACTTTTTATAGCAGTACCTTTTTAGCTACTTGCATTTATAATTTTACATGCTTTTGAACTGCTAGGTTGGCAGGAGCTGGGGTTAACAGCAGGAAATCGCTCTGCCGCGTGGCACCCGGGATTCGAACTGCCGAGCTGCTGACTTTGCAGCCAAGAGTTTCAGTACTCTAGCCTGCTGAACTAGTTAACCTCTATTTGTCACTGGTTAGGACTGATCTTGAGTTCTTGTGTCCATTTCTGGACACCGCACTTCAGAAAGGAAAATGGGGAAAAGTTCAGAGGAGGGCAACCAGGATGATCAGTGGGCTGGAGACCAAGCCCAACATGGAAAGTCTGAAGGAATTGGGGATGTTTAGCCTTTGGAAAAGGTGACTGTGGGATGTGGTGGACTTGAAAGACTGTACTACAGAGGAGGGGCAGGAACTGTTCTTGGTCACCCTACAGTGAGGGACACTCAACAACGGGCTCAAGTTGCAGGAAGCCAGACTTTGGTTGACTATCAGGAAAAACTTCGTAACTGTTAGAGCAGTACACAATGGAACCCATGCTCTCAAGAGGTGGTGAGTGCTCAAATGCTGGAGGCCTTCAAGAGAAAACAGGACAACCACTTGGCAGATGTCCTTTGATTTGTTGTTTCTGCCTTGAGCAGGGGGTTGGAGGCTCCTCCAACTTTACGATCCTCTGGTTCTATGAAAAAGGGGATGACCCTGACGGTGCATCAGAGGCCTGTGTTTCCTAAGAAAAGCAGGTGTGGACACCCTGTTTCATTTCAAAGCAAATAAGCAAACAAGGGGAGTCAGATGATTTCTTCTTCTTGCTATGAGAGATTCACAGTCACCTCTTTCTTTCGCCTGTTGCTGAAGAACAGAGAGTTTGACTTTGCAAACATGTGCAGGACAGGTGGCAGGCCCATCCTTGCTAAGGAAAGAAGGATTATTACCAGAAGTAGGCAACCTTTTTCCTTTTACCCTTTCCCCCCCTGGAAAGCTGCAAAACTTAAAATCTTTGTTGGCCACCCTGCACCGTTCACACAATTAAAAACCCTCCTGCCTCTCCAATATGTTGTGGTTGATCACTTCCTTTAAAATTCAGAGTTGGGAAAATATATTTCAGCCATACCACCCACCAATGGTTTCAATAAAGCCTCTTCTCTTCTCTTCTCTTCTCTTCTCTTCTCTTCTCTTCTCTTCTCTTCTCTTCTCTTCTCTTCTCCCCCACCCTCCAGAAACCCCCCAAAAAGTTATCCTTAAGTTAACTTCTCAAGGAATTTTGAACTTATATTATTCCGGGAGGTCCAGAGTGTTGGCCCGCTGATCCAGCTCAGTCTTCCAGTTCATTCCTACCACGCCCTAAGCTCCATTGTTAGTATTATAATTTTATTTATGCTATTACTGTCTTTTCTTTTATTGCTCAGCCCGAAGAACCGTGCCACGGCCTGCTTGCCAAGTCAGGTAGCTTAGAAAAGGTTTGCAAAGAGCTCATTTAAAAGCTGCTCCATCTTTTCCCACCTGTAAAGAAATATGCTCCCCACCCACCCCCTCTTTTTCAAATGCCCCCCTCCTCTGGTTCTTATTACAAGCCTGTCTGCATATCTTTTGTTGAATGCTGGAAGAAATTACCTTCCAAGGTCAGACCCAAGGGTGTGCCTACAGATTTTTCAAATTATATTTGTGGCACAGAAGAAAAGGGTTCGCTCTTCAGGAAAGCAAAGCCAACCAATGTGATCAATGGAGTGTTTTCTGCTCTCCCTTTATTCATTGTAGGGGGTCTGTAGCGTTCAGGGAATAGGCCCCGGAGCCTCCGTTGTGGTGGATGTCAAACTTCACTGTTGGTTCCAAGTCTTCTGCTGACCCGTGAAGCATATTGAGAGACAGATTAGTCCACCTCACCGGGTTCTTGTGACTCCAAAGAACCACTGACGGTGTGCCTCTCCCTGGAAACTTCTTTAGTCATCAGGCTAGATATAGAGAATGTTGGCTTATTTCTGGAGTGGGGAAGGGGGTATCCTGAAATTTGGAAGGTAATTCCGGCTGAGTCCATGAACATCTTTGAACACACCTGTCAAATTCCATTAGAGTATATCAGTGTTCAGAGGAGTTAGGATGATAGGAAGGAAGGAAGGAAGGAAGGAAGGAAGGAAGGAAGGAAGGAAGGAAGCTAGAAAATATAGAGGGAAGGAAGGAAGGAAGGAGGGAAGGAAGGAAGGAAGGACCAAATGGTGAAGCAAAACCAAAATTCTGGAAGCACTCAATTAATTCTAAATGTTCTTGTTTTAATTTGTTGTGATTATAGAAAAGAGGAGATTCCATTCCAGGCACTTCCTGCTGTAGAAGTAGCTCAGGTGCTGGTGTGAAGTTTGCCCATGTAGTTGGGAATGATACACTCTTTTGTAATGTGTGTGTGTGTGGGGGAGGGTTTTGAATTTTTTACAGACCTGAAATCTCAAGGCATCCCATGTGCAGTTAAGAACCAAACAAGAGGCGCTAAACAAGCAGTGGGTTTCATCATGCTAGATATAGAGGTTGTTGGCTTATTTCTGGAGTGGGGAAGGGGGTACCCTAAAATTTGGAAGGTAACTCCAGATGAGTCCATGAACATCTCTGAACACACCTGTCAAATTCCATTCCAGTATATCAGTAAGTATTCAGAGGAGTTAGGATGATAGGAAGGAAGGAAGGAAGGAAGGAAGGAAGGAAGGAAGGAAGGAAGGAAGGAAGGAAGGAAGGAAGGAAGGAAGGAACCAGCTTTCATCCATAAGTTTTGTTTGAGAGGGAAAACAGCAAACAAAACTTCAAATGAAAATTAGACATGACAGCTGATTGAACCGGCTTGTTTAGCGCCTCTTGTTTGGTTCTTAACTGCACATGGGATGCCTTGAGATTTCAGTCTGTAAAAAAATTCAGAATCCTCAGCCTTCTCCCCATGTTACAAAAGAGTGTTCCCATCCCAAATAATCTTGTCAGCAACATGGTAGGGATCCAGTCCAGAGATGGCACCCTAGATAGGTCCAGTGGACCGAACCCAATTTCACTTGGGCAGTAAGTAGTGGATTCATTGAACTCCAGGACAACCGAGTCACCAACCTGCAGTTCATGGGCACAGACTGTTCCAAACTTCTCATTCCAGGGCACTTTCAGCGCCTTCAAAATTGTCCACCAGAGAAGGGGCAGGATCTCTTTCCAATGATCCCAGTATGCCAGACACGTAACAATGGACTCAGGTTCCAGGAAGTCAGATTTTGGTTGAATATCGTGGGGTGGGGGGGACTCCCTGACTATTTGAGTAGTACAACAATGGAATTTAGACAACCCTTGATCTCCTGTGCTTTGATTTGTATTCCTGCCTGGAGCAGATGGCCTTAACGGTTACTTCACGTCCCATTTGTCCCTCCTTGGAAGAGGGGAAAGGGGAAAGCCACCAACTCTTGACTGCTCTTTGGCCCTTTTCATGGTCACCTCTGAGGCTGCAGTAACACCACCAAACCTCCCGGGAGCATGTGGGGATAATTTGGGAACCCAAGCCTCACTCTTGGCCTACTCTCTGGGTCTCAGAGGCGTTCTGCTTTCCCAACTGGCTTGTCCCAGTTGTGTAAGAATAACCACAAGGAAACAAATGCGATATCAAATATGGTTTCGTTTGCTCTTACAAGAACAGTAGTTTAGATTTCTTTTCCCCCTTTTCCAGAAAACGATTGCCCAATGAGATAAAGTAAGCAATGCAAAAGTCATCTGAAGGCAGAGTTTAATGACTAAAAAGCACGCTTTGGAAATATGTACGGGTGGATTTGTAGTTGAGACATGTTGGACAGCAGTATGTATACACTAACTGATTTCAGACATGCAGCTTCACTGGTGCCAAATGTCACACTGACAACTTAATTATCCCGACAAGGGGAGAAGGGCTGGGCTTGGAGGGTTCTCCTGGATTTGCAATCTCAGTAAATTGCTAAAGGATGCCGAGCAGAAAAGGATACAGATGTCTCTAAAAAGGCTCTAAATGTTGGAAGAGGCAGCAAGCGGCGTTGGAATCACACACCGGGAGAGCATCTTGGCCATTGCTGGCACTGAGCAGAGAACAAGCAGAAGGATGAGCAACATACACAATAGTCGAAGTTGACTTCAAACACATGGGCAACGGCAGCATGTAAAACAACCACTTTGCTGCTTAGGGGCATGATCCTGCCCCTGTATACCCACGGCTCCTGGCAGATGGACCCTCCACCTGGTTCGACTGCTGGGGGATATTGCAACAGAGTGGCTGGATCTAGGACCCACCAGAATAGTATTGATGTGTGTGTGTGGGGGGGGGGAGAGTCCCTCCTATAATTTGATTGAGCCAGGCTGGGGTCAATAGGCTGTTTTTCTGAATACAGTGGACCCTTGTATAACAAACCGTTTGTATAACATAAAATCAGTACAACATAAAAAATTCCGGAGATAGGGGAAATTCGCTGAACTGAATCGCCTAAAAATGGTCACGATTAAGGATTACTCAGTTTTCAATGCATTCCTATGGGAAATTTGTATAAAGGATTTTTTTCTGAACAGAATTTCATTTGGAACAAATCAATTCCTTTATACAAGGTACCACTGTATTCCTTATCATCCCCTACTTCTGTGAGATGGAACCAGTTTCTTTGCTCATCCTGTAAATGAAAGGTGGAACTATACACATGGCCCTGTTTCCACATATCCTGCCTGTCCCTGTTTTTCCAGCAAAGAGAGAGAGAGAGAGAGAGAGAGAGAGAGAGAGAGAGAGAGAGAGAGAGAGAGAGCTCTAGGGATGTGATGCTATTCA
Source organism: Phrynocephalus forsythii (assembly GCA_029282475.1). Lineage (NCBI taxonomy): Eukaryota > Metazoa > Chordata > Lepidosauria > Squamata > Agamidae > Phrynocephalus > Phrynocephalus forsythii. The sequence continues at coordinate 4,397,621 of JAPFRF010000014.1, read as the reverse complement.
CCTGACTGATTTGCTAATGGCTTCTTCTGTGTTTATACTGTTCTCTGTCCTGGAAACTCTAGTGCTTGAAGTGCCTGGACATTTAATTTATTTAGAATATTTATATGCCGCCTTTCACCTAATGGATCCAAAATGGCTTGCATTATGTAAAAAAAAGGGGAGTTAAAAGGGAAATAATAAATTATTGCAAGATTTAAAAAGCATTAAGCAGATTTCACATTAAAAACTCTCACATAAGGAGAATGTTTTAAAAACGGAAATAAAATGACAGAATATAATAATCTACTTTAAAAATCCTCTTGGTCAACAATTCATTTCAAAATTGTACTTTTGTGAGAGGTAGCCGACTGTGTTAGTCTGTGCAAGAATTCCAGGCAAAAATAAAAACAAAACAAAATAAAAGACAAAAAATAGGTGACATATTTCTGTCTTTTATTTTGTTTTGTTTTGATTTTTGCCTGGAACCGAATAGATGAACTCAACTCAACTCAACTCATCTCAACAAATCTATGGTGACAATATTTCTTTTTTCTTTATATATCCATTATCATCCACACTCTTCACAGGGTTGTTGTGATGACTTTGAATGTGTACATAGTGCTTCAAGGAATCAATGACATGATGCACCTTTCTTCTTCTTCTTCTTCTTCTTCTTCTTCTTCTTCTTCTTCTTCTTCTTCTTCTTCTTCTTCTTCTTCTTCTTCTTCTTCTTCTTCTTCTTCTTCTTCTTCTTCTTCTTCTTCTTGTGTGTGTGTGTTTGTTTTACTTAGGAATCCGCTATAAAGATCTTGTGGTTGGTGTTCCCAAGGAAATCTATAAAAATGAAAAGAGAGTTGCTCTGTCCCCCGCTGGTGTTCAGTCTTTGGTGAAACAAGGGTTCAATATACAAGTGGAACATGGAGCTGGAGAAGAAGCCAAATTCTCCGACAATTTGTACAAAGAGGCTGGAGCAAAAATTGGAGACTCGAAAACCGTGTTAGGATCTGATATCATTTTAAAGGCAAGTATTGTAACAAGGGAGCATATGATTACGTAGGTGTAACCTGTAAGAGTTAGAAGGAGGCTTGTTGGCAGCTTCATCTAAGCATCCCAGAACCAAGATTTCAATAGCAAAGGCCAATGGAGCAACAATCTGAATACTGTACTAAGAGGCACAGACTGGCATTTGCTTGTCTATCCAAATGGAGGAGGAAACATAAACAGTATGTGACCTCAGAGAATGAAGGAAGGACAAGACCTTCAGACTAGCAGATGGCCATACTTTCCTGGGTCTCCATGCAAGTGGCACCTATCTCTAGCTGCCACCAGGGCTGAGGGAGAAGCGTTTATGGGAATGTGTTGTGCTTGGGTCTACCTCCTGGTTTTGGCCCTGGTATCTCAGGGAAAGAGGACTTCATGAGGTAGAAATCCGAGGAATACCAATCTAATCATTGGTCCAGGAAAAAAAAAGGGGGGGAAACACACTTCAGCTGTCCATTTGCAGATTGGCTTGGATTTTCCAGCCTTGGCAGCTTTGAAGAAGCTTTGCTGGGAAAGTATGTTTCCCCTGTCCTTCTGATTGCAAAGCTAATGACTAGACATGGGCACGACTCGGCGAAATTGTCGTTTCCGTTTTCGGTTATCGTTTCTGTTACGTAACGGAAACAGTAATGATAATTAAGCCGTCAGAACTCGAACTCGAACCGAAAAAAGAAAAATTTGGTCGGGTTTTTCGTTTCCGTTTGTGGCATCGCAGCGATCGCGCAATGCGAAGCACAGAAAAGGTTTTTTAAAGTTTTTTTTAAAAAAACCCGACTCCCGGCCAAGAAAGCAGGCGAAAATATGCCTGCCTGAGGCTTTGCCACCTACCAGAGGGGTGGTTTCTGGGGGATCCCTGGCCTTTCCCCCCCTCTTCTCCTGTCCTGGGCTGCTTGCACCAGGCTGGGGGGGGGTCATCCTCGTCGTCTCGCCATGCCATGCGGTGGGGGGCGGATCCAAAATGGTGACCGCAATTTTTCTTTTGAAATCGTGGTCAAAAAACACACCAAATCACCACAGAAACATGTGAAATTTATTTATTTTAAATGCCTGAATTTTAATAGTAGCAGCAGTGGGTTTTTTTATAGCAATAAAACGTCCTATTGATTTTATTTTATTTTATTTTATTTTATTTTATTTTTTTTAGACCTGCCCATTTGGGCTGGGCATGGGATGGGACCATGCAAATTGTTTGAACCATTCCACCAATGGCATCGCCAGGTTTTTGACTGACACTTCTGGATGTCTCAGAGGGCATAAAAAGCCGAGGCACCTTCCAGAAATCGCAGTCGGGTGTATGGATGTGGTTGAGGGAGGAGGGCTGGCTGCTGGTGCTGGTGTGATCCGATCGAGATTGAGGAGGGAGGCTGGAGGCTTTAGGATTTAAGTTAGGCAGGCAGGGAGGGAATTGAATTTAGAAAATAATTTATTTGATTCCCTGCAGCTTTGTCTGCTGAAGGGAATAGCAGTTTATTCTTTATTTCTTCTCTGGTGGTTTGTGAGGATTTTTTTCTGATATTGGATAAAGGGGGAGGTTCAACTGGGAGTGGGAGGTGTGGATTTATTTTAAAAATATATTATATACTACCATTTATTTTCTATTTTCCCAACTTCAATTTGCTTGCACACACACACATTTGGGGTGCAAGCCAAGAACAGAACCTATTCCTAAGTGATATCCTAACTGCCCACTCGCCCGTCCGCCCGCGCCGCCACCTGCCTGCGGCCTGCGCTGCCGCCCACCCACTTGCCCGCCCCCCAGCCCCGCCCGCCACCTAGGGCGCAAAAACACCTAGCGCTGCCCCTGATTGTGGGACGCCCTATGCTCTGGGAAGTCTAATCATGCTAAATCACGGTGGAAACGACAAACGACAAACAGAAACGACAAATTTTTGAAAATTTTTGTGGCAAACGGAAACGGCCTGAAACGGACCCGTTCTGACAAGCAAAAACTCGAAACATCATTTTTTCTGGTCATGCCCATGTCTACTAATGACTCATTCAGTTTGGCTGCTTATCTTTATGTAGATAGCACAAAGTGAGAGGTTTTCCTCCACTTCTGTGGAAATCTGAGTCTGCAGGAAGGGTTTTAGTGGAAAAATAATGCCATGCAGGAGCTAATCTAGGTAACAAGGGAGATGTTTTGAGAAAACACTAACGCCTGGTCTGTATTTCCCCCAAGGTCAGGGCACCAGTCTTTAACGAAACGTTGGGCGTCCATGAGGCAGCTCTACTCAAGGAGAAAGCAACCCTTGTGAGCTTCATCTATCCAGCCCAGAACCCAGATCTATTGGAGAAGCTGGCGCAACGGAAAGCGACGGTCTTAGCCATGGACCAGGTGCCCCGCGTCACCATTGCCCAAGGATACGATGCCTTAAGTTCAATGGCCAACATTGCCGGGTTAGAATGCACCACATCCGTTCCAACCTGCCATGATGATTTTTTTTTTTGCATGGGCTATGTTATGTGTACAGGGGCATGGAGTCTCAGTGGGCTAGAGTGCTAAACCGTCAGCTGCAAAGTTGGCAGCTCGGCAGTTCGAAACCCGGGTGCCCCGCAGAAGAGTGAGCTCCCGCTGTTAACCTCAACTCCTGCCAACATAGCAGTTCAAAAGCATGTAAATGCAAGTAGATAAAATAGGTACGGCCATAAAAAATGGGAAAGCAAAACAGTGTTTCCTTGCAGCCATGCCAGCCACACGGCCATGGACTTGGACAACACTGGCTCTTCGGCTTGAATACAGAGATGAGCACTTCCCGTAGAGACGGACACAACTTGTACACGTGTGTGGGGGAACCTATGTTATATGTACTGGTGCTTGTTCCTCTTGCTTGTTTGATTTGGTGGTATTGGAAGTGGATGTTACAAAACAGTGGTTCTTGTAAAAGAGCAGAGGGGGTTCATGGAGTGGAATTGTGTGTGTGTGTGTGTGTGTGTGTGTGTGTGTGTGTGTGTGTGTGTGTGTGTGTGTGTGTGTGTGTGTGTGTGTGTGTGTGTGTGTGTGTGTGTGTGTGTGTGTGTGTGAAGGCCTCACCCTAAAATTTCAGCAGGATAGCTCCCCTCTCCCAGATGAGCCACCCATGGTTCTCTATGTCTCCTGATGCAGGTGTAGGGAAGGAGCAAGGTGGTTAAGAAGCACATGTAAAATGTCTGTGAAGGTTCTCAGTCATCCTGCTGAGGTTATTTGGAAGTTGAGTCATGGCAACTGGACTTCTTTTCTCGTGAGATCAAAACATTTCTCTACTCATCCAATCAACTTTGTCAGTCTGAGGAAAGTTAGTGTCAAGGCCTCCAATTTATACTTCACCTGGTTAGATTGTGCATTTAAGAAGCCTTTTAGGTCATTGTCCACCTAACGAGCCTATGCAGACCAGGGTTTAAAATTAGTTTTGCAAATAAGCAATCATAAATAGTAGCAAAACAAAATAAAGCCCCAAAGGCAATGGTGCATCACTGCCATTATTTCTTTCCAACAATCCCCCTCACCCCAACAAAGATGTGGCCTGGTGGTGCAGTGTAGATGGGATTCCTGGTTCATCTAGGTGTCTTTTGAGATGAACTGTTCTCCTTTGGGGTGGAACCTCTGCCTGTCTGGGCAAACCCTGACCCAATGTCCTGCACACAGACCATTCTTGTTCAAGGAGGCAAGGGCCTCCTTTGGATCCAGAAAGGGCAAGCGTTCCTTGGTGCCTCGGCCGGCTGGATTCCAGTTGGGATGAAACGATTTATAGCCTAAACCATTTCAAGATGCAGCTTGTATATATAATCAGTATAGTCTTTAAACCAGTCAGTTAGGTTTGGAATGGGGGGCAAAGTGGAGGAGGGGAAAACACCTCATCTTAAATGGCTTTGAAATGGCTTCCAAATGTGATTTGGTTCAAAATGCATTTACTCCCAAAAGGCAAAGTCTGCCCCAAAGATTCCAACTTGTGGCAGAATCCAGGCACTGAAAACCTCTCAACTGGAGGCACCCCCCTTCTCCAGCTAAACTCAGTGGGACTCTTGAGCAAGCACGATTAAATAAGATTGGGCCAGTAGGAGTCCATTCGGAAACACTGGTAGGTGTTTAGAACAGCTGTTTTCCCAGATGACAATTCTGAAAGCTGTTGCCCAAGAAAGGGTCTTTTCTATGCTCTGGAGTGAAATCGGATCTGGGAAGAATTTTAGATCCGCTGTCAATGAAAAAGGCTGTGTTCTTCCAGAACTTCTTTTCCTTGTCTCCTCTTAAAGCCCACCAACCTCTGAAAGTTGAGATGGTTGTGTGCTGCCCTCTTTGATCCAGACTGTTTGTTTTCCAGGGTTGTTAGAAGATGGATTAAGTGTCAGGGACGTATTCTGGACCTGCTTCCATGGAGAATTTCTCCTGAGGAAACAGCTCCTGGACTTGCTTCAGTACCAAATTCTAGTTTAATACAAGAGAGTCTTTTGGGAAATCAACGGCTGTTATTTTCCTCTTAACAATACATAATCAGGTGCCATCATAAGAACATAAGAACAGCCTTGCTGGAACAGGCCACAGCCCACCCAGTCCAGCATTCTGTCTCCCACAGCGGCTCACCATTGGCTTCAGGGTACAGTATTCCCAAGCAGATGTCAATTTGCCTGTTTATGATCCCCTCCAAATGGCATGGAGAGATATCCCTGCCTCTCTCTCCAACCCGGAGCTCCATTCAATCCAGGCTCATGGTGAACGTTCTCAGGGGTTTTCCAGGTACTCAGAAGTGGTTTTCCGTGCTCTTCTTCCTGGAATTGTGCAGCTTGCCCAAGGCCACCCAGGCCGGTCCTTCTGGGATGCAGTGTGGGGAATCCAGCTCGCAACCTATGGCCCGGCAACCAGAGACCTAAACCATTGAGCTATCCCTGTAGCTGATAAAAGGGGATGATGTTTGTACCTTAGGTGGGTCACAGCCCCCTAACTGTGACCCTCAGCTTGCGTAGGATGGAGCCGAGACAATTAAAGTGGTTTCAGATTGCTCTAGCTGGATAGTGCCATCAGGACTAGGAGCTTAGAATCCTGCTTTGAAGGAGCACAAGCCCGAGGATGCCCCCACCCCCAGCCTGTGTAGACCAAGAGAGTCGTGGTTTTTATAAAAAGCATAGCTCCTAGGTTCTGGTGTAAATCCAACCCCTGTTCCTGAGTCTTCTTCATTGGTTGCTTATGTTTGGCCTGGAATGGTAGGATGACTCTTTGGCCGTTGAAAGGATGAGCGCGAAGGCTAAACCGTTGCCTCCAAAGCCCTCGTCTTCCCAGCCAAAGGAACTGGGCAAAAATAAAACTTGAAGCTGTGGGAGGGTCCGGGGTGAGATGGGGAGCACTCCCCATCCCACCCCCAATTGGGAGACACTTCTTATTCCCATCCCAGGGGCTTGTCCTTCCTTCACCCTACGCCCTACCTCATCCATGCTGCCTCCCCTGCCTCTTCCAGAAATACCCTGCAATTCAGCGCTTGAAAGAGGGTCACAAGCACTGAGATAAATTGTTATGACAGCTGAATGTATTTTTTTCCATTTAGGCAATTTGTTTGCTGGAGCATCTCTAGAGCTGTTGCTTCTTGGCCAGGCTGGCTCATTAATCCTCCCTTGATTGCTCTTAGTGTGTTTGTTACATCTTTTTTGGTCATTTTCACCCTTGCAACAATGCCTGCTGATGAGCCAAGAAATACATTTGGTCTTTCTTTCTTTCTTTCTTTCTTTCTTTCTTTCTTTCTTTCTTTCTTTCTTTCTTTCTTTCTTTCTTTCTTTCTTTCCTTCCTGCCTTCCTTTTTCCTCTCTCTAGGTACAAGGCAGTGGTCCTGGCAGCCAACCATTTTGGAAGGTTTTTTACCGGGCAAATTACAGCAGCAGGGAAGGTTCCTCCAGCAAAGGTAAGTCTCTGGACAGGAATGAATGTTTGCAGGCAAAGCTGTGATGGTAGAGTCAAAACATGACCGCACTTGAACATCTTAAAATGGAAAACAAAACACAGGACAAACAGAAGGAAATATGCCAGTTGCCCTCCCTGCTCCTGTTTCTGCTTTGGTTGCTGCACCATAAAAACATATAAAGAACTGAGATGGATCAGGCCATAAGAATATAAGAACCTAAGAAGAGCCATGCTGGATCAGGCCAAAGGCCCATCTGGTCCAGCTTCCTGTATCTCACAGTGGCCCCACCAAATGCATCCAGGAGTGCACAAGACTAGATCTCTGTCTCCTGATACCACTGCCCTGCATCTGGCCTTGAAGTACCCTGTTTTTAAGCCTGGAGATGACACATCTCCATCATGGTTTGTAACCTGGGATGGACTTTTCCTCCAGGAATCTGTCCAATCCCCTTTTGAAGTCATCCAGGCCAGATGCCGTCACCACATCCTATGGCAGGAATGCCCCTAACTAGGCCATTCTTTATTTAAGAACCAGCTGCCCTAGTGGGGAGCCCCCAGGCCATAACACCCTCATGGAGAGGTAAGAATGCCTGGGTGAGGAGATGAGTTGTGTGAGACTCATTGTTGAGTTGGACTGAAACCACACCAGTGACTCAACTCAGATTTGACACTCTCCCCCGCCCCACCCCAAGGACTTGGCTTCAATTCACAAGTTGGAACCCACCCACCCCATCCCTTCTTTTTCTTGGAGAGGGGGGATCTTGTTTTGAATAGGAACTCCGACTTGAGTCTTGGGAGTCGGGACTTGGCGCCAAAGCTTCGGACTCAGATTTGGGACTCAGGTTTGCCAACACCCCATGCAGAATACTAGAGGGGCCATTAAGATAGCATCCAATGTATGGCAACTCTAATAGGGTTTTCAAGATGTCAAAGGGTTGGTTTTTCCTTCCTCGTCCTCTGGATAGTTTCTCTGCTTCAGTTGGGATTTGAACCCAGGTCTTCTGCATCCTTCTCTTACCTTCTGTCTGCTATGCTATGCCTGGGTGCTGGTAGAATAACAATGCTCTTTCTCCACTGGTTTGACACATCCCCTTTTAAGGTCATCCCTACATCCAATGGTAGCAGATTCTGCATGTTCTTTAGACCGCAAAGAAATACTTCCTGCTGTTTCTTCTGTCTCCTTTACTGTGGTCCAGGCGTCTCAATTTTATGAGAGTAGTGCTGTTGTGGATTCCCATTTCTTCACACCATGAAGAATTTTATTAGGGGAAATGTGTGAAGTGTGTGTTCAGTTCACATGATTTTCATTTCCCAAATGTGAACACAGACTAGAATGCAACCAGGCCTCAACGTTTGTCCAGCTCTAAAGTCTGTGTGGTGCTGTTTAAATCACAAGGGGGGCACTAGAAGTGTACACATTTTTTTAATGCATGCAATTTGAAAAACACTCATGTAAACATATATGAATCTTCATTTGGACCAGATCAAAGCAAAGCAAATGGTCTTGCTTCTATACTGTCCCATAGGCCTTAAATTTATTTATTTATTTATTTATTTATTTATTTATTTATTTATTTATTTATTTATTTATTTATTTATTTATTTATGAATTTATATACTGCCCATCTTCCGGAGGACCTCTGGGCAGTTTACAACATTAAAAGCAAGCAAAAGATAACAACAATGAAACAAAAACTAATAATAATAATAATAATAATAATAATAATAATAATAATAATAATAATAATAATAATGATGATGATGATGATGATGATGATGATGATGATGATGATAATAATAATAATAATAATAATAATAATAATAATAATAATAATAATAATAATAATGATGATGATGATGATGATGATGATGATAATAATAATAATAATAATAATAATAATAATAATAATAATAATAATAATAATAATAATAATAATCTCTCTTTGGGTGGTTTATAATTTGATTATACAGGCCACACATTGCCCCCTTACCCCAGGGAGTTGGATACTCAGTTTACCAATCTCGAAAGGATGGAAGGCTGAGTCTACCTTGAGCTGGCTATTGGAGTTCATTGGGATAGAATCCAGGTTGTAAGCAGAGTCTTGACTGCCATACTGCAGTGTGACCGCTCTTCCATGAGGCTCCTGTCATTGACCCTTGAACTGGACAGGGGACAGAATGACCTGAACCAGGGAAGAGGGGGCCCTGAACAAAATCAGGCTTCACAGATTTACCAAGTGATATAAAAGAGGTCAAAAAATGTTGAAATTTTCTTGAGCTACAATCACCCAAATCCCCCCCTCAAGCTTACCTGTGCATTATCCTGTACATGCCTACACTCTCCCCCTTTGTTGTTTTTCTAACACCTCCCCCTAAAAGCCCCAATGTTTTTGCTAACTCTTTATAAGAAACAGCACCTATAAGGCCTGGGTCTGTTGGTCACTCTTTTCTGCACCTTTTCCAGTGAAATAATGTCTGCCCAGAATGGCACCACATGATCTTCAATAAAATGATCTCTTCCTGACCAGGATGAACCATGGCAGGGAAAGAAAGAAAAAAGAGGGAAATTTGACAGGAGAGTCAATATTCTGTTTATTCCCAGATAATCTGAAAGAAAAAAACGGACTGCGTCCTTGTTTTTATCCATCTGCTCACTTGAGATGGAAGCAGGCCATAGCTTTAAAACAGCTATTGCATGAGGTTAGCAATTCACCAGCTCCACCTGCCCACCCACCCCTTTTCTTAATTGAGGTCATTATCCCTTGTGAGAGGCCTGGTCCTGTAAAAAGCAAGCCAGTTCGCACAGTGTTCCGGAACTGAAGCTCCACAAAAAGAGATTCCATTTGAACATTAGGAAGAACTTCATGACAGTTATTGCTGTCCAGCAGTGGAATATGCTGACACAAAGGAGGGTGGTGGAGTCTCCTTCTTTGGAGGTTTTTAAGCAGAGGCCGGTTGACCATTTGTTGGAAATACTGTGATGGGGGTTTCTGCATGGCAGGGGGTTGGACTGGATGGCCCTTGAGGTCTTCTCCAACTCTAGGATTCTGTGATTCTGTGATTCTGTTTTCCCTTCCAGATGCTAATCATCGGTGGTGGAGTCGCTGGCTTAGCAGCGGCTGGAGCAGCAAAATCGATGGGTGCTGTTGTGAGGGGGTTTGACACCAGGTACAGAAGCGCAAATCTCCATCCTCAGCTGCTTCACCTCTGATGAAAAAGAGGATCATAACTCTATTGAACGGAACCGAGCAGTAGTTACAGTGTGGGCCAGCAAGGCTTAATGGGTCTCAGGACATAACCAAAATGGTTGGAAAGTGCTTGGCTTATGCATTTTTCAAGGTGAAAGAGACAACTCTGAGAACAGACAAGCAACGTTGGACCAGATGCTGCTTTCACTTTTGCACATGAATGGACTGAAAATCTCTGTACACATTCTTAATGTTGCCAGAGGTCACTGGCTCAATAGGAAGGTCTCTGTGTACTGGACCTCCTTTTCCTCTTAGCCTTTGCCTGCCCTACCTCTAGGTCATCACAAGGGCCCACCCTGTACAACACCCCTTGGAATTTTCAATTCTCAGGAACCAGGGGTGCTGTTTGCTTGACCCCATTATGTTTCCCACTCTAAGCCCATCACTGTCTTGGGGCATTTATACACGACCCCTAAGCTCCGCCGCAAATGGCTGCAAGGTCCGGACCTTAAAAATGTTTACCCACCAGCTCAGGACTTTGCAGACAATTAAGTGCAACCCCGCCCACTTTAGCGCGACAAAACAGCAGTTTTCTTGTACCTGCTTTTTGAATGTGACAAATATCTGATCCGGTGTAAGGACAGTGAGTGCGGGGCTCTCCTGGCTTCTGTTTGTTCTTTTTTTACACCCCGCCCCTTTAAGAAATCTGTATGCTGCCGGGAACAAAACGGAGGTAAACCGGCATTCTTTTCTTTCTTTTTTCTCCCTCCCTCAGGCAGCCAGCAACCAGGAAGTGCGGAGGGGGTGGGGACAGAGGAAGAGCGAGGAACCCCTAAGATCTCTGGTCCGAATTTAAGTGGCCAGCAGATCTTAGGGGTCGTGTAAAAAGGCCCTTAGATCACATTGGTTCTTGGTTGGTTGTTTGGTTGACTGACTGACTTGGCTGACTGAGTGACGGCATGGCACGTTTATGTCACCTTTCTCCTTTCAAAGGGATTCAAGGCAGCTCACAGAGCCTTAAGAGAAACAGGAAGGAAAACGAGATTAAGCAGTGTTAAAAAGTTGCTAAATTTGACTGTTGCAACCGTGTGCAGCAAAGAGGGTGGGCATTCCTGCAGGAGATAAACGGTGTCCTGATATATATCTGGTTCAGCAATGCCTTTGTCATTGTTTTTCAACTTCACTTTTAGGCCAGCAGCTTTGGAGCAGTTCAAATCCTTTGGGGCCGAACCCTTAGAAGTCGACGTGGCCGAAACGGGAGAAGGAGTTGGCGGTTATGCGAAAGAGATGTCCAAGGAATTTATTGAGGCAGAAATGGCCCTCTTTGCCAAACAGTGTAAAGAGGTGGATATTATTATTACCACGGCCCTAATTCCAGGTACTGTACAACATTATTGCAATTCTAGATGATTTTGACAGAGAGGTTTGTTCCAGAAAGTCCAGGGAATGAGATTTGTCAAATTCAGTTTCAGTAGTGTTATGAATCCAGTCTAGGTTTTACTCCAAAAGTTACCAGAGTTATCTGAACCTATTTGGGGTGGGTGGGGAAGGGATCAGCACCACGGAGAGCTCCTGTGAAATGCTGCGTGAAACCTGGCATGGCTTCGCAGCACCTCTGGACTGGGCTCACCAGAGCTGGCCTCTCAATAGGCAGAAGGAGGTGGCTGCTTCGGGACCAGTGGTGAAAAGTTATATTTCATTGGCTGCCATTTTTTTCCTGCTATGAATGGGGAGGTATGCTCAGGAGATGCTGTGGCCTAGATTTGGGGTGATGTGCCTCTTGATGGGTGGTGAGGAAGGGGCACCATTTGTGATTCCAGCTCAGTCAAGCAAAAAGTCTTGGACTAGACCTGCTGTACTGTCTATTAGGAAAAGTGGCACCAAACGGAGGATAGAAATCCCCATATTTTTGTTTTGTTTGTGCAAACCTCAACAGGGAAAAAAGCTCCGATCCTCATCACCAAGAATATGGTGGAAACCATGAAGGACGGCTCCGTCATTGTCGACCTGGCTGCTGAAGCTGGAGGCAACGTGGAGACAACCCGGCCTGGAGAACTTCATGCGCACAAGGTTTGTACAGGGCTCACAGTTGCAGACCCCAACGTATGGCTCAGTTAGGGGAGTTTGTTTGCTTCTTGGACTTCTTTTGGTCCTTTTGAAAACATAAGCTCAATTGAACTACAAAAGCAACCGAGGAGACGCTGTGGGACTACTGGTCTGCCATGGTGTGTACCACCAAACCAGGATCAGATGCCACCTTGACCCTAACTTAGGAGATGAAGTTCTGGCAACGCCTTTGTGTTCTGCTTTAGTGCAATGCCATGTTTAGAAGGACCCCAGAAAAAGGATCACGCTAGTACTTGGCATCACAGACAAAGGACTATTCACCTAAGTCCCATGCTGGTCTGTTTCTCATAACTAAACGACAAAGGATTCCCTCCCTGAATTGTAAGGCAAAAGCTACAAATTAATGCTGCAAAATCAGGCCTGTCAATGAAGAAATTTCAACCAAATAGCGTCAGAGCTTGTCTAAAGTAATAATAGTAACAGTGTCTTGGCTTGGGCATGGATTTTTAAAAAATAACAACACCTAGGCATCTGGAAGTTGAGTCCTGTCAATTGGCCTTCTTTTCTTGAGAGATTGAAACATTTCGCTGCTCATCCAAACAGCTTTGTCAGTTTGAGTCTCTGCCACACTCTCCAGTGCTCAACCACCACCATCCAACCTCACCAGCCAGGTGAGAAGTGCTCTGATATCTCCCAGCAGCTCAGATTGATGAAGCTGTTTGGATGAGCAGTGAAACGTTTCAATCTCTCAAGGAAAAGAAGTCCAGTTGCCATGACTCAACTTCCAGATAAACTCACCTGGATGACTGAGAATCTTCACAGACAACACCTAGGCATGTCCAGCTAGCATGTCTTAGGTGGTAGGATAATAAAGCTAAGGCCATTTTCCTCTTCTTTCTTAGCCATGCAGCCAGAAACAGCAGTATAATCCAAATACATCCCTTGTTTTTAATGTTTTATGGTCCCTGTGTTTTTTTTTAACGAGTGTGGCTGCTGCACATTTTCTAACATAAATAGCTCCACAACAGGCCTTCAGCATTAAGTTTAGGAGTTTTGCAACACTCAGCAGTGTGAGGGAAATTGGCAATGCTGTGCCATGGATTTCCCTGTTTTCCCCACTACCCTAAGTTCTGTTTCTGGCCCCAAACTGGAAGTCTGATCTGTGGAAAAGTTCAGCAGGACTCAAAAGGTTGAATGCACTTGGGTGTTTCCCCCCCAACACTTGAGTTGACCAGCAAAGGTGTTGTCTATCCCTGGTTTTGGATGCCGCACACTGACCACACAGCTGTGTTCTTTAAAAAAAAAGGGGGGGGGAGAGAAAAAGGAGACACGAGAATGTTCTTTCAGAGGTCTGTTTATTTTATCCCTTCCACCCCCAGGGTGTGGTGCACATTGGTTACACAGACTTGCCAAGCCGAATGGCAACCCAGGCCAGTAGCCTTTATTCAAACAACATCCTGAAGTTATTAAAAGCGATTTCTCCGAGCAAAGAGTATTTCCACTTTGAGCCAAAGGACGAGTTTGACTACGGGACGATCGATCACGTCATTCGAGGGACGGTGGTCATGAAGGTGAGCCGGCCCGTCCTCTGTAAGCAGCCCGATTAGCAGTTTCACACGTAGGTGGGCCAAACAATGTGTTCAGGATAAGGGCATTTTAGGAGCGGGTCTCCGCTGGTTGTTCGTAAAAGGCTTGATTCAAGCTTTGGAGCCAGCACGAAAAGACACATTTTAGTTGCAGCCGAGCAAATTCCAAGGTGGGATTTTGTTTCATGGCATGATACGGTGTGGTAAGATATGCTCTGGCCTGGTCATTTAATTTTGTTTTGTGTTACTGGAGCGTCTCTCCCTCATGTTATCTGCCCAACGTACCAGAAGCTCCCAGGAAATGCTACTTTAGGGTTCCACTCCAAGAGAGTCCCCTAAGCCACCCACAAGGAATCACACTTTTTGAGCAGTGGGTGAATGCCTGCACTGCAGCTAAAACAGTGCTCACAACCTGGGGTTTAATCCCAGGTAGCTGGCTCATGGTTGACTCAGCCTTCCATCCTTCCGATGTTGGTAAAATGAGTACCCAGGTTGCTGGGGGGCGGGGGGGGGCGCAATGTGTAGCCTGCATACTGTAATTAAAACTGTAAACTGCCCAGAGACTACTTGAAGTGGTATGGGGCGGTATATAAGCAGAACATTTTGCTTTAGTTGTGGCACCAACTTGATAGAACCAGGTCCTGCTGGAACTGGGCATGCCTCCCCCACTAACGTTCTGAGGATACCTTAACTACTTCTCTTCAGCGAAGCCTTTCCCACCGACCAGAAAAGTGTGAGAAAAGCAAGAGTATGCTTCTGATCCCATATCAGCTTCTCCTAGTACCAGGGGTGTTGTCTCTACACCTCAGTATACAAGATGGTGTCCTGTGATGAGGAAGCAGAGGCGTAGCTAGGGTTTTCAGTGCCCAGGAACAAAGTCAGTTTTCGTGTCCCCCAAAGGGAGATAGAGGGGTTAAGGTGCCACGTAGAAGGCTGCGGTGGTGGCCAGGGAGCCCCCAACACACCTTGAGCAGGGAGCTGTTTGGCACCTAATTTGGTGTCCCCAGATGCTGTGCCTCCATAGCTATGCCACTGTGAGAAAGACACAGGTTCCCCTGTGTTACCTTCAGAATCCAGCCTGATGAGAACTCTTTGACTGCTCTAGGAAGGAAAACAATTATTTCCGGCTCCTCTACCAAAAACCTTGCCCCCTTCTGCTCCGGCGAAGCAAAAATCGGTCCAGGAACTCGAAGCAGAGAAAAAAGCAGCCATTTCCCCATTCAGAAGGACAATGACCTCTGCTGGAGTTTATACAGCAGGTATTCCAGATATTGGGTTGATCTTGGTTTGGAAAAGGGTAACCTGCTTTCTTGTAAAATTCTAAGCAGAATGCATCAGAATAGACCAAAGGCTAGCAGAAAATTGTACAGTGCAATGCAATGCATTAAAGAATAAATTAATTAGGAATTCTTTATAATTTGTTTTGATCGAAGCAGTTACCTCAAAAATCAGGCGAATACAAACCAATGAGCTTATTGGCTACCTACCTGAAGAGCTTGTTCTAGCAATTTACAAAAGGTGGTATACCAGGTTAAAAATGTGCTAAAATGTGTTTTTACCTCACAGCTTAAGAATGGAAAGAATTGTCCCCAAATTCACTAGTCTTGTCAATTTAAGATGCCTCTCCATGATGAGACACTTATATAATATTGCAGACTCTCTGCACAATTACTTGCCTCCAGCGTGAGAGTGAGACAAGGAGTACTGTCTTCTCTTTGTCTTGGCTGATTTAGATACTACGGCATAAACCTTTTTTGCCAAGCAAATAAAGAGGTTAAAGGGAGACCAGTGCCTTTTTCCCTCATTTTTCTCATTGTTCTGCCTTTCTCCGACTTGCCCAAAGAAAATATGTAATGTCTCAGAGACTTTAGAACATAAGAACATAAGAACATAAGAAGAGCCATGCTGGATCAGGCCAAAGGCCCATCTAGTCTTTAGGCAACCTCAAAAAGGCCTTTATTCAATGGCATTTCTAAGTTCGGATGCCAAAGCATACTGGAACAGATGACCTGGCACAATGGATCCTATTGTGCAAGTCAATCTTTCTCACAAAGCAACTGGCACCACAAGTTATGCCCACAACCTCCCATCTCGGGAGTCTGTTTTTGCTCTCATTCAAAAATTCATTGAAACAGCAGAGGGCTTGTCTAGGTTGGGCTTATCTGAAATGGGGGAAAGGGGGTTTGCTTGGTTCTCCTGAGATTATTTTCTTTTCTTTTGATTTTTTGTGCAGGCCTCACAAGTGTCCTGGGATTGGGCCTCGCTTCACCAAATGCAGCATTCACACAGATGGTGACCACCTTCGGTCTCGCAGGAATAGTTGGCTACCACACGGTCTGGGGTGTCACCCCCGCACTTCACTCCCCTTTGATGTCTGTAACGAATGCCATTTCAGGTAATTCTAGGCTCATGAGCTCTTCCTTTTGCTCCATGGTTGCTGTTGTGGTTCCTGCGACAGAGGCTTGCACACAGAGATGGAGAGACGGAGAGAGCGAGAGAGTGCCAGAATCCACTTGTTTGGATACAAGTCAAGATTACAGATATTCTTTGATTGAAGGACAAACTCCATGAACTCTCTACTGAACATGACTGGAACATTGTGTGGCTTTTTCTTCAAAGGGGTTCCAGGTTCTAGATTTAAGTTATGGCCAATGTGCAAATGCCAGTGGTTCAGGATGATGGGATCTCTAGTTAAACAGCATATGACAGCAATCAGAAACAATGATACCATTTCATGCTGGGCATTGTATGAGCTAGCGATGTCTTGCAACCAGGATAGGAGGGCTACCCCCCCACACACACACACAACTTTTGCAGCAAGGCACCCCCAAATATGTGACCCACTAACTGGGTATACCTTTCCTGTGCAATGTAGGAGTGGATGTCTCCCTAGTTAGTTGGATTAGGCTTGTATGTATCAATGCATCATGAACCAGACAGGCTTAGAAGCCCTCTGCCTGATGATGAAATGAGGTGCCCCCACCCCACCCACCCCATGGCTGGCCATGAGCTAACTCTTTTTTAGCAACCAGGCGCCAGAGCTATGAACCTTGACATGATTCTGTGTTAATCACATGGCAACCTCTGGGTGTTGATTTTTCTTTAAAAACCAGCACAGGGCAAATCCTGCCGAACAGTAAAACTAAAACAATACAGGCCACGTGATGAGTTGCAGTGTGGTAGGCTCCCCTGTCCTTTAGCAGCGGCAGGGGGGGGGGAGCTTCTTTCCCGTTCTCCTCTGCTTGCTTAAGAGGATGAGCTGAGCGCAGTTGGCAGTGGGAGCAATCAATGGGATTCAGCCACAACAGGAAACATCTGTTGTATCATACAACGATTTTGCTAATTGCACATTCCTTCATTATGTTATAAAGCCTAAACCTATTTTGTTTTTCCTTTAGGGCTGACAGCCGTGGGCGGTTTGGTGTTGATGGGGGGATCGTACCTTCCTTCTAGCACTCCACAAACATTAGCTTTACTGGCTGCTTTTGTTTCATCCGTCAATATTGCAGGTACAAATTAACTCTTGCTGCATCGGAATCCCTGCTCGGTTTAATCATTTGGAACCTGGTCTTGAACCAATGTCTTGGAAGCACCCTACATTTTCTTTCTTTCTTTCTTTCTTTCTTTCTTTCTTTCTTTCTTTCTTTCTTTCTTTCTTTCTTTCTTTCTTTCTTTCAAATAGTTTTCAAATAGTTGGAAAGCTTGTAAAGTTTTCCCCGCACCAAAGCCTTTAAGATCTGCTGTGTTTTTCTGCCATTAGATGGTCATTCCTCTTGTGGGAAAAGGCATGGCATAAATTAGTTAATAACCTAATTAAACAATAGACGAATAAACAGAGGTTCTATGCAAGAGTTCCTCACTGTGGTTGACACTTTGGAAAGATATTCTTTAGGTTTTTGCACCATGAAGAATGCTAACATAATGGAAAAATAAGGACAGCCACCACCACCTCAGTGATCTGTGAGAATTCAAACTAGTATAAAACCCAAATACTCAATTCCAACAAGCTAAAAGCAAGAAAAATGGCAAGAGCTTAAGGCAAATATGTCTGCCAAAGAGATGATTGTGTGGATGCCAACTGAGCCTTTCTTGAGGAAGAATTTTGTATCCATTGGTAAAAATGCAAAACACGACAATTGGAGCGTGTTTTTATTTTAATAAAAATATAAGTAAGAGGAAGATTAAGTTGGGTTGGGGGCTCCAACATTTGGTATTCTGAGACTTGTTTTATAAGATTGCAGTGGGTTCACAGCAGAAATGTGGGTGCTGCCAGAAAAGCTGGTTAGTTTGATCCAGAAACCTGAAACCTGACAACTTGTGAAATACCCAGCACACAAATTCTTGTGATTGTTGCAAGTGCAACACCATCTGAGGCCTGTTGGGATGTTAAGACGCCCTGCCTGGCCTTATTCCCATTCTGTGGTTCAGAGGAGTTAATGACATAAGAACATAAGAAGAGCCATGCTGGACCAGGCCAAGGGCCCATCTAGTCCAGCTTCCTGTATCTCACAGCGACCCCACCAAATGCCTCTGGGAGTGCATGAGACTAGATCTCTGTCTCCTGATCCCACTTCACTGTATCTGGCCCTTGAAGTATCCTGGCTTTAAGCCTGGAGGTGACACATCCCCTTCATGGTTTGTCACCTGGGATGGACTTTTCCTCCAGGAATCTGCCCAATCCCCTTCTGAAGGCATCCAGGCCAGATGCCATCACCACCTCCTGTGGCAGGGAGTTCCACTTGGATGCCCTGTAGTTATTTCAGCGTGTTGTTGTCCTTGCCTCACGCATTGATCCAGCCTTCTCCAGAGTAGGGGTGGACCTTTTTGTTGGATTGTGACTCCTCTCAACTGACCCCAGTACTGTTTTCTCAGAGTGGGGGGTGGGGAGGTGAAACATTTCCAAAACAGGGACATCCTAGGTTTTTTAAAAGAAACACTGCAGCATACACACATCTGTCCCTGGACTTTTGGCATATATATATATAGTTTTTTTTAAAAAAGCCAAAAGGAGACCTCTGGCCACTGTTATTTTGCTATGATCTGGACACAGAGAATTGGGAACATAACCACACCAAAGAGGCTCTCCTTTGTTGTATGAAAGAAGCAGAGGAGAAGACAGAAGAGAAGACAACACCCAAGGTCCACCACCAGCCTCCTGTGGGGGAGGAAATCTGGAAAGATTCCCTCAGAACTGACACCAACAAGCCTCTTCATCCAGCCCTTCAGTTGTTCTGACTGCCCCATTTCCATATTTTTGTAGAAAGGAAATTGCATGTGCCCACCATGTTTTTTATGTGTAACTAAAGATCTTGGGGATTGAGGTAGTCGGGAAATGCTTTCCGGGACATCTCTAGGCATCACAGGTCTCAAATCAGGGACCGTCGGAGGAGCAGGTACCCAACGGCCAATGAATGGGGACCACCCAGGAGCAAGTGCCGGGTGGCGACATGAGCAGTTAGTTCCCCTAATCCTTGTCATTCCAGTGACCTGAGGAACGGAAAGAACCTGGCCGGGTTCTCGATCCTTGCTACCCTGGGCTTGCTGTCTCCCTCTGAGTAACGCTAGCACCACAGATTTTTATCGTCCCTGCTCTCAGATGATCACTTGACTATCTACTCGATCTTGGTAGTTTAGCTCCGGCTCTTATCCAGGTCTTTGGGTTTGGATTGGAGTCCCTTTGCTCCTGATTTGAATAGAACATGGGAAGGCTAATCCACGTCCAAGATAGGTTTCCTTCCAAAATCCAGAGGATGTTGTCACTCAGTGGTGGGAGTTGCTGCTCAGGGTCACTTCCACCTGCTCTTCGTTTATATATTCTGGGTTTGAACTCTAGCACTCCAGGTCGCTACCATGCCTCAGTTCTGGTGCAGATTAAATAGACTTGCCTATATGTCTTCATTCTTGTCCTCAGTGACCATCTCTTGCTGTTTTCTTTCTCCCAACAGGTGGTTTCTTAATTACTCAGCGCATGCTGGACATGTTTAAACGACCAACGGATCCACCTGAGTATAATTATCTATACCTCCTCCCTGGAAGCGTCTTTGTTGGAGGCTACGGTGCATCTCTTCTCACAGGATACAGCATTGAGCAGGTTAGATAGATAGATAGATAGATAGATAGATAGATAGATAGATAGATAGATAGATAGATAGATAGATAGATAGATAGATAGATAGATATGATAAATATTATAAGCCACACATGATGTTTCTGTGCTTTACTTGTCTGTAAGAAATCTGCATGTGTGTTTGTGGATAGTTCATGGTGAGTACTAAGCAAGTGTTCTCTTTTTCTCATGTCCACCCAGTTTTGCAGCTGGCTTTGATTATCCAAACTTCGGGTTCTAGTTAAATTGGAAGAAGGAGGGGGGGGAGGGAGAGAGATCCCACAAGTGACTGTCCCCCCACCCACCCACCAACTCCTCAATTGAGGGTATTTAGATTGACGTTTATGAACAGCCCTTTTGGGTGGCTGGGTGGGATTTCTGCTTCTCAAACAAAACAAACTTGGCAGGGTAATTTGCTTCCCTCCGAAAGGTCAATGCCGAACCTTTGCGATTGGAAATAACACAGCCCGTCATTTCCAAACATAAGGGAAGCACCACATGGTCCGTATAAATGCATTGTCATGGGGAGGTTTCAAAGCGGCCGGGATGCATCCAACGTTAAGGGCAGAATCTGTCCCGGTGATCTCACTGAGCGGGCATCTGCAGCATGTTTTGGAAATGAAGGCTGGAAGCTTTCAAGTTAATATCCCAATGTGGAAGAAAGAGAATAAACCCAGCCAGGACGGGTGGAATGAGGAAAGGTGATCTTGAACTAATCAGTTTTTCATATTTGTTACCTTCCTCTCCTAAAATAAATGGGCCTTAGCCTGTGTAACTAATTCCCTCTCAACCCATCTTTCTGCTGCCTTTCAGAGGCTGGAAAGGGAAGGAGAATTGAAAGTGGGTGACAGGAGAGCCTTATCTGCTGGGTTTCTTATACTGAAGATGATTTGTGTGTTTATTCTGAGGCGAAGGTGCATATTTGCACCCGCAAATGTCTGCTGCAAAATACAGGATCATTTCTGGGTGCCTTTTGTCTAGCAAACACACTCTGCTGCACCCATTTTCTCCAGGCACTCCTGAGGGGCCTGGCTCAACATTTTGACCTCCGTCTATGATACGCATCCTCTATTAAGTGACCACTTTCTTCTCCGCAGATGATGTACCTGGGATCGGGCCTTTGCTGCGTGGGCGCATTGGCAGGGTTGTCCAGTCAGAGTACCTCTCGACTGGGCAATGCCCTCGGGATGATCGGGGTTGCCGGTGGCATAGCAGCCACCTTGGGGGCTCTGAAACCATCCCCAGAAGTGCTGGCTCAGATGTCGACAGCCATGGCCATGGGAGGCACCATCGGTAAGCTCAGATTTGTTCTCCTTTGCCTGGTTCTTTCAAAGGCTCTCCCGGAGAAATTTGGCAAGCCTGTCAAAGCTCGGCGGGACGCTACAACACAAAGTGGGTCCTAAAAGATTTGGGACACCAGAACACAAAGTGAATCCTAAAGCCCCTCGCAGCCATGTCCAATGTTCGGCCCTCCTGATGTTTTGGACCACAACTCCCAGAATTCTAAGCTTAGATTGCCAATGACAAAGGACTGTGGGAGTTGCAGTCCAAAACATCTGGAGAGCCCAAGTTTGGACATGCCTGCACATCCTTCTTACCTCCAAGAATGAGACAAAGAGGTTCCCCTGCCTTCCAAGCCTTTGTGATTGGCACAAACTGTCTCTTGTGTCCCGACAAAGCACACCCACATGGAGACCAAACAGAAAGGCTGGATGATGGTTAAGAAAGAGGCAAGTAACCCATCCAGTGCTCCTCCTGATTCATAAGCAAAACAGCTCTTCTCCCACTCGAAGCAAGACATGCAATTCACCAAGTGCACAAATGGCACCACATACGTGAATTGCACAGTTCTGTGCTCAAAAGGCAGTTTTGTAGGGGTTATCTTTCTCACCAGTGTGACAATTTCCCCACTGGGCTCGCAGACAAAAAGAAGAGTGTTGCACTTTTCTTCACCCTCTTGTGCAAGGACAAGACGAGGAAACTTTTTATATTCCTAGGGGACAAAGTATCTGAAAGAAAACTGTAAGGCTGTGGTGGTTCCCTTGTGTGTGCAATTTACAGGCGCAGGAAGATATTGTTTTGCTATGAGCATTGTGTGGAACATACTTGTGAAAGAGTGAGGGGTCCCCATGGAAGAAGGGAGGGAGGGTGTGCTGTCTGGAGAAGAAATTATTCAGTGCCAATCAAGGAAAGGCACACTCGAGCAGAGTCCGGGAACAGCAGGCCCTATGAGGCCATCTCGGCTCCAAGCAGGGCGTTTCTGAAGCCAAAGTCAGTGACCTGAAATCAGAGATGGGCAAACAGCTGAGGCGGGGGTGAATGGGACATAACAAAATCCAGTCCAGGGCCAGTCACATGGAGATGTATACATGGATCCAGGAAACAGGCCTTTGGCTGCCATACAGCAGCGTTAGACAGCTAGTTCTAAGCAGCGAACTGTGGTCCACCAGATGTTGACATGCTGGTGCTGCAGCTGCTGTTGGGGAAAACCCAACCAATGACTCAGATGTGGACCTTCTGCCTTAGGCTTCCTCACATCCCCGAGCATCACATCCTCACAGGAGGTTTCACAGGAGGCCTCCCATCATCACAGGAGGTCTCCTGTGCTTCCTAGTGCTGGGTCTGAGGCACTTCCTAGTGTTTGTGTCCAGCCCACGGCTTATTATATCCCTCTTCATTCCCATGGATTGGGTTGAAGTTCATGATCTCCATTTGAACCAAGTGTTCTTCCGTGGGAGGTGGGACTTCTCACATCTTCATGTTGACAGGATTTCTGAGACTTTATCTCAGTGAGCGGACTCCCAGCTACCCGTCCATGTACAGCAGATGAACAGGTCCTTATTAAATGGCTACTCTGTGTTCTCAACTAGTTGACAAAAATTCAGCATGATGGGCTGTTTCACAAGACAAATCCCCAACTGAGTGTTGTAATCAGGCACCTGTTGGTTCCATTCCCATATATAGTGGATAATCTGTTTCGATCTACTGCTTTAGCAGTATTGCTACTCTTGATAATAATAATGAATGATAATTTATTAGTGCACCTTAAAGCGTCACGTGGGAATTAAGCTACATATTTAACTCCAAAAGGTGGCACTCTTGACTAAGAGGAAAGGATGAAAGAAGATTTGGGAAACAGAAAGCATTCATCCCGAAACCAAGCTTGCTACAGAATTGCTATGAGGAAAAAGTACTCTTTCCATGATCACTGACGCTTAATTACATCTGTTATATTACTTTCTCCAAGTTCTTTTGGGCCGGTCACTGTACTAGGAGCTGACAGGCATATCCATCCCCAATTAACCTGAAAAAAATCAATGTGCAGAATTTGTAATGTTAGAAAATAACTGTGTGATTCATCTCTCAAGGAATAAGAATAGGGATAAACGGGTGAGAACCTGACTTTATACTCATAATATCCATTGATCAGACACAAAGGAACACCATCAGAGCAAAACCCAAGAGGGCCAGGAAGGGACCGATGAGTGCTATAGCTCCTTTGTATTCAAACATGGAGTCTCCAGATGTCCTTGGGCGGCAACTCCCAGAAGCCTTCACCACTAACTGTGGAATCCAAGACCATCTGGGGACACCAAGTTTGAGAACCACTGCTAGCTGATTGTGATCCTTGATTCCAGCAGTGTCTGTTTCCGGAGCTTATGGATCTCACCCAAGGCTGAACTGTGTGCCCGTTGTTACGTGTCATCATCTGAAGGAGAAGTGTGACTGCAAGGAGTCCCTTTCTATGAGGAGACCTTCTCTGCATGCCACTAAGTGGCTTCCAATCCAACCCCTCCCCCTTTTGTTTTGGTGGTGATGGGGAACCACAGCACTTCTCAAGAAGCATACCCTGCTTTCTTCTGCATCTTGGGACCACCGATTTCACCCTTCCAGGGCTAAGCCTCCTCCTTTTGTATCCCTGAGGGTCTGGGGTCCTTTGGAGTGACCTGTCTGTCCATGTTGTCCTGTCTAGAAGGCTCAGGGTCAATGTGGACATAACGCTTTGTGTTGAGGGGTGCGTGTCTCCTCACATGGAGTGATCCTCTGCATGTTGTCCCAGTGCATCGTGTTTCATGATTGGGCGCTGGAAGATAAACTTGGGCTTAACGGGCCAGAAGGGTGGTTAAGGCAAATATCTCTGGCTTAGGAGAGGAAAGGTATTAATCAGAGGAAACACACTTTGCTCTTCGTGCCTAATGTAACCCTCAAGTGTCCATCTTCAGAAGAGGCTACCTCCAGTGAGAGCATGGGATCTGGACAAGGTTATGACGTGAGGCCTCCCAATTTTGCTCCATGTTCCTTATCTCTGGTTGCCTGGCAAGGTTTGTGTGGTGTGTGTTGGTGTGTTGGTTTCCCCTTTGAGAGGAGGAGGAGGCTTAAAACCAGGCTATAATTTCCCATCAAGTTTCTTTTATCTTTTGCACCAAAAAAGGGAAAACAGCTCAGGAAAGTAAACAGCCTTTTGTTATGGAACGGGCCGTTGGCGCTTTTTGAGCGTGGTCTGAAATACCACATAACCTTTCCCTTTCCCCCTTCCTGTTTGTCTTGGATCTCCACCGCTTTGCAGGTCTCACCATTGCGAAACGGATTGAGATCTCCGATCTTCCCCAGCTGGTCGCGGCATTTCACAGCCTTGTGGGTTTGGCCGCGGTCCTGACATGCATTGCAGAGTATATGATCGAATATCCACACCTGGATGTCCACCCATCGGCTGCCGTGCTCAAGACCGTGGCCTATTTGGGAACCTACATTGGTGGGGTGACCTTCAGTGGCTCTTTAGTGGCCTATGGGAAACTGCAAGGTATGTCTCCTTCCCCCACCCCGCGTGCTTTGGGTGCCCAAAAGTTCAGGTTCGTTGCCTTTCCCAAGAATTTGCCAAAGGCTCTTCAAGGCTTTGGAACTTGTGTCCGTGGCGAATTTCCACGAGGCTCGGTGCCAGGCTTAAGAAAAGAAAAACCTTGGGGTTGGGGGAGGGAAACAAACTTATGACTTGGTTCCCCAGACTTCCTGAAGTAGTAAACAACGGCAAATCAAATGCAGTAGAGGAACGAGGTCACAACATGACAAATGGCATTACTTGGACCATGGAGGCTTGAGCAGTGGCAAAGATACTGCATAGTGTAGATGCACCACTGTGTGGTGGAGATGGAAGGATGGAGGGTTGGTTGGGGAGGATATTCCCACCACCACCACCTTTTCAACAAGGAAAGGTGTCAGCCACTTATTGCCTTCCAGAAATTGTTGGACACCGGTTCCCATTATGCTTGGACATTGGTTGTATTGGTTGATGGTCGATGTATAAGGTTGATGGGAGTTCACACTTTCTTAGAACACTTTCCAGAAAAGTGATTTTTTTAAATAAAAAAACATGGCTGGGAAGATTTTAGGGGGCTGGCAATCGGGTCATGAGGAAGGCTTTTCTTTTTTATTTCTGTGTTGTGTGTTATGTTGTTGCCATTGTGACCAACTCTTTGTGACCCCAAGTCCATGGAGTTTTCTTGGCAGGAATACTGGAGTGGCTTGCCAGTTCCTACTCCATTTTTATTTCTAGCCACTGGCAAACCCTAGCCCAAGCAGGAACAAAGCCAAGAGCTGTGGTGACTTATTCCTTTTGATCTGGTTGTCTTCTTAGCTTGTGTGTGTGTGTTGTGTCGTTACAGTCATGACCGACTCTCCGTGACCCCATGTCCATGGAGTTTTCTTGGCAGGAATACTGGAGTGGTTTGCCAGTTCCTACTCCAGGTGCCTACAACACCTGGTATTCCCTGGTGGTCTCCCATCCAAGTACTAACCAGGGCCGACCCTGCTTAGCTTCCGAAATCAGGCGAGATTGGATGGGCTGAGGGCATCTAGGCAGCTTATAGTTTTACAAATATCAAGAAAAGTTCAGCTTCTCTGTTCTTCTTCTACTTCTAGGTTTATTAAACTCCGCCCCACTTCTCCTGCCTGGCCGCCATTACTTGAACGCTGGACTTTTAACAGCCTCATTGGCTGGCATGATTCCTTTTATGCTGGATCCCAGCTACACCACGGGCATGGCTTGCCTCCTGGGTGTTTCAGGACTTTCTTCTGTCATGGTGCGTTGGCTCGTGAGGTCTGACTACATACTGTGGTTCCCTGTCCTCAGTGATGAGACAAATCCCAGGTCAAATGGTGCCAGATGAGGAGAAAGTTTGATTTAAAAAAATAAAAAAAAAAATCACAGGTAGGGCTTTAATGCCCAAGAAAGCATCATACTCCAAACTGGCTTACTGCAAAAATGTTAACACATGCATTCAATACACATAATACATATGTTTAGAGAGCACAGGAGGAAATCTACCTGGCCCATATCGATCATTCTCTCTTCTGTTTATGGTCTCACACACTATTTTCTTATTTTTTTTTTAACATGGGATCCTGCCTCCATCACCCCTACAAAGTAGAAGTGCCTGCTGATACTTCAGAAGGCCTGCCTCTGGTTTTGACCCTGAGATCTCCAGAGACATGAAGATGTTGACCTGAAAAACAATATATAGATAAGGATGGCAACCCTGAATATTAAATACAATCTCTCTTCCACTATGGGGAAACAAAAAAAAACCATTGCTGAGGGCAGATCCAGAGTTGGTAAGGACCAAGTGGAAGAAAAATTGTAGCAGACCACCTGCTAAAATTCAGTAGGTTATGGGTCACCTTAGGGTTCCTCCTGCTGCTCTTGGATTGAAGAGTCCTTCACATGGATGATGCCTTCCAGTGAAGGGTTGGTAGACTTCAAGGGGAGGAGTGGCCTCTCTCAAAAAAGGACATGATGCCCACCTTAATCTCAGGAGCCACAAGATTTCTGTCATTCCCTGATCCATGGATCCCCTTAGACTTGGATCCCAGGTTTCAATTTACCCTGGAGTCTGTGGACTGAGCTGTTGACCTCTGGAATCCAGAATATACATCCAGGTGAACTTTCAGAACCCACTTCCTCAGAGACAGGAGTGGAAAGGCACGGCCAGTATCTCTATACATATCACCTAAGCCGGGTGAGGGGACAGATAAGAGACCAAGTGACTAGGGTTCGTTGACACAGGAATGAATTAACAGTTGGTGTTAGTAGGGTGGTATATATTCTGTGTGGTGTCTGAATCAGCCATGACACTCATGTTGTCTTGTTTTTTCCTCATTTTCGAAATAAAATGGCAGGGAGTTACCCTGACAGCGGCGATTGGTGGTGCTGACATGCCTGTGGTGATCACGGTGTTGAACAGCTATTCCGGGTGGGCCTTATGTGCTGAAGGGTTTCTTCTTGACAACAACCTGATGACCATCGTGGGGGCCCTCATTGGTTCTTCGGGAGCCATCCTGTCTTACATCATGTGTGTGGTAAGCCGAAGGTGCACCTACAATAGAGGTAGCATATACATATTTTAAATATAATCCATGTGACTCTGCATCATTGCTATTGTTTTTATTACCAGTTCAGAATAGGATACAAAGCCCGATTTTCAAACCAAGGGCTGAACTAACCATTCGTAAACATTCCACATGTTCTGAGTGAAGGTGGGCAGAAGCAGTCTCCCTGCCTCTCGGTGAAGGGCCCAAGGGTTTTCAGCTGCCGAACTAACTCCCCACCTTTCTTCTCTCGCACCTGAAACCACTGGGATTTTCCTTAAATCTGTGCTTTGCGGCTGGCCAGGCCATGAACCGATCTTTACCAAATGTCATTTTGGGTGGATACGGTACGACGTCCACCGCAGGAGGAAAACCCATGGAAATAGTCGGAACACACACAGAAGTTGGCATTGATCAAACCATCGACCTGATTAAAGAAGCTAACTCCATCATCATTACCCCTGGTAAGAATGCAACAAATGCTTCCTTAAACTGTTTTCTCATTGGATGGGACTAGAAAGAGCTGTGGGTTGAAATATTCTTTTCCTCAGCAACACAACTCCTCCTTTGGTATTGATTTTGTACAGTGTTACTCCCACTTTATTTCTTTGGTTATTCTGTAAAAGAGAGGTACCTCCAAATGTCTTTCATAATAGAGAGAATGTACTGGAGTGGAGATGTGCGTGTAAGGATTTGGGTGAGGCAGGTAGAAGAATTCTGGAGCTCAGGAAGGAAGGAAGGAAGGAAGGAAGGAAGGAAGGAAGGAAGGAAGGAAGGAAGGAAGGAAGGAAGGAAGGACCAAATGGTGAAGCAAAACCAAAATTCTGGAAGCACTCAATTAATTCTAAATGTTCTTGTTTTAATTTGTTGTGATGATAGAAAAGAGGAGATTCCATTCCAGGCACTTCCTGCTGTAGAAGTAGCTCAGGTGCTGGTGTGAAGTTTGCCCATGTAGTTGGGAATGAAGGGAAGGAAGGAAGGAAGGAAGGAAGGAAGGAAGGAAGGAACCCAGAGGAAAAATCCAGAGGAAAAAGGAGTTTTTAAATCAAAAATTCCACAGTAGAGAAAACTCACTTGGAAAAAGAGGGGGAGCTGGTGGGAAAGGGGTTCAAGTGGGCAAAACCCAGGATATGTATTTTGAGTTGGTCTTTATCAGAAATAAAGCTCTTGGGGGTGTGGGGGTGGGGTGGTGGGGTGGTGGTGGTGGTGGTGGTGGTGGTGGTGGTGGTGGTGGTGGTGGTGGTGTGTGTGTGTGTGTGTGTGTGTGTGTTAAGCAGGGGCTGAAGGGCTGACCTGCCCCTCCTGCTGCTTCCTCCTCTCTGCTGCAGGTTGGGGTCTTTGTGCAGCCAAGGCTCAGTATCCCATTGCGGACATGGTGAAGATGCTGACTGAGCAAGGGAAGAAAGTCAGGCAAGTGTGACCCTCTCCCCCCCACCTCCACTGGAGCAAAGAGGTGACGTTAGCAGCACAGACCTATGGGAAATCGTGAATGGGAGCCTCCGAGGCATGTACAGGGCCAGCCTGACTCCAGCTTCCCCTGTCAGGAGGGGAGTCGACACAGGCCAATCTCTTGTGTGTGCGCGTGTGTGTGTGCTGATTTGGGGGATCTGTTGGTGCAGCGGATCCACTCTGCCTTCTATGATTTGCAAGCAAGAGAGGGGGCAGAGAGGGGCAGCATGTCCAATGAGTGACCCCCAAATCCTGGATGCCACCAGCCCAAGGAGGCGGCCACCTTGCCGCCACCAAGTGAAGGCAAGCTTGGGAGTGTTTCTAACTGCTTCCGGCAGGGGTATGGATTCCACTTGCGCTTTCCGCAGCTTAGGACATGGCATTTCCCCACTGGGAATAACAGTCATGTTTGCATATGGGTTTAGTTGATATTCTGGGATGGGAGAATTTGGAGGGTGGGGCGGGGGGGCAAAAGAAGAAACCTGTTTTAATTTGCAGGCAGCCATTAAAAGGACTTCTCTGCTGGCGGAAGCAGGGATCAGAAATTTTCTGAGGACTGCCCTTCAAACAAATTTTTAAAAAATTAAATTTCCTTATCTTTAACTTTGAGAGTTGTAAAGATTCAGGGCACTTTTACATGACCCCTAAAATCCGAGGCAAAGGGCTCCCAGATGCAGAGCTTAAAATTGTTTTACCACCAGACTTTAAAAAAAATTAAGTATGACCACACTCACCTAAGCGCGCCCCAGTGCATTTTCCAAGTACCTGGTCTCTGAAGGTGAAAAATTTCTGATGCGGATTGCAAAGCAGTGAGTGCCGGGCTCTCCCCGCCTTCTGTTTGTTTTTGTTTTTTTGCCCCCCCCCTTTAAGAGACTGGAATGCTTCCCGGGGCAGCTCCCGATGGCAGAGCAGAGGTGAGCCTGCATTTTTTTCTCCCCCACGATATCTGGTCCGAATTTAAGTTGCAAGCGGATCTTAGGGGTCGTGTAAAAGCGCCCTCAGCTGAAGTACATCACTTTGTAAGTTTAAATAATAATAGTGGGATATAGTGCCTATCAGCTTAATGGGCACCAATCTGGTTATCTTTAGAGCTGCATCCCTGGGAGAAAAGAGCAAGTGAACATTTTTTGGTTTTAATTTAAAAAAAAACCCACAAAAAATTTCAGTCCATAAATAGTTCAGTCCACATGGCTGTTGAAGGCACACGATCTCTCCATCCAGGAACATGATGGCTGCCCGTCCAGATTCTCTCCTCTGCACCCCACTATCATATTGGCAGAACATCCTGTATCTTGCTCCGTGCGCTTCTTAAGCTCCCAAGAACTGAGATGTTTTTTCCATCTTGGAACATGGCTGTACCTCCACCGTCTTGTGTCACCAGAGGATTCTGGCTTAAGGAGGTTAGGTGGTTGCCTTGGACAAGGCGACATGGTCGTCTCCAAGATCCCGTTTCACAGAGGGCCATTCGAGGGTTGACCTGGCCAAAGCTCCTCAGAGCCCCTAGTTGTGCACTGCATGCATGAGAAAGAGAGCAAACAAGTGCAATGGGACAGTTATGCAGGGAAGCCGTGAACATGGTAGTTTAGGATCAAACTCTTTTTTTTTAAGGTAGTATCTGTTGTGCAAGGGTTGGGATCATGGATGAGGACCTCAGGCCAAAAGGAGGAGATGCCATCTCCCCTCTACTGGAGTTCTGATCTATCCCAGGCCACTACTTTGATTCAGATTACCCTGCCTTCTCCCCTAAAATGTTGGTTTGTTAGTCAATTATTATCATGTAATTTGGACTGGAGAACGTTCTTTCTGCTCAGCTGTGAAGCTCAGCAGAAAAGATTGGGCTGCTTCAGTTTTCTGAGGGTGAGTCACAAGTTATGAGAAAGGCACATTCCCTACCATTACAACCCTTTCCTGCCCAGCACGCAGTTTGTTCAAACCTCCACCCCCTGAACTTCTGGGGGTGCCAATGAGTGCTTCATCTTCCACCCAGTGAGCCATCACCAAACACCAACAAGCTCATCTGTGACCTAAGGGGTGAGTCATGCTTGTCTGAGGATAAACCGAGATCTTGTGCCTTTTAAGACAGCTTTGCTTCTGATGAGCACAGAGCTGGGGCCTTCCACTCACCTGCAGGGCTGTGACAAAGGGTTACAACCGGGTTGCAACGAAGAGCCTGATCCTGCTGCCCTTCCCAGTTGAGAAGACGCTGCCCAGTTTGGCAGCTCTTCACAAAGGCTTGCAGTCCCTGCCATGCCCTCTCCGTTGTTTCATCAGATTTCGGCAGGGAGGTAGAGAAGCGCTAGATCTGGCGCCCCTCCACCTCTGAAGCCTCACTGACATTTATCAGTTCCTTCTGATTAGTTCAGTGTGTCTTGGATGCAAGGCTGCCTTTCTTTTCTCTCTGGGTCTCCAGATTTGGAATTCATCCTGTCGCGGGCCGCATGCCAGGGCAGCTCAACGTTCTGTTGGCAGAAGCTGGTGTGCCTTACAACATCGTGCTGGAAATGGATGAAATAAACGAAGATTTCCCAGGTAAAGGCGGAGGGTGGACAGGGTTTCAGACGCAATAAAATCAGGACTCGATCCTTTCTTGACTCTGTCCTGAAACTGTTAACACCCACTTTGGTATTTAGGGCGAAGAATAATCATGGGATACTTAGGCAGACAACAGAGCTTAAAGGTCCCAAAAGACTCAGAACTGAAGCTTGATAAACACAATGCTTGATACAGCTCACAGACAAAACCTATTTGTGTGGCTGGCCTTAAAATTAATAGATGATAAATGAGTATTTGCTCCAGAAGAAATAAAAGCAGCTCTAAGTCTCCCAGCTTCCATCACCCCAGTCAAAGTCAAGAACAGGAAGAAACTGGGTTTTTTTATAAGTTTTATTTTATTTTTTTATAAGTTTTATTTTATAAGTAGGTGTTATGAGTTTGTTTGTCTGCCTCATTTTCACCATCTTGCCTTAGTAATGTTGTGTAGTTTTAGCTTTTTAACTTTTGGTTCTATCGATTGTTGTTGGGTTTGTTTTTCTTCTTTATGTCATATTGTGGAACCCATTATTATTTTTCTCTGTATTTTGTTGTATGCTATTCTTTGTTAACCATCCTGAGTTCCCATCTGGGAAAATCTGGTGGTATATAAATATAAAATTAAAACAAACAAACAAACAAACAAACTTATATTTGCTGCATAGATTAGGCTCCATTTCAAATGCAATGGCGGTGGCACAGGAGCTGGGTGCAGGATGGCTGGGGACCCATCTTATTCCCTACCAAAGGTGTCCGAAGAACAAAAGAGAGCCAAATGGGTTTAGAACAGAAAACAAGTCCTATGGTACACAGGAGGTCTGTGCCTAGTTAGCCATCAACAGTGGCTTGGTTGTGCGCCCTTCAAAGCTAGGGATAAATATTTGGAAAGGAATTCATCGAAGCAAAACTTTGGTTCAAATCCTGTTGCTTAGGCTAGTCTGTTGCAACAGAGTAAGCCCTCTAAAACCGTGGCCGTTTAGTGCCTCATCTGGTCCATGAATTCTATCCATCCATAGAGGCCTTCTCCTGTTGCAGTAGACCCCCTCTAACCAACTGGATCTCAACCGGTTGCTTCCAAACGGTTCATTTTTCTGTCTTTCTTTTCTTGCTCAGACACAGACCTCACTTTGGTGATCGGTGCCAATGACACTGTGAATTCCGCAGCCCAAGAAGATCCAAATTCAATTATAGCTGGTATGCCTGTCTTGGAGGTCTGGAAGTCTAAGCAAGTGAGTCACTGCAAAGGGCTGGGGCCATTCCGTCCAATCTTGGCGTGCCCCCCCCCACATCAGAAACACAAAACCAAACACGCGGCGGGCATGAAATACAAGCAGGGAGGAGGCTTTCCCATGCACAAGAGCTGAACGGGGACTTTAACTGACAGGACATTTTGGTGGCCATGCCTTCAGAGGGCCACCATAAGTTAGAGGGGGCTCAACAGTGGATAACAACAGTACAGGTTGGTGCCTAGTTGGAGCAAAGGTAATTTTGGGATGCCCTTTGAGACTGCAGGTGGTGCAGAGGTTTGAGCTTGACTCACCCAACTTCTAACCCTTCCTGAGCTATGAAGCTCATGGGGGACCTTGGCCCAGTCACATTCTGCCAGTGATCTACCTACTTGGAAAAACTAGGGAGTAGAAGAGCCCCATAGGTCACCTTGAGCTCCTGAAAGAAAAGATTGGGTGTAAACCTCTGGGTAGCTCAGTGGTTGAGGTCTCTGGGTGTGGGGCCTGAGGTTGGGAGTTCAATACCCACCCCCATTGGGCCTCCTTCAGGGGAGCTGGATTCCATGATCCATAGGGTTCAAATGTCATCATCATCATCAAATGCAATGTGGACAACTAGGTCAGCCAAACTCATGTTTTAAAATGGTAGACCGGATGGAGTGGGGGCTGTACTTGGGTTGTTTTAGCGTGAGTCCAACATGGCCGCCCACAGACCTCCTTTCATGCTCCCCTTTTGTTTCTTCACCAGGTCATTGTCATGAAGCGCACCTTGGGAGTCGGGTATGCTGCCGTTGACAACCCCATTTTTTACAAGCCAAACACCTCGATGCTGCTTGGGGATGCCAAGAAGACGTGCGACGCCCTACAAGCCAAAATTAGGGATGCTTATTATAGCCATTAGTCAAATTTGTATGAAAAACAAAATAAAAGCCGCCCAACTGACAGGAAGAAGCTCTGTTGGGCCCTCTTAAATTTATGAAGGGAGTTGGGCCCATTGAAGTCAATGGCACTTAAAGGGCAGTTGTAACCAGGCCACCAAGGTTGAGCCAACGAAGCCAGCTGAAGCTGTGATCAACCAAAACCATGCTGAGGTGGGACATTATAGAGGTCCTGAATCCAAACATCCACCCTCATCCTGGAGGAGTTTCGGATCTGGAATAACTCAGCTCCTCCTCTGCTCCGATTTCAGACGCAGCACTCGCTGGGTCGTGTCCATGCCTTATAAAAAGTTTGGGATGACTGTGGGAATGGATGCGGCCTCTTATTTCTTAGGCAGCTGTCAGACAGGCAGGAGCACGTAACATCTTTGATCATGAGGGGAATGAGTGGATTCCGTGCCTTTATGGATGAAAATGTAAATCTCTGTACTTATTAAAATGACCTATTATATATCTGGCACATCACTTTGACTTCGTTGGTGGGGGAGATGGGGTGGCTTCATGTAACAAAGGCTGAAAAGCCGCCCAACAAGTCCATGATTCCCCCAAGTGAGAATACATTTCTAGGAAGTGAGGAGGAAATCTCACAAAACAATATGCAACTGGAGTCGGATGAGAAAGGAACCAAGAAGCAAACTAACAGGTACTTCCATGCCTAGAGTCAGTTTTGAGGGGCAAGTTTTCTTTCAATCCTCAATTCAAATCCCCACTCAGCCACAGAAACTTCTGGGGCTTGCAAGCAGCAATGGTGAAATGACATCTTAATACCTCGTGTGGTTGAAAAACTGACTAGGGTCGCTGTAAGTAGGATGCGACTTAAAAGAATATGAAATCAGCATCTTTCGAATTGGCCCCCCTCACACAGTTCCAAGCCTGAAAGAGGCTTTGGGGAGACCTGGGTGTCATATTTTGTGAAGGCTGTGGACTCAATGGCATCATTCTCCAAGAATCAACCAAAACCCTGTTTATATAAGCACTTATCTGGCTTCTCCTTTTAAATGGGGGATGAGGAACAGAGGGAAGAACCATGCTTCAAAGGAGCATGATTTGGAAGGAAAAGGAGTATGTTTCTTTTGTTTGACTGTTGTAAAACATTAGGTCAGAGGTTTGCTTTTTTGTGTATTTCCAGTGGGTGGGGTTGCTTTCCCTTTCATGTTAGAATCCACTAATTGTATTATTTTTTTTTAAAAAAAGAAGGTTGTATCTGGCTTTCTGATAGAAAGTTCCAAGTTCTTCTCTCTGAACAACACAGAGAGAGAGATGGAAATATCAAAAAAGACCTCAATTTTTTTACATGGGAAACAGTCTTAATCCTTCTGCAAAGACAAGATTCTCCCCCACCCCACCCCACAACTAACATTAATAAAACAACAGCGGCAGTGAATGCTTTTGTTGCGGCTGTTTATGCAAGAGACGGCTGCCCGAGATAGTTCTTCTCATAAAAACGTCACATGCTGCTGGCTGTATAATGGTGGCCCTTCATTGCCAGGCAGGCCACCGTCCAGAAAGCTCGAAGGGTCCTCCATTACTGATCGTGGCCATGGGTTTACACGGAGGGATGGAGGTCCTGATACTTTAAAGCCCTGGGTCGGGGTCTATCAGAAAAAGGAACATTGCAAGACCATGAGGGCCTCCAGCTCTGCCCTGAACAACAGTGTGTCTTTTGCACGGAGTGTTTAAATGAGGGGTGTGGGGGGGATATCTTACATGCACTGAGTCTCCTGCTCCAAAGATTCAAATGAATTGCTCCCCCCCTCCATCTAGTCCAGTGGTTATCCACAGGAGCAAGGAGATAGGCTCTCTCTGTCTTATAAAAATTAAAGATGCCATGCTGAAGATAGGGGGGGGACACAAGCTTTGGTACCAAGGATCAGATGAATTTGGCACAGGCACTTCAAAAAGATGCTCATCTCAAGCTTGTGAGAAACAGCCCAAATATTTCCTGTATTGGTATCTCAAAATTGAGAGGGAAGTGGTTATTGCAAAGCAGCTTCTAATCCTTTTCGGGGGGATGGAAAGAAGGAAGTTGGGTGATAACTTGCACTGCCCCCCCACCCTCCCACAAAATAGGAACTCTGCAGGTCTTGCATAGCTGATGGCCCCTTTTGTTGTAGGACTCAGGGGGACTGAGGAAGGAGGCATGGAACCATCGACAGGCCTTTTAAACAAGTCCAACAACCTTTAATGTCAGCTGGCAACAAGGACCAGTGTGCCCCTCTGGTATGCTCCTAATATCAGCGGGTCTCCCTTCTCTCAGCCATCCCTGCCCTCCAGCTTCCCAGAAATTCTGCTATGAATAGGCAGAAAACCTCCAGAAGAAGGCTGTTGGCTCCAACGGAGGCTTGCAGCAGGAGGGACTGAGGAAGGAAACCCTGAATATACTGCGCTGGTTACTGAGACCCATTTTTGGCCTGCATCTTTCTCCAGAACTGTAGGATATCCGTTTTACCAACAGAGCGTTGCTTCAGAATTCGAAAGGACACCTTTGCCTGCAGGAGTTTGCGCTACCAACCCTACATGGGCATTGCAAGGAGATAGGAGAATGATTCCAAGATAACAGAAGCTATTATGTAAAACAGTTTAGGTACCAACATGTCTACCACTGGCATTTTGGGGGGGATGTATTGCATGGGCTGAAATGCCGTTCTCATCATTTTTAGAAAGCGGTGACATTCCCGGCATGAAGTCATCCCCAAATGGTCAAGAGCACATTCCTATATAATGAAGCAGCTGAGCACTGGTTTTACTATGCTTGAGCAATGAGACTTGCAGGCCGGCCTCTTTGCTCCACACGACAAATGGAAAACATTTCTATTTAGAGGCAACGGTTGTTGGTTCAGGTGAAGCTCGCGTCTCAGTCTGTTGGAAATCTGCCTGAGATGGAACTCAGGCTGAGGTTTAAGGGAGAGAAGAGTAGCTTTTTTTTTTTTTTTAAATCATCCTGAGCAGCGTTGGAGCTAAATGTACATATGTCCACAATCCCAACACAAATGAAGGGACAAGGTGACTATTCAGGTTTTGTGCAATCGCCAGCAGGAATGCCCGACTCTTTTCCCGCGGAGGACCTGGCGGTTTTTATCAGCTTGTACATGAAAGAGAAGAAGAACAACAGGTTGTCATACTGGCCCTCGTATTTTTCTTTCAGGAGCTCAGTGTGGTAGTCTACTAAAAAATAATAAATCGCTTCTATGGTTGATAAGTAGGTATCAGGCTTTCCCTTCTGATGACGCCAGAAGTGTGTTTTCCTTGATTTCAGTTCAATCTGCAACAGTCCTGCATAGAGGAAGACACAGAAGATAACCTGTGTGAATTCATCACACAACTAACTTTCATCCTCCTCCTCCTCCTCCTCTTAGAATTGCACAGCTGGAAGGGACCCTTTAAGATCATTCAGTCCAGCCCATGTCAAGGAGGCCCAGTGGGGGAGGGGGGAATAAGAACTCCCAACATCTGGCTCTTTAGCCAGAGACCTCAACCGCTGTGCTACCCAGCAGCTCATGAACTACTGGTCCCAGACAATAGGTCTCTTTCATGCACTTTGCACAGGCCATGCCTCTGATGGAGACCTGTAGACACAGATCTGTTATGCAGGATTGGCTTGACAGCTGAGTGGGGAAAGGCATGTGCGTTTAAGGCCCTCTTAAAAATTCCTTTTTAGAATGGGCTTCTAACTTTAAGCGGGAGCGTATTTACAATGCTACTTCCTCCTCTCCCGAAAGGAAAAATGCTGGACGTTTTGTAGGCAACACCCCCATCCCAACGAAAGAGAGAAAAGTTTCATAACTTGGGAATGCACTGTGTTATCAAGGACCAGGAGACATTGCTCAATCCAACCACAACTATTCCAACTTATTCCTTGGCTGGCACGGTGTTAGGATTTGTTGTTCCATCAATATGGATGCTGCTGTTTCAAGTCAAGTTTATTGCGGTCATATGACCCATATATGCAAATATACAGTAAAGGCAAGAAGAAAAACAAAGAGAAATACTACTAAATAGGAGCATCAGGGGAATGGGTGGCCGAAATGATCTCTGCTCTCTTTCGAATGGCAGCTAGAAAGAACTTTGCAACCTGTGCTGTAACGTGCGAGTTCTTGTCTATTAGACAGTATTGAACTAACCACTTGGAAGGGTGGCCTTGGAATTTATTCAACAATGGACAAATTAGGGAATTCCTAATTTGTTCATAAAGTGGACAAAATAAAAGCACATGCTGAAGAAACTCAGGGGCCTCGTTTCCACATGGGCAAAATCTCTCTTGGCGTGGTATTCCCTGGAATTCCCTGGAGTTCCCTGGAGCAGTGCTGAAGGCAGCACATTCATCCTGGCCAGCATAAAGGCCCTGCAGGCCTGTGGTGAACAGAGTGAGGTTAGGTAAGCTGCAGGAGTCCTATATGATGGGAAAACACCTTGTGACAAAGGGGAGCAGGTTCTGTGTGCCTGCGAAAGGAGTTCCTGCTTTTCTATGTCACATAACCTCTGGGTGAGAATTCTTAGGGCCTGTTTCTGCCCTAAAATCAGGATATGTTCAAGAGGGATACCTATGGACCTGATTTTTTTGTTTAATGGAGAATTGCCACTGGCTTTGATAAGAATCAAGCGATGCTGCTGTTTCCCCGGTGGCCATGGCTTAGATGTGTTGCAGAAAGCCCACGAGAGTTTACCTTTTACTTTTATTACTTTGTGTGACGGAATCCATTCTGGGAGCTGCCCCGCCAGCCCTTATTCTCATGACATCCTTGACATACCTTGGAGCCGCTCATCCGTGATGATCTTCTTCGTTTGATTCCAGGTGCTGTCAATAAACACAATTTTCTTCAGCGGCGAAACAGACTTTTCCCGGTGGTGCCCATCGGCTGCATCCAAGCTGCTGTCATTGTCTGGCTCTAGTTTCGCAGCCTTGAAGGCAGGTTCGGTCGGTGACTCCTCGCCCTTATCATGACTGAGGTGCCCCTGACGTTTCTTCTGTAAAGACCAGGGGATGTCCTTGACTGCGAAGGAATTTGCCCCAGGAAAAATGAGGGCAATCTAAAAAAGAAAACAG
Source organism: Phrynocephalus forsythii (assembly GCA_029282475.1). Taxonomy (NCBI): domain Eukaryota; kingdom Metazoa; phylum Chordata; class Lepidosauria; order Squamata; family Agamidae; genus Phrynocephalus; species Phrynocephalus forsythii. Next base: position 4,359,246 of record JAPFRF010000014.1, on the reverse strand, counting down.
GCAGATCTGTAAGTCTGGTTACAGTTTCCAAGTGCTGTTACATCGAAAAAAGGGTGAGCATAGTCATCACAAAGATTATTGTTTCACTGGCTAAGTTTATATCCTACAGTGCCAGTTTTGACAGTGTCACTGTAACCACGTCCAACTTTTAACATGAACAACAGAGACCCAAATTCAGCACCTACTCAACCCAAAATGGACTACGTTGTGTTCTCACCAGAATAATAATAATAATAATAATAATAATAATAATAATAATAATAATAATAATAATAATAATAATAATAATAATAATAATATGCTTTTTAGAAGGCTTTTATATAGATTATGGAGATAATATGAACGAGTACTCACTGCAAGAAGAAACAGTGGGATCGCAGCCATGCAATAAAAAATCAGAATCAAGAGGGCATAGAGAACCATCTTTAGGAAGAATTTAATAAATCAACAAACATTTAAACCTGACTCTAATGATGCTCACCACATGGAGCTGTGAACTCATTGTTTTACTGTATGGTACAGAATCAGATGTACATTTTTAAAAATAAAATAAAACAGAAACATTTTAAATGCACATTTATACAAGATGTCAAGAATATCTTAGCTCAAAAGGGCAATCAAGAAAAAAGATGCAAAGATAAATGAATGAAACTGAGAAATCACAAGACACATAAAAATGCAGAAAGAGGAACTATTTATGTCTGGTAACAAAAAGAAAATAAAAGGATAGAACAGGCATGTCCAAACATCAGCCCTCCAGATGTTTTGGACCACAACTCCCACAGTCCTTTGCCATTGGCAATCTGAACTTATAATTTTGGGAGTTGTGGTCCAAAACATCAGGAAGACCAAAGTTTGGACATGCCTGGGATAGAATAAATAGAAATAGACATGAGAGGAAGAGGAAAACTTCCCAGTTTAAGAATTTCAGAAGCAGGTTGAGATGCAGTACAACACAGTTTAAGAACTACTGCATCTAAAGCCAGAAAAACTGAAGAAGTCTAATAAAAAGGCATGTTTTAAGTTTTGGTACTTCTTATTTATTTTTATTTATTTATTTATTTATTTATTTATTTATTTATTTATTTATTTACCGCCTGTCTTCCCGAAAGAACTCTGGGCGGTGTACAACAATCACAGAGAACAATTAAAATATTAAATTAAATTAAATTAAATTAAATTTAAAAACAATAACACTTAAATCAATTTTTAAAAACCAATGCTTGGCAAGATAGACCATTGCTTACTTCATGTCTTGTATCTTCGTAGTCTGGAATACAAGGATATGTGTAAATAGTTACATCTTCAGGTGCTAGGAGCTTTGCATGCACGGCTGTACTTTTGCCGTCAGTTTCATTGGGATGTTTAATGATGTCAATCTTCAAAGGAAGCTGCAATCAAGAAAACAGCACATACATTTGGGGTGGATATCAACACACACACTTTACCCCAGCTATGATGGAAGTGTGTGGGTTTTAACTCAGTTTGTCTTGGCAAGTCTTAAAATAACAGCAAGAAGCAATGAACGGACAATTTCCATTAAAATAAAATGGTACCAAAATATTAATCCAAGGAGCCGACAAGGAGCAAAGCAGTAATAGGTGAAGCAAATTGGGTGGCAGTTTTGTACTATTTATTTATTTATTTTTACATTTTTATACCGCTCCCATTTCCTTGAGGAAACTGTGGGTGGTTCACATAAAAACAAGTTAAAAACATATACATCAATGAGAGGAGATATTAGGCAAGAGGCATAAAAAATTGACAATAAAAATAGTAAAAATGACAATTTAAAAAAAAACACGAACAGATGGCCCAATTTTCACCATTAGGGCCTTTAGAGTGACTACTACAGCTACTGCGAAAGTCGGGATGTTAAAGGTTCCGCTGTCAGCTTCTTTTTCAAGCCAACCACAATTCCCTCTCTATCGCTTCCCAGTTGATTTGTTAGTTGTAATCCTGAGCGAAGGACCAGAAAAACGACAAATGAGACACCCCCCACCCCAAGTCAGAGAAATTCTGCACTAACCTTCACAATGGGAATTTCTCCAGTTGGAACAGTTTCCACTGGAATGTAACACGTGTAGCAATAGAACATCCTAGAACTGTGACATTTGGGGCATTTGGATCGCCCTTGCTTTTGGGCTCTTTCGAGGACAGCCTGAGAGGCCAGACACAAATTTTCAAGAGGGCCTTCCTTCAACGTGGTTGTCGTCTGCGAATCCTGAGTCTTTAGACATGAAGGACTTCTTTTTGTTGCCTGGTTGTTCCTCTCATCTTCTTTTAAAGCCCCAGATCGATTTAAAGACATCTTGCTTGCAAGCAATATCGTAGGGGCTGGATCTGTTTAAGAAAATATCACAACAGCTTTCACGAGGAATCAGTGTGCACAGAGATATTTTGCCAGCTGCAGCTCTTGGTTCGATGGACGGGGTCGATATAATGGGGTTGGGAGAACTTTGGTTTTCCCATGTTAGCAGTCTCCCCCATGCCCCCTTTGATAGCCTGGAAGGAGAAGGGTAACCCTGAAAACTGGGCAGAGCTATCCTTATCAATCTTGGGTCCCCAGATGTTTTGGACTACAACTCCCAGAAGTCTTCACCACTAGTAAGGACTGCCACATCTCTGATGTCTTTCTGGAAACAGGCAAGGACCTTTCTCTTCAGGCAAGCTTTCCCTGAATGATGGACTACCTATTATGTGACCTTTATATGAATCTACCATACATGATCACATAGACATTGTGTTTATATATTTTGTGATTGCATTGAGACTATGTTTTCAATTGTTAGTTTCATTCACTCTCTTTTTAACTGCTTCGTTCTCTTGTAGCTTTGATGTAATGTTGCCTTTTAATGCTGTAAGATGTCCCTCAATTCCCTGCTCTCAATTACTTCAATATGTCTTAAGTGTATTGGACTCTATATTGTCCCTCATACAGCCACCTTGGTTCCTTTTCCAAGGAGAAAGGTGGGGTAAAAAATATTCTAAAATAAATAAATAAAATAAATAGTTGCTCTAACAAGGGTTTCTAGGTTCTGTAGTCAGAGAGAACATCTGGAGTCCCAAAGTCAGGAACTACTGTTCTAGATAAATGTCTGTACCTTTCTTGGTGCTCTTTTTTATTGATATATTTTGCATAATCAAGTTAGGTACGTGGACAGCATGATATTTATTACAACAAACAAGTGACAAGACAGCAACAAACTAATCACAAACTAAAGAACTAGCAAGTCAATGACACTCAGAAGAAACGATAATACATTATATTACATTACATTAACCAAATTAGAAGCTGAAGCACTTTTCTTGGCTGAGGGATGCAGTCAGTAGCACTCCATTTGCCATGATACCTTTCTCCTCACCCCCAAACATGAATCTTTTGAGACCCTGGAGAGCACAAGATGTGGGCAAAAACAAGGCTTCTCAGGGGTTGCGTGAAGTCTTCCAATCGTGCACATTCCTCCATGGGAACGTTACTGAGATGTTTTATTTAATTTGTTCTGCATTTTCATCCGACAGACCTCTTTGTTCTCCTAGAAGGCCTAATGGCAGCATGAAACTCCGCTACAGAGTTCCAAAGAACTGTCGTGGCCACCCAAGGCAGAGGAAAATGGGAAAACCTCCACCATACTCCCACTAATGTCCATCTTGATTTAAGCCAACCAGATATACCCTCTACGTTTTGGCTGTGCCTTCCAATGTCATGTTTGGAACAAATGCGATACTTCTGGGCGTGACACCCATGAAACAAAATGTCTACATAAAATAAATATGAATAACCAAGGCTTATCACAAACAACTCATAGGATGTAGTGGCTTTCCTACTTAAAAATGGGGTGTCCTTGACCTTTTCCAAGGTACAACACCTAATCAGTGCTGGCGAACCAATGGCACGGGTGCCAAAGGTGGCACTTGGAGCCCTTTCTGAGGGCACCCAACCTCACCCCTTCACAGCCACATGTATTTCAGGTTAAATTGCCCTATTGGCATTTTGCAAATAATTTGTGGTTTTTAAATCGCAGTTTGGGCACTTGGCCCCTAAAAGGTTTGCCATCCCTGACCTAGGCAATCAAGTATAAAGACTTATCTGGGACCCCATAACATTTTGTAGAAATGGAACAGAGGCCTCGCCTTGCCTTTCCAATGTTACTGTTGATTCTTTGTGCACTCTGGGGGAGCAGAGAAATGGACAACCCCCTGGACCAGGCTATACAAATTCAAGCTTCTCAAGGTCCAAGCACACAGACAGAACAAAACAAGTAGTAAGATCTGTTGCCAGCATGTCTTCACCATTTAAAAAGCATGCATGTCTTGTCTACCCATCATGTTTCCACCTGAAAATCCTTGCTAATTGGTTGCTTAACATTTTTGTGCTGTGATCTAACTTCTCAGGAACAGCCCATGGCTATGAAGTGTCTAAATTAAAGCGTAAATGTAAACATATGCAGGGAAAGTAACAAATCTTTCTACAAATTGGTAACAGTAAAAACAAGACGTCCTTATCATGATGCAAAAGAGACATCCAAGAGATACCTCTGTCCCACTTTCTCCCTTTACCAGAACCAGGCCAACACCTGAGGTTTATGAGCCAATACGGTCGCCCAATAATCCCTAAATGACACATTGCACACTCAAGTACGCAGCGGGATCCATGCCCAAGCAAACCTGCGCGGGATCGCGCGGCGCCGCGGCAAGACTTGCGCCCATCCTTGCAAGGGAATCCAACGCAATGGGACTCGGGTGGGCCTGACTCAAATCTCAGCCTTTCAGTACTATATGTGCATTTTACAGACCATTGCTTTGGGAGGTGCAATGCAATAGTTTGCATGGAATTTAAGGATTGCATCCATTACTATCCTATTTGCAGTCACTCTGCAAGCCCGCCATCCCAAAATACTCACAGGGGATCCTCCATAGCCTTTCCTTTAATAAATTGCACCGCGCGGAAGTGATTAACAAGGTCCGCATTTACTCCGCACGTCTTTTGCCCTGCAAAAGGGAAAGTAACCTACCTTTTATCATGCAAAGCGCAGGCGGGGTTCCTCCTTCCGCTTCTCCACCTTTTGGGTGCGTGTATGTGGGACCGTGGCCCCTCTGCCCCTAGGGAATGAAAACTACCCTTCTTTAGGATCACGTTGCGCCAGCTCTCCGCCCCCCCCCAAAGTAAATAGGTGCTCTCGTAAGCTCCGTATACCGGAAGGCCGGAACCAAAGTGTCGAGCCTGGCGGGGAAAGCCGGAAGACTTAGGCATGGGGAACCGTGGGGGGGGAGAGTTAGAGAGCGGTTGCTATGACGCCTTAGCAACGTAAACAGAGGCCTAGCGATACTGTTGCCGCGGTGGTAGCAGTGAAAGGGATCAGGTGGCAATGGCGGCTGAAAGCAAGCCTTCATTGCAAACAGGGCTGAGAGGAACAGCCCCAATGGCTTCCCTGCCGTGTAGTCAGCCAAACTCCAAGGTCGAAGGCATGACAAAAACCTTCCCTCGAACTGAATTATCTGAGGATTGGGGGGGCTTATAAATTGGACCAGCTTTGCATGGTGCTGGGCCGTGCCTGTCCAAGTGCTTTGCATGGGCTCCTAAGCTTTAACGCAAGGAGCTGCAAATAGAGGCAGAAGCATTTGAAAAAAAAATGATTGCAAAGCGCTAAGATTTTTTTAATGCAAAGATCAGTGAAGAGCACAAAAGCAAATGAATAAAAGAGCAATAAGTTATAAAATATACAAAATGCACAAAAGAACTTTTCCTCCCCTAAATGTTTGGGTTTGGATGCAACACAACCCGCTTGCTTAGAGCTGCCCTGTCCAAATTCAGAATACTGTATTTCTGTGACATTTAGTTTCCAGGAAAAACTAGAGTTACTCCAAGTACAGTACTCCCAAGAGTTTGGAGTACTTAAAGGCTCTGCAGTATTTTTCTAGGTCCCTGAAGGAAATCACATTACAGTATATTCAGCAAGCTTTGTCCTTTGCTCATGAAACACCAACTTACTTTGGAACAAATCATAATTTAATTGGGTGGGCCTTATTTCTGAGGAAGTATGCCTGCATAGATTTGGCCGCTAGGCTATGCCCACTGACCCCATTTGGGACTGGCCACTGAGAGGACATGTGTAAACATTTAAAAAAAAAAAACAGTTTCAAGAGAACATAATAACTGACATTTTTCAATGTTTATAATAGACCTATTTGGACTAGTCCCCTCAATTCCAAGTTAAAAAGAAGGATTATACATTTTATTTGTTTGTTTTTCAATAACTTACATCCTGCCATAGTGGTGTTTATAGACCAACTAAGAACAATGTAAACTAACCCTAAAGTACACTGAAATGGCAAATGGCTACAACTGAATAAAAATAGAGAGCTAGCACATTAGATACAATTTGCAACACAAATGCTTGCCTAAATAAGGCATTACTTGCCATAGGGTGCAATGGTGTCCTTATAAATCATTAGTAATGTGTTGTAATTTTAAGTCTTTTTAAAATATCTACTTGCGTGTGTTTATATTATTCTTCAGTCATGCTTTCCAGTGGTGGGGTGGGTCCTTTACGATAAAGTATAATAATAGTCCAGGGAAAGCAATAAAAACTAAACTAAACTAAATTTATATCATAAAGATGTCTGACATGTCTGTGCTCTGCTGGTAAAGGAGTTGTGATGCGAAGCTGTCAATAAGCATTGGTATAAAGCAGGGCTGTTCAACTTTGAACAGGCCAAGATCTACTTTTTCCGGCCCAAAGTGCCTGAGGGCTACTACAACTAAAACCTCACAAATTTTATCCATTCCAAGCACATGCTTGTAAGTAAAACTTTTGTAAGTAGAGCAGTGGTTTCCCATAGGAATGCATTGAAAACCAATTAATCTGTTCTGGAGGGAACAGATTTCAATGTGCCATGGCCCTTGAACTGCCCCGTTCGGCTGAGACAGTGGGCTGGCAGACCCAGAGCTTTGCTGGGGCAGTGGGGGTCCTTGCGATGGGGGAGGGAGGGGTGGAGAACTTATCCCCTCACTTTTTTATTGGTGGCTGGCGGGCTACTTTTGAACCCTTCGTGGACTACCAGTAGCCCACGGTCTACCTGTTGGGCAGGCCTGGTATAAAGGTATAAAGGCCTACTACATAAAAGCATTGGATACTGTTTCAGGACCCTGAAACAGTATCCAATGCTACAGTTTTTCCACTGGCCAAAATCCTCTTAGGTAGCATATACCAGCACAGGGAAATGATGTTACAGACAATGGCAGAACACTGCTAATTAGAGTCCCCACTGCAGTTCCTCATTTGTGCAATTGCACATGGGCCAGGGGGCTTTGTGCACTGCCCAGAATCAAACCTCGCATGGCTTTCATGCGGTGAGGAATTACAGCAGTAGTTCTACTTAGTGTCAGTCAGTATGCTTTTGCAATACCATCTTTTCCCTTAAGAAGATTTTGACCAACAGTTATATAATGACAGTGAGCAGCACTAAGGTTCATAAATTGTACTACTCGTGACATGCATTACTACTGGTTAATGTCTTGCGGAAATTCTCCAGGTTTCCATGATGAGAGACAAATCTTGCAAAAGAGAGCAATGTTTGATTTGTGGGGGGTGCAGTATCCATCTCCACTGATTTCTAATTGCTCTTGGAGTGCACTGGTTGTTGTATGTGTGTGGGGCATGCCTGCCCTGCCTTTGTGACATCACAAGAACCCACACCATGGTCTCTGGTTTTACCCTTGAAAGATAAGGGAACAGGATACGCTAGTCCTACTTGCAAAATAGCTTTTCAGTTTAGAAAAGGTGGGAAGAGACTTATTTGATTATTTATTCATTTGCTTGCTTGCACGCTGCTTTCTTTCCATGTAGAAGGAAACATGGTTTATTGCCAGCTCTTTTGTACAGTGTGAATTACAGTTGTTTTTCATGCTCAAATAACAGCAGCAAACCTCAAAATCATTTAGCCAGCGATGATATTCTGATATTGTAGAATTATTGTGCTTTGACCAAAAAAATGTGCCCAGCAATGTGGAGTAAATATAGATTGGCAAGCCAGAATTTTAAAATAGTTCTGTCCTTTCTTTCCATTTAATGACATGTGGGGAGACCTTAAAACCACTTTTAATTGTTGTGGGTACTGGTACACAGTAGAAATGTAATATAGAAATATGCTGTATTTGAGACTGTTTGCTGGAATAATTAAACAACAGTCTCCCATAAGCAGGCTAGGTCACAAAATATACTCCTGCATTAAAAGTCAATCTGTGGTTCCTGTCCCGGGGGTTGTAAACCAGCTCTACTGGCAAGATCACATTATAGCACATGTATATTTCCTTTTCTTATAATATCATCCTGCCAGGTGCACAAATAGAAAGTGTTAGAATAAACATTCTTTTCCTCTTCAAGGAATTTTGCTTCTGATGAGAAGTTAATTGTCTTAGCTAGTTTGGCCCTAAAACACAAAATGCTTTTTTCCTGTTCATCTTATATACATCCATGCAGCAGTTTCTCTCATCTGGTGAGCTGTCCTTGGCATAATTGGTTTTTCAACTGCTTTTTACAACAGTGCATGTCCCACTACACAAAGAATCACCTGCAGGAAAGAAGGAAATTCCTATCCACTTGTCCTCAGATTATATCAGAGAATAGAATTCTGGCCTTAGTTTTCACTATCTAATCATGGTTAATGCCCTGTTTGATGTATTAAACGACTAAGGCCAAATGTAAGTTCTGCAGAATTGGGGTTGCTAATAACGTTTTATTAGTGGTGTATACACAGATGTTGAGTCATTCATTTCTCATAAGACACAATATATATTTTTGTGTTTATAGACATTGGCACAGCCTCCTCGTACATTTGAAGAGTTCTTACTCTTTCATAATTTGGTATGTACATTTTTTAAAAAAGATTTGTATGTGTCTATGCGGGGAAAGGAGAGGGAGTGAAGGCAAATAAGTGAGGAACACGGGTCTTCTGAGTGTCAATTCAGAGGAACAAGTGTGAATAAATATTGCTTACATCACAGTTTGACTCCAAAGATGAAATGAAATCACTTTCTGTTTGATAGCCTAAATCATCTGAAGGTGGATTCAGAAATGAGGATCAAAGCTAGGATGAGGTGCTCTGGAAAATCTAAGAGAGGGTTGCCTAAAGGCAACAATGTGTGAATACAGTGTGGAAGAAGAAACTCTATGGTCCATTCATTTAATTATTTGTTTACAATTCCAATTTATTTTCTGTCTTTCTACATACGATGCGACTAAAAATAACAGTGAAGCACACCATAGCAAGGCTGTCCCTTGCCAGTGTGGGAGACACCACAAAATATGTGCCCACAACCCAGTTCAATGCTTGTAAATCCAATTTCAATGGGTCAATGGACTGCACCCTTAAAAGTCTTCAGTTGTAATCAGCTGCATTTGCAAGTGCTGAATTCTATGTATATCAAGTGCATGTTGGTGAATGTCTGTTTTCTTGTGTGCGCTCTTATTGCAGGATGACTGGCCAAGATTTCCCTACATGCCAGAAATGGATGCCCGTCCTTTGGTTACTCAATTTAAAAAGGACTACCCTGTGGATACTATTGTTAAATATCTTTATGACAAAGCTCCACTGGCTACTGACACTATCTCTCATTTAGAAAACAGAATAGATGAATGCAAAATAAAAGCCCATGAGCATGCAAAGCATATCTTTTCTTTGGAATCCAAAAACTCAGTAGTAGATGATCAAAGAGTGCCTATTCTAGATCAAGGTATTTTTATTTCTTCAGTTATTAGTAATAAGTTTTTTTTTTTTGTAAAATCAAGTCATTTTAGAGCTTCCAGGCTTTTAAACATATCCTTAATTTTAAATACTCAGTAGCTAGATGCAATGGTTGGTACTATTTCATATTGAGAAGGAAATATGGCAATTATATATATAGATTCCTCATGTTTTCTGTCAGTCTTGGTCGTCTCCTTTGATCTTCTCAGTTTCTTCTGTTCTTTTACGTGTGACACTACAGAGCTCCCATTTACCTTGTGACTGTTCAAATGTTTTAGACATTCCCCATGGAATCCTCTGTCTTCCATTGCTGCCCCTCTGTTAATTAGAGCTGATGTTTTTATGGCCCGCAGGAAGGAAAATAATAATGTCTCTTCAAATTGATTCTGATTATGGTGACCCTCTCAGGGTTTTTCAAGTGTACAGTTTTCTGAAGTTATTTGCCTTCAGGTGGCTTTCTTGAACCAATCCACTTGCCCGTGGCTACCCAAGCAAAAGCGGCAAGTCATGTAACTCGCTCAATTACACATACTCTTGGTGATCTTGGATCAGCCAGGAGCATAGCAGGGCTTCAGGCTTTGTCTCCTGGCTCCACAGCCGTATGCTCCAACCCACTGAGATATAATGTTAGTTTCAAAAATGTGCATTTCCTTGCATGTGTAAAATATTTTGATCACATTTACTCCACAGGCAGGAATAAGTAGCCAACAATGGGACACTCCTTTAGCTATAATGGCTCCAGCACCTGAGATTCGAAGTAAGGTTTCCACCATTTGGCACTTCTATTGACACAAACCAGATGTGTCCTACTTCATCGAGTTGACAGTGATCAGAAAATAAGGCACAAAAACGTGGTCTGCCTCACACCAGCAGGGATTTTTTTTTCTTAATGGGCAAAGTGCATTTCCAAAAACTAGGTTATCTTATCATCTGGAAGCTCAACTTTCGAAAAGCAGTCTTCTATAATACTGTATGCAGTAGTCTTCTAAATATAATAATAATCAGAAAGGGTTTTCACTTCAGGCATTACGATCCACTCCCGCAAATTGGGATGTATTAAATATTGTTTGAAACATGTACAGCACAACTTCAATGATACCTGCTGGAGACTATATTCATCAGCGAGACATAACCTCTGAAAACATGTGTGCAGGATTGCACGGTCAATCTTGGGTTTCGTGGCTTCAGGAAATTATAAACACGATTACATCGCCAGAGTAGTTCTGTGAGGCAGCTTTAAAAAATCAGCTGCTAATTTAAGCCGAGGCTGGGGGCCTTCATGGAATACGTGATTGTTACCTCTGATCTGAGATTTCTGTACTGACCATGTTTGGAAATGCCAGTAAATGTTTGGGCCAAAATCCTACTTTATCGAAATTGCAAATGGCATATTTATTTCTCAAGAGCATTCTCTGTCATTCTTTTCAAGCAGGTGAGACTTCAGCTTCCGAAGCACAGGAAGTGAGGCGCAAGAAGAAAATAAAGGTATTTTGGTTGTGTGTACACATAAATTTTTACAGTGCTTTATGGCAAGATATGATAGAACAGGCTTCTAACAAAGACTTATTATTCTCACTGTGTATTTTCCTTATAAGTTTTCAGCATTAGTATTTCTCCTTTTAACACAATCGCTGAAGAAGATAGTGGATTTTGTCTGTATCATGTGCTGGGTTTAGCATAACTTTATCCTGCTTTTGTTTAAAATGCATTTCAGATTGCTGCTGAAGCTGTACCAGACTCAAACTGCAAAACAGTTGAGGTAATTGTGCCAAATGTGTTATAGAAGTCAGTATTACAAAATATTAGAGACGTGAGGGGGAAAGTTCAACTGCAAGGAACAGACAGTAAAGCTAAGGTCGCAAGGATAGTTCAGAGACAAGTCTTTAAAATCTGAACTTGATTGTATAATTAAGCAATAGAAAAGTAGTTCTGGAAGGGGTTATTAACTGACTGGAGGCCTTGGATTATTCCACTTGTCAGAAAAAAAGGGATATCCTTATAATATTTTAGCATTTGCTGGATAATTCTACAAATCCACATTCAAAGGCAAGAATATTAAGTAGTTCATGTGTAATGGAATGTGGAGCCAGCCTTACTGTAGGACAAATATTCTGGTCTTGTATGTCTTTTTCATATTCATTTATTTTGAACATTTGGATCATTTTCAAACCTGTGACACATAAAAGTATAACGTTCTGAAGTAAACAAGTCAAAGAATCCTTGATTAAGCAAACTTCTATTTCTTTTTAGAATTTCAGGTTCCCAGGTTTCAAGCTACGGAATCTGACAAAGCTCCCAAACCATCTGGAACCTGCACAGCTCTGGGATTCTGTTCTAAAAACCCAAGCCATAAGGGTATACACTTTGAATGTCCACTTAGGGAGCAAAGATGGTTGTTGGTATAAAATCTTGCAACACACTGACATGAGTTTTGCTTTGAAACAGAGGCCAAAATCCTAGTGATGTTTGCATCATTTAAGTATCTATAGCTAATTGTCCCTGACTTTAGCTTGTTGAAAGCAATTGTAGCTAATTGCCACAGAGGGGCAGATCTCAGTCATGCGCCCGGGCACCTCCCTGATTACAGACCCATGATGTGACCCAGCCTTAATTAGCTGCAGTTAGATATGGCAAGTTGTACAAACCTCATGCAGACACCAAGCTGATTCTGGCCATGATTTATACTTGATGCAGTGGATTTATACCTGAAGATGTGGCCCAAAAATTCAGATTTGTATGTCTGGGCCATATCTCTCATATTTCCCTAAACAGCTTAACTGCATACTTTCATTTTGAAGTCACGTTCAATGTCCCTCCAAAGATGTCATTATATTTTGTAAATAGTATGTCAATGGACGTTGCATGTGATTCAGGCCACAGAACAACGGTTACCCCTAGATCCTTCCATCGTTTGTTGAGATGGGTGAAGCCGTCTCATGTTTGCTAGATTTCAGAGCTGCTGTAAGGGCTAAACAGACACAGGTTCTTATCCAGAGGAAAAACCCAACACCAAAGTACAAAAAACCCATGTGGACTTATGCTCCAGGCCATCAGTTAGGGATAGCACCCATGACACTGTCCCAAAAGATGAATTTGTCATATAGAGGTTTAATTTACATGCAAGATCTTTCCTTCTCTTTCCCCTGCTATTAATTTATTCATTAATATTTCCAAAGAAGTAATTAAATGTTCATCTGATATATTTATACGTGTTATGTCATTGTATGGCCTCACACATCCTAAAAGTGTCTAGGTGTATTTATTGTGGCATTTTTTAATTCCCTGTCCTTTGCTCATGGCCAAGTTGTGTCAAATATGAGAAGAAGCAGACCTGGAGTGAGGAATTGGATGTAAGGCTTTGGAGCAGTTGTATTTCAGCTATATTGGCTTTCTTTCCTACCTAAATAACACACTATTCACAGCCATGCAACAGTTTCTGCTTGTACGGTCTTGCTTGTAATTTGTCTTTGCATGCCAACCCTTGGCTTCATGGCTGTAAAAATAATTTCTGATGTGTGATTGACCTAAACCTGTCAAGTGGCAGATTTTAATGGATCAAGGATTGGACCCTAAGTTTCCAATGCAATATTTTTGGGTTTGTTTCACAAAGGCTACAGTCAGATCTCAGGATGAACTGAAATGGCACTGATTTTCCAGCTGCACTGATTCTCAATTTCCCCCCTGTAATACGTGCCTTGGAAATTAAGCCCACCAACCAGATAAATGTAACTGATAAATGTGAGTGTGTGTGTGTTGTGTCATTGCAGTTGTGACCAACTCTTTGTGACTCCATGTCCAGGGAGTTTTCTTGGCAGGAATACTGGAGTGACTTGCCAGTTCCTACTCCAGGTGCCTACAGCACCTGGTATTTTCTGGTGGTCTCCCATCCAAGTACTGTACTAACCAGGGCCAATCCTGCTAAATAGATATTTGCATATTTTTAGTTCCATATTAAGTTTACATTTCTGTTCTCCAGGGCTATATTTATATCTGTTTTAGAAATGTTACCTAGTTGAAACTTCTTATCAGAGATTAATAATAATAATAATAATAATAATAATAATAATAATAATAATAATAATAATAATAATAATAATAATAATAATAATAATAATAATGTGCATAGCTGTGTTGTTAAATAATGATGATGATGATGATGATGATGATGATAATAATAATAATAATAATAATAATAATAATAATAATAATAATAATAATAATAATAAGAATAATAAGAAGAAGAAGAAGAAGAAGAAGAAGATGATGATGATGATGATGATGATGATGATGATGATGATGATGATGATGATGATGATGATGATGAACAATGTGTTTGAAAGACTAAACACAAAGTAATCTTTGTTTCTAACTCTTTCTTTCTTCCTTGGACAGGGAGCAAATGTGAAGATTCTGAAGAAGCTGTTCATTTCTGAAGCATCGCTTGCAATCTTGCAGGATTGCTTTTGGTGGTGGTTTCTTCATAAATTCAAGGTATAAAGGCCTACGTAAAGAGGGGGCCTGCTGCTCCCAAGATTGCATAGTAAACCCTCTGCCAGTATCTGCACTGGCTAGACTAAAGTTGTGTCATCCTCGTGGTTTAAAAACATTTAAAGATAGACATTTGTGCTTTTAAAAAACAAGAGTGGCTGATATGTAGTATGAGCTAAACAACTCTAGGAGTACAAGAACAGGAGCAGAGATGAAAAAGGTGGTGGATTCATGGGCTAAGTGACCCAGACTAATCATCTTCTGTTTGGCACCTCAAGTATGTCAGTATTCCTGGAATTTGATGTGCATAACCTGAGATAATTCAAGCAGCATTAACTACCACACAGTGAAGTTGTTTGTGTTACCAAACACTCCTGTACATCTCTTATCAGGGAACTCCCATTGTATTTGATTGGACTTGCTCCTAAGTGTTGTGTGTGCAAGACAGACTGGCCAGAATATTGATGGGATTTACAGATCCCTCTTCTAACCCCATTATAGCAATGACCTGATATTAATATAGATAGACTAAGGGGAGGGTAGGAAGAGACCTCAGAGGATCAGCAGCCGGCTCACCCGAAAGCATGACCCTTGGAGCCAGCACAAAATCTCCTGCCAAAATTTCAAGTTCTCCCTGGTCCAGGGAAACCTTTCTCATCCTGCCAGGGGCATTCTTATTTTGTATATTATTTTGGGGCACTTGAATGACTCCCATGCTCCAATGCTCTGCCAACTAACAGCTTGAAACATCCGGGCTGACTAGACCTTCTTCTCCGGTTTCTTTTACAAGCCTGATCAAAAGGAGCAGAACCACTTTTTTGACAGAATCTCAGATAGCTTTGTGGCACTTCTGCTGAGCACGCCCAGTTACATCAAAGATCCGTTCTTTCAGGTATATGTTACATACATTTATAAATGCTGCTCCCTCTCGTTCGGTCCATTCCTGTTCTGTTCCTACAGAGGAAGAGACGGACAACCTGTTTGCAAACTGCTATGTTGCTTATTTGTCTGAATTTGGAAAGGAATGGACCCAATCCGTCAGTTTTGATTCTTGTGGTTTTTCCTCAAGTGCTTTTCTCCTATCCATTAGTACTGGTGCCAGTGGTTGTATTCTGAGTTATTGCCCAAGGCCCAAATTGACATTTTAAGAGGATGTATGCCTAGATGCCCTGAGCACATCCGATCTCACCTGATCTTGGAAGCTAAACAGGGTCAGGTCTGGCTAGTACTTGGATGGGCGACCACCAGGGAATATCAGGTGCTGTAGGTGCCTGGAGTAGGAACTGGCAAGCCACTCCAGTATTCCTGCCAAGAAAACTCCATGGACATGGGATCATGAAGAGCCAGTCACAACTGTAATGACACAACAACAACAACAACAACAACAACGAGTGTATTACAATCCCACTCCTTTGAGATTGATACAGCAACACCCCTATATCCACTGGCAACTGGTTCCAAGACCCCCCATACCAAAAATGGTGGATGATAGTGAACACCCACTGTGTCTGTGACATCCGGGGCCCAAGTCCTGCTCTCTGGTTTTGGTCCTGTAACCTCAGGATATGGGAGGTGCCTTGTCTGAGATGTACCCATTCCTGTGGTAATTTGGGTTTCAGGTTGCATCATTCCTTATGGCAATAATCTTGTCATCATTGCAGATGTATCCCGACTGCTTGTCCCAAGCCATCTATATTACTTTTTGTGAAGCTTTTCCTGAATCCTGGAGTCGTTTTGATGATCAGTTTAAAGATGAGCTGATGGATTTAGTCTTCCAGTGGATAAGAGGTACTGATATGTTGATCTTTTTAACCCTTTGGAATTTATACTATTGCGTTTTTTAAAATAATAATAATAATAATAATAATAATAATAATAATAATTATTTCTATGTAAGTTGATTCAACCAGCACTTGCTGTTTATGGAGCAGAATAATAAAAACAATACAATTTGATTCAACCAGCACTTGCTGTTTATGGAGCAGAATAATAAACAATACAAACACAGAAACCATGGGGTTAAAAAATGATACTAAGCATTGTGACACCCATCAAACTTTACAGATTTACAGAGCAACCTGGCCCATGTTGAGTCCAAGGGAAACCCAAATTACTTCCTCAACAGTCTTCTTGTGACATAAGCAGGGGGCATGAAGCTCAACGGAAGCACAGCTGGAGGTTAAATGCCACACTGGAGTATTTTTATTGAAGAGAAATTTTCTGGCAGGAGATGGCAGCATCCATCACTAGGGGTGGAAATAATAAAGTTTAAAACAGGAGGCTAGAATAATTTAATTTGGCACACCCTGTCCTTTTAGACCTCATTAATAAAAGTCATTACTTGCTCCTACTTGATGTTATGATCTTGTTTCAGGTACTTGGTTGTCACTGCCTTCTTGATCCTCCATAACAGTAGCATGTTAAATTCAGATCGTCGTAACTTAGCACAACACAAATAATTAAGGATGCCTACTTAGGATTGTAACTACCAATGAACTCAGACGTACTTTTGACACATTATTCTAAAGACACCAACCCAGAATGAAAACTTTCTCACTTCGTACACATCAACGATTGCAGGAATTTGACATAGGAATCGCCTTAAGTTACTTAAGCTGTGCTTGTAATAATGTTTTAATAAGAGTATCTTTATTACTGAATAATAAACACAAAGCTGACGTGTACTGCAGTGACTGGTAGTACTGTAACATTGACTTGGAAATAAGGCTTATCAGTGAAACCAATCACGGATCTAGAGAAAAACAGAACACTGCAAAAAAAAATAAAAAAAATAACAATTTTATAGTTCTTATATAAAAATTTGGGTATGACCCTGAAAAAAACTTAAAACAGTTTCAAATCTCATTAGGAAGGTGCCCTCCACTCAAATAAGAACTTAAAGTTGCAACATTTGGGATACATCCCTTCTAATACTGTATATGTATGGTATGTTTCTCATTCATTCTGCAACTGTTGATGCTTTTAAAAAGAAGTTAATCTTGTCCCTTTTGTGTTTCATCTGCTCTGAACCTCATTTTTTTACAACTATTTTAATTTCTGTCTGATTTATTCCTGTTCTCTTATTCCCCTTCCCTCCCTCCCTCTCTTCCCTTCATGACAGCCAGCATCTTTTCACTTCTGGATACAGGCCAAACAAAAAAAGTATTATTATTATTTTGAGCCAGGCAGAACTTTCCAGTTCTGCTTCATCAACACATTCCCTCCCTATGCACCTAGAGTGTGAAAAGATAAAGCACAAAACGGAATAAGTGACTTCAGCATTGCAATATTATTGCAATACTTTCCACCCATCATTCCTGATGGTCAGGTTTCTGAAAACCTGCCTGTAGTTTTTGGCTTCATTTATTTCTGTTGAAGGAAAGTCATGCGATGTTTCTGTGATATCTACCTTTTGGGCAATTTAAATTACAGAGCCTTATAGGCTGGTGTAAGGGACATGTAATAATGACTGTCAGAGTTCAGCTTTTAAAGATACATACTGTATATGTGTGTGTGTATATATATATATATATTTACAGGTTTCAAACCCCGCAAATTTGCTTGGAAGGAATGGAACTTAGGGTGCTTGGGAAAGACTGTGCGGAAAGATTCCTTTCATGCATCCTCATCCTCTCATATGAAACTGCTGCCCAAAACCAGACGAAGGTCTCGTAAGTACTAGCCAAGGGGGCCTAAAGGATTTATTGAATGGCTGTTTGAGTGGTGTATGTACAGTATGCTTAGTGCTGGCAATGGCAATAGTGGGTAAGGGTGATTTTTAAAAAAGCTGTCGTGTAGGTCTAAGCAATAAACCGTAAACGTGAAAGCTTTACTTTATTGGCATTTTGCTGAACGCTTATAAAGCAGAGGGATGCAGACAATTAGACGGACCCATAATAAAAAGCGAAGTGCTTTTCATTTTCCAGCCAAAGTGTCTGAGGTGCAAGCAAAGAATGGCATCTGAGGTGGCTTGTACAAGGTCAGCTGCTGCGGATCATGATGTGTTCAGCATGCGGCTGACCTTAAAGACATCAAGAAGCTTCGAGCGATGGCCAATACATGGGTCCACCTCTTAGCAGCCTGTGCACACTCACTTAATCTCTTTGAGTTGTCTTGGATAATTCAAGATGTTGGCTTAAGCATCCATGAACTGTTTGAGGCCAGCCGCACAGTATTATCTGTTAGATATGAGGAGAGCATTTCCTTTATGATGCTATGAGCTCTGTAGATGTCCGACATCAGGAACATGCAGGGTGTGTGCGTGTCCCAATCCTCCAAAACACCTGTCTGGGCTTCTTCTCGAAGGATGCAAAAATGCTTCTCAGAAGCTGTTCATCCCTAGAAAAGGGAATTCCTTACTTGCTCAAACCAGGTTGAGTTCACAACAGGAGCTGGCCTCACCTATTTTAAAAGTTGCCATCTTTCTTTGGAAATTGGTCTTAAGCATAAGGTTTCTTTGGAAGTTGACTTCTCAGCCACGGAAATGGGCTGGAATCAGTAACTCTGGCGAGAAGCCACTCTTACTTACATGTAAGATTTGCACACAGGCAGGAGCTGAGATTTTTCAGTAGTGTTCTTGTGTTATGAGAAATTAGGATTGGAATAATAATTGTCCCTTTCTGATTCCCCATCCCTCCCCCCCAAAAAAGTTGTGTTGTATACTTCAATGCATAAAGCATATGTTTGCCACCTGGGTGCATTGTTTAAAAAAGGACCTTTCTGTGCAACTGTATTCTCAAAGGTTTTCACGGCTGGGATCTGATAGCTGTTGTGAGTTTTTTGGGCTGTTTGGCCATGTTCTGGAAGTTTTCTGATGAGAAAATATTTAATAATTCATCTGCATTGAGATCAATTAGAAGGATGTGCTTGACCCCTCCCTTGCAAAAAAATCAGTTCTGACAAATCACCACCTTCCCCTGGCTTTGGTGGCCTGCCGCTACCTAACATTCCAGCAGGGTATCTATTTTTGCTTCCTTCTCCATAACCATCAGTGGAGAAAGCCCATGATTTTTGAGATGAAAGACTTAAGCCTTTCGCCTGTCATGGAAAACACCCATCTCTAAATCTGCTGCTTGCCCTCTCTGTTGGCTGTACCAGCTGCCCCATGATGTGGGGAGGGCATTTGTTGGTGACCCCTCTCCCCGTGCATATGTTCTGTTTGACACTGGTGTACATTAGGAACACAAAGTGTTGAGATGATGTTGGCTAGATAGTCTAGGCCAGTTCTTCAGTTGAGGAACTAACCCAAGATTGACGAGAAACAACAGTGACTGCTATGGCTATGGGAATACTATCAGATTTAACTGGAGAAAGAATATATCATTTTGGGTTTGTGTGTGTGTGTGTGTGTGTGTGTGTGTGTGTGTGTGTGTGTGTGTGTGTGTGTGTGTGTGTGTGTGTGTGTGTGTGTGTGTGTGTGTGTGTGTGTGCATTTTTGGGGTTGTTCCATCTAAAACTCCCATTGTACGAATTGCTGCAGGCTGTCATTTTTGTCTGTCATCCAGTGCTTGTTGGCAAGAGAACTGTGTACTAGACGTTGTGTCTGGTCATGGAAGGAGCGGAGAGGGAGGAGGGCTGCTGAGCCAGACGGGTTTCTTATTCCTTCAGAATCAAAATCATATGAAACAGATGCAGCTTAATAAGGTTTCTTTTATAAATAATATCAATTTAAATAACTTAAAACAATAACATTCAACTATAACTTAAAATAAAGTTTAATGCTGTAACAACAGGAAAAAAAGCATGGATAATGGTGGGGAGAAATATTAGAAGCCATATGCCCTACCAGGAATTATATAAAAAGATAGGTTATGTTACATAAAAACCCATATGATGTTGTCTGAATTTTTACTTCGTCGTTATATCAAAGGATATTTTGAGGAAAGTGAGATGAAGTATATTTCCCTTATTAATATTATTTTATATACATTTTTTGTAACATCTTCCAAGCAGCATTAGGCATTCTTACTAATACATAGGAATACACTGCAGTGGTGCTGCCTTCACCCTCCATGTGAGCTTTTTATCATTTGAATACCACAGTAATCCAATTTCAGATTCTTTTAATTCTTATACTATTTTTTTTTCCTGGGAAGTACACAATCCTGCTCAGCCACCACAATTGGTACTAACTTGGCCATCTGAAGACTCATTCCAGCAGCCATCAAGTCCGACATATTTTACAGAACATCTTTCATCTGCTCAATCATTATTATAGCAGCCATGTTTCATTAAGCAGATGGGTTTGTTTTAAATAAAATATCATCAGATAATCAAGTCATGACTTAACGTGCAAGGGTAGTTTTAACTTAAGAATCCACAAAGGTACTCTTAGACTAACGTAAGGATTGTACGACTCTTTACAATTTTTTACAACTTTTAGTTACTAAATCTTATGTAGAGTATATCTTCATTTATTTATTTTTCTTAAAAAATACAGCCTCTTAAAAATAAACATAAATGCGCAAGTCCAGCTTGTTCAGTTTTCAGTAGTATTCCAGCTTTTCTACGTACTTTCAAGCAGTCCTCTTTTTCTGATTTGAACGGTTTGGCTGGAACGGGCCCTTCATCTAAATGGGCAGAGTGGGATCAGGATAAGGCAAGTGGAAGGAAGTGGGAAGATATGTCTTCCTTGCTTGTTTTTTGGCCCCTTTTAGGTGCACCATTTTGTTTCAAAGCGATATACATCTCCTTTCCTTTGTGGTTCCAGTTTGCAGAAGCGTAGGTGTTGTAATGGTTCTCTTGGATCAGTTCTACAAAGTTGCAGTCTTCATTGCACACTTTCTGTTTAAAGGAGAAAAATGGAAAGAGGGCAGAAAGGGATTAAGATGAACTTAATCACAAACCATGCCTCCCCCCCACCCCCTGATAAGAATAAGTTGCTGCCAAGTACCTTGCCGTACAGTTTCCCAGACTTGTTCATAGCTAAAAAGTATTCACTCGCCACTCCTTTGATTGCCACGATGCCAACTGCCACTGTCCTTATTTCGAGAATACCTGCGGGGGAAGAGAAGCAAAGGCTGTCATTGGGTCATTTGTTCTTGTCAGGGCATCGCAAGGTTCTGTCCAAAGAATCGATGCCAAAAGAATTTTTTAAAAAGGAAGATAATTGATCAATGGTTATTTTTTTATTTATTGTCCCAGAACTTTGTCAATTGCTTAGTTTATGTCTTGTTTTTAGAAAACAGATGGTCTAAGACATAAAGATAAGATTTTTGAGTTGGGATTCCTAGTTGTTCTTCATCAGTGGAAGTTAGAAGATTGCTACCCAGGCACAAATACCTCCATTCCAAGTTCTAAGCTGCTTTGGAAGCCAATCTTGGCTAGCTAATGGACAGTGAAGTCTAGGTACAACTGATCAGGAAAATCTACGTAAACTCAAGAGCTGAATTGTATGGAATCCGATTTTCATGGATTGCGGTTGTACACAAATTACAGGAAGTACACTAGAGAGACAGGAGGAAATTAGCACCCATACTCTCATACATATCATTGCAGACATTCATCTAAACTTTTCATAGTACTGTGTTACGAATGTCCACTTGGCTTCATGCATGTCTCTGTTTTTAAAAATAATCCAACTATTCTACTAAATAAAATATTAACATAGAAGTCAGAATCTTGTTTGAATTGAGGTCATAACATACTTGAGTCCTCACGTTGAAAACATTTGTAAGTGCCATTCCAGCACAAGAGGACAAACCTTAGAACTTGTCTGTGATGAAAAACAGACCTTAGCGACTATAAGAAGATGAAGTATCTGTCTGACCCACAAGGCCATGGAAAGCTGATAGGCTTTGAAATCTCCTCTGTGTCACATAAAGAGAAGCAACTAAAATTTACTGTCAGAACCCTAGCCCCAAATGCAGTTCAGCTGCCTAGCAGAGAAGCCTTTTTTTTTTTCCCCGAGTCATTGCAAAACAGTTCTTGACTCAGTAACGAAACCTGAGTGTGGAAACTAACTCCTGAAAAATGGATGCATCTCAAGCCAGACACTGGATCTGCCCAAGATGGCACTGCTGGATCACCCATTTTTCCAGGTTTACAGGCAGGATTCTTCCCTAGCCCTACTTGGAGGCTCCATGGCAATCCCTGATGGCCTCCCATCCACCGCCCAACCAACACTCCTTAGCTTCGGAAACTGAGTATGGTCAGTGAAATACTCAGTATGGCACATGGCTCCTCCTCTTTTTTTCTTTTCTTTTGTTTGGAGAATTCCTTCCAAGCTATCGCCATAAAAGAGCAACCAGACTCCTGGCTATGATCTAAGAGACAAGCCTGCCTAGCAAAACCCATCATGCCAACCAGTGCTGGATTTAGCATCTAAGAGCCATTTGCCTGGCCATTTTCATCTTGCTCTTTTGGACTCTTAAGTTCTTCACATTGGTACAAAGCTGATGAAGAGGCGTTTAGTCCATGAAAGCACATTCCTTTTATGATTTTTTGTGGTCTTTTAAAGGTATCAGCTACTGTTGCACTTGAAAATGGCCAGGCACCTTCTGAGCAGCATGTGGAGTGTTGGCCGTATTCCAGAAGGACCAACCTTGCCCTTGGGTAGACTACAAGAGGCCCAGATGGCTGATGCAACAGTGGGCAGTGCTAGTAGCCCCTGACCATTCCTCTTCAAGTTCCCTGAACTAGTCCACCAAATAAATGCAGAACTAGTCTGCTGTTCTCAGTGGGGATGAAGGTGGGTGCTCCATTGGTCCAAGATTCAATGGCCAGTCAGGCTAGAGTCTCTCTTTGGGACAGGGGCTGAGCTCAGGCAAAAAAAAATGTATTACATCAGCCCTGCTGCCCAAATTTAGTCTGCAAACAGAAAAGGAACTTGCCCTTCAGGTATGGCAAGGGGCTTACAAGGCAAACTCTTTGCCCCACCCAGCACCCAGAAAGATGCCCATAAAATGGCCCTCTTATCTCTGGCAGAGTGAAGTTTTGGGCTGGCCTTGGGATGGGAGGGGCAGTGGACAATATTTCCTTGTCCTGTGCTCATCCCTAGAGAAAAGAGGATGCAGTAGATTGCAGGTGGGTCTTCCATTGGTGGCCTTTGCCACTTATTCATTTACAGATTTGCTTTTCCATAGGCACCCAAATTGGCTTTTTAAAAGACCAAGCTGGCACTTCCTGCCAGACACACTTCTGCTAATAGGGTGGCCAGGACAGGGGTGTTACATTCTCTGTGATTTCACGGCCAAATTTCTGAACTAGGGTCCACCCTTATTTTGCTGGAAGGTATGAGTCCTTGTGATGTTCAAGGGGCAGGCTCTGAAGCAACCATTGCGCAGTTGGGTGGGTGGGTGTGGCAGGGGTGGGGGTAGATAGAGAGCCTGGAAGCACACATATGAACTGAATGACCAGGAAAACCGTGCAATGAAACTATTTGCCGCCAGGCTCTGTTAGTGCAGGTTTGTGGACCAGAATAAAGAACACTGTTTTCAACACAAAACAAGGGATACAGTAATACCTCGTAAGACGAATTTAATTCATTCTATGGGCCAATTTGTCCTATGAAGAATCCATCCTGCGAAACACGGTTTAATGCAGTTTCTGATAGGAATGCATTGAATTCATCTTGCGAAGCATCCCACAGGAAAGTTCATTTTACGAGGTTTTCCTAATCCCAAACATTTTCATTCGTCTTGCATTTTTTTGTCTTAAGGGGAATTCGTCTTACGAGGTATTACTGTATAAGTAAATGTGGCTATGCAGTGAAATCTCTGGGTGATCTGCAGTATATGTCATGACGGAAGCCACTCACCCAACCCCAAAGCCAACTCAGGCTTACTATGACACAGCATCAACCCACTTCCTGAGGTGTCAGGGCTCCCTTCAGAATAAAATCCCAAACCTGAGCATCAGAACCAAAGCCTGAGACCTGACAACCCAATTGAGGCAACAGCTCAGGGATTCTCCCCCTCCTTGTTTTCGTTATGCCTATGGTTTATTAGAAATGCCCAAATAGATATGAAAGAGGATAATAGTGAAAATCAGTGTCCAGGAAAAGCAGCAGATGCTGGTGTGCACCCAATAGGTGGATCAACATTTATGTAGTCGGTCATGAAGACCCGCAGCGTAGGGTGTAAAATGGTCTTCTTTTCAGATATATTTCTGCATGTATGTATGTTTTTAAAACAGCTTCCATGCAAGTTCTTCTCTTTAAATACTAGCCATAGATTCCTGATATCTTATAAAGTTGTAAATTATCAGTGACTTATAACCATTCAGATAAATGTTGAAAAGAATTACAGGTTTAATGACCGATGCTGTTCCAGGTGACTGAAGGCTGGGTTAAGGTTTTGGAAACCATGCAGGATGGTTTTCTTCAAGAGGGTTTTAATTTATGAGTAAGGCTAAAACAGTGCCAGCACACATGGCCTTCATTTCAATATCTCAACAAAAATCAAAAAGGGACATTGTAGGCAAGTATCTTTTGAGATGGCTCATCTGACAAATTATTGCAGCCATCGTGTGGTATCATTGTTCTTTGTATTTAAAATGCTTCCTACAGGCACTGCTCCCTCAGCTTTCCATTTGCACCGGAATCTTTGTCTTTGACTTGCTGTGTGTGTAGAATATGACTGTGAGCTTAATTCTCCTTGCACAGCCCTTTAACAATAAGTGAGCACGTTGTTGACCAAAATGGCATGATGGCAAAACTGTAGCTCTCTGGCATATGCGTTTGTCAGTGATTTTCTGATATTTGTGGCGACAGCAACCTGCTCCGTGTATACACAGAAATATATGAAATGTATGCTACCCTGAGTAATTGATGTCAAATCAGGGATAAACAGTTTCAGGATATGTTTACTTGCAGGGAGAGTATATTGAAGACATACAGTACAGGGTCTCAGCATTATTTATTGACAAATAAACATACAGAGTGTATTGGAAACGAGCAGATTCACAGTGCTCTCCTGACAGCACAGGTAGGGGACTTTGGGTCTTCTGGGGTGTGCGTGTTGGACTGCAGTTCCCAGAAGCACTAGAGAGCACAGGCAGTAGTTGTGGACTGTGGGAGCTGTAGTCCCAAACATCTGGAGGGCCAGGGGTCCCCATTTTTGCATACAAAACCATGATGATCCTGTTGCAACCCATGAACTGAAAAATGGAGGGTGGGCTGCATCCACAAAACCCCATTCCAAATGAAGCACAATAGTACTACCAGTGTGAGATTCTTAGATTTATTTGTTACTGCAGCAGGTTAAGATGGCTACTTCCTAAGAAGTATACTCAATCTTCAAACCATGGTAATCATGGAAAGACGATTCCATGATACAGCATCCTGATCCAGTTAAGGTTGCACTTGACTATTTGGGCAGCACAGCCATGAGCTATCACAGCATATTGTCTCTAGGAAGTTAGAGATAAGTAGGGGATTCTGTGAAGACCATGGATTCCATGAACCCCCTAGATCAGGGGTCCTCAACCTAAGGCCCCAGGGCCGGATGCGCCCCCCCAAGGTCCTGAATCTGGCCCCCGGGACCAATTGCAACCCCCCCACCTATCCCCTACTTTGCGAGCAAGCCAGCCTCCGCAGCTGCTTCTATTGCTGAGGCAGTTCAAAGTAGTGGGCTATGTCACTTCTCCCACTCCCCCCAACTACCGCCTAGATGATCAGCATGCTGGCTAGTGGGGCATTCAAAGTGGGAGGGCTACGGCCAGGTCCCCTGCTCCCCCCACCCACTGTGGTCCAGCCCTCAGTGGTGTCTGGGGTGTGGTGAACCGGCCCGCTGTTTGAAAACGTTGAGGACCCCTGACCTAGATCAAAAGCAGATAGTGGTGTCCAAACTCTAAATCTTGGTTTGTGGACTTATAAACTGGGAAACAAGAGAGACCGGAAAACTTGGACCAGCTACACCGAACGTGTGTTTCTCATTAATGGCGGTTGAGAGTCGTTTTTTGCATTCAGATGACCTTTAAAGATGATACCAAGCCAAATCTCTACTCATTGTTTATATGACTCTGCTGAAATGTAGCTGATGCTGTTTGCTTGTTAGATAATTTTGAAACATGAAGAGCAATCAAGGAAGTATACACGAGGAAAGCCAGCATTGTTTTAAGTAAAGATAATTTCTCATGAGCATTACTAACATTACAGATACATATTTTAATGATGCACTGAATCCATTGATTTATTTCTTTATGAAGCAAGGGTTTCTAGGAAGCAATATCATTTGTTTCTGTAACTTTTCTGGTGTTTGTAAAGAGAGGCATGATATTTTGTTTCAAGTCACTGTGTCAAAACAGGTATTTTATTGTCATTATGAAGCTTTTAAAAATTTACTGCCTTCAGATGTATGCAGCTATGCTGCAGACTTTATGACATGCAGAGTCAAAGAGGTATTGGGATATCAGAAGGCAGAGGTGACCTTTCATCTGAATTTGTTACAATTGTAATGTAGACATCCTCTGCAAGGGAAAACTTTCCCTTGAAATGAAAGATATGGAGGCATGGGTGGCTTTTCCTCTCTGCAATAGATTGCTGAGATAGTGCAGTTCTGTGTTTAAACATTGTTTTGCTTGACATAATCCTGGAACAGGTGCATCCTACAAAGAAAAGACCACTGAACATGGATCCTACTTGCAAAACAAATCCACTGATGGGTTTCAAACCTACTGACCCCAAGGAAATAGCATGCAGTGCCAACATTTCACACACAACAATATCACCCATGGCTGTTTCTCAGCATCTGCTAGTTGGGGGTGGGGTGGGGATCCTGACTGGTTGCAGCTGCCTAGCATTATGAACACAGCATGTGTATGCCAAGCAAAGAAAAACAAAACAAAATGATTAATACAAACAAGCATGCACATGAGAAATTGGTTGAATCCGAATCTGGTCTATAGAAAACAACGGATGCCTTTTAACACATTGGCATTTACACGGTTGCGGATACTGGGGAATGCCAATCCCTTGGAACAGGCACAACAAAATGGTCCCCTGTCATGTCCGTAGTACTATAGAAAGAGAGTGAATACTGTTGCCTGCATTTCAGTTTATTCATTGTGATTTTGACTTGGCTAAAAAAACTAAAGAGTTTTGGTGCTTCACATTCCTATTTTATTAGCTCATTGCTTGCTTTTATCATTGTAAACCAAAAGCATGGTTTCATTCAGTGTTAATGGAGCCAGAATTTTTAAGCGTAGAATTTTCTTTTATGGCCAACCCCTTGAAAAAAAGAGAATTCAACCTTGTCCCCAAGAATATTCAACGAACCTCACCCCCAGCCCCATTTAAATGCCCATCAAGAAATAATGGAGAATTTAATCAATCTCTAGATTCTTGCTTGGGGCTTTTGCTTATCTGTTCACACCGTCCACAAGACATTCCCATTCAAAGGCTTTACTAAATCCTGGTGCAATGTTTCTGTGGTTTTATATTGTTCCTTTTGGTTAATGCATCATTGAAAAAAACTGTCTGTGTTGTGTATGTTGAGAAAAGCCATATATTTCGAGGACTGTGGTGAGTTTTAAAATGTCCTGAACTCTTCCATGTGCACGAAGAAATTCATGCTGTAATTCAACACCACTACCGTCTGCCTTACAATATGTGGGAAGACTCTACGCTCAAACCTCCTCCAGTCCTTCAGAGATTGGAATTGACTGAGGGAAAAGATGAAGAGTATTGCACCAAGACCTTATAATATCCAGGTAGCCAAAATGGCAGGTGTGGAAAGATAAGGCCATAATTAATCAGTGGCTGCTGACGAGGGAAATAGCAACTCACAGTGGAGAGATCATGAGAGGAAGACAGATCTGTTGGATGGGGAAAAATACCAGAATAAATGGAACTTGAAAAGAGTTCCATGAAAGAAGAGAAGGAGGAAGTTTGGTGAATGTTTTGGGTTGTTTCAAGGAGCAACGGGAGAAGCAAGACAAAGTTGGTTGGTGACAAAGAGCTCAAGCAAAAAAAAGAAAGAAAGAAAGAAAGAAAGAAAGAAAGAAAGAAAGAAAGAAAGAAAGAAAGAAAGAGTGGCAAACCAGAAGTAGATCCTGCCCTAGATTTTGGAAATGCAAAATATGGAGGAGATCAGATCTGGAGATTAAAAAGACAAGAAGACCACTTCAGAGTGGACCCCTCAAAGGCTGTAGGTGGAAATAGTTTTGGGAAGCAAAACATAGGAACCAGTCAGGTCAAACGATAAAATCAAGGAAATGGATAAGTTATTTGAAGCTGCCTGAAC
Organism: Phrynocephalus forsythii; assembly: GCA_029282475.1. Lineage (NCBI taxonomy): Eukaryota > Metazoa > Chordata > Lepidosauria > Squamata > Agamidae > Phrynocephalus > Phrynocephalus forsythii. Next base: position 4,330,828 of record JAPFRF010000014.1, on the reverse strand, counting down.
CAGCCCACTGACTCAGAATATGAAATCTAGAGTGTCTCAAACAGACAGCAGGTCTTCCGTAGCTGAAGGAAGTCCAGGGAGGAGGGGCGAGCCCATTCCCCACCCCTACCCCCAGCCAAGTAGCTGGTGGTGCATAATGAACTGCCTTAAGACTTAAGCAAGGCAGGTCTTCTCTACTCATGGCCATCGCTGGCATTCAGCTTGAACTTGTTCCAATTTGTCGATGTCTTCTTAAGATGCGATCAAAGGCATCACTCAAAATGAAGCCAGTCTGAGTGCAGAATAAAAAACAATTCCTTCTGACAGCTGGGAAACTAGCGTTCAGCAAGGAGCATCTAAGATCACATACATTTCTTTTCCTGCAGTCTTCTCACTGCTGGTTCCAAGGCTAATAATCACCTGAGATCTTTTACACTAAAGGAGCCACGTTTGGTTCATTCAACACCTGTGCTTTTGATTATCAATCTTTTGAAGGGCCTGTTATTGACTTGAAACTTGATGACATTTCCCTATAATGTTTAATTACACTGAAGAAATGCTGTGGAAAATGGAATGGGAATGTGGCTTGAGTAGACATCCACAAGACCTAACCACCATGACTTGAGTGAAACTAAAATCCTGGTTATACTAACCACAGGTGGAAATCAACCCCCCCCATAATTTACCAGGAAGACATCATAAAGGGAAAGAAAAGCAGAAAAGACTTCCCAAGTGAAAAAAAAATCAGGCATCTAGATCCCTTTCTTAGCACCAGTTGACCAACTGATGGCGGGGCAGGAATTAGGAAACAATTCTCCTTCTCCAAAGGAAGGGAGAAAGTCATGTCTGTTAAATGGCATGCAATTGAATGCTGAGAATATAAGAAGCAACTCCAACCAGCCTGGAAACACGTGCTTCCCTTTCTCAGGAGCTCTCCAGAACTTCTGTGATGCCTCTGATTTCCTAGCCCCTGTGATTTCACTAGCATCAAGTTGGTATGACCTCCCTGCTGCTAACCTCTGACCACACCAGCGTTCATCGCCTGAGAGCTAATAGAAAAACCGCAGTGGTTTACTCCGGCTTCCCCAACAAGTGCTTGGTTCATTTTCTCTGTCCTGGGATGTAGGATGTGAATAATCCTAAGAATGAAAACAAGGAAGCCTCATTTGTGAAACTATGACTCTCAGGAGTGCATTAGGAGGTAGGGGAGAGACAGGATGTGGAGGATGTGGAGACATCACCTTCATTGGCCATCTACCAGACCACAGAATGGGGCTTCCATCTTTCTCTTTGCCTACTATCCATTTTCTTTCTTTCTTTCTTTCTTTCTTTCTTTCTTTCTTTCTTTCTTTCTTTCTTTCTTTCTTTCTTTCTTTCTTTCTTTCTTTCTTTCTCTATCCCTATCCCTATCCCTATCTTTCTCCCAACAACTGGGAACAAAAGTGACTTACGATATAATCAAAAATCAAACACCAGGACTTTAGGCTTCATTCCATTTCCCCAAACAAACCAGGGGCGAAAGCAGATATAATTGGATTTGCTACCACCCATATTTTGTTCTTCCTGTCTCACCCCCTTCTCTTCTCTTCTCTTCTCTTCTCTTCTCTTCTCTTCTCTTCTCTTCTCTTCTCTTCTCTTGCTCTTGCAACTAGGGCTGGTGTAAGCTTCCTAGCATACTCTCCTCTCATTTTGGCTTAAGATTCCTCTGTATCCAAGAAAACTCCATGGACACGGAGTCATGAGGAGTCGGTCACGACTGTAACGATGCAACACACACAACACTATTGGATCAGAGCATCCCTCGGGGAGTCAGTATGTCAGAGAGGAAAATCTCAATAGTATTCCTAGACTCCAATTAAGAAAAACCACACACACACGAGTAATTGTGCAATTCCTCGCATACATTCCATTCTGAATCAGATAAATTGGCCTTGGCATGATCAGTCACATGAGTAGGCATGCTTTGAATTCATAACATACATGTGACTGGACTCAACCAATGTGTGAAAGAAAGCTGACAGTAGGAGGAGAGATACTTGTGTGGTTGCTTTTGGACGTCACATTCCTCCACAAGAATTTTGCCCTAATTGTGTTTTCTGCTTAAATTGGATTTTATAGGGTCAGGCATATGAACCACAAATGGCCAGAACTGGATCAGTCTAGTCCTGCTCTTCTGCTTGGCCTAGCCTAGCAAAGTCTATGAAAATAGGGTTAAAAATGAAGAGTCATTGAACTGAACAGGTTTCTTGAAATTGGTCTTCTCCATTAATTCTTGGCTAACATGTTCAGCTTTTTTAGCAGGCTAGAGAACTCTTGCCTGCAATGTCAAGCATTTTTGGATAGTTCTTTTAGAACAACAATGATTAAAATGCCCTATCTGGTTTTCCCATGACAAAAAGAGTCTTTGTGTCTTTTCCAGTGGAGGGAAACAAAAAGGACAATTGTTAAATTGGGATTTATGGCTTTTTCATTGTGCCCTCACAATTTCTCAGATTTATATTCTAGGGCTCACATGTGAGTTGCAATTGCTAGGCATTCTAAAACTATTTCCCCATAAATGGAGTTTTGATCCCTTGCCCCAAACCCCATAGAATTAGAATTAAACTCTAGGACTTCAAGCACAAATGACATATTCTGTCAAATTCTGAGCCTTTGTCTCTTGAGTGTTTGTGCAGAGGATGTCAAGCTAAAATCAGCCTGGATGGGAGGAGGGTGGTTATAGCTTAACTCTTCCCCCCCCCCATGATTTCAAAAGCCAGCTACTCCAAACCACCTTTTCATCCACAGGGTCTCTGGATCTTAAACACCTACAGTATACTCCAGTATTGATTAATGGTGATAAATAAAAGCACATTTTTACAGCAAATGTATAGGAAGATACCCCCCACACACACACCCCATTCTATTGCCACCCATCATGACAAATACATTGAAGGGGAAAATATTTTTAGCTGAGTAATGCCATAAAATAAAAGGCGATACCTATCTCTTTACTCATCCTTCCTGTGCTTTGCCTTCCAAGACAATTTTTAGTCCCTCTCTTTTTTCATACAAGTACAATGAAGAGAAGATAAATCAGTGAAACTCTCCTTGATTCGAAAGTTGAGTAATGGGAACTGGACTTCTTTTCTTGTTTGTTTGTTTGTTTGTTTGTTTGTTTGTTGTGTAATTACAGTCATGACCGACCCTTTGTGACTCCATGTCCATGGAGTGAAATATGTGCTTGCCAGTCCAGGCAGAGAAAGAAAATGCTTTTAAGTAGACAATAAGAATTGGTGTGTGCTTTTTGTCTTGAATATGCTTGCATAAGTTTGGATAGAATATGCTAGGCATAGATAGGGCCACAATGGATAGTGTAACTTAGAATTAGTGAGATAGTTTCTTTATTTTACTGATTGCCATGATCTGACTATTAACTGTATTTTCAATTGACTTGTTTTTCAATAATTCTTTAACTACCTATTTTTAAATAAAAATAATAATTTTACAAAGGGGTGGAAGAGCTAAGTCCAGTGTATTGGTTTAATGGTAACTGTTTGGCTGGTGTATTTTAAAAGTGCACAGTCGGTTTAAGTAATTTTATTAACCCCAAAGGTGATCTTAGGAAGCCTTTTTGGGAGAAGGACCCAGACGGTTCCTTGACATGGAACCTGCTGTTCCCTGGTGGTCTCCCATCTAAGTACCTATCAGGGCTGACCCTGCTTAGCTTCCGAAATCAGGTGAGAGTGGATGTGCTCAGGGCATCTAGCCAGACTTTTCTTGTTAGGTCAAAACATTTTGTGTCTTCTGTCTGAAGAAGGTTGGTAGGAGACCTTCAATTTATCCTCCCCGTTGGCTTTGCTTCACCCTGATCTGAATAGTGTCATTAGATAAACAATGGCTGGATGTGTGTGAAAGGCACACCTCTGCATCCCTTCCCAACACTTCACTGGTGGAGGTGCATAGTGGTCCTGGTTTTTCTGGGGGGGGGGGGCGGTAGCTGGAAGCACAGCATTATAACCTCACCTGGATGACTGAGAATCTTCACAAACTCTCCTCAGTGTTGCAGCTTGTATATTTGGGGTAGCATGAGCTCTAAATATCAACTATTTGAACTGGTTGCCATGAACTGGTATCAACCTGATGTCACATACAGTAGTTATTATAAGAGGTATGGAACAGCTGCATTCTTTGCTAGATTGCATGTTATAAATGAAAAACTTGCAACAAGCACATTTTTGTTTAGTTTACGGGTCAAGTGTTTAGGTCTGTGATGGTTGCTGTTTATTCACTGTGGCATGGCAACTAATTAAAAAATTAATTGATCCAGGGTGTCTCCCATGAATGTGTTATGTCATTTAGGAGCTATGCTGGAAGCCATCAGACCCCAGTGCTGATTCCAAGCATACTATAGCATTTCCATGGCAACATACATTTTGATTCTTTTGGTGGAATATTTTGTGATATAATAACAAAATTTCCAAAGAGGTCTATCGTAAAAAGTATAACGTTGCATAAGTAAGCCTGCAACCCCAAGGAAGAAAACATGTTTCAAGTTACTTTGATCCGATCATTAATTCTCCAAGGATTGTTTCTCTCTTTTCTTGGGTATCTAATCACAATGCTTAGCAAAATGTAGAAAGAAATGCAGAAAGCTAAATAACACTAGTTGTTAGAGCCTAGCAATTACAACATTTTCCTAACCAGGCTTTCCAAGTTTCAACTGTCTTTCCAATTTGTGGAGAAATGGGTGCCTAAGGGCACGGTTCGGGCTTTTAATAGCTGAGAGGTGCAGCTTGCCATGAGTCAAGTCAACGGCTGGTTGCCTACAATCAGACCACAAGCAGGCTTTTCAAAATAGCGGTTGAATTCCCTTGCTGTTGCCACCAGGAAAGAGGCAGGCATAAGCAGCTTTGGAAAGTTCCCAAGTAGAACATAGATGTGATGGCTTTCCTTCATCGTTTGTCCACATCAGACAATACTCAGGGATATGCCGTCTTCACCAAAGGGGTTTCTATTAGGCTGCCATAGCAAGTAGTTGCTGACAGACAACCCCCATGAATTGGCAAATCTGCTGGAGCAGGAAGCCCAAGAGTTTAGTATGGGCATTGGACATGGGAACCATCATGTTTATGGCTGCTAGAGGCAACACTGATCTTTATAGCATGGAAAACCCTGCTCTTTCTCCCTAGATTTATACACATTCCCTAAAAGGAGGGGAGATTTTGGTCCTCCCATTGCCATTTCCCTCTGCTCTTTCCAGGGGAATAACATGCAACCATTCTTCTGACACCATTAAAAATAATTTTTTGGCTATTTACAGCGACAGGCTTCTGAAAGTTCTTAATGAGCCTATCTGGGGAATGTGTGCGTGCAGGAGGACTCCCGCTGGTTAGAAGGCATTTTCCCTTTGATTTGACGAAGGCAGTTCTAAGGCAGCATGGAATTTTACTCCCGCCCCTCCAGGGATTCTGTCCAGTCCCCCTCCGATGTAATGCATTGAGAAGGGAAAGCTGCCCCTTCTCAGGCATTTTCTTGGCACTTGTCGACACAGCAAGGAGGCTGTAAACCTGCCAGATCTCTCCAGCTGGAAGCCCTTCATGATGAGCGAAACTGAACTATGCTGGGCTGACACGGACAGCTTTTCAATCCGAGGGGCCACGAAAGGAACATATCAGGGCAGCCTCAGCAGCTGTTTTCAACTGGCATGTTTAGAGGGCACGCGAGCCTTTTCGCCCATCCATGGACCAGATCCAGGATCTTTGAAACATATTCTCTGGAGCCCACCCTTTTGCTGTGAAGCACCTGGCTTCAGCTGCTCCACCACAGTGTGGTCAACTGCATCTGTGGTGTGTGACCCTGTCTGTCCATTATTATTATTATTATTATTATTATTATTATTATTATTATTATTATTATTATTATTATTATTATTATTATTATTATAAATCATACAAAAACTTTCAGCAGGAGAGCCTTAGAGGGTCTATCTACAACCAAGGTTCCAAGCCTTCTGTCCCCAGATGTCCTTGTACTACAACTCCCAGAAAACCTGGCCAGCACAGGGCATGGTGAAGAGGCATCCAAGAACATATGGGGACCCAAGTTTGGGAACCACTGATATAGAAGGCAGGGTAGGGTGAGGTTTAAACTTGAACATTGACATCCCATTCCAGTGAAATGCAGCAGGTGAGCTTGAGACTTTGGTTCCCTTGAGGAAGGGAAACAGTGCTTATTCAGAAAGAAGCCTATTAAGCATACCACCCAGTATCTTGTGGTGAGGCTTGGCTGGAGAGCAGATGCACTGAATCAATCACTGAATGGTAAATTAATACTTGCATCAATTCCACAGAGTCAACAGGTCTACTCAAGCTGGGGCTAGTCAAAGGATGGTGGCCAATTTGACTTCCTTCCTTAGAACACAAATCTGTCAGGTAGGATTGGGAACGGTTACCTCTGATTAGGACTGTTCTGCAACTTTCCACACATCCCACAAGACAGAGTTGATGGAAAGGAGTGGCAGGTTTGCTTGGGTGGAAGTAAAGTTAGAAGAAGGTTATTCCAAGGTGCCTTTGTTTTGTTTAAGAAGCGTTGATCTGTGGTCTAGATTTATTTGAGTTTGGGGATCTAGTTTTGCCTTCCAAACATAATTTTTCTTTTAAATTAATGGGCAGCATCACGTCCTCAGTCCCTTCATGATCCCGTGAGTGACTATAAGCCCATCCCAAGCCCATTTAATGCACATGGTTTGATGGGAATAAAAGAAGAAGGACTCAAGAAATGATGGTTAAAATCCCTCCAAAACAGATTTTCAATTTTGTCCTATGATTCCACTGATGTTTGGATGTAATGTAAAGCAATATCCATCTGTCTCATGTCCCTATAGCTACCTGAAGGTCAACTGTGGATCCTTTCCCTGGTAGGGTGTTGGCCTCTGAGATGCTGAGCAGCTTCAGCTGCATTGGATACTGGGTGTTTCCTCACACACTTTTTATCTGCTGTTGGCTGAGCAGAGCCCTCTCTGTGAATTTGTCTGCAAACAGGCAAGGTGCCTCTCCTTCATCCCCACCTCCTCCTCCATCCTTGATAAAAGGTTTATCTCAGAACTTACTTGCTTCTGAGATGCCAGGGCTCTTGTTTAGACAAGGCAAGAGAGTGCTTGGTAATATGTTTCCCCCTCATTCCTTAAGCCAAGGAAGCAGATAGAAAGCTCTTTTGCATCGTATTCAATGCATGACGGCCCACCCCAAAGAAACCAAGCTGTGTATTTAAAAGATGAACAAAAAGAAGCATATTTCTAAAAAAAAAAAATGGGTGGAATGTAGGCCAGACGTGAAGAAGGATTTACAGACCAAGCCTATTTGATAGGCTCTTCCTATCAGGTACAGGCACAGAAGAGGTCTGTTTGTAAATGTAGACAGTGGGTGCTAACAACCTCTTTTTTTAAATAATAAAAAAAGTTCAGGCAACTCTAATTCAAAACAGGAGGGTCAGTATCAAACAACAGCTGCCTATGTTACCTTCAGTATGCCAGAAGTGGATTTTTTTAAAAAGTTGTTGAATACAATTTAGCAAGGTGTTTATAATACAAAATATGCGTTCTCTGCAGCCTGAGAAAGCAAACAGTGGGGATTTTGTGAATAAATTATGGGAAAACAGCTGGAGATGCTTTGTGGGAAAGAAAGTGATATTCTATTAGGTCTCATTTAGTGCCAACTCACTGTAATAAATCACGGAGAGCAGAAAGGAATGTAGTGTTTTAAAAAACGCTTTTCTTCATTTTAAAAAAAAAGGAGTTAAAAAGCAAGTGAACCAGAAAGAGCACGATGGGGGATTGATAGGAGTTGGGTGGGAGACTAGGGCCAGCATCAGGTTTTAGAGCTCGACCGTGATTGGAAGACAGGGAACACGAAGCTACAGTGGACATTGGAGCGTCACTTCATGGGCATCTGTCATCTTTTGGGGGTGACAGCTAGCTTGCTTTGCTCCATGGCAAGGCTTTAGGACTTATTTATGGCATCCCTTTGGAGTCCAGTTTCACACACACACGGAAAGGCTGCCGCCTCCGGTTCACTGCATCAGTGTGAACTCTCGGTCCTGTCTCCTGAACAGGTATTGGTTGAAAGTCGATATCCCCAAGATTTGGGCCATATCCAAAGGCAAGTTGCAGAGTCCCTGTGTTTATTAAATGGACTGGCATGCTGCAAACTGGGTGGAAAATAATTTTCTAATGTCATGTACTTAAGAGCCCCTCTAGTCCAGCTTCCTGGGTGTCACAGGGGCCCCACCTGATGCCTCTGAGATCAACTGAGACAACTAGATACCCATCTCCTGATGCCACTCCTTTGTGTCTGATATTTTGAGGAACCCTCCTTTTAAGCCAGGAGATTATATCTATCCCCACCACTATGTGTAACCAGTGATGGATGTTTCCCTCCAGAAATTGGTCCAATCCCCCTTTAAAGGCATCTAGGCCAGCTGGCATCACCACATCCTGCGGCAAGGCGTTCCACAGGCAAACAACATGCTGGGTAGAGAAATGTTTTCTTTGGTCTAGTCTTGCTCTCCCAAACCTCAGTTTGAGTGGAGGAACCCTGGTTCTGGGATTGCATGAGAGGGAAAAGAGCTTCCCTTTACCCATATGTCTGTGGAGATTCTCAGTCATGCAGGTGAAGTTACCCAGAAGTTGAGTCATGGTAACTGGGCTTCTTTTCTTGTGAGATATCTCACAAGAAAAGAAGTCCAGTTGCCATGTCTCCATTTCTGGATTCACTCTATCCACTTTATCCATCCCCTGCCTTTATATACAGTACTTCCATTTATATACTTCTGTATAAAAAAACAGCTTTGCCTTCTTCCATCTGTAATTCCAGAGTTGTGACATTAAAAAAAGGATTGGGTCCCTTTTAAGGGATCAGTGGAAAAGGAGAACAGCTAGTATTTAATTCTCATCCTCCTCCCACTGGACAACATCGATCGGAATGTAGGGAGGTACACAGCTTTCCCCCACTGTTTGGGTTTGCAAGTAATGCTGTACCAAGAAATATGCGTATGCTCCAATACAGGGTGTTGTTTTGGCCAGCGTGGGCAGCACCTGGCTGCCCGCATCACAAACATGCCCAAGGGGATTCACGGTTTTTCTTCGCCTCCAAGCGCCGGTTGGAGGGTGCAGCTCACGTTTCCATGGAAGACTTGTGGCAGAAGCTGCCGAAAGATGGATCGAATTACTGCATCCTTTGGCTGGCCTGCTTGCTCCTTCTGCTGTGCCAGTGCCACCCACATTTTTCCTTCTTCTACTGTCTGCCTGTGAACCCAAGAGGGGAAGGGTGGTTTTGGATCCTCTCCACTGGCCGAATTCTTGCATTCATCATCATGGTTTACGGTGGTATGAGGGTGGCCTGCATCCAAGATGCCAGCAATTGCTCTCCTCTGAATCATCTATATAATGCTCTCCATCCTGCTTCCAATGTAGTTCTCCCTGACTTCCTCCACCTGGGCTCTTAATAGCTGAGATAGACCCCAATTCTTTAAAGGAAACTCTAGATCAGCCAATCCCATGAGAAACGCGGGACTCCACTTTTATTTTCCCTGCCATTGATAAACTCAGAGCTTCACAACTGATTTTCATTTATTTGCAAAATCTTGAGGCTGCCTTATAACAGAAACATGTATAAGGTCATTTATTAAATGATTGAAAGAGAGGTATAAAACAATTCCAATGAAAACCGTAATTTACTATGTAATACTTTTAAATAATCAGGCAATTGTTTTGAAAAAGTTCTCCCAACCAATTCCCAAATGCCTTTGTGATCAAAAAACAATTCTTGGACTATTGTAAGGGGGAGCAAAATGAACCAGTGTTATGCGTCACTTCCAGAAAGCCATTTCTGGAAATAGGATGGATTTAGTAGGTGGCACATGGTGCCGGACACAGATTTTTCTCAGCATCTGCTTATTTGGGGGGGGGTCTCTACAGGAGTTTCAAGAGGAGAACTGTCCATCTATTATGAGGAACTGATAGCTCTTTCTAGTGCCAGCTGCTCTAATAAATGTATGTTGCTAGTTTAATGTTGTCTCATAACAATATATGCTGCCTTGTGTCATTTTAAGGATAAAGGCAGAAGATGGATGGATGGATGGGTGGGTGGGTGGATGGATGGATGGACAGACAGACAGAGCTTCACTTAATCAAATTGTTCTTAATAACTGAGTCAAATGACCTGCTTTTTGAACTTATAAGCTCTCAGCCCACAAGGAATAATTTAGAGACCAACTCTTGATTGACTGTCTTTTTAAGCTTAAAATGAAGCAATTCAGCTTACTTTATGAAATTCAAGCTTACATTTTATAGATTTAAGGTTAAAAATTAGGAAGAAAAAGCCAATCCTCACCTTAACCCCAATTAGTACTGAATGTAAGTGACAAAGCAAGGTGTTAATCATCTGCCCTTACATTTGCTGTTGGGGTAATACGCACCATGGCCCTTGGCTGGTAGTTGAGAAGTAGTGCCAGGACCCTGCCTGTCACAGAACCTGACTCTGAGGGGTTAAATGGTGAAGAGCTGCTGGAGGAGCCTTGCAGCTCAACTCAGCAGGCAGCTGGGTCTCATGACTCAGCTGAAAACATGTCTCCCCCTCCTAGAAGGGCCATGAGCAGGATTCTGCAAAGACGTGCTACCAGGAGAGCTAGGGAAAGAGTCTTTGATGCTAGATGGGGAATCAGGACGGGAAGTCCTGAGTACTAGCAGAAGCCTTTCCAGAAGTAAGGGTGTGTTCCCTGTTTTGGGATAAAGCTGGCAAGCTTACCTTGAGCTCTCTGTGGGAGCAACAGGTCATTTGAACTTGCAACCATGTTCCTGTCTGTGACCTTGGCTCTGTTTCCTGACTTCGGACCGGCTTCCTGGACAACGGCTTGATCTATTCCCTTGGATTAGGCATCTGGTTTCCGTGAGATATTCTGGCTTTGACTTGGACTGGTAATTGCTGGGAGTTGGATTCTGTTATTTATCTGGCTTTCCACTAAAGATCTTGGCAAAGAACTGAACTCTGCTTGTGTGTGTGTTCTGTGTGCAGGGCTTGACAAGTAGGCACTGCCATGGGGATCATGTTTTTAGGTGCTTTTACTGACTTGCATGCCATTTTGAAGTCGTTAGTCAGTCCAGAAATGAGCTTTTCAATATTTACAGAAAGGTTATTCTGAAGGGCTTGAGACCCAGTCCAAGGACTCCCTAGAGGCTGAACAGCCCCAGAAATGAGGAAATATTGCCCTTCCCCCAAAACCTCCAAATTGCTCTTCTTCCAGTTTTCTTGTGAGTTATTCTGGTGGGTGGGTGTGGGCCCCTGCTCTACCCTGGGTTGCTGCAGAATCATCACCACCCGCAGAAGCTCGCACGAGACCGAGGGGGGGCAGGGGGAGCAGCAGCAGCTCCAACATTTCACGGGAACCGCCGTTTGCACCCAGCCAATCCTCAAGTGGGGATGACAGCTGGTGCTTTAAAACTGTCTCACCCACGTACCCTGGGCTGACTTCCTGGGTCACTCAACCAGCCCGACTTCCCCATGTACAACAAGTGCCATTCTAGGCACGTTAATATTCACTTGCCTTCAAAGTTTGTCTTCATATATTCGACACTGTGGCAGATCAACAGGGCACGTGGATTTCACTGTTGGTGTTGGTGCTTTTCTGTGGGTTGTGTGTGCCGTTGTCAGCCACATCTGCAAATAACTGGTTCCAAATTTTCAGCACCACTTGCTACACAGGGAAGTTTTTCCACGCATACAAATGATGTCATCTGTTATGAAACCTTTGTTGGGGAACGATGCAGCAACTATAGAAATTAGAGTCTGTTGTATTCTCTTCAATGCGACTTTCATTAGTATTGTTTTTCCTAAGGTAGATAGACTTCTTAGTTATATTACGTTACATTACATTAGTATGATTATGATTATGATTATGATTATGATTATTGGACCACCATAACTAGACATGTTGGTTAACTCAAAAGGGACATGGGCAGATGCCCGACAAAGTGTCGTAGACTTGCAAGTTGAACAAGTAAAGCAGAGAAGTGGCGATAGTGTTTATTTGGCCATCTAAGAGCACAACAATTACTTTATTTATGTGCTTGACTGTTTGGAATATGGGTAGTAGTGCCCTTCAAGTTGAGTGAAATCTACATTTTTATTTGGCCAGATCATGCCAAGTCAAGCGAAGCAAAAATGATTTTAACACCTCATAAAGTATATATGAAGACATCTTTTTTATTATTATTATATTATTGGAATGTCTGATTAATGATTGATTGGTGCTGTAAACCGCCCTTAGTTCCTTTGGAAGATGGGCGGTATAAATAAATAAATAAATAAATAAATAAATAAATAAATAAATAAATAAATATCAGAATCTTTCCCATATTCCAAGCCAAAGGGGAAGGAGAAAAGTCACTAAAGTAGGCTGTAAAAATGACCAAATCCATGCTAGTGAGTCGAGACAGAGCAAAATGCTTCTCTTCCCATTTCTGTTGTCAGTTCCACTTGAACCATAAACGTGGTGGTTGCTGAAAAATAGCTGCCATATGTGTGATACTGGTCTAGTATGCTCATGAGTCTGACTATTGCTGCACTTGTGTTGAAAGCTACCAACAAACCTATGGCCCATGATAGCTAGTACATTAGGTCCCTTCTCTTCCTCTGGTGGCATTGAAATCTATGACAGCAACTGAGTGATGCCTCACTACAGCAGGTTCCCATGTGATAAAAACAGTTGAAATATTGAATCAGGGTCTCATAAGCCATGTTCTGACCCTAACTGGAGTCTTGCTAGCAAGTTGCCTTGAGATTACGACAAGATTTCACAGGCAACTATGGTTTAAGAAACCACCATAGAAATACTGGACCTGGGCATTCAAGGGCAGGTATGTGAACAGGGAGTGAAGAACCATTTATAGAAGGAAAAGTTTTGCTCTAATAAACCATGATTTATTTGAATGAGACCATTTCATCTGAATCATCCTACTGAGAAATAAAAAAATAAAAAATTAGGCATTGATTTGGGAGGTCACGGTTTTGTCTCACATCTGCTTCACGGGAGTGGCTCTTGGCTCTTGCCCTGCACTTCATTTTCCAAATTAAAGAGCAGTTATTTATGTCTGCTGCATCGTGATTTCATTGGGCTCTTGCTAGTCTGCTCATTATTCATCCAGTTTATCCTCTGGACACTGACATGATGTCCAAGAAGCAGCTGAGCCTAGTAAAAGCAGACCTTCTGTTCCTGCCCCATTCCAGCAATGAGGGTTGCCGATCAGCACTAAAAGCAATGTTTAATTGCTCGCTATAAATGCCGGGAGGGGGCCTGTGGCCTGCAGTGTCCCAAAATACCTTTAAAAATACAAAAGATATTGATCCTTCCTGTTGTAAATGAGGACTGTTAGGTCTACATGCCTCAAAGCTATTTCCTAGGGTATTTATTTATTTATTTATTTATTTATTTATTTATTTATTTATTTATTTATTTATTACGCTTATATACCGCCCGTCTTCCGGAAGGAACTCCAGGCGGTTTACAACAAAAATACAAACAGAGTCAAACAGCAAATAAAATAGTTCAAAACAGGGACAATCAAACCAAACAGCTAATAAATAACAGCTAATAAATAACAGATGGCCGGGGGGGGGGATTATTTACCAAACGCCTCTCGGAAAAGCAAGGTTTTTAATGCCTTCCGAAAGGCTGGCAGGGACTCTGCAAGGCGCACTTCGCTGGGGAGGTGGTTCCACAAGGTAGGGCCAGCCACAGAGAAGGCTCGAGTGCGGGTGGAGGTTTTCCGAGCCTCTCTGGGCGTGGCCACCCGCAGCATGTGCACCCCGCGACAACCTGGTCGGTCGGGCCGACGTTGACCGCTGGTCGATCCGCTCTGCCAGGTAGTCAGGTCCCAAGGCCATGGAGGTTTTAAAAATTAAAACCTTTGGATTTCGGTGTGAAAGCTGTTTGTTATTATCCAGTGGTGTTGTTTCAATCTACCCACTCCATAGTTAATGGACGCCCATATCATACAGATCAAGACCAGCCCCAAAGTGCAGGCCATCATATAGCTGTCAACTGAGAAGGTATTCATTCTCCCCACACCCCCCCAAAAAAAAATAATACCTAGAAAGAAAGAAAGCAGGGAAGGGGATCCCATGTCCCTCCCTCTAGGATGGTCATTGCTTTGCTCATTTTTTACATGGGGTTGCTAAAGCCCATCCTTATGTTCACTTGGGCCCTATTCAGGTGTTGCACCTGAATCCATTTAGGGTGAAATGAATTGTAGGGTTGCACTTACCTTGTCAGAAAAAAAAACCCAGTTGTGCATGACTTTCCACTCTCTTCCATTTTCTGCTCTCTGAAGGCAGATGGATGGAAGTGTGGCTCCACATTACAAATATATAAAAGAAAAAAGCTGCAGGAGTGTGAACCATAAATCAAGGTGGTTTCTTTGGTCTCCTTTACCAACAAGCATCCAGGCTGGCCACTTTCCCTTTTCCATGGGAACGTGTGGAACATGGTGAATCTCGCAGTGATTTTCACTAACAAAAGAATAGCTGACGCTTATTTAGCCCTTCATGGATTCGGGCATGATCTGAACGGTGCCTCTGTGATCCCTGATTGCCTAAGCCAGCAATGGCAAACGTTTTGGTAGTCCGAGTGCCCAAACTGCAATTCAGAACCCACTTATTTTTCACACAGTGCCAATACAGCAATTTTAGGCTGCTACCACACTTCCTTGAGCAGCTGCATTTTATTTTGCATTGTCTTATCTCCTCCCGCAGTCACGTGGTCACTACAGCGGTTCAGCAGTCCACACTTCAGCAGTTGCTTAGCAATCGGCTTCCCCGTTTGCACTTGGCTGAACCGCTTTAAACTATGACAGGGAAATGGCAGAAACAGGGGGGAACCGAAAAAAGGTGGCACAGTATGTCCGCAAATACAAGCAAATCGCTTTAAAAGGGGGTGCAGGAACCGATTTAAAAAAACACCACCCCCAGTGGTTGTCGCAAGAAAAAACGACACAGCGGTCAAAATGGGCATGGCCAAGGGAGCTCTTCAGAAAAAGCGATTTGAAAAGTGGACAGTGATTTTTAAGGCACTTTGTCTAAAGTGCGGTAGTGGTCTTAACTGGAATCCAGGTGACTGTGAAGGGGTGATGTCGGGTGCCCACAGAAAGGGTTCCCAGTGCCACCTTTGGCACCCGTGCCATAGGTTCGCGTACACCAGCCTAGTACCATTGGGTTCACTGGGAACCTTGGCTGGCTACGCAACTCACCTGCAGCCATTTAAAGTGAAGCTGGGAAAGCGGTGGGACCAGTGTTTCAGACAGGTGCAATGATATTTAAAAATGAGCACCTTCCCCGCCACCAATGCTGCTTTCCATTTCATTCAAACCTAATTGATCATTTGACCCCCCCCATGAACAGCCCGGAGGTTGAATGTTGCATTAATGTGTTCTGCAGATGTTCCCTCCTTATTTGAAAGGAGTATGGAAATCCTGAACCACATATCATTAGTCAGACAAAGGGCCTGTCATCATCCTGACAGATGACAAGTGTCAGCTGTTGTTCTTCCATTGTTCTTTCCATGGCCTTGCATTCTTTTTCTCTTATTTTTAAAGTTTCTAATTAAAAGCCCACAAAATAAGCACTCTGTATGTAGCTGGTGGCATGTTCATTGTTATTAAAAATGATAAGTATTAGAAAAATGGGATATTAACCAGATCAGAAACACATAAACAAATAATGTCTAGAGTCTCATGAATGTATTGAATATTAAAAGAGATCTGCATTTCAGGCATTTTGCATGTGGCAGCGTACAGTGATAGCCATGCAAGCAATCAGGGATCCCAGCTGAGAGACTGTTGTTACCTAACTATTTTGTGCAACACAAATTTTGATGCAGTTTTGATGCTTTCCAGGGACACTTTTTTGCATATTAGCTGCTTCACCTGGTGCTTTTACGGTGGTGTTGAATCCATCCAAAATGCACAGCTCCATTGTGCCTCCATTCGATCCTGTACCTTGTCCTGTTACAGTCTGCTTTGCATAGTACAGGGATAACTGAAAACAGACACCCTGCACATGTTCCCGTTTTAGGAATCTGTAGCATTAATCCTGAGAAAATCCAGACAGAGTTCTAGGAGTGATGTCACAGTTCCAACCCTGCTGTCCCTTTAAAATCCAAGGCCGACACCAGCAAATTGGTTTCCGTGAATTGCATTGGCTGACTTCAGTCAGCAAGACTTTGCACATCACCTACATCAAGATACCACAAGACTAGCCTCAGACGTTTTAAAATGTGAGGTTTCCCCCTCCCTCTGTTAGCATCTGGATTGTGGGCAGGGAAAGTGGTTTCCTCTGAGGCACGGCTCTTCTCCCACAAGGCCATCAAGTCTAAACCCCGGTTCGTAAATCTGTCTTGAATGCCTCCTCTGTTGGAGCACTCGTCACCACCTCTTGGAGTCATTGGTCCCATTGCCATATCTCCTCTAACAGTTAGGAAGTTTTTCCTGATATCAGACAAAAGCTGGGTTCTCCTAATTTGAGCCCATTGTTGCACATCCTACACGCCAGGATAATCAAGGAGACAGATCCTGCCCCTCCTCTGTTTTAAAAGGGCTATCCTGTCTCCCCTTGGTCTCCTTTTCTCCAGGCTAAGCATCCCCACTTCTTTTAGCCTCCCCTCTGAGCGCTCGGTTTCCAGCCTGCTCATCCTCCTTGTCGCCCTCCTCTGAACTTGTTCCAATTTGTCAGCAATGCATCTTTCTCGAAGTGTGCTATCCAAAATTGAACTAAAGCACCCCTTCAATGAACAGTAGAGAGGGATCAGTTTGGAATTGTCAGGGAGGATTTGAAAGGCTTACCAGGGTTCAAAAGACAGTTTTCTCTAAACGGCAAACAAGAAGCAACACATCCGGGTGAACACAGAAACATAGAGGAGTGGAGTGCTAAGAGGCAGGAGGGTAACCCAAGCTGATTGGCAGAAATAGAACTGACTTCCAACCCCAGATGTGATGATGATGATGGACATAGATCTGTCAGTGTCCATCATTTTCCTTTGGAAAAAAAAAACCCAACAGGTTCCTGTCTCTGCAAGCTAACGTTTACATGCTAGCAGTAGAGAAGAGAGTAGGTGCCTGAGCTGTTCACCCTCATTTAAAACAGCAGGGGTGGGGTTCTGTTGCACCTCTTTGCAACTCACGAATTGGGCCTTAGCTGGCTGGATAGCTAAGTGAAATGAACCGGGGTTGGAAGTTCAGAAGCCTGGTTAACCTTGGGCAAGCTGCACAGTCCCACAGCCCGCCCACCCACCCACCTCCCACACACACGCCCCACACAAGATGGAATGGTGGGCCATAGGGCAGTCAAACCTCAGAGGGGATTGCTATAAGAAGCAAGTTGACACCACCTGATGGTGATTAATTAGGGCTGCGGTTAGGAAAGGGGGACAGAATGAGCTGATTCTGTCCAGCCTCCTATTTGGAGGACACCTGTGGTCAACCTTGTAATTAAAACACACACATGCACACACACAATGAAACATACATCACGGTGGCACATGCCTGCCTTTTCAGATTCTAGCTTTTACATCTTTCACTTACACTTTCATTTGCACTGACAGCTTTGCCATGTATCAACAGTAATAGTATGAATCAGTGAATGCCAACTAGAATCATCAGACTTGTGGGGAGATAAAATTGTGTGCCTTGCACACTGGCACCAGGCTCCACTTCTCTCTGAACAATCTTGCACTGATTCTCTCTTCCCCCACCCCAACCAATGTGCACAGGTAGACACACAGTATTGAGATGTCCTCTGAATGTTAATATATCCTTTTCCAGCTGTGTCACCCTCACCCCTGGAGGAAAAAATCCTATTTTTGATGGCCACCAGGGTGCCCTAAGCACATCCGATCTTGCCTGATTTCGGAAGCTAAGCAGGGTCGGCCCTCGTTAGTACTTGGATGGGAGACCACCAGGGAATACCAGGTGCTGTAGGCGCCTGGAGTAGGAAATGGCAAGCCACTCCAGTATTCCTGCCAAGAAAACTCCATGGACATGGGGTCATGAAGAGTCGGTCATGACGGTAACGACACAACACACACACACAGGGTGTTTTAGGAAGTGTAGTGGTCTAAATCTAGTGCAACATGAGTTTGTGGCAGAAAATACATTGTCAGATGGGAGTGGGGGGTCATTGTCTCAAAGGGATTTGCTCCACACTGAGGACACCTTAGGTCATCACCCCTATTCAAGAATCCCAGTAAGCCTACACAGACCTACATCGAATGGAGAGCTTCCCTGTTTTTAAAAAGCTGGGGTGGTGAACATGGAGCCCGCCTGCTGTTGCTGGCCTGGACCTGTCATCACTCTACAGCAGGAGGGCCAGTGAGGTGTGTGTGTGTGGGGTGGTGGTGGTGAATCGGAGCTCTACCTCAAGAGCTTTGAGATCATGATTCCCTCTCCTGCCTCAAATGGAAGAAAGCGCTGCTCCAGACCCCCATTTCCCATCTTTTTTTTTCATGCAGAAAGACACCCCATCCTTTGAAGCGATGTGGGGAGCTCTCTAATGAGGGGCTTTGGCTTCAGAACAGTGTTGAAGAATTAAACATATAGTACGCCTCCTATCCTTTTGGTCGGAGGCTCCATCCAAAAGAAGCTCAGACAGTGATTGTTTATTGAAGTGGACGTGAAAGGAACACCGTACTCAAAGTTCCCTTCCCAGTTATGTTACCCCTCAAAGGAGAAAAATATTCCCTTTATATACAGCACAAAGGAAGGCTGCAGAGTCTTCTACTCAAAAATACATCACTGTTTAATTTATTGGAAGCTTTGCTGCACGCATTCACCAAAATTGCTTTGGAATCTACAGTCCTTTATCTCTTGTAACTTCTAACACCACAGAAAGGGGTAATGTGTGTGTTTCCCTCAGATTTCAAAACTTTTGCCCACTGCAAAGGTTATTTTTAAAGGCACCAACATAGGACTGAATTGAGAGATAATCCAAGGAGGAAGAAGTCAAGGAAACTGCATTGGTCAACATGGAGTGGCAGAAACTGATCTGAAGAAAAAGTACCCAACTGGTGATTAAGCCATAAACCACGACTATCATTTTTTAAAAATATTTTTGCAGAAACTAGAGAAAATGTGTTCTGTCCGGAGTCAAGTAACAGCCTGGCAGATCACTGGGGAGTACTTGCAAAGAAAGACAGAATTAATGACCTCAAGGCTTGCTCTGTAGATTGCTAATTTCCCTACTATAGATAAAAATTGTGGGAAGGGTAATTAAAAATGTTAGTTTTATCATGACAATAAAGGACGGCGGAGAGGTTGGCATACCATTGAGACACTTTGGGCTTTTTCATTCATGGAAAGTTGCTTTGAGACACAGAAAACTCCTGATATGAAGATTTAGACGGGTTAAACTACAAGTCATTTGGATATGGCAAGCATTTTTGCATGTTTATTTCATATTTTATGAGCATGGAGCTTTGTGGTTTCAGACCTTAACACTTAAATACCTTAAATCACTTGCTCTAATAGCCTTTTCTGCTAAGATAACCAGCTGCAGGTACAACACAGGTAGATCCGTAATGTACTACGAAAGTACTGAACATTGTAAAATCTATACCAATTATCCAGTGGTAGGACAAATCAGAAGGCATTTAGAATGGCCAGTGTGTTCTGCTAATAGAACTAGGAAAACCATAAATTACAACTTTAAAAGAGAGAGAATGAGAGAGAAACTTTCCAATAATGGGTAGACAGACGCAAAACTTTCATTGCATGCTGGAGAAGAGAGCTGACTTACTGTAGTTGTTGTTCTGTTCGAGGACTCCTTTAATTTTCCCTCTCTTATCGATCTTGATATACCACTGAGTTCGACAGAACAGTCTCCTCACTCTGACATTTCCCCCTTCCATGTAATCGTAACTTCTGGTGTGCCTCTCGGGGGAGGAACAGTTCGCATAAGCAGCCATTTGCTCCGGGGTCATATCATTGCAAGCCAAAGAGGCATTGCTCACCAAGAAGATAATGTAAAAGTACGATCTGTAGAGCAAAACTGGAAGGATCCATGTCAACATCCATTTGTGCATTATAGTGCAGTGTTCTGGGCGCCCACGAACAACATAATGAGGAGGGGAAAAACAATCCTTGTCCTGTTGATCGCCGGCCTGCCCTCTTGCCTTTCCCTTGAATTGTAAAGTGATTTGGACTCCAAGAATTCCAATCCTGATGTCTTGCAATATACAGGTAAAGGTGCTCTCTCTTTTTCAGCCAGGATATCCGTTAAAGTAACAGGTAGCCATAAGCCAGTCTGGTGTGACCTCTTTTGCTACTTGTGTTCGGTACGCGTGCTGAAAGCAAAAGATCTATTGAAGAAAGTGGTATGCATAAATTTCTACCGATTACATAAGCAAAGGAGCGATCATTTATGCTGTGGAAAGACAACCGTGGTAAGCCGACAGCACAAAACAGGTGAGCAAGCGCATGTTAGCAAAGGCTCTGGGCAGACAGCATGGCATGTTAAGAGTCGATCTGCAGCCCTACTGCTTTGCATTGCTGTGCGCCTAAGGATTCAGCTAAACTTCCGAATGGTCTGCAGAAAGCCACCGTTGCATCCTCTTTCTCGCGATTGCTTCATCCTCTATTTCCTTAGTGGGTTTTTTAAAAAAAAATCTCAAAAATCTTGCCCCTCCACCTTGACTTTTAATGCTCAGAATTGGCGGAATACACTTAGCTCTGCTTTTGCCTCAGCAGCACTCTCCATTCCTTGTCCCCAGCTTGCAAGAAACCATCAAGAGGGCTGCTTGCGATCTCACAGAACCACCAGAACAGAAAACACTGTTAGCAGCTAAGAAATCTTTTAAGAACTTATAAAGAAGACAGATGACTTACTTGCTCTTGTTGATAACAGCTGAGCGCACAAGTATTCCATTTCTGTCGTCTGCCTTTGGCAACATGAGATGCTCTACTGTAGCTACAAACTTTTCTAGCTGAGAATCAGGACTGCAACGGAATCATAATTGCTTCCATAAATCAACATGTGCGCAAGAGGGTGTGCGCAAGGGTGCGCGCGTATACACTTGTGTGTCTATGGGAGGGAGTGGGTTGTGTTAAGCCGGTTAAGGCTTTTGGGGGCCAAAAAAAAGGGGGGGAGGAAAACCTTTTGCTGATCTCTCTCAGAGAAGCAATTAGGATCTGACCAGTGAGCTGTCGGTTGTAGACTTGAAATAAAACAAAATGTTGAGCAGACCTCTGTGCTCATCAGAGGAAGCCCTGAATATGGTTGATGCCCCAGGTCTCACAACTGCCTCTTCTTCTCAAAAAATAAACCAAAAAAATAATAATAAAACAAACAAAGGGTTCTCTGACTCCTGGATTTGAATGTTGTTCTCGGTCTCACCTTCTTTCATAAAGCACTGACTTCTTCTGGAGCCAATGTGCCTTTGCATGCTCTTCTGTATCTCTTGGGAGTGCTTCGTGGAGAGCTGCGAACAGCTTATACACAGAGCTGGTTGTGGCTGTTAACCATTCCAGACAGACTCTCCTCTGCCTCCCCAGCAATGTCACCCTCAGGAGCTGATCCAATCTGCATTAACAGCCTTCCTCTGCCTGGCCCAGCGCTACCCGGAGTTGGATAGAGCTGGAGTAGAACTGGAAGAAGAGCGACATGATAATTTTATTCTCCCTGACTGAGATCAGGGCCATGGCATTGAATGCCCACCCCAGCTGTCCTCAGGGGTTTCATGCAGGTGTGGACATACGCTTCCACCATGACCTCCACACTGGGGGACCTCCTTTAATGCCAGTGGTTCATCCACTGGCCGGTGGTTTTCATTAGTGTCACCCAAGAACCAGATACATTCAAAAGAACAGGGGAATGAGCCAAAGTTGGTCAATACCATTGGTTGTAATAGCTTATGAAGCTTGAGGAACATGCTGGGTCTCTGCAGCATGGGCGTGTGCCACTGTCATTGTCTGCTGGCTAGGATAACAGCTGAGTAGGACGGAGTGGTGCTTAAAGTCAGACTAATCGTTCAGAAGGGGGAAGAGTTGTTGGCCATTGCAGAGTAAGAAAGGGAGGTTAGACTCCTGCGCATGTTGCTCTTGTTCTAAATTAATATTCGGCTTGATGGATGAACTTGAATAGCTTATTGAATACCTTATTATTGCAAGGGTTCATCTTGCAGTGTCACTTTCTGGTTATTGATCTCCAAAGTCTCCTATCGTGTAGTTTAAAGCATTTTATTTGCCTTTTGAGCCCTTTCAGCTCTGGTTTTGAGTCCTTTCAGCTCTGGTTTTGAGTCCTTTCAGCTCTGGTTTCAGCTCTGGTTTCCTAAAGACTGATAGAAGTCAAGTTGTAAGACTCGGATTCAATGCTGGGAAATATATGTGAAGGAGCAATTAATATCCTCAGCATTTGGACAGTGTTTGGGCCGTTCCCTAACCACAAATGATGCTAAAACCAAAGAACCCTCTTTGTTCCCAAGGGAAGGGAAAAAGAGACCCAGATTATCTCTGCTGCTTGTTTCCTATTGAGTCCAACTGTTGCATAAAGTTCAACCCTCCTTGGCAACATACAATGTTTCCAGTGGGGAAATGCTTCATCCACAGATCTGCATTGCCACATTTCAAAAGAAAGATGCCTTAAAGGAAGCACGGTTCCCATATGATCCTATAGGCACAGAAACTAAAATAATAGGAGTCTTCCCCTGGCATTTCACAGGGGGGTCAGCTAGTGATGACAGGAAGCTAGAGAATAATTCAGAACTAGAAGGCAAGAGCTTTCTTATTCAGATAGCAGGATCTGAGCCCAAGCCTAATGAAATGGGATAGGAGGGCAAAGGACCTCTGAAAATGCTAAAACAGGTAGTGTTCATAAAGGCAGAACATATTTCCAATATCTCACACATGACCAAAGACTGGAGTCTTTAGGTTGACATCACCTTTCCTGAACAAGACTATTAAGTCAGCTTTGCAATGATTATCAAACCAGAAACTGCCCCTGGATCTTATGCCTGTGGCTTTCCATGGCTTGCAAAATGTAACCAAGGGTGGCTGGGAGATTCTAGGAGCTGGAACACAAACACTAATTTGTTTTCGGTCTCCAGAAAACACAGATCAAGTTGGAATGTGTAGGTAGTTCTTATAGAAACCGCTTTCCTAGATTACTAAGGAACCTTCATTCCATTGTCAGACAGTTTTTGCTAGGCAGAAATTGATGGCTAGTTCCTCTTAATTGTGTCCAGATATTTGTGGTAAGAAATGTTGAGTTCCTGCCCCCTGCTCTTTCGCGTGGCCATTCTATCTCTTGGAGTGGCCTTCTCCCTCCAGGCCTGCATATGCTTGTGTAACAACAGCATCTTTCTTTGCTGCGATGAGGAACGGCTGTTCGCGAAAATATGAGGTGTGCTTTTCAGCCCTCTGCATGGTCGTTTCTGCTCTCCCTCAACAAAACGTGCAAGGGTACTTGACTTGATATTTTGTTGTGGTTCCAAAAGCCTGGAGATACTCATGCTCTACTTGCAAATGTTTCACATCTGTTCTCCTCCAGTTTTGGAAAATAAATCATCTCCATCAACTTCCTAGCTGTACCTTCTTGGTTCTTGGAGATAGATCACCACCAGTATCTCCACAGAATGGACAGCCTCCTCTCTCTCTCTCTCTCTCTCTCTCTCTCTCTCTCTCTCTCTCTCTCTCTCTCTCTGTGTGTGTGTGTGTGTGTGTGTGTGCTTGTTTATGCATGCTAAGTGGAACCTGAAGAATGCAAGAACTTCAGAATGGACAGACAGGCAGGCAGTTATTGATAAATTTAATTTTTATATTGACTCAGTGAGAATTCACTACTTTGGGCGCTTTACGTAATGGAATTTTATCACAACAAATACTCTTATCCCCCAACATCAACCCAGAATCACAAAATCATATGACAAATACCAGTACATTAGAAAAACAACAAATTTTTAAGGGTGGACCCAAAGTCCACAAAAGCAAACAGTGGGGGAAGCTAGACTCCGAAAGAAATAAGAACTCAATAGTTGTTATGAGTTTTTCGGGCTGTTTGGCTGTGTTCTGGAAGTTTTTCTTTCTGACATTTCACCGGACTCTGTGGCTGGCATCTTCAGAGGGCAAGGAGCTCAGGGAACTAGGAGTTCTCTCTGTGCTCTGGGGTATAAAGTGAGTGAGACTGTGGGGTTTTTTTTTAAGTTGTGAGAAAGAGGAAACTTGTCCTATGTAGGACAATAGGTGTTAGTCATTGTATTATGATGAAGGGACTAAGAAGCTTCCCTGAAATTAGGGGTGGCAGTGAAAAAGGTCAAAGCTCAATGATTCCCACCCAGCCGGAAGCAACAGTGATTAGTTCACACAATAGAACAGCTAATGACACGTTTGGCTTCTTCAGAGGGCAAGGAGCTCAGGGAACTAGGAGTTCTCTCTGTGCTCTGGGGTATAAAGTGAGTGAGATTGTGGGTTTTTTTTTAAGTTGTGAGAAAGAGGAAACTTGTCCTATATAGGACAATAGGTGTTAGTCATTGTATTATGATGAAGGGACTAAGAAGCTTCCCTGAAATTAGGGGTGGCAGTGAAAAAGGTCAAAGCTCAATGATTCCCACCCAGCCGGAAGCAACAGTGATTAGTTCACACAATAGAACAGCTAATGACACGTTTGGCTTCTTCAGAGGGCAAGGAGCTCAGGGGACTAGTAGCACAAAGGGCAGTTCCCTGAGCTTCTTGCCCTCTGAAGATGCCAGCCACAGAGTCTGGTAAAACGTCAGGAAGAAAAACTTCCAGAACACAGCCAAACAGCCTGAAAAATTCACAACTATCAGATCCTGGCCATGAAAGCTTTCGAGAATACAAGAAAGGAATACTTAACTCAGAGGACAATGTTCTTCAAGGCCTCTTCATAAAGCTCTGGTTTCACCCATTTCCTGAAAACAGGGAGGGGTTGGCCCTAGGGTGCATCCAGTAGAGGAGAATTCAAAATGGATTGGGCCACCACTGAGAAGGCTCAATTCCTAGTGGATGTTTCCCTGGCCTCTCTTGATGTGGTCACACTAAGGAGCCAGCCATGCCAACAGCATCCCGTGGGCGATGCTGGCAGTGCCCTAAAGTCAGGGATTCTGCTAAGAAAGACATCACATTTCATGCTCAAGCGCAGCTGACCAACCTACAGCAGTGAGGGGACTCGTACCACCACACTCCCGGCCTGCAGGAAACACAGAGAAATAAGCCAACAAATCAGGGCCAAAAACACGTTTCTAGTGAATCAGGCAGCAGATTGCAAACAAAGAACCACAAAGACTGCAACATATATACTTTGATGCACGTGATTGGAGGAGGAGCCCGAACGATACTTCCAAAACAGGGGCCTGCCTAAGGCAGTCCTCTGTGCCCTATGCCAGGCATGTCCAAACTTCAGACCTCCAGATGTTTTGGACCACAACTCCATAGTCCTCTGCCATTGGAAACACAGGCTTGGAATTCTGGGAGTTGTAGTTCAAAACATCAGGAGGGCTGAAGTTTGGACATGCATGCCCTATGCCAATGGGTTGTAGCATTTGCAACCATGCCGGTGGGATCATTAAATTAGGTGTCATTGAGAACGGCCAGCAGGCAGGTGTACAGTGACAACCCTAACCATTGAAATGCAGAGCAGGACGGCTGGCTCTCAGGTGCACTCTTCTTTTTAGACGCAGCCGCACCCACAACCTCTCCGTCTTCCCTTGCTCCTCGAAGTCTTCCCGTGCTTTGCTTGTATAAAACCAATGTTGTGGCTCAACATGGGGTAAAATTAGCATACACCCCAGGTGTTCTGAGCAGTTATTTGCAGAATGTATCTTACTGGGTCATGAAACAGCACATTCTTGGGATGTCAGTAATGGATGAAGCCGTGTACTAGAGGGCATTTTTAAAAGATGTGTGTTTCATAATAAATGTTGCAAAGCAGAGGCCAGACACTTCAGCTCATCTCTGTTTGCTTTTCAAGTTGGTTGGCATTACGTATTTGTGCCAGAGGATGATAAATGAAGGTGCATGACGAAGCCTTTTTAGGATGATTTTCCATAAAACTAGGCTTCTGTTTGATGGACTCTTATTGATCAAGTCATTAAATACAAGGGCACAACTTTAGCAAATAACTTGGGTCCAAATTCTGTTATTTTACTTCTGGTAGAGCAAAAATGTTCACCCTTCCATGGGTCAATCTTTGCCAACAGGCACAGAAAAAAACAACCATATATTTCATATAAAGTATTTCCAGGCTGCTTTCTGAAGGTTAATCCTTTGGAGCTATTCTAAAGGATCACAATGAAAAACAATCCAAGTAACCCTCTGAGAAAAATGGAGAAATACGTATTAAGCTGCCCCCCCAGGGCAGTTCTTAGACAGTGAAGTTGCACAGGGATCCAAGCCGGTTCCATCGACTGAACCTTGGAAATTCCTTGGCCTTGCTGGTGCCTGGATCTGGGAATGGCAGATTGATCCTCCGCTGGCAGCATCTGGCAAGCGCAGGTCTCTCTCCAGGCAGATTTGTGATATTTTTTTCAGCCAGTAGAAGGTCCCACTAGCACTGGCACAAGGGAAGTTAAGCCACCAGAAAAGACTTCTGCATGATCCAACCCACTGAAGGTGAAATAAAGCACGTTCGAGTTAGGATTATGCTGTTGGTCCACAGAGAAATGTTGCATTCTAGACCCTACCCAATCATTGTAAAATGCATCCGGACAATGTTGGTCTGCTCTTCATTATGGATACAGTATTCCAGGCCAAGGGGGGAAACTCTATGATAAAAATAAATATTGATCTTATACAGTCCACCAGGGGTCAACCAACCAACCCAACAACTTGTTTTTCAATACACAATCTTCTCTTGCATAGAAGAATTTCTCGGTTTCCAACCTGTGAAGGCAGTGTGGTCTCTTTGCTCACGTGTGGGGCCAGTTGCCAGCATGTCTGACTTTTCACAGGAGGCCGTGGGATTTCAACCGATCACCAGCATTTCGAGATAGGGCTCCCAAGCCCTCGTCTGTACTTATTTGGTAATAGATTGCCAAATTGGAGCAGCATTTGGGAAGCTCAGTGAGAAGGGAGGTTCTGGGCAAGGATCTTCTTATTTGACCAAAGGTGACGTCTCGTCATCAGCATTAAACTGGGAAGGGGGATTTCACCCACTCAGCAAACATATTTATGCTAAGCTGCATTTGCTGGAAATGTTTATGTTTCCCCACTGAAATGCAATACAAAATATGCTGACAATACCGAGCCGCATTCGGCATGTGGATTCTGTAATGGGAAAACAGGAACGGATTTGGAGGAGTGGGGAGGGAACGTGGGCCAGTTTAAAAAAATGTTTTCATCCAGAAATACCTGACATGTTGGACTGTTCAAAATTCTTCCGGCCTCAGGATTCAGAAGAATTTTTACAAGGACTTGTAGAGATACCATCTTGCTGCCACAGATGCTCAAGAGATACACTGTGTTGTATTTCACACTGATTTCTTAGCATGACAAAGGGCACTTTATTATAAGCCACAGGGCCTGGGACCTTCACCTGCGTTTTACAAACCTTTGTGAAATGAGTTGACAGGGCTTCAGCTGCAGCCAGAGGCTTGTGGACACCCTAAAAAGCCTCCCCCCCACACACAAACCCTTATTCCAATTATAAGCAGTGACTAGGTCCTCTTCCATCAACCTCTGGGCGCTTGGTAAGACCCTTCCTTCTTAGGTCAAACATACACCGGGACTGGCACACAGTTTGCAAACAGGCAACTTATATTTACAGAAGGAGAAGCTATGTCTTTTGTGAAATGCAGAGCTTTTCACCTCTCACTGGTTTCACTGAAGCATCTAATATGGCATGCGTATTCCACAGGAAACATGTTCTCGTCTTGATTAATGTGGTGGCATTTGCCCTTCCATCTACACCATCTGCCACAGCCCTGCCCATGTATGTTATTCAGAATGTTGGTGGTCTCAGCGACCCATTCTTCTTAAAATGGGAGGGGAAAGCTTTATTTCTGCTTATTCCCAAGGCCTGCCCCACCCTGCTCAAATATGTACATACCCACCACTGCCACCCAAACCACCCTGGGTTTCTAGAAACAACCCCAGGGCACTCTATTTTTTAATTTGAATTGATTTTCTACAGTTGTTTATCTTTCCCCCCAATCTGGACACGGAAAGCACATCTGGTTTCTATTTTAATCAGTATTCCTCCGGGAGCAGCAACATATTAAGAGAGACCTAGCCATGCTAAAACAATAATCCATAATGATGCAACTTCTGGTAATGTGAAACGGTTTGATCCGCTGTTTTTAGAAGTGTGCTAATGGTGCAGGCCCAGTGACTTCTTTGTAGATAAAACTCACAAAAAGCTTTAACAGCAGATATGTGGATACAGGGCCATACGAGAATAATCAGGGCCATCAATGAATTCTGTCATTGGCAGTGTACGTAACCTGTGCTGAAGCTCATCGACTGTGGTTTCACAGCATTTACTTCAGAGTAGTCCCACCGGGCCTGCAGATATTCTTGATAACCTATTTAAGGATTCTTAAGAAATCATTCTTGCTAGTATAATTCCATCAGCTTTAGTGAGCTTATACCATTTTGATGAGGGCTCTCCCCCCGCTCTCCCCACACCACCCATGTTATGTTGTTTGCAAAAGATGACAGATCAAACAAACAGAAGCAAAGACTCACTTGTTTCACTGAGTCTTCTCGTCCGATTTTCTCCGAATAGCAAAAGCTGGGGATTAAGACAACATCCTTGCCAATCTTTCGTTGACCTCTTCAGGCTGCAATTGCTGACCCAATGAAAAGCAACCAAAACCGTGTTTTGGACCCCTTCAAGAAATGCCAGCACCTCCGTCGGTTTTTACCTACAAGCGAGGAGAGGATGGAAGGTCACCTACAATTTATCTAATGCCCTCCACTGATGAGACCGGAGAAGGCCACAGACAGCTGAAAAAGGCAAAATGGTGTTTCTTGGCCAGCGTGACCATCTCAGAGAAAGCATGGATTCCATTTGATTGCATTCACATTGCCATTTCCACTGTCGCTTGAGCCGCTTTTCTTGTTTTCCCCAGTTTCCTTGGACAAAGATCGTGTCAAAGGAAAAATATCATTCTGTCTAAGAATAGGACTTGCCATTTGGTACATGTCATGGTACAGAAGGACATCTAAGCCAACAGGTCTATCATCTGTGCCTCTTGTTTATTCCTGTGTCAACTGATCTACCTCTGCTTGCACGTTCGCACCTTTCTGTACCTTTCAAGTTGTATGTCATCCGGTTGAAGTATCTGTTGCTTCCATAGTTTTCAGAACATGTTCCATCAGCCTTCTGAGATGCTTGTTGAAACCCCTCTGTTTCTCGAAGGCCAATGCAGACAACCCAAAGGATTTATTGAGAAGATTTATGGAGAGAGCTCAGATTACAGGGCATTGTAGTTAAGCCTTTGATCTGTGGCTGTTTTTGATATCTTTAAAACATGCCTGCTTATTCCTTTAGCTGGTTCAGAAAAGCCTACCACCACAGCCATAAACCACCTTTTTCAAGACAGCTAGGCCACTCTGTATATCCACAGAAGAGGAAGAGGAACTGAGAGGGCCAACTGTAAGACCTTCCAAAGGTCAACTGAGGTCTGACCCACTAAAACATCGCAGACGTTCTCACTTCAGGTGGCCACGTATAGGGAGGCCTGGAAAACAGTGACCCAAAACCGGGCCTTCTCTGTGGCTGCCCCTATGCTTTGGACAAATTGCCAAGTGAGATACACCTAGCACACTCCCTGCCGGCCTTTAAAAAGCTCTTAAGATTCTGCTTTTTAGAGAGGCATTTGGTGACCATGAATTAATTTTTTTAAAAAATCCTGGTCATAAGTCTGCCTGCGGATTATTAGTTCATCTAGTTTCTTTTACTGTTTAAGTGTTGTGATAATTGCTTATTTTATTGATTCTTGATTCTTGATAGTGTTTTGATTGCAAATCTGACTGTTGTGAACCACCCGGAGTTCCTTTGGAAGATGGGCAGTACAGAAATGTATTAAATAAATAAATAAATGACTAGTAACTTAATTCTTCAAGCATGCTCCCGAACCTATTGGAAGAAACAACAGGCTCAATTGTCAAGAAGAACCCTGCTGCCAGTAAGCTCCCTGAACACATTTTGTGCTTCACCTCCTGAATTGTGGTTATTATTAATAATGATAGATCACACCTATGGAAAATGAAGGTTTTGGAACTGATATTGCCAGCCATCGCTTCGGTCACTTAAAATTTGTTGTGGATTTTGTTATTATGCCAGCTGCAAATGCTGTACCATTTTAATAGATCAGCTGTGTTTTATAAATTGTCCTCACAAAGAGAACATAGGCAGTATCAGGAGCCAGGAAGTGTTTTGTTTTGTGTCTCAGAGTCAGAACTGGTGTGGACCATCTCGCCTGTTCCTTGTTGGCTTCTCTGACTCCCCACGTTCAAAGCTATCCCTCCTGGAGTTCGGTTTCAAACCTTTTACGACTTTCCTGCACTTCATACTTTGAGTCGTCTTGGCCGCTCTTTTTGGTTTTCATTAATTCAGAGGTAATCTCACCCAACGTTTTAAGCGTCGATCTCTGTCACCACTAGATGCTTATATCTTCTTTATACATTGCTAGTTTATTGCAGATGTGCTTTCAAAAGAGCTAGTGGGTTTATGAAGCTGATGATTGTTTGGAAGCTTATAATGGCAGTTCATATGCAATGAATAAAGCATCTACACAGTGTAAGATTTTTCCAGTGCTTCTCCATGATACCACATAGACTATCTCTAAGCCACCCATAACCACCGTTCTTAGGGCAGGATACATTCAATATAATAGCTTTGAAACATATTGATTTTAAGTAGTGCACTTGAATGAGCAAGAGACTAAAATAGATTTATTTATAATATTTGTTTACCACCTCTCTGCCTATCAGGACTTCTAAAGCAAAGTATTAGATAGATAGATAGATAGATAGATAGATAGATAGATAGATAGATAGATAGATAGATAGATAGATAGATAGATAGATAGATATACTCGAGTATAAGTCGACCCGAGTATAAGTCGGGGCCCCTAATTTAACCCCCCAAAACTGGGGAAACGTATTGACTCGAGTATAAGTCTAGGGTGGGAAATGCAGCAGGGCCTGGCAGCTCCTCCTTTGTGAGCTGGGGGAGTGGTGTGAGGTGTTTAAAATGACTTTTAGCCACCGAGGCAAGTGCTTGGGTTGGTGACTAACAGTCATTTTAAACATTGTACGCCACTCCCCTGCATCATGGGGTGTGTGTGTCAGGAGAAGTGGTGCATGATGTTTAAAATGACTTTTAGCCACCAACCCAAGCACTTGCCTCTGTGGCTAAAAGTATTGACCTGAAGATAAGTTGAGGGAACCTTTTTCCAGCCCAAAATTAGGGCTGAAAAACTAGGCTTATATTCGAGTAGATACAGTATATATATGGTTCCTTCCTTTTGGACAACCTTATACAGACCTATTAATATCCCTCTATAAATTCTCCTACAATGAGCTGGCTCTGGCATTTAAAACAATGCGCTGTGTGGCTCTTGCAAGCTCCAGTTCCGTGACTGTTTACACGAGTGATGCTGTCTGGATGTTTAGGACTGAAAAATGATTAGATGCAGCGCATCGAATTGGAGAACAAATGGGAAGGGACCGAGGTTGATCTTTGCTGCTTGACTGAGCAAATGGTTGCGAATTCGCTGTGGGAACGTGAAGGCCTGTGGAGTCAAAGGGGGTTTGGAAATAAAAAGCAAAAGATGGGACATCAACCGAGACCCTTGCTCAATGATCTGGAGCTTGCCCTCCCCTCCCCTCCTTCCCCACTGCCCTCCTGCTTGAGTCCCAGCCTCAGATCAGGAAGTCTCTCCGGCCAAGACGTGTTACGAAACCTTTTCTATCCCCATTGGGTTCCTGCGTGATTCTCTGCGCTTCTCGGAGCTGGAAGGCTTGTGCTAGGGAAATGGTTGGCTTTCCAGAAACTATTTCGCTGGGGAGGACAGCCAATTTGGAACTTGCCTCTGATTTTTCTGTCTCTTCCCCCCACCCCCACCCCTCCCTCTTCTCCTCAGCAAGAGCTGTAGGAGGCCCTGTCCTTTCTAGCGGTTTTACCAGGGAACAGTCCTTGAAAATCAGTCCGAGGTGTGGGACGAGCTCTGCTGACAATAATATCAAAAGGATGGCCATTGCTTGCTTCAGCTTTCCTTTTCCTTAAAAAAAATTCTAATGCTAAGTAGAGCCAAAGCTGCCTAGATGCCCTAAGCACATCCGATCTCGCCTGATTTCAGAAGCTAAGCAGGGTCAGCTCTGGTTAGTACTTGGATGGGAGACCACCAAGGAATACCAGGTGCTGTAGGCACCTGGAGTCGGAACTGGCAAACCACTCCAGTATTCCTGCCAAGAAAACTCCATGGACATGGAGTCACGAAGAGTCGGTCACAACGGTAATGACACAACACACAAGTAGAGCCAATGGTATTCAGTACTTGCGATCCCATGGCTGCAGTAGTATTTATAAGTTGTTTGACTTTAGGTTTGAATGATGTATCCTGGAGTAAGTAAAACAGCTTGTATTTCAAGAATTAATTTGGAATATAAAGAGGTTTTTTAAGTGATAATATCCTGGCAAAGCATGCCTAGGAGCCTCAGAATTGCTGTCTTCTGTCAGCAAGACAAATCTTAGGAAAAGCCAGCCAGAGCATGGGGAGGATGGGAGGGGGTGTTGTCTATGAAGCACCTTAAAGCCTGGGCACCTATTGGTGCCCCTTTCAGCAAGGTTGCAGGGCTCCCTAGCTCCAGCTTGGGTGTTGTTCTTGCTTCTTGCACCACTCCAGCCGCTGGCCCCGAAATATCAGAGGAAGGGCTGGTGCTGCAGAGCGGGCCACCAAACTTCCTGCTGTCTGCTTTTTTGCCAGGTTGCTAGATGTTTTCTCATGCTCTCCTATTGGTTCAAGAGGACCCTGTGACCCGAATCCCAGGGTCCTGCTCCCAACCCGAATAGTTTCACTGGCACAGGGGTTTTCTTGCAAGGGCAAACTTGCCATTTAGCAAGCAGCTCAATAGGTCTGGCTCTCCGTTGGGACAAGCAAACCGCTGGTCCAAGTTCTGTACAGGACCCCCACGTTTTGCTCATTGTGAGTGCTATCGGGTGCCCAGCCCACCAAGATGCAGGTGGCCCTCTAACTCCCACGGCTCATCTTGGCTCCTTGAAGGTGCTATGGTGGTGGTGGTAGTGGTGGTTTAGACTTATAGACTGTCCTCTAGTCTTCGAGTGCCATCTTCTGTAGAATTGGCAGCATAATCAAGTGGGCCCATCTGAAATATTCTCTCTGCCTTCCACTGGTTTATCGTGGCCACTTATTTATTTATTTTATTTAGTCATTCAATTTGTATACCACCCATCTAGCCCGGGGCTGCTGAAGCATCACTCCAGAACAGGACTTGCATCACCCACAGCCAGAAAGCAGAATTAGCTGGGTGCAATACAATAATTTTTCATATAATTTACAATAAGTGTTAATAACTTTTAGAGGGTCTACCGTACGTGATTACATGGAATGTATACTCTTTTCTTAACTGCTCACATTCTCATGTAGCTTTAATGTTTCGTTTTAATGCTGTAAGTGTAAGATGTCCCTCAATTCACTATTCACAAACTTGAATATGTCTTAAATGTATTGGACTGTATATTGTCCTTCATTACTATAAGCCGCCTTGGGTCCTCCTCCAAGGAGAAAGGTGGGATAAAAATACTCAAAAAATTAATTAATTGAATATGTCTTAATTTTGCTGGACTGTATATTGTATATTGTCCCTCCATACTGTAAGCCACCTTGGGTCCCTTTCCAAGGAGAGAGCCAGGGTAAAAAAATACTTATTTTAAAAAATCCCAAACACCTGCTATAAGCAAGTCCCTGGGAGTTGAGATTCTACTCAAGTCTCAGGCTTTTCCGTTCTGGATTTCTAACCGACAAGCGGCGGTGCATTTTTTACCCCATCAGAAACAGGGGCAGATTCTGTGTCTGCAGAACTGACTCATGAAATGACATTTCTAGACCTATGAATCCCACATCAAGAATGACAGGCATGGTGTAGAGGCTTGGTTGCCTTTATGCCTCCGTTTCTTCTTTGGACATTTATACCGTTCCCTCCTTCTGAAATGGGAAAGATAGCGTGGAGGGCTCTTCTGTACTTCTCTGCCTCTTTCCTCCGGATATCTCTGCCTGATCGGTGCGGGTGAGATAAAGTAACCCCCCCCCCAGGGCTTTGTGGCTCCTGCACAGACCCTGTCTAACTGTGGTCAAATCCAGTTCCTTCCATAATCACACAGCTCCCATAATCCCCAACCAGCATCGCTACCATGAACTGGTATTCCTCATCCTGAAACCCACACACCCTTGCTTTGCAGGCAGGGAGATGAGGGAAAGGAATTTCTCCTTTGCTTTTGAGATGACAAGAGGCAGGAGTTGGCTTCTCTCTGCCTTGCAGTTCTCGAAACAAAAAAAGAGACCACCACCCCCTCTCTCTCCTGGGCTTTAGCTCCCACCTCTGGTGGTTGCAGATGATGGGTAATCCCTGGTGCACGTGAGACAGAGAGCTGAAGTGGGAACCAAGCACACATCTTTGGCCATTCTTTCCCCATTGGATCTGCTTTTCAAGGCGGTGTCTGATAAACGTATTGGACTCATTGGGTAAGGTTTTCGGGGGGGGAGAGACTGTCCTTAAAGCAGGGATGTTGGTCCCACGTGGCTCCTTCCATGACTGAGCGTATGGAGACGATAAAGCAAAGATGGCCCGATCAATTTCTCCATCAGACCGTGCTCTGGAGCATTTTCGTTAATAACATTCAGAGTGCTGCTGAGATTGGAAAAAAGGAGAGGCCGGGATCAGAACCAGGAGCAGATGTCGGCGGAGAACATTGGCTCCATTATTACCTAGCACTGAAAGTCCTGGAACAATGTTCTGGAGGCCAGAAGTGACACTTTGGTCTTTCTGGGTGGGCCGCCAATTGCTTCTTGATGGATGAGCCTTGTTTTGGAGTTGTCATCCCAAAAGAAGAAGGCGCCCGGGGTTATTATGGCATTCCGGTGGGTGGGGGATAGCTGAAGAAATGAAGCGTGGTTTCTTAAAGATATCTGGCAGAAACTTCAGCCACTCAAAACAAAACAACAACAACAACAACAACAACAACCATTAAAGTAAGCACGTTGTAGACCAGGGGTTTGTTGACATATGACCTTTCTTTGCCAATTCACATTTGTCCTACTGATGGGAGAGTTGCCACCCAGAGCATGGGCACATAGATGGATTTTTTTTTTTTAACTGTCTCATTTCACGCCTATTATTCTGGGTTCCCATCCCTCGAGGGTTTCCACCCAGAATGCTGGAATGACAGCTCCAAAACGATTCTCCAGGATGCTGGATGGAAACCCTTGAGGTTTCATCAGACTTTCTACACGATGGTTCTGTGGCTGATGCAAGGCACCCTTAAACTGCTTGCAGATTTGCAGAATTGCTTTTGGCTTAACGGTTTTAGCTGTGCAAGTTGGCACTTTCAACGCCTTGTATGTCAGATGGGTTTTTTTTTTTAAAGAACAAAACAAAACGTGCCTGCACACACACACACACACACACACACACACACACACACACACACACACACACACACACACACACACACACACACACACACACACACACACACACACACACACTTTCCCCTTAAAACTCGGCACTTTGGGGAAGCTTGTTCAATAAAGCAGGCAATGTCAGCCCAGGAAATGGATTGCGACTGAGTCACACGTTGCTGCCATGGACCGTGGATCTTTAAAGCATCCTATACTGAAGAAGGGGAAAGATCTGCCTGGTGACAGGATCCAGACCTTCCAGCAAGTTTTTCTTACTGGAGAGGGGAAAGAAGAGAGCGGCTTCTTGGTCTATCTCTCCCCCTATTTGGGGGGTGGGGGTGGAGAGGCATAGATAATGATGTTTCTTCTTAATGTCAATCTCATGCGACTTGGTTGTCTCTGGGTTTGGGCTGCCAGCACCCAGAGATGTGTGTTCCGTGTGTCTTTTGCTCAGGGGCAGGGGTCCGGTGGAGTGGCCTCCCTAGACTGGGTAAATCTTCAAAGGGTATGGTGTCTCCCATTGTATAGAGCAACAGATGCAACGTGGTGCCAAGTTGTGTCCTGTTTCCCTTCCTCCTTTTTGATGATGCCCTGCCTCTTTTGGGGAGTGGAGTGGCGCTTTGCAAAGCAGTCACCCACCCCAATGAACTAGTGCAACGTCAATACTTGGGGGGTGTATGCGAGCGGCACTTCCCCGATGTCCTGGCCCCCAAATGGTGTAGGGTTCAAAGCCACTTTCCTTGGGAGGACACGGCAGTGCTCAAGGCCAGGGGTCATCCCTCTGCTGCCCTTGAAACACCCCAAGCGGCTCAGGCGACCAAGCCCAGCATGGACGGCCCTTTTAGGGACATCATGAGCAAGGCCCATCCCAGCCAAAGCAGCCTCTGCTCCAGCCTCTCCCCTGCCACTTCTCTAGTCAAAATTATGCCTCTGCCAAGAAGTCCAAAGGGGAGTGGAGGTAAACGCTGCCTTGGGAAACAGCTGGGGGCCTCCACGAGGAGCAGTGTCTGTTCTCAGGCAAATGGTTGGAAAGAAAAGTCCCCACCCACCCACTCCCTCCCCATTTAGCACCGTGGAACTATCATCCTGGCCAGTGTTTCACCCAGTTGCTGTGGCAAGCACCTTCTCAGCATCTTCCTTTTTTTTATGTCTGGTGGAAGCGCTGCTTCCCTGGTGCACGTGAGACAGAGAGCTGTTTCTTTTGCATGCCTGCGGATAACAAAGACATCTACGCAGACATCTACCGATTGAGCCAGGGGATGTTCGGCTGGGTTGAAGCGCTCTTTTTTTTTTATTGTTGTGTCTTGAAACCCTACGATTGGCTTCCTGGGAAAGTGCACAGCCTCTCAAAAGAAAAGAGAACATTGCACATGGAAGAGGAGAGATATCAAGAGAGACACCCCTTCCCAAGGAACATTCCAAGCTGCCCCAGTGGTTCTTCTGTGATCCAGTTCAGCTCTCACCCTCGGCCAGGGTTTTGTCCAACCACAGCAGGGTAGGAAGCACCACTGGTTTGCAATGCAACCTCTCTAGGCTGGCAGGCTGACCAGAGGAGATCTTGGCCAACCTGTCTATTAACGCATGCCAAGACAAACTGTCACAGCAGCACTCCCAGCCCTGCAAGGCAGGGTACACTTCTCTGTTTCCCAACCCCTTATGTTTTTAATAGCTCCCAAAGGCATTTCTTAGAGTCTTCTTGCCCACAAAGTACTCCAGAGTCCTTCGCAACTGGATGTTTCAGGGACTGAGCCCGGAGAGGTCCCCTAAATTTTTGTTCCAGGGCTGGCAATCCACAGAACCGTCAGCATTGAGCACAGTCACTCGCAGGCAGCTTGGTTTCCATTTTCAGACCCTGTCCTAATGGCAGGACTTCACCAGTTTGACCAAGTGGCCACTGGCCTCCGGATGGAACTGCACCAGGCACCCAGTGGGCCCTGAGCCATTTCAGAGGCAAGAATCTCCAGTTGCTCCTGCTCCATGGTGAGCAATGAGATTGTTGGAAGCAAGGAGAATGGGAGGAGGCCGTTTAGCCCCTAACCCCAGTAATGGACATGCCTGATAGAAAACACCAGGCATGAAACAGCTTCACGAGTGAGCCTTTTCTTTGTATTTTGTGCAGTGCGGTTTGAATTGCAGGAAGAGCAGCCCACGAGGGAAGCAGTAAAACCAACGAAAGAGGTAAGTGGGAGACCAGTGCTCTCGTGACTAGAGGAAAGATTTTCTTCCTGTCTTTCTGGGGTATCATTCGGAGACAGAGCTACAAGGGAGAGAAGTGAATAGGGTGCCTGGGAGTTATATGTTACAAATGGCAAAGAGCTACCATTTGAGGAGCCCTGGACCATCTTGCCCTCTGGTGTATATAATCGCCAGCACGTCCAACCTCAAGCAACACAAGCAATCACAGCCACTTGTGCTGGAGCACCTGTGCAAAAAAGGGGGCCTGGAGGCCTGATGTACACCTGTGTTTTCTAGTTTTAAGGATCTGCACTGATGCAGGCAGGGAAGATTGGATCACGGTTAGCAGCATTTTGGGTGGGTGGAATTCCAGGTGCATTATTTCCTCAGCCAGAATCTGTTTCCTACCACCCTTTTTATAAATACAGCAGAATTATCCCATATCTGCAGGATTGGTATCAGCAGTTTCACTTGTCTCCAATCCTAAAATAATAAAAAATATTTTTTAAAAAGAAACACATGTTCCCATGATGTAATTACCAGACCAGGACTCTAGAGGGAGCCAGAGACCATGCTATGCATAAGGTTGACTTTTATGTGTGGGGTTTTGGCATCCATGGCAGAGTATTATGGGACACCCGCTGCACCTGTCTGCTTTCCCACAATAAGCGTAGTTGCAGTTTGACTATTAGCGACAAAGTGTGTTTATACATGACCCCTAAGCTCCGCCGCAAATGGCTGCAAGGTCTGGACCTTAAAAATGTTTACCCACCAGCTCCGGACTTTGCAGACAATTAAGTGCGACCCCGCCCACTTAGCGCGACCGAACTACACTTTTCTTGTACCTGCTTCTTGGATGTGACAAATATTTGATCCGGTGTAAGGATAGTGAGTGCGGGGCTCTCCTGGCTTCTGTTTGTTCTTTTTTTGCGCCCCGACCCTTTAAGAGATCTGAATGCTGCCGGGAACAAAACGGAGGTAAACCGGCATTCTTTTCTTTCTTTTTTCTCCCTCCCTCAGGCAGCCAGAAACCAGGAAGTGCGGAGGGGGGTGGGGACAGAGGAAGAGCGAGGAACCCCTAAGATCTCTGGTCCGAATTTAAGTGGCCAGCGGATCTTAGGGGTCGTGTAAAAAGGCCCAAAGTTGTCTTATTGGGGGGAAATCCAAATCCCCAGCCATGCCCATAGGTGGTGATGAGATTCTGGGACTGAACATCACCATCTCTTTTTGCTAAAGTCTGGTTAATAGTGAGAGTGCAGCTTGTCTGTTCTTTCAGCACTTGATTTTTCCTGTTTTAAGAGCATGCTGCGACTGGTTTGCAGTGAACTATTACTCACAATAAATGTTCTTCCTGCCTTCCTTGCAGTCCCATTATATCGGGAGTGGTCCAGACTTTCAGCGTTCCTTATTCAACCTTGGAGGCCAAAGTCCGCTGGTTTTATATTACCTTCAGATGCACGGCATCACCAACACTTTAGCAAACTCCCGTGCTTACAGAATCAATCATACAGAAATCTACAAAATACCATATCCTTTTCTTGTGGGTGGGTGGTGAGTTTTTACTTCAGTTGCATTTCAGTGATGCTTACAAGGTTAAATTATTATTTTTAAAACAAGTACTGTATATACTTGAATATAAGCCTAGTTTTCCAGCCCTAATTTTGGGCTGAAAAAAGGGGTCCTCGGCTTATATTCAGGTCAATACTTTTAGCCACTGAGGCAAGTTTGGGTCGGTGACTAAAAGTCATTTTAAACATTGTGTGCCACTTCTCCTGACCCTCCATGTTTAAAATGACTTTTTTAAACGTCAGTTTAAAACAATGTTTAAACATTGTCATTTTAAACATTGTGTGCCACTTCTCCTGACCCTCCATGTTTAAAATGACTTTTTTAAAAGTCAGTTTAAAACAATGTTTAAAATGACTTTTAGCCACCAACTCAAGCACTTGCCTCGGTGGCTAAAAGTCATTTTAAACATCACATACACAACCAGCTCACAAAGGAGGAGTTGCCAGGCCCTGCTGCATTTCCCACCCTAGGCTTATACTTGAGTCAATAAATTTTCCCAGTTTTGGGGGTTTAAATTAGGGGCTCCGACTTATACTCGCGTCGACTTATACTCGAGTATATATGAAGAAGTGATATGTCTCCATTTCAGTTCTGAAGAGTTTGTTTTCACAAAGGCAAAAGAAGATGGGAAGCCCCTTTTAGCCAGAGAAGGTCTTTGGAACTGTTGTTTGCATGATGGAGATCGGGCCCAAGACGGGCGTAATGTTCTCAGTGCCCACAACAAAGGCAAAAGATTTCAGACTTTTAGAACTTAGGAAAATGGTGTGAATTTGGGGAAAGAACCCAATGACGGTTTCTTGAGGAAAGAAGCTTGGATCCTTTGGGGAAACTCCCAATGATCCAGAGGGCTACTCCTGGTAATAAAATATTGCCTTCAGAAAGCGTAGGTCCTCTTTCAACTGCTCCTCTCTTTACATTTCCAAATTTCCACTCTTCACAGTGCCCCTATAACGTTCCTGCTATGCACATTGATGCCCGACAAGAAATGAACGGGTTTTTTTTAAAGAACTAGACAACTGAGGTTATACCATTCACCATGTTTCACGTCTTCAAGTTACATCTGTTTGATTTGACCACCATCACAGGTCAACATCTTTTGGTCAGCGTTTCAGTTCTGATTTCCACAGGCTTTTGAAAAATGAACCTCACTGAACCAATATAAATCAACTCCGTTGTCAACTTTTCAGTGGCATATCTAAGGAAAAGGCTTTCTAAACCATAATTTTCTCTTCAGACCTGACCATTGTTAGTTTTCTTATGAGGAACTGCATGGGAATTTAGTTGGGGAGAAAACCCTTCCAGTGTGTGTGTGTGTGTGTGTGTGTGTGTGTGTGTGTGTGTGTGTGTGTGTCAGGGTTTTCCAAACAATGGTCGTGAAAGTTCCATGATTCTTTCCCCTCCTTGGTTTTCACTTAAGCCTATCATGATCCTGTTCCTCAATGATAAAGGATATATCTGTGTCAGACCTGGCTCATGGCTCCTCTTTGTCATCTTATATTCATCTCAAGCAAATTGGGCTAATCTGTTCCAAGATGCCCTTATTTCTGTTATTCAGTATATAATTTCCTGGTGTTAATTCTTCTTGTGGTTGGTACATCAAGCGTGGGAATTTGCTGTTTTTGTCAGAAGTCACCTCCAACCCACAGTGACCCTACGGAGGAGTGATCTCCAAAACTCCTTGTTTGCTGCAAGGGGGGTGTGTGTCTAAAAACAGTCTTTAGGCCACATTCAGTATCATCATCCTATTGCCTTGCCTTTCACAACGTTCTGAACCATTTCCCTTGATTCTACCGGCAGCACACCGACTTCTCCCACTTACACAGATGCAATTAAAGCGAGTCAGACGTTTGCAGCAAATCTGCACAACAACTTTATCGAGTAAGTACTGGCCTCGAGCAAAACTACTTTCATCCCAACAGGTCCCTCTGTACAGTCGGGTAGTGATTTGAGGATATCAGGCAGGAAATACAGCAAGGGGACTGAAATTCCCTGCCAGTCTGCAGAAGGGTGCAGCTGATATCACATTGCCCGTAACAAACCTTCTTGTCGGAGAGTTCATGAAATTGTTGTGAGTGAACTCTGCTACAACATGCAAAACAGCAGACGAAAAGTTTATTTGTGTCAGAAGAATTTAAACAAACAAAAGATCCAGAGATCAGTGACCTACCAGGAGCAACACCTTCGCTTGCAGATACCTAGGTACTTTGATGACTCTGGACAGTCCAGGTTGCTGGCTTTCAAATAAGACACACCAGATGCACACGTCACGATCTTTGGAGGTGACCGGGCTTCCCAGGTAGCCTTCTCAGGGCTAGTCTGGAACAAATGGCTTAAGGACTGCAAGGCTTCCAAGCAAACTGGAAAAGCTGTGTGTGTGTGTGTGGGGGGTAATCCATCTGCAACATTTCTCTGTATCTGCTGGGGTGGGGTGGGGGTGTCATCCTGTACTACCGTGCAATTAAAAGTGACAACAACTTGTGCTTACACATGACCTCTCAAAGGCGCCACACGTGTGCTTCTGCATTCTAGTTTTGAACATAAGTGCGATGAAGAACTAGCCCAGATCCAAGAGCAGAGAGAAAAGGTGAACAGGAGGTACAGAAGGTGGGTTTGTTAACGTTATCTTGCTTGAATAAAATCTTAAGAGGCTTTAGTTCACCCTTAAATATTTAAGAGATATACGGTAACTGCAAAGGAGAAAATACTTGGGATATTTTTTTTTCTCTCTCTCTCTAATGGGACTGAAGCTTGCTGCCTTTGGCTGCTTCCTGATCACAAAATGTTACGATCCTCCTCAATATGGCAACTCCCTCCCTTTGAGAACTCAGAGGAAGAGGCAAACCAACCTGGGGGATTAGTCTTTGTCTTGATTTTTGTAGAAGAAGAACTAGGTGTTTGTCAATGAGAGAAGTGGGTATCTGGGACTCCGTTGACCTCACAGTGAAGCGGGTGCTGGAGAGGAAAAGGAAACTCTTTGCAATCTTGCTTGCTAAAAGAAAGAAAAAAATCATGGACACAGTCAAGGGCACTTTGGCAGGGCACCCACGTGCAGCATTCAGGGAAAGATGCTGTAGGACCAACTGCCAAATGCTCCTGGGGAGACAAAAAAAAAATTCCTGTGTTCTTTTCTCACCTAGGATGTTGGCAACCATTACCAAGAAGCCAACTGAAGCAAGGCTCATGACAGAAAAGTTCATCACTCAAATGGTACCTCCCTTTGCGTATCTACCTCCCATCTTTCAGTAAGTCTCCTAGGCTGGTTTGAGAGTGGAGAGCCTCTTATTTAGCCGGGAAGAAGACAGTCATCTTGTTACTTCTTGCTTCAGGTTCTCCTTGGCTCTAATCTCCACCTTCTCTAACTCAGTCTTTCCCTACCATTCCTACAAAGAAAACCTGCTCCGGGTTGCACCCCGAAAGCAAAGACGCAAACCAGACAATATGCTTAGGACATGGTTTAAGGTGGATTAATGGCATCGGTTTCTCAACAGTCAGATTTGCAAAAGGAGCCCATGGTTAATTTCCACTGATAAAGCCCAGCACACAGTCTGCTGGGATACAGGATATGAAAGCGAGAAAGAGCACCAGCTAGGGCCAACAGATGCCATTTGCCAATTTAAGGGAGCACTCCTGAATATGGTGGTGGCTGAGCCCCAGCAGGCTTATTTCTAAAATAGGACTTTCATTTTGAAGGAAAAGGAGGATCATGCCTCTTCCATGCCAATGGCCGAAGCATGGAAGAATCTTTTCCCATAGTAGGGAGGGATTATGTAGCTATTAAACCCGGGGTCTATGCCCACAAGGGGCTCCTCCCCATCAGTAAGCCTCACCATACAAGCTCTTCTTCTACAGCTAATTCAACTGTTCTTTTGGCTGTTTTATTTGAACAGGAAAATGTGAAAACACGTCGTACTGCATCCAGTGGGGCAAATTCAGCAAGTAACGATCTCTACAAAGTGCGTAACAAGAGCTGAATTAAGCTCAGTGACGTCTTTGGTGTTTCTTTCAAGCCATTAAAAAGTAAGACGGGACATGGTAATGGTTGTTTTTATTCTGGTTCCATTCATTCAGTCTTTTTTCCCATGAATACAGCTTTGCAAATCAAGTTTTATGCTCTAGAATCCAGACAGAAATCAAGATTTCAGGCAGCATGTTTTTAGAAGCAAGGAAAATGAATTTGACAGTTTTAATAGCACTCTTTTTAATGCAATTTAATGATGATAGCTATTGCTCGTTATTATTATAATAACAAAAAAACAGTTAAGTGTTGGACAATCCTGCTGGCTGCACCCTGCCCCAAACGGCTTCTGTTCATATTTGGCATCCTTTACGCCTCCAGAAAAATCGCAGCTCCACCGCCAGGACTGGTGGCAAAGAGGATGCCTTCCTCCTGGGCCCATCTCTGGCGGTTGTTTTGATAGTAAGCCTCCCTCACACCTGCCAGGAACCCCTCCAGTTTGTCCTCTGGAACCATCGACACCGTGCAGCCGCCCCAGCCCGCCCCAGTCAGGCGGGATCCCACCGCTCCTGACTGCCTAGAACACAGAAAGAGGCAAATCGTTGGGGAAGGCATGAGTTGTGACAAGTACACCCACCGTCTGCCACCCCCCCCACCCCTCCGCCCACCATGGAAGGGTGGGCGAGGTTGCATCTCGCTTTCCAAAATTCACAGGAAGGGCCGCAAAGGTTTGGTAGCACGGAGGAGTGCCTGTCCTCCCGTCTTCAAGAAGAAGATGGAGATCAACCACTTCTGAGTACTGTGGACCCAGAAAACCCAGGAAAGGGGTCCCGTAAGTCAGAACCAAGTTGATGGCACGCAGTCAGTATTATCATTGTCCAGAGCAACCTGTTCTGATGGCTTCCTCCAGCACCTCCCTCTCACGGCTGTTATTATTATTCATTTGTTGTTAGAGGACCTGTGCAGATGTGAAGGCTTGATTAGGGCGCGCTTAGGGTGTTTATACACGACCCCTAAACTCCAGGGCAAATGGCTCCCAGCTCCGGAGCTTAAAAATGTTTACCCACCAGCTCCGGAGTTAATAGGAAATTAAGTGCGACCACGCCCACTTTAGCGCGTCCCAGCGCACCTTTCAAGTACCTGCTCT
This sequence comes from Phrynocephalus forsythii, assembly GCA_029282475.1. Lineage (NCBI taxonomy): Eukaryota > Metazoa > Chordata > Lepidosauria > Squamata > Agamidae > Phrynocephalus > Phrynocephalus forsythii. The sequence continues at coordinate 4,286,327 of JAPFRF010000014.1, read as the reverse complement.
TTGGAAGTGAAAATTATTTGATCCGGTGTAACGATAGTGAGTGCGGGGCTCTCCTTGCTTCTGTTTGTTGTTTTTTGGCTCCCGCCCCTTTAAGAGCTACTTTTACAGAGACGAGAGTCAGAACGGAGGTGAGTGGCATGCTTTTCTTTCTCTTTTTCTCCCTCCCGTCACGCAGCCAGCAGCCAGGAAGTGCGGAGGGTGTGGGAACGCAGGAAGAGCGACAAACCCCTAAGATCTCTGGTCCAAATTTAAGTGGCCAGCGGATCTTAGGGGTCGTGTAAAAAGGCCCTTAGTTACAGGGGTGCCAGGGGATGAGCCCCCAGTGGTCGGTCTCATGACAGAAAAGGTGCAACTGCAGTGCCAAGTTGTGTCCGTTTGCTCCTACTTGAGCTGCCCCAGTGCAACCTACAGAACCCTGGATCTGGCTATTTAGTAGCCCCCCACCTTGAAAGTTTCTCCCGAGCCTTGAAGCCATGACAGCAGCTTGCCGTTTGGCAAATGGTGGCTTGTCACCGTGGGGTGGGAGTAACACCACCGCTTGGTCCAAATGCCAAGTGCCACTTGGAATGGCAGAGCCGTAGCTCTGACCGGAGCTGGATGATGCCGAGCTGCAGGGCCAGCATGGCTGGTGCTTCAGGCCCTTCCTAACTGGAAACAACATGCCCTTGTTAAAACTCAGTTGCAAACCAGATGCTTAAAAAGGCATCTCTGCATAGAAGGCAAAGTTATTTGCAAACCATCTTTTTAAAAAAATATATCTGGTTTTGCTGCTGCTGAGTTCATGGATTCCTCTCATTTGTCATCTTCCACTGCATCCCTCCTTTCATCACCTTCCAGAGCCACTGTTTAAAGACAGGGGAAGTAGCAGCCGCTGAAGGCACGGCAACCATACACTGTGACCATGCTGGACTCGGTTTGGTCCTCTCTGAAATGCTGAGTTTGAAACAAGCCCAAGTTAGCCTCAGGGTCACCAGGGGAAACAGTGAGCTGTGATGTGTCAGGGGTGGGGGAAAGGGATAGGGGAAAGATAGATAGATAGATAGATAGATAGATAGATAGGAGAGAGAGAGAGAGAGAGAGAGAGAGGCAGGGGATGCATTTGGAAACCAGATGCCATCAAGTTCATTCTGGTTTCCCCTCCCCCTTAATGAAGTGTAACTATTGATTTTTTTTTTATTGTGGGAAATGCCCCTCAAAGAGCAGCCAAATCCCTGTGTGAAGCTGTTTGAAAACACCACTGGACAGTCTGCAGGAAGAAAAGAAAAACCTCTGTTCTACTTTTGACTCACTCGTAATAGCATCACAATTTGGTCGCGGTGGCGTCAGTCAAGGCAAGGAATAAATAGAAAAAGGAAGAAAGTGTCCCTGGTTCAGCCAGTCAAGGGTACAAAATATCCAGGTTAGTCTGTTGCATTTGGGGGGAAGAGCCATCACTGGGTGGCAGAAATGAACATTTTGGGTGCAAAAGGTTCTCACCACATTTCCAAGGATTGCTGGGAAAGGGTGGGTTTTTCCCCGCTGTGGGAAACCTTGAGATGTCTTGGCTCATGAAGGCAGGAACATGCTAAACCAGCTGGGCCAATAATCAAGCTACCTTCCTAGGATTTTGATTCAGGTTCAAGGTGGGCTTGAGATGCTTGGCCACGGAGGAATTATTGGCCTTCCGGGGATTCTTCTTCACCCATTCCTCCAGGAAGGCTTCTCTTCTTGATACATTTCAGCTGCAAACATAGTTTAGCACACACACCCAAGAAGGACTGAGGCTTAGAAAGAGCCGTTGTCCCAACTGAAGTGCAGCAAGTTGGGATCTGGGCTTGACGAGCCTTCCTTATGACCTTCTAGAGAAGGGCAGCCTTTTTTTTTTGCCTCAGCAGGCCAACAAGCAGGAAGAGGTTCCCAGCCAACACGACGGAGGAAGGCGCCCCATTGTCAGTATTTGGCAGGGACTGGAAGAGGGCAGAGGGCTAAAACAGACAAGATTCCCTCCTCGCCCCTCTTTCCAACTCATACCAACCACAACCCTTTGGCTCTCCAAAGGTGGGAAGACAAGGGAGAAATGTTTCGGACTCAAGAAGTCTGCCAAGTGAGTAGTATGGCCTCATGTCAGATTAGATTATGTGGCATTTGATATCTCACGGGTGCTGGTCTGTGACCATGACTAATTCTAACAGAGAACTTTGGCAAACTTTCCTTACTCTCTGTGCCGCAATCCTCTGCACTGCCTCAAAACCAAACCCTCCAAAAGAACTGTGTGTGTGTGTGTGTGTGTGTGTGTGTGTGTGTGTGTGTGTGTGTGTGGCACTGCAGAAGACACGAGGCTCTTCCCTTCCAGTACTCCTGACTTCCACCCTGCCACCAGCATAAGTGCCCTTCTGGACCCTACAGAATCAGAGGAGACTTTGACAGGACTGTGCTAAGGATCAGTCCATCCCTGATCGCCTATCATCCTCGCAGCGCCTTTGTCCTGATGGCACTTCAGGAGAACTTAATGATGTCGTGCAAACTTACAGGCAGATGTCCACCAGTTGATCCAGTTCAGGGCAGCTGCATTCATAGAAGTCCCTGCAGCTGGCATGGCTGCGGTTCATCAAGTCTCCCAGCAGACGGAGGGCGTCTTCGGGGGCCTCCACGCAGATTTTCTTGAAGTCCAGCACTCGGGCGGCTTCACTGTACACATGCTTAGCACGCTGGTGCAATCTGAAAGCGGTCACTAGATTTTAAAAGGAAGGGGAAGAATGAAAAATGGGTACCGATAAGGAGAGTCTGCGACTGAATCGAGGACTGAAAGCAGCAATGAGATGCAGAGCCACGTTTGAGGACAGCAGGCATTTCCGAGACTCTGCTCCAATGATGGAGGCCCTGACAGAAACACATAAGAACATAAGAACATAAGAACATAAGAAGAGCCATGCTGGATCAGCCAAAGGCCCATCTAGTCCAGCTTCCTGTATCTCACAGCGGCCCCACCAGATGCGTTTGGGAGCGCATGAGAGATATCTGTCTCCTGATACCACTCCCTGCATCTGGCCCTTGACCCTGGTTTAAAGCCTAGAGATTACATATCTCCATCATGGTTTGTAACCCGTGATGGACTTTTCCTCTAGGAATCTGTCCAATCCCCTTTTGAAGGCATCCAGGCCAGATGCCATCACCACATCCTGTGGCTGGGAGTTCCATAGACTTACAACGCGCTGGGTGAAAAAATATTTTCTTTTGTCAGTTCTTACTCTCCCAGCACTCAATTTGAGTGTATGTCCCCTAGTTCTGGTATTTTGAGAGAGGGGGAAGAGCTTCCCTCTATCCACTTTACTCATACCCTGCATTATTTTGTATGTCTCAATCATATCCCCCTCAAGCGCCTTTTTCCAGACTAAAGAGGCCCAATTGTTTAGCCTTTCTTCATAAGGAGGTGCCCCAGCCCAGTAATCATTTTAAGCTCTCTTCTGCACCTTTTCCAGTTCCACTATGTCTTTCTTGAGATGCGGTGACCAGAATTGTACACAATACTCCAGGTGGGGCCTTACTATTGTTTTGTATAACGGCATTATAATGTTGGCTGTTTTATTTTCAATCCCCTTTTTGATAATCCCTAGCATGGAATTGGCCTTCTTCACTGCTGCCACACATTGGGGAGACACCTTCATGGAGCTGTCCACCAACACACCAAGATCTCTTTCCTGATCCGTCACGGATAACTCAGAGCCCATGAGTTGATAGATGAAGTTTGGATTTTTTTGCCCCAATATGCATTACTTTACATTTGGTTACATTAAAACGCATTTGCCATTTCTCAGCCCACTCCCCCAGTTTGGAGAGATCCTTCTGGAGCTCTTCACAATCTTCTCTGGTTTTTACCACACGGAAAAGTTTTGTGTCATCTGCAAACTTGGCCACCTCACTGTTTATCCCTGTCTCCAGGTCATTTATGAACAGATTGAAAAGCACCGGTCCCAGGACCGAGCCCTGGGGCACACCGCTTTTCACTTCTCTCCATTGTGAAAATTTCCCATTGACACCTACTCTTTGTTTCCGGGATCTCAACCAGTTCTCAATCCATAAGAGGACCTGCCCTCTTATCCCCTGACTATGCAATTTTCTCAGCAGCCTTTGGTGAGGGACTGTGTCAAAAGCCTTTTGAAAATCCAGATAGACTATATCCACTGGTTCACCCAAATCCACGTGCCTGTTGACCTTTTCAAAAAATTCTAAAAGGTTTGTAAGACAAGATTTACCCTTACAGAAGCCATGCTGATTTTCTCTCAGCAAGGTTTGTTCTTTTATGTGTTTTAAGATTTTCTCTTGGATGAGGCCTTCCACCATCTTCCCTGGGACAGATGTAAGGCTAACCGGCCTGTAGTTTCCTGGGTCCCCCCCTCCTTCCTTTTTTAAAAATTGGTGTGACATCTGCTATCCTCCAGTCCTCCGGCACTGTGGCCGTTTTAAGAGACAAGTTGCATATAACCGTTAAGAGATCTGCAATTTCATTTCTCAGTTCCCTAATAACACTTGGGTGGATGCCATCTGGGCCCGGTGACTTGTTAATCCTCAATTTATCAATTAGTTCTAAAACCTCCTCTCTTTTAACCTGTATTTGATTTAATTCTTTAGTCAAGAGGGGCGGCTCAGGCAGCGGAATCCGCTCAAGGTCCTCTGTCGTGAAGACAGACGCAAAGAACTCGTCCAATTTCATGGATAAGACCGACCTTGCTGGAACTGCTAACTCTGGCTTGCTGGCCTCACTGGTTGCTCAGAAGAGTGAGAAAAATCTGTTATGCCCATGCCTTGGGGCGTTTATACACGGCCCCTAAACTCTGGGGCAAATGGCTCCCAGCTCCGGAGCTTAAAAATGTTTCCCCACCAGCTCCGGAGTTTACAGGAATTAAGTGCGACCACGCCCACTTTAGCGCGTCCCAGCGCACCTTTCAAGTACCTGCTCTTTGGAGGTGAAAATTCCTTGATGCGGTGTAACGATAGTGAGTGCAGGGCTCTCCTTGCTTCTGTTTGTTGTTTTTTTGGCTCCCGCCCCTTTAAGAGCTACTTTACAGAGACTGGAATGTTGCCGGCAAGAGCGAGAGGCAGAACGGAGGTGAGCGGCATGCTTTTCTTTCTCTTTTTCTCCCTCCCCTCACGCAGCCAGCAGCCAGGAAGTGCGGAGGGGTGGGGACACAGGAAGAGCGACGAACCCCTAAGATCTCTGGTCCGAATTTAAGTGGCCAGCGGATCTTAGGGGTCGTGTGAAAAGGCCCTTAGAATCATACACACTCCTAGAACCGTATGGTTTGGGAAAGGGGCATATAAATGGACTAAAAATATTCAGTGCTTGCCAACACCGGAACCTGCAGCTAAAACATCCCTCCCCTGGATTGGCCACCAGAGGCACAGAATGGCCGAGCCACCATCCTCTTTAGTCCGGTTCTTCTTTTGTTCTTTTTGCCTTTATCTTGGCTAAGAGAGACCAAACCCAGATGCCAGAGATCCCTTGTGTTGCCGGAGATCTCGGGCAACACAAAGGATTCCTCCTCCACTTGACTGGGGTCTCAGCTCTATGGCCACGCGCGATTCTGGGAATAAGGTTCTCTCCCCCAACTTGACTTCCCTTACAAGACAACCGGAGCAACGGTGGCACCCCAATGGACTTATAGCTATAATACCCCCTCCCCGTAAGCTTTACCACTGCTGCTCACCCAACCAGGGCAGCCCCCATTTGTCATGTATTATGTGTGAAATCACCCCTCTGCAGGAAGGACTGGATTGTATGGTTGCTAAAGGGACGCTCCAGTGAGCAACAAAACAGCTTGGCTTGAGAGGTGGCTGGGATGATTTGGCTTGATCTGAAGCACTGTTGCTATTAATGAGAACCAAACCCATAGGCGAAATACATCATGGTCTTGGAACACGATTAAAACCTCCAAAAATAGGACAGGACTTAAAATTAAATAAAACGGACTGCCCCCATGGAAATAAGCTCCGAGAAGGGTCACTAAACAACAAAGTGTGTTTGCACAATTCCTAGCGTACCAAATCCATTCAGAGGGACAAAATGTCCTCAAGTTTAAGAATTGCTCTCCAGTTACTTCCACATACTGGGCGATGTCCATTTTCACTGCTGGGTGGCTGATAAAGAGAAGCCAAAGGGAAGAGAGGCTTGTTTCCCAAGGCAGTGCTTTGGAGCGGGGCAGTGTTGGAACATGCGTTTGTTTCGGGCATATCTGTTGTTGCGTGAGAGTTTGCCGTCGCTCCGTCGTAAATTACCCCCAAACGGTAGTAACTCAAGAGAACGAAGAGAAAACACGACTGGTTTCAATTTGGAGGCTACGATTTGGCCAGCGGCTGCAAGTGATTCCGAGACCACCCTTTGGTAAAGCACCGCTTCCCGGGCCAGATTACCTTAAAGCTCTTTGTGGCTCTCCCAAGCTCATTGTGTTACGTGTTGGCAAGGAGGATCATCTCTCTTGCCCCTGCCGGCCAGCCAGACACAGCTCAGGCCTGTTCTCAGCAAGGCTCAATCCGTAGAGAGAAGCTTCTATAAACTTCACCTCTGCTCTTGAGCAATCTTTTCGGAGCGATCCTTGCCACCAAAACGACAGAAAGGCAGGCCGGGCCGTCATTTTCATAAGCTCTCTTTGGTAGCGTGCCTTTTTTGTCAAAGTGACACGAGTTACAAATGGCTAAGCCTTCGTGGTCTTGTTTTTTATTAGATGCAGCTGGTCATGACCCGTGCTTTCAGAAAGCGGCACATGATGACACGTGTTAGATGCCGGCAAGAGGGAAACCAAGGCGACAACTGTAAAGTATGTGATAATTGGTGGCCTCAGTTTGCATGGTTAAGGGAGCTGTTATCTTTTCTGGCACTCTCCAAGCCACCAAAAAGCAGGAAAAGGAGTGAATTCTGCACTCACAGCCTCTTCATGCAATGCGAGCATTTTATTTTATTTTGGCTGCTGTCACCAAATTCCAGAGGGGCAACTCAGAGCTGCAGTCAAAACAGACAGGCAGGCAGGCAGGCAGGCAGGCAGGTAGGCACGCACGCACGCACACACACACACACACACACACACACACACACACACACACACACACACACACACACACACACACACACACACACACACACACACAGGTGGGGGCAAGTTCTAATTGCCCTTCTGCCACATGCAGAGGCTACTACTTAATTGGGAATTTCTCCCGCCTAATGCATGTTGAAAGGAAAATGCAGTTAAGACTACTTTATAGTCTCAAAATAGGTCAAAATAAGGAGAGAGAAGCCTTTGTTTTGTACTAATAAGGCCCTGGGCACAGGGAAGAGGGCAATGCAAAAGCTGGGTTTTGTGCCAGATGCCACTTGCTCTTGGAGGGCAGCGTGCATTTAAACCAAGACCCATCTAGTCAAGGCATTTATCAATCCATTGCTATGTTTAATGAATGAATAAAAAGGATGCCTTCAGAACTACTTCATACTCCATCCATTTCCACTCAAAAAAGACAGTGAGTGGTTCATTGAGTCTCTCCAAAAGGAGCTCAATTGAGATGTCTCCATCATTTCTCTATTACCGACATCCCTTACCCAAACTGCCCGCTCCTTGGTCCCTTCAACAGGTACTCACCCTCTTGTGTGTTCTGGCTGAGGACCTCCGTGCGAAGCTGCTTGGGGCTGATCCCCAGGTTTTGCCCAATTTCCTCGATGCTGTAAGGCTCCAGGTGAAGCACCTCCTCGACCACCCTCAGCATGTCCTCTAAGCTGACCTTCAAACCCACCTGCACATCCTGCAGCTTTTCTGCTGCTTTCCAGTCAAGGCCTCGGGATTTGGCCAGAAGCTGCAAGGGAAAAAAGCGAAATGTTTCCGCATCTTGAAATGCGACCAATTTTCTCAAAACCAATAGAATGAGTGAGACTGTGGGTTTTGTTAAAGTTGTGGGAAAGAGAAAACTTGTCCTATGCAGGAAAATAGGTGTTAGCCATTGTATTGTGATGTGGAGGGATTAAGAAGTTTCACTGCAATCAGGGGTGGCAGCGATCCTTGTCTGTGGTTGATGGGTGTCTTAGCTGTTCTATTGTGTGAACTGACCACTGTTGCTTCTGCCTGGGTGTTAATCACTGAGCTTTGACGTTTTTCCGCTCTATACCCCAGAGCACAGCGAGAACTCCTAGTTCCCTGAGCTCCTTGCTCTCTGAAGATGCCAGCCGCAGAGTCTGGCGAAACATCAGGAAGAAGCACTTCCAGAACACGGCTAAACAGCTCGAAAAACGCACAACTATAAGAAAAATGCCATTTGGGTTATGGATTCCAGCAAAGAGAAATGACACCCATGCGCACACCTGGTGGCCCGCGGGAAGAGACTGTCCCCAGAGCTCGACTGCTGAACTGGAAAGGAACTAGACCCCACCCCCTGCCTAAAGAGCTGCATTCTCTGGTCCGGCTGGCAGACACACAGGGGTTCAGTGTGGTCAATTAGTGGCAACCCACAGCTGTGCGTGGCTCAGGGTGACACTGAAAACAAGATAGAGAGCTCTGTTTTGGGAAATCCTGGGTCATATTAAGTCCTGGCTGTGGGCGGTGAGACGTGTGGTTACTTTCCCTTCAGACAAGGGTGCAAAAAATATTGTCAGAGATGGAGTCTATTTGCTACAGAGGCCCTGAGGGTTGTTTGGGTTTGTTTGTTTCAGGTTTTTAATTGTGCCTCTTTCTTAAGGAGAAACATATTCTCAACCACAATTGCATCTAAATGGGGGGAACGTTTTCCTTCGTTCTTTCCTTTCTCTCTCTCTCTCTCTCTCTCCCTCTCTCCTTTCCTCTCCCCCCTCCCCCAAAGTCAGGGCAAATTTTAATAAACTGTTTCAGGTCATTTCCATGCAAAGGCTGTGGCCAGCTCCCAGGCCTAGATGGGTCTGATAAAGGGCCTTCAGCTCCCCTCTGAAGGAGCCGAACTTCATAGATCCAATCGTACACTACTGTAGCCTTTGCAACCCTTTGGTGGTGCCTGGGAGGGTAAAATCAGGGTGGCCATGCAAGAAAGGCGGGGGAGGGGGGCGGAATCTGCAAACGTGGATGTGGTAGGGAGGCCCAGCAGGAACGCTCAACTCAGCAAAAAGAAACCATCTGTATAATTTGTGCCTGTTGCTTTTCTTAAAAGGTTAGTTGTGTTGCGGTGACTTCCAAGCTGTGCCCCAGAGAGTGGGGAATGGTGAGAAGACGCTTTGGCAAGAAGACCTCTGGGGCTCAATCCACTCAAGGGCCTTGCTCTTGGTTCTGCTCAACAATGCAACGTCTGGTTCACACCGGCAGGCCATGAAGTCAAAAAGCCTCAGCTGATCCCCTCCGTGAACGACAGCCCAAAGAAACACCCCATAATGCTCTGCAGTCCACTAGGGAAGTTTCCGGGCGAGTGAGGTGCATCCTGGATGCCAATTCTCCCCCTCACACTTCCTAATGCTTTTATCTGTCCATGAGAAGACACACTCATTCTTGGGAGGGACCATTCAGTTAAACTTCTAGTGGCTCTCTTTCTACTGCCTAAGGCTTTATCCTATCTTTTCCTCTTCTACTTGATCTTTCTGGCTCGGTATTTAAAAAAAAAAGTACTACTTTTGGTGCCATCTAGTGACTTTCTGTGAGAGAGAAAGAAATTTGAGCCATCGGCTGCCATGTGCATCCAAGAGCCATTTTCAGATCTATTGACACACAGCATGTGTTTAGGCAGCAGTTCGGGACCTGTCAGGAAATAGAACCTATCTGTCCACTTTTGCGGGTGGGACTCCAGGCAGTTTTGCAATGGCTTCCGATTACCTCTGCTTTCTCCAGCAATGATGGACCTTTCTAGGACACTGAGCAACCCAAACAGCTTAGAAACATCTTTTTCTATGTAGTCAGACTAAGTCCAAACTACTATAGCGACTGCTCTGAAAACAATACTCCTCTCCAGCCAAAGGGAGTTTCAGCTTAAAACCACACTTGCAATTTATCTTCTGTTTTAATAGAGGCCAGAAAAGCCAGTAAAAGCTCCATTCCAGGCAGAAAATACTCAGCGACGATATTTCTTTAGTTGTAGAAACTACAGGAGCTAACCGTGCATGAATTACACATAGGGGGATCTAGAAAAAGAAAAGAGAAGAAAAGAAGTGTGTTTTTCCCTAAGAGAGTGGCAAACCACTTCTGAGTGCTATTTACCTGGATAACCATGGGAAAGGTCATCAGAAGTCACAATTGATTCAATGACCACCACCCCTTACGATTATGAATTATGGGCTGTCCATCATGTCTCTTCTGCCCTCTCTCTGGATGCCTTCAGAAGGGGATTGGACAGATTCCTGGAGGAAACGTCCATCACAGGTTATAAACCATGATGGAGATGTGTGTAATCTCCAGGCTTAAAAACCGGGGTACTTCAAGGGCCGGATGCAGGGGAGTGGTATCAGGAGACAGAGATCTAGTCTCGTGCACTCCCAGAGGCATCTGGTGGGTCCACTGTGAGATACAGGAAGCTGGACTAGATGGGCCTTTAGCCTGATCCAGCAGGGCTCTTCTTATGTTCTTATGTTATGTTAACCTATATCACTGAAACGAGAGGGTGGGCTTGGGGGTGGGGATTCTGCCTTGAATTTCTTTGCAGAGAAGTGGAATGAAAATACACACGTTTTGCTTCATTTGGTTGTTTTTATCCTTTCAAGCAACGGTGCAAATTCCCCCTTGTTGCCCTGCTGTTAATAAGGGTTACTCTCTAGCAAGGCATTTCCTGGAGTGGGATGATCTGATGGCTTCTCCTACTCTACTGCCAAGACACGTTCCCTTTCTCTGGCTCTTCGGCCTCAGTATCTCTTTCCCCACACAGGCCAGGGGAGGAAACCACAGGCACGGACTACAAAATTCCAGGTTCGCTTCAATGCTCTTGCTTCCCTCAAAGAATCTTTGGAATCAGCGCTCCGTGAGACTGCTTAAAAATCCTCTGCGGTATCATCTTCCCCAAAGCAGGGTGTCCAACCCTGGGGCGCTGTAATTTTAGTTTTCTCGCTCAGAGCTAGGGAACCAATTTCAGGCATGTCCAAACTTTGGCCCTCCAGATGTTTTGGACCGCAACTCCCACAGTCCTTTGTCATTGGCAATCTAAGCTTAGAATTTTGAGAGTTGTGGTCCAAAACATCAGGAGGGCTGAAGTCTGGACATGCCAGAATTAGGTTATCAAACTGCTAGCTAGCTCCTTCTTTTGAGCCTGCGAGGAGGCCACCACTTTCCTTTTCGAATTAACCAGGGTTCCTTGTGATGTTTGACTTCAGACAAGTGTGGTTTGCCTGAATCACCACTTAATGTTACCTCTGAACTGAGCAAGAAAGAATTTCCCTGACAGCAAATGTTCTGAAGAACGCTCCTGGACTTTGATATGTTTCTGTCTGAGCTCAGAAACATCACTTTAAACAAAAGTCTCCAGCTGTGAGAGTTGTAGTCTCAAAGTTGTATTTCTGAGAGCTGGTTTATACGTTAAATACGTTTATAAGATGCTGGCCCATTCACGACAAAATATGAGTCTTTCTAAGGGGAAAACACAAGTGATTGTTTGAAATCAAGTTTGAAAGGAGGCCTATTCATCTCGGATTTACTGGATGATAAAATCCAACTTTCAACCATCTCCTTCTCAAAAGGTGCAAGCAAATAGGTTTCCATGTGTCATTTCAGAATTGCTTGCTCATGCATTGAGGTTTTCCTTTTCCTTCTCTTCTTAATTTATGAGGAGTAAGGGGGCCACTAAAACATGTTGCTCCCCTCTGTGTTCCTGGGGTAAGATTGCCCTCATTACCCAAGACCTGTCTTGAGAAACAGAATTCCCTCTTTTCTTTCCAGATATATTTTCACTGTACTTCTCCCTGTCCTCCCCCTCCCCCGGTTCTTTCCCGCCTCCACCATGTCTACAGGGCCTAAATCCAGACTCTGGGGAGATGAACATGCCCTTTGAGATGACACCTGTCCTGGTGCTAAAATAAAGCAAGCGCTGAGGGAGGAGAAGGGGCTGCAACCAGCACATATCTGGGTGATGGTTTCATAAACGCTTGAGGATAGTCACGCGGGCGGGCAGTACCTTGGTGGCCAGGCGACACTCCATCACCCGAATATTGAAATGAGAAGTCGCTGCCTTGTTCATCGCCACACCACTGTTCGCAATAACAAAAGCCGCTCCCTTCGGAAGCCTCACGTCGGTTGCCCGCAGAGGGTTGAATTCAATTAGCTTGGCCTATGGCGGGACAAAATCAACAGGCACGAGTCACTGGATTGAGTAGCCGGTGCAACAGTTAAGAAGATCCACGAATAAAAACACCATTTACTTCTCGGGCTTCGCTTTGTTTGGGGACGGCAGAAAACTGATGTGAAAAGCTATTTTATCCCTTGAAGAAGAATATTATTCATCAGATTTGCTGCACAGAGTCCTGCTTGGATACCAGCACATTAGATGGATGGGCAGGCGGGCGTGCGGACAGATAGATAATTCTGCAGCTGAGCCCTGGGCTCATGATTATGGTTCATCCCCCAAATCATTCCTTTGAAGTTTCACGCATGAAACTTCAATATGACTCTCAGATCATACTCAGGCCAGAGGTTGCAAATAATTCATTACCAATTAACAAAGCTACCTTTAACTACTTAATGGGGCAGGTGGAACAATGAGGTAAATAAGTGACTTTCAAGGACAAATGGATACAAAAAGCAATATTTTATATTTACTTTCTGGTAAGTATTTTGACAGCAATGTAATTTGTTTCAGGGCCATTCTTGTATCAATCCTAAGCAACATTTTGTATTTTTGTAAAGTGCAATATCAAAACTAGTCAGTAGAGGGAACAAGGATACATTTATTCTCTTTTCTCTGGCCAGCTTGCAGAGACAACTCACTATGTTGACAAGGCCCAGTACAGAAAAATAAAAATAATGAGAGCCTAGCCTAGCTGCTGCAAAATAATGAGCAGTGCAAGGATTTGATTGTATGAAATAGCACTACCAGAATGGATCCTGCCGCAAAATACTGCCCAAAACACCCAATCATCTCAGGCAGGGCATTTGAGGGTGCTGTCGCTGAAGGAGTCCCGTAAATCTTTGACGAGAAATCGGGCTTTCTCAGTGGCGGCCCCTCAGCTCTGGAACCAACTTCCTCCTGAGATCTGTCTGGCATCTTCCTTCCCAGTCTTTAAGAAACATCTAAAGACGTGGCTATTTAAAAAGGTTTTCCCTGAATATTAATCTATCCTTCTAGTGATTCACTGAGCTGCCTAGATGCCCTAAGCACATCCAATCTCGCCTGATTTCGGAAGCTAAGCAGGGTCGGCCCTGGTTAGTACTTGGATGGGAGACCACCAGGGAATACCAGGTGCTGTAGGCGCCTGGAGTAGGAACTGGCAATCCACTCCAGTATTCTTGCCAAGAAAACTCCATGGACATGGGGTCAAGAAGGGACGGTCACGACTGTAACGACGCAACACCACACACAATGATTCACTATTACGTATTTTATTTTGTTTTTTGTCTGTAGCCCATCTTGCTCCTGTTTTTGATATACTGTATATTGTTTATTCAGTTATTATGTTTTTACTTATTTATTGCTTATTGTGTTGTATTGTATTGTATTATATGTGGGTCTGATTTCTGTTCAGTTTTGGAAACCGCCCAGAGTAACCGTGTAGTTAGATGCAGCGCTATATAAATAAATAAATAAATAAATAAATAAATAAATAAATAAATAAATAAATAAATAAATATTAGATTCTAGCTTAGACAGTACATACAGTTCCTTTCTCTGCAAGGAAGCAGATCGATTGGTCCATGCCTCCACCCTCAGTGCCAATATAGCGTTCACTCTTGCTGCAAAGTTCAGCTAATTCCACCTAAGAGGATGCAAAACACACAGAGAAAGGCAGCAGAATTACCCCTTCACTCTTCGCAGCTGGAGTAATGGCAGAGAGCATTTACAGAAGTCATTATAATTACCCACACGTTCCCCACAAATGGGCTAAAAAACCTTCTGATGTCAGTATGAAGATGGAGCAGGAGATATCCTCCTGCCTGCCCTGCAACACTTCCTCCTGATTCTCCTCTGAGGTAGAGCCTTATTCTTATTCTTATACTTATACTTATACCGCACCATCTAGCAACAAAGCTGCTCTGGGCGAGGAGGAAGTGCCCCAAATATGTCAGACTGTACCAACAGGCAAGAAGGCCTTTTATAAACTCAATGACTCTTGATTGCCCGGTCAAGACTAAACCACCTTCAATTGCTTTGCATTACGACAGGGGCACTTGAAAGAATAATACTGCTCTTAATAATTACCACTTGGTAACGGGGTGACTTAAAAAAAATTCTGTAAATTAACACATAAATAAATAATAATTGCAAGTGGGTTCAGAAGAAATGGTGAATGCTGGGAAGCGAGTGGCAGATGGCATCACAGGCCCCGTTGATTCAAAAATCATCCCCTGCCAAGCTATGAACCAGTGAGTCCTGGCTCTCTAACATCCCTGCTTCTTCTCAGTGGAGAAAATCCTTGTATTTATTAAGCCTAGAATGGAAACTGAGTTAAAAGGAATGTCTATTTCACATTATCAAGCCATATGAGACGGGCGTCCTAATGCTCCGATTTTGAAATAGCGCAACACAAAGTTTAAGAAGAGGAATGAGGAAGCACCACGACAGGAAATGCAGGCATGTGGGCTGTGTGGGTTTCCCAGATCAATTAAGACTTGTGAGAATTTCACCGCTGCCGCTGCCTGAAACAACCCACATTCCACCTCGCCCTCCTGGCCAGGAGAGTGCCACTGCTGTGGACCGGGCATTGTTTCCACAGAGGAGGGCCAGGTGGGGTGAAGCATCCCCTCCAGTTTTCTAGAAGCTTCCTTTAACAGCCGCGATGCTGCGAAACCACAGCCTCCCACCTCGCAGACCAGGCTGGCCAGAGAGAGCCCATCTGGAACAAACACCCTTGGGGAGTGAGAAACCGCTTCATGGTCCCTGTGTGAAAAACACATTGCCTGGAAAGGCCTCCACACGTCAGGCCATCTGTCTGAGAAGTGGACCGCATCTTCTTAGAGCCGGTTTCTTGCCACATGTGCCGCTCGCGGACACAAAGGGATAAACACGACAGCTGTGCCGGATTATCACTGCCAAACCATGACGTTACCTCAGAGTGTCCTCCTCGGAAAATATCTGTGGGATCTGAGATATTTCCCATTCCCATCCAGTGATGGCCGAGGTGCGGTCTTTAGATGTGTGTTTATCACCCAGCTTACCTGTGGTCATATAAAGAGCTTATGATAGCAAACAAATCACTGCATTTTTAAAACCATTACATGAGAAGAATGTATAATGCCAGAAGGCTGCAAGACAACCTCCCACTGATTTAGTAGACTTGCTGGTAGTAAATTTAGGGACGTCAAGAAAAAACGTCCTGGCTGTTATATCATGAGTGCTCCCATGCTGGGGGGATCCAAGAGAAAATTGCACCACCATTGGTCAGTTCTGCCTTGCTTTCGATTTGGAAGAGACCTCCAGGGCCATCCAGTACAACCCCCTGCCATGCAGGAACCCCAACAAAGTACCCCTGACAGATGTCCATCCAGCCTCTGCTTAAAAACCTCCAAAGAAGGAGACTCCACCACGCTCCTTTGGGGAAGCATATTCCATGGCCGAACAGCTCTAACCATCATGAAGTTCTTCCTAATATTCAAATGGAATATCTTTTCCTGTCGTTCGAGACCACTGCCCCGCATCCTAGTCTCTGACGCCATGGAAAACAAGCTAGCCCCCTCTTTGATATGACATCCCTTTCACATATTTAAACCTAGCTATTTGGTCTTGTTGGCTCCTTCCAACTCCATGATTCTCAGATTAGGGAAGGCCCTGCGGTTTGTGGCTGGTGTCTCATATTTCCCTTATAACTTCTCCTCTCACGACCCCCCCTGGCTCAAGGACTCCCATCTCACACTACTTGGAGGGGGCCTTCCGGAGACCTCTCCTCCATCGTGTCTGTTAGCTACTTCAGAGGCCTCGGCAGATGTTCCCGGCAAGATTAGCTGCCTTGGAGATGACTGTAAACAATGGCCTCATTTTTCTTTTCTTGTACAAACAAAAATGACACAAACGCCCCCGAAAACAGCTCACGCTGAACTTCTCAGAATAGCCTGCTAATGCACAGGGGCCTCCAGTCACTGCCCCCCTCCCCCTCAAAAAAAAAAAAAAATTTGGCTACGATGCTCAGGCTTGTGCTAATTAAAGCCCGGATCCCAAATTACCCAGAGAGTGGTCAGGAAGCACATGGAATATGGGCAGGGGCGGCTGCTAAGCCAGCCCTATAAACTTCCTGGGAGGGGGAAGAGCCTTAGGGGGAAAGTGTCACCCGTCCAGGGCAGTGTGGTAAAAGCATGCTAAATCTTCTTCTCCATTTCCTCCTGTGGACATCATCCTCACGACTGTTCCAGCTTTGGACACGGTGGCTCTTAAGTTGCATGACATCCCTGCACTGAGCCAACCTGCCCCTAATGAAAGGTCAAGGAACTCCCTGGCAGGGCCAGCCAAATGATCAACTAGGGAAGGAGGATGAGTCCTCGGCCATCCTCGGGGTGGGCCCCGGAAGCCAAAATTGAACATTTTTGTTGCACTTTTAAGAGGCACGGTTCTGAGTTTTTCGTAGATACGGGCTGCTTCTTTAGAGCCACGAGGGCAACATTTCATGCGTCTCTGGACTGGAGGCACAAAAGCTCATGCCATTTATAGCTGGCTGGTTCTAAAGTGGACAGCAAACCTGTCTTTGCTCCCGCTGTACCAGACTTAACAGAGCCACCGTCTTGGGCACTTGCAGATGGCAGGATGATTTCTTGGCCTCAACTGTGGAGAGGAGGATTGTTGCGGGTTCCGTTTAGAGCACCCCTCTCTCTCTCTCTCTCTCTCTCTCTCTCTCTCTCTCTCCAGCCAAGTGCGATGCAAAAAGTTTTCACCCCGCAGGACCGTTTACAAAACACTGCTTGCCCTCCATTTGCAAATGCAATCCGGATGTTCTTATTGGCTAGCGACTGGCAGTGTGCAAGTGAGAGTTGTTTATCCTGGGAGGGTTACACAAGGGATCGTGTTTGGCTTTTTCATGTTTACACAGTGAAATAACATTGAATCAGAAAGTACCTAATTAGAACAACAGAGGAAAAAGCATTAACAAGAACACAGCACCAGCAGTAAAAACTGTCCCTGCTGCAGCGCGTTAGCCTCTATTCAATGTATACACGCCAAGTCTCTTCGGCAATTAAAAACAAAGGCTCCGTTGCAAAATCTACTTGGCCCCCTGGACTTCCTTCCTAATGCATTCATCAGGGTTCCCTTTGACCCACACCTGAACATAAAGGTATCATTCTAGGCAGCGCCCCTTCTTTTCTCCAGAGTAGACATGGGCACGACCAGAAAAAATGACGTTTCGGGTTGTTGTTTGTCGGAACGGGTCCGTTTCGGGTCGTTTCCGTTTGTTGCGAAATTTTTCAAAAATTTGTCATTTCGTTTGTTGTTTGTCATTTCCACCGCGCAATTTGACTTCCCAGAGCATAGGGGCGTCCCGCAATCAGGGCCGGCGCTAGGTGTTTTTGCTCCCTAGGCGGCGGGCGAGGTGGGGGGGCGGGCGGCGGGGGAGGGGCGGGCGGGCGGTGGTGGCGGAGGGCCATGGGTGGGCGGCGACAGTGGCAAGGGGGAGGCGCGGGCGGGCAGGCGGGCGGTGGCCACGGGCAGGCGAGTGGGCGGGCGGCGGCGCGGGCGGGCGGGCGAGTGGGCAGTTAGGATATCACAGAGGTTCTGTTCTTGGCTTGCACCCCAAATGTGTGTGTGTGCAAGCAAACTGAAGTTGGGAAAATAGAAAATAAATGGTAGTATACAATATATTTTTAAAATAAATCCACACCTCCCACTCCCAGTCGAACCTCCCCCTTTATCCAATATCAGAAAAAATCCTCACAAACCGCCAGAGAAGAAATAAAGAATAAACTGCTATTCCCTTCAGCAGACAAAGCTGCAGGGAATCAAAGAAATTATTTTCTAAATTCAATTTCCTCCCTGCCTGCCTAACTTAAATCCTAAATCCTCCAGCCTCCCTCCTCAATCTTGATCGGATCACACCAGCACCAGCAGCCAGCCCTCCTCCCTCAACCACATCCATACACCCGACTGCGATTTCTGGAAGGTGCCTCGGCTTTTTATGCCCTCCGAGACATCCAGAAGTGTCAGTCAAAAACCTGGCGATGCCATTGGTGGAATGGTTCAAAAAAATTGCATGGTCCCATCCCATGCCCAGCCCAAATGGGCAGGTCTAAAAAAAAATAAAATAAAATAAAATAAAATAAAATAAATACAACGTTTTATTGCTATAAAAAAACCACTGCTTCTACTATTAAAATTCAGGCATTTAAAATAAATAAATTTCACATGTTTCTGTGGTGATTTGGTGTGTTTTTTGGCCACGATTTCAAAAGAAAAATTGTGGTTGCCAATTTGGACACCCCCCTACCGCATGGCATGGCGAGACGACGAGGATGACCCCCCCCAGCCTGGTGCAAGCAGCCCAGGACAGGAGAAGAGGGGGGGAAAGGCCGGGGACCCCCCAGAAACCACCCATCTGGTAGGTGGCAAAGCCTCAGGCAGGCAGATTTTCGCCGGCTTTTTTGGCCGGGAGTCGGGGTTTTTAAAAATAAAACTTTTAAAAACTTTTTTCTGTGCTTCGCATTGCGCGATCACCGCGATGCCACAAACAACAACGAAAAACCCAACCAAATTTTTCTTTTTTCGGTTTGAGTTCGAGCTCTGATGGCTTAATTATCGTTACCGTTTCCGTTACGTAACGGAAACGATAACCGAAAACGGAAATGACAACTTCGCCGAGTCGTGCCCATGTCTACTCCAGAGGCCTAGGGCAGTGGTGATGAACCCTTCAGCACTCCAGATGCTTTGGACCACAACTCCCAGAATTTCAAGCTTGTATTGCCAATGACAAAGGACTGTGGGAGTTGTGGTCCAAAACATCTGGAGTGCCGCAGGTTTGCCACCAGTGGCCTAGGGGAAACAGCCAGTTCAAATGCCTTACACAGATACCAGCCACAGTGAGCATAGCCTGGTGGTCATGTAGATAAACAGGGAGGCGTCTAGGAAAGATTACGGACTTTGGAAACCACACACAGGTTGTAAAGTGCTCAGAGGCTCCTTGGCTGAAAATAAGCTATGCTAAACTTAATACCTTGTTAGTGGCCTAGGGATTTTTCGCCATCATGGGAAGAGCGTAAGGATTCCTTTAATAAATACGGCCACATAAAGACCAAATCCTTACAAGCAGAAAAGCCTCTTGGTTTCATGGCCATCTCAATCCATCGTCTTACATTTTTGCACGGACGGTTCATTTTGCTCACTGCCCTGAGGTTGTGTGTATGAGTGTTGTGTCATTACAGTCATGACCGACTCTTAGTGAACCCATGGCCATGGAGTTTTCTCAGCAGGAATACTGGAGTAGTTTGCCAGTTCCTACTCCAGGCGCCTAAAGCACCTGGTATTCCCTGGTGGTCTCCCATCCAAGTACTAACCAGGGCTGGCCCTGCTTAGCTTCCGAAACCAGGCAAGATTGGATCAGATGTGCTTAGGGCATTTTTTATGGATGGTTTAACCATTTTACAGCTTGAGAAATGCTTATCTGAATGGCCACTTCCTCTTGCAGACAAAGTTCCAGGGTCCTTGCTTTTTCTCACGGACAGAGACGCTTGGTGTCCGATGCATGTTCCAATAAAATCCATCAATACAGATGGATTATTTTAAAGCCCTTCTTAATTCAGGAAATAAGATTGTAGAATTTCCTTCCCTTTCAAGAGAGAAATTGGAAGCCACCTCCCCGCTGTCCTCTGTCAACTGCCTTCTCTGCCTGTTTAGTTGAGGGCATGGGTAAAAGTACCTGTGCACATCTGTACATGAGGACTCTGCCCTCCTAGACCTGCAGGATCTCAAGGCATGATAACCCTAATTGTAACAATGACCCAGTGATAAAGTGATAGGGTGATCCAGTGCCAATCTCACATATGCAAGGATTTTTTAAAAAAAGTTTAAATTTGGAGGTGTGTGTGTGTGTGTGGGGGTAGAATGCAGTGGCACATCCCTCCAGCCCTGAATATTACATCCCACTGCATTCATCCCTGAAACACCACCTGCAGAGATGCCTCCCTTCTTTACAAGAACACATCCCAACTAATCACATGAGAAAAAGCTTATTTGAATTCTTCTGAATTCTGACTTAAGAAAATAGAAGCCCCCCCCCCCGAACACAGCACAGAAAAGAAACCGCTTTGGGTACAGGGATGGGGGTGGGGAGCTAGACTGATTCAAATCAGCCTTTGTGTCATATGGTCAATAAAATATACTCTGAGTTCATCCTCTGTATAAGCAGAGGAAATCCCGTTGGATTTGGCCATTTTAGATACAGCCTCACTTAAATCAAGAGAAGTGCTCATTACAACAGGAACAAAATGAGCTGCCTTGAACCCCGGAGCAAGGATCAGATCAGTGGGTTGCATTTCCTGGCCCCAAAGGAAGAGGGACTTATGGAGCTTCCCTCACAAAGCAACATGTAAAACTCCATTTTACTCCTCCGTTTCAAAAAAAAATATATGTCTCCAAGATGTTTTGTTTCTTTTTTGGAAAAAGGTTATATTGAATCAATTCTAATTGCCTGTTTCTAAAAATACAGCTAAATGTTATACAAAGCAAAGCCCTTGGTGCTTCACTTTTATGTTGGCTAAAATATGTGGCCCCCCCTCCCTACCCAGTTTACCAAAAAGACTAAACAACTACTTAGCTCTGTGCCGCTTTAAGCAAAGAGCGAGGTAGAAGGAAGCCCCAGGGCAGTCTAACGCACCGGGAAGGATGAACTCCTGGCATTTATTATGAAGACTCTTGCCAAATGATTCAAACCAAATTTAGGGCTGTAATGAAGTCCCTTGGGATGATAGATGATAGATGATCTGTTCCGTTTGTGCAACACCCCTGTGGAAAGCGGTGAGGCCTCCCCAGAGCTTGCATTCACTGGGAGGTTGAAACTGAGGCTCCTCTGGTGAGGCACACACCGCTTCAGGATTTCAAAGTGAAGACGGCCCTTTCACACTGCCTTCCGTTCTTTTTTTCTTTTTTTTTTTACCTTTGGCAGAGTCTTCCCGTTGGCTCTCAGGGTCACCAGTCCTGCACAGCAGACCAAAGCGCTTGAGCTGGACAGGCCAGAGCTTGGAGGGACGGTGCCTTCGACGAGGCAGTTCATTCCACAGGGGCTTTCGAGACCAAATCGCTTCTGGCGACAGCAGGAGAACAAGATCAGAGACACAAGGAAACTCAGATGTACCTTCACAAGAGGGAAGAAGCCAGGGATGGTTTTCACAGTAACACAAACCATGCCGGCTTTCTAAAACACAACTGGGTCGGCTACATTAAAGCCAAGGGCATAGTAAATTAACTTAAAGCCCTTCTAAATGCACAATGAGGAGAAAGGGGGGGATACAATGTCCACCCTTCAGCAGCCAATAAACAGAGTGTAAATAATGTCATTCAAGTCTTCTCTCTGTTTCTTGGGAGCAGCTGCCTAGAAGGCCTTTTCGTGTATCACCCTCCAGCGTTCCTCTGAGGGTGGTGGCACAGAGAGAAAGACCTGTCCCAAGGATGGGGAGATAGGATCCTTCAAACAGCATTGGTCCGGGATATCTCTGTCCTTGTTCTCTCAAGGAGTGACAATAATATGTGAAGACGAATATGTGAACCTTGGACTTTCAAGGTGGATGAATAGGAAGACTTATAAAGCAGACACCATTTCCCTGACCAAAGGTAGGCAGCTGGATCCAGAATATGACCAGCCCAGTCCAGAACGGTCATTGTCCAGGCAACTGGGCCATTCCCAAAGAGCCGGTCTGTGACACACTGCCTGCTGTTGAGACCCTATATCAGGGTGTGCTTTTTCAGGATAGACAAGTCAGTGCTAAGAAATGGCCTTGAGATCCTCGTCGGTGCTTCTGGGTCAACCGCTCTCTTGCTTGCTCTCAATTCAGGTGAGTTGTTCTGAGCAAAGACACCAGGATATAATAACGACCTTTGAACTGCTGAACGGGAAGAGACCCTCAAGGCCCAGCCCCGGTCAAGAAGGCCCGGTGCGGGAACCAAACCCCTAACCTCTGGCTGCACAGTCAGAGAGACCTAAGCCACTGAGCCAGTGGCGTTGGTGTGGAAAGACAATTCGGCAACCACTTTTGAGGCAATCAATGATTTCAATACAACATGAAGGTCCATCTGGAATACTTTCACTTTAAACTGGGTCAGTCCTGTTCGTTTAAGGGGATCTCTGTTCATCTGTGCCTCATGGCACAGGGGTTGAACTGCTGTGCTGTAGCCAAAACTGTGCTCACGACCTGGGGTTCAGTCCCAGGTAGCAGGCTCACGGTTGACTCAGCCTTCTCTCCTTCCGAGGTCGGTAAAACGATTACCCAGCTTGCTGGAGGGGTGGGGACAATGTGTAGCCCCCATAATTAAATTGTAAACCACCCAGAGTGCTATAAACACTGTGATGCCTTATATATGCAGCACAGTTGGCTTTTTTACATTGCTTTTTAAATCTAGACTCCTCCTGGTATAAGATCAACAGACGAGTTATGGGAGCCAGCAACCTCAGCCCATAAACCAAAAACATGTAAGCCATTCCCAAAACCTTGATATTGTCAAAGATTTGTTTTAACCAATATGGACAATGTAGAACTAGGTCCATCTACCAAGCCGGATACCAGCATGTCAAACCAAATTATTATTCTTGTCGGTGAATAAGGAAGAAAACCCAAGAAACATCAGCTAGTACAATGAAAGAGGTAGGCAACTGGGGTTGTTATTTACTCTTCTCACTACTCGGAGAGGAGAACATATGCCAGACCTACCTGATAGAGAGGAGAGTATTGAAAAACATTTTTAATGTTAGCAACGATGACCTTTTCCAGCTAAAAACTGGCAGAACCTATCTGAAGCTGCTTTGCTTTTGATGACAACTCAGTGTATTTTTAGAACAAACGGGTACATTTCAAATATTTATTCCATTGCTAACCTTCTTTCGCAATGACTAAAATAGAATAGATATAAAATGCAGGTCTGTAAACATGAAGAAACCAGATCCTGCCCCAGATCATTCTGTCTTCTAGGCTTTCTGTGTGCCCATCTGTACACCTCTGCACTTTCATTTCCACCCAATGGAAATAACTCTGATTAGTTGCTATTCCATATCTAGCACCTTTGCTCCAGAGAGAGCTTTCAAAAATTAAATTACCAATTGACTTGGGTGGCAGAGGGGGCTCCAAGACTGGACCACCTCGGCCAAATCTGCTTTGATTTGGATTTCCACATTGAGCAAAAGCATATCAAAGTGTTCTGCTTATATACTGCCCCATACCACTTCAAGTAGTCTCTGGTGGTTTACAGTTTAATGACAGTATGCATGCTACACATTGCCGCCACCCCCAGCAAGCTGGGTACTCATTTTACCAACCTCAGAAGGATGGAAGGCTGAGTGAACCTTGAGCCTGCTACCTGGGATTGAACCCCAGGTCGGGAGCACAGTTTTACCTGCAGTACAGGCATTTAACCACTCTGCCATGGATTGAAATCAATGGCTTTATCCCACTCCATTATTGCTTTGGTCCAGCAATTCCCAGAGTGCCAATACCAGCCCTGCTAAGGTAAGCTAAGCTGCCAGGGATCTCAGAAGTGAAGCAGTGGATCCATCCAGGGTGACAACAACTAAAATCATGGAATTTCCAAAAGAGTGACAGAAACTGCCACAGGTGACAGTCTGCCCCATATGGATACTGCTTGGTTAACATTTGGGTGCCTTTCTCTTCCCATATTTTGTGAAATAATCCCACTGCGGACTTCTCTCTCTCTCTCTCTCTCTCTCTCTCTCTCTCTGTAAAATTTATTTTATTTTATTTTATTTTATTTTATTTTATTGGCTTTCTAGGGTTCTCTTCTTTTCAGCCCTGAAGGGAGGCCCAGATGAGAAATCATTTAAATTCCTGGCCTTAAAATATTTTGGAAGCAGCAATTACTTTGCTCCAGGGAGGGCTGAAAATATATTTCCAATTCTGAAGAAAAAGGAGACAGTTTCTTTTTTTAATTACAGGAGATGGAAAGGAAAGGATAGATTCTTCAGCCAATCATATACAAAACAGACATATTTATTTTACATCTGTTTACTTTAACAACTAGCAATGATTTAGCCCAAATTCCTAGTTCTCCTAGGCTTTCCGAGAAAACAGACCATGATTTCAGTTGCTTTTCTCTCTTTGCCAACGAGTTAGCTCATCGTTCATTCCCCAGGTGATCTCGACCTCTTGAAGAAGAAAACCTTGGAAAAGCAAAGCTCAAGAAGATGCAACTTAAAACCGTCTCCTTTGCTTTCCAATCTCTTTAAGAGGGGGTTAAAAAAAGATCCCCTAGGAAAGGGCAGCCAAGTCCATGTTTTGCACACATAGGGTCCTCTTTTCAGCTCCAATAATGGACAGGAGAGATTTCAGGGCTAGTCAACATTACTGAACTGGACTGAACTGACTATCCAGGAGATAGACCCAGTGTGTAGTCTATCTCCTGGATTGTCAGTGGAGATGTGTCTTTGCAGTCTATCTCTGCAGTCTTTGAGCCTTTTCACACGACCCCTAAGATCCGCTGGCCACTTAAATTCGGACCAGAGATCTTGGGGGGTTTGTCGCTGTTCCTATGTTCCCACCCCCTCCACACTCCTGGCTGCTGTCTGCATGAGGGGAGGGAGAAAAAAAGGAAGAAAAGAATGCCGGCTCACCTCTGCCATCTCGCTCTGCTCCCGGCAGCATTCCAGTCTCTTACTATCTCTTAAAGGGGCAGGGGGCAAAACAACAACAAACGGAAGCGAGGAGAGCCTGGCACTCACTACGTTACATCCGCATCAGGAATTTTTCACCCCCGGAGAGCAGGTACTTGAAAAGTGTGCTGGGACGTGGTGGGCGTGGTCGCACTTAATTTTTTGTAAACTCCGGAGCTGGTGGGGAAACAATTTTAAGCTCTGGATCTGGGAGCCATTTGCCACGGATTTTAGGGGTCGTGTGAAAAGGCCCTTTGATGACTGCAATGCTTGATACCCATTAGACACCACACCAGTTCTGCTGCTGTTCCCTTGGCAGGGATTCCTGCCATGATCTCCATCAGAGCTCGGCAGTCACAAGTAACCCAGTTAGCGGTAACCAGTTATCTTTTGGGTAAAGAGCAATTTAAAGAACAGCTACACAAGGAATTTAATGAATCAGTACAGAGTTATTTTTCCAATGTGATGTTTTCTAGTAACCCTACTAGAAGTGACTTTTTAAAGGGAATTTCAAACAGAGTGGCCTTGCCAACTTTGAAAAGACAAAAATGCAGAAGAAAAAGAGAGGGCCCTGCAATTTGTAACTAAAAACAGCAATAGTTCATGGGGGTAAATGTATAAACCATGTATTTGTTTGCAAATAATAACATTAAAATGATGTACTGCTCAAGTGTGTGTGTGTGTTGTGTCATTACAGTTGTGACTGACTCTTCGTGACTACATGTCCATGGAGTTTTCTTGGCAGGAATACTGGAGTGGTTTGCCAGTTCCTACTCCAGACAACTACAGCACCTGGTATTCCCTGGTGGTCACCCATCCAAGTACTAACCAGGGCTGACCCTGCTTAGCTTCCGAAATCAGGCAAGATCGGATGTGGTTATTAGTGCATCTAGGCAGCTCTACACTTCTCAAGTACACTTGTCAAATGCCTGAGCTTTCAAGATAGATTCGTAAGGAGCTTCCTTTACCTCAATTCCTTTGAATCCACAGAGGAAGTAGTTATGCCATAAAGGTTTTGCTTGGTTAATCTGAACGTTGTTGGCATTTGTACTGAAATCCCTAGAAAATGGAAACAGGTGTGAAAAGCAAGCCTTGAATAATACCCACTGAATTGGGTGCTTTAAAGAAATACAGTATATAAATAGCCTAAAGCTGCCCTCTGCTGGCAAAGGAAGAAGATATATTTTCCAATATATTTCTAACAAAATTTTGTTCCATACCCTGGGGTTTTTCTGCCTCCTTTCCTGCTCCATGTTCCTCAATAGCTTTTAGTTCACTTTCCTAATGGTAAGACAAGCTTTTTCTGTACTAGCATTAGCATTGATTGATATCTTAATTGCTGGTAGCAAGCAGAAGATCTGGTGAATGGGCAGAGGATGTATTATATTTTATTTATTTATTTACTGGATTTTAATAGTGCTCATCCAGGCTGCTCCAGGTGTTGCAAAACGAGTGTGAACAACAGACAAGATATACATGAAAACAATCAAATTAAACAAACTGAAATATAAACAATCATAGAATAAACAATTAATTAAAAGGCAAAGGCAGTGTAATTCGAGACAGAGGTACAAATGCTAGAGCTGTGACCTGGACTCAGGAAAAGCCTTCTTAACAGCCAGGTCTTCAACGTATGTTTGAATAAACCCAGAGTAAGGATCGCATAATTGTTCCCCAGTGGAGAGCAATGTAACCCCCAGGCCAGCCTATTATCACCTGGAAGCCTGGACAATTTTTCAGTGTTAAGAAACAACAACATGCATTTGCAAAGGGAAAGTTTCTCTGGAAGGAAACTGCTGTTTATACTAAGAGTTATTGTTTGCCACAAAAAAGCAACTAAGAATCTCCCTCACCCCACAATAAGCAGATACCCTGTTTCCTCTCTGAGTGTCTTTTAAATGCTTGGAAGCCAAACAATAAGCAAAAAGGGGATGATTGCAGAGTATCCTATGTTGTCCCTTGGAATGAATTGTCAAACCACTGCCTGACTTCTTTGGTTTTTCTGGCTTTGTTATTCACTTCCTCAAATCCAGAGAAACAAAACAAAACTGGAAGAAAGTTTGGGTTCTCGAGTAGCACAATGAAGCCAGGCGCCCAAGCTCACAAGCCTGGCAACCATAACAGAGGATACTTGGGGGGGGGGGACAAAGTAGTCAGGAAGTGGGGGAAACTATTTGCAAAGAACACCAACATTTGACACTGATTGGGCCTTGTAAATTATTGCGAAGGCAATAATCACATTACAGTCTTCTTTGGAAGCTAATCCTTTTTTGGATCTCATCTGCAGGAGACTTGGGGATCCAACAGTTTTTATTTTATAATGATCAATCAAGCCTGCACAGTCAAAAAGTAAAGAAAAGACCTCTCAACTTTACACTGTACACTGTTGTTGTCTTACAAGACCTCAAAGACAAACGAGTGATGGAACGTATGGTGAAATGGCTGTCTGTACCTACCCAGAGAGATCTGCCCTGATTCTTCAAGAGAATGAAGACTGCAGACTATAGTTTTGTTTTCCTGGGGTGGCAGGGAGGCAGCTTAATACAGAAAGCTGTGTCCTCATCTTCACCCACATGATCCATCACACTCTCCACTCTACTTTCTACAGTTCTCAGACTTTGTGCCCTTTTAAAGAGCAGTGACATAAATACAGTGGAACCTTGACTTACGTTATTAATCCGTTCCAGAGGTCTAGACATAAGTCAAACATGACGTAAGTCAAACGAACTTTTCCCATAGAAAGTAATGGGAAAGTGGATTAATCCGTTTCAGATGATGAAAAAGACCCGCGAAAACAGCAATTTAACACAAATTTGACTGGGATAGGAGATTCCGTCTGGGGATGTAAACAAAATGTCTCTTCAAAGAGAGGGGGAGGCAGTGGAATTATAGTCCACAAGTTATACACCTTCACTTTTTAATGTTCATAGCAACAACGAGTTTTACTGATTTTTATCCTGACGTTCCAAGTTCGGAACAACCCTATGTTCACCATTAGAGTCCCACAACTGTACAGCTTCCCAACTAAAATGCTTCCATTGTGGACCAGACTTCTGCAGCCAGATTTTTTACAAGACTGAGCTGGCTTTCTAACCAGCGAGGCCAGCCCTGAGCTCCCAGCCTTTCTTCTCCTCCAGCAGCAGTGGTGGCTTCAGCGAGGCCGAGGACGAGCTCCAGGTGCTTGGAGCTGGCCTCGCTGAAGCCGCCGCTGCTGGAGTAGAGGAAGAAGGCAGGAGCAGTTTGGAGGCGGCAGCCGTGATGCTGGGTCGTGGCTGCTCCCCAATTCCGGTGCCTTGCGCCAGGGCTCCAAGCTGTAAGTCAAAGCCTGCGACTCAAGTCAAACAGGCCCCTTCTTGCTGCAAGTCAAATATGATGCAAGTCAAGCAGCATGTAAGTCAAGGCTCCACTGTATACAGTATGGCACAATAGATCTGTCCTCATCTCAACCCCACACCGTCTTCACAATGGGTAGCTCAGTAGTTTAAATGAGAGGCTGGGAGTTCAAGTCCCCACTGTGACTTCTTGAGCGGGATTGGATTTGATGATACATAGGACCCCTTCCAACTCTGTACTTATAAGATTATAACTATCTTCTTCTCTATTTACCTATGGTGAAACTGACATTATCTTGATTTTCTTTTCAATAAAAAGCAGGCCTGGTTACTTCATGTTTAGTTATTTTGATTCTCTATGTGTTGCCTAGAATTACAAGCCAGCTTCAAACTCTGGCTTGTTAAAAGAGTAACAAACTTAAGAGTCATGGTGTGAGCAATGCTTTTTCTTTGGTGAACTGCAAACCTGTGGCTAGAGACAATCTTGTTTTCTTTGCTTTTGTACACAATACTGAGCTGTAAAACCGGGCCAGTATGTTACTGGCATTGTTGCTGAGGATGACATTAGTAAAATAAATGGCATACATACGAGTACAGTGGGTTTGTATTAGCCAGATTGATATCTGGAATGCTCAGAGGTTCAGCTGCTATAAGTATATCTTGCTCTATAGCCATCGGGAGAACTGCGTATCCACAGTAATCAATATGTTCACCTGTCCAACAGAACAGGAAAATCGATTAACAACAACATAATATGTATTTAAAGGTGTTGAACAAGCCTACTAACAGGATTGTGAGACAGCATGAACAATTCTTTTCTGGGATCAGCTTCCACACAAGATCTGAGACTGGCCATAAGCTGCACCCCTCCTTTCTGAAAATAGCCACATATGAGAAAGCTTAACTAGCCAAATTCCATTTCTGGTTTTCAAGGGAAACTATCCATTTGCAGGAGCTTTTGGATCAAAACAATGAACATAAAGGCCATGCAATCTATTTTATAGAAGGCATCTGATTCCTGGAGCACAAAGACTGTACAAACATTAGGAAAGTCCAGCAGCCTAAAAGTTTGGAGATCCACCGCTGGCCAATAAAATCAGGTGTCAAAAGACAATAGTTTGTTGTTAGAGGAGGCAGCTTTGAGCCATCTTCCATACTCAGGTGTGGGTTGGCACAAAACCATCAAACTCAATTATTTTGTTAGTCAGTTTCCTATTTTAATTATCAGGAAGAGAAGCTAGGCCTCTGGGCGTTTTTGCCTCAGAAGACAAAAGCATAAAGTGTCATGATTTAAGCAGGGGTGATGCCATGGGTTTTTCTGCCTCATTTCTGAGCATCTTAATACCTGTACCTTTAAATGTGACTGTGTGGAAATTAGAGACTGACCAAAGAAGGGGCTATACCCCAAAACAAACTTTTGTATGACATGCACAGACAAGCAAGGTTTTAAGTATATCATCTACTGAATTAATGTTGTTCCTAATTACCTATTAAGTTGACTCGTCCAGGTGCTCGAGCATAAAATTTGGGAGTTGATTTAAATTTAGAAATGAATGCCTTTTTCAGCTTCTGCAATCTGAAAAGCAGGTTGAGATGTATAAGATGCAGCAGATAAGAGATAAGACGCAACAGGTACAAAACTTCAGTCTCAGCATGAACTAGTCTTTAGAACCTTTTAGTTTGACAAGAGGTTTGCAGATTTATGGTTTTGGAATGGTCATTCCAAAATTCCCCAGCCAATGTGTGTGTGTTATGTGCTGTCAAGTTGGAACTGACTTATACCAACCCTAATAGAGTTTTCAAAGTAAATGAGATATTTAAGGAGTGGTTTTACCAGTTTCAGTCCCACTGAATGGAGGGGTCAACCCTGTTCTCCCAAGTGCACTATTCTATCCAGTACATTACTCTGGGAATCCAGGATATAGCTATCCCAGATAAAATATACATTACAGTATAGATGATTGATCATTAGAACAGAGGACTCCTTAGCTGCTGGAAACATCCTGGTGCACAGCAACCCTCTGGCTTTGTTCTACCACCATGGCTTGAGTGCAATATTTCCTGCGATCTCTGAACCGGGAAATAATGGTTTTTGCATGGCATCTCGACCCCCGCGCTTTCCGCGGGCTACCGACCATGCCTGCTCCTCTGCCCTTGGCTACGTGGCAGAAAAGAAAAATGGGAGGAGAGGAGAGGAGTGGGTTTAGAGAAAAACACAAGTCACGCACCTCGGTTCTTCCACTAGCTGCATCGAAATGGTAGGGGGGGAATCCGAAGCCATGCTTCGTTTCTCCGTTGGTCCCTCCCTGCGCAGCCAGCCTTGGGTGTGTTTGGTTTTTTCTGCTTGTGTTGGCTAAGCAAAGCTAAGATCCTGGAGCGCATCAACTTCCTCCTTCCTGGATGGGGTAAAAAAGAGGCGGGGGGCAGCTGTAGCAGCAGCAGCAGCAGCCTTCCTCCTGCAGCTGCACCGCTTGCTACTCCCCCCCGTCTCCTTTTTTCCTCCTCCTCCTCTAGTTTCTCTCTTCTTTGCAAGGGCTGCCCACGAAGCCACCCGCCTCGTCCAGATCATAAATCCAACTGCTGGAAGCTGCGATCCAGGGCAAGAAAAGAAGCGGTTGCATGCGACCCGCAACGCTGCATGGCATTGTAACGCTATTCGGAGACGTGGCCGTGGGGGGAGAGGAGGAGATACTTAATTGCAATCTCTCACTTGTTTCCTTCCGCAATGGGAGAAAAAAAAATTAAATCTGCAAAAGAGCCGTGCAAACCACCGGATTGCTTTGGGAATGTGCGGAAAACAAGAGCCTCCAGTCGTCCAAACTGGGTGAATCTGTCGTGAAGGCACGAAATAATGGATGGAAGAAACGGCCAGAAGATCTAGTATTGGTTTCTAGCTCAGTTGCATATACTGTACTGTAAACCATTTTATAACATGCAATTCTATTAATTGCAAAACATGCAATTAACCGTTGTACAAGTGTGCCGAGGTGCTTGGAAGAGGTAGATATAAAAAGAATATTCCTCAGGTGCCTTCAGTATTTGCATCATCAGCACTTCAGTCTCCCTGGATGTTCCTATATATATATATTAAATTAAGTCCAATGTTTCAATAATGGGTTGCACTCCTTGCTTTTTCTCCTGCCTTCATGTTTTCATGTTAGAGACTCTTAAATGAGATCATTCAGAATAGCCTCAACATGAAAAGGCTCTGAAGTGTGTGGCGAGGAGTGTGCACAGGAACAGCAGCAGATTCTTCACCACCACCTTTTACAGTCACGGGGTGAGGCCGCCAACAGATATCTTGTGGGCTCTGCTTAATTCCGGTATCTAGATTATACAAACTCCTGGATTTTTCTTCTGCACGGTGGCTTTTGGAGCGGGGGGGGGCACCGACGTTGCTTGAACTCATGGGCATCTTTAGCCAAGAAAAGAAGGAAAATGTGGGCTTCGGGGAAGTTAGGCTACTGAACATTTCTCCTCAGGACGAGTGCTTCAACTTTTGCGTTGTGCCACATCGCCTACAAGCTTCTTGTCCCCCTTCCCTCAGAGGAAGGCAATAAAAAAACCTACAAAGCCCCTCCTGGGAGGCCTTGGTTGCTAAAGAGAGCCCGGTTGCTAAGCGGGAGAGCCCGGTTGCTACGCTGGGGACTCCGGTGCACCACCGATAAGACTCCGTCCCCCGCGCACTTTTGGTTCCGCCGCGGAGGACGGAACTTTCTGCCCGCAACCCGCCGTCACGTGGAAGAGGCGACGGCGAAAGGGGCGGAGCCTGCCGCCTGCGGGGGCTTGTGGGAGAGGAAGAAGAAGAAGGGGAGAGGGGGCGCTCGCCCGCTCTCGCTTCCCTGCCCTCCGCTCCCCCTCGCCGCCGAGTGCGCATGCGCGTGCGTCCTCCGGCCAAGATGTCTGACATGGAAGATGATTTCATGTGCGACGATGAGGAGGACTATGACCTGGTGAGGGCCGGAGGGCGGGCGGGTGAGGGAGGGGGCCAAACGGGGAGGGGAGGGAGGAGGAAGGGGGCCCTCTCCCTCTCTTTGTGGTGCCCCCCCATCTCTGAGGGCCTTCCTCTCCCTTTCTATCCCCTCCCCCCTCAATGACAGGGTCAGCTCCTGAGGGGAACAGAGGGGGGACTTTGGGGGAGAGGAAGGGACACCCCCCCAAAAAATAGAGAGGGTGGCGAGGGGGGGAAGGGATTCAAGGTGACACCTCGCCCCCTACCCCACCCCTGATAGGGGGAAGGGGAGGAGCCCCCCAGTATCCCCCGCCCCCAGTATCCCCCTGCCCTGGCTGCCCAACAGATCTGCACCCCCCTCTCCCCTGGTCGTTGTTTTTTGAGACCCCCCTCCTTCCTTTGCACTCCTTTAGGGTGGGGTGGGGAGGGAGGGGGGGCGAAGCACTTGCACCGCCTGGCCCTGCCTGTGGGTCTGGCTGGCTGGAGGGAGGGAGGCATGGGGATGCCCATAGAAGACTCCAAACCAAGGAGCCTTGAGGAATCACCCTCATCGTGACACTGCAGAGTTGGACAGGACCCCCTTGGGACGGTGGAGCCCAGCCCCTGGAGTGGGGGCACTGTGGGGGATTGAACTCCCGATCTTTGGCTCTGCCATCAGAGACCTGGACCCCTGGGCTGTCCGGCAGCAGTAGTTAATCATCTTCATCATCACCACCAACGTAGAACTGCAGGACTACAAGAGATCCTCTGGGTTGTGGAGTCCGGCCCCTGCCAAGGAGGTCCTATGGGGAATTGCTCCTTAAACCTCTGTAGCTATCCAGCCTTCCGAAAACCCAACAAAAAATCATCATGTGCTGTCAAGTCAGTGCTGACTGGCGACAGCGCTTTCCAGGGTTTTCTAGGCAGGCCGCCTTCAGAACTGGCTTAGCGTTCCCCCTCTTCTGTGAGCCGCTTGGGCCTGTGCAGCTCACCCAAGGTCACATAGGCTGGTTCTTTCTCTCTAGAGGCCCAGTGGGAGGGATCAAACCCCCAACCCTCTGGCTCTTCAGAGGCCTAAACCACTGAGCCATCTAGCTGACAATAATAACCTTAGAACTGAAACAGAGATCTTGCACACATTACTTTTACGCCTTAATCCTCAGACTCCACGTACTTGTGCAAAGTTTCTCACTGCTTGCATGCAAGATATGTTAAGATGTAATGGGTAATGATTTTGTTATAGCTTTCCTTTATCTCCCCCCCCCTTTTGTATTAGTGTTACAATTGTCTTCTAAATTTAATCTGTATTATGTTCAATGTCTTTTGCTCCTTATGGACTGTAATAATACTAAACTGAAACTGAACTGCGGGGCTGGAAGGGACCTCTATGGATCATCAGTTCCAGACCTGTCCAGGAGTCACGGTGGATAATTGAACACAAGGGGTTGTGTGGTCTGAAGAAGTGTGATTTTCTCCATAAAAGCTTGCAATTTGTTTGGGTTTTTTTGTGATGAGATAAAATGGATCACCCACTCTGACGTTGTACTTGTTGGACAATAGAAAATGTGTTTGTGTTTACCTGTGTATACGCTACAGAGGTTAAGCAATAGTTAGGACAAAAGAATAGCTATCCCTTTGATTTTGGTGTGGGGTGTCTGAATACATAAAGTTGGGGGGGGGAATAGGGGATGGTGAAAGATTTTTGTCCACAGCAAAATAGGATGTACTGGGAAAGTGGCTTGCATTGTGTGAACTTGACATTCAAAAACAGGGGTGGGCAGATAGGTCTTAGACCACTACACTACCATGAACTGGCAACTTGTGGAGCCCTGCAGCAGTCCGCCATCTATTGTGGTGGATTGGAGCAATACAAATAATTCCAAGTACTTTTTTGGTCAGATGTGGAGGCTGTTATTGGTGCTTTCTCTTCTCTACCTTCCCTCTGGTGACAACTTTTGATGTGTGTATTTGTGTATACGAATTGGGCAACAGTCTTAATTTTGCAGTCAGCCCAAATTTATACCAAATAAAATATTCAAGGTGCCATGAGACTATTTGGATTTATTTGTTTTTACTACCACAAGCTTTTTGAAATACTGAAAGGATTTTTATGGGTCTTTTGGACAAATCCTGCTAAGAGGGACAGGGCAAGTGTATTTTGAGGAAGGGTCATGTTTCAGTGGAGAATACATTTTCCATTTGCACGGGGTATGTTGTGTAGGCCAGCCTTCTCCAGCCTATTTCCCTACAGGTGTTTAGAGTGTAATGTTAAGCAGCTAGTATGACCAGGGTCAAATATAAATTATTGTGATTTGTTTACTCTATAGGTTTATTATGTTTACTTTGTATTTGTAAAATCTTGTTTTTTTTATTATGTTGTTTTAACTTTCCTTGTATACCCCCGGAGGAGTTCTCTGAATTAAGTTTGGCAGTATATAAACCCTTAAATAAAACATTTTGAAAGTGAATTGAGTCCTTCCCAGGGGCTGCATTGGTGTGAAATATATAAACAGGGAAGTCATCTGGTAGGTTTTCCATTACTATGGACAGATTTGAAGATGGTAAATGGAGGGAAACTCAATATTATAAAATTACCTTAAAAACACCTTTAGGGGAAAATACTTAGAGGGGGTAGTTTGAACTGACCTGTAATCTCAGCTGGATCACTGCTGATATGCTGCTGTTGTACTATTTCAAGATGGGGCAACAGCAGTGATCTGAACCATGAGCTTCACTTTTTTAAGCGCAGAGCTTGAAAGAAGGCTAGCAGAGACAACGTCTGGGTAGTGATTCAATATGATTTCAGTAGTCTTTCTAATGAAAGGGGATTGCAGAGTAAACTTGTATAGATGTGGTAAATTTGTTTTCCCTCCACTGTCCCAGTCTGTTTGAAGTGATCAACAACGATTAACCACAGTGGTTTAACAGAAACTCAGTGCTTCTGGAAATCAGATGTTAGGGACCAGCAGGAGCTGGCGATATTTTAATTCTGCCCTGAAAGTTTCTGGAGCATCTGATGTCCCTTCCTGGGAATAATTAGCATTCTAACTAAGCTTATCAAGCTACTCACTGGGCTCCGAAGTGCAGTTTCTTGATGCATTATTTCACAGCTGGAAGGAATGTTGAGCCCAGTCGCAGATGAGGCCATTTGTTCTTCATAACTTGACCCTGGGGTGGGGAAAGGCGCTGTAGACGAGCTGCTGTGTTTGTGCTCAGTACAAGCCCTCTCCATGCATTGCAGATAAAAACGTAAAGCAATTAGGGAATGGCCTCTATCACTCATCAGGAGAGAGGGGATGTTTTTCCTCAGTTGAGTGGAGTCATATTGAACAGGTCAGTGGAAGCAGACTTGTCCATGAAACCTCACGTTAAAATACAGCTGTTAGCTTTTAAGGTGCCATGTTTTCTGGGGTCTGTGTGTGTGTGTGTGTGTGTGTGTGTGTGTGTGTGTGTGTGTGTGTGTGTGTGTGTGTGTGTGTGTGTGTGTGTGTGTGTGCACGCACACATGCTTTGTTTTTGCTTGATATTTTGGACAGACAGGACTGAGTCAAAACCATTTAGTTGCTTCTCCCACTGTGAACCTGACGTGGCTCATCAGGCCACGTCAGGTTCACAGTGGGAGAGCTCCCAGAACCCTCTTCTTCAATGCATTGTTGGCTTTTCCCATGGCTCTTCACTACGTCAGATGAAATAATAAAAGAACCCTTTGGTGAGAGTAGGTTTCAGTTCACGGTGGGTGAGTGGATGCTGGGCTCTGCTGAGAAAGAACTGCCTCTGTCCTTTGGCAGAGAGGAGGTGAAGGCGGTTTTTCAGCTCTTTTGGATTTAAAGCTGTTGGGATTTGATAAGCAGGGAGGCCTGAGTTTGTTTCCACCATCCTGGACATTCTAGCCACTGAGACTTGAACACATTCCTGCTTACGTAGTGACGCCACGCATGATCCAATTTATAAAAGCAAGCAAATTTGACAGGCGGATGGCCGGATGTGGGCAACCTGGCGGCATTGGACTGCTACTGCCACAAACCTTTGCCTTCCCGTTAATGATCTGAAGTGATGGGAACTGATGTGCCGTTGAGAGGGGCACATGGAATAGAGCATTGACACATGTATAGGTTAAGAGCTCTAGATTTCTTCACATGCTGAATTAATAGTGTTGGATGGTGACTGTGTAAAGACTTAAAAGTCATTTGGTCAACAGTGGTAACGAGATTGAAGGCCAGCAGAAAGCCTATGTTCTTGCCCACACAGCAGAAGTTAGCATGAAGGCAGTATAAAATCAATAGCAAAGTGAACTACAACCATTGACAAGTAGCACGTTCCTTCTCTCCGCCAGTTTTGTGACATTTGGTTTCTATTCTGGCTGGGCAGCACCAACGTTCAGCACCCAATTTGTCCTGCTGTAAGAGATAGACACAAACTGCTGGCTCGGCAGTTCGTGGCGGTTCGTTGAATGGCCAAACCGGTGTTTGAAGCTTCAAGGCCACACCTCCTCTGGTGACCCCCACTCCAATGTAGTAGCCTGGCTTTCTTGTCCTGCCTCTTCTGGGCACTGAGTGGCCACCCAGCAGAGGAGGCAGGGCTTTGAAGTACCGAAGATCAGTTCATCTACTCGGTCATCAAGGTTCGTGCCCATTTCAATTTGGTGTTCCTGCTAGCAATGAACTGCACGATGTTCTTTGTGTGTGTGTGTGTGTGTGTTTGCGCACCTGCCCAAACCATAATGGCCTGTTGGCCAGGAGAATCTGGGTGCTTAAGGTTGTGAATATCTGCCTTCTGTTGGATTTTATTTTCATGTGTCACTCTTTTAAAAAATTGTGTGTTTTTAATTTGCCAAAGCCTTCTTCTGTCTGCACATACTCATGAAAATACAGACTGCAGTTGTTTTTCATCTTGGACTTCTACCGAAAGGTACTTTTTGAAAGAAACAGAACATTTTGAAGTAGTAAGAGAGGATTTCCCACAATAACTCCAGAGCAATCTAAGCATGCAGAAGTGAACCAAAGAAGAGCTTATACAGTATTAATAACCCCCCAGCTAGGTGTCGTATGTCTAAAGAACCTGAAAATATATGGTTGAGATCTGTTTCCAGTCTCCGTGCTTAAGTAGACAAAAATGTGTAAAAGGTATGCATGGTTTATGGTTGCATATCCCAGCAAAATGGTTGCAGCTCGGCATTATTTTGTGTGATCATTTGGGCGTGGGGTGTTGTAAAATAAAAATATAAATGAAAAACTCATTTGTTCTCTCAGACCATAGTAGATTAAATGAGATGTGGCTGACTTTTCATCTCTCTTTTATCTAGCTGTTGTCATATATCACTTGTCATTTAAGACTTTTAAAAGGCATGTTTTCTTTCTTTCTTTCTTTTTTAAATCCCTCTTAAAATGAAGGAATATTCTGAAGACAGTAACTCTGAGCCGAATGTAGACTTGGAAAATCAGTACTACAATTCAAAAGCCCTGAAGGAGGATGATCCCAAAGCAGCGCTGAGCAGTTTTCAAAAGGTTCGTAGTTTTTAATATGTTTCCTTCATCTTGATGCATGTGTTGCATTTCAGTGTTTTGCTTCATTGGGCTTGTGGGGGGTGTGTGAATTGCAGATGGGACCCTTGGGACATTCTTCTCCTTATTCCAGCTTTAGTCCTGGTGAGGGTTATCCTTGTGTTCCAGTCTAGCTGCCAGAAGGCCTGCTCAACTCATAAGGGGGGGGGGCAGTGTCAGTCTTGGATAGGATATGGCTATTCTTCCTGCTATTTCTCCCTTTTGTGTTTTATTATTATGGGAATGCTTATTGTCATGAAATGTCAGTGGATTGTTTTAATCTCACAGAGGGTTCATTAATATTATCCAATGTTTTAAACATCAACTTGTAACTATTGGTATATTGCTTTGGGCTGTTACATAGTTCGTTGTATAAATGCTGTCTCCCTCTCTCTCTTTTTTTTAAACCATTCTTCACCAGCTACTGGTGCTCTTGATGTCAAACCGTAGCTTAAATTTGGTTTGCAAAGTGTGGCTTGTGTTAACCACAGTAAATGTTAACAGCAAGCCTAGCAATGATTAGATGTATTTCTTCAGCTGAAAAGGAGTAGAGCATGTGCGAGTACTTGGCTTAGTGTCCACCCCTCATTAATAAATTAGGAAGCATTATACCTGTGTTGGGCCTGAAATTGCAAGTGTTGAGTTGTAAAACAGTCTCTTGCCTGAACCTGAGGCTTCAGTGATACCACTGTATTTGGTTACTTTGGTTTCTGTTATCCATTGTGAATATTAATAATTTCTCATTTACATTCCAATTCCTCCGTAAGCTGTTAAAATGATGTTCGTCTTCCACATGTAAGGGAGCAAATTATGCTTTCCTTGAAATGTCCTCGGTGTTCCCCTCCCCCGTCTTGAAAAAAAATATTATTTCTCTGTAATTCTTCTCCCATAACAGCTTCATATCAAATGCCCAATAATAGGTTTAGAGTTCTTGAATGAGTGACATTAGGTTTGTAGTAATATGAGGAGGATTATATTGGATAGAATTTTTGTATAGCCTACTGGATTTAAAAAAAAACACTCTGTGGAAGCATTAAATAGCCTTCAGGAGAGCTTTTTATCAAACCTTCAGATAGGAGTAGAAAAACAATTATTTTTCACTCTTTTATTTTTAGGTTTTGGAGCTTGAAGGGGAAAAGGGAGAATGGGGGTTCAAAGCATTAAAACAGATGATAAAAATAAACTTCAAATTGGTAAGATTCATGCCATTTTTCTTTGACTATCCTTCTATAAAACAATAGTACTGCTGTTAAACTGTAATCTTCCTCCTCATTTTCTTTGTAGGCATGTAACCAAAAGGTGCTACGTTGTGAACATAGACTTTATTGATCTTGTTAGAATTGCTGTGTGTATGTGTTGTGTCATAACAGTCGTGATCGACTCTTCGTGACCCCATGTCCATGGAGTTTTCTTGGCAGGAATACTGGAGTGGTGTGCCAGTTCCTACTCCAGGCACATACAGCACCTGGTATTCCCTGGTGGTCTCCCATCCAAGTACTAACCAGGGCTGACCCTGCTTAGCTTCTGAAATCAGGCGAGATCAGAAGTGCTTAGGCCATCTGGGCAGCTTGTTAGAATTGCTACCAGATTGCTAAACAATTGTGAAATCTGATCTATTTCTTGTAACATTGGCCAGTATTTTTTTAAGTTAGCAATGAAGAGATTGATACAATCTTTTGGGGAAAATAAAGTTTCTGAGATTTAGAGTACATTCCCATGTACTCTAAATCTCAGAAATAAATTAGAAATAAATGTTGTATTCCCATGGAACATATTTTCAGCATTCACAAGAGTCTACTATGTTCCAGATAGGAATTGTCTCCCACTTTATTGTTCTTCAGTGTTGTAGGCTGCCTTGGGTCCTTTCCAAGGAGAAAAGTGGGGTAAAAATATTGTACATAAATAAATATGCTGCACTTTGAAGCTGCATTCAGGCATAGCACAAAACTAACTCAATTGTGTCATAAATGAAGTCTCAGGCTTAGCAGCTGTTCCCTCCCTTCTCCGTATTTGAACACAGAGAGGAGATATAGATGTTTTTGCCTTGGTTTTTAACCAATCACAACTCATGATGATGTAAATGTTTTGTAAAATTATGGTTACACTTTTCTATGATTCATTGAAACAAGACAGCCTCATAAAACACACTTTTGCTTTGGGTTGTTTCAATCATTGATAATTAAGGTTAATTCTAGGGTTTGGACTCAGGTCTTAGTTTGTTGGAAAAAATGGGAAGGACAGCTTTTTAGCCAAAAAGAAGAGATACTGCAAGCTTAATGCCTGTAATTTGATACTAAACCAGTGATGTACCAGCAGCAGTACCCCTAAAACACATTCCTAGTGGTTCCTAAATAATTTACCTGTTCCAAATATATGGCTAATATATCGGCTCCTACATTGCAAACCTCCCATTGCCCATTGAATCTAAGAGGAGAGTGAGACAACCCCTCCCTACGTTGCATTGATTTAAACAAACCTAGTCTAACTGCAGCTTACTGTGCTCAGGTACATTGTAGTTAGAATGGGCCCGGCCCTTTTGGAATTGGGAAGGTATGGAGCAGTCAACTCACCAAATCTCTATGGCTCATCTAGGCCTCCTCTAGTGTGATTAACTATGCCAAGGAGCAGGATTTTGACCCACTGGCTTTTACATATGGATGTATTGCTAGGTAGACTCACCTTCCTATGTGAAATGCTTCAGTGCTATACATTGTACAGTACGTGTTTTCTCTCCCATTGTAGACGAATTTTCCTGAAATGATGAACAGATATAAACAGCTATTGACCTACATACGGAGTGCAGTAACAAGGAATTATTCTGAAAAATCCATCAATTCTATTCTTGACTATATTTCCACTTCCAAGCAGGTTAGATTATCCCTCTTTCCCAGTTCTTGGTTTTGCAACATTTTGAAATTTGTAGTTGAGTAAAATGGCAAAAGTTTGTCCTTTGCCGTCGTCTTCTGTAAAATATTCAGGAAACAACTAACTCCCAAATTCCTGCCATCGCTATAGTAGGTTAGAAGAACACCTTTAGGGTGCAAAATGGCAGATTAAGTGGCAGATTGTCTCATCAAAACATGGTCTGTGGATTCCCCCTGGCAGCAGGAGTGATTTACTGAAGAATTGCCCTGTTCCAGGAAAGGGTCCAAAATGTAATGCACCCCAGTTTGGCACTAGGCCATATTGATTGTATTTAATGAACGTCATTGCATCAGTTTTAAACTGTGTTCAAATTAAGCGGGAAAATCTGGGAGTCCTTGCAGGATTCTGTTATCTGTCACTGATAAATTTAGCAAGAGAATAGAATGCCACAGAAGCCTTTATAAGCATCTTTGCTCAGATGTTCACATAGATCTGATAGTTTCCTGGGAAGGCCTTGTTGCTAGCAGCACAGAATTAGGCCAAGTGTAGAAAAGACGCTTTTCACCTGGAGGATTCTGGGAGTTGGTCTCCAAAACAAGTGATACTTATGTGTGTGTGTGTTGGGGGGGGGGTTTGTGCAAAAAGTATGATTTTGG
Organism: Phrynocephalus forsythii; assembly: GCA_029282475.1. Lineage (NCBI taxonomy): Eukaryota > Metazoa > Chordata > Lepidosauria > Squamata > Agamidae > Phrynocephalus > Phrynocephalus forsythii. The sequence continues at coordinate 4,245,117 of JAPFRF010000014.1, read as the reverse complement.
AATGGCATTTACCTAATTTTTACAATTGTGTAAAGGCCAGCTAAAAAAGAAAGAAAGGAACTGTATAAATCTGTGTTTTGTAGCATGATAGACAAATGCCAGACAAGCAGTTTGGGTTCTTTCTGGAGTAACTGGCCTTTTTGCAACCCTTTGTTTACAATGTGAGTGTTGTTTCCTGTTACAATTGGGCTGACAGTTGGTATATCCCTTTCCAAACATGCAAATTATGAACCTTTAACAGTCCCAGTCTTGTTTCCATTGCACTGTTTTGCGCAGCTAGCAGTCTGTTAAAAATTGGATGGATGTGTCTATTTTATTCAAAAGTACCGCTGAAGTATATTTTGCAGCTTGCCCCCTGGCACCTCCCCCTCCTCTCCATGTCCCTTTATGACTAGTGTTCAAAGATGAATCTAATCATGAAGCAGAACTGAAAAGGAAGCTGGAAATTCAGCTCAAAGGGGTCTAAATTTGTCATTGTCGTGTGTTTCATCAGCGACAAATCTTATGTCCGACTTCATGGGTTACAATGTATAAACTGCCAGTGTTTTGATCTAAAGTTTTATATAGTTCAAAGTTGCACTTTGAGTATGTTCATGTTGACTATATTAACAGGCACAAATTTGCTGTTTACAATTATAGAATTCTGATTTTTTATGTCAGATGGATTTACTCCAGGAATTTTATGAGACAACACTTGAAGCACTGAAAGATGCTAAGAATGATAGATTGTGGTTTAAGACAAACACAAAGGTAAAATGGGTGGTTTGGGGTTGTTTTTTGTGTAGCCAAAACATTTCAGCACGCACTTCTGACATGTTTTTTTGTAAACCGACTATCCTTTTGCTTTGCAGCTTGGCAAATTATATTTAGAACGCGAAGAGTATGGGAAGCTGCAGAAGATTCTACGGCAGCTCCATCAGTCATGTCAGGTGCGAGGCTTTCTAATTTCCCTAAACAGTTTTCAAAGCATGATGTTGGAATGGCCCTCGTGCATACTGTGGGGGTTAAGGGTGCATTTCCAGGATCTGCAAACAGCAGTGCCCCTTCAGACACATGCCCTGTCTATAGCCAGGATTGCAGTAGCTGGTTCTTCTCCTAAGAGGCGCTATGAGGGGTTGAATGCCCAAACTGTGACTCTGCAGCCAACTCCTGAGCCACCCAGCCAGCATATTTCTTAGATTGCTGTGCATGGAACCTTTTAATCATCATTTGGTATGAATATTCATTGATGATAAGTAATAATAATAATATATTTGGCAAGGTATCTAAAATCTGAGCCTAGAAGTGGACCTTCTCTCTCTCTCTCTCTCTCTCTCTCTCTCTCTCTCTCTCTCTCTCTCTCTCTCTGTGTGTGTGTGTGTGTGTGTGTGTGTCAGTGCCATTGAAGGTGACCCAGGGCTTTTGGTAGTTCAGCACCAAAACATCTGTAGTGTTTGCTTGTCGTGGATTTGGAACACGGTTACATCTTAAGATTTGACACTCTTTAAGATGTGTTCCTTTATAGGAGCACATCTTAAGAGAAGTGAAGATGCGTTCTTTAACAAAGCATATTCTGTATCGCTTTCTTTATAGACGGACGATGGAGAAGATGACCTTAAAAAAGGCACCCAGCTATTGGAAATCTATGCTTTGGAAATCCAAATGTATACAGCACAGAAAAATAACAAAAAACTTAAAGCACTGTATGAACAGTCCTTGCACATCAAGTCCGCCATCCCTCATCCCCTGATCATGGGGGTCATCCGAGGTAAGGGCTGTTTAAAGGTGTGAATCAGGCCACTGTGTGGTTGTAGCATTCACCCTGTTAATTCACAACCGTGTGAACGTTTTCCTAATGACCATTTGCACTGGATTGTTTTTTCAAACATAGCATGGAAGCCCGTCAGTTCATTTTGTGGCCAGTGAGAATTGGAGCAGTTTGGATTTCTGAGAGAGGAGGGGGAAAAAAGATGGAGTGGTGTCATAGACCTGGAGGTTTCTTCATCCAGACAGTACTGCCAACTGTTGGCAAAGACTTTTGTGCACGTCAGGATTGCATTGTTATTTTGCATTTCCTTTTAAAAAAATAATCTTTATTCAACAATTTTGCAACAAAAATAGAATAAAATCTGACTTGGCTAATAATGTTTTGATGGAACTGAGATATAGAGTTTCAGTGTATTATACATTACTAACTTTACGGTACTAATACAATTCAATTATCAAATTCGATTATCAAATATAAAAAGTTTTTATACCTCTTTTTTGCTATAAATCCAAGTATAAAATTTATTCCAAACCAAGGCAAATTTCTTTCTTCTTTGTTTCTTAATCTATATGTTAAGATGTCCAACTGTGCACTTTCGAGAATTTTATTAATCACTATTTCATCTCCCGGGCTACGAGTTGCTTTCCAACATTGAGCCCAAGCTATTTCCTAATATGAGCATTTAAAAACACACACCTCTGAATAGACCACAGACACAGGGTTTCAGGACTTTGAAGTTTACTGGTTTAGGAATGCCTTCTGGATAAATGAATGTACAGTGGTACCTTGTATAATGGAATTAATTCGTTCCAAATGAAATTATGTTGAGCATTTTTTTCTTTATACAAATTCCCATAGGAATGCATTTAAAATGGAGTAATCCCATTTTTATGTTGTACGGATTTTCCCTATAGGCGATTATGTTAAGCAAATTTCCCCTATCTCCGAAATTTTTTATGTTGTACAGATTTTATGTTATACAAACTGTTTGTTATACAAAGGTCCACTGTATTTGTAGGCGGGCTGTTGATGTGGCCATGGAAAGGCCTGGCCCCTGTGTGTCTGTGTTCTATTAGTGCCCATTTGAAGACTGCGAACGCTCCTGCCTTCATCTGTAATTGACCTTACTTTGTATTACCAGAGAAGAGGTCATTTCTACAGCTTCCCTGTAGAATGGAACATTTTAGTCTCGGTGGTGGCTGTAGACGAGCAGCATTGATGTTGTCCTGTTTTTCTTTCAGAATGTGGTGGTAAAATGCACCTAAGGGAAGGTGAATTTGAAAAGGCACACACTGATTTCTTTGAAGCGTTCAAGAATTACGATGAATCAGGGAGTCCAAGAAGAACCACATGTTTAAAATATTTGGTCCTAGCAAACATGCTGATGAAATCTGGAATAAATCCCTTTGACTCTCAGGAGGTAGAGTTGCCGGTTTCTTCCTCTTTTTTCTATTCAGGCAACTGGCATCAAAGTTATTTTTTTAAATAGTATCTAAGTATGCTTCCTCTTGTTTCTGTCCTGTTCAGGCAAAGCCGTACAAAAATGACCCGGAGATTTTAGCAATGACGAATTTAGTAAGGTAAGAATTCTTTCCCTAACAAGGCAGAGCTGGAAGCAATATTTAAATCTAAAATGACCTGAAAATATGAGTTATGTGATCCATTTCTGTTTGCTTTGTGGAAGTGAAGGCCTAAGGCTGCCTTTCCCACTTGATAAAATAGTCATTCTCTTTCTCTCTCTAAGTGCCTATCAGAATAATGACATCACTGAATTTGAGAAGATTCTGAAGACAAACCACAGTAACATCATGGACGATCCCTTCATAAGGGAACACATTGAAGGTACCGTTGAGTGAAGACGCACTGGGATGCTGAGTTTTTACACCAGCCTGGAAACAGTTCCTCCTCATTCATGTCTACAGTCTGTAGAAACATGGTCTTATACTGGAAGGATGATAAAAATGCAACTGGTACCATCATGTCTGATAGAAAAGGCAGGATAAAGTGTGTGCATCTGCATGTATGTGTGTTTACACACACATTCAGGGTTTGAGAGCTAAAGCAGTGGGTTCTGACTGTTGATTCATACATTAGTGGCACACAAATAGTATAGGTGGGACCGTGTTTTCACAACCATTTTCAACTGTTAGTGGACTTAATTTTTGTGTGTGTGTGTTTATTCCCAACAACACTGCTCCAGTTTTATGTCCCTAAGAGATACTGTAAATAATTACTAAATAAATGCCTGCAATGATAAGATGTCATTTTGGGGAGGTGGGGGAGAAAAGCAGTTTTGAATCCCGTCAAGACAGCACTCAGGTTCTTTGGTGAAATGTTTGGTATAGACTGGTAAAAGATGAAAAGTTGAACTCCTCCTTGAGGGTGTCCTCCCCCCAAATCCATTACTTGGGTGTTGGGAGTGTATTACGAGGTGGGTTGACATGGGTTGGGCAGCCAGGACGCTTTCTGATAGCCAGGTGCTGATCCAAGGAGCCTAAGAGCTATCAACTCAGTTCCCAGGCAATTTGCAATGGCTTAGACCAGGAGAGTCCATTCTGTCCAGTCTTGAGACTTTAAAGTATTGGCTCCCAACCTGGGGTCCCAAGATGTTCTTGGACCAACACTTCCAGAAGCCTTCACCAGTCCTTGTGCTGGCCAGATTTTCTGGGATTTGGAGTCCAAGAACATCTGGAGAACCCAGGATTAGGAACTGTTGCTTTAAAGGAAAGATAGCACAAGAAAAGTAGAAGGCTTTCTTTGCTCCAGATATGATGGAAGGGAACAGACGACCACCCCTTGCTGATCTTAGATGTCAGCTCACCAGTTATGCCATTCCCTGCATTAGAATGGTAAGCAATAACAGTAGAACTGTGGTGTCCTAAACATTGGGGTCTGTTTAAATATGGTTGAATAATTTTAAATGTGTTTCATTTGATTCGCACTGATCTTTCAAGGGAAATTTGAGCTTAACTTTCTGTGGGATGCTTAATTTCCATCCTTGAAATCTTGACATAAAGGATTATAGCACCTACTGGATACATAGTTAAAAGTTATGTGTTGATTTTGTTCACACTGTTGGCAGTTATACATGCAATAACTATTGCTTCTGTTCTCTTCCAGAACTTTTGCGAAACATCAGAACACAAGTGCTTATAAAATTAATTAAGCCTTACACAAGAATACATATTCCTTTTATTTCTAAGGTACTGAAACACTGGGCTGAGGGTTTTTTTCACAGCACTTGGCAAAAGCGAAGGAAATTGTTGCATGTATATACTCTCTCAAGGTCTGTGCTTCCTTCCCATTGCCAGGTCCCTGTAAAAAGGGGTGTGAGAAGGCTGCCAGTCTGGTGGGACACAGAACAATGTTGAATGCAATAGCTAGCTGAGCAGAACCGAGCAAAATGATTTGTGTAGACAAATTTGGCTCATTATTTTTGATTTTGGGGGTGTTACAAGTCCGCTTTAAATGGTGACTTCATCTGATGGTTTGTTGTCTCCAGAAGGAGACCATGTCTGGCGTGGGCTTAGGTGCCAAGCCATGGTTTAGGTAAACAAAGTATGATATCGCATAACCTCTTTGAGATGTTGGTGCAGTTCCAGCAGTAGTAACATTGCTCTTTGGGAACCTTTGTATATTTCCCATTATTGGTAACCAATAATGGCCTTCATCTGCTAATCGACTCTTTGCAAATGCATTGTCTAGCATACCTGGTGATCAGATTGGTACTGAAAGTGGTATGGCTGATGTAAAGTGATTTTTAGACCATGATAGGAAAGCCACCCCAAAACTAGCTTACCCTCAAAAGCAATATGGGCACTCAAGGGGTGTGTGTTTTCTTTTTTCTTCCCTAGGAATTAAACATAGATGTAGCTGATGTGGAGAGCTTGCTTGTGCAGTGTATACTCGATAAGTGAGTATTTTTCTTCCTTTCTTTCCTGTCCAATGGGTGTTTTAAAGGAATTATTTATAGTTCAGAGGGAGTAAATGGCATATGCATTTCCCCCATGGAAATGCTGTTGATTTGAGTTGTAAGAACTAAAAAGTATTGATAGATGCTATCTAGGTTTGTAACATTGGCCTTCTGTGAAAGAAGATAAATTCAGAAAAAAGCTTAGCTGCAATTTCGCAAATGTCCAGGAACCTTCTTTGGTTACTTCCAGAAAGCAAATATGAGCAGCATGATTTTGGTGTTAGGTGAGTATAGGTATAAGAACTGACGTGGTAAATCTTGCAGTCTGGAGTGGTTTTACTTTACTTTGGAACAATGAGATCTTGTGTGTTAATTCCAGGATTTTCATTGCACAATAAATGCTACAGATAGTTTTCTAAGTTCCAGTCGGGTTCTTCGTGATGAGAACCTAGCATACGCACAACCCCATTCACTTGGATGCTGTGTGCTCTCCTATGCTAACTATGGCCTGGGGATGACATAGGTGTTACAATCCCTTCATTGCATTCAAGGTTTGTGGATTGCACCATGGGCTTGCATTCAGTTTATTTATCTTATTTTTATTTTAGAGTGTTTTTTACCCCACCTTTCTCCTTGGGAAAGGACCCAAGGTGGCTAACAGTAATGAGGGACAGTATACAGTCCAGTACAATTAACACATATTTAAGTATTGAGAACAGGGAACTGAGGCACATCTTACTGCATTAGAAGGCAACATTACATTAAAGCTACAAGAGAATATGAGCAGTTACTTAGAGAGAGTAAAAATTCCATGTAAAAGTTATGCGGGGTGGAAACTAACATTGAAAACATAGTGTCAATGCAATCACACCAGGTTATAAATGGTTATAAACACAAAGTCTATGCGATCATGTATGGCAGATTCATATAAAAGACACATAATAGGTACTCCATTATTCATGGAAAGCTTGTCTAAAGAGCTTGCTTGTCTTTGCCTGTTCTCTTCTCTTGGAGTTGGCCCTAGTGCACAGTTACATTGGCTAAGCTTTGAATCAGAGTTTGCAAGCTCTCCTTCTTAACAAACTGCTGTTAGCATAAATATTAAGGCAGAGATAGCACTGGAATAGAGCGTACCCCAGAAGGGAAACAAATGGAAGGGAGGTCTGTGTGAGATGTTCTCCATCTCCTTGCATTGATGGCCGTTTGGGACCCTTACAGAACTTAACATTAGCCTATATGTTGTTTCGCATTTCAATACATATTTAAATACTTGTGTTTCTCTCTCTCTCTCCCCCCCTTTAGCACTATTCATGGCCGAATTGATCAAGTCAACCAGCTCCTTGAGTTAGATCATCAGAAGAGGGGTGGTGCACGATATACTGCATTAGATAAATGGACCAACCAACTAAATTCTCTCAACCAGGCCGTAGTCAGCAAGCTGGCTTAACCGAGAACAGGCTCTCACAGACGTCCTTCAGACCACAGCGCAGTGATGTAAACCTTATGAATTGGGATTGGCAAAACAACGGTCGATTGGTGTGCCCTGAAATTATTGGCATTAATGGCAGAAGCGCTTTTTTGATCAGCTGGTTTGTGTTTAGCTGCTGCATTTATCCCAAGAAAAAAAAACAGCTTTAAACTTCAGAAGAAAACCAAAATGCCGTGGGATTTATGCTGTATTGTCATCTTGCCCTCACCATGCAACACTGTAATCATCTGTCAAGGGGCAACTAGTGACCGGAGAGAACGTTTTGGTTGTCATGATTTTAAAACACACTGACACGTTCCTGTTGGTTTAAATTTAAACATATTTTACCTGCAGAAAAAAAGTCTCTCACACAAAAAATAATAACCTGCAATAACTTGAAATGCATACCCTTTTGAACACTTCCTTTTTCTCATGTATAAATCGAAATGTTTGCTGCATTTTGCAGAGATGTCAGTTCTCCAAAAATGTGTCCGTATATTTCTGTACCTGCAGTGTAGTAAAGGTTTAGAAGAAACCCCGTTAATTATGGTGGCATACTGTCACTTAGGTTTCAAGCAGCAAAAATAAACAGTGCAGTTCAGAAATGGTAGAGTTTTGGGTCCTTCATGGTTTTTTTTTTTAAAATTTACTTACGACCAGTTTGCATCTTAAGAGAAGCAGGAAGACCGTTGCCTTGTGTTATGACAGCACTTGACGGAGCCAGGGATGCAGTGTTACGACCCAGCCTGGCTTTGTTAAAGGGTCCTGTGTGATGCTTGTCAGGATCTTGCATGATTAGGATGACTGGGCACCATTAATATTTATGCTCATGGTGTAACTATAAGGCAGAGGATTCCCTTTACTTTGAGCTGTGCAAGTGTCTTTTGAGTGCTGCCGCACAGGTCAGTCTTGCGGGTTGGAAAGAGTTCATTTGATCGTTTTGTTCACTTAGGGCCCTTTCCTCGTTGTCTGTTTTCTTGATGCATCTCAGAAACCAACTCGTTAGTATTCCTTTTAGACTAACATGGTTTAAATCTGAGGGGCCTGTATTGCTAACCTCTGACTGGGTTGTTGAGCCTCCTTGTTGTCTTAAATGAAGTAGGTGTCTTGGGAAAACACCTACAAATCCTCTCTGGTTGTACAAATTGGTACTGGTGGGCAAGCTGTCTCTCAGAGAAGTTTCATCTGTCCTTGGATGATCCTGAGGAGCTGCAAAATTTACCTGTGCATAGCTAAAGTCAGCTTTCTCTAGCCTGGAACTATCTGAACTCCCTCTGAACTATCTTCTAGAGCAGACATGTCCAAACTTCAGCCCTCCAGATGTTTTGGATCGCAACTCCTACAGTCATTTATTTATTTATTTATTTATTTATTTATTTATTTATTACATTTATTACATTTATTACATTTATATACCACCCATCTTCCAAAGCGGAACTCTGGGCGGTTTACACATTAAAACAGACACCAAAAAAAAAACCTAGACAAAAAAACAGAGACAAGCTACAAGGGAAATGGGGGGGTGCAATACCCTCCACAAACGATGGCGATGACACAGGTGGCACTCTAAGCTGAGAATTCTGGGAGTTGTCCAAAAAATCAGGAGGGCCAAAGTTTGGACATGCCTGTTCTAGAGAAATGGGCTTTAGAGTCTGACCAGGTTGAAGACCACCTGCTTGGAGCAATCCAGTTTCAGTGGTACATGTGCCACAAAAGAAACCAAGGAGAATAACTTGATGTTATGTTGACGCAATGGAAAGTTGTCATGAATAGTGAAATCGATGACCTTTTCCTAGACAAGAGACATATACAGATCATCAGTTGAGTAGGCCAGGGTTGGGTCGGGACATGTGGAAATTCACCTAGTTGTAAACTCTTGCTAGCCTGGAGCTTTTTGTCTTTTGCTGAGCAATCTGCTTGCCTCGTTCCAGGTGTGTTTACTCAGAATTAAATTCTAAGGTGTTGGATTGAGTTTATTGATAGGCATGCAAAGTGTTTATTTCAAATAATTCTATTCTGCCCTTTATCCACTTTTAAGATTTCACAGCAGCAAGCAACCAAAAGAACTCACTGTGCACATCCGATAATAAAACAATAAATGGCCATACCAGCTAATTTTATACAAGTGATTGACATGGTAATTAAAAATGGGTGTGCACAGGATTAAAATCTGAGTTTCTGAGATACTGAAAAGAGACCTTATGTAAGAACAAGTGTAATAAGTGTTTTTGATATACGGTAGTCTTGCTGAAATGAAACGTAATACAAAACACACGGGTGAGGAGGCAGCACCACAACTGAAAGAAGTAGAAGAAAACAGCTGTTTTTAGATTAATGAGTTAAAGGCCATCCTTTTAGAAAGGATATAAAATTAATATATTTTTCTATTTATTTTGCTGTGTACAGCCTTGCTAGTTTTGGTGTATGCCTGGAATGCAAACATAATTTTTATTCAATATTTTACGTATAATTTTTCAAAATGCTATGTTTTTATATTTAGCAAAATGTAAGCAGCACTTTCCATGTGAAAGACAAGTGCATGATGTTTCTGTGATTGAGTTGAGCATTGAAAGAAATGTCTAGGATTCCCCCCCCCCCATTTTCTTGCATCCTTTGTTATTTCGCCTGGGGTAAAAAAAAAAAATCCGTTCATCCTCAATTCAACTGCAGTTGTGTCCTTCCCTGCTCTACAATATCAAGGAACTCACAGAAATGCATGGACTGTTAAATAAATCTGGCAAGTGCTTTGTTGTTTGAAAGGAAAAGCCAAAAAGACATGTCTGAAATTGGATAGCTGGGTTTCTGAAAGATAGGTTTAATTATTAAAGCAAAACAAACAAACAGAAATACTAATAATTTTGAGGTGAAGACAGTGACTCGGTCCTATAAAAGTGTATGCGATTGTCTCCTTTGTGTTATGCACACAAGGAAAAAGCAGTCCAGTTCTCAACCACTTTGTTGTGTATCTTGCAAGATTTATGTGACTTGAGCCAGTATGTTATGCACAAATAGGCATGTTAACTGCAGAGTATGCAACAACAAAACAGAAATATAGGAAAGTCTCATGACTAAACGATTTACTGCTCATCTGATGACGGCATGTGCTAAACGAATCTGTTGGTGTTAAAGGTGCTACAACATTGGTGGGGAAAGGGGTAGAGATGCTAGCAGGCATGTCCAAACTTCAGCCCTCCTGATGTTTTGGACCACAACTCCCAGAATTCCAAGCCTAGATTGCCAATGGCAAAGGAATGTGGGAGTTGTGGTCCAAAACATCTGGAGGGCCAAAGTTTGGACATGCCTATGCTAGAGGAAACCACTATGGCTGACTCTTAGAAAAATGGTCCAACAATGCTTTGCTACTTGTTGATTGAGAACTTGGAACACCAACACGTCATTTCCTGATTGCTGGAAATCTTATCTCAAGAGTAAGAGGGGCTCCCAGATATCATTAAGGTTTTGGTTTCACAGATGGGTGAGAGACAAGCTGGACAATGATTCAGAAATGCTGGACGCCTCCTTAAGGGAGCTTTATGACTTCCAAGGAATTAAGGATCCACCTTGTACGTGGTTTGTGACCCTGAACAGCACCATATGGGTAAATTAACATACCTTGACTTAAATTGGATGCTGAGATCAGTTGTCCTTTGGGACAAGAATCAGCTCATATGCTATTCCTGTTGAGTTACGATTATTATTAAGAGTCTTCCTTGCATCGCATGGCACTGGAGTTCTTAGAAATAAGCCCTATGGAACTCCTACTCCCTAGTAAGCAAGTGTAGGATGACAGCTGTAATTCATTATTAAAACTGTTCTTCCTTTATTTATTTTTTGCTCAATTTTTTTCCTGCGGCAGAACTGGCAAGCAGCATCAAGGGGAGGAGTGTTTGGAATCCAGTGTTCTAAGCTGGAATCTGTCGAGCCCTCCTACACGTCCTAACAGAGGAACACGAGTCAAGCTGCAGAGATCACGCACTTTGGATAGATGGGGATGAGAAAGATCTTGCTTCACAGGGAGACAATCTAACTCTGGGTATTCTTGGGAGATGATTCTAAACCCTTGGGTTTTCTGTCCCTGTGGATTAAGAGGTGCAACAACTCCTGTGCAGCAACCCCTGTTGACACAATAATGAGCAGCTGTGTCATACAAAACTAAACCCTGCAACCCATCGCAGCAGTTAATCTGGGACGAGCCTATTGGGATCAGGTCTTACACAAGCAAATGCCCAGAGAATCATAATGGTGTAATGGCATGCAAAGGACAGGTTTGCCCTCAAGCAGTTAGCCCCGTGTTGCGCTGAATGTATCGTAGTATATTGGTGGCAGCACAAACGAGGCTCATATTCTTATAAGAAAGGATGTGTGTATGCACATGATGGCCCTGGAATATGTTCCCAGGTTAAAACCTCCTTGGACCCATAAATGTGATCATTAAAAGTCTAAAGTTGAGGAAATGGACATGGAGACAACTATTTATTCATATGCCACCCGTCTTCTAAACAGAACTCTGGGCAGTTTACAGTAATACAATAAGTATAAAAATGAGAGAAGGAAAAATAACCCAAAACAACAATCCCAATCACAGTAAAATATTCAAAACAACAAAACATAATAATAAAAACCATAAATAACAGCAGTGGCAGGCAGTCTTATTTTACTGGTCCCAAAGAGAGAGAGAGAGAGAGAGAGAGAAAAGAAAAAGAAAAAAACTATTTAAAAACTATTAATGGTCGCCAAACGCCTCTCTAAAAGGCAGTATTTTAACTGCTTTCTTGAAGGCAGGCAGAGACTCTGCTGGGCAAATCTCATTCGGGAGTTGATTCCACAGTGTTTGGGTGACCACAGAGAAGGCCCGGCTCCTGGTGATGGTTTTTCCAGGCCTCTCCACATGTGGCCACCTGGAGTGAGAACGCCTGTGACACTCTGGTGGGTCTACCCGCAGCTGATCTTAACTAGATGCAGTATTGCTAGCCAATGCCCCTTTTAATTGGGGCTGTGTGTTAATAATGCACGTTGGTCAAAACATGTGGAGAGTAATGATCATGGGAAAGGCTGCCAGTCACTGATCAGTGAGAGGAGGGGAGTTTTGCTGATCTCCTTGACTTTAAAATTATAAAAACTTTTATACAGTTTCTTAAATGGCAAACCTACATCCTTACTTTTCCTCAGAAGGGCAATAGGTAAGTATAGCGAATTAATACATAGGGCCAAGATGGCACATTTCACAGACCCAACCAGAAGGAATCACTGGTATGCAAAAGCAGGCCAAAAAAAAATCTTTTTCTGTTTGTCCAGCTTGGAAAAGGACAGTAGGACAAAGAGAAAGCAGGAGACAAATTGCAAGGGCCTGTGTATGTGCTTTCGCCACCCAAAATATAGCATTGCTGTTTTGAATGATGCCAGATAGAATGAGGCCATTGTGCAAAGAAGCGACGGCGTGGAAACAATAATTAATCTTACGACATTTGTGATTACAGGACAGGGGTTCCGTGTCCTGAAGAACTCTTCTCGGAGCCTTTCAGTGAGAGAAGCAGTGGGTCTTGAACTCTCGTGGCCCTAGCTAGCTGGCACCGAGGAGTCAAGGCAGCAACTTAGTACCAGCATGACTGCAGATGGTTCATTAGGGGTTCACCAGAGGCATAAGAGACCTGGGGCCAAGGCACTCTCTTTCTTCCTCCTGTGTAAGGAAGGGAACGATTTGCTCAAAGGAAGAAGCAAGAATTGCATTTCAGAAACTGTATGGCATGTAGAAAACGCATGGTCCCCTAGATGTGGTGGAACAGGTGCTTACCCTTCACAGTATCTGACTGGAAGGATATCATGTTGGTACGCTGCTTGGGCTTCCTGTAATGCACAACCATTCATAGAAACCTGGAGTTGGAAGGGGCCTGTAAGGCCAATGAACCCAACCTCCTGTTCAATCAAAATCAAAGTGATTCTGACAGTTCTCAAGTTCATTCTTGAACAGCTCTAGCATAGGGGCATTCACCGCTTCCTGAGGAAATTGGTTCCATTGCCGTACTGCTTTAACAGTTAAGAAATTTTTCCCGATACCCCGCATAATAGCAGGATACTGTATCAGCCTCTCCTGCTATTCAGCCGCATGCAGCCCTACCCATCATTTTTCCATGATGGGACTTTAACAAGACCCCAGAAAACGCCACCCAGCTTAGCTCTAAAGAGCACCATTGTTGGGGAAGCGTGAATAACTGCCTTGAAAGGAGGGCAGAAAGAAACAAGCGACCTTTATGTGGGGTGCATGGTTCTGGATGAAAAGGCACAATGGACATTTTCATTGCAGCGACACATTTATTTTAAATGCGACCTAGCAAATATCTTAAGAGAAATGTCACAGGCTATAGCTTGAGAGGCAGCCCCATCTGGGGTAAGATTTTTAACAAGCTGAACCGCATTCTGAATAAAGAGGCAATTGTTTGCGGGCTTGTTTGCAGTGGGCATTTTTTTTCACTGGTTCCTGTGTCTGGGCAGACAAGTTCTCCCACATTGCTCAGGAGAAAAGCAGTGGCCGGTTTCCTAAATAAACTTGTTTTTCAACTGAGGTACAACATGTAGAAATGTAGCAAAGCAAAATTTGGCAAAGGGTGGGTTACAGAGGGATTCAGCTGTTGATTATGAAAAGTGATGAAATCTCAGCCCTGGTTATCTTTCGGCGTGCGTCTTATGCTCCAGCAGTTATCAATGAATCATGAAAGTTAAATTGCAATCTCTTCAATTCACTTGATATAATCTGTATAATGTAACCCTATGGATTTTGGTATGTTCCATTATCATGCAAGGAAGACTTGGGTGAAGGTTTGTAGATGTGGACAATATAGTGTAGCAGGTCCAATGCTGGACTAACACAGGATTTAAATCCTCTTCCCCCACCCCTCCCCACACACAACTCTTTACCCACCCACCTCACTGGGTGACCTAGGCTCAATCACACTCAGCCTGGTTTTACCTGACAAGATTGTTGTGAATTGTAAAATAGGAAGGCATCTATGGATGATTGGGTCCCTTCAGGGAGAAAGGCAGCATAAAAATGTTGTTGTTGTTGTTGTTGTTGTTGTTGCTGTTGTTGCTGTCATCATCATTATCATCAATCCCTTCAGTGGAGGAAGCCAAATAGAAATGGAATAAAACGATAATAAACAATAAAACACAATAATAGAAGATTCTTATAATAGTCATATCATCCCAACCAAACATGCTATAAGAGGAGGGAAGGGGCTTTTCTAAAGGTAGCGGTTTTAAAGTCCTAAGACATAATGTTGAATTCAGAAGAATACAGTGCACAACTATGAGTCATTTCCCACATGCCGTAAACGTGGTTAATTTGCTCAAGCAGTTTTTAACGTGAATAGAGAACCATGATGACTGAAGTGTTTCTTTGTATTATAGATTTGTTTTCTCTGCAACCTCTTGTGTGCTAACAATCAAGGAGCACTATGGTATAATAAATAAGTCACACAAAACCCAGTATGGAAACAGCCTGAAGTAGGAGGAAGTGGAAGGCACAGAGGAGCAAAGGATTACAGTATTCTGAATCAATCCATTAGTCCATGGATCCCAGTATTCGTGCTAACTGGCATGGAAACTGGACATGTGTGAGTTTCACACCTGTATTTGCTGAGTAACTCACTATTACTTTAGTAGTTGACTCAGAGAAGTTTTTTTAAGGTGTGAAAGATAAGAATGAAAACAATTTTTAGGATTAAGTCATGTGTGTGTGTGTTTGTCCAGTATTGCTTGCTAGCTGAGCTTTCTTGTTCTACTTCTAAGCTCAAGGTTGTATTTTTAGCTTCTTAATTCCACCTGGAAAAGAACTAGATGGCTTGTGGTCAAACCACATATTCTTGAAATCCCAACTGCTGCTGCTGCTCTATCAAGCGCTACTGGGAGGAAGTGATCTGGAGAAGATAAGTAGCAGGTGAGAGAACACATACCTAGACATTACCTGTTAGTCTCTGTTTTCCTCTTTTAACCCAACTCAGGGATTTTCCATCATCCCCCCTCCATAACTAATGGTATCACTGTTATCTGATTCAGCCCTGATTTGAGATAACAACAACCCTTTCCTGTGTGGATTAATAATGGACAGGGCAGCTAAATGCCCATTCCCAAACAGGTAATTAATTTGGTCATTGGCCATGTGCCGGATGCAATCCCATTAATTCCTGGCTGCATTTGGGCGGCATCATTTCCTGAAGGCTGCAGAGATAGGAAGGATGGTTTCCATTTTGAGGCCAAAAAAGTAATTCTATCAACTGTTTCATTTATAATTATTTCTAAAACCATCTTGAAGTACTGTCTCATGGTAAGTAAGAAATCTTACAAGGGTGTTGTGCTAACATATTGGTTTTCAACTAGTAGACTCCTGACTGCTTTACTCCGCTACTTGAGCCAGAGGAAATATATTTAAGTGCAGTTATTAGATGTTGTTTAATAATCCAGACTTTCTTTTCTAGGTTCTTACAGAAGTTTTATTCTGTTTCTTAGCATTTGTTCCACTTGGTGGTGGGATTCTTACAGAAGTACTACTACAAAAAATAAATTAACTGGATAACAGTTTGGGTTTAAATTTTTTGCATAGTCAACTAAAGAGAAGGAGGTTATTGGTGGTTAGGTTTTAAAGTTTCGTAGCATCCAGATGGGCACAAGCCAAATATATGGGATTTAATAGATAACTTGTTGATTTGATTGACTATTTGGAATCCTGGAATTCAGATGCTGGCTGGGGCAGAAAATATTTGCTCAGTTGTTGCTTTTTGAAAACTTAATTCCTTGCCTGCAAATGGGGTTGCTAGGAAAAGGTTAGCCACAGTATAAGCAGCTGTTTTTTTTAAAATGGGTAAAAGGTAATGCTTGGCAAACCCCAAGAGGAGCCAGTTAGGTCAACCCAACCACACATCCTCCGCAGGTATTATTTGTTAGCGTTATCTATGCAGGATCACAAATGTAGCCTCTAATTGAGAGAAATAATAGGGAGGAGGTGACACATTTCATAATTGCCCTACATTTCCTATGAGATATTATTTGATAACTGGGGCTAAGCTGCTGCTGTTTGGTGAGCCACAGGCTTGACATGTGTACCTTCTAGACTTGCTTTCTAATGTGACTCTTGGTTTTCCAACACATTTTTGCCTATGAATAAAATACTCATGAATAAGGTTAACTGTAAAATGAGCTCAATCAAGGCAAACCACTGTGCTTTCCTAGGTTCCCAGGCTGGGAGAGAAATCAGGCATATAGTAATGCTGAAAGAGGAGAAAACCTGCTTTTTAAATATTTACTGTACATTATAAAATACATTAAAAAGCTCAATTTAATTTAATTTTATTTCTGTTCTGCCTTTTCTCTCCAAAAAGGGGCTCAGTGTGGCGAACTGAGGTACCAAATACCCATTAAGAAAAGGAAATTAGGAAAATCCTTTTCACAAATCCATTTTGAGAAGTCTGCTGTGAAATATAAATATTTTAAAAGGTCCCCAATTTTTATTTTTAAAATCTCCAAATGAGTCATGCGTATTGTTCTCTCTAATGAAGTTTTGCCGGTATGTTGTATGTTTATTTTTATTATGACAAATTGCCTAACTAATGGGAAAATGCAATTTTAGTATTGCTATAACTTTAACTCTTTCCAGACTGAATGTTTGCTGCTTGCTTTTGCTTTTATTTTGCTATTAGCTTGTGTTTCTTTGGCCTGCAGACTTCTCCAATAAGACTGAAATTAAGGTTGTAAACTTGTGCCGACGACTATACATTTCTCGGCCTTTCAAAGAGGCAACGGATAGCCTTGAATTACAAAAAAAACAAAGCAAACAGACAGATACAAAACCACCACAACACATTGTGGCACCCTGGAGAGTTTCCTTTAGCGTGGCAGATGCCCCAGCATTGCAGGGTTTGCTTTGTTTGTGTTTTTTTTTTTTTAACCCATCCCGCACTTTTTTGTGTTCTTGCTGTTGTTGCATGTGTGTGCTTTTTTGGTTTTGTTTTATTCCCCGCCCAGGCACAGCCGAGAGGGAGTAGGCCTCGCGTTGCTTAGCAACGAGGGCCAAAATGGCGGCGGGAGAGCGAGCCGGAACCGAACCGAAGGGAGGGAGGGAGGGAGGGCGTTTCGTGTGGAGGATTTAAAAAAAAAAAAACCCAAAACGCAACGCTTTCGGCGCGGCTTGTCCGCTGCCGGACGCCGTCCCCGGGGATGCCCCTCCCTTTCTCCTCCTGCCCCGCCCCTTTGGTACGTACATACGTGCTTACGTCCGCCCGTGGCGTAGCCGGGTCTGGTTCGGGAGCCGCGTCAGCTGCCGCGGAGTCGACGCCGGCGGAGGGAGGGAGCGGGGGGGGGGGCGGCGGCGGCAGCAGCAGCAGCAGCAGCAGCCGCCATGGGGGACGCGGCCTGCCCCCGACGACGACGACCACCCACCACTGCCCCCGACCCCGGTCTTCCCCTGGTAGGAGGAGGAGGAGGAGGAGAGGCCGCACTGCCGCCGCCGCCCCCTTGGTTCGCCTCGGCTGGAGCCATGGACAAAGCCGTCGGCGGACAGGTAGCTTCAGTGGGGAGTGGGCTTGTGGTGGGGGGCTGTTTCCAGTGGGGTGGGGTGGGGTGGGGTTACCGCACGCCCCCCTCCCTCCTTTGAAAGGGCAGGGTCCCTAGGTAGCCTTAGGGAGGGGGGAGGCTTCCTCAGTTGGGGAAGGGGTGGGGGTCCTGGGGCAGAGAGGGGAGGGCTCGATGGAGAGGAGTTTGTCGAAAAGGGGGGGGGTTGCAGAGGCAAGGGTAGTGCTGGGGGGGTCCTGAGGGCTTGCCACACAGGCCCCCTCCTCTGAAAGGGGAGCGGCTGCTAGGCAACATGGGAGTGGGGAGGGGGCTTCTTAGGTTGGGGGGGTGGAGGAGGAGGAGGAGGAGGGTTGAGGGGGGGCGTCAGTGGAGAGGGAAGGCATTGAAATGGGGCGATAAAGCAAAGGATACTTGGGTTGGGGGGGGTTCCTGAGGGTTTACACCCCACACCCCCTCCTCCTTCCCCTGGCATGCAGAGATGGCTAGGCAGAGTGGGGGTGGGAGGGAGGTGGAGGCAGCTGGGGAGGGGGGGCGCTCTTGGCCTGGGGTGGGGTCCATAGAGTGGGTGGGTGTTGAACTAGGGGCCGAGCCAAGGGTAGTGGGTGACCAGTGGGCTGCTTTGTGTGTGAGAGGGTTCCTTGAGCACGGTCTGAGGCTAGTAGGCTTTTTCTTGTGTCTGTCTTTTTTGGGGTGTGGTGGGGGGTTAAGGAGCCACATAGTAAAAACATTCAGTAGAAAACCCACAGGGTTGCCCATGGGGTCAGTGGTGGGATGGTGGTGATATGTATCATGTTGGAGCTGGGGGTTGGGGCTGGGGCTGGAGGGCCCTGAGCCAAAACAGGGACTTTCTGCCAGGGAGGCCCATTTGGGCAGGCATGCCTAAGGGGTAGTGGAACAAGCGACTGTATTTTGGAGGGGTGTGTGTGTGTGTTTCCAGGTGGAGGTAGGGTGGCACAGCCAAGGATGCTGTTTATGGGATGGAAACAGTACGTGGATGGGAAAGGTCCAAAGCAAAGACAAGCACCCTCTCAGGATAACAGGGGCAGAATGGAAAGTTGTGAGGTATGGGGCTGAGTATACCAAGCCTGTTCTTCTCCCCCACCCCCCACCCCCCCCCCCCCACCCATTCAAGCCAACGGGAATTAGATGTAGTGCCAAAGTAGAGGAATTTAAAAGGGATTTATAGTAGCTTTGAATGGGCTGTTTGTTTTTTCATTTCTGGTCTCCCTTTCCTTCAATTTGGGGACCCAGCTGTGTCTTAGGAAATTGTAGGAGGGAGACCAGAGATATATAAATTAAAGATACAGTACATGAAAAGACCGAGTTACGCATTTGGTTGTGCTTTGCTTACATAGAGACTCTGCATTCAGGTTATAGGTGGAAAGGTGAAGGTGGTGTTGGCTGCAGTTGGGGTGTGGGGGCGAGAGGATTATTGCCAGATTAATCATTAACAACAACATTCCTGGAGTAGACTTCAAGTCACCGTGTGCCAGTTCTAAGTGTTGTGTTTTCCTTATGGTATGCAGCTGGAGCAGGGGTCAGAAGGTGGATGGGCTGTGGCACCATCCCTTCTCTACCCTATCAGCTCTTCCATTTATGAACTGAAGAGGGTGACCGTCTGGACAAATTATCTGCTTGTTGGCCTTAGGCTGGAAAGATTAGAAGTCTGGCAAACATAGCAAGATAACTTGGTTGCAGACTCTGAGGGCAAAAAGCGGAAACGGTGACTTGAGATGACATATAGAAAAAGTTGTAGTGCCTGTTCAGGTAATCCCGGAAGTTTCAGCTTCTGGTTTTGTAGACTGTAAAGTGCCCGACAGTGGTGTGTATTTGTCATGAAGTGTAAATGTGTGCTTAGTGAAAACCATATTCTTGCAGATTTGATTTCAAGCAGGGAGGTAGTACAATATGTTAAGCTTTTCTCTCTTAGCTGGTTCCTATATTAAAAGTTTGCTCCCAACACCCAGGCATTTTGTCTGGAGGTTTCTGAAAACATGCATACCGTTTTGGTGAATTATGCAGCACACTGTAGGAAGGACAGTTAGGCCATTGTTACCTAGTTATCAAACCATGCCATTTTCTCTTCTGTAAAATTGTGGTGTAGTTGCTAAAAGTTTTATGAAATGTGTTTCTCATTTTCCTGTATTATGTTCCCTGTTTGATATATTTTTAGAATACTGGTCTCTGAATTGCAGTATCTGAGCATTGGTGGGTATAGAAAAGGGGAAATCTAGAGGAAATCCAAGCGTCTTTTTAATGAATTGATTTCTTTCCCAAAGGAAGTTTCCAGTTGAATTCTGTGATAAGAGCAAGAATTTTGTAAGCCAAAGCTACTGGTGCACTCCCCCAGAATCTCCTTGTGGAGCTGGGAAACACTTTTCCTAGAGAGAAACAGTTTTTCTCAACTTGTTATCCTTCAGGTATGTTGGATTAAACCTCCATCATTCCTCATGATGGATATTATAGTCCAATCTCCCTGGAAGGCAAAAGGATGGGAGAAGATCAGTAAGTAAGTCACAGTTGAGGGGACAGGTTGACTTTGCTTAAGACAACTTTAAAATATCAATAAATCATCAAGAAAAAGGCTTGTGCTGGGTTTTAAAATGTTCTGATTCATTAAAATTGTTGCATTCTAGTAATTGTGAAACCATCCTATTCTGAGAAAGCGGTGCAGTTTCCAAGGGGAATCTTGGTTCAGGCTTTACTCTAAAGCTAGTCCTAACAGGATTGTCAGGTTTGATGAAACATCCAGAGACAATTTTATTGCATGTACTGGATATTTTATAGAGTTTGGTTTATAATTCTTCTGATGTCTAACAGTAGGTTTTAAAGCTTCTTTAAAATGAGCTCGGGTGGTTAGTAGCTAGGGAGATAGAGTCACATGCTGTTTGTAGAATAATACGCTGTATTTAGAATCAGTGGAGATTACAGTGAAATACTGTATAGTGATGTAGGTCATTAGAAGTTACAGCTGTGATGTGATTATATGGATATAATCTTGTAAAATTCAGCTTCAATGCCTTATGGCAGTGGAACCCTCGGGCCGCGGACCGGTGCCGGTCCGTGGATCCTTCAGGTATGTTGGGATTAAGGCCTCCATCATTCCTCATGATGGATATCCTCCTCCAATCTCCCTGGAAGGCAAAAGGATGGGAGAAGATCAGTAAGTAAGTCACAGTTGAGGGGACAGGTTGACTTTGCTTAAGACAACTTTGCACGTTCGGACCAAGTGTTTTCACTTAAGAGGCCAAAAGGCTTGTGCTGGGTTTTAAATGTTCTGATCTCATTAAATATTAGTTGCATTCTAGTAATTGTGAAACCAGCCTATTCTGAGAAAGCGGTGCAGTTTCCAAGGGGAATCTTGGTTCAGGCTTTACTCTAAAGCTAGTCCTAACAGGATTGTCAGGTTTGATGAAACATCCAGAGACAATTTTATTGCATGTGCTGGATATTTTATAGAGTTTGGTTTATAATTCTTCTGATGTCTAACAGTAGGTTTTAAAGCTTCTTTAAAATGAGCTCGGGTGGATAGTAGCTAGGGAGATAGAGTCACATGCTGTTTGTAGAATAATACGCTGTATTTAGAATCAGTGGAGATTACACCCTGAAATGCCCCTGTATAGTGATGTAGGTCATCCCCAAGTTACAGCTGTGATGTGAAAATAATAAAATAAATATAATCCCTAAAATTCAGCTGGGGAGCAATGCCTTATGGCACTGGATTATTCATTGTCTAGTAGGATTTACTCCCAAGTAACTAAATATGTAATAGATACCCAAGGTGATATATTGGATGGACTAGGACTCATGATGAGATCTGAGTTTGAATCCCTGCTCGGCCAAGAAAACCCACTGGGGGGGTTGGGGTGGAACTATCAGAACCACTCCTTAAATGTCTCACCCATCTTGAAAGCCCTATTTGGGTTGCCAGAGGTTGGTTCTGATTTGATGGCACATAATGTAACAGACCATAGGATTACACTTTTGTTCTTGCCCTCTGAAGATGCCAGCCACAGAGTCTGGTGAAACTTCAGGAAGAAAAACCTCCAGAACACAGCCAAACAGCCTGGAAAATTTACAACAACCATAAACATAGTTTTCTTCCCATTAAGTATTTTTAGGATTGCAAATGTTAGATGGTAGGGAGTGCTATAAAGTGCTGACAATTACCTATGGTACTTGCAAAATCATTCCCTATGGAGAGTCACTAGCAAAGGTTTAGTATAAAAGGTTGTATATTGTCCTTCAATACTGTAAGCCACCTTGGGTCCTTTTCCAAGGAGAAAGGTGGAGTAAAATATTATAAATAAATATTTACTGCATATTAATTAAGTACTATATTTATAGCAGCTTCTCACATTGATTCTTTGTTCGTTATACTTCTAATTTAAGTTCATGAAACAGTATAAATTTAAGTGGAAAATATTTTCCAGAAATACTTAATATAAAACACATTTACATTGTTCTGTTTTCTCAGTATAATGCCATTTTGTCTTGGTGAGAAATCCTCCCTCCATATTGGTGATCAAATAAGAGTTCCCAGCCAGTAACACAGGAAGGCATAATTGGCACAAGACTGCACAGATTGCTCCTATAATTCTGTGTTGGCTAGCATGTTTGTCATACCATAAGAGTGTATTGCTTGGAATTTTGGTCTCTATGGCCACAGCTGTTTTGTGTTTGCAAAGCTCATCTTAAAATAGGCAAAATGTGGCTTCTTATCTGCTTACTTTCCCAATTTAAAAATGGGCACATATTTTAAAAGGTATCTAAAAAGGAAGGCAGGATGTTGATTTTCCATTGGGCTCCTTCTCATTCCAGCAGTTAGCCATTATAAACCCCAGCTTTATTATGTTTTTGAAACACAATGTGTATTAATTATGCAAGGCACCTTCCGATGCGAACACAGCTCTTCGAAAGAAACAGCATTGGTTCTGTTCTACTAGGTCATAATGAATGTTGCTTGCAACTTTTTTATGTATTGTTGTTTAAAGATTAAACACAGCGCTGTAACTAAGTTTACCAGTCTGTTCCTGCTAGTGTCATCTTCTGTCTTTGCAGCTGCTAAAGAATACAGTAGCTTTTACACTGGAAACAAAAGTGTCTTTATGCATCAATGTGTTGGAAGAATTGTGATTGTCAAAGGGAAACATATCTAATGAGCTATACTTTCTGTATAGCTAGTGAAAATCCCATGCTTTGAAAGGAGAAGGGAAAGAACATATGTTTTACATAAACAATGCAATATGTTATTGTTCCTAGTAATAATTAGAGATGTAAAATTTCTTGAAATTTTAGGGCAGAGGAGGAAAATAACCCTGCGTGCCAACATCCCTATTTTTTTCATTGTGAACTTTTTTTTTTTTTTCACCATGGCTTTGAAATTTCTGGAAATTTTACATCTCTAGTAATGATTTATTTTTAGGTTACATAGGCAAAAAAGTGCCCTCTGTTTTCACATTAATTCCTACTGCAGAAGTAGGATATACAGAAGTAGGGCAATGACTTGTTCTCTTCAGCAGATTTGTTATTGCCTGGGTTGATCACAATAGGATCTTGGGTCATGATACAGCTTTTAAAAAAAGTCCTGTAGTATCTCTAGCCATTTAAGCTGGCTGCTCTTTTACTTTCTGGAGCAGCAGAAATGAAGGGTGTCCCCCCCTAACTTGCTCTCCCTCCCATGAAGAACTGTTTCTGCAAGTTGTGCTCTGTTGAAGGCACCAGCAAAGAGCTGTTAGACACATGAACATACAAACCAAATCCACAGTGAATAACATTTGGTGATGATACTAAGTTCCTCAAAACTAGCTTTCTTTGAATACAGAACCTGCATTTATGATGTGTTTGAGTTACTTTCTCAACTGAATAAGTCCATTTTCAGTTGAATGAAAATGAAGAACTAACATCGAATGCAAGTCCTTAGGATACTGTCAGAAATGAAACACTGCATAAGATGATTGTTCCTAAATCTTAAAATTATAATCCTGTTACAGTAAAGGCCTCAGCAGAGAATGAAATGACCTGCATCCTATGAGTTCTACATAGAGCAATTTTGCTTAAATATGTTTGCTGCTTGGCCATAGTTTGTGGTACATTTAATTGGAATCCTTAAACACTGTCTGTCAGCTAAGACATGCTTTAGCAATGGCTATATGTGGGACATAATAATTTTCAAGAATACAGAAGACAATAAATCAAGTGTTATCTAAAGCAACTTGTCAAGTACATAATCATGTCTGTGTTTTTAAAAGGCATCTTTTCCAAAAAGTCAGCAGGAGAGGTTGGGTGGGGGAACCAGTATCTCATCTTAGAATTCAGATTTCCTACAAAGAGAAAACCAAGTTTTTCTTTTTCTTTCTCTATTGTTTTCTTATCTCTAATGTGGATAGTCAGGATGCCCCTTGATGCCAGAGTGTGGGTATCCAACTGGAAATAATGGAATCTTTTTGTTTCTTATCGCAAGCTCAGCAGTCTGGCAGTTGGACCTAATGTGGAATTCAGTTTTTTGTTTGTTTGTGACAGAGAAAAGTATTATCACCAAAATATATGAATAATAGTCCTAACATGGGAGACCCTTCAGTTTTCTGAGTCACAATAACCTCTATGCCATGAAATACTGAAATCCAAAGTGAAAAAACAAGTGGCAGAACCATCACATGCCAAAGCAAGTCCTTGTCTTTCCATAACCTTGTGAACGTTTTAGAGACTTGTTTATCTATTTGACTTAACTTTGGTGGAGTGAGATACTGCCGTGTTATTAATCTTACATGTGCCCGAACATATGCATTTCTTAACATGTTATGTTCTTTCCCACCATTAAGAACGTGAAGCTGTCTGCTGAAGTAGAACCGTTCATTCCTCAGAAGAAGGGCCCAGATTCTCTTATGATGCCTGTGGCACTGCCGAGTGAGAATGGAGGCATTAATGGCGGGGAGCCTGCTCCGATTCCCAGCTACCTGATCACATGCTACCCATTTGTACAGGAAAACCAGTCCAATAGGTAACTAACAGTATTGCATGAAGCAGGACTGTCCAGTGGGTTGTGAATAGATGGAAAGGCAGAAAAGCTCTCATTTGAACTGAGAACAAGATATGGCCAAGTCTGTTGAACATCACACCTTTTGGGCATTCTTCTGTGAGCCATCGTTTTGCTTTTTATCTATAAAATCATTTGGGGAGTGATGATGCAAGATACCATAAGGTTTCTAAATCCTCTTCAGTCTGCCTTGTGAAATAAATAAGATCTGTGCAGAAAGTGGGACAACCTGCTGTGGATTTTTAGGCTGTGGAGTCACGCGAACACCAAAGAAGGGGGATTTTTTTCAGCACTTCCAGTGTGCTTTTCCTCTCCAGTTTTACAGGAAGTGGGTGTTGTGGGCAAATTCCTGGACTCACACCATTTCTCAACCTTTTGGTCCTGTAGGCAACTTCCTCTGTACAACAATGACCTGAGATGGCAGCAGCCGAACCCGAACCCTGCTGGGCCGTACCTTGCCTATCCCATTATCTCTGCCCAGCCTCCGGTTTCCACGGAGTACACCTACTACCAGTTGATGCCAGCACCGTGCACTCAGGTCATGGGTTTCTACCATCCTTTCCCGACCCCATACTCTGCCCCCTTCCAGACAGCAAGTGCCATCAACACCGTTGCAACAGAGTGCACGGAGCGTCCGGTCCAGCCAAACCCGGTCTTTCCAGTATGTACCCAGCGGAGCAGAAGTGCCAACCGGGGACCAGTTGTGCAAAAAGTAAGGCCACTGAGCCCTTCTGAGTAGGGATATGCCATGTGGCCTCCCCACCCACCCACCCCCCAACTATCCCAAAATTGTTTAATAACACCCCAAGCAGAATTCTGGGAGTTTGGCCCAGAGATGCAAAGCTTGCTGGTACCTTGTTTCGTTCACCTGGGCTAGGCTCAGACCTCTTGCAAGGCCACCTTCTCAGCTTTTATTTCCTGCTACACTGCATCCTGGGAATGGTAGTCTCTTTGCTCCATGGACGGCAGCTCTTGAAGAATGACCACTTTGTCATTGAAATGAAGGCATCTGAAAAAGTGTGTTTGTGGCTGGAACTTCCAGAATTTTGCTTGGGGAATGCTTGGAGAATTCTGGAATTTGAAGATCGAGTGGTGCACCCCTGCTTTAGAGGCAGCGGTGATGTGATCCATAGCTAGCTAGCTAAACCTAAAGGACTTCATACATGTGTGAATATCAGTTTAAAGTTCACATTGTACGAAGAACAAGTAAATAAATAAAATAGTCCCAGAAAATCTGGGGATGCAGGATTGGGAACCACTGGCCTAGATGCATCTGACATTTTCAATCAGTGAAATTAGGACTGCAGAGTCCCTCCCAGAAGCTGTTAAAAACTTGGCTTTATACGGCCACGTTCGGTGATCAAGGTTGATTTATTTTTATAAGTAGGTGTTATGAGTTTGTCTGCCCGTTTTTTGCCATCTTGCCTTAGTAATGTTTTGTATTTTTAGCTTTTTAAATTTTGATTCTACTGATTGTTGTTGGATTTGTTTTTGTTATTATGTCCTATTGTGGAACCAATTATTATTATTCTTAGTATTTTGTTGTATGCTATTCCTTGTTAACTGCCCTGAGTTCCCTTCTGGGAAAATCTGGCAGTATATAAATAAATAAATAAATTTAGTGTATGCATTAAACTGCAGTCGTGGTGAGCAAAAAACCCTATACAGATAAGATCCTCAAAGAACCATATAAAACTATGGCCTAAGTACTGTATTCCATGTGTATATTAAATTGTCGTCCGAACACCCATGATTTTACAGATACAATTGCCGCACCAAACACCCATGATTTTACAGATACAATTATATAATTTATGAGTAAATATTAAAAAAAAGGAAACCATTGGAGAGTTAGCATTCTGGTTGTTCAGTCACAACCTTTTGGGTACGTCTGTGAAGATTCTCAGTCATCCAGGTTCGTTTAACTGGGAGTTGAGTCATGGCTACTGGACTTCTTTTTTGAGAGATAGAAACGTTTCGCTGCAGTAGCCATGACTCAACTCCCAGTTAACCTTTTGGGTATTTACTTTAATAGGAAATCAGTTGAACCTGCTATGCTGACTACTGCTCAAGGTGCCGGGAAGACAGTTCGGAGTTACCAATTGGTCCTTCACCTCCACCACTCCATGGCTTTTGGAATCCTCGGTCATTTCTGCCTGTGTTCGTCCGATCTAAAGCTCTTTTGAAAACTACGCCCATTATGCTCTCTAGTTTTCTGTTGCAGAAGTAGCTGGTTAGTGAGGGAGTGTCAGGGAAGATTGCTTTTAGAGCCCTCTTTGAAACGGGGCTGCCTACCTCACAACTCCTGTCTTAACAGCTAATCTCTTTGCTTTGCTAATCTGTCCACACAGCAGCAGCAGCAGCAGCAGCAGCCTCCGCAGCCTTCCCAAAGCCACCTAAGAAGCAAGAGGCCTCCCGTGAAAAGTGTTGCTACTCAGAAGGAGACCAGTGCCTCGGGTCCCGAGAGTAGACCTAAAATTGTCCTGCTGGTCGATGCTTGTCAGCAAACAGGTATGGTCTTCTTTGGGTCTAAGCGCATGCTACTTAGCGTTTTATCATATCTTCTTCCTTAGTGATGTTTCCATGCCCCTGAAACATTCCTCGTACAACTTCAAAAGATTTCTTCTGTTGGAAATATGAGGGAGTCAATATCCCCATTCTGCAACAGTGGATTGAAGCAGGCTCTTTGCGGGTCACTCCAGTCATTCATTATCTATGGGATAATAGTGTCCCGGCACAATATCCCAGGTTACAACAAAAGGTGATTTGTGACCGTCTTAAACATAACATCAAACCTTTTTATTATACACTGTTCAGCAAGGTCCGTTTGTTTTAATTCAAATCAATTTAAATCATAGTTCAAATTTTAAAAACCATTTTTTTCTGGAGGGATGATTCAGTTTTTTTTTTAAATGATTCTTAAGATTTAAACTGTGGATTCAATTGATTTGATTTTTTAAAAACCATTGATTATACATCCTGCTGCTGGGCAGCCACTCCAGATTTACAATGAGCCTATTAATTGCTCCTAATGACCTCTCCCCCTCTGCCCCCACCCCCAGCATTAAGGATAGAAGACCAGACTTGCTCCCCTCCGAGAGTTTTCCCTCGGTTCATTTACTATTCCCAGATGTTTCCCAAGAGTTGCTGCTCCTCCATCACCCTGGTCCCTTTGTTTTTCAGATTTCCCCTCTGAGATCGCAAGCAGGTCCCTGTCGGAGAGCACGGGCACCACGCATTGGAAGCCGAAAAGCAGCAGCAGCAGCAGCAGCAGCAGCCGACGGAGGCGAACCTCCCACCTGGCCGAGTCATCCAGCGAGCAAGGGGCCAGCGAAGCAGACATTGACAGTGACAGTGGCTACTGCAGCCCCAAGCACAGTCACCAGGCTGCCGCCGGGACCTCCAGGAGCGCCGAGTCAGCAGCAGGACACGTAGGTCAACTTGGCCTTGAAACTGAGGCCAGCCCCGAACCTTGGAAAAGGGTTGAAGAGGGCGCCAAAGGAGCCGTGTTTTAAATCAGCCCCCCCCTCTCTCTTTCAATTTTCAGATTTTGGAACCCTCAACACACCCAGGTAAATTGCCCAGATGAAGCCGTTAAGCCTCTCAGATGAACTGACGCTTTGCCTTTTCCATCATTAGCATCCTAATATGGTCTGTCGGTGTTGAAAGGGAGGCTGCCTCCAGGCGTGGGATGAAGTATGATTTGATTAAACTGATTCCTCCCCCCCCCTCAAAAAACCATTTTCACTGAGCTGTTTTCTTTAAATTTTGCAGCCTCACTTATGAAACTTAAATTCTTGATCTGATGGTCTTTAGCACTTGCTGCTTTGCCAGACTTCCTACCTCTAAGCCTTCTCTTGGTATATTTCCAATTATATCCAGCTCTTTGAGAAATCACGTAGGGCCTACACTGATGTTTAAAGTCTGTCAGCTGCAGATAAGCTTTGGATCCCAACTGTACTTTCCTTGCTTTAAAGTAAGAGTGTTAACTTAGAGGCCATAAATAGAGGTAGGGCTTGAAAGAAAACATGCCACACCTAGTGGAAAGGAAGCACAGAGTAGTGGTTATGGAGGCTGAAATTGGTAGATGCTTGTGAAAATGGTGTAAGCAGGTAGAATTACTGAGAACATTATTAAATATACTCAATATAAACACAAAGCTAGATTTTGCATGAAGATTCCCTCCCTTTACTTAGGCTATTTTCCAAATTAAAAAAAGAGGTGTCTTTATTCTTGAGCCATTGTCTTTTTAATCACATAGGAAATGTCTCCTTAAACTCCTTTCCTCAGGTGCTAGTTGGGCCAGTGTGAGTTCCCAGGCCACTCAGAAGAAGCCGTGGGCTGAGCGATCACCAGCTTTTTCAAGAGGTGGGAGGCAGCTGGAGCAGCATAACAACTCCCAGGTATTGTTGGCCATGAAGCCTCCTCCTCCTTGCTGACAAGAGCAGCTTACGGGTATCTAATCCTTGCTTTCCCCTCTTACTGTGTCAGACAGGGAGGAGGTGGACCTAGCAAAGAGAAGACTCACTCAGGGGCCCATTTTTCACCTGTCTGTATAGGTTTAATGAGTTCCGTGCAATAAAGAAAATGTGGAATTTAAGTTTTCTGGTATGGCAACGTTTTGACTGTGGAAAGTAGAGCCAGAAAGGAGAGGTGCCTCTTAGAGCAGGTTTTGCGTGTGTGTGTGTGTGTGTGTGTGTGTGTGTGTGTGTGTGTGTGTGTGTGTGTGTGTGTGTGTGTGAGAGAGAGAGAGAGAGAGAGAGAGAGAGAGAGAGAGCTTATGTTCCTTGTTTTGCGTGTCTGCACAGCTTCCCTTCAGATGTCGGGGCCACAGCACCTCTTCCGAAAGGAGACAGAATATGCAGAAGAAAGCCGACAAGCCTGCAGCCTCAAGCCAGCCCGGCAGGGATGAGGGGAGCCCTGAACCTCTCTATTTTGAGGTAAGATTTTAAATTGATTTGTTTAGAACAAGTCCCTCTGTTCAGTTTCCTGGCCCAGGATTATTTAGAAGCAAGTTTCCTTCTGTGGGTGTCCTGGGACCTTGCAATACATTTGTTTTGCCTCATAATTTTAGTTTGGTAAACGATTATAACGTACAGGGCAATCAGCCATGCATTTCTGCAGCTCCTCAAGTTACACTTTGTCATTCCACCTCTCTGATATGTTCTGTTCAGGATGAAGAGGAATTTCCAGAATTAAACAGTGATGGTGGAAATTCAAAAGGTGCCCACCTGCAGCTGAAGCATGCACCCAAAGTGGTAAGAAGTGGGGGGGGGAGGTTAACAGCAAGTCACTTTTTTACTTGCTGATTGGTTTGTTTTCTTCAGTGCCTCTAGTCTTTAGAGGTCAGGCTGTGTCACAACTCGAATGTGTGTGGTTGGAACTTTGATTATTTGCCTGGTTCTGTTTTGTAATTGGCTGAGTTATCAGAACAAATGATGTAAAATGAGATACTTGATTTGGTTTTCCCTGCCCTATGCATAATTCGCACAGGTCTTACCTAGTAGGATCACAGTTCCAAGCCTACTCACCCCGTGGATGCCAGAAATAGTGGATAAGCGAACCCTAGAGATACAGCATACTCCCTGGTTCCCTTCAGTAGCTGGTTCTGGTAATACAAATTGCAAACACATACCTAATATTTGCTGGCAGCAGATGAGTGAAACTGATAGGGCAATTGTACTGTGATTCACCTTTTTTTGGTGTGTGTGTGTGGATCGTATGCGCAGAGTCTACATACAATCCTGAGTACAGACTTGGAAGTTTGTGCCAAGATAAACGTGGCTGTGTGAATCACAGTGGGAAATCGCTGCTGATTCAGTGAAGCGTCCACTTGGGGTCCTGATCACATCCCTGTCATGGAGCCAGAAACGAGAGCAGTCATTTGTTAATTAATAGAGTATTAGATACCCGTGTGAGTCCAGAAGGTGCCCGTGGCCAGTAATTTCTTTGAAAATGGAAGTTTTGGAGGCTGTGCATTTGTTGGCTATAGGTTGATCTTGGCCTTGCGTTGCAACAGCTTTTACCTGCACGCTCTTCCTCCTCCACCTCTAGTTGGATGATCTGCCTGAGAACTCTCCGATCAATATTGTCCAGACCCCGATCCCAATCACCACCTCGGTTCCTAAGCGGGCCAAAAGCCAGAAGAAGAAGGCTCTGGCAGCCGCCTTGGCCACTGCACAAGAATATTCGGAAATCAGCATGGAGCACCGGAAACTCCAGGTTGGTTCGCATTGGGTTGAAGTGCAAGGGCAGTTTCAACCAAGAGTGGGGTTTTTAAGCTGAGGGTTGGCCCTTGATCGCTCTGAAGGGGCCGTGGCTGTTCCTTTGACCTGCCCCTGTCTAGTGTGGCATTGGCTTTACCGTTGAAGTGCAGTTTTTGTGGAGCATCTCTATGTTAGGTTGCTTTTAACTTTTAAATAGTTGTCTTTTAATTCATGTAGGTCCTTTGTAAAGTGGGGGTGAAATATTTTAAAGAGACTTGTGAACTCTTGGCCAGGACACAGATGTCAAAGCTATGCTAACTTTAAGCTCCCTGGAGGTTTTCTTGCCCATTTCCTTGTGGTTGTTGTAAGAAATTACATCCAGTGGTGTATATCCTTCTGTTAGGTTGCTTATGTCCCCCTTCTGGCTGTGCCTCCACACCCTCACCGCAAGGTGGCACCAGCCTCCTCGTGAACCCTGCCTTCGCCCGGCCACAAGGAACACGAACATCAGCCTTCCGCCCAGCCAGAGCCTTGGTGTATCAGCCACATCTGTGACTTTTCTGCATCCACTCGGAGGAGTGGTGTGAGTGGCGAGTTCATGTTGCAAAACATGCTTCTAGCTCCCCACGTTCTGCCAGCAGGATGTCTAGACATTACGGAAGTCACAATATCCAGTTTAAACTATTTCCGTAGCCGTGGAAGGTGATGGAGGATTCGTTTTCTCCTCCTCCTAGGAAGCTGTTTCCAAAGCGGCTGGGAAGAAGAGCAAAACGCCCGTGCAGTTAGACTTGGGGGACATGCTAGCAGCTCTGGAGAAGCAACAGCAGGCGATGAAGGCTCGCCAGATCACCAACACCCGTCCCCTTTCGTATACCGGTAGGTCTGGCAAATGTGGCTGTTAAGGATAGCCACTCACTTCCTCCAGCCTCCAGCCCCCTTTCAAGGGGATTGATGGTTTAACGCTCGTTAATGAGCAAAATGATTTTAACGGGGGCTTCTGCCTGTATGGTGTTAGACTATCTTGTTGTCAAGGAGAATTACTGTCTTTGGATTTTCTTCCTTGAGTTGTACTCGCCTCTGAAGTGTAATATGTAGCATAGATGCCTGCCTAAAATGCGGCAAGAGGAGGCAGCAAAATGATTCCTTAATAAGGAATCATATTCACAGTGTCCGTGAATGTTTATGATGATGTAATTATTTTTTGCAGTGGAGCTTAATTCTGTGCCTAGTTTCTGATCACTCGAGGAACTCCTAGAGTTAAAACAATTCATTTTTCCTTTTAAAAAGATGTGTTTAAAGTTCCCTAGTAAGTGCCAGCTAGAATCCTGTTGCATAGCTTAGTCATTTGTAACAAGAGAAGTAGTTAAAGAAATCAACTGGTGCTTAGTTTCCAGCTGCTGCCTCAGACCTTGCTGAGCTTTTTAAAGGCTGCTGCAGAACATGTTTCTGTTTTTCTTAAATGATACAGATCTGAAGACGGAGAAGCCGTCAGAGAGCAGAATCATTTGCTTTTGTACCTTTGGCATCTCCGTGCTGTGTTTTTATTTCAAACCGAGTGAGGAGGTTTTCTAATGAGAACCGAGTCAGCGGGAGGCCAGGCTTGAGAAGGCCCGTGTTCCTTTCAGCAGCGCCAGCCCGCCCTTAACCCTGTCAATGCGTTTCTGTTTAGTTGGCAGCCCTGCTCCGTTTCACACCAAAGAGTCCACTGGCCGAAAATCCTTCACGAAAGGGCAGCCGCCAGTGGGTTGCCTTAATCCTCTGGATTCCACTGCCCCAAAAGTGAAGCGAGGGAAAGAGAGAGAGCTCTCGAAGCTGAAGCGTCCTACAGCACTTAAAAAGGTAAACAGTCCCCACCGTCATTCTTCCAGCTCACTTTCAGCGTGGCCCTTTGGACCATAGAAGCAGGTGTTAGGAGCCTGGGGGCCCCCAGAGCCTCCTGATGGGAGGCTCTTCAGTACATCAGAGTCGCCCCGTCACTTAAGAACTCCATTTTCTGCTGTGTTGTTCCAGGTGGTTGCATTGTTTCATTGGGAGTTCTTGGTATGTTCAAAAACTTAAATTTCTTGCTCTTCCTTCCGTGAACACCCTCCCCCCCCCATTTCCAGGGTGTCGCATCTTTCTGAGAAGTGGCAGTCATGTTTAAGTTTGTGTTACGGATCAAGAGGAGGAGACAGACTTTAGCTTGCATTGTTTACTAAGGGAAGGTGCCCAGGTCGTCGGTGTGGGCAGGAGAAGAACTTGGGAGTTGTACGCAATGTCACGTGGTTGCTTTTGTTTCAGATTATCCTGAAAGAGAGGGAAGAGAAGAAGGGGCGGCTGTCTGTCGATCACAACCTTCTCGGGGCTGATGAAGACCAAGAGGGGGACTTGAACTTGACTCCAAACCAGTCAGAGGAGCTGGCATCCCAGGAAGGTCAGAACGCGAAAAGGTTAAACACAAAGGTGTCTCCAGCTGCACGCGTTAAAAATCCAAGCATGGGTTGCCACATATTATTTTATGCTAATTGGGCTGAGCCAAAGGATCAGGGATTTTCCCCCTTTATTTTTTTCTCTTATTTAAAATATTTAGATGCCTGCTTTCTCCTCTTCCTTTGGAAGAGGA
Source organism: Phrynocephalus forsythii (assembly GCA_029282475.1). Taxonomy (NCBI): domain Eukaryota; kingdom Metazoa; phylum Chordata; class Lepidosauria; order Squamata; family Agamidae; genus Phrynocephalus; species Phrynocephalus forsythii. The sequence goes on along the minus strand of JAPFRF010000014.1, from coordinate 4,211,585 downwards.
AGTCATGCAGACTTCCAGAAGTCATGTTCTTATCTGTGCTGGCTCCCTAGAATTGTGGATTTAAGATTTCACCTCTCTGGATTTCCAGTGCAATTGGGGGGTGGGGGGAAGAGGGGAAGCAAACCTCCCTGTTTTAAAGGGAGCTGAAAAACAAAGGAAGCTTGGCTTTTTAAAAAATTGCTTAAAATCTAGTCATCTGGCACAGTGGCTTGTTCACTGAATGGACAGGGCACAGATCTAAACGAAAAATAAAAATACCTTACTGATGGCAAGCACTCAAGCAAGCTGACATTTTCAGACTGGAATTTAAAGCAGGATGCAATTATGGTTTCCAAAAAGAAGAATAAGCAAAGTTTCTGAAACTGGACATACTTCTGATTCAGCTCTCATTTCATTGTTTAGATTGAAAGAATGCCCACGTTTTCTGCTAAGGAAATAGTTCTGATCAAAATTCCTAACAAAAGCAAGAACAAAAATAAAAACATAACTAAATTTAAAGAGGGCTTTACAAGTGGTGTGTGTGTGCTTGTGTGGTTTTATTCTGTGGTTCTACTTGTGTTTCCAATTCTGCTTTTATTTGCAAGTTTTTAATGCCTTTTTCAGTCTACGGCACATGTTTGTATCTGTGTGTTTGTCTGTTGCAGAAGGTGGCCTGAGTGTGCCGAGTGACACCTCACTCTCTCCAGCAAGCCAAAACAGTCCCTATTGCATGACTCCTGTATCCCAAGGCTCGCCGGCCAGTTCTGGGATAGGCAGCCCCATGGCGTCGGCGACAATAACAAAAATCCACAGCAAGCGATTCCGAGAGTAAGGCCTCTTTAATGCTCCCTGCCCTCCCTCCCCACCCGCCCACCCCCAGTGTTTTTATTCATCTGTGGTTTTGTTGGGGATCAGAATTCAAACAAGGGAAGTGGGGTGCAGTTCTGGTGCGCACACAGTATATTTGGACCACCTGGCTTCTTCGGCACAAGCTTTTCTCCAACGGAGAAAAGAAGTCGCTGAGAAACTTCAGAGCGCCGAGCGAGGCATCGCAGCAGAGGATCAGCCTCCTTGATCTTCTTTCCCGCTTCCTGACTGTGCAGGTACTGCAACCAGGTTCTGAGCAAAGAGATTGACGAGTGTGTGACCCTCCTGCTGCAAGAGCTGGTCAGCTTCCAAGAGCGGATCTACCAGAAGGACCCCATGAGAGCCAAAGCCAAGCGGCGGCTGGTGATGGGCCTCCGGGAGGTCACCAAGCACATGAAGCTCAGCAAGATCAAGTGTGTCATCATTTCTCCCAACTGTGAGAAAATCCAGTCCAAAGGTAGGCATCAAGGCACCCCCCCCCAAATCAGCAACAACAACACTACCACCAGCAGCAGGGTGGCCTTGTCTCAAGTGTCTTGCTTCTTGGTTCTGCCTTCTGTGAAGTGGGCCTGAAAGAGTCCTCGTTGCCACTCCCTCCTTCTGCAGCTCCTGCTCCTCCCAGGAAGGAGATCACCCTCGGGCCTGAAGGCTCTTCCAAAGGGCACTCTGGAGGGTCCGGGGCCTCTGGATTTGTTGGGAGGGTTAGGGCAACACAAGAGCATTAGCCAGCCTAACTGTAGAGGGGGGCCAGGCGACCTGAGGTTTTTCTTGGATGCCTCCAGATGTCTATAAGAACGGAGGCTTAGTGGTAACTGCTTGGCTGTTTGAAGGAACCATAGTTCAGCTAAAACCAGAGGTTCCCAACCTGGTGATTGGGACCCCTTTGGGGGTTGGACGGCCATTTCACAGGGGTCGCCATGAGCCAGTGAAGAAAGTGGCACAAACGCCTTGCATTCGGAGGAGGAGGAAGGAGGAGGGGGAAGGGGAGTTGCAGCTTGATAGGTTGGAGGAGATGTCAGTCAATGGCACTGGAGGCTGCGATTGGCTGAGGGTGCCTGCGGAGGGAAGTCCCCTACAGCCCCTGTGGCATAGTGGCCTGCCAAAGGGGGCTTGTGGCCTCTTCCAAGCAGGGCAAGGGGGTCACCACAACATGATGAAGGTCGTGACGTTAGGAAGGTTGAGAACCATTGGCTTAAACGAAGACTTTTTCTTTCCTGTTTAAGTGGGATTTTTTTTTTTAAGATGGTGTGTTCGAAGGAGGGATCAGGTTTTTCCTCATAGGATTTGCACCTGGGTGTGAGTTTTGCAGGAGATGCAATAAATCTCAGGTTCCACACTGGCATCCCTGTTTGATATATGGATCCTGGCAACCTGCACATATTTGGCAGGTAACTACCAATCTTAGGTGTGCTTGAGAAGCCTAGGGTGCGAAGAGGTTTCTGTTTCTTTCTCTACTGCCCAGTTAAACTTGGTAGAAAATTTTATTTTCCGCTCAAACCTTCTCTTGGGAAGGGCCTGACTGAATCTGGTGGAGTTGTGCGAGTTCCTCACCCTTGGCTGTCCCGTGTCCCTTTCTCTGCATGCGCTCAGGCGGTCTCGATGAAGCTCTGTACAACGTCATAGCCATGGCGCGGGAGCAAGAAATCCCGTTTGTCTTTGCCCTTGGCCGGAAGGCGCTTGGCCGCTGCGTGAACAAGCTGGTTCCCGTGAGCGTGGTCGGGATCTTCAACTACTCGGGTGCCGAGGTGAGTTGCGCACCTTTCAGCTCTGCCAGGAAGACCCTCCCCTTTGCCTTTCAGCAAGACCCCAACAGGGAGGGCTGAATACAAATGCATTCCGCCTATTTATCGGCACTGGATTACCTGGGGCGCATCTCACACCAGTAGGATTTCTGCAGAAAGTTTTCCTTCTTGGATCCTTTTTAAGCAGACCAAAGCCTTTCAGATACCACACAGTGATATTTATCAGAGTCCAAGAACGGCGGGAGCGCTTGCCAGCTTTTATTGACTGTGAAGCACAGTGAAGCATTGATTTTTTTTTTTTTTTTTTTTTTTTGGAGGAAGGCAGGTTTAGAAATATTTTAAATAGCTACTTAAAGCACAAGTGCTGCTGGATAACCCACAAAATAACAGGAGCCGGTTTGGTTCCTTTGTCGGATGGTGCTTCCACGAAATGTGTTTCTTTAGGAGGACAGGCTGGGTAGAAGCACCAATGAGCCACTGGCTAGAATGAAAGCCCCCCAAAACATGGATCTCAGCACGTGGTCCACCTGTATGTAGGTCATGGCAGCTGTCTCTCCTTCCCTTCCCTTCTAAGGGGTGGCCTCCTCCCTTCGTTTCAAAGTCCCCAGCTGGTGGTTTCATCTTCTCATACACCCTTTCCGGGCATTTTCTGGCCAGTCTCTCTCTCTTTCTCTCTCATATGTGGCTAGATCTTGATTGGAACATAGAAGATCACCAGCTCAAGGAAACCCAGCTGCCACTACATGCCTCCAAAGAGCTTCCTGACATTAGTGTGGCCTCTTTTGTCTTCTAGAACCTCTTCAATAAGCTGGTGTCCTTGACGGAGGAGGCCAGGAAGGCCTACCGAGACATGGTGGCCGCCATGGAGCAAGAGCAGGAGGAGGCCTTGAAGAACATCAAGAAGGTCCCCCACCACATGGGACACTCCCGGAACCCTTCGGCCGCCAGCGCCATCTCCTTCTGCAGCGTCATCTCCGAGCCCATTTCGGAAGTCAACGAGAAGGAATACGGTGAGGTTGCCTTTCGAAGGAAGGTGTCTCTGCCTGCATTCCCTGGACCTGTATTTAAAAGGCGTTGGACCTCTTCTTCCATGTTCTCCCCTGAATGATTTTGATCTGGTGTCCGTATTTTTTGCGGGATTGTGAGGGAGATGACCTGTCAATCACAATGTCTTACGATTGTGAGGAATTTTGTCGCTTTCTGCAGTCCAGCCCTCAGGGGGATGAATTATCTGGTTTGTCTGGAACATGAATAGTGAAGTCCTTCCTCTTTGTAAGAAGAACGTCCTGAAGATAAAGACTGAGGGGCCTTGGTTTGGGTTCCCTCACATGAGGGGGGGGGAGCACTGAGAGAGGGTTTTTTTTTAATCTCTGTATATCAGGGAGGCTTTCGCTGTTGGTCCTTGTACTGGCAGGCGGTTAGACGAATCGTGGGTCCCTTCTGAAATCACAGTTCGGTGTTCCTGTGACTCCCCTCTGGTATAAGCTTCTTAGTATGCTTTTTTCCTCATCTTGAAGCAGGCCAGCATGAATGATGAGGTCAGTGAGTGGGAGTTGATTGTTGTGGTAAGGAAGTGAACCTGCATGCCAGACTAGCTTAGGTGCACCTGATCAAATAAATCTGTTCCCGTAAATGTAAGTCCATTAGACACTTGCTTTTCTGGATAAGAGTCTTGCATTCCAGCATACTGCAGTCTTTTAAGAAACATACATTTCCTTCTTTCTTTTATTTCTGGGTCCCTAGTGTTCCCAATAAGCAAAATAGCCAAGACAATGCAGTATAAAAATGAACATAAAATAAAATGTCAGGCTAGCTTGCGTAAAAACGAGGTGTGCTGCTTATATACTGCCCTGGTAGGGCTTAAAGCAGTCTCTAGGCAGTTCATAATTATACGTACAACACTTTGCCCCCACCTCCCAGTAATCTGGGTTCTCAATTTATTGACCTCAGATGGCTGAGTCAACCTTGAGCCCATTACCTGAGCCTGGGACCGTCCTCAGTTGATAAGCCGAGTCTTCACTGCATTGTTTCAGTTTAACTACTGGGCCACGAGTCTCCTGTAAAAGACTTCACCCCTTTATTTTGAATTGTCATTTGTTTCGGAATTACATAATTTTACGTTAATGTTGGAATTAAACCGTCAAACGTGCCTAATTTTAAATCACCTGCTCCAAAGCTTAGTTCAGTACATGCGAACTAGACTAGATTTCCTTGAGCATTTCTTTATCACAAGTGTTAAAGGAAGCAGGAATAAAATTCTTGTGTCCCAACCTTTTTCTGGACTTTCATGGGTATGTGTTTCTCCCCTCCCCTCCCCTCTCCAGAAACAAATTGGAGGAGCATGGTCGAAACCTCAGATGGGTTGGAAGCCCCTGAAAACGAACGAGGGGCCTCCTGCAAGGGAGTGGTGGCCGAGAAGACTGGCAGTCGTGCGGCTGCGGTGGAGAAGCCGGCTTCCCTAGCTACCGCCGGTGGAACCGTTGCCGCCCAAGGGAAAGCGGGCAGCGGGAAAGAGGAGGCCAAGCCCGACGACCACCTGGAATGGGCCTCCCAGGAAAGCACCGACACGGGCTCTCTGGACGGCAGCTGCCGGGACATCTTGAACTCCTCCATGACCAGCACCACCAGCACCCTGGTCCCAGGCATGCTTGAGGAAGAGGAGGATGAGGACGAGGAAGAGGAGGAGGACTACGCCCACCAGCCGATCTCAGAAGAGGTCCAGCTCAACAGCAGAATTGAGTCTTGGGTTTCGGAGACTCAGCGGACAATGGAGACGCTCCAGCTGGGGAAGAGCCCGGGCGGCGGTGCTGAGGAGGATCCGGCCGGGCCGAGTGAGGAGGAAGAGCCAGGGACGCCCGAGCAGGTGGATTCATCGCTCATCGATGCCGAGGAGTGGACGTTGGAGAAGCACGCAAGCAAGGTCCAGCAGAAGCTGAGCGCCTGCGGTGCCCTGGACTCGAAGCATACGGACTCAAATTACATACCCTAGACTTAAGGGGGCAAACTCAGGAATCTTTAGTATTTTAAAACTAACGGTCATAAGGATTGCAGCCATTGCTTTGTGTGCTTCATCTCAGCATTTTGCACTGTGTAATTGTGTAGTAGGCTTATTTAATTCACGACATATATTGTGTGTGTGAGAGTGTGTGTATGTAGCCAGTCTCTGTTGCTTTTTCCACTGAGAACAAGCGCCTGCATGTGTGTGTGTAATGAATATTTATATCTTTCCTAGAACTCATGATCTGTGTTGAAAGGATCGCCAGGCGTCTTTTTGTACAAGGAAACTTATTTCCAGATGATCATTTTTATTGAAAACAGTTCTCGACTGACACTTTGGAAATTCCTACATTTTTTTGTTTTGTTTTGTTTTGTTTTGGTGTTGAGATTGGCAGAAGAAGGTGGCCGAGAGATGCTTTGCTGGTGATTCTTGCAGATGTTGGCCGCAGGGTGCTGGACATTAAGCTAGAAGGGCTGTTTGTGAGGCATTGCAGGTGCCTGCAGCCAGACCTGAGGAAAGGAGCAGAGTCGTCGTGCTCCAGTCATGTCTTCTGACTTAGGATACGTGCTTCAGAAAGGCTCTCTTGTGATCTGGAGGCTCTAAGCAGCTGAAGAGTTTTGGGGAAGCACTGTTGGGGGGAAAAAGGAGAAACCTATCTCCTTTCCAAGGGAGGACTTAAAATGTTGTCACGGTGCCTGCTGGACTGCAGCAAGGGACCCTTTAGCCACAGTGAATTTCATTGCTTGTTCCCCCCCTCCCCCCATTAACATCATGTGGCTGTTCTTTGGCTCTTTCTTAGTTCTTTCACTTATCTCAGGAACGCTAATATGTATTCATAAAGGCTATGTAAATATACCAAAACTCATATTTTTTTCTATTTTTAATTGGATATTGATCATTCAGTGTCAGAGATGATGCAAGGGCTGAGTTTATGTGGGAAATCCGGAGGGTTTGTGGCTCAGGATGTCGCAAACCCCCCTCACTTGCTTTTTTGGGGGGTTAATCATAAAACCGGGTTCTTGGTAGGAAGTGGAACTCGTACTGTTTGGTAGCAGCTTGCCTCATGGGGAGCTTTTTGGTAGCAGCAAAAAGTGGTAGCCCCTCAGCCACCTGGGCCGGGAGACCCACTGATGTAGGGAGAAAGTTTGGACCGATTGACTCATATGATCCATCGCTGCATGCTCTCGGAGTCCCTGTTTCCCGCATGGAAAATGCTTGAATGGTCAGTGTAGAAGAGCTGAATTGATTGTGCAGAACAATAAGCTTTATGAAAATGGACTTCCTTGGGTATCACAGTTAGGCTGTTCACTTAATAGTTAGGGACCAATAGTTTTCACACCTTCAAAACTCGTCTTCTATATATTGTACAGAAAAATAATCGGGTTTGGCATCTTAAGAACCTATGTTGCCATCCAGTGGTAAGAAATGTAGCAGAACAACCCAGTTTTGAGTCTTGATGCAAGTAGCCTTTTTGATGTATGTGACACTGTATTTGTTAAGGAGAAAAATGTGTCCTGAGTTCTGATAGGGCAGCTTTTCCTGTTGTTATTTCAGATGTCCAGAAATTGGCATTCCACCCCCATCTCCTCCCATTTTTGGCAGTGCTAGTTAAGTCATGACGCCTCCCCTTTTTGGGTGGATCTGGCTTGTCCTTGACCAATTTACTTTAAAGAAAGTGTGCCAGTTGACCCAATTTTCCACAGCTGATAAGTCCCAATTTGCGATCCCACGGGAAATGTCCCATTTAAAAATTGCATGAGATCTCCTCGGGGCAAACAGGTTCATCAGCGAAGGATACTGTGCGTTAGAGAACGGTAATAATGGCATGTGGTAGCAGAGCACCATTTTGGAGAGGGGTCTTTCTGCCAGGATGGCTTTGATTCTGCCTGCTTTCCTGTGTTCCATATTAAGGAAGGTTTTTCTGGTGCAGTGCAAAGGCGTGTTTGCAGTTCTGTTATTTTCTCTAATAAGCATCTGTCTTCTTTTGAAACGTTGTCTTGCAGTAAACATGAAGTTTCTTGGGTGTTTGAAAAAGTAATGCAGTTTCTATACCAGTTTAAAGCTGTGGCTCCTTGCATACACAGCAATGGCTGTTTCTGCTCTCTTATATAGGTGCCAATGTAAGACATGTTTCATCAATACGTGTCCCTCTGTAAAGGCCGTTTTGTGATTTTTACTAGTTAATGGCAGATGTAGGTTGCAGGGTAAGAGCTGTGTATAGTAGGTTTGAACTTATTTCAAAACGGTTTGAGATGACTGGGCCAGCGATGTATTTATTTATAAGAATCTCCATTATTCTGCATAACAGTAACCTTGGAAAATTAATGAAAAGGCTGATGATGCACCTTGGGTAGGCCAATCAGCGGGGCTGGGCGGGTGGGGTAGGGTCATCGGTTGCTAATCCGCTTCTTACTCTTCCAAGTATATGTTTGCTGTAATCAAGCCAACTCATCTCAATCCAAATCATGCCTCCTGTGGTTGAAATTTTAAATGGCATTTGATCACCAGCTTAAAGCTTGGTCAGTGTCTGGAGTCGTGTGGAACCTGCTGTGTGTGTGTGTGGTGGTGGTGTTACTGCTGCTGCTGTTTTAATGGAAGCAGAGATCCTTTTCATGAATGCACTTGTATGAATTGTGGACATGAACACTGAGGAGGAAGACTGTGGAACATTTTGGTGGGGGGGTCAACACTGTGTGTCATGGAGTCCATCAGCTCCTCGGCTGGATATTCTTACATTTTAATAGCACGGAGGCTAAACGAAGGCGTTTCTAAAGCTGTTGTTTCCAAAAATAGTCATAGCACTTGTGTGTGTGTGTGTGTGTGTGTGTGTGTGTGTGTGTGTGTGTGTGTGTGTGTGTGTGTGTGTGTGTGTGTGTGTGTGTGTGTGTGTGTGTGTGTGTGTGTGTGCAGTGTGTGTGAGAGAGTGTGAGTGCATGTGCCAAGTTGTGCCAAGTAATCAAGATAGTTCATGAATTCTCCTTTTTTAAGCTCTTAATTCAGTATGAAGCCTTTAAAAAGTAACCAAGCCATACATGGAAATAGTACAATTCAAGGCTCAGTCCTGCCCTGCAGAAACAGTAAGAGAGACTACTAAGACCTTAAAACAAGTGTTAAAATAAAGATTGGAATAACCAACACAGCCCAGTTACATGTTCCTATGTGGTTAATGTATTTTTTAAAGATTGTAATAAAGTAACGTCTGTTAACCTTTGATACCTGTACACTTGTAGTATCAGAATGTAGGTTTAAAATAGAAAAGCATTATGAGATTACTTCATGAGCAGGTTCTGTCTGTATTCTCCTTTTCTGAAGGATAATTCTGTCTACCGTACTTTTTTGAAGTAATAACTGCTTTTTGCACTATGTAAATACTACTGGGGGTTCTTCCATAATGAATAAAAATGATTATTAAAAAGTGGTGTGATAATTACATACCAAACTGTTTGTGTGTTCATGCCTCATAGTGTGAGAGTGCTACTTTTGAAGGAGAATTATATTATACATCTTGGTTGTATTCAGTGTAATGACTAGGATAAGTCACAGGCACCTGACCTTTATGCAGTCATGTGACTAATTCAAAATATATAATGCATTCTAATTCATTCTTTGGAACACTTGGTTTCTATCTCACCTCTTCATTCTTCTACCAATCTGGGGAACAAATCGCATACACAAAGGGGAGGAACAACAGACGCAAGTAGTTTGGTTTAATGTCGTAGGCAGTGGGATCATTCCCCATTTAAAAAAATTGAGGCACCTGTACCTTGGGTTGGTCAGTTGCAACTTCCAGAGATCATCTCTTGTTAGCTACTGGTTTGTTTGTTTTTCTTTCTCATCTTCTAGCTATAAATGATTTTGGCCTTGTTAGACTCTATCGTTCTATACTGCAGGGGTGTTAGCAAAGCCAGGAGCATTGCAGGCTGTCTAATTTTACCTCGCCTTTCTTCTTAAAAAGGACCCAGGGCAGCTTGCATCATTAAAAGACAGTATCAAAGCTAAAAACAATATGCAAATACCAAAAAGGAACCAAGAAACAGTTTCAGATGCTTAACACAAGTAGTTCTAAAAACCCAGTCAAAGCAGTAATGCATAACAGGTAGTTTGTCACTGAGAGAAAGCTTGCCTGAAGAGAAAAGATTTTTTGCTTGTGGACGGAAAGCAAAGATGGGGCCAGCCAGGCCTCCTGTGGGAGGGAGATCCAGAGGCTGGAAGCAGCCACCGAGAAGGCCCTCTCCTTTTAAAGGTGGATTGAGGGTTTTGTAAAGGGAAGGGTTTGACTGCTGTGAAGGCAGCCAAAGGCCCACCGCAGAGTTCTCATGGCCCATTCTGTCAAGTAGCTCACAGTCCACTTTTTCATAAGTCAGGAATTAACCCTAAACCCATGGGGACATAGATTGCTTCTAACCCTGTAGGTAAGACCTCTGCAGGGGGGCTCCCTTGTCCCACCTCCCCCTGGGAATCGCACCTGAAAAGGGGATAGAAAGGGAATCGGAGATTTGTCTTTTGATCATGGGGAGCAGTCCGGTCCTCCAAAGTGGCTGGGTTGCTGCTGAGAGTTCAGGATTAGTGAGGGCATTTGGGGTGTGTTGGGTTTTTTTTGCCACTTTTGTGCTGTAAAAGAAATATCAAGTCGAAATTTATTGCAGACACCTAATCCTTTGGAGATGAACAGTATGGTCTGTTGTGCTGTGAAACGATTCAGGGGTGTGTGTGTGTGTGTGTGTGTGTGTGTGTGTGTGTGTGTGTGTGTGTGTGTGTGTGTGTGTTCCAAACGGGTTCAGGGACTTGTGTCCTTGTCTCCTTCCTGTAGTTGCTATGGCCACTGACTTTTTCCCACCAGTTTCTTTAAAAAATGGAATTAGAAGTGCATGGGCTGCATCTTTAGAGAAAGACAGTCTGGGAAGTGAAGAATTCTCTTGGAGAGAGAGAGAGAGAGAATAAATCCCTCTTTTCCAAATGGGCCCTTCAGGAGAGCAGGGGAAAGACCAGCCACATAGAAAGAAGCCCACTCACCCAGCCAGCCAGCCCGCCTGCCATCCATCCACCCACCCACCCACCCAACAGCATCCTAGCAAATCAGCTGTATAAGCCTTGTCCTTTGCCGCTCTCTCGGCGGCCGCCGCCGCTGCTGCTGCTGCTGAGCCGGTGCCTCTTCTCACGTGCGCTCCCTCATGCTCAGCCTCCTCCGTGGGTGGGTGAGGCGGCGCTGCAGTCACACTCCCTGCCTTGTGAGTGAGGGGTGTGGGAAGGGAACCGGTGGGCATGTGCCGGAGCCACCGTGCTCCCTGCCTGCCTGCCTGCCCCCCCCCCGCCTTCCCTCTGCGCGCGCCAAGTTTTGCCCTCCATGCCTGCGCCTCTCTACGAGGCATCACTTGAGAAAGATAGTATGTTTTAAAAAACTATTTTACTTCTAAAAAAAAAAGCCAAAGCAGCCCCCCCCCATCCCTTCCCTCCCTCCTTGCAAAGGGAAGCGATCGTGTTTAGGGTGGCACGTGCGGTGCCCTTCTTGCCATGCAGGGGGAGCCCCCTTCCCCCAAAAAAATCTATTATGTGTGGGCCAATCAGCTGTTGCTTTTCAGACACACCAGTCTTCCTCTTCTACCACCACCCCTTGGTAAACCAAACACACAGCAATATTCTAAGCAGAGACCTGCTGCTGCCCACTGTTCAGCTGCTTTCTATTTTGACTCAGTCCTCCCTCACTGCCATGTGCCACTGGTGCCTCCTGGCCTCCCATCCTTCAAAGCTATTCCCCCCCCCCGCCGCCAAATGCCTCAACACCTTCTTTTCCCACCTGTTTCTGATCCCTTTTCTCCATTTGCATTTCCTACACCCCCTCCCTTCCTGCACGGTCTCATTCTTCCCTGCCTTAGCTCTTCACCCATACAGGCAATGGAGCCCCCCCCGTTGGGTACCAGCGCTGGTGATTGGGCCACCATTTTTGTGGCAGTGGCTGCTGTGGCCCAGAGGTTCCCATTACCTTGGGTCCCCAGTTGTACATGGACTACAACACCCAGAAATCCAGGCCAGCACCGCCGAGGGTGGAGGCTTCTGGGAGTTGCAGTCCAGGAACATTTGGGGGCCCAGGGTTGGGCACCACCATGCGATATGGTACCAGGATGAAGGCCGGGGGGTTGGAGAAGAAGGTGGTGAGGTCTCTGGGCGTAGGCTGGATTCTCAGCGAATTTGTCCAGGATGAGGAGGATAGGTTTTGTTGCTTGTGTTAGTTTTAATGCCCGAGGAACCTGCCTCCTCAGCACTCCTAGGTGGGCTCCAAGGCGTAGTGCGAAGGACTGTATATGTGGGTGTGCTTTAAGGTATATGTGTTGCACACAGAACCTTTGTTCAGGAGACAGCATGGGGAACATGTGTTGTGTGCCTCACTCACTCCTGTGCCCCTGCACATACTGGCTGAAACCTAGTAGCAAGCCACAACCAGAGTAGACCTATTGGACTCATGGAGCAATTGGCCAAATCCCCACTAATTCAGTGGGCCCGCCCTAGTTGGAACTTACCACTGGGTTTCCACCATGGTTGAGCCGCCACCATTTTGCAACAGTTAACATGGGTGTGGGTCTGTTTTTCATCTCCTGTCTCCTGTCCGTTAATTGAAGTTCTGCTCATGGAACTGTTCCTGAAATTCACACTCAAATCTTGGAGTGGGATTCATCACCCCCGTGGAACTGGAGTTGCCTGCCTCCTCTGCTGTCTCATTGTCTCTCTCTCTCTCTGGCCATTACAGCCACAGTAAGTCCATTATATGGCAGAAACAGAAGGGCCAGCATGCTGTGCGTGGAGACAAGGAATCGCTCTGTTGAAAATGCTGATTAAAGATCCCATTTTATTATTTATTTTTAATTAAAATATTTTAAATCTTCCTTTCTCCTTTAAAATGACCCACACAGTTATGCATGTACACACTAAGTGTATGAATTTGCTCAAAGTTTATGATCTCCAGAGCCCTTTTTAACTATTTCATTTGATTTATTTCTTCTTCTTCGGAAAATGAGACAGGGGAGGTGGAGAGTTGAAAATTCCCACAGTGGGTTCAGGGAATTTCAGATTACCATATATACTCGAGTATAAATCGACCCGAGTATAAGTTGGGGCCCCTAATTTAAACCCAAAACCTGGGAAAATTTATTGACTCAAGTATAAGCCTAGGGTGGGAAATGCAGAGGGCCTGGCAACTCCTTTGTGAGCTGGGTGCTTGAGTTGGTGGCTAAAAGTCATTTTAAACATGGGGGGTCAGGAGAAGTGGCTCACAATGTTTAAAATGACTTTTAGCCACCGACCCAAACTTGCATCACGTGGCTAAAAGTATTGACCCGAATATAAACCGAAGACCCCTTTTTTCAGCCCAAAATTAGGGCTGAAAAACTAGGCTTATATTTGAGTATATACAGTATATGGAATCAATCGTGCTTGACCGTCCTGAAATGCAAGTGATGCATGCTATCAGGCATTTCCTACATCCACCATGATGATTTTAAATTTAAACTGGAAGGGGAAACACTCTACATTCAACTTGGAATTGTCTTATGAGGAGCCCGCAAAGTTTTCTGGATGTGCAGAAAAGCAGTGGGTGATGAAGAGCAAAAATGACTGGTATTATATTTAATTTTAATTTAGTTTATTGATACAGTATGTTGTTAGTTGACCAGAGTAGTCTTGTGGCCATTGGGGTGGGGCAAAAATTGGATGGATGGATGGATGGATGGATGATTGAATGAACAAACAAACAAACAAACAAGCAAACGAATGAATATCCAGGGCCCATGATTAGATCTGCAAGCTGGTAGACTGACAGCAAAACTCATTCCCTCCAAAGGCTCCTGAAACAATTGGGATAAAATATATCCAATGTCCTTTGCTCCTTGAGAAGCAAAGCCTATACACATGTGCACACAGCCAGCCCGGAAGACAGAGGCAAGAAACCCATTCAGTGTTTCAGATTCCTAAAAGCAGCCTGTGGTCAATCCCACTTTTGTGCAATTCGCAAAGTTGTGCGATTCCTAAACTTTTGTGCCAAACATTGTTATTTCCCCCCCCCCCCAAGCTGGCATCTCTGTTGTTAAGGATGCTGATATGTTCGTTGTCACGTAGGGTTGATAAGACAAAGCAAAGTGTTCTGCTTATATGCCACCCCATAGTGCTTCAAGCACTGTGCTTGAAAAAGTCAGCCGAAACAGCTCTAAAATGACAAATTCGTCTTGTTCTCGCTGTCTTTTTGAAGTGCACTTGAACCATTCCTTTTAAGCACAACATAACTAGTTACTGTACCTGCATTACCCAAAAGTTAACTAGCTGCAGTTAGTGGAACATTCCATGGAACTTGCTGCTTCCATCTGCTGTGAGCAAACAAGTGAAGTTAAGAGGCGTGTGGCTTCAGAACTGTGGCCATCTGAGTGTTTGCTTGGTTTTTTTTAAAGCTTACAATGTGCCTTAGTCCCTAGCCAGCATGCCCAAAGGTGAGGGGTGGTGATGACCACTTTCTGGCCCTCTCTACAGTCCCAGAACATCTGGCGGGAGTGGTGGTATTTGCCTTAGGTCACAGGCATGGCCAAACTTCGGCCCTCCATATGTTTTGGACCGCAACTTCCACAGTCTTTTGCCATTGGCAATCTGAGCTTAGAATTCTGGGAGTTGTGGTCCAAAACATCCGGAGGGCCGAAGTTTGGACATGCCTGCTAGGACCAGAGTCTTCATTCTTCTTTCCTCTCTTAAGATCTGTATGTGTGGTTTCCCTCCCACCTGCTTTTCTTCCTGCCCTGTTTTGATTCAGAGCCTTTCTATTTCTGATTATTTATTTTTTAAAAAGAAAGAGCTTTTTCTCTCTTTTTTAAAAAAGAGAGAAAACCTCACTTCACGTGCGCTTCCCCCTGTGACTTACTAAAACAGTGTGCTCCGTGATTACTCGTCTACTCCTCCTACACCCCAAGCTCACACGCTGGCACCGCTTGCTTTTCCTTTTTCACGGAGAAAAGGCAATGACCGGGTGGGTGGGTGGGTGGGGGTGGAACTCCACCATAACAAGCCGCCTGTAGTGAAGTTTCTGTATAGGGGACTCATGCATTCAAGGCAAACCCAGGCTGTCAGGTTTTCCTTGTAGGTTTAGAGCCGTGGTTCTCAACCGGTGTGGCCCCAGATGTTCCTGAACTGCAACTCCCAGAAGCCTCCACCACTCGCTGTTATGGAAGTGGTTTCTGGGGGTTGTAGTCCAGGAACACCTGGGGATGCACCGGTTGAGATCCACTGGTTTAGAGCCTTATTATGGGGTACCCCAGAGCGCAGGACTGGATGGAAAGTTGGCATGAAAAGGTCAACGGAGACATGGTAGAATCGGGGAGGGGGAGGTCTGATTAAATCTGTCAGTAACATGGATCCCATCAGAGAGTCCCTTACAAATTTGTGCTAAATCTTTTATTTCTTCATGGTTCTGTGCCCAAGTTTCTACTCAGCCCAGGAAGGATGTCAGTCTCTTACATGCTGTAGGTGGAAAGGTTGCCAGACTGTGTTCCAGACCAAATCCAGAAGCCTCTTAGGGGACACTGAGGGTGAAGCAAGGTTTCTAGTGGTAAAGATATGGGGATTTCGCTCCCCACTTTGACCCTTGCTCCCTCTTGGAGAGAGAAAATATGTACCCTGGGAACAAATGGCTATGTCCCACCCCTGGCAATCTCTCTTCGTACTAGCGAGGGCTGCAGCCTTCTGGATGGACCCTTGAAGGCACCTCCTCCTGCTCATTCTTCTTTTCCCACCTCGTGGCCTCTAGGTGGGATGCACTATAACTCCCATCCTCCCCATTGGCAGCTACACACAGCTGGATGGGGACGGCCGTGATCCAAGCAACACCTGGAAACTGCCAGGTTGGGGGAAGAATGTAACCGACCCTTACAGGCCAAATATTCTGATTGCTTCTGTGCTCCCCCCGCCCCCCGAGGAAAATCCGATGGTGCGTCCCTGCATGTTTGTGTGGCTCTCTTTGCACACGTGCAATTTCCATCATTCAGGAAGGCTGCTCCTTCAGTTTTCTGTTTGCAGTCCGGTGCTTGTAAGTAAGAACTGTGGAAGCATCAGATCAACCCCTCAGCTTGAAGCTGACCCCTCCATTTCCTCCCTAAGGCTTTCAGTGACTACAGGATGCCATGTACTCCACTGTATTGCTCATTCTTCTGCAATTTATGTGGTGCCTTCTGAGTCAATCGGATATGCACAGAACGTGCCGTGAGTTATTGAACCAAGAGTCAACAGCGAGGGACTCCTGTCTCAAAAAGCAGAGAGTCATTCCAAGGCTCCCTTCCTCTTTTCTTTGCCATAATATTATTCCATATGAACTCGTGTCAGCTGCAAAGCTTTTCCACGTGTCAAGCTGCACTGCAGAAATAACTGCACATTCTGACAAACCCACACACGTTTCTTGTCTCCACCGAGGAGGGGTTAAAATGATAGCAGTTTAAAAAACATGAGATGCATTGGCCCTGCAGTGATGGATGTCTCCATTCATTCACGGCCTCCGAACACATTAAGAGCTGCCCCCTCCACAAAAGTCACATTTTGCTTGGCTACTAGTTTAGCGTATTTATGGTGAATGAGTCATCAGGCTTCCTCAGGATTGGCTGAGGACTGAACACCCCTGGGACTGCCAGTCAGTTCCAGCCATTCTCCGCTTCATTCACAGATTTATTTAGCTTGCACACAGTGAAATTCATTCAGAAAACTTCATTCATAAAAACCTGCAGCCTCGCTCTCTCTTTCCCCCTTCTCTCACAGAAATAAGCTGTGGTGACCTGGCGATTGAGAAAAAGCTACAGATGACTCACTAGGCAGCCCGAGATGTTCTGCTAGAATCTTTCCATTGATAAATGATGGTGCTGGAGGTTAGAGGTCCAGTTGAGGATCATAAAGCCGCGAGGACTCTTTGGAGGGACATTTCTGTGGCAAGCGGTCTTTCCAGAACTGAGAAGGTGATGTTGTCTGTCTGTCTCTCTTTCTGTATGTGTCTTTTTCATTTTCTTTAACCGATGAAAACTGAGCTTCACGGACAGAATGATTTAACGGGGCATACATCCCACCCTGTCATTTGTATGAATGAATCTTAAAAATTTTGCAGATCAGTGCTTCCACCACCACCACCACCACCCCAGCAGAAGTAGTTAACATTTGTATGCTTTGGTTTTGTTTGTGTGCTTTTTTGGCATCTAGGTGGTTGCCGAGTAAGGGACGGTAGGCATCTGAGCCTTCGCGGTTGGTTTGGAGTGACACAATGTTCTTTCTTCCTCTGTTTTAATTTTATTTTTAACTGCAGCGAGGGCTCTGCATTTGTGATCCAGAGAGAGAGACCTGGCTTGCCTGCTTGCAAAGGTTGTGGCGAAGGAGCTTTCTTCGGAGGAAGCAGCAGCAGCAGCAGCTTGAACCGAATCTCACCTGCGGGTACGCTTGCTCCATTGGACTTTAGATTCCCCACATCGCCAGATGTCAGGACAGAATGATGCCGGGCTTACTAAGAAGAGGAAGCCACATGGAAACCAGCCAAGAACCTCAGCCACTGCCGGATCTGTCCTTGGCTTCTTTCTTTTCAAAATGGTCCTGGCTTGCTTAATTCCATCTTACTTTCTCTGGCTCCTAAGAAGGCACCTGGCTTAGAGGAAGCGAGGGGGAAGCAAGGAGCTGTCTCTGTGGGCTGAACCTCGAAGGCTATGAGAGAACGGGTTCCACTCAGCCTCGGTGGACACATCCTGTGTGTAGGACTGTCGTCGACGGGCCCAGGGATGCTCCACCGGACCAAATACAGCCGCTTCCGAAATGAGTCCCTCACGCCGTCGGAGGAAGACGGGATGGGCGACGTTCTCCCTCTCAAAAGTGCCCCATCTTCTCATCCCCCGGCATCCCCCGGCCCCTTGGAAGAGGTGGCGGGAGAGACCCCAGACAGCTCCCTGCCATTGGGGCCCTTGGCGACCATGAAGTTGGCCAACCTCTCGGCCCTGCCCAGCTTGAAGAACCTCTGCCTACGGACGAAAGAAGCACCGAGGATTAAACTCATGGGATCCATGGGCGTCTCCAGAAGCCCCTCTCTGCCCGAAATCACCTTCGCCCCTTGTCCCGCCCCCTTGTCTTGCCCCCGAGGCGATACGGACAAGGCCCACAAGGCCAAGGCCAAGGCCAACCAGATTGACGAGGCCAGATTGCTCTTGGCTGCCGACGACGCTGCCTTCTGCTCTAAACTGGACCAGGATCTCGGGCAGAGGGGAGGGCCGGCTGGCTTGGAGGCCGGAATATCATATGCCATCCGCGTAAGTAGCGGTCTTTTTATTTGTCAAAAGGATGATCTGCTTGGAACCTTATGGGTTAAATGGGCTTAAAATGTGCATCACTCGGAATGTTAATCAGCATGTTAGAATTTGGTCCCAAGCACCCTAACTTGGTTGGAACTGGAACCTGCCTTAGAGAGTGGGGTTTTGGTTTTTTTGACACTGAAATACCATCAGGATATTATATATTATTATATATTTTGTACATTGCTACCTCAATTTACGAATTTAATCCATTCCGAATGCATGCTCTTAAGTCAAACTACTCTTAAGTCGGGGTACCTATCTAAAAAATTGAAAAAATAAATTTAAAAAATGAAAACAAAAAGTAAGATGAGCAGACCATATCTAAAATTTGTAAGGCGGCAGTTAAAATGCCAACAGTTTTCTGCTCTTAAGTTGAGCTGCTTTTAAGTCGGGGTACCACTGTATATTATTATTATATTATTGTATTAATTAATATTAATTATATTAATTATATATTAATATTATATTGTATTATATACAATCATGCAGGACTAGTGAATTAAAAGATGGCAGGGCAGCCCTTCCCCTCCTTGACATGGAAAAGGACCATTGATTCTGTCTCTCACGGTACAGCCGTTCAGCTGCTGTACTGTAGCCAAGACTGTGCTCACAACCTGGGCTTCAGTCCCAGGTAGCCAGCTCAAGGTTCATTCAGCCTTCCATCCATCTGAGGCTGGTCAAATGAGTACCTGGCTTGTGGAGGGGATGGGCAATGTGTAGCCTGAGCAATCACTTGCAAACCACCCAGAGAGGGCTTGAAGTGCTATTTATGTATTTATAAGCAGCACGCTTTACTTTTTTTGCTTTGCTCTCCGGCTGTCAAGCGTAGCAACATCATACCAAACCCTGATTCTTCAAGCTTTCAGCTGTCCATCTCGGACCGCTCATGATCTGCTGTGCAGCTTCCATGTTGAGCTAGACTTATTTGGGGCTCCTTCCTGTCCAAACGCCGCAGCGGTGAGCCTGCCGAAAGGTCCTGCATGACTCACGCGAGCTTGCCTGTTCTCCCCAGCAGCCACCCTTTTGGCCAGCGCCCATGGAGCACATGGCTGTGTTTCTTCTTGGTCTGCCAGGGAGTTCAAAGTGCTTCAGCTCCCATTCTCTCGGGCCGTGCAATGGCCTGGCAAAAACTGGGCATCCCCTCTTGTGGGTGTTTGCTTTGCTTTGCAGTGACCTTCGGGGTTATTGTGGATCGAAACAGGGACGCTGCAGATTTCTACCTCCGTGGCTGGGCTTGTGCTGTGTGAGTCCCTCATGGGTCCTTCTGGTGTTCGGCACCAGTGGGATGATGACACCATCAAAGAGAGAGGCAGGGGAGCCCTCAAGACCTTCAGGGCATTGTTCTCTGCACGTGAGCAGAGGCGAGGCGATGTGGGCCCACGTGAGAACCTTCTGCATGCAGGGAAAAGGTGGGGTGTTGTAGTTATTTTAAAATCAGATCCAAATCAGATTTAAGACTGGGTTGGCATGCTATTTTTGGGAAAGGTGGCCGCGTGGAAGGCGAGCAGCTTGATCTCGGGATGAGTTTTCGTGGGTTTTTATTCACTTTCTCAGAAAGGAGGCGTCTGAGGAAGTGGGTAGTAATCGATGAAGACTTGCCATGAAATAACATCTCTCAAGCTGAAACACTTGTGTTTTCATTCAGTTTTTGCTAGGCAGGCAAGGACTATGGCCATCTCTTCGTGCTTGTCCGTGAGGGTGGGGGACACCGAGGCAAATAAAGTGCCATATGAGGTTCCAATTTGAATAAAACTGGGCTGGTTTTTTGTTTTTGTTTTGCAGAGAGGTAGCTGTTTTGTAAGTATAAAACATCCCTCATTCTCTCTCTCTCTCTTATGCACTCTCTCTCTCTCTCTCTCTCTCTCTCTCTCACACACACACACACACACAATCAAAAACACAATACTTAGAAATGCAGAAGCAAGGGACCGATGGATATACACCATATCTCGGTACACACTTATATTTCAGGATGCTAGTGTGAATAATGCATGCTCTGTCAATGGATTGACCCTGTGCCTGCCCTGCATCTGATCAATTCCCTCTCGGAGCCTGTGAAGCTCCTGTTCAGGCCAGCCATGCCATTGCGGAAAGAGAGGCTGCTCCTTCCTGCAGCACACCTGAAGCATCGCAAAAAGGCAGCCCATGAACATTGACTTGGGTATTTCCACTTCCAGGAACAGGTTAGGGGCATCTTGTGTGGCTGTTTGTTGTTGTTGTTGTTGTTGTTGTTTGCCTCATAAGAATGGAAGGCCGAGTCAACCTTGAGCTTGCTACCAGGAACTGAACCCAGCTTGTGAGCAGAGATATGGCTGCAGTACTCCAGTTTAATCATGGCGCTGTGAGGCTACAATGCAATAGAGTACAATAAGGTACATCTTTAGCACAGGCAAGGCTCAGCCTCCCCTATTCAAAATGAGCCGGGGGGATTGGTATGCTGGCCAGCCCCCCAATTGAGACTCCATCACCTGCCGTAAATGACAGCAAGCGATCCCGGGCTGGTCCTCCAGTATGTTGCAGAGTGGACCAAATTGCCTCAGGTGGCAGATGTTGGTAAGTCAGCATTGGAGCCTCTCATTCTTGAGCCCCCCCCCTCCAGTGCCTCCTGCGTTTTTTGGCTTTTCTCCTCAGGCAGTAACATGACACGGGGCGGCTGTGTTTGTGGGAGAAGGCCTCGGGTGCTGTGCGGAAGCTCCCAAGGACTCAACTGAGGATGCACAGTTACTTTGAGAGAGCCTTGCAGCCATGCTGGTTGGGGGAACCTGGGCAGTGTAGTCCATTCAAAAGCCTTCAACCCCCCCCCCCGATTTCAACAGAGGTTGGCCACCGGGCTGCACGGACCTTATTCTGCAAAAATGTCGCACATCCTTGGTGTGCAAAGCTCGATGTTTAAAATAGATATCAATCATGGGTGGAATTCCCCATCGAACCCTAGCACACCTGCCACTCGGGTGAGTTTTATTTATACGCACCGCTTCTTCTCCACTTCCTGCCCCGGTGGCTTGTTCTGCGCCACACTTTCCACTCTGCTCCACTCCCTGGCTCATTGCCACCTTCCTGTGTTGTCTTTTGGTCTCCCCCCACCCCTGGTGCAGTTTCCGGCAGCAAATGGGTGCTGCTTTTTGCACATCTCAAGCTGCTGCTCCTTGCAATATTAAATCACAAGCGTTCTCATGTCAAGTGGATCGAGAAAGATTTGTTGGCTGTGTTGAACTCTTTTTAATGTATTTATAAAGAACCCAAGGCAAATGGAATAGGTAGTTACTCAGAAATGATCCCCATGATTGGGGGCACTATGTATTTAGATACTTATTTATTAGTTAGACCAATGAAGCTGTTTGGATGAACAGCGAAACGTTTCTATCTCTCAAAAAAGAAGTCCAGTAGCCATGACTCAACTCCCAGTTAAACGAACCTGGATGACTGAGAATCTTCACAGACATTCTTTATTAGTTATTTAGATATTTAACAGATATTTTATTTTCTCTGCTTTTATCTTTTGCAAATTGTATATCCATATAAAACTGAAGTGGATCCTATAGGGGTAACAGCTCTCCTAGATGCTGGCTCTGTACTGCCTCTCTGGGGTGGCGTGGGGGTGGGAGGAGGGGGATACATCTGCTCTGTTTTTTAATTTGAACTTTACAGGAGCTGTCCAAGTGCTGAACGGATGTTGCACAGAGGTCTAAAGCTTTGCAACCAAGTGTAAAAAGCGGGGGATTTGCAGCAGATGACCCTTCAAAAAAAGGGGGGGGGGAATTGTGATGATGATTTATGATGCCACAATTTTTTTTTGTTGGAATGAGGCTACTGGCTACTTCATGTGGTGCTCTGGGGCCAGAGGCAGGGGATGCAGGATAGATGGAGGCATTGCATCCATTTTTTAAAAAAACTTAGTTTTAAAAAGTAATCAGGGAAGAAAAACTGGTGTCCAGAAGCTGCAGTGAACATGAATTATTCTGGAAAGCAGAGAGGGGGCAACCCCTTTGTGTCCCAAACCCTGGTATGATCTTACCTGTTTAGCAAGAAAGCCATTTTTAGCTGCTCACCTCTGCTCTGAGGCCAGGAATGTTTCTGAGATGCTCGTGCACACATGGATCTGTCTGTGTACCAAATGAGGCATTTTCTATAATTAGAAGAAGGAGGCTCATCCTCCAGATATTTCAGTCTATGAGATGCAAATAGGGAAAGCGGAGGGGGTGGGGGTAGGGTGGGGAGAACAAGAACAGACAGCATGTGAGGGAATCACAGCTTGGCAGCTGTTCCTGCTTAATCTTACCGCATGGGGTGGTGTGTGTGTGTGTGTGTGTGTGTGTGTGTGTGTGTGTGTGTGTGTGTGTGTGTGTGTGTGTGTGTGTGTGTGTGTGTGTGTGTGTGTGTGTGTGTGTGTGTGTGTGTGTTTCATTCAGCTCAGCCAGTTTCACTGGAAACAGAGCTGTAGTGTGATTGGACAGAGCGACTGAGGATCGCATCTGATCACGCCAGAAAGGATGCATGTGATGGAGACAGCCCCCCACCCCATAAGGCACCCTTTCGGAGGGGCGAGCACTGCCCCTGCTCAGTCCCCCAACCCCTTAAACAGACAGTCACTCCACCACTGGACCAAACAGGTCCAACTGGGGGAATGGGTCAGGGTCGGGCTGGATCACTATTGCCTCTCTGTTGTGTGATCACTGGGGAATAGCTCCTGTCAGGCTGTGTTACAAGCAGTGCAAAATGCCAGCTATTTCCTTCCTTCCTTCCTCCCTTTGTTGGTTGACTTGCTTCCTCCTCCTTTTCCTTGTCCTTGAAGGCAGTTTGCTGAGATTTATTCATCATCGTTGGGTTGTAAGTGCCAAAACGTGCAGTGCCGTCAGTGAACTCCTCTGTGTGCAAGTAACTTCACGATATGCCAAGGAGACCTTTACAGGCGGTTTGGTAGCTGATAGCATCCTCTTTCTCCAAACTCCACAGAACGTTGGGCTCAGTTATCGCTGGAAGTCAGGAGGTGTGTAGACAAATGGGCTCACTTCATGGACAAGACATATTTCCTCCCATGGAAGAGGCTTTCTGTTTCCCAGGGGCATGGGGTGCAAGCGTGGAAGATTTTGGATGAAAATTGGCTGTTAGGCATTTTTAAACACCTCCTCCCTTATATATACCCCCATTTTCCTCCCTGGGAACTAGGCACAGCATCCACTCAGGGGCTGGAGGCCATGTTACCTCCAGGTGCTGACCTAATCCTGCATCACCCGCCCTTGGTTGCTGGTGGCTTTTTTTGTTTCTGCCTGCTGTCCGTCGTGATCTCTCCCAGGAAGGAAACGAATGCCGGTGACTCAGTGCTTCTTCTACTCATCTGTGATTCAGGCGGTGGGGAGGGATATTTTTCTCTTCTCCGTCTTGTTGCGATCCAGGGCACGGGGTGCAAATGCTTCATTAGACGCTTCTGGGTGATGGCAGGGGAGCGCCCTTTGGAGCACAGGTATCTGCTTGGCAACCCTTTGGCACTCCTCGGCGCCAGGGAGGAAGTCAGCGTGGGCCACAGCTGTTCCCTCCCTCCCAGTTCCTTTGCAGCCATTCCCGATGACTCACGAGACTTGGCATCTGGTGGGCCACTGACCTGGCACAGAAGTCGGGTTTCTTTTGAGCTCCACTGGGCCCTCCATGCAAAGCTTCACCCTCCAGCACAGGAATGGACTTCCCAGGCAGCTGCAGGAGAGTCTCTCTCTCTCTCTCTCTCTCTCTCAAGTTTACACCTACACATGCAACGGTCCTGGCCAGAAGGAAGAGGGCAGCATCCAGGCCAAGGAGATCTAAGCTTCCCTCTCCCATAGCAATTTCCGAAAGCACCAGAGGATGGATCAATTAACTGATTGATTGATCAGTTAATCAATCAAGGAAGGAAGGAAGGAAGGAAGGAAGGAAGGAAGGAAGGAAGGAAGGAAGGAAGGGGAAGGAAGGAAGGAAGGAAGGAAGGAAGGAAGGAAGGTCTCATCAGTGGAGAAATGTGTTCTTTTTCTCTCTTTTTTTTTCTCTCTCCCCTCCTCTGTAAATTTTTAGGTGTGTGGGGAGAGGTGGGGTGTTTGCATGTCCTCTACTTGTATTCTGTAGAATTGGAATTGAGTCCGGCTTGCTTCATCATATGTGGAAAAGGGGTGTCTGCCAACAAAGATGGAGACTCAATTTACTGTCAAGTGTGACTCAAGTTGTGTCAGTGAATTGACTTGGAGTCAACTTGTTGGGTCCTCCCTCCCACCCCCATGACTTAGACTCAACCTGCAACTTGGAACCCACTCACCCCTCCCTTTTTTCAGGGTTGAGGGGGCAAACTCTTTTTAAATCAGAGGTTGGGACTCTGGAAAGATCTGGACTCCAACTTGCTTCAGTTAAAAAAGAGCATCGCTTGAATGGATCTCCACCCCCAGATTAAACAGTTAACTGCCTTGAGAGAGCTCCCCTCCTATTAAATAATGTATTTAATAGGCCACTCTGGGCAGTTAAAATAAATTAATAATAAATAGGTGCCATCAAGTCGATTCTGACTTCTGGCGAGCCTTTCCGGGGTTTTCCAGGGAGGGAATATCCAGAAGTGGGTTTCCTCTTCCCTTCTTCTGGGGTTGCCCTGGGGCTGCTGTGCAGCCCCCAACCCCCCCAAACTGGCTTTCAGATACCAAATATTAACACTTTGGGGGCATTTAAAGAAGAAAAAAACAATAACAAGCTCCTGGATTAATTCACTTCCCCTTCTCAATTTTTTTTTAAGTAAAAGTGACCCTGGTGGGAGAAGAACGCAGCATCAGCTCTGATAACCCAGATACATCGTGGCTATCTCGTGGCGTTGATTTTTGTCGTTTCTCAGCCTCCTCCCCGCTGAAGACTTGCTTCTGTTTGGCTTCCCACGCACATATGCATTTCAGGGTGATCTTACTCACGGTCACATGATGGTCTCAGCTGATGACTCACCTACTCTTCCCAATCTTTTTCTTGATCAAGGATGGGGAAGCACAGCCAGGTGCTTTGCAGGAATTCGGCTCACAGGCAGGGACAACAACAACACAACAACAACAACACACACACACACACACACACACACACACACACACACACAGAGAGAGAGAGAGAGGTATCAATGCACTCGTTACTTAAGGGAGCTTTTCAGAACACAGATTGCAAATGGGGGATTCATGGCGATTTCGCCTCTGTTTGCAAAGATGTGATGCCTGATGGGTAGCATTTTGGGTTTCTTTTCTCTATTTTTTTTAACGTCTTAACCCTGTGTGTCTTCTTCTCCAACTCGTTAGACTTGGGAATGAATGGCCCAATTTCTCCTTCATGGGAAGGTTCTTTCAGAGCACTCTGGTGTGCCCAGGGTTCATAACCAGCAGAGATCAGACATAATGAAAGGCCCTTGCCCGCTGCCTCTTTCCAGCCTCGCAGGCGGGGGGCGGGGGGGGCAGTTCTCCTTTTTTTAAGGGAAGGCAGTCCTCCATGTGAAGGATTTCTAAGGGGCTAGACTCCGAAGGCTTCCTCTAGTTGGAGGGATGACTCTTCCCAGGCCTGATGAAAAAGTCAAGTGGGAAGAAGGAGGCAGATCCGAGGCCTTTTCAGCTGTCCAGCATAAAAGACTGGATCACTTTTAGCCTGGAGAAAAGAAGGATTGAGGGGAGATATGAGGGTAGCACATTTCAAACCCTGGAAAGGCTGCCCTCAAGAAGGGGTGGGGGTACAGGATCTGTTCTGATCAACCCAGAATGCAGGACACCCAACAAAGGGCTAAAACAACAGGAAACCAGACTTCATTGGCATATCAGGAGAAGCTTCCTAACTGTTAGAGAAGTACAACAATGGAACCCATCACCTCAAGGGGAAGTGGAGAACACTCCAACACCAGAGGCACTAAAGAGAAAACTGAGCCACCATCTCTCCGTTCTGCTTTGATTTGGATTCCTCCTTTAAGTAGGATGTGGAGGGCCTTACAAGCCTCTTCCTGCACCATGGTCCTCTGATTCTCTGATCCACAGGGAGAGGCAGCAGGCAGATGGGTTACCTGGTGGCAACCTTCCCCCCTTCAAGTGAGACGCCTTGCATTCCTGTTTAAATAATTTAAAAAAATCAAATACATTCTGATTGAAAACTCTTTTTGTTTATTTTTCTAGATAACTTTTAAACAGCTGTGATTTCTCTCTCTCTCTCTCTCTCTCTCTCTCTTTCTCTCACTGTTTAGTATATGGGCTGTATCGAAGTCTTGCAGTCAATGAGGTCTCTGGATTTTGGCACACGGACACAAGTCACTAGGTAAGTGATTATAGATGGAGAGCATGACTTTCCCAAATGCTGATGTCTTAATTTTAATGCAAAGGCACACGTTCTGTTCTTCAACTCTGCCGACTTTCCTCTATTTGTTTGCATACTTTGATGACAGCAGTACACTTCCGCAGTGGTCTCCAGCCTTGGGTGCCCAGATGTTCTTGGACTGCATCTCCCAGGAGCCTTCTCCACTAGCTGTGCTGGCTTGGATTTATGGGAGTTGTAGTCAGGGCCGGCGCGTCCATTAAGGCAAACTAGGCAGTTGCCTAGGGTGCCAAATGGAAAGGGGGCGCTGGCCAGCCTGCTGCCCCCGCCCCCCGCCGCTGGCCACCGCTGTCCATCTGCCCCCGCTGTCCGCCTGCCACCCACGGCGCCCATCGCCAACCACCCCCCGTGCCTGTCGCCGTCCGCCCCCCATGCCCGTCGCCCCACCCCTCGGCCCTCGCCTAGGGCCGGCCCTG
This sequence comes from Phrynocephalus forsythii, assembly GCA_029282475.1. Lineage (NCBI taxonomy): Eukaryota > Metazoa > Chordata > Lepidosauria > Squamata > Agamidae > Phrynocephalus > Phrynocephalus forsythii. The sequence continues at coordinate 4,184,914 of JAPFRF010000014.1, read as the reverse complement.
GTTGTAGTCCAAGAACATCTGGGGACCCACAGGTTGAGAACCACTGCTTTATACCAAGCCTGGGCACCCACGTGTTCTTAGACTGCAACTCCCAGAAACCCAGGCCAGCACAGCTCCTGGTGAAGGCTTCTGGGACTTGCAGTCCAAGGGCATGTGGGGATCCGAGGCTGGGAGCCTGGAAGTTGAGTCATGGCAAACGGACTTCCTTTCTTGAGAGACTGAAACGTTTTGCTGCTCATCCAAACAGCTTCGTCAGTCTGAGGAAAGCTAGTTGCAAGTTCTCCATTTTATAGTTTCAATCTCTCAAGAAAAGAAGTCCAGTTGCCATGACTCAACTTCCAGATAAACTCAGTCACCTGGATGACTGAGAATCTTCACAAAGGCTGGAATCATTGCACTAGAGAGATCTCATCCTAAGGAGATGAAATCCAACAAGTGCTGATTGTGCATCAGTGTCATAGAATAGGGATGGGCATGAAACGGGAAAACAGGGTTTCATGGTTTGTTTCCATTTTAAAATGATTGTTTGTAGAAAAAAGTCATAACGAAACAAAACAATAACAAAATGATTCATTACTCTGTAAAACAGCTCCCCTGGGTCCTAGAGGCACCAAATTTGGTGGGCAGCTTTTTACAAGGGAACCATTTTACAGAGTAATGAAACGTTTCATTTTCAAAGTGAAAAATAAGTGTTTTGTTTCATAATGAAACACTGTTTCCCATTTTGTTTCATTTTGTAATGTTTTGAAAGCTTAGGAAACAGCACGTCGTTTTTCGTAAGGTACCCATTTTTGTCACAGAAGCTTTTCTCACCTCCCGGAGTTTGTAAATTTGCTTCCTTATGTTTGTATTCAGGCCAGGAACGTCATCTTCATATTTTAAGTTTGATGTCTTAGGCACAAAAGAATGACATTTCTGGAAAATTAAATAGGGCATTTTAGCTCTCACAACGGGTTACCTACAACATCTTTTGGTCCTTTGTCATGAGTGTCACTCGACTTGGGTAAAGATGATGATAATTATAGCTTGACACATCTCAAGAGCATGGGAGGAGAAGCATTTCCCTTTATAAATGTTGCCCTCTCGAAATTTAAGCAACCGGGTCTGAGGGAATCCTTGTTTCCAAGCCCCCAAGCTTGTTAGAAGGATCCAAGCACCAAATCAAGATGCTTTATTTGACCCTTGGGCAGCTGTGCATGGTTCGGCTGATGCTTATCTTTGCCCATGAAGCCCCACCACCCCTCCCTGAATTTGTCTTCTTTTAAGTGTACACCCAAGGGTGCTCTGTTTTGTAGCAGTGCACAATACATGTGCAAGTTCTTGTGTCTACATCCCCCCCTTGGAGTGGTCCCTCTCTGGCTCACAATAGATGCTGCTTGTTCAGTAGATCGTGGGTACGTGCTTAGGACATTGCTGGTGGCACAAGTGATATCGGGGAAGAAAGTCAAGGTTTGTACTGGAGGTGGTTCAGGATTTAGTTTCATCACATCCCAGGCTTTGGAGCAGAGAAGAACTTGAAGCTAAGGATACCATTCCACTAGTCAAGGACCTGCCACCGGATCAGACAAATGAGCCTCGTAAAACCTCTCCACTTGGGAGGAAGTAATAAAGGACCAGCACATGGTTCCATGGGGGCTCGTTTCACGTGGACTAGCTTGTGCTGTGATGTCATCCAGAGAGTGCTGGAACTTCCTGTGGCGCTTCTGTGAACCGACTGTGCTCTTAAAGGGAAGCATATGGTTTCCTGTTTGAAAATGAGCAGTGCAGTGCACTCAGGTGTGTCTCTCCTAAATGTGTGTGCCTGTGCAGGGGCATCTTGTGTCTTTCACCACCCCCTCCCCAACAATAAGCACAAGCTTTCTGATATACTTGAGAATATGGAGGAAAGAGTAGGGGTGGGTCTGAATTTCTAGGTGACCCCGTAATTCTCTATTCTGGGACTTCCACTTGATGGACAGAAGAGAGGCACCTGTGGGGCAGGCATCAGTGTGAAGACAATGTATTTTGCATTTCAATGCTCAGTTGAAAGGATGCTGAAATGAGTCCCAAATAGTACACCACATTATGCAAAAGGGATCTTTTTGGGTTGAAGCCATTAAAAATGAATTGTTGAAAACTTAAGTCATTTAAGCTTATCTACTCTATATTTTTAAATGCAGCCTTCATGGGTGCTCTGCCTTGCAGTCTGAATCTTTCTGCTGTTGCAACTAACTTATGTATCCCTTTATGCTGCAAAAAGGGGAGGTGTATAAGCAATACTTTAAAAACACTTCATGTTTATTTTCTTTCCTATTGCAAGAAATAAAACCCATATGATTGGGTTTTCCATAAATTTTCATTTTAGATAAAAAGAAGGGGGGAGTGAAGAGAAACATGAGGCTTCCATGCATACTCTGAAATACAACTCTCTGTAAGTGTCATATTACATACATGTGATACAACCAGATGTTGCAGCATGAAGAATATGAATGCAGGAAGAGTTTTGAAACATTTACCTGATACCTTGTTGGGCAAGACAGCCAATAAGTTGCTCCTCAAGCTCTCCAGGTCTTCCATAACCAGCAAATTGATAGCCCACTCAGCTTCTCTCCTGATGCAACTGGGAAGGTACCACTATTTACATGTTTGGGCAACTCTTGATTCTGCAGAACTAGACATGCACAGAGAGAACTCTGTAGGGGAGAATCCAAGAACATCTTAAGTGTTTGGTAACCTTTGGGGAGCAACTGGCATCTTGGAAAACTTAGCAAGGAGGCAACCTCCACTCTCAATTCTGTTATTCGTGGCTTGGTTTCTGGGAACTGTCCATGGAAGAGAGAAGGGAAGCGGGTTTCTCAGGGGCTACCTTGGTCTTTCCTCCACGGGTCCATGCCTCCCTGTCCTAAGTGTACCTGGAGTCTATGATTTGGTGGATCCGTCTGGGTTGCTCCCACCCGAGTGTCCCTTCACCTTGTTTGAGGACTTGGAGGCTGGCGCAGTTACGAAAGTGAGATCCATCCATTAGGGTGGTTGGGTGACACGTCAGCATTGGCTAAGGGAACGTCTTGCAGAAAAGCAGACCTCTCTGAAGCCATGGGCCTGGCTGGGAAGGAGGAGGGGGAGCCTTTCTCCTTAGCCCAGGGAGACAATCTCTTTCTGTTCTGCGGGGGAAGGCAGGGCCGCTGAGACTTCAAACCCCACTTTCAACAGCCATCTTATTCATCAGCCTCAGCCCACTCTCCTTGGTCTCTCTGTAGTCTCTTCCAGTGGAACAGTTAACAAAAGTGGCCACTGTTGTTTCAGGCTGCGTCCCCCCCACCCACTCCAACTCTCTTCTCTCCTCTGCAACAAAATTCCTCTCTCTCAGCTGGCTAGCAGAGGGTGGTTCTCAGGGCTCGGCATGCCCCCTGGCACCCAAGAAGGCTGGCATTGTCTTGGAGCACGGGGATGCCTTTTGCTAGTTCAGAGAACTAGGCCAAGAGGATCCCTCAAAGAGCAGGCTGAAACCACGAGGTGCTCCCCAGTTCTGTGGGCAAATGTTGCATTGAAGTTCATTAAATAGGAACAAACAAAAAGTGTATTGGGTAGGTAGGATGGCCCTTCTAATAAGAGTCCATGACTAATGGACTAAACCTCTCATAAGACCAACCCAACTCCCTCCCTACTCATCTCAAGCTTGGATAAGATAATGCCGTTAGCAGATCATTGGGAGCAGAAGGTATTTCAAAAGGAGAAAGACAGCCTAACTTGAGGTTGACTTATTTGGCATGTTACAGATTAGCTTGGTTTTGCTTTGTGTCTGGCCACCTGGAGGTGGACATGGGCTTTGTTGGGATGACTGGTTTTTCAGACATGGAGCTTTGAAGGAAATGTGCATCTGAAGGGAAAGCATTGTAAGAGTAGGAATTTTGTACCTCTGTTAAGGTGTGGTTGGATTATGTTGCTGAAGTAGCATAATGAGTAGCAATGAGTTACAAATTTTTTCATGGAAGATGAAGTGTGTAACATCTTTGGGGTAGATTCTAATTTATTTTAAAGGGCATTCTCAAGCATTTTAGAGGGATTCTGAGTTTACCACCGTCTTATTCTCAGTCTCTAAAATTATGTGACCTGAAATTATAGGAAAGTAGCAAACAATATATGAGTAACATATCAACTGAACAGGGTTTTAATTTTTGTAAAATAAATAAATAAACATTTTAATAACTAATAATGAAAAACAGTAAAAATCTTAATGACAGTTAATTACATTAGGGATGGGCTTTGTAACAAGTGATATAACAAATTACTTTAACAAAGTAATTTTATTAGCTCTGGGTTTATGTAATTATGTAAAAGAAATAACTCCCAAGAGTTTCAGTTCAGAATTCAGAACTAGGTTTTGCATCTACACTCTGCTAATTTTTTTAAAATCTGTTTAGCTCTGCAGATGATGTCACCCCCCCCCAAAAAAACCCACTTCCAATCTGTATAAAATTTACAGATTGACTAGCATTGAATATATGAGCTTGATTGATCCAAATTCTGCTGATCACCACTGCTTGAAGCTCCCTAAAAGCTGCAGCCTCTAAAAATATTATTTAGGCATCCCCTGATTTCTGACATCCCACTGGCCACGGTTCACCTGTTTAAACCTATTTGGGTGTTTTGCTTTTCTTTTTCTTTTTTTTTTTTTTTTGTATCTTGTGAGGGTTGGGCACTTCACAACAACTCTTTGGAGTCAGCTGATGTCTCAGTATGAGAGGTAGGCCAACACAAATCCTTTTATGTTCGCTTGCTTAGGGTCATCAAATTATTCCCAGGGAGGTAAAGATTCTGGCGAGCTCAATCAGGTTTTCTGCCAGATGATAAAAAAATAGCTGAGGCTTTGCTTGGTAGCAACTTTTTTGACCTCCTACCAGCGCTTGTGGGGGATAGAGGGCTGGAAGGACAGGCTCGACAAATGATTCCTGAAATTCTTGCGTTCTTGCTTTCAAGAATGAGAACTCTTGTTACTGGGTTTGCTCTTGGCTTATTCATTCTACCCAAAGCAACTGAGCATTCATTTATTGCCAAGGTTCACTCGGGCCCTTCCTTTCCCCGGCAAATGCGTTCAGCTCCCTCTCTGTGCTTTGAGACACATAACAGGCGGCTCTGTTTCATCCATGCCTGGGCCCCCTTCTCTGAGCTCAAAGAGAAGGTCTTTGCGTCTTTATAAAGGGCAGTTCAGCCACCTGCTGCCCAGAAGGACCTTCTCCTCCAGTTTCGGCAGGATGAGAGTTTAAACTTCATCAGTAACTAGAAAAACATGCTTATATTGCACTTGTCTACTCAACATACACAGGGCAAAGCATAACATAACACAACATATCTGGAAGTTGAGTCATGGCAACTGGACTTCTTTGCTTGAGAGACTGGAACCTATTCAGGCCATTGTCCACTTTATGAGCCTATTCTGACCAGGGGATTGTGAAACCAAGGTGAACTCTAAAATGGAGGACTCGTCACTAACTTTCCTCAGGCTGATGAAGCTGCTTGGATGAGCAGCGAAACGTTTCATTCTCTCAAGGAAACAAGTTCAGTCGCCATGATTCAACTTCCAGATAAACTCACCTGGAAGACAGAGAATCTTCACAGACATAACATAACATAGCATAAGTAACATAAGATAGCATACTATATGTTGGCGAACCTCTGGCATAGGTGCCAAAGGTGGCACTCGGAGCCCTTTCTGTGGCCACCCAGCATCGCCCCTTCCCAGCCACCTGTATTCAGGTTAGATTGTTGTATTGGCACTTTGCAAAAAAATTAGTGGGTTTTGAATCACAGTTTGGGCTCCCGGTCTCTAAAAGGTTTGCCATCACTGCTATAGCATAACAAAGCAAAACATAACATAACAAAGGAAAAGAAACATGACATAACATAACATAGCACAGTACAACATAGTATAACAAAGCATGATAGCATAACAACATAAGAAAAATGCAAATCTAGCAGCAAAAAAAAATTATAATCTGAAAGCTCATAGCAAAAATTAACACCAACCAAAATTTACAGCAAAGCAAGAGGTACTGAGAGAGGAAAGAGCATTTATTTTCAGTTTTAAGATAAAAAGGCAGGAAAAATATATATAATTTGCCCTACAACTGAAGGGAATAACTAGGCAAGGCTAAGCACATTTGATCTTGCCTGATTTTGGAACCTAAGCAGGGTCGGACCTGGTTAGTACTTGATTGGGAGACCACCAGGGAATACCAGGTGCTGTTGGCGCCTGGAGTAGGAATTGGCAAACCACTCCAGTATTCCTGCCAAGAAAACTCCATGGACATGGAGTCACAAAGAGTCGGTCACGACTAACGACACAACACAGACATATTAAAAAGCCCCTAGCTATAAGGGTGTCTTTATTACTTGGTCGCCTACATGACACCCAACCTGAGATTGCTGTTTAAAATAACCGGGCTTATGTCTTGCATTCGTATTTTGTAATGGCCACACGGCTCCCCCCCCCTTTTTTTTTACTTCAGTGGGTTATACCAGCCCCTGGCATTGATTTTCTGTTGATGATGAGAACTGGTGTTCCTGGCTGTTAATATAATCACACCTTGACCCTTTGATGCTAGTTTTCTTTGCCAATGTTGATGAAGGCTGATCTGTCTGTTGAGGGCTGCTTCTGCGTCAGCTTTGTGCTGTTTCATGGGTAGGAGCTACAAAGGAGGCTATGCACCCATGGGTGGTCGGGCTTAGCATGGGCACCCATGGGCAGAAAACCAAGCACAGATATTTCCGACATGTGTTTGGACCCCAAAGTCCCTTTTCTTTCCCCACCAGCTGCAAGAAGGATAATTAAACGAGCCATCCCATCCCAGTATGGAGAATCCAGCTGACCTTCTGCCAGATCTCCCTAAGTTGTTTCGGAGGGGAGGAGGGGGAGAATGCGGCATACTAATTGGTTAATGGGCAGGCCTTTGATGTTGGCTATTAAATGCCACAAGTACTTCATTAGCCATTGGCCTTGCCCCCCCACCACACACCCACAGAGCCTGCCTTCTTTCACAGGCAGGATACAGAGAGGATCTTCATCAGCGCGGAGGGCAGACATTTAAATCTGGGAAGCAAGGACATTTGATAGGCTCTTCTTTCTCCCCCCAGCTTCCCTCCTGGCTGGTGTGCGGTTGCTGGTCTCAGAGCCCTGGGACAGACCTCTCCAGAAACAACTGGGCTCCCCCTGACCTTTGGGGAGACAGAAGTCAGGGCAGGAGGCCCCAGCAGAAGAGAAATTTAGATCGGATGGTGTCTGGAGGCTTTAAAAACCTGACCCAGAGTGGCTTTGGGGCCAGATTTTAGTGGTGTCTAAATCAAATCAAATCAATCAATAAAAAGTGGGTCTCCACTTCCTTCTAAACTCGCCAATAGCGTCAAAGTTTGCTGGCTCTGTAGAAAGTGTTTCAGGGTGTCTTTTGAGTACAGGATGGTACAAAAGTCTGTCTTGCAATACCTCACTCCCTGTGATTATGGGGATCTTCTCAAGGTGTGACCTTGAAAATGGAACACTGCTGTTGTGGTTCTACCCACACCTATGAAAATAAAGTGATGTGTGCTCCTTATATACTATCCTGTATCTGGATGGTTTGCTATTTCAGGTTGCGAGCAGAGCCTTGACTGCATTACTGCAGTTTAATAACTGTGCTGTGACCCTCGGTAGGTTAGGCAGCCCAAGAAAACTCACTGAAAAGCTCCATTGAACAAGGATTTTACATATCTGTTAATCCATATCTACCACTTGGCTCTGACTTTGAAAGAAGGAAAGGACTTTGAAAATCGTTCTTGAACTAGGACAATCCTATCTTTGCAGGCAATGCTTCATCATTTTCTGCTGTGTGCTTCTCCTGACCTGGAACCAAAAATATTTTAAATCATCACTAGCTGTACGATGTGCTTCTCTAATAGCTGAGGGGGGGAATTATTTTTAACGAAGGTGGAAGGAATGACCGGCTTGTGGGCAGTGTCTTAGGTGGTAAAACGGTCACATCAGAGTCTTGGAAAAAACAGACAAAATGCAAATGCTTTATAGAGAAATAGTCTTTGTTGGTAAATGATTAAAGTTTTTATCCCAGAGCAGTATTCAAGTTAAACACGACAGTTTTAGCACCATCCTAATCAGTTTTAAGTGGTGTTTTAAATTTTGTAAGCGATTTTAAGAGTTTTAAATATCTTGTATGGTGTTTTATGTGTTTTATGTGTTTTGTATGGTTCCTTGTTTAGAGTATGTTGTGGAACAGCACTCTAATTTCATTGTGCATATCTTGCATATGCATAATGACAATAAAAACTTGATTCTATTCTATTCTATTCTAAAATGACAAGGCTGGAAAAAGAAAATATACATTCCATTGTAAGTTTTTGAGCTGAGTAGAACAGATTTGAAAACAGTGGCTCAAGTTTGTTCCTGTGTTTTCTCATACAGTCATTAGGGAAAAGAAATCACCAGAAGGAAAACTCACTGGCTATAGCTAAGGCTAAAACAGAAGACACGTTCGTTAGTAATTAATACTGTATTCAAAATATTCTTTTTATTTTTCTTTGGAAGGGAAGCCATAAGCCGCCTGTGCGAAGCTGTCCCAGGAACCCACGGGGCCACGAAAAAGCGAAAGGTAAGACATGCCTCCCTCTCTCGTCGGTTTGGCTGATTGCAGATGCTTTCCCTCATCATCAATCTTTCATTTTTTTAAAAAACCATCACCACCATCACCAACCATCATTGTTGAGCTGGGACCCAATGGACCTTTCCAGTCCAGCCCCTTCTCAAGGAGGTCCCAGTGGGGGAATCGAACTCCCCACCATTGGCCCCGCAGCCAGAGACCTAAACCACCAAGTCATAATCTTCTCTTCCTCACGTCAGCTACTGTTTTATTCTATTTTTGTTAATCTAGATCTGGAGATACCTCTCTCAAACAGTTCGAAGGAAGCATGCTTTCTAATGATATCAACCCCATGCAGTCAAGTCTCTTCTCACTTATGGCAACCCTTTCCCTAGTTTTCTAGGTAGATGGTACCACCAGAAATGGTTTGCCATTCCCTTCTTCTGGGATATAATATTGGTGTGCTGTACTTATTGTTCTTTTAATATTGCCCTGCAATGATGTAAGATGCCTCTCAACACTTTGTTCCTAGCTTCAAGTATTATCTTTCAGTGATATTAACCACCGTTGTATATGTTGTAAGCCACCTCGGGTCCTTTTCCAAGGAGAAAATATTTTAAAACAGTTTAAATAAATAAATAAATAAATAAATAAATAAATAAATAAATAAATAAATAAATAAATAAATAAATATTTCAAGATGGTGTCCAGCTTGCCCAAGGCCATATAGGCTGGCTCAACTTGAAAGAGGCACAGTAGGGGATTTGAACTCCCAACCTAAACCACTGAGCCAGCCAGCCAGCCAATCCAGTGCATAATTTCTAAAATAGCCCCAGAACCCCTTTTGTCTTTGGTGGTTACTTCATGTCCGTTTTCTCTCTGTAAGTGTTGCGCTTAGGAGTGGTACAAAAAAAGTTACTTCACGTCAGTCGCGCAACTACTGAAATTTGTCTCGACCACGCCCCCGGAACGGGTGCTAAGCATGACAATACTGTACCTAGTGCTGGGGTAGGGTTTTCCCTTGTCACTCTTTGTTCCTGCTTTCTGTTCCAAGACAAGACACCATGTAGTAACGACTGTCACATCACAAAACATTTGTTTCTCTCAGAAAACTGTGTCAGGGTGGGGTTTTTTTATTTTGACTTTTCAGAAGCGAAATATCTAAAAAGAATTTTTAAGCCCCCAAAGGAAGCTAGACAAATTCAAGTGTTTGTCACGGTACAAGACTATGAGGTAACACTTGTCACAAGACAAGTTATCACGACCATGGGAACACTGAAACAGGGACAAAATCACGTGATCGTGACCAACGCTGTCACAGTACAAAACTAGTCACGGAACAAAGAAGGACGTGAAGTAACTGCCTGTCTGAAAGCATTTGTGCAGTTCAGTATCAGTTACTGGCCAGTTCCAATAACTGGCCAAAAGATGGAAACGAAAAATGATTTCCCTGTATTTTCCTCTCCTTGAACAAGCAAGAAGAACTGAATGAGTGAGGGCCACAGAATGGCCATCTGCCTCCTCAGATGTAACGTAGGATGCTGTGAGTTCTTTGAAAAGTCACTTTCTGAGCTCCAAAATTAACGCAGAGCCTTTGTGGTTTGTGTTGACTTCACAGCCTCCCGCTAAATTTCTCTCTCCTGTGCTTGGTAAAAGTAACCTTCAGTTTTCGGGCATGAATATCAGACTGACCATCTCCACGACCAGTCTTACGTTAGTAAATGGTGAGACCCAACAGGTAGGTACATGCTCTCGCCTGTTGTTCCATAATGCTTTTATTTTGCCCAAGCGGTCATGGAGTGGTTGGTTTCGACGAATCTGGTCCTAAGGATTCGTGGCAAAAATATCTTGTTCAAATGCTTCATTTCTGAATGGTCTTGGAATATGCTGGCAAAAGAGTAGGTCCATATTTACAATGGAGTGTGTTTGAACACTAGCTGGAGATGCCTCTGTTTGAGTTGTTCCATACAGATGTAACCTGTAATGAATTATTGCTTTGGTGTTTTCAAGATAGACTTAGTGAATTCATTGTATTTTCCAGATTATTGCCAATCATCATATGCAGTCCATTTCTTTTGCTTCCGGGGGTGATCCTGTAAGTATTAAAAACGTGTTACTGTAACTTGTTGGCCTTTTAGTACCGCATCTGCTTGCTTTGTAAGCAAAATTAAAATGTGCTGTTGTGTGGTTAAGGGTGTCCTTTTTCTATTTGCTAATAGACTTCTTCCTTTTGTGTTGCTTTTGTTTTTTTCAGGACACCACAGACTATGTCGCTTATGTAGCAAAAGATCCGGTAAATCAAAGAGGTACGACCGCCGTTAGCAGGCACGCTGTACTTGTGAACTACATATATCTCTATCCCTTTGCCAACAGTGACATCCTTCCTGTTCTTCTCTCTTGTGAGAGAAGAAATGTAAAAGAAACGTGAAAGGCACATGTGTGCATTTTAATCGGGAATATGCCATGAAGAAGGAGGCAGTTTTAATTTTCTCTCTCTCACTCGCTGTTTGGATTTTCTATTTTTTATCCCCTGCCTTCCCAAACACCTGTTGGCCCTAAGATGGAAACTTTTATGGGTATCTGTGGTTCCTTCCCTGGGGATGCAGAAGGGGGAAAGGGTGTAGGACAGACTTAAACCACCCTTGCTGCTTCCTCCAGTTGTGCCAGTACAGAATGGGGCTCCCAGAGATACTATTAATCATGGCCATTGTTGTCTGTTAAAGTTACAAGTGTGTTCTTTCATCTAACTTAGTTTTTTTAAAAATTGTTGATTTTACTCCTTACATTGGCTCTAAGGATGTGGACGCCTGGGAGGGGAAGGCAGGGGTAAAATGTTCAGAAACACCAGGGCAGTAAAGTGGTTTCTCTAGATGTTCTTAGTCACAAACCCCACCACCTTTGATGGTGGCAGATGCAGGGTGCATCTGGAAAATGCCTGGCGGTTTCCCTGTGTACCTTTCCTCTTCTTCCTCTGTCCCTCTGGACACCCTGCAAGTTGTAGAAAAAGGCAAAGATATCATCAGCAGATGCTGACTTTTGCTTAAAGCCTGGAACTCAAGTGCCACCTGATGGCTAAGCTGGGGAAGTGAGACTATGATATATAATATATCTTCAGTGTCTTACTATATATTTTACTTAGGAATTGTCAGAAACTGGCCCTGTAACATCCAGGATAATACCGTATATACTCGAGTATAAGTCGACTCGAGTATAAGTCGAGGCCCCTAATTTAAACCCCCCCCCCAAACTGGGAAAACGTATTGACTCGAGTATAAGTCTAGGGTGGGAAATGCAGCAGGGCCTGGCAGCTCCTCCTTGGTGAGCTGGGGGAGTGGTGTGTGATGATTAAAATGACTTTTAGCCACTGACTCAAGCACTTGCCAGGCCCTGCTGCATTTCCCACCCTAGACTCCCCTGTGATGCAGAGGGGGGTCATGAGAAGCGGCACACACTGTTTAAAATGACTTTGAGCCACCGACCCAAGCACTTGCCTCAGTGGCTAAAAGTATTGACCCGCATATAAGTCGAGGGCCCCTTTTTTCAGCCCAAAATTAGGGCTGAAAAACTAGGGTTATATTTGAGTATATACAGTATTCAACCTCTTCCACTCTATCGTAGCATCTTGACTTAACCAGCGAGCACTCTTGTCACCAATCGCTCATCTAAATATGTCAATTCCACCCATTCAATGGTTCTGTTCTAATGGGAAATAGATGCTGCCGTGGATTTTAAGTGTCATTTCCCCGCCTTGCGCCCTGTTGGGACGGATCCAGGCCAGAAGCCAAGCCAATACGTGCTCCTGGGTGGCATAACCGTCACAGTGCTTCCGATGATTGCCCTGCTAAGCCTTGGCTGATATATGAAATGGATGACTTTGTCTTTCCTGCCCCCCCTCCTCCTTTTCAGCCTGCCATATATTGGAGTGCCCCAGCGGAGTCGCCCAGGAAGTCATCAGCACCATTGGCCGGGCCTTTGAGCTCCGGTTCAAACAATACTTGAAGAATCCTTCCAGCGAAAGGTCAGCGAAGGTTCCCCCTTCCCAAAGGCCCTGAATGATGACTGTTTTCCTGCTGTTTGTGGCGTGTGCCCGAGGTGTTTATGGAACCTCTGAGTTTCTCCCACCAAGAAGCCAGGGAGTTTACTGTCAGACCTTTGAACACTGAATGCTATCACCACCGACAGCAAATGCTTTGGGGTTCCCCGGCGGGCTTCCATAACTCAGAGCAAAGGTCATGTGCTGCCAGTGGCCACAGGGGTGCTTTCTGGCCACCAAATATATATTAGAGACTTGCATGAGCCAAAATGGGCCCCTTTGTGAAAACCATTGAAATTCATAGAATCATAGAATCATAGAGTTGGAAGAGACCTCAAGGGCCATCTAGTCCAACCCCCTGCCATGCAGGATCCCCATCACAATATTTCCGACAGATGGCCATCCAAACTCTGTTTAAAAACCTCCAATGAAGGAGACTCAACCACCCTCTGCGGCAGCATATTCCACTGCCGAATAGCTCTGTCATGAAGTTCTTCCTAATGTTCAAATGGAATCTCTTTTCCTGTAGTTTGAAACCATTGACCCAAGTCCTAGTCTCTGAAGCCATGGAAAACAAACCTGTTCCCTCTTCAATATGACATCCTTTCAAATATTTAAACATAGCTATCATATCCCCTCTCAGTCTTCTTTTTGGAAGGCTAAACATTCCCAGTTCCCTAAGCCGTTCCTCATAAGACATTTCCTTCAGACCTTCAACCTTCCTGGTCACCCTCCTCTGCACCCGCTCGAGGTTGTCAACATCCTTTTTAAATTGAGGCTCACAGAACTGGACACAGTACTCCAGGTGGGGTCTGACAAAAGCAGAATAGAGTGGTACTATCACTTCCCTTGATTAATTAATAAATTAATAAATTAAGTCAATTAATAAATTAATAAATTAAGTCAATGCATTGCATTCCAATACATCCCATTGCATTCCAATTGCAATACTGTTTTGTTTTGTTTTTAATTCCTATACATAGAGAGAGTAGAAGGTCTATTTCAAGCAGAGAGAGAGAGAGAGACCTATTTCTTCCCCTAGGCAGTCAAGTGATTTGGATGAGGTCAGTCATCTAACAAAAATTAGAGGTGCACCCACCACTACCCCCATAGTTCTCTAGGCAAAGGAAAAGCCAATAACTGCCCAGAGTAGTCACTGGGTAGCCAGATGGATAATATACAAATTGAATAGAATATAGAATTGAATAAATCCATCAAGTCACAGAAAGGAGAAACACCCCAAAGAGTATAATAAGAGAGTTGAGCAACAGTAACAACCATCTTTTACATGCCTTGCTTTCCAGATTCTCTGTTCAAACATATTTGGGAATGTAAGAGAGGTCTAGGGGTAATCATGGTTTTTTAAAAATTCCCAACCTGCAGCGCCCACGCCAGCCACAGTAGTCAGGGCTGCACTGAGTGGATGAATAGCTGGCCTGCATATGAGGTGTGTACTCATCCCCCAATTGCTTTATAAGTGGAAATGAATGAACGGAAAATGTCTTTCATATACCTTAGGGGAAATGCCATGTCTACTGTCTAACTCCAGTGAGTTGCATAATTAAATTATTGAGTAATAGCCCCCTGATTAGACTCCCAGATCCATATCTTTTCCCGGTTCCTGGTATTTTTAAAAATCTAATTACATTCTTCTTATGAATTAAAAAGCAGGGCTCATGAGCAATTATTATTCCATAGAAGAAATGTCCCATAAGGTGGAGATGGCTGACGGGTCGGAGTGGGAGGACCAAGTGTTCCGTGACTAGCTAAGAAGTGGGGTCCGTTTGCATTTAGACAGTGTTTTGCTCAGCACCAAACCAGGAGAAGGAAACTATAAGTCCTTTGGTGCAGCCGGAGCCAAGAGACTCAGTAGAACCCAGCTCCCAAACTGGATCAACATTGAAGAATGCCTGTGAGCATGTGCAGAGTTCCGTTAGGTCAACATGGGGCTTGTTATAAAACATGTGATTGACAGTCCTCCCCATGGAGGATGATGCTGAATGGTCCCGTGGGAGTGAGGGGGTCCATGCAGAGCACTGGCCTACGTATCCCTGCGCAAGTGCTGTCATGTGGGGAGAGAAGTATATATTAGATTATATTATATCTAATATAACATATTAGATTGCTGCCTTGAACAGCTATGCATTTTTATATGTGGCCCCCATAAGAACACTGTGTTTCTGGATTTTGCATTGCTTTCCTTTGTATTGTGAAGCCATTTCATAGTGTTTGCTGGCACAAGAAGAGAAGGGGCACTTATATTTTCCTTAAAGTTGTTTCAAAATGTCCTAAAGGTGAAAAAAGAATGCATTGTATTTCTTGGCTGATTTTGTATAGGGAAGTGATGACTCTTGGAGGTTCCAAGTCGAACATTCAGGAGAAAAAGGGGGCATGAATACTATAATGAAATCCCAGGAAAAGAACCTCCTGCTGGTGGATTGCTAGATACCCGGGTGAAGGTAGGCACTCAACAAAGAACCAACCATCCTAAGGGCTGTACATTGTTGTACTGCCCAGAATATGGGCTAACTCTTGCATTTAACCTTGTCTACATGAAATGGGATCCTATCGTTATTGGAACAATTCACCTGGTCCACAGATGGGCCTCCTTTTTTTTTTTACAAATTGCCCATCTCTGAGCTTCTAATTCTCCTGTTGTTCCAAATCGCAGCCTTTGCTCTTGGAGTCAACAGAAATTGTGCAAGATGTACGATTTTAATACTCGCTGCTGAATTTGGCTAGCTTTGCTTTGTATTTTGAGGGGCTGCCCTAAACACAGCATTTATGTAGAATGTAATTCTGGCTGCTGAACCTGGCTAGCGTTGCTTCGTATTTTGAGGGGCTGCCATAAGCACAGCCTTGACGAGCGTAGGCGGTGACTAAAAGTTGTTAAGGAAATTCATTCTGTCCACATCAGTCTTGACTGGTAAGAACGTGTGCACACAAAAAACCCGGTTGCAAATGGGGTTTTAGAGGCCCATGAAGAAGGCAATAGATTGGATCTTTCTGGAAATAATTACCAGTTAGTAGCTTATGTGATTATTATTTCCTGCTTCTTTCAGGCTGACAGCCCAAAAGCCGTGAATATTTATGAAAACTGTCCAGAGGAAAACAAGGCAACAGGTAGGCTGCTTGTAGCTTCCTATGAGTTAATTCATACCTGGACTTACATGTGCCTGGAAATGAGCCTTGTCCTGCCAGTAAGGAAATCCCACCTCTTCCCTTCCATTGTCTGAGACCCAGGAATGGAAGAAAGGGATTTGCTGGGTTCCAGACCATCCGCGTGCCTGGTGCTTTATATGCTTTTATTAGGAATGGCCAGGGAGAGACCATTCCAGGACAAATGAATACTTCCAGAGACAAAAAGACCTTTAATTTCCCTTTATTAACTTGAAGTGGGATATTCCACCATCCTACACCCCAAAATTGACATGCATAGTCATGTAAAACTGTGCCAACTATTCTGGGACCTGTAGAAGGAAATATTTCAAAAGGCATCCCGCCCCTGCACCTTGCTGGTAGGACTGCAACCATTAAAAAAATCCAATTATAAGGGTCTGCAGCCCTGTGGCCCTCTCCCACCGCTGCACTCTGCCTAACGGTAGGGCCAGACTTACCTTTTTGCAATTGACCCAGAAGGAAAAGAGTTGAGATAGGATAGGGGTCCCATGTTTTCCTAACAAGATAATGCTGATCTGGCCCTGAATCACAATTTTGCTTATAGCTTCCTCTGAAAAGCCTTCCTCTCACAGACAACATTGTTAGGACATAAGGACACCGCCAAGAGCTGTATGCTAAATTTGCTTTATTTCATCAAATATTACAAAGGGAATCCACATGGAAAGCAACCCTGATTCAGCTGCCCTCCCTCCTAATTTTCTTCGTAACATTGCTCTGTACTGAATTATACTAATTCAGAATACCCGCAGGACCAGTCTAGGAAGCTATTTTAAATTTCTTTGTCGCTTCCCACCATCTGAGGTGGAAATCATTCCCAGAGTTTGGAAAAACGTCCCCTTTTCAGATAACGATTTCCAGAATCTTCCAAATGATAAGAGCAACTGTTAAAAGATAATCCAGTAAGGAATGCTAGTGGATCACTTTCCCAAACACCTCCATGACTATTATGGATGGGTTATTATTTTTAAAATTAATTTTCCAAGCTCTTCAACTACTGGAAATAAGGGTGTGTGTTTTTCCCCTTTTAAGTAAGAGGCAAATATGTTACTTGGCATATTTCCTTGTTCCTGTGTGCTTACTGTGCTTTTACATTTCATTCTACATTTACATGTTTATGATTGTATGTTTAACATCTATGGTGACTGCTTTATATGAGTTTATATTAATTTTAACTGTTCTTGGCTGAATTATATGTTCATATTCCTTATGCTGTAACCCAAACAGAGCGACCGTTGCTGAGATGGGTGGTTTAGAAGTTCAACAAACAAACCAATCAATCAATCAAATGAACATATTGAATTCCAATTCAGGAAATACTGGATTCCAATTCAGGAAATATTTTTTTGTGTTGCAGATCCTTGTAGTGAACAAGGGCAGGCAGCAAAGACAGATAGTTTGCTGCTGAAAGAGGCAAGCAAAATGGATCTTTTTGATGATCCCCGATACATCAATACCCAGAACTTCCAAACCACGCCTCGGTCAACTGCTGGAGGTTCCATTTCTGTTCAGCCTTGCATAAGTCCAATTCACCAATCAAGTAAGTTTGTGTCCCTGAAAACATGACACCCCCCCCATGGCCCGGGGCGTCAGAAAAAATACAAAAGCCTTAGAAGCAATTCTGCAAGTGTCCAAACTCAGCTAAATGTCTCTGGGTGCTTACAGATAAGCAGTGGGTAGTTCAGAAAGAGTTAGAAACAGGAGAGCTAAATGAGCTAGTTTCTTTCAGGAAGGCTGGGTGGGTTTGGAAGGGCCTTTCTAAGGAGCTAACAGCTGCCTCCAGCCTGAAGCATCCAGGTTTTAAAGTTTCCCAGTAAGCATACAGAACATTATAATGGTTGCTTATCGCGCATGCGCAGGAGTAATGTAAGAAGGGCCTCTCTCCGTTTCCTTCCTCCTGATTGCAGAGTCCTTGGTAGCTGCTGAGCAGAGCATGTCCAGCAGTGGGGCAGGAGGTGGGGCCGCCGAGGGCAAGCCACAGACATGGACCAAAGACTGCTACCACGGGAAGCTGACCAGGAAGGCAGCCGAGAGCCTCTTAGTGAACGACGGGGATTTTTTGGTGCGGGAAAGCAACACATCCCCTGGCCAGCACGTCCTGAGCGGGTTGCAAGACGGACAAGCGAAGCATCTGTTGCTGGTGGACCCTGAGGGCAAGGTGGGTCTGTGGTGGTGGTGGTGGTGGTGGCATGATAGGAGTGGGAGGACTGGGCAGCGGACCGAGTGCCCAGGGCCTCTGGCTGCCGGAGGCTCAGATTTCTGTGGACAGAAGCCAAGGGGACCAGCTTCCACACCTCCAAGGGGTTTGGGGTCCTTCATTAACCCATGGGAAAGGAGGATAATTTCAGAGGTGGAAGGGAGTTGAAAGACACACTCATCTCTTTCCAACAACAACAAAAACCCGCTGGAGAATGGGGTGGGTGGGAGACTGCTGCTGTGGCCTGAGCCTTTCCCACCCAAAGGAAAGTGGCTGCTTGTGCCCCCACTGGTAGGGCTGGTCTTGCTTGCAGTGTTACATTTGGGCTATTCCCAGCGGCAGCTGCCGAGTTGCCCTGAGCACATCCGCTCTCGCCTGATTTCGGAAGCTAAGCAGGGTCAGGCCTGCCTAGTACTTGGATGGGCGACCACCAGGGAATGCCAGGTGCTGTAGGCGCCTGGAGTAGGAACTGGCAAGCCACTTCCAGTATTCCTGCCAAGAAAAACTCCATGGACGTGGGGTCACGAAGAGTCGATCACAACTGTAACGATACAACAACATTCCCAGTGGCAGGAAAACAAAGCAGGGAGAAGATGCAGCACCACGGACAGCTCCCAGTGTCCCCTTGAGCACCTTGTTGTGCCGCTGCTGGCCAAAGGTGGAAGGGAGGCCTCTCATTCCTCCCCACTGGAGACTCTGATTGCTCTTTTTGACTCATTCCCACCAAGGAGGAAGCATTACAGAGAGGGGTCACTTGGACTGACTGATGCCTGGCTCCATGCTGCCTCTTCAGGAGCTTCTGCTGGGCAGGTTACTGGCATCATCATCATCTCTGAACTGCAAAACTGGAAGGGACCCTCTGGATTAAGGAGTCCAGCCCCTGTCTTTGGAGCCCAGTGCGGGAATTGAACCCTCAGCCGCCGGCCCCACAGCCAGATACCTTAAACCACTGAGTTATCCAGGGGCTTGTTGATACACTGGCCCCAGGAATGATGAT
The DNA here is from genome assembly GCA_029282475.1 of Phrynocephalus forsythii. Taxonomy (NCBI): domain Eukaryota; kingdom Metazoa; phylum Chordata; class Lepidosauria; order Squamata; family Agamidae; genus Phrynocephalus; species Phrynocephalus forsythii. The sequence goes on along the minus strand of JAPFRF010000014.1, from coordinate 4,165,910 downwards.
GATGATGATGATGGTGGTGATGATGCACCATCGGGTCAATTCTGACTTATGGTGACCCTGATAATGGGTTAATTATCTTTTTCATCTAATGATGACAGCTTTTGCATTCTCTCCTGCTTTCCCCACACCAGGTTAGAACCAAAGATCATGTATTTGACAGTGTGGACCATCTTATTCGCTATCATATGGAAAATAAGTTGCCAATCATCTCCTCTGGAAGCGAACTGAATCTGAGCCACCCAGTGAGGAAAGGGTCTGGACACTTGCAATATAAGAAATAATTATACAGACTCATCTTCAAGACATCTCTCTCTCTCTCTCTCTCTCTCAATCTCTCTGTGTGTTCTTTGCTTTCTTATCTAACAAAAACTCTAAGGACTATTTTGAAATGCAGTTCCACTGAATCAAACTCAACAAAGAGTTGATGTTGCCTCTAAATAGTATCAGAAAATACATCTTTTTTGTATGTGTGTGTGTGAGTGAGTCAATAATGCCAATATCTGTGTCTATTTTACATCTGTTCTGTTCTTTGGATTGGCTAGAACAATTTTATTTTAACAAAACAGAATCCTAGAGAATGAGACTATGGAGAAATCATCCCTCAGTATTATTTACAAAAGAAAAATATAATGTAAAAGCACAATCAAACCTTCACAAGAGGAAGAAAAAAAAACTTGTCCTGAAGAAACTTTTGAAATATTAGTACAGTATGTGCCTTTTAATCTAGGAGTTATAGGTTAATTAAATATTATTTCTACTGGGCCTTTCTGTGACTGCCAAAAATATATAAACAAATAAATCCTCAGCTTACTTTGAAGCGGGAGGAGAAATCACATATTGTGATTATACTGTTCTTCTTTAGTTTGGCCCACTCCAAATCCCATCTATCTTGTTTCTTCTTTCTAATTTAGGTGAAAGGTAAGTATGCTTATAAGAAAGCTCATGCTATAATTAATTCATTTTTAGTTAACAGTACAGTATTATTTCTCCCTGAGACCTAATTGTATAGGTTTTAGTATTATGTAATGTTTGCTAAATTTAAACGTATAAACTAAACATAAGTTAGAAACATAAGTTGATAAAGAGTTAGATTTAGGTTTGCAGATGTTTTAAAAAAACATTAGCTGCCCTTTTTGCCTTTCAACATCAGTATGGCATGAATTGTGTGTACGATATCTTTTAATGGCATAGTAAAATCACAAATAAAGCATTCTCTGTTACATGATAGCTAGGGTGGATTTGATTTAAATGGATTCAAATGGATTAAAATCACGATTTGAATTGGAATTTTTTTCTGGTGATTTAAATTAAAATGATTTTTTTAAAAATTAAGATTCAAATCTTGATTGATATAGCTTTGATTTTTTTTAAAAGCACACACACATTGACTTCTTTCCACCTTGCAGACCAAATCTGTGTTTAAGGCAGAAGTTCTGGTTGTGCAGAAACATAAATTCAGAAACAATAGTGAAGTCTAATCATTGCTAATATTTTTGTAAGTCTCCAGGATGATTATACTAACAAGACCAATGAATAGTAGCAGCTGTACTTTTCACTTTTATTACCTTAAATTCCATTACATATTTGTGATATAGAAAAAACAATCATACATTGTTTTTGCAGGGACAAATGTTTTATGCTAATAGTAATGTTTTTCCCCTTTCCTTTCCTTTCTTAAAAAACTTAGCATGCTGTAAATTTCTCTTCCCGTCCCCCTAGTTTGTGTTGTCTTTATGCTCCACGGAGTTACACCTCATCCTAAACAGTTAAGAAAAGAAGTATTTTATAAACAAATAAACATTAATGCTGCATTGTCTATGTACCTGTTGTAACTTTGAAATACCCTGTAACTTAACATCTCCTGGAGTGATCCTATAACATATATATGGCGGGTGGGACGGGGGAGGGGGGACGGTTGCGTGTTTGGGCCTCTAAAAAGAAGAAAAAAGACCACACTCTTAAGCACACATGCTGTGGAGTAAGCCTTGTGGGTGAGATCATGACCCATTTAAAGCCTGGAGTCTTGTTTTAATGAACAGCAATGTGGTGTCTGTAACTAGTTCATATTCTTCTTTGAGTGAATGAATAACCAAGTTAAGACACAAGGTCTTGATGGACAACCGCTGAGCTACGTTCTTGGCTACATGTTTGCAAACAAGCCAGGAGTGGCAGAACAATGGAACTGTGATTGTGTATCCTGGTTTGTTTGGCTGCACTTAACCATCTTCCCCGAGTTGGATGTAATGCAAAGCAGACACTTCCTGGCCTGTTTACTTGCATTTAGGACTGCAAGACTCTAATCCAGGTAGAAGGTGATTTGTGGTTATCTGTTCATGGCCTTCACAGTTCTGGGAGCAGAAAATTAGCTTGCCTCTCTTTTGGCAGTTAATCATCATCAGATAGAAATAACCCGGTCTTTTTACATGCTGATTTTGCAATTGGGAAGAGCCCTGAAGGTACAACTCTGGTGGCAGGGGTTGTTGTGTTATCTCCTCCAGTTGTGAAGCTGCCTGATCATCTGTTTTGGCCCTTACAGAGTGCATGACCTACCACAAGGGTTAATTGTGCCATGCTTTAAACATATACACCACGATAGTCATGAATTCTTTAAGCCACAACGGATGGCTGAAAGTTAAACCATGTAGACATGGCATGTGGAATTTAACTCTCAAGTGCACCTACTTAAGAAGGCACAACACACGGTCCTGGGTGGGGCCCACAGAGAGCGCTTTCTCAGGGTAGCTTTCTTTTTTTATATAAGAGCACAGTGCCACAAAAATAAATAAATATTTAAAAAATAAAAATAAAAAGCTGAACATCTTGGTGGAGCAACAGGCTGCGATTCTCTCCTAGGATTCCAAGTCCTCCATATTTGAGCGAGATAAGTCAAAAATGAAATGAGCATTTAAAATCACAGCCTCTGAAAATAAACTTTTGTCTGTGCACCTGTAGTTTCCATGTGTGCTTTTGTGGTGGTGGTGGTGGTGGTGGTGCTTTTCTTACAGCTCACCTGTTCCTGGGCTCCTGCCCTTCGCGGTTTTCCAAGAACCTGGCAATAGGAGACCATCCTAGAAAGTCACAAAGATGCAGGCTAATTTGCTGAGGGTGCCCAGAGGAGCCGAAATGATCTGACACTCATGCAACCTAGGCAAGAAAACTGTCAGAACAACATATGAGCGTCTTGCAAGGAAAAGAGTGCTTTTATGGGGGGGAATTACAGGCCCTAGAGATCTGCAAGTGCCAGAATGTGGGAAGGTTCCGCATCAGCACCAGCTCTCTCTCTTTCAGCAACCAGACATTTCATGAGTCGGGGGGCTGAAGATTTGCTCCCAAATGGCAGGAGAGGTCCAAGCACATTCACCCATTCACTGGATGGCCAGCTTTGGGGGGTGATGTTAGCTGGGGTTTTCCTCCATAGGGTGGCGGGTCAGACTAGATGTTCTCTTGGTTCCCAAACAATTCCACCAGTCTAAGATTATTTTTTAATTACCTAGTTTTAAACAATTACATATACAGATCATTAGGAATATTTTTAGCCATTTCACACAATTGAAAAAAACAACAACACGCAAAGCTTCCCTTCCCCACCCGACCCAGATATAACTAGAATAAATGAATTGCAGCAAAACAGGCCACTCTCTAGTTATTGGATTACAATTCCCAGGACTCCCTTCAGCAGGCCTGTCCCGTGCCTTCCCAAACGCTCACCCGATTGGCTAAGCTTCCCAGCCAATCCCTGAGCGGTTGTCGCTTCCCGCCTCAATCCGCGCCCGCTTCAAAAAGAAGAGGCGACGCAACCGAACTTGGGAGAAGAAAATGTGGGCCGGAGGAAGCCCCGCCCTCTCGGTGGACTCCACCCCCTCCCGTATATCCACGCCCATTGGGGGAAAATCTTCTCCGCTGATTGGTCAGCCTCCTTCTCCGTGCCCACCCCCTCCAAACCCCACCCCCTTGGGGGGGAGAAGCAGGGTAGGTTGTGACGCGGAAGTGAGGGAAGGTGGCCTTGCGGGGGTGTGTGTATGTGTGTGTGGGGGGGGGAGAGAGAAAGTTTTGGGGGCACTTAATCCGGAGTGCGGGGTGGATTCGAAGCGGCCCGCGGTGAAGGTGAGGCGTTTTGGGGCCTCAGGGTGGAAGCCCCCCCCCTGTCGGCCGGTGAGGGGAAACGGCGGCGGTTCAGGCGTTGCCATGGCAACCCGGGTACCTCGGGGCGAAACCTGCCGCCGTGTCTAGAAAGGCAGCATCTCCGGGCCAGGCGCTCTTCCTCCCCTGAGGGGACCCGCTGAGCCTTTTGGGCGGCGGCGGCGGCGGCGGCGGCGGTTGGGGGGTGGGGGAGAAGGAGGAAGCGGGGAGACGGACAAGTACAAATGTTTTTTTATTATTATTTTACTTCTTTGTATTATTCCTAGGCTGACTTTCTCCCGGTCAGGGGACCCAAGGTGGCTCACAACACCTGGAACCAGAAATATCAATAGGCAGGCTTTATATCTCTATATGGAGGGATTTTTACCAGAGCAATGGAAGGGGAGCTGAAGTGTCTTCCTTAGATGCCTGTGTGTGTTTGTTATCTATCTATCTATCTATCTATCTATCTATCTATCTATCTATCTATCTATCTATCTATCTATCTATCTATCTATCTATCTATCTAGTTAGTTCATGGAGAACCAGGGTATCCATGGCTATCATTATGGATGCCTAAGGACAAACTTCCAGGTTGGAGAGATAAACAGGGATATCTCTCTATGCCATTTGTGGGGGATCATAAGCAGGTGAAGACATCTGCTTGGGAACACCCTGAAGCCAATGGTGAGCCACTGGGTGAGACAGAATGCTGGACAGGATGGGCTGTGGCCTCTTTCCAGCAAGGTGGTTCTTACATTCCTACCTACCCACCTACCCACCTACCTACCTACCTACCTACATCAGCAGTCCTTTCCTTCCTTCCTTTCTTCAGTGATGGAAAACCTTTTAGAGACCGAGTACCCCAGCTGCGATTCCAAACCCACTAATTTTTCACAAAGTGTCAATACAGCGATTTAACTTGAATCCAGGTGGCTGTGAAGGGGCGATGTCGGGCGCCCACAGAAAGGCCTCGGAGTGCCATCTTTGGCACCCGTGCCATAGGTTCGCCAACACTGATCTAGCTCTTCCTATTCTTTTCTCTCTGTCTCTAACACACATATGCCTATACTGTATTGCTGTTGCTGTATAGCAAAACTGGATAATAAAATGACTGACGATGTCTGAATTTATCAGGTATCCCAGGAGCAGGAAATTTGCACCCCATCAGATTTTGCTGGACTACAACTCCCATCCTGTGTCAGCCACCCACTGAGTTGACACGTGGTGGGGTAGAAATCGCTTGCTCTTAGAATACATGATAAATTTGTAGATCATCAGTCATTTGAAAGAGCTGATGACCCAGATTAACTGCCAGCTGCCTTAGGTCCTATTAAGTAGAAAGGTGGATTAAAAATAATTTAAATAAACAAACCCCACCATTCATATTCCTGAACAAATGCATGCCAAGTCAGCCAATCGGAGATTTTTAATGGCCTTATATAGCTTTGGAAAGTTCTTTGAAGTCAAGCACTAAACATAAAGTAAGCAACAAGAAAAATGTACTTTGTTGACTGAACTGTTACAGTATCATTTTACAGTATCCTTTTACACCATTAAAAGAAAGTGTTTACTGAATCCTATACTAAGAAATGTAAGCAACACCAAAACCCAAACAAAGCTGTTTAAAACCCAGCCTTTCAGTCTGTAACTTTTTCTTTTCTAGCAAAGATTTGAGCAAGCCAAGGATTAGCCGCATATGATATTTCCTCCCACTGGGGGTGGGGGAACAAGACGCCTTGGTGAAGATGTCGCTTGACTTTGACAGTGCCGCTTTACAAATGCAGCAGGAAGATGAAGAATATGATCAGGAAGATTATGCCAGGGAGCAAGAGGTAAAAATTAAGATTTGGGCATTATTTCAGGGTCTTAATTGCCCTCCCTCACTTCTCTCACGGTGGGAGCGGCGCCTTGTTCAACTCTGGGAACCACACTGGAAATGAATCTTGAGCTGGAAGCTTGTGATTCGTATGTGGCTGATGTAACATTATGCCCACAGCACCTGAACAAACCACACCTTTTGACGTTGTTTTTTGTCAGGAGCAGACTGCCTCAAGGAGCACACAGTTTGCCCCTGCAGTGTTCTGTTAGGCCAGACATTTCTGGGAGGTTGTTTTTAAGCCCAGCTTATTTGAAATCTTTGGAGGTTTCGGTTGTTATCTTCAGCGTATCTTTAGCTTTATTTTGTGGTCCACTGTTTTATTCCATCTTGTTGCCCCATCTTCAGCTCTTTTAATAGGTTCTGGATGCATACTTTGTCTTAATGATGCTGTCCCCATTTAGAGAATTTGGTCATCATTTCTTTCAAGAGTAATCTTTAGCTGCTGCTTTTTAAGCCTCCGTCTGTTTTCTTGGAAAGAGAGCGTTCCAATGACATCATAATCTCCTGAGCTTCCCATGATGTCACCCAAGCAGCTTCTTGCTCATCGAGCTCCTTTCTTACCAAAAAGTACAGCTTAAAATAAAGTGCCCATGTCATTTGTCCTGCTTAAGGCTTCTGTACTTGTTGAGGTCAGCTGTCATTCGTAGCAGGATTCTGAATTATTATCCCTCTTGTCTGCAGTATATAGGAATGTGGGTGCTTTTTTCCAGAGGGTAGAAAGACTATTTGATGTTCTGTGCAGCACTTTGCTGTGTGCTTTTTGTAAGTTCAGATTTACTCCAAAGAAGAATGTGAACTTTCTAGGTTCACCTTTTATTGATTTATTCTACAGAATGTTGGTGTTTTCCTAGCTGGGATATGAATGTTATAGAGAAGGTTTAATTAAAAAGGAGTTGATGATGTATATTGTCTATATAGTTTGAGGTCTCCAAGAACCTTACGATGGCAACCTTTATACTTTAGTGTATTGGCTTCAATTTAGAATTCCAAGATATTCTTAACTGCTTTGCCAAAAAGGAGAGATGTACATAGTTTTGCCGGTGATTCGGGCCAAGTTTATTTCCTTCTTTTGGGGGGGGGGTGACCCAATCATGGCTATGTGCTAATTGAGGGAGCTTTTTTTCAGCGATGTGTCCATCTTTCTATTTGTAAGCTGTAGTTTCTGCTCCAGTTAGCAAAATAATGCATACGAAGGCTTTGTTAGTATGGAAAAGAAAGGCTGAGTGCCAAGGTCAGATGCAATAACTACTCCTGTCGCTGTCTGTAGTTTCCTAGTAACCTTGTCAGAAAAAGAAAATGTACTGCACAGATGTATCAGTTGGAATCCATGCTGTGTACCAGAACCTCACTGAAGGTTTGGAAGAGCAGGTTCACTCTATACAGGCTTCCTTGCTCCATGTAAGTAAAGAAGGCTTTTAAAAACATGCAGTTGCAGGATGTTCACTTCTGTAGAAGAGGAATTGTTGCTGGAATAGAAAAGACTAGTGTGGGTTGATGTTCTGAGTGAAGTTAAAGGCAGGCTCCCCCCCCCACCCCCACCCCAAATTCTTTTGGTCCTGCAGGGACTTAGATAACGTGTTCGTCCAGATTTCTAGCTTTGGAAAATACACCAGCATAAAGAAATACAGTGTTCCTTCACTCTGTGGTTTTGGTGGGCGTCGTCCTGTTGTCTCGTCCAGAAAGAAAATTGCGAGTGCCTCTCATGCCAAACTACTGGGAGCCCCTCCATAGGCCAGTGTAGTAGCAGCATGATCACGATCATTCTTGCAGCATTTCTTCCTTGATAGTTGTCCTGAGGAATACCACCCACCCATAAGGGTTTTTCCTTGCCTCATAGGGGTTGAGCTGAGGGGCAGAGAGGGTGTTTGGCTCAGAGAAGAGGTGTGGATGCAGCCTTTTGTTGAAGGCAGAACTCATGTTGGGTGGCCTGCCAGCCATTCTCATTTTCAAGAAGGAGCTTGATGAAGTAGAGGCGAGATGGGCTCTAAATGCACAGCCATCTGGCTCGAGGGGGAAAGATTTTGCCAGTGTGGCGCTTGGTGCTGACCCATCTGGTTTTGCCAGAGTAGCAAAAACCGAAGCCTGCCTTTCAGAGGCAAAGGGTGCACCAGCTGCACAGCAAACGGCATGGACGTGTCATGGACCCCCTTTCCTCTTCCCACGCCTGCACTACCTGTGAGGGAGGAAGAAGGCACTTTTATCTTCTGGTTAGAAATGTGAACGGCACAACAGGGCAAGGGAGCATCCTTGAATAGCTAGGGTAGCCTTCTTGCCCTGTAATGACCAATAAAGGTTGGACAAGCAACCTAGGGTGCCTTGACATTCTGCTCACACACAGGCTGCTAGTAGTATGTGCATAGTCATCTAGATAATGGACCTGTATCCCCCCATTAACGAAGCTGCGCTGGGTTGTCTTTCAGTTGCAGCAGCTGCTGACCGGCCTTCCCCATGATATGCTGGAGGACAGCGGAGATCCCCTCTCCGACTACAGTGCCCCTGAGGACAATGAGCAGTAAGCCACCCGAGAGCCTTGATTTTCCCCACGGCAGTCTCTAGACCAGGGGTCCTCAAAGTTTTCAACCAGCGGGCCGGTCCACCACCGCCCAGACACCACTGGGGGCCGGATCACAGTCCAAAAGCAGCTGTGGAGGCTGGCTTGCTCACAAAACAGGGGGTAGGTGGTGGTGGGGTTGCCATTGGTCCCAGGGGCCGGATTCAGGACCTGGGGGGGGCCACATCCGGCCCCGGGGCCTTAGGTTGAGGACCCCTGATCTAGACTCTACATTCAGAATCCCTACATTTGCTTCTTTCTTCCCTGAAGGAGAAGCTAGTTTGTTTTTAAAAATCCTAATAATCATCCCTCTCCCTCCCTCCCCTCTCTCTCCCCACCCCCACACACGCATATCACAATTGTGTTGCTAATATTGTCGTGGTTCCTAACCTGCTGTCTGCTTTCTGAGTAGAGACCATGAACCCTGGGATCAGGAAGCCAACCAATGGGATGACCGTCCAATTGCAACAAATCCACAAAGTGTAAGTTCTTAGGGTCACGTAGGTAGACCAGACCTTGTGCCCTCCTTCCCTGAAAACTGCTGTCCTGACCACTTTAAAGAGTCCTTCTTCTAGCATAAATGCACCCCCCCGACATTATCATCTTTCTCCTGTACGGTGTGTTTGGACTCCTTTATTAATGTTAGTAAAACAAATGCCGCTTCAAGTGGCCCCCGTGTGTTGCATGGAATGGCCAGTAATGTTCACTTGCTTGAATCCTGGGCAGGATTACGGAGAGGGCCAGGATGTGTACGCGGAGTGTTTTCTCTACGACCGAGGAAACCTCCAAGGGGAGATGGATGCCAGGGACTGGCCTGACCGTCATAACGAAGGGGAAGATAAAAGCGCGTTTGAGATCTCCGGCGGGGCCAGTGAAGTGGGCTCGGATGACATGTCCCTTGGAGGAGACTGCTCCAAAGCGCCTGGCCACTACCAACAAACCAACGTGTATCATCTCCCAGAAGACTTTATACCATACACAAACGGCCACCAACAAGAATTTGGCAACCTGCGTGGCAAAATAACAAACGGTGCTGAAACCAAGAAGGAACACTTGAAGGTACCTGACTCATTGATGCTCTCTAATTGCCTCTCTTTACCTGGTGCCCTGCTGTTTTCACTGCTTATGCGTCAACCGCCGTGAGCGTCCCAGAAGGAAGGCACAGCAGAATAGTGGCATCCGTGAAGCCACTCGGTCACTTTAGATCAGACGGGGGTGTGGGGGGGTTTTCTGGCAGAAAAGACTCCTGAAACGGCAGCTGTGGACGCGAGTCCTGTGTTCACAAGGATTCTCCACTTCAGTCCATGGGGCTTATGCTTTAATCGTTGTTTTCCAGGAAAGGTTTGGGGCAGATCTGAATCTTGCCATTACGGTTCAAATCATGCGCAGCCTCCAGGAGATGCAAACATATTTAACGCTCACCTGTCTTCCTTGAAAGCAGGTCTGGTGGGTGGTAGGAGTGGCTCTCCATCTTATGTATTCTCCCGTCTTCCTTTAAAAGTGCTGAGGAGCTGGAGTAGGTGGCGTTTACCCAAAGTGCAACCGGAGGTGGGGGACTCAAGACACAATCTGTCTGCTACTTATGAAGTGGCCCTTTCATCAAGGTCCAGGCAAATCAGAAGCACTTCACGCCTCCACGAGCAAGGCCAAAGCTAGCGACCCATACTGTTGGGAAAGGTTGCATAGGTGCGATTTTCATGCACCCTAGGCCACTGTCCACCTAAGGAGCCTACTCAGGCCATGATTCATCTTATGAGCCTGTTTCAGACCAGGGGCACATGATGTCAAAGTGAACTATAAAATGGAGGACTCGCAATTAGCTTTCCGCAGACTGACGAAGCTGTTTGGATGAGCAGTGAAAGGTCTTGGTCTCTCAAGAAAGGAAGCCCAGTTGCCATGACGCAACTTCCAGATAAACTCACCTGGATGACTGGGACTCTGAGGGGAAAGGGAACCTTGCAGTGGAGTCCTTTTCATATGTGTTGCTTCAACCTGAACTCAGGGGTTGGACAATACAGAGGACACAGCTTTAAAAAAAAAGCAAATTGGGTCTTCCATGTTTATGTTCCAGTTGCCATTTGGTGCTTCAGAGCCAACCAGTAACCTGCCTGTGGAGCCTTACAAAGTGATATATCAGCCATACCAGAACAACATCCAGCAGCCGGTTGTTCTTTCTCCAGATGCAGGAAGAAGAAATGAAGCATTTGAAGAGATGCAGCAAGAATTTCTGGGCACTGGCGGGGGTGAGTGGTCCTTTGGATGTCCAAGAGCCTTATTTTCTCCATTGTGCCTGACCTGGGCGGTGGTCTTTTCTTGAACCACCGTCTAAGTGGGAGAGAGGGTTTGTCCAGCGAGCTGGTGGGATAAGTATGTGTGATTCCTAGCATAATTCGGATTCCTTGCATCATTGTTTGCCAGTGCATAACGATTTTGGTGTCCTTTGGGGGGGTGAAATTCCAAACATCTGTCACGAAATAGTGTCCTCATCCGAGTTCCATTTAATAAATGACAAATCAGGACCTTAAAAGCTGTGTCAGATGATACAAGTGGTAGCAGAAAGCTGGGTGCTTCTAATGACATGGGAGTTGGGCCTTCAGAAATCTGATGAGGCAGGCAAGAAAGCCTCAGCTACATGCCTTTTAATGCGTGACATTGGAAAGCTATTATCTGAATTGACAGGTTCTCCAGAGAACATGCAGATTCTACAGCTTCAGGTGCTTAATAAAGCAAAAGGAAGGAAACTGGAAGAACTTAACGTGCAGTTGGAGGAGAAAGCCCAGCAGATTCGGTATCTGTCTCACCAGCTTGCAATTGTGAAAGGTAAGTGGGGCGTTGCCTGGTTGCTAGCTCTTCCAACACGCCGACATCCTCTGGCTTAGTTGACAGTGTGAACAGCAACAATGTTGGGCATCCCTACTCCTTCTGCCTCCAAAAAAAGCATGTAGCTTCCTTTAAAAAAAAAAAAGAAAGCAGAAGAGAGCGATTTAAACATATATTTCTCTTTTAAAGACGAAAAGGACGGCATGTGTCTTAGCCTCCAGGAAAGTCAGAAGCTGTTACAAAATGGAAAGGAAAAGGAAGTCCAGCTTGAAAGCCAAATTAAAGTGCTGGAAACCCAAATTCAAACACTCACTGCCAATGAGGAGCAGGTAACGTAATTATTTTAGTGGGTGGGCAGCCAAATCATAAAACATTTGCAACAAATGGGTGCATAAAACTTTGCACATGTGATGTATGAGTCCGACCTTGGCAGTAGTTGACACATAAAATACGGGCAGAAGCCCACAAATTTCATTCATCAAGTTCTCCCAGGAATGGACAATTTTGAACAGGTTTTTAAAATAAAATAAAATACAATAAAAGCTAAGACAAACTTATTGGATTTTTGTTTGTTTGTTTGTTTGTTTTTAATTTTGGTTTAGCTGATCAAGCAGTCCCAAGTGGTCGAGGTCACCAGGGAAACCTTGCAGCAGCAGCTGTTAGAACTTAGGCGGTCAGATGCTCTCCAGCGCGCAAGGGAGCAGCACGAGGCTGTCACCGCCGCCCTCAAGCAGAAATACGAAGAGCAGGCCTTGTCTTTGCAGCAGAAGCTGGATGCGACCCACGTAACACTCCAAGAGCAGGTCAGGCTCTTTCCTGGGAGGGGGCAAGGGAGAGGGTCCCCTAAGGCACAGGTCATGGATGAAATTGGGATTTCTCCATCTGCTCACCCGTTGGGTCCCCAGGCTCTACTTGTGAATATGTCTTGGAGCTTCAAAGCGCACAAAGCCTGTATCATCACAGGATGAAGTAGTATTTAACAAAGGTTGGCTTGCATTGTCATTGTTTTTAGGTGTAGGGGGCATGGCGGCTCAGTGGACTAAGGCTCTGAAACTGTTGACTGCAAAGTCGGCAGCTCAGTGGTTCGAATCCCTGGTGGTGCCACACAGTGGAGTGATCTCCTGCTGATAACCCCAGCTCCTGCCAACCTAGCATGTAAATGCAAGTAGATACCGCTGTAAAAAGCTGGAAGGCAAAACAGTGTTTCCTTGAAGCCATGCCGGCCACGTGGCTATGGACTTGCACAACACTGGCTCTTTGGCTTGAATACGGAGATGAGCACCGCCCCTAGAGTCAGACATGACTAGCACACATGTGTGGGGGACCTTTATTTTTACTTTAAAGCAAATGGAACTAAACCCATTTAAAACTGAACAGCCCTCATGTTCTTGACGCCCAAGCACAGATCTTTTAAAGCATATTTTTAAAAGAACGTGGCCAAACGGACCAAAAAATTCACAGCAGCTGTCAGATCCCGGCCATGAATACATATTTTTTAGTGTTTGTAGTATTAGTTTAGTAAATGACTAGCCAGTGCGAACTATGTCTTTCCGCACCAGGTGTTTAAGGTTCTGTGTAGGATTTGCCGAGGCTGGACCTGCTTTTTTCACGAATACATGTTGGCGTGTTTGGCCATAAAAAACAGTGGTGGTGACGACTTCAGCCCGAGCATCCTTTTGGAGGCCTTCCCCGTTGCTTTTTCTTGTCCAGTCCCCCACCCCCCCGACATTGTTTGAAGTTAATGATGTGAGTTTGTTGCAGAGTGCAAGTAGGGTGTGAGGAAACGGTAATGGCATTTGCCATTTGGACAGCCAAGACTCACAGACCAGTCGCCTGCTCTCAGGCTTGCCTGCCTCACAGGGTGGATGTGAGGCTGCAGTGTGTGTGTGTCACGGAAGGGGGATGTGTGCGGCTTTGCGGTCATTGGAGGAAAATGGGACATCAGTGTAACAATTAATTAATGCACATCCGATCTCGCCTGATTTTGGAAGCTAAGCAGGGTCGGCCCTGGTTAGTACTTGGATGGGTGACCACCAGGTGATACCAGGTGCTGTAGGTGCCTGGAGTAGGAACTGGCAAACCACTCCAGTATTCCTGCCAAGAAAACTCCATGGACAGGGAACCACGAAGAGTCGGTCACGACTGTAATGACACAACACGCGCACAGACACATTAAAGAGTGTTCTTTGCAGGCAGCTCATGTATGAAGCCAGGAGTGCAGTCTTTGCAACTCCTGGAATATTTGAAATGCCCCAAAGCCTTCGTTTTTGCTTTTTTAAAAAGCTAACTCTTACACAAGTAGGAAAAGGTGAGAGATAACTAAGTGTTGTACTAAACTGTAAGAAGTGACCGTATAGGCTCTGTTTTCAAAGACTAGTTGGTGGGCTCATGCTGTCTCCCTCTCTCCCCAGACAGAGCTGTGTTGCCATCTAACCGAGCATGTGAAACAACTGGAAAGAATGCTTGAGGAAAGCAAAGTGGAAAAAAATGAGATTATCAGTCGCCTCTCCAGAAGCCTCGAAGAAAGCCAAAACCAGTGTGCCAGTCTGCTACAAACAGGTTTGTCTTTCCAGGCCTGGCAGGCACAAAGGCCAAGACGCCTGAAATCTGGGGAGGAGTGTTTTTATGTGGAGCGCTGGGGGTGGACATGTTTGCGTGGACATAGCAGCCGTGTAGGTATTTCTCGGAAAGTGACTCAGTGTGAAACAGCCCTCTGTGAGTAGGACCATTTTAGTGCTACTGATCTGACATCATCCTGGATAACGGATGCCTCGTGCAGAAGATTTGATCTCAGTGTTTTAGCTAGGTTGATAAACGGAAGAGCTGTTTGGACCAGAAGTCTGATATCCTTCAGAAATAAGGAGAAGTTTCTTGTGAGAATGGAAAATTAGAGAAAATGTTCCTTATATAATAAGGACAATGAGTGCGACGGGTGGGGCTTAAGCGACATATATCTAGCCAAAATTGAGACAGAAAAATATTTCTTGGCTGTATGCTGTAGACACATTCTTTAACACACTGGCCTAGTCCACACAGCTTTTACCACGCTAGCCTAGTCCATCCTGGCATATTTTCACAATATCCTTTAGCTGCTGATTTGCCCAAAAGAGCAGACATTACACCTGTCTTATTTCCTTGTCATTTCCTTCATTTTAAGGTGCAAACAATAACAGCACAGAGGGAAAATCTACCCTAGTCTGAAGTACTGAAATAATTTGTCCTTCTAAACTGAAAACTTGAATGTCTTCCATTAAATATAGCATCACAATGTCTTTATCATCTTTTAGGGTTCTTTAAGAGAGAAATCTAGCATGTTGATATATTTTTTAAAGTGCATACTTTTAAATGTTGTTGCTTTATAATGTCAAATTAACTCAATCTGTTCATTTCTCAGGAATTCTTATTTTATGCCCCTAAGTTATTTTCGTTTTCCCCCTCCAGGCTTGGTAAATGAGACAAACCAGCTGCGTATGCGCCTTCAGCAAGCCCAGTCTGCCCAGTTAATAAGCGAAGAAAAGAATAAAGCCTTGCAGGTTGGTTTTTCTTTCTGTTGGAGTCTTGCAAAAGTTCAGCCGACTTGGGCCAATACAAACATGGCTGGAGAATTTCAGAGAGAAAAAGAGCCTCCAGCAGAGAGCAAGGTGCTTGCCTTTGTTTTGCCATCGATACAGTGGTACCTCGACTTACGAATTTAATCCATTCCAAATGCATGCTCTTAAGTCAAACTACTCTTAAGTCGGGGTACCTATCTAAAAAATTGAAAAAAATAAGTTAAAAAATAAAAAGTAAGTCGAGCAGACAATATCTAAAATTTGTAAGACGGCAGTTAAAATGCCATAAGTTTTCCGCTCTCAAGTCAAATTGCTCTTAAGTCTGGGTACCACTGTACTCTCTCAGTGCTTTCCATGGGGAGCTGTATTTAGTCTCAACAAAGAGAATTCTTAGTACCTTAAATATTTAAGAGATTTAACGTGGCATAATGTCCATGAACTGCAGAGTCCACCTTAGCAGATAGGTATAGTCCTAATGTAGGCTCAAAAGGAGTTATGTGGTATATGTCAATGTTGTCTAGACATAATAGACTGTACAAATGAGAAGAATCCTGAGCATATTTTCCCCCAAGAGAGAATCTGAGCATAGTTAAGAAAGAAAGAAAGAAAGAAAGAATAGCCTGGTGCTATCATTGCCAGCGTGAAAGAAGTATGTAGACCACTGCAGACGCATAACTACACCCTCCACTGTCACGACTTCAGGCATCTCAGGAGTATGGAAGATGCTTCTGCTGCGTAATAACAGATGTGATCTTTAATGGCTGCAGTATTTGGGTAAATGGTCCAGTACTTTTCTTCCCAGCCTGATTGAGATTTATTTCTCCGTCTCCATTTGATTTTCTGTTTTTTATAGGAGGAACTGAAGGAACTTAAAGAAGAAATTGCTGTGTACGAGTCTGCTGAAAAGTGTGGGGTGTTTCTCAATGGCGTCGATGGAGAATCAAATGTAGAAATGACTGATTCTTATGTAGATTTAGGCATTAAAAAGGCCAGCAAGAGAACAGGACTGCACAGGTATGGAAGGATATTCTTTTAATAGTTTTACAATAATAGCAGTCTGTGCTACATACAGGGATAGATTTGTAATGGTTGATCTAATAAGACTGTACATTTGGAAAGAGCGTTAGGTGTTCATTTTTCCTTTGAAGTTTCAGTGTTAATGCCTTGTTTCGATTATAGGTAGTGTCTCCAAGCACAAAGAACCACAAGTCTATAGTTCAAGCATACAGCTCAAACTGCCTTGGTGGTATTAAAGAAAATCAGGATCAAATGTTGCCATGTAGGGATTTTACAGTCTTTAATCCACCTTTTAGAAAAGCCCTGAGTGTTGTACAGTTGCATTTCAAAATATGCTAAAATAATAATGAAAACAATGTGGCAATTTGGAGAACAGGGCAAGAAATCCAGAATTCTGACTTGAATGGTTGAGGGTATTCCACTTCACACAGGCTGATGTGGAATTAAATGTACCTGCTGTGTAAAGACTTCACATACAGTTAGCTTGTGAACTCTCTGTTTGTAATTGGACTGGACCCAGCGGTGGCCTTAATCTCCGTTTACTGCATGCCTGGTTTAAGCTGCTTTATTGACGGACAGTGGTTGAGTCATCAAGTTGAAGGGCTAAAATGAGCCAGTCCACCATCATTTTGTGGCAGTGTCCCAATGAACCTGTAGGACAGGGGTGGGGAACCTCCGGCCGTACAAATAATCTGGACCGCAACTCCCCCAGTCCTTTATCGTTGGCAGAATAGGCTCGGAATTCTGGGTGTCGCACTCCAAACCGCCTGGAGGGCTGAACGTTCCCAACTCCTGCAGTAGGGTAAATACCTCAACATAAAGCTGTAAGTTTTATTCTGGACCAGGCATGCACAAACTTCAGCCCTCCTGATGTTTTGGACCACAACTCCCAGAATTCCAAGCTTAGATTGCCAATAGCAAAGGACTGTGGGCGTTGCAGTCCAAAACATCTGGAGGGCTGAAGTTTGGACATGCCTATTCTAGACCCAAAGAATACACTTATATTTTGAATCACCATCTCATGGAATTATTTGGGATTTAAGGTTACTTTCTTAGGAAGCACAATAATTTCAAGCACAGTTGAAACCCTCAATGGATTCCAATTATGGGTTACTGGAAAGCTAACTCTGCGCTCCACCTCTTAAAATGCTCAACAGTTCCGTGACGAATAAAGAAGCAGACAGAGGCCTCTCCAAAGACGAGATCATCTTGGACCTGAAGAAGGAGATGGAGCGTTTATTGAGTAGTAACACAGCAAAGCGGCACCGGGTTTCTCAGTTGCAAAAGGACCTTGACAGCTGCCACGGAACCATAGAAGACCTGAAGCAACAGCTGGTGGAAATGAGCGTGAAAGAGGTTGGTTCGCCTGTTTGGCATATTTAGAAAGAGAGGCACATTTCCTTCTACCTTTCCATGATTGAGTTTTAACAGACCCAAGTGGCTCTTCTAAAACAAATATAGACACAAAAGAATACTTTTAGACTTGAGCTGTGTCTGTTTGCCTGCGTCACAGGCAACGATGGAGGCCAGCTCAGTCGTCCAGAAGTCTTCCTTGGGGACCGAGTGTTCGCCCCATTCGGAGAAATGTTCCTAATGGTCTGTGTTGCAGCTTGAACTCTAACCCTAACCCATCTCTATCGCGGCTGCATCAAGTCAGCTCTTTTGATATGCTCTGTGAGAGCAACGGGGAAAGGAAGGACCCCCAAGCAGCTCCTGTCCTTGTGCGGGAGGGTGCTTGACTCTCGTCCTGTACATCTCTAGGTGTGGATAGTTGCCAGTTGCGAAAGGCACGGTGCAGCTCTGTTTGGTAGTGCTAACAGGAATTGTTTGAAGGTATTTTTCTGTCCCCCTCTGCCCCCTCCCACCTGGTTAGCTCAAAGGGAAAACTATGGAGCTTCTGTCGAGTATGGTGCCATCGGAGACCGCTGAAGAGATCTTCAAGCTAAAGAAGGAAAATGAGAATTTGCAGCAAGACATTAAGGTCGGTTTATGGCCTCTCTGCTTTCTTTCCATCTAAGGGTAAGGACCGGGTGGGGGGGCAGGTTGCATCCCCACCAAGGAAAGGCATTGCTTTGGAGAGTTTAGGAAGGAGAGAAATGGAGAAGGTGGGAGGACTTGTCTTGTGATCTAACTGCACGCTGCCTCTCTCATGCAACCTGCCCTGACATATGTAGCATCCCTAATGTCACACTGCCAATCACAGGGATAATTCTCTTAGGCTGTAGACTGTCTTGGGGAAAATCCTCATACTCGGCAAGTACAAGGAATTAAACCTTGTCTTTTACAGCAGGTGTGGGGAACCTTTGGTCCTCCAGATGTTTTGGGCCACAACTCCCAGAATCCTGAGCCTGTCTTGCCAATGGTAAAGGCCTGCAGGAGTTCTGGTCCAAAGGATCTGGGAGGGCCAAAGGTTCCCCACCCCTGTCTTAAAAGGTGCATTGTCCATTCTAACACAGAAACCATTTCAATGGAAGGGTCTGATCAGCTCCTTGTGAAATGTTCCAATTTATTTTCTTACTGGAAAGGTGGGGGTGTTGCCAGGGGAGAGGAAATGAGAGGGTTCTGGATTTTTCCATTTTGTTCTATCTAGACATCCCCACCTCTAACCATTTCTGGTGGTGCCTCCCATGACGTGTAGCGCTGCCTTAAAGGTAAAATGCGTCAATAGATTTGCCTTTTCTCCTCTTGTTTGAACAGAGCTACAATGTGCGCATTCAGGAACTGACAGAAAACCAGGAAAAACTGAAGCATGCAAATCAAGAGCTGTGTAGTCAGATGAGGCAGATGGTTCAGGACTCTGACCGGGATAAGCAAGAAGCCCTTGACAGGTGACCTGGGTGGAAGGAGTGGCTGAAGTTGAATGAAGAAATGGATGACGTTCCGCAGAACTCCGGTTCCTATTGGTTCTTTAGCGGGTCAGGTGGGAGTGATGGCAATAAAAGCATCATTATCCTGCCCTGCGAGGGGATCACCCTGTTCTTCTGTGCCCTGCTGTTGAGTCCTCTGTATCTGTCCTGTTGAAAGGCTTATTTGCTCCAAGTGAAAGACAGCTCTTGAGTAAAAATTTCATCAGTATTGGGGCCAGCCGTTTGCCTTTTCATGGAGGTGAACAACCTATATGGAAGATACGATCTCTATATGGAGGATGGGATGTCAATAGGACCCCCACTGCCAGCAACACAGGATCTGTGTCTGCTGATCCACTTACCCATTGCCCAGAAATATTTAAAAATAAACCCACCACCCCAGAATGTATATGTATTCATATGGTGTATTTACCAGAACTGTCCTCTAGATGGAGGCAGAGATCATGCAATGTGTAATGTTTGCTGCTTCCTCTATTGAGCATTTTAAGAGAGAGATGATGATGATGATTAAACGGTATCCCCCTCCCCACCCTGACCAGTTCTGAAATGCATCCAGTAATCTGTGGCATTTGTTTCATTGCCTCCTTCAGGTGTGAGAGAACCTACGGGCAGCATTACGAAGAGGCGAAGAGAAAGCTTTGCGAAGAGCTTGAGGAAAGGCACGCGAAAGAAAGAGAGAAACTCGTCTGTGCTTATGAGGAGAACATTACCCAGTTAAAGTAGGATTATTTTTGGCCGGCTATATATGTTGGGGGTCCCTGAATCAGAGGCCTGGCTGGCCCGGCCACCAAGAATAGCTTCTTAAGCAACGCAACTTCTTGTGTCTGTGTTTTTGAGGGCTGACCTCGAGGAGCTGAACAAAGAGATGATCGCCGTGAAGGAATGCTACATCTCAGTCTGCAGGGAGAGGGATGAGCAGGAAGCCACGCTGAAGGCGGCCTTTCGGAAAGAGGAGCAGCTGAAAGAGGAGAAGGTCAGTGCAAAAATAAAGGGCGTTTATACACGACCCCTAAGCTCCGCTGCAAATGGCTCCCAGCTCCGGAGCTTAAAAATGTTTCCCCACCAGCTCCGGAGCTAACAGAAAATTAAGTGTGACCCCGCCCACTAAGCGCGACCCAGCGCAGGCAAAACCTGCTCTGGGAGAGTGAAAAATTTTGATGCGGAGAGTGCCAGGCTCTCCTCGCTTCTTTTTGTTGTTGTTGTTTTTTGCCTCCCGCCCCTTTAAGAGGAACCAGGAAGTGACGGGGGGTTGGAGCAACTTCCACCGGCACTCCGGAGGTAAGAGGCATTCTTTTCTCCCTTTTTTCTCCCTCTCCCCCAGACAAAAAAAATTATTTGCTCAATTTGATTGTGTTCGGGACTGGTGTTGAGTTGGCCAGTTTCCCCTTCCTCTCTTGGATTCAAAGTGCTGATGTGCAGATGATTGTGACATCATCTGTAACTCCTCCCACCGAGGCCCTTAAGAGGGTTTCCCATCAGTCCCGTTCAGTGGCTGCCTTTTGTGGCTTCCTGTTTCATTGGGGTCCAACATGCTTTAAGCCCTAAACGCCCAGGAATGAGAAGATGCTCTTCTCCATCAGGAAGATCAGCGTAAGATGCACGTTTATTTGTACCTGATGTGTTGGCCCTGCTTAATAAGGGGAGATGAATGGCATTGCCACTCCGTGGCCTTGATGTACGTCTTGAAGGTCGGAGTAGCTTTCCATAGGAATGGCATGCGTGTGCCTCCTACCTGGCAGAGGAAGATAAGCAACCCCCCAAAAAAATAATCCCCACCTTCATGCCCTCATGTGCTTCGTGTGTCATGGGGTGAGGGTGGGGGTGAGGGTTTGGCAACAGAGAAACTGATGGCCAGGCTTAAGAAATGGTGGCTGGGGGGCTGGGTGACTTCTGGGTAAGAGTCATGCTGGGAGCTCACACTTGCTTCCTCCCGTTTTGGTTGCAGGTAAAGATTGAGGGGGTTGAGATGGGTTGACCTCAAAGAGGATTAAAGGAGGAAGCTCCCCTTGTAGTAGCCATTAGGAAGCAACATGGAGGGGCTTAAATAAGTTTACTTGGTTGAAACTGTGTTTCCTTGGAAGCTTCTGCCTGGTGAATGTCCGGCACACGTTGCAACAAAGTAAAAAGACTGAGAGGCGCTTTGAGTAAGAAAGGTGACATTGTGACAAAACCACAACCAAACCTTAGAGTCATTTCAAAGACTTCTTTCCTGTTAAAAGCCGTCTCCTTGTTTGGGTGATTCTGCTCTGATTGCTTGGACAGGAGTCTTGATTACAGAACGACTCTTGGTTTGCTGCTAGCGGGGAAATCAGACCAGACGTGGATTTTTGATCTGTGACAATCAGTTGTCTGCAGAAATCCGGCCCTTCTTGCAAGCGGCCGGCTCTGCAGGCGACGGGCGTTCTGTCCATCCATTCCTCATCAGTGTTGTTCAATGTTTGCCTAGTTCAAGAAGCAGTTGCTGGAGGAAAAGGAAGAGTCTTTGAAGAAGCTCAGGGCGGAATTGGAAGAAGAGTTCCAGCGTTCCATGGGGCTGGCCAAGAGCCGGTGGCAGGAAGAGAGAGAAGCTGCCCTCAAGCAGCATGCGGAGAAGGAAGTGGCCAAAGTCAATGCCTTTTGGGAGAAGGAACTGAAACAAGTACTGTCCCTTATTTTGTCTCCCCCACCCCGTTTGTTGATGTACATGGGAGGGCTTTTAACAGGCCAGATGACAGGGTGGTTTCTCAATCAATTTAGTCTTGAAGGAACCTGTTCTTGGCTTTTAAAACTATAAAACAGGCCTTCCTTTGTACCTGCTGGCAGTCTCTGCCAATTAAAGTGCAGCATTGTCTGTGCATTCACAGGCGTCTGGTTTTAAGGAGATCTGGTGCAGTTTTGCTCTAGCTCTTAAAGCAAGATAAGACTGTGGGGAAGAAAACAACAGGAAAAGAAAGCCTTGGTTCCTCCTGCTTTCAAAGACAGAAATAATTAAGCTTTTGCGCTCACTCCGATCCTCATAGAGCGCTGGGATGGCTTAATGAATCCAGGGAGGTACGTGCACGCATTCTCCCTGGGGCTGATAAAGATCAAAACCCTCTCTTTCCTACAGACCAAAGACCGAACTGTTCAGCAAGTTGAAAAAGAGTGGCAGAGCCGGCTGGATCACGCGCTGGAAGGCGCGAAGAGAGACGTCGCGGAGCTCAAAGACAGTTGCAACCAAACGGAGCCCTTATCCCTCAAAGACAGCTTTCTAAGCCAGCTGATTTCGGGAGCTGTTGACGAGCAAACCCGACTGTTTCAGGAGGCGCTGGAAGAAAAAGAAAAGACCTTAAGAGAGCAGGAAGCAAAGCATCACGAGAAGATCGCAATCCAGGTAGCAAGCAGACACCTTCTTTTGCCTTGTTTAATTGGCCTCAAACAGGACCCCATTGGTCACAAGGCAAATCCGAGTTTGTGTAATGCACGCTTTGTTGTTCAGGGGTATAATTTTGTTTGCATGATTTTGACATTTAATTTCAATCAGTAAAACTTAAGAACAGTTGAGGAAGCTAGTCTTAAGTAGGGCAGCTTAAAAAAACCCAGTCCAGAATGAATCTGAAGGTTTGCATTTACTGAGACATGAAAATAGCATTACTTGATCACATGGCAGGTCCGCTAATCAGCCTTTAATACCTGGTGGCTTCAGTTTCTGGGCACGTTTTAAATTTGGTGGCCTTTGGTATGCTCCAAGTAGTACCAGTTGTATGCTGGCAAGGTTGTTGCTGAAGCATGTCAATGAAGTTCCCTTCATTTGGTGTCCTTTGGAACCAGGCTGAAACCAGATGCCCGGCTCTAGGTCGGTTTAAGTGCGATACCCTGTCTTATCTCCACTTGCTGTTCATAGGTGGAATCTGCCTTGACAAAAGCTCGTGCCCGATGGCTGCGAGAACTGACGGAACTCGAGGAATACAAGGCACATCTGAAGGCAGCCAAGGAAACATGGGAGAAAGAGTCTGAAGGAGCCACCTTGAAGCAGGTAATGGAGAATTGCCCCGTCTCTGACTGGGGCTGAGGCTTAAGTACCAGACATGAGACCGGCTTTATAGGTCATCAAATTAGGTTCAAATTGGAGAAGTTTCTGAAATCCAAGTGCCTGAACCGTGTGTTCAGCTTCTGAAACCCCCTGTTCTGTTTCTAATGAGATGAGCATTTAATCCTGTAATAGCGAAATAAGGGCAAGTGTGTCCCTTTTCCTTTTCTTCCTAAATCTTGCACATTTTTAAAATGAGTCAGTTCTGTCTGTTTTGTTTTGTTTACACACTTGTGTGCACACACACCCTCTGGCAATAAAGGCCACTCTAGGTGGTTTACGACAATACGACAATAATAAGGCAAAACAAAAACAGAACAAACAACAACACCCCCCCGCCCCCAAAAAATCTGAAACAGATTAATAGCTATGAATTGATGCTATGGTATTATTGCATAGTGGTCAATTGAGGCCGAGCAGGGGAACTGATTAATCTTAAAGGACTCCTTGCTTTGGATGTGTTCCAGTGATCACAAATCAGAGTGATCCCACCAGCACCTGAAAAGCAGACTTCCCCCCATGGCAGGAACTCCCTGCCACAGGATGTGGTGATGGTATCTGGCCTGGATGCCTTCAAAAGGGGATTGGACAGATTCCTGGAGGAAAAGTCCATCACAGGCTACAAACCATGTTGGAGATGTGTCATCTCCAGGCTTTAAACCAGGGTCCTTCAAGGGCCAGATGCAGGGGAGTGGCATCAGGAGACAGTGATCTAGTCTCGTGTGCTCCCAGGTGCATCTGGGGGGGCTGCTGTGAGATACAGGAAGCTGGACTAGATGGGCCATTGGCCTGGTCCAGTACGGCTCTTCTTATGTTCTTATGTTCTTAAGGCATGTGATAGGGACACTCAAGGTTGGGCTTGCAGTTTCTAGCAAAGATGTTGTCCGATCGCCATCTTTGAGAGGTTTGCAGCGCGCCAGACAGTTGGTTAAGAAATTTGTCAGCTTTAAGGAGTGGTTTTATCAATATCCCTCCCTTGTCAGTTTCCACGGCCAAGTGGAGATTTGAACCCAGGTCCCTTGAATCCCAGTTCGGTCGCTCTGCCCTCTACACCACATGGGGGTATCAACAGGAGTTGGAAAAGATTGGAAGGGGAGGGCCTGGACGAGAGGGGAGGATTGTGCACCGTGGTTGTGTGCTTGTGATGGCCAAGCGGTCGTGATTAGAGCGGGCAGCCTTTTTGCCAAGCCCTCCGTCTCTTGTTAGAGCCTCTGGAAGATGATGTTTGGAAGCATCGTAGAGAGGCTGACAGGTGTTTCTGTTCTTCAGGTATCCCTGGCCCTTTCCACTGCCGAAGAGAAATGGAAGAAGGAAGCGGAGAGCAGTGAGAAGCTCCGGGCCAGGGTCAAGGAGCTGGAAGAGAACGCCTTTTCCCTGAAAAGGGAGCTGGATCTGAAGGAGGAAGAGATTCCTGCCATCGTCAAAGCGGAACTGGCCAAAGCGAGGACCCAGTGGAACAGGGAGAAGCACGAGGAGGTGCTGAGGCTGCAGGAGCAGAACGAGAAGGATTACCACTCCTTTTTGCACGAGCACAGGAACAAAATCAACGAGGTGCTGGCCAAGGCCAAGGAAGACTTCGCGAAGCAGAAGGAAGAACTCCTCGAGCAGAAAGAAGCAGAGCTGAGGGCGTGCCTGAGCCGCCGGCAGCAAGAATGGGCTGCCCAGGAAGCCAAGAGGCTGCGCAGTGAGATGGTCCGGCACGAGGACTGGATTCTGGCTCAGGTGGA
Source organism: Phrynocephalus forsythii (assembly GCA_029282475.1). Lineage (NCBI taxonomy): Eukaryota > Metazoa > Chordata > Lepidosauria > Squamata > Agamidae > Phrynocephalus > Phrynocephalus forsythii. Next base: position 4,141,328 of record JAPFRF010000014.1, on the reverse strand, counting down.
GCTCCTCTTAGCCGACACGCACCAGGATTTGGTCCGAATGGCAAGCGGCGAGCAAGCCTGGCCCTCCGAATGGAACGCCACGACTCCTGTTCAGAGCGGCCTCCTGTTCAAAGAGAAACTGACGTTTTGTCTGCAGAAAGCGTATAAAAGCACCGTTTCTGCTGTTCTAGAGAAGGCCAAACAAAAGTGGAAGGAGGTAACGTGTATGGCTCTAAACAACTGTCTGTGGCCTTTTGCACCTTTAAAAATACCAAACACTGGGCTTTTCTTTTTAGTAGGGTTATGTCTGTGAAGCTTCTCAGTCATCCAGGTGAGTTTATCTGGAAGTTGAGTCATGGCAACTGGACGTCTTTTTTCTTGAGAGATTGAAACACTTTGCTGCTCATCCAAACAGCTTTGTCAGTCTGAGGAAAGCTAGTTGCGAGTCCTCCATTTTATAGTTCACTTTGACCTCATGTCACCCTGGTCTGAAGTAGGCTCATAAGATGAACAATGGCCTAAATAAGCTCACTAAATTAGGTGGTCAATCGCCCCAATAGGCCTTTAGGTGGACAATGGCCTAAGGTGCTGAAACCCACAAAGTATGGGGTCGTTAGCTATGGCCTTGGTGGTGGAGGCGTGAAGTATTTTTCATTTGTCTGGGGATTGTTGAAATCACTGCCTGATAAGTGGCAGATCGACTGTGCCTGAACCCCCCACCTCTGTTGAGAGACGGATTTTCAGTACTCACACAAGCGGCTTCCCTGACTGATTTTTTTGCCAAGCAAGTGTAAAAGAGGATAGACGAAATATTTAACTGCATGTAATGCTGGAAGGTTAAATACGTTTTTGGAAGTGCAGTCTTTTAAAGCTAGGATGCCTCTTTTGCCAGTCTTCATATCAACCTTCACTGGGGCAGCGTTGATGATATCTGGGATGGCTGTGAAAAAGGAATGCTTGACAAGACCCTCAGGCAGGAAGTACATTTTGGCAACCTTGGCCTTCAGACACACCTGCATTGGGCATCCCCCCCTGGCACAGTAGAACATCCTTGTTGGGTTTGTAGCAGTGGCTCCATTAGTTTTCCCGTGCAAGCAAATGGTCTTGTGGGTGTGGAATTCAAGCCTGGGATACAGGCTGAATGTCTTTCTGCCCCTTGAAACCTTAGCCTTTTTTGCTGCTGGTGGTGGTGGTAGTGGGGCACAAATATTCTGTAGCTGGAGCTGAGCCTGCATAGCCCTCTCCCAAGTGCTCTTTTAAAGACATGCCTGAAGGTAGCAGAATGTTGGAAATATACCTCTTCTGTATGTACTGTTGCCTGTATTTGAATTCCCGCCTCCTCCTGTTGCTCACAGTGCCCGTTATCTGTCAGATTCCCAAATTTTCCACACAGCACCCTCCTCCCCCCACGGTTAACTTCTTAAAGTCTCGAAGGATGCCAGGCCTTGCATTCTGGACCTCTGTGCAGTGGCTAGGCAGGTTCCCCCCGAGGTGGTGACATTTGAGGGTATTCTCAAGTTAAACCTGAGCAGAGGAAGTGTCCCTACAATGCAAGAGGGAGATCTAATTTTATTTTTAAATTCGCCACATGTATTTTTCATAACCCTCTTCGTCTTATCCATTGCAGAAGCACGAAGATCTGGCCTATACTTTCAGAAAGAGCGAAGACTCCCGCCTGCCGAGCGGTGAAGGTGAGACGGGAGACCAAGCGAGGCCTTTCCTCTATGATGTCGGTCAGCAAATAGAACTGGAGCGAAGGCTAAGAAAGCAGCCACCTTCACAGGAGACTGAAATGGATTCTGGTAGTTCTCTCTCTCCCCCCACCCCCCAGCCCCGCCGCCACCCCCAATTTTCCTTTCATTTTGGGCTTAGCTTTTGATGTCAATGTGCCTAGTGTTATGTGCCATATAACGTGCCACTTTTCATAGCCGTGCTTGACACTCTGGGTGACAGCACTGCGCAAACACTGTGGTTTGATTTGGAGACAAGGGGTGGAAGTGTAGCAACGCTCCTTCCCTGGCCTTCTAGTGCAGTGGTTCTCAGCCTTCCTAATGCCGCGACCCTTTAATACAGTTCCTCCTATTGTGGTGACCCCTTGCCCTGCTTGGAGAAGGCCACAAGCTGCAGGTGACATAGAGATTTCCCTCTCGTCTACACGCACCCTCAGCCAATCGCAGCCTCCGGTGCCATTGACTGACATCCCCTCCAACCTATCAAGCTGTAACACACTCTTCCCCCCCCCTTCCTCCCTTCCCTCCTCCAGACCCAAGCCGTTTGTGCCTTTTTCTTCACTGGCTCATGGCGACCCCTGTAAAATGGTTGTTCAACCCCTCCCCAAAGGGGTCCCGACCCCCAAGTTGGGAACCACTGTTCTAAGGGAAGGTAGTGGGAAGAGCTGTCTTCAGACTTAGCACTCTCTGTCCAGTCGTCTGCTAAGGTGGAGACAAGGCCACGGATAGACCGATGCTGGCTACGTGCTGTAACCTATGGACATTTCCAGAAAAGACATGACCCTTGGCATTGGATTGTGTCCAAAGGCCCATGGTTTCCCCCCACCCCTTTCCTTTTGTAAAGGAAACAATTTCTGGGCCTCTAAGGCGATGCTTGTCACAATAACTTCCATCGGCGTTTCCTCATCCTATGGGGGGCCCCTCTGACTTTTTGTGTCGGCTGATTGCAGATGCTAAGTGTAAGACGAGGAGCCAGTGGTTCCAAGAAGGGGTGTGCTGCGAACGTTGTCGCCAACAGCTGGAAAGGAAAGAACAAGAATGCCAGGATTTGAGGAAGAAGCTGGACAAAGCTTGCAGGCACCTCCAGCTCGCAGTGAAAGAGCAACAAACAAGGCATCTTCAAGGTTTGCTGACTAGGTTTTTTTTTTTTGTCCCGGTAATAATGTCACAGAGGGGTTCTTACCCTGGTGACTGTCTCAAGCCCCTTGGTTCAACACAGGGAGCTGGATCACATGTGTAGGTATTCAGCTTAATTTCCTGACACTTAAGGTACTAGGAGTTGCATGTGTGAACTGACTCCATCGAAAAGAACTATATTTGAGAGGATGGGGAAGTTTGGTCCGTAGCATAGAATGTTTGCTGTATTGATCCATTTTATCCAAGGTCACTTGTTGTGGGAAGTGTTCAGATGCTGCCATCCAGCTGGTCTCCTACAGCTTGTGTTGCACATGTGAGCTCAACCACAGTCAGCTTTCCCTGACGCCACTGAAAAATGTCTCTGCTGGTGGCTTTCCCTGATCACCTAATAAGGGAAGGCACTGGGAAGAGCTGTCTTCAGGGTATCATAACCCTGCAGGTTCACATGACAGTAGGATGTTCCTTGAGTTATAAAGCTCCAAGTTCTCCTTCGGGGCTTTTCAAAGAGCAAGTGGCTCCTTGAGATGAATTCACCGCGTTGAGTTGTCTTTGTGCCAGCTGGCAGTATATAAATGCTAAATAAAGTGAAAAATTCCAAAATGTGCCAGCAGCTAGCGCTCTTGTCTCAAGGCTGATGAGACAGATTAGCTCCACCTTCTGGTTCTAGTCAACAACGCTGCAGCTGAAACTTCCCTAATGAAATTAGCGCCCTTGTCTTTGTCACCTAAAGCAAACAATTAAAAATGAATGTTAAAAGTTAGAATTGCCTATGTCTGCATTGTTCTCCTGGATTTAAAAATATTTGGATAGCAGTAGACAAAATGAAAGTATCCAATGCTGTGGCTTCAGATGTTTTTTTTTAAAAAAACAACCACTGAAAATGTTATTTTATAAGCACCTTGGTAAATTAACATTTTTAGTATTCTTTTCTGTTTAGAAAATGGAAAAATTGAAGAGAGTTTAACAGAAGAAGACTCATCAATGAAGAACAAACTTGATGATTTGAAATCTTCCAACTTTCCCCCAAGGTACCGTGTCCATTTTTGGTTTTAGCTTCATAAAAAGGAACATGGCAGAGAACATGGGGAAATTTTTTTGGCTTAATGCTACAGGCAGGGTCATCCAGCGACCCTAAATAGTGAGAGATTCAGGGGAGAGAAAAGAAGGTGCTTCTAAACACGTAGAGTCTGTGGAACCCCCTGCCACAAGATATATTGACATTCTCCAACCTGAACAGCTTTTTAAAGAACAGATTCACAGACCATGAAACCATCAGTGCCTGCTATTTAAGATGACTCAGTATCCTGTAGCAGGGAAGGTGTTCGTTCTAGAAGAGCTATGGGTCAGAGCATGCTATTGTATTGGTACCTTTGCACTCAGAGGCACCTGGCGGTGGGAAAAGAAAGGAAGGCAGAGCTCTTCCTCTCACCAAGCGGAGAATAAGAGCAAGCTAGTTCTGAACAGCTAGAATTGTGTTCCAGTCCTACACTGTATTTTTGTGCTTTATTAGATCATCGTCAGAAGGGTGCGTTTCAAAACCGTGCACGTCCTGTGATGGAAAAGCTTTGGAAGAAATGCGTTCCCAGTACATTAAAGCTGTGGGGAAAATTAAGAGTGAGTGTCTTTTGGAAACAGTTACTTATTCTGCAGTAGCAAATGCATCTGTTTATACATTCCTCATAGGGACTACTGTATATAGCAAGGTTGGCAGTAAAATTTGATTTACTGCTTTTTTTATTCCTGTCATTTCTGTCATCTATTTCCTGCCATTATTCTTTTGGATGAGTCCTGGTCTTTCGCGTGTGCTTTACTGAATATCAACCTGATGCCACGCTTGTAGGTGACATGCTGCGCTACATCCAGGAAAGCAAAGAGCGTGCTGCAGAAATCATTAAAGCAGAAGTACTACGAGAGCGTCAGGAGACCGCCCGGAAGATGCGCAAATACTACCTCATTTGCCTCCAGCAGCTCCTCGTTGATGACGGGAAGCATGAAGGGTGAAGTATTTGTAATTATTTTAGGCGAAAAGCTCCCACGGGCAGCTGCCTTCAGGTTGCACGCGGACGGTGAAGCAGAAGTAGGTTTTTTTGGTCTTGCCGTCGTTGCAGACGCACTCCCCTGAAAAGTTTACTAAGGGCTAATAGTCACACAAGACCCTTAAGAGGGACTGCTTCTCCTGTCAGATGCTTTGACAACCTGCAGGATTCGTCTTCCTTCGGATGAACAGGAATATATCCTTAATCTAAGCTGTTTTTCATAAATGTCCTGATTATATTCTCAGCAGTTGTTATGCATGCTGTAGCACATGCACACACAAACCCCATGAAGATAAGCTGCAGAGGACAGGGAGAGAACACCTGCAAGGGGGGGGCATGAGGAGGGGGCAGAAGGCAGCTTTAATGTTACGTGTCCAGGTGTGCTACCATCAGCGGCAGCCTTTTCTTCCTCCAAGGAGTTTTTTAGCTGGAAATGATTGGTATGCTGTCCCGCCCTGTGAGCTTTTGGCATGGCTCGGTGTGAAGCCAACCAGGGGGAATAAGTTTATTTATTTATTTATTTATTTTAAAGGCTTGTACACCGCTCGTCTTCCCAAAGGAACTCCGGGCGGTTCTCAACAATAAGTAACAGCTAAACAATGGACAATAACAACAATTTAACAGCGCTCCCTCCCCCAACAACATACATACATACACACACACACACACACAATGCCCTCTTGCAGGCGAGGGCCACCCTTGCTCTTCCTAACAGTGCTCCCCCACAACACACACACACACACACACACACACACACACACACACACACACACACACACACACACACACACACACACAGTTGTTTGAAGTGCTGGTGGAATTTGGCAGGAATCTGCCTACCTGACTTTGCTCTTCCAACGGGCAGATGGTAGCCACTTCCCTGGCCAGGGGTGGTGCAGCCACACAGCCTGGGAGCAATTTCCCTAGACCTCTTTAAATGTAATCCTATCATACAGTAGATGGGGTTTCTGCAGGATTCTGCAGATTTCCTAAATAATGAATGCTTCCAAAAGTCCAGGAAGCATCCCTTTTGAAGAGCCAAAAAATGTGCATAAACCTTCCTGGGCCCTTTTCCTGAATGTTAACTCAAAGACTTGACTCCTGTTTTCAGAGGAGAGAGGCCATTTTCATTTGCTACTTTAGGAATCGGATCTAGTCCAAAAAGAGCAGGCCTTTTGAAGACATTTCTTGCATTTCCTACAGGGCTGAGAAGAAAATAATCTCAGCTGCCAGCAAAATAGCAACCATGGCGAAAATACTAGAAACGCCCATTCGTAATGTGACCCATACAAAAACCTCCCACTCAGGTATGGTTATATGAACATTACTTTTCCCGTGTTTTCCCATATACAGTGACTCCTTTTGTAATGACCGGCGGTAGCGTATTGCATCCTGGTGCTTATGCCCGTTTTACCTCCAGGTGATATACTCTACACAGTATGTGTGAAGAATTCCGAGTCCCTTGAGGGAATGTTGGCCATTTTGGTTTCTTCACAATTGTTTGCTTGACGCAATCGGGTATTTCTCTTTCCATCCCACCGTATAGTCCCAGCACAGAACACTCAGCCGGTTTCTGAGGTGGAAGAACCCAAGAGAAATTATGGACAACATCCTCAGCAGGTCCCCACGGAAAGCCAGACCCAGGGAGAAAGCTCGAGCAGCACAGCTGGCCGCCCACCGGCCCACCGGCGCCTCCCCTGGAGTCTGAAACAGGAGCTGGATGCGGAAAGTCAGCCGGCCTCGATTTCCCAAGGTCAGGCGGGCAGGAGAGCTCTGAAGCCGCTGGGCATTTCTTCGTGTCCTCCTGGACCAATGGCAGCTCTCACGGCCGACAGAGGTGCAAATCGTGGCCGGCCTCCTGCCGGCACATCCTGGAACCCCCCTCCGTGCGCTTCTCAAGCACGGCTCCAAGATGTCCTCCCCACCAGCTGTACGGCTGACGAGCCCGACTCTGGAGCCGCTGGCCTCCGGCTTCAGAATCCGTGTGAAAAAGTGGCCTTGGGGGAACTGGACCGTGTCCTGTCTCTGAAGCATCCAAAGCCCACCTCTGAGAAGGTGCAAGAGCCGGGAATTCTAGACCCTCCTGTCCGGGATGAAGGAAGCTCTTTGGGCTGCCCCTTGCAGCAGGAGGCGTCTCTAGGCCCTTCTGCGGAACAGGCAGGATCCTGTCGGCAGGTGCCCCTGGCAAGTCACTTTTCCCATGCCGGAGACAGCGCTTCTGGGTTTTGCCGTCAACTTGGTGGTCCCCAGGAAAGTTCTCCTGCAGCAAGGAGAAAGGACCCCAATTTTAAGGAGAGCCATCCGGCCACGTACCCCACTGGCGTGCCATATTTGAACCTGGATCATCTCAGCCCATCGGATGCCCACCTGAGCGGGGCCCTGTTTTGTTCCTCAGTGGGGAGAAGCCACCGCCTCCTGCATTCCAGGAAAGAGCTGCGAGATGGAACGGCTTTTCACCAGGACAGCGGCTTTGACAGCCCACAGATCGACTTTGATTGAACATCAGGGACTCCACCCGCTTCTCAGGAAAGAGATGCTGAAATATATTTAAATGAAAGCTGTGAAGGAAGCTGGTTGTGACTGTTCTTGTGAGTGGTTTCATATTTTTTTAAAAAAATTACACTTCCCTGGCATGGCTGTTTCATGAGCAAGCATGCCAGAAACACCTGCAGGGGTTGGTGCTTCTGCCTTAGCTCTCTGACTTCCAGTTTGTATACATTGCTTTTTTATATGTATGCATATGTGTTGAGTGTGTGGTGTCGTGTGAGAACGGATCTTTTTTTATATACCTCAAAATTAGTGTGCAGCTGAATGCAAACCTTTTTTATATATATTTATACAGAAATAAATCTGTCACTTTGTAGTCTACGCGTTCAGTTGTCCTAGACTTTTCTTCAAAAGCTTAGGGGCATCTTATTTCACCAGTAGCAGCTGAGAAACTTGACTGGAGCATTTTCCATTGAAAAGCTTTGGACTCATTTTGGCTTGATTCCACAAAAGCTGCTGCAGAAATCAGGAGCATCCCATTAGCACAGGTATACATGCCTTTTCTCATTTTTAAAAAAATCCCTGTATGATTAGTGTAAGGGGGAGGAAAGCTTGCATGCTATAGTAAAATTATCATTATCTAATCAACTTTTTTTAAAAAGTAAGACAGCATTTAAAGGTGGCTTTTTAATACTCTGGCTTGCCCATGATTTCACTTCTGCAAGCATAGTTTATTCAGGAAAACTGGAATTTGAGGTGTAAAACAATTGGCTACTTATTGGTCCTCTTCTCCCCCCCCCAATTGGTTTTTTGTGTAACATCATTCCCCAGAAAGAGGTAGGAGAGTGCAAACAGTGTCCGTAAGAGGACAGAGCCTGAGACAATCCCGCAGCATCCCACATGTCTGAGATGGCTCCTCCTAGAACCATCTGGGTGGGCTGTTTTTGGACAGCCTGATTGAGGAAGGCAGGTGTCCTTTTAAAAAATTAATTATTTCCATACCTCCTTTCAAAGTGCAGTTCTTTGAAAGTAATGGGACGTATAAAACAATAAAAACTTTCAGTGAAGTAAAACAGAAGAGGCGTCTCATCTCACGGCCAAAACAAAAGCAGCATTAAGATGACATCTGACAAAATGTTGCCCTAAGTGTCAATATCTCGCTACAAGTGGAATAAAATATTGAGGGGTCAGAACCCTCTCAAGTTCTGAAAAGCATAGCAGTAGCATGGTTTGTAACAGACTGACCTGTTGGACCATCAGTTTTGACCACAAGGAAAAGGTCTGTTGAAATCTCCTAACGGTGCTTCCCAGCCTCCAGTGGGAGAAAGGAAAGGAGGTGTAGAAGAGGAAGTGCAACAGCCATGGTCATTCTACAGCGGTGCTTTCCACTCCTTTCCATCTTCCCACAAAGCCAGGAAGCTCCGGTTAGGGAAGCGTTTTGCCAACAACACAGTAACACGTGACCCTAGTGTACAGGTGAGATACTTCCCCCCTCCGTGGGATCTTCCGAGCAGGAGGTCCATGCTACGTAACTCTTTAAAGGTGCTTATCAAACTTTTTAACAAGTCCTGATTGATATCCCGGGGGTCACATGCCTGTGGCCGGATGACATAAAATGTGTTTGCTCCGTCATGTGAGTCAAAAGGGCTTGACGGGGCCTGGGTGGGTGGAGGGCTGCGAAAGAAAAGGAGTCATTGACCCATGACCTGTCAAACCATTTCTTTTCTCGAAATCCACCTTTGCCATAGCCCGTGTCTGTGTCAAACCCAGGATCAGTGCAGGGGTGTCCTTCTTTCCTCTGAGTGTAAAGTTGAGAAAAACCCACACATGGCTTTCTAGTCTTTTCTGGTGTTCATAAGGGTATGGTGCAGATCTGGTGTTTAGAGGATGGATTGTGAGCCACGTTTGCTGGTTGCTAGACCCGTGCATGCGGCAAGCCCCTCGCACGCAGTGTCTCCCCGTCACTGGCAGCTTTGGTGGCTGCAGGCAAAGAAAACCTTTTTCCCTATTTGGCGGAACCTCACACACCTCCAGGCTGCTTTGACAGGCAGAGGCTGCTTGGAGGTCAGGGCAGAGCATCCCAAGTGGTCTTCAGTACATGCAGGTGATCCGGCCACTTTGTTTTTCACATCTGTGTCTGGCCTTGAATTGGAGCGTCAGCATTCAGGGAAGCGATCCCTAACTGGACGGGATGGGGTGGACGTGAAAGGAAGCTGTTCCCAGAGCACAACCGGGTTTGCAGTCCTCTCTTCCCCCGCCCCACCCCCGCCCCCTTCCCTGGGATGCGAGATGTTCCTTCAGCTACATCAGGGGGACACTCCCGTCAAGCTGAAACATCTCATTAGCAAGGGACTGATTGGGTTAGAGCAAAGAGGCACCAACGCCTATTCCCTTCACTGACATGTTGATTTAAGGAATGTGAGGTTTTGTCCTGCAGCTGCTGCTGCTGCTCCTCAGGTCAACAAGAGGGTTCGTAGGAGTGGAGCCGAAGGAACTCCTAAGCACAGAGCTCCAAGTTGGCTGACCTATATTTTCGTTGTACAGTAACAACACCCTTTTGGGAAGAGGAGAGAGAGAATAAGAAAGAAAGAAAGAAAGAAAGAAAGAAAGAAAGAAAGAAAGAAAGAAAGAAAGAAAGAAAGAAAGAAAGAATTCTGCTAAAGGGCATGGTTTTATTATGCTGTCACCTTTCAGTTTTGTTGGTTAGGGGAGTTGGTTTACCATTGCATGCATTAAGATTTCTGCGAGGCCACTGCCCTGGACTCCACTGGAAAACAAAGAGTGGTCTGGAAACATCTAAACTGAAAAGGAAAAACATAAACAGTATTGCAGACGGGCTCAAATAGATTATGCCCATAATCTTCTACAAACTGGCCTGCAAAGTAAGGCAATATTATTATGTTTCATAGAGGAAGGCTGAAGGAACAGCCGCTCTCCTGTTCTAAGTTTGTGGTTGAAGTCAGCCTGCAAATTAGATTTGATCTGATTTCACTTTAGCCATAAAGAAGACGTTCATTTGTAACATTTGGGTGTTTTCTACGTTCTCTGCTCTTTTGAGGAAGTCACAAAACTTCTTATCTAACCATCTGAGGCTCACAATCATCTGCTCTCTCCTTCCCTCAAATATCTCTGCATTTTGCCTCTCTTTGGGAAGGTGGTCATCTAATAAATCAGGGAGAACCAACACACACACACACACACACACACACACACACACACACACACACACACACACACCACATGCACACCACTTTTAACAACAGCTGTTCGAGTTTCTGTAATCTCAATCTCCTGACTGGGTTATCTGGAGTTGAAACGCTCGTTGATCTTGTGTTATTCAACCCGCTAAGATTGTGTTACCGTCTCACTGGCAGTTTTCTCCTGGATGCTGTGTATACATTTTTATGGATTGCATTGAAATTAACTGTTTTTGCAGTTGAAGCGCCCTCAACTGGCATCAAGCAGATGGCAGGACATTGCCTAGTATTCGGTGAGATTATTGGTCTTGGTGGCTAGGTGAAGTCTAGCCCACTTTCTTCACGGTGTTTTTATGCCCCGTTTTCCTCCTGGTGATGGGAACTGGCTACATTTTCCAAGGTCTGGGGCAGGGGCCCTCCTCCTCCTCCTCCTCCTCCTCCTCAGGTCCTTCCTGGAGGTCCAAAGTACTGAAGCTAAGACAGTCTGCACCACCAATCCATTAATTTACCACCCCATATTTAACCCACTTCTTTTCTGTCCAAATTTAGCTCTTCTGGTTACTTTGCCATGCTAGTGGATGGTCCTCTTGACTTTGTTTAAATGCTCCTGAGGTAAATATCCAGGCTTAACTTTGGAAATCTGCCTTTCCTGAGATTTTATGGATTGCTCTTCTCAAATATAATATAATCCACATCAATCTCCACTAAATATCCCTCTTTTCATGACTCTTTCAAGGAAGTCTTTGAGGGAAAGGATCCTGAGAAGTTTTGCCTTCATTCTGGGTGATCTTGTGACATGTATCTGGGAATTTTTGTGTGACAAGAGGAATTACGATCCTGACGTGATGGGAGCCCCGGGGCTTCAACAACAGACATTTTAATATTCCCTCCCAGTATATAAACCAGTGACCCGTATTTTTAAGAAAAGCCACACAAAGGGAATTGATGAGGTGCTGCATAGTTCACTGTATATTAATTGATGGGCAGCCTACATCTTCTGTAGCATTACCTCATATATTGTCATCCACATTGCTGCAAAAGCCATGCAAGGAACCAACTCAATACATCATCACCGGTGTCCCACTGGACATTAAGAAAATAACGAGGCTCTAATTGCCTTCTTATGTGGGCTGGATAAGTCTTCTAGCAGCTGAAGAAAAGATTCTGGCCCGATTGTGAGAAATGTAAGCTGAAATTAATATGCACTAGCTTCCAAAGGACGCCACCCCATCCAGCCAGCGGCCCTCGTCTAAAGAGGCTGCAAGGCTGGGCCTGCCGACACAGGGGCAGGCGGTGTGGAAGCCAGGGCACTTGTTGCTGAGCAGAGGTGCACGAAAACAGGCCGTGGGTCCCATCTGCTGGGGCATTGGTTTATTTTCCTTTCTGGCCAAATACTTTTTTTAGCAATCCTACTTAACCCCTCCCCTCTCTCTCTTCTTCCGTGCTAAATGTTAATATTGTACTGTTTTTTAATACGTGTGGGGGTTTCTCTTCGTATAAACTGAGCTTTGTGCTGGATGTCCCTGTTCCCACAAAAAAGATTGCGGTGGGGTTTCTCCCCGTGTGATTGCTTTGTATTTCAGTCGCTGTGCTTGATTTTTAAGAGTTAAGACGTTGGCTTCATCAGCTGGTCCTTCTAGGCCAGTGGTGGTGAACCTTCGGCACTCCAGATGTTTTGGACTCCAACTCCCAGAATTCCGAGCCTGTATTGCCAATAACAAAGGACTGTGGGAGTTGTGGTCCAAAACATCTGGAGTGCTGAATGTTCACCACCACTGTTCTAGGCCTATTTGGCCGGCTTTGACTAGCAGCAATGCTTCCAGCAGCACTGATATTGGGGTGGTGGTGGTCTGTGCCCCGTCTCCCCTGGCATCTTGAGGAAGAACCATGCAACATGGAGTGTGGGTTTTCAGATACACTGTTAATGCATTGCCTTCCTTGCTATATCTATTTTGATTTTCATTTTATCTTTGGTCATAAGGAAACAGCTTTTCCTGCCACTGCTGTTGGCCTAATTATGTTCAAAATGGGCCAGAGCGCGCTTGAGCTGTGTGGGGATAATACATAAGTCGGAGCCACAACTATGCTTCTCATCTTGGGAAATCCACAGAAACAGAATGGGAGATGAATTTATTACAGAGGCCAGCAGCCTTCCATTTCCTGGACAAATCTCTTTGCTGAAACGATACCAATGAGTCCATATCACTCCCCCGTCACATTTGACCTGAGGGTAAAAAGCAAACCTTTCCATTTGAGGAGGAGAAAGCCCTCCTGGACCAGAATGAACTGTGGGAATAAGAAATTCAATCGTGGGCCGGAAGCTATGAAAATTAATTTGATAAGTTTTAGGTCCGAGTCTAGGGTTTCTCATGAGGAGAAAGGACTCCCTGGAAAAGTCCCTGCTTTTGCAAAAGAATGAAGGCAAAAGGAACAGGGGATAGCATAGAATGAGATGGTTGGATGGTGTCATCAATGCAACCAACATTGGGAGGTAGTAGAAGACAGGAGGGCCCCTTGCGTGCTCTGGTCCACGGGGTTACGAAGAGTCCAACATGACTTAAGGACTGAACAACTAGGGTTGCAAGTGATGAAAGGGCACAAAGGCCGGGTGTAGTGATCCCTGCCCAAAAACTGCTTGCATCTTGTAAAAGGGCCACTAACCTCCCCATCGCTACCAAAACGAAGCAAAAGAAACTTCCAAAATTTTAAAACCAGGGAAGGGAAGACTTTGCCTGCATTGCTATATTATTTTGGCACCAAGGTGAAACCTGGCTGTTCTCCTAAGCATTGGGCTGGCCCTCTTTCAGGTCCCTGGGTTTGTTTTGTCGAAATGGCTAAATTGTTGCAAAAGTCTTTCAAACTGTTGCCAAGCATTTTGGTTGCTTGAGGTTGTTTTTGACTGTGACTTTATTGATTGTGTCTGTTGTGTTGAGAGCGGTTGATACAAAGTGTGTTAGAAAATCAAAACAGACTGTGCCTCTCTCTCTCATTCTCTCTCTCTCTCTCTCTCTCTCTCTCTCTCTCTCTCTCACACACACACACACACACACACACACACACACACACACACACACTTCCTTCATGCTTCAGATCCATATCATTTGACACCCACTTTCTCCTAAGCGGTTGTTTGTACACTGGGTGGTTTAAAAATGTCTGAGAACCACTTAAAAATAAAGATGCGTGTTCTCAGAACTTCTCAGTTCACTTTTATGTTGTGTTTCATCCCCAGGGGAAGAAGTATGGGATTCTTTTACTTACATACAGTGGGACTGCAGGGTCCACGGGCATATTTATTCTGGGTGTTTTTTTTTTTAAATTTAATATTTTCAGCCAGCAGAGAAGTGACTCAGTGGATATGGATCCTGCAGATAATGGGGGTTCCTACTGTGATTCCCATCCTCTCTTTTTACGACCACAGTTGCTGGTTTCAGAGCATGAAGCCAAGGCTAAGAGGGACGGATCTGAAAGAGCTGTTCAAACGGTGCTTCCCAGTTTGGGATGGTTCAGATATAAGCTTCCATAACTCCCTCAGTGCAGTCCGTGTGAAGAAATGTTGGAAGTTGTTGCACTAAACTGCATGGTGAATGCCACGTTGGAAGAGAACTATGATGTTCACCGCTATCTAGAAAGTGCCTACAGACCAGAAAAACGCATCCTCCTGTCCTTCGGTCTAAAAACTGCCCCTAGGCAGGAGCCAGAACACGTTTTATTTGGGGATCATTTCGAGTCAACCACTGGGTTTCCTTTTCAGGCAAAATTGGGTTGTATTTATCACAGTAGCCATCAGGAAAGAGGGGTGTATACATTTCCAGGACAGATATATGATTGTGAGCGAGCTCTGATATAAAGTCCGATGTCTGGGGGTGGCTTGGATCTTGAGTAAGGAGTTAAGACCCGCTGGGTTGACAAAAGGCCTCCCTTTCCCCATGGGAAGAAGAATCACGGACGGTGCTTTGCATTGATGGGCTCTCCTGGGAGGCATGTCACAAGGTCATCTGCACATCCTAATTTCACCTCTACCTGAATGGAGCCCACATGGCTTGGAGCTGTATTTAAGAGAAGGGGAATCGTTTTGCAAGGTCATATTCACATCCTCTGACCCGGGAGCAAATGCCCATCACACTTCAGAGATAAGCCTGCTGGTAATGATGATGGCTACGGTGGGGTGGGCTTTCCATTTCTATTTTATGTATTGAATTTTTATACGGCACATCTAGCAAGGGGCTAATCTGGGAACTGGGAATTTTCTGTGGAATTGGACCCCAAATTGAGAGAGAACTTAAGCAGGGTTAAGGTCCATGCCTGTGTTTTCCTCAAAGTCGTTGCAGGAAGATGGCTCTGGAGAGGAATCGCGCCAAAGTTCTTGCCGTTTCAAAAAGGGGCCCAGTGAGACTGGAGGTGCTGCGCCAGAATATATGGGTTAATTGGTTTGACTATCGGAGAGAGGCATGCAAAGCCTTTAAGTAAGGCCAGGGTTACAGCATTTTGAAGACTGCAAAAATGCAACCTTCGCCTTCCCCTCCCTCCTGCTTCTAATATTTGGCCCTGTGATCTTGGGAGCTCCCTGGGCCCCCGCCCCCCACCACCACCACCACTCGTAAGTAACCAGGAATGCAGCCACGGGCTTTGGGGGGCTGCGTTTTGTGACACCCTCTGATCTCAAGGGACCCAGTTTAAGACCTGACTAGGCCTGGCCTCTAAATCAGGGTGGGGTGCCATACTGTGCTGCAATAATCAGAACTGATCAGGGTTTTGTGAAATGTCTTTAGGAGGAAACCTAAAGGAGCAAAGCACACAGAATGCAGGGTGCTTTCAGGAAAGCACTGAAGCCAGGAAGGGCCTGAGTGCCCTTGGGTTGGGTTCAAAAGGGCCAAAAACCCCAAGTCCACTTTGAACCATCTTATCAGCCCCACGGAAGGGAGGGCACTTCCAGGCCCAACTTTTACCCTGAGACCCCTGGTGCAGGGTGGTCTTAAGAGGGCCTCCTGATGCCTGCTCTTCTCAGCTGCTGGGTGTGAACATGGGTGGGTGGGGGTGGGGGGGGTCTGAGTCCGCCCCCCTCCAGGTGGCTGTGAATGGATCGGTGGCCAGGCAGATGTGTGGCTGGGGTCCCCTTGGGAGTTCTGCAACCAGACAGTGGGCTCCAATTTGGCTGAGCATGTCAAGGCTTTGGGGTGGGGGTGGGGGGCAAGGATGCGGAGAGGTGGCATGGGGCATTGGCGAACATAAACATAAGAACAGCCTTGCTGGAGCAGGCCACAGGCCATCCAGCCCAGCATTCTGTCTCACACAGTGGCTCACCATTGGCTTCAGGGTATTCCCAAGCAGATGTCTTCACTGGCGTAGGATTCCCTGCCACTGGCATTGAGAGATATCCTGCCTCTCTCTCCAACCCGGAGGTTGTCCTGAGGCATCCATCATGATAGCCCTGGCTACCCTTGTTCTCCATGAACTTGTCCAATCCTTTCTTAAAGGTGTCATGGCTGACAGCTGTCACCACCACATCGTATGGCAGGGAGTTCCACAGACCAGTGGCACAAGCAGCAGCTGGAGTGGTCGCGGAGGTGGGGGTGGGTGGGGGCGCCAGCTTCTCCCTTTTTCAGGGGTTGCCCCGACGGCTGCCCTGCGCCCGATCCTGGCACGGCGAGCTCCTTGCCAGACGTTTGCAGGCCAGCCTTTCTGGATGGCGGCAAAGGATGATGATGATGATGCTGGTGCTGCTGCTGCCAACCTCCCAGCGACCCCCCTCCCGAACCCGGTCCGGCGGCGGCGGCGGGGGCTCTGCCCTGGAGCGCGGCCGCAGGGAGGGGCCAAAGGGCGCGCGACCCGGGGGAGGAGGAGGAGGGGGGGCACCCACCTCCTCCTCTCCCAACCGAGGGGGTCTCCATGCTGCGGCCGTGGGGGAGTCGCTAGAGCTTCTTGCGCGCGCCCCCCCTCCTCCCTGCTGGCCTTTGCGCGCCCGGTTCCCTGGAATAAAGTGTGGGGGTGGGGTTGGGGAGGAGGAGGCGAGGAGGGGCGAGCGGGCCAAACGGGGTCCGGGGGTCCGGAGAAAGGGGAGCCCCCCCTCTCCCCCTTCCCTCTTTTGGCTGGGCTTCGGGTCCTCCGGCGCCGCCTTCCCTCTCGCGAGAGACCCGGGACGATACTTGGCGAAGTGGATGTGTGTGGGGAAGAGAGAGGGAAGGAGCCGCGGGCCGGACGGGGAGGGGAGGGGGAGGGGGGCAAAGGGAGGGGGCGCCTCATAAGAGGGGAGGGGGCGGCGGAGCGGCCGAAAGCTGCCGGCCGGGCAGAGCATCTTCCACACACACACACACACACACACACACACGAGCGCGCGCGCACACCCCCTCCCCTCCAGCCCCCCCCCCTCCCCCGGGGCGCCTCCTCCTCCTCCTCCTCCTCCTCCCTCTTCAGCCCCGCTGCGGGAGCCCCCCCCGAGAGCGCGGGGACGGAGGAGGGGGCGGGGGCGCGGGGACGGAGGTTTCGCCGGGCCGGCGGCGCTTGACAGGCGGCGGACGGAGGGAAAACGGAGGGGGCGGCGGGGCGGCTGTCGCTGGTGGTGCTGGTGCTGCGCGCGAGGGCATCCTCCTCCTCCTCCTCCTCCTCCTCCTCCTCTTCTTCTTCTTCTTCTTCCTCCTCCTCCTCCTCCTCCTCCTCCTCAGCGCCGGCCGCCCTTTCTCCTGAGGGGGAGACAGAAGCAAGGGGGCGGGCGGGCGGGCGGGCGCGCGCGCGCGCGTGCGTGTGTGTGGGGAGCTTCGGAAGGGAAAGAGGCGCGCGGGGGGTGGGGGTGGGACTGCGCCGCGGTGGGCGAAGGCTCGGCCGTGTCCAGGAGGGAGGAGGAGGAGGAGGAGGAGGATGCGCCTGGCCGGCTAACGGTCCCCATTTGGCTCCCTCGCTCTCTTTCTCCCCCCCCCCCACCCTCACGCCTCCCCCCCCACCCGCCCCTCCCTCGACCCGCCTCCTCCTCCTCCTCCTCCTCCTCCTCCTCGTCCGGGCTCTTCTCCGCCCGCCGCCCCCTGCCCGCCGCCTTCGCCTTCGCCGCCTCGCCTTCCCTCTCTCGCCTCCTCCAGCGGCGCCCAGCCCCGACGACCCGCCAGCCCGCGGCCCGAGTGCCCCAGCAGCCCGAGGCCGGCCGGCCCGGCGGGCGCCTCCTCCTCCTCCTCCTCCTCCTCCTGACCCGCCGCCCGAGGGAGAGCGCGATCATGCGGCTGCCCCGGGCACCCCCGCCACCGCCGCCGCCGCCGCCGCTGCGCTTCGCCCTGGCCCTGACGGTGCTGCTCAGCGCCGCCGCCGCCGTCGCCGCCTCGTCCTCGTCCCCGTCCTCGTCCTCGTCGTCGTCGCGGTCGGTGGTGCCGCCGGCGGGAGCGCTGGAGGCGTCCCCGTCGTCGTCGGGGCCCGGGCCGGGCTCGCCCGCCAAGGAGGCCAGCAACCGCGCCAGCCGCGCCAAGCGCCGAGGGCAAGCCGGAGGGGTCGCCGCCGGGCACGACGCCCTCAAAGGGTAAGAAGGCGGCGGGGAACGGGGCTCACACCCACACCCACACCCACCCCCGACCCCCATCGGGCGGCCCGCCTGCCTGGCCCGGTGGGCTCCCCGCCGCTGGACGAGGCTGAAGCCACTTCCACTCCTCCCCCCCCCGCCGCCGCCCCCAATACCCGGTTTGCACCCCCGGGCGCCCGCTTCCTTCTGCCCGTCGAAGCCCCCAGCCTTCCGTCGCTGGAGCCCGAGGGGACCGCCGGGTCCCGAGACCCTCGGGGACGGCGAGCAGCAGGAGGCAGATTCTCTGGGGGAGCATCGGCGCGCGCGGGGGGGGGGACCCGTAGGGAGGGAGGACCCGCGGCGGGAAGGTGGCCCGAGGGGGGCCCCGGCCTCTTCTCCAGCAGGACCCCCGGGGGGGGGGTCTTTCGGCTTCAGATGGCCTGGCCTGCCAGCCTGACCTTGAGGGCTTGAACCCAGGGCCACCGCGTGATAGGGCGGAACAAGCCCAGATAGGATGCCAAGTCCACGCAGCTGCTGCTGCGGTGGTGGTGTAGGGCAGCTTCCAATGTTTAGGCCTTGGGGTGATCCCAGGAAGCCAGCTGGTGAATGAAGCCTGGAGAGAGTTGTGAATGTGTCTGGTTCTCTCTCTGTCTCTCCCCCTTCCCTATCACTTTCAAGGCAATTTGCAAAAATCAGCTGCGGATCAGGCACCTCTTTCCAGTAACTTTCTCTTGCATCTCATTTCTCCTCTGGAGACCCGCTCCCTTCTTGTGCTTTGTGCTTAGCTCCTCCGGTTGCAACCCAGCACAGACCTTCTTGGGGTTATGCTTGTTCCATCTGCATGGGGCTTACTCTTGAGTAGATACCCATAGGATCGGGCTGGGAGTAGCCTGGCCACCACACCTCTCTGGTTTTTTTTTTTGGGGGGCTGTAGTAACTTTCAGTTACCGCACAGCCACATCATTGGTCTGTGTTTGCAGGATCAATCCCAAAGATTGATTTCCCCCAGGGTTTCTTGGGAGCAGCAAAGCAGCAAAGGGAAGAGTGCCCCTGTAGTAGAGTGCCCACGGGCACTAATTATTTATTTTTATGCAAATGAGACCAGCAGACTCAAGGCACAGCTGGTGCCTGTGTCTGTGTCCTGAGCTGGCCTTCCTGTCTTTTGCCGGGACTTTCCCTTGAAAAGGGAACCCCAGTGTGTGGCAGCTGTCAGAAGGAAGAGATTCATGGTGTGAGTTCCAGGGACCGGTATTAAAAGGCAGAGAGAATCTGGGCAGGTGCAAAGAGGGGTTTACATGAGAGGGTTGGGCCTGACTAGAACTGGGGGTTGGGGGGGAGAGAGAGACTGGACTTGGCCACTTAATAGCCTTGTTGCTTTGGAAATCTGTCTCTCCGTGTGTCCAGTACAAGATGGTGCTCAGAAGGTCACCACAGCTGCATGTTGGTTCCAATCTTCTCAGAATAACATTTTCAGACAGAAAGCAAAGGCTCTGGGGTTGCTTCAGCTCCCCCCCCTACGTGGGTGCACAGCGGGGTGCTGCGTCTACCTCAATCATGGGCTGAACTTTCATTTTGCTTCCCGATGCTTGCTGTGGTGCCAGGAACGTTTGTCATTGGGGTGTGACATTCCACACGAGACCTGGAGTCCTTGAATTGTTTCCCCTTCAGGTTGGGTGTGGGCAGCTGTTCCCGGGTCGAGGCCCTCCAGAGGCATCCCCTCTGAAGGTCAGATAATGTCATGGGGTGGGGTCTTCTTCCCCTCCCCTCCCCTCCCAAGAGGCCACACCCTGGGTTTTGTCAGACCTTTCCCCCTGACACAACAGCAAGTGAAATGACCTCTCCCTGGAATAAAGATTGGCTGCTCAAGCTGCATCCCACAGATCTCTGTGAAACATAAAAGGGATGGCACGAGGAAGCCACGCTCAAAAGGCTTTTAGAGTTGAGTTTAGATCTCAAACAATGTTTGAAGTAGAGCTGAAATTTGCCCACTGAAAAGATGTTACAGTATATTCTTTTATGTCCTTGTTTTACTATGTAACAAGACTGTTGCTCCAACTGCCACATCTCTTAACCCAAACCTGCATAAATGCACCAATTCATCCATGTCTGCCCTTTCTGGCTTTATTGCTATTGTTTTTATTTTTAATGTAGGGCTTTCTGGGGACATAGGTAAACGAGTGATGCAATGCACACTCTTAATTAATAAGCCTTGCTTCTTACTTGTTTGGGGTCATCTTTTCCATGTTTTGGGATATCCATCAGAGTATTGAAACTCCTTTTGGTACTGATCAAGAAAGAAAAGAGAACATCTGCTTCCATGTCCCAGAATTAGGATGATCCCAGTGTAAATTCTACCCTTCGAAAGAACAGAACCAGTTTGGTGTAAATCTGCCAACCTGCATAGACAATGCTCAGTGTTATAGGGAGATATGTATGTGATCTCAACTCTGCGCTGCAACTGTTGAGGTCTCAGGAGATGCCAGACTGGCTCCAGTTATGTTCTTCTTGACCTGTAGAGCTATTTCCCAGTAGAATGGGGACATGTGGGTGACACAGTCACCCAGCAACCATTGCCGCTAATAGAGTGTGGCAGTCAATGCAAAAAATTTCAGCATTTTCATGTCAGAACAGCAGTGAGTCTCATGGAAGATACATTTTGCACTTGCAACCATCAGCTCCAAGATCTCCTGGTTCTCCGGCCACGGAACTCTGAGCCTCTCTCTTTGACTTTCTTGCAGCAGATGTATGCTAAGCAGGGCCGGTCCTCCTCCCATTGGGTAGGTTCAGGTATCTTCCTCAGGTGGCAGGTACGGGGGGAGGGAGCCACCAAGAGTCATCAGAGACAGACATGATTTTAAAATTGGGTTGATACTTTGGAATAAATCCTGATTCTAACTATGTGTTCTTAGACTCCTTCTTGGTTTTATGTACCACCATCAAGTCACTTCCATGTGCGGTTACTGTACAAATCACTTATATCTCAAAGCCACTGTCATTAATAGTCCTGCCCAGGTCTTGCAAAGTCAAGCCAGTGGTTTCCTTTATTGGATTGGTCCGTCTTATCTTAGGTCTTCCTATTTTCCTGCTGTCTTCCATTCCCCCCACCCCATACCCCAAGCTTTATTATATCTTTAGTACTCTTGAAAATAGATTAAATGGAGTGACTTCTTACGTCATAACTGAAAAACCCTGAGCTATTATTAAGCCAAATACTTACAGATGAAAAATAGCAAGTTGAAAATAAGTTGCAATTATTTAAAGCCAATTTGGACTGTTATTTGAAATATTATATACATACATACAATACTTTGGTGAGTTTTCTGTTATTTTAAGTATTGTGTAGAAGAAGAGCAAGCAGTTTTACAGAGGGAGAACTGTACAGAAAAAATGAGAATTTTGTAAGATCCTTCCCAGTGGAGAAGCTTCATAAGTCTGCTTAATTGTTCTATCTTGAGGGAAAATGTATTTAATTTCAGTTGTATAACGCTAAAAATTTTGCAAGAAGATGTGTACACTAGGAAAAAAATCTCTTCGTTCACTCTTCAAAGTACAAATATATTCTGAGTCCTAAGAATTGCAGTATAAATCATTAGCAGATGCTGGTTGACTTTTGTTTTCATGTAACTGGAGTTTGGATAGAAAGAGCAGTAGGCGGGTAACGTTCGGGGGGGGGGAGGCAGAGAGAAATCTCCATCTGTTTTGAGAAGGTTTTTGGGTTGACTTTCAAGCACAGGAGCAGAAGAATCTCTTGAAGTATTTCAAAGGAATGGTGCGCTCAGATCCCTTCTTGATGGCCGTGGTGTATATGAAGGAGTGATTTCAAAACCACCTCCCCATGGGCTAGAACAATGGGAGTGATGATGATGTCATGCAGATGATGGCCTCCTGATCCAACCTTGTCTTCCCTTGTTATGAAGCAGGGTCTAAATAGCAGGCCCATGTCAGAACTAGGAAAAGTATATCCAAGGAGTAATTGCTTAACCGCTATTGTCCCTGACATTTCAGCTGCCCCCTTTAAACCTGGGAACTCTGTGCCCATTTCAATTATTTGTAAGTAGGCATAACTGCTGGTAGTGCCACTGCTACAATGGGCCATGAAGTGAACTCAGTGCCACTGGTAGTCCTCCCTCCTTCTCTCTCTTGTACTGACACACCACCTTACAACACCCACCCATTCCTTGCAGGTGCCAAACCCACCTGGAAGAATTAAATGCTATACATTCCATGGTTTCTGGTTCCCTCTAGCAACCAGTTCTGGTAAATGCACCCTGGATATATGTACAAATAGGAGTTCTGGAATTTTTTTATTTAGCATTTTCAGGTAGTGGATAAGTGATCCCATAGATAGCCCCCCACGTGTGGTATAGAATGTTAGACTCGGTCTCAGGAGTCCTAGGGTCAAAGTCCTTCTCAGCTCCAGGAAGATAATTCTAGTAGTGTTGCTAAAATTGCTTCTTGAAAATCTCACATACCCCCCCCCAAGACCTTTAATGACCTCTCCCTGGAAGCCACGTGACGGCAGGTGCTGTACCACCAATATCCTATTTATTCTAGCAATTTGAAATATATTACACAGGAATGCATATAATAGAGCAAGCCAGCTAAAAGTAATACCCAAGGCAATGAGCACAATATGAAATTCAAACAGTTTTTTTTTAAAAAAAGTATTATCCCATTGATTTAAAACCTAGACCTTCCTAATAATAATTAAAATTAACTGTGAATAACCCCTATCCAGCAAGCCATGAGATATGCTAGGTGAGGGTTGTTATGAAATACTTTAAAAAAGTAACTTTTCCAAGCTTAGCATCCTAGTTTCATAACCCTCTCATGACAATCAGAACAGGGGCAATTTACTCCCATTTAAGAAAATAGATTTGTAATAGATTTCTTGGGCGCTCATCATGTTTTTTATTGAGATTCCTTGCAAAATGTCATTTAAAATACCACCTCACTGCTGTGGTTCAATTCCCACTTGTTTTCTTAAGGGCTGGGCTCTTGAATATCTTAGCGGTGGCCCTAATATCCCAGTTTGTAATTAAGGCTTATGGTTTTCCCCCTTTCCAACCAATATTTACCACTAAAAGCTTGCTGAAGAAACTCAGGCTCACCATACTGGTAAATATTGGTTTAGGTGGGGGTGAAGATGCACACACCCTCAAATGCAGCTTTCATGCTGTTTCCGGCCGGTGCACCTGGCTGGCCTGTTGATCCCTCCTTGGCCGTGCTGTGCACCCGAATGACACTGGGTGGCACCAGGAAGATGCAACAGGGAGAGAGAGATGCATGGGAATGCCAGGAAGCGTGTGTGCCGCTGAGGTTGACATCTATTTGTCAGTGACTAATTTGTCAAGAAGCAGTCTAGTGTTTACGATGCCTATTTCCTGCAGTTCAAAGAACATGAGCAGAAATCTAGAAGTGAGGGCAGCAAGGGTGGAAGCTTCCCTGAATTGACTTACGGGTAACCAAACAATCACATATTTGTAAAAAGGTTCATGATGTATTGGGATGACTACAATGTTTGGATAACTGCATTTTTATCTATCTATCTATCTATCTATCTATCTATCTATCTATCTATCTATCTATCTATCTATCTATAAAATCTATTCTAGTTTTCTATCTATCTATCTATCTAGGAGTCTATCACATTTATGCATTCTCAGACCTTTTTTTCAAGAGATGCATTACTGGTCCTAGGATCAAAGTCAGGAGTTCAGTCACATTTATGCTCTTCCAGGACTGTAGTCCATTAAACAGAGGGTATATATCTTTGACACCCAACAGAGCTGTTTTAAAAATTTATTGACCATGGGGTTGGTTACAAGCTAGATTGGTTGAATTGAGCACCTTGATCACCCTGAAACAAAATAGTAAGAAGTTAGAGGTCTTTTATTCATTGAAAACATTTTGAATGGAGGTTGAGTCAGTTGAACTCAAGAGGTACTGGGACCCAGGTCCATCTAACCCTGTCTGGCTCCAACCTTGTCTAAATAAATGATACATAATTTGAGTTAGGGTGTGAAAATTCCGTTTTATGTCAAAACCAGTAGATCTGCTTTTTTTTTTTTTAAAATCATAAAAGGTCTACAGAATGGGAACCTATATATGGCAGCGGCAACAGCAATAAGCAGAGATAATTAGTCTAATTTAAACAAAAGTCTGGGAGAATGAAACACTGAATGTTTATAGTGTTCGATGCCTGAACGACTACATGGAGACAATGAGCAAAAAACTTTGCTGAGAGTTTTGCAGTGGCACTCTGACACCACCAAGCAAGTCCAGGCTCTAGTAGTACATCTGGATTAGGGCTTTTTTACTACGATTGTGTTGTGAAAAGGATGTTGCACCTTTATCTTTGTCTTAAAACCCTATTCGCTTTGTCTTCTATCCAGCTAGCCAGCCATAAATCCTTTCTTTCTTTCTTTCTTTCTTTCTTTCTTTCTTTCTTTCTTTCTTTCTTTCTTTCTTTCTTTCTTTCTTTCTTTCTTTCTTTCTTTCTTTCTTTCTTTCTTTCTTTCTTTCTTTCTTTCTGAGGTGAAGCTATAAAGAGAGGCCATTTTGTTTTACATGAAAGCCAAGGCAAATTCCACCAGGCAAGGAGGATGCTGGAGTTTGGTGTAACTGAATGGCCCGAAACAGTTGCTGGCCTGAATGCGCTGCTGGATGGGAAGCCATTCTTTATCTCAGCCCCATTGATCCAGCACTGGAGTGGTCATTGAATCCGTGGAATCTATGTCAGGGGCGACTTACTCCTCAGCAGCTGGTTCTACTCTAGTTGAGACAAGTAATTGGATTTAGGCTCCCAAAAGCACACCTTTCCAAGCTTCACAAGTGCACAGTGTGCCTCCCTGTTGGCGCGTGGAATGACCAAAGGACATGCCCTCGGAAGAATTTGTGTGAGTTTTCTTGGGAGTGAGAACGGCACCCCTCGGTCTCCTCCCTGCAGCAATGCTTAGGAAGGTTCGGCGGCTTTTCTTAGAGGTCCCCTTGGTTTGGAGCCCTATCGCTCACCCTGTTTGGCCATTCTCCTTGGGATGGAAACTGAGCCCAGCGAAACCTTTGGCAGTGCAGAGCTGTGTCGTTTTGGATTCCTGACTCCTGTCCAGGCCTCACAGCTGCAGAATCCCCAGTTTGTCAGCACAGTTGTTCTGCCTCTTAGTTTTCTTGTGTCCTAGAATGAGGCAGGATGCTGTAACTGCCATGCACTCGCAGCCTTCACCCAGAGACGTCCCGAGGGTGCAGAGCAGGCAAAGTTTCTTAAAAGCATGTTTTCCAGTTGTACAATGTCTTGTCAGACACATCGCACTGGATCACCATCACGATAATGCGGAGCACAGATGTTTTGCTCCTTGTTTGTGCCTTGTATCCTTGCTAGAGAGGGAGTGTTGCTCAGAAGCTGATTGCATGCCTGACATGAAGAAGGGTACTGATTCAAGCGCTGTGGACATCTCCAGACAGAGCTAGGAGAGGAGATCCGTTGTGGCCCATCTGAGCTGGTCCTACTTGGCTAGAAAGACCAGCAGTGGGATACAGTGTAAGGCAAGGCCAGTGGTTCAGATCTCTCCAAAGATGTTTTGATTCCCCCAGACTTTGGCAGCAAAGAGTTTGGATTCCAGTTTGGCAGCTCTGAGATATGAAGCTACCTTTTGTATGCGCCATAGCAGTCAGACATTCTTATCAATTCTAAAAGTTATAACATTTCCAGAAGTTTTGAAGCCATGGGGTGGGTGGGTGGGACTATGGAATAAAATTGAAAAATTGGGTAGGTGGGGGGGAGGGAAACCATTTCCTCCCCATTTTTTCCATCTCCCCCAAATGTTTCCCTCCCCAATGGCTCTCCCTCCTCAATGTTTCTCCACTTTTTTTTACCCCCAAAGCTTCTGGAAAATTTACATCTCTATTGCACTGTGATGTCTCATGCGTCCTACCTAAGCAACAAAATTATGCATCTGCTCTTGCTGCCTCACCCGTAACACCGGTCAAATGGTACTTTTCCTTTCTTCCTGGGTCCATGCTAATTCTTGGACCCTTTTGTAACTTCTGCACTGTGCTGTGTGTTGAAGCTTTGACATCCCCCCCCCACCTCTTGCCTCTTTCCAGTGGGGGACAGTGCCCACACCTTGGTTTCATTCTGGTTTGTAGCCACAGTTGAATCAAACGGCCAATATCTGGGCTCTGCAGCCAGGTGCCGAGACCACGAGAGCTCTCTACTCCTGTGGCAGGATGGACGCGTTGAGACTCCTCTTGCGTGGGCATGGGTGGAACGGAGAAAGAAAAATCCTGCACAATTGGAGGCCCATTTCATATGGCAAACGGGTTCTTTCTGTTCAGCAAATATTCCAGATTTAGGTGACAGGGTTAGCCATCTCCACCTCCCTTATATGACCAACATTTGCTTAACTCTGGGTGGGCAGCACCCCAGTCTGGCGCCTTGCTTGCTTTCCCAGAGAAGCCAGTCTAGTTTCCCACGTGCTGTTGTTGGTTTTCCTTCAGTAGGGCTGCCTACACGGAGTCTTTCTCAGGCCCTCAAGACTCTCACTGCTCTAAGGCCTAAGGATTCAAGAGCCAGAGTCTGTCCTGTAATGGTAGCACAATTACAGTAATTATAAAAACAACAACAACTGGTTTTTATAAGCAAGAAGATTACAAGGGAGACAAATTGCTTTGGTTAAAGGTAGGGTTTGCTTATTCCCAAAACTGAACAAGAAAAATTGGCCAGGGCAGACATGTGAACTGGCATCTTGGTTCAGAACTGCTTTGCTTTCAACTCTAGTGCCGTTCCTGGCTCTCCAGCCGATGTGGATCAAGGAGTTTGCACCTGGAGCGAATCAGAGCTCCCATTAACCTTCCCCACTTTCTCCTGTACAGGATGCCATTTATTGATACATCTGGATGAAGCTGTCTGTCACTTTGCAGTGCCGGCCTTCAGTGTATTTGATTTGAAACAAGACGTCACCTGTTCTGACGCCCTTGCCAGAGTTCCTTTTTCCAAGAAGGCCCTGCTTCCAGGAACTGACTTCCTGGCCTCTCGTGGGCTCCATCCAGATGTGCAGTGGGCCTGTACACATCTACCCACTCCGGGTGGCCTCCCCGAGAGTGGCCAGGGAGACAGCTCCTAGAAGCAGGGCCTCCTTTGTGGTGGCACCAATGCTCTGCAATCAGCTGCCAGTAGAGCTTCTCCTGGCTCCCTCCCAGCCAATATTTAAAAGACTTTTGAAAACACTGCTTCCTAGAGAGGCCTGTTTTGGAAACCCCATCTGATGTGTTTTTCCTCTGCTCTTTTTTTGTGTGATGTGCCTCTTGCCACATTTTAGCTTGTAATTTATGTCTCTTGGGGTTTGTTGTTTATGTGTTGCTTATTTATTGAATGTAATTGATGTGTATGGCATTTCTATCCTGTTGTAAACCCCCCAGAGTAGAGCAGTGCGTGAATGGGGTGCTAGCCGGACAGATAGACAGATGGATGGATGGATGGATGGATGGATGGAGAGAGAGAGAGAGAGTTGAGGAAAGGTGTTCATGGCCAGATGGATATACTACTTCCACTGGGTCTTTATACTTCCTCCCATCCCAATCAGGCTTCAGCTCATTCTTTTGTCCAAAACAGACAACCTAAAGTCGGCCACAAAGAGCCCGCACTGTTTCTGGTCAGGGTGTGTGTGTGTGTGTGTGTGTGTGTGTGTGTGTGTGTGTGTGTGTGTGTGTGTGTGTGTGTGTGTGTGTGTGTGAGAGAGAGAGAGAGAGAGAGAGAGAGAGAGAGAGAGAGAGAGAGAGAGAGAGAGAGAGAGAGAGAGAGAGAGAGAGGCTGCTAGAGGACACCAGGGAGGGACAGATATGCTATTTTGGGTCACGGTCCTCTGAAATATTCCACATGCATCAATGTGGATTTATTTGTTCCCTTTCTTATGTGCTGGCAACAGCCTCTTCTTCTTCTTCTTCTTTCCTCCTCCTCCTCCTCCTCCTCCTCCTCTCCAGCTCTAAAGAGGAGCTGTTTTTGATTGCATCCCTGCCTCAGACTTCATCTGTCACTCGGTTGCTGCTGCCGCCGCCGAGTTCTCAGACTGGCCCTTCCCACTCTGTCTAGCCTCCCAGGATTAATTTATGCAACTCCTCCGTCTTTGCCAGCCTTCGGCCGGCAAGTGCCAGCACTTCTGGTGGAATGCTTTCCCTTCAAGGCAGAGCCTGCAGCTGTGCCAACATCCTTGCCTCTGCCACTGCTGTGGCTGCTGCTCCTTCCTCCTCCTTCCTCCTCCTTCCTCCTCCTCCTGGATCTTGACAGATATAGGCAGCCTCTTTTTTTCTTTTGGCCAGGATTTGGTTTCTGCCTGGTTGGGAAGGGTCATTGCGGGGGCAATTGGGGGGCTGTCTAATCTGGCACTTCCTGTGAGCGATCTGCTCTGCCCCCCCGCCCGCAGGAGGCCCTTTCTGGGTTATTCTAATTGCCTGCTTTCTTTTGGGTTCTATCCTTGAATGCATGGGTCTGAGTCTGCCGGCTTGTTTTGGAGTCATGGCTTTCCCCCATCATCGTGTTCTGGGGTGAGTCTGCAATCTCCGGTAAGGATGGTCTAGAGGCTGGCCAAGAAATCTGGGTGGGTGTGTCAGTTTTTAGTGAATGAGGAGGTAGCTTCTGTTCAAGACAAGCCTGCTTGTCAAAGGCTCCCATTCCTCAGATTGAGATGTCTGGAGTGTTCCTGAGTAGATGCCTGCTGAAGATTAACTCAAAGTGACACCAAGTGGTGCCCTTCATGAACCCTGTCTCTCTCTCAATCTCTCCCTCTCTCTCTCTCTTTCTCTCTCTCTCTCTCAATCTCTCTCTCTGTTTGTGTGTCTATGCCCAGTAAAAGATGTCCCAGATTGCCTTACAATCCACAGGGAAGTAGACAAGGAAAGGGTTATTTGGAAGCCAAATAAATGTGAAAGGGTTTCTGTCAAGGCAGAAGATGCAAAATCATCATCATCATCATCAACAAAACAACCACAACCACAAAACAAACAAGTAAAAAACAAAACAAAGCCATTGACTAGACTAATTGCTCCTGGGAGGGTTTTTAGAGGATGACTGCAGAGAAATAAGCAGCAGGGTTCAATGGGTGAGACAGATCAGTTGACCATAAGGCCCCTGATTCCACTAGCCTGCGCTTGGGGTCTCCAAGCCCTTAACAAAGGAGTGGTGCTGTTTTTGACATTGACGTTGGGTTGTTTGGCAAGACTCTCTTGTCCCATGGTTTCGCAGGCAAGCTCATTGGAGTTGACAGCCGGGCATTGTTCCTCTGTTAGGAATCCAGTAGCAGTTGCATCCTTTGTCATGTTAACTGGGAAAGCACACACACACACACACACACCATTCCCCCCAATTGAATTTTTGCTTAGGACAAGTGCCTATAAACAAGGAAAGAGATAGTTGAAAAGGTGGGGGAGATAAGAGACCATAAACAGCAGCATCGGGAAGAATGAAAAACACGGAAGGCATACAATTGGAATGTGGCCCTTTTTGCCCATCTTTTATTGGGCTCATAACATTTTTATTTAAACCACCCAGATTTCCCATTTCTGCAAAGTTCAGCAGGGCACCATTGTAAACCAACTGCAGTTCTGATAAAAACAGGTGTCATGGGCAATTATGTTTCAAGGTCTATCTTGAAACAACAACAACAGAAACCAAAACAAAATTGCCATGGAATCTATGTGTAGAAATGAAAACTCTGGGTTGAATTTATTGGTCCATGAAAAGGTGATGAATAAGGAGGACTTTTTCATCTTCTAGAAGATGACCGAAGTGGCATAGAGCTAATGGCTTAATGGCTTAACCTGTTGCACTTTGGAAATTACCTTGCTTGTGATTTGAAATTGATCAGCTAAGAGATAGTGTTGTTTTGTTTGTTTCTCTGCACATCTGATGTCTTGTGCATGTAGCACCGAAATATTTGCATGCCTGGAAGGACAGCTGTTGTAAGAGGAAGGGACATTATGTTGGCTTTAATCTGCAATTTAACTCTTAAACTGTTTCTTTTGCTCTGCCTGTCAGTCTAACTGTATTCTTTATACTGAAATGTAAAACAATCATATTCATATTCTTTCACTGTTCACTAGCAACAAAGGGTATTTCCTGTATGGATAAAATCTCATTTCCCCAGGCAGGAAACAAAGGCAAAAAGAAATCTTTGCTTGCCTTATTGGCATGAAGAGCTGGAGCATGTTTGGCACCGGGAAGCAGATGGCGCCAGATGTGTTTGGGCTGTGAGGTGTGCAGCTGAAGCATGGGGGGGGCAGTGGTGACATCTTGACTGAATGGAGGATCCTGCTCTGCAGCTGAAAGGACAGTCTTGGGACGGAGGGGTGGAAGCTACTGGCTCAATTTTTCATTCCTGAGGCTCTGGTGATGGGATACCTCAGCCAGGGTAGAAAGGTTGGCTGATTTCTTTCTTTCTTTCTTTCTTTCTTTCTTTCTTTCTTTCTTTCTTTCTTTCTTTCTTTCTTTCTTTCTTTCTTTCTTTCTTTCTTTAAGGACAGAAACAAACTTTCCAGTGTTTCTAATCCTTACTCTCTGGAGAAAGCAAAACAAAAGGGGGGAAAACAGACAAAGCAAAACAGATTTTATTATTTGTATTGTACAGTGGACCCTCATATAACAAATGGCTTGTATAGCATAAAATCTGTACAACATAAAAATTCTGGAGATGGGGAAATTCGCTTAACAGAATCGCCTACGGGGCGAACCCGTACAACATAAAAATGGTCCCGATTAGGGATTACTCTGTTTTCAATGCATTCCTGTGGGGAAATTTGTATAAAGGAAAATTTGCTTAACAGAATTTCATTTGGAACGAATTAATTCCTTTATACAAGGTACCACTGTATATTGATTATTTTAAATTGTTTTGTACTTTATGGTTTTAATAATTACGTTGTTTTATAGTTTTCCTATATTGTTGTATGCCGCCCAGAGACCATTTGGTAGTGGGTCAGCTATTTTTGTAAATAAATAAATAAAACAAAAGCCCAAACAAACAAACAAACAAACAAACAAACAAACTACCAGCTGTGTCACCTCATTTTCCTGAAATTTGCATTGCATGAGCAATCAAAATCATTCTCTTTTCTTCTTGAGTGTGCTGCAGGGACCAAGGAGGACAGCTCTTAAGTGCCCTATTTCACACTTATTAAAAGATTGGGTGTGGGGGGTGTGGGGGGGCATGTGTGTGTCTTGAAACTGACAGATGGACCCAATCCATCCTGGCTCAGTGCCTTGAGTTTGTAAGTCTTTGAAGAACAGATTTAAATCTCCGTCTGCTCAGTTGTGTGGCTGCTGAACCATTTAGAGTGGCCACCACCTTTCCCCTGTCAAGTGGGCCTTTATCTTTGGCACTTACACAACATATAGGCAAAATCCTTGCTGTGGAACTGTTTGAGCTTGATTTAAAGGTCTGGATGCCTATCCTTCCATCTTGGGAATAATCTTCTGTTCAGGAACACTAGCTCCCTTCTTTGACACGGCATGTGCGTATGTAAGTAAACTGTTTCTAAAACAACACATTTTCCCTCCCATGTAGACCCAATGTTTGCGGATCACGTTACAATGCCTATTGTTGTCCGGGCTGGAAAACATTACCGGGTGGAAACCAGTGCATAGTCCGTAAGTTGTTTAAATATATATATATATATATATATTCATTTAATACATTGCCATCTCAACTTTGGGGTGGGGGAATAAGATTTTACTTCATTTTTATTCACTGAGAACCATCTGTCAGATCTGCTTTGATCTGGATATCTGTGTTGAGCAGGTCACATTGACAGTGACGACAACAACAATAACAACAACTGCATTGCTGGAAGGGACCCCTTTGGATCATGGAGTCCAGACCCTCTCAAAGAGGGCCAAGGGCGGAATTGATCTCTCAGCCTCTGTCTCCACAGCCCGGTGCCTCAACCACTGAGCTTTTTGGTTTTTATTTAGTTTCAACAGTCAGGGAGAGTCAGGGAGCAGTCAGGGAGACAGTGGCCAGTTGTGTACCGATCATGACATCGGTCCCACCACTGGTGGTGCAAAGGACAACTGTTTAGTCCAGAAGCTGCTGGTGGTGTTGGTTGTCCTTCTGGTTACTGTTTTTCTCAGTGATATTTTTTTTTGGGGGGGCACTTCCTATTTGCACGGACCATTTCTCCTTAAATCACACACTTCTAGAACAACGGTTGGTCTGCAGAAGAGGTGGATGAGAAGGAATCTGGTTGTATATATGGGAAACTTATTTATAAAAGCTCTGGGGTTTGGTGCTGTTTGTTTGTTTTTTAAGCCGCAGCTGCTAGCAATGGGAGTGATTAACAATCGGCATGAAGCCTTGTCTGTTGGCAAGGCAGGCTGTTTCTTTCTCTGGACTTTTGCATCCAGCCCCCCCCCCCGTAATTACGGTCGTTGATCAGAGCTGCCTTAAGTGCCTGCTGCTCTCTTTCAAGCATATTCCTTTGCTGATATCTGATTATTTCCCCTTCTTTTAAACAGCTATTTGTAGGCATTCCTGTGGGGATGGATTTTGCTCAAGACCCAACATGTGTACGTGTCCAAATGGCCAAATCGCTCCGTCCTGTGGATCGAAATCAGGTATGGGTTCCTGGGAACAGCGCCTGCTTTCCCTTCTCATGCTTTTGAATGGGGGGGGAGATGTGTTTTAACTCAACTTTAAATTGGTAGCTCAGACTATTCAGCGTTGACTCAGGATTAATCACTTACCACAACTGAGACGAGTCTGGTGACTTGGGTTGTAGCTCCTGCAGACATTCCTGAGGGCCAGATTAAAAAAAATAACCAAATGCTGGCAAACCTGAGCTTGGTTTGCTGATCAATTTAGGCTTTCTGGGGAAAAAAAAACACTCTTCATGTAGCTGCAGTCTTTCCATAGGGAGAAGAGCAGAAATAAACCATTTCCCCCCAGATCCACTTGCAGGTGCCCTGGCGGCAGTTGGGTAATGGGACCATCAGAGACAGACAATAACCTGTCTTAAATAACCTAGTTTTCAGTGTGTCATTTTTTAATGTTTTCGGGCAGCAGTTAAGTAAATCAACAAATATGGATCCAGAGGAAAGGGAAGTTTTACTGTATACAGATAAAAGGAAGGTGAGGGTATATGTACATTGGTTAGTTTCTTGTTTTCATAGGAATTGAGATAAAAGTGAGATGGTTTGGTTACTTCCTAAAATGAGAGATGAAAAAAGGAATGAGATGAATCCCCAATCTCAAAAGGAAACCCTAGATTGGCGCCTTTCTCTCTCTCTCTCTCTCTCTCTCTCTCTCTCTCTCTCTCTCTCTCTCTCTCTCTCTCTTGTTTTGTTCTTTTTTTATTTATATGGGAGGGATTTGGGTGGAGGATGATTTAAAATTCTCTTCTCAGTATGCAGTGACTCCATTCTGGATTGCTGGCCTTACATGGATTATGAGAATTGAAAGGGAAAAACCATGTGAGGCTCAGTTGCAGAGAGCGTCCTGGATCCAGACAGCCATGGAACCCCTCAATCTGGTATCTTTCCATGCAAGGCCTGTGTCCTATTCTTGATCTCTGGCCCTTGTCTTGCCAAACTCCCTGGAGAGGAAACATTTTAAGCACAGGCCCTCGGATACGTCACTCATTCCTGCTATCACCAGAACAGTCTCCCTTAGAAATGGTTTTAGTGGAATCCAATGTTCCTTTTACATCGTTATCCGGCCCCAGAGCGCTCCAAGTGATTCATTGATAAAATAAGATTCTTAAATGGAGAGGTTCCCCCCTTTTGCTCTATGAACGAAGCAACAGGCTGGAGAGATTTTTTTAATCCTTCACATCTGTTCTTTTGCCTGGGCCTCGGCACCCGAGACAGGGCTGGTGAAGACAGCTATGAATGTGTTTAAAAACAAAATAAAACAAAATCCTGGGACCTCCTCTGCATTTATCCTCTCAGACCTCACAGATGTTTACCAGCAAATCCAGTTGTTCCCCAAGCATTTCAAAGAAATGAGAGGTTGCCTTGCCTCCAAACACAAGGAGAGCAACAGTATTGAACTGGATGGAGGGACCTCCTTCTCTAGAATTTTGCTTCCAGCACTGCCTCATCTGATGCCTGTGAGGATGACAAGAAGTCCACAAAGGGAATTCCTTCCTTCCTTCCTTCCTTCCTTCTCTTTACATACTACCCTATTAGTGCCATGCAACATAACAAAACAAACAAACAGACATAGAACAGCAAACTTATAAATAGACAATGAAAGAAAGTTCATAGAGTTCAATTTTGTTTTAACACTGATGACTTTATAGTAGTTATAGTAGTTTAATTTTCTGTATTTCTCCATTGTAAGCTCCTCTGGGTCCCAATTCGAGGAGAAAGAACAGCTGGTATTCAGCAATATATGAGAACAACACAGAACGCAGAGATCCTCATAAAAGCCTTTAAAACAACGTGATCAGATATTATGATTTAAATACAATATCTGCTGGATTAATGAGAAATCATTTACTTTGGGTAAAGCCTTTAGAACATAATTAAATCAAATTATGGAGAGCTCTTGCTCCTACTTGGGCATCATAGGAGGGCATGTAAAACAGAAATGAAAGAAATATTATCAGTATCAGTACTTAAGCTACTGTTAAGCTGTTTATTTTAGAGTATTTTACTGTCTTTTGTAATCATATGGGGATGGCATGCTAGAATTTTGGCAGGCTTTACTCTAATTGAAATTGGTTTGTGATTCAAGTTCCAGCTTCGTCTGATAGATGGTATTACTTCTGATGTGTTTTCCAATCCCTTCTGTTTTCCCAAGATTTTACAAAGCTAAATTGGGCCATACATTTTAAAGCCACTGTTCTGTTTGACTTAGCATGGTGTGTATATGCACACAGATGAAACCAACCAAGCAAGAAGAAGATTACCAGCTAGTGACTCGCTATGTTTGCCCGTTGATCAGCAAAAAAGAAGCTGAAACAGAGTCATTTTGAAGGGGGAAGCCAAATGTGATGTGATGCTTAGCTCTTTAGCTAATCGGCAGAGGTAGTTGGTTTATGGATTAAACTCTGAAAATGGAACACCCCATGGCAGAGCGGTTGGACTGCAGTGTTGCAGTGAAGCCTTTGCTCAGGAGCTGAGCTTGATCCTGATGGGTTTGGGTGGCTGGCTCATGGCTGACTCAGCCTCCCATGCTTCTGAGGCCAGGAATAGGAGTTGCCAGCTAGCTTGGGGACCAGAGGTTGTTTGTTTAGTTGTGTAGTGAACCTGCTGCCCCAAGAGAGTCCCCCACCGCAATATGTATATACGTTGAAACAACAACAGGGACCACTTGGTTGTGGGGTGGCTAAAACTTTTTTGTAGATAAATAAATACGCTAAAGATCAGAATGCTAGGTTTTAAAGAGGACTGGTAGCATTTTGGGAAGCCCTGGCTCTATATAGTGAATGAGCCTCCTTGTCCCGGTGCCTGCTTCTTACCTGCTCCCACATTCAATGGGAATGCATAAACTAAACACTGGGGCTGTTCTATTGTCCTGTCCGGCCATTGCTCTTCTTTGGTTTGTTTCCAAACCAAAGAAATAGACTCTCTTTGTTCTTGACCCAGGCACAGGGGCAATCGGGCAGCCTCACCCCCCCACACACACACACTCTTGCTGATGTACAACGCTTGGGTTCCCTCACCTCCCTGGCTTCTTCTGTTGTGTGAATGTGCCCTGTGTTAATTGCCAGCTTCTCTGTGTGTCAGTTGCAAGGCTCCCTGTGAAGCATATGCAGGAAACTCCCTGGGAAATATTTAGCTCAGTCGTAGGCTATGGGTCACCCTATGCCGAGCATAAGAATAGCATGGCTTGGTCTCATTCTCAGAAGGCCCCAGACTCCTTACTAAAAGCAGGCTTTGTAAAAATGTAAATTATTCAATATCCTTGCTGTGTCTGAGGTGTTTCTTGACAGGAGTTTTCTCCTCCTCCAAGAGGACCCAGGCTGAAAAAAAGTCAAGTGTTTTTAAAAACAGATCAGGGGGCCAGTCGGCTTAGTTAGCTGTCTAGAAAATCCGTTTTGGGTTGCTGCCTTCTTTGCTCTGTCCTTTCTCAACACATCAGGGATTCTAGCTACGCATATAGATGGGTATTCTGTTCCTTTTCTGACAGTTGCGGCAACAACACAAACCTGACAGTAATCTTATCTCGGGAAGAGCTTTCCTGTGGCTCCTGGTGAGACGGAATCTATTTCCTGGCTTCTTATTTAGAGCATCTGCTCTGGCTGGCATCGGTTTCCCCACAGCAAGCTGAGAACCACATTTCTGGACGGCTTCTCCTTTTCCTTTCCTTGCAGTGGTGGAGAACCCAGGGTTTAAGTGTCCCTTGCCACTGCATCCTCATGGCTGGCATCCGATCAACAGGGCTTCCGAGTTTTGCCAGCCTGCTGGAGTCCCAACCTCGGGCTAAGGGCTAGTGGCATTGAAATCAATGGAGGCAAAGGTCCATGCAATTCGGCATTTCCTTGAGAGGGAAACTGTTCGTGCATTTTCAGCCAAGGCCCTGCTGGTTGTGGCATGCAGGCCTTCTACCACAGTTCAGCAGGAATTGCTTAAAATAAACCACCCCGTGCTATTTTCTACCCAGAAAACAGTACTGGAAGCCTGAATCATGAGATAGCCTGGGTTGATTAGGAACTTGCCAGTGGGCATGTTTACCTTTTCCCCTTCTTGGTTCTGAACAGGGGTGGCCCACAATATTCCAACGTTGAATCCACACCAGTGGACCAACCTTGGAAAGATGGAAAGCTGAGTCAACTTCAAGCTGGCTACCTGAGCCCATTGGGATCAAACTCAGGCCGTGAGCAGAGTCTTGATGGCAGTACTGCAGTTTAAGCACTGTGCCACGAGGGTCCTACTACTAAAGTATCAGGGATGAATATTTACCAAAAATATGTCCTCACTACAGTATGTTTTGTAGAATATGGTACCCATCAACATTTTCTGCTGGTTCTCATAAGGTTACACAGAAAAAAGCAATACCTGTGTTGGCGCCCTTCGCTACCTCTTTTCAGAATGAAGAATTTGAAAGAGAACCATCCCTTGCTGTTCCTATATTATTGTAAAGTGACATGTGCCGTCTTTCTTTCAAAGTGCAACACTGCAACATCCGATGCATGAACGGCGGCACTTGTAGCGAAGAGCACTGCCTCTGTCAGAAGGGATACACCGGAACACACTGCGGGCAGCGTAAGTGAAATAGGACTCCGAGCCTGTTCGGACACGGTGCAGCTTAAGTGGCCGAGCTGTGGCCAGTTGGGAGGGAAGACCTGGTGGCTTCTGGAGGGCTGCTGGGGCCGAATGGGGTGGAAAGCCCTGTAGCTTTTTCAGTAGCAAAACTTTCCATTTTTGGGGAGTGGGGGTGGCAGTGGCATATTCATGTAACTCATGCGCAGAGCATACACCATAAGAGCCCAGTGCCTCTCTCTTTGAGCGTTAAAACAATAAATATATTGAGCATTCTGAGGAGTGGGGAAAGGCCCCCTTGCCCCCTCCTCTCTGGGAACCCATGGCAAGTCAATCTCCTTCTAGAGCAGTGATGGCGAACCTACGGCACGGGTGCCAAAGGTGGCACTCGGAGCCCTTTCTGTGGGCACCCGACATCACCCCTTCATAGCCACCTGTATACAGGTTAAATTACTGTATTGGCACTTTGCAAAAAAATTAGTGGGCTTTGAATTGCAGTTTGGGCACTCGGTCTCTAAAAGGTTCGCCATCACTGTTCTAGGGTCTGCTTTTTTTTTTTTTTTTTTGCACTGATAACATTTCTGAATTACGTGGCCATTGAATTGCCCACACAGGACTTTTCCTAACCTTTAGCTTTTCCAAGTCAGCTTTGCTTGTTTAATCAAGACGTCACCAAGTTTGATGTAAAATCTCCTCTTAAATATGCGGCATCATTTACAAGCCCCTTCAATAAGTAGTTCTCAGGCCTGGCGTTTCCCACCAAAGCCTCGCTGGTTACTCAAAATGACTAAGGCTCTCAAGAGTCCCATGCCCTCATCCCATATCCCAGCAAGTCTTCGGGCCAGGCAATGTGGAATTGTAATAATGCGTTTAACTGCAAATCATGTTCTTAGAGAGAAGCCTGTAATTCAGTTGTGTGGATCTGCATGAGGTTTTTCCTAGAGAGAGACTTCGGCAGAGGGAATGAGAGTCAGATTTTTTTTTATCTCCTGGAGTAAACAGCTTTTCATGGTGTGTGGTTTTTTTTTTAAGGAGCAGGCATCCTCCTCCTGCTCCTCCCTCCAGAAATATATCATGTAGCTCCCAGTCCTTGGACCAAGCTTCAAATGCATCTGGGGGTGTCTGCTATCTCTAAAAACCTACCCAGAGTCAGCAGCAATATTTTTCATACTTGGTTGGACAGTCATTCAATAAACCTGACAAACAAGTCATTTTTCAAACTTTTTATTTTTAAAAAAACAAAAAACCCCACCCCCTCTAAGATTTATATGCCATTTACAAACTTATGTCATTGAACGAAAACTGAATTCAGACATTGTTGTGAATTAGTTCCCTGAGCTCCTCTGCAGATGCCAGCTGCAGAGTCTGGCAAAACGTCAGGAAGAAAAAACTTCCAGGATGTGGCGAAACAGCCAGAAAAACTCACAACTATCTGTCCATCTTCCTTGGGAACTTGGAACTTCATTGTTTCTTGGTGCCTGTAGTGTTTGATGCAGAGGTACAGGCCAAAGGCTCTTCTGGGGCAGACTTGCCAGCAGATGGGGCAGATCAGTGGTGAGAGACAGCATGTCTCAGTAGGAGGTTGCTTTCATGAAAAAGTGACTGCAATGACAACCTGAAGGCACTCAAAACCGAGCAGGGGAAACTAAACAGGAGAGCCAGAGCATCCATTGACCATGTCCTTACATTCAGGAAGCATTAACGGTCTTTGCTTCTTCCATGTGCAGCTGTCTGTGAAAGTGGGTGCCTTAACGGAGGAAGATGTGTTGCCCCGAACAGATGCGCCTGCACATATGGCTTTACCGGACCTCAGTGTGAAAGAGGTAGGTGGCATTTCCTTTTATCAAGGAAGAAAGAAAGAAAGAAAGAAAGAAAGAAAGAAAGAAAGAAAGAAGTCTATGGATTAAAAGCTCACTGGCGATGATGTTAAATTTCAAAGGGAATCCTGAGGAAAAGCCCTGGTCTTTTTTTCTTTTTTCTTTTCTTTTGTTGGCTGACCGTGTGATTCATGAAGCCAGAGTAGTTCTTGAATGACTACAAGGTTTGGTCAGAACCAATACGAGGGGAAACGGTTGTGGAGGCTGGTGAGGGTGAGGGGAGGAACTGGCAAGTTCCTAAGCAACCACTGGGATTTGGACCACCTGCAGATGTTAAAACAGACTGGGTTGGGGGGGGGATTGGGGGGGGGAGAAAGCCGAGGGAGGGCTTTGCCCGTCCTCATCCTGTGGTCGTCTGTGCAGCTCTGTAAGTGCAGCCTTTTGGGGTTAGAAAAACTGAGCTAATGTAGGGGTTTTTTTTTAACCCAAGCAGAGAGATGTGAGTTTGCGCATGTCATCCACACTAGAGTGTGTTGTTGCCTGGAACATTTCCCTGCCTGGAACATTTCCCTATCTGGAACAAGGGGAACAAGGATGCACTTTGGGTGTAGCCTCATGAAGAATGCATAGGTTGGTGAGGTTTTATTAAGAGCAGTGACATTGGTGTGTGTGTGTGTGTGTGTGTGTTTGAGAGAGAGAGAGAGAGAGAGAGAGAGAGAGAGATGTTGAATCTTCTTGAACATAGGCAGAAGT
Organism: Phrynocephalus forsythii; assembly: GCA_029282475.1. Lineage (NCBI taxonomy): Eukaryota > Metazoa > Chordata > Lepidosauria > Squamata > Agamidae > Phrynocephalus > Phrynocephalus forsythii. The sequence continues at coordinate 4,101,520 of JAPFRF010000014.1, read as the reverse complement.
GAGCCTTGGGAAAATCCATCTTGAAAGTTGTTCCCCTTCTGTATCGATTTAAGCAAAACCTTGGCGGAATGCCAGTCTATCTCGGGTGCTTTTGGAGAGCAAAGTAAAGTACGTTTTATTTAAAGACGAGGAGAAAGATGAAAGGCTTGCAAAAGCTAGGCCTGCCTTCCATTTCACATCCTGTACTGAAATAAAAAGCAGGCCAATAAAAGAAATACAATCACATACATTTTAGCCAGTTGTTTAATATACAAAAATGTGCCGGGCAATATTTTTTGGCAGCCTGAGGTGGACATAAGTATCGAAGTTGGCCTCTTGCTTTGGCCTCACGTCTTGCACTTTGTTTTGACTAAATGTACAGAGCCGTCTTCAGCAGAACTGGTACAAGTTTATTATCAGTTTTGTGAACTTTTCGCCATGGGTAGCCATAGCAACCCACACAGCTGTTTCCAGATGAGAACACAGCCCTACTTATCTCCCATACTGAAGTAGTTTCAAGGAAATTAAATCAGGTTTAACAGCATTTTGGAGGGAGATGACAGTAATAGCTGTTTAACTACGATTATCGTTGGGCCGTTTTGTATTCTTGAAGATAACATATGTTTTAATTTGAACAAATAGGCTAAGTTGATGTCTGGAAAATTCATAGAGCAGATTGTAGATAAAGTAGGCCATTCTTTGCTTAGTCATTCCAAGTCTCCCTGTTTTCACTTTTTTATTAGGAAAAGAAAACAGGAGAGGGTGAGAGAGAGATTAAAGACGGATCTATAGGTACAATGGGCATATGATTGATATACATTTTGCCCCAGTGCTGAGCTCCTCTAGTTACAGTTCTCTGTAGAGTGAGGGGAAACTGCCATGGTTCAGGATTGGGCCCAACACCACAGTTAACTCTTCCACACAGGAAAAAGAGGTGGTTCCCCAAGCAGCCAAAGGCTTGAGGTGGTAAAATATGATTGTTTATTCTGTGTTCATCTACAGAGTGGGAAATAGCAAATGTTTCCCAAGTTTACCCACTGCATGGTGCCAAGTTATTTTTGCGCATAAGGGCAGAAAATTAGACCAACACCTCTGGCCTTCTTTGACACCAAATCTTCAGTAATAACAAATTAAATAACAAATGGTTTTCCACGCTTGTATGGCATGTTAGATCTTTCGCCTGAAGCTGCCGCCTCACTCTCCTTAATGGAAGAACCAGACTCAGCCCCGTTCCCTACTTATCTGTTATTTTAAATGTGATGTTATAAGAATGGGGAGTACCTCGGCCAGAGAAAATTGATTTTCATTCTAAATAAAGGCCCACATTTCTTTAAAATGCAAATGAAGGGCTTCTGTAGCACTTTAGAAAAGGTTGAACAGAATTTAAAAGACAAAGCATAATATAGCTAATGTGTATATTTACTTCATCCGTGTTTGGAAACTAGATATTTACCGTATTTTTCTATCTATAAGACGCTCCCATGTATAATACAAACCCAACTTTTCCAAGCAAAAAAATTACAGTTTCACAACCACATGGTTTTGCCCTTGGCTTGCTTCTATGTATAAGACAACACTCAATTTTTAGTCTAAAAATTTTAGAGAAAATATAGTCTTATACACGGAAAAATACTGTGACAATAAAAAGTAGTAGTGTTATAGCTGGCATTTCGGGGAGCCTGGCTACTTTTCCTCATTGTTGTTATAACCGATCACCCTCTGTGAACCATTGTTCCCCAGGATCTGGTCTGTGATGTGTGTTGCATGTTGGTCTGCGTTGTTTGCAGTGCACTTTCATCAGCCCCTCACTGGCAGTGCTGACCAGCTCACTTGGTCAGCTCCCCTAGGAACACAAATCTCTGCAGGCAATTATGAAAAAAAAAGAAAGAAAAGAAAGAAAAACCATGCAAAACATGTTACTGACCTTCTCGCTTTCTGTTTGCCTTGAGACCTTCGGTGGTTGTAGGTGTTTACCAGAGGTGAGCTGCATTTTCATAAGAACATAAGAAGAGCCCTGCTGGATCAGGCCAAAGGCCCATCTAGTCCAGCTTCCTGTATCTCACAGCGGCCCCACCAGATGCGTTTGGGAGCGCATGAGACTAGATATCTGTCTCCTGATACCACTCCCCTGCATCTGGCCCTTGAACTACCCTGGTTTAAAGCCTAGAGATTACACATCTCCATCATGGTTTGTAACCCGTAATGGACTTTTCCTCTAGGAATCTGTCCAATCCCCTTTTGAAGGCATCCAGGCCAAATGCCATCACCACATTCTGTGGCAGAGAGTTCCATAGACTAACAACGTGCTGGGTGAAAAAATATTTTCTTTTGTCTGTTCTTACTCTCCCAGCCCTCAATTTGAGTGTATGTCCCCTAGTTCTGGTATTTTGAGAGAGGGAGAAGAGCTTCCCTCTATCCACTTTACTCATACCCTGCATTATTTTGTATGTCTCAATCATATCCCCCCTCAATCGCCTTTTTTCCAGACTAAAGAGGCCCAATTGTTTTAGCCTTTTTTCATAAGGGAGGTGCCCCAGCCCAGTAATCATTTTAGTCGCTCTCTTCTGCACCTTTTCCAGTTCAACTATGTCTTTCTTGAGATGCGGTGACCAGAATTGTACACAATACTCCAGGTGGGGCCTAACTATTGTTTTGTATAACGGCATTATAATGTTGGCTGTTTTATTTTCAATTCCCTTTTTGATTTTTGGAGAACCTGAGTTCTACAGAGGTTGTAGCATTCCTATCACTGCAGTACACGTGCCTGTCTTCGTAACTTTTCAGGGATCTAAAACAATACCTTGGCTCTCACAGGTAGTTAAGGTGTACAGTATCCCCCCCGCCCCCCGCCCCCTGGCAGAGCATCAAGGGGATGCAAATACATGTGGGTAACCAAGTGTTTCTTTTGAGCTGATGTTCTGAATGAGAAATGGGAGGTGGCATAATTTTTTTTAAAGGAAACTCAACAGCATTAGGAATGAGGTTTGGTAAAAACGGCATAACCAAAAAGGAGGCTGGAATAGGAGATTGATTTATATAAATAGCACGTGCTGGTTAAGCCTGTATCTTTGTGTAGTGGCTGCCTAGAATGATGGAATAAGATTCACCATACCTGGCGTCAAATCTCTTATTTTGCCACTGAAACTCTGTGGTAAAACCACCTTTTAAGTGTGGACCAGAGTGTACCAGTTTCCCCTGTCCGGATGTACCCTATATTCTGGCAGACTGTCCTCCCAGAACACAGACTGAAACACATCTGTGCTCCTAAACCTAGCAACCCAAAACCACAATGGCATTGAAACTCTTTCCGTTAACTTCATTCCTAACAACCGTAAATTATGCTTTTTTTTCCTGGCCAGTCAATTAAACTTAAATGTCAATGGTTCTAGAACAAAATAGGGAGAAATCAGTCTATAAACATCTTGTGAATAGGGCAGGGATTAGTAAAAGCCAGGCTAGATAAATCAAGGGAAAATCCCACCCCACCTTTTAAAAACAAAGTTCCTGGCTTAGTAGATCGTGGGAATGCTGTTGGTGTAATTTATCTTGATTTTAATAAAGGACTTGACAACAATTAGCTATGATATTTTGGTTGGCAAATCGAGAAACTATAGACTAAATGAAAATACTATTAATTGACTGTTGACTGGATATATATATATATATATATATTCAAAGTATTTTTACCAGTGGATCTTCAAACTGGAGTGGGTTTGAAGTGGAAAATGTTATCCTGGGCCTGAAATTCCTAAAGTTGTTTCTAAATCACAGACCTGGATGAACAGATGGAAGAATGTGACATGTGGAGTGATGTACATAAAACAATGAGAAAACACCACTCCCCCACTCCCCCAGCTCCTGATTTGCCTCTAGTTTCTCTATTCATTAACTATTGACCTAATTGTGGAGTTTCCAAGAGACCTCAGGCTGTTCCCCCACCCCCACCCCGCGTCTAAGTGCAGTGGAAAGAAAAAGCAGAATCAAACTTCCATCCAGAATTTCCTTTTGAGTCAGACAGCTAGATTGGACTGCGTTCACTTCAAATATTAAGACTGTAGCATGTGCCGCCTCGTCGTGCACAGTCTGTGTGCAAACAATGTCTGGTTTTTCTTCGCAGTTTCAGACCCATACGGTGCTCTTTTCCATCACTAGATGTATTTTTTTTTTAAATCCAGAATTTTGAGTTACATCCTAACAAATGCTAAGTAACACCCCTTTCTTTTTAATTCACCCGTTTAAACAAAATGCAACATCCTCCAAGTCAAATCTGCTAAGATTTACAGCCTTTGTAAACATATAGTATGCAAGCATCCAAACATCCAAATGTGGGCGGTATTAAAACAGTGCTTCTTTGGTGGTGAATTATGTGTTCTTGAACTGGTATGATATATGTTTGTGGGAAAGACTCTGTGTCCTTTGATCTAGTCTCTCAGTGGTATTTAGTCTAAGTGGAAAGAAAGCAACCAAGTGCAGATAAAAGTGGAGGAATATTCCCCAAAACTTACATGACATTTAAATCAGTATTATAACATTGAGTTGGTGACAAAACATTTAAACATTTTAAGGCTCTTTTTGGGAATTGGCTTCCAAGAAATACATGTGTTGACAAAAAAAAGAGAAAAGAACAAACTTCAGCTCATGTGGAATTCTGTCTATTTCTTTTTCTTTCCACCCCCCCCCCAAACGTTTTCCTCGAACAGAAGTCAGGGAGAGATAAATGACACTTTCTCCTAATTGTCATTACTTATTTTCTTTTTCTGTTCTCTTTTGATCATGTCATTTATAACATTATTATTATTATGTTTTATACCCCATTCCCCCCCCCCCCTTTTAAGTGAGACTATATTGTGACTGTCCAAAGAGGCTTCTTTGGTTGCCTAAATTTTGGCATCAATATAAGACAGAAGGCTTCATGTAATGTCAGTCCACTGACTGTTTTTCAGAGAAAAGCTAGGTCATTCATGATACATACATACACATACATACATACATACATACATACATACATACATACATACATACATACATACATACATACATACATACATACTGACGGAAAAATGTTCAGGAAGGGCCTGTCCTAGAGTCCCCTTGGCAAAGAGCTCCATGTTCTGGGAACAGCTCCTGAAAAGCTGCCCCTCTCTTGTGTCCTCATTAAAAAGGTTCTAGAGGTAGCCAAATTGAGAGCTCTCAAAGCCCAGGCAAGCTTATTTAGGAGACTGCCATTTTCCAGACCGCCTCCCTCCAAGTGATAGAAGGTCCAGTCATTCATAGCTAGGCTTGTTCATTGCGCCTGGAAATGACCAGGGTAGTTGTTATGGGAAATGAAATATCCAAACCCCTTTAGCTTCCGCTGGTCAGCAGCCTGCCTGCTCTCTCTTGGACCGACCGGAGCTGTCAAACCGCCTCCAAAAGCTGCCCCACGTAGCGCACGTCCTAGTAATCTATCTTGGATGTTGCCAAGTCATGCTTGACTGCAGTGGCCTCTGTCTCTTTTGAGATATGAGAAATAAATCCGTCGTTTGAAGATGTGAGTTGGTTATGACTTTGTTAGGGAATAAGATTCCTTTTTTTTTAAATGTTCAGCCCAAAAAGAGTTTTAAAGGTTGTTGGTGTTGAGAGAAATAATCACTCAAGAGTGATTAACGTTTGAGACAGACATGTCCGTGCTTCCAGCTGGTCCCTGGGAGTTTTGTAAGAAACATGGAGCTTTCATGCTATTTGGTGACTGCTTGTTCCTTTTGGCTCTCAAAGAGGAGTGTAGGGAAAGAGGCCTAAATAAGGTATGAAAAAGGAAGAAGAAGATGATGTAACAGAACAGTTTGATTGCAAATGCTCAGAAGCAAGAGAACCCAGTTCTTAATTCCATTTCATGTGGAGCTCAAGTTAATATGTGAAAATGTTGTTCCTGTTCTTTGCTAGATGTGGACAGGAAAGGGGCAGCTTGAACTACTGCTCAAAAGTAAGCCCATTAACTACACTAACCTAAGAGGAAATGCATCGGACTTGTATGCTTTGCTGTGAACTGCCCCGAGTGGGCTTTGCACTATGGGACGATATAAGGCAGGCAGGCAGGAAGAAAGAAGTTTGCATTGTAATCTTTGCTTGGATCTGGGGCGTGGTGGCTCAGTGGGCTAGAGTGCTGAAACTGTCTGCTGCAAAGTTGGCAACTCAACGGTTCAAATCCCGGGTGCCATGCAGCAGAGTGAGCTCCTGCTGTTAAACCCAGCTCCTGCCGACCTAGCAGTTCGAAGGCATGTAAATACAAATAGATAAATAGGTACCACTGTAAAAAGCGGGAAGGTAAACAGTGTTCTGTGCACAGACATGCATTCAGCCATGCTGGCCACATAGCCACAGACTTGCACAACATTGGCTCTTTGGCTTAGAAACTGAGATGAGCACTGCCCCTAGAGTTGGACATGACTAGCATGCAAGTGTGAGGGGAACCATTACCTTTACCTAAACTTGTTGAGACTTTGCTGTACTTAGAGGTGTTTAGGATGGCTGCAACAGGTTTTTCTTTGATTTTTTTTTCATCCTTGTTCCTAGAGGTGTAATGATGCCATGGCAGTTTTATAAAAGTTGAAACCATGATCCCTGCCAGTGGTGTTGTAAACTAGTCCATCAATGGCAGGCACCACTTATGAGACCACAGTTGTGTCATGCAGGAGGGAGGAGAAATCGTAACCAGAATGTGGCAGCTGAGCAGTCAGTCTAGATATTAGAAAAGAAGTCCAGTTGCCATGACTCAACGTCTAGATAAGCTCACCTGGATGACTGAGAATCTTCACAGACATCCACACACCTGTTTCTACTGTGGACCTCCTGACCATGTTGAGTTCCTTTGCTATTCCTTGATGCATGGTCTAAGGGTGTGGGTGAGAAACCTCTTACTCATTTTTAAACAGTTATGTCTTAAGGAGCTGTCTATCTTGCAGAAGATGGCTTAATGTTTTGTTGTTTTTAAAGGAATCATTCTTGGGATAATGAAAACAATGGCCACTTAATCCTTGTCCTCTGGGGTTGGCCAAGATATAATGGACATTTATTATGCTAAATGTGATTGATGGTGTTGTAGCTGTCTGAATGTTCTCAGGGCAATTTATTGTCTGGCTTTGGTTTGAATATTATTTTTCCCACCCCCCCACCCCCAATTATGATGATGGTGGCCAAACAATTAAAAAGAAGGAGAAAGAAATTGGAACCAGAGTGTGAAGATGGAAAAGCAAGGTTTGAAGTGAGGTCTGATTCTGCTGGTCTGTTTCAGTGCTTCATTTTGGATCCTGTTTGCTTCCCTGAAGGGCAGGTTCTTTCTTTTTTAGGAAGGTTGCTGCATTAGACTGTTGCTTCCGAGAAAAGTGAAGGTGCCACCCGCAGAAAGATGATGCCAAATAAAATTTTGCAAGTCACAGGATACGTTTCCCTTTCTTTCTTTAGAGCAGGGGTCCTCAATGTTTACAAAGAGCGGGCCGATCCACCACCACCCCGACACCACTGGGGCCGGACCACAGTCCATGGAAAAAAGGGGGGCAGGTGGGGGGAGCGGGGGATCTTGCCGTGGCCCTCCCACTTTGAACTGCCCCACTAGCCAACGTGACAATCATCTGGGTGGTAGGTGGAGGGAGTTGGGGAAGCGACATAGCCCATCGCTTTGAACTGCCTCAGCAATAGAAGCAGCTGCGGTGGCTTGCTTGCTCTTGAAGCAGGGGGTAGGTGGGGGGGTCTGCAATTGGTCCTGGGGGGCGGATTTAGGACCCTGTGGGGCCGCATCCGGCCCCCGGGCCTTAGGTTGAGGACCCCTGCTTTAGAGCAAGGGTGACATTAGTGCACTTCAACACCTGTGAAAAAGCAGGTCCTTATGGCCATCCAGTTTTGGGGATTTATTTATGACCGAAAGGAAGCTGATAATTGAAGGGAGGGCTAGTCTTGTTCCCTCCCCGCTGTGGACAATTTTGGGAATAAATCTTGCATGAGAAAGATTTTGCCAGCCGTCATTGTAACTTCCTATCCTTGGAACCGTAGGTGCTGTTGTTGACAAACTTGTCACTAACCATTGAAAAGACAGGCACCTGTCCCAAAGGGTTTTTTGAAAATTCCTGGATTGTAAAGTAAGGGCCAAAAGGCCTGACCTGTGAGGTATGTGTAGGCTGGATAGTCTTTGCAAATCAGGTAAGGATTTGGGGAAAAAGACCAATGAGGTTCAATCTAAGTGGCCTCTCCGTTCTCTCCCTGCCTTCTCGTTCCAATTTGGCCTCTGTCACAACACTGTGTGAGCATCCAGGGCAGCAGAAAAATCCAGTCTTGCCAAGGTATTAAAACAGCTGAGACAGGGTGGGAACCTCAGTGGAAGAGCAGCCTCCCAGATGTTTACATTGTCTCATGACTTGTTGATTGTGTCTCAATAGCTTGCCTTTGGTTTCTTAGGGCAGTTGGCTGGACATCCTTCCTTGTGCTAACTTGGATTTTATCAGGCACCCTTACCTCCCCAGAGCTGGCTGGGCTGTGCAGTGGTTCTGGTCTCTGGCTGAGGAACCAGAAGTTGAGAGTTTATTTGTTTATTTATTACATTTTTTTTTACTGTCCCGTGGCTCACAGGCACTGTACAGACAGAAAGGAGGTCCAATTTCGGACAGCAGCGACAAAATTAACAATCAAACAGAATAAGACACAAGTAAGTGGGCAGAGTAATAAAGATACAGACCTTCTTAAGGGAGCCCAGTGAGGATTGGAATGCTTATCAGGGAGGCTCCAGTGGAGGTGGTGGGGTTTCAAACCCCCAGCCTCTGGCTCCATAACCAGAGATCTCTGCCACTGAGCAGTTGCCAAACTCCATGTGTTTTCCTGTGTTTGGGAGCCCGAACACAAGGTTAGCTCCTACGCGCTGCGTTTCTTGACGTCAGAAATTTTGATTTATCCAAATACTGGTGGTGTTATCTAAGTTGTGTTCAGCTGTCTCTTGACCAAGCGATTTATCAGAAGTCGTCTTGAGTAGCTTGACTGCGGTTATGTATGGAGGTGTTCCTTAATGCACCAGCCAATCTAGCCAGTGTTAGGAGTGCCTGGACATGGGCAGGAAGTGTGAAGAGTTGGAACTGGAATGAATTAATCGCCACTGCCTCTTTGGATTCTTGTGAGCATTTCTCGATTTGAGCTACTTCTTTGGGGTCAGAGGGACTCCTGACTTTGACAGTACAGTACAGTTCCACTGTTAGGTTACTACAGACCTGGAAGTAAAAAAACAAAGAGCCAAAAGACAAGGTCAAGAGTGACTTCCTGGCTTCCTTATTTCAGCAATTACTTTGTGACTTCATTGCTTCAGCGTCTAGTAGTAGCACAAGGAGTTGTGTTTGAAGGGATCTTTTGTGAGGGGTGATGCGGAAATTGTTGTAAACTGCCCAGAGTGGCCCCATTGCTAGATGGCGCGGTATATAAATCTAATTAATCTAATAAATAACTAAATAAATAACTAAATAAATAACTAAATAAATAAATCTTTGTTCCCAAACCCATTATTATTATTATTATTATTATTATTATTATTATTATTATTATTATTATTATTATTATTATTATTATTATTATTATTATTATTATTATTATTATTGAATTATCTGCTCCACTTCTCTGAGAAAATACCTGTGTTGCAGTTTTGGCCATGTGTGCATTTCACTTTGTATCAGGGATGCATCCTTACACATTAACCCATCAGAAAGATGTAAAATTTCAGGAAATGTTGGGGGGGGGGGAAGAGTGAGGAATTCCCCCACCTCTCAATTTTCCCATTTTCCCCAACCCACCCCCCAACCCCAGCTTCAAAATGTCAGAAAATGTTACATCTTTAGTCAATATGGACATGAATGAAGAGCATGTGGGGGAACACAGGTGCTGCAGTCCAGATGTTTGAAAAAGAGGTCTTCGTATGACAGTTCGTATCACGCCCTGGAGCGAATTGGACATGGGTTGGCTTCTGTTCGTGCTAAGGCTCCGAGTTGTGGCTGGGATGTGAGCCATGAGTGTGCTTTAGAATATTTCCTACTCTTCTGTCTTTGCTTGATTACAGTAAGCTGGGTAATAGAGGGTGGAGGCCTTTGGCACGTGCCCCAAACGAGTGAGTAATAATTGACCTAATGTACAGAGCATATGAATAAACTAATCTTTTGGTAAGAAATTTATGTTTTACAGGGTGTGCTAGAGTTCACTTCTTTCTTTCTTTCTTTCTTTCTTTCTTTCTTTCTTTCTTTCTTTCTTTCTTTCTTTCTTTCTTTCTTTCTTTCCCTTCCAAACTTTTTTAAAGTGCTCAACTGCTCTGTTAAACTTCTAATTCAACAAAAGAATCAAAAGCAAAGAATGTACGAGATAAAGTGCTTTGAGTTGAATCCAATTACTGGAGAAAGGGATTTTTTAAAAAAATCCCATCTTGACGCAGCTGTTTGGAATTTTTGAGTGAAATAATAGTGTCTGCCATTGTAAATAGTTCATACCAGATGCAAATTACAGAACATTTTGCTTCGTGAAATTGATGAGAAGAAGTTGCAAAGTTTCAGATCGTTCCCCGAGATATACTAGGTGCTATGATTTGCTCTGAGGATGATGAGATAGGAAAGATTTTTTCTTTTGCAGCTGGCCTTCTGATTCGGGTCATGTCCTCCTTGTCTCTACATTCACACGAGTTCTGGTATTGCTGCCTCAAAGATTCCATTTTTTTAAAGAAGCAAATAATTAGTTATCTGAGAATTCAGGAATAGGACCATGTGTACTGCAGTCCACGTGAGAAATATAACAGAGTACTGCTTAAGAATCAGTTGATATTGCTTCACCAGAATATCCAAGCTACAAATTGAAATTGAAATATCTTGGGCATCCCAAGGCCATCATCCGGCCTTGAGAAAAGCCAAAAAAATGGTTTGCCCTCGCTTTCCCAGGGTCTTAAAGCCAGGCAAGTGTATAGAAACACAGCAACACCCCCCTCCCCAAGAATCACCCGCTTAACAAATCAGGAAGTCCACAGCTAAAGCATACCTGGCAGATGGCCTATTATTTTATTTTATTTTAATTCTTACCTTGACTTTCCTCCAAGTAAGGCAGATTACGAAAGTGGTTGTCTGTATGTGTGCATGTGTGCATGCGTGCATGCATGATTGCTTGTGTCCATCTGTCCATCCGTTTGTCCGTCTGTCCGTCTGTCCGTCCGTCCATCCTCTCTCTCTCTCTCTCTCTCTCTCTCTCTCTCTCTCTCTCTCTCTCTCTCTCTCTGTCTCAAGTTAAAACAATTATATTTCATGGTAAGACTATTGGATAAAAGCCATTTGAAAACCGTCTTAAGGCATATTTTTTTAAAAAATTGAAAAATTCATGTACCTCATTGACTCTCTGTTCCAACCAAGTCTGCCAAAAAAAGGTGTCTCTCCCCCACTTTCCTCTTTGGTCTGCTGGCAGAAGAAGGGTGGGAGGAGTAGAAGTCCAGTTTCTTGTGGAAGGGAGTTACACAGTCTGAGAGCAGCCACACACAAAAAGCCTTATGTCCTCCCCTCTTTTGTGTCTTCCCTGGTACTGTAAGAAAGGCCTTCTCCATGGATCTTAAAAATGCCAGAGCAGCTTAAGGCAAACATAAACACCACAAAAGAATAATTAAATTCCTGTTGGAACAGTGAGAAGGCAAGGATCTAGCACAGTGTTGGCGAACCTTTTGGAGACTGAGTGCCCAAACTCAATCCAAAACCCACTAATTTTTTTGCAAAGTGCCAATACGGCAATTTAACCTGATTTCAGGTGCCTGTGAAGGGGCGATGTTGGGTGCCCACAGAAAGTGCTCCGAGTGCCACCTTTGGAACCTGTGCCATAGGTTCGCCATCACTCATCTAGCATGTTACAAAGGAATAACTAACAAAATGGATATGTAAATAATCAATGGAACTGTAGCTCAGTGTTTTTCAACTTTTTTTGGGCAAAAACTTGTTTCATGAATAACATTAGAAAATGTTAAAAAAATGGATATATAAAAAGTAATTTTTCAATTTTTAATCAATGTTGAAAAAACTGTAGCTTATTATTATTATTATTATTATTATTATTATTATTATTATTATTATTATTATTATTATTATTATTATTATTATTATTATTATTATTATTATTATTATTATTATTATTATTTTAACGCTTCTTCCAGAGCTCTGTGCTGGATCTATATTAGCTCCACAGGGTTTTTTAACTTGTGAATCAATCTAGGTCGCACTGCACATGAAATAGCAGTTCTCCACATGAATATTTCCTGGCACACACTTTGGAAATATTGGGATTAGGGTTTACAATATGAGTCTCTCCAGAGGCTTTTAAACCCTCCAGCTTCCCTCTCTAAGAGATCCACACATGAGCCCCTTCTTTCTGTAAGATTTGAGGTTAGACAGCATATGGCCATTCAAGCCACGGTCGTAGTAACGAGATGACCGATGGCATGGTTGCCATGCTGCCAAGTGGGTGGGGGCTGTTCTTTAACGTACAACATTCACAACCGCGTAAATGGCACATGCTTTTTTAATGTGGTAGAATAGAAGCAACAGGGGTACTTAACCCAGTTCCCTACGTCCCTTGTTGTTTCTCCTTGTCCTGCAAGCAGGAGTTTGGGAAATAGGCCAATGTTGTAATGAGAGGCAGTTGTTATGAAAGGAGACCGGGGGGGGGGGAACAGTCTACTCACGAAGAGTTGTAAGTGACATGCAATTCCCCACTTTTCCTCCTCCTGATCTTTTTGGGCAGTCTGATGCTGGGAGAACAAGAAGGAGCCTACTTCGCCCCAAAGTAGGAAGGGGGGAACACCCAAAGGGTGGTCCAGGCACCTTTGCCCTGAGGACAGGGTTGGCAGTGAGTGCCCTGCCTCACAAGGCTCGCCTGAGCATCGTAACTCAGCTGCATCCGTCGGCAGGTTTCTGGCTGGCAGGGTTTGTTAAGACCTGATGAAGAGCACTTGCCTTTACAGGAGGCGACTGCTGGAAGCCTTCAAGTGAACGTTGGACCATCACCTGTCAGATCTGCTTCGATTTGGGTTCCTCCCTTGAGGAAGGGCATGGGACTGATGGCCTTTGAGGCCCCTTCCAACTCCATGAGTCTAGCATTCCTGCATTATTTCATTCTCTTGTGTTTCCCCCGATGGGGGGCATAGAAAGACCTGGGTGTCTTCCTCTGGGTTTTGGAAGGCTTTCCTGGAAATTCCCTCGGTGTGTGTATGTGTGTGTCGGGGCACCCTCTGGACCTCAAAGAGGTTATGGGCCCAGTATTTGCAGTATTTGACTCAGTTGCATCATCTGTTGGTAGGATTCAGGCTGGTTGGGTCGGTGGTTGAGACAGGATGCATAATTGCCCCTTGATACCTTGAAGGATACAGAGAAGATGTTTTGTTTGTTCACCCAAAACACCCAAAACAACAACCCCAAAACATCTAGAAGACACACATTTTGAGGTGCGAAGGGAGGATCCATAGGTTGCAGTTTTCTTCACACCTGGCTTAGTAAAGCAACAGCATCCATGTGCCATGCCAACTTTGAGTGTCCTCACTCCTAATCTGCTTCTTGACCTGGCTCTCGGGGTCACAACTCAAGGATGGCAAGGGTTGCATTGGCACTTGTGGATCCTAATGGTGAGAGGATAACACACAGGTTTCTCCAACATACAGTATATCTGACAAAGGGGCTAAATGCCTTCTTCCAGTGCATGATCTCTTGTGTTCTTGGTGCTGTTCTTTTGGAAGTGGCATTCATGCCCCCTTCCGGAACCCCACAGTTATGAATTAATGGCTCTTTGTGAGTTGCTGCTTCTGAGCATAGGCGTGGGGTCAGCCATGGCACCCACCCACACTTCAGTTAAGGAGAGGCCAAAACAAAATTCACTGTGAAACTGATTTCTAAGAGCGAACTCATTCCTGGTTCTGTTCAAGAAGCTGGTTGCTCTCTCCTGTGTCAGGAACATTAATTATCTGCTTCCTCTCTCAAAACAAACAAAGAAACGGGGTCTGATCTAGGTGTCTCCAAGGAATCAGAATATCCTGGCCTGTGTGTTTCTTTTGCATAATATATCTAGATTAGGCACCTTGCCCCATCTGTAAAAGTGCACATGGGGGTACCCAGTGAGTTGGAAAACTAATTAGGCTATCTAATTATTTTCACATGAGTTCTTCTAAGGAATGTGCTCTATTCCTGACACTGTGTCTTGTGCAGCACAGAAAATTCCAAAAGAATAATTCTCAAAAGATTGTATTGGAAAGTGACAGCCAACCAGGAACACTGGATCGTAGGATGAGAAGGATGCATGTTGTACGGGCATGAGTCTCTCTCTCTCTCTCTCTCTCTCTCTCTCTCTGTGTGTGTGTGTGTGTGTGTGTGTGTGAAGGGGCAGATTTTAGTAGGAGAAAGGGTTTCATGATTGCAATGCCCTTATTAATCAGCAGTGAGCAGAGGTTAAGGATAAACACAGACTAATTGCTTCAGCAATAAACCGAGGCAGACGCTGGGGTATTTTTTGTTTTGGTTTTGGAATCTTCAGGCAAATGGTAATTTATCATGCCTTGTAATTTTAGCAATGCTAACCATTTGTTGGTTCTAGTTCATCAGATTTTTCTCTAATTCTGATAATACAGGAGTGGCGGACCCAGGGCTGGTAGTTCCTTAATTGCGCTAAACTGTTCTTACGTGGAGCTTAACAATTGTGCCTTTCAAGTACAGTATTTTAGAAGGCTCAAAGCTTTTTACCCCATATTTTAGCTCACCAGTCCTTAAAACAACATTGCAGAGTAGATAAATCATAGTGGTCAAGCTAAGCTACGGTTTAGCGTGGTGTGCAGTTGTTGGAAGCTAGGGGATCATCTGTCTTTGAACCTGCTACCAGCAGCATCTGAATCCCAGAAAACATTTGGAATGCAAACCTAGAGTTTGATCCTGCCTGTGAATTGTGGATTGTGTTGGGCTAATCTCTAGACCCAGAATCTTAACAGCTGCTTTGGCCTGTCTTACTTTCTTAAAACCAGTAACTGAGAATGTTAGAGGCCTGACATAAATGCTGTTTTCAAAGATAAATTTTAAAGATGGCTTCCTACCTGTTGCAGATTTCTACACTGTTCATACTATGAATTTCTGGACCATTTCCCCCCAATTTTAAATAAAAACCATGCAAAACTAATGATGGCTCACCATGTCAGCCTTGCTAGATCCATACACAGTACTGTACATACAAGAAGTGTTTACAGAGTGGTATACTAATACCAGAGTAACTTTGCAGTGTGAAATAACCCCTAATTTGGAGTACGGAGGGAGACTGCAAATCATACTTTTCCTACAATTCCTGTTTCAATAGCCCCAGGTTGATTAGATTTTGATCTCCTCCATCCTTGGTGTCTACTAATATTCCTTTTTGGTGTCACTTCTGGTTTAACAGAACGGTTTCCCCTCCAGATGTTTATCAGATAAAATATCCTTCTGTAATTATCTGACAGGGAATTACAGACAGATAGGGAACATAGCAATAGGGTAATGCAGATATGAGATTTTTGTAATCATGCATCGAAAGCGGCCACAATCCATTAGCAAAACAAAAGCAAAACCTACCTCTTCCAAAACACGTCGGATTCATACGTCTGGGATGGATGTTCCAGCTGTGTGGATGGCTGTCCCTGAGCAGCTTCAGTGACCCATTAGTTCCAGATGTTTTACATATTTATGCTGACACACTAATATTATTGCCATGGTGACCATTGAATTTTTTTTAAAAAATTGCTTTTCAGTGGGATGGCATGTGCCGAATTTTTGAGAAGCACAAGGGGCCTGGATTTTGTTTTTGTCTTTTTTTTCACTGAGCGTTGTCCAAAATGTAATTTGGAAATCCCAATGTAAAGGAACTACATGTACTATGTTGGCTCCACTTTGGGGGGCCTGTGTGGATATTTTGGAATTGTCTGATGAGACGCCGAGCCTTCCAAACCTGGCATTGTATTTTCCTGCCACTCTGCTCCACGTGCAGCTCAAAAGGCCAACCAGTCTAGAAGCATTTCAAACCGGATGACACCACACCTTGGTGGCCTATTAAGCTGCAGGGTTGGAAGAGAAGACAGAAAGGAAGCAGGCAGCTTGCAAAAAGGAACCTATAGTAGGCATGTTAACATCATGAGTCCATTAAGTGAGGCTCTTACAAATAGGACTAATAACTTTGAGGTATCCTCTTACATATTGCTCTGTGGTTAATTTAGTGCCTTTCTTGTGGTCTGTGTGTATTTGTAAAACATCCAATATAGGTGTCTGTGAAGATTCTCAGTCATCCAGCTGAGGTTATCTGAAAGTTGAGTCCATCCATGGCAGACTGATGAAGCTGCTTGGATGCGTAGTGAAACATTTTTAATCTCTCAAGAAAAGAAGTTCAGTTGCCGTGACTCAACCTTCCAGATTCCATATAGTTGCAATTTTATTTTGAAAACCTTGTTAAAAATAAAAATAGCCCCAAGTTTCCCACCACAAAACCAAACCCTGCAAAGCAGAATTGTATAAATAATAGGTAAACATTGTTCATTAATTCAAAAAGTCATCATGTTATAATTTTAAAGAAAGTAATGCCATTGCAATGTCAAAGTAATATTACAAGTAATGTGGCTAGTAGTTTTCCCTTTCCAGAGAAGTTTTATTCTTCTCTTTCAGCTGCTTAGCTTGTTGTCTTATTTGTTTGGCGAGAGAGCTAAGCTGTTTTTCACATATACCAGTTTCTCCGTCCCTGAAATTTTTGGCTGCCCAGAGTGCGTTTCATTCTGATCTCACCGACACAGGGATAAATCCTGCCAACTGAGTGGACTTCAGATCTTAGGGCTGGCACAAAACTTCCTCTAAAGTTGGGCATGCCATCTCTACAAAGATCTCCTAGGATAAGCGCAGATGGTGACCGATGCTGACTGTTTAATCTACATCAAGCTACGTTGCATTTTTTAAAAAAATGTTTTGTCAGATAGCTTTTAGAAAGTGAGCCAAAAATCAATAAGAGGCACCCTTTGCCTCTTAAAAGGAGAGAAAACTGTGCATTGACACTCTGAGAATATTTAGGATTAAGATGCCACAATGCTTAAAAGTAGATGTGAGATTAAAGTTGGAGTTCGTTGGCTGAGCTGAGAGAATGCAGGGGTGAGTGGGATTAAAAGAGGATGAAATGGTGGTGTTTGGGAGTTTGATACTTCTTTAAAGTTTTAACATCAGGGCATCAACCCTTCCCAAAATTGTCCTCAAGCTTTTCCAAATATTTGTCCCGGCCACAAATCACCAATATATTCTCCCATGTTGCTGTAAATTTCATGGGCTGCCTTGGCATAACCATAGAAGACATATCACCTTTTTTTGGACGTGTGCGTGTGATTAATTTTGTTTTTCTCATGTTACGGGGGGGGGATGCATTTATCCTTGAATTAAAAGATTGTGTACATGCACTGTGCTACATATGTATCCCCTCTAGTTGTAATAACCTAGCATTTATACAGAACATATATGCACTAAGAAGAAATTGATGGTGGGAGGGGAAGGCTGCTGTAATTCCAGCCCCCCTCCTTTTCCTCTACATTTTGCTACCAGCTAGCAGTTCGAAGCATGTAAATGCAAGTAGATTAATAGGTGCTGCCATAAAAAGTGGGAAGGTAAAATAGTGTTTCCTTGCAGCCATGCCGGCCATGTGGCCAAGGACTTGCACATCACTGGCTCTTCGGCTTGAATGTGGAGATGAGCACCACCCCTGGCGTCGGACATGATTAGCACATTTGTGCGCGGGGGGGGGGGACCTTTACCTTTTTAAAGTGTAAATTCTAGAAACGATGCCACGTCTGGCTGACTGACAACCATGTTGAAACATCAGCCCTATGAGAGTGTTGATTTATTAATGCCTGCTTGTTTGTCTTGCATTCATATTTTCCTCCTAAAGCAATGAATACAAGTCACACTGCATTTTGCAGGCAAGATACCCATTGTCGAATAGTTCGAAGTTTAAATTCCTATGAAAGGGGGGAAACGATGAATCTGTGTCATTTATTTCTGTGACTGTCGAAATCTCCCAGCAAAATTATATTTTGTTTCTCCATTCCTGAGCAACTTGATACATTTATGTCTGAAGATAAGCAGTATAGAGTTGACCATAGATATTAAAACATCTGACCTGTGGCACACCCCTCCCCTCCCATCTTCACATTCCTAAATCTGCAGGTTTTATTTTGCAAACCTGCCCAGAGTGAAAAAAGGTGCAAGTAATAAGTGAATAGAACGCTGTGAGTTCACGGGAATGGATCTTGTGTTAACAAAGCAGGGAGGATGGGAGTACATCTTATTTGGGGTGTGGCCACGTGTCTCCTGTTTATGGCTTTTGTCCATAGCTGAAAAGAGAAAAGAAGGAATGGCATTGAATTTATGGAGTGTTAATTATTGCAATTGGTAATAATGGAAATGAAAGCCTTCTTTTCTGTTACGGGTTTAGGTCTGCATGTTGGATTGGAGCTTGCACAATAAATCACCCCAGAAACAATTCTTGAACATTGCTTTTCTTTATTATTGCTTTCCAGCTGCAGGAATGAAAAACTGGGTCAACTTCAAGAACAAAATAATTTTTTAAGGGAAGATGAAAATCTTTTTGTCTTGAATAGGGATTTTCAAATACTTTTCCAATGTGTTAACAGGAGGCCAGCCCCTGGTTTGGAGGGGCTTCCGATGCTTCCACGGTTGTTTGGCAGGGGTAGAGTTAGAGGATGCCTCTTCTGTCCTTGTTCAATCGGTATTGGGGGAGGGGACCCACATTTGTTGAAAAACTCACATGTGCTCAAGTCAAAGGAATCTCAACCAAGTCTGGATTATCAGCACCCCTAGACAGCCCAAGAATGCATTTTACATGAATTATGGCTGTGTTTTTTTTTTTAAAGGAAGTAGGGGCTGGCTTGTACAGTTTGTGATTTTCCAGCTCCAACCCAGACCAGACCACAAGTTTTGCATGGCAGCCCACCAAATTCTCAGAAGAAACCTCTTGTTTTGCTCACGGCCAGGGACAGCAGGACCCAGGGTGAAGGGTGGGAAGGATGTTGCGAAGGCCCTGGCAGGCCCTGGATGGGACATGCCTACTCAGCTTAGTGGGTCACAGGTTTCAGGGACCTGACTGGGGATAATCACTTCCAAATGGCAGATCAGGAGTTTTGGACTCGTGTGTGTGCAAGTTTCCAGGCTCCATAAAAAAAGATGATGAGGGTGCACCAAGGAATACAGGCCAAGTTGAGGAGGCAGCCCAAGGGGGGAAAGGCAATGCCATTGATTAATTTTGTCGAGGGAACATTTAGGAACCAACTCATGTTGGGGCTAGGCAGGCTTTAAACAGATTCAAATGTCTTTTACTGCAACCAGCATTTTACAAATCTTGGGAGGCCTCCTGGGAAGTCAGCCACCGAGGATGACTCTTGCTCATCATATTTTTGTGCATAGTGAACTTTGACTGCACAAAGAACAAGACAAACTTTGAAAGATGGAAAGCTGCATTTCTGGGTTTCTCTCAGTGAGAAACTAGTGGTAGAGAAAAGTCTGGGAATGATGCTGGTAGCCCTGCTGTCTGACTCCCGAAAAGGGATGCCCAGTTTTGGCTTCATCTCAGTTTTTCCAGGCAAATCCATGGCCTGTGTTTAGGATTCAACATCGGATATATTATATGCATGCACAAGTGGCCATGTGCACTTCACATGAGTGGGAACCAGGATTTCTGATTGCCAAGTGTGAAGAAGGAGACAATGCTTCAACTTAAAAAACTGATCCTCCCTTGGAAAACAGTGAGATCAAGATGAATACATGAGGCCAAATAAATACATAACTTTCTTTTTGCACCAAATTTGTAGCTTGAATTACTCTTCTGCATGGTTGTGGGGTATTTTTTTTTATCCGATTGTGTTGAAGGCTTGAATGCTGAGGTATTTCTAGAGAAATGGCTGTTGTCTGTTTCACCATCCTCAGTGGTGTGTGTCATGTACTGGCAGATATTTGTCAGAAGCTTACTTTGCAGCAAAGTTACTCCTATGGGCCGCTGCATAGCTGAACATAATTGATTCCATGCAGGAAGTGTATAATGCCGGGAAGGGTCACAAGGGTTGGATTTACGTTGCCATGAGTATTTAGGAAGGAAGACTCAATTAGTTTTACATATATTCTTGCTTCCTTTTAACTGTCTTACATCTGCCTGTCCTCACTCACTGTGTGAGATGCCTAAAGATATTGGTGAGATGGGTGGAATATAAATACAACAACAGCAACAACAACAACAAAATTTTACATCTCTAAATTTGTCACATCTCTGCATTTAATAAGAATAAGAATAAGAATAAGAATAAGAATAAGAATAAGAATAATTTATTGTCATTGTGTGTATATACACAGTATACACATACAACGAAATGCAGACACCCAAAGACCAGATTCAACACACACACACACACACACACACACACACACACACACACACAAAATCCCCAAACACTCTCACATTTTTTAAAAAAACCCTTCAACACACACACACACAAAATCCCCGAACACTCCCCCACCCACCACCACCCCCTAAAAACACAAGCATCTACACAACATTTAATGGGTATCCTGTGATTTCTAGCAGCTTTGCAAGGGTTTCTCAATTGGGCAACATTTATTGGAAAATAAACACCAATGTGTTGCGTTCTAATGTTTCAAAGGTCACAATTCCTGCATATGGTTTATACAGTGGACCCCTGTATAACAAACAGCTTGTATAACATAAAATTTGTACAACATAAAAATTCCGGAGATAGGGGAAATTTGTTTAACATAATCGCCTATGGGGATAATCTGTACAACATAAAAATGGGATTACTTCATTTTCAATGTATTCCTATGGGAATTTGTATAAAGGAAAATTTGCTTAACATAATTTCATTTGGAACGAATTAATTCCTTTATACAAGGTACCACTGTATACATATTTGTATCATTCACATTGTTCCATGTACTGTAATCGGTTTGGAATTGTTGCTATTCATTAGGGCTGAGTGTAGTTTAATTTAAAAAATTGCCAATGGTCTGAAGTTCAACGGTCTTTCTCAGCATTTTAACATGACTTTTGCACTTCCTTTATTATTAATTAATGTTAAAAGTACTTCTCCAGTCTATAATATGGATGGAGACGCTTGTGCACATCGCTTATTTATTTTGATGGGTTTTAAGATCTGTTACAGAAAATTACATGAAGTGGCTTTTGTGTCAATTTCATTGTGTTCCACTTATCTTTGTAATTAGTTCAGGTGGGCATAATAACCAATGCTCTTAGATCAGACTTGCATTTGTGCATATCTACATGGGGTTAATTAATGGGACCATTGTGCTAGCTGTAAGGCCTGTGGGAATTTCTGTATTCTAGAATCACTGAGATCCTGGATCATTTACTATAATTTCGATCAAGAAGTCTGCTCACACCTGCCTTGGTTATTGTAGAAGGGGAACCCATTGTCCTAATGCACACCATCGTCACAGAGACTTCATTGTAACAGATCCATGGTTGGAACGCTATGGGTCAAACTACACATTACAGAAAGTTCACCATTAAAGAGGGGAAAGAGTTCCTTGAGGGGTGAAAGAAGTCTGAATGTCAGAGTAGAACCCTTCTCCAGGTTTCCCATGGAAATGGGAAATCAACAGGATTATTTTAGGGTGAGCTTCTGTATATTGCGATCCATTTCTGGAATCCATACAGGATCATAATGAAAGAAATCTGTTGAACCCTAAAGGAGTTCACTACCATGCTTTCAGTTTTGTCCTCATGACATGTCAGTCACACAGGTATTCCTGGCAGGGAGCTAGGTTGGATAAACTGGATGGATGAATCACTTCATCCTTTTGGATTTCACATCCCAAATAAGGGGAAACTTTTAGGACAGACCCTTTATTTTTCAAACCTTTTCCTTGAGGGGCCCGGTGCGTGTGCGTGCGTGCGTGTGCATGTGCTTGGGTGCGTGCAAAGGGTTGATTTGGAAACCCAACTGTTTTCTTGTTGCTGTGGGAGAACAGAACAGAGTACAAGTGGATATTTTATTAATGTCCCCGTTTAATTTTGTCTCTTGGATAAATAGTTTGTCTTACCATAAACAAATCAGAGCAGATGTGTTCCACATGCTCTCCTGTGGAGCTGCTAACAAAAAAAAAATTGCCCGCAGTTCACTGGGTACGCTTGAGCCTGGTGTCACTGACAGCGGAGCTGAATGAACGTCTTTGTGGGATGCAGCCCTCAAAGGTCTGCTCCAGTGCCTTGGCAGAGGAATTCCTACGCTAATTCTATTCTTAATATGTTAAGCATTGTATTATAGGGCTAAGCATATTGTTCCAGGAAGGTGTTCACTAAATCCACACACTTCCTTCTAGGGTTCTAGGTCTCAGGCTGAAGTCTCAGGGACAGGGTATGACTGTGCTTCACTGGGTTTCCAGGTGGCCATGCAAACCTGAGGACCAGAAGTGTGGCTGGAGGGGAAATTTCTGTTTTCTGATCTGCAGTGGCTTTTGTCTCATGGCGCCCAGTCCTTCCCTGTGGCCAACTGGTGCCCATAACCAGCGACTCAGTAGAAAGGGGTTGGTTTGTGGCACGCCTATGGGTTTTAAGAGGCAGGATGGGAACTTTCTTCATGCAGGCACCTTGATTCTGGGACCCGACTCCCGGTGGCCTTCATACTTGTTTTTAATACAAGGCTTTCTTGTTGCAACCTAGATTATAGGACTGGCCCGTGTTTCACCATGGTCACCAACCAGATGTGTCAAGGACAGCTCAGCGGGATCGTCTGCACGAAAACCCTCTGCTGTGCGACCGTCGGGAGAGCGTGGGGCCACCCCTGTGAGATGTGTCCGGCTCAGCCCCATCCATGCCGCCGGGGTTTCATTCCAAACATACGCACTGGAGCCTGCCAAGGTAGGACCCAGCAGGAGGGCCTGGAATCCTGTTCACAGAGGAGTCCGGACAGAACATAAAACTTGCAGTCCAAAATGACGTGTCGGCATTTCGCAGGGGAAGAGGTTCGTGTGGAGGGGTGGGGAGAGGAGGAGGGGAACAGCCCGTCTCTGCTGAGCTGCTTCCAGTTTTTGTTCCCTGGTAATGGAGATCCACCACGATTCAGTCATCGCTAATCTAAGACCCAGTGAGTTCACTTGTTCTGCTCTAATTGGAGTAACACTGGCCTTAGCACTCCATTCCACTGTTATGGCTTGTTATTATTTGTTTTAAAGGAGTCCCACTCAATACCCTGAATGTTTAAACCAGCCTGCTCCATATTTTGAGCCGTATAGAAATGGAAATGCCTTTCCACTGGGTTTTGAATCTCAACGGTTGCCAAAGATGTTGCTTACGTTAAGTGTGCCTTAGCATTCTTTGCTCTTCCATTGCTCTTGGCTTTTATTCTAATACCTCCAGCTGTATAAATTCCTTTATTGTGTAGCTGTCTGGCAGGAAGAAGGAAAAGGTTAGCAAGGGGAACAATTACATGCTGAACTGGTGTTGCTTTAAAAATATATATTCCCAGGACTGCATCTCTACAAGAAATCATTGCAGGCTTTCCTTTTAAACTTTGTCTAGCGAGATAACAGCCGTTAGTGGGCCTTGAGGAAATAAAGATTAGGAACCTAAGATTGCTTTGGTGACTCAAAAACTCCCAGGGAGAATTTGAGCATTCCAGTGTTGCAGGAAATTCGGGTTATCATCAACCAAGACCTGGGCCTTTTCTCGTGCCAATTTTAAACAGCTGCGATGGATCTATAAACTGCACAGACGACTTGTCTGCAATGTATTTGGTTCCATCCTGATCTTCCCATGTCCAAAATTAGCACAGCCCTCCGTATAAACTGAGCAAATTCCAGTATTTGGAGAACGTTTTCAATCAAATCTTTTACACACACATCTACTAGTGTCTCATAGTCTGGATGTATTATAGAGACAAATTGTCGTGGGACTGTGTCATTCGGCCTCCAAACACGACAACACAGCAGTGCTACTTCAAGGTTTTGCTTTATTCATTTTATTTATTTATTTAGATTTATTTGCTGCCACCACTGCCTTGGAGTTAGCCTTCCAAAGGACCTTCATTGTTTCTTTGTCTGTTTCAACCTGCATTTTACGCCAATGCCTTTCACCTCAATGGGCCACCCGTTTCAGTTTTGCCAGCTCCCCTGTGAACCAAGCAGCAAATTTGGGTCTATTTTGAGGAAGGAGACGTTTAGGAGCAATCTGGTCAACGTCTTTGCTCATTTCTCCATTCCAGATATCAACCAAGGATTCAATAGAATCCTGCTTTTGATCTACCAAAGCCTTGCTTGGGCATCATCATCCTGTTTAACTTATGGAAACAAACTCTCATTATGGCTGAAAGCGCTCAATTGAAATTCATGCTTGTTTAATAGAGGACATTTAATGCCAGAAAAGTTTCCCGGTGTGTTGTAGTGGATAGAGTGTTGGACTAGAACTCTGGAGAAGAGAGTTCGATTCCCCTGTTCAGCCATACAAAGTCACTGGGAGAGTAGAACTGATTAAAAATATTCCTTAAATAATTCATGCCTTTTGAAAGCCCTGTGAGGGTCTCTTTAAGTCAGTTCCACCTTGATGACACAGAATATACAGAATGTAGGAAAAGACACACCACTAGCTAGGAAGGGACCAGTGATGAGCTGGAGAATTGATGTGGGTTTTCTTGTTGTATTTAGGGATTGTAAAGGGATCATACACACAAAAAATCCATACAGTTCATCGAGCACCCCATTTTAAAAAAACCAGGCTGAACTTATGGTCCTGGTAGGGTTGTTAACTTGTAGGGTGCAGTTATGAAGATTCTCTGATCTTCTGGTGTGGAGAACAATCTCAGGCTTTGTGTTGCTGAAGTAAGTAAGTAAGTAAGGAAGGAAGGAAGGAAGTAAGGAAGGAAGGAAGGAAAGTTTCAGTTTATTGTGAGTGTTGGGTTTTATGGTTAGACAGCCAGTTATGACACACTGCCTACTGTTATCAGGGCTCCTGCCTGAAAATCTTTGCATGGATGTTAAACGCTCATGCTTGTTAGAAGGAGGTACAGAAAAGTTGCAGCTTTCTCCTCTCTTACACATACACGCACAAGCATGGCAATCAGAAATAATGAAGGCCCAGTTTTACCTTCCTTACAGGGAAGCTGGTAATACACCTTTCACAAACTGAGGTCATCGCTTGTGTATTTTTAAATGTTTAAACTCAAGTACAAAATGTGCAGTTGTCCATTGCTCTAAAAGTTGACATTGGGTTGTGTTTCCTTTGGCAATTGTGGTGGGATAGCTGTGCCCGTAATATGCTGTACAGCAGGGTCTGGATTGCTGAAATCAATCTACATTCCACATCCTTTGCTTTAATATATTTAACTCTGTCTGAATTATTTTATAGCAGAAGATATTTAAGGGACAATACTATGTTTTTTTTAAAAAAAAAAAAACCACCCAAACCCTTAATTGCCAAATGAATGGAAATAATTTGTGAAACAAATTTGTTTGTTTTTAAATTTAGGCAGGCCAATAGTTCTCTAATTTTGGAAATTTTTAATTTTCCCCTTTTTCCCCTTTTCCTTTTTGTATGCTAGATGTGGATGAGTGCCAAGCCATCCCTGGGATCTGTCAAGGAGGAAATTGCATTAATACTGTTGGGTCTTTTGAGTGCAAATGCCCAGCTGGACATAAATTTAATGAAGTGACACAAAAATGTGACGGTAAGTCTTTTTAGAACTCGCACTCGATTGAAAGGGTGTTTTCAATCTATCAGCTCTTCTTTCCCAACAGATGTCTTGAATATTGCTCCCATTAATTACAGGAAAGCGAATGTGGATATTTTAAGCCTCTCTGTGCCTAAAACCTGCTCCACCTCCAGTGCTCCATGATGCTTAAAGAGCAGTGTTTCATCGCTGCTTTACATTTAAAAAGCTAGAATTCTTTTTAGATCTGCACCAGGAGGTAGGAATGAAGAAAAATAATTCAAATGTTTGTAAGAACCGTTCTTGTGTGACTCAGGACTCCTGACTTATTAAAGCACTACGTACACAATGGGTCTGCCCCACACACATGGAAAGGCATCAAGCATTAAGAGGTAACTGTTGCATCTGTATTTGGTTCATAATTGATTGTGACCCAACTCAAAGCAGGCATTGTTATGGGGCTTACAGATCTTCTCAACTTTGTGTACATTCACCTATTATTCTGGGCTAGTAACTATTGACAAGGTATCAATATTCAGTTGGTTTTCCTGCTTGCAGGAGCAGCTAAGTGGGTCTAAGTGAATCAGCACATTATTCATCTATTTGTAGCTTAATAGTTGAGCATTAAGGCAATAGATGAATGCTGGAAATATCAATATTCACTTGTCTTGTTGTTTCATATGAGGATGAAGCAAGTTCTCCTTGTGGCAAGGATGACAATGACTTTTCTGACACTCCTGATAGCCTTGCAATGACATGAACAGTGTTTTCCCACAAAGATCCTAGTTTCAGTGAATGCAAAAACTGCATAATTTGCACAGAAACTGACTGATGCAAATTACCCAAAACTTGACTGATGGCTGCTTTGTTCAGGAATATGAAGCCCTGGATGGGTTGCTCAAGTCTTAGCTAACAATTGGCCACTCTTCTGCATTTTCTACGTGTGCATGAGCTTTGCTTCACAACGGAAAACAACACTCAATACATTTTGTGGAAATCACAGAGGCTGTGATGGAAAGGAGGAACAGCTTTTTGACTCGCTCTCAGCTAGACATGAGGGAACTTGTGGGCTTTAACATTCCTCATCAAGATGTCTTGTTGTGTGGAGACAGACTAATGCAACAAGAATGAGGAATTTAGCTGGTCTTTTTTCTCTCTCTTTCTCTAACTTCTACCATTAGTGAAAAGCAGCCAATATTTTGTTTCAGAACTGGATGGAAAGATGGCAGAAAGAGCGGGGAACTTTGGTGAAACATATTTTGCCTACTCAACTGGCCCATGTTCTCTTTGGACATCACAAGTAGCTGAAAGCAAGTTTATGCAAATGGAAATGTTTCCCTTTTCCTTCCACGTCCATATATTTCTATATTCACACAAACAACATCCATCTGTCTTATTCTAGCTTCTTCCAGCTTTCCTTGTTTTGAAAATCCTAGAAAGGCTTTAACAGATCTCACCTTCCTACTTTGTAAAAGGACATCTGCCAGTGACTGTGGGTTTTTTTGCAGCTCATTTATCATCATGGCCAATCCATCCCTCTACTTATGTTTTGATAGATTTATTTGGGAGAAGGAAGGAAAATTTCCCTCTCTCAGTATGACATCATCCATTATGCCTTAGAACCCTTCATAAGACAGAAAACATACAATCCCTTTTAAAGTTTTACAGTAACGCCTTTTTAAGACGGTGTATACCGAGTGGCTTGTAGCAGACAGAAATCAGAGGGCTTGCTAAAGTAATGATCTTCGCACAATTACTTAGTCGTTGTTGTTGGGTTTTTAAAATTGTATTATATAAGCCAATTTGCAAAGGATTTGCTCCAGGCTCAAATCACATGGTTCCCCAGTGTTGCTGGCATATTGACAGTTCTAGGCAAACAGGGCTTGCTGCTGAGGTGTCACTGAAAATGTTTCATTCTGAAAGACATGCTTAGGGGCCGCTCCACTTTTAAATCGACTTCAGCTGGCTTACAAGGAAGAAAGACAGTCTTGGCTCTGCTGATACGCCTGCACTTAAATCTCCCTTCCCTTCCTTAAGGGGCTCGCGAGTTTGTGAGACAGCATGCAGAGTGTAAGGAAGATGCTGAATTTGGAGTTGTCATGACAGCATTCATGATTGCGGGACTGAAGATTCATACGTCACAAATTGAGCAAACAGCACTGAAGCACTATTTACGGTCTCATAGATGGAATCTTTATAAGGAACGACCCACTGTCTTTGAGACGTACATCCTGTACCAGAGCTTCTATTGGAATGAATGGATGCTCTGTTTGAAAACCCTTACTAGGAAATTTGCATGTTATGACAGCCATGAAGAGTCATTCATTCAATAAGTCAATTGATACCTTTCTCAGCTAACGCTCCACTCATAAGTTATTCAGCAGGTATAATGTGTAATTTTGGAATACATCGAGCATTCTTCAGCCGTTTTTAAAAGCTAGGAGAAATTTTATGGCCCAAGCAGCCTGTCAACTCCTGCTTTATGCCCAAGGCAACACATGTTATGGAGAGCAGAACATGAATAGTTTGTTTAAGGGCCAAGATCCTATAGCTGGCGACACATAAGTGGCATAACTTTTGGTGGAAAATTGCCTAAAGTTCCAGAGTCAGTGTAGACATTGTTTGTCGTCCATGGAGATAATGACTGTGCTGATTTTTTTATAACTTGAGTTAATTAACCTCCAAAAATTACATCAACAAAAGTGTTGCATTCGCGGATAAAACTAATAGGATTTTAGCCATCGGTTAGCTATGATTTGTTTTCTTGTTCTCTTCCAAAGCATATAGAGGCTTGCAACAAGATTAGCATAGTGGCTACGGCTTTGAAGATTCATTTTCCAAAATAATGTATTTGCCTTTTCTGCTTCAAAACCTATGGGAACCCTGATGCTGTCATACTGGAGATGACCCAGATATCTTCTCTCTCTCTCTCTCTCTCTCTCTCTTTTTAAAACTTGAAGATATTGATGAGTGCAGCACCATCCCTGGTATCTGTGAGGCGGGAGAATGCTCCAACACAGTTGGCAGTTACTTTTGCAAATGTCCTTCTGGCTTTTACACATCCCCAGATGGCTCTAGGTGCATCGGTAAGTAGGGACATTGTAAGCTGAGTCATTAGTCTACACTGACATTAAAGGATGATTTGGTGGGCCAGAAGCATGTGAAAAAAATTATAGCTTGGAATTTTTAAACACACACTGTTGCAATATTTTATATGTACCTGAATAGTGCTTTTTCAAAAATAGCCATATCTGTCTGCCTGTCTGTTTGTCTGTCTGTTGGATGCCCAGAGTCACATAGTTGGTTGAGTACTTGGGGGTGTAATGGGTGGCCTGCAAAATATGGACACTTCCTGAGAAATAGTCTTTAAGAATGCAGCATTTTGCAGTGGAATGTTGGCCTGTATATTTATGATGTGAATGATCCATTTTTATTTTTATTTTTGCAAATGGAGAAACCACCACGGCCACCAATTTAGGTATCTGCTTACAACAGGTTTTATGAACAGTATATTGTAATGGAAGTGTCTGTATGTGGCTCTCTAAAATTGATGTATTAAATGTTTTAATTGTTTGCATTTTGAAATCAGTTACGGTGCCCATGTGGAAATAGCATGTCCAGTTCACTAAACTTGCAAGAGCCCAGTCTTTTGGGCTGCTGAACAGGCTGGAGGGAGGTGGGAATTTTTTGGGGAGAGAGGAGAAGATGGCAGGAAGTAGTAACCACTCCCTTTAGCAAAAGGAAAAGATTATAACACACACACTCCCTTTGTGACTTAATGTCTTTCTTTTGTTAAGTCTGGGTGGTTTCTCTCTCTCTCTCTCTCTCTCTCTCTCTCTCTCTCTCTCTCTCTCTCTGTGTGTGTGTGTGTGTGTGTGTGTGTGTGTGTGTGTGTGTTTGAAATGTGATATGAACAGAGTCCCAAATGTTTATAGGTCCATGTCCAAAGGGTTCATTTGAGGGGAAAAGGCAGACCAAAACTGACATGGAATTAGAACCAATCTTATAAAATTTGCTTTAGAAATCTGGAATAGATTTACTTTGGGAGGTGATTCATTTTGGAAAGTTGTAGGTTCTCTCCCCCCCTTTCCCTTTCCCTTTTAATACATTAAGGACCGTTTCCAGTGCTCATGTAATTCAGACATCACTAAGAGAACACTATATTATAATATGCTTTCTTTTCTAATGCAAAACTTCACATGCATTGTTACACATGCAATGTTACCCATCTGCTTTCTTTTCCATGATTAACATGGAAAGTTGTTGATGCTTGGAGTTTTAGACCACAGAATTTGATTTAGAGACTTGCTGTGGTCAGAATTTTGCTGCTTTGAGTCCAGTCCAATTAAATTCCCTGGAATTTAGTGCTATTGTCTGATGCCAGGTTCTGGAAATGTCACTCAGTCCTCTCTTAGGTTGCAACTATATTGTGTTCCTTTATAGGTTCTTTGTTTCCCTATGTTAGGTATTTGGGAAGAATTTCAGCTTGAAAACTGGGCTATACATTTATTTAAGGAATAAATAAAAATGAGAAACAAGCAGCTTTCTGTCAGTTTGCAAAAACTTCGGCCCAGTTTTGTCGGTTTGGTCCCTCTGGTATATCTTGGCGATTTCCCCTGTTGTGTTCTGGAGACAGCTAAGACAGCACTAACTACTTTTTAATGAATGCTCTTTATGTTAAGCCAGGCAGTGGACCTGTGTGGTTCCTCACTCTTTTTCTCCTACGTGTCTCTTGTGCCCCTAGAATTTCCGTGGCTGAAATCCTGTTCAAATTGGTATTTATGCCGCCATCCACCCTGAATGTTCTCTGCAGCTTCCACAGCTTCTGATCATGCATGCCTAGCCGTGGAACAGGATTGGAACCACTGAGTTGTAAACAGCTGTATTGGTCCAAGACCTTGTGCTGCCTGAGGCAAAAGGGATGAAGCTTTCCTCCTTACTCCATTTCACCTTGCAAAAGGTGCCTGAACTGATGGCTGATATTTGCTTCAGTCTGGGTCTAGGGGACCTAGATTAATTTACTGTAGCGGCATATCTGGGAAAGGTAAATGGAAGGGAAGCCCTCACAGCCTCATTGACCAGCACTTAGTCCTGCGGACAGCCACCTCACTTTACCTAATAATAGAGCTGGCAACAAATTA
Source organism: Phrynocephalus forsythii (assembly GCA_029282475.1). NCBI lineage: Eukaryota > Metazoa > Chordata > Lepidosauria > Squamata > Agamidae > Phrynocephalus > Phrynocephalus forsythii. Next base: position 4,070,665 of record JAPFRF010000014.1, on the reverse strand, counting down.
AGTTGAAATGTAAACACTGCAGTGCAGGACACCAACTCAAGTGGTGCTAGAGTTGAGAGCTCTTCCCAAATGTTTCTTCCAGTGATGCAGAAACTGTCTGGAGGGCTCTGCGCAGCTTTTTGTGTGATGGCCGAAGACATTCTGCAGTGCCTTTCTCTTCACAGTTCACAGGCCCCCATCCTTAAAGCAGGGCCTCTTAATTGTCTTTCCGTTGTGTTCCCAGGCTCCTTCAAGGGGATCCCCCTCTGTTTTCAGACTTAAATGTGCTGCTCCCTGCATCTCTCCCTTCAGTGACCTTTCTGTTTCTTTACAAGCAAGGAAGCTTGTTTTATTGACTCAGCGTCAGATCACCCCCTGGCTCATCGTGTGGAGCTTGACATGAAGGGCTTCATTGTGAAACTGTAGCTCACCACTTAGGGTTATACTGGGCGTTCTCAAAAGGGCCTTATATTCTCCTTTCTCCTCATCCATCTGTCTCCTAGACAGAATCAGTTTCTTTGAGAGTCTCTCTAATTTTAAGAGAGAGATTTTTGGGTACTTTGTGTTCTCAAGACAGGGTACGCTATTGAATTTTAGACATGAAGGTATTTACCTTCTGTAAACAATTTTGATGGCACTGATTGATTTATATTGTTCCTTGTTGTTGTTGTTGTTCAGTCGTTCAGTCGTGTCCGACTCTTCGTGACCCCATGGACCAGAGCTCGCCAGGCCTTCCTATCCTCCACTGCCTCCCGGAGTTTTGTCAAATTCATTTTGGTTGCATCGATGACACCGTCCAACCATCTCATTCTCTTGTCGTCCTCTTTTCCTTTTGCCTTCGATTTTTCCCAGCATCAGGGACTTTTCCAGGGAGTCCTCTCTTCTCATGAGGTGGCCAAAGTACTGGAGCCTCAGCTTCAAAATCTGTCCTTCCAGTGAACATTCGGGGTTTATTTCTTTCAGAATGGATAGGTTTGATCTCTTTGCAGTCCAGGGGACTCTCAAGACTCTCCTCCAGCACCACAGCTCAAAAGCATCGATTCTGCGGCAATCAGCCTTCTTTATAGTCCAACTCTCACTTCCGTACATCACTACTGGAAAAACCATAGCTTTAACCATCCTGACCTTAGTTGGCAAAGTGATGTCTCTGCTCTTTAGGATGCTATCTAGGTTTGCCATTGCTTTCCTCCCAAGAAGCAGGCGTCTTTTTATTTCGTTGCTGCAGTTGCCATCTGCAGTGATCAAGGATCCCAAGAAAATAAACTCTGTCATTGCCTCCATTTCTTCCCCTTCTATTTGCCAGGAGGTGATGGGACCAGTGGCCATGATCTTAGTTTTTTTATGTTGAGCTTCAGCCCATTTTTTTCACTCTCCTCTTTCACCCTCATTAAGAGGTTCTTTAATTCTTCCTCACTCTCTGCTATTAGAGTAGTATCATCTGCGTATCTGAGGTTGTTGATATTTCTTCCAGCAATCTTAATTCCGGCTTGTGATTCATCCAGACTGGCCTTTCTCATGATGTACTCTGCATATAAGTTAAATAGGCAAGATGACAGTATACAGCCTTGTTGTACTCCTTTCCCAATTCTAAACCAGTCAGTTGTTCCATATCCAGTTCTGACGGTTGCTGCTTGTCCCACATATAGATTCCTTTAAGGACTTGCCATAGTTGTGGTCTACACAGTCGAAGGCTTTGGCATAGTCAATGAAGCAGAAGTAGATGTTTTTCTGGAACTCTCTGGCTTTCTCCATAATCCAGCGCATGTTGGCGATTTGATCTCTAGTTCCTCTGCCCCTTCGAAATCCAGCTTGTAGTTCTGGAAGTTCTCTTTCCACATACTGCTGAAGCCTGCCTTGTAGAATTTTGAGCATAACCTTGCTAGCATGTGAAATGAGTGCAATTGTGCGATAGTTGGAGCATTCTTTGGCGTTTCCTTTCTTTGGGATTGGGATGTAGACCGATCTTTTCCAGTCCTCTGGCCACTGCTGGGTTTTCCAAATTTGCTGGCATATCTTATGCAGCACCTTTACAGCATCCTCTTTTAAGATTTTAAAGAGTTCAATTGGAATGCCGTCACCTCCACTGGCCTTGTTGTTTGCAATGCTTTCTAAGGCCCACTTGACTTCACTTTCCAGGATGTCTGGCTCCAGGTCAGCAATTACGCTATCTTGGTTATCAGGGACATCCAGATCTTTCTGATATAATTCTTCTGTATATTCTTGCCATCTCTTCTTGATCTCTTCTGCTTCAGTTAGGTCCCTGCCATTTTTGTCCTTTATCATATCCATCTTTGCACGAAATACCCCTTTAATATCTCCAATTTTCTTGAACTGATCTCTGGTTTTTCCTTTTCTGTTGTTTTCCTCTATTTCTTCGCACTGTTCATTCAAGAAGGCCGCCCTGTCTCTCCTTGCTATTCTTTGGAAGTCTGCATTCAGTTTTCTGTATCTTTCCCTTTCTCCCTTGCATTTTGCGTCTCTTCTCTCCTCCGCTATTTGTAGGGCCTCGTTGGACAACCACTTTGCTTTCTTGCATTTTCTTTTCTTTGGAATATTTTTCATTGCAGCCTCCTGTACAATGTTGCAAGCCTCCATCCATAGTTCTTCAGATGTTCTGTCCACCAAATCTAGTTCCTTGAATCTATTCTTCACTTCCACTGTGTATTCATATGGGATTTGACTTAGGTTATACCTGACTGGCCCAGTGATCTTCCCTACTTTCTTCAGTTTAAGTTTGAATTTTGAAATAAGAAGCTGATGATCTGAGCCACAGTCAGCACCAGGTCTTGTTTTTGCTGACTGTATAGAGCTCCTCCATCTTTGGCTGCAGAGAACATAGTCAATCTGATTCCGGTATTGTCCATCTGGTGATGTCCATGTGTAGAGTCGCCTTTTGTGTTGTTGGAAAAGAGTGTTTGCAATGACCAGCTTGTTCTCTTGACAAAACTCAATTAGCCTTTGCCCTGCTTCATTTGGAACTCCAAGGCCAAACTTGCCAGTTATTCCTTTTATCACTTGACTCCCTACTTTAGCATTCCAATGCCCTATGATGAGAAGAACATCTTTCTTTGGTGTCAGTTCTAGAAGTTCTTGTAAGTCTTCATAAAATTGGTCAATCTCAGACTCTTCAGCACCGGTAGTTGGTGCATAAACTTGAATTACTGTGATGTTCAAAGGACTGCCTTGGAATCGTACCAAGATCATTCTATCATTTTTAGGTTGTATCCCAGCACTGCTTTTCTCACTCTATTGTTGACTATGAAGGCTACTCTGTTTCTTCTATGGGATTCTTGCCCACAGTAGTAGATGTGATAGTCATCTGAACTGAATTCACCCATTCCTGTCCATTTAAGTTCACTGATGCCCAGGATGTCAATGTTTATTCTTTCCATCTCACGTTTGACCACATCCAGCTTACCCTGGTTCATAGATCTCACATTCCAGGTTCCTATGCAGTATATTTCTTTGCGACATTGGACTTTCTTTTCTCTTCCAGGCATGTCTGAAACTGAGCGTCCTTTCGGCTTTGGCCCAGCCACTTCATTAGCTCTGGAGCTACTTGTACTTGTCCTCCGCTCTTCCTCAGTAGCATGTTGGACACCTTCCGACATGAGGGGCTCATCTTCCAGCGTCATATCTTTTAGCCTTTTGTTTCTGGCCATAGGATGTTCTTGGCAGGGATACTGGGGTGGCTTGCCAGTTCCTACCCCAGGAAGTCTTATTACAGGCCTCATTGTCACCAGTGTAATTAGCCTTACAATGATGAAAGCACAGTTCAGCCTGTTTTATTTTGTAGCCTCACTGATCAACTGGGACACAAAAGTAGAAATGTGCCCCATTTATAAGATATTCCAGACTGAGGCAATATATTGTTCCTGCTTGCCCTGAAACATGTATCAGAAGGGAGGTAGGAGTGGTGGAAAACTGAATGGATGTTTAGTGGGCCTGGCCCACTAAGTCTAAGAACCTTATTGTTCTGTGTCTTCCTTTTGTTTTGGTCAATAGCTGAAAACCGCATGTAGTGAATGCAGCCTTTTGATGGCTTATTCTAGGCAGAAGCTATGCTTCTTGTTCCTTTTTTCACATTTCTAAGCTGTAATTTTGTCCTGCATTTCTCTGCAGATTTAAACCTTCCTGCTCAAATGAAGCCTTTAAATATTGTTTTAATAACCATCCATCCATCCACCTACTCAAACCGACCTCTCTCTGTCTGACCATCCAACCTTCTGTCTGTCTGTCTGTCTGTCTGTCTGCATGTTGATACCTTTAAAGAGCTATTTGCTGCAGTTGTACCTCCAGCTATAGAAATAAATGACAGTAAATCATCCCATAGTCGCCTCCTTGGGGGTCTGGTTCCACCTGGTCCAGATAGCCTTCAGGGCAGGAGCAGCAATGTGCCTGGAAGATGCAGCTCCAAGGACAGCTCCAAGATGGGTGGTCGTGGTGGTGGTGGTGCCTGAGCAGTGTTCTGCCCTGGCTGCACCCTTTTCTCACATGTAGAAGCCCTGAAAGGGAAGGTTCCCAGGTCTACACGATGTTGCCTCTTCAGGATCTTCTGATGGCCACGAGGCTAATGTCAGATGACTGGCTTCTGGGACCACAGGATTCTTGGATGGGGTGTCCTGCCCCAGTGCTGGAGCCAGGTTCATGAAGTGATATGGGCACAGAGGCATCCATTTCAAGAGAGTTTGCCACAACAGGCCTTGGAGTCAGACTCATCAGGGAGGAAAGGCAGAGCAGAGACATTGCAATAAGACAGTCAATATAACTGCAATTCCTGTCATACAGCAAATAACGGGAGATTCAGTCATTTAGCAACTCTGCAAGCTCAGCATAGACTTGGTCAACTTGAGGGCTGTTCTCAAGACTTGAAATCAAGTCGTTTTCTTACCTTTCCACAGATGTACGCCCTGGGTACTGCTTTTCCTCACTCACTAATGGCCGTTGCGGAAACCAGCTCCAGCAGGTGTTGACCAAAATGCAGTGCTGTTGCGATTCTGGACGGTGCTGGTCCCCTGGTGCCACCAGTGCTCCTGAGATGTGTCCCATCCGTGCTACAGGTATGGAACTTTTCGTCTGTCATTCAATAGATGACCCTTCTAGTTACCAGCCATGCAAACTCTGCTTAATTCTTATTGGGAAGTAGCGAAAGCTAAAAAGGCGGGTTGGATTTTTGATGGCTTGTGGGTTAAGTTCGGAACCGGAACCGGGCCTTCTCAGTGGCAGCCCCTTCCTTATGGAACGCCATCCCCAGCGAAGTGCGCTCTGCAGAGTCCCTGCAGGCCTTTCGGAAAGCTTTAAAAACTCTTCTGTTCCGAGAGGCCTTTGGCGATCTCAGTTAGGTTTCTTTCTTTCTTTCTTTTTTTTTTCTCCCCCCCCCCCGCCACCGCTACTGTTTTAAATTAGTCAGCCTATTCGGTGTGCCTAATTTTAACTTGTTGGATCTGTCCCTCCGCATGCTGGGATGTAGGAGGATTTTACATGCAATGTTGTTTTATTGTTTTATGTTGTTTTGTTTTATATTGATGCATTTATTGATTTTACATTCATTGCTGTCAGCCGCTTAGAGTACTACTTGTAGTAGATAAGCGGGATATAAATACAAGAATAAATAAATAAATAAATAAGGAACTATGTCAGGTTGGATGAATATTCCTGGGAGGCCTTTACAGTTAGATGCCAGTTCTTAGGTGGCTCCACCTAAGAGAGCTTACGTATTGTAAGAATTCATTCATTCATTGACTTAATAAATTTATATACTGCTCCATCTAGCTACATGGCTACTCTGGGTGGTTTACAGCAGTGCTCCCCAACCTTTTTGTCCCCGCGGACCGGGAAATTTTTGATAATTTTTCTGTGGCCCGAAGCTGGGGGTGGGGGTGGGGAGGGGGGGAGAATGCGAAAGGGGGGTCCGGCGGGGAGGCAAAAGGGGGGTGAAAGCAAAGGATGGGAGGGAAGGAGGAGGGGGAGGCACGAGAGCGGCGGCGGCGGCACTCACCGGCTTGGGGCAGTCGGGGTGCCACTCCCCCACACACACGGGCGGGGTGGGGGGAACCCGGGGCTCCTGGGCAGGCGGGCCCCCGCCTCCTCCTCCAGCGCCGGGAGCCGCGCGCGGGTCTCGCTGCTGGCGCCCCGCTTGCTCCTGCTGCCGCCGCCACCGTGGGCCTCCACCTCCGCTGGGGAAAGCGAGCGGGCGCCAAGCGCTTTCCCTGGCGGAGGAGGAGGCCCACGGCAGCGGCGGCAGCAGGAGCAGGAGCAAGCGCGGCGCCATCAGTGAGACCCGCGCGCGCGGTTCCTGGCTCAGGCCGCGCGCGGCACCCGCCCGGCCGCGCCAGGAAGCGCGAGTTGCGGGGGTGGCTGCTGCTGCATCGCCCCGTCCCGCCGCTGCTGTCGCCCCGTCCCCGCCGCCGCCGCCACCGCCACCCTCCGCAATTGCCCTTGCTGCTGCTGCTGCTGCTCCTTCGGCGGCGGCGGTGGCGGGGGATTGCGGGGGGTGGCTGCTGCTGCAATCGCCCCGTCCCGCGCCGCCGCCGCCATCCCTCCAAAGCGGCGGCAGGGGGGATTGCGGGGGTGGCTGCTGCTGTCGCCCCGTCCCGCCGCTGCTTCGCCCCGTCCCGCCGCCGCCGCCGCCGCCAAATTGCAAGGGGGATTGCGGGGGTGGCTGCTGCTGTCGCCCCGTCCCGCCGCTGCTGCATCGCCCCGTCCTGCCGCCGCCGCCGCCGCCATCCCTCCGCAATTGCCCTCGCTGCTTAATAAATCGCCCCGTCCCGCCGCCGCCGCCGCCACCCCTCCGCAATTGCCCTCGCTGCTGCTGCTGCTGCTCCTTCGGCGGCGGCGGGAGGAGGAGGAGGAGGAGGACGCGCCGCCGCTGCCGCCATGGCTGCTGCTGCTGCTGCTGCTGCTGGAGGCGAGGAGGAGGAGGGCAGAGGAAGAGGAGAATGCGCGCCGCCGGCGGCGGGCGGCGGGAGGGAGGAGGCGGCTCCTCCTGCGCTCCTCCAGCCTTCCTCCAGCCTTCCTCCTCCACCGGCCGCCCGCGGGATAGAAGAGGAGGAGGAGGAGGGCGGCAGAGGAAAAGGGGAGGAGCCTCCCCGGCGTCTCCAGGCGGCCCGGTGCCGACCGGTCCACGGACCGGCACCGGTCCGCGGCCCGGGGGTTGGGGACCACCGGTTTACAGCATTGAACAAATATCAAAACAAATACCATAGCCAATAGACAATACAATAAATAAACAATCCAGTATAAGAAAACATAATAGCTTAAGAAAACAATATACATCAAACCATCAAACAAAGAACCGGATGGGCTAGAGATGGAGCAAAGCATAAAACAGATAAAATAGAAGGCAACACTTGCCAATTGTGATTGCAGTGACTCCACAGTAGCTGGAGTGGGTGGGAGGTGTCCACTGACTTCACCCTCATTCTTCCTTTTGTGAGGCTCACCAGGAGAGCTGATTCCCTGCCCACAGCTGCAGGCAACACAATGCGTACCTCTAGTCTGGCTACTTCCCAGCGCTGAGGGAGGCCTCTGCCATGTAAAGCCTTAACGACCCCATAGTTTTAAGTTTGCGATCTGGAGAAGATACAGAGAGCATGCTTTCCTGTGGGGCCCACATCTCAGAGGGACTAGGCTGCAGAATCTCCACCCGCTGCAAAGATGAACCAGTGTGCTCCCAGCTGACAAATGGTAGTCCTTCCCTGCCTGCCCCCATGGCTGTGGGATGACCCACAGGTTCAAGCTAGCCTTTCTATGCTGAAACCTGTAAGACCAGGCTGGAAGGTGAGGAGTCAGGGAACATGCCTTGCCTTAGGACTGGTTCTGCATGCAGATGACATGTGCAAAATTGTCTCCCAGTGGCCTCTTCAGGGCATGGGGAGTGAGAGGCATGTTCAGGGGGAAACAGCAGAAAAGGGACTCCCTGCCACTTGATCCTGTTGTAATAAGATGCAGCCTGGCCAGGCTAGGCTCAAACCTAACAGGTGGTTTCATTTAAGCTGCTTAATAGTGTGCATTGATAGCTCATCTCGGCAACAGCTGTATTTCACAAGAGCCATGGTAAGCCCTGGACGGGCCATGAAGTCAGCATTATAAAAGAACAAGTCACTTTCCATGGGATAACATTGTTACTTTCTTTCAGAGGAGTTCCGGAAATTATGCATCCTTGCAAGCTTGGTCCCTGTCAGGCCAGAAATCCCGGGTGTCCCGGGCCTTCCTCCACCCGTGTTTCCACCTGATGATTATCGACCTCCTGTGTTTCTTCCTGATTCCGTGCCATCACGCAGACCAATTGTACCAGGTAAAAACAAAACAGAATTGTAGCCCACCACCCCTCTGCTTTTAATGGTCCTTTATTTAATCTCTTTTGAAAAGCAAAATGCCTGACTCCTGTTGCTGGTCCTTTACAAGGTGGGTGCAGGGCAGGAAAAGCTCCAGATGCCTCGTTACCGAAATAATGTAGTGGTTCCTAAGAACCTTGGTTATTTGTTTCTTTTGATGAAAGTGCTTAGGAATTTCAAATATTTTAAGCACATCTCTGCTCTACCCCTGCCTCTTTTTTTTTTTTTTTTTTGAGAAACCAATGGGGCTAGGGCTAGAATCATATTACTTAAGTAGAACGGTGTAAGTCCAACAGCATACATTTCATGGGGAAGCTGCATCTACTTAAGAAACTGGACAGATAATTCTGTAAGTTGGATACATGGCTGTGGAGTTAGAGAAACCATGAGTTCATTTCCTCACTAGGCCCCCAAAGGATAGAACCAGCCTGGGTCACCTTGGGGACAAGCTGCACAGTTCTAAGGATCCCATGACCCCCCCGATAAGGAGGAGGAAATGGGAAACCTGAGGGCTCCAGACCTTGAAAACTACAGAAGCAGTCCTCATGATTCAGCATTGGGTCAATGGCACACAATTAATTAGAAATTGTTTTTTGCATTTCTTCCCATGTACCAAGTTGTACAGTTTGTGTATTATGAGAAATTACAAGTGTTGGGATTTCTCCATCAGGCGGAAATTATAGAAGTCCAACCTGTCTTGTCAAATTGTCATCTTATGTGTATTGCTAACCTCCCAGAGTAGGGGGAGTCTAACACTGATCAGGCTGTATAACATTTCAATAAACCAGCCAGTCAGTCAATAAACAGACAGACAGACAGAAGGAGAGAGAGAGAGAGAGAGAGAGAGAGAGAGAGAGAGAGAGAGAGAGTAAAATGGCATAAATTTAGGTTTCAATTTAAATTGCAACACTTGGTACACAAAGTAAACTGAATTTTAAACCTTTTCCTTTAAAATTTTGATTTCAGGTGTTGTTCCAGTTAATGTCACCCGACCTCAGGTCGACTTCTGTCGGTTGTATCAAAATCTCTGCCTTAATGGGAAATGTATCTCTACTCCTGGAAGTTATCGCTGCGAATGCAAGAAAGGATTTGAACTGGACCTTAGAGGGGAATGCATAGGTATGTCCCCCCCCCACTTTCTTCTTCTACATACTTTCAAAAACAAGAACTTACACTGAAATGCTTTGCCCTTAGACTGACAGTGGCATGATTTTATTTCCTAAAAAGGCAAATACCGGCAAAACTGCTTAATCCTACCATGACAACAACTATGGAGCAATTGCGTATTGCTCTACTTCCAACTACTGTAGTGTAGAGTCACGGACTCAGTGATGTCTGCATAAGTGTTTGCGTACCACTCAACATTTGATGTAGTGGATCCATGCCTAAGTGAGGCAAGTGATAAGGGTGATACTGGCATTGAATAATGGAGCTGGGATGTTTCCAACTTTGCCCCCATCCAAAATAAATTGTTTTCACATGTGGGAAGTTCTTCCTTTCCACAATAGTGCACAGACCCTGAAGTAATGTCCAGGAGGAGCCGTTTTGGGGCTTAGGAAGGTGTGCCACCCCCAGATCACAAGGCTGTGTGTGTTTCTGAGTGGCTGGTGGTATTCAGGCCCATCTGGAGAGGCCCCAGGGGGGACAGCAGGAAGCAGCAGCACCAGCAGCAGCACCAAGGACAGCTCCCGGCAGGCACCTGGTGCTCTCAAGCTGGCTGGAGCTGGTTTGGCCACCGGGTCTCCACCGCCCTTTCTCTCACAACCGGAAGCCTAAAAGTGAACACCTTTTGGCTGGAAGCCTGGTAGTAGTTTTTTTTTTGGGGGAGCTCCCAGAGGGGGCAGCCTACCTCAGCTCTAGGAACGGGAGAGAGCATGTCTGTTGCGGGCGCAGAAGTCTCCAGTCCAGGAGTGTCGGTGGAGGCTTGCTCTGGGTTATGTGGTTTGGTAGCATGTGGCCCACACAATTTCCTCCCTCTGTAGGGCCAACCTTTATTAGGGCCAACCCTGAATTTTATCTCCTGGTGCCTAGATTGAGGAAATACTTAAAAGCCTCGACCCATATCCTGTTGTGAGGGAACGCCGTGTGATTCTGAAAAGAATTCCAGGAAGGACTTTCAAAGGAAAACCATCTGGTTGGGCCAGGATTTTAAAGACTCGTTTTGATTAAACCTTAATTCGCTTGGAGAGGGGGAAGAAAAGGGGTGATGCATGTGGAATTTTCCAGAAGGAGAGGCCTTTGACATAGAGTTCCATTGAGGATGACGGAAAAGGAAGGGAGAAGAAGATTCCTTAAAGCACTAAAGAACCACAGTGTGTGCTTTTTTAAATGTTGTTTTGCACTTATAAAAGGAATGGCTGAAATAAACTTCACGCCTGCATAGGTGCCAAGGAGACATCTACTAAAAACTCTCTCCCTCTCTTTTTCAGATATTGATGAATGTGAGAGGAATCCCTGTATTGGTGGAGACTGTGTAAATACACAAGGATCTTACACATGCCAGTGCCGGCCTGGATATCAAAGTACCCTAATGAGGACAGAATGCCGAGGTATAAGACATCTCTGCAGGCAGACTCATAATTCATTAATTCATTCATTCCATGTCTTGCTGCTAAGGCTACTCTGGGATGTTCACTGCACAGTGAATCAAATAACACAGTTTGAGAGCATTAAATATAGTTGTACAATTATCTCCCCAAAAGGTGCTTGTTGCTACTTTGTCATGCATTTCTACTTAGGCACTGCTTTTCAGCTTTATGCTTAGGGGAGGCCATGAGTGACCCCCCCTCCCCGTCACTGCCTTGGGAATCTACTTGTGAGGCAGGGAGCAAATGAAGAATCAAACAGGGCCCTTCCAACCCTGATCTGAGCAGTGCTCTGCAATACCACTTGGAGCTCCAAAATGCAGCCCCAGGTTCCCCCTGCCTCGTCTCCAGCAAAGAGGGGTAGGGTGACCAAGCTGTCCCCTCTCTCTGTCTCTGTCTCACCATTCTGAGCTAGGAAGCGAAGGGGAGAGCCTCATCTATAACCCAGAGAGTTATGTGGTGGGGAGGGACTTTTAGGCATGGGACCTGCGATGGCCCCCCACTTTTCTTTGGGGGCCCCTGCTCTCCTTGCCACTGTGGCCAGCTGCTGCTGCTGCTGCTGCAGTTCTGCTTTTTGGTCCTTCTGCTGGCTGGCCAGGGAGCAAGGAGTCAGAGAAGTTGCCCCATGCTGCCCCTCACAGCCGCTGTTGGTTTGCCGCCTTGCTCGGTTCCTATAGCCCAGTGGGAGAGGTTGGTGAAAGAGACAGCTACGGGCCTGAAAAAAAATTGGATGGGTCCAAGGAGTGTCTTTTCACTTCTTCATAGATGAATTCTGAGCTGTTGTCACTGGACCATCCTTGCTGAGCAATATCTCTCTCCTTGTATACCTGCATTTATAGCTTTTATGCGAGGCATTTGGGGCCTCCAGTATTGTTATTGCTCATTAAGTTGCATGACTGCAGTGGAGACTCTGCTCAAGGCCTGACCTGAGTACCCAGTTTATGGGGAGTGAGGGTGAGAGAGCAATGCACAGCCTGCATAATTAAACTGTAAAACTCTCAGAGAGAGCTTTAAGTGTGACAGGGGTAGAAGCGGCCCTCTTTCCTTTGCTTGTCATCTTTACCAGAGTTTTCCAAAGCTGGTCACAGAAGAGGAATCGAACCCTGGGTAGAAAGGCCTGGTTTTATTTTATTATTTTTTTGTGTGCCAGTCCCAAGATGAGAGAATCGAGGGAAGCTCAGAGGGCAGCTCTCGTCTCTTGCTGACTTTTTAGGGGAAGACTGAATACGTAATTAGTGGAATATATATATGTGTGCGTGTGAGAAAGTGTCTGTGTGTCTGTGTGTGGACCTAAAGAGAAAAGCACAGATCTAGAAATCCCTGCAGGTTTAAGGAGCTTTGGAAGAGAAACAAAGAATTTATAAAAGAAAGCCTAGAGAAAACAACCCTAAGCCTTGTTGGCTGACAGTAGAAAAAAAAGAGGCTAAAGAGAAGAAAAACATGAACTGTGGAAGCGGGTTGCCTGCTGTATGCAAGGAAGCAGCAGCCGCACAAAAGGGTGTGAGATATTTAGCCGTTGGTCCAAGGTTATACAAATAACTGCCCAACGGATCCAACAGGAAGGGTCAGAAGAAGTGTTAACCGAGCTGGTTTGTTAGCCCTCTTCAGCCAGGTGCTCTCTCTCCACATGGTTTGGGCCCCAGTTTGAATAATCCTGCTGCTAGCTGCCAAGGGAGCACAAAGGCACCGTTTCCTGGAACTGCGGGGCTGGGAGAGACCCTCTGGATCTTGGAGTCCAGCTCCTTCCAAAGAGTCCCAGAGGGGGGATTGAACTCCCAACCTTGGGATCTGCAGCCAGAGGCCTTAAGCCACTGAGCTATTCCACAATGGCCGCATGGGTCAGATTAGGCCATCCATGAAAATCTACCCCTGATCCCAGAGAGGACCATGGATACAAACTTTGATCCTTGGTCTCCCAACCCAACATGCTAGCTATGATCCTTTGGGGAATTTCACTCTGCAAGTGGTGGAAGTGCAGTTTCCTCAATTTTCCTGATTGCCTGGGTTGTGTTTGGTCGCTCCATACCCATGGCTTTTAAGCTTGACCTCTTTGGTTTTTGCTTTCCTTCTAGACATCGACGAATGCTTGCAGAACGGGCGGATATGTAGCAATGGGCGCTGCATAAACACCGATGGCAGTTTCCACTGTGTTTGCAATGCTGGGTTTCACGTGACGGCAGACGGCAAGAACTGTGAAGGTCAGGATCACCTGTTCCCTTGCAGATCCTCCCACCTCCCTCTACATAAACGTGTGACTCTGTCTGCATGAGTACATGAGTGCAAGATATGTGTAAGATATGTGTAAATTCTAACATTCAGAGCAGGCTTCCTCTCTCCAATTTTAGAGGTCTTCCCATGTGTGTGTGTGTGTGTGTGTGTGTGTGTGTGTGTGTGTGTGTGTGTGTGTGTGTGTGTGTGTGTGTGTGTGTGTGTGTGTGTGTGTGTTTGAGAGAGAGAGTGAGAGAGAGAGAGAGAGAGAGAGAGAGAGATGTGATGTGATTCCGTTAACCAGCCCCAGGTAACAATTTGGCTGAAGTGTTTTGGTCCCACTGAAGTTCCCAAACACTTTCCAAAGGCAGCCCCAGGTAGAGTGCATTACAGTAATCCAGCTAGGAGGTAACTAAGGTGTGTATCATCCCGGTTAGATCCGGCCTCTCCAGAAACGGTTCCAGAGAAATAGACCATTCCTTCCTCTTACCATGAAAGGTTTGAATCATGAGATTGATTCCTTCCAAATGCCTTTATGGCATGTGGCATTCTATCTGTGTGGAGCATCTTTAACTTATAATTTTATAGTGCGTAATTAACATCCTGGTGGGACCTGATTGCAACATATTCATGTCTCTCTCTTTCAGGAAAAGTAAACATAATTCCGTGTGTTCTTACCTCCCAGGCCCCTAGCTTTGGAAATAATAATAACAATAAAACATTTTATCATATTTCCCAAGGTCCTTGGGAGAGTTCCAGCGATCTGCTCATATGTTGCAAAGAATTTCAAGCGCTAGTCAGAGAAACATTTTTTGGCACAATATTATCTCAGTGATTCAGCTTGAAGATTGGACGCCAACATTCCTATTTAGGAGAGATACACATTTTTAAAAATCATAAATTATTTTTGCCTGATTTAGAATGGAAGGGGAACGTAAACATGTCAAGCGAAGACTACAGACAGCTGGAATATTAAGGGAAGTATATCAGTTCCCTTAATATGGTTTTAAAGTCACTGTCTTCTAGCAATAAATTCTGGCCGTAATTTTGCTAATTCTTTGTGGAGACAAACCTGAATCCATATTTCATCGCTCTTTTGAGTGAGAATGGTTAACATTTCAGCTGTTTTTAGATGTGAGATCTAAGTATCCATATCATTCAGATATACTATATGAAATCCATCACAGTGTTTCATTTTCACATTCCCCCCCAAATGGTTAACATTTCAGCTGTTTTTAGAGTGTATCCATATCATTCAGATATACTATATGAAATCCATCACAGTGTTTCATTTTCACATTCCCCCCCAAATGGTTAACATTTCAGCTGTTTTTAGATGTGAGATCTGAGTATCCATATCATTCAGATATACTATATGAAATCCATCACAGTGTTTCATTTTCACATTCCCCCCCAACCTCTCCCACTAAATCCCCATGTGTTCGCTCTAATAAGAGCCAGTGCAGTACAGAAGGCAATCTGCTAAAACATGTTTCATTCTATAAAATATGCTGCCAAAATGTCTGTGAACAGATTGAATTGCATCAGCTTCTGAAGTTATTGCTTCTGTTTTGTGCAATGACATATGAAGCAATCCCATGGGTCTAGGGCAATGATAGTGAATCTTTTAGAGACCAAGTGCCCAAACTGTGATTCAAAACCCGCTAAGTGCCAATACAGCCATTTAACCTGAATACAGGTAGCTGTTTTCCTGATTTGCCTGCAGCTGTTTCAGTGTCTGCCAGGTCAGTGTTGGCTATAAAGGCAATGCACCTGATCTTATAAGGCATTTTTGCAGGGTGAATTAGACTGCAGTTGCAACATGGGGGAAATCATGAAAGCTCCCAATTCCGGTGTACTTTGTTACGGCTGCCTTCAGCAAAGAAATGAAGAGATCACTCATAGACTGCTCATGGGAAGATGAATTTTGGGGCTTTAAAGGTTTGAGTTTTACTTTTAAGGGTAAATAATAAGCACCAGGTCTTCGCCCAAATAAGGTTTCTCTTTGCAACGTAATGCCTGCCCACCCCACCCCGCCCGGGGTTCGGTTTATGCTCAGTAAAATTATCCCTGTGGTGTAGGAACTAAAAAGTAGCAGTGTTCTTTGAATCCAACCATTGTTAACTCTTGAGTGGAGCAAACTGGATGGTCTGATGAAACAGTATATATCACCTTGACGCCACATTGTCTGTTTTTGTGTGTGATTGTATAGATATGGATGAATGCAGCATACGGAACATGTGTCTTAATGGCATGTGCATTAATGAGGATGGGAGCTTCAAGTGTATTTGCAAACCCGGTTTCCAGTTGGCTTCAGATGGCCGTTACTGCCGAGGTGAGTAGGTTGCAGGTTGAGTCAAGGAAGGTGGGCACGAGCCATTTCATCCCCAAGCATTTGCAGGTTCATTTTGATCTCCACACCAAGGATAACAGGTTTTTGGAGCAGTACCAGAGACGCAGGGCGCTTTTACATGACCCCTAAAATCCGAGACAAAGGGCTCCCAGATCCAGAGCTTAAAAATGTTTTCCCACCAGCTCCGGACTTTAAAAAAAAATTAAGGATGACCACACCCACCTAAGCGCGTCCCAGCGCACTTTTCAAGTACCTGGCCTCCAGGAGGTAAAAAATCTTCCGATGCGGATTGTAAGCCGGGCTCCCTCGCCTTCTGTTTGTTTTTTTGTCCCCGCCATCCCTTTAAGAGACGGGAATCATGACGGGGCTGCTTTGGCTGGCAGAAGTCATGTAAAAGCGCCCACAGTGGTCCCGGTCCTTTGATTCTAGGCTACACCTTCCAACAGTTTTATTGTGTTAATACACATCTTCAAAACACCAGACCTTTTATCTATTGAGGAAGGTGAGACTGTAAGCCAGTACCCCCCAACATCTCCATTTTATGCTGAATCTGCAAAATTCATCTCTGCTTGCTCCCAGTTTTGTCTTCAGAAACCATGGGCATGAAACTTGACACAGTTTTTTTTTTTTTTTTGAGCAGGGAGGAGAGGAGGTTTCCCATTCTTCACCCTTTTATACCATCTTTGTTTAATGAAAAGTTCTGCAGAGCAATAATCCATTCTTCAGTGATCCAGTAAAAGTGTGACTAAAACCAGGAAGTCTCTGTGTACAAATCACACAGATACTCAACATGCAAAAGAAAACAACGGTTCTTTTCTTCTTTTCTTTTTTTTCTTTTGCATGGGGGAATATCTACCTCAGGGCCAATCTGGAAACTGAGGGAGGCCTTGAAAAGGTATTCACCTTTTTTGTCCAGAGCTATTCCGCTGGCGTTTAGATATAGAGTTACAAAAATATCTGTGTTAAAATACAATTAGAACACCGGTTCTTGGCCCAGAGTTTTCATCTTCTGGGCCAAACCATACAAACTAAGCAAAACACGGAGGTGTCTTGCTCTCTGTTTGCCCTTTTAAGGCTGGGGGTGAAAAGCAGAAAATGTCACACACGCTGGCCATTGTGTATATTAAGGAGAGCTGTTAAGATGTGATTACATTGTTGCATGGTGCACACGCCTCCTCCCACGCAATATTTTAGATTTTATTCCTTTCTTTAGTCCTCGGCTTTCAGAATGAAATGGTGTGATCGCCATATCAGAGTTGGGGGTGGGGGAGCCTTTGATTTCTCCATGGGCACCATTTATATTTGTTTATTGTTAATTTGAAAGTCTAGGATGCAAATTCAAGGCCTGGTTGGTCGAAAATCATTTTGCAATCTTATCTGAGATTAGCCTGCCAGAGGTGTTGGCCATTTGATTGCATCAGACCCCACCCAACAGGGCAAAAATGGTAGGAGATGGCATGAGTTAACCCTTTCCTCTCTCCCTCACCACGCCCACCCGCCCTGGTGCTGAGTTATATGCTGCAAACATGTTGTGACAAGAATGGTCTGAGCTCTCTTCTGAAAACCACCAGGCACCTTGTCAGCAGCAGAGGAGTGGTCCAATGAGCTGTACACAGGATTCAGGAGTTTGCATCGATAGTGAAAGCAACTGAGAAGAAGGCGCAAGGCATGAGAAATCTTATTGCTCCAAGACGAAGCTGCTTGGATGAGTAGCGAAACATTTTGATCACACAAGAAAATATGTCCAGTTGCCGTGACTCAACTTTCAAATATCGCTCCAGATATTTTATATTAGGGTGTGTGCATGTGCATGCGCACACGCGCATGCACACACACACACACACAGGTCAGAGGTTGCTTCAGGGGTGTGTAGTGATGCCCCTAGGTGTAGGAGGGAGAGATGGAAGTGACATGGGTTTCCAATTTCCCTGCATCATTGGCAGATTCCCAGGAGTAAATGTCAGCTGGAGAAGGCCCATTTAAACAGTGAGGATTTATTGAGCTCACTCCTCTGTAAGTTTGGTGGATTCCATGGGCCTATACTCGAAGCTGCCACTGGATTTCAGCTGTTGCATGGCTGCTTGAAAAAAGGCTCACAGGCAAAGGAGGTGGCAGGATCTAAAGCCAGGATAGCAGTTTATGGAGGGTGATGGACTTTTCCTTGGATCCCCGGTAGGGCATGTTGTCTGTTCTACAACTTTTCCATCTCTCTGAGCCCTGAGCTGCCTCTGGGAGTCCTGGCAGGAAAAAGAAGTCTGGTTCTGGAGAAATTTGGCCCTTCTGTGAAACGCTAGAACTCAAATGGTTTCCCCCACTCCTGTGCCTTTTCATCCCTTCTCCCTCCTTTCCTTTCCTTCTATCACGCATACATATCATTCATCCTGGAAACCTTTCCCTCCTGGGAGGAGGTGTGGAATTGCATCCTAGACACAAGGAGGGAGAAGCACTTCGGAGAATCGCCTTTTCCCACTCCTGGAATCGGATCCACACCTGCCCACCCACCCACCTCTGAACGCTGCCTTTTGTTTCGAGTGTTTCCTGGAATGAGCTCATGCAGTTTTAAGTTCCTTTCATTGAAACTGGATTCTTAATCTCAGTATTATTATTATTATTATTATTATTATTATTATTATTATTATTATTATTATTATTATTATTATTATTATTATTATTATTATTATTATTATTAAATGGAAACATTTCTTTCTGATCCTTGGCAGACATTGACGAGTGTGAGACACCTGGAATCTGCATGAACGGGCGCTGTGTGAACACCGAGGGCTCGTTCAGGTGCGAATGTTTCCCGGGCCTTGCAGTGGGGCTAGATGGACGCGTTTGCGTTGGTAAGAGGCCTTCCCCTGTGCTGATGGTTACAGTCTGGTGCTAAACAAATGACCTGACCTGAAATGACCTGAAATAAATGCCACTTTTGCGTTTTTTGATCAACCTTCATCCAGTTCAGGTTGCACATGATGCTGGGTTTTTCCAAGCCTCTGCAACAAGGGAGTCTTTAAGAGGCCACCCGAAGAACGGGCCCGAATAAGATGCCTGCATTGGGAATGGTCAAAGCAGTACTTTGTGTAGAAGTCTTTCAGGGGGCCAGTCCAGAGGTGTAAAGATGCTGTTCAAGGGGCAGAAGCCAAGAGCATTACCTGTTCTTGGCTGGTAGGCCAGGGGCTCCTGGCGACATTGGCCTGTGTGGAACCGCAGGCCAGCATCTAGTCAGTCAGCTGGCCGGCTGTGCTTGAACAACTGGCCTCTTCCTGCCTCCATGCTGTAGAGGGGGATAGAGCCCGGTGTCAGTAGCAGTTGCACATTTTCAGTAACGCACATTTCAGTAAAGCTTTCTTTGTTGTGCCAGTGGATACTCGGCCTGCAGTGGAGTAAAAATGTTCAAGTGATGCTGGCATTATGTCTCCCCTTTAGGACAGGAAACCATGCTATACCCATCCTTGCAGGGAAAATCCCAGTTTAAGACTCTTTGGATGTAATCTCTCTGAAACTGACCTTTAATTAATGGTTTCCTCCTTGGCCTCTTCTTCATTAAAGCGAAATAAGCAACCGGTTGGGCAGAAGACACAAATATAGTGATTAATAAATATGCCCCCTCACCCCAAAGGACTGAATCATCAAGTGTAATTCAGGAAAGCCATAACTGTTTTGACTCCACCAGAGGTATCCTTTACGAAAACAGTAGCATGAAGGAATCTGCTAACAAAAGGGGTAAAAGCTCAGTGGTTCTCCCTGTTGGACAGGCTCACCTTGTGAATACCATGGCTCAGTTTTCCTCAAGATCAAGAGAGAAAAATATTGGCTTAGCCATGTTTATTTGGATTCTCCCAGGAATAAGAATGTTTATTCCAAACCAAGTGGCTGTTGTGGAAGCAATCAAAGTTATTTACAAAATAGCCATAGATTCCAAATATATTTATTTGAAAAAGCAGTGCATTGCCTCATGCCTATCTTAAATCCAGGGATATCTGTTGGATGTGCAGAAAATTAACAGAGCCTAGGAAATGCAGGCTTCCTTCTTTGCTTTAACTCTTGGACCGCTTTTACCAAGTGAGGATGTAGAATGGTTTTATTAAGCAGAGCGTGAAATGTTCAGAAAGGTTCAAACTCTGCTCAGGTTGAAAGATCTGATGCTCGGCTGAATGCTGTTTTCATGGCCTTTGCATTTGGGATGGTTTGAGGGTGGTTAAAACTGGAATGCCTACACCTGCTTTTCTAGGATCCAGTTCCTATGCTGGCTGGGGGAATCTGAGAGATGTAGCCCCCCCCCAAAAAAAGTTTCTAGTCTCTGACCAAGAGTTATAGCTAGTGAAGAGTTCAGTAGACAAAGAGGAGACAAGGCAGGGGTATAGAAGTTGACACTCAGTTGGAAGGAGAGAGTTAACTGCTCCCATGGATTAACGACAGACAGGGGTTTGGAGCATAATACACTGGATATTATCATTGTGGAGAAGAAAAAAGTGTGGATCATTGATATTGCTATACCAGGTGATAGTAGAGCCACCGAGAAACAACTTGAAAAACTTACCCAATATCAGGATCTGAAAATTGAACTTCAGTGACTCTGGCATAAACCAGAAGAGGTGGTCTCAGTGGTAATCAGCACGCTGGGTGTGGAGCCTAAAGAGCTAAGCAAGTATTTAGGAGAAACTGGAGTTGACAAAGTCACCATCAGTCAGCTGCAGAAAGCCGCCTTACTGGGATCTGCTCGCATAATTTGCCAATACATCACATAGTCCTAAACGCTTGGAAAGCGTTCGACTAGTGATTTGTATTACAAAATCCAGCGTAGTTAGCTGTGTGATAATAATAATAATAATAATAATAATAATAATAATAATAATAATAATAATAATAATAATAATAATAATAATAATAATAATACCCCTGAGTTGTTGGCCCATTGCTGCCACCATGTAGCTGAGTTTTTTTAAAAAAATACCCTACTGTTTTAGCATCCAACCATCAAAGTTACTACAGGCTAGGCTGCTTGGAAGGTGATGGGAATCATCACTCTCAAAAGTGACACCCCTAAACCCTGCCCTGTTGGAGATGCCACGGCTAGAACTGCCTCTTACCCATCAGGGGCCCACGTTCTTCTTGGGTGTGTTTGTGTGTGGGTGGGTGTGGGTAGATGTTACTTGCCTTATTAGTAGCACCTTAAGGATCATCTCAAGGAGAGCTTTTTTGCCCCTCTCCTCCACAGCCTGACTCGTCTTCAGTGGTCCCAAAAGCTCTTCCTCACGTGGTCATTTCTGCCTGCCTTCTCCTTTAGACACGCACATGCGAAGCACCTGCTACGGCGAATACAGGAGAGGCCAGTGTGTGAAGCCGCTGTCTGGGGCCGTCACGAAATCTGAGTGTTGCTGTGCCAGTACCGACTATGCCTTCGGAGAACCCTGCCAGCCCTGCCCGGCACAAAGCTCCGGTACGGTGTGGTCTGTGCAACCTGAGACCTGAATCATTTTCTTGGACAGTGTGGTGTAGTGGTTAAACGGGGGCGTGGGAGAAGCCAGGTTCTCCTCCCTGCTTGTTGGCTAGTTGCACACACAAACAGTGTCCCTATATTTCAGGATGTCCTACCTGTTAGGGTTGTCGCAAAAATAAACGAGGGAGAAGGGTCATGCATGCTGACTTTGGCTCATAGATAAGGTGTGTGTGTGTGTGTGTGTGTGTGTGAAACCAATAACCAGTATAACTTAACAAGTTAACGAAGCAGAGGCTGTGAGGGAAAATTCCGAGGCCTCTGTCCTGAGGAACTTCCAAGCTAAATTTAGACACCGGAGGCTACGAAGGGAGGGAAGGAAAATGGAAAGTTATTAAAAATGCATTTTAAGGGTAGGGAATAAGCCCAGTAATTTGCATATGCTACAAATATAGGCTTTCAAATTATGGATCACCACACACTTTCTAATACATTTTATATTTATTTATTGACAAAAGGTAGACATTTAGTTCAGATTGTGGGTTGTTATTTTTATTATTATTTCTCTTCAAAGCACCATTGGAATCTGCTGGTCTGATCTCTCAGAAAAATAGCATTTTGGAATGTCAACCCCCCAAATTAACTCGCTTTTTTTTTTCAAAGGGGAAAGGGACCTTGAGAAGCCTGTGCATTTCAAACCTTTATTTTAATTGGCACTTTTAATACAGAGAGGAAGAAAATCACCCGAAGCAAAGTAAATTAAGCAGGCTGTAAGCTGCCGTGCAGGCTTTTTTCTGGAAAACTTGCTCACTGTTTTGCTGTATGCCACGTTAGTTTGAAGAACAGCAAAACTCCTGGAAAGTCATCGGAGTAGGAGAAGGCCATTTTCCAGGACTGTGTGTTGCTATCCTCTCTCTCCCTCTCTCTCCCTCTCTGTGTGTCTCTCTCTGTGTAACTACCCAGCAGAGCTGAAAAGTTTTGCAAAGGCAAATGGCTCTCTGCCTTTGACTTCTGTTTTGTATTTGAATTAATTTAACAGAACATTTGCACATATGGAATCAATTTCTCCTCGACTCTTTTGCACACCTCTCCTATTGTTAAAGATGCCAGCTCACAGAGGGTAGAATATAGGACTGTTTTTTGGCTTTTGGTCTTTGGGCTGGTGATGAAGGAGGGCTGGAGATCACCTTCCACACACCCCAGGAAATACACACTGCCATACAGACAGGAAGCTGCTGTCTTAAGGAAGGGTGTCTTTTCCCCCTTAGCTGTGTAAGAGTTTTTAAAAATTGTTCTTGTTTTTGTTGAAAGTCATCTCATTTTTTTCCCTTTCAGTCCCTATGTTTTGGGTCTGTTTGGTCTGCTTTGATGACTAGGGAATATGACCTATCCTCATACCTACTAGATAACTTGTTATTGTGACCTGAACCCTAAAGGCTTAACCCTGCCTAAATGGGGCAGTATGTCAATCAGTCAGCCAGCCAGCCAGTCAGTCAGTCAATCCATCCATCCATCCATCCATCCATCCATCCATCCATCCATCCATCCATCCATCCCATCAGTCAGTCAACCGGTCAATCAATCATCAGTCAGTCAAATAAATAATATTGCCATCCTTACCCCATCAAAATTATTTGAATATCGGGATGTTAAGAGACATCCTTTGATCCTGGATCTCAGCCAGAGATTGTTCGGAAACATTTAGGTTAATTCAAGTGTTAAAGATACGGGGTTTAATCTGACCTGATGTCTTTCTTCCACAGATGAGTATCATGGCCTTTGCAGTAGTGGTCCAGGCATGACGGCAACCGGAACTGGTAAGAGTCGATGATGATTTAATGCTAAATATATAGGTGCCCTAAGCTCATCCAATCTCGCCTGATTTCAGAAGCTAAGCAGGGTCGGCCCTAGTTAGTACTTGGATGGGAGACCACCAGGGAATACCAGGTGCTGTAGGCACCTGGAGTAGGAACTAGCAAGCCAGTCCAGTCTTCCTGCCAAGAAAACTCTTTGAACATGGGGTCATGAAGAGTCGATCACGACTGTAACAACACAACACACACATATGTACGACAGTGGCCGAGGGAATTCTTTCTGAGGGGAGAGCTGCTTGAATTAGTCAAAATTTCATCATGAACTTAGTTGCATTTAAAAAAAATACATGTATAAATGAATGTGCATAATTTCTTTGTAGATATAAATGAATGTGCTCTGGATCCCGATATTTGTCCCAACGGAATCTGTGAAAACCTGCGTGGGACTTACAAATGCATCTGTAACTTTGGATATGAAGTGGATTCAACTGGGAAAAACTGCTTAGGTATGACCTTTTTTCCATATTCCTATCTGACACGTTCCCAGATGGTGCCTCATTGTTCCGTCCGGGTGCCAACTGGTGTTTCAGAATGGTCTGCCTGGCTTCCTCTTCTTGACCTTTTCACTTGCTTTCCATTTTTATTTTCCTGTCTACTCCTTCCCTTCCTTTCCCTCCCTCCCTCCCTCTGCGCTTATCAGGCTGCCAGATCCTAATTTGATCACAGTATTTGGGGAGGGATTTCTCCCTCCCCCACCGCACTTCCTGCAAATGTAACAGACTAGACGAATTGTGAAAAGCCCTACCTTCCCTTGCATTGTGTGCTTTAGATTTGTGCCAAAGTATTTAGTTTGTGGGTATTCCTCCATGAATGTGTGTAGGTGTGCGCACACATGCACATGCCTGTTCTATAGCAACAACCATGCCTTGTGGACACTCGCAGGCTGGAATTTGCAGGTGAACACGTTCTATCTTTGGAGAGGCCACTGTCTTCGCTAACAAATGACTGAATATAGCAATTCTGCAGCAATCCAGCGTTCGGCAATGTTATTACAACAAAACCAAATATCCTGCCACACAATTTTCAATGTGGACACTGGAACCATCTGCATTGATGGTTTCCTACCGTTTGCATTCTGACCACTCTTCCTAATGGTTTTAGGTACCACTGAAGCAGCCCAAAGATCCTTGTGGTCAGTAGCAAAGGATTTATCCTTCTGGTAGTTTTTAGAGCAAAATACTGTTGAATTTGTCTGGGTGATTAGGTTTCCGCTTTGGTGGTGGTTCTAATGACTGAGTTCAGAAGCCAAATGCCTATTTGGTGAATGAAATACAGTAGTTACTCGAAAAGAAATGACTAGTTTATGTGTTGGCTCTTCTTAGTAGAGTGATGCAATGTTCAACACTGTCTTGAGCTCAGTAAAGTGTTAGATTGGATGCAATGGTTTCCTTGCTTGCAGCAGACATTCTGTTGGTTATACGGATCAATGACAATTAACAGAACTGAAATATATTAAATTAAAATCAATTTACTGTGATTCCCTAGTAAAATGTTTCTGACCCTAGACCCTTGGCTAAAGGTTCTGCAGTTCCATGTCATTCCTGTTTTTAAAGAATTGCTTCTTGTTCCTTTGACTGAGTTGAAGAAATAATGGTGCCTGCCTTTGAAAGCATGGCATTGTGAATTGGTGCTGCCAAAGCCATCCCTACAAAGGTGGTGGCCTTTTACAGCTACCCCTTGGTGGCTTTTTAGACCTGTTGAGCATTTCTGCGAGTCTACTCACATGGATGTAAATGCCACAAAACGGCAGTTGCTGTGATTGACTTCTGAAGGATACCTGGCGGTTTGATTTGAACGGGGTGCTTTAAGTGGCAGAGCTTGGTTTGGCACACTGTCACGCCAGCACCATCCCCTCCCACCTCGGCAAAGGCCTGTGATGATGGCATCGTTTTGTTGTTGCAGGGAGAAGATAGGCCTGAATCTGGCCTGGCTATCCCATTTTCTCTCCCCACACACCTCCTTTTGAAACCAGCCCATGTCCTTCGAAACCTTGGCTCCAGGCACTGTGACACCACGTGTGGAACATCCTGGACCCAAGACCGTGGCAAGGCTGTGCTCCAGTGACTGGCTGACCCCCGTCATGTTAGAACAAATGATTGCATCAGGAAAAAATGTGGCCATGGCATTTTGATAGGACATGCAAGGTCTCCAGTGGCTGCTTTTGGTCACAGGGAAATGCAATTTTTTTCTGCCAGAGGCAGGATGTTTGGGAATAAGCGCTATAAATGACTGAAAGCCCTGATACTTGTGCCTTCTCTGGGGAGATTGTTTTCATTTTGCTCCAAAGAGTTGTTTTTCTCTTGCAACACACAGAGGACCATCTGTGAAACAGGTCTGCTTGGTGTTTTTTTTTTTAAAGTGCTGTGATGGCTTCTCATGAGAAGGAAACCTTCTTTGGTCTCATGGGATAACACGTCTAATTATTATTATTATTTTGCAGACATTGATGAATGCGCCTTGAACGTCTTGCTGTGTGACAACGGCCAGTGCAGGAATACACCCGGCAGCTTCACTTGCACCTGTCCCAAAGGGTTCGTGTACAAGCCTGAACTGCAGACCTGTGAAGGTAATTCAAAACAACCCTTCAGTGGCAGCTGATTCCGAGGGTCTGACCTTTGAATTTAAGCTACCTTTTCCCTGGACTTCTGTTTGGCTCTTGGCATAGGTGGATACATTTGCCATAGTTTGGCACGGGTTCAGTTTAAGGCAGACCCAAGTCACCTTTGGGTTTTTCCCAGCGTACCCCCAGTACTGAGCATATTTTTTATCTGTTTAAACCAGTGGTTCTCAACCTGTGGGCCCCCAGATGTTCCTGGACTGCAACTCCCAGAATCCTCCACCACTCGCTGTGCTGGAAGGGATTTCTGGGAATTACAGTCCAGGAACATCTGGGGACCCACAGGTTGAGAACCACTGGTTTAAACTTATCTCAATTTTTAAATGGAGTGGACAAAGCCACTATTCTGGAAAGCTCCCAGAAAAGAACATAAATGCACAACAGTTTGAAAAAAATAATAATCATATAAAAATAGTGTTGGGATATACTGATGGATTGTTGGGAGATTGGTGTATTATTTGGCTATTATGTGCTGCAGTGTGATTAAAGGAGGAGTCGTAGACACAACCGGTATATGAAAAATATACTTTATCTATATATTCTAAGGGGAAAAGGTAAACTGGTTGACCCATGAAAATAATAAAACACTCATTAAATATCTGTGCAGAAAAATATACATAATAGAAAAATTAGGGCAACAGCAGTTGTGATAAAGCTCATAAAAAAGGGATAAGGAGCTATACACATATAAATACTGCCTTGCTTGTTATAAATACAAAAGAGTAAAATACAACCTTAAATAGCAGTAAGTCAGAAGTAAATCTCCAACTCTCTCTATGCCTCTGGAACAACACCAATATCAGGCAGGGCAGGGTGTGGCCGAGGAGTGTGTGTGTTTGAGGCTAGAACCATTACTTAAGTAGTAAGGTCTTAAAGAGACATACAAACCGCTGAGTCATGTTGAGGTTTGCTTTTGCCATATGTTTGGATGTAGGCCTTGCTATGCCAACAAATAGAACCTCCTTTGGTGAACCACGGGCCAGCATAGACCATAAAATTATGGTTACAAGCATTACAGATATCTCTAATGCAGTTAATGTTGCAAAGCATGTGACCTACCACGACATGCAAAAATTCCTAGCAAAGGAGGGATAACGGGTTCACTGAGAATTTGGACATGAGCGACGTTGTCCATTTTGACTTTGTGCTGAAGTGAAAGGAAAACTACAAGCAATTTGAATTCGGAATGAATATTCTGGGTGGAAATTCAGTGGTTCTGGGAGAAAAGTTTCTCTTTGTTTTCCTGTGCCAGCAAAGTAGTGGAAAACGTTCCTGAGGAGCTATATCACAATCTTAGGTTCTTAAAGAGTTGTAGATCTGGAAAGGGATCCTGTGGAGCCACTGTGTGAATAAGAGAAATAGTTTGTTTCTAAATAAGCAACCAAAGGGAGGGGGAGAGGAAACCCCCCAGGCTTACAGGGCTGCTGTACGGTATTAATTTTTGCTTTTTCTCTTCTAGATATTGATGAGTGTGAATCCAGCCCATGCGTAAATGGAGTGTGCAAAAATACTCCAGGATCTTTTGTTTGTGAATGTGCCCCTGAAAGTACATTGGATGCAACAAAGACCATCTGCATTGGTAAATTTACTTGTGTTCTTATGCCAGATGTGTTCTGAAAACTGAAAATGCCTTCAGAGTAACTAACAGTCTTGTTTTCCCAGAAAACCTTGAAGTGGATTCCAAAGACTAGCTCAGGTCAAGTTAGGGAAGTGTTTTAGCCATTTTGTGAATGATTTATTCATTCAATTGATGCCTGCCTACAAAGGCCACTTTAAAAAGCATGTTTACAAGCATCTACACAACATTTTCCTTTTGTAGATGAATTACACCACTGAGTCCACCAATAGAGAAAGGCTGAGCAGACCTTCTCGGCTGAGCTAAAGACAATGACTTGATTAAGACTTCATAGTTTGGAGAGAGATGCCAAGGTTTCAACAGCTACTTTTTCACTAAGAGGAAAAATATCAAAGAACAGAAACTGCAGCAAATATTTTACTTTGGTAAAAACAATTGAGAGAGCATGCAGTTTGTATCCTGGATTTTTAATATATATATATATTGTGTTATATATATATATATATATATAAAACGATATGATTTCCAAAAGAATAGGGAAAGTCTGGTGTTCCTTTGAAGCCTAATGCACTTGGAAAATCATTAGATCCTTTGGCTTGCAAGCTGCTTCCTCTGTCGCCTCTTGCATCGGAGGAAGTGATCTGTAGTCTATGGAAGCTCACCTTGCCATAAATGTGTTAGTCTTTAAGTTGCCACGGGAATACCTAACCTGCTCATGATGTATTGTGGTCTGTCAAGGTCGATATTTGCTTATTCATTTATGTCACATTTACCCGGGCAGAGACCGTCAAGGGCACTTGCTGGCAGACCATTGTGAACGGAAGGTGTGAAATCAACATCAACGGGGCCACCTTGAAATCCCAGTGCTGTTCCTCCCTCGGGGCTGCCTGGGGTAGTCCTTGCGTCCCCTGTGAACGAGGTACGTCCATTGCCTTGGCTCGATGGAAAGTTGCTATGTGGGACCCCAGGAAGAAGCTCCTGGCGGGCCTCCTTCCTGCAAGTCAAGCAGCATCATAACTGTGTCTTGAAATAGTGCTTTCCCTGCACCTCCTTTCTGCTGGAGAATGGCAGGACGCCTGGATCCGTCCACTTTGCCTGCAGTTTTACTGCTTGGTTCAACTGCAGAGACTGGAGTTTGCTTGAGAAAGATTTTAAACATGCTTTTTCCCCAAACATGAAACCTCAAACCATTGTGTATTTTGTGTTCACAAACAAATCCCAATTGCATCAGAGGTAAAACAATCCTTTGTCTTTCCATAAATACTCTGCTAATGTTTACAATAAAAACACGGTTATCCTTAGAGACTGTTGCACAGAGCTCTGTGTACTTTGAGGATGTTGCATAAATATAAGGGAGGATCAGTTTGCTTATTGGCCCTTTGGGTGATGTTTAAAGTGTTCTGCCTATATACCACCCCATAGCACTTAAAGCACTCTCTGGACAGTTCACAAATTCTTTTATGCAGGCTGTATATTACCTCCTGTTCATTTTGCTGACCTTGAAAGGATGGAAGGCTGAGTCAACCTTGAGCCAGATACCTGAGATTAAACTTCAGGTCATGAGCACAGTTTTAGCAGCAATACAGCCATTTAAACACTGCACCACGAGGCTCTAAGACCCAGACACCATTTTACCAGCTTTCTGGAGGCAATTCTTTACATCCTTACATTTTCAGGCTAACCTTTGTCTTGCTGAAGGAGAAATATGAATACATTTCTGTGCAACCGTTGCATATCCTTGCTTATAATAAATTAAGTAAGAGAATCACCAAATCCGGGCAGATTTGTTAACTCTTGACCTGCTCTAGTCAGACATGAGTCCAGGGCTGGTCACAAAGCAGGGCTACTTGCAAAATGTGGAAGTGAGGAAAGCTTGGGGAAACAGATGCCTTCTCTACTTTTAAGGTCGCACCACTTTTAAGTGCAGAGCTGGGCTTCTTCTGTAGGTTGACGCCTGCTCCGGGCCAGCTCGCTGCAAGCGATACTGCCACAAATTTGTTGTGTAATCAGTGTGGCGAGCTCTTTAATTCATTTCACTTACTGTGTTTTATATCACTGATTGCAGAAAAAGAGTCAGGCAACAGTCTGTACATTTTTTTTTGTTTTGGAGGATGCTCCTTTAAATGCAGTAGACTTAATTCTGAACAACTGTGCCTAGTATCTTATGGCTAACCACACATATGTTCTTTTTATCCATCCATCCTTTTTGCTTAACCATTAATAGCCATCTAATATGGCTGCAGTGGTTCAACTGCAATACTGCAGCCAGGATTCTGTGCCTGAGCTGAGCTCAGGCTGACTCAGCCTCCCATTCTCCCCAAGGCTGGCAAATTGAGTGCCCAGCTCTCACTGAGGTGGGAGCAAAGTCTTCCTGCCTAATTGATCATAAACCACCCAGGGAATGCCTTCGGCCCTGTGTGGCAGTACAGAAGCAGTACGCTTTGGTTTGCTTTCACCCTACAGAGAGGATCTGGAGTGTGTTTCAGATGTAATTCCGTGTTCTGTTGAGCACATCTTAAACTCTGTGCCTGTTTTCTCTTCTTTTATAGACCCAATCTGTTCAAAGGGCTACTCAAGGATTAGAGGAACTCTGTGTGAAGGTAAGTGCAGCACACCAGTAGAAAGCAGATGCGAAAGAGATGTGAAAGGAGTTTCCAAGGGGAGATAAAAGGATGCAACCCGTCTGCCTCCTCCATTTGGCCTCTCCCACTTTGCTGGGGTGATCCGTCCTGTCCTTGCCACCACCGCCACCCCACCGCCACCCCACACACCTTCTTTTAAAGATATTTCTATGTGCAAAGGTCCCGTGTGGCCAGAGGCATTGTCGCTAACGGAGGAATGGTTTGTGTTTCAATGGACAGCCAAAGCCCTCTGCCACCAGAATCCTCAAAGATCCTCCCACCATGTTGGGTCAGGGTGACTAACACAACCTGACATGACACAGCAGCTCAGCTATTTGAAAAACAAATGATTCCCATAAGTGTTGTCTAATTACATTTTTCAAAAAAAAAAATAGAGAGGGAAAGCACAGAGGAGCAATTCTCTCCCCTACCCTTCAGGAACCATGCCCCTAAGTCACTTTCCCCTGTTTTCCAAGGAATGAGCAAACATGCTGGCTTCTTTCCTGCTGCAGATCCACTGTACGCACCATATAATCCAACCTCAAAAGTCGCTCCACCCAATCAAAGTCACAAGGGAAGTCTCTGGACATTTTTCAGTTCTCAGAGATGAGGAGGAGCTGTTTTTCCAAGATAGTAGCGGCAGGATTTTTTGACATTTCAGATATTCTGTGTGCTTTGGCTTACAAAACAACAACAACAACAACAACAACAACAAGAAGAAGAACAACAACAAGAACAACAACAAGAACAACCAGCAGCAATCTAAACGTGCAGTGGTTTCACTTGTGGATCCGTTAGAGCACCCAAAATATCTCTCACGCGCTCTCGTTATTTACTTATGCGCAGACAGAACCTGATTTGGCCTGGCAGTGATTCTGATTGTTTAATATGTAACTCAGGCATGTTATCAGCTGGTCCCACTTATTTGGTTCCTGTAGTTGCAGGTTTCCTCAATAAAGGAGGTGGGGAGAGACCAAACCTTTGGAAGAGTTCAGCAGTTCCTCTGGCTGTGATTCTAGCTGTTTCTGTTTGTCTCCTGTCGCCTCCTCAGAAATGTCCTGGCATTTTAGCCTCTCTGGTTGTCTTTCTGTCTTGATCATTGATTAGGGCTAGTCCCCCAGCTGAAATCAGAAGGCCCTTCCTAAAGCATCCCTGACAGGTGGGCACCCACCCTCTATTGAAACATTTCCAGTCTTGGAGAATCTACCGCCCTACAAGGCGGTCCATTCCACGGTCAAACCGCTCTCCCAGTTAGGACGTCCTTTCTAATGTTGAGTCACAGTCCCTTTCCCTATACAGTTCGGATCCCATACTTGAGGTCCTGCCCTGGGAAGCTGCAGGGAACACCCCCCCCCCAATACACCCACACCCACACACTTCTTCCACGGGGTAACCCTGTGGTTATTTGAAGCTAGCCGTCATATCCCCTCTCAAATTTTCTCTTAATCAGACGTCACACAATCGGTCTATCTCCCGGAAAGGTGTTTTCCAGGCTGCAGATAGATGAAATTAATCCCTATTTATGAGGAAACACTCTTCACTTCAAGATTCTTAAAAGGCAAAATATTTCCACAACTGAGGAGTTTGTGTGGTTCTTTGGATATCCCCTGCTGGAAGATTTATGAGTCCCTGTTTCCTTCGGCACTTCCCAACCCAAAGTATACATGTTACGATTTTTTTTCTTGGCTTGGGATGGAGCTGGTAAACCACTTCAACCTAAAATGTACCACTTCAAAAATGAAAGTAATGTTCTTTTCTCATGTTTGTAGAAACTGTGCTTAGTATGGTGGAAGTATTAATCCTCTCCTGTGTCTTTGCTGACCTGTTTTCCACCTACCCCCCCACACCTTTTTAATTGCATAAACAGATGTCAACGAGTGTGAAGTGTTTCCCGGGGTGTGCACAAATGGGGTGTGTGTCAACACTTTGGGGTCCTTTGTCTGCCAGTGTCCCAGTGGAATGACCTTGGATGCTACAGGAAGGAGATGTATCGGTAAGTGTTAAGTGACTTAGGCATCCATCCATCTGTCTGGTCAGCTGTGGATTCCAGGATTCAGCCAGATGTCCCCTTTGTACAGGTTCTTCTCCTGCTTGTCCACATAACGTGGAGGAAGACCAAAGTCACCAGCTGCCATTTGTAAAATCTTTGAGGCAGAAAGAACATTAGATTTTTATGTTTCTACATTTTGCATTATGGATTTATTGTTTTGTTTACATTCCATGTTGTGAACCGCCAAGACTTCCTCTGGAAAGTCGGGCAGTCTATAAATATAAATGCAAATATATATACAGTGGACCCTCATATAACAAACGGTTTGTATAACATAAAATCTGTACAACATAAAAGATCCCACTATTAGTGATTACTCCATTTTCAATGCATTCCTATGGGAAATTTGTATAAAGGAAAATTTGCTTAACAGAATTTCATTTGGAATGAATTAATTCCTTTATACAAGGTACCATTGTAAATAAATAAACTTCAGGCTCAAACTAGGCAATGTGTTTAGCCCGTTTTTAGAAGAGGTGGGCCTCCAAGTGAGGAAGGGTGGCTCCTTGCCATCACACATGATTTTCACCACTTATATACCTTGCATTTAGTGTGCTTTGTTTTGCAATTGGGCACCTGCAAAGCCTTATTACAGGATCACCCATCTCTGAAGAAATCCTTCTGTTGGAGTGAGAAAAGGGTTATTTGTAGGAAAGACACACTGTGGTACCCAGAATGATAGTCTAGGCATTTAATTCCCCTTAAATTCCCCTGGGCATAGAAAGATAGAAAAATGGGGCCACTGAGTCCATCTCCCTCATAACTGCAAGAATTCATTATTTTATGTTACAGGTGACCTTTCTGTAGAAAATGAAATTTTTGTTTGTGTGTGTGTTAGATCTTAGGACTGTAAACCTGCAGTTCTTTCGTACATCTGAATCCTCAGACGCAAATGATGGCATCCCTTAATACTAACGTGATTGTAGTTGAAACAATGGGCTGTCTCTAATGTAAAAGGTGGGCCTCAGCCATGAAATGGGATATAACAGAGATTACAGCACACCTTTAAGGTATCCCTGGATATCTAACAATTGTGATGCCAGCTCTGTGGGGAAAAGGAGAGGAAAATTCCACAGTTGAGATGCTGTCATGATAGACGATGACGTGTCTTTCCCTGAAACTGGGACTTAGCATCTCACGGGGTGACAGGAGACACTCAGAATTTTTTCCAGTGCATCTGAATTATGCTGATTCCTGTCATACTCTCCGCATAGCACTGGGTTT
The DNA here is from genome assembly GCA_029282475.1 of Phrynocephalus forsythii. Lineage (NCBI taxonomy): Eukaryota > Metazoa > Chordata > Lepidosauria > Squamata > Agamidae > Phrynocephalus > Phrynocephalus forsythii. Next base: position 4,037,805 of record JAPFRF010000014.1, on the reverse strand, counting down.
TGGATTCTTCTTTGTGTATTTTTTTTAAAGTTTCCTGGGACGCATACGTTTAGCTACGGTGTTGTTGTGAGCACCCATTGCCGATCCTTTGCTGACTTGATCATCCATCATCCACAGATATCCGTTTGGAGTCCTGCTACTTGAAGCACGATGATGAGGACTGCACCTCGCCGATTGGAGGGCGGCATCGTCTGGACGCCTGCTGCTGCTCTGTGGGGGCCGCCTGGGGGCCGGACTGTGAGGAGTGTCCCACCAAAGGAACCCCAGAGTACGAGGCCCTCTGCCCGAGAGGCCCTGGGTTTTCCACCCGAGGCGAGATTATCAACGGGAAACCGTTCTTCAAAGGTGAGGCCAGGCCAAGACAAGGGAAGACGTTTTTAAAAGCAGCGCTTCCTTCTTCATTTTGCTCCAAGCTCGAGATTAATTAAATGGTGTGGGAAAGAGCCACATACTTCTGTCAGGGTTTTTGGATTTTAATTAGTAGGATTTGGTGCTAAGGAGAGGGAAAAAAATGAAGCCAGCAGCTAACACAAGGTGGAGTGACTCAGGAAAAGGAGCCACGGCTGCCAATTTGCAAGGCATGAACTGCGTTGTTTGTAGTTTTAGTTTAGTTTCATTTATGAATTATATACTGCCTGCTTGCGCAATGGCAACTCAAGGCGGTGAACAACAATAAAATGAGTGGCAAACCTTCTGGAGGTCATTATTTTGTAAGACTGATGGCACATCACGCAGAGGCACACATACAGAGCAGGGCATAATTTTTTAAAGTTCCCAAACTAAGGCCTAACATTCCACATGAGAGAACACAAAACATCCCTGTTGTCATGCAATTGATTTCCAAGCAGTTTTCATTTTGAAGGGGCCATTGGAACCTATTAGATTTACAAAAGTGTGTGTGTGAGAGTGAGTGAGTGAGAGAGAGAGAGAAAGAGAGAGAGAGAAACCAGCTTCTGGCTAGGAAACAGCACTGCTACAGCATGTGCGGGCGCTGTTCTGGCAGCAGACCCGAGATCTTGTGGTTAAACTGGACCACTGTGGAAGGCAACCTACTTCATCACCAGAGCATGCTTTTGCAACCGAAGAGATGGGGTGGGGTGGGTGGGTATGGTCTGTTGTGCCCACTGAAATACGGTCTTTTTAAAGCATGCCTGTGATTTCCATGCATGGCACGTTCCATGGCCTTGAATTCTTGCTTTACAAAATGCAAACCTCTCTGTTTTAGATATTAATGAATGCAAAATGGTCCCAAAGCTCTGCACTTACGGGAAATGCAGAAACACCATCGGCAGCTTCCGGTGCAAATGCGACAGCGGGTTTGCCCTTGACTCGGAAGAGAGGAATTGTACAGGTAAAAAGAGCTTGCCTTGGCGGAGGATGTGATTTCATAGGGAGCCTTTTGCATGTTTCTCCTTGGACAGCTCAAGGACAGCCAAAGAGGAGGAGAAAGAATGTCCAAACTGGTGGTGGTTGGGGTGGGGGGCATCTTAACCTACTCATTAGATGGATAATGGGGAATTATGTTAAGCGGGGGGGGGTGTTCATGGGCAGCATCCCACCTCCAGCATTTCACTGGGAAAGGTTTTATGTTAAAGTTAGGAGAGAAATAAGCAGAAAACAGGGTGTAATAAACATGCAACCTGGCCTTTATAGAGTAACTCACAATTTTCACATAACATGCTGGAAGGGAAATCTAAAATGTTATTAATCCTACTATGTAACCGCTAATAAACACAATTCCTTTTTTAAAAAAAATTGTTTGGTTTAGCTCTAATTTTCTCCCTTTCAAATTGCAGATATTGATGAATGCCGCATCTCTCCAGACCTTTGTGGCCAGGGACTCTGTGTCAACACCCCTGGAGACTTCCATTGTGAATGTTTTGAAGGCTATGAAAGTGGATTTATGATGATGAAAAACTGCATGGGTATGTAACTCGAGGCGTATATGCATTGAGGCACCAATTTAATTCTGGGGATGTCTCCCCCTCCTGAGTCCAAAACCTCATTAAGTCCAGCTTCGATTTCGGGAATGTTCTAGGGAGCTTGTCTTGAGCCATCCAAGTTCAAAAGATGGGCAGAGGCCTTGCATCGTATGGTTTAAATATTGCTAGTGCTCAATTTCTGTTTTCCCAGAAAGAATGTGGTTCCAAAACACTATGGATTCATAGGGCTTGTGCTGTGAGAGGTTTCAGTGTAAAATAATGAAAAGTAACTGTTCTTAGTTAGCTTGATTTGAAGGCTGGTCCCTCCGTGAGATCTTGAGTTTCACCTCAAGAGCTAATCTAATATATATATATATAATATATATAATCAGTTTGCAAATGACATTGTTTCTCAGCTCATCCTCAAGGTTACTTACAAATTTCAGGCGTGCCTCTTCTCCTATGACAAGCCTTGATTGGCAACAGCTTTTATAACAGACCATGATATTGCCTTGACATTAATATGGGAGAGTTCACATTCTTTCTCATCTCATCCCTGGGAGATGAAGAATGAGGGACTCCTTTTATTCTCATAAAAACAGTGGAAAACACTCTCTCATAGGGGAGTATACGTCTTATATTTCAGTTTAAATCTAAATGGTGGAGGGTTTGCATAGATTGAATTATGAACCAGGCATCCATCTCTTTCTTCCCATAACCGTATAAAATCTCTGGGAGTTTTTATCACTCAGAGACAGGGATCTTGACTGGTGAAATTTAAACTGTTTCCCCCTGTACACAGACTCGGTGAAACTAGTTCCTGTGATTGAATTTTAAATATTTGCCTGCTTTGAATGTGCACAGGAGACTCGTGGCACAGTGGTTAAATGCCTGTATCTGCAGGTAAAACTGGTCACGACCTGGGGTTCAATCCCAGGTAGCAGGCTCAGGGTTGACTCAGCCTTCCATCCTTCCGAGGTCAGTGAAATGAGTACCCAGCTTGCTGGGGGTGGGGGGTGGGCAATGTGTAGCCTGCATACTGTAATTAAAACTGTAAACTGCCCAGAGACTACTTGAAGTGATGTGGGGCGGTATATAAGCAGCACACGTTGCTTTTGCTTTTTGCTTTATCATAGAGCAGAATCATAGAATCAGCATAGGGTTAGAAGGGACCTTGGAGGTCTTCCAGTCCAAACCGCTCCCCAAGGCAGGAGACCTCATGCCATCCCAGACAGACAGCTGTCCAATCTCTTCTTGAAAACCTCCAGCAATGGAGGCATCCACAACATCGGGAGGCAAGCTGTTCCACTGTTGAATGGCTCCCACCATCAGGAAATTTCTCCTTATTTCTTGATGTGGGGAATCTCAACACCCATGGGAACTGTAACCCTGGATTTCCTGATGTCTACCCTTCCTCATTACTGTCCTTCTCGTAAAGGACACCTTGGTGCTGACACACCTCCATGCGATAATTAGGCTCTAATTATCTAATTACCTAAGGCTCTAAGTTCAAACCCCTTTGGGTGTGGCCTCCAACACACAACCGGTCCATCATGAGGGTGTGGAGAAGAGCTTGGGAGCAACAGGTTTCAAGCAACTGCATGGCTTTTGTGATGGAAACAAAAGGTGTAATGAAGTTATGCTGTATAAGCAACATGATAAGTATGCACAGAGTTGCCCTATTGATGGAGCTCACAATGTTCCATTGTTTTGCGTAAAAACTACTTTTCAAAGCATTTTAGAGCTATTTAGACAGGTCCCCCCCCCCAAGACCTTTCATTTAATTCACATTCCCCCTTCAAAAAAAAAAGTGGAGTAGAAGAAGTAACACTCTGTCACACACCTCTTTTCCCTCTCCTTGGCCTAAACCCTCTCCATCTCATGAGCCATGGCTGTGTTCAGTACTTACCCATATGGAGCTGATGGGGTGAGTTAAAGGATGCCATTCATGTGCCTGGTCCTGGGCAACGAGCCCCTCAGTGTGTCGCTATGGCTCCTTAGGCATGTACTACAGATCACTGCATGCCCATCAGTACTGGACAAGACACTGGGCTCTGTGCCATTGATACCATCAGCAGTGAATGGGGTGTGAGGAAGGTTCTGCCTTCAGCCCCTAATGGGGTCATCTAACTACATCTCCCTGCCCAGCCTTCTAGGGCATTGGTCTGTTTGTGGAGGTCTTAGGTTACCTATGACTGGCCCTGTATCACTGATCTCAGGGCCTTCACTCAACTGTGGGACTCCTATCCAGGTTCCTATCACAGGCTCCTCTTTCCATGGCTAGGGTGGTCCATAACTGGTTCCTGACCACCTCAGCCCCTTTCGCCCGGCCAAAACAGGTCAGCCGAGAGGAGAAAGAAAACGCCAAGAAGGACACAGAAGAACCCGATGGTTTAGCTGGGGAGGTTCCATTGCGAGGACTCTCTCTGGGAGCAGGGGCTGTAGTGCTTTAGGAAGGATGGACGCTGTCTCTTGTGGTATACAATCACACTCGCAATGAGGAGAAGGGAAGGTGGTGAGATCAGTTCCTGGCTGGAGAGCAAGAGAGACGCACAGGAGGAGGAGGAGACACACATCTTGGCTTGCAGGCAGAGCGCCAAAGGCTGAGCAAGGTTTTGGCAGAGCCTTCCCCACTTCAGCTCTTCTGACACACTGACATTTTAGGAACTCATGTCCTTTCTTTTCCCCGCCCCCTTTTGTTTCATTTCCCCAGACATTGATGAATGCGAAAGGAATCCTTTGCTGTGCCGAGGCGGGGTTTGCATCAACACCGAAGGGAGCTTCAAGTGCGAGTGTCCTCCGGGGCATCAGTTGTCTCAGAACATCTCTGCCTGCATCGGTAAGGTGGTAGGAATGCCCCCTCCCCACACACCCGCTGCCTTCCCGGTCCCCTGCCTCTGCGTGGTGCCCTCCTTCCTCTTTGGCAGGCAAGGCTTTGTCCACCAGCCACTAGCCTCTGCTTTGCTTCTCATTGGCGTCCCACCGAATCATCCTGAGCCAGGCTGGGAGGCTTCGGCTGGGACGTCAAGAGTGATGCGGGATCTGAGTTGCTGTGCCAGCGGAAGGTCCAGATTTTCAAGGTTCATGGGACCAACTACAAAGTGTTCCATTGGGGCCATGCCTTCAAATGCTCAGGGCATTCCAGATCCTTTATTTCATTATAATCTTTACAAGAAGCATGGGATGGGCCGATACTATTCCACTTGCATTTCACTCTGGTGCAAGAGGAACAGATGTGTTGTTGTTTAAATGAAACCCACCCCCACCCCCCGGTTTGGTGGCCAACCCATATCGTGCCTTCCAGTTTCTCCTTTCCAACCAGTGGCAAAATGTGTCTTAGCATGTGGGCTACGGGCAAGGAGGGGGCGGCATAATTCTAGCCGTTCTCCTTGGTTTAGCCTAGATTTTTATGGTGACCTCATGGCCACTGTGAGGTCGTGCTTGGGAGCATGGCCGTGGTCAATGCATCTTGGCAAGTGTGACACACACGGCCGTCTTTGCAGCCCAATGGTGGATTTCTTGCTGTCTTTCCAGACTCAGGTGGAAATTAAAGGCTCTGGGCAGTGGCTGGATTAGAACCCATCTCTCTTTGAGCATGGAGTCCCTGATAGGCAGTCCTTCCCTTGGATAGCTTCCATGATCCTCTGTGCCTTGCCCAAAGCCCTGCTTCTTTACATGATCCTTTACACGACCAGTTGGAAGGGATGAAAATGGACACGTGGTGGTTTATCCTTCCCAGTTGTAAAAAAATAAAGTGAGATTCACCTTTAAAAAGGGATACCCTAGAGAGACCGTCCTCGCGGGGAACTATTATGTGAACGGACAGAAAGAGGGAGATCCACTCCATTTAGAGGGTCTCTCGCCATCTGCCTGTTGATTCTGTGTTGCCCACAAGTTCAGGGATGTTAAAAATATATGGAAGAGACCAGACCTCTGAGAGCAATCCCCCTGGTGTTTCTGTGTCCTTTGCCCAGGCAGCGGGAGCTTATCGGTGTCACCGCTTCTTGTTTTCTTTTCATTTAACCTCAATGAGGAAGGGCTTTCTTAGACGGGAATTTGGCTTAACGTTCCTGGCATCATCTGCCAAGTCTTGGCAAAGGAGAAAGCTTGGCTTGGCCAAAGGACAGCCGCTGGTGATCCCTGGGCAGCTTCTGCAACCCAGAGCATGGGTCACACAGACCCTTCCCCATGGGATCTCCCCATATCTTGAGACATCCTCCTTTTTTCCGCCCTCAGCACGGTCACAGGCATAAGTCACACCAGACTCTTGAGCAGCACCGAGGAAGGGTAGCCCTCTGCAGCATCCATCTGCCCTTCCTGTCAACATATCCCACATGTAACCTTCCTGCAATGGAGGTGGGAGGCAGTGGTTGTGGGTTGTTATTTTAAAACACCCTCTTCCTTTCTCTCTCTCTCTCTCTCTCTCTCCCTTCCAAATAGATATTAACGAGTGCGACCTCAGCATGAATCTGTGCAGGAACGGGCGCTGTGTCAACCTCATCGGGAAATACCAGTGCTCCTGCAACCCTGGATACCAGTCCACACCCGACAGATTGTTCTGTGTCGGTAAGTTTTCGGGTCGGTTGCAGCTATGTGGCAACCACTGTCTGAAAAAGCAGGGCTACCAATCCCCAACCCCCACCCCTGAGTGACCATGATCCTGTTAAATGCACTGCCTTCCTTTTATTTATTTTTTTGAAAGCAAACTTCTGGTCGCTTCCAGGTTTTGCTCAGAAACAACACAGCCAAACGCTGCATTTCCAGTAGTGGTGGGGCCCACAAAAGATCCCAAATGAACCTAAGTGGGTCTCCAGGCTACCTCAAAGGGCCAGAGGAGGCAACCTGCTGTGACAGGCATTCTTTCCATCTGCGCCAAGGGGGGAGGGTGGCCTTGGTGTGTGTGGGGGAGGGTGGCTCTTCTCCTGACTTTGGATGACATCTGAGGGAATGGCCAGGGCCCCTGAAATCTTGACCTCTCCAGCCACCCAGTGGGTTGATTTCTTGTATATTGCTTTGTGCATGTGTGGCTGTCTTTAAAGGTTCAGGTTTAGTCTGCAAAGAGATCCAAGATCTTCGAACCTTCCACAGCATAAGAGGCATTGGAAAGCTTTTCAGATGACTTGACACAGTCACTTCCTTGCTTCTCTCTAGATATTGATGAATGCAGCATCATCAACGGAGGTTGCGACACTTTCTGTACGAACTCAGAAGGCAGCTACGAGTGCAGCTGTCGGCCAGGATACGCCCTCATGCCCGACCACAGGACATGCACTGGTAAAGTAAATGCATCAGCATTTGCACTGACAGGTGTGGTCAAGCGGTTCCTGATACCCAGTGGCCAAACAGAGGAACTTTCCACCATCATTGGTCCATGTCAATTGAGATGCGCGTCTGGAGGGTGGAGTCAGTCATCCCAGGTTAATGTAAGCCCAGCAGAGTAAGAGGATAATGTGGAGAAAAGAGTGATCCGTATCCTTGCACTCTTTTATGTTAACATTTGGCAGAGAGGAAGATCAAAACACCACATCCTGCAGTCGCTGCTTCTCATCTGAGGACAGTGGGAAGCACGTGGAAATGTTCAGGATTGGGTGGGAAATGTACAGATGCCTTTGCCATCTCAGCCACAGGCATCTTTTTAAAAGTACAGAAAATTTTACCATAGGTCTGAAGGCCGATCTTCCCTCCTTCCTCACTCTGAACGTAATGCCGTGACAATCTGTTTTGAGGCAAAAATAAAGTAATTTGTGCAGCGTTAGTGCCTTAAAACATAAACAACAGGATAATTAAATTTCACTGGCCGTTTGTGCATAGAGGAACAGCAACAGTGTGACCCTTGTGACGCTTTAAAGAATGACAGACCTCCTGAGGCCCAGGTGTCTGTGGCTTAGACCCCATTTTGTCAGATGCTTCAAAGACAATCCTAAACTGGCTGTTGAATTTGTGTGTGTGTGTGTGTGTGTGTGTGTGTGTGTGTGTGTGTGTTCTGTGCCACCAAGTCAGAACCAACCTATAATGACCCTAATGGAGCTTTTCAAGTAAGTGAAATGCTTAAAGGAGTGGGTTTTGCTAGTTCCACTCCCCTGGTGACATTCCTGTCCACTACATCACACTGGACATGCAAAAGGTGGGGGGCCATTGTCCCGTGTTTCATATGTGCAAGTCCTCCGTGAAGGATCCTGTTACAAACTGCTTCTGAATGTGATAGCAACATGTGATTAAAAATAAAAAAAAACCTGTGACCAGTGGCCAACATGAGACGTCTTCCAGGTTGCACCTCCTTGCAAAAACAACAGAACAATTTATGTTTGTTTGGTGTTAGCTAGGAACACCAACATGAATAATGGTCTGAAAACTCTTGGATTCAGCCACGAAAATGAGTTAAGTTTTCTGCAGCTGCATAATTTGTAAAAGCCACAATGGACTCATCTCCCAGAGCGTTACACCCTTGCTGAGGCACTGGGCTCCGCTCTTTTGTTTTGCAAATATTTCCTTTGAGTAACCAAGCAAAGATTTGGCTCTCAAGCTAGCATTTTGGTGGTCCTGAAAGGGAGAGAGAGAGAGAGAGAGAGAGAGAGAGAGAGAGAGAGAGAGAGAGAGAGAGAGAGAGAGATCAGAAGGAGGCCTAGAATTTACTTTCCAACACCATGAGCTTCTAACAATTTGCAGCTTTGAGGTTGAAAAACATTGGCACAGTATAATAAAGTCATTGTAGAGTAAAAGGAATCTATTCCCATCTAGAGTAGACCCATTGAATGAATCCTTAAGTAAGGATTAGCAATACATGTTCATTCCTTGAAGGCTATTCTAACTGTGGTTTGTTATAGCTTTTAGCCATGTATTTGCATTTCCTCAGGTGTCAGAACAGAAAGGAAGGAAGGGTTTTGTCCATGGATAGGTAAGAGATAAGAGGTCACACCCTATGTATGTTAAGAACAGCTGCCATTTAAGTTTGAGTCAGGGAGGAAAAAAAGAGCTTTGCAGTTCTACTAACTTCAAGATGTATTTGCCACTTTTCTTTTCAGATATTGATGAATGTGAAGACAATCCTCATATCTGTGATGGGGGTCAGTGCACAAACATACCTGGAGAATACAGGTGCCTTTGCTACGATGGATTCATGACGTCTGAAGACATGAAAACTTGTTTAGGCAAGTGGAGACCTGTAACCCTAATCTCATTACTATTCTCTTTAGGGAAGTGTTGGCCTGGAAGGGAAGAATTAGTATTTTTCTACTTCAAGGGAATGAGTATAGAAATAACTTTTTTAAAAAAATATAGAAAAGAAAAGGGAAGTGTTGAAATGAATGCTTGTTTTTTTCCTCCGGAAATCTGGCCTTGAGTTTATGTATCTAACCCCACATAGTTTCTGTAAGTTTCTATATCTTTTTGCCCGCACTAAAAGGGCATGCAGAATTATAAGACAGGTTTTTTAAAAAAGACTCCATTAATAAGAATATCACCAAAGGTTAATCATTCCACCTTATAAAGAGGGCTAGAATTCAAGTAGAGTTAGTCTAAACCTTTTAGGCTTGACATTTGCTTAAGGGGTCAAGGCGCTGCAGATGCCCCACATGAAGAGATAAGGCAGAATGTTAAAAGCCTGTTATGCAAAAGTTCCTTTTCTGCAGCAAAATCAAGGCAAAACATGTCAGGAGTATAAGCTGAGGTTGTTCAGCATTGCAGAGTTTAGAATCATGAAAGCAGAATTTAAGAATGGCAAGTTGAGACTGAAAAGTGTAGGAGGAGATATATCATATTAGAAGACGCCAGAAGACAGAAGAGGGTGACTCTTCCTAACATTATCCATGGCCTGCTTCTGTTTGTCATGAAAACTATGATGGTCATCAGATCCCCACGGGATGAACTTTCAAGCAGTTTGCTCCTGAGTACACCTTTACAGACGTGGGGATGATACCAGTTTATTCCTGGCAGTTTCTGGCTGGTCGAGTCTCAGAGGCAGAACTTAGAACTGCAGGATTGGATTTCTAAAAGTGGCTGGAGAAGGAGGTGGTAACCTCTTTCCCCCAAAGCAGCTGTCCAAAATGATATGCTTCTCCTGCCAAAATTTCATACTTGCTTCCTTGTTTATCATATTAGGTATGAATTGAATAGATGTGACCGGAATGAAATGTTAGGATGAGCTTCTTAAGGATCATTTAAATATAAACCTCTCTCCCCTGCAGATGTTAATGAATGCGAACTGAACCCGAACATCTGTCTGAGTGGAAGTTGTGAGAATACAAAAGGATCTTTTATCTGCCACTGCGATCTGGGGTATTCTGGGAAAAAAGGGACAACCGGCTGCACAGGTGGGTGTCTGTGTGTATGCGGTGGGGGCACGATTTTAATTACACATGTGCTAGCAGGTGCTTGTTCATGGGAATGATGGTGCGGTACCACGTTCCCCAAACTCCCTTGTGCGTTACTTCCATTGCACTGTTCTCTGTGCTGCTTATCGGTCCTTGCTAGATGACAAGCGAGATACTTTTCAGCCTATGGTAGTGCCTCCATTTCTATTGATATAGTTAGGGGCAGCGCACAGAGCAAGTGGAAGGGTGTCTCACCCCAAACTGACAAAGGATACTCCGCCACATGTGGGTCACAAGTCACCTAAAAATATAAACAGGGTGTCTCCTGCATCTGGAAGGATGTCAGAGGTGAGACCTGTCTTTACCTCCCACAAACCTCTCACAACCTTTTTTTCTATCCAAGCAACTGGCATCATTCTCAGTTGTGAGCAAGACCCAACCAGCACATGGTATGCATAAATTCACTGCCTCGTGACAAGACCAAAAGAGGCATCCTCAGCAATGCCTACTAGTTTTGGATTAAGTTGGCCCAGTTTGTGCAAAAAGCAGACCCTCTACTCTAAACACGCTGCAATGTTTGGGTTGTTTTTGTTTGTTTTGTGTTTCCTTTTCTTGTGCTGCAGAGTGTCAGCAATATAGATCTTGGACGTAATTGAATTATACCAAGGTACTCTCACAAAACTAAAAAAAAAAAAAACACTACCTATGATAGTCATGCGATTTACTGGCCAACCCCTTCCCCCTCCCACTGAGTCACAAACAAACCAAGTTGGAGAACCATTAGATTGACAATGCAGGAAGTTGGTCTCACAGCCAAGGTGTTCCAAATCACAGCCAATTCCTAAAATACAAACTCAAGCATATGGTTAGTTTAATTTTTAAAAATGCGAGTTAGCCTCCCGTGAGAGAAAGATGGGGTCGCTTTTGACAGGAAACCAAAATTAATGTTATAAAACAGATATTAGGTACAAACTGTGTGGGAACATTGTGTGGTGCTGTTTATTGGGAACAGCTGTCTTCTTCCACGTATGCTAAGGAAATGGTGTGGACCTAAATGAACCTTAACTTTAATTTTTTGGCCCAGTCTTCCAATAGGATGCAGATGGATATAGATATTCAGAAATGGTGCAGGAGGACTGTCATGTACCATTACAGAACATGAAAAGGTGATAATCTCACATCTGAATGGCCTTTCACTTGGAGAACTTTTGTTACATAGAAGAATTGGCATATCAAGAAAAAATAGTTGGCCAGGATCTCCCCCCCTCCCCCCCCCTTAATATGTCAGTTTTCTAGGAACAAGATGCTTTGAATGGAGCATTTTCCCTGCACAGTAGCCACCTGATGTTATAGCAAAAGACTCACGGAAGTCGGAATCCTGTGGTTTTCCAAAGATTGCCACTGGAACCATGGTGGTTCAGTATTTTTAGCGAAGCTCCAACGGCTGGATCCCGTTGCTCATCCCAAGTAGAGTAGACCGTCAAAACAAGGGGATTGATGTAAACATTGACTGGACACTCCACAATTCAGAGGGCCTGCTCTTATTAGTCTTAGCAGCTGGGCTTCTGCTCATATCATCTTTTGTCCACTCCCTTGAGTTAGAAATGTTTCCGGCCCTTGCTGCTAGAAGTCTCCCTTGAGACCTGTTTTCGGATCCCTCCTGGAAATGAGAACCTTTGTTCGCTGGAGCAGAAAAAGGAGCTGGTGTTACTTTTCATGAAGTGCCTTGGTGTTTCTTTTGCTGAAAAGCAGCAGCAGATAAAGAGATGTCCTCAAGGAGTTGGCATCCAGCAAGACGGCCCAGGAGTTCTTAGGAACAGGCAGTTGTCACGGTGGCGGTGGTGTCACTCAGCATGAAAGCAAGGGTGGGTTTCCAGCAGCCAAGGTTACAGGGCCCGAAGTACAGGCAGGGCTGAGGGTTTGGGCTGTGAACACATTAGACCTTTTCAGATGCTTCACCCTGATTTAAAAGGTGAATCAAAGCAGCGTGCGGTCATTTTTCCCTGTGGAAAATAGCGTTGTTTCTCCTTTGAGTGTTCAGAGATCCCGACCTAAATGTAATTTGCAGCTGCCTTTGGGAAGGGAAGAGCAGTGGAAGGAGCCCATCCTTTCATCCCAACTGTCCAAATTCCTTTGTCAAAATGTAATAATGCAACCCGGACGGCAGCTTCTGCCAAGGCTCTGCCTCCCGTTCCCAGGCGGGAGACACCCTCCCCTCACCCCGTTCTCCCATGACATTGCACTTCATGGCGATGTGTGTTCGGGGCGGAGAGACAGAGCCGTTCTTCATTCCTGGCAGGCCTGCCAAAGGCACCCACACGCATTGCAAAAAATGCGTATACAACTTTAAACAGTAGTTCCTTTGTTCCCTGGCAACCACCACCACCACCAAGTCCTCTGGTGTTCTGTTGCCTTTTGGATTTGCATATTTCAACCCCCTTGTCATTATGGATGGTTTCCACTTGAACAAATAAACATGTTCCCCCTCCCTCACCCCTGCGCCGTCCCCCGTCCCCCCAAGTCCTTGTACCCGGGTCTTGTCCAGCCATTGACAGGCAGTTCCATTGCACACAGATGTTAATATTTCTGTTTGTTTGTTTTCAGTTCTTAGCAAGAATCTGGGCATTTGTTCACAGCCTCATTTTCAATTATCTGAGCAAGAGAGAGAGAGAGAGAGTTGGCTTCATCAGCAAGGCCCTTTTTCTGTCCCTCTCCTTCAAATTTGGCCATGCACAGTCCTAATGCATGGTTCTGCAGAAGGTTTACAGTACATTACTAGTCTAGTAAAGTTATTATTATTTGTTATGTTTATACTCTTCCTGTACACTTAAAGTTAGGGTCCAAGCCACTTATAAATGTTTTAAAAGAATAAAAACAGACAAAACCACATTGAACTAAAAAAAAATCAATAGAAATCACTCACTGATTTGAGGAAGTGCTGAGATTTATGTCCAAAATTCAGCCCTCCTGATGTTTTGGACCACAACTCCCAGCATTCTAAGCTTAGATTCCCAATGACAAAGGACTGTGGGGGCTGTGGTCCAAAACACCTGGAAGGCCAAAGTTTGGACATGCCCTGCATAAAAACATGGAAACCAACCAAAATCATCATAATCTCAGCACTTGCTCAAAAAAACATATTTCTCCCTTTTATTACGCCAAATTCATTTTACAAATAGGGATGGGGAGCTTGGATTTTGTGATGTGTGTGTGTGAATGTAGCATATGGAAAAGACAAATGAGAGGTTTTGCAGGCTAGAACAGCCTGAATTATGATCTGGGCATGTGTCAAAGTATTTATTTTATTATTTATTTATATAAAACATTTATATCTCACCTTTCTCCCCAAAGGGACCCAAGGCAGCTTACGTAATATAAAATAGTATCTAAAAATTAAAAACAGTAAGCATACAATACTTAAGAAAAAAAATTAAACAAGCATGGAGTTTAAGTGGTCATTGAGATCAATATTAAAGCACCTTTAAAACAAGAAAGCACAACGACCCACTGATCTCGAGCCACTAGTCGTTCATAGAAGCGAAGAGAAAAGGTCTATGCCTGCCTTGTGGAAGGACACCAGAGATGGGGCCAGCCAGGCCTCCAGTGGGAGGGAATTCCAGAGTTGCCCTGCATCCTGTGGATATGAAGGAGAGTGGACTGGGAAATATAGCCCGGCTCTCACTCTGTCTTGGTGAAAGTTGCCTCCATAGATAAGGAGAGATGGGCTCTCTAAGAAGACAAGACTCGGAAGCACTGAGACCGCCTTGGGCTAAAGACTGTTTGTTTTCCTTGGCTTCCCAACAGCTTTACACTTGAAGGGAAACTGCAGGGAATCAAAGTTGGGCAGGGAGGGTGGATGGGAAGATAGCGATGGTGTTTACACAGTCTTGACACTGTACTCTGGCGGGTCCAGAAAAGTCAACTGAATATTTCTCTCTTCACTTTGGCCCTCGTTTTGGGTATCTTTAGTCCTGCTGAGCAGCAGCCTGCTTCACAGTGGTGTGACAGGAATCCCAGAGACTTGAGAGGATTAAAAAAAAACCTGTCCCATTTGTTGTTGTTGTTGTTGTTGTTGTTGTTGTTGTTGTGGTGGTGGTGGTGGTGGTGGTGTGCTGCTGCTGCTGCTGCTGCTGCTGTTGTTGCAGTATTACTGGAGATTTGAAAGATACATTTTCGTTGGATTCCATGGGAGTCAAAATTGTCCGTAAAGATTATCCCAGTTGCTTATCCAAGAGCAAAGCAGTTTAAAGGGGAAAATGCGTGTCTTGAGAAATTTCAGAAAAAAGGTGACAAATACACTTATGCTTGGTTCCCTGCCCCCTTTCTCTCTGCAGATATTAACGAGTGTGAAGTGGGGGCTCATAATTGTGACCGGCATGCTATATGTACTAATACAGCTGGGAGTTTTAAGTGCAGCTGTAGCCCAGGCTGGCTTGGAGACGGCATCAAATGCACAGGTAGGTCTCCCGGGCATGTCCTGTGTGGCTTTCGTTTTTTAACCTCTTGAAATAATGATGGTTTTGGCATCGCTGGCTTTGTGAGCAAACATTCGCCCATTTTAAGTGATGAGAAAGAGATGCCTTTCACAGCTAGCGTTGACCCCGTTATGTCCAGCGGTGCTCCCTGGCACAGGCCCTCCTAGACTCTTTCCGTTGTTTATTTTCCTGCTCCCTCAAAACTTGTGGAAGAGGAAATTCTCCTGTTTCCTTTGAGACACTTGTATGAGTTCCCAGATGATTTCAGAATAAGCACTTCCCCCTGTTTCAAATAATCAGCTTATAATTGCTTCCACTTCCCTTCCGGAGAGGGAAAACTATTGTTCTCAGTCATTACTGTGGCATCTTTGGGTAGGGATAGTTGGCGTTTAAATTCTTCGCCAACCAGTTCTGACATTTTTAACTGGCCAAGTAAGTTTTGTTTGTGACAAAATGGCTTCTGGGGGATAGTCTCTTTCAATTAGTTGTTTGAATTCTGTTACATCTGAAAATTTTGGGTAAACCCACTAATAATGGAAAGAGGTTTGATCGGGAACGTAACCCATGAACGCAAGGTATTAGACCTCTCTTTTTCAAACAGAGTTCCTCCCTGCTAGAACATAGGAAGCAGAGGCGTCTCAAAGGTTTTTTTAAATAAATAATAATAATAATAATAATAATAGTAGTAATAATAGTAGTAATAATAATAGTATATATATCAATCATTTTAGAACCACAGAGCTGGAGGTGCCCCCTCTGAATCAGTGGTTCTCAACCAGTGGGTCCCCAGATGTTCCTTGGTCTGCAACTCCCAGAAATCCCTTCCAGCACAGCGAGTGGTGGAGGCTTATGGGAGTTGCAGTCCTGGAACATCTGGGGACCCACAGGTGGAGAGCCACAATCATTGCTTCCAGCCCACCGATTCTCACCCAGTCGGGGATCGAACTCCCAAATTCTGTCTTGGCAGCCCATCACCCAACCCATAATATAAAGGTCTACAGGGGGTCTCCCTTATTTTGTTCTTTTTATATCCCACTAGAACACTCAAGCCTTTGTCGGAGCTTTTGGGGGTCCAAACTGTAGCCTCTTATCTCTGCTTCTTCCATTCTTTTTGCCTGTGGATCCATGTTAGGCAATGAAGAGCTCTGAATGAAGAGTCTTTACATCTGCATTTGCAACCGTTGTCAGACCTAGTTGAGGAGAGCAAAAGTTGGCCCTACCAACTCTCTGCCACTGTTTCCCCTTTTTCCAGTTGTCGGAGGCTGCACGGCTGTTCCTCCCCTTTCCTTGTTTTTCTTGAGTTTGCACAGAGTTTGCTGTGATAAATACCTGGGCTTTTCCTTGCCTCTTTTAGACCTAGATGAATGCTCCAATGGGACGCACATGTGCAGCCCGCACGCGGATTGCAAGAACACCATGGGTTCGTATCGGTGCCTGTGTAAAGAAGGATACACCGGGGATGGATTTGTGTGCACAGGTGAGCTTTCTATGGGAAGGACCCACAGGTGCCTCTGCTTGGCGCCAAGGGCTGAAGGGGGTGGGAAACAATTCAAGGTGGCTCTTTCGCCTTTGGTCGTCCTAGCCAAAGCTGCTGCTCCACCACCCGTGGTGAGATCATATTGTAGGTGTCACGGCAGCTACCTCCTACCTGCGGGATGCAAGAGTTCAAAGACAAAAAGACATTAAAAAGCAGAAAAGCAGGGAGAAAATGGCCATAAATGCTTCTAAAATATAGATAGGGTATAGGTTTAAAATCCTGGACCTTGGATATTAGTTTTTTTTTTGTAAACACGATGAGTAAATCTGCATTCATGTGGCTTCTGTTTCTTTCTTTGCTTTCTAGACATTGACGAATGTTCAGAAAACTTGAACCTGTGTGAAAATGGTCAGTGCTTAAATGCCCCAGGAGGTTATCGCTGTGAATGTGACATGGGATTTTTGCCCAGCCCGGATGGAAAAGCCTGTGAAGGTAAAGGGATTCTAGGGTAACTCTGCTGGATTTGGCAACTCAGTGCCATTCAGGGATTTTTATCATGTTTGGTTTGGATCTATCTATCTATCTATCTATCTATCTATCTATCTATTATCTATCTATCTATCTATCTATCTATCTATCTATCTATCTATCTATCTATCTATCTATCTATCTATCTTGTCATTTGTCATTTCCTTCCTTCCTTCCTTCCTTCCTTCCTTCCTTCCTTCCTTCCTTCTATCTATCTATCTATCTATCTATCTATCTATCTATCTATCTATCTATCTATCTATCTATCTATCTATCTATCTATCTATCTATCTATCTATCTATCTATCTATCAAAAATTAAGTGAAGGACACATCTCTTAACAGAGCAGCAAGGAAGGCTCTTCCGGGGAGCTTAGGTTTTTCTCTTGTTTGACAGGTGATCGGAAATTGCTTCTGGTCTCTCTCCCCTTGACTTCTGCCAACGTTTTCCGCCATTTTCCTTTCACCTCTGTGGCCAAGTGCAACCGAGTGGTCACCTGCGTCAAGCCATATTTCTGAAGCATTGGACAGCTTCTAAAGATACTGAGATAAAATTATGGGACTCTTAAGTTAGAAATTCATTATAATGTAATCTCTCCCTGTTGAGTTTATCCTTGCGGCAGGTTTGATGCTATTACAGACTTTTTAGCAGACACTGAATCATTTCTGATTATTGAATTCATTTTATTTTATTCATTGTGGCTTTGTGACTATACAATTTAGACCTGTACAACTTGACATTTTAACTCTGAGTGGGACCTTTCTGATGTCTACAAAAGGTTTATGTTACCCATTGCAGCTAATTTTAGCTAATTGATAAGGTTCCCCGGTACATTTCGGTGGTACAGTTGTGTGCATGACCAGGCCCACAGTGACAGAGCCTGCATGTTTTCCTCTAATCCATTTTTATATTTCTTTTTTTCTTTCTTTCTTTTTTCTTTTTTTTTGGGGGGGGGATACTTTTTCATGCTTGTTCCATGTGGAAGTAATTCATGCATCTCCATCTCTTCTTCCCCTCCGTCTTATTAAAGATATCGATGAGTGCACCCTTCCCAACATTTGCGTCTATGGGACTTGCCACAACCTTCCTGGCCTCTTCAGATGCGAGTGCGAGGCAGGGTATGAATTGGACAGGAGTGGCGGCAACTGCACAGGTAAATTAATGATTTGGCCTGTTGGATGGGGATTGGCATCATTCTTGGAGGTGGCTTGCATCTGGGGGAATTTAGGCTCAGGTTAGACCTCAGGAAGCTAGCGGTTCTGAGGCCAATGATATCTGCAGGAAAACCGTGGAGGGATGGATGGAGGCCCTGGCATCTTGTGCATAATGCTGTTGGGTGAATTGATGCACCCGTGTGCATACCTGCATGAGATATAGAAAATACTTAATCCATAAATAGTCAATCCATGAATCCTTTGGGTCAGTTCCCACCAGGTGAGCTGATAAGTGATAGAAGAGTAGAAGATGCAGGAAACAGGGCTGCTAATTCAAGGCAAATGTCTTGATCCTGACTTAGGGCGCTTTTACACGACCCCTAAGATCCACTGGCCCCTTAAATTCGGACCAGAGATCTTAGGGGTTTGTCGCTCTTCGTGCATCTCCACCCCTCCATACTTCCTGGCTGCTGGCTGCGTGAGGGGAGGGAGGAAAAAAAGGGACAAAAGAATAAAGCCTTACCTCCCGGTGCTGGTGGAAGCTGTGGGGGGGGGAGCCCCGTTCACTTCTTGGTTCCTCTTAAAGGGGCGGGAGGCAAAAAACAAAAAGAAAAAGAAGCGAGGAGAGCCCAGCACATCCGCATCAAATATTTTTCACCTCCCAAGAGCAGGTACAAGAAAAGTGCGCTGGGTCGCGCTTAGGTGGGCGGGGTCGCACTTAATTGTCTGCAAACTCCGGAGCTGGTGGGGAAACATTTTTAAGCTCCGGAGCTTGCAGCCATTTGCGGCGGAGTTTAGGGGTCGTGTATAAACGCCCTTAAATGGAGGATGCAGAGATGGAGTGGGAGTGCTGAGGTCTGTGGGTGTTTTAAATACTTATGGACACAAGGGAAACGCCTTTCATGTTTCTTCGCTTCCTTGGAAAGAGCCACTGGAATCATCATGTCTGAATTTGGCGTGGTGGTGCTCTTAGGAAAACTGGACGGGTTGCCTTGCCCGGTTTGCTCACTCCCGGGACACTGTCGGCTTTCTCCCCATCATAGATATCAACGAATGTGCAGACCCAACCACGTGTATCAGCGGCACCTGCCTCAACATCCCAGGCAGCTATACCTGCGAGTGCCCCCCGGATTTCGAGCTGAACCCCACCCGTGTCGGATGCGTTGGTAAATCTCTTCATCCCTTTTACTAGCCAGAAGCCTTCCGTTCTTGCAAAGGAAAAACACCCGGTGCTTTGTGTAGGTTAGGATCCATGTGGCACCCATCATTCAGGTGCCCAGCCATAGGTCGAGGCTCTGATAGACACGTCAGGAAGATGCACCGGTCAGCACCTCTTTACCTTTGTTACCATCAGGCAGAAGATATCATAGTATAGCCTGCCGCATCAACAGACTAAAGAACAATTTTTATCCATGGGCTGTCAGACTGCTGAATGGGAAATAATCCCAGGACAAGCATAGAAGAACTGACCTGTGGGCTGGCACATTCTGTGTCAAGTACACAGGGTGCAATAAGACTGAGTGGTTGCTAGTGGGATGGGGGTGGGATGGGGGTGGGGGTGGGAAAGGGAGACTCAGCCAATTTCATTGTGCACATGTTGTACATTGACAATAAAGGTATTATTATTACTAGCAGTAGCTGGAGAATGCACATTTATACAAAGAGGAATTGTTAAAGTATTGCCAGCAGCAGTGTGGTGGGAGAACAGGAGTTAACGGGTTAATAGTTTCATAGCTAGCTTGCAGCTACCATTATCAGCAAGGCTTGCCATACCAAAAAGATGTCATTGTTTACTGTGCGCATGCTCTAGGCATAAACAGTGCTATTGTTTTCACTTATCTCTGGCTAAGCCAATGATAGCAGTTGAATGTGGCTTCATTTACACGTATGGACCTGACCTACTTTGTACTAAATAAAGATGATTGCCGTGGGGGTGCGCAAGGCATTGAGAATCCTGCACTCAGATATCAGTCTGCAGACTCCCCCCTTTTCCGTCCGCAACCTTTGAGGGCCGGTTCCCCCACAGGGGAGGTCTGTGTATCTCTCTATATTGACTGAGAAGGTAAGGGGTTAAGGTACTTGAAGGTAAGGTGTTACGGATCTTCCCTTCCCCTTAGATACACGTTCTGGCTACTGTTACTTGGAGATTAAACCTCGAGGAGATAACGGAGACGTGGCTTGCAGCAATGAAATTGGAGTTGGCGTTTCCAAGGCCTCCTGCTGCTGCTCCCTGGGTAAAGCTTGGGGCATCCCGTGCGAACAGTGCCCAGCTGTGAACTCCAGTAAGTGAGCCAGGGCAACAGGAGACAAGAAGAGTGGTGGAGGGTGTGTGCGGGACGTGTGCTCCATTGCTGAGAGGTTGTGTTGTTCATGGTGGGAAAATGCCAGCTTTTTTGCCATTGCACTGAGCAATGGGAAGTGGATGTTGCAAGAATGTATTTGAATATATTAAGGAAGATAAAACTTCCCTTGGGCATAATTGAACATTTGAGCAGAAGCCATCAACCTTGCTGGTTGATTTCCTCCTGGGAGCCTTTGGGTTGAGGGTGTTGGAGGTGGGGGCGACGTTGCAGAAAGAAAGAGCATACACAAAAAAAAAAATGCAATGTGTTTCGAACAAAGACTACAACAAATCCCAAAATCTTGTTTTTTCTTTTTCTTTCTTCCAGCCGACTACAAGCTGCTGTGCCCTGGGGGAGAAGGTTTCCGGCCAAATCCCATTACAGTCATTTTGGAAGGTGATTCCCTGTTTGCATGGTTTCCTGACCAGTCACAATGAAGTAGAAAACTTGATTGGACAAGCTGAATGTGACTGCATTTCTTCATAAGACACTCATGTCATTGTTGTCATCATTTGTTTGTTTTTTAACAACAGATATTGATGAGTGCCAGGAACTCCCCGGGCTTTGCCAAGGTGGGCAATGCATCAATTCCTTCGGTAGCTTTCAGTGCCAGTGTCCATCTGGCTATTACCTGAATGAAGACACTCGAGTGTGCGATGGTAAGCAACCCTGATGTTTATTTCATGTTGACTGGGGTGGGGGTGGGGGTGGGAATTGGCTTTTAATTCCATATGGTGAAAATTCCACCTGTGTACACCATGAAGGTGTATCCTTTGCTGGAGCCCCCAAAATGGCATCCAGCATAGGTTTGGCACGGATGGTGGTGCATTTCTATGGTGGAAGGAACAGGGGGGTTAAATCCGGCTACTGTTTTGGCACCACCTTGGATTTGCACCATGGTATCTCTCCACCATAGACTACAGGCACGGAAGGTGACACAAACGTGGAAGAAAGCAATCATCACCTGAAGATGCATGTTCTTTTAAATGTCTAAGTGTTTCCTTTCCCCTTGTTCTTCCATTCTCTCACGCCTTATCCCTCTAATGCACTCTGCACGCCTCCTTGCTTTGAGGTCATAGACTCACCCTTCCTTCTCTGTGAGGCACAGGATATTAACTCACAATGCAGGCATTAAACAGGATTAAGAGAATTGCTCCTTATTCCCAGCAACTTTGACTTGTTTGATTTACCCACAGCAGCTACTAAATGTTGTCGAAAGTCTCTGATTGCAATAAGCAGCTCTAATGTTGAGGTGGTCGTAATAAGCACCTTCCCAAGTGATCTGTTTGGAAGGCAGTAAGGAAGGGAGGGAGGGAGGGAGAGAGAGAGAGAGAGAAATGGAGGAAAGAAAGAAAGAAAGAAAGAAAGAAAGAAAGAAAGAAAGAAAGAAAGAAAGAGAAAAGAAAAAAAAAAAAAAAGAAAGAAACATTCTTGCAATAAGTTGGCTAGCTCTATTTTTATTTTTCAAGGCTAACTGAATTTCTCTCCTTTTGCCAATATCAAAACTCCACCCAGCATTTCAATGACAGACAAAAAAGGGTCTCTTGACCATGTACAGATGGCTTTCTGTCTTTATCTGGTAGCCACCATCAGCTGCTAAAAATTTGAGATTACACAACATAGCTTCAGGTTTCTTTCATCCTCTCTCTCTCTCTCTCTCTCTCTCTCTCTCTCTCTCTCTCTCTCTCTCTCTCTCTCTCTCTCTCTCCCCCCCCATTATTAACCTCCAGATTTGTATTTGGCTTGCAGACATTGACGAATGCACCACCCCTGGCCTGTGTGGGCCAGGCACCTGCTACAACACCATAGGGAACTACACTTGCATCTGCCCTCCTGACTACATGCAAGTGAACGGTGGAAACAACTGCATGGGTGAGTTTGTTCTTAAATCTGCTGGCTGGCACCACAATGGAACATGCAAGGCATCGGACACCAAATGGAAAGCCGTAGCTGGAACAATCCTAGGTGCAAGAGAAAATATTGGGGTGCCGCTGTAGAAATGTCAGAGGAAGGGGGCAAAAAAGGAGGTGGCTACACATTTGCTGCTGCTGTTATTTTATGCTACCACTGGTGGCAGTTTTGTAGTTAAATACAGAAATACCCCAACCACACTGAAAGGCACTTATGGGGGAGAGAGACGTGTGCATATGCTACATGCCTTCCTTTTCTTACGTTCAGGCTGAGCACCGAGGATCTGGGTTTTGATGCTGCCGTCCTCTTTAATCCAGGCCCATAAGGCTTCAAAAATCGGAGGACCGTGTGGAAGCGGATGTCCTTTTCCAGTGCCTCCTTGGAGTGAAAATCTGAAACACGGGTCAATTGTTCTGCTGAAAAATGGGGTGGGCTTTGCAGGGCTTGAATAAAGGGCCCGTGAAGGGTCTGTAGTCAGCATAAGCAGTAGCTCCACATGGAGGTGAAACAAGTTACAACTCTGTGGGCGTTTATACATGACCCCTAAGCTCCGCCGCAAATGGCTGCAAGGTCCGGACCTTAAAAATGTTTACCCACCAGCTCCGGAATTTGCAGACAATTAAGTGCGACCCCGCCCACTTCAGCAAGACCAAACAGCAGTTTTCTTGTACCTGCTTTTTGGAGGTGACAAATATTTGATCCGGTGTAAGGATAGTGAGTGCGGGGCTCTCCTGGCTTCCGTTTGTTCTTTTTTTGCGCCCCGCCCCTTTAAGAGATCTGAATACTGCCCGGAACAAAACGGAGGTAAGAAGGCATTCTTTTCTTTCTTTTTTCTCCCTCCCTCAGGCAGCCAGCAACCAGGAAGTGCGGAGGGGGTGGGGACAGAGGAAGAGCGAGGAACCCCTAAGATCTCTGGTCCGAATTTAAGTGGCCAGTGGATCTTAGGGGTCGTGTAAAAAGGCCCTGTGAAACAGTTGAAACATCTCCCCCTTTTTTTTTTTTTTTTGGAAAGTCCACACTGGCTACGAAGGACCCCCTGATCTTCACGTAAATCTGGTCCTTATGGACTATTTTTGCAGGCTGGGAGGTGTCTTCCTGGTTTCTCCCCTTGAGTTTTAATGTGTGTGTGTGTCATTCAGTCCCGTCCTCTTGCTGAATTGCTCTTGAAGGGTTCCAGACTTGTCCCAAATGTCTTTAAGCACAACAAGAGCCAAAAGCGCGCAACATCACTTTCCAGTATTTCGCCAGAAGGATGTGAAATCACAAACTAAGTAAGAGCCCGCGGTGGCTTGAGGTTAGCCTGTATCTTGCCTGCCAACGTTCTGTGGCTCCTGATGAGTGTGTTCTGGGTTTCGTACTTACAAAACTGAGTGGCACATACATGGGATTTTGGATGGCGCTGCAAGATGTGTTTTTCCCTAGAGGATGACGTAACTCTACAAGAGCTGTCAACTTTGTAACGTAAGAACACTGGATCCTGACCAACTCTTTGGGGGAGGGGGAACCAGAAGAAGAAAAAAGGGCTTGAGACAAATGGGTTTAACTTGTAAAACCAGAACTGTAACTACTCATTTTGGCATCTGGGCAAGCTGTTCAACTTCCTGCCCACTCAACTGCGAGGGATGGCAGTGAGCCCTGTATGAAAAAGCAAGGAAGGATGTTTCTCCAAATGGAAAAGAAGAGAGAGAGAGAGAGAGAGAGAGAGAGAGAGAGAGAGAGAGAGAGAGAGAGAGAGAGAGAGATGTTATATTCCTAGTCCTTACAAGCAAGAGTCACCTGTGGATTTTGGTGCCTTCTAAATTCTGGTTCTCCATCCTAGTTTGAGCCCTGAATGAAACATGAAAGTAGCATGTGTTCCTTTAGAAAGGCATGACTCTTCCAAGACACTGGGGGACTGAAAGTTAACATTATAAATAGGCTGGCTACTCCCCCCCCCAACTACTAGTTAACACAGAATCTAGTCCTTAAGACCTTCTCCCCAGCAAACTCCTGTACAACTGGACTACTTTCGCAATGGTTCTTTTCAGTTCATTGGGGCTTCCCAGAGTCTTCTACACCATGGGTCTGCTGTCCCAAACTCTTACTCCAACTTGAGGACACCAGGCCCAATAAAAGTAGGATTTTTCTGGTTCCCAGTATACCCTGAATTTACGTGCAGCACAATCCACCAGGAAGTTTGTCTGCTCTTTTCTGTAATGAGGAAATGTCCCATTTGGAGGGTACCTCCATAGCCTCTCCTTGCTTCTGTGAGAACCATTAACTATCATGTTGTAAAAGGCATCGTGGTATCGTACTTGAGAGGGCTGGATTAGGATGGGAGGTGATGGTCAAACCGTGTGTGGACCATGAAGGTCCATGAGTGACCTGGGTTGATTGGGCTCATCCCCAACACCAGAGACAGAGGCTAGAGGAAGATCACAGCTGGAAGAAAGAAACCCTTTAGCATGCTCCAGTCACCTCTCTTGTGACCTTAATGGTAGGGATGGGATTTTTGGATTCCTTGGACGACAGATCCATCAGGTTGATCTCCCACAATGTAAACTTATTGGATTTCTGGTACAAAAAAAAGCCAAAAGTCCCATTTCTAATGAAGAAGCATCTAACTCTACTAATGGGATCTCTTTTAATGTCTCATTGTGGTGTCAGTCAAATTCACTTTGTAGAGCAATCGTAAACAGAGTGATGCAAGACAAGACAAGAGTTGGTGCCTCCTCTATTAGACCAATTTAAAAAAACCCAACCAAACCTGGCTTCCAACTCCACAAGAGTTCTAATCAAGCCGAACCTTGTATAATTGGAGCTCGTGGAGAAAAGAGATGGGTTTTGGATGTTCCAAAACCTGATGGCCAGATGTTCGGTTTCAAAATCGCGGCTGCAGAATCTGTTAAAAGATGGTAGGTTTCAGATTTCACCTCCTTGGAGTGTTTGTCTCCCATCTTGTTTGAAAAAGCATTGCCGGTGAAACGGAGAAGAGGAGGAGAAGGAGTCGTGCTTGCTTGGACCTAATTGGTGGGAAGGTGCAAAGTAAATAAATGTATAGCAAATAGATAGATGGGGCATGGGGGTTTCCTCTCCTCTTGCTCTCTGCCCTGGGAAATCTCTAGGATTCATGGTGCCTGTTACACTGAGACACTGGTATCTCTTCCTACCTGCCCCCCAAATCCACCTTTTTAAATTTTTTTATTTAATTGTAATTTTTTTTTTTTTACAGATATGAGGAGGAGCTTGTGCTACAGGAACTATTATGCTGAAAATCAAACCTGTGATGGCGAGCTGCTCTTTAACATGACCAAAAAGATGTGCTGCTGCTCGTACAACATCGGGAGAGCCTGGAATAGACCTTGTGAACAATGCCCCATCCCAAGCACCGGTGTGTGGGCGTTGTACCTAAAGATGCAGTCGCTGGCGCAGCATGGCTTGTTAGGATGTGTTGCAAGACCAGGGCCTTTTATAGGAATAGGAATAGGAATCTTTATTGTCATTGCCCCCTTGCAGGAACAACGAAATTTTGTGGTTGCTATATTCAACTCATTTAAAACATTTCACATAGATTTAAAAACAGGTACAACACATAATAATATGACATATAAAATGACTAAAATATAACATATAAAATAAGCTGACTTCAAAGTCCAGAATTTCCGTTTAAGGCCAATATTGCTCTAAAAAAGAAGCTATTTTTGAGACGGTTTGTTCTTGCCCTCAGTACTCTATATCTCTGTCCCGATGGCAGCAACTCGAAGAGGTGATGACCAGGATGTGATGGATCTCTTAATATATCTAATGTTTTACAGTGGCACCTGGTAGTATAAATTTGTTTTAGGATGGGGAGTGAACAGCCCACAATACTCTCTGTGATTCTTATGATTCTGTGCAACACTGTCTTATCCTGGTGGGTAAAACTTCCATACCACACACATAACCCATGAGTAACCACACTCTCAATTGCACAATGATAGAAGGCCAGCTTTTCTGGAAGATGTTTTTTCCTTAAAGTTCTCAAGAAAAATAGTCTCTGCTGAGCCTTCTTTGCAAGCCCCCTTGTGATGACACTCCAGGACAGATCCTCCTGTAACTCAATGCCCCAAAATCTAAAACCTGTAACCCTCTCCACACCAGTCCCATCAATCACCAGTGGCTGAATATCAGTTTTCTGCCTCCTAAAATCCACCACAAGCTCCTTTGTTTTCTTTATATTTAGGTGCAAGTTATTTATTCTGCACCACTTGGTCAACCTCTCCACTTCATCTCTGTAAGCCATCTCACTTTCCTTGCCAGAGATGAGCCCAATCACAGTTGTGTCATCTGCAGGACCAGATAGAGACCAGATCTTGGTTCTGGAGTCTGGTTTTGATTGCTACTAGCTCAGATGGGCTGGCAGAATCACCTGCAACTGCATAAGCAGAGGTCAAAACAAGGGGGTGGTGGTGGTTTGTAATGTAGAGATGGGTCTTTAAAAATGTCAGTTGAAAAACTTGTGGAAACAAACCCATGGCTTGGTCCACAGATCCAGCCCTGTTTTCCATTAGGCCATCACCATAAACCCACATCCAACTAACATCTCAGCTCTGGCGTTTTATAGATATACAGTGGACCCTTGTATAACAAACAGCTTGTATAACATAAAATCTGTGCAACATAAAATGTACATAACTATTTGTGTGCACAACCTTGTCAGTTTGTTGTTCCTGTCATGTGTGAATTCCAAATGAATATTTGACTTTTTTTTGGGGGGAGTTTCTGTTTATTATAAGGGATGCCATCCCCCAAAAAAAGCTTAAAGCAAGAGTTGATTTCAAATCGTTTGTTTGTTAGAAGCACTGCTATCTTATTCTTCTTATTTAAGATCAAAACAACCAACACCAAATGATGAAAACAATAAAAGTTACTGAACTGGATTTTGAGGAGGAGGAGTCAGTCGTAACTGGCTTGGCGACTTCAACAGGTGCAAAGGTTTAGAAAAATCACGTCTGTATAACTTTTCATTTTTCTTTTCATCTCTTTCAGATGAATTTTCTACCCTGTGTGGAAGTCAAAGGCCTGGTTTCTTCATAGACATTTACACAGGCTTGCCAGTTGGTGAGTTAAAATTGTAATGCTTTTTTTAAAAAAAAATCCATATGCTATATTTTAAGTGGGAAGAGTTTGTTTTCATTTCACGAAATGCCTTTTCCCAGGAAGGAGTGGAGACTAAACAATGCAAATGGAACTCAGCCTCCACCTCTTATGGTTTCATCAGACTGTGCCAAACTCTGTATTTTTTTCCCTCTCCCCTCCCCTCCCCGGGGGCCTTCTTGGCTGGCCGGCCATGATGACAAGCGTCGCCTGGGACGGAGGTTACAGAAAGTTCTGCCCAGGTTGTGATTCAAAGTCCCTCGGTGGGCTTTCAGTCCTGATGGGTGGGAAGCTTTCTGGGAGGACTGCCAGTCAGGGACGGGTCAGAAAGGGAAGAAGCAGGAGCCCTTCCTTCTTGCAAAAGGCAAAAGTTTTTATCTGACTTTTCACATCAGTTCCTCTGGGTGTTGCCTTGGAGGAGGGACCCCCTTCTGGGGTACGCGCTTAGCTGAAGAGAGAGGAGAGAGAAGGAAGGAAGGGGTTTGGACCAAACGTTTCTCACCCATAGTAGAAGCATGTGGATGTTTTATAGCTAAAACTTCCAAACTTCAAACCCAGAGGAGGGAGACATTGAGGAATTAATGAGAAGATGCCAACTGTATTCTTAAATAGAGGTCCCTTCCTCCTTTCTTGTTTTTATTCTCAAGGATACATTATTATTTGTTCAAGCACACCTGAGCTGTGCTTGGCTCCAAAAGGAGAACTAGATAAAAACACTTAATGAGCCAAAATTAAGAAGTCGTCTCTATCTTTGAAAACAGCAACAACACACAGCTGCTTTTTGCTTGACCTGATTGCTTTTCACTTCCTGGCTTTTGTTTTGTTAACACAGATATCGACGAATGCCGCGAGATCCCAGGCGTCTGTGAGAATGGAGTCTGCATAAATCTGGTGGGCAGCTTCCGCTGCGAATGTCCGGCAGGGTTTTTCTACAATGACAAACTCCTGATCTGTGAAGGTGAGCGAGGCCAAGCCCAGTGGTTGAATAGAAGAGGGCTTCGGAAGCCCGAAGGTGTAGACTGGTGCGTTGGAGGAGAATGTGGCTCAGCATTCCGGTTTTGCCGTCTCCTCCATCTCTGGTTGTTTCTGGCACCTTCCTGAAAACATTTTGCTCGGCGACTGACAGCCATCCTTCAAAACAGGTTAAAACAGACAGAAAAGCAAACACCAAACTAAAACAAGGAAAACCGTCACAGAAACAGCTAATTCCGATGAGACCATGATCATTCATTATAGAGATGGTTTAGAAAGCCAGCTGGAAGATGGGTGCTTTTTAGCAGTGAGAGTAAGAACTGATTGCTACTCTGACTGTGGTGCCTTTCAATATCTAAGAGTTACACCTCCGATGTTCTTGGACTGCAGCTTCCAGAAATCCTGGCCATCACAGCTAGTGGTCAAGAGCCTTCAGATGTTAATCCAAGAACATCTGAGGATCCAAAGAAGGGAAGCACACGATTATAGAGACCGCCTCTTCATTTTATATGGTAGTGCATGGTCTTCCAGCATTGATAAAAGAAAGGCACATACAGGAACTTGGAAAATGGTTTCTTGAGTATTCCAGCAGAGGACAAAAGGATGGGTCTTCACAGTGGTGGGTCCCATCTGAGATGCTGTAAGTGAGAGTAGGTTTTGTGGTTATCAGAACCAATTAGGGAAAGAAGGTGAATAAGATCCATTTCCTGCAGTCTTTGGAAGGTCTGAAGATTCTCACCATTGTTTTTGTTGTTCAGTCATTGAGTCATGCCCGATTCTTTGTGACCCCATGGACCAGAGCACACCAGGCCCTCCTGTCTTCCATTGCCTTCTGGAGTTTGGTCAAATCCATGTTGGTTGCATTGATGACACCGTCCAACCATCTCATTCTCTGCCATCCCATTTTCCTTTTGCCTTCAACCTGTCCCAACATCAGGGACTTTTGCAAGGAGTCCTCTCTCCTCATGAGGAGGCCAAAGTACTGGATCTTCAGCTTCAAAATCTGTCCTTCCAATGAACTTCTTGAGCATCACAGCTCAAAAGCATCAATTCTGCGGCAATCAGCCTTCTTTATAGTCCTGCTCTCACCATAGCGAGCCCTAAAAGCTTTCCACTAAAAGCCTCCTGTTAATGTTCCAGTTCTGACACCGTCTTTCAGTCTGCATTCAGTCCTTGTCAGATACCTGGCTCGGTGGGCTGCCCTGCAATGGGGTCAGGCAAGAAAGTTAGGTCAAATAAGAGTAATGCTAATTAGTGCCTGATAATGAGCTGCGAGGTGAAGACAAGGACAGGGAGTGTGTATTCCAATAAAGTTACGCTCCCAAATTGAAACCAGTTGCCTATGTCACTTGGCCTCGATGGGGCTAATTAATGGCGGGTTTGTGTATTTTCAGTCATCCCTGTTCCCTCTGCCCCCTGGTGTACGTGGGTTTTATTTTATTGGGCAAAATTGCTTTGCAGCTCATTAAGTCTCACATCAAGAGGGCTGCAGAGCAGAAGGCGTCCACATAGATGACTGAAAAGGAGGCAGGCTTGCCCAAAACACTTGCATTGGACGGCATTGCATGTGACTGAAATGCATAGAGAGGTTGCAGCTTGCTCACTGGCACAGGATGCTCTCTCTCTCTCTCTCTCTCTCTCTCTCTCTCTCTCTCTCAGGTTAACAAATTGAACCTTGAAGTCCTGAAAAAGGCCCATAAAATCCTTGAACTGGGTTGCAGCTTTCTATTATGTCATCTGTTGGTGACACAGCATATAACTGAGGCCTCCCCTCACTTGTTTTCAAGGTTCCCTGACTCCTAACAAGAACATTCCTTTGATTTCAGTAGCATTCTTTATAAGGCTTGTTGGGTCCCTCTGGCTTTTCTCAGGACGGAGCATAGAAATCTCATGTCATGCCCAGTATATACACAACAAAATCAGATTCCCTGCCAGCTGCAAAAAGATAAAAATGAGCAGCTTTGATGCAAAGCCTGATTGACACTCCAAACACGGCCAGGGCTCAGGCTGTTTTACCTGCTGCCATGCCAGTTTGCAGCGTGGTATTTTCTCTCGGTCCTTGCGCTTTCCACTGTACACAGAAAGGTTCTTTAAAACATCTACCAAAATAAATAAATAAATAAATTAACATGCAAATGTAATTAAAAATAGATTCCTCTTTTGTTTTGAACAGACATCGATGAATGCCAAAATGGACATGTGTGTCAACAAAATGCCGATTGCATCAACACACCTGGTAGTTACCGCTGTGATTGCAAACCTGGCTACCGGTTCACCCCAGTTGGCCGATGTGTGGGTGAGTGCTTTCAAGATCGTGTATGCCATTTAAAAGTTTGTTGCCTCTAGGTACATTAATTGCTTCCTGGAATGAGTGTTGTTTTGCAAAGACCTGTCCAAATGGCCCTTTTTTATATGAAGAGAACATGGCTTAAAAAAAATCTCAGTTTGAAATGCAATTATGCAGTATTTTGACCTTGAGTCTTAAGTGTTTTGTTTTGTTTTTCTCCATGAGATGCCTGAGAAAATTCCTACATTTTTCAACCGTTATGTTTTTCTGGACTGGAAAATTCAACAACCTACCTGGCCAAGGGAAGGCACAGACTTTTGCTTTTCCTCTGCATAGAGATGTCATTTCTGTTGCTAAGTGTGTACAGCAAGAATACTCTTTATTGTAAGCCGTTTTAGGGATGTTTTTGTCTAAGCAAAGCTTTTTAATCTGTGGAGCAATTTCAGTCCCCTAATTAACGGTCCAAACCTGAAGGTGCTTTGACAATGCCCACCTGAAGGTTGATTTCCGTTTTCTGTCCCAGTGGCCAGGTTGACTTCCATGCCAGCGGGATAGCTTATCTTGAGAAAACAGCCAAGATGTGGGTGTGTTCACATGCTCAAGGGCAGAGATGTCTTTCACACTGAAACCCACACATGTACCAAAAATTGCCTTCAATGTACCTTAAATCTCTTTGAAACATTGTCCTGGAAAAGGAGTTGTGCAGTTATGAAGCACTGACCCATTCTTATAAAAACAGCCATTAGAAAGGACTTTCAGCGTACTTCCCTGGCATTTTCTGTTCAGTGAGTTTGTTTGTTTGTTTATTTATTTATTTATTTATTTATTTATTTATTTATTTATTTATTTATTTATTTTGCAAGGGCACTTTTTCTCTACTGCATGTTCTTTTACAAAGCCCTCATGGGAAAAGGGTGTAGAAACAGAAGTGAAATTTGGCATTGAGAATGAAAAGCTTGCTTTGTTTAGGCAAAAGCAGGGACTCAGTATGGTATTAAAATACTTAAAACCCTTCCTTGAAACAGAAACAGGAAGATCCAGGCCAAAGGCTGATATTAGGAACAACAATGCTCCAGTGCATGTTGGCACAAATCTTACTTCCCTGAATTTTCCTGCGGCTTTCATAGGAAATAAGGTGCAGTCTCAATCAGTTGATAAGCATGCCGTTTTAAGGAACACCGAGGAAAGAGTACAGCATATTGAGGTTGTTTCCAAACACGTAAATCCTTATTTTGCCATACTGTTGTTGCGTTGGGTTGCGTTATTTATCTCTTGTTATAGTTTGACAGAATTTTTCCGCTGACTGTTGCTGCCAATTCAATTGTGTTTTCTTTTTAATCACATCTCCTTCCTCAAATTTAAAATCAAGTTAGTGGTTTGTGCTCCTGATGAAGGTCATTAAGTTAATATGGAAGATCCTTCAATGGCAAGGGATATATTTTTGAGCATTGGAATGGAGGGCACAGTTCTCCCCAATATCTAGAAGAGTGAAATGAGAAAGTTTTGTGGAACTATTAGCTAAGAATCAAAGGCAACATTTAGTTTTACAGAGTCTTTTTTTTTTAAAAAAAGGCTTAACTTGTCAGTTCCTTAACCTAGCTGTGGTGAGAACATTGGTGATGTTTGGGAACAGAATTAAATCTTGCAAGTGGTTTTGACCCCGAGTTTAATACTAGACACATTTCCATCTAGGAAAGCAGAGAAAGACTTTTTATTGTGAGCTTGGAGGACCAATCCTGTCCCGCCCTGTCCTAAGCAAACTGGACCAACAAACAGACTCAATATAAAACAGGTCCCTAGAGTAAATTTCTGGTTTTTTTCCCTATCCAGATCGCAACGAGTGTCAAGAGATACCCAACATATGTAGTCATGGGGACTGCATAGACCGTGAGGGAGGTTACATCTGTCGTTGTCACGCTGGATTCAAAACCAATGAAGATCAAACCATGTGCATTGGTAGGTATGCTATTAGAGCTCAATACTTCTGGATAATAGGATAACCAAGTTCGTACTGTAGTAGGGATGTTGAGATGCAATAGTGATGTTCCACTGTCGGTAATGGCTAGTGCAGAAATATCTCAAAACAAGCCTTGGTTATTGTTATTGTTAGTATTTATTCCATTTATATACCGCCCATTTGGCTGCAAGGCCACTCTGGACAGTTTGCAACAACAAAATTTGACACAGCACACTGGGGGGCTTGATTTCCAGCGAGTGAAAAAATGCCCATCCTTCCCGTTCTTTCTGCCCTGTCAAATTATTTGATCAGTTCTTGCTTGGCCCTATTTCCATCAATGTTCAAGCTTCCTTTCATGCTGAGAAGGGCCCCCAGTAAGGAGACGTTGGTCCCTGTGCACATCCTTGATGCCTCTTGGCTCCTTTTTGTGCTGACAAATATCTCATTGTCACCTTGAGGATAATGCTGTGCTTTTCTGAACAACGTTTTGACTAGCCCATGGTGTCCACTGAAAGCCTAGGCGGTAGCCCTGTGGTCCTGGATGGCTTCTATCTAGCCATCTTCCTTTCTTCAGGATGTGTGACCCTTATAACCGAGTCATCCAAATGGTTTTTACCTGGAGGGATGGAGATGCCTGGATCTGTCTGCCTCCCAAGTGGTGAATGATGTTTGCGCAAGACTTTCCTTTTCTTCTCTTCACAGACATTGACGAATGCGAGCGAGACCCATGTGGAAACGGCACCTGTAGGAACACCGTCGGCTCTTTCAATTGCCGCTGCTTCACAGGATTCATTCTTTCTCACAACAACGACTGTATAGGTAAAGAAGCCTCCCATAAATCCAGCAAAAATCTCTTTGGGCTTTCGTACAGGGCAGTCAGATTAATGACGGAACAGTTTGGGGGAAATGGCAGAACAGCAGTTACCATGACAACAATCATAGCTCAGCATAGCATGACTGAGTCGTAAGAGGCCCGCAAGGCCCTCAAGTCCAACCCCTTGGGGGTGTTGCAGGAGGTGTTTATTTATTTATTTATTGTTGTTCTTTGGGGCTGTTTAAAGACCATCTGCTGAAAATTGTGCCAGGCGAAATTCTTACATACTGCACAATAGTAGAAGAGCTGTCATTCCCTCTGAAGACTCATAATAGAAATTGCTTGCCATTAAGTCAATACTGAATTCTGGCGTCCAGGGGTTTCTGGCTAGTCAATATGCAGAAGTGGTTTGCCATTCCTTTCTCTAACTTATTGAAACATCTTGCTATTGATGGAAAACTGTTCTTTTCAGGACAGTTGATGATGATGTTGTTGTTATTTAAAGAGACACTTTAAATGCTTTATAATATCCTTTTCCTTTTGTTCCCTGCCTTTTCCCTTCTCTCTTTTATTTTCTTTCTCTCCCTGCTCTTTGGCTGTCTCCGTCCTCCTCCTTTCCTCCTTGTAGACATTGACGAATGTGCCAGCGGCAACGGAAATCTGTGCAGGAATGGCCGGTGCATCAACACCATAGGGTCTTTCCAGTGTCTCTGCAATGATGGTTACGAGATGCCTCCAGATGGAAGGACCTGTGTTGGTAGGTCACGAGCATGATGGTCGCGTTGGACCACCACATTTCAGTTTTTGCCAGGAATTAGCTGTTCATGTCCCTGTACTTTGTGGTGAGGAAGACAAAAGGAAGCACTGATCTCCTGCTGAAATAAATAATCTTTTCCACATACACATAATAGAACATGTAATACAACACACAATCCCAAAGGTCTAATATAATGAAATAAAAATAAAATATCAACACACTATATAGATAATCATCATAATCATCATAAACTCACATAAGGATTAAAATTATTGTTATTTTTGGTGGGAAAGCTAAAATAAAGGGTATTATTTAATAGATATTAATTACTGTATTAAATTTACCTTGTTGCATGGAAAATTGGTTATATTAAAAGCTATCTCATTCCTGTCTCCCCCTTCTTTGCACTGAAAAATTCAGTGTCAGCAGCATTAATCACGGGAAGACCATTAGGATTTGTGAAAATAAGCGAAATGAAGTATTGCCCTGTTTTTGCCTCCTTTCAGACATCAACGAGTGTGCCCTGGAGCCTGGCAAATGTGCCCCTGGGACATGTCAGAACCTGGATGGCTCATACCGATGCATCTGCCCGCCTGGATACGTGCTGGAGAATGACCAGTGTAATGGTACGCGAGGATAACCCATGGCCCCGCGCAGAACAAAAGATACAGGGAAGAACAGGGCAAGAGTCTGAGATTTTACCCAAAAGCATAGTGACAGGGCCATCTCTGTCGTTTAATATTATTTGGTTAAGAGTTTTTAATTTTGTTGCATATGTGCAGGTTTGAGTCAGACAGACAGACAGGCAGGCAGGCAGGCAGGCAGGCAGGCAGACAGACAGACAGCAACTCTTGAGTAGAGGTCCCAAATGACCTGCTTCTGCCCTACCTACGTGTTCCACATGCACAGAGGGACAGATTTCCTCTCTCCCTCTCCCAGTTTCCTAAGAAATGTGTAAAAGTAAAGGTAAAGGTTCCCCCTGCCCATGCATGCTATTCGTGCAGTGCTCATCTCCATTTTCAAGCCAAAGAGCCAGTGTTGTGCAAGTCCATGGCCATGTGGCCAGCATGGCTGAATGCATTTCTGCACACAGAACATTGCTTACCTTCCCACTTTTTTATAGTGGTACCTATTTATCTACTTGCATTGACATGCTTTCGAACTGCTAGGTTGGCAGGAGCTGGGGCTAACAGTGGGAGCTCGCTCCGCTGCGTGACACCACCAAGGATTCGAACCGCTGAGCTGCCGACTTTGCAGCCGACAGTTTTCAGAGCTCTAGCCCACTAAGCCAAAGGAGAATGGTTTTGTGGAAGGATAGGAGGGGGCCCCATCTCCACCCAGCCTGCAAACTGAGTTTGTGCCACCCCAGGTTTAGGTTTAGTTTCTAGACAGCCTCAAGGCATGATGGGGTCATCAACCTAAATTATTAATAAGGCCGTGCAGTGCTCATCTCCATTTTCAAGCCCAAAGAGCCAGTGTTGTGCAAGTCCATGGCCATGTGGCCAGCCCTGAATGGGACACAGAACATTGCTTACCTTCCCCCCACCTATTTATCTACTTGCATTGACATGTTTTGAACTGCTAGGTTGGCAGGTGCTG
Organism: Phrynocephalus forsythii; assembly: GCA_029282475.1. Classification (NCBI taxonomy): domain Eukaryota; kingdom Metazoa; phylum Chordata; class Lepidosauria; order Squamata; family Agamidae; genus Phrynocephalus; species Phrynocephalus forsythii. Next base: position 4,002,186 of record JAPFRF010000014.1, on the reverse strand, counting down.
GGGCTAACAGCGGAGCTCGCTCCGCAGCTGACCCCACCTTTTGGACTTTGTGTTCAGAGCTCTAGCCCACTAAGCCAAAGGAGAATGGTTTCTGGAAGGTGGTGGTGGCCCCATCCCCACCCAGCCTGCAAACTGAGTTTGTGCGACCCCAGGTTTAGTTCTGTAGACAGTCTAAGGCGTTGCCTCAGGGCATGATGGGCTGTCCATTGCTCATCTTATCGTACTAAATTATTAATGCCTTTCAGATATTGACGAGTGTGCAGAAGAGGCTGAGATTTGTGCCTTGGGCACGTGCAGCAACACTCTGGGGAGCTTTGTTTGCCTGTGCCCAGAAGGGTTCATTGTGTCTTCCAGTGGGCGAAGATGTCAAGGTGAGCTTCCCGTTCTTCTCTCTCTGCTTGCTCTTTTGTGCAATTGTGAACTTTAAATGCAACCATTCTCTCTCTCTCTCTCTCACCCTCTCTCTCTCCTGTAAGAAACGGGTTCCTCATGAATCCAAAGGGCCACCTTAGTTGTCTGTTCGCTTGCGGGCTGGTAGCCAAGCCAAGCCCAATAAGGTTGACACCAAAGAACATCCCCGCTGGAATTGGTGGGATCCACTCCCATGTACTTTGACTTCCTGCAACATTTGTGAGAGCAGGAACCTCTAATAGTACAGGCAGTCTATCATCAGAGGACCCGGCCCTTGGGAGAGACTTGAGAAATCAGACTTCAAACCAGTCCTCTTCTTGAGTCACAAACTGGTCTTGTTTGGACTAGTCACAAACAACACAAACTCATTTGCAAGCTCAGGGAGGAGAGAAAAACTCATATTGGGACTGTCACAGGCAACCAGCCCTCTTATAATGTTTGTTCCTGTTCTATGATTCTTAGTATTGATGCCAACTGTCCAATCCCTGCATGCAAGTTCGGGGCGATGGCCATTCCAATCACATTAGCATGCAGCTGAGCATGTGACCCCCGATTCTTCAATTTTGGCTTTCTGCAGGAGCTAGGACTAAAAGTGTTCTGCTTATATACCACCCTATAGTGCTTCAAGCACTCTCTGGGTGGTTTACAATTTAATTGTGCAGGCTACACATTGCCCCCCCTCCCCCAGCAAGCTGGGTATTCATTTTTTTTTCTGACCCGAAGGATAGAAGGCTGAGTCAACCATGAGCCAACTACCTGGGATGGAAACCATTTGGAAATATTCCTTTAAATTTTGATTATTTACATAGCTTATTAAGTTCTTGCTCATTCCACCTACCCATTAATTTTAAGATATTTTCTGTGCACGGTTTTAAAAGTTGCATCTGAAGAAAAAAATTCATATGTCATATTTTATTTTCCATCAGTGGATCATTGACAGTTATTAGATTATATCAAGCGCATAGTCTGGGGCTGTAGGCTTTAATCAGTAAATGAAGCAGTAAGAGCACGAATTGTTTTGTTGGTGGTTTCAAACCCTCATTGTTCCAACATGTTCCTGCAGCAGGTAGTAAGAAAAGAAATACTGCTTTGTTTCACAATGCAAACCACAGTTTACCTTAGCCAGCCTCTGGCCTTGGCTTTTCTCTCTCTTCTAAAATAAAATAAAATAAAGCAGTCGAACTGCAATTTCGGTAACAGGCAGCTTTATTCAAATTTAATAACTTAATGCTATTTAAAAGTCAACAAGAAGTTAGCTAAACATTCTTTAATTGATTGCTGTAGCATAAATAACAATCCCAGTAACCCTGGGGGTCCTTCTTTCTTCTTTATCTGGGGCTTTTTTTTAAAATCCTGGGATATTGCTCAGCGTGAATCTCCCGTTCTGGAAACACCGAGCAGAGCAGCTGGTTTTGCAGCTGACGCTGAGGTTATTTTTTGGGGCCAGCTGGAGGACCTGCCAGCCAGCCATCTGGGAGAGGTTTGTGGTTTCTCTTTTTGCTTCAGTGCTTAGATGGCTGGGCAGGCAAGAGCCCAGGGTGGTGAAGCCAAAACCAGCAAGGTTCTCTCTTCACCCCTCTGGCTCGCCGGCCAGTCCTGTTGGCTGGACGTTACTGGTGGTGGAGAACAGTCCCTAGTTTGAAATGGCCTTTCTCCTCCTCCAGCCCTCGTTAAGAATTATTTCTTACATTACAATAGCTACTGGTCTTAATTTTCAGCAGATATTTGGTTTATGAGCATTGCTGCAGGAAGTGGGTAGGTAGAAGTTAAAACAGTCCTCTGGAATTAAAAAAATGTTGTGTGCCTTCAATATTACACTTCTTTTTTTTCACTCTCAGTTCTTTCTTCTGAGTTACAGTGTGCTGGATGTTTTCAGACCTGTGTCATGCAGGGCTGCTCGGCAATTTTAAAAACTGGTCATAAGCTAGGATTCTGAAATTATGATCTGTAATCTGTAGGTCCATTTGTCACACAAAGGGAATGAATTTTAGAAGGCCACCTGGCTGAGGCCTACACAAAGGCAAGAGTTAGGTGATACCTTTATTGGGCATTTTTAAAAAAGCATTTAGGAAAGGTATCACGTAACTCTTGTCTTTGTATAAAATGGTGAATGGAGCACACCAGGGTGGAAGCACTTGTAAAGAATGTTAATTATAGCACGATTAAAGCCAGCATTTAATTGGAATTGGTAGGGTGTTCTAGCTGTTGAATAATCAGACAAAACCAAAGCAAACAAAAATTAAAATAAATACTTTACAAAAAAATGCAGTTTGTTGTGCTCCACTGTGAGCTTTGGATGGACTGATCACTGATGGACTGAACAAAAGAAACTCATACTGGAGTATAAAACCTGGTATTTGATGTAGACCTGTGGTTTGGTTTGGTTTGTCTCAATATTCTTGCACAGACTAACACAGCTACTTCACTGTTGCAGTTCTGGAATAATTGAAGGAGAAAGGGACGCGGGTTGAGCCTGAGCAAAACCAGAGTAGCTAAACAAAGATTTTATATAGCTGACTGTCATAAATAGTCATACTTTGGAATTCCTGTAATATTGACAGTGAATTTTTTCAAAAAGTAATTTTTCACATACAGACCAGAACTTAATGTATTGTGTATTGTAACCATCAGTACTTTAAAAGATGTTTTTGTACATTCAATGTTAATTTATATATTTATTAATTTATACAAGTATATATTTTCACTTAATTTATACAACTGTATATTTTCATTTGTTTAGACCTGCGGGTGAGCTACTGTTTCACCAAATTTGAAGATGGGAAATGCACCGTTCCCAAATCCAGAAACCATTCCAAGCAGGAGTGTTGTTGCAATATGCGTGGAGAAGGATGGGGTGATCCTTGTGAACTCTGTCCAGAAGAAGGAGACGGTATATATGAAATCTCTCATGGGACTGTTTTAATGCCTTTCCCCAATCCAAATGATAAATCATTTTGTTATCAATACATTTGTGAGGAACTGTGTGCGAGAAGGAGGGAACCTTTCGGAAAGGTATCTTGAAATGCTGTAAGCACAGCCGTAAAATTGATTATCCTTACTAAGGGATTGGGGTGCCAAGTGGAGTGTCTTCGGCATTCTTATGGGCACCCTGTAGGGATGGCATTCTGTGATTAAGTTTTAAAACCCAAGTTCCCTTTTGGTTTTAATCAGAACCAGAGACAACTTTTTGTTCTGGGTGGGAAGAGAAAGGGTGCTATAAGTCCCTATTTCTCATAAAGGTTTCCCCTCTCTCGATTATGTAAGAAATGCTCTGAATGAAAGAAATACTTCCTCCCTCCCTAGTACTTAAAAAGCACTCAGGACTAAGTCTTGAAACTCTTCCAAGGTTCAGTCCTGCTCCCCCATAATACCTGAGGATCCCCCCTTGTCTATGTTGATAAAATAAATGTACTTTGAATATGCATACTTAGAGCAGTAGCTACAATTTGCTGTAAGGAGAGATTTCACTTGTAGGCGAGTTTAGAGGTTAAGAGATTGCATCAAACAAACATATCTTTTAAACCAGGGGTGTCCAAACTTTTTGCAAGGAGGGCCAGATTTGGTGAGGTGAAAATGTATGGGGGCTGACCAATCAACCGCATTTTGCTCCTGGGCTGGACTTTGGACAAGCCTCTAAAACATGCAAGGAGGCAGGGAGGATGCTGCAGCAGCAGAACCGAGGATTGGTAGGCTGGGCAGGTGGCTGGGAAAGCAGACGGAGGTAGGGAGGGCTGGCAAACCATAAAACTGCAAGCTGACATCTCCATTTGGTATGGGGAGGGGCCAGCTGGCAGGATGCATGACAGGCTGAGCTGACAGGGAGAAGTGGTTGTGGGCCACTCGAAATTTGAAAACAAGCCACATTTGTTTGACTTTCGACATGCCTATTTTAAACTGTATACACCCACACTCACAAACACATATGCACAAGCTTAGAAATGAAACCCTGTGAAGTATATGTGCTCTTTACGACACCTAATGGTGACCATGACAGAACGAGTTGATTTTCTGCAGTTCTATATTTCTATTTGAATTACAGAAGCTTATCGGCAGATTTGCCCGTACGGATCTGGTATTCTGATCGGACCTCTTGGTGAACCCATTGGTAAGTGATCTGTGCTAGATCCACCCCTACCCCCACCCCACTGCATTTTCTTTTGTCAGATTTTAAAACCCTGATGCTTATTTCATTCGGAGACCTCTATGCAGTTCTACTATCTTCTGCAGTTACTCAAAAGGCATAACATATGTAGTTTCTCGAAAGGCATAACATACAGCAACAAACTGATGTTGAGTTAAGACATTTTGTTGGGCAGTTGTAGCATTCTGTGTGCCTACAAAGGTTCCTTACCTTGTGGCGACTCAGTGCTTTTTGTCTAATGCCAACCCCAGGATTTCGCCTGTGGAGTCTTACTCTAGTTCACGGTTGACATGTGGTCAGCTATTTGATGGCTTGAGAGCCCATCTTCCTTTTCTCAAAACGGAAGACACACTTGTTATGCCTCTGCTTGCTTGACAAACCTACCGCTTGCATTCATGGAAGAGGGAAAGGTCATTTTGGAATTCTTCAGTGTACGAGTCATCTGCTTTTTGCTCTGTTTTCTTGGGGGCCAGATGCGGACGAGTGTCAAGACCCTGACAACTGCAAACACGGCCAGTGTATCAACACCGATGGCTCCTTCCGCTGTGAATGCCCATTTGGTTATGTGCTTCAGGGGACTGAGTGTGTCGGTAAGTAAGATCAATCGTCCTTCAGAGCCTGCTGGTGCAGGGGTTAAACTGCTGTACTGCAGCTAAAACTGTGCTCACCAACCGGGGTTCAGTCCCAGGTAGCCGTCGGCTCATGGTTGACTCCGCCTTCTATCCTTCCGAGGTGGGTAAAAGGAGTACCCAGCTTGCTGAGGGTGGGTAAGGTGTAGCCTGCATAATTAAATTGTAAACCACCCAGAGTGTGCTTTAAGCACTGTGAAGCAGCATATAAGCAGAACACTTTTCTTTGCTTTACTTCATTCCTTATTTATTTTTTAAAAATTGCTTAGTCTGTAGTTTACCCTTGACAAATGTTAACTATCAACAATTTGAAATAGTAAAGCGCTCCAGAGTTATTTATGCACACTGGCAGTATATTAATTGTAAATAAAGTAAAGTAAAGGCCAGTATTGTTCTAGGTAAATGAGGCCTCGGTTTTCTACAGATGGGCTGCACTTGTGGCATTCTAAGTGGGTTGGCACCTACCAATCTAGGCTTTTATTTCTTTTTGCTAACTCTCGGCAGATACTGACGAGTGCTCTGTAGGGAATCCGTGTGGAAACGGAACCTGCAGGAACATCATTGGAAGTTTTGAATGCAGTTGCGAAGAAGGGTTTGAGCCGGGACCAATGGTGACCTGTGAAGGTAATGCCCCCCCCTTCTGTTTTCTTCATGGACGGCCCAGTGAAACCTCTTAAGAAAGGGTGTTTAATGCAGGTAGCCAGAGTCTCATAGAATAAGTGAGTCGAGAGGGGGCTTTAAGGCCATGGATTCCAACCCCCTGCTCAAGGCAGGAATGCAAAGCAAAGCAGACCTCGCAGACGGTTGTCCAGATGGCCCCAGCATTGGAGCACCTGCCACCTCTCAAGGTCATGGGTCCTCCTCACATTCAGCCAAAACTAGTTTCTTGTCACTTCAGCCCATGGCGACACCCGATTGAGGACAGATCCCGCTTCTCCTCTGTCGGACTGCTTTTCAAGTATCAGCCTGTGCTTCCCAACAAAGCCCCTAAGTTAAGCCTTCTCCCTTTTTCGTTCCATCCCATATAAACCGTGAAGCAGCAAAGAAGAGAGGCCTCTGCCAAGTCTTTCCCGTCTCCTGCTGTGAGCGACTTTGGAAAGTCATTTCTAGTCCAGGAAACAAAGTTTTCCAGACTGTCTGAGCAACTCGAAAGTGTCAAATACCCGAGAAGTTTATATCCTGAGTTGCTTATACGAAGTCGGCTGAGAACAGCCTCCCAGATGCGAGGGAGTCTTGCAGGAATTGAGAGGTTGTTCCAGTAAAGGCAATCTGAATAGGGATATTAAAAGAATGTGTGATATTAATAACCTGCAAGGTTTGAGATGGAACGGCAGACTGAAGGAGTGATGGCCTTTTAGGCTCCTTCCTGTTTCATGGTTCTATGGGCGCTTTTACACGACCTCTAAAATCCGCTGATCATGGGGTTTGTTCCACTTCCTGTGTTCCCACTCTTCCGCACTTCATTGCTCCTGTCTGCGGTGAGGGGAGGGAGAAAAAAAGGGAGAAAAGAATGCAGGCTCACCTCTGCTCACCTCCATCTGCCATCCAGAGCAGTCCTGTAGGGACTCCTGTCTCTTAAAGGGGCGGTGAGGACAAAACACCAAACAGAAGGTGAGGGGAGCCTGGCATCCACAGCTTTACAATCTGCATCAGAATTTTTTTTACCTCCGGAGACCAGGTACTTCTAAAGTGCACTGGGGCGTGCTTAGGTGGGCGTGGTCATTTAAAGTCCGCAGCTGGTGGGAAAACAATTTTAAGCTCTGCATCTGGGAGCCCTTTGCCTTGGATTTTAGGGGACTTGTAAAAGCAGCATATGCTTCTATAATCAAGTTGTGCATAGCATTATCCCTAAATCACCCTGTCCAATATTTTTCCAAAACACAGGAAGGATAAAGGACTGTGGAAGGGAAAGCTTCTTAAAACATGTTGTTCCCTTTGATACAGCCAGAGGAAGGCAAAGCTGAGCGTGGAAATGTTAGGGGCCACTTTTCAAAACAGGCAACTGACTCACCTTGAATTGCTTTGCCTCTTTCTACAGATGTAAACGAGTGTGCTCAGAATCCTCTCCTGTGTGCCTTCCGGTGTGTGAACACCTATGGATCCTATGAGTGCAAATGTCCTGCTGGCTACATCCTCCGAGAGGACAGAAGGATGTGCAAAGGTAAGAGTCCTCCCAAATCCTCAGCTGATTTCCAGATAATGCCCAACAACCTGGAACTAGACCAATTAAGAATCCCTCTTGATGAGCTTTTAGGTTAGCACTTCCAGTTTGGATTCAATTTGTGAAAAGCAACTTCTTAATCACAGAGAAAGCAATTTTAATTTTAAAAAAATGATCCTAGCTCTTAAATGGCTCTAACAATGGATTGCAAAAGGAAATATATGTATCCTTCGAAATTTCACAGTTTATGTTCAGAGTAAGTTGTGAAAGGAAACATACTAGTTTATAGGAATACATTGGCAATCTTTTCCTTTTTCCTTTATAAAAGTTGAAAAATAAGGTCGGACAGAGTTTTGGTTCTGGACCAGAAACCTCCCTAAAGAATTTGGTATATTGATGTAGCATATTCTCCAAATTCAAAACTTCACGGCTGCCATAGAAACTGACTCAGCCTTCAGCTACATTTTTGTCAAGATGCTGGTGTGATGCTTTCAGATCAGAATGAGTGTGAAGAAGGAATTCACGACTGTGACTCCAAGCAGATGACCTGCAAAAACCTGATCGGCACCTACATGTGCATCTGCGGACCGGGATTCCAGCCCAGACCAAATGGGGAAGGTTGTATCGGTAAGTGAAAGGCCCATGTTTCCATCGAGAGAAGGAAACCCTCCATGCAGGGGGGACAAATTCATTTCCAGGAGGAGCTGCTGTGGTCGCAAGCCGGGTCATGAGGATGTAGGCAACGAGACTTCCCAGCAGGATCATCCTTGTCTCTTCCTGAGAACCCGTGAAGTGAATGTTGAAAAGGTTATTCCCAAAGCAATGTTTTTGACCCCACATAAATGTTTTGATGGAGATTTTGGTTCTGGACCACAGACCTCCTGCACCCCCACCCCACCCCTGAAGACTGATATCTACTTACTTTCTTTTCTCCATCAGCAGTAGAAAAGAACTCTGTTTGTACTGTCAAACAATTCCTTTTGGTCAATCCTGAAAATACTTAGTGGACCTACTTTCTCTTCCAGTGGCATTCTAAATAAACATTCTATCAAGCTTAGAACCACATGTACAGTGTGGGTAGGTTCATGTACACTAACAATGTGATTCTGTAACATGTGCCCTTTACCAAATGCAGATGAGAATGAATGTCAGACCAAGCCCGGGCTCTGCGAAAACGGACGCTGTATCAACACACAAGGAAGCTACCGATGCGAATGTCATGATGGATTCAGTGTCAACGAAGCTCAGAATGACTGCATAGGTAGGTCTGGAGAAATCTAAGTCTTTGGCCACTTGAGTACAGCTTTGCCCACCTTCACCTGCTATTTCACCTTCTACGTTCAGCAGAAATGCACGGGTGTAGCTGTTTCACCAGTTGTGCGAGGCATCTGGGTGTGTTACTGGGGCTGTTTGGGTCGCAGGAGAGGAAGGCCTCCCCCCCCATACACACACACACACAACATCGCTAGGTCTCTTAAACATTTGGGGGAAGATGATGGTAGGTCTTGGGCCATAAGAACCCATGAGGCTCCTTCAGGCATGCACATCCATCAGTCACCACATGGCCTATGGAGGCGGAATGCAAAGAAAGAACCTCACAGAAAAAGCATCATGTTTGAGGTTCATCAGAATTTCATCTGCCATGGCCCTTTTTTGTGTGATGGCTGTTTCGTGCATTTAAGTTGTCCCAAATGATGGACATGCATGTCCTTAGTTGGTGCAGTTTATGTCTACCCCCTTGCCCCCTGCTCTTTTCCAGCATCCCGCTAACAGCTTTGTCCCTACACACATGTAATAACCACACCACATTACCACTTACCCTGTTTTCCTCCTGTCCGGCGCTTATCAGAAAGACACCCCACCACTGCTGGAATTGTCATATGGATTTACATGGGAGGGACAGAGCATGGATCTTTTCTCTTGGATATCAGCTAGTGTTATATTGCTCTGCTTTTTTCCAACCATTATTAAAAATATGTCCTTCTTCTTTTCCTGGCTTGGATCACAAGGGCAGAACACCCCATCCATACAGGATTTTTTCTTCTGCTAACAATCTTTTCTTTCTTTCTTTCCTTCAGACGTCATCTTCTCTTTCTTCCTTCTGCCTGGTTGTCCTTCTCCCTGTTACAACTCACTAATAATGGCTAAGTACGCTCTCCTTTCGTTTGCATTCAAACCCCTTCTCACCTTGGCTGGCCCTTGCCCAAAGCCAAGGCCTCTGCTGGCTGACGTTTCCCAAATGAATGAAGAGTCGTTGGTTTGCTTTGCTCTGCAGACAACAGGGAAGGCTACTGCTTCACGGAGGTCTTGCAGAGCATGTGCCAGATTGGATCCAGCAACCGCAACCCCGTCACCAAGTCCGAATGCTGCTGTGATGGAGGACGAGGCTGGGGCCCCAACTGTGAGGTCTGCCCATTCATGGGCACCATCGCCTTTAAAAAACTTTGTCCTCATGGCCGTGGATACACAACCGACGGAGCAGGTACATCTAGGGCATGGGTGGTGGTGGAGGAACAACAGCCAGCCGGGCACTTCAAATGTTCCTCCAGCCAAAGATAGCACTTTTCTTTTGACGGCTGTTGGCATTGCCAGCTAAGGGGCGTAGAAACTCAGGATCAGGCCATGGGCTCCTAAGTTTTTTAAATTTTAAGCAGTTGAGGGCGGGGTAGGGAGGTATAGAGGAAGGGAATCACACACTTGGATGCGGAATATAATTCGGCTCTTGTTCTAGTAGGCAACATTGGTTCCAGGTCCCAGTGGTAACACCCAGTGGTGGAAGGAGTATTTGGAGAGTTTTGCCCCTACCTGGATGAGTGGTCCACCTTGATGCAAGCAAGTGAGGCTTGCAGGCCAGGGTTTGCAAATGGCCCCTTATGCATCACTTGAGCTGCACTTGTCTCCTGTGCTCCCGGAGGCATCTGATGGAGCCAAGGAAGCTGGACCAGATGGGCCCTTGACGTGATCCAGCAGGGCTCTTTTTAGATTCATGTGCTCTTAGGGCAGAGGGTGGGGGAATGGCCATTTGGGATTAAGGGTCTCGCCCCAACTTGCTTCATCTTCGTTCAAGGTTTCTGGTTTCCTTCCCCCCCCCCTTACAAAGCCTCCTAAATGGAAGGAGCAAGATGTGATTGTTAAATTCTGTTTGTCTGTTGGGAAAGCACAAGAGTAGAAGCACTGATTCCAAGCATGCTGTTTTTCTTTTCTCTGTTTTGCCTTCTCTCCCGTCCTGTTTATGGAACGGCAGATATTGACGAATGCAAGGTTATTCACGACGTTTGCCGGAACGGAGAGTGCATCAATGAGAGAGGGTCCTACCGATGCCTCTGCAAGGAGGGCTACACGACAGATATCACCGGCACCCTCTGCATAGGTACGCTTCGCCTCATTGACGGAGATACAACCCCCCCCCCTGGAATGAGAGGTGTTTTGCTGTTATTCACCATGTATGCACACTCCTCCAAGGAGAGTGTCTTCTTCTAGATTGGCTTCATTCATTCATTCATTCATTCATTCATTCATTCATTCATTCATTCATTCATTCATTCATTCATTCATATACTTGTTGACTGCCCGACTTTCCTTCAGGAACTCTGGGTGGTGTACAACAAATTGCCAAATAAACAAACTTGCCCAAGAAACGACCCCAGCAATAAATCAATTAAGAAGATAAAAACAAAAGGACAAACCACCATACAACAAACAAAGTCCGGCAAGAAAGAGCTGGGACTAGCAAGACTTCAAAATCCAGTTAGCAGGCCAGGAAACAAAATCAATAAAAAGCCAGCTGTGTGGCAAACTAGCAACAAAGTATCTTTTGCAGGGCCATAAAAATAGCATTGTAGGGAAATAACCTACACGGACACGGGGTTGGGTTCAAGTGTCAGGCTGCCATGCTCTTCTTCTCCGAGCAGGCTTGCAAGGCACACCTTTATTAGCTGTAAGAGGCGGAGTTACAGATGTCATTGGCTTGATGGACTCCCGGGGAGGGCTTTCTGTGACGTGGACATGTCACCTAGCGAGGGATGGAAATGATAGATATCCCAGCAGCTTGCTATCCCATCCCATGACGTGAGGGTAATCATTAATGGTCTGTTTGTTCCTTGTGGCCAGAATGGAAGGACAAGATAGTCAGTTATCTGCTTCCTGCATCTTAATCTTAGGGACTCTATTTCCCCTCTCCCAGGGCTTTCCCGTGCAGGAGAAAGAGTCAAATATTGTCCCCAGAATGCTTTGCAGGAAGCTTGCTGGATCATTAATATCTGTGCATATTAATATCTAATATCTCTCAGGGGAACATTCCTACATAGCATGATTTTCAAGTTCTGTTTGGCCAATCATGCAAAGGCCATAGAAAGTGAAAGGTGGCATCATACCTGGGTACTGGCCTCAAGAGACTTTCTGGGTATTGGATATTCAATAACTTGATACTTCTTCTCCAGTGGCCTTCCTGCCACCCCCTCTCGTGATGGAAAGGAATCCACATGGGAATCTCTGATGAAGGCCACAGAGGCCGGGCTGGTTCGTGTCAGAAAGCATTGAACCTTCAAATCACTGGATTCCAATTTGACTTTCTCCACATTTATATCATATCTGCATGTGTTCACATGTATGCTCAGCCATGCATGTCTCAGTTTTGGAAGAAAGGCAACACAGAAATGAAATCAATGGATGGATTTTTTTCTGTTCTATGCTGTTCCTGTTTCATGTTGGGATTGTTTTTAAAAAGTCATCCCAAAAGAATTGTGCGTATTATCTATTTATCTAGGCATGCATGCACACGATGACTGCCAATATATATGCATTAATTAAGCCAATGCTTCCTCCCAAGGCATGTGACTGATTGCCGTTTTGGATGATGCTTTATTTCATTTCCTTTTAGATCTAAACGAGTGTAACCTGTCTCCTAAGCCTTGCAATTTTATCTGCAAAAACACTGAAGGGAGTTACCAGTGCTCGTGTCCCAAGGGGTACATCTTGCAGGAAGATGGAAGGAGCTGCAAAGGTAAGAGCTGCCCGAGGGCAATCTGTTCTGCAAGACCTGGCCAGGACTCCGCTCCAAGGCTCCCAGGCTCGATTTCCCTCAGGCTATTTGGAGAAGGTGATGATGGGCCAATATCTCACCTCTCCTCATTGGACATGGCATAGCCGGGCCCCTGTGTGGCCCAGGAATGTTGGGTTTATTTATTTATTTATTTATTTATTTATTTATTTATTTATTTATTTATTTATTAATCTTATACCCCCGCCCATCTTCCCAGTGGGAACTCTGGGCGGCTTACAATAAAAATAATAATACAAAAAGAAAAAGAAAAGCAGATAACAAGCAAGCACAAAACACAAGGGAAAGGAGCAAGATGGCGGGCCAAAAAAGAAAAAGAAAACCTAACTAGAAAGGTCGCCAAACGCCTCCCTGAAGAGGTGAGTCTTCAGGGCTTTTTTAAAGGCAGGCAGGGACTCAATCAGGCACAGCTCACTGGGTAGATGGTTCCAGAACACGGGCCCCATCACAGAGAAGGCGCGGTCACGCATATGCGATTTCCACACCTCTCTGGGTGTGGCCACCCTTAGTGAGCGCGCCTGCGCCAATCTCGTGGGTCTGGTCCCAGTTGACCTTTGGGAGATGATTCTCAGCATAGCCAAAGCGACTGTTCAACCATGTGAAGAAACTCAAGGTTGATTCATCCTTCCATCCTTCTGAGATTGGTAAACTTAGTACCCTCTGTGTGTGTGTGTGTGTGTGTGTGTGTGTGTGTGTGTGTGTGTGTGTGTGTGTGTGTGTGTGTGTGTGTGCGTGTGTGTGTGCGTGCGTGCGCGTGCGCACACTCACACATGAAGACGCGTGCAATATATAGGCTATATTGCTGAATTGTACACTGCTCAGAGAATGCTTTAAATGCTATGGGGTGATACATAAGCAACACCCACGTTGCTTTTTTCCTTTACTTTTGTTCTTTTTAATAACTGTACCTATTTATTTTTTATTGATTGATTTGGATTTGGATTTGGATTTGGATTTTTTGGTTTTGGTTTTGGTTTTGGTTTTGGTTTTGGTTTATTTGTATCGCGCCCCTCTAGCCAAAGGCAACTCTGGGCAGCGAACAACAATATAATAAACAGGCTTGCCTGCTTGCCTCAAGACCTATTACAAATGTGGGCTGAAGCAGCCTTGAGTGTGAGAACCATTAAAACTAATAACGGGCAGGCATCCTTTCTTCCCCATCTCTGCCATGACTTGCACGTGTCTTATTTTGCCTTGACCTACAACAGTGTCATGAGTCCTGAAAAAAAAAAACGTGTGGCATAACCTTTTGTTATGAGATGATTGTTGTACGGCTCCCTTGGCTGTAGGAGGATCAAACCCTGAAAGCACTGGTTCCCCTTCCTTTCAGATCTTGACGAATGCGCCACCAAACAGCATAACTGCCAGTTCATTTGTGTCAACACAATAGGAGGCTTCACGTGCAAATGCCCACCCGGCTTTACTCAGCACCATTCGGCATGTATCGGTGAGTAAAAAAGACCCGGGGGGGTTCGTTCAACCTGCGCCTTTGTTTCTGAGCTGCTGTTGGTGCTGTGGGACTGCGGTGGCAAGATCAGAACAAAACAGCAAGGGGACAGCAGCTAGACTGGCCGCAAGGTCAGCCTGCAACAGGAGATGAGATTGGAGAGCTGAAGGCCTCCCCGTTATGTCCCGTGGATTTAGTTGATGGATTACTAACCTAAGGGTAAATCACAGGTAAAGGGGAACACCTGGGTTCTCCTTGTAAAATGTACCGGTCCTTGTGGCAGCTTTTCCAGTTTGGTACATAAGAACTGCGAATCCCGTTGGCTGTTTCTGCTGTAGTCGGCAATGGGGAGGATAGGAGGTGCCTTCTTAAAGACTGTCTGCAGGGCATGAGTTTGAGGAAGCTTCCTCTGTGGCGTGCGCTGCCAGTCATTCTTCCCAGCTGAACCAGACAGCATGCGTTATTATATCGAATGAGAAAGCCCTGCTGGTTTTCCGAAGCTGCTATTATCTTAATCTGCTGTGGTGGGAATGAAATGGAAATACCTTCACTGACGCCGTAATCTGAAACTGCTGGAAGGTCCAGCATCAGATAAAATGGCACATTCCAATGTTTATTATATTCTGCCTTTCCCGCTTCAGGAGGAAAGCTTTCAGAGATGATGCATTAATAGCATTTTACACTTAGCTCTGCCTTTTTCCCTAGAAAGGAGCAAGTTCACCGGGGGTGTTTGATGTACCAAAGTGTGCTTCTCAGTATACAGTATATGGATGGAGCAGCCTTTTTAGGGTCAAATGAGACACTGGTTTAGCATTGAAGATGGCACACAAATTAACAGGGTAGTGGGGCAGGTGGCCAGGATGCCTGAACACACCCACACTTTTATTTATTTAAAATATTTTCCCCTGCCTTTCTCCTTGGAAAGGACCCAAGGTGGCTTATAACACTGAAAGATAGCATATAAAGTTGGAGACAATGAGTGTACAACAGTTCTTAACAATTTCAAGACAATATTTTAGCTTCAGAACAAAGAGTGTGAAAAGCCACCTTATATCATTAAAAAGCAGGGATGTTTCATATTCCAGAAACGCTTGGGGTAGCAATGCATCCTGGGTACTTTTTCACAATGCCTTAAAAAAAACATAAACGAAGGTATTGTAAAAAAATCGTAAACTGAAGCATTATTTACAACGGATTTCCTTTCATGAACCAAAAATTATATTAATGGAGGCATTCGTAAACCATGGTACACCTGTATTAAAACTAAGAACAATAAGGGAACAAGTACTGTATACAAATAAATGCCACTCAGAGTGATAGAACACCTGTGGGAATAACCTGCCACCATCTCGCAGCGATGAAAGAACGCCTGCCTCTTTAAAGAACTGCAAAGTAACTTTAGGAAGATGAAAATCTAATGATAGACCCAATCCAAAATGTTCAAAGTGGATCTAGCACAGCTATGCAATATGGAGTATCCATTGGCTTGGCATAATGAAGTATTCTGGTGAAAGTCATGACAATGGATAAATCCATGCAGAGTAAAAACTCACCTGTGCGAAACATATAACATAATATGAGCCTACTCAAAAATATGGCCATGCTGACAAAGGTAGCTAAATTCTGCGCTGCTGCAATCAAAATTGGAGAAGGGAAGGTCTCACCCAAAGTTCAGTATACATAATTTCTTGCATATGTAGTGGTCCTGGTGATGTATAGGTTTTATAAGTTTTTAAATAAACATCACTGCCTGTTGCATGTTGACATTTGATCAGGACATTGTCTGCAACAGCAGCCCACAGAGAAGGTCAAGAAGATACAGAACCAGATTGTTTTTGACAATAGTTATGCCCTAGTGTTTTACTCAAAGCAAATTATTCATTGTAACTTTGTCTTTGCTGGTCAGTGACCATAGTAAAAAATTTATGTTATGTTATGTGTATTGTCTCTCATTATTGTAAGCCACCTTGGGTCCTTTTCCAAGAAGAAAGGTGGGGTAAAAATATTCAAAATAAAAATAAATAAAATAAATAAATAAAAATGTTACATCACCTGTATGAAATCTTGTGGCGGACCTTGCTTTTAATACATCATTTTGGTGTATGGAGTTTTCCCTTGCAAAGATTCTTCGGCAGCTGCCACATGGGTGACCACAACTGACTTGTCCACTGACTTGTCCAACTGTATTCCTTCTAGATAACAACGAATGCGCCACGGACGTCAATCTTTGTGGTTCTAAGGGCATTTGTCAAAACACACCTGGAAGCTTCACCTGTGAATGCCAGCGTGGCTTTGCCCTTGACCAGACAGGTGCCAGCTGTGAAGGTAGGTGCACTGAGTGTGCGTTTCCTACTGTCCTTCCACAATACAGAGACTCCATGTCAATGTATATTCTTGTTTCTCATCCCATTGTGTCTTTTTGGCTTGGTGGCACCACTCAGGAAACCAGATGTTCTCTTTTCTATTGATTTGTTTTCCATTTGAGGGCCTTTTTAAATCACATATGTGCTTCAGTCCCTAGCACCTCAAATTGAATCCGGGTTTCAGCTGGTAGTGATAGCAGACGCTCTGCTGTTTGTTCTGGACAGTAATCATTTCAGGGGATTCATGTTGTAGCTCATAACCAGGCTGGCCCTCTGGAATAATTTTCTCTGCATCACTCCCCCATCTAAATTTCTCATGAGGATGAAGTAGAGCCTGCAGTCAACTTGAGACATGACCTTCAAGCTTCTAAACCTGTCCTCTTTTCTTCAGTGGCACATGTTTGCCCAGGTGCTTTTATCCCTCTGACAATGCCTTAGCACACCTTTTAGCACCCAGGAGAGAGTCAGAGGTGATATTGTAGCATGTGAAATGTAGTGTAGATGTTTTCCTGGGGACACTCGAGCAAAGGTTAATATTTGATGTGCTACTTCTTGATAGAAGATTGTAAGAAAGGAGGACGTCAGCGTGAGTAAATGGTTCATGGAGCTTTGTCACACTTTCGGTGGAGCAGAAGTGCTTCCGTGAAAGGAACCCCTTAATGCTGGCTTTAGCAGCGAATTTAATAAAACACATCCAACGCTGTTACACCAGGGATGCTGACAGTGCCTTGGGTTCGAGTCCCATGTCTGAGTCCTTATTAAAATAAGCTCTCTTCTCCAGAAAAAAGGGAGGAGTGGATGGATTTCAAATCATGAGTTGAGTGTGAGTCTTTCAACAGCCCTCCAAGTCATCATTGTCATTGTTGTCGTTGTCGTCATCATCGTTTGTCGTCATCATCATCATCATCATCATCATCATCATCATCATCATCATCATCATCATCATCATCATCATCATAGAACTGCAGAGCTGGATGGGACCCTCTGGAACATCCAGTCTAATGTCTGTCAAAGAGGCCCCTTGGGGAATTGAACTCCCAACATCCAATTTAAGCTATCCAGCAGTCCAAGTCACCTGGGCAACTCACATCTGACTTGGCAGGGAGTCCTGCTCCCTACTGCTTGCGTGCACTGTGTGCTTCATGCTTATGACCCAAGGCTTCAGGTTACGCAACAGATTGTCCTACTACAGGCTCAAGAAGTACTGCAAAACCTCCTACCTGTGCTTTCCCCTTGTTCTTCTTAGATGTCGATGAGTGTGATGGAAATCATCGTTGTCAGCATGGGTGCCAGAATATAATCGGAGGCTACCGATGCAGCTGCCCACAAGGATACCTCCAGCATTACCAGTGGAACCAGTGTGTGGGTAAGAATCATTCCTCATTCCTTGAGCAGACAAAAACCATTCCTGGTTTAGCACTGAGATGCTGATCTTGCAGATTGCTTTCTGAAATTCACTAGAGTATGACAGTACAGCCATCGCAAAGGCAGCAACCGGGAGGAAGCCCTTACAATCACCCAAAATTGAGAGAGGAGGCCTTCACTCAGCTGGAAAACCTCTGCTTGTAATTCATGACGTCCCTCAGTCTTATGTTGTGATTTGAGGCCGTTTTCTTCCCCTCCTCAGATAAATTATTCTGGTGGAATGAACCGTTTTATGTGGGTTAAACCACAGCCAAAGGTGATTTTAACACTTACGTGAAATACACTCCCAAATTCTGCCTGCATCATAGCATGCAGGGTTATTTGAGAAGTTGGCTGTCAGAATGAATTGTGAGCTTGTTCAGGTATCCCTGCAGGTAGAGAAATACACTTTTAGTGGGAGGCCCTTCTAAGAAGGCTCTGATAGAACTTAAGCCATACATTTAATCCTTGTTGTTGTTGTTCAGTCGTTCAGTCGTGCCCGACTCTTCGTGACCCCATGGACCAGAGCACGCCAGGCCTTCCTGTCTTCCACTGCCTCCCGGAGTTTGGTCAAATCCATGTTGGTTGCATCGATGACACCATCCAACCATCTCATTCTCTGCCGTCCCCTTTTCCTTTTGCACATTTAATCCTACATTTATTTTAAATAATACCTTTGCTGCTTCAATACCAAAACTTGGATGAACCTACCATTTCAAGTCTGCATTGCCATTAAGACTCTTGATTTTTAAAGATTTATTATTTATTTATTTATTTATTTATTTATTATGGGACTTATATACCGCCCGTCTTCCTGGTGGGGAACTCCAGGCGGTTTACAACTATTAAAGGAGCAACAAATTGCATAGACTAATAAAATAAACAAATAAAACAACAGATGCAGGATATAGCAATGGCGAAGGCGGTGGAAAGGAAAAAGAAAAAAAAAAGAGAAAGAAAATCAACCAAACACCTCCCAGAAAAGCAGGGTTTTCAAGGCCTTTTTTATTTTGTTGGCCTCAACCTAAATTAATGTGGAACTTACAAGTGATGTTGAGTAAATGCCAACCCTTTAACATTTGTTGTTGTTGTTGTTGTTGGTGGTGGTGGTGGGAAGTGTGCCTCCCTAGAAGTGGATGTCAAACCCATGACTGTTTCTTATCAGGCCTACAAAATGCCCTGTTTTTTAGGGGGGGGGATTAAACCAAGTAAATTAATCTGTTCATATCCCAAGTGTTTTTGTTTTTCGGCCAGTCTTTGGTGGTGATCTGTGTCTTTGTAACTTAGCCAATAACGTTGGCCATGGAGAAGCATACTAATCACTTCCAGTGTAAGGCAGGAAGGGTTAGACTCCATAGCTATGGAAAACTTGATACATGCAATGCAGTCTTGTCCCACTACCTATTTTCACAAACAACAACAATAGTAGCAGCAGCAGCAGCAGCAACAACAACAACAACAGCAACCCATGTAGAGGTTGTTCTGGTATCTCAATTAACTGGGCCATTCAAGCTGTACTTCATTCCCTCGTGACACACGCAAGTGACTGAAACCAGGAGAAGGAACCATGTGTTTGGAATTGCTGATGTTCCAAAGCATATAAAAATGCCTTTCCTGGTTATCACGCTGATGCTCTAAGGGAGGTCTCTGGTTTTAATTATGCTTAAGAAAACGTGCTGACATTTTTACACAGCTCTCCATTGGGAATGTAGATGTTTCAGCTGTGACAGGACAATCTGCCGATGACTCAAAGGGTTGCTTTCTTTTTTGGAAAGATTGGATTAGGGAGGGAGACATATGATTTAAATTAAAATACAAATTAATCTGTGGTTCTGTAATTGTTAGGAAGGTTAGGGGGAAGGGAGTCCCAATGTATCTTTCCTTGCAAGAGAAGCCATCTTGTTTTCCAAGATGACACTGTCAGACTAGCAAAGGCAGGTTAAGAGTGTGTGTGTGTGTGTGTGTGTGTGTGTGTGTGTGTGTGTGTGTGTGTGTGTGTGTGTGTGTGTGTGTGTGTGTGTGTGTGTGTGTGTGTGTGTGTGTGTGTGTGTGTGTGTGTGTGTGTGGTGTTCAAGTCTATCTTGAAGTCTGTCCCCTTCAAGAGCAGTGGATGATGGGAGCAGCTGGAGACAGCCTGCCAACAGCATTTGGTTCACAGGCATGGCCACGCTGAGATCCAGTCTAGTGGCCATCATCTTGTTTTTCTTCCTTAACTTGATAGAAGGGGAAAGCAAGGGGGACGTTTGCATGATTATAGAGGTGTTGCTTAGTTTATTACTTTAACATATGTTAACCTTTTCTGCCACAACACTTTGTTTACTCCCCAAACAGATGGAATTAGCATTCAGGACAGGAGAGACAGTGCAAACAAAGTTTAAAAGGCAGAACTACACACATGCTCAGAGAAGGGTGTTGTTTTTTTTTTGTTGATCAGAGCTTTCAACATTGACTCCTCCACCCTATGAACACAACCCAGAATGGCAAAGCATGGACAGGTGGAAGGAGATTGTTAACAGTGTGATTCATAATGCATGATCTTCTGAATTGGGTGGGGTGGGGGGAGGGCACACAGGATTGTAAAGTCCCCAGACTCTATAGTGGCCCTTGGCCTCTTAGAAACAGATTTTTAATATACCTAAATTGTACTAGGATGTTGACATGCTTTTATAAGGGAGACTAGCTATGCCTTCCCAGGAACAAGTGGCTGTGTGACCAGTTGGGTGGCATAGGAATATAAGAAACAAACAAACAAACAAACAAACAAACAAACAAAGGCAGTATTTCCGTATTTTTCCGCCTGTAAGATGCCACCTTTCATTAGACACTGGCACACTTTTTAGACCCCCACCCCAAATAAATAAAATTTAAAAACCTCCTTGAGGTCTCCTCCAACCCCACCAACCCCACTGTTACCTTTAATTTCCCCATTCTAAACACTCCTCTCGGCTTTGGTTAGTTTGTTTTTTCCAGGATCAGGATCCTGAATCAATGAATCATGCTTTGCAAACAGCTATATGCATTAGCCAATTGCATAGAAATTAGTCATTTCTTCTTTTTACACTTCTATAAAGAATAATTTTCAGATGTCTCCTTGCTGAATAACCTAAGTGTCTGTTGAGTAACAACGCTTGAAAGTAGGTTCAGTTGAACTGAGACTGTTGAGTACAGTCCCGTGCAGCCCTTAAAACTGGCGCCGAGCCTTCCTGAATGCCTCTAATGAACGGACGTTTGATTTGCTTGGCCTTTTTTGTTTCCCCAGATGAGAACGAATGCCTCAGCGCCCACGTCTGTGGCGGAGCCTCTTGCCACAACACTCTGGGCAGCTACAAGTGCATGTGCCCGGCTGGGTATCAGTTCGAGCAGTTCACTGGAGGCTGCCAGGACGTCAATGAGTGCGGCTCTTCCCAAGCTCCCTGCAGCTACGGATGCTCCAACACTGAAGGAGGCTATGTCTGCGGGTGCCCTCCCGGGTACTTCCGGATAGGCCAAGGGTAAGAGAGCGCTCTCTCTCTCTCTTTGAACCTGGGGCACAAGGCTGGCTCAGGTGACTGTGTAGGCCACGGAGTCCAACCCCTTGCTGAAAGCAGGCATCCAAACGAAAGCAGATCGGGCAGGTGATTGGCCGGTTTGCTCTTGGGTGCCTCCAGTCTTGGCGCGCCCACTGCCTCCCCCTGAGGTCATGGGTGCCATTGCTGAACTGCTCTAACCCTTAGGAAGTTTTTCCCAGTTTTCAGACAAAATCTGGCTCCCTGGAACTTATTTATTTATTTATTTATTTATTTATTTATTTAGTTAGTTAGTTAGTTAGTTAGTTAGTTAGTTAGTTAGTTAGTTAGTTAGTTAGTTACAAAAATATCTAGCTGCCCCATTACCAAGAAATCCCATTGTTGAGTTTCCTGCATCCTGGGTTGATGGAGAGCAGATCCTGTCCCTCCTTTGAGAAGTATTTGGGAAGTGGCATCCTGTCTCCCCTCAGTCTACTCCCCTCAAGGCTAGACATACCCCACTCTTTCCGAGTCTGGCTGCTAGTTTTCATTAGGAATTTTTAACGGAAGAGATTACCGTCAATGTTGTAATTTTGCTGCAGGTGGCAAGGAGGGTGCTTCCACTGACTTCCTCCCCCGTCATTCTGATTTCATAGGCATTGCGTTTCCGGGATGGGTCTCGGCAAAGGCCACGGACAAGACCTCTCAGCCAGCAGTGAAGTCGATGACAACTCCTTGTCCCCGGAAGCTTGCTATGACTGTAAAATCAATGGCTATCCTAAGAGAGGAAGGAAACGGCGAAGCACAAACGAGACAGATGCACTTGACGCAGAGGTAATGATGTTGTCATTAACCTTTCTGGGATTGACATCCTTTTATTTATTTATTTA
The DNA here is from genome assembly GCA_029282475.1 of Phrynocephalus forsythii. Classification (NCBI taxonomy): domain Eukaryota; kingdom Metazoa; phylum Chordata; class Lepidosauria; order Squamata; family Agamidae; genus Phrynocephalus; species Phrynocephalus forsythii. Next base: position 3,980,196 of record JAPFRF010000014.1, on the reverse strand, counting down.
TTTATTTATTTATTTATTTATTTATTTATTTATTTTTTTATTTGTTTGTTTGTTTGTTTGTTTGTTTGTTTGTTTGTTTGGTTGGTTGGTTGGTTGGGACCGCTGCCAGGAGCAGAGGTCCCAAACTCTTTAGGGCCTTATAGGTAAAGCCATTGCCTTGAAGCTGGCATGAAAACGGGCAGGTGGCCAGTGAAAGGTGGCCATTTCCTTTCCTGACGTGGGTTCCTGTGGGCCAATGCCATGGTGTCAAACCCACGTGATCCCTATGTTTTTTTGTAATGTTCCCTTATTACACGAAACCTGATATGTACTTTACAGGGCAAATTCACAAGAAACTGATTTGAACCGCAAATGGTAAATGACACCTCCTGGTGAAATTCCTCTATCGGGACCTTTTGTGCCATCACATTAGTCATTTTCCACTCCACTTTTATGGCTGGTCTTGGAGGAAATCAAGAAAAAGGGTAAACCTAATGGAGAGCTACCTGTTTCTCTCATTTGGCTTGTATTTCGCTCTCCCTTAAGGGTTTCTAAATCAACGAAACAAATTAAATCTCTTAATATTACTGTAGAGAGTATTGAGAGTATTTTGCAGCAATGGTCCCATCTAACCTCTACAGTATGTCCTGCAGATGACACAGGTTGTTGTGTTTGTCCAGGTGCCGAGTAAGAGGCTTTGTGATCATTTTGGAGACCAAAGCATAGCAGCTTACATCCATGTTGGTAGATTAATTTTGCTGTGGTTTGCAAAAACGCTTGCCACACAAATTCAACGTGCCTTTAAGCAGTGGCTCTTGGAAGACAGAGGAATGAGCTCTGTGCATGGAAGTGTTGCTCAGAGGCTGTGTGCCCTTGACAGCAGGGGTTCCTCTGAAGCCATTGCCAGTGGGTCAGAGGGGTCCGCTTTCCTGGGTTTCCACTTAACACATTGATTTCCTCAGTCATGTCAGCACAGAGACTTGGAGTGCCCACCCAGCTGTTCAGCGAGAAAGAGCCTCTAAAAATTGTACATTGTGATGGCTATTGTTTTCAAGTATTTGGTAGAAGTGTGTGTAGTAAGGGTATGTCTACCCAGATTTCTGTTGGGAGCCTGACTTGGTTAGGACTACAAAGTCCAGGGGGGGGGATCCTCAGTTGTTTTTCTAACAGAGTAAACTTTTGGAAGGTGGAAGAAGTGACAAAATGATCTGCTCCTTACTAACAGGGAAGAGCCCTGTTGATGCATCCAAAGAAGCATCGGGTGCAGATCAAGGAGCATAACTGGACAGGGGAACTAGGATTTGGTCAGACCTCACCTGGAAGATTAATCTCTGAGCAGCCCAGTGTAGGAAGGATGCTGAGAAGGTAGAGCATTCCAAGGAGGAGCAAAGGTCTGGAAACCAACCTCTATGAAGAATAGTGGAGGGAACTGAACCTGTTTAGCCAAGAGGAAAGAAGAGGTGATGTGAGAACCGTCTTCAGATTTTTGAAGGGCTGTCATGTGGAAGATGTAGCAAGTGTGCTTTGTTTTCAGAAGCCCAGGACTTACAGTTATGGATCAAAGTTGCATGAGAAACAATCTCAAGTAAATGTGGGGGGAAACATCCTGACCGTAACAGCTGTCAGACTGCCTTAGGAGGTATTGGACTCTCCTTCTTCTGAGGTTGGATAGTTGCCTGCCATGCTGGAGCTAACAGTAGATTTCCTGCTTCTGCAGGGACCTGAGCTTGGTGACCCTTGGGATCCCTTTCAGCTCTACCAAGTCTGTCATTCCCTCTGAGGAAATGCTTTCCTTCTGGTAGTTGAGCACCAAGGGTAGGGTGATCCAAGCATGCAGGATTGGCTCAGAGGGTCCCCATCCCTCGCCAGCTGTCATCTGGTTCCCAACAGGGAACATGCCCCTCCATGTGTGCGGCTGGGACATGTTCCCAATGAGAGGCCCAGAAATTCCACTCCGCCTGAAATTGCCATAAGATAATTTGGAAAACGGCGGGTTTGGGGTGTCATGAAGACTCAGCCGGAGTAATGTAAATGGAGACGAGCAGCAGCGGTGCAGAGACAGTTCCTGCTTTCTCCCCAGCATCATTTTTCTTGCCAAAAACCAGCAGTAGGAAATCCCTCTAGGGCTTGCCTAGTGAAAGAATGCGGACCACTCCAGGGATATTCCAGCGGCAGCTCTTCATTCATGATAGCATTGTTTGAAGAGGAGTTGGCTGAACCAAAGAGCTAGGAAGTTCAGAAGCGCCACCGACTGATATCTGTGAAAGGTTCACAGAACAAAACACAAGAACCAGCCTTGTTGAAGAGGGATGGAGCCTTTCTCCATTAACGCTTAACTCCAATTCGCTAAAGCTTAAATTGTTGTTTTAACTGCATTTCATTAACAATGTCCTTGTTTTGAGAAGGACCTCTCGCCCAGATCCCTGTTCTGTTATTCTGGTTTTGGCAAATCATGTAGCGCTGTTGTAAACCTAGCTCGGCCTTTTGATTCGCGGAGCTGGCAAATGGAAATTGCTATAGGATACCTAATCTAAACCCGAGTTATTCGACACCATCTATCAACACGTACTCTGTGCTTGACTGCCAGTGGAACAGTCCTAAAACGAAGCTTGTATAAACCTTGATGTTTAACACTGAGAGCCGCTGTTCCAGTTATCCTGGTGTCTTAAAGCCTGGTATTGAAACCCTGAACCGTTAGCATTTGGGGAGTGTCTGCCAGCACACAATGTTTCTGCTTTTCCTCGTAACGCTAACAACTATTTACTGTCCAACTTGTAAACAAAGGAGAAAATAGCTGTTACAATGGCCCTGCTTTGCACAGAAGATAGAGATTTTGGCTGTGGGGGAAAAACTGAGTTCAGCAAGAAAGACAGTGTCAGTATGATGAGCACCTGGATATTTTAGGCATCCCACAAGTTGCCCGGATGCTAGAGGAGGAGGAGGAGGCTTATGCATGTGCATGCTATTTTAAAAAAAATCCCGAAGGCAACATTTAAAGGGTCTGTTATTTTACAGGATCGAGCAGAGGCGGAGGCCGCTGTGAACCTTGAGAGCTGGGATGCTGAAAAGCCCGCGATCCTTTCTTTCAACATCTCGGAACTTAATAACAAAGATCGCATCTTGAAACTGCTCCCTGCTCTCACCACACTGACAAATCACAACCGGTATTTAATAGACCATGGGAACGAAGGCGGCTTCTTTAGGATAAACCAGAAAGACGGGATAAGCTTTCTCCACTTAACGAAGAAGAAGCCGCTGCCTGGAGCTTACTCCTTAGAGATCAGCAGCATTCCACTCTATAAAAAGAAGGAACTCAACCAGCTTGAAGACAAACACGACAGAGACTACCTCAGTGGTGAGCTAGGAGACAGCCTGAAAATGAAAATTGAAATTCTGCTTCATTAATTCACCCGCCAAAGACTGAAACCTATTAGAGCCAAAGATCGCTAGGCCGAGACTTGAATGTTGCCATTCCCCACTAAGGTTCTCCGTGCCACAGGTACCACCTTCCCTTCCCAAAGGCATCGGAAGATGTGAGAACTAGTTCATTTGGACAGGTAAAGCAAGGTACAAGAAGGAAGCTGTGAGCTCACAGCAACCACTCTCTCAGGCTTCTGGTAAGTGTGTAGCCGCTGGGATGTGCGGAATCTTGAAGACCGGAGCCTGTGGTTGGAAGCCGGCCACAGGTGCCGGAGCAAAACTCTCTCAACGGTGATGCAAGAACATGGCTTCCCTCTGCAGATTCTTCTGGTTTTATTTTTTTAAAAAAGGAATCTTAAAACTTGCTTCTCCAGCTACATCTTACTAGGTCAGCCGTCTATGATATCCATTTGGTGCTAGAAAAAAAATGTCCATCCTAGATTTTATAAATGCACTGTAATATATACACGATTTAGAAGCCAAAGAAAGTGCAATTACTCAGTCTAAATACAGCAATCAACCAAAGTTTAGCTCAATAGTTTATCTCAGTTATACCTATAATACAATACATGTAAATTAAGTGTGTGTATACTGTAACCAAACTATTTTTATCCATGAAGCATTTGTAAACTAGATTAATAACACCCTTAAAAGGTGAGGGTTCTATAATGGTGCTTATAAGATCAACTACTCAACTGTATACACAAATCTGGTGACAAATTTCTGTGACAATCAAAAATGCACTGAGGTCTGTGGGGGGATCAATAAGCATTATCAGAAGTCGCACGACACAGTGCCATCCACCGATATGCCATGACAATGTAACACATGTCAACAATGACTTACATGATTCATATCAACAAGGGTTCAGTGTCAAACGTCACAATAAAACAGCTCTTTTTTTAGTTCACTTTGTGGCTTCCTGTTCCTGCCCTAAATCAAACCCAAGGGTTTTCGTGGAGGTCTGCTCCAGGTCCTGCGTGGGGGCAGCTTGTCTATGCCTCTGGTGGACCTCTGATATTTCTATGCACTCTTCACCATCACCACCTCCAGCAAGATCTTTGGAAATCTTCACAGTCACCTTTCAAGTCAAGCTGAATAACAAAGCCCCATAGCATTTCAAGTACAGTGGAACCTTGACTTACATACTGCTTGACTTGCATCATATTTGACTTGCAGCAAGAAGGGGCCTGTTTGACTTGAGTCGCAGGCTTTGACTTACATCTTGGAGCCCTGGCGCAAGGCACCGGAATTGGGCGGCAGCCACAACCCAGCATCGCGGCTGCTGCCTCCAAATTGCTCCTGCCTTCTTCCCCTCCTCCGGCAGCGGTGGCTTCGGCGAGGCCAGCTCAGAGCACCTGGAACTGGTCCTCGGCCTCACCGAAGCCGCCGCTGTTGCCGGAGGAGAAGGGCCAGGAGCTCGGGGCTGGCCTCGCTGGTTAGACAGTCGGCTCAGTCTTGTAAAAAATCTGGCTGCAGAAGTCTGGTCCACAATGGAAGCATTTTAGTTGGGGAGCTGTAAAGTTGTGGGACTCTAATGGTAAGCATAGAGTTGTTCAGAACTTGGAACGTCAGGTTAAAAATCAGTAAAACTTAAATGTTAGACATTGTTGCTATGAACATTAAAAAGTGGAGGCATATAACTTGTGGACTATAATTGCACTGCGGCCTCCTCTCTTTCAAGAGACATTTCATTTACATCCCCAGAAGGAATCTCATATCCCAGTCAAATTAGTGTTAAATTGCTGTTTTCGGGGGTCTTTTTCATAATCTGGAACGGATTAATCCGCTTTCCCATTACTTTCTATGGGAAACGTTCGTTTGACTTAAGTCATGTTTGACTTAAGTCTAGACCACTGGAACCGATTAATGATGTAAGTCAAGGTTCCACTGTACTTTTTGGGTGTTTTTCAATTTAATTATATAGGCTACACATTGCCTCCTCCCCAGCAAGCTGGGTACTCATTTTACCAACCGCAGAAGGATGGAAGGCTGAGTCAACCTTGAGCCTGCTACCTGGGATTGAACCCCAGGCCATGAGCACATTTAGCTGCAGCACAGGCATTTAACCACTATTCCATGAAAGCTTCAAAATCCGTTGTTTACAGTGGATGAGTGGAATCAGGAGAAAGAGTGAATTAACAGATAGCAAAATAACAAAATAACTTGTACAAGTATAAATCTTTGCAAATAATAAATGCAGCAGAAATGATTTCTTTGCCATTGGAACACAAGATAATTATTGATCCGTCTTGGCCAGATATGGCACATAAATTGACATGGACAAAGATAAGAGCAATCTCACAGTAATGGAAAATTAGCAGAGCCTGCACCTGTGTTTTTGTTCAAAATATGTGGAGAACCAAATAATTATTGCTGTTGGTGTGTTATGGATGTTGGAATAATAACTGTCAAATAGCCTTGTTTCCTATTTATTAGAAACATGGTGCGATTTGCCATTCTAATAGCAGCATGAACAGCTCTGTAAAAAGTTGCTTTTGCTCTCAGCCATCATGACTTTTTGCATGCGATTTTGGTCATATTGTTGCTTCAGCCTCTTCCCAGATCCAAACAAACAATATAGTTAACCTCCTAACATCCCTTTACAGGGAGAAAGGCAGCCTATATAAAAAAAGCAAATAAATAGAGGTTATGGAGGTGACTCACCAAATCCCCGTTGGCTCAATGGGCCTACACGAGTGGTGACTTATCACTGGATTCTGGCCATATAGCTTTCCCACAAACTGTATATTTTTGCTGGCATGTGAGGCAGTTTATAACAGAAGGAAGCCAGTTTAGCGTATATAGTACAAAGTTTAAGAAAACAGTATGTGCAGTGGGGAAATGGCCAACCATCGGAGGGAGAAGCAGTTGGGTCCCCGGGGATCTACAAAATTGCTTACCAGGCAGAGAGTTCATTACATCTTTTTTTACTCTCATCCCTGAAGACTACAATCCTGTTTGCAAGGGGGAAAACAACAACAGAAGGCTTGGATTTCTGCCCAACTTAGATGGGAGACTAAAAACATTGGGTGACTTAACAAATAATTGCTTTAACGTGAAATCCTGAAAAGGCTGGAAGTGACAGTCCACCAATGCCTTCATCTGATCCATCAGTTGACAAACACAACTACTGGGGAATAAGATCCAGTTTGGAGGCATGCTGGCATCTGGCCATCCCTTTAAGCACATCTGGTTCAAAAATGAAAATAATGGAATCGCTAGCCAGTTTGACATGGGTGCATGTGGAGAGACAGTGCTTGGATCTGCCAAAGAATGAGAAACACGATCAAGTTGTTTTTAAAACTGTTGAGAGAGCCTATCAAGTTCACCTTGAGGAGCTGATGGAAATTAATGGTAAAGACTGGCACCATGCAGCACAGCCTTGTTGCTGGATGAGGATGAAGTTATCCAAATGCAATAACTTAAAACAGGTGAAAGCAAGTTCAGGATTTAATTTCAAACCCATCAGAATACTTAGGTTGGTCAAGTTCATGAACCTCTTTTTGAAACTCATCTCACTTTCAAGAAATCCTGGACTGTGTGACTCGGGCAAGCCGAGGCCAAATGTTGAGTCAATCTGGAATCATTTTCAGGTGAGTAAGGGAATGTTTGTATGGTGAGGTAGAAACTGTACAAACCTTGGCAGCTCTGCTTAGCTTCAGCCTGAACCCAACAAGTTATTGGCAGTGCCTTCGGCTTGGTTTTTGGATGTCATCGCTGAAAGCAAAATGGCAGATAAAGGAGCAGCTCCTACCAGCAATCCCTTTCTCTCTCTGTCTGTCTCTCTGTCTCTCCCTCTTTGTGTGTATGTCTGTGAAGGAGGTTAATTTCCTTCCTGTGAAAAAAACGGATGTGGTGCAAATCCTTTAGGCTGTATGTAGACTTATAGGAAAACCAGATTTTTATGATGACCTGCGGTTGTGCAATTACACGAACCTTGTAGAATTACATGCAGGGTTTTCCTGTACATTGAAAAAAGTCTTCTATGTGACCATTTGTCTTAGGATTCATGTTTAATCGCAGCAGGTTCAGTGCTTGAAGCAAGATCTGAAGGCAGTTCAAACAGAAAAGGGATCAGCTAGGGACACGGAAGGTGTCCAAGATTGGGAGGAACTGTAAAGAAGTTGGGACAGGATCGTGCTTGGAAACGAAGGCTATTAACCCTGATCCATCACAGGACCACCGAGAAGGCAGCGGCAGGCCACCAGGGCTCCCTGAGGAATGGTAGGCATTGTGAGCGAAGCCCTACCCGTGGGTCGCCCCGTCACTACAAGGTATCCATAGCCTTCCCTGGGTCTGGAAGGAAAGATGCCGTTGCTGTTTCCCCGTGATCTGCCTCACGGTCCCGGGACATGAGCCACTATCCCCCTTGTTCCACCTGAGGAATTCCAGACCATCCTCCAACAAGGATCCATCCAGTGGATGCAATCAGTCAATCAATCAATCAATCAATCAATCCCTTTATTACCATATTAAACAAAACAGCACAGTTACGTTACAAGTTTAAAAACATATTGTTAAATAACAAACTAGTGATTCAGTGGAGGCATCACTCCGAGGACTACCTGGCACTCAAATTTGCTGGACCACAGCCTCCATCGGTCCTACCCAGGTGCTGTCCTGTGTTCCACTCTGCAACATTCGGTTGCAGATGATGTCTTCTAGGAGGACTTGATGGACCTTCCATCTGGGAGATGAAAACCACTTCTGGGGTGGTTTGGAGGGGGGTCTGTTTTCAGGGCAACAAATTCTCCAGCCTTAGAGCCGACTTCTATGGGTACTGCAATGCAATGATATTACATTTTATGAACAGAACTGGAGGGAGTCCAGGTCAAACATCACAGAACAACGCCTGGCACTATTTGCAATGCCACGGCTGCACAGGTTGCCGTGTCTTTTTTCGTGTCTGGATGCCACCATTTAAGGCCAGATATGCTTGTGCATCATTGCTGCCTTTACCATGGAAACGTTTTTGAATGCAACAGGAGAAAGGAACGCATGAAGGCTGGGGAGCGTGCTGTATACATTGCGCACATGTTGTGCTGATACATCTGGCGTGATGGGTAACCATATTCCCAAGTGGAGTGGAATCAGACAGCAGTGGGTTTTGATCCGTGCTGGCTGCTTAGGCCCCATCCATACATACCCTGCGCTTCTTCTAGGTGAATCTTTATATTAGCAGGCATGGTGCTCATTCTCATTCCAAAAAAATCCACACACCCCTGACTGGCGGACAGAGGTGGCACAGGCAGGGGCCAATGTGCAGCTCAAGGCAAAGGGTTGCAAGAATGTCCCTCAGCTGCAGAGAAGTCATTTTGTTTTGTACCTTTATTTTGTACACATTGAAGAAAGCCTTTGCCAAGAATGTCATGAAAGGAAGCGTGGGACCCAATTCATATATAAATCTACTATAAATTCTGCATTTTTGAAGAGGAGGCTCAGGCAAATAATTTATCCCCTACCTCAAGCCATTGCCTTGCAAGCTTCTTCCTCTCTGAAACTGAGATCAGATCATGTGTGGAGCAGTAAACAACGCCAGATATGACTCATAATTCTTTGTGAACTTGGTAATGAAAAGGACGGGAAGGAGGGTAATTTCATTTCATTTGGGTCTGCTAAGAGCTCTAAATTATTAGGGTGGGGAAGAAATGTCGAGGCAACATGAAAGGCCCGGGTGCCGCTTTGGCATTGGTTCCTGCTCTCAAATCCACAATGGCTGATTAGTTCATGGGAACAGTGACCCAAGGAGAGCGAGAAATCGGAGAGCGGATCCAGGATCGACAAGCGGCTCCACTAGGAACAGAAGGAATTGGATCAGGAGGACGGAGAGGTGGCCACGCGGCAGGACAAAGGATGCAGGCATAAACGCATCTATTTAGGCTCCGTTCTGTGCTGTCAAGTTGAAGCTGACGTGCAGCAAACCTAACAGGGCTTTCAAAGTAAGGGAGATATTTAAAGGTTTTGTCAGTTGCGCGGACAAAATAGTGACTTCTTTCATCTGCTGCTAGAGCCCCAAAGTAGATTTCCACAGCTCAGTGGGGATTCAAACCCAGTTGTCCCTTGTCTGACCCACTGCCCACTTTAACGATTTGGCATCTCCAGTTACTGGTCAAGGGAGCGTCCTCTGTTCCACCTCCGTGGGCACAAGGACACCCCTGTCGTTCCCAATTAGCAGAGCATTTGGGGAGAAGAGAAACGGAGGCTCGTTCTCAGAACACACCCCACGAGCAGGGCCACCAAACCTCGTGCCTTTCAGTTCCTGGTTCTTTCCACCAATATTTCCCCCCACGGCTGAATCTGTGCCCCTTTGAATCTTCCCTATAAGGAATGAAAGGGCTCCCTTGATAGATGGAACCAAACCTACTGGTCCAGTGGCCGCTGGTGGCCAGGGAGGTTGGATTCTTTCACCAGGGGACCAAGTGCTGGTGGCATCACTAAGCCTCGCTGTCCCTTGACATGATGTGTTATTTGCACTGCCAGAGAGGAAAACACAGGCTTGGGGGAATTCCCCTTTTGCTCCCAATGGGCAGAATTAATTCCCCTCCTTGAGACTCTGGCATAATCATGTCCCGTGAAGTCAACCATGGAGAGTCTTGGGATTCTGGTATAATCATGTCCCGTCAGCTATCTCGGCACCCTGGTTCCAGATGGTACCGTTGGCGGCTTTAGATTTAAGATTGCACAGCAAAGCGGCCCGGCCCCTGGTCGTGAGCCCCGGGGAACTCATCAGAACCCCCCCCCCAGGCCACCGCCCTCCATAACGGGCCTGAAGCTCAATGACGGTGAAGGTTCTGGTTTGCTACTGTGGGGAATATTAATGCCTCTTCACACTAATTGCCATGTTCTCCCAACCACACCAAGCAGCTGTGTGAAACTTGATGCCTCCCCGTTACTAAAGGCTCCGCTTACAACCTCACTATGGTCATTATATTAATTGTGGCAAGCCTCAGGACCGGATCACAGCCCAATGTGTAGTTATGTGGGAATTCTGGCTTCTGGAAGAGACATCTGTTCCCAAGCTGCCTGGGTGCGTCAGCACAGAGAGAGCAATAAAACTGTGATGCTCCACCGTCTTCCAGCATCTCTGGGAGGTTGCTGGGCAAAGCATGGAAATGACCCCCTGGCAGGAGAGTGATTCAAGGCTGTTTGGGGGAGAAAAGAGGTCAAAGGAGAACCCACCCACCCCTGGCCCTGCCACAAAGAGCCCTCTGCGTGTTGCTGACCAAATAGCGTTCAAGGCCATGAAGAATCTTCATGTCACGTATTCCATCTGCTGCAGGAGCCGTGCTCAAATGAATCTGTTTTGTTGCAATTTCTACTCGTAGAAACTCCGGCACACAGGAAATGTTTCCAGAGGTGGGTTTGTATGCAGAGATTATGGTGGGAACTCAAGTGCCATGTATTTATTTATTTAGATGAAAAGGGAATGGAATGTTTTTTATCAAAAGAGGGCACACAATGAAGTTTGTCCTGGGATAGTTGGAAATACCTCCCCCCGCCGCTTTTGGCTACTAATCCATAAACCACGAAACAGTCATTCTAAAGGAATCCAGCTCACTTTCCTTCCTTATCTGTTTTGCTTTGCCATATTTCACCATCATCCCACGCTTCATTTCAAAACATGGGTTTCAATCATTGTGTTATTGCTTCAATATTGTCTCAAGACATATATTTCTTCTTGTGCCAAAGTTGCACTCAAAGGAGTGCCATTTAATTAAAATTTAAACCACAGTCAGTGCTTGAAAATATAGTGAAGGATGAACAAATAAGAAGCCCGGGAAAACAGGAGTATTGGCATTTCTAACAGCTGTCGTAGACAACCGCTAGAGTTCTCAAGATGCCTTTACAAATCAATAGGTCTCACAGGTGCAGCTCAGGGGCCACAGTAAGTGAATTTCAAAATGTTGGGGCTGTTATTTCCAGAGCACATCTTTTAAGAAGACTGTGAAAGAGCTAAGAAGGCAGAGTCAGGCTCTCTAAAACAGATCTTCAATTGATAAAGTCAAAGAGGCATCTGCATGTATTGGTACAAGAAATCGATCCGCAGATATTCATTTTCATTTACGTTTTTCACAGGGGTGGCCTATTTTAGCATAAAAGCCACAGTCACTAGGAGTTTCCGTAGCCGATCCTCAGGCACTTCAGATTGCATGCAAACCATTCTCTTCGCTTTTAAGGAGCCATGCGAGAAGGTGGTTGAACAGAATGAAGTTCTGTTTGTCATCAGAGTTAAGAAACAGATGAACCCGGGGGTGGGGGAGGTATTCTGAGTTCTCTAAGACACTGTCTGCTTCAACATTTAGCACCAGGCCTAATCCAGCCAAGATTAAAACCCTTTTAATTCCCACTAATAATATGAGAAATATCCGAGATCAAGGGAATGCAATAGCACAACTCACATGCTCCCTCTTTTGGTCTGAAACCTCTCCATGAAGACTCTGTTGCTACTTGATCTCTTACGGAGATGCAGGGGAAATTCAGAAACCTAAAAGATCCAATAGCTTGAGTGGCAGGCGAGGAGGCACAGAAGCTGGAAAGCATTTAAGGGTTTGTTTTACTTGCACTTCAGGTCAGCAGCGTATGCAAGTATAAAACGGCAGGCGTGCCAATGAAAGCAGCGGAACCCTCACCAAAGAAAAGGAGAGCCTTGTTCTTACAAGGCAACGTTCGACGCGGCTGGAAAAAGGCCGAGTCACAGAGGTTTTGTGAAAGCAGAAACTTCTTTTCACTGTCCTGCGGCTTAAAAACAATAGCAAAGCACAGCATACCTGTCTGCCTAACGACAAGGGGTCCAGCAAGCAAAGAAATGGAGAAGTATTCATAAGGGTTCTTGTACCTCTGCCCTCTCTCTTACACTTAAAAGCAAAGTGGTTTCGCATGCAGGAGCTGAACACATGCGGGAACATGTTCACGACAACACAAAAGTCGAGAGAGAGAGAGAGAGAGAGAACAGGATATGAAAACTGGCAGGGCTGTGGAAGGAAACATTTCTTTGGAGATTTTCCATTCTCTGTTGAAGTCCAGGCGGGGGAGAGGACCCACCGGCTTCCCCTGGGTCGCTCTCATGCGCCAGGAGTCTTCTTTCACTTATAAACAGCACTCTCCGCCTGGGCCAGTCTTCACTCAGCGATGGCTTTGTGCTACTTTCCACCAACATCATCCCCAACGGGAGTCTCCGGTGATGAACTACCAAGGCGACGTCTGGGAGAAAAACCCGGAGTCCCTTTGCTGAAGAACCTGCCTTGGCCCAGAAGGCCACCTTCAAGTGCCATCTAGTGGTTCCTGGGCGAAACTCAGAAGCAACTCTCACGCTGTGGCTGCCTATGCAACCCACTCCTTGTTTAATAAAACATCTTGGCAAACCACCATGAGAAATTATGCTGAAAGGGAGGGTTCTCAACAGGGAAGGGAAACCAACTTGCACACTGGACCCACCTCCAAAGAAGAAGCTAGTTGGAGAAGAATGGAAAGTTCTGCCACCTTATTTCATTCAATAAGGCTCATGCCTTAAAATTGTATGTCCCTGTTGTAGAGGGTGATATTTAATTTTATTAGCGTCTTGTTGCCTGCTTGTAGTTCTGTTGGCTTCAACTGCTATTTTCTGTTTACTGTTGTGAAACACCCAGAGAGACCCTGGCTCCCAGATGGGTAGCGTAACAATCGAATCAAATAAATAAGCTTTCTACATCAGCCGCGTGACTTTGGGGCATTAATAACAGCATTTAACTTTTGGAGCTACCTCCAAGAACTTGATGCACCGCCTCAAAGATGATGAAGGACCACCAGGAGCCTGCAGCTTTATATTCTCAGTGGTCAAAGGTACCACCTGTCCCTGCATTTGGATTGTTTCAGTGGCCATCCAGCCCTTTCCTAAACAGAAGGAACTTGTTAAGAAATAACATGCCTTACAATTTCTTCCTTTTCCCACAAAGGCATAACATTGTTCCTTGTCTTTAACAAAATGGGCGGAGAATTCCTTTCCTCTCTGGTGCAACACTAAAGAGGTTTTCCTCGTTACCGGTGATGCGGATGTGATCACAAGGAGGAGAAAGATTGCACAGCTTGAGCACTGACTTGTGCCATGCCACTCCCTTGATATTTCAAGATGTACAGTTTGATTGCTGGGAGAACACTGCTGTAAGAAGCAACCTTAACGAGGTAAGATGCAGCCTTCCACCACACATTCTGGGAGCGTTTCCCCTTTTCTTCAACCATGTAAGAGAAGGAGTAGGAATGACCCACCGTCAGCTGGCCCTTGGTAGCAGCAGGATTGCTCTCCCTCCTTGCATAGGGAAACAGAGGAGGGGGAGGTATGCCCTCCCAGTTGGTGTCATTAATAGCCACTTTGGAAATACGGGTCACTCTGTTTATTTTACACCTCAAAGAATTTCAGCCCTTATCCTTCTGTAATACACCTTAGCTTGTCAAAAGAAAACATAGGAAAGAAACACCTTTATTTACACAAATATGCTTTCCGTGAAGGAAAAAAAAAGATAAATTCATTCAACTTGATGAGCTGCTGCTCTCACTTCTGCCCAGTGGATCCAAAGCCTCCAGAACCGCGCTCGGTTTCATCCAAAACCTAAAAGAAACCCACGCGTTAGACTTCTGGAACCATTTCTCATCCAACAACTTGTGCCTTTGCCAATTTGTTTCCTATTTGGGTGTAAGAAATGAACTCAGAATGAAACACACAGTCAATGACAACCTGTTTCAACCCAAAGTGTAAATAAGTAGCAAATAGCATGTTTTTTTCCTGTCTGTTTTGTTTCCTTTTTGTTAACAGCAACTGCTACTAGCTTGCCACTTTCAAATGTAAACAGTGTTTCTAGTTTTTTTACCTGGACTTCTTCAAGCTCAGGATAGTATATCCGTTCGCAGATCAGCTGGGCGATTCTGTCCCCCTTTTTAACTTCAGTTCCAAAAAAAAAAAAATAGACATTTTAAACATTCACAATATCAATACTTTTACAAACACAACATAACTGCATAGCTATCAATATTAATTTATTTTTAATATCTCCCCTTTTCCCTCTCTCGCAAATATTGGGCTTGTTGGCCCAAATCCTGTTGCTTAGGTTCAGTTATGTCAGACTATACATTAAGCCCACAGAATCAGAGGAGATCTGGTGAGTCAATTCCTTCCCAAGTTTCATTGGTTCAAATAGGTCTCTTCTAACCACAACTTAGCGGTATTTACAACTGTATTTCGTGGTGCTGCTTCCCATCCTTAGGTAACAAGCAAACTCTCAGACAATATCTCTGCCTGCAGCATCTATTATTATTTTTTTCGGAATAACCCACTCTGCATTAGATACTGGATAAATTAATCAAACCTCTGTATGATTCTGAGCATAACAGTTGTAACACTAAATTCTGTGTATCTGAAGATTAAACCCCTTATATTAATGAATGAACTTCCAAGACTGAAAACTCTGAAAAACCAAAGCTTAAAGCTGTATCCCATGTTTTCCTACAATCTTTTATCTTAAATGTATTTGGAAAGCCTAATTGTTTAACGTGGAAGTAAACAGCATTAGGAAGCACACAGCAATAGAAAGCAGAAGAGGGGAAATGTTTAAAATATCTTTAGTAATTCACTTTGATATCCGAACCACCCAGTTTAATCCTTACCTTTAAAAGGTTCCTTCCCAAAGTTAAACAGTACCACTCCGACATTTCCTCTGTAATCCTCATCAATAACCCCAGCTGTAATTGAGATAATGCATAGCAAATGTAACAAGGTCCATGTTTTTCACAATATATTTGTTACAAGCCTCTGCCAAATGAAATGACTGATTTAGATGAAATCCATATAACACTGCAGACAACCCATATAGATATTATGACTTCCTAGCTGTACTATTCATTCTGTAGGGGCTCTCCCGCACCCTTCTAGATTCTGGGAACAATTCCCCCTTTTAGAGGCAGCGTACCATTGCCCATGACGGCAGTGGGATTCTGGGTGTTGCAATCAAAAACCGAGTCTTCCAACTTCTGATTTCATTGGGACAGATTACTCCCTAGAGAAATTCTGACCTAAAGACATTAGATTATGAACCTGCCATGCAGCAAACAGAGGTACAGGGGTATATGATACAGAAGGAAACAACTTACCACCAACATCTATGAAATGATTGGCAGCTAATCCAGACCGAGGAGCTGAAACACAGGGAAATTTCTACCGTTAATGTAGACAAAACCACCTTTTGTAAACATATTAGCCAATAAAAGCTATTTCGCATTTGTAAAATATTTCCCTTAGGAGTACTGCATGGATGCCTTCAGGAGAAAACCCTGCAATCAACACAAGTGCCTAAAGTCTGCTTTGCATGCAAAGGTACGTCAGAATAGCCGAGTGCCTTGTAGCCTTGTAGCCAATCAAGTACCAATTGACAACCCAAATCCCCTTGTGCAGCTTTCACAGGAAAATAACACCCAGTGAGCAGTTTGAAAGGCTATAGGTCGTGTTGCAACTTACCTACTCTTCCATAGCACCCAGGAGGCAGCGCAATCTGAATATCCGTTTTCACAATGGCCTTTCCTGAAGCAGGGATTTCACAGTCGTACGCACTGGCAAAGAAAGAAAACACTTATTTCCATAAGATGGCAGGCACATTTTTCAAGGGCCTAAATTAATATATATGAGAGGTTTTGGTGGGAAGGGGAAGCTGCCTTTGTACGTACCCAGGCATTTTTATGACACGGGGCGGGGGGGTACCTGCCACTTAAGAAATGAAACCCTAAGATAAGCATCAACTATTATGTTGCTGTTGGGGCAGACTTGAGCAAGGGCACATAAAGAGCATAATAAGATGATTACTTGCATGTCCTTCCAATCCCAGTAAACCAATGGTGCTGCTGCCAACATGATGTTGCAACTGGCTTTTTTAAAAAACAACAATTGTCTCTGAGCATGTGCAAAAGTGGCTTCTCACTCTACAGATTAAATGAGAAGCTTCTCAAACTGATTTGGAGCAATGATCAAAGCGTGCTGGTTATATACCCCTCCCTTATGCGGTTTATACCCCTGTGTTAAGAGGATGCTGGAAAGGCCTATCTGAAGAGCCAGGCTTTCAAAGACTCTTTAAAGGACAGACCAGCAACTTATGCTTCTCATAAAGAGATACAGGAGAGATCCCTCTGTCCAACCGATTCCCTTATCCGCACCCTGAACCTGCTAAAACCCTGCAGAGGAACCTTTTTATGGGCATTTCCGGGGGGGGGGGTGCATTCCGGCAGCTAGAGGGAGCAAGCCACCGTGCAAAGGAAAGGGCTGGTGGCTTCCGCGTTTCCCGGTATCCGCGAGGGATCTGCATCTATAGTAAAGGGAAGGAGGGACGGGGAGGGGAAAGGGAAGTGGTTGTTTGCAGCAGCTGCATGGATGAGGGGGGCGCAAGGGAGTGGCCCAGGCTGGACCTCTCCTTCCTTCCCAGCCGGGCCTCCCTCGCAGGGTTGTTGTGCGGAGGAATGGTTATAGGAGGGCTAGCGGGGAGCGGTATGTGTGTGTGTGTGTGTGTGGTCTCACTCACCTGTAGAGGTCGTATCCTGCGGCCCGCGAGGAGCCCCTGGAAGGGGCCGAGGCGTTCTCGGAGAGGCGGGCGAAGCGCAGCGTGCGGGCGGGGGGATCCTCGGGCCCCGGCGAGGGTTCCCTGGGGCGCTTCCTGGGGCTGCAGGCGGGCTCTGCTTCCGAGCAAGGCATGGCCGGCGGGAACGAACAGGACGGAGGGAGAAAAAAAGCGGGAGAAAAAGAGAAAGAGAACGGGTTTTAAAGGTCCGCGGTTTTTATTTCCCGCGCTCGGCTGCCGAGCCAATGAGCGCGCGGCAGGGGCGGGATTCCGCCGGAAAAGCCAATAGGAGGACGGTTCAGGACAAGGGGCGGGGACGGAGGAGTGGGAGGGGGAAATTCCGCCTCCCGTGTTACATAGAGATAGGAATTTAAGTTAGAGTGAACCCACTGCTTCTGTCCTTCTTCTCTAAGGTGACTAAACGGGCCAAGCCACGAAAGCTGACCTGGCGACGTAAACGCGGGTCCATCCGGAGCCAGCGCCCGCTTTGTTTTGCCCGCCTGGCCCTCACCAAAAATGCTCGGTGCTGGCTCCCGATGATTGTTTATTAATAACTGGTTATTGTTATTTTTCTCATTATGTTATCAGTTATGTCAATTATTGTAAGCCGCCCAGAGTTCCTACGGGAAGATGGGCGGGGTATAAATAAATAAATAAATAAAATAAAAATAAATAAAAGTGCACCTGGAATATGCACTCTCTGCCGGGAGTCTACCAGAAGTCTATGTTCGCGTTGTCTTTTGCCGCCTCTTTTCAGCTCCCAGCGCGCGCCGCCCCTCCAGAGCCAATGGGAATCGAGCTCGCCGTCCTCCCTTTACCAATATTGCGTTTCCCTCCCCCCCGCAACTTTGTGGAATGGTCTCGCCCAGCCATGCCGCTTCCCCGCGTGGGACAAACCAATCCCTCCAGCCGCGGGGGTTAAGTGGGGGTGGGTGGGAAGGGAGTCAGGAGTTTTGGCGGGATCCCTTCTTTCCCTTTTCTCCGCCCGACTCACCGCTTCGGAGGAGTTGCCTCAGGAGGCGCCACAACATGGCGGCCGGTCAGACGGTCGGTCCTCCTTCCCTCACGCGGGCGCCCGCACCGCCCCCCCCCAACCTCACGCAGCCTGAGGCGGTGTGTGTGTATGTGTGTTGTGTGTGTGTGTGTGGGGGGGGGGTTAATGGGGCGGCTGAGGCGAATGCTAAATAAAGGAGGGCCCAGCGCTGGCGCTCGTTGGTGCTTCTCCTCACGAAAGGTCTCCCACGGAGGGAGGCTGGCTGAGGGAGAGAGCTTGTTTGCTCATTTATTTATTTATTTATTTATTTATTTATTTATTTATTTATTTATTTATTTATTTATTTATTTGACTTGTACACCGCACCAACAGAGGCACTGTGGGTGGTTTATTTTATTTTATTTTATGTATGTATGTATATATGTATGTATGTATGTATGTATGTATGTATGCATGTATGTATGTATGTATTTTTAAATTTTATTTTATTTTATTTATTTATTTTTACAGCGTCTATGCCACCCCACTACCCAAAGGTCTCTGGGCAGCTTACAATCAAAAAGAATTAAAACAGTTAAAACATCAAAATTAAAACAATAATAAAAACATTACCCTAAAAATTGCCATCAGGACCCACAAACTATATTATGTCAATTAAAAAAGCTGTAACAGGGTTAAGCAGACAAATACATCCATTAAATATAATGTTAGTAAATAAGGATAAACCCGCCTGCTCTATTTACCAGCCTGGGAAGGACGGAAGGCTGAGCCAACCTCCTGAATCCCTTCTGGACAGAGCTCAGGTCTTGAGGGCGTCTCAACTGCAGTGCTGTAGTTTTAACTGCTGTTGCACCATGAGGCTCCACCTAAAGCAAAAGGCACTGGCTGCAAGGCTGTCCCAAAGCATTTCAGACACCTGTGTGTGTGTGTGTGTGTGTGTGTGTGTGTGTGTGTGTGTGTGTGTGTGTGTGTGTGGTGGGTTATAATGTTTAATTATTTGGGTGGCACACAGTTGGCGCCCTCCTGTTTCCTTTACTGACTTGGGAAGGGCAGAAGGCTGAGCCAACCTCCAACTGGGTATCTGAATCCCATTGGGATGGAACTCAGGTCTTGAGCAAAGTCTAGACTGCAGCGCTGCAATTTTAACTGTTGCACCATGATTCCCTAAAGCAAAGTGTGCTGCTTATTCTAGTGGCTCATAGCACTAAAAGCACTGGGGGGAGGGCAGGGGGAGGTTACAGTTTAATTATATCTATCTATCTATCTATCTATCTATCTATCTATCTATCTATCTATCTATCTATCTATCTATCTATCTATCTATCTATCTATCTACCCACCCACCCATCTATCTATCTATCTATCTATCTATCTATCTATCTATCTATCTATCTATCTATCTATCTATCTATCTATCTATCATCTATCTATCTATCATCTACCCAACCCACCTATCTATCTATCTATCTATCTATCTATCTATCTATCTATCTATCTATCTATCTATCTATCTATCTATCTATCTATCTATCTATCTATCTATCTATCTATCATCTACCCAACCCACCTATCTATCTATCTATCTATCTATCTATCTATCTATCTATCTATCTATCTATCTATCTATCTATCTATCTATCTATCTATACCAACCGTCTTCCCAAAGGAACTGGGTGGTGTACAACAATTGCATATACTGTATCAATTAAAAAATAAAACACAAAGATGACAACCAAATAAAAATAATAACAAAAATAACATAACAAAAGAAATAATACTGTAGTATTGTGCAGTCTGCATGCATTTGCTGCCCCCTTGCCCCCTTGGGACTGCCTGAAACCCATCAGGATTGGACTCAGGTTGTGAGCAGAGTCTTGGCTGCAGCTTAACAGCTTTAAATAAGGAAGGAAAATGTCTGGTTGACCTCCATGGCTAACTTTATTTCAGGCTGAGCTTTTGATGGATGAGGGTTAGGCCTTCCATAGAGGCAAGATGCGAAAATAGCTTAGCCCAAGGCTCATTTATAATGCATTTTGTTTCACAGGAAGGCCCCTGACATAGAACTTAGACACTGTGCAGCTTAAAGAGGCCCTCTGAAAGGCTGCCCTATGCAACCCTGGCTTGAAGAGTTACGTACCTCCATGGAGGGCTTTTTGGGCACCTTGGCCAGGCCCATCATCCCCTGTTTGCAGGACCAGCCTCGGTGGCAGGCACACCGGCCCTCCCTGCCTCTCCCCCTGCTGTGAGTTACATTGCCTTTCTGTATGAGTTCATTATAACATTGTTGCTAAGTTGGTTTGCACACAATCAGTACATGTAAGTTTGTATCCTGTTTGGCCTTCATTGTGGTTGATGCATGGTGCCCTTTTCTGTTAGGAGTGACTGAAGTGGCTCCCCTTGGATGCTCATTAAGAACATTTTAAAAGCGCACTTTAGACCCTGAAGATGGGACACGAGGAAGTGGCACCTTTGGTGCCCCATGAATGCATTTAAAAGGAGTTTATTTTTGGAATAATTTATTTATATTTATTTATTTATAAACTTATATCCCGCCCATCTTCCCGGCAGGGAACTCTGGGCGGCTAACAATGTTAAAAACACATAAAAATAAGTTAAAAAAAAGAAAAGAAACCTCCGACCAGTAAAGCAACGGAGGGCAAGATGGCGGCAAATGGACTAGGGGAGAGGAAGTAAGGAGGGAGGAAAGAAGAAGAAGAAGAAAAAAACAGCGCCTGCACAACTGTCCTCAGGGAGGACTCATCAAGGTACTGGCGGATCTGGGCGATCCTGCAGAGATGGAAAAAAGCGGCCCTGGAGACGGCCATCACCTGGGCTTCCAGGGAGAGGGCCGAGTCCAGGACCACGCCCAGATTCCTGGCCCTGTCTGTAGGCTGGAGGGAAATACCCCCCAGACTAGGGAGGAGGCCATTGTACCGAGACGAGGGCGCCCCGAAGAACAGAACCTCCGTCTTCTCCGGATTAAGCTTGAGCCGGTTATCTCTGGTCCATTCCAATACGGCCTCCAGGCACAGATCAAGGGAGCGAACCGCTTCCTCAGCAGATGATGAAAAGGAGATATAGAGCTGCGTGTCATCAGCGTACTGATGACAGCGAACTCCATATCTCCTGATGACCTCCCCCAGCGGCCACATATAAACATTGAACAGCACGGGAGAGATTGCCGACCCCTGGGGCACCCCACAAGGGAGAGTCCAAGGAGCCGACAAGACATCTCCCAGCTGTACCCTCTGAGTCCGGCCACCGAGGAAGGAACGGGGCCAGGCCAGGACCTGACCACCGATTCCCGCCTCTGCGAGCCAGGCCAGAAGGTTACCATGGTCGACGGTATCAAAGGCAGCTGAGAGGTCAAGGAGGACCAACAGGGAGGAGCTCCCCCTGTCGGCCTCCCTGAGGAGGTCATCCTGCAGAGCAACCAGGGAGGTTTCGGTCCCGCGAAGAGGCCTGAATCCAGACTGGAAGGGGTCCAGGATATGGTTTACCTCCAGGTATGACTGAAGTCAGACAGTGGCCAACCCTTCAACAACCTTGCCCAGGAAGGGAACAATGGCGATCGGACGAAAGTTGGAAAGGTCGTCCGACGCCAGGCCAGGTTTCTTAAGAGTGGGTTTCACCACGGTCTCCTTCAAGCGGGAAGGGAAGCATCCCTCTCGAAAGGAGGCCGTGACAATAGCAGAAACCCACTCAGGCATGTTCCCTTCGGCAGATTTAATAAGCCAGGCTGGGCAAGGGTCAAAGGGAGTGGCCGCCGGCCAGCAACGAGCCATAGTTCTGGAGGCCTCCGCCGAGGAAACCGGCCCAAACTCATCCAGGAGGGGAGAACGGAGGGGTGAGGCATCGGAGATCCCACAGTGTGGACTAGAGCAGCTGGGGGGCAAGTCGGAACGGATGGCCTCAATTTTTGATCTAAAATGGGCTGCAAATTGCTCACTAGTGAAATCACTAGGAGGAGGCCGCAGCTGACTGGGATTGGAGAGGTCTCGAACCATCCGGAATAACTCCGCCTGGCGATTCGAGGCCTCGCCAATTCTCAGGGAGGCAAACGATCTTCTAGCGTCCCTGATCGCACAGAGGTAGCGGCCAGTCAGCTGTTTAAGGGCAGCCCTATTTACTTCCGTCCAGTTTGCCCTCCAAATGACCTCCAGTCTCCTACGTTCTTGCTTCATCGACCACAACTCCTCCGTGAACCATGGGGAAGAGCAGCCTCGACATCATAGGAGATGCTTGGGGGCAATCCGGTCTACCGCCCCGGCAGTACACAGATACCACCTTTCCACCAGGGCATCGACCAGATTGTCTGCCAGACCGCCAGAGAGCTCCCTGAAGGCATCCATGAATCTGGCGGGGTCCAGGAGCCTACAGGGGCGGGCCCAGATGTAAGATGGGCGCTCCCCGCAGGGCGGGGGGGGGCGATCGATAGGGAAAATTTTAGCAGGTAATGGTCCAACCATGACACGGGCAGGGGCAAAATACCCCCAACCCCCAGACACGAATCTGGCGAAATGGAGGAAAAAACCAGGTCCAGGGTGTGGCCAGCTCTATGGGTGGGGCATAGAACATGCTGAGATAAGTTCATGGAAGTCATGGATTCCATGAATTCCAGAGCCGCACCAGAGAGTTCCTCCTCGGCATGCAAGTTGAGGTCCCCAACCACCAGAAGGTGGGGGGATCTCAACAAGGCAGCCGAGACGAACTCTGTGATCTCTGGCAAGGATTGTGCTGAGTTGTGGGGAGCGCGGTACACCAGTACAATCCCAAACTTATCTCGCTGACCCACTGATAGATGGAGGCATTCCACCCCAGAACACACCATTGTACATAAGACATGTACCTTGACTGACACTTGCTTTGTAATCCTAAGACTCCTCTGCAGCATATATTTAGCAAAAGAAGGCTGTTTCTGGGCATGTGTCAAGTGCCTTCTGCTTGTGCTGGCAGTTTCATTTTTGCAGCAACTAACGTGGGAGGTACAAGAAGCTGAGAGACTGCAATAGGTCCCAGATTATTTCCATCCCGACCCGTGCAAACAAACTGATGACTGTCTTGGTGTCTGGTGAGGAATAATCAATTCTATAAATTACTTCAGTGTTGTGTGCTTCTCTTGACCCCAAATTTTTCTGTTACAGAGGAGAGACATGTAACTTTACACCAGTACAGTAGTTCCATCCGAGCTACAGGTCACTATGCACATGACCAGCTGTTACTAAAGAATTGCTGTCATTGGCCATAGCTTACACAGGAAATGTAATTTAAGATTGAGGATGCAAATTTGGTTTGGGCTGACAAAACTGCTTTCCTATGGTGCTGCATCAGCACAAGAAAGTACTGATACAAACTGTTGGAATGTTTTCAGAAAATATGACATATTTTATTCAACTAAAATTATTTTGAATCTGAAATTGACAATGAGTTGTAGGATGATCAGCAGAGTTTACATGAGTTGTTCAAAGTAAACTACTCTGCTATAACTTAAGAGAATGAGGTTGTCTCTGGAAGTGTAGCCTCGTGCCCATGAGTCTGCACAATTCTTTGGAGTTTGTGCTGCAATTGACTGTGCCCATTGGAACTTGATTTTCTTGTTGAAACAATAAAAAAACAGGTCACCAAATCATGCAGTATAAATAGCATGTAAGAACACATTTTAATTCATTTTAGTTTATTTCATCTTAAAATATTAAACATTGTTCCAGGTCTAACAAGTGAAATATTTTGTACCAATATGAAAAGTTTAACACACATTAAAGGAATGTCACATTTGTTTCAAGGCACAATTTATCAAAATAAATTAAAAACATTTATTGAGTTGATAAATTTAGAGAAATCATATGAAACATGCACATGAAATCTTATAATATTTTAGTTATCATAATCAATCTCGCTTTGACACGTGTGAGTGTAGTGATTAAATAAGATTACAATATATCTCCACATAATAATTTGAAAAATCATTTTGATCTATTGCAGTTTTTCATGGGCTCCTTTCTGCATATTATACTGGCATGAAGGAACCGGACTGTAACCAAAATCCTGTTCCACTGCTGAATCCCAAAACATAATGAAGTTATGTGAGTATGATGCTGCTGAGCTATATGTAAAACAGAGTGGAGGGTGGAGATAGAATTAACAGAGGCCTGTGTAATCTTCTACTCTCTTGTTACGCTGGACTAGTGAATCACAGAGTTTGAAAATAATGCACTTTTACCAGTTAGACAGTCTGCAGCCTCTATAAAATAATATGTACTAAAATTTTACTTGATCTTGCTTCTCCCATGTAGGGCACTGCAAATTATAAGTAGGATCTGAAACTTAAAGTTGCATTGTGGGCTCTTGTTACTTGTTGGCCTTCCCGGATGCTCCATTCCACCTCTTTCAGGATTCTGTATTCCATTCCCCCCTGTTGAACTATCAGCATTCTGTGGCAAGAGACTTTCCTTCCATAATGATCTTTTGTACATCTTGGAGGCTCTGCTAACTCTGTTTGTTCATGGATGATATTGTGTTGGCTGTGAAAGGAGCAGTGCTAGATAGCTGAAATTGCGGTTTGTGTATACAGTTAGGTCTTTAGCTGTCAGGCATGACACCGAGGTGATTTTTCAGTAATTTGAGGAGTACATTCTAATGGAGCATACCCCAAAGTCAGGTGACCCAGTTGTTCTTGAACAGCAATTCCCCAAAGCTCCACCCCCACCTGTGCTGGCTGGGGTTTCTGTGAGTTGCAGTCCAAAACCTCCTGTGTTACCCAAGGTAGGGGACTACAGTTCTAATATGTCAGGCATTGTGATGCTATTGCTCTTCATTGTGTTAGTGCAAAACACACACAACACATTTTCAGGCCTGCTTGCTAAGAATAAAATGTGAGTACATTTTTGTGGTTGCCTCGGATGAGCAAAACTGGAGGGAGGTTCTTCGAGAGAATTTCTAACCAGGCCATATAGAGGTAATCAGATACAATTACTTTTCGTGCCACTGGTAGGCTCCTGTTGAAACAAATAGGACGACAGTCTTAGTAATACTCCATTATATATCCCCTTTAAAATATATGAAGGTAAGCATAACATTTCTAGCTGCCCAATGAACCAAATGTTTTGTCTCATCCAGGATGCAATTTAAAACTGGCATGCATTTACATATTCTTTGATCAGATAAAACAGTACATATTTAAAAGCGCAATCACAGAGTAGCATAGTAATTAAACTTATCTACAGGGTCAGTAACAGGCTGTACATTGCTTTTATTCTCATGAAAATGTGGGGATTTGCACTACAAAATTAACCTCTGTGAATTGCTTCAACCTTGAATTCTTGCCTAAACATATTGTACAGTAGTAAATGATAACTTGTTCTCAATTTGAATCAAAATTAAAATTGCATAACTTACAAAACAATCAGATTAGCAGCCCGAGAGTGTTCCTGTAGAAGTTCATTCAAACGGACCTGACGATAACTCTGTTGAAATCAAAACAAAAACAAGTTTCACACTGGATTTGTGAAAACATAGGAAAGAAGTTAATTGCCATGGAAAGATGTCATCCCACCCATGTTTGCAAAATCAACACTTTTACAAGTGTACCCATGGAAGCACCAGCTTCAGTCCTTTAATTATTGCATGATATTTTTGTATTTAATCACAGAGGTTATGGCAGAGTTCAGTCCCATTTATTAACTGCAGGGTTTTCTTCTCTGACTTAGGAATCATTGGAGAATGTTGTGCTTCTCTGGATACATGCAGCTTCCCTTTTATTATTTGCTGGGGGGAAATCCCCAGGGCCTCCTATCTCAGTTCGGAAGGTCAAAGGCTGTGCCCCCATGACTGACATTGACTCTGCATGAAATCTTAGGAACTGCCACATTAGGCACTTTGGTCACAGATTATTTGGTTATGCTGTTAAAAGACACTGGCAAGTTTTTGTTTGCAACTCACTACATAACCACTTCTGTTTCCACAACCGTTGTTGTTCTTCATGCAGTAAATAACAAACAGGAAACTGGTGAATGTCATCTGCTTGTTGTTTTCCTGTGTTCTTCCCAGAACTGCTTCTGCCATTTGTTTTGCTTCATTTTGCATTAGATAGGCAGGTAGTACATTCTGCAGCTGTAAATGTCTCTAGTTCCCTTTGCCCTGCTAATTTGGACTTGGTTTACAAGTCTTAATTTGTGTATGGTACATGTCATCAGGTCTCTTGAAACAACATATGGTGACCCTTGTAGGGGTTGTCAGGTGTGTGAGACGTTCAAAGAGGACTTGCAATGGCCACCCCCACCACCTCTACTGACTTTCCATGATTGAGCAGGCATTAGGATCAAGGTCTGCTAAGTCTTGATCAAAGAGGCTACCCACTGTACCACTCTGGCTCATGCCCTGTTTCCTTTTAGATTAGATGTGCACTATTTTCAGGTGGACCTATCACAGTGTCATAAGCAATGAGAGGTGGTAGGCCTGTTTACCTTCTCCTTCAATGCTTCTAGTTCTGTGTCAGTGATTTTCCATGGTGCCTCTCTCTTTAATTTCTCAGCAGTTGCTAAATCTTTGCAGCTTTCATGGAGACGGTATGGTTCAATCATCTCTTCAAAGAATTTCCAGCTGGAATAGAAATTATAAAGAAGGCTTCCCAGCAGGACTGTAACTCTTTATATTTCACAGATATTCTAATGCAGGACATATCCCTGGCTATAGCTGCATAGATCAGTTTGTTATGCTCTGTTATAGCTGTGCACTTCCACTGTGGCCAGTCCTTGTTTAGATAGGTCTGCATTTGTCTCTGCCGTCTCTGAACATCTCCCATTATCTTTGTTATAAAATAATAAATAACACAGAGGTGCAATGTATTCATAATGGGGTGCAGAAGAACAAAATAGTTTTTAAAATCCCCCTGCCCATCCCACATTGTACAAAAGAACTAATTGTAATATCTTCTGCTACTGGGGTTCAGATTAGTATTATTCAAACTGTTGTGAAGATAACGATGTAGTAGACCACAATTCTATGTATATCTAAATAGGCTAATTCTACAATCTCTGTAAATGTCCTCAAGACTAAGGACTGAACATCTTGTAGCCCGGCAGAAGAGTGAACCCTTTTGGCTGGTTGAAATGAATTGGCAATTTGAATGAACTACTGTATGTTTACATTGTAACACAGGTTTGGATGGTTTATGGGCAATAGCTTTTCAAGCATATGCCATGCCATATACATGGTTATTGTCTCCTTCCATGGTTTGTGATCAGTTCAAACCATGTTGGATCATCACAGTGTTCAAATTTGTAGAAGAGACAAACAGCCATAGAAATACAGATGAGTCAAAAACTGCCTCAGAAATAAAAAGCAGAATAACTGCAGAACATGTTTATATGCTTAAGCATAACTGATCAGTTTAAATGAAGCAACCCCTTTTGTGTCCAAAATAGTACACTGTATTTATTATCAGTATTTATAACTGGTCAACATATTTAACCCTGTCAGAGTCAGTGGGATGCAGTATATTTGATGCTATGTTACTTGTGGCCATTCTTGTTGGTGGATCTTTGTGTATGTGAAAACGCATGCTGACAAATAAGATTTGGAAAGGCTGGTGTCAGATTAAGTGCTCCTCCCCTTGGTCACATCACCCTCACTTGAAGACTGTTTTTCAAAAACACTGGCTTTTCTGTATTACTCTCTGCATCACTTGACTGAAGCTTTTCTTTGTCTTTGATTATTTTTCTCAAAAATATCCATACTTGCTCCTTCTTACTGCATCTCTATATTAGGCCCCAATGCTATTCCCATTGCAGCTCGAGGACTAGGACTTCCAGCAGTGGAAGGGAAAAGAGGACCTTTGTTTAGTAAAATGTCAGCATACAACTTCCAAGTCCTAACTCCTAGACATTCTGGATTGCTTCCATAGAAGTAACTCCTTACAGCTCCCTCTGAAGAAAGTCAGTGAAAGAAAATCAGTGAGTTAAAAGACAATTTATTTCCAGTCATTTCAACTTCATATTTGAAATGTGTTGTTTT
Organism: Phrynocephalus forsythii; assembly: GCA_029282475.1. Taxonomy (NCBI): domain Eukaryota; kingdom Metazoa; phylum Chordata; class Lepidosauria; order Squamata; family Agamidae; genus Phrynocephalus; species Phrynocephalus forsythii. The sequence goes on along the minus strand of JAPFRF010000014.1, from coordinate 3,952,221 downwards.
TAAATTACTTACCTCTCTTTGTTGGGTTTCATATTGATGTCACCAATTACGTTAACATCAGCAAATTTTATTCTGAATTTGCTCAAAAGAGAAGCCATCCTGAAAAGGGAGCAGTTGTTTTCAAATATCATGAGTCAGAAGACAGATAAATAAAAACAATTAAAGCATCAAGGTTGTAATCCAGTATAAACTCAGTGGGGTTTACTGCTGAGGATTCAACTAAGGCTTGACTAATTGCTTTTCATAAAATATCAAAATATATTAAAAGTGCTATAATTAGCACTTCTTATTTACAACATGTGCTGGATATGTTAGGAGTGAGTTTAATTATTGTAGCTGAAAGCCCAAACCACAAAGAGTGTTACATGAGTGGCAGCTTCCTCATTCTTCTCCAGGTCAAGTGATTTTCTTTATTAAGGAACATTTCTTATGTGAAGAGAATCCAGCAGTCCCTAGTTAGCTGGGATCTTAACCTGAAGTTACAGTAGACAGAGGATGGTAACAACATGGAAGATAACTTGGAACAATGTTGCAAGGAGATAAAATTGGGAAGGTTTACTATTACCATGAATACCTAATATCTATTTAGTGCTTAACGTGGATAAAGCCACGTGAGTTCTTTTATCTCAGTAGTTTTGATAACAATCCTCTAGGGAAGGATGATAAAAGGAAATAATCTTCTAAACTTTAAGCAGTAATAATAGTAGTAATGAATACTAAATGTGGCTGGAGATACTTGAAGACATAACATACTTGAGCTTTTCCTCTTCAAGACGAGTGACTTTTCCACCGGCAAAAATTCTTAATTTACAATCCTTCCATTTTTTCCGGAGAGTAAGCAGGTAGGGAATGAGGAGTATTAACCCTAGGTGAACAAATTTGATTATGCTGATGTTTTTTAAAAAGCCTTACTTTTTTTTGTTAGAGCTATACCCCACTTTTGCTCCTTTCAGCTCAAGAACCCCCGTATCCAAGAGTGTAGTTGCAAGTACAAGGCTTTCTGTTCTAGAACTTGCACTTTTTCGGAATTAGTATGAGGTTTTCTGTGTGAATTGGTCACATTGAGGTGATGGTGCTGCTGGGAAGTATTTTGCAGACCTGCACCTGCCACACCCATGCATTTTCCATCTTCCTTGTGTTCACTAGCACAACCTGCTTTACCTCCATCATCAAACAGCCACCACACATCAAGGGTTCCACTTCCTTGCTTCTTCTTAAACTGTGTGCTGGCTTCCAGCAGCCGTTGATTGAATTCACCCACATGCATTGAAGAGATTGTGTTAATGCTGCTTTCTGAAAGGAGAGGGGACACACATACAGGGTATTTTCATGCAATTCTTGGAAGCAGTTTGCAAACAAGGAGAATTTGAAATAACTGAAGGCTTAAAAAGATTCAAGGATGCAGAGAGCAAGAGAAAAAAGAGAAAGAGAGCAAGGATGTAACATTCTGACAGTGCAATAAACCCAGGAGAAGTTGACCAGTCCCACTCTTGCCATATTTTCTTGGTTCATGTTGGGCTAGTTCATCACTCGTGTGTCCATCAACATGATACTTGAACTGCCTGTTTCACCACATCTTCCCCCTTCTTAAAGTGGATGGAAGTGGTGTTCTTCAAAAGCAAAGAATGAACTACCTATCTAGCTATCTAGCTGTCTTTCTAAGAATGTACAAGGAGAAAGTACAAATGGAAAAGCTAATTAATTTATACTTTAAATCTTTGTTAACGTATTCTAAATAGGTAGTTTTATTCTACTCTGTTATACTGTATATTCTGATTCCCTTAATTTAACTGCACTGTAAATTTTGCAGGCAAATGGAGCTTTCTGGTATTATGTATCTTACTATTGTGCTCCTTCATGCAGAAACGGGTTAATTTTTTTTTTCTTGACAAATTAGATGAGAAAGCAAGAGGGGTATTTAAAAGAAAAATGAAAATTTTCTTCCAACAGAGGCTATGCTGAACCTCATTAAATACTCATTTAAACTTTACCATAATCCACTGAGTTATGTGTACAGGAGAAAAGGACTAAAACACTTTTACTTTCATGGTTCATTTTCTATAATATGTCCCTGCTTAGATAAGCTGCTAGTTAGGTTACGAAAAACTGCTTTCAAGAAAAGGCATAACATACATGGTTGCAACAGTCTGTTTAAAACCAGACTGGCAATGAAATATGGATTGAGGCAGACCTGCTTAGTTATTTTAAAAGCAAAATACATCTTACCTGGTTGTTTTATTTTAATAACCCTGTATTTAACTCTTCCTTTGTGTTAGTTTTAAACATCATTTTGTAGAAAACATACTTTCAGTGTATTCTTGATTTTTTATGACTCAAGGAATTATGGATTGCTTCCAGCCAGTTCCTGCTTTCAGGAGACCAATGGTTGATACTAATTCACTGAACTGAGTGAGTATGTTCTAAGTATGACTGTATCAGACACAACCCAGTCTTCTTTGTGCAGACTATTAAATAGCCTGCAGCAGGCTTCAGAACACTTAGTTTTTTTGTCACTTTTTTTTTTGCTTAATGCTTTTTGCCTTCTTTTTTTTTTTTTTTTGGTTGCTCAATGTTGAATGATGGCTTGCAAGAATCAGAGACCTACTGTTCCTGAACTAGACAATGTAACAACCTGGTTGGGATGCTCTTACAGGTGGTGGTGATAAGTAGCAGTATTGAAGGCATCAGCACTTTCCCTACACCCCTCTCTTTTTCTGCCTAGCCATATGCCTTGCTTAACAATTCTCTCTTTGAAGGCATCTTCCATTTGAAGGACTGTCTAGTCCCAAGGGTGAAAAAAATAGTTATAAAATTGGAGATCAGACACCGCAAGATTTGACCATTAGTAGTTGGCACCTGGACAGCAGACCAACCTGACACACAGGTCATATCTTCACAAGATATCTACTATGGGGTACTTGATTTCCTCATTATACTCTGGCTTCTGTTCAGATGTGTAAATCTTTCCCAATGACATTATAGCAACTACTTCCAAATTTGCATCTTTACATATAGCAGAATGCACACTGTTTAGGCAGATATTTTTGTCTTTTAAAACAATGTATAAACGGTAGCATTAAGGGCACTCAGGTGTCAAATAAATATTTCTGTTCTGCAGACAGAGTGGATCTGAATATAATTAAGACAGACAATGTTTAAGACCAACTGATAGGACTGTCTCCAGCCTGCAGCATGTTCCCTTCTCCATGTAGGTCTTCAAAGAAGATTAATTGCCATGATTTCTTTTGGTCAATTTCAGCTCTTGCCTTTTTTGGGCATAGCCTTTGCAATGTTGAGCCTGGTGGCTCTTCTGAAGAATCCACGGATGCCCCTATGTCTTTCTTCAAACTCATTGTCCTGGATGGTAGCTTCTAGCGCTAGCCTCTCCTCCTCCAGCTTCTTCAGTTCCTCTGGAAATAGAAAGCACCATTGGGACAGTCATGAATTAAATTGTAATGTAAACATTGGATAGAATAGAATAGAGTTTTATTGTCATTATGCACACACAAGATATGCACAACGAAATTAGAGTGCTGTTCCACTACACACTCTAAACATACAAAACACATAAAACACATAAAACACCATACAAAATATTAAAAACTCTTAAAATTGATAAGCTCTAATTGCTTTTATGGCATTAGCATCTGTCTGAGGGAAAAAGTAAAATGTAAGCCTTATATAGTTTACTGTTCATTTAAAAGAGACCCCCCCCAATGGAAAAGAAAACAAACTCATTCAGAATTTATCTTGTTGACAGCCCATCTTTAAGCATTCTTAAGTATATGGATCCTTAATTATTTTGCTTCTGAACTACATCTCCCTGCATTTTGAAAGCATCTTCTTGTGGAAAGAGATTTAGCTAACTCCTCCTGCAAACAAGATAATGCTAGAAAGTCTACTAGTTTGTTTTCAGGTCTTCAACAGCATTAGCAGGAATGATTAGTCAACAAAATAAAGAATAAGCTGTCCTTTCTAAATCAAATGCTGTAGCAGTATGTAGACAGACCAAAACATTTCTCTTCCTGTTACTGTCAGGTTCATAAACATATTCTTCATGTCTGTTTGAAATAGGGAGTGATCTTTAAATTGTTCTTTGTAAATTTTAGTCCCTTTTAGGCTATTTCATTCTATTTCTGTCTTTTACCATTTGGGATATTTTATTGTAATGGTGCAGTTCTCTTGCCTGGTGCCTCAGCTGAACTGGAATCTGGTAAGATACATCTTTTTGAAGGAACCATACAACTTTCTGGAATACTTTTCAAACAGTGCAAATGGCAGGTGATTCTTTGGCAAGTTCAGATAGGGAATATGGTCCACTGCAGTCTGAAATGCTGTCTTAGTTCTCTGTGATTTGATTATATTCCTAATCCGATGCCGGTGCACCTTATACAGTACTGTTTGGTTGAGAACAGCATTGGGTTCCCTTCATGTCTGTACGTTATCATTGCTAAGGGATTAGAATTACTGTGAATTATTAGGGGGATGGGGGGTATGTGAATCCTCCCTGGAAATACTTAGCAAGACCATTCATTTTATTTACAATTTTTTACATTAAATTCTCAGTGTTTTGCATAGGTTTCTTGAGGACAGTGAATAGAAATAAGCAAGGGCAGTAGGGGGCAGCAGAGAGCTGTAATTTTGCATTTTAATGATAACCCAATATTAATTTTAAACTAAATCGTGCAAACATGTTGAAAAGTGTCTGTACAACTTAATGACAACTTTATTTGGACTCCTCCTGTTGGAAGCCCTCTGGAATGAATGAATGAGTTCAAAGGACTTAGGGCTTCATTGCTCACAATAGTAGTGGACAGATTTCCTTCCTTATCCTTTATTCACATAACACATCCAGAATCCAAACCTCTCTCTTTCTCTATATAAAGACCCCTGTTCTCTGTGTGTCACATATATAGAGGCTGGTTTTCAAGGGGCCTGAATCTGACAGCCAGGAACCCCTATGAATTTCAAACTAGGGTTTCTTTTTTAACCTGGAAGCCCCCTCCCCAATAAACACATACATTATTATCTAAATGAAAGTCCTAAAGTCTTCCCCTTGAAGAGTTGGAAAGGGAAAACCTGAAAGCAATAGTGAGAACCAACCCTGAGAGAAGAGGTCCTTAGGGGCTGAGATGGCATAGGAACAAATTGTGACCTGTCCAAGGTCCTGAAGGCCTATATTCATCCTTGTTCTCCAATAGATTGTATAGAGCAGTGGTTCTCAACCTGTGGGTCCCCAAATATTCCTGGAATGCAACTCCCAGAAGTCTTCATCACTAGCTGAGCTGGCCAGGATTTCTGGGAGTTGCAGTCCAGGAACATCTGGGCACCCACAGGTTGAGAACCACTGGTATAGAGCCTCCTTAGATGCCCTTTTAAGAGTCAACTTACACATTGCCTGCATTTCTTCCTTCTACCACTACAGTATTTGCCTTCCAGATGCACAGTACCTTAAAATGGATCCATGTTTCTCTCACACAGATACGTGGTTGCACACCAGTTGGCCAGTGGGTTTTGTCACTACAAAATGGGCATAGTCTGCTAGCTTTGATAGGAAAAATTCCTCCTGGCATGTTCTGTTTTGTTCTCACTGGGGGAAATATTCTATGAATAGAAAGCCCCTGAAAATTTGATTCCTGCCGGGAATGGTTAAGATTGAGGTGTTGCTGTGAAACTCTTGCACTGTCTTCCTAATGGGACATCACAGTTTTAGATGTTGTAAATGCCCCTTTCCCCAATTTCTAATGGACAATAAAGTGCTCTGCTCAATTAATGTCCCTTAATTTCTTTTGTCATTATGTTGTAATAACATTTCAACTATTTATAGAGATCATAAAACTTCTATCTAGAAAAGATGACTACTGAGAGAGCATTTCAAAGATGGATGTTTTTGAAACCAGAGGAATGACTGTGGCAAGTATTTTTATTTGCAGAAATCTATCTCTTGCATATTAATTGTATGAAATTCAAGTGTAGGAATTGTCTGAAGTTTTGTTAAATTTTGACATACCTTGAACCTGAAGGACTTGTGATATGTCAAATCCTTGGCTAATTCGAACAATTATCACACCAAATTCAAAATCGAATGCATCACTGAAATAGAGTATAATTAAAAACAAATAAAAATTTGTTCACACAACATTAGAGTACTGCCAGTTGACAGTAAGATAGTCTGTGAAGTTTACTTAGATATTTTTGGTAAGTAATACCAATTACATTTCTATAATGAGTCCTTTTTCAGTTACTCCCCTTAGTTAGATGCTGGTTTTATGGCTTCATCTACATTCTGACTGCTCCTTCATCAGCTCCCCCCCCTTATTATTGCTTAGTCTCCAGCCTTGCTCCCATAAGCTTCTGCAACATGGCCACCATGATCTCTTTTTAGGCTGTTTTTAATTCTCTACAAGACAGACTGAAACTAAGCCTAAGTTTTATAATTATTTATTTGCCTTTATTCTCCATGTCTGTGTGCTACGATGGTGAGTGAGTGAGAACAGTCTGACTCGGGTTCATGTCACCTTTCCCAAGTGGCTTTTTCATAGAGAGTTATAAAAATACCAGGTTCTTATACATCCCTCTTACTCTATATAAGAAAGCTTGGCGATCATTGAGTTAAAAAGCAAAAATGGAAAAGAGTTAATCAGCCTTTCTCTTCCTTCTCTTCTTCTGCTCAATCTCTCCAGTATTCTTTGGTTTTAAAAACAAAAGATGCAAACAAAAGAATCTTGAAATCTGCCCCCAACAGATAGTTCATAACCATAAAAGAAGTACAGATTAGATTTTGCTTGTGACTGATAACTCTTCTGTTCAGTTATTGCTTATGCTAAATTTTTCAAAGGCTCATGTATAGTTCATGAAGGCATTCCGTTCTTGAGTATATAAAATAACTGTATAGTCTAAGTCATAATCAGAGTAGAAACTGATATTAGTTTGACTTGAGCTCAATGGTCATGGATTCTCCTGAAGGACTCCAGGAATTTTAATTTTGTGTTTAGTCTCTAGAAATTATAAGGATTTATAATTCTTTATTGGGTGTTTTAAGTTTCAGCTCCCATAGTTCCTTGACCAGTAACCATAACAATTGGACAGTTTGGGAACTAGTATGCACAGCAGTATGCACAAAAAGTATACCTCCTTTCTCTCTGGGGCTCACATGGTGATGGAAACCTGAATTCCAGAGGTCACTTGTCTTTCATTTATTTATGAGAAAATTCTAGAGATGACAAAGACTTCCTGTTCTACAAAAACCAGCATGCTTCCAAATTCAACTTACTGTACTATGCCCATGTAGTTTTCAACTTGTATGGCACCAGCACTTCTCCAGTCCTTTTTAAATCCAAGCACCAAAGTATTAGGTTTCATTCTGCCCAAACCGGAGGCCTGACAATATTAAAACATTGTGTTCTAAAAGGTATGTATGCAAGGTTTATCAAAAATGAGAAATCAACAGAGAAATAAGCCTGTTAGTCTCACACAACATGTACAGCAAAACAGAGAGAGAGAGAGAGAGAGAGAGAGAGAGAGAGAGAGAGAATAAAAAAACTTAAACAGCAGGAGCAGCAACAACAACAACAAACCCTAGAGATATTGTAGCACTTTTAGAACTAACAGATTTATTTCAGTGTTGGATACTTTTCATGGTTTACAGCCCTTCTTTCAGACAGAAGTAATTGCAAAAGATTAGGGAAGTAATGTTCTGGAGGCATTTAAGATTTAACTTCATTTGTTGAGTGTCCTTCATGCTTGTGCCCAAGCAGCACATAGAAAAAAATTACTGCTAAATCATCTCAGCTATAAATGGTTTTCAGATGACAAAAGTGTGGCTTTCCCAAATTGAAGATCATTTCCATTTCTTCTGATGCATGCTAATGAAAACAGCTTTATAACTCAAGGTCTATAAACTTTTTGTGCTGCTACCTGAGTTTTTACTTCTTAATATGAGACATACATTTTAACAGCAGTTTTGTAAGATGTGGAAGCTGAGATAGATAGATAGATAGATAGATAGATAGATAGATAGATAGATAGATAGATAGATAGATAGATAGATAGATAGATAGATAACTACTGAGCCCTATTCATTTAATATGGGATTGAGAAGCTTCCTTCATATTTTCATATCTGGGAAGCATAACTGTTTGTCAAATAACCCATAAGACAAAAAAAGAAATGGCTCCGGGGTGTGTTTTGTATTTAAAACATACTATCTTTACCAATGACAAGTACTCTGAAAAAATAAACATGCTATTACCGTTGCCACCAACAAGTCCTCCTACAAGAGAGTCTGTTTTTGAAGTAATACTTCTTGCAAGCGCTGTGCAAATAAAGAGCTTACTTGGAGGAGACTTTTGACTCCATCTCTGAAGCTGTCAGCTGCCACTGCCGCATAAAAGGCTTTCCGCTTGTTCTTTGTCAGCCAGGCCTGTTTCGTTGCCATGCCACTGTTCATCTCTGTCACACACAGCTTGCGTGGGCCCTGCACGACACAATCATATATTAGAGAGAAAGCTTTGTATTATACATCACACAATAGTGTGATTTTGAAGGAGTTGCTGAATCTATATGAGGGACTGGGGGGAAAATGTCAAAGGAAAAATACATTCCACAAAAGGTTCCGCAGAGATTTCAACCTTTTGAAATGAAAACGGCTGGTAACATCACTCGATGCCTGTTCAAGAAGGGGAAGCCTGTTAACACCACTTAGGCATAGTGGTAGCTCGCTGAAAATAGCTTGACAGTATATTTTTCAAAGCAGCCCCTGCAGCTCTTAAATAATCATGTGGAAAGTAGCATGGGGTTAACGAAGCAGGCCAATCTTTAATCCCTTTTAAAGGGAAACAATGGGATTTGGGCTGATGTAGAGCCAGTTCAAATACCATTTTAACACAAGATTTCAACCAGCAACACTTGGAGCAGACCCACTGAAATTAATGGGTGCTCCAAGTATTTTTGTAGTGATGCTTCCTTCAGTTGGCGTTTTCAGCTTGTTTCTCTCTCTTAGGAATGCCTCTGCAGGTGGTGAACTCCAATCTTCATACAAGGCAGAGGGTTTACAAATCTGCCCCTCCTACACAACCTAGGGGTCTTTCTAATACCATAGATGGGAGGGAGATGCGTTTTTGGACTTCTGCTTGTAAAATATCCCTGCCAACGTGGCCACTAAGTCAAGAAAATAAGGCAGAGAACTGCAGAAATCAGCGTTATCATTGAGGTTCTTCTGCTGCTGAGGTCCTGGAGCTGTTTTCAAAGGAGTAGCAATGTTGAATCTGAGTCAGCATGTGTAACAGAAAGAAGCAAACCAAAAGTGCAAATAAAAACTAAACTGTTGGTACCTTAAAGGCTAACAGATATATATGGCATCAGTTTCTGTGGGTTACAGTTCACCTCTAGGTGGTGATTCAGCTTGTTGTGACCAAAGCAGAAATCTTCCTAGGGAAACGCTCCATTGAAAATAATGAGACATGCAGTATATCAGAGATAACACATAGTGTGTTCTCTGGATGGTTCAGATCAACACAGCTCTCATTTTTCAAGCTTCAAGAGACAATGCTACCAGACCCTCTTGCAGTAAATCTTAAATGTGGGTCATGACCCTTATCTGCTGAAGCCAGACTTAAACTCTGGACTCAGAATAAGTTTTGCAAACTGGAAAATAATAAGTAGTTTTCATATTTGTCTGTTTTAGCGGTTTGTTTCATATACTTTCAGTGCAATGTTTTCAAGGTAAAGAAATAAATAGTAAACTACACAACTATATGTAAGACTCTTTAGAGGCACTGCAGCTGCCCTGTTGACAGGTATTCAGGTTTTATTAATCTTCATTTTGCCAGTACACAGATCACAGAAGTTCATTGTGTCACATTTTATTAGCCAATAAAACTAAACTTGGCTGAAATCTCTACAGAAGGAGGAAAACTAAAATGCTTACACTAGAACAGAAGGCTTACATTAAATATTAGTGGAAATAAAAATTACTGACATTGCATGAAAATTGATAACAAGTCAGAAAGCATGCTGACCTGAAGCTCTTGTAGACCCTGATAAAGCACCCATTGAAATAAGCAGTAAAACATGACTTTGGCTCCAGTTGTGTAGGTCAACTGGCCAAAGAGAAATCAACTACTCCTTTGCTTTGTAGTATTCCTGAGAGCTATCAAATTTATCTTTTTTTTTTTTGCGAAACTGTATTTTATTTAATTTGATTGTGACTTGTTAATGTTTGTGAAGCAGTGTGTTTGTTTTACCACTGACCAAGTTAACCAGGTTGTGGGCCCTGACTCAAAGATGAGGGGGGGAAAGCGAATTAAACAGTAAATAAAATAAAACTATGTGAAGAGAACTTCACATTGTGTCAAGGTAGGCCCATTTGTCATGCATCCAAGCAACCTATAGGGTATCTTGCTTGTACTGCAACCACTGTTATTCTACATGACTGCAAATATCCTAAAACATGGTTTTGTGGCAGCGTTAAAGAAAAGCACCTAGTGAGTCTGTGTCCGTGTTACAGGTTTCCACATGGAGAGGCAGACATTGCAAGTTATCTTACCAGGTGAGCAGCCATTTTGAGTGTAGCACAGCTTTGCACAGGTTGACTGAGATTACCTACTTACTGTGTATACTTCACAACAGATGCAGAGACCATTGTTCTTTGTGAATGAATGTGCGATGTCTAACAAAGCTGGTCTTGTCATGGGTCCGCCTGTTAATACTATGCATTGAGGCCTGTGAATGTGGACAGGATTGCATTAAATTTGGCAAATGTATTTATATACAGTAAACTTTGAACCATATCCATGGAGACTTTACCTGAAGTTTTTCACATGGTCATCCACTGTTGTTAATTCTAGTGCAGTGTCAACAGCACTAACATAGTACAGTGCCTGGGATGATGATCCCCAATTCACTTCTGTTGTGGTAGAGAAAATAAATTGCATATTGTATTATCTGAAATGTCTATGTTGTTTTAGGACATTCTCTGTATTGATCTACCAATGTCATGGGAATAATTATGTTGATATGTGGGATATTAAACAGATTTTGGTTATGACTCTGCACCCATTTATTTAAGAGTAGCACCATTGAACATGGTGAAACTTTCTGAATAGAAATGTACAAAATTGGACTATTAGCATATTAAAGGACGTTTCTAATAGTGAAACACTTGATTTATGAGAGGTGCTTTGTTTTCACAGAAGTCTTTCTACCTAGTAATAACAGAAGCACAAATGAACTTTTAAAGTGGCTTATAATTTTATCTCTCACTTCTGCAACATAGTAAAATAGATATCGAGATTTTCTTTTATTCTGGAGGCTGATTTCACATATAGGATTGACAAAACTAACACGACCATTGCATTTAATGCAGTTTACTCCCAGGCAAGTGGGCATACAGCTGGAGCTGAGAGTGCTATTTCTATAGGTGTGCACTTTGTGTTGCCTCTGGTTCACATTAGGCAGAAGAAAGTGTAATTTTTTTTGGGGGGGGGATATTATCCATTCTCTTTAGCTTAGTGTCAGAGTGAAACTTTTATTGTTATAGACATTTGACAAGCTCAGAAGCATGATTCACAGTACAAAATTATACATTATTATTCAGAAATAAACTATACTGAAAGTTCTCTTTTTTCTGTCTTTTTATTGTTGGGTTGATTAAATTTTCTTATATAATTGTGACTTTGGAGTTACATCCGAGACTCTTTATGAGTCTTAAAAATAAAATAAAATAAAATTTAATAAAAAAAATCCCACAAAATTCAAAACCAATAAATGCTTTCTGTGCATGACAATATAGAAATCAAAGGGATGTCTTTCTAAGTAGGTGTATAATGATTTTAGCCTCAAAAGCATAAATGCACTGAATGGGCTGAAATATAAATGGGGAATTTCCTTCTCCCACAAGAATTTGCAGGATATTTGCGGCCGTTCAGTGTTTTGGGGGCTATGTGCCATTCCATAAACCTTTAATGGCATCAAAACAAAGGAATGCTATGTGCATTTCTTCTTCTATTGGGATCAGCATATATGAAACCTCCCCCCCCCCCCAAATCTGGACACCCAGCCTTACCTGGCTTCTTGTATGTCACATAAATGTAAAGAAAGAGCTCAATAGCATATGTGATGAGAGCTGCCCACCAGTTGATGACAAACATAACTGCACAGCACAGCACAGCTCCAAAAAGTGACAGCCACATGTTGTAGTACCGGAAGGCAGGTCTCCAACCTGCAAAAGTCAATTTTGTAAGAGAATTTTAAAAGAAAGGATATACCAAACTTCAAGTGTTCACATTAAGACCTTCCTTGTAACATCTGTTTAGTGCAGTCTACTCACATTAAGCTGAGAATCTTAGAAGCATGGAAGTGGAAAGGCTTAGAAGGCCACAGCATCCAACCCATGTTCAATTCAGGAATCCAAATTAATGTGTATCTGACAGATGGTTATCTAATTTTCTCTTCAATGTTTGACATTGGAGCAGTCGCCACTTTCTGAGATAACTGCTTCCCTTGTTATTCTGCTTTGATGATTAAGACATTTTTCCTTGAGCCTATCAAGTTATTTTTGAATTTTGTTTTATGTCATCCAGTATGCTAGTTATTCTACTCAATTTTATGTCATCCATACATTTTATAAGCATGTGGTTCCCCCATCCAAATCATTAACAAAAATGTTGAGGAGCAGCAGGCCAAGTACTGAAGCCTTGCTATGCCCCACTTGTTACCCCACCCTTTTTGAGAAGGAGCCATTGATAACCACTTTTTCTGTACCATTCTGTAATGTACACGACCCCTAAACTCCGCCGCAAATGGCTCCCAGCTCCGGAGCTTAAAATTGTTTCCCCACCAGCTCCGGAGTTAAAGTTTACAGATAATTAAGTGCGACCATGCCCACCTAAGTGCGTCCCAGCGCACTTTTCAGGTACCTGCTCTCTGGAGGTGAAAATTCCTGATGTGGATATAACGTAGTGACTGCCCGGCTCTCCTTCCTTCTGTTTGTTCTCCCCCCCTGCCCCTTTAAGAGATCTGAATGCAGTGTGGGGACGGCAGAACGGAGGTGAGTGGCATTCCTTTCTTCCTTTTTTTCTCCCTCCCCTCACGCAGCCAGCAGTCAGGAGCGCAGAGGGGGTGGGAACGCAGGAATAGCGACAAACCCCTAAGATCTCTGGTCCGAATTTAAGTGGCCAGCGGATCTTAGGGGTCATGTGAAAAGGCTCTATGTATCCACCTGATTGTTGTTCTAATGAGCCCACATCTAGTTAACTCAGTAATCAGAATATTATGAGGCACATTGTCAAAATCTTTATTGAAGTCAAGATATATTACACCTACAGCATTACCACCATATACCGGAGGGAGGGGGGGTTATTCAATCATAAATGAGGTAAAAATGAGGTAAATCCAGTCTGGCTGGATTTGTTTCTGACTTTTGAGATACATATACAGTACCTAAAGAATGACTTTTTTTTGTTTGCTTTTAGCATCTCTTGCTAAGCTCAGCTTATTCACAGCTTTTGCCTTCCTAAAGCCATCTTCCTAAAGTGACCTTAGACCCACAGAGCTGGAAGGGACCATCTGGACTATTAAGTCCAGCCCCAGTCAAGGAGAGGCAGAGAGGAATTGAACTTCCACCCTTTGGCTCTGCAGCCAAATGCCTCCAGCAGTAAGCTATGCAACAGTTAAGGGATGGTGGTTGTGGTATGGGACAAACTGTAAACAGTTGTGGCTTGTTGATTTGTTCCTAAATAGTTTGCTTGTTGCAGAAGAAACAATAACAGAACAATTCCATGCATGCTTCCTTGAAGCAAGTTGTAAATTTGCTCAACAGGACTTATTCCCAGGTAGAACTGAATATTCATATCCCTAAACTTCAGGCAGGACTCCGCAGTTAACCCTAACAATTACCCTAACAATACCAGTGGAATGGAAGGTGCTACTGTGCAGAATTCTTCCTGTTTTGTTATCCATACTGTTAATGAGGATCTGGTGTGGGCAATCACAATTAGCTGAAGAGAAAGTGCAATAAAGGAGAATTGGATAGTTTTTATTATTATTATTTGATTGAATGAATGAATGTGGCCTTTAAGTTACCATAGCATCCTAGCTCATGTGAATATACAGTGTACAGTATACAGTAATTGGTACTGAGGTCCCTGCTGCTATTGATCTGATCTGCAGTTGTTCAGCTCTGCAGATAATTAGAGGAAATATCTTTTAAAATCTGCCCTCTTATCAGGCAGCAGCATGAAAACGAATAGGAACTGAGTTAATATATACACTTATGCCACCACTGTGGTTTCTTCCATGCTGGAAATAATAGGGCTGTTTCTCTGTAGTTGAAATAAATATATCTATGTGGGGTGATTTGATTTGCAGGGAAAAGAAGTTGCTGTGACCATATGAGTAAATAAATAGGGCAGCAAGCTTTTATCAGAAGCTCTAGTTGATAGACCAACAGAGGCTGTGGGTAAAAGGCACAAATATTTTTCTATAGCTATTCCTGTTTTTAATGGTTTTCTGTAACAGGGAGAGAGAAAAAGAAAAAATGATGCTGTGGTCTTCCCTGCCACCAGCGGGAGATAGCTTTTGCTTGTGCACCTAATAGAAGAGTCATAGCCCACCAGATATTATGCCACAATATAGTATGCAGTTTCTAACGCATTAAAATATTTTATTTCCAGTGTTTCATGCAACTGAAACCTGTCAGGAGGAGAACAGCATTTTATAAGCAAACCTAAAAATTAATTGTATATTGCTTGTGCACCATTTAAGAAGAAAGGTGATTCATACCATTTTCATGTGCAACAGATAAAACAAAAGCAAAGTGTGCTGCTTATATACTGCCCTGTAGTGCTTAAAGCACTTTCTGGGTAGTTTACAATTTAATTATGCAGGCTACACATTGCCCACCCTCAGCAAGCTGGGTACTTGTTTTATTGACCTTGAAAGGGTAGAAGGCTGAGTCAGCCACAAGCCAGCTACCTGGGAATTGAACCCCAGGCTGTGAGCACAGTTTTGTCTGCAGTTTAACCACTGTGCCACAAGGATCTTTGAAATAATAAACAAACTATGGTACAGTAGCAATTTTTGAGTGTTTATTTTGCAACTCAAGTGACTTGCTTTCATTAAGGACCTCTACAAATTATCTTGTGGATTGTTCGCAGTTATATACCACAAACATAAACACAACACTGTATTGCTAGCTTAAATACCTTGAAAAGTGAACCAGCATGTAACTTAATAGATGTAACTGAAAATGGAAAATGAAAAGCTAACCTGGAGATTTTGCGTATGAAGCGTGGAAACAGGAGAAATTTATAAGTGCGTAAGAAGCCAAGAAGAAGTTGGAGATGATTGGAGCAATGGTGTTCAGCTCAGCTGTAAGAAATAATTGCAAAAGAAGTATTAGATGTGTGGATACCTGAAGAAAATAAGCTTAGAGCTTGTCTGACTGTTATAGAACAAAGTGACTGACTTGACTGATCTTGTGTGTCCTGAAAAGGCAACAGACTGTTTGTTATTTAGCTTATGATGATGATGATGATGATGACAACGATGATGATGATGATGATGTTTTAATTGCCAAGGAAGAGGAGTACTTTTGGAATTTTTCTTCATCAGGTTCTATAATAACTCGATTGACTGATGGATGGTTCAACCTCATTCTGCTGAACAATCCTTCAGCCTTGTGGATGTCTGGGAACCTATGTGGCTATATAGATCCTCCTTTCTACCAGACAGCAAAAAGAAAGAAAGAAAGAAAGAAAGAAAGAAAGAAAGAAAGAAAGAAAGGGGGAATTGTTAAACAACATCTAAGATAATTAATGAAGAAGGGAACCTTTGGGAAGGATCCAGTGATATAAATGGACCGTAAAATCCCCAGGGGATCGCTTCCAAGCTGCTCCCCATGCTGAAATATAGAGTACTCCTTATAGGAGTCTGACCATCATTATTAAACTCAATTATGGCAGACCTTTTGTGAACAGCTAATAACAGCTGCAATACATTCCTTCAATGTAGAAGGATTAATAAGGACTTTCAATCAATCTTTATTTATGGTATTTGACCAAACTTCTAGAATTCCTTAGAAGAGAGTGCAGCAGATATGGTACACATCAGACCCCTGTAAAGCAAGGATACATTGTGTAGAAAATCTGATGCAAAGCTAAATAATAGAAACAGAAATTGTCTTTGATCAAGTGCTTGCTACTGTAATTGAAATCTCCCAGGGATCAGCACTGTGAGCCTATTATGAACCGAGGTAGAATCCACTGCAGTAATGTTTTGGAGCAGCAGCCCTTGGACTTAGATAGAAGTGTTTACTTTTAAAAATTATTTACTGGAGGCTGCATTGAAAGACATTGGGGAAAATGACCTGAAGGCCAATTGCTTGGTTTTGTAAGATTCAAAGAAAGAGATGTATAGCTGCAGATATTGTGTGAATCTGACAGCAGACAAATCCTTTAGAAGAACAAAAGCTTCCTTTGGTTCTCTCATTCCATTCTGTTCTGCTGATGGCATGATTGCTCTTCCTGTTGGAGTAATGGCAATCTTGGCTGCATTGCATGAACCTGTAAAAGGCATTCTGTTCAGATCTGACCAATAGCTCTGGACTTTCACTGGTGGCTGATATGGAGAAGAAGAAATGATGCCTGTATTTGTGGTACCTCTGGTTGCCAGTGCAGAGGTGGCCAGTGACATGAGCCAGGGAGGTACTTTATCAGCACAGGCACCTAGAACCTTGATTTTGAACAATGTGGAACATTCCCTCCTCATTTCTACCCACCACAGCAGTTGAGAAATTCTTACTTCCTTTTTTTGGCAACATGGTTCTAAGGACAACTAAAATCCTCTGCCTTCACAGAAAGAGTTGCCATTTCTGGCAGTGATTCCAATGGCAACCCAACGGGACACTGGTGCTGTGTGGCATTCCACCCGCATTGTTGGGAAGCCTCTCAGGCAGTAGTCATATGCACATGGATGGCTAGCAACTTAGTGTTGATAGCCCAACATCATCTCTGATAAATTCAGAAGAATGGTGATGGTGCCATCTGCTCTCACTCCCTCTGTCACCACCTCAGTAGATCGTCAGTGCATCACTGGGGGAATGCAAGATAGTAGGGCTTGTGTGGATAAGAGGTACACTTCATCAGCACCTCTCTCCTACTGGAAAGGACTTGTTTGTATACCTGACCTTAGTTGTGCATTAGAGCATCTGCTCAAGAATTGTTTGGATAGGTGAAGTTTGTAGAGGCATTTATGTCCTGTGAGAATTTTCTGGTTACTTGGTAAAAGATGGACAGTAGCCTGGAGTACTCTGTCATCCCTCAAAGAACTTAATCATTCTAGGCTAAGATGTGGCTTTAGCAAAGTGAGCTCAAGCTGGTTTTTTTAAAGACATTGACGAATGTTCTGAAAAGAAGGTATATGAATAATTTCAGTGTGAAAAACCAAGCAAAGCAAAGCAAAACCAGGAATGGAATCAGGAAGAATGTAACATTTGAAATGTGATAGTTATTTTCCCCAAATAATAATTTTATTTCAACAGTTTGAACTATCGGGACTAGACTAAATACTACTTGGTAGGATTTTCTATAATTTATTCTTATTTTCTATAATAATTTGGAGATCACTGCTAAGGAAGAAATCCGGGTTCCAAAATACATTGAGGTGTATCTTGGCAGCTGTAGTTGAATAAGTGTTCTTGTTGCATTCTCTTGTTGCATTGTGACAATCAAAATGTATTCCTTTCTTTTTTTTTACATGCCTAGCCTTAGCAATTTAGTGTTGTTTTTTTAAAAAACGCTTATCCTAACGTTTAGAAACACAGCCTTTTCTGAAGTACAAGGCATGTTTTAAAAGTTGGGGTAAGGGTTGATCAGCTACATGGAATAAATTATTGGTGATAAATGTTAATTGTGGTATACACACCGATCAAGATAAAGGCCATGGCAATGAGGAAAGTCAGGATGTATCCTCTAATTGGCTCG
The DNA here is from genome assembly GCA_029282475.1 of Phrynocephalus forsythii. NCBI lineage: Eukaryota > Metazoa > Chordata > Lepidosauria > Squamata > Agamidae > Phrynocephalus > Phrynocephalus forsythii. The sequence goes on along the minus strand of JAPFRF010000014.1, from coordinate 3,934,240 downwards.
TTGTTTTTCCCATATCCTTTGGCGAAAAAGTGGAGTGCTTTGTAGATGTTGTCCTTGCAGAGGGCCTGTCAAAAGAGCAGAACTTGGTTGAGAAAGAAAGTTTTACTCTATGAGGTAGAAACATAATGATAAAGGAATCGGGAATAATCATGGTCCAGATTATGGAGGGAGGGTAATGATGTATTTTGCAGTTGTCCACATAGATCTGAAAACATCTGAAACAAAGAGCCTGAGTATGGAGAATGTAATTCTCACATGTTTTCCCTATTCCAGATATTACCAGTAGAAGAAGAAGAATTTAGCTGCATAGAAGCAGCCAAGCCACATTGCTATTATTGTGTAACCATTGGCCCTCCCTTGCACCACAAAGGAGACATGCTCCCTGCAGGAAGTACAGGGTGCAAGTGGGCTCTCTATTTGAAAAATTGAAAAGTAAAATTGGTGCTGGATAGCTCCTTGAGTTGGAGCATAAAAGTCAAGAGTGTGACTACTACTACCCACTGTGACTTGCAGGATAAAAGCCAGCCTCCATGGCCTTGGGCAAGCTGCACAGTCCCCACAGCAACCCTAGGAGAAGGGAAAGGGAAACTACCTCCAATGCTTTATATTTTGACAATCCTGAGATTGATCATTGTAAGTCTGAATCAGCTTGGTAATACATTATTATTATTATTATTATTATTATTATTATTATTATTATTATTATTATTATTATTATTATTATTATTATTATAGGGGACACAAGAGTAAGTATAGCTCTCCAAGATCTAGTGGGTTAGCCGTATAGGACACTAATGTGTCTGCCAGAGATAAATTAGTAGTGGACGGTTGCGTGATCCAACAGACCCTGCGGGTACCTATCAATATGCAAGACCTGTGATTTCTTTAATTGTACCTGGAAAACCTTAGGTGCACTGACAAGTGAAGCTAATGCTGAAGAAAGTGTAGCAGAAAATATTCCAGCAGTGATTAAGGGACCAAATCCTGAAACCATGCTCATAACCTTTTGGAAGAAAACACAAACACAAGACTGCCATGAAACTCAGGTCAGCAAAGATACAAGACAGAGCTTATACAGCGTCACAGTTGCCACATTGATGATAACATGCACTGCTAATTCTTGCCTCTTCTCTATTATCTTTCAAGTCACTCATAAGAATTCTCAGGATGAGTCTATACTCATTGTGAGCAAATCACTTTTGCTGTCAAGAAAACAATTTGCTTGCTAATAGGGAAGAGTGCTCTGTAATTGAGTTCTGTCCCATTTCCACTAAAGCCAAAGGCATTTTCTTTATTTCTTTTGCAAATAGCCTCATTCGGAGCAGGATCATATTAAAACAATGATGTCACCATAAGGAAGTTAATTACATTTTTGAGGTTCATGATCTTCATGTCTTCCAAACAGAAGGATAAAATGTGCAGTAACCTCATAACCAGTCTTTATATGTCAAACAATAGCTTCCACCCTCTAGTAAAGGAATGTTTCTGTTGGTAACTGTTTAGGAATGCCTGGAGCAAAGACAGGCCTAGACCAGTTTAGATAGTTTTTACCATGTTGATCCAAAAAAAATGAAATCCACAATTGTAAAAATAAATAGTATCTGATCCCTTTTAAAAACATTAATCAATAGATGCCTCAACTTTTAGTTGCACATAGATATTTTTATGATGGTTTGTTTTGGCATCCTCTTTCCTCTATCATTTATCATTTAATTTAGTTGAGCACAGTATGTTCTGTTGCTCTGATCCAAGGCTATATGTACATTGAGGTGCAGAAAAGGAACTAGAGTGGCTGATTCTTTTTGTGTTCCCTTCCTGGGAGGCAGCTCTTTAGTATAGCACTGTTATCTCCTTCACAAAAATTACCAAAAAGTTCTAGTCTGCATGAGGCTCTGTGTACTACACATTGAAACAGCTACTTAATCCACACTTGATCTTAGCCAAAAGGCCACATCCAATTGATCCTTATAACAGCCTTCTGGTATAAAACCTTTGCATATTTACCGCTGCAATCTTGTGTACAGGATGAAGTCCCACAGAGCTCTGTGGGGCTTTCCTTTGTGTAAACATGCTGCACTATGAAGCTGCTGCAGTCCTGCACTCCTTAGCTAAGGTCCACTGTATGCAGTAGTCCTTATGTCTGAATATAAGTGTATATACTGTATAACGGGCATGCCCAAACTTCGGCCCTCCAGATGTTTTGGACAGCAACTCCCACAGTCCTTTGCCATTGGCAATCTAAGCTTAGAATTCTGGGAGTTGTGGTCCAAAATATCAGGAGGACCGAAGTTTGGGCATGCCTGCTGTATAATATTCCGTTGGAAAAAGCTTTACAACTACATGGAGGCCTGGTTTACATGTATATCCAAATGAGGCAGGGTACGCCATAGTACTTCAGGGAGATCTTAAAAGTTGGCAATATTTCTCCCTCACCCATGACTCTCTGCTAGTCCAAATGAACTGATCAGTACTAAAGCTTTCACCCAACACACTCAATTTCTGATGATTTTCTGTGTTTTGTTGTTTTCTGGTGTCAAACTGCATCCAACGCATGGCAGTCATACTATATGTGATACTTAAGGTTTGATTTTACCCTTGCTACAGACCACTGGGTTTCCATGGAGATTTGAACCCAGGTCTTTTAAGTGTCAGTGTATCTTGAAAGAGCAGTTCTCCAAAATTTGACCTTTTGCATTTTGAAATGTGAAGTTCCATTTTACCATTTGAAAACAATGAACGCCTCCTTCTCATCTTGTTCTTCTATACCTGTAGACCAGGCCTGAGGTAGGTTGGATTGTCAGATCATGGTTTTCTGACCAGAAATAAAGAGAGCCTTGCTTAAAAATGCTTAGTTGCCTGAGACTGTCTGTTTCCTATCATTTTCCAGTATGGGACATGTAAATAATGTGCAGGTTACATGGGTTATTGCAGCAGCAGCAGCAGATGGGATACTGTGGATTCATGAATCCTGGTTGTGTTGTCAGTATAGCTACTGAACCCCTCCTCCCCACGTGCATATGTGTTGTCTTCCTTTTAGTTTGTGTCTCTGGTTTGCTAAGTTATACAACACCCATATGATTATACAAATTGCATAATGAGCGCTTTAGAACCTGGAAATTATTCATCAGCCCATAATCACAAGTCTGGGTTTTACAGCTGGAGAAATCATAGCCTAGGGTACAGGCGGCTGATCCATTGCAATTCATTCCAGATACAACGGTATCATTGACATTCCCAGTAGCATCACGTACAACGCAAGCAGCTGTGGAAACAACAGCATATTATTATTTTTCTTCCTTGTGACAGCTAGATAATATTCTCACCAGACTAACTACATCTTGGCTAGCTTATGTCCTGTATGCATTTCCGCTTCTACATTATCTTGAGGCAGCAGGGTCTTAGCATTTCTTTGGTTTTAACATTGCAAATAATGTCACAATTCATTGAAGCTTGTACTCAACCTGCTGTACATTTATCAAAGTAGAGCACACCATGGAATGTACAAATGATGCAATGTTTGACGCACATGGACTTTTATAAGATTTCTTATGTACGCTTACGGGACATTTGTGGCACCAGAGGGAACTTCTAAAGATAAAGGTACAGGATGATAGAAAGTTGGCATGGTGTAATTTGGATTTTAAAACTAAAGTGGAAATAGTTGCCTTCTTACATTACTAGAGACATAAAGTCTGTGTTTGTATGCTTTTCTTGTTGATATACTGTTTATATACACTTCTCAGATCCCTGTCTAACATATACAGCACAGTAATACCTTGGTTTAAAAGTAACTTGGTTTAACAGCATTTTGCAAGACAAGCAAACATTTCTTCTAAATTTTGCTTTGATCACCAATCACTGTCTTGATATACAAGCACTGGAGCAGATCACATGATCATAAGTAAGCTAATGGTGGCTCTCCCTTCCTCCCCCTGCTGGATTGCAGGGATTGTCTGGAACATTCCCTCTCAGGCAAGCCTTCAAAACAGAGGGAGGAGAGAGGAAGAGAGGCCTCCCTTGCACCAGCCAGAAACTTTTTCAAAGGGGAGTGCAGGTTAGGGGTTTATTTTATATTTCTTTATATTTATATTTTTATTTAATTGTTTTCAACATTCTTTTTTATGTTTTCAAACCATTTCTATTCATGGGGCAGCTAGTCAAGTGTGTATATGGCTACAAATTGCACTTGATTATTGTCACATTAAAAACACAGAGTAAAATCCAGTTGTTAGTCCTAAGCAGAGCAGATTCTGCAGCCAGGTACCTAAACCATGGTGTAGACATGGACTTCTAGCTAATTTCTTTTGTGAGTTTTGGCATTTTGTTTGTACTTTATGTGGTCTGTGGGACCCCAGAATGAATCTTCTGAGTTTCCATTATTTCTTATGGGGAAATTTGCTTTGATATAAGAGTGTGTTGGTTTACAAGTGTGTTTCTGGAACGGATTATGCTCGTAAACCAAGGTATTACTGTAATGCGAATGAAGAATCAATAGGGGAAGAAAGCTTTAGCATGCCCAGGAGCCTGGCTTTTTGGATCTGTCTGGTGGACAGACCAAAGCCTTAATTGACAGCCACCATAGCCAGTAGCTGCATACCCTATGGCTGATTTTGCCTGGTTCCTCCTGAAAAGTTGCCTTGAGGATTCAAACTCTTGGCCTCTGGATTCCTAGCTAGCTATTCTCACCAGCTGAGCTATCTTAAGTAGGAGACCCACATCAGCAAGAAATGAGGTTATAAAGAGGCACAAAGATTAGGATTTATTCCAGTCTGGCTACACCGCAGTGAGACAACTTGATAAGTGCTCCAGCTTTTCAAGTTGAATTCCTCCGGATAAGGGGACCCTAATAAGGGTAAAGTTTCCTTGGAGGGGAAACGAAGAAGAGGCAGCAACTGCAGACCACGAAGGGAGCGGCGGTGAACTTTGTGGAAGCAGGAAAATGCTTCATCTCCCACCGGAGGAAGACCTTAGCTCTGGCGAAGGTGGAGCTGTTCATGCCAGACATTAAAATGTGTAAATACTGTATTTGGCATGTCGTGAGTAGAATGCGTCTATCTCTTTCTATGTGAAGCTTCTCCTTGGTATCTGGAAAATCTTTCCTTCAAACAAGCACTACACCCCCTTCTGAGGAAGTGGCTTTTAGCAAAAAAAGAGGGGCAAATATTTTTGAAAGACAAGCACAGAAGAAGGGACTGTTTTTACGTTATTTTATGAATTCTGCCTATTGTTTCCTTCTTGTGGAAAAATATTTTTTGCCTTTGATGCTCTTTATATGTGGTCGATTTAAAGACAAAATTTAAAGGAAACTACCTTATGCCTCTGTGCTTTCTATATGTTGCATTTAAAGACACAACTGTAAGAGCAGCGTTGGGAAAGTTGTTTTCTCAAAAAACATCACCTGACCTTGGAGTAACCGCATGTTTTGAAAATAACGCTTGAAGGCTCTTCCTCACTGCTTTGGCTTCAATTTAGACTATCAACTATCCTCTGTACCTCTCTTGTTTGGAAACTAAGTGGCAGAAACTATTACAAGCAATATTAACGCCTTCTTGTGAGCTGGAAAACACAATGGATTGGGAAAACATCTCAGAAGAAGATTTTGATAACATAATTCTATCCGGTTTGCAAATAATTATAGATATCTAATATCTACACAGACTCAGCCTCTGAAGATACAGAGATGTTTATTTCTCATAAAGTCAGAGAGGCAAAACAGATAACTCAAGATGGATTGGTTGATAATAGTGGGTCTCTAGAAAAAATTGAAATTAGTTCTGATCAGGAAATTGAGCTAAAACAAACAGCTGATCTTAATCTACAGACAAACACAACAAGATTGATGCAGGATAAATAGTTGGACATGCCAAATTTACAAACTATGATAAAAGCATCTACTGAAAACAGCTTGAATTAAGAGATCAAATCAGAACAAAGGGCGGATCTCAGCATGAAGACAAATATGACAAGAATGTTGCAAGCTAAACCTCTATGATCGCATCTGTCTTACTATTTAATATGTAAGTATGAAATTATGCTCATTTAAGTAGGAAAGGGAAATATGAATTATGTTGAGCTCAAATGTTGGGGAAAACTGTGAGTGAAGCAGTAACAAGACAGAAGACAACCAATATATTTGTTTTATGTAACTTAGTGTAGAAAATAAATAAAAATATTAAAAAATAATGTTAGGATGTATTTATCAATATTAATAATGACACCCAGCTGGAATGCAACCATTTTGGGTTGCATTCTTTTCCTACTTACCTGCACAGATTGCTACACCTAAATAAGCAATGGTCGTGAGCAGAATGGCCAGCATTGTTCCTTTGGGAATAGCAGCTTGTGGGTCCTTGAATATGACAACAAAAGGACTGCTATGAATTCGTACATGAAAAAAACATGTGTGGGCTATACATTTTCTCCCCCTTTTATTTATTTATTTATTTATAGATAAATAGATCTAGTGTATAATACAATTTGTTTATAGACACATGATATAGTACAGAAATATATAGAGTTTTATTCTTTAATCATTCTTTTTACAAGTTTCATGTGGATAAAGTCCTATAGTGTAAATTTATGTTGGCATAAAATAGATCCTGAGCTGGAAATTAATTTAAATGAATTTAAAGCATCTGCTTTCAGGTTCTGAGCCCCCCTTCGATTCCCCTTTACCTTAGGAAAGCTTTTGGGAGCCTTGGGATGGGTTGCAAGAAGCCTTTCATAGTTTAAAAAAATCACCACTGGTGGTCCCAGGGATCTGGAAGTGATCCAGTGATGAGTTTTAGCTATTTAAGGCTGTCCTGTCACAAGGCTGCCAAAGGCTTTTCCAGAGTAAAATCCAGGAGCCCTATGGAGCCTCAGAACATGAGATGGGTAGGATAGGTTCTTTTAGATTAATTACTTCTGGTACTTAAGGATCCACTTTATATTAGCATAACTTTGTGCATCTGGAAGTTACCCATGATTTTCATGATGCTATAGTAGTAAGGCTTATAAATCGTAATATTTTTGTTAAGCATTACAAGGAGTATTCTGAGAATTAAGAGCCCCATGGTGCAGTGGTTAAATGCCTGTACTGCAGGTAAAACTGTGCTCATGACCTGGGTTTCAATCCCAGGTAGCAGGCTCATGGTTGACTCAGCCCTCCATCCTTCCAAGGTAAGTAAAATGAGTACCTCAGCTTGCTGGAGGGGCAATGTGTAATACTGTAACTAAAATGTAAACCGCCCAGAGACTACTTGAAATGGTATGGGTCGGTATATAAGCAGAACACTTTAATCACAATTCAACACACAGTAGATTTAATGGGAACTGTAAAGGGTTAGGGTTAGGGTAAGGTTTAAGGTTTTAAAAACATGTATAATGAAGTATAGAGTAAAGGTAGCGTATGTTTTGCTTACCTAAAAATTGATGAAAAACTCACACCACATTTTCAGAATAGCAAAACACAACAGTATATCTGTCTCAAATTTTGCTCCCTATGTTACTGATTGCCTGATGACTGCAAAAGTTTTGAATTCTGGGTATGTAGCTTTTGCAGGCATGTCAGCATGTTACTAAGTCTATCTTTCATTCTGTATTATAAACATTAGCAAATGCCATTCCCAATGGCTCAAATGCAAAAACACAAAGTTAGATATTTATTATAAGGTAGTTCCCAAAAAGTATGGGGGGTGGGTGGGGAAATTGGGGAGAGACATGTTTTATATCATAGTGTATTTCTCCATTACGCCTGCAAATAGACAAGAACCTTTGTGGCGGACAGCAATAACTGGCCACACAAATAACCTTGTGGTGACTTTGGTGTAAAATATGTCCATGGGAAGGGCATAGGCCAGGTGAAAAGGTTGATTTTCCCATTAAATCTAACTTAATCCTCTTTAGAGAAGGGGAAAAAGAAAATTCCCTCTCCCTCCACTTGCTGTAAATTTGAGTTCCACCACATGTACAAGGTTTATGAATTAGCAAAGCTGTGGTAATAAGAATTGCATAGCTCATTTCTGTGAGCAGTACTCTGATAATAACCCCATTAATATTCTGCTGCTGGAGTTACTGAGTGGCCTTTTAAATTTCATAGTCTATGTCTAGAAGACATATTCTTCTAAGTCTGTGCGCTTAGCTTTCTTCAGTCAGACAGCTTAAGTGAAGTGGGAAGTACTTGGTCAACCATTTCAACATGGTTGGAGCCTTATATCTCCTTCAGCGTGCAGGGAAATGTCCAGAAGAAATGTTTTATTTGAAAAGAGGATATCATATTGAGGCTGTCCTGGTGGCTAGGGCAGACAGATGTTGGAATTCAGAGTTATGTGGAATGTCCAGTGCTCCTTGCCCCATGACAGCAGTGGGCAAAAGGGTGAATCTCAATCCAGAAGAGCGCTTCCAATTAATTTCAAAAGAATGAGTACAAGTCTAGGAACTTCTACATTACCCAGCAAGGTGCAAACGCTTGCACAAATTCATTCACAGGCACATGCTGTCACCAAAGAAAGGGAGATAAAATAATTCACAGAACAGCAGTATATTCATTATTGTCTTGGTGCTTTTTTCAAAACTTTCACCATTCAGCAAGAACACTTAGGTCAGGATGTACAAAGTGTTACACAATAACAAAAAAATAATTTTCCTGTTTACCTAGAAGAGTTAAATCCAGCAGAGTTGCAATATGTAATTAAACCAAACACCTACCTCCAGGTCTCCAGAGATGTTGGCCCCAGCAAGGATGCCTGTGGCTGCAGGGAAGAAAATGGCAAACACGGAGAAAAACCCTTCGTCGCCTCTAAATTCTGGTCCAAAGTTTTCTGCAAATATTGATGCTACAAAAAAGAAGGGGGAGAACACCTCTGTGAAGTTTCAAGGGCAGCACCAGAGATGTTAGCAATAGTGACAGGGAATGTATCTGTCCTGCACTGTTAGATCAGAGTGCCGCTCCTTGAACTCTCAAGCTCCCTTCTGTGGAATCCTGGATAAGGTCCTCAGGATGCTAAGCTGGCTACTTAACTACATATCTTATGCACATTATTCTGCAGTTGCAGCAGGGCTGCAGCTGATGGGGTGATGTGGCATCCTGGACTTACAGCAGTGCTTCACACTTTATGTAAGTGGGGTCACCTTATTGTATGCCAAGAGCATATGTTGTAATAGATCTAGTGATATGTTGGACTTGGGCAAAAACCAACCAACCAACTCACTTGCCTTGATAATTGAAAAAGCCTTTTGCCTTCTTTTCATTGGTGCTTGGAATGACAGTCCCAATGAAGAAATTCACGATAGCAACAAGCAAGATAATTAGAAGAACAACCTGAGCCTATAAAGGAAAGAGATTATTTTTGTCGTGAGCTTGGTTTCAGTGTGTAGAAATTTTCTAATTTCCATTCATAAGCCTTGTGGGAGTTTAATAATCCCAAATAGGTTAGGGTATTTTTAGTGTTTCAAAATAGTTTTGGAATAAATCCAGAGAACGTTAATCACATTCAAGTTTCTTTAATTTGAACACAGAACGTTAATCACATTCAAGTTTCCTTAATTTGAACAGACCCTAAGTCTACAGAATTGGGCTTTGAAGTTTTCAGTCAGCCTCAGATATTTGCTTGCCTGGCTGACTTTGATAAGTAAACCAAAAGGCTGATGCGTTAAGACTCAAATAAACTGATCTATGGGTAGCCACCTATCTTTCAATATTTCAGCAAGTAGCTCAGATGTGGGTGTAGATCTGAGGGTTAGTATCGAACTATGTTTGAAGTGTCTGTGAAGATTCTCAGTCATCCAGGTTCGTTTAACTGGGAGTTGAGTCATGGCTACTGAACTTCTTTTTTTGAGAGATAGAAACGTTTTGCTGTTCATCCAAACAGCTTCATCGGTCTGAATACAGCTAGTGCAAGAGACCTTCTTATAGTCAGCTTGACCTCTTGTCCCCTGGTCTGATTGGCTCATAAGATGAACAAAGCCTGAATAGGCTCGTTAGGGAGACATTAGTGTCCATGGCCTTAAGGTAAACAATGGCCTAAGGTGCTGAAACCCATCAAGAATGGGTCGTTAGCTGTGACCTGGTGGTGAAGGCTCCTTGATTTGCCTGGGTACTTTGGAAAGTACAGCCTGATAAGTAGCAGATAGACTATGCTGGAGCCCACCACCTCTGTTGAGGGAGGGATTTTCAATGCTAACATGAATGGCTTCCCTTACTCCTCTCTCAAACCACCTCTTCTTTGTCTAATATGTGTACATCCTCATCTTTGAAAGAGTGGCCTTTTCCCTTACTCCTCTTTTCTTCTTTGTCTAAATGTACAGGTGGCCTTTTTCCTTCAAATGCTGATTCTGGTCCTGAGCTGTTACCTCTCCTATGTTGGGCCATTCTTCTGTTTAATGGCTGTTTAGTTTCTCCAATGTAGAGGTCTGGACACTCTTCACTGCATTGGACTGTATATACTATATTGCTCCTTTTATGGTTTGATATCGGATCCTTTGGGTGGACAAGTCTCTGCCTTAGTGTGTTCATGGGTTTGAAATAAACAGAGATGTGGTGTTTGCCAAAAATCCTTTTAAGCTTCTCCGACACTCCCGCCATGTAGGGAATGACCAGGTTCTTCCATCGGGTCTGGTCTCAGACTGATCCCTTGTTCTTCTGGGATGGCCCACTGCTTTGTTGAAGGCCCACCTTGGATATCCACAGACCTTAAGTGCTGTCTTCAGGTGCCTGTCTTCCTTCTTCTTGGCTTCTGAGGAGGCAGGGATGCTCTCTGCTCTGTGGCTTAGGGTCCTGATGACTCCTAGTTTGTGTTGTAATGGATGGTGGGAGTCAAACAGTAAGTATTGATCTGTGTGGGTAGGTTTCCTGTAAACTTCTACTCCTAGGCCACGGTCAGGTCTGATGATGACTGCACAATCCAGGAAAGCCAGCCTGTCATCTTGGGTGTCTTCCCTAGTGAACTTAATATTAGGATCCACTGCGTTGATGTGGTCTGCAAAGGCCTGTACTTCCTGCGTCTTTATTTTAACCCAGGTATCATCTACATACCTGAACCAGTGGGATGGTGTTGTCCCTGGGAAGGTGTTGAGTGCCTTTTTCTCCACTTCTTCCATGTATAGGTTTGCTACAATTGGTGACACTGGGGAACCCATGGCACAGCCATGCTCCTGTCTGTAGAAGTCCCCTCTGTACATGAAATATGTGGTGTTCAGACACAGGTCCAGGAGCAGGCCTATCTGGTCTGGGTTGAGGTGGCTTCTGGAGGTGAGGGTGCTGTCTTCTCTTAATCTTCTCTTTACCATTATTAGCGCATCAGTGGTGGGTATGCTGGTAAAGAGTGATGTAACATCAAAGGATACCATGGTTTCCTCTGTATCCAGTTTGAGCTCCCTGACTTTAGAAACAAACACTTCTGAGTTGTGTACGTGGTGGTCCGTGTGTCCAACCAGTGGGGCTAGGATAGTTGCCAGGTATTTTGCGATGTTGTAAGTCACTGAATTTATACTGCTGACAATAGGTCTGAGGGGGATTCCTTGCTTGTGGATCTATGTGTGAAGTGAGAGTCTTAACTAACTTCCCAGTATCATTAGCCAAGTTACTCTTTGAAAAGTCCTGTTTGCTCCAACAGGACTACATATGTGTTGAATCTGAATTTTGTAGGGGAAGCAAATCTATTCTGGCTTTAAGTCTGGAATTTAAGGAGGTCTGTAGGATGCTGAACATATTCTGGAGAAAGAGTACCTTGGAGGTAGCTAAAACCTAGGGTGTATTTGTTGGTCTAATCCCCCCAAATCACAGCTGTTTGCCTCTATTCCTTAAAGAAACATATCCAGTAATCTTGCCAATAGGGCATTAAATTAAACAGCACTCTAAAACCAAGTGTATGTTGCAGCTAAGAATGAAGAGATTCATCTTTGGGAAAATCAGCTTTCAATATCCTCATTTGTATATTTAATCAATATAGGACAAGGTTTTGTTTCCTTTTTAGTCAATCAGCTTCTCAGGTTCTAAGAAAAATCAAATCTGTTTTGCTGTTCTCGATGTGACACTTTATTACCCAAGTACCAGGCACAAACCACTGCTTGCCTGGAGCTCTTAAAATGTTTAAGAAATTCTGTGGGCAGTGCTCTAGTCCAATTTAATAGTAATAGTAAACAATTGGTGACCATAACTCACTGCTAGCGTTAAGATGGGAATCGAGTTTTTGTTTCATTTTTCAGAATGCTGAGTACAAAATGCACACACATCTTATCAGAACTGTGCACATTAATGCAGTATCTTATTTGCTGTGTTCCTTGGGTCGGATAAATATTTATTTACATGTACAGTATTTAAATGGTGAATGGTATGCATTCTGGCAAGTGTGCATTATATATGAATATCTATGCAGAAATCAAGTAACAAGGAACTCTCTAACGTAAGAGTGACTAAATGCAACAAGGCTTTTACAGCATGCACATTCATGATAATCTGTGATTTTTCATTTATTTATTTACCTACCTTTGATTCCCATTCCATGCCAGCCACAGAAATGCCCAGTAGAAGTACTACAGTTATGGCACCTATTATCCTGATGTCATTGGTTGCATCTACCATTATGGCATTACTGTCCTGGAAAGGGTTGGATGGGGGGACAGTGAGGATTTTTTTAAATTAAGGATATAGTTTCAGTATGATAACTCAAGCAGCTACATAAAATAGAAGAACATTACTAAAGAGGAATTCATCACATTCCAGGGGTAATGAGCCCTGTGTTTCACATTTCTTATGCCGTTTGGGCCTTAGTCGTCAAGGTTATTGGTTAGCTAATTAGAACCCTAATTCCTTTTAGTAATTTGTGTAGTCTAGTTCATAAGCTTTCATAAGGAAAGCTTATGAACTAGAATTTATGATACATATAGCGAATTCCAATTCCAGTATAAGGTTGCTACTTAGTGCATTTATTAGACATACGATCATTACATATAAAAACTTATTAACTAAGGTTCCCTGGCTTCATCATGTGCAATATGTTATAGTTACCTTGAGGAGCTCCACCACTGTTTCTGCAAACCCAACCACGTACATGGCTACTGCCACAGCATTGGCAAAGGCAAAGATGAGACCGATGGAACCCCCAAACTCGGGTCCTAGGCTTCTGGAGATGAGGTAATATGCACCACCTGTCAGTACAGCAGAGGGCCACTTTTAGTGCCTGAAAAAAAGTATCTTTTGGGGGTGGGGGCTGGGGGGTGGTAGAGGTGCTATAACCCACAGAAATTGCCCTTGTGGGCTGCCTGTGGCCTGTCTGAGTCCCAGAGACTGGAACATTGTCCCAGTATTAAACCTGTATTCTGCCACTTCATAATGCAAGCGAGTTTGACTATGACTGTAAACAGATATAATAAAAGATCTTCCCTGTCATTCTGCTTTTCTCCCTTGTAGATCCCACAGTGATTATTAGCAACATGGTTTTTAAAATGAAGTCAAACAACCACAGTTAAGACACAGTGTGAGAAAACAGCTCAATAAGGGATCCAATTAGGGCAAACACTGGCTCAAATCCAGTTCCGTAAGATATGCTGTGTAAGGCTGATGATGCCATTAGCCATGTCAGTTTTTCAGAAATAAGTAATCTCCAATCTCCCCTGGAAGGTGAGGGAGAATTGCAAATGTTTATTTCCAAAAAATCACAGTGAATGATGAAGTAATCAGTCTTACATTGCATAGTTCTGTGAACAGGAATTAAGCCACTAAAGGAATATAATTTAGAACCATTTAAAACTATAAAATAGCAACAAAAAGAAGATCATCCAGCACTAAAAGACATTTCACTCAGATAAACTAGCCTATTAATATTGGATGATGATCATGATATGGCTGCATTCTTATGTAGTCCATGTTTACCACAGCTTGTATTAGTTCTCACTTCATTGCAGATTTACATGGACATTATGGATTGGTTTGATGCAATGATTGCTTCTGCAGAATTATCTGTGATCTCCATTCAAACATGAAATTGACTCACCTCCTCTTACAACTCCATTTGTACATATGGCAGACATGGAGATACCTGTTACTGTTGTTACTACCACACTCAGGCAAATAACTACGACTCCAAGACCTGGAAAAAAATCCCAGAAAATATGTTTGACCCAAATACCTTGGTCATATCATCTCCACTAATATCCTTTAAGAGAAGCCATCATCTTCCAGTAAGAAGCCACCATCATTTGTTGACAAGAACTGGAGATGTGTCAATCTGTAAGTACCTGGAATGTGCTTAAGTTGTCAGAATTAAAGAAAATACCTTTTCGGCTGTGGATATTGATTTTCTTTCTCCATGTGAGATGTCATGTCAGTTTTAACAAATGAGAAATAAGTTAATAGGCCCCATTAATTTAATGAAGGACAAAGAGACGATGTTCTTCATGGCCCGTTCACGCAACAAAACCAACCTGTAATGTTCTGAAAACAGTTTGTATTAATCAAAGAGAGAAAGAAAGAACAGTTGTGTCTCCAGGAAGATGTTGACTGCTTTCCTCCATCAGTTCTCGAGTCTTCATGAACTGAACTGGACTTTGCGATTTTCAAGAAGGTAATAAATCAGTTAAGGCTGGTATCCTTGGTTGTTCAACCCACCTTTCTAGTTTCTTTGGCTGTACTGTCCACTGTACTGCTATTTTAGCGCAAGGAACCTTTGCCCTGCCTAGGAGGAAGGCAATCCTTGGGGAATTAATTATGGACTTCAAGGGGGAAACACCCTAAAGAGCTTTACCTCCACGGACAAAACCATTAGTTGATATTGCAGATGTTGATAAACCGGTAATGGAAGTGACCAATGTAGCAAGGAGGATTATGATAACTCCAAGACCTGTCAGTAATGAAAAGATGAAAAAGATAACTTGCCCATTGTTTTCTAAAATGGTTCTCTAAAATATTACTTTAAATCTGAATCTAGGCTCCAGGCTCATTTCGATTGCAAGCATCTTTTGCTCTTGTTACTCAGTAGTGTGCTGTTTTATTGATGCCATAGTAATAATGCTTAATGATAATGTTTTAGTTATCATTTTCTCATAGTGGGTTATCTTTCTGCTACAGCAGGCAAACCGTGCCAAATTAATGTGGGGACTAAACAAATTGCCACTTAAGATAACAGATTATGAGAGGCTTCTTTAAAATAATAATAAAAAATAAACCCCAATTTTTAAATTTACAGAGTTGTTAAAATGAGAAATCATTTCTGGATAATGTTGCGCAATCTCTTAAACTTTGACATAACTTAGATCTTCAGCATGTCATTCCAGCTTTTGAAGACATTAACAAATAATAAGTTAGTTCTGATTGAACGATGTTTTCCCTCCTTGATCTCTGAGTAGGGGGAGAGCAAGTTCCCTCACATGATCTGGGAACTCAGGAGATGGCTTAAGCTCATGGATTTTAGATATGAGCAGTTGGGTCCATAGCTTTCTGGGAGTTGCTGAGGCTGGACAGACTGATGATTGGATAGCAAAGAGACGTTTTGCTCTTGCCGTGCCTTAAAAAAAAGATAGTGGAGAGGAGAATCTGAAGTGTGATGATGTACAAATGATAAGTCGAGAATTAAATGTGAAAAACAGAGCGATTATAGCAGCTTTTGTTTGAGAGCAATGCCAAACTCTGATTAAAGTTTAGATTAAAACCCCAGTTGTAAGGACATTAAATGACATTAAAATGAACGACTTCTGCCCACGGCTATTTTCATACCTCAGAACAAAGTAATACTTCCTGATTATGGCAATAAGTTACTAAACTGCTCTTAAAAAAAGAAACCAATTTTGCATGAAGCCCCAGAGCAAAGTCTTGGCAATGTTAAGAAGCGGAGGTTTCATGGCGAGGCATATACTTATATGTGCTTCCAGCTGCAAGACCTCATTCGGTATGCATCATAAAATCGGCAAGCACCTTTTTGTCAGGCACAATGCCAGGTGAAAACATGCAAGGCTGTGTAGAGTTCTCCTCCATTCCTTTCTACACATTGCTTGCCTACCCATTCTTCCCTGTAAGAAAATGTCTTTAAAACATTTCCAGATCAAGTTATATAGAAAATGGCTATTCCTGAGCAGAGATTGACTGGTTATCCTCTGAAGAGTACCCTTTCAAGTCTCTCATTTGGAACAGCTCAGAGACTAAATTGAGGAATTTGTATTTCAACAGAATGCCCCGAAAGAAGGAAGGTTTTAAAACTAGAATGACTTATGCCCTTGTAGGAGCCAAACTGTACCTTACAAACAGCACATTGTTAAATGATGAAAGACATCTAAGGGTCACATCATGGGTTTTTCACATGTACTGCCTCTCTGTCAGATAAGTGGTATAAAAATCCAATAAATAAATAAATAAATACTGTGGTTGCAACTTAGCTCTCTTTGTTTTGTGACTGGTCCTCAGAAACTAAATAGAGGCTGTGTTAGCAAGTATTACTGCTCAGATATGAAGGGCTACCAGAGTCACAATTCTAGAACACTGAAGAGATCACAGCACTTAATCATGTGCTATCTATAGTGTACAGTTTGACCCAAAGAGCAAAGGAAGTGGAGGCAGCCAGCATTGAAATACCATTCCTCTGCCATTCTTGTCAGCTTCTGTCCATGGAATAGGAGTGTGTGGTCTTTTGTCTGCTTCAGGCAACATAGAATCTTGGGACACCTTTGATTCTATCCTGATGCATCTGATTCATCATGAAAAGAAGCTTGACTGTTCCAAAGAACCTCACAGATAGACATCAATTTCTCACAAAGGGTAAGAGTACTCAGTAGACCTGCTTTTTCACCCATACCACTTCAGATTAATGTTACAATAGAAAAGTCTGCTTGTTACCAAAAACAAAAGCCAAGTGCTCTGTACCCAGAGAGCAGGATGACCAGGAGAATGGTTCTAGCCTAGTGTCAACCATCCAACCACCCACCCATTCTAGTTGTCATTGTGTCAGAGGGAGCAGAAGAGCAGAAGAAGAGTTCTTGTCACCAGTAGTGTAGAAACGTCAGTTCCAGAAACAACCAGGCCATCACCATCTTAAGAAGTAAGCTATGAACAAGGTCTTCAAGTGACTATAAAATGTATGGGACATAAGGTACTGTTTCAGCATCATACAATAAGGCACAATTTTAATTATGTTTTGAAATAATGAAGAAATTATTTCCTTCTAGTGATCTCTACTGGGTGTGACATCTAAACAATTCTCATTCAGTGACTAGGGACTAGAGTAAATGGCACTAAAGTTTATTTGACTCATATGACAACAAAGCTCACAGAAGGAATTGTTTGTCTTAAGGCTCTGGAAAATTCCAATATTGGTTGAATGCCTTTGTCTTTGGATGTAGCAACAATGCCAACAAAGTCCAGTCTGGAAAGCGTGAATGTATATCATATGCCAATTCACACCTCAGTTTAAATATTAATAGTGTTTCTAGGAAGCTTCTCATATTTCTTTTCACAGAATAAAAATTGTACTCAGAAAATGCATACCAATTCCAGCTTGGCCTATAATCCAGGAGAGTCGAATGAACAGCATCACACCCCAGATATTCAGCATACACCTGACCTGAAAGGTTGAACAAGGACAATTTTATGATGGTACAGCTGTATGATGGGAGTTATTTCAATGAGCGTATGAACGTCACCTACAGGAGTGTCCATTGCCTGCTTCCTTGGATTACAGACCAACACATCTGAAAGTGTTACCATCCGGATTGTGATTTTAAAGGTAGATGAGATAAAGCACATTATGAAATCAAGAAACCATTAAAGTATAAAATAAAATGGACACAACCATGTAAAATAATATCTGAAAATAACACTTCCCCAGCAAGAACTTTAAATATATTGCAAAATGGGCATTCCCAACTTTTAATATTTTTAAATATTATTATTAAAAATTATAAGTATCAATTATGTGGCATCAAATGAATTCTGATTCAAACCACCCAAGGTTTTCTAGGCATATAGGACATCAAAGTGGTTTAAGCATTCCTCATTTGGTGGTCCTCTTGGACTGCACAGCTTGCTCTCAGTGAGCCAGGCATCAGCACTCATAGTCCCATCAGCCACACATGCTGCAGATAGTCTCAAATGGCCCATCTGCCAGGAGGCACACTAAGGATTTGAACTACTGGTGGTCCAACTCGCTAAGCTATACCAGCACTATTCTAGTAAGGTTCAGGTACTAATCAACCCCTCCCCCTTTTTATATCTCAAAAGAATTGACAGATATATTAATCACAGCAAGTCATTTCTAGCATAAGCCCTGGCATGATTTTCTTGAAAATGTGATGTACAAAGGTCAGGATTTTGAACTAAGGGAGGGAAGTTTGATTGTATATGGACAAGGAGCAAGGCATATTGTGCTTACCAGGACACCCTTCATCCATCCAAATTTCACAAAGCCTCCTTTGGTTTCTTCTTCTGTGCTGGATTCACTATTTCCTACATTGCCATCTGCTTTGGTGAATTTGTCAGCTGAACCAGAAGACACTGTAATATTCTAAATAAGGATTTTTTTTTAAAAAAAATGGTTTTATTTACCTTCATATCAAAAGAACAGCATCATCATCATGTTTAGTGAGAAGACTTTGCAGATGGTGGAAATGGGGTCAAAATTAACAGATGCTCTGATTATGCTTGTAAGAAAGCACATTTCTTGTACCCTAAAGCCAGAGTGAATTATCTCCATTATCAGAGTCCCTCGTCTCCACTGCTGTTAGAACAACTGTCTTGAAGGAGCAGCACACTATAAAGTGGTCCAAATTGCTAAACATCTACCAGCTTGTTATCTACCTATCTTGGCAAACCCTTATTGAATGAAAAGCAACCTTTTACAGTTGTATATCTGTAGACAAAGTCATCACAAATGATGCCCTGGAGAGCCTGTCACTGAATTCAGTTAGGTCTATCCATAACTAGCAGGAGGTCCTATTGTATAAAGGCATACTTCTGAGTTGAATCAAATTCTTATGTTCTCTTGATTTCCTCTGAGTTGAAACTACATAGGCTATTTTATCAGTAACCAGACAAAAACTCAGTTATGTTTTTCCTCTTTTCTTTCTTGACATACCTTTGCCAGTTGTTCGTGGATGTCCATCAGACTTGGCCTATTCATTTTCACCCCGCTGATGCTGCCGGTGTTCCGATAATAATCTATTCGAGGCACAGCATCCATTGTGTTATGACCAAACGTTTTCAAGTAATACGTGTTACTGTGGGTATCATAGGGGTGTAAGCTTCCATCTCTTTTAGCAGCATCCCCATTTTGAAACAAATTGTCATATACTTCATGGTTTCCAGGTCTGTAGCTGATTCGGAGTCTGTTACTGGTCTCACCCACAAAGGATGTCTCTTCATAACTTTGGGACTCAGAATCTGTCTGAGATGTTGTTGTATTCTCATGGTTTTCATTGATGACACTGACCTGAAATCTGTTTAGACTTGGGGCAGAAAATATGTTTGGAGAATTATTCATAGACATGTTTCTGGGCAATGAGTGTTAATATTCCTGACCTTGCTGCTCCTATGTTGTTTGATCTTTAACATATGACGATTGTAGAAGTCTGGTAGTCCTGGTATCTCAGTTGGCAATTACTTCCATGGGAACTTGTCGTGCTGTTGTCTTAAAGTGTTGTGCAGCTCTGTCATGAAACAAAGGGGGGTTGCCATCTTAATGAGCTAATTTCATTCCCAACATGAAAACTGATAGTATGTTGGACACCCGCAGAACATAATGGCATGCCAGGGCTGAAACAGGGGAACTTGTGCTTGCACAAAGAGAGGTCTCGGTTAGAGGAAGCCAGCTTACACTTGTGCAAAGAGACCTATCCCCTTGTGCAAGGACCACAAAAGTCAAGCTCTATACCTGTTTTGCAACCAGTTCAGTTATACAGCATCTTATTTATTTATTTATTTATTTATTATATTTATACCCCGCTTATCTTCCTTGCGGAACTCTAAGCGGCTTACAGTGAGCGACATGCGCCAAAGAGACAAGAAATAACAATCAAATATAAAACAACAAAACATAGAGTAAACAGTTAAAAACCCAAAAGCCCCCAGCGGGCCAAATTGGCATCATAAAACTTAAAGATCAAGCGAGCATGAATAAACAACAACACTAGGCAAATAATCAACTAAACACAAACATTGGTCGCTTGGTCATAAAAGATGGCGGGGAGGAGAGGGGGAAAAAAGGAAATAAATTAGTTAGGGCTTGCCAAAGGCCTCTCGAAACAAATAAGTTTTTAAAGCTTTTCGAAAGCTCAGCAGGGACTCTGCAGAGCGCACTTCGCTTGGGATGGAGTTCCAAAGAGAAGGGGCTGCCACCGAGAAAGCCCGGTTCTGGGTGACCGATTTCCAGGCTTCTCGTGGGGTGGCAACCCGGAGCACCTGCCGAACAGGTCGGGCTGAGATGGATCGCTGGGCGATTCGCTCCGACAGGTAGTCCAGTCCCAAGCCATGGATGGTTTTATATACTAAAACCAGGACCTTGAATCTAATCTGGGCTGCAACGGGCAACCAGTGCAGGCGGGCCAGGACTGGGGAGATGTGGTCGTACCGACGCACACCAGCCACCAACCTGGCCGCCGCATTCTGTACCCACTGCAGTCTCCGGAGAAGAGTCAAGGGCAACCCCATGTAGAGGGCGTTACAGTAGTCCAGCCTCGAGACCTGCTGACAAGATCCATACTGACAGATAAAGAACACATTACATATTGCTAAAGTTTGCTATTTGCCCATTCAGAACCAACCCATCCTTTGGCATTCAGCATTAGAGATACTTGAAATACTCTCTTCTCGGGAAAATCCACTTTTCCCTCTGCTGCCATGAGATTGCAGCTCTGCTTAATTGGCCATGTGAGCACCTAGGGAAGCTGGGATCATAGCCCATATGCCTGGAAAACTCCTGGGCTTCAAAGCTCTCCAAGCCAAGGGTTGGCTACATACTGTCCACTACTGATGCTTCAGGGATTCCTACTAACTGACATAAGTGCCTTCATGTACCAACCCATCCCTCCTTCCCTCGGAGATCCTTTAGGGTCACTGGCAAGCCCATCATAATTCTGGATCCACAGTATCCTCCCCCACTGCCAAGATGATGTGTGTGCTCTTTTATGTCTCTCTGTTTACTGGGCCATGCCTGTCCTTTCCATTCACCTGAAAAAGTGGACCACAGCTCATCAAAGTGTATGCCAAATAAAACCTGTTAGACTTTTAGGTGCCACAAGATTCTCTGTCATTCCGGAAAATTGGTATCATTTAGGCACCCAGCTCCCTCTCATGAAACAGTCACTTCTGAATGTTTCCTGTAGACTATTGCATCAGCATTGAGTTTTGGGGGGCCCATGTAGATGAGCTGAATTTGGCAAGGAATGCATTTAACAAATATCTGTTGCTAATGGGTTGACTACTTCTCTGGTGGAAAGGGGAGAGGATCTATCTAGTTTCTAGTGGTTCCCCCTTCCTGGGTGGAACCTTTGTGCCATATTTTTGGGCCATTGCATGTGGCATCCCAAGCCTCAGGGATCTCTTGGGGGAACATGTGGATGAACAGCAGAAGAGAAGGGATGAGGTTGCACAATTCTTCAGCTGAACATTTTCTCAAAGAAGTTAGGATATAAGCTCAAATAGAAGGCTTCTAACTGCTGAAATTCAGGTCCAGATATTGCTTTTCCTTCAAGTTCATGCACTGTTTCCTTAGGCAAATTGATTATGTAGATCAGACTTCAGGGTTCACAAACAAAACAAAATGGGGTCCCTGTTAAAGACAAATGTGAGGGGACATGGGACTGTTTCCTGCAAATTCAAAAGAGCAACTTCTTGGTTCCTTAAAGACCACAGTCAGTATGCCATTGATGAGCAAGCAGAAGCAGGGGTGGGGTGGGAGGCAGGGGAGAGCTTTAGAACTTACTGCAGTCTTGAGGTCATTTCCTCTGTCTCATTTATTTACCAGCTGGTTGGTTCAAGATAATTAGGGCTGAAATCTTAAATGAGTATAACTGGCAGATTCATCAGCATCTGAAAACCAATTTTAGCTTGCTAATTTGGTCAATTCTAAGACAACCCAATACTATCATTAAGAAACCCTGCCCTATTCCACTAGCATACCTGACCCACTAAGTACCCCTCTCCTAGGCTGTTTTAAAAACTGAGATGCTGAAAATATTTTCACAGAGGCTCAAGATTTTCCATGTGCTTTTGATTTTTTCTCAAGATTTCTCTTCTCAAGTTATTGTTCAAATTTTCTTACTGGGCACTGATGTCAAGCAAAGTCAAGAGGCAAATACTGTGCCCTATCATGGTCAACATATCAGTTATACCATTTTTATCCATTTGTGTTACATTTATTCTTCCCTTAGGAGAAAATAAGGACCACCCCTTTCTGTAAAGCACTGGCTCAAATCTAGTAGTAAGTCCCAGCTAGACTAGGCTCACTGAATCTGTGGGGATTTGGTGAGTCAATGCTTACCTGGGTTCCATTCATTTGGGGGCCTACTCCATTTGCAACATACTACTAGATTTCAACCGCTGACTTTATGTTAAGGATAAACTTAACTGTTAGCAACATACAAGCAATCCATTCAAATTGTGAATGAATGAATGAATTGGGGGGTGGATGAATGAATAAACGCTTACCTGCTACAAATGGTATTAAAGTAGAAGTAGATGGGTGATTTCAGAATTCTATCTGCTTCATTGGTTTTGTCTTTTGAGGGTTTTGGACTAGGCTTAGAATAAGCCAGCACTATCCCAGGTAGCTGCAGCATCCACTAGTTGCCATATCAAAGCACACACCAGGCGGATTCCTCTTTGCTGCTGTGCCTAGGTGCGAACCAAATCTTCCCTCCTGTGTCAGATCCCAAGGGATTCAGCCAACAGATGCATTTGTGGCAGAGCTGCTGAGGCTGCCAGCCATGTGTTCAGAGGAACGTTTCAGATGGTTAAATATTAGCTTATAATGAGCTCATTAATTCTTGGATGGAAGGAGTCAAATTTGGCACCCAACTCCTGTTAAAAGTCATTGGATCTGGTGGAAGAATTCAGTTACTCTCCAAGCTCTTGACCTCTGCTCCCACAAGTTTATAAACTATGGCTGTAGCTGCAAAAGTGCTTGTACCAATGTGAATAGGACTAATGGGAATTATATTCCCAGGCAGTCAAGTGTTACTGAAATTGCTGCTGTGCAGGAAACAGACTCAAGATTTTAAATATTAATGCCTATACATTTGATTTTTGTTTACGTCCCTGAAGTTTGAAAAAGTCATTCTCTCATTTTATACATGAGGCACAATCGTCCAAAAATTAGTTACAGGCTAAGTGTATTTCCAAATTCGCACTAGCAATTTGAAGGCACTGTGGAACTATTTTGGAGAAATTTTTTCTGTTTAATAAATTTCCCACAGCAAGAAAAAAAGGTAGAAGCTGCAGTGGAAGTAATGTGTTTGGTCTTGGACATAACATCTCCCAAAAGCATGAGAGGATGAAAGCCTCAAATGAGAAAACAAAAACACTATCCCCCTCTCTCATATATTCCTTCTCAGAACTTGTGAAATATTACTTTAAAAAAAGATGACTCCCAGAGTCCCCCAGCCAGCCAGCTCTGAATAACTGAATTCCTCTCCAGTTTTTGCAGGTTTCTATTATGTGCTTTACTTGAAGCTGCATTCTGCCTTTGGACTCTGGCCGCTTGTTCTTCTTGGCTTTGCCTGCGAGACCTGCTCCACCCTGAGTGGCATTTCGTTTAGCCGACAGATCCATTATTCACTGGTTGCCATCTGTCAAGATTATAAAGCAAATGGCACCTTATGAAATTATAGAAATGAATGAAAGAGCTGTCTGTTCCAATCGGCCTTATCTCTCAGTGGTTCTCAGTGCTCCCCTTTAACAAGAGTGACAATGCTGAGATGAAATTTTGATTTCAGCCTTCCTTTAAATGGAATTGAGTGGCTTTCAAATACTGTCACTCTTTCTCTCAGTGTCTGAGCTAAGCTGAACGGGTGACCTTGAAGCACCAATTTTTATTGTCTCTACTGTGCACCTTGGTGGAACTTCTCTGGATAGCCTTCATTGTGACAAGTCATCCCACTGACTTGCCCCCAATACATTTTTCATCTCTTGATAGCTATTTAGAAAACAAACACAAACTATTTTGATAAATGCAGAGCTCGCTTTTTTTTAAGACAAGTTTGTTTCTAACAATGTGTGGACAGTGCTGAGCAGTTCCTAGTGGTGCAAGGACTTGTGTGTGTGTGTGTGTGTGTGTGTGTGTGTGTGTGTGTGTGTGTGTGTGTGTGTGTGTGTGTGTGTGTGTGTGTGTGTGTGTGTGTGTGTTGTGTCGTTACAGTCATGACCGACTCTTTGTGACTCCACGTCCATGGAGTTTTCTTGGCAGGAATACTGGAGTGGCCTGCCAGTTCCTACTCCAGGCGCCTACAGCACCTGGTATTCCCTGGTGGTCTCCCATCCAAGTACTAACCAGGACCGACCCTGCTTATCTTCCAAAATCAGGCGAGATCAGATGTGCTTAGGGAGAATTAAACAAGAATTCAGTGCATGAACATCTAGAAGATTTTCTCATGGGGAGAAGAACAACCGTAGAATTGATTTCTGTCTGGAAATATATCTGAGCACACACTTTGTTTAATTTGTGGGTTGTCACACATTAGGATGGGAGCAAAAGGACTCTGGGGGCAGCACAGAGCTTTCACTTTAATTTGATCATAGCGCTTTCTTGCTTGGATGTTTTTAAGACCATTCCCTGTTAATGTATCTGCTACAGCAAGGTGTCTGTGGTTCAGCATGTTTCTTTTTGAAAATGATGAGTAAAATTGATGTTTTTTATTTTTATTTTAAGATCATTCTGGTGATCACAAAAGGATTCTTCGGTGCATCTTGCACTTCACTGGGGAGCTCTAGAAATCATTTTATTCCTCCCTGTATTCAAGAGCCACTGCAAGATCTTATGGTCCCACGCTGTCCCATACCAGGTTGGAATCCCCACAGCTCCCTTGTGCAGGGGTGGATCAAGACCTTTTGCTACCCGAGGCAAAGGACAAGTTAAGGACTCTCTCCACCTTTGCCACACAGAAGCCATCTGGCCTGCTGCCTGAATACCAGCCAGGGAACAGCCATGGCTAGCTGGGAGAATTCTCTGAGATATAGGAGGGGAGGAACAGTATTTGTGGTGAGTTCCACTCCCTCTCTTTTTAGTCCTTTAAATTTTAAATCCCTTGTATAAAGAAGCCTTATTGTTTTATATGCTTTTATTGTTTACTAAAGAAGAGTGGTACCGTCCAGAGCATTTGCGCTGAATTTCTTCCTACTTCTGGCCTTGACATTCCTCCTTCTAGAACCGCATAGCTACAAAACCTTTTGTAGTTTTTATCAGCGAGATACCATTATTTATTGGAATGGCAGATGTTTTTGATTAACCCCTTTTAATGAAGAAAACTGCATGGTGGAAATTTTTAAACATAATCCTGAGGCTGAAAGGATTCCATTTTTACTTTCCTCAGTGGATTGCAAGCTCTCTCTTTAACCAAAACTAAATTATCACTATTAACTCTGAGATACTGGAGGAAGTCCCGCCCACCAAGACATGCCGGCAGCCTGATCTTAGAGCTCTGTGCCGCGATCCAAAAAGAGCTTTAAAACTACTGTTTAAATGCTGTGGTGCCGTGAGTAATGCATCAATAAATTACTCGGGTGTCAGGAGAAGCAATATATGTGTTTTTCTAGACTAGATAAGCTTGATTTATAAGCTAAAGGAGCTACTTTCGGTTTTGACTGCTTTGATTTTGCTGGCCGCTGGCTGCTTAGAAAACTGAATCCCGGCTGTTTGGAAAGTCACCAGATGATTAGTTAGACTGCTTGATACCTGCCTTTTGTCTAATTATATGCCGGCTAAGAGAGCAAAAAAGAAACTCCAGCCTATAGGTTGGACTAGGAAATTATCTGATACAGCACACAATCGCCCTGCTCTACAGCGTATCGAGCAGCCCTCAGCGACGGAGGGTAAAAATGGCGTCAGGATCTGAGAAAGGAAAGAGGAGACTACCCCTCCTCCCGCAGATCAAGACTTCATGAAGGAACTGCGTTTAATGAGGACGGAGCTAGCTAGCATCATGAGTGTTAATCAACAGGATGTGATCCGCAGAATGGATGGCCTTTCAAAGGATCTCCAAGGCACTAAACAAGATTTATCACATGAAATAAAGTTAAATGGCCAGCGGCTTGATAATTTGGCAGGAGAATTTAAAAATCTGGAGATACGTGTAACTGAAAACGAAACTCAAATTAACTCTCAGAAGCAGGCTTTACTGAAAATAAATAAGAAACTGACTTATATTGAAGATTATTCTCGAAGGCAGAACGTCAAACTGATTAATTTTGTTATTCCAAACAAGGGGGCATCATTAAAACAGGAAGTTTTAACCTGGTTTAACTCCTTTCTGCCCAAACAACTAGAGGATGACGATTTAGAGAGAGTTCACTATCTGGGCAAGTCAAGAGATGGGGCCCCAAAACCAGTGATAGTAAGATTTGCTTCTTATGTAAATAAAGAGCGTCTTATGTCTTCAATTAGAGCCAATCCTAATATTCTGAAGAGAGGAGGTGCAACTGTGCAAGTTTTTCAAGATTTTTCTAAAGGAACTGCTGATTGGCGTAAATCGATGAGACCAGTTACAATCATATTAAGGAAGAACAACTATCGCTATTCTTGGGGTCACCCCCTATTTTTGAAAGTTTGGAAAGGCTCTGTTCAACACACTATCTACTCTCTAGAAGAAGGCCAACATCTTCTTGAAGCATGGAACATACAGGATGACTCAGGTTCTGCCTGTTCTCCCCCGGGAACTTCAGTGGCAACATCAGGACAGTGAATTTCTCTCTTTCTACTCCGACTCCAGGAATCTTTGATGAAGATGAAGAATATTTGAAACTCATTTAACTTACTCCTCCCTCTTTCCCCCTCTCTCACCTCCTATCATCCCCTTTGTTTTTCTTCTTTTACTCTTCTCCCCCTTTTCCCTTCCATTTCCCTTTCCCCCTCCCCCCTTTTTTTTTTTTTTTTTTTTTTTTTTTACAATTTTAATTTTTTTTTTTGGGATGTTTTTTTTTATTTTTCTTTTCATTATCCCTTTTCTTTCCTTTTCCCCTCCTCTCCACCCTTCCCTTTTTGTTTTTGTTTGTTTGTTTGTTTGCTTGTTTTGAGGGGGCGGTGGCGGTGAGAGGGTGGTTTAGAGGGGGGTAGAACAACTTATAGAATTTTCAGTAACACGCTACTTAAGAGTTAGGAGATCTAGGCTGGCTAATGTCTGTGGACAACTTCCTCCCTCCCATCCCCTTGATGCACATGCTAAACAGTATGATAGCTGGTGGGGTGGGAGAAAAGAATAGTTTTTAGGGTGGAGGATTAGATTTATTTTAGTTTATTTTTATTAATTGATGGTGTTTTTACTTTTGTATGCACAACGGGACCATTCCAGAATATTGAAACCAAAAGAAATAGGTTATGGGAAAGTTTATAAAATTAGCAACGTTGAATGTGAAAGGTCTGGGGTCATTTTCGAAGAGAAATAGAATCGGCGATGATCAAAAGGCACAAAATAGATATTGCCTTTTTGCAAGAGACTCATCAAATAAGAGATGGTATTAATGAATTAAAAATTCCAAATGTTGATATTTATGAAAAAAGCTTTGGCACATCTAAAGCAAGAGGGGTTGCCATTATAATCTCAAGGAATTGTGAATGTGTTGTTGAAAATGTGGTAAAAGATTCAGAAGGTAGATATATAATATTGCAAGTTCTAATGGGGAAAGATCATTATACTTTGGTTAATCTGTATGCACCAAACGTTAACCAAGGCCGCTTTTACAATCTCCTTTGGGATCAGATTGAATTGGTTAAAAGGGGTATTTAATAATGGCAGGGGATTTCAATATGGTCTTAGATAAAATTAAAGATAAATCGGTATGTAAAAAGGAAGAGTGGAGGACAAGACATACAACTCTAGCAAAGTTTATAAATACAACAGGATTGAAGGATGTCTGGAGAGAACTGAAAGGAGATGAAATAAAATACACCTTCTACTCACCAGTGCACAAAACCTATTCTAGGATAGATTTTGTGTTTGTTTCACAAAGCCTAATACCCAAGATAAATAATACCGAAATTGAGATCATAAAAACATCTGATCATGCTTTAATGTCGATTGATTTAGCAACAAATAAAAATTATAGAGAAGCTAAAAGGTGGAGAATGAATTTAAAAATATTTCAATATCCAGAAGTGCTGGAAAAGGTCAAAAAGATTGGTTGGAAACTTGGGATATAAACGAAAAGGCAGGTAGCCAAACGCCAATCATATGGGACACCCTGAAAGCGGTAGCTAGAGGCCTTATCATAAAAGAAAATATTAAAACTAAAAACAGGAAGAACTCAATAAAAGAAAATTAGAAAAACTAATAGCAGATTTAGAATCCCAATTTTTTTCTTACTAAGGATAATAAGATATTGAGGTTGATTGAAGCAAGGAAAAAAGAGTTAGAAGATCTAGATTTACAACAAACACAAAGGAATCTTCTGTACCTAAAAAGAAATTTTTTTGAATACAGCAACAAGAACTCAAAACTTTTAGCCAGATTAGCACAGAAAAGACAAGACAAGAATACAATAGGGATTATAAAAGACTCCTCAGGTAAGACATGCACACAAATGAAGGAAAAGTTGTCAGCTATACAAGAGTTTTATCAGTTATTATATACTACAAAAAATAAACCTAAGGAGGATATAGAAAGGTATATCACTAAGAATTTAAAGAGGGTCTTGGAACAGGAAGATATGTTGGAAATGGAAAAGCCTATTACAGATCAAGAGATAAGCGAGGTAATAGACAAATTAAAGAATAAAAACGCCCGGAGTGGACGCTCTGGGACCTGAATTTTACAAACTTTTTAAAGCAGTATTAATACCTAAATTAAAGAAGCTATATAATGAAATTTTGAATGGAGAACAAATTCCGAGATCTTGGACCCATTCTTTAACTATTTTAATTCCAAAACCTAATAAAAATTTAATGGATATTGGGTCATACAGACCAATATCCTTATTAAATCAAGATGCTAAGATTTTCACAGCAATTTTGGCTAAAAGAATGAATAAATTTATAGCTAAATATATTAAAGAGGATCAATGTGGTTTTATCAAAGGTAGACAAATGGCAAATATTATTAGAAGGAATTTGAATGTTCTTTATGAAATGAGTAAGAGTACTACTAAAGCTGGGATGTTATCTCTAGATCTTTATAAAGCTTTTGATTGTGTTCAATGGCCCACATTAAAAATATTGTTAAAAAAATGGGATTTGGGAAATCCTTTTTGGGAGTAATAAATCAACTATATTCAACGGGCACTTCCTCAATAATAGTTAATGATGGATTGACTGAACAAATCACCCTAGGCCGAGGAACTAGACAAGGATGTCCTCTTTCTCCAGTCCTTTTTGTATTGTTATAGAGCTCCTGGCAAATGCCATAAGGGACGACAAATTTATTAAAGGTATAGGGAAAGATGGGGCAACTAAAATTAGTTTATTCGCGGACGATGCTCTTTTGACTATTGTAAACCCAATAGAGAATATTCAAAGAGTAAAAACTCATTTAGAAGAATTTGGAGAAATAACAGGACTATGTGTAAACTGGCAAAAATCAGAGAGTTTATTCTTCAATTATGGAAAACATGACTTAAAGATGATTGAAAAATCTGGACTTAAACCGGGAAAAAGCATTAAATATCTAGGATTAGAACTCCATAAAGAATTTACTAAAACTAAAGAAAGAAATATTTGAAATTAGAAGAGGAGATGAAAAACAAATTAATATCCTACTCTAAACTAAAATTATCGTGGTTTGGCAGAATTGCATTGATAAAAATGAAAATACTTCCAAAAATTAACTTTATTTTTAAAATGTTACCGGTTCAGTTTTTAGAAAAGGAAATTAAAACTCTCCAAGACATGATAAATAGGTATTGTAATGCAGGAAAAAAATCAAGAATAAATAAAAGTCTATGGTATAGATCTCAGAAAGAAGGAGGAATAGGTATACCCAATATAAAAATTATTATATAGCCAATCAACTTAGTTCTTTGGGGAAATTCTTTTTAAACCACAGAAGTTAATATGGTGGGAGCAAGAGTCTTTGGATATAAAGGGGGAAATAAACACATTTTTATTCACGGAAGTTAAAAACAAAGTAAAGATTGACAATCCCCTATTGAATAGTTTAATTGCTACATGGAAAACATATAGGAAAATCTTGTCTCCGAAGGGATCCCCACTGGCTTTAGTTACTGACTTGGAAAGCTTTCCAGACAACTTGAAGCATTATTTGGAGTTATTTAAAATTAAGAAAATAGCTAGACTAAAGGATTGGATGCTCAAGATTAAAACAATTCAGGATATAAAAAATATTTTGCAACCCAGTGATTTAACATGGTTAAATTATATTCAACTAGGAAAATGGATAAAGGACTGGGGAAAGAGAAATAATCAAATTAGAGATTGCACAAAATTTGAACATTTCCTACTATCGCTTGAGTCTGAACAGGAAAATTCAGAGAAAGGAATAACACGTAAAATATATAAAATACTAGGGGAATTATCAGAAATGAGGGAGTTAAACACCTTGAGAGAAGTTTGGAACCAAGACCTTAATGTACAGATAGAGAAAGAAGACTGGAAAAAAATTTGGAATATGAGAATTTTGAGATCATTGTCAGTCAGGATAAAAGAAAACTACTTCAAATTGGTTTCCAGATGGTATTTAACCCCAGTAAGACTAAATAGAATGAATCCTGCTTACTCTAAGATATGTTGGAAATGTGAAAAAGAGCTTGGTACTTACTTGCATCTTTGGTGGGAATGTGAAATAGTCCAAAGGTTCTGGAAAAAAGTGTTTTTAGAGCTAAGTAATATGATTAAGATGGATATAGATTGTAATCCAGAGATAGCATTATTATCATTGTTAACAAGTAAAGATTATGTTGTTACAACAAAGGAACTAATAGCAAATTTTATGACAGCTGCTAGATTAATTATAGCAAAAAATTGGAAGTCAAAACTAGAATTCAAGATGGAAGACTGGTATAACGAACTTTGGGATATAGCTATAAACGATAAACTCTCCTGCAGTTTAAAGGTTAAACGAGGAGAAATGAAAAAAGACATTTTCTACGATATCTGGGGTAAATTTTTAGATTATGTATTAGTCGAAGGAAAAGGGAAAGAGTCCACGAATATCTCACAACAATTCTGGAGAAGAGAACTTTAAGAAGACTACTAGAAGAATAGAAGATGGAGCAACGAATAAGAATGTATGGATGGACCCGTGGGATGGGGGTGCACTTATATTGTTTGTTGTAGTTTTTTTTTACTTTCATTTTTTATGTCGTTGTATGTAGTTTAAAATTTAATAAAAAAACATTAAAAAAAAAACTCTGAGATACTGTCTAACTTGGGGCATGGTGGCTCAGTGAGCTAGAGCAATGAAATGGCCAGCTACAAAGTCAGCAGCTTGGCGGTTCGAATCCCAGGTGCCATGCAGTGGGGTGAGCTCCCACTGTTAACCCCAGCTCCTGCCAACCTAGCAGTTCGAGAGCATGTAAATGCAAGTAGATAAATAGGTACTGCCATATAACGCGGGAAGGTAAACAGTGTTCCGTGTAGCCATGCTGGCCATATGGCCACGGACTTGTACAACACTGGCTCTTTGGCTTGAAAATGGAGATGAGCACCGCCCCTAGAGTCGGACACAACTAGCACACATGTGCGGGGGGAACCTTTACCTTTACCTTTACAGTCTAACAAAAGTAACATTTCCAAGTTCTCAATGGGATTGGGTATGTCACACACAGAGCTCTGTCCTTCTAGAGAGGGAAACACCCTGAAATTTGCGACCCTTGCAATAAGTGCTACCTGAGATTACAACTTTCCTCTGCTCAGTTATAGGATTGGGCCTGATCTCATGCAATGAAATGTTCTTTTGAGGCAGCAGTGCCACCACAGATACCTTTGTGATATCCCCTCATCAAATTAGAAATAGCTGAAATTGCATTTGCTGGCTTCTTCAGTCTGTGTAGGGTGATCTTCCAGAAGAAAGGTGCTTTAAATCCATGAGAATGTCAGCAGAATTGAGCTCTGTACCTCAAGTGGCTCATCTTCATCTTGTGTTGACCTTGTTCATGCTTCAGATTCCCCCCTCCACCATGACTTCCTTCTTATTTCCACATTCTTTAAAAAAATCTGGAGTATCCCAAAAGGAAAAGCTGTGAAAATGATTTTATGAACCTGCAACAAAGCTTTATTTAACCAACAGATGCCACTGCCACATCTTTGAAACATGGGTGTCTATTACAAATGCCTCACTAGGATATTCCCTCACCCACCCCAAAATGAAAATGAACAAAACCCCAAAACAAGAGTGTTAAGGCAGGGTTTCTATTCTCAGATCTTCTTTTTTTTTTTTCATGCAAGGGCATATTCAAACGTCCCCTTATCCAGCCCTTCGACCTCATCCTCCCATGTGGAAGAGGGCATACTGCTATAAGGGTCTAGTAAGATTTTGAAGCATCTTATAATCAGAAGTCCTAGAAAGACACACAAGATCCCTACAAAGGCAAAGCCGGTTTTTTGCTCCAGAGTCAGGGGCAGGTTGGACCCCTCGTTGATACTCATGATCGCTGACACGTTGTTGCAGTGATTACTGCTCATCTCTAGGCTTCACATCCTGCTGGAACTTCCAGGCTCCCACTTCTTCACCTGTGGGCATGGAAACAAGAGGCTCAAATGATTTTAGAGCTAGGCATCTGAGCTAAATAAATCCAAATAAATGTGATCTCCCCCCCCCACTCCCGGAAGCTCTGTCCATCTGATTTGATATGACCAACTCTTTATGGACAGCAGTGGCTCTCTAGGGAGTCAGCTGGGATGCTTTCCTAGCCCTTGCATCCCATCTGCAGAGATCTCCCATCTAAGAACATCCCAAATGTGACCTTGCTTAGCCCCTGGACTCAGGCTAGACTGGGTGTGCTGATAGCACATAGCTAACTGAAGCTTTGACTATCCAGTGAGCTGCTTCGGATAGCTTTCTAGCTAGCAGTAGCAGGTCAGTGGCAAGACAAGAAGCATCTGGCTTAAAGTTTTAAACCTGATCCATGCATCTATGATAGGGCTTTATTTTGACCCCTGTATCCTTAGGCCCCTGGGGCTTGTTCTTATCCTTGTTACACACACTAGTGTGTTCCCATTAATTATGTAAAAGCAAAGGATCCGTTCCTTCATTTATTTAATGTCAGCAACTGAAGAATGCACCCTCTAGCTTAGTGTAAAAAATGTCACATATCAAGTTGCTCCCAGAGTGTTGACTTCCAGTCACAGCAGTATGCAGGCTACACACTGCCCCCACCCCCCAGCAAGCTGGATACTCCTTCTGCCCATCCTCAGAAGGATGGAAGGCTGAGTCAACCATGAGCCAGCTACCTGGGATTGAACCCTGGCTTGTGAGTGCAGTTTGGCTGCAGTACAGCAGGTTAACCGTTGTGCCAATGAGGCTCTTTCAATGCTTTATTTTTCTCCCTTGAGTTCTAAACAGGAATACCCAGTACTCTGGAAGATGACCTAGATACAGTTCCCTTCATTCATAAGCCGCAAAAGAGTGGACCACTGTGTGTAAGCAGCTAAAGCTACGTGGCAGGAAATCCCTTGTTCAAGTAGCACATTGCCTTAACACACCAGTCCTGCCCTATTGCGTAGGCTGAATTCTTTGCTGTGACACACAGCAGGATTTCAAGGATAGGTCTTTTCCATTAACTACAGCAGCCAGCAACCACCTACATATTCAAGCACAAACTCTCTTCCAACCTTAGGCAGTTCTACCTTGCAAAGCTGCTAGATAAACAGTGTCCTCCAGAAGATGCTTTAAAGCACATTCTAGGAATGCCTGGGTGGATGGTGCTGGACCATAACATAAGCCTGAGCCAACATAGACAAAATTGGGAGTGTTACAACCAATCTACATGTTCCCCATCCCTGTCATAAGAACTTCAGAAACAACACATATGAAACACCAAATACTTCTTTTAAAAGTTAATAAATATGAAGCATTGTTGTAGTAAACCTGTTAATGTGCAGCTCTTAAACATCCCTCCTTTAGATTATTATTGCTTAGGTTCAAAATATGTGCAAGTTAAAATCTTAATCTGATATATGCTACCTGCATTCATGTAAGGCACACTTCCAGGCTTTCCTGAAGTTTGAACAGCTGTGGAGACATTAAAAAAATTATGATACAAACAGGCAAGTGTTGAGCTGGCAACCAGGATAACTCTTATGTCCTAAAGCAGAAACACAAAATGAGAGTGTCACATGTATGTACATGAGCACACATTCATTGAAGACATGCCCTACAGCGTCTGTTCCAGTCGGCAGTTAGACTAGTACTAGTATTTCATTCGGTCTTTACAGACCACATTGTTCTTTTTAAATCACTTTGCTTTTCATTTGCTCCATTCCTTCTTCCTCCCTGTTTTCCCTCTCAGTTTGCCAATTGGTAAATAAATAGACATCTTTTTAATAAAATGACATTGTTTCATGTAATTCTCTTTGAGCCCTTTTCCTTGAAGGTACCCGCCCATTCAAAGCTTATCTGAATTTCTTAGGGAATGTCGTGGTTGGCAGCAGATATATTATAAGACATGCAAATATTTCATCATAACTATCCTCATATTTTATTATCATTTTGCTCCTGAAGAGTGGATAAGAAATGAAACTGTATAACTATGAAGGTCAAAAGTGGTTGATGCACTCCATGCTTCAATTCCTTCATATATTAAACCTGATTACTCCTTCCCTCTCCCTGTCCCTTTTGTCCTTTCTAGAAGGTAACACACACACACACACACACACACACACACACACACACACACACACACACACACACACACACACACACAGCTGGCGAGAGTATAATGGTAAACAGCTTGAGCCGTTCAGTCCACAGTTAAAATGCATACCTCAGCACCAAATGCATGGACAAAATCTCTGTTAAGCTCCCACCTCTCCAAATATCCTGTAATAATATAATCGTACTGTCTGATTCTGCAAGGGTGCTGAGCAAATTTCTGTATCATTGTGTGTGTGTGTGTGGGGGACTTAAACAACTAAGGAAACATTGTCTAAAGTGTGTTACTGTGATTTATAGTAGCCTGTGGCCTTGCCTGCATCACAGAATAGGCAGGGTCCCCCATGTTTGGACACACAGCCTCCTCTTACTTGCTCTTGAAAGTCATGTATATATTGTGTCTCTGCTGCTGGAATGAGGAAACACACACATCAGTTACTTAAAGTCACAATCCTCTGCACTCTTACCTGGGGATTAAGCTTTACTGAGCAGAGCAAGGCCCACTGCTAAAGAAAGATACATTGTTTCTCTGGCATGGTACTCTTGACTTAAACTACAACCAGAACAATCTCCAGTTGCAACTGAGAACCTTAACAGAGGGCAAACTGAGTGTCCTTAGCAGTACTCTACTGTGGTTTAAGTGCTAAAGATGCACATCATCTCCAAAAGAAAATGTTATTTGAAATAACTACAGCTCTCAAAAAACGTCACATTGTGCATTGATAGTTTGTGCCTGCCACACCTGCCCCAATATGGATAGGATCTTGTTTTTTTCTGTGCAGTGTAACATCAAGAGAATTTTAGATTGTAGGTGAAGGTTTTTGTTCTTTTGAGGATGTAAGGCAGCCATTTTGAAGATATGGCCTTCAAGGAACCTCAATCAGGTGGTTTCTCGGTTTCCTTTCTCTGCCTCTGAGCAAATCTTTCAACATGCAGAGTCAGGGAATGGGCAGGTGATCTAGAATGTCCAAGTGTGTTCTGCCTGATCAGTTGCTTTGTGTGAGGTGCTTAGAGACCAGTAAGATTGTTTTTTTTTGGTGGGGGAGGCTGTAAATAATTCAGTCAATCTTGTCACCTTGAAAGTGGGCAGAGGCTGCCTGCTATTCTGGTAAGCATGCTAGTAAGGGAAGGTATTAGAAGCAAAACCAAGTGGGACTTGTTGAGTCCCACTTGCATGGGAAACCTCTTGGGCCCTGACTTCTCAGAGCTGTCCTAACCACACCTCTTTGGAGGCAACCTTCACACACACACACACACACACACACACACACACACACACACACACACACACACGCACGCACGCACGCACGCACGCACGCACGCACGCACGCAACAAGCAAGCAAGCAAGCAAACAAACAAAAAACCCCACCCAAACGCGGAACTGGCGCCTTCAGCACCCCAGATCAGCGTCCTTCCACATCCCTTGCCTTGTCCGTTCGCACAGCTCCTGCTCCCACCGCTACCCCCGGGGGCTAAACTGCTTTGCCTTTTGAAATGCCCCATTGCCAAGCACAGCAGGAGCTCTTGCTCCCCCTCTCTCCCCCCCCTTTCTTGCCTCCACCCCCAGAAAGCCGCCCCTCTCTTCCAGCCAAGAAGCTCTCATGACCCAGAGTTAGCCCGGACCTTGGGGATGCGTCCCCCCCACACACACACCTGGGAGACCCAAGGTCAGACGCTCCCGTTGCCGGAGATCCCACCTGCGGATGGGGGTGGCCGGCCGGCCGTGGTGATGGGGTGGCCAGCCCTCCCGGGTTGCTTGCCTGCCGCATCCCCGCCCCACACAGCCACCCCGATCTCCCCCATTCCCCTCGCCCTCCCTCCTTCCCGCCGTCCGTCTGCCCGAGGAATACAAACCCTCCGCCTTGGCCCCCATGCTCCCGCTCCTCCGGTCAATGAAGAAGTTTCAAGGTCTCCCCGGAGGGTGGGGTCCCCGGCTGTCAGCAGCACGCCTGGCTCGGAGGAGGCCGCTGCTGATCCTCTCTAGCGGCCCGCGAGGAGCAGACCATCATCGTGAGCTACATCTCCCCGCGCCCCTCCACCGGCACCGGGTCCCTGCCCGCCCGCCCGCCCGCCTCTCCCTCTCGCTCCAGCGCCCGAGAGCGCGCGCCTGGACTCCGCTAAGGGCGATCCTTCCGCCGCCTTCGGTGCATCGCTCTCGGGCCGGGTGGGGAGAGGCGCGCGGACGGGGGGCGGCGGTAGCGTCTTTCTGG
The DNA here is from genome assembly GCA_029282475.1 of Phrynocephalus forsythii. NCBI lineage: Eukaryota > Metazoa > Chordata > Lepidosauria > Squamata > Agamidae > Phrynocephalus > Phrynocephalus forsythii. Next base: position 3,897,100 of record JAPFRF010000014.1, on the reverse strand, counting down.
CGAGGCTGAGCCCCCCCTCCTTCCCTTCACCCTCCGCGGGCGGCTGGTCGCCAAGGCGAAGAAGCCCTTCGCGCGCCCCGCTATCCAGGTGGCATCGCAAGGCGCGCGCGTGGAAACGTCCTGCAAAAAGACTACGTGCGGAGCATCCCCAAGGCTCCGTCTCGCTCGCTGCCGCCCGTCCTCCTCCACCCACCCACCCACCCACCACCAGCAGCAGCAGCAGCCAAGGCGGAGGGGCTCCCTCTGTCCTTCCCTGCCCCGTTTGTGCTTCTGAAAGGCACGATTCCTCCCGGGGTGACCTAGCGGGGAAGAGGAGGCACGATTCCCTCCGCTCCTACCGCGGGGTATCCCAGGGTGGACTCGTTGTCTACATGATCGGGAAAGGAGGAGGAGGAGGAGGAGGAGGAGGCGCCTCTCTGAAAAGGGGGGTCCCCGCTTTCTGCCTCGGCGGCCGCTGCCAGAAAAACAAAAAGAAAAAAGGCGGCAGAAGAGGAGTCGGAAGGCCTGCCCAGTTCCCTGGCTATCCTTCTTTCTTTCCTCCTCTTAGGTTTCTTGTTGTGGAATTACAGCGCCCTGTCTGGGGTGGGGTGGGGGCTCTCTGCATTGTATTCCCCGCTTAAAAAAAAAAAAAAAAGACAAAACGTGCCCAAATAGCGGCCTCTCTCTCCCCGCCCCCGCTTTTTCTTAAGGATCCTCGCCCTCCTAAAATACGATAGGAGTGGGAACTAGTGGTGATGATGATGGCGGAGGTGTGATGATGCCAAAGGGCCAGAGCAGGTGCTGTGGAGCGGTGGGAGAGCTGAACGCGCGCTGTTTCCCAAACAGCCGGAAAAAATTCTGCAATGCATGCCGCGGATTCCTCCGCCTTCAGAGAAGGCGCCCGGGCGCTCTCACAAAAAGGCCAGGCGGGAGGAATGCGAGAGGATGCCTTTCCCTCGTGCTTTTCTTGAACCCAGAGTCAGGCCAATGGGGGCTTTGCTAGTATTCCTGGCTTCTTTTCTAAAGGCCATTCAATTTCTCCACCTTTGCTCCACTCCAGCCCAGCATCACTTGAAGGAGGCATTGGAGCCTCGTGGCACAGTGGTTAAATGCCTGTAATGCCGGTAAAACTGTGCTGAGGACCTGGGTTCATTCCCAGTTAGCAGGCTCAAGGTTCACTCAGCCTTCCATCCTTCCAGGTCGGTAAAAATTGTAAACCGCCCAGAGACTACTTGTAGTGGTATGGGGCAGTATATAAGCAGAACACTTTTACCTTGCAAAAAGGTCTACAGTACTGCACTTCCTTTCAAGAATGTATGAGAAACTTGTGAAACCTGGCTTGCAGTTCCTAACAAAATTTGATATTTGCTTGGCTACCTAAAATAACATATTCGCACATGGCACAGGCACACACCTCTTTGTTTTTTAGTTTATGGGTGGGTGGTACTGTAGTCAGTTTAGGTATTAGCATTGTGGGATCTTTATTCCTAAGATTCTTCAACAAGAGCAGGAAACTGAAGTTTGATACTGGTGTGGTCTGAAATTGTTGTGCCCCTGTCTTGTTAAGACTGCCATACCTGTGTTCAGCTGTGTTGTCAGTGACGAATAATGAGGTAATCATTGTTGCAAAGGATTCACAATGGCACAGTCCTGCTTGTACTGTGAAGAGCTTTAAAGCGATCTCTGTGAACTCTAAGTTGTGATCATGGAATGGCTGTTAAAATGACAGAGAAGATACGGGAGCTGACAGTCATAAATTGAATGGACACTTTAGTTAAGGCCTATTGCTGCAAAGAAGCAGAATCTGCCATTAGGAATCACACAAAAACCAGCATCAGTTACCTGAACCTCTGTGCTTCAGCACAGATGGGCGGTTTAGACATATGTAGTGATGATGACGGCATTCCTTCACATGGGTGTATTGATAGTACCTGGCGGTCAAAACTATTGAGGCTCAAATCCTAAACTCATTCATCATTAGGGCTAATTAAACTTTGTTCTCATGTGCTGTCAAGTTAGAACTGATGCCTAGAAGCGCTAGTGGGGTTTTCAAGGTCAGGTGAGTGGCTTTACCTGTCCTGCATCCCCAGTGAGTTTCTACATCTGAATTGGGATTCAAACTCTGGTCTTCACTCCTAGTCCATCCTTCAATCCACTACATCACACTGGGTACCATAATGAGGCTTTGTTTTGGTTAAGTTTGTTTTGGATTGCACAGGCAGGCTTTAATGGAAGACACAATTGCGATCCAACTCAAGGGAACTTAGGAAGGCATATTTCAGAATACATACATCTATGACTGGTGTACGCTTGCTTTTTATGGCCAGACATATGCAGTAATTCATAACAAAACTCCCAAACAATATTTTTGTAAAGGAAACTTGGCTGGTCTTGAATCCTCATGATGAAACCCTCATCAAAGTCATGTTCAATCTCAGGTAGCAGGCTCATGATTGACTTAGCCTTCCATCCTTCTGAGGATGGGAAGAAGGAATACCCAGCTTCCTGGGGAGGTGGGCCCAATGTGTAGCCTGCATAATTAAATTGTAAACCACCCAGAGAGTGCTTGGAGCGGTACGGGGTGGTATATAAGCAGACGGTCATCTGATTGAAGGTTAAAGCAGGAAATTAGTTAAAAGTAAACAAAACAGCAAACAGGTAGTATCAAGAGACACCATAAATCTCTTGGGACTTAATTCTTTAGGTGGACCCACAGTCCATGGAGCTAGGCCACCACTGGCAAACCCTCCAACAGGGAAGATCTGGAGAGGGTTTACCCCATGGGAGCCCAGTCCTTCTGGCTTGTTTTGGTCCAGTGCTCAACTTTTTTATGAGTATATTTTACCCTGCCTTTCTCCTTGGAAAAGGACCCAAGGAGGCTTACAGTAATGAGGGGAAATATACAGTCTAGTGCAGGGTTGGCGAACCTATGGCAAGGGTGCCAAAGGTGGCACTCGGAGCCCTTTCTGTGGGCACCCGACATTGCTCCTTCACAGCCACCTGTATTCAAGTTAAATTATTGTGTTGGCACTTTGCGAAAAATTAGTGGGTTTTGAATCACAATTTGGGCACTCCGTCTGTAAAAGGTTTGCCATCACTGGTCTAGTGCAATGAAGACATGTACAAGTTTAAGAACAGGGAATTTGAGGGGCGGTGTCTTACAGCATTAGAAGACCACCTTAAAGTTTTTAACAATCCTCCCCCGCCTTTCAGGGCGCAGATTGCAACACCCCGCAGGGGGAAGCCTTTATTTGGAGGAGGAGGAGGAGCCCCCCTCCCCGCATCCAGCCCCGCAATATTGTCGCCGCTGGTTTTCGGATAAAGGAAAGCCACTGCAGCGCTCCTTGGGCAGGTGGGGCAAGAAGGAGGAATGGCACCCACAAAGCCGGGGCGCGGCTGGCACCGTCCTCCCATGTTCAGCCTCTTAAGCGTGTCCCAAAGGCTCCCTTTCCCTTTTTTAACATTAAGTCATTTATGTATGTATTTATTTATTTGGCAGGGTCTTGGGGGGGACGACGATGCCCTTCCCCGGGGTTTGGCGGGGTGAGGGGTGGGTGGGAGGCGGGCGCCCAGGGCCGGGCCGGGCCGGGCCGGGCCTTGCTTTGCCGGGAGAGGCCTTCTGGGCCGCTGTCGCGGGAGCCGTCGCCATAGAAACCGGGCCTTCCCGGCGCCATCTTGGACTTCTCGCGAGAGCTCCGCGGCGGGGGAGGCAGCCGGTGCGCAGGCCGAGCGGTGGAGGAGCGTTGCCTTTGGCCCAAGGAGGAGGGGGGCGTCGTCGTCGTCGTCGTCGTCGTCGTGAGGGGAGGAAGCGGCGGCGGCGGAGGAGGAGGGGGGTCTCCCGAGGAGGAAATGGCGGAGGACGACCACAAGTTCGAGGCGGCCGCAGCGGCGTCGGGAGCGCCCTTGGCGGAGCCTGAGGGAGGAGGGGCCTCGGCCTCCGGGCCCAACGACCACCCCCAGCAGCAGCAGCAGCAGCAGCAGGACGAGGCCGGCGGGACGGCCGGGACGGAGAGCGAGGGCGGCGGCGGCGGAGGCGCCAATGGCGTTAAAATGTGTGTGAGGGAGAGGGGAATGGGTCCCCCCTCCGAGGAGCCCTGAGGATGATGGGGAGGGAGGCGCCTTCCCTCTCTCCTCCTCCTCCTCCTCCTCCTCCTGAGGCCTAGCCGAGACGGCGTGGGGGGAGGGGGGCGTGGGCGGGGACCTCTGTTTACGCCTGGCGAGACAGAGAGAAAAATAGAGAGGACCCGCCCCCCCCAAAAAAAAATCAGGGGGAAAAACCGCCTCCCTCGGGGCTTGGAGGGGGACTCTTTTGCTGGGGGGGGGCGTGGTGGGGGAGGGGAGCTAACTTGGCAGGCCTTTGTTTCTGGTGGGGAAAAGGGGTGTCATTGTTATCCTCATCCTCCACGCACGCACGCACACACACACACACACACACACACACACACACGTGTGTACGTCAGGGTTGGTCCTACTAGGGTCCCTTGACACCCCCTCCTCCTCCTCCTCCATATTCATATTGGCAGCTTTCCCAGAGAGAGTCCCCTTCTGGTTCTGGGCCCGCCAGCAGCAGCCCACCCACAGGAGCTGAAGTTCTTTTGAGGATGAGTTGCAGCCTTTTAAACCTTTTAGACTACCCTAGAGGATAGATCCTCTGCTCACCACGCTGGAAGGGGCCTACAGGGCCACCCAGTCCAACCCCCTGCCCTGCTCCGTGCAGGGATACAAATCAAAGGGTATCTGACAAATGACAGTCCAGTTTTTCCTTGAAGGCCTCAGGCATTGGAGCGCTTACTATCCTCCTCCCCCTGAAAACACAGGTTCCATTTGTCATGCAGCTCTAACAAGACAGTTTTCCAGATATTCAACCAAAATCTGGCTTCCTCTAACTTGAGGCCATCGTTGCTTGTAGGAAGGGACCCTCTCAAGGAGGCCAAAAGTGAGGCTCCGAATCGCCAACCTCTGGCTCTGCAGCCAGAGATCTCAACTGCAAAGCTATCACAAAGCTAACTAGCTTTGTTTTGTTTTATTCATTTTGAGTGGGAGGTCTTGTGGATTACCATCCACATACTGAGATACAGTTATCCCTATCCACTGTGGGCAGTGCGAGGAGTATACACATGTATGCATGGACCTTAAAAACCCCAAGCTTTTGAAATGTGAATTGGTCACAGAACACTTAAGGATCAAGAGAATGAAGCATGCTGAAGCAAATGATTAAAAAGCCCATAGGTGTAAAATACATATAAAAATGCAGAACAGTGGAATATAATGGCCCAGAAATGAAAAAGCACTGATTGTGATCCATGGTGGTTGCAGGTAAAGTATCCGGGTTAAGAAATACAGGTGAGGAGAAGGTCATGGGGGGCAGGGTGGGGAAGAAGCCTGGAGAAGGGTTTGAAAGCAGCACAACTTTGTAGTTTGGAGAGTTGTTGCCTCTAGAGGTCGAAAGGGCCAGGGTGATGCCTAGCCTTTGGGAGAAAACCTAAAATCATTTGTTTAATAAGCTTTCCTCTATGGTCATGTTTCTGAAAGTCCAAGCACACTATCCTGTTGCAGCAACAAGAGAGTGTCTGGTAGCATCTTGAAGACAAATAAGCTTTTCATCTGATGAAAAGTCCATCTTTTGTGGACTGTAGCCCACTTCTTCAGATATTACCTATGTGAATCACAGCCTGTGAATGCTTAATTATATGAAACTTGGTGTATAGAATCACACGTGTTTGCTGCAATTGGCCAGCACAGCAGCCCCTTTGGAAACTTGATGTGAGAGTGGAGGGGCTGATTTATGAGTAAATAGATCTGTGCTTGCATTGTTGGTCATTACAGCAAGCAGAAACCTTGTTGGCAGAATCATTAACGGTGGCCAGATTTATTCTGCCAGATGTGTTTGTAGACTATAATCTGCATGTGTGTACTCTAGAAAGATACACACAAATTGTAGACAGTGAAATGGACACAACTCCAAGACACATTTCTGTGCAAAGATAACATTTTAATATATGAGATAAGCACAACTTCATTCATAATTGTGGCTGTTCATGCCTGTGAGCTGTTTCTGTCATTGCTGGTAATAACTTACTCTTCTGCCGAGTTAAAATAGGGTGTTAGTGTGGCAGTTTCCACTAGTAGCAGCTGTTAGCTTTAAATTGCATCACTGGGTGAGATTCTTAGCCTTCAGAACATATGTTTGTAGTCTCCCTTTTCCATTTTCAGGTCTAACTTTGAGGTCAGAGACTCTACATTATGGAAGCCGTCTGAAGAACCTTTCTATCTGTACAGTATAATAATGTTATAAGTAATGTTACAATCAGCAAGAGCCCAAATTGCTTGCATATCATAATTGGTGTGGAATTAAGTACCAGATGGTGTGGGGAATGGCAGTGTCTCACTTGTAAGGTTCTTGGGCCCATCTGGTTGGCCACAGCTGAAAACATCATTCTGGACCAGTGGGGCCATTAATTTGATTTAGTAGGAGTCTTATTACTTCAACTAGTCTTAGTTTTTGTAAAAGAATGTCTGGGCTTCAATCAGGGCATCAGTGCTGTAAAAGAAAAGATAAGCTATTCTGGGTTCATCATTGTCCCAGCAACTTCAGACTTCCTTTTTCATAGGAGCAAAACTTCACTCTGGCTTTACAGCTTCAGTGTGATGGCTTTATATCAGAAATGTACCTGTCAAAGCTTGCACGTACTTAGGCAATCAACTCAGATGTGGATTCTTCCAGGCAGGAAGCCTTCAAGATTTCATCCAGGCTTTTGCCTTTAGTTACCCTGCTCACCCACCCACCCTTTCTGTACTGTATAGTGCTTGAAGGTGGTAAGTGGCTGCCATACATGACCTAGTTGGGGGAATCTCAGGGCCAGCAGCTCTGTGGGCTTCTTGTAGTGCTGGCCTTTCAGTAGATAAAAGTTCTGTCCATTGTTTTAAATATCTGAACTTGATATCTGAAGCAGCTCAGTCTCTGTGCTAGGTGGGGAAAAAGCAGTCCTCTGTTTCAGGAGGAGCAGGTTGCTTATTCTTTTGGTGGAAGTTCTTTCCAAGCTGGAGTAGCTGATCACTTGTTTAAAACAAAGATGGTGTCCAGCCTGCTTGGGCATTGTCTAAGTTACGTAAATGGTCCCCGCGCAGAGGTAGCAGGTACTGACAAGGCAATGTATGTACTACCTTATATGTATATGCACAATTCCTGATTCTGGTAGATTATGATGTACAAAGACAGGGAAGTGTGCGGAAATCCCTTGCGGATTCTTGTCATTTATGCGTCATTGCCAGACATGCCAAACTGCACATTATATTGCATGCATCCTTGAGTTTGTGAGGGAGGGGATTTCAGAAGCTGCTGCATTCTCTCCTGTCATCTAGTTTTGGACTGGCACAGACTGAACAGATTTTAATAAAAATAAATATATAAATAAATAAATAACCCCGTCTCCCAGTGCCATAACCATGGCGGAGATCCTTCCTGGGAATTTGCTCTTGGCACTCTCCAGAGGGTGGATACTTACCAGAACCACAACCCCCCCCAGCCCTGCCCCAGCCCCAATCTACATCCTACCCAGGACACCATAGATACAAAAGAAAGTGAAGGTGCTGAATGTGCATGTTTTGGGCTTGTTCTAGGGCTAGCCTTTTAAATATTGATGTAAAAAAACTGCCTTTCAAAACCAAAAAGTGTGTTATTTGAAAACAAAAACGGTCTTCCTATTTTTGCAAATGCAGGGAAAATGATGAAGCAGGAAAGGATGATACCTCCTCTGGAAAAGGAAAATATGTTTCCAAACCGAAGGCGATCCCATCCCTTGGACACAGGAATAGATTCCACCCGTATGCAAAGGAGAAAAGTGCAGGCACGGGAGAAAAGAAGGCGCTTAACCGTAACAGAGTGTTCATTAGCAACATCCCGTATGACATGAAATGGCAATCTATTAAAGATCTTATGAGAGAGAAAGGTAACTTGCTCCTTACTGTGTGCCTCACAAAAGATTGGGACATACTCAAATACCTGGACTACTCGGAACTGTACACATTTGGTTTGTCCCTTTCAACCTCTGCTTGATCTGCCTTTCCCTTCTTTTTCTCTGGAGACACTTGCATTGCAGGATAGCGTGAGCCAATCAATGAATGAAGTATCCACAAGTCTTCTTCCCTTCTGGTTTGATAATAGTTAGCTTAGAGATGATGCATCACGATATGCCTTCATGAACTTCTAAAGAGGCTGTGTTATGTCCAGGTGTAGTTTGAATATAAGCTATACTTAGTGTGAATGACAAAGGATGTCTTTCAAAAGATGTGTCTGCATTTTTCTTGGTGGAATCTGGCGGTGGAATTATTTCTGTCTTCATTGTCACTTCTGCCATGACTTGTCTGTCCGGAGCTCTCTTTCAAGTGTGTTCCTATAGTTGTAGTTTGACAGAACGATTTGAATGTCCCACACATCTTGCCTGAGGCAGGTCTGGGCCAGGAGAAATCCTAACTCATGAACTGTCAAAAAGGAGTTTTGAATTAACTTGGGGAAAATGATTTTTCTTTTCAAAACCATGAAAGAGCATGTGGTTTCTAGGTTTCTCTAAAAAATTTAAATGCATCTTTAACCGTGCTAGGTGTATCTGTTGTAAGGTGACGTGACTATATGATTGGGTTTTATGCAATGAAACTTTACTTTAGAAAGTGTGCGGTTTTCTGTGAAATTCCTTGACTCTTGTAAATTGGTTATTCTATTGAAGGCAACCTTTCTATGATTTGATACTTTTCAGGTAGAAAGTCACCTTAAAACAGCTGTTGTGAGCAGGATGATTAATACCACTGAAAAGTGTTATTGTTGATGTCCTAATTGATAGGTGAGGGGACTATTTGTATATCTGAACTTGTTCACCAACTATATCATACTGGCCAAAAGATGATCTGTAGTATGAATTAGGTTAAATCTAGTTGTTTTTCCTTTAGCTTTTGAGAATGTGGCTGTTGCATATACCAGAAAATCAGCTAAATTTCATAGTCCTTGAGAGGAGGTCCGTTGGTCTGGTTTTGATTGTTGGTGAATAATAGGTGCTGCTTCGTAGAGTTGTGCAGAGGGACACAGCAAAGCAAGACTCTGGTGTTTAAATGCCTTGTCTCTTGGTATTTTCCCCTTTGTATGTCTTATGTAGTTGGTGAGGTTACATACGTGGAGCTGTTTAAGGATGCAGAAGGAAAATCAAGGGTAAGTGCCATGGGCAATCATCTGCTAGAGGTTTAAAGTTCCTCAGCAGTTTTACTTTTGTATAATACTTGTACCAGTAATTGGAAAGTAAGTTTCATTTTTTTACACACTGATATTATTACAGATTGAGGCTTCTGTATCAGGTACAGCGTGTCAACTCTTTATAAATCAGTGTAGCTGGATGCAAGAGGAAAGCTCTTTAATACCCATTTTAAATCAATGGCATTTACCTAATAACACTTTTTTAAAAACAGCTCACTTAAGGGTTTCTGTTGTGTTCAGATGTGCTGAAGTTGAGGACTGGAAAAAAAATAACTGAAATGATACATTTTGATGAGTCTACAGTTTTGATGAGCATAAAGTTTGCAGGACTACTTCTGGATTATTGAACTTGTCTAGGTTTTTAAAACAATGGAATAGAAGGAGTTGGTTGGCAGGTAGTGGATGCCATCAGTGAGAGAGGCAATTCAGTGCAAAGAATATTAAAGCTGCTTTGTGTCTTTCTTCTTAAAAAGGTCAAACGTTCAAACTAGAATAGGTCTGAGCCTGCTGTGTGAACATGAGAAATGCAGATTGGGCTCAAACGTAAGCAATGGGTGTCTGATCTCCCCCTCCCCCTTTAAGATTTTTCACTTAACTGCTCTCCTGAAATTTGTAGAAGAGAGGGTGCCAATAACTGTTCAGCAATGTAATTGAAGTCAAACATACGGAAAATCTGAGCATCTTACTTCAAGAGTACGATTCAAGGAAAGTCCTGGAAATTCTTCCAGTGTTTTTCCTTTTAGTTGGTCACAAGAATCTGTGTGTTGATTTTCTATTTGACCTCTGTTTTGGTTCAAAGAAAGCATAGTAGAAATAATCTAAATTGAAAAGAACACAAAGAAAATAAAATACTTTACCTCTTGTGTCTTTGAAAATAACTGTAATTAAATCCTATACCGTGTGTGACAAGTAGTAGGATAAACTATTAGATAAATGTTGCTCTTTCCACTCCAGAATGTCTGTTCTTTGTTTGTGGTGTCTGTTTTGTTCTGTTTGCTTAAAACCTTACAGTACTTTATTGCAGCAATTGCATTGACTGATTGTGTGTCATTTCCCCCCCTCTGCATGTTGGTGAACCTTCACCTGAATACAGGGCTGTGGGTAAGTGCCTATTGTTTTCCTGTTTAATATTAAAGAACACATGGAAATGAGAGGTTTTAAAAAATAGTGTTAAATTGGGTGTGTGTTTTTTCATCCAGTGTGGTTGAATTCAAGGATGAAGAATTTGTTAAAAAGGCACTGGAAACTATGAATAAATATGATCTCAATGGACGACCACTGAACATAAAAGAGGTATGTTTGTAATTTTGCAGTCAAGTACTTAAACCGTAATATAATTGCTTTTAGAGTAAGAAAAGATCTGATGTAGACTTACTAAATACCTAAATTTCTCAATCAAGCAGTGATAAAAGAAGTCATTTATCTTTGAAAACATGTAATTCCTACTCCTTGTTTCCATTAGTCAAAACTTGTAAGTAAACTGGTTGAACAACCTGCCTCCCCAGTAAGAGTGTTTGGGAAATTTCCAAGACCTGGGTATAATCCAATCTTCAGATAGGTGTACCGTCATGTCGTGAGATTGCTTAAGTTGGTGCAACTAAAATATATCTGTTTATCTGCAAGATGGGATCTGTCTTTGGACGAATAACTGATTTAAGTCTTGGGAGAGTCTTTTTCCTAGAGTAGTCTGCATTCTGTCTTGTTCCAACTGATGAGTTACAGGAGGAAATGGATGGGTGTGAGGGTGGGGAGTAAGCTGTCAACCTCCATTCATGTACCTGTTTTCTGAATGGTTTAGAGAAACGCTTGCCTTCCATGTCTCATGTCAACAGGTATTGCCAAGAGCTGAGTTAGAGTTTTGAATGAACTTGTGAGGCTGTCAGATTTCCCCTCATTTGTAGGCCAGGGAACAGCATGGGATTTGGCTGTGCCCATGGTCTTAACCTTGATCCGGAAGGATCCCTTTTAGAAGTGAGAAGCCAAGGTCTCTATATGGAGGAAATGCTTGCTCCTTCTGCTGCCACTGATAAGGGTGCTAATAGCGCCTTTGAGGGTGTTTTTGTCATCCCCCCACCTTTTGGGGGGTGGGAAGATAGATCATATCTGTAGGCTTTGATTTGGGATTCACTGGTGCATCCTTTCTAATTTATGTGTTCCAGGATCCAGATGGTGAGAATGCTCGCAGAGCACTGCAGCGTGGGAGTGGACCGTACACAGGAGGACATGGCCCTGATATAGCTCCAGGGTTGATGAATTTGCCACCCTCTATCCTTAATAATCCAAACATTCCTCCTGAACTTATCAGCAATCTGCAGGCTGGCAGGCTTGGGTCCACCATTTTTGTTGCCAATGTGAGTATAAAGAAGGATTGGATCGGCATTAAGAGTTTTGGAGCGCCACATTTGGTTTGCTTGGCAAAGAAGAAAGGCTTTTGTAGCTGGGAGGAATGGTACCCATTTCTGTAGTGTTTGCAGCTCATCTGATGATGGTGGTTGGTTATGTCTAAACTGGGACAGGAGTCTGAGTTTTAGGCTATTTCGCTTTGTATGTTCTGCTCCTGTTCAGTTCATAAAAAGCATTTTAATGACACTCTATCATGGCTACAAATCTACACGAAAGGTCTTGTGTCTCACAGTAATTGATTTAAAGTATAAAACCAATACATCTTTCTGCATGCATAAACAAAGCACATTTAATTGTGTACCAGATTTGCTTCTTTATTTTCCTTCTAATAGCTTGTACCCAAGAGATATGTGAGTTGAGTTGTTTCTTTTTGTCAGAATGCTGGTCCTTAACATTTTGAAAAACAAGAGGAAACAACAGGTGCAATTTAAGATGTGGGTGTGACTTGAACACTAATACTTCATCCTGCATCTCTGTACTTCTTGCAATATTTTTGTCTTCAAACTGTCCCTGTCATTTGGCCGTTGCTTGAACATCTTCTGTTTACTGAGGCAAAATGAGGTCCATTTGTCTCATGGGTGCATTTTCTATTTAAGCTTGACTTCAAAGTTGGGTGGAAGAAATTGAAGGAGGTCTTCAGCATTGCCGGGACAGTAAAACGCGCAGATATCAAGGAAGACAAAGATGGCAAGAGTCGAGGAATGGGAACAGTGACCTTTGAGCAGCCAATTGAAGCTGTTCAGGCAATATGTATCCTGACCATTCTGAAGTATTTTGTCCTGAGTGGGTGCAGTGATGTCAGGAAGAGAATGAAAGCCATGACATCTTTGGCCTCTCTTCCATCACGGGGTGGTGGTGGCTGCTTTTAGGCAGGGATTCTTGGGACAGATTCTTGGCTAGTTTTCCAGGGAATGTTGGGATCAGATTTAAATGCTTTTAGTCAGATATTTGTAGCAGGTGGAATGGAGAAAGAGAGGGAGAGAAAGAGATTAACAATAGATTTGGCAAGGGAAGAACCTGGCTGTGTTGGAAATGGTTGTGATTTATAGGTCATTACTGAAATGCAGAATTAATCATTTACATTTGCCATTGCTTGTGTCTGAAAAGGTGGCCTTGCTTCCTGCTTTTGGCACTGGATTCTAGGGAGCTGATTTCCTTTAGAGCAGGAGAAGGCAAAAGTGTGTAGGTGTATAACAGTGCGGAAAAGGTTATAGGGGAGGAAGTAGCATTTGACTGCTTCGGTCAACTTCCTTCAGCTTGAACCAGATCTGTTCCTCAGCGGTTTTCCTCTGGTTCCCTGTTATCCACCTGTAATTCAAGTGCCAAGATGTCATTTAAATGTTTTTTTTTTCTAATTAGGCACAAGGACAGCTATTCAGAAAGCTGAGTGAATTGTATGTAGTAAGACTTGACCACACGGTTGGTTTTAATTGCTTCCTTGTTAAATCAATGGGAAGATTTAACAAGTTTTAATAGAATGGAATGGCAAGAACATAGGATGAGGTCATCATCTTAAAGAAACCTTTTGCCTCCCTTTCACGCCCAGTTCCGAGTGGTCCATACAAGAGATCAGGAGATATATGGAAACAGGTAGGATCCCTAGCAGATCGTTTTTTTTTTTTTTTTTTTTGAGGGGGGGCACAGGGACCGGAGGTACAGTGTTGTCTGAGAAAGCAAGATTGCTGGTGAAAGCAAAACTCCTTGACAGTGTGCTCAGCGATGTTCAATGGACAGTTCCTGTTTGACCGACCCATGCATGTGAAAATGGTGAGTTGTCTTCCATAGTCTGCCTGCCTGCCAGTGGCGACTGAAGCCAAGTGTGCTGTCCTGTAACCTCTCTGTCTCGTTGCTAGGATGACAAGTCAATCCCTCATGACGATTTCCGTGTAGCAGACAGCAAAACACCCCAGTTACCCCGTGAGTGTCAACTTCTCCTCCTCCTCCTTTTTCAGATGCTTCTTAGCTTTCGGCACCATGTTAATGACTCTTGAGATGCCCCCAAGCCTTGGAGCAACGGAACCCTTACAGAGAGTTTCGTGTGTGTTTTTTTCCCCCAGGTGGCCTTGGAGGCATCGGGATGGGCCTTGGACCTGGTGGGCAGCCCATCAGTGCCACACAGCTGAACATGGGCAGCGGAGTGGGGAGTGTGGCCCCAACAGGTCAGCTTTTCCCCTTTTCTACCTAAATCCTTCAACATTTTGTATCCCAAACCAAGCCCTTGATGTAGAACAGAATGAATGAAGGGAGTGAGAAATGAACCAAACGTTAAAGAGTGCCTTTAGCTTTTTAGCAAGGCTTCTTTGGTCTGGGGCGTGGCGGTTCAGTGGACTAAGGCCTCCAAAAACTGTCGGCTCCAAAGTCGGCAGCTCAGCATTTCGAATCCCAGGCGCCGTGCAGCGAAGCGAGCTCCCGCTGATCACCCCATCTCCTGCCAACCTAGCAGTTCGAAAGCGTGTCAATGCAAGTAGATAAATAGGTACCGCCGTAACAAGCGGGAAGGTAAAACAGTGTTTCCTTGCAGCCATGCTGGCCACATGCCCATGGACTTGGAGAACACTGGCTCTTCAGCTTAAATACGGAGATGAGCACCGCCCCTAGAGTCGGACACGACTAGCACACATTTGCAGGGGGAATCTTTACCTTTACTTTAAGTCGTAGTGGAACTCTTTTCCAAGAGAGGTTGGCCTGGCTGTTTATCACCAGGATATACACCCTTTCTCTTCTTCCTTCACATTTCTTTTTTTTTTTAAACCCTTCACCTGTGCCGTGAATTATTGTGACTCTTTTGGGGAGCAGGTTTTCTTTTTGTTCTGTTCTGTTTGTTTTTGAGGTAGGGAAACACACCTAATCAATAAAATTAGCCTTCATTGGTGCTTCTCTTTGATTTTAAGGTATGGGCATGGATGGTCCAGGCTTTGGAGGAATGAACAGGATGGCTGGAGGTAAGTAGGCCCTCCAGTACTTGTGTGGTTTCCAGACAACATTGGCGAAGGAAGTAAAAGACTCTCTGCTTATGGTTCAGGGGTCAGTGGATTTGGCGGCATGAAAGGCATGGCAAACATGGGAGGATTTGGCGGAGTCAACCGAATTGGAGGTAGGCAATCGTTTCCTCTTTGAATTTGAAAAGGTCTCTGTGGGCTGGGTCTCCCCGTGTCACCAAGGTGGCCTTCTCTCTCTCTCTCTCTCTCTAGGGATGGGCAGCGTGGATGACTTCAGAGGGAACCTCGGTACTGGCATGACGGGTGGCCTGGGAGCCGGCATGGGAGGCATGGCGGCTGGCATGGGAGGTGAGTGCCTCAAACGCAGCCTGCAATGGTCCCCGTGTGGTCCCAAGAGCCCTTGCAGCAGCTGTGGCTTTGTTCCCTGAAAAGGAGCAACACTCTCTGCCTTGTTCTTGGATCATTGTTTGAGACGTCAGTAAAACACAGGCTTGGTTAATGCCCAGTGCTAGAGAGGCCATTTGTCCGAGGGCAGGTTAGACTTTCTTCTGCATCCTTTCCTTTCAGAACTGTTCTGAGTTTTGACCTCGGGTTCATCCCTGAAATGTGGAGTATTCTCTTGGACATGTGGGCTGTGTTGCTTTTCAGCATCTCGGCATTCCTTGGAAGTATGGCCTTATAAGCAGACAAGCAGACAGGCTTTACAGTTAAGGGCTGGGGGAAACAAGGACATGA
This sequence comes from Phrynocephalus forsythii, assembly GCA_029282475.1. Taxonomy (NCBI): domain Eukaryota; kingdom Metazoa; phylum Chordata; class Lepidosauria; order Squamata; family Agamidae; genus Phrynocephalus; species Phrynocephalus forsythii. Next base: position 3,881,803 of record JAPFRF010000014.1, on the reverse strand, counting down.
TTGCAACATGCCATCTGGTTAAAAGCGTCTGAAAAACGCTGGTTGCAGAAATGGAAGCGAAAAAAAGCACCTTAAGCATTAACAGAATAATTAACTTTGGTATCCTCTTAAGCACATTGAATCCAATTTCATAGGGGACTGTGTCACTGGGACTCCTAGAGGTGGGTGGGTTCTCACTGAATTTTGCACAGGGGATGGGGACGATTCTATTTCTGGAAAAATCTCTTTTTCTCAGGTTTTTCTTCACAGATTCCTGACTCAGGATACTGATGTAACCCTAACCCTACGGCATTGTTTTTGTTTAAATCTGTGTACTCTATTTCCTCACAGAAATGTTCCGTGGTGGGATGGGAGGAAGTATTGAGAGAGACTTCGCTCGGAGTGACATGGCCATGAACCGTGGCTTCGGAGACTCGTTTGGAAGGATGGGTAGGACTTTGGGCCAGTGGGTCTCTCTTGTGGGCTGAAACACCAGGCATGTAGGAAGGCAACCGTTTTTGCAAGCGAACATGACGCCGCTTCATATTCATCCTTCCATCCCCATCCCCATCCCCTGTGGCTTGTGAAAAACATATTGTCATTTTGGAGATTGTAGTAGTAGTAGTAGTAGTAGTAGTAGTAGTAGTAGTAGTAGTAGTAGTAGTAGTAGTAGTAGTAGTAGTAGTAGTAGAGCTGTTCCTACTCACTTTTTGGATGTGAGGAGAATAAGAGGAGCCCCCTGGTTCAGACTCTGGGGCAGACGCTTGGATGTTTTTTCATTGCTGTTCTGCCATATAATTTCTATTCTGTAAAGGCAGGCGTTCAGTGAGGCCCCTGTGGTGAATGTGTCCTTCTTTTCTAGCAGCTAGCCCTCGTTAGAGCTGTTACGTTTTTTTTGAGCCCCACGAAAATCCTTGCAGAGAGAAATGTTTTGTGCTCAGAATGTGGTTTGGTAGAATTCCCCCGTTTGTAAAGAAAACAGACTTTTACATAACATGATCTTTTTTTTTTCATCCTTGTTTAGGTGGTGCAATGGTTGGTGGTTTTGCAGGAGGAATGGGAGCTTCTAATATGGGCCCCGTAGGATCTGGAATGAGTAGGTGGATCTGTTTTGGCCAAATATGAATTCAGGTTAAAAAGCAGGGGGAAGGAGCTTAATGTTTCCCACTTCCTACAGCTACGGTTTCAAATGATGCTGCGATGTTTTGCAGTAGCCCCCACGGGTTGTGCCCAGCTCAGCGTGTTGTGTTTGGAGTGGTTAGTTTTAGAAATAAAGAGCCTGCTCTGGAGCAAGGCTTCTTTAAGAGTTGCTTATTTCTATGGCCATGATCACAAATACTACTCCTACCCTGTGGCGTCAAGGAACACTTCAGGAGCAATCACAAGCCATAGGCAGTTTCAGAGCACTGTTTAATACACGATGACCAAACTCTGTTTGTCTGTAAGGGGGAGACTCATCAAGTCTTCGTGCATGGCTACAAAATAAACGACTGTGCATTTGCTCTGCCAGTTAGGTCACCTCCCTTCATTGTTCATGTGAACACGTTTCCAGTGTGCCCATGGAGCATAATTCTAGCTGTGAGCGAAGAGACCTGTGTGTACCTACAGGTCCACGATGTTTGTCTCAAAAACTGGTTTTGGGTCAGGGAATTCCTGTGGTGAGGAAGTGGGGACCTTCCTTTATGATGCCCTTGGGTTGGAGCCCAAGGTTTTGTTTTTTTGCAAAGCACATGATCAGCTGCTGAGGCATTCTGTGGTTCTACCCTGTAGTAGTGTCTGTCGAAGACACATAATAACCTGAATCTACTCCCAATGTTCCCCAATATGTTTGGGGAACCTGATGCCACCAGCTGGTATTGTCACAGAGAAGTCATGCACACTCAAGAAGTAGTGGATGTGACCTGATAATCCTGAAAAATTTGCATGGGGTGCTCTGCTTTGAACAACTTCTGGTGAATCAAGGGACATCCCAGCCATGGCTTTTCCAGATAAAACTCACCATCCTAATAGTGGCTGCGTCTGGTTGGCTAAGGGGAGACCATAACTCATTGGAACATAGAGGACCCTGCATGCATGTCAAGAAACTAGTTTGTCTTTTTGCTGAAACTCATCTGCATTTTTCCGTGCATGAAATCTTTTTTATTACTATTACTATTCCATGTAAAGTTGGTGTTTACTTTTATGGTATCCCTTTTGCTCTTGGGTTCCTAAGCTTTTTCTCTCTCCCCTCCCCTCTGTGTTTGCAGGCAGCGGCATAAGTGGCATGAACAGTATGACCGGGGGAATGGGCATGGGCATGGGCATGGGCATGGACCGGATGAGCTCCACTTTTGACCGCATGGGTCCGGCTATGGGGACCGGCCTGGACAGAAACATCGAAATGGATCGAGGGTTTGTCCCTGGCCCAATGGGAAGCGGCCTCAGAGACCGAGTGGGCACCAAAGGCAACCAAATATTTGTGAGAAATGTAAGCCTCTGAATTAAACTGACTACCATCGTGGGTTCTTTTGCTTTTTCTCTCCTGTGTTACTCTTGTGCTTATCTTCATTTCAGCTTCCTTTCGATTTGACCTGGCAGAAGCTTAAGGAAAAATTCAGCCAGTGTGGTAAGTGTTAAGCATGGGTGCTGTTCCCTCTCCAACAGAGACCAGTCATCATAGCCATGATCATTGGGTGGGGTGGACTTAGAAGGAGCCTTCTCAAATTTCAGAATAGTTGGTAGATGTTTCATATTGCTTCGTGTCCTGTGGAAGTGTTTTGGGCCTCCCGTAAGGATGTCCTGCAGAGTGTTTGGGGCCATGTACCCAAGGGGTAGCACAGAGATCTGGCCGGGCTTCTCAGGCCTTCATGTTGTACGTGAACTTGGCCTTCTCTTCTAGTGCACCTTCCAGAGCATAGGCTGCCCTTCCAAGGGAAACCTGACCGGTCTAAACTGAGCTTTTGGTTTTGTTTGCTCAGGTCATGTCATGTTTGCAGAAATAAAAATGGAGAATGGGAAATCGAAAGGCTGTGGAATAGTCAGATATGACTCCCCAGAATCGGCAGAAAAAGCCTGTAGAATAATGAACGGCATAAAAATCAGTGGCAGAGAAATTGACGTACGTTTGGACCGCATTGCGTAATTTATAATTCAATGTCCAGAAACATTCCTTTTGTCAGTTTAGCCTCTCTCTCTCTCTCTCTCTCTCTCTCTCTCTCTCTCTCTCTCTCTCTCTCTCTCTCCCCCCTCCTTCCCCCTCCCCACACCCTCTAGAAAGTCATTTTTAGTATCATTGTATGCTTTACTTGAGTTGGAAAAACAAAACCTTTAGAACCACCAGCCTTTTAACAGTACAGTATAGTGTTTAATATACTGTGAACTTGTTATCTGACTCTTACTACATTTTTGAGTTTTAAGGAGAACTTTCCTGACTTGTTCAGTGGCATGAATTTCCACACCTTCTCTTGCAATCTAGAAGATGTGGTGTTTCATACTTCTCCAAAATCATGCTAAGTGTCTCTAGTCATTCAGTTTAAATGAATGGTTCTACTGTTTTTAATAAAACAACCCATTTTCTCTGTTTAATAAAACCTGTATCCTGGGACTTGTTTTGTGTCAGATTTCCCCCCCAAATTCCAGTTACAGTGTAAATAGGGTATCTCCCAGCACCCTCCAAGATTTGTTTAACATGCATTTATAGTTATTGCTACTCCTATTTCTGTGAGGAAAACACCAGTTAATTCTTGCCACTTGAGTTATACCATGTATTTTATGTCATGATGTGGAATTTCTGTAAATAGATTTTAGAGGCCAAGGGGCATTCTATAGGAGTTTTTTTTTTTTTAATTTGACTAAAGGAATACGCCAGTCCTTTCAAACCTTGTTTCATTTTTATTTCGTTACTTACCGCAGTGGTGAAAACACAAGCAGCATTAAACCTAGTTGCCACAAACTCTGAAAGGATTGTTTCCTATGATCCCGAGTTCATACAGAATGGATAGCACGGCATATGTGAGGTACATCATTAGGCAGGCGGCCCCTAGTTTTTGGTCTAACTTCCAGCCATTGAGGTGAATGGCCAGAAATATGAAGGCAATGGAGCAAACAAGAGAGATGGCGGTGTAAGTCAGGCCGCTGCTGTTCACTTGCACAGGACTGGAGGTGTCCACAAAGGCGGTCTTGATAAACCACGGCAACCCCAAACATAGCAGATCAAATACATTGGACCCTATAATGTTGGACATGGCCATGTCTCCTTTCCCTGCAAGATAAAATACGTTCTGTCAGACTTAAGGAGAGAATCCTACTGTGGCCCTCTGTGGGATTTTAAAAATAGACCATAATTTCACTGGCTTCTAGCTTGACAGTTCTTCGGTCCCGACATGAATGCCATAGGAATGGGCCTCTACATGATTGATTCAAGGCATAGTCAGTCTAGCTTTCAGTCTCTGTTGCTTTCTTGGAATCTCTCGAGCCAGCCGTGAAGGCACTGATCTTCTCTCCCTAGTCTCCTTTGGATGAGGTGGGAGCGTGCTTTAAATTAAGGGACATTTCCTTCCAATTCTGAATGTCGAAGGTACTCTGTGACAGCTTAGTACATGAGTGACCTTACTGTGCTATGCTGGTACTACATAATGAATCTGACACACAAAAATCGGAAAGCTGTACCTTTTCTGGCCACCAGCACACTCGCAATGGTATCAGGTATACTTGTTCCTGCTGCTAGTAAAGTCAGACCCATTACAGTATCTGGAATTTTCAAGGTTTCCCCTAGAAGATGAAAAATCAAGAGTAAATTTACAATCCTCTGGTCAAAAAGTTGTTCTAAAGAGATCAAACAGTGTCTCAGGGATCATTCTTTAAATATCAGACAAATTGTCATTTAGTAATTGGAACATAACAAAACAATAGTGAAAGGTCAAATATTTTTAGCTTTGAAAATGCTGGTACTAAGCAGCACAAAGTCTTCCTTCAAATACAGGAGAAGAAAACTGGCTTTTCTGGAGCAGCTGCAACTAAAAAAGATAATCCTTTGTTCTATTACTTAGGCTGCCTCATCACATGAGTTCTTAAAAGTCATATGACCTGCTAACCCCTCATAATGGGCTGCTCTTGAAAGAAACACATGAATTCCCCTCGGGAAGAGGATGTTAAGTCTGCTGACAATCCTTTCTCTTAAAAAACCTTTTAAATAGCTTGGCTGTGCAAGTTGAGATGGGAAAAATAACTTTTTGTCTCTACGTCCCGCAAGTCAAGAAATAAGCTCTCTTCTCATCCCCGTCGTTGAGGATCCAGATTTTAAGCCATTCATATCCAATACAGAGAGAATGCTTGCAGGGGTCAGGGGTAAAAACGAATTAAATAATCACTTGACCCAGTTGTAACCTGGTGCACAAACGGATGGATGATTTCAACTTGTGGCTAGTGCTATTTTACTGGCATCATGGCAGATGGAATATAGGAAGTATAAAGTGAGCTATCTTGAGACAGATGTTGAGTTCGCATTTGGAAAGACTCTGTTTTGATGCAGGAATACACACGACTCTAAGGTGATGCATGGTTATGGAACACAGCCCTAGGAGAAGACCATAGGCTTTTCATGCCCAATGCCCTTGGGTTCAATTGGTAACATTTCTGGTGAAATGGCATCTGATAAAAAGTGACGGGAAGTATATTGGAGAATCCTAGCCAGAGGAGATAAGGTCCGGCTAGGTGCACAAAAACATCTAGTGACAGTTTAAGGCCACTTCCTAATAGTCACAGTATTGGTTTTACTATTCTGTTAGCTACATGAATTGGCTCTAAATGATTCGCTTGTACCAAACAAGAGGGCTGGGCTCAGGTTCCGTTTTTCCAAGACGCGGCTGAAGGTGTCTTTATGAAGTTAAGACTTCACCCTTGTATGTGACAGCAGGTGGCCGTTCTGCTGTGCTAAGAGTGTCCCAGCAGCTACTCCTTCCAGTGCAAGCAGGGTGCTTGGTTTGGAGGCTGCTGCTGGGCTGGGCTGAGCACTCGAGGGGTGAGCGGATAGGCTAGGATACAAGCTACACACCTGCTGTTTGTTGAGATGGGGAAAGGACTTTATGTCTTGGGAAGCCAAAGTGGCCCTTGGTTGTGATTACAATTGGCTGAGATGGTAAGAAAAAGTCCTATAAAAGGAATTGGCCTTGTAGAAAGAGGAAGGCATAAACAACTGGTGGGAGACCAACCGGCAGTCTTTGGCTGGACCAGTTCAACAGAAAAACCACTGACAAAACAGGGTTTCTGTCCTAGACTCTGCCGAAGAGCAGCCTTCCAGCACTTTTAAGTGGGATTAATTTTGGGGGGTGGGGGTGCCCACTTTGCTAGGGGAACTTCATACTTCATTAAAGTGAGCAGTTGTCTAGAAAACCGTAGGTTGTTAGACTGGATGTTTCCAAAAAGACTCATCTGCTGGCTTTGCTGCCACCAACTCCCGCCGCTGCCCTCCCTGCTTTGGAAATTGGTGATGGTGAAATGAAAGGTTACCTGGTCAGGCTAAATACATACCCACAATGGTGACCATCCATACAAGAATGTACGTGAATGCAGAAATCCACACTGCCGACATGAAGAAGGTAAGCATGAACCAATTCTTCCAGAACCGTCTTCGGCAGTCAGGGGTTGTCCAGTAGAACAAAGCAAGCAGGGGAAGAGAAAGCACCCAGATGATCCTTTTTAGATCTGCTTCAGGCACAGTGAACACGTGGGGAGGATCTGTCAGGCACAGAGAGAACCAACTGAGGAAGGAAACCTTGGTTTCTGTCCGTGGACAATTTTCCAGGTATCCTCTGTGATCTTTTAGCACGCTCACAAGACCTGTTCAAATAAATCTTCCCCAAATCACACAGGAAAAGGTACTCTCTTAAAGTTTCATTTAATCCCAACGTCATATATGACCGATTGCATAAAGCTGCCACCCTCTGTCGAGGTCTCCATCCTACATTTCATCTTCACCCCTAGCAAGAAGCAGCTGTGCTATTTGATTTCCCCTTGTGTGCCCCGAAAAAATATTGACAGTATTTTGGCTTTTATGGATCCACACAACCTTTGACTTTCAGTTATAAGTCAAGACTAGTTTTATTTATTAGCAAGTCCTGAAACTAATTAGAGTGTGTGTGTGTGTGGGGGGGGGGAATTGGACTAGAATTTTCTTCTAGTTAAGAAATGCCCATGATTACCTTCAGAAACTGCATCGAGGCCATGTAGACTGATTGAGAGCTGAGAATAATCTGACTCATCATGAAAGATCCCACTGTCGGTTCGTGACAGCCGGTGCACGAGGGGTCCCAAATCCTCTTTCCATCCCATCAAGGGCTGCTGCTCTGCTTCATCTGTCGTCCCTGTGAAGCAGGAGCTGCACGGACTGATCGTCTTTATCACGTAGTGGTTGATTTTAATGTCAAAACACAGGACCAAAATATAGGCTCCATATATTAACAGTAGGGAAGCACATTCATACCTGCAGTAACGTAAGAATTCACGTTGAATTCTTAAAATAAGAGACCAGGAAGTATTTGCCAGTTGATGGTTGTGTTAAATTAGAAGAAATTTGTAATACATTGATTTTTTAAATATTTTTTTGCAACCCTTTATACCTAAAAGAGCTCATTAAGTTTGATTTGCCTGCTCCTGCGAGTGTAAATGAGACCTCTTTTCTGTAGTTACAGATCTACCCAGAATTAGTGGCTGAAGGATTCTGAGCAGGGATGCAGTCCTTCCACTCTGGAGGTGGAAATACGATAGGCAGGAACAGCAGGAGGAACTTGGGTCACCTTAAAGATACTGTATAATGAATTCTGTTTAGCAGCTTAATTTTACGTGGGCAGCCCTTCTGCTGAGGTAGTGTGGCCTGGTAGGCAGGTGTGCATCTGAAGAAGAGATGTAGTCCATGAAAGGTTATACCAAACAAAACTTCATAACTTTTAAGGTGACACAAGTCTGTTTATCACAATAATTAGTGGCAGAAAAAAATGAATTGCATACATATAGGATGGGAGACACCTGGCTGGAGAATAGTATATGCCAGGCCTGCCCAACAGGTAGACCGCGGGCTACTGGTAGCCCACGAAGGGTTCAAAAGTAGCCCGCCTGACATCAATAAAAAAAGTGAGGGGACAAGTTCTCCACCCCTCCCTCCCCCATCCCAAGGACCACCACAGCCCCAGCAAAGTTCTGGGTCTCCCAGCCCACTGTTCTCAGCCAAGCGAGGCAGTTTCAAGGGCCATGGCACACTGAAATCTGTTCCCTCCATAATGGATTAATTGGTTCTCAATGCATTCCTATTGGAGACCGCTGCTCTACTTACAACAGATTTTACTTATGAGCATGTGCTCGGAACGGATAAAATTCGTAAGCAGAGGTTTTAGTGTAGTAGCCCTCAGGCACTTTGGGCCAGAAAAAGTAGACCTTCGCCTGTTCAAAGTTGAACAGCCCTGGTATATGTGAAAGGGATCTGGGAGTCTTGGTGAACCACAAATTGAACATGATCAGCAGTGTTACGCGGCAGCCAAGAAATCCAATGTGATTCTTGGTTGCATCAACAGAAGCATAGTGTCTAGATCAAGGGAGGTGATAGTACCACTCTGTTCTGCTCTAGGCAGGCCCCACCCAGAGAACTGTGTCCCGTTCTGTGCACCTCAATTTAAAAAGCATGTTGACAACCTTGAGCCGGTCCAGAGTAGGGTGACCAGGATGGTTCAAGGTCTGGAAGAAATGCCTTACGAGGAGCGGCTTAGGGAGCTGGGAATGTTTAGCCTTTCAGAAAGAAGGTTGAGAGGGGATATGATAGCCACGTTTATATATTTGAAAGGATGTCATATTGAAAAAGGGACAGGTTTGTTTTCCATGGTTTCAGAGACCAGGGCTCGGAGCAGTAGTTTCAAAATACATGAAAAGAGATTCCATTTTAATATTAGGATAGCTTCCTGACATTGCTGTTTGGCAGTGGGATATGCTGCCACAATGGAAGGTGGTGGAGTTTCCTTCTTTGGAGGTTTTTAAGCAGAGGCTGGTTGACCATCTGTTGGGGAGTTCCTGTGTGGCAGGGGGTTGGACTGGATGGCCCTCGAGGTCTCTTCCAACTCTATGATACTATGACTCTTTCTTGTTTGTACAATAAATCAGCTAATTTTAAAAATGGCAACAAAGGTTGTGCTACCTCTTGTCAGGTAAGAGTCTCCCACCTTTCATCTTGATGAGATGAGCAAGGTTCTAATATGCTGGGGGACAAAGAATAGAATCTGTCTAATTTCTCTTTAACGTGATGTCCTGCACTTGCCCTTCTAAATTAAAGAACTCCACATCTTGTAAACTTTTACTCACATACGTGTTTCTTCAGAAACTTTGAACATTTTGGTTGTGCAGTTTGCACCCCCACCCCCACCCCCACCCACTCCTGGCTCTACAATATCTTTTTTCAGATGTGGTGCATGTGATTATGTCAGATGAATGAACATTCTATCACACAGAGTAGACTTGGTTTTTTTTTAAAGGCAACCTAATAGACTGAAACCAGTTCTTGCTGTTTGCTGCCTGTTGAAAGATGGAAATCCTGGAGGCAATTACGATTCATCCCGTATTTTGTAAAAGGGAATTCACTGCAACCCCTTCCAGGCCTAGTCATGCTTATTCTGCTCCTCTCTGTGGCAGAGAATGGAATCTTGAAGCTTACATGCTGATAAATATTTGAGGTGAAGCATCCCCTGCCGTGGATAGGAATTAGGACTGTGTATCAACGACTCAGCTGTTCTGCTTTTTAAAATGATAAAGTAACATTTACACGTAAAACCTTCAACAGAGGTGGCTTTCTGAGACCCTAGGAAAAAGCATCAAGCCTGCACCCCCATCTGTAGGGGAGCAGCCGAAGCCAAATTAACACCCAACATAGCCTGTAAAAATAAAGGGTGTGCCTGAGGCGTGCTAGGTTTTGACCATACAACGTCAGAAGACCACTTACCAATACACTTGATTGTCAATTATGATGGCAAGAACAGCAGCCGCACTAATGGCGTAGGCCAAACAGTCTCTAAACAGGGGCCAACAAGACAGTCTTGAAACCTAAGGAATGGAATTCAGAAGAAAAAGAGTAATTTGGGGGTGGGGTGGGGGCTTCTGCAAGCGTTCATAAGAAGTTTCTATAACTAGGATGTCTTGTGTGATACATCTTCCATATTTGGGAGGGGGGTCTGCTTAATTGGGAGATGCTATATTTTCATATCCCTGTGAAAGAGAGCAGGCAGTGCACCCAGAGCATTTTTTAAAACTTAAAAAACACCTGTATTTACATAGATAAAAATACTGTAGTAGAGCTCTTGGATTTAACCTCCCCACCCACCCAATGTTCCGCTATCCAGTATCTGGAGTAGTTTGCCAAAAGTTTTGACTGCCTTCAAATTGATTACATGCTGCTTTGCTGCCATATTAAGTTCAATTGGCCTCGGATTAAATTGGCCTTGGCAGGAGCCCATGAGACAAACAGCTTTATGACCATCATAAAAGTCAGTACTTACCACGCTAGATAAGAGGCCACAAGCCGCGCAGATGCCAAGAAGGTTGTAGATCGCAGAGCCAAGAATGGTGCTGACACCTATGTTTCCCTTTGTGACAAAGACACCTACACAAGGTAAAAGCATCGCTCAATTAACTGCATCTTTCCCAAACAGGGGGCGGGAGGAATTCTGTTCTCTGGTTCAAGCGTGGCTCCATTTTACCTAGGAAAGCGGTGACCAGCTCAGGCGCAGAGCTCCCGGCGGCCATGAAAGTGGCCCCTGCAACATCCTGGGAGAGGCCAAGGGCTGCAGAGAGTCAGGAAACAGAGGGGCGGTAAGAGAAAAATACATATATGTGTGAATATTGGGCCCTTGCAATAATTCTGGAGGTTGGCAATTTTATAGCAGCATAACCAGACCTTAATATCTAGGCTGAAATACAACAAAGCGCAAAGAGGGGTGGGCGGCGGTGAATTATAAACAGAGGCTCAACAGAACAAAGGCAACAGCCTGCTTTCTCAGACAAATAGCCATGTTAGCTTTCCTTCAGCATCTGAAAATGAAACGAAACAAAAACCCTAAAGCAAGGTCTTGTAGAATCTTGAAAATGAATACAGTCCTTTAAGCGTGACCTTTCACAGGTGTACATTCCACCTTTTCGAGATCTGTTCGTCTTAAAGGTGCCATGAGCTTCGTTTTCTCCTATTTTTCTGGTTCCATTCCCATCTGGGGCGTGGAGTCCGTTGGGACTTTGGAAGGGCCATCATTCAGTGGCAGTTTCATCTCTGGAGTCTGGTGAGTCTAGTCCTCACTGTCTCCTGGCTTTGGAGCCCTCTGGAGAGCAAGTGGGCTGCTCCTCTCACCCTCCCTGGTGTGGGTTAGAGATCAGGAGTGTGGTCACCCAACACCCCTCCCATTTAAAAAAAAATGGACCAGAGGGCAATAGGTATAGTGGAAGAACTTTGCACCAGAGCTGCTGTGGATGAGTTAATAGGATACTGAATGAGATGAATTAACAGTCTGACTTTTTTTTTCAAGGCACGTTCTGCCTTCCTATATTACCAGTTTATAAGAGGGGCCACTGAATCTCCCCCCCCCATCCCCAATACACTCAGCACCTCCCCAACCCATGCCTCATCTCCATAGTTGACCCTTAACTCTTGAAACCCCCGTGCCTGAAAAAAGCAGAGATACAGAAGCCTCAGTTTTTCACATGTCCTATCAAGACAATTCCCATCGTTAAAATTTGCCTTAACCTTTTTTCCAGATCTGCATCTACAGAAGGGATTCCTTCTTCTGCAGGTGCATTCTGGAAAGTTTCTAATTTTCGTCTCAGCAAAGAAGGCCCTTGCTTGAGGTAATCCCCAGTTTTATTTGCTTTTAGCACTGAAATGAAATGAATGATCCCTCCTCATTATCCTGCTGGCCCTTGACAGGTTCGCTCTGGCGATAGGTCTAGGGAGAAAAGCCACGCCATTTTTTCCTGTGGGGAGGGGGATTTTGAAACTGTATTGGTATTGTGAACAGAACAAGGATCCTGTTTGGGGCTGCTCAGTTTTGCAGCAGAGATGAGTGACCTCTAAAAAAACAAAAAGCAGCACCTTATGCAGATAAAAGGGGGATGGAGGGGGACTTACACTCGCTGATCATCTCCAAGGATGGAAGGAAGTAATCATCACATACAATGGACACAGCCAGGAACATATAAAGAATGATGATGAAATAGATAACAATGCCTCCATCTTCTCGCTCCTGCTGTGTAAAAAATCCTTCTGGGAATTCCGAAGATGGGGAAAGAAGACACTGGCTTTTGTTTTCTGAAAAGCAAGAGTCGGGAAGTTTAAAAAAAATCTAATGCACGTTGCCGCAGTCTGTGGGGAGAAAAATCTACTGAAGGGCATAGAAAAACCAAGTCTATGTCCTAAGGCAGGACAGCTGTTTGTTTTCCCTCCAGTGTGGAGGTCTTAATAATACCTCTCTGGTACCTCTTTCTGGAAAAGGTGTGTACCTGTGCTATCTTGTAATTTAGACTTAGATAAGTGTCTTCCTCAAGAAGACCATCACCACTGCCACAAACAAAACCCACAAGGTGAGCTTTCTCAGTTGTGGTCCCTCCCCTTGGGTCATCAGGAAGCCTCCCTCTCTGTTTTTAGGAAGGGAATTCAGACCATACTATATAAATCCGCCTTCTCCCTCCTGTTGAATATATTGCCTGAGATGCTCAAATGGGTGTTAATTTGTGCCTTCCATTTATTGTTTAAGCCAGCCACAAAGTTTGTGGTACTTTATTGCATTTCCCCTGTCTTTATTAGACCCAGTTCTTTGTTGCACGATTTTATTTCGTGTGGTGAGCTCCCCAGAGAGGGATAACACCAATGGGGCAGTATAGAAGTGGACAGAAGAGATAGCTCAGTGGATAAATCAAGCCTCTGCAGGGCAGCTGGCTTACACCAGGGCTAGCCTGGCCGCATTCAGGCCCTTCCATCAGCTGTGGTTGCGCCTCGGCTTGCTAAATTATTATTTCAAGACTATTAAATTAAAATGATTATTTAAAGCCTTAAGCACCCCCTCCTTCGCTGGCTTCTGCTCTTGGCATCGATGGCGCGATCGAGCCTGTGCGCGCGCAACAGCGATCCTAACTTTGACTTGGGCTGGGGCTGCCCCTTTCCAGCCCCTTCCCCTTGTCTGCCGAGCAGCTCTATCGGCGGTAACCACCCTGGATTTCTGCCCCTGCCCGCAAAGGGCGCTCCATCCCAGGGGATCGGGGCCCACCCCACCCCCGCCTCGCCCCCGCCCTTCCCGGGCAGCCTGGCGGGAGTGCGGTCCGTTTCCAGGCGTCTCCCTCGCGGGGGCCACCAGATCCGACGCCGCTCCTTTTGCGCGTTACTCGGAAGGAAGCCTGCCCTGCCTCCCTTTGAGCCTGGGATCGCCGCTTCCTGGACATTTGGGGCAGCCTCTCCGACTTCCCTGGCGCTTCCCTGGGAGTTCCTCGCCATCGGGTTGACTTTGGAGAAGCCGGGCAGACTGGCCGGGGCGAGAGTGCCTACACACACACACACACACACACACACACACACACACACACACACACACACACACACACACACACACACACACACACACACACACACACACACACACACACACACACACACACACACCCGCCCGACGACAACCCGACCCCCGGGGCCATCGCGGGATCCTGGCCACTGTAGTCCCACCCCATCCCCCGCCCCTGCCGCCCCTACCCCCAAGGAACAGTTTCTCCAAGCTCTGGCACAGCGTCGGGGCTTCGGACAGGCAGCAGTCCTCTTGCCACCCCCCACCCCCACCCCCTACCTGGATCGCCGCCCGGGAACGGCTGGGCGGAGGCGCCCGGCGAAGGGCCACTTCCCGTCGGAGGCCCCGGCGCCCAGAGCAGCGCCGCCACCAGCAGCACGACCCCGGCCAGCCGCGGCGCCCCACGCCCGGGCCTCCGCATCCCGCCGCCCGAGGTGGCTTCCCGATCCGGCAGGCGGGCAGCGAGGCGGATGATGGGGGCCGGGGGGAGCCGGCCGGCCGGGGAATCATGTGAGCCAGGCGGGCCGGGGCCTCCCCGAGGGGGGGGGGAGGGAGGCAGGGCGCGCGGGAGGCGGGCCGGCGAGACCCCGGCACGGCCCCCTTCTACCGGCCGCCTGATTCCCCCGAAGGTAACTTCCCCACGACTTCGTCGAGGGAGGAGGAGGAGGAGGCGGGGATCGCGCGCACCGCCCCGCGGCCAAAGCCGAAGACAGAGGCCCTGCGTAGCCTGCCCGTCTCGCCGTGGCCCGAAAAATGTTTTAAAAAGAGTAATAATGAGGAGGATGAATAGGGACCTCGTTCGCCGAGAGCTGCGGCCGATCCTGGGCATGTCTCCGGCGCAAAGTTCGGAATGGTTCCCAGGACGTGTCGCTTTGGGGAAGAAGGCCGTGACCAGGCGACCCATGCGCCTGCTGCCAAGGGTGCTGTCCAGCAGCCTTCGGAACAAGGCCTGCCCCCTGAAGGGATTGTTCAGAGAGAGAGGGTCTGGACTACTCTCTGGAAAGATGGGCTGATGGCTTTCCTGCTCCCTTTAAGCTGGGATGCCATCACTAGGGTTGCTTGGGGGTGCGGGGGGCGCAGGATATTCCCAGAAACAGGACATTACTACAGGCTGTTTAGATCCTAATGCAAAGCTTTTGCCTTGAACAGGCAATCAAGAGGCATTAGCTTTACAAAAGACCTGTCCCCCATGTCAATATGGACTAACACATCTGCCAGTCTTGCTGGCCCCTCCTTGTAAGGGGCTGGCTGCCAGAGTTAAGGCTATTACCAGGGCCTGCAAAGTGGCCTCTGCATTGCCCTAGAGAGGTTTATCTCTGCTCCTCAGGTTTTACATCCTGAGGTCCCTTTAAAGGCTGTGGTTCCCTGCTGCAGCTCCCTCTGATTTGTCCTTTGCAGAGGGACTTTTCTCTCTCTCTCTCTCTCTCTCTCTCTCTCTCTCTCTCTCTCTCTCTCTCTCTCAAAGGGCTCTGGCGTGCCCCCGGGACTCCAGGGAGCTCAACAGAAATATGTTGTCACAGGTTGGAGCCCTGGCAGTGGAGGGGGCAGCAAGCTGCTATTATTTGAAGATCTATCTCCTCCTGTAGATTTAGATGTTTTTGAAAATAAATAAATAACAGCGGCATTGCCATGGCGAAGGATTGCCCCAGAATGATGGCATCCAACGTGACCCGCTTACTAATGGGGGACTGGAAGCCGCACTTGAGTTGACCGAAGCAGGCTGAGCCCTGTTGCTGCAGCTGATGCTCAGCTCTGCTTTCTGGCTAAAGGGATTTTTCTCCTGCTGTTCCCTGGAGCCGCCTTTGGCAGGAGCAGTACGGAACCAGACCATGCTCGCTCCTAGATCCTGGTTGGTTGGTCCAGATGCCCTCGTTAAACCCTGGAATATGACTGCAATTGAGGATTAAAGGCTAATGTAGCCAACTGTTTCACTACACAAGCTTTATCTGCCTTTCAAATAATGATGAGGGAGTCATAAGTGGTGGGTGTGTGTGTGAGAGAGCAGGTACACCGGCTATCCATTCCACTCAACCAGTCCTAGCGCTAGCTTTCATAAATATTTGGGAGCCAGTTATGTGCAATCATATGCTGGGACTGCATCTAACGATTTATTAGGACTGGACTGTTACTCGCTCATTTGGCCTATTAGTCACACAGAACAGGAAGAGGAAAGAAGATGTCCTTGCTTCTTTTCATCCTCGTCCACTTGTTTGTTTGCTTGTGGGTGGGTCTCCCCCTCCCCTTCCTTGGTCAACCTGGACTCTGAATTTGGAAGACAACACAGTGCCCTGAAAGCGGGGTGGGGGGGACACCATAAATCAAAAGGTTTGCTGCCCTGTGAGGAGTGTTGTGTGACTGGGCCATGTGTAATAATTGAAACACACCCAAGGAGGAACTGTGTCAGCTTTTGAGCTCTGCAGAATTCTTTGTCAGGGTTGCTGATGCATACATTACATGATGATGATGATGATGATGATGATGATGGGAGGGTGAAACAGGCCTGGTGCCGTAGCCATCCCATGCACGAAACCAAGGGATCCGTGTTGTCAGGAAACAAACCTCAGATCTTGGGCTGAGCAATACTTTTATTGGGGCATCTAAAAATGTTGCACAATAACAAACCACACTTTTCATTTCATTGGGGTTGGACATTGAATGGACCAAGAAGTGGAGGCAAGGAAAAATTCAAGGAAACTGCAAACATAACTTATTTAGGTACTGTCATTTCTGCTCGGTGCCGAGCCAAGGAAATATGCAGGAGCAGAAGTCCAGTGAGAGAGACAATCCGACTTCTGGTTCCAATCTAAGGCAAGGTTTACTTACAGGCAACGGGGCAGCAGCATCTGCCTCTGGCTTCCTGCAAAGCCCTCCTGCCTGGGGATTGCTGGCAGCTGTGGGGAAAAGCCTTCCAAGGCACACCTGTTGGCCTGGGCTGCACCACTGCAAGCTGGGGGGGGGGTGAGCACTTTAAAAAGAAAACCAAATATGCCACCTGTTCTGGGCAGGAGCTGGTCTGCAAGAGGAGCCAGCAGGTCAACCTGCAGGGGCAGGAGGGCCATTCTTGCCCTCTCCGCTGTGCTCCAGTTGGGGAAGAGAAGCCCCCCCGCCGGCTGCAGGCAGGCATGGTGTGGCCCTTGTTCACCTGCTGATGGTTCACCTGGGGTTTCCCTGGTGGAAGAGAAGGCAAGGGAGGAAAGATGGCCGCTGCCAGCCCACGGCCCCAGAGGTGAGTGGCCGGAAGAAGACCTCTCCCTTCCTTTGGTTGGGCTGCCTGGGCTTCCTCCTCCTGGGGAGGGGCCCTTGTGCCGTGGCCGGCCAGTGAGAAAGCCATGCTTTGGAGCCCATGCTCGGGGCCGGGGCCGGGGGGGGGTGAAGGCTGCAATAGCCAGGTTGGGTTGCAGAAATGGCAGCCAAAGGGGCTTTTGGGTCAGCTGCAAATGCGCCCTGGCTTTCCTTCTCTGCTTTAGTTATGCAGGATGAGGCCCTTTCTATCAGAGCCTGGTGCTGGGAGACGGTGGTGGCCCCTCACACTGACAGGGCTGCCATTTCAAGGCTGCCTGAGAAAAGGCCTGGAAGGGGGGGCGGGTGTCTAGGGTGTGCGCCTTCATGCTTCCAGGGCAGGAGAGGGGCCCTCTGTGGCGTCCCTCTCCTTTTACCAGCCCTGAAGCTCTTTCCTTCTGGTGACTGCCCCATCCCTCCAATCATCTAAACCAGTGGTTCTCAACCTGTGGGTTCCCAGATGTTCCTGGACTGCAACTCCCAGAAACCCCTTCCAGCACAGCGAGTGGTGGAGGCTTCTGGAAGTTGCAGTCCAGGAACATCTGGGGACCCACAGGTTGAGAACCACTGATCTCAAAAACCAAGTGTTTTGGACATCTCAACCGAGCTTGCCCCTCTCTTCTGCGGTGTGTCTTATTTACCTATAATGTTAACAGGAAATGTTTCAGATGCCATAATAAAAATAAACAGCACAGAGATGTCTTGCTGCAGAGGGAATGTGTGTGTGAAGGATGTGGTGTTTTGGCTTTAAAGGGCCAGGAAGTCTGGCAAGGGACAGGAGGATGGAACATGAGCGGCATGTGAAGCAGGAGTTGCAGCAATCCCCTTCCCCTCTCCTTCCAATTCAGCAATACAGGACACCGAAGTGCCTGCCAGTGCTCATATTTTTGCTGCTCTTTTGCTTCCGAACCCATTGCACCTTCTTAACAGTTGCTCCGTATGGCGTTTGTTCCATAAGCCCGGAGGGGCAACAAGGAAACAGACCTATTCCTTGAATAAAGGCATCCCATAATCCTTACTGGGAACCTCTTCGGGTGATAGGGCAAAATTATTGGGCAAAAAGTACAGTTTAGGTTTCATTGCTGGAGGTCTATCAAAGTGCCCATCTCCAAATTGTAGATTTGTTTGTTATGTGCTGTCATGTCATTCCCGCAACTTATGGTAACAATAGGCAATCTCCAACATGTCCCATCATCAATTGCCCAGCTTAGCTCTCACACGCTCAAACCTGTACTTTCCTTAGAGAGTCAATCCATCTTGTAATTGGCCTTCCTCTTTTCCTGCTGTCTCTCACCATCCCCAGCATCAATCTGACAGTAAGTCTGGAAGCTGAGTCATGGTTGAGTCCAGTTGCCATGACTCAGCTTTCAGATAAACTCGCTTGGATGACTGAGAATCTTCACAGATATCTGCCAGTAAGAAAGTAAATCCCTTAAGAGTGTTGGTTGCATTGCCACTGCAGGAGATTTTCTCTACCACTTCTTTTAACCTGTACTGTACATTAATTTTCCCCCTGCTTTCTGATTAGTCTCTTGGACATACATACCAAACCTAACAACCAGCCTGGTGAAGGATTCTGGATACCACAGAGGCATTCTTTGTGACATTTTGGTTGGTCTTAATAATAGCGGCACCTGGCTGGCTACCTTTCTTTGTCTTTGTTGTTATTTTTGGTAGCCTTTTAAATCTAGTTTGAATGAGGGCGTCATTCCACTCAGGGTCTTCCAAAAGGAGGAATTTAAAACCCTTGGTCTTTTTAAAAAAATGTCTCTCAGGCTGTAAAATTCAGAGCTGGTTGTTGGCTGCCTCTTCCTTCCCGCTTCCCCTTTCTCGTTTAGCGTGTGTCTTAAAATCTAGGATGCCATTGCTCTTGTTTCCTTCTCAGCTGCTGAGTAAGATGGGATTGGTTCTATTTTCTGACTGAATCTGTCCTCTGAAATTGTGGTCATCTGTTGGAGTCGTGAGCCCATTTCTATGCAAATGAGTATCACGGCTATCGGTTTATGGCAGCCCCTTATCAATTCACAAAGGACTTTAAAAAGAAATGAAGAAGAGGTGCATTTTTCTTTCAATTCTGGCCCCCAACCGAACTCTATTAGGAGCCAGTGATGGAGCTAAATGTGCGCTCGCTCGCACGTAGCCTCTGTCTGTGCTTGTCTCACAGGTGCAATGCAGTTGGAGAGAGGAAAAAGGAGTCAGAATACCACCCGCTCCAACGGAACAGAAATGTGTCACTTGTCTTGAGTTCTTGCCGTCCTATTATTATTTTTCTCTCTACAAAATAGGCAACCAGGTTTTAGAAAACAAAAACAAGATACAAGAAAAATACACTATTTTTCTTTTTTTGTTTGTTTGTTTGGTCCCCCACCACTACCACCAACAACAACCTCAAATATATTCCTTGGGCTTCCTCCTGGAATATGTCTGTCTCTGTGTGTGTGAGAGAGGGGGCAGAGCATAGCTGTCAAGTAATTCTATACAGCAGCCCTGTGATGTTTACGGCTTCAGTTTTTGAAACCTGTTGCACAATCCAGACTCTCAGAAATCTCCACATGTGGCATGTACATAAATCGTAGCAATTCAGAATTCCATGCCTGGCAGGGGTGAGCTACCTGTCTTAGGGAAGAGTCCAATTCCAAGCCTGCCAAAACTGTTTCTTCAGTTAGTTCCCCCCCCCCAAACACACACACCCCTGCGTTCAGTCACAGTTCTCATTAGCAGTGTCATTAAAGTGTACTGTTAAATGTTGTTGGGGGAATACAGGAAGCTTCCTTGTGCTAAGGTAGAAGTAAACATAATGGTGCCTACTCCTCATTTTCTTCATGAAGAAATATATTTTAATCTTGGAATACATTTTCAACCCAAAACGACACACAGTGGCTCTAAAACCACGATATGCCACTCCCACCCCTCCCTGGTAACTGGCTTGTCCTGAGTGCAATCTAGAAGATAAACCTGGTTTTTAAAAGCTGTGTCAATCATAGTAGGTTTGGGCACTAGGGGGTGCCAAAGGGCCAGCCATTCATTGTCTTCCAGGGGCTGCCTTCTCCAAGTTTTGCCACCAGTGCACTGGGAAGCAAGGGTGGATGGATGGATGGATGGATGGATGGATGGATGGATGGATGGATGGATGGATGGATAGATAGATGGCTATTTTCTTTTTACCCTTTCTCTTTGAAAAGGACTCAAGGTGGCTTACAACACTGAAAGACAACGTTCAAAGTTGAAAACCATGAGTACTTTATACAATGATGGCTCACATCAGGAGACAACATTTAGAGCAGTGGTTCTCAACCTGTGGGTCCCCAGATGTTCCTGGACCGCCACTCCCAGAAATCCTGGCCAGCTCAGCTAGTGATGAAGACTACTGGGAGTTGCAGTCCAGGAACATCTGGGGACCCACAGCTTGAGAACCACTGATTTAGAGCTCTCAATCAGCAAGTAAAAAGGGCATCAGCTCCCAATATCCAGGAGAGAGGAGGGCATTTTCTGACCCATCCCAAATGCCCCATGAACTGCTGGATGGCTCTGGGGTTTAGGTCTCTGGAGCCAGAGAGGGTGGGAGTTTGTTGACCCACTGGGCAGGGGTCAAGGACACAGGTTCCCTTCCTGCTCCACGGTTCTAAGATGATGGACTGGGCACTTTTTAGGGATGTTGGTGAGCTATAATTCTGATCAGCCCCAGCTATATTGTGGCTGGAGGGGAAGGATGATGGAAATTGACATCCACAACATTTGGAGAACTACAGGTTGCAGAAAAACTGCACAAGATCTGTCTCCAAACCGCATCCTAAGAATCAGCTGGTGGTTCTGTTGATCGTCATTGACTTGTCAGGGGCCATTTTTCAGCAAGCTACCTAATGAATTGGTCGATCCGCTGACAGAGTATTGACCACTGTCCCCTTCTCTTTTTTTATTTCGTTTCTCTATCATTGCAGTTATAGCTTTGCACTGCAGTCGGGAAGCCTCTTGCAGGCCTATAAAAGCAAAATGTGCTAGGAGGAAAAAGAACAAGGGGGCGGCGGGGAGGGGGGCAAGAAAACCCAAGGGCCAACTCTTAGTTTTATTTTCTTCTTCCAGGAGCCCTGGGGTGACCCAAGGAGGCCCCTCGCTCTTAAAATGTAGGCCTTCGGGTGGCCTTAAAAATCCAAATCACTGGTTAGCTGAACCTTCCTCAAAATGGGTACGAGGAGACCTGAACTTGCAAGACTTCAAAACATTCTCCCCGACCCCTGCTTGAGCTTCTGGGTTTGTATCATGCCTCCTAGGGGGCACATAAATCTGCTTTCCTTGTTTGCTGCACTCCTGCGGTGACATTTTAACCTGCCAGAAACACACGTTAGACACAGAAAGCTGTCGCTTTTATGGGGAAAATACGGTCTGTTTGTTGAGGAGTTTGCCGTCACCAGTAATCTCTGGTGTGAGCTTGGGCCTATGTGTCGGTCTGCCGAGCCATAATTCTTTCCTTATCCTCCGGCGAGGTGACTGTCTTTCCAAAGGGCTGGGAAAGAGTCATGTCCCGCCTGTTAAAAGGTAGGTAGATTCCCAGGTTATATTTTAATCTTTGGCAGGGAACTGACGGCTGGTGTTTTAGGGATAGCGGGCCCTTTTCTGTGGATGTACTCCCCCCCCGGCTGTCTCGCCAGCTCCAGCTGCTGCTTTCAGATAAGGAAAGGGCCCAGAAGGATCTATATATGCAAAACTGGGTCTTTTTCATTCATTTTCTTTGCTTTTTCATTCCTTCTTTTAAAGGAAAAGCAAAGCAAAGTGTTCTGCTTATATACCGCCCCATACCACTTCAAGTAGTCTCTGGGTGGTTTACAGTTTTAATTACAGTAATGCAGGCTACACATTGCCCTCCCCACCCACCAAGCTGGGTACTCATTTTACTGACCTCGGAAGGATGGAAGGCTGAGTCAACCTTGAGCTGGTCGTCGTGAGCACAGTTTTACCTGCAGGACAGGCATTTACCCCACTCCGCCATGGGATGGCATCCTGTCCACTGCCAAGATTTCAGACAGAATTACATCACCTTTTATTATTTTATTCTATTCTTAAATAAGCTTTTCTGCCCCTTGGGGAATCTTTTATGCTGTAGTTCTCTGCTGCGAAGTCTTTTCTGACTTATGGTGGACTTAATAGGGTTTTAAAAAATGTTTACAGAGTAGTAGTAGTATTGCTGTCTTCCAGTGAACTTCCATGGCCAGGGTGGAATTTGAACCCTGGACTTGTGAATCCAAGTTAATTCTAGCCACCACCGCATACTGGCCTTCTGTTTGCAGTTGTCTAGTGGGGCTCTTTGTGGGCAGGAGATTGTGGAGGGTGGGAACCATCTGGCCCAACAGGTGTTGTTGAACTCCATGTCCCATGTTCCCTAGCCATCGTAATGGATTGTGAGGGATTATGGGAGTTGTAGTCCAGAAGTGCCCAGAGGTTGACATAGGTTTTCCTCCTCACTCTCTCCTGCAGAGTGAGTCCTGTTTTTCCAAGTAAAGGGTGACCTTCTGAGTTCTCTGCTCAGTCATTGGTCTCTGAATGAAAGAGACCCGTATTCTCTTAGGGCCTTTTCACACGACCCCTAAGATCCGCTGGCCACTTAAATTCGGACCAGGGATCTTGGGGGTTCGTTGCTCTTTCTGCGTCCCCACCCCTCCACACTTCCTTGCTCCTGTCTGTGTGAGGAGGGAGGAAAAAAGAGAGGGAAAAATGCAGGCTCACCTTGGAGCCTGGTCGTTGTCCTGATTCCTTCTCTTCTGTTTGTTTTTTTTGCCTCCCACCCCTTCTCTTAAAGGGGCGGGAGGCAAAAAGAAAAAAAAAACAGAAGCAAGGAGAGCCCTGCACTCACCAGATTAAATCCGGACCTGGGGATTTTCACCCTCCTAGAGCAGGTACAAGAAAAGTGCGCTGGGACGCGCTTAGGTGGGCGTGGTCGCACTTAATTTCCTGCAAACTCCGGAGCTGGTGGGGAAACAATTGTAAGCTCCGGAGCTGGCAGCCATTTGCTGCGGAGTTTAGGGGTCATGTACAAATACCCTTAAGGTCCTGGGAGGAGATGGACACGATGTGCTGATCCAGGAGGGGGATGGAGGTCGGGGGAGACCCGTGTTCCTCTCCTGCACAAAGGGCTGAACACTCTTGCTTGAGCGCACGGCTGTCACAGAAACGTGGCACCCAGGTAGCGCTGCCTCCTGCTTGTCATCTCGCTGTCCAACGGCGGCGCCACTCTTGTTAAATGACTGGATTCCTGCTTCTTGCCTCTTCTGCCAATGATGCCGCTTCCTGGAGCTTCCTGTTTTCCTTGTCAAGGTGCCTCTTGACCTCATCAGTCCATCTCCTTCTATGGCCTCTGCCGGTTGTCTGCTTCACTCTAGCTCCAGGCTTGTTTACCAGGTTTTGGTGCGGATCCCTAAATCCTCACCCGCCTCCTCCTCCGCCAACTACGCGTGCTCTCTGTCACTGTCAATCTGAAGGCCAGACCCGTTTCTAAATTCTTCCATCTTGAGCTGACAACCAAGCGCATTGGAAGTGTTTCAGGAATTGGGATGTGGTGCATTGTTAGGCTGTGCACACAAACATTTTCTGGCCTGTCAGATCACATCTCTAGGTTTCTGTAGTGCTTCTGTGCAGCAGCAGATTCATCATCACCATCATCTTAGGACGGCAATGCTGGAAGGTCCCCTCTGGATCATGTAGTGCAGCCCCTGCCAAGGTGGGGCATTCCAGCCCCCCAACCTTTCGCTCTGCAGCCAGGGGCCTAAATCCCTGAGCAATCCAGTAGCTCTGCACTAGAAGTCACATATTCACCACCACCTTCCCCTCTGTGCTGAGATGCATTGCATTTTCTACTTAAGTGACAGTCATAAATGTGCATTTATTTCTGCCCATATATCCCCTCCTTTTCGGGCAACAATTAAGTTGCCCACCTACCTTTCTTCCCTGTTTAATACGACATGCATTTTTGTTAATGTAAAAAGTAAGAGAAAACGCAAGCAGCCTCAAGGCCATGAAGGTGAAAAAAGGGACAATATTTCCTTCCCTAGCTGTGACAAAAAAACCCTCCCTCCAAAGCTCCTGCCTGCATAGCTTCCATTTTGCACTGGCAGAACTGAGTTATTCACCACACAGTATAGCTGCAGGAGCCACCGTTTTCTGCTCAGTCGATTTTGAATCCATGGCTCACGCTGATCAACCAGGTTAACCCTGTCCTGGATCGCTCCAAGAGCAGGTCCAGCTGGGTTCTGTGGCACTGCTTACTCTGGGGCCAGTGGCTGCCCGGATGTGGCTGCTGTGCCGTGGGTGCCAGCTTCTCCTTTGGCTTGGGAGACTTCTTGTGTTGAGGTCTGAAGCATCAAACTAAATGGACTGAATCATAGAATCATAGAGTTGGAAGAGACCTCAAGGGCCATCTAGTCCAACCCCTTGCCATGCAGGAACCCCCGTCAAAGTCCTCCTGACAGATGGCCATCCAGCCTCTGCTTAAAAACCTCCAAGGAAGGAGACTCCACCACCCTTTGTGGCAGCATATTCCACTGCCGAACAGCTCTAACAGTCATGAAGTTATTCCTAATGTTCACATGGAATCTCTTTTCCTATAGTTTGAAACCATTGCCCCGAGTCCTAGTCTCTGAAGCCACGGAAAACAAACCTGTTCCCTCTTCAATATGACATCCTTTCAAATATTTAAACATAGCTATCATATCCCCTCACAGTCTTCTTTTTGAAAGGCTAAACATTCCCAGTTTCCTAAGCCATTTCTCATAAGACATTTCCTCCAGACCCTCTACCATCCTGGTCACCCTACTCTGCACCCGCTTGACTGGAGCGAAAGGAACGCTCTGTGCATTTATGAAAACACTGCGTGCTGGAATGGAATCCCACTTGGATTTCCCACTGGCAAGGGGCAGTCGTAGATCTGCCTAGGGTGGCACTCATTATTTCTCCTGTGCACCCCAGAGCCGGAAACCAGCACTTAGAAACGAGAGCCATGACCCGATGAATTGGAACTCATCTTGAGACCTGGGGAATAAGAACTACAAAACGAAGCCTCTGCCTTTTTCATTGAGGACGCTGACAGCCCCAAGGCTCCTCCACTCACGGTATGATCCACCTCCCAACACCGGCCAAATTGCCAGTCCCTGGAATCATCCAGGCTTGCACGAGGGAGTCATGCTATCTTTCCTGAGGCAGTTTTTGTTTTATGATTCCTTCTGCTCTATTCCTGGCCTGACCCACGTGAGCAATTGGGGGCATGCAGCTTTTTTCAGGAGTGAGGGTAAAACTAGGCAAAGAGCAAGCCAAGGGAGCTCCAGGCTGCCTCGTGATTTCCTTTGTTTTAAATGTCTAGATGCACACACGTTGTCCTTCCTTTCTACGTGGCAGGCCTCTCATTTTATCCTCGCCCTCCATGCTGATATGTTTCTTCTCACAGCCAACTATATACAGAAAGTCCCTTTCTATGAATCCCGCTAGTAATCCTGCCTAGATCGGTTCGAATGACACGCTCTGAGCATGGCCAGGTAGATGTCTATGGGAGGTCCAGGATCATGTGATTTGACAACTCATATCATCTGCAGGTCTGAGGATTAAGGCACGCAAGGATTAATACGCAAGCAAAACATCTGCAGGAGCAGCACAAGGTGTAGTGGTTTTTTTTGGGGGGGAGGAATGAGGATGGAGGCTGTAGCAATGCTATCAGTTTATATGATGCTATCCAGCAATGACTGTAATATTTATCCTGTACAATGATATGCACCAACATGGTTTTTTTAAAAAACCTTTATTTTGACAATCCTTCATGTTGCAAACAAAAGGAAAAGAAAAGACAAATGAAACCTTAGCAAAGCACAATAACCTACATTGTAACCTTTCTTGTTAAATATTTGACCATCTTAAGGCATCAGGTATTGACACAGTTTAACAGTGTGTGGGATTAAGCTTTTGGGTTGGCATAACAGTAGCCATTTTGACCTTTCATAGGCAACAGTTTCTGGGGGCAAAGGCCTGGGTTCTTTGCAACAGCAGACAAGATGGTGCCAGCCCACTAGCCCTCCCTCATTATTCCTTCGTTAAGCTTGCCAAAAAGTGATCTCATTGTCTTCTACCATTTAGTAGTTAAGTTTGCCAATTAGACAACTGTCTCTTATCACAAAGCTAAAGCTTACCAATCAGGGCAATGCACATAGGTACAATACATGTAGAAATGCATAATAATTTAGACCTCACATGCAACGCCTTCTTTAACTATATTTGGGGAATTTCTTGCTGTGACACAAAGAAATGATGTAATCAGCTATGCTAATCACCTAGGGTAGAAGGTTAATAAAAAGAGGCCTCCCCAGACAAGGGGGGGAAGCTCCTCCGCTGGTTTGGATTTATGTTACTGGTTTGGATTATGTTACTCCAGCACCCAGCTGCCCCTGGTTATTGCAACATCTCAGCCCAGGTTGTTGCAACAACAATGTGCACTAAGGGCATTTATACACAACCCCTAAACTCCGGGGCAAATGGCTCTCAGCTCCGGAGATTAAAAATGTTTACCCACCAGCTCCGGACTTTGCAGACAATTAAGTGCGACCCTGCCCACTTTAGCGCATCCCAGCACAGCTTTCAGGTACCTGCTTTTTGGATGTGACAAATATTTGATCCGGTGTAAGGATAGTGAGTGCGGGGCTCTCCTGGCTTCTGTTTGTTGTTTTTTTGCGCCCCGCCCCTTTAAGAGATCTGAATGCTGCCGGGAACAAAATGGAGGTAAACCGGCATTCTTTTCTTTCTTTTTTCTCCCTCCCTCACACAGCCAGCAACCAGGAAGTGCGGAGGGGGTGGGGACAGAGGAAGAGCGACGAACCCCTAAGATCTCTGGTCCGAATTTAAGTGGCCAGCGGATCTTAGGGGTTGTGTAAAAAGGCCCTAAAATGCTTGCCAATGGCCATGGCGCTGTTTTACCAATCAAGGTGGTAAAAAAGCAGAACAACAACAACAAACCTTTTTGTATCTTCATGACAATTCCGTGTAGAAAGTCAGGCTGTGCATGTGGGTGTACTGCGAACATGAGAGAGAGAAAAAGCCCCAGGCTCAACCACTGAGTTCATTCTCTCTCGGAAGGGTTTTCAGCATAGACGTCTCCAAGTCGTAGCTCTTCCTTCTCTACCCGCTCTGCCTCTTGCACCAAGAAATCCATAAGCATCCCTCTGACCTGCCTTGCCTCAAGTTTTGTGGGTCCCGAAGCAGAGGGAGCAGACCTTCCTCCCACCACCACCACCTCCATCCGGCAGCTCATCTCTCTTCTTGCATTGGCGTGAACCCAGGCCAGCTCTTGGCTGTTGTTCCCGCATCCTCTGGAGCTGATAGGCTTTTGTGGTGGTGTCGTTCGATCGCAGGGAGGCAGATGCTTGCAGCAACAAATCAATCTTGGGGACTCTTTCCCTGGGTTTGTCTTCCGCCTATCAGAAAGGATTCTCCACCCTCACCCCCCAAATTGGTTATTCTTTAAAGGCTGCCCATTTTGTAGATGGGTGGCTCTTGCTTTAATTAAATTCTCCCCTTCGCTTGTGCTTGGTGAAGCATTTAGTAGCAACACTGGGGAAAGCACCCTATAAATAATGATGCAATTACATAGGATAAGAATCTGCCGGGGATCAATAGAAGTAGACTGACTTGCAGGAGAGACATTGATCAACCCCCAACTATACCATTTGGGGGTTGAAAAGAACCCACAGTTGGGTTTGAAGATAACCAGAACTCCTGGAGCCAGAGGTTGGGAGCCTGATTTCCCCCACTGGGCCTAAATCAGGCATGTCCAAACTTCAGCCCTCCTGATGTTTTGGGCCACAACTCCCAGAATCCCAAGGCTGTATTTCCAATGGCAAAGGGCTGTGGGAGTTGTGGTCCAAAACATCTGGAGGGCCGAAGTTTGGACATGACTGGCCTAAATGATAAGTGTTGCACCCACTGGCCCACGAGCTCCCTTCCAGCTATGCAGGTTCTTATAAGAGGACTGAAGCCAATGCCATGGCGTGTCAACTCAAGTTTCTAGGGCGCTCATTTCCTTTCTACCTGGGCATGCACGGATGGGGTGCAAATGCATTTTAAAAGGGCTGAGAGAGAAACAAAACTGGTCAGGATGGGAAGAAGAGTACGAGGGAGCGGCTTGCCCCTCGGGCCAGCTCCGTCGACCGGCAGAACGAGGTGGGTGACCCTGACAAGGCCATGAGCATCCTGAAAGGGGGAGTTGCGTTTCATGTCTTAACGTTGGTTCCCCACTTTGAGCGTTTGCCCTACACGGGGATGTGGATGCATCGTTGGGTCTGAGTCCCAAGACTCAAGTCCAAGTCTTTGGTACCCAGACCCTTGAAAAGGAGCTGCCCACCCCACCTTGGAAAAAGGAGGGGTGGGTGTGTTCTGAGTCCCGAGTTGAGTCCACGTCGAGTCAGTGGTGCGACTTTAGTCAGACTTGACGGCGAATTCAGTATGGGCAACTGAATAAGCTGTTCGGCCTCCCACAGCCAAATATCTTGGCCCATCCCTGTTGACTGTAGCTGACAGTGAGGAACACAAACCCTCCTGGACCAGGCTGAGGGCTTGCCTCACCCCTTGCCCCAGCTCCTTTAGTGGTGGCCATTTGATTTGAGTTAGCACCGCCAACGTTAGATGAAGAGAAAGATGGCTGCCCCTATCCCAGGAAGAGACGTGCAGGTGGCTGAGCGGGGATCCCTTTTGATTCCATTTGCTACTGTTGGACCAACAGGGAAGGTTCTTGAGATAACATTTCCCAGAAATCCCCCAACCATCCTTGTCTCCTGAAGTCAGTTCTTGAAGATGACCTGGCTTCTGTAGGAGAAGGCATCCTTCTGTTGAAGCCGAATCACTACCTTT
Source organism: Phrynocephalus forsythii (assembly GCA_029282475.1). Lineage (NCBI taxonomy): Eukaryota > Metazoa > Chordata > Lepidosauria > Squamata > Agamidae > Phrynocephalus > Phrynocephalus forsythii. The sequence goes on along the minus strand of JAPFRF010000014.1, from coordinate 3,853,127 downwards.
GGGTAGTGGGTGGCATATAAGTTAAATAAATAAAATATAAGTTAAATAAATAAATTTACTTTTTGCTGAACATTTTCCAGTGGTGGGGGTTAAACAATAAAAATGGGGACGAGGTCATCAGAACACAGTTCTCCAATGCCTCTGCGTCTCCTGCCAGGTCCCATCATGGTGGAAGAAAACCAACAGGTTGTTTTCTAGTTGCCTTTTTTCCTGTGATGATGCCCAAGAAAAAGTTTGCTCTCCCCCCCCCCCGGCTGCCACCGGATCAGTGCTGTCAGTTAATTTGCTCATCCCAGGAACCTTCCAGCCTAGTGGCAGCCAGTTAAGATCTCACCTATTTCCCCATCCAAATGATTTGGGGTGGGGAGTATGCAAGGACATCACTTTCTATTATATTATGTTTTTGTAAGACTTGAACAAAAGTTTTTAGCTAGGTAATCCTTGGAATTATGGTCCAAAAATGTAACTTCCAAGCTCTGCTTTTCAGCTCTAGACACATATATAAAATCCAGAGGGATTCTTTGACTGCATGTGTCCCTCCAATACTTTCTGATATATGGTGCTCAACAGCACCCTCCACGACACAGAGGGCCTTTTCACACGACCCCTAAGATCCGCTGGTCCCTTAAATTCGGACCAGAGATCTTGGGGGTTTGTGTCTGTTCCTGCGTCCCCACCCCTCAGCACTTCCTGCTCCTGTCGGCGTGAGGGAGGGAGGGAAAAAAAGGACAAAAGAAGCCTTTACTAACCTGCCGGTGCCGCTACTTCCTGGTTCCTTCTCAAGGGGCTCTTAAAGGGCGGGAGGCAAAAAAACAACAGACAAGCCAGGAGAGCCCGGCACTCTTATCCGCATCAGATTTTTTTCACCTCCAAAGAGAAGGTACAAGAAAAGTGGGCGGGGTCACACTTAATTGTCTCCAAACTCCAGAGCTGGTGGGGAAACATTTCTAAGCTCCGGAGCTGGGAGCCATTTGCAGCGCAGCTTAGGGGTTGTGTATAAACGCCCAGAGAGGAACATTAATATCAGTGTGACCTCCTGTCTTCCTTGATGTTGATTTTATATCCAGCAGATAACTTGATTGCATTGATTATTTCTGCCTCATCAGGTTTCCGATATCCCCCCTGCATCTGTTTTCTATTCCAAGGCATAACTCAGCCAAGCGTGACATTGAGTTATCTTGTATTACCATATATATTTTGTCCCTTTTTAGATGTCTCCTTTTTGGTATGTGATTTATCCTTTGATGCTCTCCTCTCTTGGTCTCTCTTCCTTGTCTCGGCATGCCTATTAAATCAGCTTTTCTTCCGAATTCGTCTGAGGGCACTGAACCTCAAAGCAGTAACGGTAAAGCAGTGGTGTGACTGGATGACACGGTGGAGTGAGTGGAGTGCAGGGTAGGTACGATTCAGGAGACCCATGTTCAGATCTTCACTTGGGCATGGAAACTTGCGGAGGGACCAGAGTGGAACCTCTCATTTGTCTAAGAACCAGATTGGGGGGATATGTTGGAAGACACAGGACAGAGTAGAGGTGGAGAGGGTTTGGACTTCCCATCATCCCTGTGTGGCCAGTAGTAGCCCAGAACACTGGGGTGAGGGAGTGGGCAAAGGTTCCTCTGCCCTGTAGGATGGGTTATCCTAAGCATTATTCTGGTTGGTATTGCCTCCATACATCAGTTTAAAAGCTTTCCAAGAGCATTTTTCAGGACTGGAAGGGCCCCCTTTAAACAAGCCCCACCTTCCAAGATGCAATGAGATCAAACAATTCCACATGAGGGCATGAGAAAACTGAAGAGTGGCCCTCTGTTTGAAGGCCTACTGTATTGGAAGTGCCTTCCAGCCAGTTTAGACAGTGCAGGTAGCATGTCATTGGAAGCAGAGCTCGGTAAACAAGGGAAAAGATATGTACTGTATGTGTCTCAGCATGAGTTTTCCTTCACCTTGCAGGCTGCAAATTAGGTTGCATTTGTCTTGTGGCTGGTTACTGAGAGGCATTGTTTCCAGTCTGATTGCTCAGGCACATGGGCTTTGAAGGAATTGTGTCCCCTTAGGGGGGGAAAGGGCAATCGAAATATACATTTCCCTTTATTCTGGCCAGCATTTTCCTGGGGTGGTGCATTGAATTTGGGGAATCCATCTCTGCCCACTCGGAGGTGGTGCCAGGGCTCACCGGCTCTGGGGCCCTTGACCCTGATTGACCTCCTGGCCACTTTTAGAGTTGGCCCAGAAACCATTCCTGCTCCTCTCCTACTCCTTGCCTGCCCGGCCTCTGTGACATCACTGGGACATGCCCCATCCCCACCTCCCAGCCCCTGGTTTTCCTCCTGAACTTTCAGCCAATAGGGTGATGCTGAACTGGGTACCTGATTGCACTTCTCTACAAAACCAGTCAACTGGAAGGCACACTAGGTTATTTGTCTAGTTATCTTTTCAAACCCCAGTATTTATACATCCAATTTGGATTACCTTTAATGTGTGTGTGTGTGGGGGTCTCCCCTAGCCTCCCTTCGGTGCCTGTGACACATGGCTGAGTGGGGAATGGCTGCCTGTGTTATATCTGCTAATATAGCCTTATCTGGCCTTGGGTGATTGGGGAGGGGTTTGTTTTATATTTGCCTTCCTCTCTGTGGCATGCCACGCAGGATGCACGAGAGCGAGCCCGGGGACCCTTTATCCCTGCAAACATGTCATCCTACAAGGACCCAGGGGGAGTAGGGGGGTATATGTCCCCCCCACCCCAGCTCCTCCCCTTTAACTGCTGTATACTTTTTTTGACACATTAGATTAACTTCCAGCCTCGGGGCAATCTGTCAAAGGAATAGGGTCTGTCTTCTGCAAGATGACAGATTTGCCTGAAGCTTAACTTTGGAACCCAGTTGCCTATTGCTTCCCCAGCAAAAGTAATTTTCCCTCCGCGGATGGACGAGAGGAGCTATCACTGAATCAGCAAAACGGGATACCTCCAGCGTGTGGTATGATGAGGCTGAGAGGGGGTTGCGGGGACGGGGGGGGGACATCCAAAACCTGCAACAGGCAAGATTTAAGTCTGTTTGTTTGTTTTAAAAGAGGCTTTTGTGCCGGAAGGGAGAGTCTAGGAATATCAACACAGCGGAGCCGTTCAAGATGATACGATCAGAAAGCGATGCCTCGGAAAAGTTCCTCTCTGTTTCTCTCCCTCAAAATACAAGAACTTGGCATTCAGAACTGGGCATCGTGCAGGGATGGTGCCAAGTGGCAGTCCAGATGGTGCTGGATTACAGCTCCCATCGTCCCTACTCTCTGCTGTGTTGGCCAAGGGTGATGGACTTTGCAGTCCAGCAGCATCTTGAACGCCAACCTGATCCCCTCACTCTTAAGGTGCAAAAGACTCCCAGGTGATGTTGCCCAAACCAGCACCATCAGCCTCAGCCAACAGAGGCCAGGTTGTGGGAAGAACTACATATAGGTAGACTCAGGTGGCGGATTTGTGGGGTGTTTGGTGGCAAAAGGCAGTAAACGAACCTAGCATATGCAAACTGGCTTATCATAATGCCCCAAAAAACCTTACCCTTTCTTCCTGAGTTCTGAGTTCTAACAAGGGGAAAATTTTCTATGGACACTTTTTGTGTGTGAAGGTGATCTCTGCCTCTCTCGTGTTTGTTTGGACACTTGCAATGTCAGTTCTCCATCATTTTTATGATGGACAAAGAAAATGCCATCCTAGGCAGCCCCCGTGTTACAACAGCTGAAAATTAACTTGGTTTAAAGCACCGCATTTCAGATCAGACATAAAGATTTCTGTAGAAACATGGCTTCATTTTAACTGATAGCTGCTTTTATTCACCACAATGGTGGCATTTGGTCTTATCCACTTCCATTATCTGAACTGTGAGGTCTTATTTTTTAAAAAAACAGAAGCCCCTTTGTGAAAGGCTGGGCTTCCCAATTTCCTGACTCCAAAATTGTTGCAAGCATTCAGTCTGAAATGCACGTAATATTGCTCCCCTTATCAAGATTTCATCTCCGTGACCAATATTCCTTTAAATAGAAACACATACAAACCACTATTACTTGTCATTTTTTTCATTTATGGGGAAGGGAGAAAAATGATTATTGGCAAAACCACAAATGCTTGTCACTTTTGATATATGAAAAAACAGAAGAAAAGAACGATCATGTTTCATGGTGTACTGAAGGACACTTTTTCCCAGGTGGCAGGGGGAGCTGCTAGCGGCAGTGGGCTAAGGAGGCTGCAATGCCACGGAATGTTCACAAGCATTCCATCTGGTTTAGGTGCAAATCGCTTGGCCCTAGAATTACTTTCCTCTTGTGCATTGCTCCTTGGGCTAGAATGAGGAATTCGTATGATTGGGAGGTACCTGAGTAAGGCTTTCATGTGGGGAAAATCAGGGAATGAAATGAAGCAGGAAGGAGCTCCTGAGAGCAAAATGGAGGAAGGAGGTTTGTGTGTGTGTGGGGGGGACAGTTTGTAGTAGGACCAATTTGCATAGGATGTAAGGGGCATAGTAGCTTAGTAGGCTAGAGTGCTGAAACTGTTGGCTGCAAAGTCAGCAGCTTTGGTTTAAGGATTTTTACATCAATATGTATGTAATGGGACCCAAGGTGGTTCATAGTCAATTTCTTAATCCAGGGCAGAGAAAACATTTTGCAGTCCAAGAGGCAGACGTAAATATCAGAGAGCTTCCGGCAGGCCACAGTGAACAAAAGGGTGGGATCAGAAATATCATATCAATGTATTTTAGCTTAAAAGTATTGTAATCTCAAATTGCAGAGACATGGTTTGCTTTTTAGAAGGAGGGGTGAAACCGTATAAAACCCAGGGAACCACCAAATGAGAAGGGTTTTTGAGAGACCCAGAAAGCTGCATTTAAGTTGCCACAGTCTAAATAGACAACTGCTGAATTTCTGCCTTTTACACACGCACACATGCACATAGACAGGCAGGCAGGCAGGCAGGCAGACAGAGAAGAGGCTTCTTAAATATATCCCTCTCCCAGTCTCATCTTGAACGAATAACCCTTGCATTTGCCCTTGGCCTGATGGTGTTTTTATAAGAGACAAACCCACAAAAAATAAAGGGGGGAGGGAACTGCAGACAAGTACAGTGAAATCCTTACATTACTATAGTGTGTTTTAAGACGATGGGTGGCCCCCTTGTTTGCTGGTATGTGGTTTTAAATGTAGCCAGATTGTGCCAGCATTTCTTTTTGATCTGCACTTAAGTTTTCATTTTCTGCATGCACACACACACACACAAGGCTATGTTAGCAGATAAAACACAGGCAAAGGCCCGGGTCTTTTTCACCAAGGCAAGGGGAAAGATTCTGCCAGGAGCCTGCAGAGGAAAGCAATGCTATAAATAGGTCTTATGTCAGCATTTGGGTGTAATGCCTGGTTAGGTGTTATCATGAATTATATATGATTTCCAGATTTATCACATATTCCCCCCATGAAGGCCTTGGCTTCTTCCAGTACGTTTCCTTCAGCTGCTTAAAAGATTTACAGTTGCCTCAAAATTCACTATATTGGAGATTCAGATGAACTTCAGAAACTTGAGATCAGGACTGTAAATCTGTTTTCTGCAAAAACATAAATAAATAAAGACAAACCAGCCAGGAGGCATATTTGATGACAGCATGGCACAGTCTAGTGTAGATAATTTGTTTCGTTCAGGTCAGAAGGAAGTTAGAAGCCACACCACACACAAGGCTTTAAGGACTCAGTAGACGATGCAAATGGCACGTCATTAGGGGCAGAGCTCCGCTTAAATGCAAAAGACTATCTCTTTTTTCTTTTTCCTGACATAAGTTTGTGCCAGTCTGCTTTGGGCAAAGTAATTTGCTTTTGTCTTGCAATGGGTTGTCTGGAGATCATCCTGGCTTTGGTTTTGGATCCGATTTCTTAGGCGCTTGCCTCTGATAGACTTGGCTGTCCAGAGGGATAATGCTGTGGAAGGGGGGAATAAATATTTGGTGTGATCTGACCTTTTTTTTGGGGGGGGGGCTACACAATTTATTCAGGGGAGACACAGCTCCGACTCCAGCCGGCATCCTCCCTCACCACTGATAACACTGGCTGCAGGTTCCCAGGAGTTGGAGGTCCTGCCCCCCCCCCCATGGCTTCATGCCTTTGGTCCCACTAGACCACAAGAGGGAAACCCGGAGCCTCCTTCACTCTGGTGGCACTGCCCTTTTCATCTTTGACGGATGAGAGTTGTTCTCCACCCGCCTCTAGCAACCCTCAAGGGCAGGGGTTTGGGCGAGGAGACCTCCATGGTTCCCTTCTAACTCTATGACGATTCTATGATCCAGTGCCGTCAATGGGTCCACCGTGAGCACAGCTGCTCGGTTGAGAATAGCCTTAGATAGGAACCAGTTCAGGCTACTGATCGCCAAGGTTCTGTGAGGACATGGCACTAGAAGAAGATGATGAAGAAGAAGAAGTGCCACCCATAGGCTGTCTTATCTGCTAGGTCAGTGGTTCTGCAGCTTAGGGTCACCAGATGTTCTGGGACTGCAACTCCCAGAAATCCTGGCTAATGCAGCTAGTGCTTGAAGGCTTCTGGGAGTTTTAGTCCTCTGATAAGATCTGGGGACCCCAATTTTAGTACCCCTGAGGTAAAGGGTTGTAGGTTGTAGGGGGTGGTCTTACTGCCTTTTGCCATGTGTGATGACCTGCATAGATTACATCTGGTTGGATGGATTGGCCAGCTTTGGAGGAAGATTAGTCATTCAAGAAGGATGCTTCTGCTTCCCCCACCCCCCCCCCTTTGCCTGGTGTCCCCAGGCCAAGGAGCCTTTTTTAAAAAATTGCTGTTTTTGCAACCTCACTGCCTTCTGGCTTTTTGTGTGCAGCTAGCATTCTTTGACCTACATGGGAATCTAGACCAGGGTGGGAAAGGGTTACCTGTAAAATTTCCCACATCAGTCTTTTGCTCATCAACCCCCCCCCCAATGAATTACAATGCAGTTCAGAAGCTTCTTGGGGCAACAATGTCTTTAAAGTACATCATGATCTGCTTTTTGACCCTACAAGATTTAACACCCCCAAAACACTATATTTTTTTCAAAAGTGGAAGTGATTTTCAAGCCATTGTTTTCATTCTCTCCCCTGTAACTTTTAAATTGTTTTTATTTTTGCATATTTCATGGCCCCTCATTGCCCCTGGAGGTGTCGGAACTGGGCCCCTGGACCTGTCCGGAGTGCCCTTCCCCTGACCTGTCCCCCCACCTCACCTGTGACCTTTGGATGGAGAGGAGCTGGTTCTGCTTCTCTCGGCCTTTAGGTGGCAGCACCTTCCCATGGTATCTTTGGAGCCAAGGCCACAGCCGATTCCCTTTCTGCCTTGCCGGCAGTTGGACGAAGAAACGAATGATCACCAGCAAAGGTGGCCAGAGGGCGTCCAAGGCGTTGCATTTTGCGGGTCAGGGCATTTATAGAGATATTGCAATGCTCTTCTGGCCGTCTGGTTTTGCTCGTTCGGAGAAGGTCGCTCTTCTCAAGGGTTGTTTTCCCCTTTGCATTTCGCCCTCTCGTCTTGCGGTTAATTAGCCTCTGCTGGCTCTTAAGGTCTGTGGGAAGCCAGACGTCAGCCTCCAAGGACATCCTTTAGCTTTGCCTGACAATTGTGCAAATGCAAGACCCACCTATAGGTGATATTTATAGGTCACCAATAAAATAACACAGAGAAAAATCATTGCAAGCTTTCGAGGGCAACGAATGGAATGGAATGGAATGGAATGGAATAGAATAGAATAGAATAGAATGTCATTGTCAATAGAATAGAATAGAATTTATTGTCAATACCCTCTTTTTCAAAGCATGTACCAAATGTCCAAACAAGGCAAAATATATGGTTTGCCAGGAAATTATTCTTAGATGTAAAGTTAGATGATTTTTGCCAGGTGTGTCTGTCTCTGATGAAGCAGGAAGCAGCAGGGCTGCTGTTAAAGCATTTTTTGTTATTTATTTATTTATTTATTTATTTATTTATTTATTTATTTATTTATTAGTGGCCTATAAAGGTACCATCTAGTCTTGCATTTGTATTTTGTAATGGCCACATGGCTCCCCCCTTTTCACTGACATCCATGGGTTCTGCGAGTGGGATCAGCTGCCTTTTCCCAGCTCCATGGAAGGAAGAATCCCAGACGAACCGGCCAGAGAATTTTGCTTGTTTGCCGCAAATGGATCTCCTATCTTTGTGCATCTGGAATGCAGGAAAAGCACAATTCAAAGAAAAAGGCCATTGCTTGTGACGCTATGAACATGCCCTAAATGTTGAAGGGAAATACGGAACCACCTCCTTTTGCAGGGGTTTTTGACCCAGTGTAGCAGACTGCAATACTGCATGCCCCGTCAATGTACGTCAATAAAGGCACCCTCTCCATCTTTCTCTACCACGACCACAGGTTGAAGATAGAAGGAGAGGCTCTGCAGCTCCCTCTCAAGGTTGATTTCCATATTGTACCTCGAAAATACTTCCAGAAATAGAAAAAAGAGAGAGAGAATTTCCCCCCACTTAGTGTTGCCGAGAGAACTCCAGAAGCCTTGAGAAAAATTCCATGAAGCATGCCTTGAAATGACCTTTAAGAGCAAGTGGGAAACATGATCGGTTACACCCAAGAGTTAAATGGTTACTAGATCAGTTTTGGAGTGTGGCTGAGTTGAGAGGTTCTTTTCTGTGGCCGCCTGAACCTGAAGGACTCCCATGGGAGAGACGCCCTCTTCGCTGGCTTCATTGTGAAGCGGCCCAAGTCTCAAGGCATCAACTGAAGGGACAGCGGGGCTTGCTTGGGTCTCCAGGTGGTAGAGGCAGGCGAGGCACTACTCGTCCGGGCGAGCCCCACTGGAAGAGAAGCCTGGTGTGGGCTTAGATGGCGGCGTGGTAGCTTTGATAAAGCCTGGGCACCCCACTGGCCCCAGGCCATGCCCCATGCAAAGGGGTTCGCATGAGGTGCCATGCATACCACAACGGGTTTGGGTCCAGCCACCCCAGGGGACAAGAGGCTCTTATCCCAGGAAGCTAGCATTACGCCCAGATTTATTTCATCAGGTAGTCTTAAGGCCATCCCACCCTACACTTTATTTGCCTTCCGACTAAGCTGGCTCCTGACAATTTTTCTGTTTGATTTATAACACATGTTTTTTGTGATTGCTGGTTATCGGGAAGCTGAAAGCTGCTTTGATTAGTTTTGGTGCAAATGCATGCAACTTCCCCATTGTTAATTGCATTTCCTTAGCCCATAAAGGATTAATCAAAACACATCTTGCCACATTGGTTCTTTCAGCTGCCTCTGGCCAAAAGTGAGTGCACTTAGAACCGATTGATTTTAATGGGAGAGCAAAGCAGGCACTTAACTCTTGCCTGTAAAAAAAAAAATCCTGGGCGCCTTGGACATAATGAACTCTTTGTCCCTTCTTTTAGGGTGGCCAGTGGCCACCCATCCCATTTTAGAAAAAGTAGTTCTCTATTTGAAAAAAAAAAGTCAAATAGCACCACCTGGCCCCAGATGTGATGAGGACTGTCTTACGACCCTCTCAGTTCCAGCAATTATTTTAAGTCTTCTGCTTAGGTACAAACTTGCATGCAGATCTGTACTTTTTATATTTGGGGTCATATCCCTCACCTTTTGTTTTCTAAAAGTCACGCATAAATGGCCGCTAGACATTCTCACATCAAGATGTAATCTACACCTCCCAGCAATACTGGGCAGGGATCTTTCGCCACCTTATCCACAGATAAGGCATTGTAAATATTTTGGCATTGTAAATGCTTTTGCTCTCCCACCAGCTTGGAGCTGTTCTCCGGTTTGTGCCTGATGTTGGTAACCATATAGGTATTGTGTGTGTGTGTCTCTCTCTCTCTCTCTCTCTCTCTCTCTCTCTAAAACACACACACACACACACACACACACACACACACACACACACACACACACACACACACACACACACACACACACACACACACACACACACACACACTTACTTTCCTGGATTACACCAAACCATTGGGTACTCAGTTGCATGTTAAAGCCAGAGTAGAACAGTGGGTTAAGCGTCGGACGAAGAAACCCATGTTCAAATCCTATGGCAGCTCTCAGACGGGCAGGGGATGTGAACCACTGCTTGAAACTCTCCTGTGCTCCGAAAACCCCGTTAGAGTCTCCGTAATACAGAAGTGACTTGATGGCACATAACAAATGCATGTTGGCAGAAATAAGCTGCGAGTTGAGATGCCGTTAAGCTACTGTGGAGATTTCAGAAGGAAGTTGACTGCCGTCAGCTAAGCAGAGATATTGCTTCAAACCAAATGATCTTTCTGGTGCAACCCTCTGGAATTTATGGGCACGGGGTGGGAAATAGAAATATATATACAGTATGTTAAAAAGCACAACGCTAGCATTCTGTAGTTGCTGCGTGGCATGAAAGCTGCCCTGTCACCTAGATAGTGAATAACAAGGTCCCCACACAGACATGCCCTTGCCTTATCCTTCATTTTCTGTCCTTCATTGTATGTATGTGTGGGATAATTCTCCCGGCCACTCCAGGCTCCCCAAAGGGAAGGCAGCTGCCACGTGCAATTGAGATCAAATTGTGCACTCACGGACATAACACCACATACATCCAGAAAACACGATGGGCCTTGTGCCCCCCCCCACCTTTTTAGCAGTGCTTGGGATATTGTTGTTCTTATTACTTAATATGAACTCATTGGAAAAGTCCCAACTCTTTTACATTTCTCTTTATTGCTGTAAGGTCTTCCCCTCTGGCGACTTAACAAAGGCAGCCTTAAAGAAACAAACATGACTGCCGGTCCTTCATAACAGTCCTCACACAGAAATAATTTTTGTAAGTTACTCATTATGCTGACATGTTGCCAGTGTTACCCGTTGCCATGCAGGAGGTGCCTGGGTGCACCTCTGCTTACACAGAAGAAGACACCATTTCTGCCTCATCTCTGCCACCCTGTCCTCCCTCTTCGCTTTGTTGGCCACCGCCATTGTCCACAATGAGATGGAAGGCCGTTCAGGGCAGGGTTTATACCATGTGCCATTCAGCACCATTGCTGCTGCTTAATAAACAGAGAACCACCCAGTCATACTGCTCTGTGTTGCACCTGCTCTGTTGATTAGAAAAGAAATGTGTTCAAGTTTCCACAGTTTTTACTGCTTTATCGGTCTCCTCCTGCCAGGAAAAAGTACATGCCGTCCTTCCTTGTTGGTCTTGGTCACCAACTTGGATCGAGGCCTCTTGAATTAGATAGTTGTCTCCTTTGCTACAACAGAGCACTTGGGAAAGTTATATTTTCAGATTACAACTCCCACAATCCACCACGGGGGATTCTGGCAGCAGTAGTCCCAGAAAGTAACTTTCAGAGGCTCTGCTAGTGGAAGGGCCGCAGAGGGAGATTGGGCAAGCCAGTGTGCTGTAGTCGTTAAGAGAGCTGAAGTGCTCTCTTCCAGCCTTGTTTGTAGGAAATAAATCATTCCTCCCTCCCTCCCTCCCTCCCTCCTATTTATCTTAAACCTGGACCAGTAACCACTTCACATACATACACACACCCACCCCTTTGGCTGCTCTGAAGCATCACGCCCGTCTTGATCTCAGCTCGAATGCTGGGTGAAGCCAAAGTGTGTGTGCCTTTGGGTGATGGGCCATCAGGCCAGAACCGACTTAGAGGTCTTGCAAGGGGTGGGAGATGTTTACAGGGTGGTTTCCCTAGATCTGCTCCCCCAGTGACTTTCTCTGGACAAGCAGGGATTCGAACCCTCTTCTCTGGAGTCCCCATCTGTCACTCTATCCATGGCGCCACAATAGGCAGGCTAAGCTCACTGAAAGGGGACCTGGTTTTAGTTCCCTGCTGTGACACGACCCTTTGCCATTAGCAAATATAAGCATAAAACCCACTGAAAATGCTGAAAAGCTTCTAGTATTATGGGCTTCATCCCTAATTGTGTTTAATGCATTTGCAGATACAGAGGAGAGGCGCCGTGTTCTGTCAGGGGCCTTTCTATTGATCAGCTGTCATTTCCATGGCAGCTTTGCTCTGGATGCTTGTTAGTGTACCAGGAGCCTTGTCTTGCTGCCTTATTTGTAGGCTGTTGGGTGGGGTTTTTTTGGGGGGGGGCGTCTAACCAAACACACAAACCCCCTCCCCTTAAACACACCCTGGAGTGAGATTTGTTTGTATGTCACCATTGCAAAGCCAGCTAAGTGTCAGCTAGGTCTTAATTTCTGTCCCTCTCTGCCCTTCCTTACCCTTCACTAAGATTGCCACTTAATGAGAGGAGCATAAGAAAATAGAAGTATACAGTGCTTCCAATTTGCAAAAGTCTCCCTTTAAAAAAAACACTGTAGTCTAAACTGAAATGAGGAGACAGTTGGGCCCTCAAGGGTCCAAGGAAAGGGTGTTGGGAAAGTGAATGGATGGAGCCCACTCTTATTAGGCTGGCCATTAGCTTTCCTCTATGGCAGGCATGACCAAACTTTGGCCCTCCAGATGTTTGGGACCACAACTCCCACAGTCCTTTGCCATTGACAATCTAAGCTTGGAGTCCTGGGAGTTGTGGTCCAAAACATCAGGAGGGCCAAAGTTTGGACATGCTTGCTCTATGGCAACTCCTAAAGACATCCTGTTCAGACTGGGGCAACCGTTTCCTGCTCCTGGCTCATAACTTGCTCAGACTTTTCTGTGTCCGTCTCTGAGCTTGACTCTTTATCCATTCTTGGTTTTCTACAGCCGGCTGCTACTCTGCTCTGTGGTTTGGCTAAAGGCTAAAACTGATGCAAAGCAACTAGTTGGAAATAATTCTAGTTCCTTCTAACTAGTTACATCTGATGTAGTTACATATTGGCTATGCTCAGTGCAGCCTGAGTTTTCAGAAATAATGTAAGAAATGGCAGCCTTTACATTTTTTGGTGTGACTATGAGTAACGCCAAAAAGAAGCAGAAACTCGTAATTTAGAACAGGATTTATAATGTATTCATTTCATATTGATTGCTTTTGCAGTGTTGTCTAGGGGAAAAACCCTTCAGCTTGATATTTAGAAAAATAAAATATCAGTTAGCTCATTTACCCAATTTCCTTAAATAATTGCAAATTGCTCTCTGTGTAAAATTGGACTAGTGTAATAATGGGAGGTGTGCAATGGATTTGACCTCTTCAGCCTTGTGAGGACATAAATGTTCAGCAAATGGAATACCTTGCAATTTTCCTTGGAGCAGCACACATGCGAGGGCGAAACATTAAAGCTAGCTAATGTTAACACACACACACCTATATTTAGGAAGATTTAATAGTCCTCTTAAGCACATCAATATTTCCCCACTTTAATCCTCTAATTGAGATTCGTGCCCACATCTACCAGGGAACAGATTATATTGACGTTATTTATTTTATCGATATCACAAGTTTGGGAAATCTAAATCCCTAAGTCTTTGAAATGGCAAATATTTGGTCCAATTGATCCCCATTAAGATCCCAACAAATTGCATAAATCTCTTTTCTTTGAAATGTACAAAAGCCAAAATTGCAAACCAGACCTTAGTAAGTTTCCCCAGTAGTAATGCTCAAGGATGTTTGGGGGTAGTCCTGGGACCCAAAGTGGCACTAGGGCTTCTTCTCAGGCCTCTGAGGGTTTAGCATATGGGGGGGGGTAGCCTGGGACCCAAAGTGGCTCTTCTCAGGCCTCAGTCTTTCCCCACCCTGGCCAAATTTCTTGGACCAAGCAGGGATTCAAAACCGGGTCTCCCGAGATCCTCGCCTGTCACTCAGTTCACAATCATCTTCCATCTTATTGGTCTCCAGAATCCATTCCAAGAAGCATCTTTGCCTATTGGCAATCCATGCACCCATGCCCTGGAATATCAGCTTTCCTCTCTCTCTCTCTCTCTCTCTCTCTCTCTCTCTCTCTCTCTCTCTCTCTCTCTCTCTCTCTCTCTCTCTCTCTCTCTCTCTCTCTCTGTGTGTGTGTGTGTGTGTGTGTGTGTGTGTGTGTGTGTGTGTGTGTGTGTGTGTGTGTTGTAGGGTGGTCTGAGCAGTTGTGCCTCTTTTAGGCCTCCGCTCATCATGGGGGTGGCACAGGCATGGCTTTTGACGGAAAGGAAATGATATGAGGAGCTACTGAGCTTTCAACGTGGTTCACCCTTCCTTGTTATGTCACCGATTTCCCTCCCCCGTCTCCTCCAGACAACCACACTTAAGAAATTATGATCCCGTGCTTCTAATCTGAAGGGCCCTGTTAGCGATCAGCAGGAAGTCACAAGATCGGCAGCAAATGGGAGCCTGTACCACAAGGGAAACGGGCCACCCTGGTAAGCATGAAATCAACAGGGCTGCTGAGTTAGATCTCTTGGGTAATGATCCTGCTTCCCTCTAATTGTCCTCGCCAAGCTATCCCTGGGATGATTCCCTTCATAGTGCTCTCAATATACAGGCCGCTTGATTGAGGAATTATTTCTGCGGCCCCGTTGCTAGGACGCATGGCAGCAGCCATTTAGAAGCTGATCAGTGCAATGTGTTTGTTGTGCTGAATCAATCAAAGTATTTGTACACAGTTTTATCCCTTTATGGGTCTAACAACATTGTCCAATAAACGGGGCTGGCCTCTTATTTAATCTCTGGCATTTAAAGACCATGCAAGGAAGCCTGGGCCTGACCAGTTGGCTGGAAAAGGCAGCAAGTACTTGGGGTCAGTCCTTGCTCCTCTGTTCAGTGAAGACAGGTCTAGACACCTAGAGGGAGCCGCAGCTGCCACTGCTTCTCTCTTCACAGCTCTGCTTGGGGTCATCCGAAGCCCTGCTTGGCCACTAGGCCTCATGGCCAGTCTGCCTTCTGACCACTACACGGACCAATCTGTGGTGCTCTTGGAAGTTGGAAGGACATGTACTTTGACTTGCACTCCTATTGCCTATAGTGCAGCGTGGTGGCTCAGTGGACTAAGGCTCCAAAAACTGTTGGCTGCAAAGTTGGCAGCTTGGCAGTTCGAATCCCGAGCTCCCGCTGTTAACCCCAGCTCCTGCCAACCTAGCAGCTTGAAAGCATGTAAATGCAAGTAGATAAATAGGTACCAGTGTAAAAACTGGGAAGGTAAAACAGTGTTTCCTTGCAGCCATGCCGGCCACGTGGCCAAGGACTTGCAACAATACTGGCTCTTCGGCTTGAATACAGAGAGGAGCACCGCCCCTAGAGTTGGACATGACTGGCACGCATGTGCGCGCGCGCGGGGGGGTAACCTTTACCTTTACCTTTTACCTATTGCCTTGTGTCGGCTTTCTCTGGGAACCAAACCACCAGGAACAATGTGGTCTTAAAACACGGGTCTTCTCACCCTGTCCTTTTGCATGGCTTATGGGTGCCAGGGATGAATGGCATCGTAGCTTCCAAGCCACTGTGGCTGCACTGTGGCCACTGTGGCTGCCTCCATAGGAAGAGCACATGCTTGCCACCAGGGATGGCCCAGGTTCAGCCTCAAGTCTCTCTCTCCAGTTGGGAGGGTCAAGGGTCAGAAGATGGGGAAAGAGTCTGGCTAGCACCTTGGAGAGCTCCTCCTCCTCCTCCTCCTCCTCCTCCTCCTCCTCCTCCTCCTCCTCCTCCTCCTCCTCCTCCTCCTCAAGAGAGGTGCGTTAGCTGAACCTGATGGATCACTAGTTGACCTTGGATACGATGGCCTGTCTTTGATGTCTTTTGAGACCCCCACCCCCCCGCACCAACTGCTACCAGTGTTGTTTGCCAAACCTGGAGAGTGAGTTTTTCCTAAACAAGTAATTTGTTGTTGCATGCTGCGATGTGAAAAAGTGACTGGTTACCTTGATTGCTATGCTAGTTGTTAGGTTGCCCATGCTCACCACTTTTCATCCGTCTTCCTTAACATTTTTTTTTCTTGATGAAGTTTAATAAAAAGAATCCCAGAAGAAAGCACGGGAGGAACCCTAAGCATAGCAGGAGTACGTTCTGAGTAGTGAAATCATCTGAAAGACCAACAGGTTTTTATTTTACTCCTGTTCCACACATGTGACTCATTTGTTCATTCCTTCTGCATGAAAATGCTGTCCTGATTCTAGCACATCAACTGCCACCCGGTCCTGGTGCATTAGATTACAAACCCTGAAAAAACGGTTGCCAATTGTCCCCAAAGATTTAACTTTATGGTTTGGAAGTGGATTTTTAGAATTCCGTTTGGAAACTCGGCCGATGGGCTGCAATGGAAAGTGTCTCCCCATCTCTCTCTCAAGATAGCTTAATCTGTATGAAAGTGTCAGGATGTCATGGTTTTCATAAATTGTGGCACCACGAGCCAATAGAGTTTACATACCAAGTGGCAATATTACATCCCGCTTGTCCTCTGCAGAAAATGTAGATGGACTTGACTCAGCCGTAACAAGTTTAGAAATCCTGCTATTATGATTTCTTCCTACGGCAACACATAAGCTCCTAAGCAGCATTTTTTCAGGCTGTCACTCGGAAATGGGTCCCCCCCTCCCTCCTGGCTGCCATTTGCCCCTCCTCGTGAGAAAAAGCAATTTGGACTTCCTATTCCTGAGATGGAAATCAGGAGAAGTTTGTCTTGTCTAAAAAAAAGTGCTCTGTTTTTTTCTCTCTCTCTCCACCCCCGTTTCTTCTTCTTTCCCCTCCTAAGCAAGACGGAGCCAGAATGAAACTCCGGGACCAACACAGTAATTTACCAATCATGAGGGAAATGGGTCACTACCACAACATGCCCCATGTTTACTGTGAAGTGGATTTAAAACATCATTTTAGGGAACAGCTTGAAAACAGCAGATGCGCAGAACGGCCCCAAAATTTAAATGTAACATTTGCATATATGTGATAAAGCGCCATGGAGCGAGCTTTGCTGATTGGGGTCGTCAGAGGGCAGAGAAGATAGCAATAAAAGAGATGCTGAAATAAGTCAGCGGTTGGTGAGCTCCAAGTCTAAGAAGTCAGAGGAATGCTTTAAGCAGATAGATTTCCCATTGTAAGCCCTCCACCAGTTTTTTTTTAATTTTGTGAGTAAGGGTTT
The DNA here is from genome assembly GCA_029282475.1 of Phrynocephalus forsythii. Taxonomy (NCBI): domain Eukaryota; kingdom Metazoa; phylum Chordata; class Lepidosauria; order Squamata; family Agamidae; genus Phrynocephalus; species Phrynocephalus forsythii. The sequence goes on along the minus strand of JAPFRF010000014.1, from coordinate 3,836,099 downwards.
GGTAACGGTACTGGGTGCCTCAAGTTCATCTATCAAAATCTTCGGAACAAGGACAGGCCAAAAGGTGTGTTGTGTCCTACGCACAGCATGAGCCTGTTGCCCCACAACCAGCGGTGGACTTTGGACTGGGCATGGCACACTGGGCACGTGCCTCAAGATTTTGGGGGAGGGTACCTCCCACCTAGAGATGAACACACTGTTGAGGAAATCAACCTCCAACCAGAGCATGGAAGCAACTGGTTGCGAGTCACGTACAGTATTTCCTTGACACTGGTCCCTTTTTGGCTCACAGGGATGTAACTGCATTACTTTTCAACAGGAAAGTAACAAAAGTCCTAGCATTGCTTTTTGTGCAATGAGTAAGATGTGCTGGTTCCTTTCCAATTTTTCCCCCCTTTGAGAGGGAATTTTGAAGTTTTATGACTCTTCTCAATCCGCTGGGTTGTAGTACGTGCTCTGCATGTGAATGATGTGCACAGCACAGCTTTTGTGCTCTGCAGGGACTCTTGAAAATAGGTGCCCAAAGTGGCAGGCCTGTCTTCTCCATCTCTCAGGAGAAAAACAAGGGAACGTGAAAAATTGGCTGTGGGTTCAACAACCAATTGGGGGGTTGTGTGGCTCATGGTACTACAGTCCACCGTTCCCCAGGGATCAAGTTGCAAGCATGGTGGAGAGTTGTCGGCCCCGTGGACACTCCCTTGTGGTGTGCCGCAGGGCTCGTCTTTCTCCCCCATGCTGTTTAACATCTATGTAAGACCGCTGGCGGGGGTCATCTGGAGTTTTGGAGTCTGCTATCATCAGTACGCTGATGACACGCATCTCTATCTCTCCTTTTCCACCTCTGCAGTGGAAGCTGTCGCGACCCTTGACCGGTGTCTGGGGGGGGTCATGGCATGGACCAGGGCAAACAGGCTTAAGCTCAACCCCAAGAAGACTGAGGTTATGTTCATCGGGAGTTCCCCGTCCAGTTATGGAGGCCCTCTCCCCTGCTTGGAGGGTGTTTCCCTCCAGCTGGCAGAGAGGGTTAGGAACCTGGGCGTGGTCCTGGATCCGGCGCTATCCTTGGATGCCTAGGTGGCTGCCGTGACCAGGTCCGCTTTCTTCCACCTGCATCAAATAGCCCAGATCTGCCCCTATCTGGACGGGGACTCCCTGCGAACAGTAGTGCAGGCACTGGTGATCTCGAGGCTGGACTACTGTAACACTCTTTACATGGGGTTGCCCTTGACCCTCCTCCGGCGTTTGCAGCGGGTACAAAATGCAGCAGCCAGGCTGGTGGCTGGAGTGCGTCGCTATGACCACATCACCCCAGTCCTGGCTCGCTTGCATTGGTTGCACGTTGCGCACCGGATCAGGTTCAAGGTGCTGGTTTTAGTTTATAAAACCCTCCATGGCTTGGGACCGGACTACCTAGCGGAGCGGATCGCCCAGCGATCAATCTCGGCTCGACTGGTCCGGAAGTCGCGAGCGCACTTGCTCCGGGTCGCCACCCCAAGAGAGGCCCGGAAAACCACCACTCACAATCGGGCCTTCTTGGTGGCGGCCCCTTCTTTGTGGAACGCTCTTCCGAGTGATGTGTGCTCTGCAGAGTCCCTGCTGGCCTTTCGAAGAGCTCTTAAAACCTTGCTCTTTCGAGAGGCCTTTGGGGACCATGTTTAATTTATGCAGTTGTTTCCCCCCCCCCCCCCGCCATTTGCCACCTTTGTCTATTCTGGAAAGCTAGTTGTGCAGCTATTGAGCCTTTTCGCTAGCATGGTTAGGGCGCTAGAAGTGGTTTTAATTTGTCTTGTTCATTATTGTATTTACAGCCTATTGAATTTGTCTATTGTATGTTGTACTGACGACCATTGTTCGGTTGTCTATTGGAAGCCGCCCAGAGTTCCTCCGGGAAGATGGGCGGGATATAAGTGCAATAAATAAATAATAATAAATAAATAAGCGGGGTTGATTTTCCTCTGCTGGTGGTCCGACCGTGAATTGAAAGGCCCTCAGGCAGCCTTGGGTTCTCCCCAGGTCAGCAGTCCCAGGAGGAGGAGGAGGGAAATCTGAGGAGTGAAGGAGGCAGGAGAGGAAGCAGAGGTGGCCTCTGGGGACCAAGGAAGAGCTGCAGCTGGCAGGGAAAGAGAGAGAAGATGCAGCTGTGAGGGGCTAAAGGGGGCTGGAGGAAAAGGTGGGTGGGAGCAGCAGGACACCGGGAAGGGAAACGCTTCGAGGACTGTATCTCTCCCCCCACATACACCCCACCTCAGCAGCAGCAGCAGCAGCACAGTCACAGGCTGTGTCCATGGTTGCATCCCATAAAAGGATCTCTTCCAAGCTTTGGATGGAAGGAGGTGGAACCACTATCCAAAGCATAGCATTGTTGGGGAAGGAGATGACCTACCAGAGGTAGATGGGCTACCGGCTCCCACCTGTCTGAGCCAGGGTGGTGGAGAGTGAGGGATGTGATGGCACCCTTCGTTCTTCCCTTGATTTGCCATCACACTGGTTTGTCAAAGAACACAACTTATCCATAGCAACTTGACAAGGTGCCCCCCCACCCAACGCACACCACAAAACCTCCCTGGGAATTGTGAAAGTCTGTCATTCTCTCTCTCTCTCTCTCTCTCTCTCTCTCTCTCTCTCTTTTTCCTCCTGGGAAGGTGGTGGTGGGGAAGAGTGGGTGAGATGGAGGCAACCGGTATGGCTGCAAGGCACCCATGGGTGGTTTTATGCCGCTGTGCCTGATGCGAGAAAACCAAACAATACCTGCTTGTCTGGGAAGCTGCTTTGCAGAACCAAAAACAAACCTAGAAACGGAAGGGAATTGGGAGGCTAATTTGAGTTTGTTCTCTTCGCCTCTGCTCCGCTCCTCTCCGCCTGCCTCGGCTCCCCGCTCTCCTGCGCGGGCAGCAGGTGGTGATAAATATTCAGCGATGGCTTTCATGTGGTTTGCTGCCAAGTTGAGTGCCGGGGTCTGATCCAGATGGGGAGAGGATGACGTCTTGAGGTGCTGTGACAAAAGAGCCGGCAGATCAGAAGGCCGCCTTCCGGCGAAGAGCAGGTGCCTTTGGTCTGACAAGAGTCATGTTTCATCCTGCCTTCCTTGCCAGTGGATGGTAGGCAGGGGCAGGTCAAAAGGGTATATTTCCCACCCCCACTTATCTCCCCCTTAAGAGACAGAGAGGCTTTTGTAAGACTCCTTTTACCAAAGATCCAGAGGAGCCCAAGCAGTGACATGTGAGACTAATTACCTGTTTACTAACGCCACAATCATTTGGTCATTGCACTTGACTGGGACCACAGATGACCTCTCCGCTGTCAGCCTGGCTTTGTTGCCACCTCTTGAGTGGAGGATGGATCTGAATGGGTTTGGCTAAGTGGGGGGGGGGAGAGAGACACTGCCCTGCCCCCGAATCATGGCACCATTATGGCCTGGGCCTGAATTCATGGAGTGCATCTGCGATTTAGGCATTTGACTCGTTGACATGCACGGCGTGTCACTCGAAGAGTAATCTGTTTTTGCTCAATGGCAAAAACTGGACTCTGAACAGAAGAGTTAATTACATGAATGCTAATGTTTTCCGTTGTCAAGTACGTCATGCATCAAAGGCATTAGTGATGCCGTAGTGCTGACTCGCTCGGAGGAAATTTAAAACAGCCTCAAAGTTCCATGATTTTAATTTGATTGCCGCGGCAGCCGTTTTCAAGCGCCGCTCCCCAGGGTGAAAACAAGCCACATTTTTTTTTGGGGGCATGCCTCTGTTTTCATTTCCGCTTTGTGACATATCTTTGACTTTGGGATGCTACTGTGTACCAGGTTGAAGTAGCAAACTGGGTACGGTCTTCTCGATCCCATGAATTTGGGGTTTATGGAGGGCACAGGATTTTTAGAGCCACGGTGGGTCTCTGATGACAAATGAAAGTCTTTAACTTCTTTTCTCTTTGCTGTGAAGCTCAAAACCTTTCTTCATCATTCTAGGTGCTTTCCCCATCGTTCATTGACGAGGTTGAGGAGTACATTAGGAATTACTAGAAAAAGGAAAGTGGGAACAAACAGACTAGGAATTTTCCCCAAAGTTCTCCTTGTCTTTTTCTGTAGCACAAAACCTGGCAGACAAAATGGACCATTGGCCGCCTGCCTGTTGTTACCACATAGTGAGTCTTGAGAACCCAAGTGAGCAAGAGAGCAAAAGCAATGAAGAAGGGACTGCTTGACGTGAGTGGGAGGTTGTTGCGGAGTGATAAACCAGGTTAATTAGTCTCAGAAGCAGGAACCAAGAGGAGCCAGAGAAATGAGCAGGGGACTTATAAGAAGTGTGGTTCTTTAATTCTATCTGATTCTCACTAGAAATGAAAAAGGGAGAAGTGGGAAAGCAATAATTACAATGGGAAAGGGCTACTGAAAGAGCCAACACAGTGGAAACGGAAGCATGAAGGTCTTCTGATTTAATGCATGAAAGACTGTGAGTTCCAGGTGGGTCAGGATGGTGAGGAGTTGTCCATTTTTGGTCCAGATGGCTAACGGTGGGAGAAGGGTGTTGTTTTTAAAGGTGAAACTGGACTGCCCTGAGACCCACAGGAAACTGTAATTGGGAGCAGCAGAATAAACAATTATCTAAACCTGACAAAAACAAAACAGACAAATAGTCCCAGGGGGGGAAAAGACAAAATGGGGTCAGGGAAAATGGATCTGTTTGCACCAGTAGAACCCACAGGAGGTATTTGTTTTGGCCTCTGCTGAAGCTTAGATTCAGGCCTCTTCAAGGTCATTAGCAATCAGCCTCTGGTGCAGAGATGAGTAATCAATTGTTGTCATCAGGAAGAAAGAGAGAGCCATAATTCTACATAATAATGAGTTGGGTCCCAAACAGCCATTATCTTCAAGACGCCTAACCTGTTGCCTGCTGGTAATGGGAGCACCAATCATGTGGGTGGCTATCATGTTGGGCCAGCAAAGGATGACGGGAGGCCCTCTTCTTTGCCCCTTTGGCAGTGTCAGGATCTCCTAAGTGCAGGACGTTTGGTCACAAGAGAGGAGAAACTCTGTAGGCAGTTGGGGATGCAAGCATGAAAAAAAATTTGGCAACGAGGATACTGCCTCTTTAGAATATTTTTGAAGTCAGAGGCAGCAAGAAAGTCAGCCATGGCATTTAATAATGGCTCAATCCAGAGATGACTTGGATCCATCAGCCCCCCGCCTTTCAAGAACTCTTGAAGAGGCGAGTGCTGGTGGTATCCGGCATGATGATAAAACTTACCAATGGGAAAAATTTGGACTGAGCTTGGCCTCTCTCTCTCTCTCTCTCTCTCTCTCTCTCTCTCTCTTTCATGATTCTTGGTGTCTCAAAGGACTTCACTTCAGCAGGAGAATTGTAGCCGGTCATCAGCCTCTCCTTGGAAAGTTGAGGCAGCTGCAGTTCCGGCTGGGGCCCACCATGCTTGGTAGGGAGGAAGAGAAGGCACCCAACCAGGCAGGGGTTACAAGCTAGCACTCATAGACATATCTTCATGTGTGCACATGAAAGCAACACACAGGGTTCCCTCCCTCTTCCCACCCTTCCTTTGGCATACACAGTCCCACAAAAGGAGGCCTAGCCGGAGGTGTGTGTGGGGGTGGTGGGGGAAGCAACCCCCCAACTTCTGCCTCTGAGGAGAAGGCTGGCTGGCATGGAGCAGGGCAGCCTTCAATGGGTCCTTGGTAGTGGGGCGGGGGGGGAGCTCTCCATTTGAGCCCTGGATGAAATTGTCCACTTAGCTCAAGACTCGTGTGGACCTTTGAGCTAAGTGGACAAATTGTGCAGCCAAGCACGAGGCAACTTTCTCTGTTAACTGGAAAACGCTCCGAACTCATTTCCTCAGCCTTATTGTTGCATTTTTGTCAATTATGGAAGCCATGTGGCTTGGTGTACGCTTGTCTCCTTGCATTAGTGTCCAGTTGTGATGCTGGTGAACTCCCTGCTTTTCACTGGCGTGATTCTTATACCGTTGGGCACACATGCAACACAGGTTGTGTGGGGTCCGACGGTGGTGCTTGTGTGTCATTTCCTCCTCGCCCAGCAGGGCCGGTTCTGCCAGGAGAGAGAACGAACCTGCCGCCTCGTCCAGGAGATCTGGGATGCAAATCAAAGAGCAAGGCATTCTTGGGTGCCTTATGATCATGTTTTTACTTTCAGAAGGAAGGTGCTTGGGAGATCATGCAACTAAATAATGAGCTCAACTTGGGTCCTTGGACATTAGTCACTTCCAACTTATGGAGACCCTATAAATGTGCAGTCTCCAGAAAGCCCTTCCATTGGTGCCTGTACTCGGGTCTTACAAATGCAAGTCCATTGCCTTCCTGTAAGGACTGGAGCCATCTCATGTTTTTCCTCTTTTCCTGATGCCTTCTGTTCCGCCCTCCCCCGCAGTATCGTCTTTTCTCAATGAGTCTTGCCTTCTCATGATTCTGCTCAGTAGCTTGATAAGCCCCATTTTAATAATCGGTGCTTAGTATCCATGGCAGCTGTCAGGACCCACCATTCTGTTTTTTTTTTCCCCATCCTGGTGCTCTAAGTGGTGACAGGCCACAAGATTTTACTGTTGGACAACCCCCGGGACCTTGTGCATAACATGTAAATGGTGCCAACACCTCTGGTTCTGCTTGGAGCATTGACACCCCAGTCCCCAGGACACTTGGACAGAGAAGGGGGCCACTGGAGGTCCCTGGGCAGCCGTCCCCGTGCAAACCTGAAAGGACACAAAGCATGTTAGTAAGGCGGTACAAAACAGGATGCTGAACGTTGGCAAACAGAGAGGGGTGGAACCAGCACCTGACACATGGGGGGTGGGGTGGGGATACAGGCTTTTGACACAGACTCCTTCTGCTCCCACTGCTGCCCAATGCTGCCACTCCACCTGGTGTGGCTCCCTTGGGTGGCAGCTTCACCAAGTAAGTCCTCGGGACTTCCAACCAGATGCAAGGCACTCTCGCCTAGCCTTGGGCTGATCACCTTCCCTGGGCCTGGCCTGATGGTGGCAGGGAAGCTTAGACTTTCAGGAGCAGCGAATCTACACCTTCTCTCAGCCTGAAATTTGAAGGAGCAACCCAAGTGTTGATCTTAGTTTGAGGAACACCTTCAGCACTTTGGACAGCTCCTGTCCAGTGAGGCAGCCAGCTGGTGTGGACTCACCACCACCCCTGTGCGATGGGAGCCACTTGCCTCCACTTGCCTGATGCCCTCAATTGGGTGGTGGGGGAGGTGTCATTCTGAGACTTCGGTCAGGGAAGAGGTGGCCTGTGTGCCTAGCCTGGAGCTCCCAAAAGGAACGTAGAGGACGGCGACGGAACTAGGGACCCATAGAGTTGCGTCCTTGGACTACAGCTTTCCGAATACCCCCGGAAGCTTTGAGGCACAGGCCAAAAACATCACTTGAGATGTCACCAAGAATGAAATCAGTAACTGGGACACAGCCAACAACATGCTGAGCCCCTCCCCACCTGAAAATGAAGCCCATACACAACGCCAGCTCTGCTGCTTCCCAATGTTGCTCCATGGTCTAGTTTTCTTTCCAGCTTTCTTGGGTGATGTATGTTAAGATTCTAAGAGAATGGCTATCCAGCTGCCTCCTGAATGCTAATGGGCACTTTCTCTTTCTCTCTTTCTCTCTCTTTCTCTTTTTTTTGCCTTCTCTGGGACTCTCATGCATAAGCATTCTTCCAAGACGGCAAAGGAGGGAGGTGCCACCCTGCCATTTGTAATGCATGCTTCTTTTTTCCTAAAGGCTTCTAATGCTTAGCCAAATGAAAGGGAAGGCAGATTTACTTTGGGGTATGAAGATGAAACGTATTTACTAAATATTCTGAAGACAGCCGTTGTTTCAAGCGGGGAGGCGGGGAGGGAGGGCGGAAGCATCGAGAGAGGCTGATCAAGGGAAAGGCGGCCTGGGAGCAGAAGGTCTCTCCTCACCATTCCGAGAACAGTGAGCAAGTTATTTTTGATTTCCCGTAATATCTCAATATGTCAAGGGCAGCCGGCACATGGTACATCTTGATTTTTCACAGGCAAAACTAACACAAAAAGGAATAAAATGAGAGGAGGCTGGTATGTCTTAACATTCCTCTCTGCCCTCTTCCTAAGCTTGCTTCTCACTTCTTCTGCTGGAAACCCACCCTAAGTCCATGGGGGAATTGCAAGAGCTACAGGCCGCTCGGGGAAGTTACTTTTGGGATGCAATTCTCAGGCCCCTTTCCTTGCAAGTAACTGTCCCATGCTCTGATGATGATGAGGGCAGAAGCTGGGGCCATACAGAATATATAACTTTTTAGTCCATTCCCTTAGGATGTAGGGCCAAAGATTACCCATCGAGAAGGCTGCTAATATTATGAGGCAGAGGTGAAGCCATGTGGGAGAGGACCACACTCAGATCAGATGCTCTCTCTTTCATTGTTAGAGCACCAGGATGTTACCTCTCATCACATTTTGACATGTGCTGGTCCAACTCTTGATGCCAAGAATGTGGGAAGCCCCCCCTCCCGCCCCAGCTCAGCCTTGAGTCCTGCCTAAAGGTTGGCCCAGCCTGTGGTTGGAGTGAGCTCTCTCTTGAGCTGAGCTCCATAGTACACAGCCTCTGTTCTTCACAAGAGAGAAAGCTATGTCGAGACTGTGTCAATCGTTGGTAACAAGTCACTCATTTACCCATGGCCAACAGATAAGCGGATCCCAACTGGACTCAATGCATGGAACCTACTAAGATCATGGGGTGGTGGCTGACCAATGCAGTTCAGAAGATCTAATAGCATTTGGATATCATCTGTGAGCTTGCTTCTTTCCAAATACCTATGAATATCCCTGGTCCTTGGGAATGACCGGATAGCCGAGGACCTGAATCCAGGCCACGTTTGGTGGCCGTGTATGATGAAAACAATAACAGTGGTGGCTTTTGCCTTTCTTGGCCTCTTCAAGACTAACAAAGCTTTATCTGGCCTCTGATGTGTGGAGTGCAACTCACTTCTTCAGAGATCTTCTGGACCCAGCTTTTGGTTGAATATCAGGAAAAACTTCCTAATTGTGAGAGCAGTACACCAATTGAACCATTGACCTCCAGAGGTAGCAAGTGCTCCAACACTGGAGGCATCTCAGCAGGGGGTTGGACTTGATGGCCTTGTAGGCCCCGTCAACTCAATGATTCTACGATTCCATGAGATGTAATTTGTAATCTACTACAAGAGTGACAATAAGGGCGTTTATACACGACCCCTAAGCTCCGCTGCAAATGGCTGCAAGCTCCGGAGCTTAAAAATGTTTCCCCACCAGCTCCGGAGTTTGCAGACAATTAAGTGCGACCCCGCCCACCTAAGCACGACCCAGTGCACTTTTTTTGTACCTGCTCTTGGGAGGTGAAAAATATTTGATGCGGATGTGCTGGGCTCTCCTCGCTTCTTTTTGTTTTTTGTTTTTGCCTCCCGCCCCTTTAAGAGGAACCAGGAAGTGACTGGGGCTCCCCCGGCAGCGTCCACCAACACCGGGAGGTAAGGCTTTATTCTTCTGTCCCTTTTTTCCTCCCTCCCCTCACGCAGCCAGCAGCCAGGAAGTACGGAGGGGTGGAGATGCACGAAGAGCGACAAACCCCTAAGATCTCTGGTCCGAATTTAAGGGGCCAGCGGATCTTAGGGGTCGTGTAAAAAGGCCCTAAGACAGCTGCAACGCTTTGCTGGCACAAGCGATCTCTCTCTCTCTCTCTTTCTCCCCCTGGTTTCCTTGCCCTGTTTGTCTGGTGTGTGTTTGCTCACTCTGCGGTCTTTCTGTGCATCTCCAGCTGTGCCATATGTACCATTTTTTCTCTGCTGTCTTGAGCCATGAGGAGGCTTGCCGGCCCGCCATGTGCAACCAGAGGCCAGAGCAAAAGGAGCAGGTTGCAATGGCTGTGGTAGCAAGGAGACTTTTAAGGACAAATTCACCCTTCCTTCTCTCTGCAGGAGGAACTGATCTTATGTTTTGGCTCAAACTCATGCAACTCCTGCCATCCGGTTGGTGTTCATGGATAGGACTATGCTCTGAAGGAATGGAGGAGGAGGGAGAGAGAGAGAGAGAGAGAGAGAGAGAGAGAGAGAGAGAGAGAGAATGCTAAACAATGCAGGGGTGTGTGTGTGTGTGTGTGTGTGTGTGTGTGTGTGTGGCACTTCAGTTCATCAAATGGTTCTTTGGTTCAAAAAAGAAAAGCAGGTTACTACAAGCCTCTATGCATGGGGGGTATGGAGAGCATTGCACAACAAAAACCCAATTAAACAAATCACCCATCTCAAGGCAAATAAGAGGCATCTGGGAAGTTGATCCCTCTTAATCTGTTGAGAAAGAACACAGGGCTTCTGTAACTCTAGACCAACCTTATGTTCACAGATTCACAGAGTTCACTTATTCTGGAGTTCAGCTCCCTGCCCTCCCCTCCCCCCCGCCCCCCAGCCACACCTCTGGTGGAGCCTGAGCAACGCCGCTTGTGGGCACATCCATGGCTGCCATCCGGAGGTGCAGATGACAGTTTTTGCCACCCAGGGTATGGTTAAACTGACCCAAGTTGGGGCACAGCTGCTTTTGTTTCACTGGGATCTTTTGTACCTTCGGTTGCAGAATGACACTGCTATTCCCCCTCCACCCTACCAGGGGGAAAAGAAAAGCAAATAACAGGAACACAATTAGGAGTGTGCATTCTTCTTTAATGTTTGTATAGGCTCCTGGGGATGAATGGTGGCTGCAGGGTTTTGTTTTTGTTCTTTTGATAAAACAACAACCATAGTGACATTTTGCTTTGACCAAAAAGGCAAGTCAGAACACATCTTTGAAGCCAAAAGAAAGGTGAGAGTGGAGGTATTCTAGGGTAGGTCTTGAGCAGCTCAGTGGTTTAGTCCTCCTGCTGCGGTGTCAGGGGTTGCAAGTTTGAAACCCTCCCCATGGGCTTTCTTGAGAGGGGCTGGACACAGTAATTCCCCACCCCCACCCCAGGGGTCCCTTCCAGCCCTGCTGCGGCTCTAAGATGATTAATCCTTGTTCGGATCTGATCATATCAAAAGAATGCTGGTTCTTTTCATTGCAAAACAAAATGGCTCCCCTGCATCAGCCTCCTTGCCAGGGCCAGCCTCGCCATTTAAGCCGAGAAATGTGTCCCCATTCCTGGTTTCACCACGTACGGCTGATTTTTAAGGCTGGCCACTCTGTCGGAGGGGCTGTTCGGTCAAAGCATGATTAGAAGATTAAAAAAACAGAAGGAGGGAGGTTGATACATGAGGTTGACCATCCACAGCTGATGCCTGGATGGCAGACCGAGAAGGTGCATCTGGAGGGAGGAGAGATGGCATTTTAGGCTACATTTTGTAATAGTCTCTCTCTCTCTCATTCTGAGACTCCAGTGTCCTTTGTTATGGAGAGCTAGAGACGTACATTAGCTTTCATTTCACTCAATGGCACACAGCGTGAAGCGTTCCCATCTTTTAATGTTAGTATTAAAATAAAAATGAAACAAAGATGCTCAATGTTGAAACCAGCAAGCGTGAGACCCTGATTTTAAAGGTTTGCCATTTTCTTTCCCTCCCCACCCCCACCCCCATGTTGAGATGCAATTTTAGAAATGCTCGCTATATTTTTTGAGGATAGAAATCCTGCGCAAGGGACCGCAACGAGGAAGGGATGAAGAAGGCGACACCCAGGTGGCTGATCCAGGCACCCAAAGGCTGTGGATGGAGGGGGGGGTCTGGGAGGCTGCTGTTCCGTTCCTTTTGCCTCCTTAAACCCAGGTCTGGGCAGCGTCTTGAAGGTGCCTTCAAATAAAGAAGCATCCTCTGGAAAGCAGGAGATATATTAAGTTTATTTAATTGATTTATTTGAGTTATATATGGCCACCTGGCCAGAAATAAGTTTTGAAAGAGAAACTTAGGTGGGAGGCCTACGGAAAGCAGTTCACCTTTGAGATCTGAAAATCTCTTATCTTGTTTTCCAAGGTGATGATAAATAATTTTAAGGGGGCCCCACCCCCTAATCTGAGATGTAATGGCTATGGTATCCTAACAGCACTAACTTTCCCTTGCTCTGGAAGCAGGGGATGGAAAAAAAAAAAAAATAAAATCTGGAAATGATTACTAATGCCAACTCTCTGGTGTCAGAGCTTCTAATAATACAAAATGGAGGATAATTTTTCCATTGTTGCAGTACATCTGAAGGCAAGGATCACAGCGTGGATTATTACAATAATTATAGAATCTAATGCTTCTCACCTGCTTGGAGTTATGTATTTTTCAGAGTTCTTTCTTCCTGTACTATATTTAAATGCACTTTCACTTGACCAGTTGCACATAAAATGACCAAGTGTCCATTTGTTCAAAGTTGGATTTTTGTAACCATAGAATTTGCAATTGCACTTTAAATTTTAAAATCATGGAACATGACCACACACACACACACACACACACACACACACACACACACACACACACACACAGAGAGAGAGAGAGAGAGAGAGAGAGAGAGAGAGAGAGAGAGAGAGAGAGAGAGAGAGAGAGAGAGAGAGAGAGAGAGAGACCCATCTAATAGTAACAGATAATGGCACCCAGCCAGCCCCAGGTGAAGCTTGTCCTCAAAAGTCCCCAAGTTATTTTAGCACATGAGGCCCCCAAATCCCCACCGCATGCCATAAAATCCCAATCATGGTAAATTAAATATCTGACCATTTTCTGCATCACCTCAGATAGGCTACTTGATGTGACTTCCTCACTTTGCATAACAGTAGGGATGGCCCTTCTGACGAGGCAATCAGAACACTGCTGCAACAGACAATTTTAATTAATCCACATCGCAATATTTCCAGCACTTACCTCTTGATGAATAAACCTACAGACTTACTGTATTTTCTTCCTGAACATATGAGTGGGTGGACAGGCTGGCTTGTTGGATTAACCTTGTGTCAGGGCAGGTGAGACCTCAAAGTGAGGAGAAGACCAAGGAGACAAGATAACTTACCATTAACCCATTTCTGCTCTTTTTATGAGTCTAGGGATTAAATGTGTGTTTGTGTATGTCTGCGTTTTGGGAAGAAACAATTAGAAATATAACACACCCACACTCCCGTGATCTGAATATTAGGTTGGTGAAAATATCAATTAATTAATATTTTCTCCAGACAATTCAGAGTGGAATATCTGGCTTTGCCCCCTGCTTTATCCTCAGAACGATTTGGAGAGTTGGATCAGGGCAAGGCAAGGGACCGTAAGGGGACCAAGTGGATCCAGATGTCTCCACCGTAACTTGGATCTCCCAGGCCTGAACCTTCCAGACTGGACTGCCATCTGATGATGCCATAGCATCGTTCATGGCTTCACATGAACTCCTGATCTGTGAACTAGTCAATTCCCACAGCTATTTGTTTTTACTGCCTATTCTGTTGCATTTTCTTGCTGTTGGAAAAGCCCCGTTATTGCGATTTTGTACTTGGGTTCTGTTCACTTCTTTTTTTGTCCCCCGCTTGAAAAGGGCTGCATACAAATTTTATAAACAAGCAAATAAACAAATAATTTATTTTTTGAGGCCCAAAACAAAAACAGAGCCAGTGACCCCATGGATTACAGTACATATACTTTGATTTGTTTGCATCTTTATGGGATAGAGGCTGTAATGAGCAATTGATTCTGAATGTAATTAAAACTTGGTATGTGTATGTGTCCCCCGCCCCAGGAAGCTGCCTGTTTGCAAGGTTAATGAAATGGCTTCTTATAATATTAAGACGGTGTGAGATTTCTAGTGCAGAGCAAGAGAGTAAACTGACCGAGATGAAAATTACAAAGAGATAAAACGGTGAGTTTGTACTTTAAAAAATAATATTCTAGAAACTGCAGTAAAATGCATTGCCAGTCATGGAAGGCCTTGGCACCGACTTCTCTGATAGAACTGGAGGCAATCTTGAAATATGTGGTGTTATTTCAGTCAATAAATTCTTGATTAAATAGACAGATGTAAAAAGAGGAAGCTTCCCATGGAGGCTATAAATAGGTGCATTTTGGTACATAACTGCAAGTTATTAACAAGCGGCTGCTGTATCAGTAATGCTAGGACACCTAATACGGCTGTCGGATGAAGATTTGAATTCTTTACTTTACATCGCATAAGTCATTTTCTGGAACATTAATGCAAACATGGCTCTCATGCGCCAAGGAAGATCTCTCTCTCTCTCTCTCTCTCTCTCTCTCTCTCTCTCTCTCTCTCTCTCTCTCTCTCTCTCTCTCTCTCTCTGGGTGAACTGACAGCCAGAGGGTTGGTGGATGAAGGCCTGTTTGAAAGCATTTTAAACTACACAACATGCTTATTTAGATGCTGGGTGATTTGAATTAATGGGCAGCAATATGTTTAAAGTTATCTGCTGGGTTGACTGGATAAATTTGCCCACCTTGCGTAAAACGGTTGACTTTGGACAGATGACTTTTCAGTAAGAAGTAAAACACCAGGATATAAGAAGTAAAGGTAAAGGTTCCCCCCGCACATGCGTGCTAGTCGTGTCCGACTCTAGGGAGGGTACTCATCTCCGTATTCAAGCTGAAAGAGCCAGTGTTGTGCAAGTCCGCGGCCACGTGGCTGGCATGGCTGCAAGGAAACACTGTTTTACCTTCCCGCTTTTTACAGCAGTTCCTATTTATCTACTTGCATTTGCATGCTTTTGAACTGCTAGGTTGGCAGGAGCTGGGGCTAACAGCGAGACCTCACTCTGCTGCGTGGCACCCAGGATTCGAACAGCTGAGCTGCCGACTTTGCAGTCAACAGTTTTCGGAACCTTAGTCTACTGAGCCACCAAGCCCCTTTTCAGTACCTGGTGGTTAAAATGCAGAATGACTGGTGTTGCCCAAGGGACACGGACAGACGGACGGATGGATGGACACACACACACACACACACACACACACACAAAACAAACAAACAAACAAACAAACAAACAGAAAGAGATGTTTCCATAACATCTCATTAGGCTGCTTTCATGCCATACTTGAAACTTTCATTCCAAACTGCCTTCTTCACCCAGAGCAGATCTTCTAAGATCATATGAAAAGCAGACCAAGTAGGACTGGCCGCAGCTGCTTCTGTGGCTTGAAACTACAGATCCCATGATGCTGATTCACTGTGGGCAAATTAGGTTGACCAAGCTACGTGATGTGAAAATGGAGGTGCAAAAACACCAGCTGGCAAAAAAAAATATGGAACCAACACAAAACGGTGAGGTTATTGCCTTGATTGATTCCCCACTTTGTAACTTAATTAGGAGCATGCGTACCTGGCCTGATACCTGTGTGTGTTTAGAAGATGGCAAGAGAGCAAGAAGCATCCATGGGATCAAGTAGCTTGATCTTTCTTGCTGAGTTCTAGGTCAGCATTGTGAACTTCTGATGCTACCAGGAGGTGAGGTAGACAAGAGAGGAGGCAGGTCTTCATGCTGGAATAAATAATCCTTTGCGGCAAAGCCCTGAAGCATGTTGGCACTGAGAAATAAATAACAACCCACTGTAACGTCTCCACCAGCAATGGAAGGGTGGCAGCCTCCCACAGAGCAATTAAGTTACCGATATGTTTTAAGCTTTTCTCATGCCTTTGCATGCCTGGTCTTTATTCTCAGCTTCTGCACCATAACATTTGGGCTTTTGGGCTTGGAAGTCTCCAGCAGGAGCAGCCAATGAGGAAGCTTTTATTTCCAAAGCAGGTTTTATTTGGATTGTGCATTTGGCCTTTTTAAAACAGTTGCTGATATACGTGTCACCCATCTGTCTGAGTTTGGAGCAGGTTCTAGTTTTACTCTGGGTCTGTGTTTTTCCCCTTCTGTATTTCAGTTGTTTAGCAAAGCTGCTGGTTCTGTAAATATCAGCTTTTATTTCAACAGTACGCCAGAGCAGGTGATTTTGAAGAGCCAAGAAAAATGTTGTTTATGTCTCTCCCAGTCTCATCCCCCATCCTGTACTGGGATGGGATCCTTGTTTTAATAGCTTTGCCTCTCTCTCTCTCTCTCTCTCTCTCTCTCTCTCTCTCTCTCTCTCTCTCTCTCTCTCTCTCTCTCTCTCTCTCTCTCTCTCTCTGTATGTGTGTGTTTCTAATGCATTCAATGTATTTTTCCTTTAATAATTAAACCTCTCTCAGTGGGAACTTAATTAATCCAAGGTACAATATTGGTACAGGACTTTAAATTTGGTAAATAGATGGGCTGGGGGAATGGTTTAATAGCAAATCTAAGCAACATAGGTATAAGAGGGGAAAGGTAAACCATGGTTTCCCTGTGCATTCCCAGTCATTCTCCCTTCAACTTGGAAAAGATGCAGTTGAACCAAAGCTGACCATTTTCTAAAACTCAAATGCTGGAGCTTGGTCTGATTCCACACAGGAGCAGCGCTGGCAGTCAGTCAGTTGCAGGGAAAACCAAGAACAATTCTGTGTGAAGGAAAAGTTTCATTTGACAGGAGCATTCATGGACAGCTGCCAGTCTCATTGGATGCAAAATAATGTCATCTCTGCAGACCGATAAAAAGATTCATCTGTGGCCAAATAAGAAGTAAATTAGATTGTAGCAAATTTATCCCCTTGAAGTTACAGTCAAGATGTAAGGGCCAGACCATTTGCACCATCATTTTGGGGGTGTGTGGGGGGGTGGGCGGACGACTTAGGGTTAGGGAGGAATTCATTACAAATAACTAGTTATTTGCAATTGGCTCCAACAAGCGTCGAAGTGAGAAAATGGCATTAAAATGTGCCTTGAACGAATGTGTTCCTCCTCCCAGTGGGTGTCAAAAACCAGACCATGGGTTGCAAAGGGCCCAAGTTCAGGCTTCAAAGGGAGCCTTACTTGGGGGGCGGGGGGGTTGTTACAGAGCCATTGGTTTGAATCTGCTCAGAGGTGGGAGGGTCGAATGCTTCCCCTCCCGCTCCTCCAATTCTGTTGTTGTGAGGTTGCCTTCGTGAATTACGGAGAAGGCCAAGAAGGCGGATCCCCACTTGCATGTTGAAGCAAGACTCCCGGGGCTGCCCAGGTTCTTCCTTGGGCAGAGAACCAGCGCTGGCTTCTTCACTGCCCGAATAGGGGAGAAATATCTCAGCCAAAGATATCTGGACAGCCTTTGGGGATTCTCTGTGTCTATCAAATGCTTCCTAGTCCAGGCTTCGGACGCTCAGCTGCTTCTTTCCAAGGGAGCCGAGTTTTGAAAGTCACCAAAGCAAAGCTGACGCAAGGCATGGAACCCACTGCTATTCTGCTCTTCCTAGCCAACTTTTTAATTTTATTTCTGGTAATTCTGCCCTTCCGCCACTTGACAGATGTCGTTATTGAGGCTGACTGGGGAATGAAATTTAGAGAAAGATCAGCTCAGTGTCTCCTCTTTGCTGGAGGCATGCTGTGCAGCTGGTTGACCCAGTCAAGGGAGGGAGAGAGAGAAAGAGAGAGAGAGGATTTCTCTAACTTTATGTCTGGAAGAGCAGCATCTATTGCACCCCTGGCAAAAGCATTCTGCTGTCTCTTAGAAAAAGCTCTCATCAGTCCCCTGTGGCAATGGGGATGCTGCCATACCTCAGCAGCAGGAGGAGGAGGAGGCAGAGGGTATGGGGCAGTGGTGCTTGGATGATATTCACGCATGGTGCTCCATGTTTCTGCATGTCTACACACACGTATGTGGGGGTTTCATGTATGTATGTGTGGGATGCTAAAAGAACTAGTGCAAGTCATGTCCTTTCAGTAGTCAGATTGCTTACCCTTCGGGGATTTTCTTTCTGGAACAAAGCTTGAAAATAACTAGTTGCTCAAAGAAATTAGCTGTAGCCAGTTATGTGGGTGGGTTAAAGAGCGCAACAAAGTTATGCTCCAAAATTAATGTAACAAGAAGTTTCAAAGTTACTTTTTAGTGTTTGAAAGCTGCTTTTAAATGATTTTTAGAAAGCACTTTTTGGAATGTTTGACAAACATTTCAAGTTCGGGAAACTTTTATGCACCCAAAGGAATGGCTGGGTCTAGACTTGGTTACGTCTAGAATAATGTGTGTGTGTGTGTGTGTGTGTGTGTGTGTGTGTGTGTGTGTGTGTGTGTGTGTGTGTGTGTGTGTGTGTGTGTGTGTGTGTGTGTTTGCTGTTTCTGTCCTTTCCTCTGCCATGTCTCTTTCTCTTTCTCTCATCCATTTTGTCACAGTGCTCCGTGCATAAGTACCACAACCACAGTAACCATCAGACCTGGCAATCTCTGCAAAAAGTCTCTTCAACAGAGTTTATTTTATTTTATTTATTTATTTATTTAAAAAATCTCAGCAACTGATTTTGGTAATTCTCTCAGCAACTCTGACATTCCCCCGCCCCCAGTTTCCGTGCTTTAAGTCAAAGCAAAATATCCTGGTGTTTTGTGACAGTTTAAATGCTTGTCAATCTGGGAAAAGAGTTACTCTCCATGGGAGGTTTACCAGTCAGGATCGTGGGAGGTTCACTCAAACCCAAAACAAAACAGGGTATTCATTTGGGTGAGTTGCACCTTTAAACGAAACAAACTTTTAATGCTTTTGAACCCATGGCATCCCTTGCCAGATTGAGCTTTCAGGGACCTCACCCACTCCACCCTCTCTTTTGCCCTGCATCTTAAGTTAAGAGTCAGCAGGAGGTCAGTCGTGGGCAGAGACGGAGTCGGAACAATGAGAGGTATGCCACAGTGTTGGCACTGTGCTGCCGGAGGTTTTCAGTCAATGTTGTGCAAGTGTGGTCAGTGAGCCTGCCTCAAGAAGGTTTGGACCAACTAGTCAATTGACCAATGGTCTAAAAGTCTGCCTGCCTGCCTGACTCTCCATTCATTCCTCCATCTGCTTGCCCGTCCGTCCATCCTTCTGTCCATCTATGCAGGCAGCCTTGTGGAATTTATTTCTGAAGGAGTAAAGAACGCAGCCGCTAATGAACCTGGTGAAAAATGATTCCCATGGAACCCCCAAGCCACCTTGGCTCCTTTTCAAGGAGAAAGGCAGGGTGAAACTATTTTAAATGAATCAATCAATTTAATTAAAATGATGAGTTATTTGGATCTGGATGCACATGTCCGAAAACAGCCAAATCAGTTGATGGATCTTGTCAGTGTGGCCACTGAGTTGAGCCACAGGCCAATTTCATTTGGTTCATTTTTGCCAAGTGCCATCTAGGGTGGTGGTTGTGGTTGTGGTGGTGGTGGTGGTGGGGTTGCTGCTGCTATTGCTGTTGTCATTATTGCTGTTGTTACAAACCTTCCCTGAATTGCCTCGTGATGAATAGCAGTCTCCCATGAGTTCTGACATGCAACATGTCTCCAGCTGCATAACTTTGGCCAGACTCTGGACAGTTTCTCAAGAGCATTGCTTCCCTTGTTCTTTGTGACTGTTTTCAACACCAAGGATCACAGCTAGCGTTCCTACCCTACCCGTCCCTCTCTTCATACTATATCATATCATATATCACATCACATGCCATCGCATCTGCTTTCAGCATTGGCTAAAAGTTCCCAGGCCAGTGGTGCCCTATTGCCGAACACTCAGAGCCAAGACTTGGAAGACCAGAGGGTGGGCCTTTTGATGTCTGGAGGTGATTGTTGGAGTGATAGGTTTTCCCCTCCAGGAAGGTTCTGTGTCCGGAGGAGCTGTGCAGTGAGAAGCTTGACAAGCAGGATCTTCACCCTCCTGCCTTGCTCCGAATGGCTCCAGGAACCCAACTGTGTCTGCCCGTTGCTTCTCTCTCACGTTCACTCCACTCGCTTCTTTTTTGTGTGATGATGTTGGACTCACGCAGTGCCGCCCACAGCTTTGTGCTGAATCAGGGGTCCACAGGGACGAGGGGAAGGGGAGATGTCAAGTGTACAGCTGCCTCATCCTTCTCTGGTGCTGATTTGTCCTCTATAGAGTCATTTCTTGGCCTGGAGATTCTGAGAACTTCCCCCCATCCCGCGAGCTGGCAACACTGGCCTTGGTAAATAGGTCAGAGTTAGGCCCTACACCAGTGGCAGCTAAACTTCCAAATGTTGGCTAAGTTGCAGTACACAAGTACTAGGTGGAGCCGGACCATGTTCTACCCACTTGGCTAGAAATCTGCAAGCGTCACACTGGATTGCCCAACATCTCTTGTGTTGGCCCCAAAGGACAAGAGGAGAGCAGCAGTCTGGACATGTCAGAGTGGAGTGTTCAACTTGAGCCATCAAGTCTCTCTTTGCTCTTGAATGGAGGAGGAATCTGGGCTAGATGAGTTTTGTTTACCTTGTGGGTTGGAACGCCAACCACTGGCAAGGAATGGAGGAAGACACTGGTCGATACACAGAGCAAAGTGTTGGTCTCCTCCCTCCTGCCCCTTCTCTTTCTCCCTCTCCCTTTCTGTTGAAAAATAAGAGAAGAAAGGGAACCCAGCCACAAATAGAATGGTGCAGCTGCACCCCAGAGAATCAGATGCACGGCATCCATCTGGGGCCATGGATCTTAGGGGTGACAGGGAATGGGAAGAGACCTGAACATAACTGGGATTCTCAGACTCTGTCAAGGACCTGCAGGAAGTCAGGGGAATGGTCGCAAAGGAAGCAAAGTGTTCTGCTTATATACTGCCCCATACCACTTTAAGTAGTCTCTGGGTGGTTTACAGTATTTAATTACAGTATGCAGGCTACACACTGCCCCCCCCCAGTAAGCTCAGTACTCATTTTACCGACCTCGGAAGTATGGATGGCTGAGTGAACCTTGAGCCAGCCACCTGGGATTGAACCCCAGGTCATGAGCACCGTCATAGCTGCAGTACAGGCATTTAACCACTGCACCACGAGGCTCCTACTCAGCAGCCTGTGTGTTTCCTGTCCCTTGGTTAAAATAAATCCAGTTTGTGTTAATCTCTCTTTGGTGTCACCCATGGAGTCAAGGATGGAGCCTGCACCGAGGCCGCCCAAGTTGGTGGGTCTTCCATCCTCTTGGAAAGCTCGCTGTGTCCTTGTTTTCCAGTCATGTGGCTTTGGTGTGCAGCGTTGGCTGTTGTACTTTCAATTTGCTGTTACAGGCAGGGAGTAAATAATCCTTTTAATTGTGTTCTTATGTAGTTCCCACTTTTCTTTTCCTTTTAATGCTGGGTTCCTGAGCTACTTTGAGTGATGAGCTGCCATCTTTTTTATTGTCTTTTTCTTGCTGTTGCCATTCTTGTTTTACAGGGACCTGTTTGTTACTTTTGCTGTGATTTTAACATGTGATTGTAAACCGTACTTAGCTTCAGAATGGCAGCTTTAAAGAAGGAAATAAATAAAGATCTATTGCATGTTGAGTGAGTGTCTCTGTGTGTATGCAGGCAGAGCTTGGCTTTATGGGATAATGACGCCCTCCAAACTGTAAATCACATTGAGTGGGGATTATGAGTGTTGTAGTCCGAAAAGTAACTTTTTCATCCTCTGGTGTCTACATCCCTCACTTTATATATTGAGATATATTGATACTGAGACATTGACTCAAACATCTTGGTCCAGATTCCTTACTAATTGCATATGTGGGACAGAAGCTAACCCCCCCTCCAATATTCCCCATTGTAAAGGGCCATCTCTTGGACTGCCAGGTCAGGTAGAGCTGTGCTGAAAGGGATGCTCTGCTCTCTAAAAAGCAGTCCATTATTATTTGAAGGGCCGTCAGTTAGAGCCTGCCTTGTTGAAGATGCCTGGTGCTGAGTGAATGACGGCCCAACCTAAGTTGAGAATTTTAGTTTAAATTTGGACCTGAGGGATGTCAGATGCGTTGAAGTTACTCATCAACACTTACCTCCGATGACCTGGCTTAAACTGATAGACTCAAGTAGAGGGTCAGGATCTGTTCTTGATCGTCCCAGCGTGCAGGGCATGTCATCGTGGGCTCAAGAGTCAGGGAGCAGGATTTAGGCTGGATATCAGGAGAAACCTTCATAACTGGTAGAGAAGTACAATGATGGAACCAGTGACTTTGGGAGGTGGTGAGTGTTGCAACACTGGAAAGCCTTCAAGAGAACATGGAGCCACCATCTGCTTTGCTTTTTATTCCTGCCTTAAGCAGGGGGTGGATTTGGTGGCCTTATAGTCACCTTCCAACTCAGTTATTTTAGGATTCGAGGTCAGTCCCATTGGGATTAATTCTTCCACAGGGCATCAAGGCTGATATAAGTGCCCCTGCTTTAGTGGGTCTTCTCAAGCTAGGACTAACAAATACATTTAGCCTTGGTTATTTTCTCTCTCTCTCTCTCTCCCTCTGTGTGTGTGTGTGTGTGTGTGTGTGTGTGTGTGTGTGTGTGTGTGTGTGTGTGTGTGTGTGTGTGTGTGTGTGTGTGTGTGTGGTGTCATTACAGCCATGACTGACTTTTCGTAACTCCATGTCCATGGAGTTTTCTTGGCAGGAATACTGGAGTGGTTTGCCAGTTCCTACTCCAGGGGCCTACAGCACCTGGTATTCCCTGGTGGTGGCCCATCCAAGAAGTAACCAGGGCCGATCCTGCTTAGCTTCTGAAATCAGGCGAGATCAGATGTGCTTAGGGCACCTAGTCAAGCTTATCTCACTTCCACAAGGAAGCCCAAAGGCCCTTTCTTAGCCTTGGGCTTCCACAATTAAAGAGAGAACAAGAAAAAGACAGTATAAATCATTAACAGCAGTGGCATCTGGGAGACCCAGCAGTTGGAGGCGGCTTTGAATGGTTCCATTTTGAACCATTTCCTGAACATAAGGAGTGTTAAATTCCATCTTGGTGTGTCCCATCTCGTCCTTTCCTTCCTACCACTGGCACTGGTCCAGCTTCAGCCTTTTCTTGCCCACATTGACAGGGATGGGTGGCTGATTTCTTGACCTAGCAGGACACCCCAACCCTTCTCTCTTTCCCTCGGGGCTGCTGGGATGGACAGGCCTCATTACATGGAATAACCCAGAGGATATTGTTATGTTGTGGCTTCACTGCTGCCCTTGCAGTTTTTTTTATAAAAAAATAAGAACACTAACCCCCCCCCCAAATGTTTGTGTGTTGAAAGCCTGCTTTCCCTGCTTGCTTTTAAGGGTCATTATATCAGATATCGCTCAAGCCGGTATCAAAATTGCTGGCAAAATGAGAGTTCAGAGAGAGAACATGGATAAAAGCCAGGCCTCTGAGATACTGGACTGGAAAAGTGTCTTTATAGAAATGTGCCAGCCTCTCCCTCTGAACTGACCTCAAGGATAATGTCCGATGAACTGTACATAATCTATTTCTGTAACCTAATAATCTGGCTAATATTCCTGCCACCCATTCAAGGCCATTAAAGCAGGGGGCTGCCTTGTCTCCAAGGCTCCCCACTCGTCCCCAACACCTATTTAGAAATAGAATTGCTGACATTCGGCAGGGATAATTTGACTCTCTTTATTCTCGCTGCTTATTAACAAAGGATATTTTCCTGGCAGCTGCCTTGCCGATCCTTCGGCTCCACCAATGCCTCTCTCTGGGTTCCTGTGCTAATCTCCTACATCTGACATTCCAGGTGGTGCCTTGAGCAGATGATCTCTTCCCACAAGGAACCAGGTTGGGTCTGGAAGGAAATGCTGATCTGAAAAAAATAAAAAGGGTAGGGGAACCCACCTTTGTCTGGGAAAAGAACAACAGAGAAGAAAACGGCACCTTTAACCATCTGCAAACTGTACGACTTGGCTGTCTTTATCGACCCATCATGGGGTTTCATGGTCTTGTAAGATGATCTGAGTCCGACAGCTGTCCCACATTTTCTTTCTGGAATATTTTCTACCCCCAAAGCCTGCAACCTTTCCTTGATTTTTGGAGGCCCCTGGCTAAACCTGTTGGGCTCTTATGAGCAGAAAGGCTCTTTGTCGTACTGCCCACAAAGGAGGAAACAAAGCACATACAGTGGTGCCTCAGATAACGATGGTACTTCGTTCTCCGAGGTTAGTTGTTATCCGAAACACGTCGTTATCCGAAACGCAGTTTCCCATAGGAATGAATGGGAAGCCTACGAAAAAGGCACAGACACCTGGTTTTTTGCTCAAAACTCTTTAAAAAGTGCACTTTAAAGGTACAGATGCAATGCCGCCTGGGATAACTTTTTTACTGATGCATGCTGGAAATTCATTATCTGAGGCAGTCCATAGGGAAAATTCGTTATCCGAGGCAGCCCATAGGAAGATTCGTTATGCAAGGCAGCCCATAGAGAAATTTCGTTCTCCAAGGCAGACCTATACCTAGGAATTGCGATTCGTTATCCGAGGCAGCCCATAGGGAAAATTTGTTATCAGAGGCAGCCCTATACCCGGAAATTTGCAGTTGTTATCCGAATTATTCATTATCCGGGGTAGTTGCTATTCAAGTTACCACTGTATTTGTAGCAAATATAATTAAGCATGGTAATCTACAGGCATAAGTGAAAATGTGGAGGGGGAGACATCTAAATAGCAACACCATCAGAGAGGGGAAGATGGTGGCATCATGACCCACTTCCTTTGAAGTTGGTAAGGCTTTGATGGTCAAGATCAAGGCCTTCTCTTCATTCTTATCCTGCAAAGAAAGGGCGTCTTTTTAAAACAGCCCTTCAGATCAAGTGTTGATAAAGGCACACGGTCACCTTAAACCTGGATTCCACAAACCCTAGTTTCACAGGATGGAATTGCCATAGTGTATGGATTCTTTCACCTCTAAAAGGTCATGATTCAGCAGCTTGAAGGCGTGGTTGCTCACCCTGCATCTTGGGATCAGTGGGGATTCAGCATCCAGTATGGCAATTAGGATGTCAAAAAGACATCAAGTCCTGTCACCTTTTCAAGGCTGGATTCAGACTTACCGTATTCTTACTTAGCATTGAGCCAGTAGCTTTGACAGGTTTTCAGAGAGTCACAAATGATTTCTGCCACATTTATTGTTTGCTCTGTCTGAAACTGGATCCAACCCATGCCTAACAAATTTATTATAAAATAACTTTCGGAGCCCTCTTCCAAAAATGTGTAGGTGAAAGGGACATGAAGGGAAGAAGCAGGTCTGGAAGGATCACTGAGTCCAGCTCCTCTAAAGAGGCCCAGTGGAGAATCAAACTCTCAATCTCTGGCTTCACCACCAAATTCCCAAGCCACTCAGTATTTCAGAAGAACTTTTTTTTTTAAAGGACAGAGACTCATGGTGCTGTAGATAAACTGCCGCACTGCAGCTGTAACTGTACTCATGACCTGTGGTTCAGTTCCAGGTAACAGACTTAGGTTCACTCAAGGTTCCATCCTTCGGAGGTCAGTAGCATGAGTACCCAGCTTGCTGGGGAGGCAATGTGTAGCCTGCATAATTACATTGCAAACAGCCCAGACAATGAAGCTGGTGTATAAGCCCACTCTGCTTGGCTTTGCTTTAATTCATCTTCCATTATTGCTTTCTTTCCAAGCTGTTCTAACCATGGGGAAGACCAGAAAACCCACATAACTGCACCTTTTAAAAATTGGCATTCTAGCTTACAAGGCACCAAGGCTGAAGACTCTGGGAATTTCGGTCCTTCTCTAGAGTAGGAAGACCCATCTTAGGGTCAGGAGAGGATCGCATAGTTGGAGTAGTTGGGTGCATGAGCAAAAGTTGGCTTGAAGACTGGGCATCGCTGCCCCCCCCCCCGGCACTTATGGGCTTACCGTGAAGGGTTAGGTGGCCAGGGCAGGGCCTCGCCCACTGCAGGCATTGGAAACACTGTTTTCTCAGTTTGCCCACTAGCTGTCCAGTGTAACTACCACCAAAGGTGTCCCATGGGTAGTGGAAAGTGTCACAAGGGATTCTGCCTGTTGAGAGGAGATGCTCAGAGGCCAGTGACCTCTGATCTTCCTCATGGAAAAATACTCAGTGACAGCTCGCCAGAGAGAGGGATGCATGTCAGTTGAGCAAATCTGTGGCAACGTTGGCCTGTGCTTGTTGTTGAACTACCTCTGTGTTGTCTGTATCCCAAAGAAAAACTGAAAGGGAGGACAGAACAGCAGCTGAGGCTTCCGAAAGCTTCCATGGAAAAAAGCTTCCGTGACAGGGTGCTTAGGCCACGAGGTCCATTATGAACGCCTGCGGATGGTTGCTTTGAACACTAAAGGTCTACCCAGTGACATCGTGTTCACAGCAGGCCTGAAAGGGGAAAATGTTACTGGAACTGGAAGATGGAAGTGGGGTGAAACATTGTCCAAAAGTTTGTTTATTCATCTTCTCCTGTAAAAAAAAAAATGCTTCAGCAATGAGAGTGCAAATGTAACCATCCAATACATTTATGAAAGTACTGAGCCAAACAAGCCTTACTGATTTAAACCAGAGGTTGTCACAGTGTATCAACACAAAACAGATATGGCATTGATATCACACAACTTAAACATAAATATAAGAAGGCAGAGCTTCCCTGCTTCCTTGCGGCGTCTCTTCTTTGCAGTAATGAAAGTCGCAAAAAGTGAGATGTGTCAAGTTTGCTTTCATACACTTTATGTCTCTTTGTGTGCCGAGAGAAGGCATTAAAAGGAAAAACTATGTTCATCAGCAGTGAAACAGATTAACCTTTATTTCTTTATTCATATAAGAGCGTTGCACAATTTAAATTATGGAAGTGTATGGAATATCGGAAGTACAGCTATAATTTGAAAAAAGTTAAAATGTTAAGATAATTAGATTATGTGGAGATAATGTGACTATCCTTGGCGTAATAATCTATTCTTGACCAGTAGCAGCCTACTTCAACAGTGTTATCTTGGTGATTTGTTAGATTAATCTAACTCAGGTTTTAAAAACATGGTAACCAAGGACGGCAATGAGTTTCAAAACATAATAGTGAATCTCAGGAACAGTTTGCTTTTGGAGACTACATTGTGTAGTGTTGTAGAAGAAGTGATTTTAAAAAGCTTGTTAAGTGCATTTTTAAGTTGGGTCTTTTAAGGCAATGCAGATAATAGATCAGGATGCTCTCATCCATCGTCCTTGATAAGCGAAAAGACATGATGCGGCATCTCCTCCCAGAAGACAACAGTGTGTGTTTCTTTGTATTTTTAAAGGACAACTGGTCATTTTAAAAAAGTCTGCCAGATTTTTTCAGTATGTTTGTTTTCCGTAACAAACTGAAAAGAAACATCACCACACAGCTCATGTCCAACGTCCAAAACCAGGCTGAACAATTCCGTTGTTGGAGGATGTTGTGCAAAGGAGAGCTTTAGAGTCTGACAGGAGTCTTCATCACACTGGGCATTGCAGAGCAAGAGTGACCAGCATGAAATGTCCAGCCTGCTGAAGAGTCCTTCAGTACTTAAAAACTTTCCTTTTCGTGTTGCTTTAGTGCAGAATAAGTGAAACAGACCGATGAAGCTGTTTGGATGAACAGCGAAACGTTTCTATCTCTCAAAAAGAAGTCCAGTAGCCATGACTCAACTCCCAGTTAAACGCACCTGGATGACTGAGAATCTTCACAGAAGTCACAGAAGTGAAACAATACTCGTTCCAAGGACTGGAATCCAACAGCCAATCCCACCTGGGGCAGACCCACAGAATCAACTGTCCCACAGTGGATGAATGCTTTTTATTCAGTTGGTCTACTCGAGGTGGAGTAACCAGTTGGATTCTGGGCAGCAGGCTCAGCTCAAGTGACTTCTCCTCCTGCTAACCCGGTGTAAATATTTATGAACATTTTGAAATGCAACCTCTGTATTTAATTCATTTCCCCCTTCAGCATTGTGTCAGTGGCTCTTGAAGATGATCTATCTCGGGGGCTGAAAATAAAACATTAGCCGTGTCCCAGACTGTAAAGAGAATGAAAGTTATTCTGGAAGGAGAATTTTTGGGGTGGGGTGGGGAGTCGGAAGGCCGAGGTCCTTAGCAGGGGTGTCGGAAAGTCTTCGGGATTGGGCCCAAATGTCTGAGTGTGAATCTTTG
Source organism: Phrynocephalus forsythii (assembly GCA_029282475.1). Classification (NCBI taxonomy): domain Eukaryota; kingdom Metazoa; phylum Chordata; class Lepidosauria; order Squamata; family Agamidae; genus Phrynocephalus; species Phrynocephalus forsythii. The sequence goes on along the minus strand of JAPFRF010000014.1, from coordinate 3,808,272 downwards.
GGATAAGAGACCCAACCCCCATGTTTGAGTCTCTGAGTCGTCAGGCCCACCTCTTTCAAAGCTTGGGACTTAGGGCTCAAGAGTGCACATGTGCTGCCCAGGCGATAGGTCAGTGCACGTGCAGAGGCAGCAGGGTGAATTCTCTCCCTGGAGCCAGACCCTACCCTCTGTTTTCAGGGCATGCGTCGGCAGAGGCAGCAGCTGGCTCCTGAAAGGGAGTCACAACTCTCCATTGCTGACACTTCAGGTCCATCTCATTGCTGTTGGCAGTCCCGCTTGGGACCAGTATGAAGTAATCTAACCGCACGTCCATTGCGGGACGAGGGGAGTTCATCCCGACCACGCCCCCTGAACTGCAATTTAAGTGGGATGAGAGATTCCCCTCCCTGGCCTCAGGAATCTGCTCGTCACGCTTCTCGTTCCGAGACGAGTGCCCGTGAGGTAAGGCTCGTCACGCAAAGTGCCATTCTCCATCTAGTGGCAGGAGTGTGAAGTGCCATTTGCCAGTACATTCCCTATGGAGTCAGCAACACAGTGCAGAGAGATTAAAAGACAAGTGCCTCAAACTTAGCTCCATAACGCATTGAAGGCAAGGCTTCAGAGAATCGAAACATCAAAGAAAGGAAGGCTGGGCAGCAAAAAAAAGGAGAAAAAAGGCATGGAATTTCACATCTCATCACGGAACAAGGACGTGTGGAAAGAGTCATGCTGGTATCATCACTCATGCCCGTGTGTACATGGGAACAGAGACAGAACCGCAAGAAGAGCACATGACTGCCACCGACAGCAACACGCAACAAACTTCCTCCCGAGACGAGAGTGGACGTGAAGTAACTTAAGACGCCTGATGCCAGTCTGCTAGTTTTTATTTCCAGTTGAACTGGACACAGCGTAAGAACTGAGTATTTCTTAACTCTCTGAAGTATCGGATATTGATCCAGTAAACTCTTCTCATCTCTTCCAGTTTGCAAGTTGGGTTTTTAATGGATAGCCAGCTTCAGTGGCCTGGAGGATACCCTGGGAGAGGAGTGTCCAGCCAAAGTCATGCTGTGTTTAATTTTTTTTCCCTGGTGACCTCCGGCCTCCGGTTTGACCCTTGCCAGGACAAGAGAGCACCTGGGCATCTCAGGTAGAGGTCTTTTCTCCCCAGAGATGGTTCCCATTAGGGCCCATTGCTCTAATATTCAACGAAAAGCAAACACTGGGGATGTAAGGGGTGGAGCACATGCACGCCTCTTCCTTGTGAGGTCTTTTGTCCCAGACTTTCGTCATTGTTCCCAGCCCAGCAGCATGAGCTGGGAGCAGCCGCCTCGGAATTACCGCCTCTTGAATGCTCTGCAAAAGATGCCAGGAAGGCTGGTTGGCCTGCTGAGCGGACATCCCCTCCTTTGGCTGCTCATGTCTTAATCATCTGAGTGCGAGGAGGGACCCCAGCCACACACCGTTACAGAGTCTTTTCTGCCAGCTGGGCCTCCCCCTCCGCCTCTTCCTCCCTCCCTGAGCATGTGTCACTCTGTGAGATAGATGGCCGTATTCCGTACTCCTGGCCAGAGTTTGGATAAAGTCAAAGCACAAGGGAGCTGTTGCTGTGAAAATTAAAGCTGATTTCTCCCTGTAATTTAGTCTTCCCCACTGCCTCCTCTTCTCTGCATCCCTGGCTCTCCTCCTCCTCCTCCTCCACCACCACCACCACCAATGTTCTGCAGAAGCACCGGAAAGATCTTCACTGCTTGCAGGCAAACCCCCTCCCAGCTGGCCCTGACTTCAGGCTGGGTGGGTGGGAGGGGTAAACAATACCAGAGCATGGTGGAAGCTACCAGTAATAACCCCACAAAGCACCCAAGCTGCTGAAACACATTGCCTGGTTTTTGTAGTGACACACAGATTCAGCTGGTGCTGTGGAGATATGACTTTTTAAAAAATACCGTAATTAATTCGTGCAGCTACACCAAGACATTGTCCCTCCATTATTTGCAAAAATGTCCTGAATGATCACAAATCAGCTTGGAATTTGGGAAGGTGAAGAGTTTTCTACGCTTTCGTTTCCCAGCCTCAGGAAAGGAACGTTGGATTGCAATCCACGACCGCTTTTGTGCAGTTCAGCTGGCCTCATGAAAATGCTCCCCTAGGCCACAGTGTTCTTCTCATCTCTGGGGGTCGGCCTCTAAATGCCACATCCCAGAATCCTTGACCATCAGTTTCTTGGGCTTGACCTTTGAGAGCTTAGAAGTTCCCCCTAAAAGACTCAGAAGTAGAGATGGGCACGAATAAAAAAAATGGCATTTCGTTTGTCATTTGGAGGTCCGTTTCGTTTCGTTTCCGTTTTTCACGAATTTTTCGTTCGTTTCGTTACCATTCCGTTACCATTTATTTCATTTTTTTATGATTTTTTTTTTTTTTAGGATTTTAAGCAATTCACTCATATTGCAGTAATGGAAACGAAACGCACGACAAAATTTCCGGTGTTTCTGTTCGTTTCGTTTCATTTTAGAGACAAAATTCATTTGTCGTTTCGTTACGTAACGAAACAAAAAAACGAAAATGGAAACGAAAAATTGTTCGTTTCTTGCCCATCTCTACTTAGAAGGATCAGAAGTACTAGACTTGAACAGATGTAGGAACCAAGAAAAGTAGAGGGCAATGGGCTCCTTGCTGATGGGTCATTCCCTCCCCCCCCGCATTCCTTGTTTTCTAAACTCTCCTCTATAAAGGTTGTGTATGGCATGAGCACAACACATTTTAATGTTGTATTTCTTGCTGGCCTTGCCTGACAAATATGGGGCCCGCCCTTCCCATCTGTTATCAAGTCTCAGTTATCTTTCCCTCCGTAGCAATCATTCCTGTTTTGGGCTATTATAGAAAAGTGTTGTGAAAGTGTCACGCTGTAGTTTTTCAGTACGCTGGCCAAGTGTAGACACAGCAGACTTGGTCAAAAAGAAGCCCTGAGCTTTTCTTCTGCATGGACACTCCTGGTTCGTAGCGAAGATGTTCCCATGTATTAAGAAGCCATTTTTCTGTCCAGAATCCTGCTTGGTGGAAACAGGCACGACCAGGGCAAAGCAATACATTTCGGAGAGAGCCTCCTCCTTCAGCAGTGACAGCATCTGCGAGGCTCAGGAGCAGCAGCTTTTTATGCCTGCCATAGCGGGCCAGTTATCTTGCTTTGTTTTGGGATGGGTCACCTGGACAGGTGTCATATACAAGTCTTAATTTCTCAGATCCTCTTCTGATGGAATCATGTCTCTGCGACACAAACTGCGACTTTAGCTGGAAGGAGTTCTGGTCTTTGGGGACACAGAGTTTTGGCCCTAGAGACGTCCCAGATATGGAGACGCACGCTCTCTCGGTGGTGAGCTTGTGCACACATCCTCCCTTGGTGCCAGGTCTCAGAAAGCAGGCAGCAACATGTGGAGTTAGATGCATAAAAAAGTGACTGCACAGACCTGCTGTGGGTGGCTGTGATGGCAGCTGGGACCGGCTGAGAAGGACGAAGCAAACAAAATGGAAGAGATTGCATTTCTGTCGATAGTGACCTCTGACCAGCGACATAAATCACAGCCAGACAGAAGTGATTCTGAGTCTGAGAGAACCCAAGGTGGAGTCCCAGGTTGAGATGAAGATGATTATGGGATGAGATTTGGAGGTGGGGAGGCTTGCTTTACGGACAGGTCAAGGAGACCTTGTCAGGAACTTGTGCGAACATGATTTTTTTTTTTTTTTGCTGATTTCACCTTGGGTTGGGCTTTCTATCTGCCTCCTTGGGTCCACTAAGTGAGATGCCGGCTTAAGATTAGAAGGCACCTTCCTCATCAGGTACAGGATGTTTCTTTACCCTACTGTGAAGAAATGGTTGTGGTTGTTGAAGTCCTGTGACATAAAAATCACCTTGTTTTTGTCTGGTGATTCATAATTAGCAGGAAGATGACAAGCTTCCTTTGCAAGTTAAGCATGTAGAAAAAGCAGCTTTAAAGGAATGTGCCTCTGGAGGGGTAATGTTTCACCACTTTCTAATTCTGAAGCTGGCATCTCATAGTTTTTCTTCTCCTCCCTCCCTCCCACCCCATCCTGGTTGTAGTAAAGAGGAAAAGGGCCAGTGTGGTGTAATGGCTAAAGAAATCTTGAAAAAGGATCCCCTGGGGCTGAAATTCCACAACTTAATAGGATGGAATGGCTGCCAAAAATGCAAAATGGAAGATGGTAGGCAGAGAGAGAGAGGGAGGGGGCTGGGTCACCTCCCATCTCACCCCACAATCGGGCAGCTGTGACTTTCCAGTGACATATGTCTTTGTATACACAGAGAAAGACAGAAAGAGTGTCTTTCACCAGACAAGAAGCTGCAGTGTTTCCTTATTTCATGGTAAATATTTCATGTTAGCCTTTCACAGCAAAGGTAGCCACCAACAACGTGATCCCAGCTGCACAGAAGCACCTGGGGTGTGTGAAGCTTCTGCAGGAGTGGAATATGCCTGCAAATGATGGCGGCTGAATTCAGAACCAGGAGACATTTGAGGCAGGGAAAGTCTCAGGCATCGATTTCCAACTCCTCCTGCAAGGCCTGGGGCTCAACTTTTGTACTTTTGCAAAGTTTGGTCTGAATTTGTCAGAGACACTCTCTGCCTCGGTTCTGCAGGCTGGGGCAAACAGGAAGGGCAGGAGGGCAAAACCCAAGGGGGTGTGTGTCCCTGCTGGCTCTGTGTTGACTTGGTCACCCTCTCTTCTCATAACATGTACAATATTTGGAAGGATGCGGTGTAGAAACATTGGGAAAGGCTTCTAGGAACAGGGCTGTTGCTGTTGTTTTTAATGGTGTTTCCTTTTCTGAGAATACATGACATTCCTCCAGGTTCTGCCCTGCCTTTATGAGGCAGTGAAATGAAGGTGGGGGGGGTTGGGCCCATCCCATAGAGACCCTTTTTAAAAATGCTAGATGGTGGGACAGAATCCGCTCCCTGGGGGACACCACTTGATTCTGGAGAGATTGGTCATCGTGGTTCATGAGGCACAGGGCATCCGATACTTGAGTCATGATGCCAGCAGACGTCCTGGTGGAAATGTCACATAGAATCAACCATGGAAAAGCAAAATTCTTCCATGCCTTTAAGATCAGATCCCAAGAAGCTGGAGGAGCGGTGAAGAACATCTTTAAATCTCCCAAGTATTAGGGCATAGTGTGGAGTGGCGAAAACAGTGACCTCCTCCCAGCTGGGTAGGAGCATCTTTGAGAGTTTAGGTGGAAATCCGAAGTTCTCTTAAATCTCAGCTTCTCTTTCAAGGCTGTAATAGCTGGATGGCCCATCATAAATCATAGTGACTGTACATAAAACCCAGGTGCTTGGACGGATTTGCAGCAGAATTCAGAGTACTAGTAGCACTGAAGTCTTATTTAAAGAGTTGGAACAGCTGTATCTTGTTAGTGATCAGAAAACACTTCCTGCGAACGAGGCGAGGCGCAACATCGGCCGCAGTGCTTTGTTGTAACAACCTGCGCCGTTCCAAAGAGCCATTCAGGCATCTTCTCCCAGCAGAATTTAAGCTGTCACTTTCCAAACCTGAGGTACGCTCGGCAAAACAAGAGGAATCTTAGAAGTGTGTAGAACAAAGCTGGAAGCTTTAGAAATAACCCAGCTGCTCCGAACATCTCGTAGCCTTGCTGGGTTGCACCACAGGCCCATTTAATCTGGCACTTGATTTTCACCAGGGGATTTTGCATTGAAGCACTTCAGCCAGGCATGGCGAGTGGGACTCATCTGGAGAGCGTGTGGGGAGGGCATTCCCCCTGATCCCCTGATCCCTACTGCTGCCAGAAAGATCTGGTTAAACAGATTTATTCTTCGCATCTGCCAGGTGAGAAGGCTCAGCAACATTTTCTCTGCCAGGATTGCTGGGGTGGGCAGCTTAGAATCGGTACTGGGGAATCTGGTTTCGGGAGGCAGTCCTGAAAATATGTAAAAGCAAAAGCAAAACATGCTCTTATAGGCCCTCGCACAGCACTTATAGCCATCTCTGGGCAGCCTACAAGTAATTACACAGGCTACACCTTTCTTCCCACCTGCTAGCAAGCTGGGTACTCATGTCACCGACCTCAGAAGGATGGAAAGCTAAGCAAACTTTGAGCCAGCTACCCTGGATTGAACCCCAAGTCATGAGCTGAGTTTTAGCTGCATTGCAGCAAGTAAACCACAAGCCTCCTTGCACTTGGTGAGACCCTTTTGAATGTGGCCCCATGGATTGCTCTCTTGAGTCTTATCGGATATGGTGTTCCAGAGTAAATCCTGGAGTTTTTTTAAAACGTTGGGTTGCAAAATGATGATAAGGTGAAATGGTCCACAGTGGGTGGAAGGAAGTAAAGATGCAGCTCAGCTAATCCGATTTGGCTACATAATAATAATAATAATAATAATAATAATAATAATAATAATAATAATAATAATAATAATAATAATAATAATAATAATAATAATAATAATAATAATAATAATAATAAATACCTTTATTGTCAATGTACAACATGTGCACAATGAAATTGGCTGAGTCTCCCTTTTCCACCCCCACCATCATCCCACCCCGATCCCACTAGCAACCACTCAGTCTTATTACACCTTGTGTACTTGACACAGAATGCACCAGCCCTCAGGTCAGTTCTTCTATACTTGTCATGGAATTATTTCCCATGAGATGACGGAGGGCCACTGAGAGGCTGGGAAATGTTCCCGGATTAGCAACTGAGGAACGTAAAAACAGAATGATTCGGGGACTGGAACACCTTCCTTACCATCTGAGGCTGCAACGGCTGGGCCTCTTCACTCTTGAATGACGGCGCCTAAGAGGTGACCTGATTGAAGTTTATAAGATCATACACAGTGTGGACAAAGTAGATAAGGAAAAGCTGTTTTCCCTATCGCACAACACTAGAACTAGTGGGCACTCCATGAAACTTTTGGGTGCTAGATCTCAAGCAAACAAGAGAAAGTACTTTTTCACCCAGAGGATCACTGGTCTGTGGAACTCCCTGCCAGAAGAAGTGGTGACAGCAGTCAGCCTTGACAGCTCTTAGAAAGGATTGGACAAGTTCATAGAGAACAAAGGTATCCATGGCTATCATGATGGATGCCTCAGGACAACCTCCGGTTGGAGAGAGAGGCAGGGATATCTTTCAATGCCATTTGCATGGAATCGTAAGCAGGGAAGACATCTGCTTGGGAGTACCCTGAAGCAAATGGGGAGCCCACTGTGTGAGACAGAATGCTGGACTGGATGGGCTGTGGCCTGTTCCCAGCAAGGTGGTTCTTATGTCCTTGTGTTCTCTCTCTGGGTGAGTTGCCATAGAAAGATGGCACAGCAAGCCTCCATGTGTTGCATGTAAGGAAGGAAAGTCAAGCACCGGAGGGCAGGCATGGCAAAACTGTGGACAAAAAAAAAAAATCATTTAAAAGGGGCAGACGGAATGGTTTGGATCTTGCCCAAGACTCTATGAAATTCTGGCAAGCAGGCCTCCTCCATGCTCTCTTGTGAAATCTCATGAAATTCTCAGCCAACGTATGCTTCCCTCCCACCCCACTCTTGTCTGGTGGGGCCTACAATAAAATCCTTTAATTCAAAACCCACTCAACTCGTGCCCGCTTCAACCACTGGTCCAGATGCTTCTAATCCTTCTCCTCCTTTTGTGGAGATTTATTCACATATATAGAGAGAAGTATCTCAGACAATATAATTTCAAAAAAGAATGCTGCGGGGAAACTTTAAAAGCAAAAAAGGTCTCTAATCTTCTAAGCGTTTATTATTAAAATGTGTAAATAAGGCACTTGAGAGGGCTTTTAAAGAGGAGCTTTGTTCATTTCTAGAATTTCAGCAGCAGATTATCGGGGGGGCTCTGTTTGTCGCTATTCCTCCCAAACAGCGGCTTGACTGCATCGTTTTATTCTGGCGTCACTCGGTTTCGGCACAAACCCCTAAGGCATAAATTCAAAGTGTCACATATCCCATTCCCCACAGTGGCACTATTCTTAATTGTTTTTAAAAAGTCCTGCAGAAAGATAACACTGGGATTGTGTGAGAGAATAAAACAGCTGCCTGTCCTCTCTCTCCTCTTCACACCCTTGTCTTTCATTTGGCCTTCAGTCTGGGTTCCTTCTGAACTGTGGAGTTGAATCTGGGTTACCTTCCCCTCCATCTCTTCTTCTTCTTCTTCTTCCTGCCAGATGATACCCAAAACACATGGATGTGGCTTCGCTTCAGGAAGATGGGACGTGTGGTTCCCCATCACACCACCCCATTTAGAAACTTTAGGGTTAGGGTTAGGGAAAACAATATTGCACATTATTGTCTGCTTGAGTTGGGTCTGAGGGATCAAATGCAGGCGAGTGGTATCAGGAGACAGATATCTAGTCCTCTGTGCTCCCGGACGCATCTGGCGGGGCCACTGTGAGATACAGGAAACTGGACTTGATGGGTCTTTGGCCTGATCCAGCAGGTCTCTTCTTATGTTCTTATGTTCTTATGATCCCAGTTCTCCTTCTCACTTGGTTATACAACCCATGGGGTGAACTGGGATCAGTGACCTCCTCTCTCAGCTTTCCTACCTTGCCGGGTTCTTATGAGGATCAAAGGGGAGGCAAGTAAGCCCCATATGCCACATGAAAATCTTAGGAGGAAAGTGTAGCATGCATTAGGATCCCTGTATCCACTGATTCATTAACCACTGATTCAGTTATCCACGGTTGGCAGAGGGGAAAATTAAATAAATAATTCAGCAGCTGCAAAGCAAGCTACTGTTGCAAAATTACAGCCGTAAAGCAAACTACTGTCACAAAACAGCAGTTTTGGGTTGCTGGTGGTTCTCTCTTATCCACAGTTTTTGTTATCGACGGGAAAGCCTGGAACCAATCCCCAGCAGATAGTGTATTTCAAAACATCGGAGAGAGTGTGGCCAAATCTATCCAGGTTCTGCCATGGGACTGTGGCATTCTTTGTATCTTAGTTCTGTATTGTTTGTAATAAGCAGAAGTTTGGGAGTTGAAACAAAGACATCATTAAAAGTTTTCATCTTGGGGGGAAATGAAGAAAGAATCACTTTTACTTTAGCATTAAATCAAGTAGCTTCAAGGAATATCAAATACAGATGGGTGATTAATTAAGTTCCCCTTTCTTTCCTGCAGCAGGCTTTCTTTTAAAAAAAAAAAGTCTTCTCACAATAGATGTCCAAAATTCAGAATAAATGTTTTATAAGCATAATGCTGAGAGCAGTCAGTGTTTGTAGGTGTTGTTTGAAAAAGAATAATTTGCTTTTTAAAAAACTGAGAAGCGCTGCCTCGCTCCTCCACCCCCTCCTTCAGTATTCAGAATTTATTTCTGGTTCCCCCCACTGCTGTTGCCACCTCCTTCTGGATTCCTGACATATGTGGTGTTAATTAAACAGTCAGGATTTCCTTTCCTTGGTACTGCAAATTACACCAGTAATTATGCCGTTTATTCAGAGAAGGGATGTTGCCGTTGTTGCCGTTGTTTGGTTAGCTGACCTTGGGCTCAGTGTGAAATGGGGAAAGAGAACCATAGGCATTAAATTCTTGAGCTGACACTTTTAAGATTCCGAAGGAGTTTTGCATTTCACTTAATTTCTCCTTTCTTTTTTTTAATTTGAGAGACATCAACGAAGATCTGTGCCGAATAAAGACAGAGGGCCTCAGTGGAGAATATTACTTTGACGGAATCACTGAGGTCCACAATTAATTCTTTGCCTGTAGATCAATGGATTTCATAAGCTGCGGGCTGGTGTGATGGGATGAAACAAAAGCCGTCGTTAGTATGGTTCTGATTATCTGGAACTATAGGGCTGCAAAAGTAGGTCAGCCCTGATAGTGCTACTTTGAAAGGTTTCTCCCCTGTCTTCCATAGCGTTTCACACTTGATTAGTCTTGACCGTGCACTTGATGGGCTTTTCACATTTGGTCATCACCTGCCAGCGAGAAGCTGCATCTTTGTACGGAAGTGCGTGCAAATCCCTCCAAGAGGTGCGTTGCAACTGGGAGTGTCCAAAAGTGGACCCAGAGTAGGTTTTCTCACCGGCCTCGCCTCCTTTCACGACAGGGGCATCTCACTGTTTCCACTCAGTTCTAAGGGAGTTAGCCGAGAAGGGGACGAATTTGCTAGCTGTCTTCTGCCTCTCCCTGGCTAAAAGCCTCATGGCTTCCGGGAAAACCGATGGGTCCCTTCCTTGACAATTTGATAGACCTTGGAAAAGCCCTGTAGAAAAAATCTGAGCCCTCTGGATTGCAATGTGATCCATGAGGAAATAAGAGGAGGAAGCAGGAGAGCGCAGATGAGCCCCCCCTCTCTTTCAACTCTCTGTCAGACTGAGCAGAGAGTGCAGAAAAGGGGTTTGGGGAAAACCCTCCCAGTTGGGTCCTCAGAGCTTCCGGGAGAAAAGCCCTGACACCACCAGCCACCTGAACAGTGAACATAAGGAAGTCCTTTCCTGCCTTGGCATCTAATATTAAAAAGGAATATGGAGGAGGAAGGGCACAAGGGGCCACCCCCCCCCCTGCTATGTCCTGTTCTTCCAGATTCCCTTTACGACCTTTCACCATCCTTGGCGCTTGCTCTCAGCTCATTGTTCTGAAGAACACAAAACATCCAGTTGGCAATGGGGAGAAGCCAGAGGGTTGTGATGAGGCAAGACAATGTGGGGAGAAGGCTTCATATCCTCTCCGATGTCCATTTTTCACCCTTAAAGTAGGGGGCCACCCACCCTTCTTCTTTCAGATATGGGTAGGCTAGAGTCTAGAGCTTTCTTTGGCTTAACATTTGCCAAACATCTCCTGGCACACATGGCCCTCTCTGGGTGCTGAATTCTGGGATATGTGGTCCCCAAAAGGTAACAATTTTGAGCTCTTGCATGAATAGTAGATGTCATATTTGTCCTCTTGTTCTTTAGAGTACAACCCTTATTTTCTTATTACCCTGGTTCACCCAATAACAAACTTGAGAACATTCGTAATGTGGTCAGAATTTAATTGCCAACATTATTTAAATTGCCTTCTAGTTTCTACTCTTTGGTGGTTCTTCCTCATGTATAGTCTAAAATTGCTGTTTAATAAATAATCATTTGGATGCTTGGTAGCTCCTATTTCCAGCTCAGGTCCTAGGGCGCTCCTGCTTGCTTATCTTGTATCCAAATCATCACGTTCCCCCCCTCCCTGTGTAAATAATGTTTTTCTACTCCCTTCTATTCAAAGCTCAGTTAACCAATCCCCATTAATCATCAGACTGCAGGAATTTTTCACTTTCAGAAAGCAAATCTCGCTCAGAAATTAGTCATCAATAATGTAAGCTCCACTGCTTAGCTCCCGGTGCTGCCGGGAGGATGCAACGAGAGCAGAGCGAGAACATGGTCCCGGCATTCTGGTTTCATCACCATCCTTCTCCGGAGGTTCACTGAACTGGGTTCTCCCACCAAGAACCCCAAACCAAACTTATAAATCAGGGCTCAAGCAAAGATCAGTCCTCCTTTACCATGAAAGCTCTGGTTTAAAACCATGGGTAGAATTGTCAGCATTCTTCAAATGTTGGTTGAAACTTGAACTGATATCAACAAAATGTAGCACTTCCAGTATCTGGCAACAAGACAGGAGGTGTCACTTTGTAAGCTCTAGTTTTGTGTAACCATAGTTTTTACTGCTTATATTTAGTGGGTCCTCGCGGCCTGGTGAGGCAGGGCCAGAGAGCGCTCAAAGGCAGTGGCTCAGTAGGAGGAAAACGCCAGCAAACCAGCAGTGTTGGACAGCGGTTAAATCTGTGGCCTTCCTGGAAGCACAAACCATAGTACAGCGTGAAAACTGTGGTTTGCACAAGACGTGGTGTGGCTTGGTGTCTGATCAGAACCAGTATCACAGCATGGAGAGACCACTTATGTCAAGCTAAAATAAATAATAATAATAATGCCTTTAACAGAAAGACGATCAAAGGGGACACCCATTGCCATAAAATTTGCACATGTGGTGGGATCTATATAGATGTGATTTTAGAGGAGTGATGCTAAGGGTTTACATTGGTGCTTCTTATCTGTGTCCTGTCTGGCCATTAGTATTTGATGGGCAGCTGCAAGATCTCCTTTCCCCCCTTCTTTCTCCTCTCTCTCGTTTGTTGCTTGTAAACTGGATTCGGACTGGATTGCCCTCCAAAGAGAGGATGGCCTCATGTAAAGTGGGACACCTGTCCCCTTTATCCAAGCACAGGATAGCCAGTGGTGCATTGTGTTTCCAAGAAACTAAGACCAATCTCAGCTCATCACCTTCCAAGCGCCCTTTCCTTCCATCCTGGTCATGGGCCCCTTGACCACTGTGGCTAGAGGGAGGCTGTGCGTGGACCCAACACTTGGAAATATTGGTCCTTTTGAGTTGCAGTTCTCAGAATCGTGGAGAGTTGCAGGCGGGTCAGGCCTCTAAGGAGTGTGGAGCATAAAAGCAACTTTTGCCAACCCCTCACCCCCTGCGCTGTTGGCAGGACTCAATAAGGGAGGAAAATGAGTAGCAGTTTTGCTCCCCATCCTGTCCTGACATACACTCAAATTAATGGCTGGGAGAGTAAGAACAGACAAAAGAAAATATTTTTTTCACCCAGCGCATTGTTAGTTTGTGGAACTCCCTGGCACAGGATGTGGTGATGGCATCTGGACTGGATGCCTTCAAAAGGGGATTGGACAGATTCCTGGAGGAAAAGTCCATCACAGGTTACAAACCATGATGGAGATGTGTAATTTCCAGGCTTAAAACCGGGGTCCTTCAAGGGTCAGATGCAGGGGAGTGGTATCAGGAGACAGATATCTAGTCTCATGTGCTCCCAAATGCATCTGGTGGGGCCACTTTGAGATACAGGAAGCTGGACTAGATGGGCCCCTGGCTTGATCCAGCATGGCTCTTCTTATGTTCTTATGTTCTGTCCAAAACCTGTGTATCCCCACCTGTTTTGTGTACTTCACATCTAAGGTCAAGAACGTGGCAGCAAAGGTGAGAGCTGCTGGCCACTTCCCTGCACAGCCCAAATGCCCCTACTACACAGAAGAAAGAGGCAACACAAAGGCCTTTGAAACTCAAGTTAGCTTCCCTAAGTTAATCTCCCTGCTCGGCCCCCAACCTCAACCTTCTCCCTAATAAGCCCTCATGAGAGGTGGGATGCTGCAGGGCCAGGGTTGGGACAGGCCTAGCCTCCAGACTTCCTTTTGTGGGCTCGGCCAGAGAAAAATGAACATGTGAATAAAGGGAAAGTTGTCTAGTTCAAATGAAGACTCTATTAATGAAGCCTTTTATTCCTGTTTTGGGGAGAGTGTGAGATGTCCCCTCCCCTCCCTTTAGGGAGAGAAAAATTAGACAATGCCATACTTTTGCTGGATTCAGCTATATTTGCCGGTCACTTTTATCTCTTTGTAAGCATGTGGGCTTCTAATTATACACAAGAGCGACTGATCTCTCCTATAATTAATAATGAGCCTCACATTCACTTGATCCATCTGTGAAGTCCCCCCCCCTTTCATTGTGCTCTTTACGTTCGGCATCAGGCTTATATAATCTCCTTGTAGGTATTTCTTCACATCTTTCCTCCCTCTCTCCTGAGTTTCAGAGCGACTGTGATCTTTGAGGTGATGGGCTCAATTTTGCGGCTTTCTGTTTTTCAAACACCCTTCTTTTGATCTCCCCCCCTTGCCCATTAAGCCTTTGAAAGTCTATGGATGAATTTATGCCACAAGTCCATGGGCGAAAGTTTCTCCCTGAAGATTTAAATCAAGCTTCCAAGGGCCGCACCACGGGGGTCTAATGCAGTAAATCCCCCCCCACACACACACACACTCCTGTTCAGGTTATGATCATTCGCCACTTGAAACAGCTGGGATGGGGTGCCAACATGTTATTTTGATTTGTTTTCATTTTTGTTACCAGCTGCCTTTCTGGACCTGCAATAGCAGCCAGGATACGCATGCGCAGGGAGCAAAACTTTCTCTACCATTTATCTCCAGGGTAGTTTAAAAAACAACAACAAACCAGTTCCTTCAGTTTTGCGTATCAGGATACTCTTATAGAGAGCAGGGGAAGGATGATCAAATTGATTATCATCAGAAAAAAATCTATGGGAAAGGCTGAATTTCTCAGAAATGTTCAGCTAGCAGCAGCAGCCACAGTAGGGAGCCTGGTGGATCCAGGGAGGTTGGCAGATACCGACTCCTGAGTCTGAACCTTTGGTACCAGGCAATGTATCAGGTCTGGATAACTATGAAAATGAATCCTCCCCCCCTCCGCCCCCCAGAAAAAAGGGACAAGGTTGGTGGGTTCCAAGTTGCACGTCGAGAAATGAGTCCGAGTCATTGGGGGTAAAAAAATACGCCAAGTTGAGTCCAAGTCAAGTTGTCAGTGCAACTTATAGCCAACTTGATAGTGGGCCTTGTGACTTGAGCCCCCATCACTGGGTGGCATCTTAGAGCCTCCCAGCTGCCACTCCCCTCCCTGACTGAAAGATAACCACTGGGGAAGTGATGTTTGGTCCAGGAAAGAGCGTGCAAAATTAAAACTCCTCCACGTCTTCCTTTGCTCTTGCAAAAGTCAACAACACTTTTAGAGGAAAGGCTGTCAAGGTGACGGCTGGAGGTGGAGAAGCACCTGGTTGTTGGGGCAGACTCAGCTCCCGCTGGCCGGCCGGCCTCATCAAAAACGTCTGGCCAATGGCTCTGAAGCTGGTCACCTCTCTCTCTCCCCTCCCTCTCTCTCTGCCCACTTGGTTTCCTCATGTGTTACGAGCCGCAGACTCGCCTCTGCTGAATATTTCATAGAGCCGTGTGCCTGGACTTGCCCCAAAGGCTGCTTGCTCAGACACGCAATCGGTGAAGGCCTGTGTGTGCGAGTGAGTGCGTGTGTGCGTGCTTGCGTGCATGCGTGTGCCAGCCATGAGAGGAACTGGGGCAAGGTTCTCTGCTCAGGGAGCGCAGCCCCCCTCTCTCTGGGTCGAACTACTTCAGCTGGAACATGATGGAGGGCTTGGCATGATGTGGAAGGGAAAGCAGAGCATGTAGATTCACCCTGTCCATTTTTAAAAACATTTAAAAGTGTCAGATATGTTGGTTCGCTGGGGTGAAAGGAACATTGTTTGTGTATGTTTTAAATATGCTTTTTCTTTGTTGCTGCTGATGTATTTTAATTTGTGTGATTAGAATGTAATCTATGTTTAAACGTTAAATAAATAAATAAATAAATAAATCCTGTCCATGTTCACAGTCAGGGGGGAAACACACCCACACATTTCCTATCCCTCACCTACATGTTGAGATCCAGTGTGGGGTATTGGTGGCTCTGACAAAAAAAAAAAAACCTCATTGCTTTATGGCAGTAAGGTCCAGTAGTCGGAACCCTGTGGTTTCTAGGATGAATAATCCTTGGAACTGACTGAAAGGGTAGGCCACACAAGAACCATGTTAGGAATTTATATGCCCCCCCTCTCTTTCTTGGTGGTGCCTGATCTCAGTTTTTGTCTAGTTTTTCAGATCCAGTCATTCTCTGACTTTTTCTTATGAAATGTTGGTGATCTGAGCCAGAGCACCAGAGTGTGTTTGATTAGGGCATTAGCATTCAGGCTGCCACATGGCGTCTTTGAGGTGAACAACCCATTCCGATGAAGGTGGGATGTTCATCCCCTCCGGCTGCAGATTCAACCAAGGCAGCTGTCTGTGGATAACATCTCTCTCTCTCTCTCTCTCTCTCTCTCTCTTCTCTCTGGAACACAGGGGAGGGAAGGTATATTTTGGGCAGGCCAAGAAACGTGTGTATCTCAGAGCCTGTTTTCATTCCCCAGCCCTGAAGCAAAAAGCTCGATGTTGTTGGAGAACATAATCAAGTTTACACAATTGGTAGCTCTGGGCGGATCTGAGAAGGCACCAGCTCTCTCCTTTTGGAAGGGCTTTTGCCACCTGGGTGCCATCCCTAGCGTGGGCCAAATCTACAGGGCTTGGCCTCCTCCCTCTAACCCCCTTTTAAGAAGTCCTTTTTCAACCCAGTCCCAGTCAATGGGATGCTGATGACATGACCCACTCAAAGCTCAATCATGTGTGTTAAGCCTTGGCTTATTCCCTGTTTCGCCTCCTTTCATCTTCAGGTCCATATTGTTGTTTTTTTTTGGCGGAGGGAGGGAAAAAGAAGGAGGCTTGAATGAATCCCCCCCTTCTTCACAGCATTCATTTTTCCTACTTGCCCCTTTTCCTAAGTCACAACCACACATTGCTTATGTACACCTTCTCTTCCTCATTTATCTGCACCAAGGCACCTTTTGGCCGTCTGCCTCTTTTCCCCAGAGCTTGGAGACGTTATTGTTTTGTACGATATCCAGTGAAATCCAAAGGAACAAGGCAAAACAAGACAAAAACATGTAGCACCTTGATGACTATTATATTTTAATGTGAGGTTTTGTGGACCACTTTTTTCTGTGTATCATAATTTCCACAATCTCTAGAATGACCACACAAAATCAACCAACCAAACCAAACCAAATTGTGCTTTTAGCACACGCACGCATGCACGCACATTTTTGTTTTTGCAAAACAGTCTCAAAATCCATTAAAAACAGAGGAAATGAGAAAAAAAGATTATTATTTTTTTCTATGCCCCCCTGCAAGGAGAAAACTTGTTTCTTTGTTATAAACCTCACCAGTGAGAATGAAACGACAGGTAAAATAAGCATCAGCACTCACCTGTGGCCCCTCTGTAACATGTAGGGGATTGAACATTTGTGCAACTGTGGGGCCAAGGAAGGACGAAGGACCGTCTGTTGTCTTCCCAAAGTTTTTGTTGGTCTGTGGGTTCTTCCGTTGGCCCCCTTGTAAGATCAGGCTGGAAGGAGTTCCCAGTGATCCTAAGATCAGCTCCCTGGAGGTTCTCTTTGGGCCTTTTTACACGAGCCCTAAGATCCGCTGGTCCCTTAAATTCGGACCAGAGATCTTGAGGGTTCGTTGCTGTTCCTCCCTCCCCACCCGCTGGGCACTTCTTTGTTCTGTCTGCGTGAGGGGGGGGGAGGAAAAAAAAAGACAGAGACAAAAGAATAAAAGGCTTACCTCCAGTTGCTCCGACCTCCGTTTACTTCCTGGTTCCTCTTTAAGGGGCGGAGGCAAAAGAAAAACAACAGAAAGAAGCGAGGAGAGCTCAGGCACTCTCCGCATCAAATATTTTCACTATAAAAAAGCAGGTACAAGAAAAGTGCAGTTTGGTCGCGCTAAGTGGGCGGGGTCGCACTTAATTGTCTGCAAAGTCCGGAGCTGGTGGGTAAACATTTTTATCGTCCGGAGCTTGCAGCCATTTGCGGCGGAGCTTTGGGGTCGTGTATAAACGCCCTTTGAATACCTGGCCCTCATTGGTGTACAATCTGAATTTGGACAAAATATAATAGGTTTCATTTTTCCGTGCCTCTAGTTCTTGCCTTCCACCAGCGTTGGCTTCTCAAGACTAATCAAACAGCAGCCGCCTCAAGAAATGCTGCTGAAACAATTTCAGCTCATTTGTCCCTGACAGGGACGCCTTTTCAAAATTGAGTTGGCTTCCTTTTCCTTTTCCTTTTTTTTTTCCAAAGCACTGGTAAACACAATTAGCCTCATTAGCCTCGGTTTCTGTTTCAAAACAGAAAATTAGCCTACAATCACTGAGTGGCTGGGAAACACTCTTGTAATTAGACCTCGTTCTGCAAGGAGACCTCCGCTTGGTCGCTGCCTTGGATGAGCGATCAGCAAGCAGGCGGCCTCAGTCGAGAGAGGGCAACGTGGGCAGGAGAGGCAGGCCAGCCGTGGCCAAGAAGCCCCTAAATGAAGGACCCCCAACTGCTGAGTCTCTTTAGGGAACGGACAGTGGTCCAGATGCCCTGGGCATAAGCCATTCAGGAGTTTGTGGGTCAAAGCTAGCCTTTGCCCCCAAGGGACACCATTTTCATGAGAGAGAGAGAGATGCTTGCCCTGCCCATTTCAACACAGACAGAAAACCACCTTGTCAGAGGAAGAGACAAAGCCCAGTCTCCTGGAGAAATCCATGGAAGTGCAGACAAAAGTTGGACACATGGTCAGAGAAGTCCCTAAAATGGGCTTTGAGGTCTGCAAGTCCATTCCTGCCATTTGTTGTCAAGAAGCAGCATCAGGCTGTAGGCACTTAATTGCCTTTGCAATTGGATGCCTGTCTGGCTTTCTCTTGCGAGGAGGAGGGAGGGAAGCCGGAGAGAAGGATGAGAGCCCATCAAGCTGTGTGTAATTCAGTAGGGAGAGAAGACACATGGGCTGTCCATCAGCCTACACCCTTCTGGGAGTTGCAGCCATGCTCCTGCTGGAGCCGCTGCCCGCAGAACGCTGGGGTTTGTAGTTCAGCATGCCAGATGCAAAGCAAAGTGGTCTGCTTATATACCACCCCATACCACTTCAAGTAGTCTCTGGGCAGTTTACAGTTTTAATTATAGTATGCAGGCTACACACACAGTAAAAAGCTATGCCTGGGAACATCTCCCCCCCTCCCCCCCTCTCTCTCTCTCTCACACACACACACACACACACACACAAACCATCTTGACCTCTCCATCCAGTGTGAAATGGAAGCCCTCGGTTCCATCCCAGTGGTTCAACTGCAAATGAGAACTCAGGGAGTGATGAAGCTATTTTGGCCCAATTTGCGGATTTATCATGAAACGCTAAAGGAACTGAAGAGTAACTAAAAGGGGAGGGAGAAGAATGTTGGTTTTATGTATCCAAAGCCTCGAGGCCTTGTGACAGGAGCCATTCCAGTGGCATGAGCACGGCGTGCTCATTTCGGAGCAGAAGCACTGGCAGGACTAATGCTGGGAGAGGGGCGCCTCCGTGCCCTGCCGGGCCCACCCATGCGCAAAGTGACCCAGGGTGCAAAATGATAGCTCTGGCCATGCCAGCCAATCATGACACCTTAATTGGCAGTGGTAGATCAGTGCCTTGACAAGCCCCAGCTGTAAGGAGGCTGCCTTTCTCCTTGCTGGTGATAAGAGGTTGCCAATCCTTTACTGTTCTACCTTTGATTATTCATGGGTTCTTACATCCTTTCCAGCACAAGCTTCGTTAGAATATGCCTGTATATCAAAAAGGCTATCACTCCACTGTGAAACACCCACTGACTTTCTTAACCAACCCACCCGCCAACCAGGATCTTTACATTTTGAAGCCATATATCAACATCTGCAGTGTTCTCTCTCTCTCTCTCTCTCTCTCTCTCTCTCTCTCTCTCTCTCTCTCTTATTATGTCTGAGGAAATGGAATTGTCCAGGAAAGCTCACATTAAAATTTAAGGTGCTGACA
The DNA here is from genome assembly GCA_029282475.1 of Phrynocephalus forsythii. Lineage (NCBI taxonomy): Eukaryota > Metazoa > Chordata > Lepidosauria > Squamata > Agamidae > Phrynocephalus > Phrynocephalus forsythii. The sequence goes on along the minus strand of JAPFRF010000014.1, from coordinate 3,788,951 downwards.
CATTTTTGACTTTTTAAATTTGTTCTTTATTTTTAAATTACACTACTTGTATTTTCTAACCTACGATCATAGACTCATAGAATAGTGAAGTTGGAAGGGGGGCTGTAATGCCATCAAGTCCCAACCCCCCTGTTCCATGCAGGAAGACGAATCAAAGGATCCCTGCCAGGTGGCTGCCTCAATCTCTCATGAATGCCGCCAGCAGGGGAGCACTCACCACCACCTCCCAAGGTCACGGGTTCCATTGCCGTACTGCTCTGACAGTCTGGAAGTTTTCCCTGCTACTCAGCCGAAAGCTGATTTCTCTCAACTTGAGCCCATTGTTGCGCATCCTGTACTCGGAGATGTTTGGGAAAGGTGAGAGCCAGGGGCAGAGGTGAGCTTCACAGCGGCGAAGCCCGTGCTTTGAGCATTTCCCTGCATTTCCCTGGCTAGCTGGTAAAGAAGATACAAGCCTAAAAGTTTGGAATTGGAAGGGCCCTAAGAAGGCCATCGAGTCCAATGCCTGGCTCAGTGCAAGAGTTCAAATCAAAGCAGATCTGGCAGGTGGCTGGAATGCATTTAAGAATAAGCAGCGCCACAACCTGCTTGCATGATTGGAGCAGCAATAATGGAACTGGTGACTTGGATGCCAAGAAGTAAAGGGTCAAACTGCAAGTTCTTCTTCTTCTTCTTCTTCTTCTTCTTCTTCTTCTTCTTCTTCTTCTTCTTCTTCTTCTCCTCCTCCTCCTCCTCCTCCTCCTCCTCCTCCTCCTCCTCCTCCTCCTCCTCCTCCTCTTCTTCCTCCTCCTCCTCCTCCTCCTCCTCCTCCTCCTCCTCCTCCTTCCTCTTCCTCCTCCTCCTCCTCCTCCTCCTCCTCCTCCTCCTCCTCCTCCTCCTCCTCCTCCTCCTCCTCCTCCTCCTCCTCCTCCTCCTCCTCTCTTCTTCTTCTTCTTCCTCCTCCTCCTCCTCCTCCTCCTCCTCCTCCTCCTCCTCCTCCTCCTCCTCCTCCTCCTCCTCCTCTCTCTCTCTCTCTCTCTCTCTCTTCTTGTCTCTCTCTCTCTCTCTCTCTTTCAACCCTACCACGCTGTCTCTCTCTCTCTTTCAACCCTACCACGCTGTGCTCTGATGTCTGTCTTGTGGCCTCCTTATTAGCATCTGGTCGGCCACTGTGGCAACAGAACGCTGGACGAAAGTGCCTCCGGGCTAATCTGAGGGGGCCTTTGGATTTGCTTATGTTCTTGTGATTAGAGCGGGATCACAGCCAGCATTTGGGGCCATTTGTGCAGTTTTCCTTTTTCTCCTTTCCTTGTTTTTTTTTCTTTTTCTTTTTCGTTCCTATTCAGCAATACCCTAAGTGGCGCCAAAGTGTATTCCGAATGCCCGACAGCAGAATGCAGAAGAGGGGGCATTTTTAGCATTCATTTTCTCTGTGTTGTGGCCGGGTAATTATGCACACAGAAAGGTCACCTTGTCTGCCGAGCTGTAAACACGGGTAGCCAGCTAAGAGGGACGTTATGGTAAACAAGGCAGCAGAGAGGTAAACATCCCCATTTTGACTTGCCTGTCATCTACTCTCCCCAAGACACTAAAATATATCGGTTCCTTTGGTTGTGCACATGTGTTTTCTTTTACTCTTACTCCCCGGAATGGACACCAAATAGCACCGCTGGGAGCTGCATGGGAATACAGAGTTGTGGTTGCTTGGGTTGTTTGTTTGTTTGTTTGGAGTTTTTTTAAACAATGGCCCTTTGTAGTTCCCCTTCCTTGAAAGGAGGGCGATATAATTACGTCCTAGCCAGCAGCCTTTTGGTGCTTGGGAAATGCATGGTTCCAGCCTTATTATTAGAGATGGGCACGACTTAGCGGTATTCCCGTTTCCGTTTCCGTTACTCGTTTCTGTTACTCTACGGAAACGGTAACGGGAATTACTCCACCAGACTTCGAGCTCGAACCGACAAACGAACAATTTTGGTCTGATTTGTCATGCTCGTTCCTTGCATCGCACGATCGCGCGATGCCACACGGCACAGAAAAAAGTTTTTAAAAGTGAAAAAAACCCGGTTCCCGGCCGAAAAGAAGGTGGAAAAATGCCTGCCGTGCCTCAGGGCACCTACCAGAGGGGTTGTTTCTGGAGGTCCCCGGCCTCCCCCCCCATCCCCGTCCTGGGCTGCTCTGGTGGGACTCGCCGCAGGCTCGCAGGCAGCCAGCAAAAAGCCCAGTCTCGCCGGCCGCTGGCCTCCGCAATTAAAGCGCAAGCAAGCGGCACGGACGGCAGAGGAAAAAACTTATAAACTCTCCCCCCTCCCATTCCCAGGCCAAAAAACCACTAGCCCACCGTAACCTTACCCGTCACTAGCCTAACCCTAGCCCTAACCCTAACCCACCTTAACCCTAAGCCAGATGTACTTGCATTGCACTACACGCAAGTACAATTCCCTTCTGTGTGAGACATGGTGTTGTGAGAGCCTTAGTTAGGCATCTCACCTATGGCTCTGGGTTCAGTGCCATCCACTATTTATTTATTTATTTATTTATTATGGGACTTATATACCGGTCTTCCTGGTGGGGAGTTTACAACTATTAAAAGAGCAACAAATTGCATAGACTAATAAAATAAACAAATAAAACACAAATGCAGGATATAGCAATGGCGATGGCGGTGGAAAGGAAAAAAAAAAAAGAGAAAGAAAATCAACCAAACGCCTCCCGGAAAAGCAGGGTTTTCAAGGCCTTCCGGAAGGCAGGCAGGGACTCTGCAAGGCGCACTTCTGCTGGTAGGTGATTCCAGCGCCGGGCCAGCCACAGAGAAGGCTCGGGAACTTCACAGCCTCACTGTCTGCACATTAGTTGGACAGTTGACTGCTGTCACTGTCTGCACATTTGCACAACTGGTATGCAATATCCATATGGCTATTGCATACCATTTTGCAGCAGCAGCAGGTGAGGAGGGGAGACCCCATGTAGAGGGGTCTCTTGGAGCCTGCTTCCCCTTCCTAGTGGGTGAGGATAGGAGGCACCCACGGGTGCCTCCAGGAGCCCACTTTCCCTTTATAGCGGGCCAGAGGAGGCACCCACCCCACAGAGGTGCCTCCAGGAGCCCGCTCCCCAAAAACCAGTACTAACGACAACGAAAAAATGAAAAAACGAACCGACTAATTTTTGCGAATGTTCGCGAAAACCAGAAACGACCCGAAACGGAACCGGCCCGACTAACGACAACTCTAAAAATTTTTTTTTCAAGTCGTGCCCATCTCTACTTATTATTATTAAAAATAGTGAGTAATATTTTTCTCATAAGGTGCAGCATGGAGGACCCTGTGAAAGTTTAAGAACATTGCCTGGCTGCCATGGCATAGACAGAAGGGACCAAATCCACTTGTCTCTCTCATCCAGAGCAGATCCATGGAGAATGAATGTGACTTCTTAATGCAACATTTATGGAAGTCCCCTTTGGTCCAGGGAAATCTTCTCTAGCTGGGTCAAAGGCCTGGGTTGAGCCCAAAGAAGCTTCCATATAGAAAAAGGTTCAGGAGAAATGAAATCTCCAGAAGTTGAAAGTAACTTGTTACAAGGAGCCTGCTACTGATAATTAACCCCTTCTCCTAAAACAGAAGATGAAGCTTATTCACATGAATGGAACCCCCTAAGAAGGAATCATGTCACTCCAGGGGTGGTGGGATTTTAACATCTCATTTCGCAGTTTATTCTGATAATTTTGTCTCTTGACCTGATGATTAACTGTTATTTTGGGTTTCATTTTTACTCACATAAATTGTTTTAATTGACTGTAAACCATCATCATTCATTGGCATCCTTCAGTCTTGAAAGACTATGGTATCATGCCTGGAGTAGAGATCCTAAAAACAACACCTAGTGTGACTATATAGACCAATTCGGGAATGGCTGTCTCTACTGCACTGGGGGCAGATGTATTCTGTTTCTTGCCCGGTCCTCGAGTTTTGTTCTTTCTGTGCCTGTCTCTTTTCCTCTGCCTGTTGGACAAATGCCTCTTCAAATTTATGTAGACCATGCTGTATCTCTTGCCTCCAGACAGTGCGATCGAGGTCAGGGTTTTCCAACTGTTGAGGTCCATTCCCAAGGCCTTCAGGTCCCTCTTACAGATATCCTTATACCGCAGCTGTGGTCTCCCTCTGGGGCGCTTTCCCTGCATTAGTTCTCCATATAGAAGATCTTTTGGGATCCGACCATCATCCATTCTCACAACGTGTCCAAGCCAGCGTAGGTGTCGCTGTTTCAATAAAGTGTACATGCTAGGGATTCCAGCTCGATTCAGGACAATGCTATTTGGAACTTTGTCGTGCCAGGTAATGTTGAATATTAGCCTAAGACAGCGCATATGGAAGGTATTAAGCTTTCTTTCCTGTCGGGCATGGATGGTCCAAGACTCGCTGCAATACAAAAGTGTGCTCAGTACGCAAGCTTTATAGACCTGTAGCTTTGTATGTTCTGACAGCTTCTTATTGAGCCATACTCTCTTTGTTAGTCTGGAAAACATAGTTGTTGCTTTACCTATACGTTTATTCAGCTCAGACTCTAGTGAGAGTGTATCTGAGATAGTTGAGCCAAGATACACAAAGTCATGGACAACTTCCAGTTCTTTTTCAGAAATTGTAATGTGAGGAGGAGAGTCCACATTCTGGCCCATTATTTGTGTTTTTTTCAGGCTGATTTCTAGCCCAAAATCTTTGCAAGCTTTACTAAAATGGTCCATGAGTTGTTGGAGATCTTCGGCAGAGTAAGCAGTAATGGCGGCATCATCAGTGAAGAGGAGATCCCGCAAACACTTCACCTGTACCTTAGACTTTGCTCTCAATCTAGAGAGGTTGAAGAGTTTTCCATCTGATCTGGTCCAGAGATAGATACCCTCTTGGTATACAAATTTGAGAAATAAACACAAATAAATGACATAGAATCAGAAAGATCTGGTTGATGGGCCTAAGAGGCAAGGCTTTCTTGGCCGGGTCCCCTCCGTTGAGACCCCCCCCCCGTAGGAATTAGATTGGCAATATCCCTGGTGAGTTTCTGACACAATCTTCTTTCTCTATGATTGTTTTCTTTTTTTAAACTGGGTTTTGGAGAATGCTGGTGTATCTGATCTGCCTTGAGCCAATTGTAGTCTTATTTTTCAGTGTTTCTAGTGTATTTTGAATGCCTTTTGTCCATTCTTGATTGTTTCAAATTAGCTTAGGTCCTAGTGGGAGTATTTCCCCCCTCTAGACATGCATTTCTTTCTGAGCTCCGTGGCTGAGAAGGTTGACTATAAGTCAAAGCTGGCTGGATGCCAAAATATAAAAATTAATCCGCTTAAATTGGCCTCCACCCCACATAATGTACACTTATGTGTAAACCTGTAGCTAAATAGTAATTGACCCCCCTCACTAGGAATATTTAAACACCTTTTAAAAACAATGAGGTTCAAACAAGTTTTCCTAGAGTTTTGTTGATTACTGGGACGCCTATAACACCATATGTTTCTGCCTCTCCTTCTAATTTCCTTTTTGTTTGTTTATAGTTTTTGTTACTGTTAATTGATTACATTTGTATATGTGTTTTAATAAGCTTAATTCTTATGTTACTTCCTTACTTCATAAATATGTATATAATTTATCCTCTCTTATATTGTACACCACCCAGAGCAGCCTATAGGCTAGATGGAACAGTATATAAGTGCAATAAATAAATAAATATATGGACTAGTCCGTGAGTCAGGAAATGGGTTGTCAATGTAATCTACAAGAGTTCAAAATGAAATAACATGTTAGTATTTTTTGTTTTAGTCTTAATGTTTTGTTTTGTTTTGTTTTTGCTCTGGTGGAAAATGGAAGTCTTCTCTCCTCCCGGTTTTATTTCTTTCTTGGAGACAAGGCGGACTTTTTTGTTTCAATTACTGCCTCCCTTTCTTTCATCCCCTCCATTCTGCCATGGAGCGGCAACGCAGCCACACTCTTGCTGACCTTTTGCTACTCATTTGCTCGGAGGAGAAAGAAAAATCTCATTGGTCTTGTTTTTGGTGCAATTTCCCTCCCCATCCTTCGCCTTGCTTTCTCCCAACCTCAATTCCAACGCTTTCCTCCCTCTCTGCTGCCTTTTCTTTCCCTCATTCCGCTAGAGTGGAGCAGAAGGCAAATCTGATCTGGTGGATCTCCAGGACTTCTGATCCCGCTCCCGAGCTCTAACCGTATTTCTGAGATGAAGATAATCCTAAGGTTTTCCAGGTAAAGAGAATTTCAGGCAAAAATCAAAGAAAAACAAAACAAAACAAAACAAAAGACACAAACATGTGGCACCTTAAAGACTAACTTTCATATTTTAATGTGACGTTTCGTGCACATGTGCACTTCTTCAAAACATAGCAGCAGAATGAGATGTGGGATATGAGATGAGATATAAATTTCATACCAGATATTCACTGAGCCTAGTAGAGAGACTACTCAGAAGGGGCTTCCCCTTCCCTTCCTCTGGGGTTCCCCAGAGATCGCCGAAGGTCACCCAGGCTGGCCCAGCAGGTAACGGAACTCCCAACCTCTGGGCTCGGCAGCCAGCTCCCTAAACCTCCCCGCTATCCCATCAGCGTCCCACAACTGTGAGCCCTCCAGTTAATTCTGACACCTGGTGAGCCTTTTTTCAGGGTCTCCAGGGTAGAGAGAGACTGCTCAGAAGGGGCTGACCCTTCCTTTCTTCTGGGAGCGATCCCTGCAGCTACTGTGCAGCTTTCCCAGGGATACCCAGGCAGGCTCTGATTCAGGTACAGCAGGATTAGACTTCTGGGTGGACGGATCATTTTTTCAATGCCATTAGAGCAGTCCAAACGATTCTTTCATTCTGCAGCCCCCCTCAGCAGGCTTTTGGGAAAGCGATTGTCTCAGGACGTGAGCCAATGGAGAGCGGAACCTCCTGCCTCTCGCCAGCTCCCCACGGAGAAGAGGGCGTGTGAAGAGGAGGCAGGTCTTCTGGGTACTTGTGAGACCTCTTCACACCATCAGCCTCCCCTGTCGCAGAAACATTCCTCTTGAGACGGGCAGAGGAGTGGCACAAGGACTCTTTCCTTGCTCGCGCACTCCCGTTCACCCTTCTCTGAACATTTGAGTGGGGGGACAAAGCGTGTCTCCCTTTCATCACTTGGCTGTTTCTGTTTCTTAGGTTTCCAGTAAAATGGTGTGTTTTTTTTTTTAAAAAAACTGCTCAGTGTACAAATAGCTCAAATGATTTCCAGTTGCTGCTGGGAGGCTCCTGTCACCACTGGAGGAACAGAAGACGACAAAACCTTGGAAGGCTGCCTCAACTGACTATAGGCATCCCCTTTGGCACCTTCCATCTGGACCAGGTGTGCTGCACCTGGAGGGAGCTGGTGGCCTTGGTTCTCTTTATCCTGTGCCATCCTCCTGTTATGCGTGGAGAGTCCTGGGTGAAGCTACAGGGACAGGCCTGGATTTGGCACGACCCTTGGTGGTTGATGCCACTGGGCCCACGGAGGATCATGATACTTGCTGGTACTTGTCACAGACACTGGAAATGCCATTCATTTATCCAGTGACCCCAAAGGAGGATGGCGTGCATGCAGGCTGGCAAGCGAGTGAGCGAGCGGGTTCTCTCCAATTACCGGTTGAATGGTCTTCCGCAGATGATGACTTGTTCGCTGTTTGATGGAACTTTGTTGGGGGAATATTTCAGAGCAGAACAAGAACAAATTTGCCAGATATTTCACTCCCCTTCTGTGCTTTTGGCAACCCTCATCAGCTGGCTGTTGAGTAAGGCTAGCAAATCAGTTGGAGCAAGAGAGAGAGAGAGAGAGAGAGAGAGAGAGAGAGAGAGAGAGAGAGAGAGAGAGAGAGGCTGGCCGAAGGACGTGGCTTCTGCCTGGGAACAGACCCTTCCCCACTCGTGGTCTGGCTTGCCGGATGCTCCCTCTTGCCCTTGTCCGAACCTGGTTGCAAAGACATGCATGGGGGGGGGCGGCATGCACATGCATGTGTGTGTGAGAGAGAATATAGATGCAATATCTTTTTTAAACTGTATTAAGATAGAGGATGCTTTTTGCTTGATGGAAACAAGTTTTTCCAAGTGGCCAACAAGAGTAATCTAAAAATCACCGCCACCAGCAGGAATTTCTTCCAGGATAAGTAGCTGTGTCCCTTCGCTAGAGCAGAGGTTTTGTGGCACATCTTTTGCTTGGCATATGTTTCTGGGGAGCTGCAGCCCACTTGTGTGTTGTGTCATTACAGTCATGACCAACTCTCTGTGACCCCATGTCCATGGAGTTTTCTTGGCAGGAATACTGGAGTGGTTTGCCAGTTCCTACTCCCAAGTGCCTACAGCACCTGGTATTCCCTGGTGGTCTCCCATCCAAGGACTAACCAGGGCTGACCGCAGCCCACTTAGAGTTGATAAAATGAGTTTAGGCCTGGATCAAAGCCTGCTAGGTTTGCAGCACCAAAAGCCCCTTCCTATTTTGTGCAGTAGCAACCACAATCATGACAACAACAGGGATGATGATGAGGACGACTAAGAAGGAGAACATCAAAAATAGCTTTCTTTATTGTTGGGTTGGTTTTTTTGGGAGGGGCTGTTGCTGTTTTGTTTTTTCCAGTGTGGGGAAAATGTGTTCAGCAGGAACAGATGGTGCCTCAAAAGACTTGGCTTGACCGTCTAGCAGGACAATGTCATATGGTGGCAAGATTGGCAGCCCCCTCCTCTCCTCTTCGTGGGCTCCATCCTTGCACTGTTCTTTTTACAACCTGGGAGTATCAAGTGGTTCTTGACTATTTTTGCTTCTTCAGTCTCTTGAAATAGCGTTGCTTCTCTTCAAGAGGTGGGAACGCACTTGGAGGAAGTTTTCTCCGGGAAGCCAAGAAGCCTGCTGTGTGTGTGTGTGTGTGTGTGTGTGTGTGTGTGTGTGTGTGTGATTAATTTTTTTTTAAAACTGAACACAGTGGGTCTGTTTTAATTAAGCTCATGTGCCTCCAAAGACTTGGGGGCAGGCAGTTCGAGGGGGGATGGCTGAGAGCAAAACAGAGCCATGTGAGTTCCAGCTAGGGGCCAGTTCCCACCCCCAGCGTCATCGTTCATGTTCCATCTGTCTTCTGCGAGCCTTCAAGGGACGCCTCTTCACCAAGCCTGCCTCTGCCATGATTCCCCTTTGGCCATTGCTGCTCAGAAATGGTCTCAAGACTGTCCTTCTTTTCAGGCTCCTTGTAACCAGAAAAATATAATATATCCTCAAATCCTTAGTTCCTTTTCACACAGTTGTAGGTTTCGGCTAATTTATACACATCCACCTGACTACGTTGGCGTCGTCCGGGGCTGCCGTGCCTCTGAGGCTTGGTCCTTGAGCTCAGGTGTTGGGGGTCCATCCTCTTAGCTTTCAGACTCTGGACTGAGGATTGCAGGGGGCAGGGCTGCCACCACCAACATGGTGATCCCTGCATTGGATTTTTGCTTCCATGGTTTGTCCAAAGACCATTCATGCTGTGCTCAGAAGCACTCTCGCCTTTTTCAACACCTTAACTTCTCTTGCGTTGTTTGCTGTTCCAGGGCTGGCTTTTACATTCGCCATGGTCTGACTGTCACATCCAGGCACCCCTTTGGCCATGGTTTGCTGAGTCCATCCCAAAGACACCCCTTCCTGGTCTTGTGTCTTTGCCCTCACACTCTTGAGGGGAACAGGGTTTTGTCGACTTGGCTTTTATGGACCACGCATGCCTCAGGAAAAGTTTGCCTCCTGGGGTGGAGAATGAGACAGGGCCTCGTCTGTGTGGAAGTCATTCGGGCTGACTTATCTGGAAGGAAGTGGACCTTCCTTTTCTGGAGGTCTTTAGGCAGAGCTGACCATCGGCGAGGCATGCTTTAGCCACAGATACCCTCACTGGAAAGAGTTTAGGCTCAACGGCCCTTCCAGTCCAACCGGTCTAAGATTCTACAAACCTCCCATTGCCATGCTGCTCTTCCCACTAGGTAGGGCACCCAACCTTTCCATGGCTCTTGCTAGCTAGGGACAGAAGCCTTGTTTGCCTCTGGCTCCGTATCATCAGGGCAAGGGACATGTAATGCCAGTGAGAGGTTGAGGATGGACAATGAAATGTAGAGTAGCTTCAGGGCACCGCATTGCTCCCGGTGACCTTAGCACCAGACCGGGAGCGGGGGGGAGGCTGATTTTGACCAAACCTCAAGCGGAGCCACAAAGGCATTCATCACAAAGGTCAGGGGCGGGGGCAGGGTGGATTCAGCTCCCAAGCAAGTACAGACAGAGCTTGCAATGGGAACTTGGTGCCACAGGCACTGGGCAGTAAAAATTGAGCATGTGTCATAAAAACATTGTGAGACAAAAAATAAATTATTTAACTTACAGAGCCCCTGAAAAAAACAATAATGGCACATTAACAGCCACACCCTCCTGTGCAGGACTCCTTGCCGAACTGGCTACCCAGAACAATTGCTGGTGTGTTAGAAACAGCCATTGCTCAACCCTGGGGCTAGAAGGGGGAACTATTAAATTAAGCCCTCCTTTATTAAACTGGATATAAAACATGCTGGATCCCCTGCATGACATCTCCCCCCCCCCAAAAAAAAAACTGCACCAACTTGGACTGTTTTGGAGTCTCCTTGTTTTCAGACCTCATCAGCAGTGTGCAGAATGCTTCTCCCTCTGAGGGTCTGTAAATATGTATGTATGTATGTATGTATGTATGTATGTATGTATGTATGTATGTATGTATGTATGTATGTATGTATGTATGTATGTATGTATTTATTTATTTATTTATTTATTTATTTATGCAACTTATATGCCTCCCACTACCCAAGGGTCTCTGGGAGGCTTACAATTAAAAATTAAAACGAACAATCAAAACAATTAAAAACAATTAAAATACCTATGAACTGTTTAAAAGCAGTTAAACCCTTCACATGCAATACAGTAAAATCGCCATACAGAAGGTTGTTGGCGTGCAGTCGCAGGGCTTGGAAAAACAACCCTCTGGGATTTTAAGGGTTTTTCATCTTGGAACATGCAAAAAGAAACATGGACACCCACACCCCTCCTTTCTGGGACAAGCCCTCCCTCTCCACCTTTCAAAAGGGAGGATGTCACAGTCATGAGTGAGGCTGAGAGATCAGCTTCGCTTCAGCTGCTTTTTTAAACAGGAGGCTTTGAAGGCAAAAAGAAAGAAAGAAGCCCTTAAAAGAAGGCTTGTGCAACATTTCCACACCCCTTCTTTTATCAGCTCCCTTTCTCCCGGATTTAGCGACCCGCAATGTGAGACATACACATACCCCTTTGGGAGCTGAAGCCCGTTTGTCCCGTTGATTTAAAACAAAAAGTCATGTTCTAAGATGTACACGAAGAGACAGTTTGCCCCAAAGACCCAGACGAGCTCTGATTGTGGAGCCTCCCAGTCAGATGATGCCTGAAATTTGGGTTACAGTTAAACTTTAAAGGGTCTCTGGGTGTGTGTGTGTGGAAGGATCCAGTTTTTAGAGCAGCTGCGCTGATGGGGAAAAGAGGGTGTTTTAACCCCAACCCTCCCATCCTAGTTTCTGTGGTTTTATCCCAAGGATCTTGACACGGATGTGCATAAATGTAGCACAGGCTCATTTATGCAGCGTGATGGGTTTTTAGAAATAATTGGTACAAACAATGTGGGGGTTTGTCTGGGAATGGCCGGTGCCTTGTCCTTCTGCCCTTTCATCCCGGTTTTCACCGTTGTTGGGGATGACGGGATATCCCCAGGTCCCAAATGTGGGAGCAGGGTGAATCCAGGAAAAGGAAGGTTTTTGCAAAGGCCCAAGGTCCAGCCATTGCATAAGGCTCCTTACGGTTTCATCTCCATCCAGAATGGAGGACCCTGTCCTCTCCATTACGTTGTACTCTCAGCACATCTGAAACTAATTACCATATGTACTCGAGTATAAGTCAACCCAAGTATAAGTCGAGGCCCCTAATTTAACCCCCCAAAACTGGGGAAACTTATTGACTCGAGTATAAGTCTAGGGTGGGAAATGCAGCAGGGCCTGGCAGCTCCTCCTTTGTGAGCTGGGGGAGTGGTGTGTGATGTTTAAATTTAACCACTGATGCACGTGCTTGGGTCAGTGGCTAAAAGTCATTTTAAACATCGTGTGCCGCTCCCCTGTGATGCAGAGGGGGTCATGAGAAGTGGCATGCAATGTTTAAAATGACTTTTAGCCACAGTTGATTTGCCTCAGTGGCTAAAAGTATTGACCTGAATATAAGCCGAGGTCCCCCTTTTTCAGCCCAAAATTAGGGCCTAAAAACTAGGCTTATACTCGAGTATATACAGTATATAGGTTTTCACACTCCATCCTGAAGCTTTAGCTACAGATTGTGATGTTTTAGAATCAAATCAGGGTCTTTTTGGGTGGGTGGGTGGGTGGGGGTGGAACATTCATGTCCTTGCCACATGCTCTGCATTGCCCAGCCTTCTGGAAAGTTCTTCAGGACACAGAGTCCACTCATTTTCAACATTTTAGTGGTCCAGTATGATACGGCATAGTTTGGTTTATGGCATTTTGCTCTGATTTTTTTGAGGAGGCAGTGTAGGCGTTAAAATAGGCACCTCCCCCCTTTAAAAAAACAAAACAAAAACAAAACCCTCCTTCCGAATTTTGTGAAATTGTGATGGAAATGATAGAGAAGAAAAAATAAATTAAAATTGGATTGTAGGACGTGGTGGTTTGTAAGAGTTTATGTTCGTTCAGCTTATTCCAAAATAGATAGGAATGAGCATAATTTCATGCAAATCAGACTTTAACATCTGGGTGTGTTTGCTTCCCCAGTTAAAAGGAAAGGAAAGGAAAGGAAAGGAAAAGATGATGAAGAAGAAGCAAAACAGATTTTGCTCCACGCTCCGTGTGAGGCACATTCAGTTTGGGAAGCGAGGAGAAAAGAGAAAAAGAGTGGTTTTGGGAGGCGGCATCATCCGCTGAACCAGAAATATTTCTGGAGGTGATCCGGATTTTTCCCTTGAATACCAATGAGTCACAAAAAGGACATTTTCTATTAGGAGCAAATGCAATCACTGCTCAAAAGGATGATACTGCCAAAATGGACGGAAAAAATGTTCACAGGGATTAAAGCTTTGTGAATGATATGCAGGGTAGAGCAAACACAGCAAAGTGGGTGGTGAAGAAATAATAAGTTTGCATTCAAGTCATCAAAGGGTCTCTCTCTCCCCCCCCAAACACCCCAAAAAATCCCTCCCAGGAAATATATTCATTGGAAGGGATTGCCATATGGGAGATTGTGCTCTCCTTTCAGGGGAGAGCGGTGGGGTTTCAAACAGCGACGACAGGTGTGACGCTGCTTTGAAGGGCTGGGACTCTCTCCTAGTTAAGAAAGGATTTCAGGAGTGTGGGTGCTTCACATGCCACCATGCACACCACCCTGCACGCACCCGAACCTTCACACATCTGTGAACCATGGCTGGCAGTGGTTGCTGGTGGCCATGGCTCCATGGTGCCTCTCTCAGCGTGGCAGGGGTGGGGGTTGTGCAGAGTGTGGGACTGCATTTTGGGGTGCGTGTATGTGTCCCTGAACATGGAGCTACCACGTAAACTTAGTGAATCACCCTCCTCACTGGTAGAGAGAGGGGAGTGGGTGGGAAACACAATTTCACTCAGTCCATGGCCTCCCTCACTCTCATCTTAGGACTGGCCTGGTTCCCTGTTTAGAAATGGAATGTGCATTTCCTCTGCAACCCCTGGAGAAAGATCATCCCCTCCATTCACTTCTAAACTGCAGACTGTGTCTGCAGGAGTTGCAGAGCTCTGTGTGCTTTGCTGCTGAATTGCAACCCCCCCCCCGCTAAAACAGGCCTGGGGTTCCCACAATTATAGTTAGGTGTGGGCAGGTAAGTGGACAGGATATGGTCCCTCAAGGTCTGCAGAAAGGATAAAAGGGTCCCTGGTTCCGTGGAGGTTTTCCAACCCCTTGCCCCAGACATGGAGACATTTAAAAATAAAACCAGAAAACCAAACGAATTATAGGGCATAGCAATGGGCGGGACGCTTGTTATCTTGGCCCTAAAAAAATGCAGAGCAAAGGCTGGTTGCCCAGATATTTTGCAACTGTTCTAGCTGCAGTATTTCAGGAAAGTTTCTTCGCCTGAAAAGTGAGCATAGAAGATCTTGTGGGGCTTGGAAATGGCACTGCTCCCTCCCTGTATCGTTTCCTACAGAGCGTCTCTGCTGAACTGGCTAATAAATAGGAACAAACGCATTAAAGTGTCATTTCAAACAACCTTTTGAAAGGCACATCCCCTGGTCTGCAATGCTCCTTCGCATTGCTCTCAGAGGGTGGCCGGGCGTGGCAGGGCCAGAGTGACGTCGGGCACATTTGGGGATTCGGTGAAATGCTAACTTAAGGCCAGTCTTCACAGGCAAAGCCTCGGAAGCTTCCGTCCGCCTTGCTGCATTCTCCCCTTGTTCGCATCCCACCCACCCCTGGCCCTACGGGAGCTCTTTGCCATACTCCTGTCCCTCCCCATGGCTGGAGCAATTTGTCCATCACGATAAGAACTGCATTAGATGTGACACTCGCCGTGGCGTTTCCTTCTGTGTCGCTGCTTTCTGTTTTGGAAGGGCAGGGCAGGGAGCTGAATCGGGTTTCTGGAGGGGGCCAACGGATGATGGCGCTTTTTGCCGTGCTGTGTGTTTGGGTTCAAAGTGTGCCGGCCTTCCATGCTGGGGAGAAGAGGTGTTATGGTTGCAGTCTGGGAATGCACTGTCTTTTGGAAGCTGGAACAATCTTGTCTCCTGTTGTTCCCAATGACAAGTTTGCTGCCTTTAAACATCCCCAGATTTACAAACCATGATGGAGATGTGTAATCTTCGGGCTTAAAACCGGGGTGCTTCAAGGGCCAGATGCAGGGGAGTGGTATCAGGAGACAGATATCTAGTCTCGTGCACTCCCAGATGCATTTGGTGGGGCCACTGTGAGATACAGGAAGCTGGACTAGATGAGACTTTGGCCTGACCCAGCAGGGCTCTTCTTATGTTCTTATGTTTACCCATGGCATTAAAATTCACCCAGGTACCCTGGCCCCGGAAGGCTGTTTGTCTCAGAGCAGACGTCCTTGGCTGATCTGCACTGTATGCCATACTTGAGGTTTTATCTATTGATGCTTGTTATCTATTGATGCTTGATCACTTATTTAAAATGATTAGGATCTTTATTTTGCACTTAGGTCTTGCTGGACTTAATTTAGTTTTGATTGTAAAGCTTTAATCTTACATTTAGTATGGGTACAGCTGCTCCCCTCCTCCTGTTGTCTTTGTTGCTTTCAACTTGATTCGCCTATTATTAATTCATTAAAAGTATTTATTTACCACATTGTTATGATCCACAAGCAGAGAGAGAGAGAGAGAGAGAGAGAGAGAGAGAGAGAGAGAGAGAGAGAGAGAGAGAGAGAGAGAGAGAGAGAGGAAAACGCTTCCTTAGAAAACAATTTAATGAGGGGATTTAAAAAACAGCATTGTTATTGTTGTTCAGTTTTTAAGATGGGTACACATTTGAAGAGCTAGCTTTGAAGTTGTAGTTGCGTCTCAGCTGCCATATTAAATGGTCAAGTTTCACCTTAGAGCCCACTTGAGATCCTGTAGTTGGAAGGTCTGCAGTCGTGGTGCTGCCACGGAGAAAGCCCTGTTCTGTGGGCTCACTAAACCGGATGCCCAGGATTGGGCGGTTGGGGGAGGGACACCCAAGGTCTTCTCTTAAGCAGGCATGCATGGGAGATTATGGCATGTATGCCCTCCCCCCGAGCCATTTAAAGCTTGGTAAATGAAAAGCAGCCCCTTGAGCTGAGTTCAGAAGCAAATTCTGATCATCATCTCAGGGTTCTGTGCATTTACATTTCACCCACCAGCCTAAGAACATTTGACAGTCACGTTGCACACTAATCTAAGTACAAAGACTGGGCAGAAATCTTTTACAATCAAACGTTTTATGTTTCATGCATAATTTACCCTCTCTGTCATTTTGACCGGCCAGGAACTGTCGTTGCCCAGAGCTGAACCTTTGGTGTGCTAGTAGAGCCTCCCACATAAGTCAGGTCCTGGCTTAATCCTGGGACCTTGGCATCTAGACATTTCTTTCCAGCAGCACTTAGGGGGAAGCTTGCAGGGGTAAGAGCTTTGGGACAAGACCCGTGGTGAATGGGCGCCAAGGCTCACAGGACTGAAGTCCTGGAGCTTTCGGAGCAGCACGGATAAGAACAGCATCGGCCAGCTCCCTCAGCCTTCCTTCTTTCCTCTGAGCTGAGCTGTGTTCTCCAACTGGCCTGCGTACTACAAGAAAAATAGATTTCCCCCACAAATGATGTATGACTGTAGTCTAGTATGAATGGGTTTCTTGGCAGTTTAGTTTTGAATAGGCAGCTAAGGCCCTTTGTACACAACCCCTAAACTCCGCCGCAAATGGCTCCCAGCTCCGGAGCTTAAAATTGTTTCCCCACCAGCTCCGGAGTTTACAGATAATTAAGTGTGACCACGCCCACCTAAGCGCGTCCCAGTGCACTTTTCAGGTACCTGCTCTCTGGAGGTGAAAATTCCTGATGCGGATATAACGTAGTGACTGCCGGGCTCTCCTTGCTTCTGTTTGTTCTTTTTTTTGCCCCCTTCCCCTTTAAGAGATCTGAGTGCAGTGCCGGGATGGCAGAACGGAGGTGAGCGGCATTCTTTTCTTCCTTTTTTTCTCCCTCCCCTCACACAGCCAGCAGCCAGGGGTGCGGAGGGGGTGGGAATGCAGGAACAGCGACAACCCCCTAAGATCTCTGGTCTGAATTTAAGTGGCCAGCGGATCTTAGGGGTTGTGTGAAAAGGCCCTAAGAGCCACTAAACTGACAAAGGGGGGATCAATCTATAGGGTCTGTTGTGGTCCCCCCCCCTCACTTCTAAATGGACTGCTCCATTGCTGGACATAATCTCCACATGTTGCAGCTGCATTCTCTGGTCTTCAAAGACAGTTGAAAGTTGTCCTTCCAGACCTTTCTCTTCAGGCAAGCTTCCCCAGAATGATGGTCTACCTATTATGTGTCTGTTTTATATAAATCGATAGGATCACATAGACTTTGTGTTTATAACTACTTATAACCTTATGTGTTTACATTGACACTATGTTTTTGATGTTAGTTTCCATCACTCATAACTTTTAAATGGAATTTTACTCTCTTTTTAACTGTGCACGTTTTCTTGTACCTTTAATGTAATGTTGTCTATTAATGCTGTAAGATGTCTCTCAATTCCCTGTTCTCAGTACCTGAACATGCCTTAATTGTACTGGATTGTATATTATTCCTCATTACCGTAAGCCGCCTTGGGTCCTTTTTCAAGGAGAAAGGTGGGGTAAAAATACTCTAAAATAAAATAAATAAATAGATACCAGTAAATAAATGAAAAGTGACATATAAACCCCCCACTTGCTACTTGGTCTTTTTTCTGTTCATAAGTGTATCCCCATCTCTGTGAAGCCTGATATAATTAGGTTCAAGTATGGCACTAATTACACATTGCATAGCCACTCTGATTTTGTTCGCATGCACATTGGTTTAAACAACATATTGTTGTACTGGAAATATAAGTGATGGGTTGATTGCATTTAATTATTATGCAGCATGAACGGCAAGGCCGCCCCCAACACACAGACTTTGGTTCTCCCTCTGATTTTTTTTTTTTTACAATCCATGTCAGGAAATTAAGAGTGTTCAGAAACCTCGCTCAGCCAGAAAGCAATTCTGTGCTATTTCCTGCCGCTCTTTCTACTGAGGTGGGCCGGCTAGGAAGGCCGCCTCCTTCCTTTGCATTGTGTTACAGTGCTATTTCCCTTCTCAGTGTGAAAATAGTTCTCCACTCTGCTACTAGGTTGTGTGTGGGTTGCAGGCAGGTCTCTTGTTGTGACTAAAAGGCACACCTGGGCAGCCTTCCCAGCCCACCCTCACTAACCTGGGGGTGGGCAGGCAGGGAGGGAGGGGGAGTCTTTTTGGAAATGATCTCTGCCGGAGAAGACCCTATGCAGGATTCAATGGCGGTCGCTTCCTTCACAATAACACTTTTCAGTTCAGCATGGAAAACCGCGAGCAGGTGATAAGGAGCAATGGGTGGAAGGGGTTTCAGGATCTATCCTGTCCCTTCTTCTTCTCTAGATTGGACGTTGGTGCTAGATAGGGGAGGAGGAGAGGGGCTGTCTCCTCACCCCCCTCTCCTGGAAGCTTGAATGGGTTTTACTGTGGCATTTTGGCTCTTATGTAAAATAATAATAATCAAGGGAGATGATCTGGAGCGTCCCAGAAGGACATTAAGAAGGGGTTCTTCTCTCCATTTAGGGGGCATCAAGGGGCTGGGCTGTGATGTTATTGGCAGGATGAAGGATGAAGGTGGAAAGGCAGTACGTTGGAACTGGCTGCCAGCCCCCCCCCCCGAGGTCACCTGCCCTCCATTGCTCCCGGTCAGCACCTGTCACCCCCACTTCCAATGGGTCAATCTTCAGACTGGATTTGGACTGGATATTGAACCCTTCAAATGAAGGACTGGGCCTTTTCCAAAGTGGAACACATGTTCCTTGGGGGCATCTTTTTTGCGGGGGGAGGGCCAGGCAAGCGTGGCATTTCAGTGGCCGTGTGGGGCTGCTCAGTGATCCTTCATCTTTTGCTTTCTGCCTTCATCTTTTTGTTCTCTCTTTCGCATGGCCTCCTTCCATGGCTGCCCTAAAATCCTAACAGGGGGAGGGGGGCATCTGATTTAAATAAATAAATGAATCAAACACAGTGTCAGCTCTGATTAGGGCTGTTAACGGTGGCCATTATTTGTTCTGTGGTGGAGCAATATGGGTCTCCTTTCATGCCTGAAAATATTCTCTTTCTTTACAGAACGCCCGGTGCTTTGGGATGCAGCTGGAGGCAGTTCAAAGGCTCTTCCCTGACAGAGCGTGAGTAATTATGGGGGGGGGGGGAGTTGATCTATATGTGTAAAAGACTAATTGATCCTTCATGATCTAAGCATGGCTCTTGAACTTGGTTGTTTCTGTGATGTGCCGTCAAGTCACCTCTGACTTATGGTGACCGTATGAGTGAGGGATGTCCAAAATGCCCTGTTCTCAGCAACCTGGCTCAGCTCTGGTAAACTCAGCCCTGTGGCTTCCATTAGGAAGTCAATCCATCTTATATTTGGTCTTCCTCTTTCCCTGCTATCTTCCACCTTTCCCAGCATGATGGTCTTCTCCAGACGAGGACCCTTCAAAATAATCCTTTTCCGTATATGTTTTTTTTTTTAAAGTAAAATAATTACTTTGTTCATCCACACTTTACATTCTGCAGATTTGTGTTGCCCCCCCTTTTTTTTTTGTGTAAGTTTTTGGTTCTTTTGGTGTCTTCAGATCACAGGAACGGCACGGATGGAGCAATCGGCAGGCAGGCAGGCTCAGCTTGCGTTCACTCTTGAAAAACAGGCTGTAAGATTTTTTACCAGCAGAGTTTGCTTTAAACCTCAGAAAAGTCCTACATCTTGGCCTCCCTCTCAAAAGTCAGTCCTTTAATAAGTTCTTCACTTCGTGGCTTGTAACAAATGACCTGCAGACTTTGGAAGGGACCCCTTTTGTTGTTAAGTGTAACAGCTCTGTGTGCGCGTGTGTGTATGTAATGGGCAGCCTATCAAGAATGAAACAATTTTTCCTTTGGAAAATGACAGATGGGGCAACATTGTTCCTTTAAAAAAACCTAGAACAAATAATTGTTTCCATGTTACTTCTAAAACATTTGGTGGGTCTTTGTTTTGCGTTTTGTTGTGTTTAAGCTTTTGTAAAACTGATACTACTAATAATAAGCAAAGTGATAATGAGGAAAGTGATGTAACCCTAATGTATCTGTCAATGTAACACTTGTTAAGTTCTGCAGAGCGATTTGCTTACTTAGAGATCTACTGAGGATCCTTGCAAACACACTTCCACCAAGAGAGTCTTTGTTTATTCTCAGTTCCAGATCAGGAAAGACAAGCAATTATACAATCATGACAATGACAAAATGCTGTGATTGGTGCTCCAATGTCCTACACAAAAGCACCACAATAGAATCCTCAAAACCCTGAAATAAAATATTAGTCATAGGCACTATATGAACTCACCCCTCTCACTTAACTGCAGAGGTATATATACCTCGATCAGGTTGGCAGGGGCCTCAATCAAGGGCCTCCAAGAGGCAACATCCGCTCTGCCCTTTTCGCCCCTCTTGCTCTTTCCGATTCAAATCTCTTACTCACAGCCCAGCTCTTTCTTAATCCCAGCCCTTTATTTAGATTGAGCCACTGGTTCATAGGGCTTTACACAAACAATATTGTATTAGGACTGGTGCTTCTGGCATGCAAACTCCAAAGCCTCATTCGGGTGCCTAGTTAGAAGCTGAAGGCGAACCTGGGAGGCCCCTTCTCATCATCCTTCCCCTATGGGGAGTGACAGCCTGATCATAAGAGCCACCTCTCCCTAAACCTTGGATTATCAATGAAAGAAATGTAGGAGAGACCCAATGAAGACGATTCTTCAGGGTGTGTTGGGGGAGGAGGGCCATCCATTCAGGGCCAGCCCCACCACAGGGCTGAGTGAGACAACTCACTCTGCAAGGGTCCAAAGCTGCCCTTGGGAGACCAAAGGGGGGGCTCTCCTGCCACGGTTGCTGGCATCCCGTGAGACCACCCGTCTGGACAGCTGCAGAATTTCAGCCCTGGCATGCATGTGTGCTTAGCCCTCTGCAATGTTAACACCTGACATGAGAATTACGGTATTTGCCCTGGAAATTCAGATTCCCCACATCAGACAAGGCTCGCCGTAAAAGAAAGATTTCAAGGGAAAGGCCTTTCTCCTCATGGGTGATATCCTGTATCTGCAGAATGTTGGAAGGTGTTGGGAGAATAATCCCCATTTGTTTGGCTCAGCCAGGGCCTTGCCGGTAGAAGCAGCACTCTTCCTCAAAATCTATCAGGTTTCTTCTCCTGCTTTTAACTGGTGTGAAGGGCATTGCTTTATAACGGCTCCTGCTCACTGCAAGCTGCTCTCCCCTTTGTGCCAGGAGTGGGTGCTGGCTGAGTATACCTAGTACGGCCAAGCATCGGCGCACCCACCTTGGTGAAATAATCCCCGTTTGTTTTGTCTGCCTGGCAAAAGATCAGAAACTGAGCCGGAGAGGCAGGCCTGCTTCTTGTGGGCCTGCCAAAAACCTGCCTTGCAATCCAGAGAGAGGAGTGTGTCCACGGGAGAAAGGTGTACAAAGATGCTGATGTATTTTCATGCCAGTTTGGAAACACCCCTCCCCCCCATGGGATACATTTGGAGCCACGGAAGGGGGAAATTCTGCAGAACTCTTTCAGGGCATCATCAAAGGTGCCCCAGAAAACTACTATTTCAATTCCCATCAATGTGACGGCAGCCTGTGCCCTCCTCTTTAGCCTTACGCAGCCTTATCAGCCCCAGCATCCTTCCCTGGGCGTTTATACACGACCCCTAAACTCCGCCGCAAATGGCTGCAAGCTCCGGAGCTTACAAATGTTTCCCCACCAGCTCCGGAGTTTTTATACACCCGCCCCCCTAAACTCGACCCAGCGCAAATGTACCTGCAAGCCCGGAGACAATCCCTGACAAATGTTTCCCCACCAGCTCCGGAGTTTGCAGAAAATTAAGTGCGACCCCGCCCACCTAAGCGAATTTAAGTGGCCAGCAGATCTTAGGGGTCGTGTGAAAAGGCCCCCTGTAGCCTCAGGTTGGAGTAGCTCTCCTCCTCCTCCTCCTCCTCCTCCTCTCCCTCCCTGTCCCTGCCCTCACGATGGAGCAATGGGTTATTCCTCTTGCTCAGGTAGCAGTTCTAAAAATCACACCCATTGTTTTTCTTGTGTGTGTTTACATTTCCACTGTTCGTGTAACAGAGCAAAATACCAATTGAGCTTAAAGGCAGGTGATTGCCTATAATTCTCTCAAATCCCTGCTGTTGCTCACCCCTCCCCTACTCCCTTGTGGGAGGTTTTTTACCTGGAGAGGCTGCTCATGGCTGCGGAACTAGCGAATAGTGCTCAGATCTTGCAGCGACAGAGCTCTGGTGCTCTGCTTTTGAAAGCCAAGATGTGTAACCTGTTGATGATAAGGCCTTGGCAGTAATGGTCCAAGTGGCAGCAAGCATGTTTTTTAGTCTTCACAGGCAGCGAGTGGGGAGGGATGGGGGGTTTGAAGAATAGGATGGGGAGGTGGAAAATCTGGTTGCAGGCAGTGATTGAGATTACAGAGCTTGTCTTTGAGTAGGTCTTAGCATACCAGAGCTAGGAAATTCATTTAAAATCTAATTTAATTTAATTAATTTAAATTATTTTTATGCCACCTTTCTCCTTGAAAAGGACCCCAGGTAGCTTAAAACATTGAAAGATAATGTTTTCAGTTGAAAACAATGAGTCTGCAATGGAGGTCACCATCACTGAAATATTTAAAGCTGAGAACAAGAAGTCAAGGGTCATCTTGCATCATTAAAAAGCAACATTAAAACTAAGAACAATAATTGTAAAGATTTTTTTTTAAAAAATACCACTCTGAGAAATGGAAAATACAGAAGTAGTACAATCAAGACAGCAAGGTATAATAATCCATTTTGCAATAGTAAAAATTATCTGAGTCAGCATAAAGTAGTTAATTAATGCTGTAGTATGGGAAACATATGACGATTCCTATCTCAAAAGGAACTGAAATGGCCACTATTGGTTCCTTTGGAATTGTTGGTTTTGCAGCAAGAGTTGGCCATTGAACCACGTGGTCTCCTTCCACGGCCCTTTCATGAGCCAAAGGAACTAAGTTAGAGCAACACTGTAAAAAGAGCCTGCCCTTGTTGAGTCAGGGGTCTCCTTAGGCAATGCACTTGTGCCCGATTTTCCCCAGAATAAGGGAGAAAAAGAAAGAAAGATGGCAGGAGAACGAGGAGGAAAGCATGGCCGGAATATCCCCAGGAACGTCAGTGAAAAGAGGCTGCAGGCCAAGGGACCTGCTCCCTAAATTGGGCTCCGAGATCCCAAGCAAATGACCCTCAAGAAGGATGTGTTTGTTGATGGACCCAGGTGGAAGGGCTTGGTGGGCTCGTCTTTCTCCCAGGTCTGGCCTCTCTCTCTCCTGGGGTGCCCACTTCCTACATTCCAAACTATGTCTGAAACCCACCAGCCTAAATCGTCTTCACATTTCCTGCTTTCCAAACCGTTGGACCACTTGGGCACTTCTCTAGCCATTGGGTTCCCAGCTCTTTTATTGACCAAGTTGAGGGGGGAGGAATTTACCCCACAGAGACTGCCATCCCAACAACTCAGGGAGGGGGGGCTCTTAGAACACAGCAGCCCCACCTCCCCATCCCCGAGTCGGAGGCAGAGAGGAGCCTTTCCTGCCGAGCAGCTGTCAAGTTGAAAGCGCCTCTCATCATTAAATATCAAAGTTGCTTATTTGTTGCTGTCTTACAATAGATTGCTTTCCTCCCTGGTTCCCTCTCCCTGAATCTTAATGCATTTTGATCTTGGGAATTTAAATTAACTCTTCATTATTATTATTTTTACAACCCCCCCCATAAACATCTGTTTTCTGATCCATCCACCTGTTCTCTTGGGAATATTGGAAGCCACTTCTATCTGGCTGATAGGTATTCCGTTGTGTTTATATCTACCAACTCTTAGCTTCACTCTTATTCTTTGTTCTTTGTTCTTTTTCTGTCCTCATCAACTCAAGTTTTTAATTTTTTTTTCTAATTCATAGGAATCAAGGGGAAAATGGAGCATGGACATGATTTCAAAAACATTTCTTTTTCAAATTCTGGACAAGTATTGCCCTGGGAGGTAGGGAGGTTGTAGCTGTAGATATTTGCAGGGAAGAGCAAGAATCTGGAATTTATTATTTTGACTTACACAAAGAGATACCCTGACTGAAATCCAGTTGCACAGTTGTGCAAAAGGTATAAGTTTTGGAAACAGGCTGCCTTGGATTTAGAAACCTCTGTAGATATGTCCTCTGTTGCATCCACCAGCACTTCCCAGCTGTGGGTGCCCAGATGATTTCACTGGGTCAAACTCTACTTTTGTGACTCAAATAGGAGGTTTCTCACACTGCTGAAATCCTCTGCTGTTGCCAGCAATGGAACGAGGAATTAAGTTACATGCTGGCATGCCCACCATTCTAACGTTACTCTAATGGTGATATTATGGTTGCTGTCTTGATTATATCACATTCTCTCCTAAAATTATATTGTTTTAATTAGCAATGGGCAAAAGGTTTTTTTGGAAACAAAAGATTCCAAGGAGCAAACTCCTGGTGCTGGTGGTTGACCCTTCTGGTGTACTCTGTGATGAGCCCTACTGCAGCATCATGCGTTTTGCTGGAGAAAGAGACACTGTTCTCACCAGAAGAACAGAAGGACCACCTGCCTGTCCCAGCCTCTTTTGGTGCCATTTCAGCATCTAATTGCCCTCAGCCCAGATTCTAGAGACTCCATGTCCTTTTTAAAAGATCACTTAGGGTTTTAAACTGTCATTTAGTGTTTATGTTAATTGATACGGCAAGGACTATATCTCTAGGTACCTTCCTAAATGCTAATTATCTGGCTCAACATTCCTACCAATTTGAGTTTGTTAAGTCAGAATCTAATTACAGTAGTTTACCACTGATATAATTAGACAAGGAGGTAGAGCTCTCTGTTATATACTTATTAAGGCTTGCTAAGTGATCTTTAGCAGTCTGCTGCTATTCAATTAACAAGTAATAACTTTCTTAGCAAACTGAATTGAAATGCGTATATGACTTGAGTCACCTGACCATTTTTAAAATTTATTTATTTATGGTCGGAGGGAATTACAACTGAACAGGAACAAAATGACTCCCAAGAGCTGTCAGACACAGGAAAAGGAGATGTGAAAAACATGCTGGGTGATTCCTCTGTTGTGATGATGATGATGATGATTGATGATGATGATGATGATGATGATGATGATGATGATATGTCACTGTTGAGGTTTGCCAGTTTGGTTTCTCTTCCCCCCTCTCTCTTTCTCTGTGTAGACTCTTGTTTTGCAAGTCTTCTGAGTTTGATTTCTCTGAAATGTATGACATGGGAAGCAAAGGACAAAGATTTTCAGGGTGTCGGATAGGGCCTGGGTGATAGGCTGATGGTTTTCTGGTATTCCCTCCCACTCCCTTTCTTAGGATGTTATCTGTGGCTTGAGCCATGATAATAACGCCCTGGGATGTCTAAAGTAAAGCACCAATGAATGAGCAATGCAAGGAGTTCCTTACACCAGGAGTGTCCAAACTTTTTGCATGGAGGGCCAGATTTGGTGAGGTGAAAATGTGTGTGTGTGGTGGTGGTGGTGGTGTGTGTGTGTGGGGGCAAACATTCAGCTGCATTCGGTCCCTGGGCCGGACTTTGGACAAGCCTCTTGGACATGCAAGGAGATGGGGAGGATGCTGCAGCAATGGAGCCAGGGGGCAGGCAGGCTGGGCGGACGGATGGAGGCAGGAAAGGCAGGCAAACCATAAAACTGCAAGCCGACATTTCCATCCAGTATAGGAGGGGCCAGCTGGCGGGGATGCATGATAGACTGAGCCGGTGGGGAGAAGAGGCTGCGGGCCACTCAAAATTTGAAAATGGGTACATTTGGCCCCTGGGCCTGACTTTGGACATGCCTGCCTTACACCAAGCCTCCCCAAGCCCAGTGGGTAGGTTCACTCCGTGGTGTAGGGCACCTGGCTGCAGCGTGAGAGATCGGGAGTTCAATTGCCCCCACTGGGCCCTCTACGACAGGATGTGACCTAAAGGGTCCCTGCCCGCTCTGCAGCTCCATCATGATTAAGAATTATTCCAAAGTTTTGAGATGTAGTAATCAGAAATCCATGTCTGACTCCACCCACCCACCTGGGACAGTTTGCTTATTTATTTTTACTTACAAAAACTGGATCAAAAAAATGCATTTGATCATTGCATTCAAATGGCAGCGTCCAAGTAAAACAGCCACTTTGCACCTTGGGGTGTAACTGAGTGGGCTCCAACCCAGTTTAAGTGTCCAGTTGCCTTTCATAATCACCTGAAAAGAGTAATAGTATTCATTGTCTATCAAGTCACTTCCCTGAATATTCATGAGTCCCTGAATAGTCCTTGAGTCCAAGGCTTTAGTGGTTCCCTTGCAGCCAACTAAATGGCAGGCATTACAGGGCATAACCTGAACGAGACTGAATGACCGAGTATTAAAAATATATTTCTGCTTACAGTTGGTTATGAAGAGTTTAAGCGAGTCCACATGCAATTAGTCTTAATAGCCTCGCCCTGACATTTTAATAAATGCATATCAGGTATATAAGGGAGATGTTGGTGTGGAGTTTGCCAGTTGAAGGAATAACACTAAAAAAGGGAGAGGTGGTGATGAAAATGAGCTAGGATGCCCCTTTTGAGATAAACAAAATCAAATTAAACAACTGATGCAGTCAGATGTAAATGCAACTTGAGTTCAGTGGTGATTACTCCCAGGGTCATCTTGGTTATATGTTGGTGGGTGTTGTGCTTTTCTATAAAAGGGAACAGGATAAGGACATTCTTCAACCAAAGCAAAAACAGGTCTGAGGATGGTAGTGGGCTGGAGTTCAAAGCAGTCAACCATGACGGATGCATCTTTATAACAGTTCTCTTGCAGGTGAGTGGGGGAGGTAAAAGCCATTGGAATTGGCTTGCTGACACGCATCAACAAACCTCTCCCCCAGATGAGAACAGAAATACAGGTGTCCGTGTGTGTGTCCATGTGTGTTGGGTGGGGAAAGCTATCTCTCTCTCTCTCTCTCTCTGTGTGTGTGAATCAGCCTCTCTAGTTAAGTAGCCTCCACATTTTGGATCACGTGCCAACAAGAGCAGCCTTCTCCCTATCCTGACCATTCATGTTTTGTCATTCACCATGAAAATGGAAGGGTGTTGGCGTTTGTGTGTTCCTGCCCAATGTGGGTGTTCTCCACCGCCTTCCTCAGCAATTCACACACATCAGGTGTGTGAAGGAGGAACAGCCCCCAGACCCTCATGGACCAGCCTCCACTTACCTCACGGGAGATCGATAACGGGCACTTTGTATTCCTATCCCTGGGGACTGCCTATATCAGTGTTGGTGAACCTATGGCATGGGGGCCAAAGGTGGCCCTCGGAGACCTTTCTGTGGGCATCTGACCCTTTCACCACCACCTGGATTCTGGTTAAATGGCTGTATTGTCACTTTGCGGAAAATGAGTGGGTTTTGAATCGCAGTTTGGGCCCTCGGTCTCTAAAAGGTTCGCCAGGACTGACCTATATGAAGGATGGCACCACAAGTGCCATGGAGATCTGTCCTCCCCCCCAAAAACAACAACAACACCCAGCACACTCACTGCTTGGTGCACAGCCAGCCTGGAGCTTGTAGGCATCTGCCTGTTCCCATTCCTTTCCTGCAAGCGGCTCATCCTTATGGTTCCCAACTAACTGCACAGTCAAGAGCCAGGTGAGCTTCTTGATTTGAATAGTTTATTCTGACTTTACATGCGGTGTTAAAAACCCAAAGGACATATTATTTACACATCCACAATACAAGTTTACAAGATATCTATACATGTTAAAGTACTCTATAGACCATATAGAGCCACTTTCTTAAGGGTTACTTTTTTTTTAAGCTGTACCATTAAAAAAGATACAATCTGCATTTACCTTTGCACAAATGGATAAAGCATGTTTGTTTAAGAAAACCCCAAAACCCAACAAAAAAAAGTATAAATTAACAGAGACTATGTTGAATGTTAGGAGTTCCAACATAAATACTGAGAGGAACGCACAATACCATCTAACAAGGCAGCACATTGTTACAGGAAGTTATTTGGGTTCACAATACATTTATGGTTCTGTTTCACACAAATATGTATTATTCATTAATATTTGTAAAATCAATTCAGGTTTATAATTTGATTCTCTCTCCTTTTCCCCCCCTTAAAAATTAATTATTAGTTGCAAGGTTGAAATGTGTTGTTTATTTCCAAAGGAGAAAAACAAATATACTGGGTTGTTTGTTGTTCTTGGTGAGAAGGTAAAAATCCTGAATGGTCAACACACAGAAATGGAAAAGGGGAACTCTAGATGAAGGAACAAAGGTGCCTTTTTCCCCCTGAAAGAAAGAGGCAGGGGCACCTTTTTTTTTCTTGACATAGAATAGAAACCAGTGTTCTGTGTTGAAGGCGCTTGTTCTGAATATCCCCCAACCTCCCTTGCCCCCCATGGCTGATAAGAGGACCAAGACCGACTGGGACCCACAGGGTTGGGTGGAGAGGGCATCGGACACCCCTAGGAAACTACACGCACCATCTGGATACTGGTGGCTGCCAGAGCAATCCACTCCGCACACTCGGCATCTCTGGCAGGTGCTCCATCACTTGGGAAACCTTCTATGGTTTCACTCGATAACTGTTTGATCTCTAAGCAAGGCGGTGGTGGGGGGGGATGTTTAGCACAGCCAGGTTGATTTAATGCTGCTGCCGTCTCTCTCCTTGGCTTATAGGCTGCCTTTGTGTTGTTAATTAATCGCTCTCGTGACGATATTCCCCTTCCCCCCCCTTCCCCGCCAGTTTCTTTCATCTTTCTGGATACTGGGGAGAGACCGTACAGCTGGCGTTTGGGGAATTATGATGTGCGGTTCTTGAGAACACTTGGCAGACTTTACTCGTGGTGGTGTTTTTCCTTTCTTTCTTTTTTAAAATCCCCCTTCGAAAAATAAAACCATTCTCATGAATAAGGCACAAAATGCACAGATCCAGGTAAACTCACACAAAATATTTACATCATATTGTCATTACCAGCATGACTTTGGAGAAACCACCAGCTACGGAAAATGGACCCCACAACGGTAGCACTGGGCCTTGGGGAGCCCCACGGGTGGGTGCCTCTTGGTTTCTGCTGGAAAGGCCTGTTGGGAAAAGTGGTGGCGGGAGAGGGACACAGCACAACGTCTTCTATATTTGCCCCCCCTTGATGAGACTGGCATGTCTTTGTATGCATATTTTGCCTCTCCCGTTCCCTTAAGGGCCAGGAGGGTCTCCCCTTCGGATGGGAGGGCCTGCAGTAGCAGCAGCTGGACAACAAGCAGAGGGTCCACTTTTTATCCCATCTTGATTTCTATTTTTGGTCAAGTTACTTTTTGCCAAGAGACAGACAGGCGTGCTCCTTTATCTCCCCCTTGATGGATGCGTGTGGAGCGCAGTGGGATACCATCTCTGTCTCAAAATAGCTTTTTTTTGGGGGGGGTGTCAGTTTTTATTTTCTGTTGTTTTTCATGCTTTGGAATGCTTTGTTAGCTCCGTTTTTCTCCCTGCTTTTATGAGATCTCTCGCTCTCTCTTTTTGGTAAGAGAGGGGGTTGTCCTGGAATACGTATGTTTGAAATAATGGTGGTCAACAGGGAGATGCTTGCTAGGGTAGGAATTAACCCCTTTGCTCTGGACGAAGAGCAGCAACTGCTGTAGTGGCTCAGAAACAGGCTGGGCCCTCCACCAGCAGTGAACTGGATGGGAGACGAACCGGCTGTGTCCCAACAGAAATACATGAATGATGGGTAAATCTTAACTTCATAGCAGCGTGATTTCAAGTGAGAAACCTTTGCACCTTTTTTTTTGCCTAGCACCTTGTGCTATTTTGTGCGGAAACCAGACAGCACAAAATGTCCCTTTGGAGACGGACCACGCTCTCCTCATGCAACCCCAAAATGACCCAGGCCGGAGCTAGTGGTTTGTTCAGTCATGCTCAAATGTAAACATTTTCTATAGTTTAACAGATGCAGTAAGTTTGGATACCTCTGCCCACAATTTTATGGCTCAGTCACACCTCCCACTCACCACCACCCCTCTCCACTACATTTCACTCTGGCCCTTTTATCTGTGTCAACCACAAAATGGTCACCTTTAAGAGGAACGGGGGGGGGGATGCTACAGTTGGACTGGAGATCACGGTTCGGCAAATGACTTGCAAACCAACATACCCATTGAGTCACCGTCTTCTGATATTTGTGCAAGAGGCAAGGTGAATGCATACATATTAAAATGTTCACATTTCATGGGAAGCCCACACCTTACGACAGCTG
The DNA here is from genome assembly GCA_029282475.1 of Phrynocephalus forsythii. NCBI lineage: Eukaryota > Metazoa > Chordata > Lepidosauria > Squamata > Agamidae > Phrynocephalus > Phrynocephalus forsythii. The sequence continues at coordinate 3,758,826 of JAPFRF010000014.1, read as the reverse complement.
GGAAGCCAAATCCCAATCCGTTCTTGTCATCATCATCATCGTGATTGTTTTCAAGTATTTTTTTGCTGAGAGGGCGCCTTCGTCCACCCCCTTCTCCCAAGCTCTCAGGCAGACCCCCCCCACCCCCTTGTGTGGCAGGTCTCCTTGGCTCTGAACGAAAAACATGGAATGGCCAACACTCTCCCCTTTGTGCCCCAAGGGTTTCAGCTGGCCAACGCGGGCCGTTGGCTCGTCCCATGGCGGAACGAGGTGCCACTGGAGTCGCCAACCAGCAGCTCCTGGGGCCCGCTGGCTCTCTTTGCGCTTGCGACAAGCAAGTCTCTTGTCGTAACGTCTGTTCCTGCACCGCCTCCCCCCACCTGCTCGTGATACAAGGCTCAGTAGCTGTACTTGTTCAGGGATCTGACGGAAGGGGCCTGAGGAGCAAAGGAGGGTTTGGGGGGCACATCCGGTTTTAGGGAAGGCGTCCGCTTTATCCCTGTCCGAGGAAGGGTCCCGTTGGTTGCGTAGCTGCTTTGCCTCGACAAGGAAGGCTGCAGGTGGACGCCAGCGGGCATTCCTTGCATGTAGTCCATCTTTGTGCCTGGGGTGGGGGAGATGTATCCGCCCCGGTTGATGCTGGGCTGCCTGGAGAGCAACACCCCGTTGGGCGAGCTTAAGTTTTTGGGGAGGGCAGATATGGAATGCCTCTGGGAGGAATTTTTGTGGTAGCCCCGCTGTCGTTCTAGGGAGGTCATGGGCACCGCAGGGGTGGTCGGAACGTCCACCCTTTTCGTGGGGCTGTTTCGCGGGAGAGTGGACGGAGGAGAATACAAAGATGCCTCCCTGTTGGGCACCTTGGGAGGGATCTCAGTCATGTTTCCCATGGGGTCCAGCATTAAAGTCTGGTGGGCCACTTGGAGGTCCCCCATGATGGCTTTGGGGTTGCTGGGCGTTTCGTTTAAATGTTTCAGAAAATCGTTCAAGGTATTCCTGGAGTCCACGGACCTCCTGTGGTCCCTTTTGCTCGATGACTTGGTCAGCGGGTGGTCCATGTTTTGCATCTTTTTATCGGCTTTGTGTGCGTTGGAATTGGAGAAGGACATATTATAGTCGTGGGTGGCGTTGGGGAGAACAATGGCGCTGGGAATCGGCCCGTGACTTAAGGGCGAATGAGGAGGTGGGCTGGAGGGGAAAAACTGAGGACTCTTCAGAGGGGTTTCTTTTCTAGATGTGCTGCTGAGGTTGTTCTGAGAGGCTTTGTCCAGCTGGCTTTTCATGGATGGCAGAGTCTTTTGCTGCAACACCGGGGTCGATTCCGGGGTGGGAAGGGCCGCCAATTCCGGCGGCTGGCCTCGGTGGTCCACCATCAGGATGGACTTGGTATCAGCCGTGGGGGGCAGCTCCTTCCGGCCCGTGAGCAAGTTCGAGTACAGCTTGGGCGAGTCGATATTCTGCTGGTACTCTTTAACGGGGCTGTCAAAGAGGCCGTTCAGTTTGGCAAAACTGCCGCTCGAGTCCGTGCAGGACTGAGCCGATTCCGCATCTTTGTGGATCTTCCGCGACTTTCTCACAAAGATATCCCGGTAGCAGTAAACGGCCACCCCTGCAATAAAGGCGCCCAGGAGGAAAGCCGCAAAAACACAGGTAATGAGGACGTTCATGTGTACCATTTGGTTGGACTCTCCCGACTGGACTTCCCACCGGACACCTAGGACAGAGACACACACAGGTGGAGAGATTAGGGCACAATCTGATGAAGTAGGACAATCAAGCAAAACTCCCCTGGGATAGAACACTATGCTTATCCAGCAGAAACCTAACCCTCGGATTATGGACTTCAGCTCTCACAGTGGCTTGGGCGCGTAGGTACGCCCTGCAAGTAGCCATCTCTTATTGAGCAGCCTCAGTGGTGCCTCCACCCATTGAAATACATGCTCTGCCAGCATGAGGTGTGGCATCACCATTCTTTGACCCCGGGTCCATCAATCCAAATCCATTAAAGAGAAGCGCACCATACAGTGGTGTGGCGCCAACATTACTGGGGTGTGTTGCACGGCTATTGTGCTGGACTTGGATTAGCCCAAAAGGGTGTGAAATGTGGATAGCTTGGAGTTAATTACAGGCTTGGGTGCAACATGACTTTCCCACAATGGTTTCTCCACTCCCGACCCTTTGCTAAGAATGAAGATGATCACAGTTATGTGTGGATACATGGATCAGGCCCTGTTTGCATTAGCTATGAGCTACTCCATAAAGCTATTTGTCCTGAGCTTCAGTTGCTCCCTAGACTTCTCTGTGTCACTCCGTGTCTTCCATCCACTGACACTCTCTTGCAGCTGGGGAGAGATGATCCAGGTCTCACCTACCCTTGTACTTAAAACACAGCACTATCTATCTGCCTGTCCTTCTCCTTGCTCAAGATACCAAGGGAAGCACAACACGGGCGGCTGTTTCCTCTCCTTGTTCTCTCTGCTGGGAGTTTTTTCTCTCTCCCCTCCTTGATCTGAATTCCAAGCGTGAGCATCCACCACCAACACCCAAAAAGAACAAGAACTGCTCGCAATGGGGAGATGTTTCCTTCCACACTGGGGGGTGGGGGTGGAAGGAGCCAATGTGGGTGATGCCTCCATCTTTCTCCTCAGAGACAGAAAGGGAAACCCTCTTTTCGCCGGCATGTGGTGGATGTCAGAACTCCGAGGCCGTGACAGGCATGGGGGAAATTTCAGTGGTATCCTTTCCTATGAGGGCAGTGCTTGACCTGCCCTTGTGCTCTGACTACTTTGAAAAATCAGCTAGTACATCTTCCAGTAGACTGCTATTTCCGTGCCAGACGACTCTTTCTCTGTTCCTCAACAGTTCTTTTTCAGACTCAGAACTAGCAGTTTCTATGTTATTAACTTTAACGATTTCTGCTGGAAAATTGAGGTTAGAAGGTGGGTACTCTGCTAGACTGCAATTAATAACTTGTGGATGGATTTCTCTCTCAATTCTCTCCCTGACTCATAAATCAGAATCAGAAGTGAGATAGGATTATGCAAATATTGCATAAAACTGTATAATACATGCACACTGCATTGTTAGATCTATGCTAATATGCCCCTCAAACACATAAAACAAATGCTTCTGAATTTACAGCTTTAAGAGTGGCATTGTCTACCGATTAGACCAAAGGACAAGATTATCATCTTAAAATGTACTTTAGTGACTAATGGGCATTTGGAAAAGAAAATCATTTAAACATCATACAGCTAATGAGAGGTTTTAGTATTTTTATAATAGAGAATGCATTTCATTCAGACTTTGAAGAACAACAACATGTATGGAGTTAAATGTACAATTTGCGTGTTAGTATCAGTCTTTGCGGATTATTCTGAAAAATTTTGATTCCCATGCTATTGTGATAAGAAGGTTAGTTTGCATCTAATTGTGTTATTCTGCAGAAGGCATGGAGGAGGGAGTTAAAACAAAGAAGCCAACCCACCACAGGGTGGTTTTTTATTTTTTATTTTTTTGCTTTGTTTTGTTAGAGGCAGGACCTTCGGAAAGGCAGTTAAATGTTCAGGGTTATTGGTTTTAAAAACATGGCATAAAAGAGAGGAAATGGGAAACGGCCAGGAAGATGGGAGCCAATTCTGACAACAGGGTGGGGTTTTTTTTTTTTTAAAAGGACAATCAAGCAATAAAACACCTGAAGCAAAATTCCGAAAGCACTGCTGGAAGGAAACCTGATACGTTTCAGTGAGTAATAAAATGTCAAAAGTTTGCTGATAACCTACCAAGCCTTGAACCAACCAAAGAACAGAAAGCCAAGCCAAGCCTCAGCCTTCTGCAGATACCTGCCCTTTCTAGCAGGCAAGGTATTTGGGGGGGGGGGAGACTAGCCAGGGTGGGCGAGTCAGTCACAGAGTCCTGTGCTAGAGGCCCCATTTGACTAGGAAACACTGTGGTCATGGCCTGTTGTGCACATACACAAGTGGGGCCGCTTTTAGAGGCAAACTGCATCTTAGCTCTGGAGGGTTAAGAAAACTCCGTGTGCATTGCCTGTTCCATGGCACAAGTGGGTCACAGAGGTCATCAATGGACATGTCTTAACTTATGGCACTTTTTGTGTCTAACTGTTGCACTTGTTACGTAAAGGCACGGCAGGATTTCAGCTACCGTGTGGGTCAGTCTGTCTTTCTCAGGTAGCCTCGTTGTGTGGAGCAAGTGGCTTCTGTAGTCTTGCACTAACTTGGGAAAGGTTAGTTTGTCACGCGCGCACACACACACACACACACACACACACACATCCATGGTTGTCTAGTAGATTCAGTGGCTGAGCTCACCCTAGCTCATTCCAAGGGGTCTGCAGCATGCCTCTCTGCCCAGAAGGTGCAGCAGCTGTGTAACAGGCAGCTACAGGTGCCTGCCCTTAAGGCTCTCGGTTTTAGCTGCAGGATCCATGCACACCTTCACACTCCTGCTTCTCCCCACAAGACACCAGAATGCCTTTTCATACTTTTGTCATGGGCTTGCTTCCCCCTGAGACCCACCTCCCCTGATGCTGGCCCCCTTCCCCATCCACCCATCCTCATCCTAATGAAAGTTTTGTTTAGTGTAAAAATGTCAAAGTTACTTGAACACATTTCTTGGAAACAACAACGATCAAGAGACCCTAGCATCTTAAAAACAAGGGTGTCTCCTGCTGAGGATGGGAGCGGATAGGCCTACAATGGAATTGTTTGAGACAATGGCTTTATGAAGCCACTGGTTGCTTTAGCTGGCACAGCAAGGCTGCTCTTCAGCTCCTTCTTGCTGTGTGGTTGAGGGTCCCATTCAAGAGCCAATATTTTGCATTTTGTGTGTGTGTTGTGTCGTTACAGTCGTTACCGACTCTTCGTGACTCCATACTGCCTGACAATCAGGACCCACAATGAGTTAGCTGAGAGGACTAGTTGGCCGGCTGCACATCTCTACAGAAGTAAGAAAGGCAGTCTAGTTGGGGAAAGACCTAAACACATTGACCTGAGAATGAGTCCCATTGAGCTCAATGGGCTTCTCAACAGATGTGCTAAGGACCACACTTGCAAAGGAAGGGTGGGGTGTCAGTGGTGTCCACAGTCCAACGCCTTGGAATGGAAGCCCTAAACCATCTTAATGGTCAAAGCATACTAGGCAAGTGTTCCCCAGTATGCAACACAACACAACACAACACAACACAACACAACACACACACACACACACAGTCCTGCCGATTCTGACTTAGGGTTACTTAGGAGAATAATGTTTGTCCATCCCCCCCCCCCCAATCTGCCTTCTTTCCCCCCATCCTTTTGTGTACAACAAGGAACAAATTGATGATAATCATCATCATCATCATCCACCACATGGCCTTTTGGCTCTAGACCTGGGCCATGTCATGTCCAGAGGCGGACCTCTGAAAACAGCCGAAGCGATCAGGTTTCCTTTCCATGGCGAGAGATGCCCTGGTGAGGCCTTACCCTTCGGGACCCCTGATAATGGATCAGAGTAATCGGAAGTGTTTGGGTCATCTTGAGCTACAAATTTCCGAGAGCCAGTCACTTTAGGTTTCCAGGAACCAATCACTTGGGGCGAGAGAACGGGGACACTTCCCACTGTGGTAAAAGGAGCGGAGGAGAACTCCCAGTCTGTGGTGGCAAACACATGTTGGTTAATGTGCATTACAGTCAGGTTTCTGTTGCTCTCTTTGCTTGCTTTTTTTTTTTGCATCTTGTCTTTAACAACAGCAGACCTTGGTCAACTACAGCTAAATTCTTGACTTCCCGAAAAGATTTGTTTTCAAGGCTCTGACATACTGGGTGATCATGGGAGTTATTATTCTAGAACTGGCCACTTTTCCTCTGTGAATGTCCCATGGATTCACCAGTGTCATCATCAACCTTGCCCACACAGAACCCTAAGGCTTACTGGGTCCCATTCGGTGGATATAATTTATAGGAACATAACCCTAAATGGCACCATTTTATCCTGCATAGGTGCTGTGCCCCCTTCTGGCTTGGCAGAAGAGGGCTTGGAGGAGAACATTTAGAGTCTGGTGGGTTTTTGTTGTGACTTCATTTTTTTTGCCAGCATAATTTTGTCAGTTTATTTATCAGTTGTAATTCTTTTATAGCAAATTCTGCTTCCTCTATCATTTAATAAGTTGGCATGAACCAATCAACCCAAACCCCCAAAGCAAAATGAAACAAAACAAAACAAAACAAAAATCCAAACCCCAAACAACTGGGACTGAACCAATAAGCATAACTGCTGTTTATGGAGACCAATGGATTACAAAAAAACAGTTTGAAGCCATATGTCCAGACTAGCATGTTAGGTTCTCAGAAGTGGACAGATCAACTGACCAAGGTAGGTAAAACAGGCAGCATCTTGGGTTCTCATAAACTGTTTCCAACTACAGCTGCACAGGAGCTAAAACTGTTAGGTGCCATTTTTAAAAAAATCATAAATTACAAAAGAATGTTCAAGCAGTCAGTGTTTAATGTCCAGGGACAGGAACTAATCTTTCAGAAAAAATAACATTTGGGGGATATACTGGGATGATGCTCCTGTGATTTTGTGTGTGTGTGTGTGTGTGTGTGTGTGTGTGTGTGTGTGTGTGTGTGTGTGTGTGTGTGTGTGTGAGAGAGAGAGAGAGAGAGAGAGAGAGAGAGAGAGAGAGAGAGAGCATGTGGAGATATAAGCATGAGAGCTTGCAAAACACCTATGCTTATGCTTATGGCACTGTATCAGGCATGTGCACCATACACACAAACACTCTCTTCAGTTATGGAAGAGCAAACAGCAGTGGGCACTACATTTTAAGATTTAGTAGTTATCTGTAGATTTGTAGTTATGCACGTCAATATCTAAACCAGACACATTTTGGAAAGCTGTGTTGTTACAGTTTCTCCTCTTGAAGAAAGGCTAGGAGAACCGGGGAAGATGGAGAGAGGCAAGGCATATTTATCAACAAGCAGCGAAAGTAGAAGGGTTCCATCAGGAAATGCGCCACCAACCTTGATGGGCTTGTTGGTCTGAATGCCTCCCTCTTGGGAAACCTTTGGGTTCTAGCTTGCACAGTCCCCATTTCCCAAAGGTGAGGACACTGCTGGCTGAGCAGGATGTAGCTAGAGGCCCAACACCACCCCAGGAAACCAGGCTTGGAGGATGGAGGTTCAGGTTTTCTCTCATTAAGCACTTCTACATTCACCCACCACCACTCACTTCAGTTTTGGGCCAAGGGGCTCCGAGGGCAGAAAACAGGTCCCCAGAACTACCATGTGGCAACCTTCCTGCTGCCAAGGAACCACCAAGAAATGTTTTGTGATTCTTATTGTAATAAACTTGGCATCTCTAAAAGCCAACACCTCCCCTCTGTTTGCGGGGTCTTCCCTGCTACCCGACTCTCTATACAAGTTGGAAGGGGTGCAAAACTACCTGTTAGGTCAAACCTATTTCTACACCCTCGACAAATCTACACGTTTCCAACACTTGAGAAATACGCATTTCGGGAAATGTGTATTTGCTGTATATTTAACAGGAAGAGACAGCCATGGGAGGGAAAGGGAACAGGAAAGAGGAGGGTTGTCACACATCTATCTTCTGAATAATGACAGGTGAAGCGAGGAGCATTCATGAACGCACGGGGGGGGGGTTCAGTGGAAGCGCAGCGGGACGTCCATGCGGTGGAAATGCCATCTATGTTAATCAGGTTCTTTCATTAATGGGAGACGTGTCTCAATTAATAATGAGCATGCTGCTGCATAGGGTGAAATATGCTGAGCAAGTGAGAACATCCTGGCAGTATCTTGACCATCAGAGGGGAAATGAGAAGAAGCAGAAGAGCAAAAAAGAAAGCGGGGGTGGGGAATGAAGATTGCCAAGGGCACCAAAAGAAAGCGAAGAGAGAAAAGGAGGGGAAAATATATATACATATTATCCAAAAAAAAAAAAGGTCAGAAAATGGTGAACTCAAGGAAAGAAAAACTTCATTAAATCAGGGGGAGGAAAATGATTGAAAAAAACTAACCAGATGTTGGATCGCGAAATATTTTGTAATCTGGTGTAGTTGTAGAAGGCAAAATTTCTAAAAGAATTAAAGGAACACATAATCAGTGAAAAGTAACCAAAGGGAAAGAAACAAAATATTTTTTTTCAAAGCCAGAAAATAAAATACAATTGGTTACCCAAAAGGAAGGGGAAACCATATAAACAAAAACAAACAAAAACAAAGGGGAAAAAAAGGAAAGAGAAAAAAAATTGGTTTAATAACTTGACCGTAAGACTGTCACAAGCAGTCATGATGATTGGGGGGGGGAACAAACCCCAGACTGAGGTCTCTTCCGACCAACCCCCTCCCCCCCAGGACCCAGCAGCGTCAGGCTTAACGGGAGGAGGGTGGGAGGGGTGCTCGGTGCCGTTAAGGTGAGGTCCACATCAGAGGGAGGCCCACAAACAAACAAAATAAACCATGCCACATTTCTCGGGTTAGCATCTGGGACTGGCCACTTACCATGGCAGTCCCCAAGGTGGGCAGTGTTGCCGTACTCCACATCCTGCTCGAATCCCCCGACGCTGTGGTTGTGTGAAACAAATAAAGACAACCTGCAATTAACAGCATGAGTTGGGAACGCCTGTACAGGTAGCAGTCATCAAGCTCCAAAATCTAAAACGGTCCCCCACCCTCCATAACACACACAGGCACACACACACGCGTGTGCGCACACACGCACACGCACACACATTGTGTTTGTTCAGCATTTGTAAGGAGATGGTGCATGTCAGTCTTGAGATCCAACCCATGTGATGCAACGTTTTAATTTTTATCACCCTCTCTGATCTGACTGGCTAAAGTGACTGCACTTCACAAATTAGGTTCTCCACCACAAAATCCCTGAGACTTCAAACGGGTTGCCCTGAATCGTTGCTTCCTAAAAATGCTCAGTTGCCATGGAATTTGGGGAAAAAATTAACCCAAAGGAGATTTGGTCCCCACAACAGAATATCCTTAGCCTAAGCTACCCTCAGATAGGCACCCAACACTAGGTTTAAATCCCACCCCTGTGAAGGAAAACCCATCACAGCTTCCTGATTTTCAGCTGGTATTTCAGCTGTTCTTATACTTTGAATTAACTGGTTCAAATCCTGTCTTTTGGGGGAGCAGAAAACAAGCCCTCGATATAAAGAGAAAGGGAGTCAAACGGGACAGCCTTCAGCTTCCTCTTTAAAAAAACATTCTCCCTTCTTTTTAGCAATGGCATTAACCAGCAAAGGAAGGGTCCTGGGTGCGTGGAGCCAAGAGAAGGGCAGACCACGTGGCAACATGCCAGCCACCTTCAGGTTCACGTGGAAGGTGGCACAGGCTTGTTTCCCAGACTCTCGGCCACTTTGGGTGCCTTCCTCTGGTCATACGCCACCCTGGACATATTCTCTCTCTTGGCCCTTTTGCCAGGAATGGAGGCCACAGGTAAACACTGCCAAGCACAACATCACTCTTGATCAAGGAGTCTTCAAATCTTTGCCTGAAATGTTCTGAGACCAGAACTGTCCCCCTAAATTCTGCTCATCTCCTTCCCTTAAATAAGGCACCAAGAAGTGTCTTGCTGAGTTCCTGTTGCACACAGTTCCACTCTGAATGGATGCGCTTTATTATTTTTTAACTTAAACAAGAGTTTTAACATTATAGTTGTTTTAACTACATTTTAAGACAAAGGCCTTTGATGCTTCCTTCCCCCACCCCTCCCTCCTGCACTGGTTTTTATCTGCACCTTGGGATCCAGCCTCGGCCCAGCGTGAGAGAAAGGCGAGGTACACCTTTTAAAAACAAAGCGAAACCAAACCCATTAAGCCCGACAGTTAACAGACTGCTACTTACAACATGCTTGACCTGACCCTTCCGCAGGTGCCGTGATTCAGCCAGCCACAATAGGGATCCCGAGAGGCGATACAAGTCCTGCGACAGAAAGAGAGGCAGTGCAATGAACCCTTCCACAGCCTGGGTTGATGCCCGCAGAGGTGCATTAGGGACGGGTGGGGCGGGGCTTACTTTTTGCAGGTCCCGTGGCGCTCACAGCGACTCAGCGGAATCCGAACGACACAGCTGGAGAAGGCGACGAACAGGGTGTGGTGCTCGCGGTCCAGCTGCAGATCAAGGACCTTCTTCTCTTCCTCACCATCCCCACCATTGCACCTGTTTGCAGAAGGGATTTTGGGGTGGTTATGCCTTCGGGGCCCTCCAAGATGAGGCTTCCTGGCCATAGTTTTACATGAACACCTACACTGAAATATAATAGTCTTTAGGGTGGCACATTGTTTTGCCTTTGTTTTGTCTTTGATCCTTTGAATTTTTGCCTGATATCCTATCAGGATATGATCACCATAATTTGAAATGAACTTAACAGCACAGAAAGGAGCAAAGAGAGAAGGTGTCGGCAGGGTGGGCTATAAAAGTTGCTATCCCATTATTTTGTTAGCAGTCATGCTCGGGATCATGAGTAGTGACTCGATCTCTTCCTTTACAGGGTACTTGTCATGTTCATGTAGAGCAGTGCTTCTCAACCTGTGGGTCCCCAGATGTCACTAGACTGCAGCTCCCAGAAGCCTCCATCACCAGCTGAGCTGGCCAGGATTTCTGGGAGCGGCAGTCCAGGAACGCCTGGGGACCCACAGGTTGAGAACCACTGGTCTAGAGGAAGAAAAACAGGGAGAGGAAAAACAGGAGGAGGAGGAGGAGGAGATCATATCCCTGAACAGGAAACAAGACTGCCTCGGTGACGCGGTGGGCGTGGCTGCACACAAACGGCCTCAGAATGCACTCTTTCCCTTCTACACGGCAGGTCCAAGCACATACTTAGGCCGCTCAGGTGCACAGGCCAATAAATGCTGGGAAGCAGCAGACGCAGCAAGGTGAAGCCGGGGCAAACCAGGTGTTAAAAGAACAAAAGCGACTTAAGTGAGACAGACGTCGTAAAGTGTCTCTGAGCACATCTCGTAAAAAATAATACCCACTTGGCATGATTGTAAGCATCAATCTCTTCCAGTAAGACGCTGTCATTCAAGGAGAACGGCTGGGTCTTTGCCAAGATTTTAAGGACCATTCCAGCTTCAGAGCCCACAAAGAGGACGGTGTAGTTTTGATACGGGCCAGCGGAGCGGTCCACAGCAATGGCGGTCAACCGATACCTGCCAAAACCAAGACATTTTAGAGTATCTATCTATCTATTTGTCTGTCTGTCTGCCTGCCTGCCTGCCTGTCTATGCAACAATCCAACCATCTCTCTGTCTGTCCATCTCCTAGTGTCTCTCTAGATTTTCATCCTGTTTCACTTTTCCAGGGCTAGCAAGATCACAAAATAGAAGACAGTTGGTTTTTTCCCCTTTCTGGGGAAGACACTCTCCAGTGCCCGATCCACCTAGGAACTGAACAGGAAAACACCACTGGTTTATGTCTGCCATGTGTGTTGAGGGAGCATCAGTGGTTTGATAGCAAGAACCACGATAGGGAATCAGCAACGAGGTGAGTGGGTGGGGGATAGCAGCTCCTAGCAAGTTCTCCACAGCTGGGAAGAACGGTGCAGAGCTGTCTTCCCTTTCTCAGCTGGAGACGGGCATCCCCACTCAGGGGGGCGTCAGCAAGTTCTCGGGTTGCGTCATTGGCCCACCCCTTACCTGACCCTTGTCTTTGTGAACCAAGGCTCCTCAATGACCGACGGAACGGCAGAATCCATCAAAGGGTGGGACTTGATGAAAGAGAGCGTCTCATCTGGGAAATCAATGGAGGTTTTGTAAGCCTCTGCTAGGCCGTGTCTGGCACAGCCGCCAGGTCTGAAAGGAAAGCAACATTTTTTCCCGCTTTTTAAATTTTTTTAAATAAAAAGATTGAATGCAAAGGGCAAGAAATCTGAAAAAAAAGCACTGGGCAAAACAGCCAAGGGGGAAACTCAAGATCGAAAACCACTGCTTTGGGAGCCAGATGGGAAACAAGAGACGGTGGCAGAGCACAGCAAGTGGACGGGACTCAGACCAGGAAACACTCATCAGTCCTGAAAACTGAGTCCCAGTCTAGCGGCTGGAAAATCCACTCAGCTGTAGCTCTGAAACACCCCCAGGACGACCCTTCCTCCCCCTCCTCCCACCCACCTTACTCTCCTCCCGCCCTCCAGTCCAAAACCTTCCTCCAGAAATGAAAAGAGTCTGTAAGCAACCAAAACGCTAAACCAAAGACGAGGAACACAGGAGCACAAAGTCCACAAAAGATGACATCAAACCCAGGTATCATTGCAAAGAGATGGCTGACACAGCATCTTAAAAATGATGCTCATCGGGCATCTAAAATTGTCCCCAGCGTCAAGGGCAGAGCACTGTGTTTACTGCATCAGGAACTTGTGTGGTCTAAGAGGGAAGGCCACCATCCCCATGCTTTCCTTCTAGTTTTGCTAAATCCATGGGGTGGTGCGAAGACATTTACCGTCCATGCCACGCCCACAACTCCTTTTAGCAGGGGATACTGATGGATCAAAGGATCGGGGCCGCTTGCTCCATTGCCTCCCGGGACAGCTTGTAAATAACAAGGGCTTTAGGCAGGCCCCTTGTATGTCCTTGATGCCTTTTATTTTCAGTTGCGCTAATGAAAGCTCTCATCCCAACATATGGCCTTTGGAGTTTATTTTGTACCAGCCTGGTTGGAGCTTGCCTAAGTGAAATAAAAAAGATTTGTCTGGGGCCAAAAAAGACATTGGATCCAGGACAGCCTCCAGTTTAAAAAATGGATGCCACTATAGAAAAGGGGTGGGTGCACACCAGTCCCAGCTTTGATTGTGGCAGACTCGCAAAAGGGGCTTTAAGGACTATCTCAACATCTGGATACACTGATTAAAAATAAATATAAAACTCCACCAACTGGAGCTATCTGCTTTAAGACCAATGAGGATGCACTATCATCTTTTAAAAATAGCATAATAAGTAGCTTATGGTGTTATGGAATAGCAAACGGTAATATTTGCTCATTATTAGTTATTTGCTCATAATTAGTAATACTTCTACTTATGTTTTGCAAGTGTTTGTTCTCTAGGATTATCAATTTCTATTTTAAAATGCCTCTACCTACCTACCTGCCTCCCTGCCTCTATGTTTTAAGCTAGTGATATTCCAACTCCCACAGTAATGTATCAGCTCTCAGCTGTAGTAACAACTCTCCAAATTTAGAGGAAAACTCCTTCAGTTCTTCATCAGACCCAGGGGTTACCTATGGAAAGCACGGCGGCTTTAAGTCATCATCCAACCATCTGTCCCAAAATGACACTATGAAGGTAAACACAATCTACGCAGGTGTACATGTGTGTCCATGTGTTTCATAGCCATCCTCTCTGGGCCATTGAGAATGTCTTCAGTTAACCTGCCTGCCGAATGCAACGTTGCATCCTAAAACAACCTCCATCCGACATCAAGGCAGCCTGCCAGCAATTCCAAAGCAGCCTTACAAATATAGAAGTTTTTAATGACAAATCCCATTTCCTTTCTTTTTTGCTTCCTGTTTTGTTACCTTGGCCGTGGGACTTTGTCTTCAGGTACAGCTGTCCATACGGAGTCCGGAGTCTTTTGTTCCTTGAATCTCCCTTTGAAGACCTTCTCAATGTCGTCCATGCTAAAAGCGCAAACTGCAGAGCCAGGGATGCTGCACAAGGGACAGAGGAGCCGTTGTCAAAAGAGCCAAGGTACTGAGCAGCGGCGGACCTAAGTGGCCTTCCTGGAGTGGAGACCTGGGCATTCTGCCTCGCCTCTCACCTGTTCAGCTGGGTGGTGAAGACGCCCACGACGGTCGGGATGCCACTGATATCTATGATGTCCGTGATGGACTGCAAGACGTCAAAGTAGAAGAACGAATCGCCTCGGGACGGAGCAGTTCAGGCGTGCTTTGAGGAAGGAGGTCCAGTGTTTCTCCAGCACTCTCTGGGAGCCTCCCATGTCATTTTTGCAGATGCGAGCCACCCGGGAGTAGACCGCCTGGAGAAGGAGAGGTGGAAAGAGCAACCATCAAAGGGACGAAGGTGTTTTGCATGCACGTTGCGAAATGAAGGCTCGGATCTGGGGAGGAGCGACCCTCTTTGTTCCCTTGTTCAGGCCCTGCTCCAACCAATGAGATTTTCAGATGGGACCCTGTGCAGCAGACGACACAGAACAGGACGGCTCTGTGGACAGAGCACTGCCACCTGATTCCCAGCCTGCACTAGCGCCAGCTGGAGGTTGTCTTGTTGACAACAGCCGGGCTTCCACAAGGATCAGGGAATGCATCACTGCACAAAGAAGAACCACACAGGGGCTCACAACAGACCATTGTGCAAGTGGCATAAATAAATACAACTTTGCCTATTGGCTTTCCCCAAGACTGCAGCCAGCCCTCATCTGCATACATCTCTGCTGTTGGCCTCAGACGGGCTTTCGATGCAGGGTGAGAACATGTTTGGGGAGCTGAACTATTCTACCAGTAGATTCCTGCTGGCGACAAGAAGAGATGAAAAGGACAGCGGTGGAGGGGCACATTTCGTAGCCTTTCCCGGCATTGAGAAATATGAAAACATCAGACTGAATAATGTTTCAAAGCTGGTGCTTGTAAAGCATAAATTCAGGCCAGCTGTTCAGGAGCAAATGTGTACGTACCCAGACGTCTACAGATCCTACTTGTGTTTATTTTTATTTGTGTTATTTATAGGCGGCCTTCCTCCCAATAAAGTACCCAAAGACACCTGCATTTGCTCTTACCTTGCCTAAATTATTGTGTTCCACGGCAATCTCGCGGAAGAAGAAGTAGACAAAGCTCCCGTACTCAATGGCGTGGAGGAAATGAGGCTCTGGAGGGTGAGGAGGAAGAGGATACGAACTGATATATTCTGCTCACAGACAGGGGGCAAAAATAAAACTGAAGATAAAGAGAGAGAAGAGTCTGAGAGAAGGTAAGATGGCAGCACAAATGAGGCTGACTAACCAGATATTTGGCTGTCTCTCGGAGGGGAGGCCTCTGGGTGCCCCATGTCAAAAGGCCCACTGATAAAATACTACTGCTGAGACCTGCCACTTCTCGCTATGTGCTCAACCTGTCACTTCGCATCCTTCTGGTCAATGGTGAACATAATCAAGGCAGCTCCAGCACGACCACCAATGCAGTGCAATGGATCGAGAGTCAGATTAGGGTCTAGGAGACAT
The DNA here is from genome assembly GCA_029282475.1 of Phrynocephalus forsythii. Classification (NCBI taxonomy): domain Eukaryota; kingdom Metazoa; phylum Chordata; class Lepidosauria; order Squamata; family Agamidae; genus Phrynocephalus; species Phrynocephalus forsythii. The sequence goes on along the minus strand of JAPFRF010000014.1, from coordinate 3,743,643 downwards.
CCCTTTCAGTCATGGAAGCGCACAGTGGTGGTGGTGGTGGTGGTGATGGTAAAACCCTCTTTGAACACCCCACCTATCTCAAAAACCCTACTGGCTGGAAGCAAGTTGAGTTTGCTGTTTGGCATTCTTTTACACAGACTTATGCGAGCACACACGCACACACACACACACACACACACACACACACACACACACACACACACACACACACACACACACACACACACACACACACACACACACACACACACACACACACACCAGTCCTGATGGGAGCAGAGGAAGTCTTCTGAGATTTAGAAATGGCCCCTTCCACAAAAGGGATTAATTCAGAAAAGACTGCCTTGGCATGAATCCAGTTCAAAGCAGAGGAACTGCTGATTTCCTCTTTGCACTGCAAGGGTTAAGAACCGTAAGAATCCAAATGCAGGAGCACCTGATGTCTTCATTAGACCACAAAGAATATACACACACACACACACACACACACACACACACACACACACACACACACACACAAGCCTAGCTTTTGATGGCAATGGATCCTCTACAGGCTATAAGAAGCATCTAATCTTTGGACCAGCCAAATTCTTACAGGTGGGTTCAGATATTATATACTTTCATTAAATTTTCCTGAAGAAGATGAGTCATCATTAAAAGCTATTTGCTTTTCACTAGCTTTTTCATTTGTCTAATAACTGTATCATCTGCTCCTATACTTGTATCACTTTGGAGACCACACAGACCTTTTCTAATTCCAAACACCACCACCCCCAACTAAGTAAGATTTTTCACTCTGGAGTTTGCAAAAAAATTAATTAACCATGGGAACCAAGGTAGTGCAAATCCAGGAATGCTGGGCTGCAAATTTGGGCTGCTGGGCTAAAGCCCCTGCTCAGTTAACGTCAATGTGGTTCACCATTGAGCTTGCTGGGGAGAAAGCTGATAAAAAGATACAGTAAATAAAGGATAAACCAAGAGTTTTGCTTCCACAATACTGGGACAAAACCTACGTGTGCAGCAAGTGCTTAGAATGGAATTGAGGTTACAGGGGTTATCTGCCTTTAAGGCATCCCCCCCTTGAGCCGCGAGGCTGATGTTTGGAACACAGGGCGCCGGCCGCTCTCCTGTCCTTACGCCAAACAGAAAGGGGAACTCCAGTCTTCCAGGCCCTCCGAGAGGAGCTTCGGCGGATGTGCCGGGACTCTCAATGTCGGCTAATGGACTGTAAAAAGGCCTCGGAGGAACTGCATTAGGGCTCCAGGCTTTTGTTCCGTCCACTTCATTCATTGACCTCCTTTGATTGGACAGAGGGGAAAAATCCAAGTTTGTTCTTGGGCCAAGACCTTTTGCTGAATGAAGACAAAAGGGTGGGCGGGGTGGGGTGTCTGGGATTTGGGGCATGCTTCACTTTAAAAGGATGGGAGGGAAGCCAGGGAGTGGGGGGGGAGAGAGGAGGGGGGCGAAACCTCCTCCCTATAGCACTTGCAGGGCGTTTGATGTAGCTGGCGTTTCCGTACAGCAGGAGCTGCTTCACCGTGGAACAGGCGGCGTCAGGAAGTGACACATCCTGCTCTTTTGTGCCACCAGGGTCTTCCAAAGGATAGTTTTTTTGGAGTAAATGTGAGATATTCAAGGGATGGTGTTGCCAGGCCTCCCCCCTTTCCTCTTTGATTTGTATTCCTGCATCGAGTGTAAGGTTGTAGGCCCCTTTCACTATTCTCTGATCCTGTCATTACACCCTTTGATGGCCAAGGAGAGACGTGAACTGCGGTCTCCTGACTCCTACTCCCTTAGTGGTATCCACAACCTCATGCTGCTTTTCCTGAGAGGAAATCTACTCATCACCGAAGGAGGAGGAGGAGGAGGAGGAGGAGGAGGAGGAGGAGGTCTACAATCTGCTTTGTAATTATTTGAGTTGAGAGGACAAAGTTACAGGAGACGGACTACCACGTGCTCCTGCTGACAAAAACCTCCAGGCACAGTCTACCAACAAACTAGTTTTCTATCAGTGGCATTTTTATGAATTACCTTTTATCCACTTGGAATCGTATTTGATGGTCCTTAGCGCTGACCCGTCCCCCATGCTCCTGTAAATCACAGCGTCGCTGGCCAGGAAGTCAGCCACCGTGGCGGAGTACAGCTTCCCATCTGGAACGACAGGAAGAGTCACCTCTATGCAGAACCCCCCCCCAACTCCCCTTGGTGGTGTCTCTTATCTCTGCCTCTCTGCTACACACCTTCTCTGACCATCTCCTCCCCTGCAGGGTGGCCCACCTTTTGCAATCTTGGGGGGGGGGCTGTCGGTTATGCAGACACACATTCCAAGGGTCAGAAAAAAGGTTCGCTCCCTGAAAGGCCCTTTCGCCAATTGGCATCACCAAGCAGCAAAACATCTGTGTTTGTTGTCAACTGTTCAGATTAGCCTTCAAGCTAGACGGGCAGTTTAAAAATTGGGTAAGTACCATACACAGTCGAATATACTGTAAGTCGAGTTTTTCAGCCCTTATTTTGGGCTGGAAAAAAAAGGCCCTCAACTTATATTCGGGTGAAAGAGAAGCAGCGGGTTCTTAAAACTTGTTTTTCTCTCCCGAAGCAAGTGCCAATGTCTGCCATCAGCACTTGCTTCGGGAGAGAGAGAAAAAGTTCTAAAAACCCACCACTTCTCTCCCCCCCCTCTCATTGGAAGATGAGGAGGAGGAGGAGGAGGAGGAGGAAGGGAAGGGGAACCACCCACTAGCTTGGGGAAGGCAGCGGAGGGAAATATTGACTCGGTTAGGCAAAATAGGGGCCTTGACTTATACTCGGGTCGACTTATGCTAGAGTATCTCCGGGTAATACTTTTTTTGAATGGAATGACGCCCAACCAACTGAAATACAGGTTGTATGATGTCATCAAACACTTTTCATTGGCTGATGCAGGACCATCTGTATACGAGATGAAGGGTGAATATGTTTTCCAAAAGATTTCCATGAAAAATGGCTTGTTAGATACTCTTTCCAATACCAGTACCAAGCCAGCATGAAAAGCAGTATAAGGAACATCTACGAAAGCTATCATTCTTTTCTCTACAGTGTTCAGTTTCATAGTTGGTTAGATTGACTGTTTAAAGGCCTGTGGGCCAGCTAAGAAACCTCCCTTGTTCTAAACAGATGGCCAGTTTTCATTAGGGAGAAATATAACAGGTGTGTGTGTGTGGGGGGGTTCCTGGACCACAGATCCCGGCATTACTGATTACTGGCCATGCTGTTTGAGGCTGATGGTGCTTGGGCGGCCAATGACAGAGATTCCCCAACTTAGTTCCACCAAAAACACACACAAAAGGGGAAGAAGCCACACTTTGGAAGAGGCATTCCACAGCGTGCATCCTAGGGAAGAAAGCTTCTTCCTAACAGAATGTGCTCACTCTGTCTTGAGGTCTTATTTCTCACTTAAGTCTAGGTACATGTAACTGATCAGCCTCCTCTCCTCTTCTCATACTTGCTTCCCAGCAGGATTCATGGGGGAGAATTCTCCTTACCAGCAAAGAGGGCAACGTTGGTTTGTCTCGCATCGAACGGGCACCTTGCCAGTCCACTGATTTCTTCACCATCATATTCCAAGGTGTTCAACTGGAGAAGAAAAACAGGTTATCTGGCGGTGCTACTTCAAGCTCCGTAGAGCAGTGTGACGGGTGGGGTGGAGGTGGAAGGCTGCTTTGCACACATCCCTATTCCGTCTTTGGGACTTAATCGAATCTTCCATGCAGTGCTCGAGTGCCATTCCTCAAGGGTCTGCATGAAGGACATCCATGTGTACCTTCACAAAGCCATTTAGTCTTGGTGGCTGTACAGGCCCACATCCAGTTTCCCAAGAGAGGAGAGGGCTGTGGCGCTCATGCCCAGCATCTGCTGGGGCGCAAACTTCCCTCCCCCCTGCATGCAGCAAGTCAGTTTGATCCTCTTTTGTGATTGGTCATTGGCAGGCAAGCACAGGCTTTATTTGCATGTCTGACTGTTCAGGCATGCCAGTTTGAAGAAGCTGGAATCTACTTCCACCACTAGATGACAACATGGGAAAGACGGGTTCAAATCCCACCAAAGCTTAAGGAAGATGGAAGCTCCAGGCTGGGTAATATTCTGCAGCCCAACCTTTCTCCCAGGTACCTCTATAGACACAAATGTTGTTACCAGGATTTAGAAGGGTATATGGACACAAGGCTTTCCCCTGATTTATTGGGACATTGATCCTTACCCTATAGTAGCGACACATGGGGTTAAAAGCATTAGTTCCACAGACAAACACCATCTCATCATTCCTGGGGACAAAGACTTTAATGAAATTATGGCATTCATCCTAAAAAATAAGAGAGAGAGAGAGAGAGAGAGAGAGAGAGAGAGAGAGAGAGAGAGAGAGAGAGAGACAGAGAGAGAGAGAGAGAGACAGAGAGAGAGAAGAGAGAGAGAGAGAGAGAGAGAGAGAGAGAGAGAGAGAGAGAGAGAGAGAGAGAGAGAGAATAAATTACGCTGTCTTTAACTCAACAATATGGCTTATTTATTATAAATTAGAAAATCTTGTGTGTGTTTAAATGTTTTATTGTTTTTAATTGTACATTGCCTTTTTAATGTTTTAACTGTTCATTTTAATTGTAAGCTGCCCAGAGACCTTTGGGTAGTGAACGGCATATAAGTTGTATAAATGAATAAATAATAAATAAATAATCAAGATCAAAGTGGCAAAAATATCAGCCAGACCTAAAGAAGGGGAAAGAAAATATGAATGACTGGACAGAATCCTGCTTCTAGGCAAAATAGATTCTTTCTAAATGTCTTCCTTTTAAAAATGTATTCTATTTTGATACTTTCATGGGGGCCCACCATCTCCAGCAATGTTCTGGAGCTGTATTTACACTGTTTTCCTTCCCACTAACCAAAATAAAAATTCCCGCATTAGTAAGCCATTAACTATCAGCTCAAAACTTGTCTGAAGATAAGAATTCCTTCGAAGACTCTATTGTTTTGTTTTAAGGACAAACCTACTTTGTGTTTTCCTTTCATGGCACAGTTTTCTCTGTCCTGCTGCTTCGACCGCCATGTTAATTTCTGTTCCAAAACAGTAAAAGAACACAAGCATTCAAACTTTATGTGAGAATGATTGTTTAAACAAACAACCAACACACCAAAAAATCAAACTTTTTTCAGTCGAGTTTTACCTTGCTTGGAACGACTTCTCCCTTGGGAACTTCATTCAAGTTGACCGTGTAAACTTGATCTCTGTAAGAGAAAAATTAAATAAGAGATCACAAAAATATAAACAAGCACTTCTCTCTCACTCTTTATTTATTTATTTATTTATCTATCTATTTATTTATTTATTATATTTATATACCACCCCATCTTCCGAGACAGAACTCGGGGCAGTGTACACTAAAAAAGAATAAAACAACAGCAAACGAGCATAAAAATCAGAGGCACCAGTAAAAATAGGAGGGTTACAATACCCTCCGCTGAGAATGGTGTGGGTAGCACAGAGAAAAAAAAAGGAAAATTAAACAAAAAGGTCGCCATATGCCTCCTTGAAGAGATGGGTTTTCAAGGCTTTTTTAAAGGCGGGCAGGGACTATTATTTATTTATTATTATATATATATTTCTTGACTCAACAGGCTAAGGTAAGGGCATGCTGTTAGGAGGCGGAAACACTTCATGCTGGTAGCCAGGGCGTTTCCCACTGAACACGGTTCCCTGTTGCTTCCAAACCGGGAAACCCTGGTTGGCAATCTCAGAATTAGCCATCCTTTGAATTTGGCTGAACGGCTGGTCCCTAGTTCAGATAAAATGGAGAGCAACTGTTAGAATTATGCTCACAGAGAAACCAGCAGCTGGTGAAGTGGCTGTGTGAGGGAAACACACACCCTCCATGACAAAATACAGATCCAGCCATTTCCCTGTGGCACTCTGGACCAGCTGGACTTCCCAAGTTCTTTCCAAGGGAAGTTGGACACCAAGCATGTTTTGGGCATCCAAAGGCAACAGAAGATAAGCTCACATCACTCTGGTGGGAGCAGATGTTTCCAAGAAGGTTGCACAGATGACACTTGGCTGCTGCCTAACCTGAGAGTGAAACAGGGCAATCTGAATCATCTTCCTCTGAGACCCATGGGGTTGCCACCCTCCTGGCACAGCTCTTGATCTGCTCCGTGGGGCTTCTATCTTTGGCCCCTGAAGAGCATCAAAAATCCCCCGAATGAGGCATCTGCCCAGAATCTCTCACTCGCTGGACCATCTGCCTCCCTTTAAGCAGAGGAGTTGCATGGCCTAAGACAGTGGTGGAGAACCTGTGGCACTCCAGATGTTTTGGACCACAACTCCCACAGTTCTTTGTCATTGGTAATCCAGGCTCGGAATTCTGGGAGTTGTGGTCCAAAACATCTGGAGTGTCAAAGGTTCGCCACTAATAGCCTAAGGTATTCTGGGATGGAGTGGCAGTGGAGAATCCATGCGCAATACCCAGAATCAGGGCCGCTTCATTTGACTTTTAACGGCTGGCAAGAGAACACAGGGCTCTCGTCTTGTTTGGCGCCATCCTTTCTTACGAGAGCAATGCATTCTCCCTTCACCACTTCCTCCCAGTTCCTCCTTTGCAATTCTATTTTCCCCGATCCCATTCAAAGGATTGTTTTCAAGCAAAGGACCCTAGATTGAATGCAAAACCAAAAAAAGGGAGGAAGAGAATTCTAATTTAATCAACCGTCTGCAAGAAAATTACCTGCCAGCAATATAAAGTGTGTCTCGAATTTTCAACATCAGTTGAAAGTCCAGTCTGTGTTGGGACTCATTGCCTGAAGGGCGTCCTCTAAATACTGGATACTGCCTGGAATCTGCAAGTAAGAACGGGGTTACGCCATCACTCAGGATTACAGAGATAAAGAATCAATAGGGAGCATTGATTAGCTCTGCACGCCGGGAGGCGAAGGGCTTAAACTAAATTTCTCACCTAATGCTTTGAATGTAAATGAATGCAAGATGGCCAGCATCGGCAAACATGTTTAAAAAAAAAAAAAGAACACAAAATAATACTCCTGAACCTACTGCGGCCTTTCGGACAGCTGTCCTTATATTAAACATTAATGCCAGTAATGAAGTTATCTATGCAAAGGCAAAGGTTGGAGGCTTCCTCTCGGCAACCAGAACAGACGGCCATTTTAAAACAAAGCAGGTTCGGTGCTACCAAGGACTCACAGTGGTAGTCCACAACGTTAATGGGTTCATCATCTTCCGGAAAGCTGACGGCGTGGCACTGGGAAATGGTCCACAGCATTGCACAGGCAGAGAAGAGCAGCTGCCTCATGGCTGATGTACGTGGATGGTGCGTGGACAGGCGGGAGGGGAAACCACGTCTCGGTCGTGTTATTTACCTGCTGGAGAAACACAACAAGAGCAATTTGGGGCTGATTCTCTTTCCACTCCTCCGGCTCCTGAGTGACTTCTTAATGCACACCTTATGCAAGCAAAAGACTGAGTAAATTATGTTGCGTGAAAGGTCCTTTTGTGTTTGTCGACAGAGAAAACTGTTATGTGACAGCCCCGATTAAAAATTTTCTGTGCCATATTGACGTTTGTAATTTTTGTGCTAAATTTGCAAGCGGGTTTCTCTTCTGGAGGCCGTTGACGAATGTCAGCCCGGCTGAATCACAAGGCCTGCAAACAGAACATGCCGCCTTGCTGACTTGGCAGGAAGACTGCGAACGCTGGGATTAGAATATTAATTAAACTGCAATCTCGTTCCCGTTCCCAACTAATTGTCACAAGGTCCCCGATAATGCCTTTGCCTGTAAATTAACCAAAGCGCCTTTACAGAATTCGAGGCACACCCAAGCCATGTCAATGCCAAGACCCACTCTTTCTTCCTTTCACTTTTGGGGGCCGAGATTGAGAACTGGGCATTTCAAAGAGCATCTGAATATTTTACTCCCTGACTCACTTAACCACCAAATTCAACAGGGGGGACTGAGAGGGGATATGATAGCTATGTTTAAATATTTGAAAGGATGTCATATTGAAGAGGGAACAGGTTTGTTTTCCATGGCTTCAGAGACTAGGACTCGGGGCAATGGTTTCAAACTACAAGAAAAGAGATTCCATTTGAATATTAGGAAGAACTTCATGACAGTTAGAGCTGTTCGGCAGTGGAATATGCTGCCGCGGAGGGTGGTGGAGTCTCCTTCTTTGGTGGTTTTTAAGCAGAGGCTGGATGGCTTTTTTTTTAAGCAGAGGCTGGAAATATTGTGATAGGGGTTCCTGCATGGCAGGGGTTTGGACTAGATGGCCCATGAGGTCTCTTCCAACTCTATGATTCTATGATTCTATGATTCTATGACACCTCATGGGTACATCACATTCAGTCCCGGTTTGCAGAGCTGGCCCAGAATAGTAATCTTCTGGGGACAAAAGAAAGATGGCAGCTTCTTCTCTGCCAGTTGCCATCAGTTAGAATTGGTATCTGATGCAGGGTGACTGCACTGAAGGAGCCAAAGAGAAGAGAAATGTTGAGGTATGAAAAGTCAGTTCCCATCTGGCAAGTGAGTTCCTGGTCCTGAGAAGACCCAACGCTCAATGTGTTCAGCCCGGGTTTGTCCCTTGGAGCACCTGAGAAGCTGCTGACTCCTCCTTGACACTGGCATCCAAAAAGCATTTGAGAACAGCACGCCCTTCCACAATGGAGAGGTGACCGTTCCCAGCTAATTAAGTGACCCATCCCCATCCCCAAGGGCACAGACACCCAGTTATGTTTATATGCATTTTGAAACAGCAATTTAAAAGCCTCTGACATACTGAAAGAAAGTTAGAGAGAGAGAGAGAGAGAGAGAGAGAGAGAGAGAGAGAGAGAGAGAGAATCCCTTTTGTTGGCTTAACTTGATGATAAAATCTTTCAGAGAGACCAGGAGGCCACCTTCAGGCAGAGGTGGAACAAGATGACCCCATAACATTTTTTGCAGGCATCATGCCGGTGCCTAGTTAATAGTCACGCTGCACACCACAGCTCAAGACACACCCAATCTCGTCCAATGCCCAAAGCTAAGCAGGGTCTGGCCTGGTTCGTCTTTGAGATTGCAGACCAGGAGGGATTTCCAGGTAGGGCGAAGATGGGATCCTGTCCATAAATCTGGAGAGCCCTTGCAACTAGAAGTAGACAAAAAGTGTCTGGGTGGAACACAGAGCAGACTCTAATTTCACTCCCACTGTGACCTTACAGCTGATGGGAAACACGTGAATTGCTTCAGTGTCTACTCACGAGTGCATCAGGAGTCCAAAGGGGTGCACTCTTTTGCATGTGGGAATAGGATGGTGGTGTTCTTTTATGACCTGTGTGGCCTGCTTTTTTCTAGGTTGCACCAAAAAAAAAAAAAAAAAAGATTGCAAAAGCAAAATAAGCATTGATTTTTGAGTCAAAGTTTCAGTGGTCTGGAGATGATTGCTCATCTCATATGAAAATGCCGTTTCTGGAATTCCTTGTGGGGAAATAACAGTAACACTTAAGGATATACAAAGCAAGAAGAGAACCTTGATCCGTTTAATCAAGCCCTAAGCTGACTCTGGGCCTTTTCACATGACCCCTAAGATCTGCTGGCCACTTAAATTCAGACCAGAGATCTTAGGGGTTTGTCGCTGTTCCTGCGTTCCCACCCCCTCTGCACTCCTGGCTGCGTGAGGGGAGGGAGAATAAAAGGAAGAAAAGAATGCCGCTCACCTCCGTTCTGCCATCCCGGCACTGCATTCAGATCTCTTAAAGGGGCGGGGGGGCAAAAACAAACAAACAAACAGAAGCAAGGAGACCCCGGCAGTCACTACTGTTATATCCGCATCAGGAAGTTTCACCCCCGGAGAGCAGGTACCTGAAAAGTGCGCTGAGATGCACTTAGGTGGGCGTGGTCGCACTTAATTATCTGTAAACTCCGGAGCTGGTGGGGAAATAATTTTAAGCTCCGGAGCTGGGAGCCATTTGCGGCGGAGTTTAGGGGTTGTGTGAAAAGGCCCAAAGGCAACTGCCCTCAACCTCACTCTGAGCAGGTCCCATTGGACACAAAGGGATGTGACTTCCATGCCCTTGTGTAGAATTACACTGTAAGGCTGCAGTCTTGAAGACACCTCTGGGGGTCCTCCAGAAAATGGGTTAATGCAATTTTTTTTTACACCAGCAGCAGATGTTAACTACCTTCTAAGGGGAGGCTCTCCCCGCCCCTCAATTCTGAGGAAGCACGCAGACCATCTCTTCTAAGCAACGGATGGATACCACCTCAAAGGAAAGTAAGGCAAGAAACCACAAATCCCCCCCCCCAATGATTGTGTGATTTGCTCGTAGGCAACTCTGTTCAGAAGTTCCTCAAACAACCAAGACTTTGGGGATGATGAATCAAGAGGCACTCATTCCTGAGATGACCCCTCCCCGCATACTTGAACTGCCATGAAATGTCACCACATGTGCTGAGATGTATTGAAGGTGCTTATTCTGGCTACATAAAAGTCTAGCACTGCACTGGAAGAAGGCTGAGCGTTGGCAAGTCACTGTTTCTTTTGGGGTTGGGGTTGCACCACACACCTGCAGGCGACTACAAGAAGTAGGAACCTGTCAAGCTGCAAGGACTTTTGATCCCACCATCCACTTTCCCTTTGACCCAAAGATATGTACTCGTCTTTTGCTCAGTGGCTGTAAGACGGGTGACACATAAAACTATTGATATAATGGTCTACCTATTATGTGTCTTTTATATGAATCTACATAATCATATAGACTTTGTGTTTATAACTACTTATAACCTTATGGGTTTACATTGACACTATGTTTTTGATGTTAGATTCCATCACTCATAACATTTACATGGAACTTTACTCCCCTTTAACTGCTCGCTTTCTCCCTCAATTCACTGTTCTCAATACAGTACTTGAACATGTCTTAATTGTACTGGACTGCATATTATCTCTCATTCTGTAAGCCGCCTTGGGTCCTTTTTCCAAGGAGAAAGGCGGCGTAAAAATACTCTAAAATAAATAAATAAATAAATAACACTACTAGAATCCACAATGATAGCCATGCCATGCCCTGGAACTCTTAGGCCAACCTGTTCAGGGAAGCTTTAATCCAAAAAAGAGAGGGGGGGAAAGTAACTCCTCTAACACCTTAATCTTCACTCACCAATGTTCCCACTCGGTTGTACACAATTTCTGCCCCTTTCCAATTTTTAGAAAAACCACACCCTGCTCTCATTGCTTTGCAGAAAGAGTTGGCCATGGCCAGCCAACAGCCTGCAGATTCACGCTGCTACCAAGAGCTACAAACCCAAGAAACATGGCTCCTGGTCACACAGGGGGCAACCGCGCCGAAGCTGGCTACCATGACCAGAGGGAGGCCACCCCAATTCCTAAGGGACCACCATGGCGGTTCGTTTGTGAGAGATCACACTGGAATCAGTCCAGATGGGAGCTCTTCCTGGCAAAGGGAAGTGCGAGGGAGTTCTTACCCATTAAAGCCTGACCCGGAAAAAAAGGAGAGAGAGATGCATTTCTAACCACTAATGATGTTTCTGCCTCTCAGGACCACCGGTCCAGAACGGATGAGCTGCCCTCATTGCCAAGATGGATGAACAGCGGTAGCTAATAGACACTAACGATCCTGGGCATTTTCCCTCTGCTCTTCCTCACCCTGACAGCCTCCCACCACGAGTCATCCAACACTAAATTGCTAATGAATAAATGTAAACAAAACCAGAGCAACTAAACCTGAATGAGGAAGGAAAAAATGTGCCCTAGCACAAAAGGAACCCTTTCTCCAACACGATCCGTCTACGGGATTTGCTACAATAATGATGATGATAATAATAATTTTTAAAAGTAGCAATGGTGATGCGCTCGGATGGCCCCATTGAAAGGGATTAAATAAATTCATTGTCCATAGAGGAGAAAGCTATCGCTGGCTGCCAGCCACTGGGATCAGAGGCAACAGGCCAAGGAATGCCAGTCTCACGGGAAACACCAATGGAAGCATTTGTTGTCATTGCATGCCTGTGAAGATTCTCAGTCCTCCAGTTGAGTTTATCTGGAAGTTGAGTCATGGCATCGGGACTCCTTTCCTTGGAGACTGAAGCATTTTGCTGCTCATCCAAACAGCTTCCTCAGTCTGACAAAGCTGTTTGGATGAGCAGCGAAACATTTCAATCTCTCAAGAAATGAAGACCAGTTGCCATGACTCAACTTCCAGATTTGTTGTCGTTATGCACCATCAAGTTGCTTCCAACTTCTAATGATCCGTTGAAAGAGCCATCTCCAGAAGGGCCCGCGTCTTCCTTTGGGGAGTCAGACCGTCTCTCACTGGTCCTTCCCCCTTTCCCGGCATTATTTATCTTTTCCTGCCTTCCCATGAGGTAGGGCAGGCTCAGCATTTTTTTTTTGCCTCCAGAGATAGCTCAGGCTTGATTTGACCTAGGGAACATGTGCCCCTCTTTCTGGCAGTCCACGGTATTCTGCAAAGCATTCCTCCAGCACCATATTTCAAACAAAACAGGGACTTGTGTGTGTGTGTGTGTGTGTGTGTGTGTGTGTGTGTGTGTGTGTGTGTGTGTGTGTGTGTGTGTTTTGGCCCTGTCCGTTTTCTTTAACTGCCTGTCTTTCACCGCTGTGCGTGATGATCGGCAAGACGAGAGCATGGGTGGTCTCGTAACCCATCCTTGCCCTTGGCTATCTCTTCTCATTCCTTCACGGATGCCCTTCCCAGCCACAGTCTTCTTCTCTCTGATTTCTCAGCAGAACTCTCCATTTGGATTGACACCTGGGCCAAAATATTAGCAACATGCTGACATTCTCCATGGAGGCTCCCCCACAGACATCCGGATGGTCTCGGAGTGAAGGAAGTCCTGGACTGCTCCAGCTTTTGGTCTCATCCAGCACAACGTGTTTATTGTAGGCTTACCCATCTTTTAGAACCCCCCCCCAGGTAAGGACACCTTGAGATTCTCAGAACCACACGACCCATTTTGTAAACCAATGCTGTGCAAGACGTTGAAGTCCTAAGTGAATTATTCAGAGAACATATTTCCTTCTCAGCTTGCCAGCTGCTAAGTCCTGACCTCAGAGGACATATCTTGGCAAACCCTCATTAAAGACCTCTTGACTAAAAGAGAGGGGAGGGGAGGACCTATTTTCAACAAAGACCTAAATTTCATGGGAGCAGGAAGGCAAATCTTCGATTCTTTTTTTTTTTTTCATTTCTGGTAATCTCTTTTAAACAATGCTCACCTTCTGCTCTCCTGATCTGTCAAGGAAAAAGTGCCTGGAACTGCATAAAAGCAAGATCCTGCCCTGTGCAAGAGATGAAAAGCCTGATCTCAGCTGGCTTACATCTACAAAGGCTGGCCTGTAATTTAAGTTGCGGGTGGAACGCTGTCCATTAATGTTCTAGTGCAGAGAAATTAAGAGGAGTAAAATGGCAGGAGATTTTGTCCTGATTAAGTCTCTTGATCCATCAAGCAAAGGGCTCACCCACTCTTGAACCGGAAGCCAATAGTCAGAAGGTGCTGGGGCTCTGGAGAATGCCTACAGCAAAGATCCAGTTCCTGAAGCCAACTATATTTCAGTATACTAGGCATGTCTGCATACTACTTCACCTTAATACTCCTGTTCCAACCGTGGTGCCCAGTTATGAGTGATGGTCAAGGACTTCTCCAAAAGTGAGCAACGGCGGACCGTGAAGGAATGCAATGTTTGTCTAAGGCTACAAAGCCAACAGTGAGCAAAACACTCATCTGATGCGGGACAGAATCTGACTGAGCTGTTTTGCTCATTTGACATGCCTCTGCTTGAGTAGGGCAACTGCAGGAAAAATAAATAAATCACCCAGCACTTCCCTGAGAAAACCCAAGCTGGTTGAAACCAACTGAGCAACTCTGCAGCCTTTGCAAATGAAAGGTGGAAACTGTCCTAGAATATACGGGGGGGGGGGAGGAGACCTTCCACTCCACCTGTACTGACAGAAGATTCCAGCCCTAGGCTTTTAAGTGATGCAACCAACTAATGATACTGGGGTGGGGGGGAATGACAGTCACACTTCATCTGGTCAGAATCTGAGCAAACAGATGGCACATCCCCAGAAATCTGTTGCTTGGAGTCAGCAAAGCAGAACTATGGGTTCCACACATGCTTAGCTCTCTAAATCTCTTGGCTTGCTACTGGGTTTAAATAAAATTTAACTAGTTGCCTGTTATAACCTACTTTCAAGCTCACCACAAGGCTATTTCAGAAAACAGCTTCTGATCACTGTGATGTAAAACTCAAATCTGGACATCAAAACTACTACCTCTACCACCAAGCGGATCTTGAAACAGATGGAACAGAACTTATTGTAAAGGAAACGAAACCCACTCTTCAGTGAACACTAAGGCCCTTTTCACACGACCCCTAAGATCCGCTGGCCACTTAAATTCGGACCAGAGATCTTAGGGGTTTGTCGCTGTTCCTGCGTTCCCACCCCCTCCACACGCCTGGCTGCTGGCTGTGTGAGGGGAGGGAGAAAAAAAGGAAGAAAAGAATGCCGCTCACCTCCGTTCTGCCGTCCCGGCACTGCATTCAGATCTCTTAAAGGGGCAGGGGGGGAGAACAAACAGAAGCAAGGAGAGCCGGGCAGTCACTACGTTATATCTGCATCAGGAATTTTCACCTCCAGAGAGCAGGTACCTGAAAAGTGCGCTGGGACGCGCTTAGGTGGGCGTGGTCGCACTTAATTATCTGTAAACTCTGGAGCTGGTGGGGAAACAATTTTAAGCTCCGGAGCTGGGAGCCATTTGCGGCGGAGTTTAGGGGTCGTGTACAAAGGGCCTATGTCTTTTGTTTCCCCCTTCAAAACTAGATATGGAGAAACCAAACGGAAACCCTGTGAATAAGAGAATGGCCCATTTCGTTAGCATGTATGGAGTTTTCTGATTTTGGTGGGGGTTCAGATTCCACGATCCTCCATTCCAGGAGTTCCATCCTAACAGACCTACAACAATAAAACTGAAATGGGGGCTACCCGGCATCTGTAGGTGTGTTTGTCTAACAGAACTCTCACAATGGAGTAAAACAAAATAATAATCTAAAAACCTTATGCCCACCCATTAAGCTACACTGCTGTTCCAGTGCTGCAGATGGGTTTAGGAGTACAACACAAAGCTACTTGGTTCCTAAGTGTCAAGACTACAAAACACCGCCCTTTGTCCTCCAAGAGGCAGCCTGCACAGACCTGTCAGAAATCTCTGGCCAACCCATTAAGACTCTTGATTTTCCTTCCACCCTTCCTGGCTACCAACCACCTGACCTCCTGCAATGGCTCCTGGCTCAACAGCCTCAGGAACTGCATGTCCTTTTGGTATCTCACGCATGCGCATTTGCACCCATGGGCTGCACAACACCAGGAGTGCACTACAGCTCTGGCTATAGCAACCAAAGTTAGTGGTGTACCAACAGAGACTGCCAAACGCTATTTACGCTACACCACTACAGCCATATGAAATCAGTCTGATTGCCATGGCTACACCCTGCAGAATCCGAGCAAATGTAGTCCTGTGTAGTGTGCAGAAGCTACTGCATATAAACAGAGGGAAGGAGGTATTGACACTGCTGTACTTCAGTTGGGTAGTACATTAACTGTTGTGTGCCTCGGCTTTGCAGAGTCTGGAGTTTGGAATGTAGCAACAGGCTTACCATTTTCTGCAGGAGCGCTCTAGCACTCTCTAGCACGGAATGACTTAGATTGAACCTCACCAAACAATTCATCCCAAGAATACACATACTGGAGGCACAACAGGGCCGGGAGACACCCACGGGGGTGTGGACAGTCCCTCTTGCTCCCCACCGCGACAGCAACACATGCTTCAGCTTTTAAAACTAGGCTCTGAACAACAAAACTTCCAAAGGAATTTGTAGATCGTACTTTGAATGCCACCACTCTTATCAGACCTTTTATCTGTCCTCTTCTGCCACTTTCAAACAAAGCTGGGGGGAAAAAAAAGAGAGGGAAGGAGGGAGGAACATATGCCCCCCCGGGGTTTTGTAAATTCATGCTAGAGGTTATGCTAGCCCAGGGGCTCCTTCATGCAAAGCTCCACACCAGCCCTATCCAGGCGGGCGGCACTGCCAGCAACCTGTCCTAAGATCACGCATGTCGGCACAGTCCGCTCACTGGTATGTTCACTTTTATGTACCTTTCCCCGTAATACATGTACTTTTGCATTTTGTGTGTATTTCTACACCAAACCTTTGTGGAGTTCAGAGGTCTGTAACCCAAAAGGTAGCTTTCCTCAAGCTTTGGACAGTCCCTACCTGCCGTTTTGAGAACCTCAGGACATGATGGCTGCATCCATAACAACCCTTCTTTTATGGGCCCACCCTGGCGGATGGAAACAGCCATTCTACGGGATTTGAGAGAACTGGGCGAGTATTTCATAATGGTGAAATATCTGTGAAGATTCTCGGTCATCCTGGTGAGTTCATCTGGAAGCTGAGTCATGGCAACTGGACTTCTCTCAAGAAAAAGAAGTCCAGTTGCCATGACTCAACTTCCACATAATGGTGAAGAAACACTCAACAGCGCAAGGCAAGAGGTGGGCAGGAGCTCCCTGAGTCCTGCTTTTAGACAGACCCTCCCTAGGGCTGTGTGAGGCACTGCCATGATATTGCTTGCAGCCACTGGAGAGCTGGTGAGTGGGTGAGGTGGGAGGAGGACCCGAGCCTGTGAGCCTCTGTTGACTTTCCAAACAAAATCCAGCATACCTTGAACACCAAGTCAAGACTGAATAGTTTTTAAGAGAGAAGGAGCAGCAGCAACACCCATACTTAAGCCGAATTCTAGACAAGCCTCCCGTGATTCAGCTGCCGACTGCAATCCCATACAAACAGAAATAGTGCAGCATTTTCATCTCTTGCATGTTTGGGTTATTGGATCAAGTCCCAGGCACCTGGCCTCTTGAGTGCTGAAAAATGTGAGGCCTGGCGATTTTCCTTGTTCACCTTTTGATTTTCCACAGGTATATATGCGTAGATATGCCTTTATAGATAAATAACCTGCAAAAGATAAAGAAAAGAGCCCCACCCCCACCCCTAAATATGCACCTTGTTGCTTCCAAACTGGGACCTTTTTTCTCCTACCCTACAAAGTCAACACCTCAAATCATTCACTCTGCAGCTCCGGGGACCATCACTTTTCTCAAAATTTTAACAAGGATTTCTTCTTTGATAAGGAAATCAGTTATGCTAGTCAAGATTTGCTTTAAAAAACAACATTTCTCCACAAATAGTGTCTTCTCGGGCTCCTTCCATTCCATTTTCATGTCAGTTTGTCTTCCACCACTGCCCCCCCCAATGTCTGCATGGAGAAATTTCATTGCATATTCCAAAACAGGCCTTCTTGATGCCTGCCTTTGGGGACTCAATATACTGCTTTGTAGGCAGTCTTGTCTAATATAAATATGTTAGCAAACACTTTCCCCTTTAAGAATGCCTTCCTTTAGGCGCCTTCTGTTGTGTGTGCGCAGTTACCTTTCGGATGTTTGTGCGCACACTCCTCTTTGGCATGCCGAGGAAGCTTTATTGATTTTAGAGTGTCCTAAAACAATCAATCAAATAACTCTGACATTGATTTCAGGCTTTTGTTTGTAGGTTCAGAGGGCTGCCTTGTAAAGCCTGAATTAGTCTGAATACTGGAGGGCAGAGTGTTTTGCACTCTGATTTAGGAAGCACAAATGAATTTACACCACTACTTGAATGGAATGGAACTCACCTGCCCCCCCTCTACTGCTGCTACCAACACACACACACCCCTTCAGTGTGCAGAGGGAGTGGAGCTTTACTTCTCCTCTGCGCGCGCACACACACCCCCTGAGAGCAGCTGTCTAGCCTGGGTGAGGTGCATGGAGTCATTCATGATGCACACCCCTCTACCTGGATTATCTGGATGTTATACTTTTTTTTATATTTATTTATTTATTTATTTATTATTATATTTATATCCTTCTTATCTCCAACGAGGACTCTAAGCGGCTAACAACAAGTCAATACAACAAAAGACAGATAACGAAAATAACAAAATAACAAATTAAACAAAACAGTATAATATCCTCCAAATCCTAAAATCCTAAAATCCAAAATTCTAAAATTCTAAAGCCTCCAAGCGCGTCCCAGCACGTCAAACGTGAACTAAAAAATAAACTTGGAGGCACCAATGGGCATAATAATAACGGTAATAGTAAGAGAGCATTCGCCAAAGGCCTCTCGAAATAAAAAGGTCTTTAAAGATTTTGAAAGGCCTGGGAGAGGTGCATGGAGCATTCATTCATGAGGCACACCGTCTTCCGGGCCTCTCTACCTGGATTATCTGGATGTTATACTCTGACAGGTAGTCCGGTCCCAAGCCATTAAAAAAACCTTGAATCTAATCCGGGCTGCAACGGGCAACCAGTGCAGGCGGGCCAGGACTGGGGTGAAAAAGAATTACAACTCCCAGAATCCTGCTGGCAGAAGACTCTGGGAGCTGCAGTCTCCAAAACCCACTTTTTAAAATTTCTGCATCTTTCTCCTTCAGCAGTCTGCTAGGGCCACCTTCCAGCAGTTGAAGGCAGCTTCCTCCCTCTACCCAATGTTTGGGCCCCTCCGTGGTTCAGCAGAAAAACGCTGCCTGGCATTGGAAGGCTTTCATGCCATCCACCTAAACAGGGTCTGAATGCTTCACCTCCCTTTGTTTTTTTTCCAGGCAAGGTTGGTGGTTTTATCACAGAACAGCGGGGCAACTTATCATCTCAACCTGATCCTCATCACACACACCCCAGAGTACATGCCGCACATTATATTGTTTAATTTCCCATCTTCCATCTTAGCTAGAATGAATATAATCAGGATTTCTGAATGCCAACAATTCCAAAGAGAGAAAGATTGAGAGAGATAATAATAATAAAAAACCACCCCTATATGCCTACGAAGGAAATAAGCCATCTGTTGCTTTAACATATTGTGTGGCCTTTAAACAAGAACAATAAAGGGTTATGTATTAACGCCTCTTGATCTGTTTCAAAGAAGTTCTTTCTCTTGTTTTTTAAGGTTCATAACATAACTCTGCTACTGAGTGGTATCACAGCTTTGATCCCAACTGGCTGCACTCATTTGCAAGCTTTTAAACTTTTCTGGGAGAGCCCCAGGGTGCCCCCCCCCCCGCTTCCACAGCTCCCCCTCCAAGGCAACAGAAGGCTTGTAAACAGAACAGGGTGACTTTTAACATTGATGGTGCAGATACTTGTTTGATTAGGCACCCTTTGAGGACAAGAAATCTCTTGAGATTAAAAGAAGAACAAGGGGGGACCTGCCCCCCCCTCCCCACCAACCACCACAACATCCCAGCTGGAAATGCAAACAACGGTTTGTCTTAAACTCTATTGATATAAAACCCCTGTTTTGACGTGTCCGTTTGGCTGGTTTTGCATATCCTACCCCCCCAGCCTCCAACTCCTGCTTCTTTTTCCCAGGATGAAGAGAAAATCTTCTGGCTTAAACTGATGTTTTTGTCTCTGGTCCTGGATCTACTGTCAGTGCTTTCCTTCTCTTTCTGGACACTCCTGTGTTGCAAAATGTCCACCTAAGGCTGTGCCAGGAGACTGTATTTTGCTGGATGCTCAGAACAAAGTGCAGACTGGCAGGGTCCACGGCCATTCGGCCAACCTTCCATTCACTGTTTTGATAGGCTGGAATATCGTTAATTGAGACTTTCTGACTCACAGGGAGCCCCTTGGGTCTTAACGGCAAAGTGTGAGCTAGAGGTGCTCTGTGACCCCCCCTCCCCAGGTAAACACAGAGAAGGCCTACAAGGGCAGATGCTCTGTTCTCAGGTCTCTAATCATCCACCCCCACCCCTGAAGCCTCACTGACCTATCCCCAAAGCCGCTCTGTTAGTCATGCGATGGGTTCTGTCCCGACACGGCTGGTTGGCACTGCCAGATGAGAGGAAAAACGGAAGCTCGGTGGCCTTTGCCAAAGCAAAACCTATCCAGTTTGGTCATTGGTGCCTTGGCTTAAAGAGGTCAGAAAGGGAAAACTCTGTTTGGGACCCCAGAGACTCCCCAGCAGTCCAGGAAAACAATCCTGATTAGGGATTAAGCAACAGGGCCAGCACTGAAACTCATAGTGTTGTCATTATGTGCCATCAAGCCGCCTCTTAGACACAGGTTGACCGTACAAATTAATGGCCTCCACCGTGTCCCATCATAAGCCTCCTTGCTCAGGTTCGGCAACCTGGTTCCTCCTGAAATGTGCCTTCTCAGGCCCTTATGAGGAAAGGCTAAAATGTTTGGGGCTTTTTAGTCTGGAAAAAGGTGCCTGAGGGGGGATATGATTGAGACGTACAAAATAATGCAGGACATGAGTAAAGTGGATAGAGGGAAGCTCTTCTCCCTCTCACAAAATACCAGAACTAGGGGACATACACTCAAATTGAGGGCTGGGAGAGTAAGAACAGACAAAAGAAAATATTTTTTCACCCAGCGCGTCGTTAGTCTGTGGAACTCCCTGCCACAGGATGTGGTGATGGCATCTGGCCTGGATGCCTTCAAAAGGGGATTGGACAGATTCCTGGAAGAAAAGTTCATCACAGGTTACAAACCATGATGGAGATGTGTCATCTCCAGGGTTAAAACCGGGGTACTTCAAGGGCCAGATGCAGGGGAGTGGTATCACTAATAAGAGTATTTACTAAAGAATACAATTATTGGGCAATATTTCACCTTCCTGTGGGACTACCATCAAGAACCTACGGGACGGTCCTGCCTTGGAAACATAGCATTAATTCAGATTCTGGCTACCAATCCTTCCCCTCAAATGAGCTCAGTTTAGAGCTAAAATGTTCCTTGTAATCTCTGGAGAGACACAGCAGCTCATTAAAAGGAATCTTGTTTTTTTAAAACCTTCATCATATTTGCTTGCCAGACAGAGGATATAATTACAGGTCCTACAGGATGAGAGATTTATGAATGATGTAGAAAGTCATAATGTACAGAATAGAGGGTGGGCCCTTATGATGTATCCTTTGTAACAAATTTGTGTCATGTTTTTTACCTTATCGCTTAAATAAATGGATTAACTTGGGGGTTCCTATTGCAAGGTGTGAGGGAAAAACTGGACCCCCAACGGTGTTGAGGGGGAAGATCTTCTCTTTGGAATCTCTTGGAGGGATCTCCTAGTGCAGTGATGGCGAACCTTTTAGAGACCGAGTGCCCAAACTGCAATTCAAAACTCACTTTTTTTTTTTTGCAAAGTGTATACAGGTGGCTATGAAGGGGTGATGTTGGGTGCCCACAGAAAGGGCTCAGAGTGCCTCCTTTGGCACACGTGCCATAGGTTCTCCAACACTGTCCTAGTGGATCCCAGTCCTGGCTCCTGAAGAAGTCTGCCTCATAGTTAGAAGGGATACAGAGTCACTTCAGGGCAACCCCACAGTGTTGTCAAGGTGACTGCAAAATTAAGGGTTTGGCCTTGTCATTAAGGCTCATCCAGACAGAACAGAGAGTTTAGTCCTCTGAGGGCCGTGGTTCATTGCAGAGTTCCTCAGAACTTGCTAGACTTTTTTTTTAAAATGATGGGGCCACATGCCTCTAAGTTGCAGCCATTTATCATTTACAGTTTTTTTTTAATGTCCAACAACACCGGTCACAAAATTAGTTTCTACAGATCTACTGCCTTTTGCCAACTGGATACCTCCTTGAACCCAGTCAATGTAACATTTTGGAGAAAGAAAATGACCCCCATGGTGAGCTGTGATGCTGAGAAACAGAATTAACTTCTTTTAATTACATGTGGGTCAGTCCCATTTGGAGGAGATGATAAGACTCTCTGTGGATTCAGGAGATGCAAGATTTGCTGACCTAAAAATTACTCTAACCAAAATTTGTTCACCTTCCTTGGTGAAGCTTAATCACCCGTCACATTTCTTCCTCTACCTTGGGTCTTTTGGGGGAGAAATGTGTTTATTCATAAAAATAAGTGAATTTACATTAATAAAATTAAATAAATGGGCAGAAACAGCAAAATCTTGACGTGCTGCTGGCAGACAGCACTGGTGGCCTGTGTGTCACCGTGCCTCTCGGTCTAGGAAGATTAAAACTTTTGAAGCATCTTTTCGTGCCGTCACGATTATTTACTACATTACATCAAAAGGCCTTAATCTGCCATGTGGACGTCTCCCATTTCTCCTTTGGAGATAAACTGCAATAAAGACAAGGGAGTCGGGGAGAGGCAAACCAATTTTGGCACCCGGGCTGTGCAATGGTTCTGCAGTGTAGCCCTCCAGTGTAAAGAGCTGTACATTTTAAAAATTGCCTAATCAAATGCAGACGTTGTTCCAGTCACACTAAATTTTCACATAATGGCAGAAGAACATTTCTTTCTAGACCGGTGCTGGGCGTTCAGATCACATGGAGGCATTTGCTACTGTGGCCGCATGTGTGTTTCAAGTTTTGAGAGCCTGCGTTTGTAAATGCACCCTGCGCCAGTGCGGACGCCGACAGACTGGCTAGCGGGGGAGAGAGCTGCCCTCCTGTGATTCCGGGGAAATGGGGTTTGATGCAAAACGAGCTTCAAAGGAGCTGCAGACGCAGGGCAGCAAGACTTTGGCTCCCATCACACATTAAGAGAGATGGCCTGCTCTTCTCCTTGTCTTCCCACCCGGCACACAATTCCTCTGAAGCACAACCAGACTTGCACATGACGGCCGTCCTTACTGTCCAATGCCCAATCACAAAACAAAACGGAAGCTCGTTTGCCTGCAAAATCTGTTGGTGTTTGTGCTAGGGCAACCACAAACACCTCTGAGCATCCCGCTTGCCATCACATGCTTAATGCATCGTCTCGCATGGGTCTCTGCCCCCACCCCCCAATGTTGTTTACTTGTTCTGGTCGTTTCCCCACAACGTCTCCCAGGAGAAGCCTGGAAGCAATTGGCCCAGTCGCAAAGAGCCCCCAGAAGAAGGGAAGGGTAACCCCCTCCCCGAGCACTCTCCATCAAGGAAACCCTGAAAAGAGTTGCCCTGAGTTGGAATATCCATGGTACATGATCATTATAGCCCCTGTGTTCCTACTTAAAACAGGGATGAAGCTCATCAGATTTTGGGGGGCTTTATATCTCCCATAATTTCTTGCCACAACAACTGGGCAAAGGAAGGTAATAGCCCACATGCAAATGAACTGCCGTATGAATAGCAGAAAAGCCAAATAGATTATCCTGCCATGCAGGACCACTCATCTTTTCCTTGATAGGCTGGATTTCTAGGTGCACATTTTAAAGAGAAAGCATCATGGCTTGTATTTCTTCCACTTCTTACTGCAGGGCTGATGTCGGGGTGGGTGGTGGGGTGGGAGAAGACCATTTCTGATTCTCCCACCTGCCATTTTGGTTATCCCTGCTTCCGACTTCAGTCAGACCCCAGTGGAAGGCGAGCACGCCTCAAGCAAGGAAGACTTGTGTCCGTTGTAGACTTTGAGCAGTCCCGAAACAATGCCAGGTTTGCAACTGTTTACTCAGCGCCAGTAAAAGCTACTCATGAATGACATAACCAGTGACAAAATATTTACCTAGGTGTTATTAAAAATTAACTAACCTATAATAAAGTCCAGGACTGGGCCATTGTGGCTCCCGTGACCATCGCTATAAACGTCTGGATCTCTATGAAATCGTAGCCAAAGGGAAAACAAAACACACAAGCTTCTGAGACCGACGGCTGTGTAAAATCCAATTTAACAGCACAACGGATTATCCCAAAGTCAAAACACCTATGGCTGTGAATGGCTACAGGCGAGAACTCATTATGAAGCAGAGTGACTGAAGGCTCATCTACACAGGCAGCCAAAAGAGGTGGGAAAAGTGGGCCATACCACGAGAGGAGGGGAACTGCCAATGCTCAACACACACACACACACACACACACACACACACACAGAGAGAGAGAGAGAGAGAGAGAGAGGTTCCAATCAAACCACAGGGCATTTCCCTGGAAGAGACACAATCTAGTCCCGCAAGGAGAAATAAACCAGCTTGGCTGGTGCTCTGCCTGTCTGTATTCTACTTGCATGGAGATTGTCATCGTTTTAAAGCTAACAAGAGATTTTATAAAGAGCCCCCCCCCCTGCAACCACGGCCAGCTACCAAACGCGGTATAGCCCGCACTGCTGCCTGTAAAGGTTCGCACGCCATCAACATGTTATTGCCAAAAGGACTGGTTTTTCATCACCGGTATCTACTCGAACAGAAGCAGAGGATGCACCAGCAAACAACATATCACTCTGCAACATGCGGAAACCTTTCGAATCTGTGAGATGAAACCATTTATATTGTTTCTTCCATGGATCACCAGAAACTCAGCTTTCTGGAAATTGCTACCTGCACTGTTTACAAACCCCTCAACACTGTCCCACCCTCCTCCTCTTCCCAGAGGCCTCTTTTATTTTTATTTTCCCAGTTGGCAAAATGGAAAGAGACCATCTCTCTGTCTCCCTCCCTCTCTCCAGCCCTTTCCAAAGCTGCCATTTGGCCCGTGGTGGAAAAGGCGCTTGACCTGGTGTGCTGATCATCCATCCCATGCCGAGGAGTGAAGGTGCCATGGCAGAACAATACCAGGGCTGTTCTCTCCTGGGCATCTGTGGTGCCCAACGGGTCATTATTTCCTCACTGTATAACTGGGAGGGAAGGTGCTGCAAATTATGCCCTCTGCTTGCTTTTAAATCCTAGCAAGTGGAGACGGGGAGGTGTGCTTTTCAAGAGGGGAACTGTTAAATTGAGCAATGGCCCAAGATCTTAACGAGTGGCCCTTTGGACTACGCCTTGCCCACGGCTCTTAAACCCTCCACAGCATCTCCGGCTCCAGTGCTGCCTGTAAGTCCCATAAAAAAGTCAGTTTGTGCTGACTCAGTCCACCTAAATGGCTGCTCTGTTGTCTAAATGGCAGTGAATCAAAGCCAGTGGTGCAGTGGGCTAGGTAATTTTCGAGTCCAGGTTTAATGACCTCACACTCTCCATCCTGTCTAGTTGGCAGTGGGCATTACTGCACTTACTTAAAAATGTGGGCAGCCAGCCCGGTTGTGTTCGGGGTCCCTCCTTAATGCTCTGAACAGCGAGTCCCTTGGCGTCCCCTCTCGAGGATACTGCTGGTCACAGGGAAAGGCCCTCTTATCCTGGCTCCTCAAGGCAATATTTGACCCAGCCAGCGGGGTACTCCTTCTGCCTATCCTCAGAAGAATGGAAGGCATTCGAAAGGCTTCCACATGTTGCAGAGTGATATGTTGTTTGCTGGTGCGTCCTCTGCTTTTGCCTTTTATATTATGAAGTTATATTGTTTAAATTGTTTTAAATTGTTGTTGTTTGTTTACATGATTTGTTGTTTTTTTCTGTTCTATTGTGAACCGTCCAGAGTTCCTTCAGGAAGACAGGCGGTATAAAAGCCATTAAATAAATAAATAAATAAATAAATAAATAAATAAATAAATAAATAAATAAATAAATAAAGGCTGAGTGAACCTTGAGCAGGTTACCTGGGATTGAACCCTGGGTTGTGTGAGCACAGTTACAGCTGCAGGAGAGCAGTGTAACTACCGCACAATGAGGCTCCACAGTGGTGGAGGTCCACAGTGGTCCTTGCCACTGAAGGCAGGGCCATGGACGTCATTCGTGGCATAATTTAATGTCCCCTTCAGCAATCCTTCTAACTGCAACACACCCTTCCATCCAATGCTGAAGTTTATCTGTGGTAATAAGATGGACTTTTCTTTTTCTCTGCTGCCTTCAATGTTTTAGGTGACCTTTAGATGCTACATCTCCAGAGACAGGACATTTTAATGCCTGTACTGCATTCCTTTTACCAGCTCTCAGCCCCTCCTTTTATTTTTATTTTTTAAGAAAAGCAAAGTACAAAGACATAAATACTTAATTTGCTCTGGTGCGTTTGGTCTGCAAACTGGCATGGCCAGTGAAATACTGGGTCATGCTCATGCGCGGTGATGCAGAGGCCAAGCTGTCCAGCTGGAAGCATCACTCTGCTTGCCTTGGGATCACATTTGCCTTAATTTGCCTGAACTGAAAACATCTGAGATTCCACAAATAAGTTACATCAAACACCCCAAGCCATGGGTGAGCT
Source organism: Phrynocephalus forsythii (assembly GCA_029282475.1). Lineage (NCBI taxonomy): Eukaryota > Metazoa > Chordata > Lepidosauria > Squamata > Agamidae > Phrynocephalus > Phrynocephalus forsythii. The sequence continues at coordinate 3,717,480 of JAPFRF010000014.1, read as the reverse complement.
ACCCAGTCTGTTTCTGTCTGACTGTTTTTCACCTGCTTCTTGATGGTGTCCTAAATGAAGTTGTCTCAGAGTCCGTCAGCAGGACTTAAGACGGTCGGCCACTATTCCAGATAATCCCTTGCACAACCAGAACTTACAGGCTCCAGCCTAGAGCAGCAGCAGCAGCAGCAGCTTAGAATCAGGAGGCATCTCGTTATATGGGTCGCTTTTCTCTCCCAAAGGCTGATCATTGTTGGGGGGGGGCATCCTTGCATAGTATTGGGTGACTTGTGGTCTCCGGGGGCAGTGGACCCCAAAGTATTAGCCACTGAGCAGGATGCTCAGTGGCTGGCGAGAGACGCAGCCCATCCACACCTGCCTGGGAAGCTGGTACTGCCTGGCTCCCCACAGTCACCTGGCATGGGGAGGAAGAAGGATGTCCCCATCCCGATCCATCCAGTTGGAGGAAAGAGGAGAGTAAGGTTTCCCTGTTCGCTTCTCTCCGAGGCTGGTGGCTGGGGCTCCAGTGAGCTGATCTTTAAATGTCCAAGTGACAGGCATGCTCCCTCCCTCCCTCCCTCCCTCCCTCCCAGGGTTGCACAGGGGGCCTCCAGGCAGGGATGAGAAGATGGTGTGTGTGTTTATCTGTGCAGGGCAGCTTCCCAGAGGGAGGGCTTCGAATAACACCCCAGGACACTGGTTTGGGGGCAATCAATGCAGCAGGGACCTGATACGTCCCTAAACAAACAAACAAACAAACAAACAAACAAACAAACAAAAACAGCCGACCTCAGCCCTCCATCCATTATGTGTATTTAAATTAAAGCCCATTTCTGATTAAAGCTGGCATCATTCCAAAGATCCACCACTTAACAGGGTTGTGGATCTAGCTGACTGGCACTGATGGTGATTGCCGGAAGGAACATATAGAATAAAGCCTCATCATTCTTCCATAACTAGCCATTAACTGAGGGAATTGTATGCATGTAAATGTGATGCATCAATGTTACCAAGGTCAGAAAGTCCAAAGGTAATTGCACTGTATTAAATATATCAATCAGAGCTTTCGAGGGACCAATTTAATTTGCAAGGTTTGTAAACATTCTGGCACAACTGAAATGCCACCTGCTTGCTTGGACCCTCATTTCCCATGCTGGGCATCGTTAATTTTTAATTAATAAAATAAAATAAAATAAAATAAAACAAAATAAAAAAAATTCTCTCATCTGCAATAGTGCTTGATTTATCCTGGGTTGCATCTCCACTACTGCCACTGTTACCAGCAAATAACAACAATAACAAAAACAAAACAAAACCTAAGCATAAATGTTCAGACACAAAACCAAACTGGAATTTCATGTCTCCTAAATGGCTGAACCATTTTTATTTTTTTGGTTAAAGCACGCTTCTAACCATCCAGATGCTGAAAGGGAGTTTTTATGAACTAACAATTCTTATATGGGATCCTCTTTTTTGGTGCAGTTAATAGAGGTAACTGCCTTTGGGCCAAGATGGTGTACAGAAAGGTACACTGCAACAGGTTAGATGGCAGTAGCACTGCTGTATCCATGAGATAAGTAACCCTGATTTCAGTGATCCACTGCTGAAGATATTAAATTAAAAACCCCAGAAATATGCATTTCAAAGGTCTATTACCAGAACTGGCCACTAGGTGGCTAAAAGGTTTAAAGCAGGGGTGCCCAAACTTTTTGCAAGGAGGGCCAGATTTGGTGAGGTGAAAATGTGTGGGGGCTGACAATTCAGCCCAATTGGCCCCCAGGCTGTACTTTGGCCAAGCCTCTAGGACATGCAAGGAAGTGGGGAGGACGCTGCAGCAATGGAGCCAGGGGAGGGGAGGCCGGGCAGGTGGCTGGGGTGGTGGTGGGCAGAAGCGGGGATGGACCGGCAAATCGTAAAACTGCAAGCCGACATCTCTATCTGGTATGGGGAGGGGCCAGCTGGCAGGGATGCATGACAGGCTGAGCTGGCTGGGAGAAGAGGCCACAGGCCACTCAAAATTTGTAAACGGGTCACATTTGGCCCCTGGGCTTGACTGTTTGGACATGCCTGGTTTAAAAAGTTGTCTTGCACCATGGCCTCTCAACTTCCCACAAGGATTTGAACCCAGGTCCCTTGGGTCCTAGTATGGAAACCTCTTCACTACATCACACTGGTTCTAATCTCTGAGGACCTGGCAGTTCCATGAGACCACGTTGAACAGCTGTGAGACCTGGGAGCCGGCGGTTTCCATTGGCTCTTCGCTAATTTCCTGTTCCGTTAGTAATCCATTCTGGATTTCATGGGCTGGCTGCAAACTGATTTATCTAGCTCCAGGACGTATTTCCTATGTGGCTTACTTTCCCAGCCCAACCTTTTCACGGCCAACACTGTTTTCTCCCTCTGTCGGAGGACATGGTCCCTTCTGAGTGTCTGGGTTCACAGCAGCTGACCCGGCTGTTGGAGCCAAACAGATGTTGAGTAAAGGGTCACTTTACAACCAAGTTGGGCCTTTAGCTCCTGGACCCTCTGAGCCGACTGCTGTTCTTTGCTCTGTTCAGTTCATAGCTGCCGTTAATGGCGTAAAACCAGATTAGATCCAATTATATGATGGATTGGGCTCATGAAGTGGAGTTTTTATAACTATGTAAAAAAACTATTGGATGCTTCATCTTCTGCATGTCAAAGCAGTTCAACCAAATGTTTGTTTATATAATTTCTAGGGAATACCAGGTGCTGTAGGCGCCTGGAGTAGGAACTGGCAAACCACTCCAGTATTCCTGCCAAGAAAACTCCATGGACATGGGGTCATGAAGAGTCGGTCACGACTGTAATGCCACAACACACACACACACACACACACACACACACACACACACACACACACACACACACACACACACACACACACACACACACACCTTCAGTCATAAGTAGACTCAAGGCAGTTCACAACATTTAAAATACAAGTTAAAAAACACAAAAAGTGTTCAATAACACCCCCCCACACACATGCACCTTATACAGGTATACTGAGAAGCAAATGGTGTTGGGTTGAATTAAAGTATTCTAATATATATCTTAACAATAATTTGCCTGGGGCTGCATTGCAAACTATGTGCTTAAAAGTGGCAACAACGATTCTATGTTTGGTGCAACACAAGCCACCCAGACCAGCTTCGGACAAACAAAACACTGTAACATCATGTAATAATGAAACAAAACACACAACTGGGGATTTGCAAGTTTCCCCTTCACGTTCTTCCTTTGGAACTGCTTCTATTTTCCACTGTGCTCACCACCCCATTATCCACATGGAGCTCCAATGGCATGGCCTGCTGTGGACGCTTACAGGAATGATTGGTTGTGGACAGTTGGGCCCCTGTTTGTGCCACGAGGCAGGTTTTCTCTGGTTGGAGCTCCATGGGGTTCAATTACTGGCTCATGTGTCAATTTCATCCCCTCCACCAGGGCAGACTCTGGTTAGTAGCAGGACGGCTTTGTCTGAACAACAAAACCCATGAGGCTAGAGTTTCAATTTTTCCCCTCCCACAACGTCCTCTGGCTTTAAATATTCTTCATTTTGAAAGCCATGCATGGATTACCCTGTAAAAAGCATGCCTTGTCCAACAGTCGCATGCATCAATCTGGAAGAGTGGCACGAATGCAGCTAAAATAAGCAGGTCTACTCAACTGAGCTCAATAGGATGTCTTAAAACCCTGGGATACACGTGGCCCGTGGACTACAAATATCTGCTAGAGCTTCTTGTGGCCATGCTATTGAATTTCACTTGGACAATGCCCCCCAAATAGCGTTCTTCATTGGAAACTAGGGTGTGTGCAGAGCAAACACCTAGAAAACAAGATGCCAGAAGCTTCCCATAGCTTCTAAAACAAAATGTGTGTTTTCGGTCCATCTCATTTTTAATGAGCAATGCTGCTTTGTGGAGGACCTCTAGGGTGACAGCAAACAATGTCCAGCTTGATCCTCGAGTCCGGGATGTGAAGTGACCTCATTTCCATCACCTTCAATGTTCTGCTTGAGATCCTCCTTCTCCTAAAGACCCCCTAGTAGTTCCTTCTGCTCCACCAGCTATTTTGTGACACCCCCTCCCTTCCCGGCTCTCCTCCTCTGCAGGTGTGCCGGCAAAGCTGTGTCGGGAGCAGGACCAAACCCCTCAAGTACAAAAGAAACTCCCGTTCTGGATGTTAACTTGAGTTACCCTAGCCAGACAATGCTGCCAGTGGCGAGGAAAAAGGGCAGTTGCCAGCTGCGGTTGTTCACAGTTGGATGGTCTTTCCAAAGGGTTATTGAGCTCGGAGCCTGGTGTGGCCAAAGACAGGATGATGGATGAGAGAGGCCCCATGGCCAAAAGTTGAAAGAACAGCTGAAGTTCACTCGAGGGTGGTTGAAATGCTACTCCTGTTTAGTTAACAGAAGTCTAAAGGAAAACAGGGAAGGAAGAAGCTCCCTGTTTCTCTCCATCAACAAAACTGCACAAGGATTTGCTGGCCTGTGAGCTGCCAATGCCAGGGAAAGGAGAAGAATAAACAACAACAACCCTGCAGAGCAACCTGAAATGCTAGAGACTATTCCGAAAAGGGGACACAGTATTACACACCTTGCCTTGGAAGTGATCCCTTCCGAATACAAGGGTGCTTCGTTATGAACAGCCATGCAGACAATAACCAAAGCAACTGTTACATATATTTGCTGCTTTGTATGAAAACGTTAAGATACAAGGAAAAGGCATCTTCTCGATAATGTATGCACAGAATTCTGAAGTTTTATTCTATCATTCTTTTGCCTGCATCTGCATTGCTGTTATGATTTCCTTTAATATGGCCTTTATTTTAAAATGTACTTAGCTGCAGTTTTTCTAAGTCACCTTGAGGCTGTAGCTTCAGAATGTTAAGGAAGCTTCAAAATTAAAAACAAAACAAAAGCAAAACAACAGCAAAAACAAAAAAACCCCTCCAACACAAGTATTTATGCACATTGCCAAGGCCTGCAGGTGAATATGTAATGATGATCACTTATTCCTTTCCAAATGAAAACTCATCTCTTTACAGCAGCAAATCTCACAAGGAACCTGGAAAGAGACCGCATCGCAGCTTCTCTCCTTTGCTTTCCCAGAATTTCTTCTCAGTAAAACGAGCTGATTTGGAGTAATGGCGGCTTTGAAATGTCCACTAAGGCATGACCAGGAAAAGAAAATGAGCGGACCACAGAGGAAAGGGAGAAGGTGAGGGGGAGACAAACACACACAACGCCCTGTTGAAGGCTCTGTAATGTGATTTTTCACCAAACTGTTCTTCCATGTGACGTGGGAACAAATCTGAACATACTTTCTTTTCAGCCTGTAGTTGGCAGCTATTCACGGAACAGAGTAACAACTTAATAAAACAGCTTAGATGGATTTTAACAGCAAACCACAGCAGCTTATCCGAGGCATAAAGACAGATCATCTGTCCTCCCAGTAGTTTTGATGAAAGCAACATTTGGGCTGATTTAATTAGACACAGGACTTTTAAGGATGAAATTAAAAGAAACGGCACTTGGCTCTAAGAGACGTGGTCCCGTCCACGTTCTCTGGAGGTCAATTATGCAGCACTGCCATAGACAAAGCCGGGTTGACTAACTCCAGACTAACATTGCAAGTAGGTTTAATTAATAAATATGCAATTGTCTTTTCATGTTTCTTGACTGAGCACAAGCACACACCCCAAATTTAAAAAAAAGGAGAAATACACAGCCTTTTGCAATCCTTTCAATTTGCAATCAAACAAAGCCCTAAATAGTGATTAGAAACTATTTAAGCAAGAGCGCTACATTGCAATCAACTGAATGTAAACATTTCTGGGATTAGACATGGCAAGGATCCATACACACACACACACACACACACACACACACACACAGTGGTACCCCGACTTTAAGAGCAATTCGACTTAAGAGCAGAAAATTGTTGGCATTTTAACTGCTGCTTTACAAATTTTAGATATGGTCTGCTTGACTTACAAATATTTTTCCATTTTTTTACTTTTTAACTTATTTTTTTCAATTTTTTAGATAGGTACCCTGACTTAAGAGTAGTTCAATTTAAGAATATGTATTCAGAATGGATTAAATTCATAAGTTGAGGCACCACTGTGTATATATATATATAAGAATGGAATGTGGGAAAGAATCTATTTCTAATTATTTCCTGTTAAATCTAAGAATGGGATTGTCTATGTCAGGAGGTTACATTTGAGGATCTTGGGTGTTTTTTTTCAGGACCTGCTGCTTACTTCCCTGTAAAATCCACAACACAAATTGCACAATGCACAGCAACTTGGGTCTGTTCAACCAAGCTGGCAGGTCAGGATAAACCAGAGAATGTGCACCATGCCATGATGAGTCATCAACTATGATGGAACTCATGCCCACAAGACAGGAACATGGGGTGATGGTGGCCAGAACCTGGGCACACACACAAGGAAAGGGGGGGGCTGGGGGCACATACGTTCTGAGAAGATATCTCAGCATCTGGATGTATAATTTGAAAATCAACACTTTGGGGGACTTAGGATATTTTCTGCTCCCTCCCCCGACTGTCTGTCTGCTTTTTTATTTTTGTTTCCACGACTAACTTTTTCTGCTTTTCAACCCCACCTGTTTGGCTACTGCTGTTAACCTAATACTGGCCTTCAGTTAAGATTTCTTGATTTAGCTCTCCTGGAAACTGAAAAAGCATCCACATTGTTATCCATCCATGCAGCAATGGTGGATGAGAAGAAAGGGAGCTCACTGGCCTATCCTTGGTGATGTACAGCAGATCTGAAAGGGCTCCTGTTTCTCTCTGGAATGACGTTGGGGAGAATAAAATGATGTCCAGAATTCCATCCCTTAAATTAAACCATCCCGCTGGAATAAAGGTAGTCGCGGTACACCAGGAATGCACTTGGGCCTCCACGGACAGGGTGCATCGTTCGGTTCTAGTAGCTCAAAGCAAAACCCTGGACTCACAAGTCTCCCATTCGTAAGCCTCTGTCTTTTGGGTCCAGCTGTAGTCCTAGCAAAACGACAGTGAAGAAGGCTTCTGGTCTCCTGTTGATGGCCTTCCCCACAGAAGACTGTAGGCCTCTATTGTTTGGCTTTGTTCCAATCGGGTAGGGGCGGGCGGGCGCGTTTTAGTATAAGAACAAGAACATAAGAACAGCCTTGCTGGATCAAGCCACAGGCCATCCAGTCCGGCATTCTGTCTCACACAGTGGCTCACCATTTGCTTCAGGGTATTCCCAAGCAGATGTCTTCACCTGCTTACGATTCCCTGCCAATGGCATTGAGAGATATCCTGCCTCTCTCTCCAACTCAGAGATTTTCCTTAGGCAGGCACCTTTTTTCTCCATGAACTTGTCCAATCCAAGGCCGACAGCTTTAAGAAAGGATTGTCAGCTAACGATTGAGGCTGACAGATTGTCAAGGCTGACAGCGGTCACCACTTCTTCTGGCAGGGAGTTCCAGAGACCAGTGATCCTCTGGGTGAAAAAGTACTACCTCGTATTTGTTTGAGATCTAGAACCCAAAGGTTTCATGGAGTGCCCCCTAGTTCCCGTGTTGTGCAATCGGGAAAACAGTTTTATGGTGGACATGTTTTGTGTTTTATTTTTTAAAGAGGTTGGTAAATACCCCCTGCAGACATTGGCCATGCTGTATTCGGAATGAACAAACATGGTGCCTCATTTGTGCATAATCGAATGGCACGCATTCGCTGCACCCTTTTCACAGCTAAGTGAGAACATCACACGTCAGGCTCAAAATGCTGAGCACTTTTGGGACAACCTGCTGCTCTAACAGAGAGAGGAGGCTGTTTTTAAAAAGCAAAAACAAAACAGACCAGCTTAAACCAATTGGGAAGGAGTGGACATCCCCCTCCCGCACCACACATACACTAATAGGGGACTGGTGATTTTTGGGGTGGTGATGGTGAGGCAGAGTAGGAGCTGATGCTTTCACCCAGCTAGCTTAATGGGAGCGAGGCTGAAGCAGCCCCTCTGTATTCCTGGCAAAGGCCTGTCTCACACAAAATACGCGTAGAAGGCAACACTGTCTTGGCAGTTTGCAGCCACAAAGGACTCCAAGTGGTGACAGGCTGAAGAGTCAGAAAGAAGAGAATTGGTGGGGCTGGGGGGGGGGAGGTTGGTTCAGCAGAAGATGGAGATGAAACTGAGCTCCAAGCAGCCTCTGGCTTACACTTTTGGCTCTCCTTTTGAGCATAAATTTAAATTTCTACAAGTTAATGGGTTGCAAAAGCAACACTTTCCTCCCCGTTAAGAGGAAAAAGGGGGGTGGAAAAGAAAAGAGACACCAGCTGAGCTTTCTACGAGAGACTATAAAATGTATTTAATGTTTATGACAAGCAAGAAGCACCAAATCACAGAACTCATCTGGAAATTCCTATTTATTAGAGACTGGGTAAATGTTTATACAGCATCTGCCAGAAAAAGCAGGCCTTCCCTGTCATTCAGCACATTAAACACGGGTCTGAACAGCTTCGTTTACTGAACCGGGTACGGTGCTACACCGAGTTCTCATTTTTCTCAAGAAACAACCCCACTACACACACTTCCTTTACTATAACCTGAAACCATTTCAGTTTTTATGCCGTCATTTCCTGTTTCCCACAGACAAGCAACCCAGACCAGATTTGCTGATAGAGCTTTTAGACAATTCAAAGAACAATCCCGTAGATTTCAAAGCACCCAACACAACAGCTACGGAATCTAATTTAAAAGCAAAAAACACTAAGCTTAATCAACAAACTTCATTCCAGGTCTAATAGGGCAGGGGTTCCCCCCCAAAAAAACATCTGCTCAAAGGTTAAGGCCTCCCTTCTTTTGAGCCTTTCAAACCTAAGTACACTTACTTAGGAGTAAGTACCACTGAATGCAAAGGAGGCTTATTTTTGGGCAACTGTGCACAGTGTTTTTAATCTGCAAGACCCTCCAGCACAAACCATACGTTAGAGAAACATTTCCTCTGAAAATAGATCTTTAGCGCCATTCAGAACGACAGGGTCATTTCAGCATGACGAGATTCGCTGGGGCTACTCTTAGAATACAAGATGGATCTGCTAGAGCTGCCAATTCTGATTACATGTTACAGAGAACCAGCCGTGCACGGCACCAACACACAAGCACAGAGAAAGATTGTGATTGCTTCTATATCATTGCCTGTGCATGAAAAAGTAACTAGAAAATGCAGCCTCTTCTTCCAATCTCCTTTGTCATCATCAGACGGGTCTCTATAGGCGCTTGCATTTTCCAAACATGTGTGGTGTGGATGCTTAAAACACCTCCAGCCGAAACTGAAACTGCAGTTTTATCCATTAGAGCAGGCATGCCCAAAGTCAGGCCCGGGGGCCAAATGCAGCCCGTTTACAAATTTTGAGTGGCCTGTGGCCTCTTCTCCTCACTGGCTCAGCCTGTCACACATCCCCGCCAGCTGGCCCTTCCCCATACCGGAGGGAGGCATCAGGTTGCAGTTTTATGTTTTGCCTGCCCTCCCTGCCTCTGCCCACCACCACCCAGCCACCTTCCCAGCCTACCCGCCCCCAGGCCCGTTGCTGCAGCATCTTCCCTTCCTCCTTGCATGTTATAGAGACTTGTCCAAAATCCGGCCTGGGGGCCAAATGTGGCTGAATGGTCGGCCCCCCCACATTTTCATCTTGCCAAATCTGGCCCTCCTTGCAAAAAGTTTGGACACCCTTGGATTAGAGGATCGGGGAAAATCTGCTAGGCCACCAAGCCACACATAAAAGACAAAGGCAATCAAAAATGCCGGCCCGTGACGGACTCAGTAGCTTCCTTCTGTGTAACCCTGGACCTTTTTACAAATGCTCAGTCCAGTTGTTCAGCACCTCTCCGGCCTCCTCTGCCTCAACCCAGTGGGAAGCACTGCCTCTTGAAATGAAGGGGGGGGGCTCGGCAACAGCTGGGCGAGCTGGGCTTTCCATCTGAGATCTATAAATTATGAACCGGGTTAGGGTGATGGGTGTGTGTGTGTGAATATATGTGTGTGTGTGTGTCAAAGTTTCTTAAACCCTTCCTCTCTGGTCTGCAAAAGTAGCCAGATTGGGTTCTGGAGCTGAGAATGCCCAAGTTACAGGGATTTTTTTAAAAATTCCAAGTTTCGCCCTTTCAGGCTTAGACAAAACCTTGCTTTCATCGGAAAGGGAAGATGAAAGGGGCGGGGGGGGAGGGGTGTCATCTCCCACCTCAGTCTCTGCGCTGCTGCGCGGGGCTAATTGACTATTGGCTCCCTTATTTGCTTCCATCCATAATTGATGGAGAGCGTCAGAGAGAGCGCCTTCTCCTTCCCACAGCCTGGCGGCGGCGGCAGCCACAGCAGAGAAGACCCAAGGCAAAGGCACCGCCGCCGCCACCACCACCTGTTTTCTCCATCCCGGCCGTTCCATCCTTCGGAGCTCCGTGGGCTGGACACCGAGAGGGTGAAGTGCACACGGTTTTTTATTTTTATTTTTACAAAGTTCCCCCGCATGTCAGCTCCTCCCCCTCCCCACGGCACAAACTCACCCTGCACCACAAGCAGAAGCGCTGCACCCCTCCCGGGCGTCGGTGGCTGTTCCGCACGTGGAGGCGGCGGCGGCGGCAGCGGCAGGGACAAGGCGGCCTTTCCCCGCACGCCCGACGCGTTCGCGTCGCCTCTCCTCCGCCCGCCCTGATCCCCGGGATGCTGCACGGATGCTCTCCGGACAGAGGGACCCAGCAACCCCCCTCCCTCAACCCCGCCGCCGGAACGAGACAGGGGGTTAAGGAAGCACCTCCCCGCCAACGCCGGCCAAGAGGGGCGGCCCCCTCCCTGGTGCCTATCCACTCCCACCCTCCACCCCCACCCCAAATAAAGCAAGAAAACCCTCTGGTAAGAACGTACGGCAGGCTCAAGTCAGCGGAAGACGCTGGAGCCCCTCGGAGGCTTAGCATCCTCCACGGGCGCGTTCCAATGAAGGCCTGTTCTTTCATTAACACGTTCATTAAATCGCCCCCACCCGCTCAGCGGAGGAGGGGGAGACAGACGGAGCAGCTGAAAAGAAAGGGAATTTTTTTTTTTAGGAGGAGGGGCATCTTCTTAAGCCACTTAGGAAAACCCTCTGCGCCCCACGGAGCGGCCCTCTTACAGCCTCCAAGGCGCCCTCAGCCTCCGGTCCGCCGGTGAGGACCCAGGCAGCGCGGCTGGCCGCCCGCCTCTCCGCAAGCAGAACCCCAGGACTGACCCGGGGAAAAGCGGGGAGGTCACTTCTGCCCCTGTGGGGAGAGTGTGCCGAGCGCTTCCGACGGCCCCCGTTTCCAGGCCCTCCGAGAAGGGCAGCAGGCACGCAGGGGAACCACCCGGCGCAGAGCCCAGGGAGGGAGCGCCGCCGCGTCCCGGCGTGGCAGCCCGTGCCGAGGACCCTCCGTCCCCGCCTGGGTTTCTTCCCGGGAAGCCAGGCTGCGCCCGCCCAGGGAACGCCGGACCCGCGGAGCCGAGCGGCGTCCAGCCCTCACGGGTCGGGGGGCGGCGGCCCCCTCTTCCCCCTCCCCGACCCCACCGGTGCCCCGCCGGAGCCGCCAAGGCAAACCGCGCGGCTCGGGAGCGAAAGTTGGCCGCGGCGCCGCGGCGCTCCGCGATCCCCGCCACCTCCTGGCAGGCGCCGCCGCTCTCCCTCCGGCCGAAGGCAAGCGGTTGATGCAACTCGGGGAGGTGGGGGGGGGCACGCAAATGAAAAGCGACGCTGCCGAGACCCCCTCCCTGTCTGGAGGCGCTGCTCAGGCCGCTCCGGGAGAACTTTCCCGAGCTCGGCGAGGCGCGGATCGGGACAAACGCTCCCCACACCGGCCAGACCCAAGCCCCTCGCCCCAGCGGCGCCGCGCCTTACCTCCTCCTCCTCTTCCTCCTCCTCCTCCTCCTCCGCTCGGATGGGAGCGCCCTCCGGGTGCTGGGCGCGCCGCCCGGGGCCGGCCTCCTTCTCCCCGCGGCCAGCAGCGCGTCGGGAGGCGCCGGGCTGCGAAGGCGAGGCGAGGCGAGCGGGGACCCCCGGCCATCGCCCGCCGCCCGGCCGAGGCTCCGGGAAGGGAGAGAGGGACGCCGGCCGCGTGGGATGCCTTCCTGACCCCTCCGCTGCCCGCCGCCGCCGCCGCCTTCCTGCTCCAGCTCGCACGCCGAGTCCAGCGCCGCGCCACTGGCAGCGCCGCGCGCCGCGGCCGGGCAGGCGCGCCGGGCCCCTCCTTCCGCGCTCAGGAGGCGGAGGCGGAGGCGGAGGAAGAGGCGGCGGCGCGGCCCCGGCCAGCCTCGAACCCGCCCCCCCCCACGCCAGACCCACGGCCGCCCCGAGGCACAGTCCCACCCCCCCCGCGCGCGCGCCGCGCCGCCCCTACCCAGGGGCATGATGAGGGGCGCTTGGGCAGGGGCCGCAGCCTCCTTCCCTCCCTCCTTCCCTCCCTCGTCTCAGCATCCTTTGTTTGTTTGTTTGTTTGTTTGTTTGTTTGCTCCTTCACTCCTTCCCCCCATCATCGGCTCCTTCCTTCCATCCATTATGCTGCCCCCCCCCTTCCCAGCGCAGCCCACGGCGACACCTTCCCATTTCTCTCTGGGACAGCCAGCCAGATCAAGACAATAAGAAGTCAGACAAGGAGGAAAAACAAGCCCGACCCTTCATAGAAGAGCGCCCACCTGTATGCAAGGCCTCCTCCCTTTCTTTTCTTGAAAGATTGTGCAACCCTTCTCATCCCTGCTTGAATGGGCTCCTTCTGTACACTATAATTTCCTGTGTGTGTGGTGAGAGGTCCTTTTACTCACACGGTGGCACATCAGAAAATAATGGACTGGGATGCTGAGGGGGGGGGAATAAGATGGGGGATTTTATAAAGCCTTTCCTTCTAGGAAGCAGTGGCTTGCGTCAGCAAAAGAGAAAAAGAAAAGAAAAAGTAATGCATTGGGTTTTTTTTTTTAAAAAAAAAAAGTTACCAAGAATTCAATCTTGGAAATAAATGCCAAGAATTGGTTATGATTTATTAATTTTTCTTCTGAAACATGAATAATTGAAAATCTAGAATGGCATTGTATGTGTGTGGGGGGGCTTAGAAAATGAGGAGAAAATGTTTCTCTGATCTCCGTTTTTTATATATTATTATATTTGAGCTTGGGGGCAAAACAGAATTTGATTTGGAAAGACCTGTCCAGGCAAAACCCTATAATCTGAGCAAAGCACCGGGAGGCTTCCTGCGAGAGCCCCTCCCTGGGAGAAGGTGGCCCAAGACAACTTCTCTCCGCCTCCCCCCCCCCCACCCCCACCCCCACCGGGCTGGTCAGCCTTTTCAGGCTCCCAGCAAGAACCTCATCTTTACAGGCTGGGCATTATTTCGGGTTCCAAGGGAGGGTTTGCTTCTAGAATTTATAATGGATGGGATGATGGGTGTGGATGGCGGGGAGAGAGAGAGAAACGGGGTGTGTGTGTGTGTGTGTGTGTGTGTGTGTGTGTGTGTGTGTGTGTGTGTGTGTGTGTGTGTGTGTGTGTGTGTGTGTGTGTGTGTGTGTGTGTGTGTGTAAGAGGGGGGTTGGCCTAGTCCCCACTGGCCACCCCCACCCCTGTTCAGCCGCTGCCAAGAGAGTTTCCCCGGCCATGGGAATGGGCTGTTTTTGGCAGACTGGCCTCTGGATATTTCACTCCGATGTTTTCTGCTGGTGACAGACTGAGAACTACATCACGGTCGCTTTCTCTACAGTTGACATTCAAGGGAGCTGTTTTTTGTGACACCAGAAGCAATAAGGGAAAGGGGGGGGCATGGACTCCCATAGAGGAGATTTCGGAATCAAAGTGCAGAACACAGGGCAAACAGAAGAAATGCCTATGAATCTCTAAGGAAGCAATGGGACACTTGCTGGATAAGGCTGGAAGAAGCAGCTCCAGGATGGTATTAGCGAGTGAGCTAATACACTACACCACACACACACACACACAAACACACACACACAGAGAGAGAGAGAGAGAGAGAGAGAGAGAGAGAGAGAGAGAGAGAGAGAGAGAGAGAGAGAGCTCACAATCAGTGCCAAGGTAACAAACAATAGATGGCCTGACCTCCCACCTGGTAAGCAAAGGATTATCTATTGCTGCTTTCAGTTAAAACAAAAACAAAACAAGAAGGCCCCTGTTTTCAGACCTTGGGGGGAAAGTACATTTTGGCACTAGAATAGTGCACAGGCTGGACGGACTAGAACATTCAAGGTAGTCCAAACAGTCACTTTCCAGAGCTACACATTTTTTCAGGGATTCCTATAGTACCCCTACAGTTGGGAAGGATGGCAGGCATGAGCAAAATCTCTCATTTGCCATTGTTTGAGCCAAAAAGACATCAAAAAACACTAAAAAGGGAGATGTGTTTTGTATGTTATAAGAAACTGTATCTTCAGCCTGTTTTGTTCCAGTTGATTTCAGGACGCTTCCTCATCTACCCGTTGCAAATGCACATCTCTTGTGTATTTGGTGTAATATAACTCTGGGTGCACAGGGTTCAGCTGGGCAAATCCCTCCAGTGCCACAAGTATATGCAGCCCCCTCACCTCCATTGATATGATAAATCCTCAGGAACACAGGGAGGAAAGCTATTTTAAACCCTCCCAGAGATAATAGGTCAGCATTGTGTCAATAGGGAAGGGATTACAGGGGATATTGCCGGGCCATTTAACTCTTATCATCTTTTGGATTATCCTGGAAGTTGTTCCTCATTGTCCCTCCTAACTTCCCCATCCTGACAAACTTTAAAAAAAAATATATTGTAAGAGAATCAGAAGAAACAGGATATATTAAGTGGTTGCTTGTCATAGGAACTCCTGCCAACCTAGCAGCTCTCCTGCCAACCTAGCAGTTCGAAAGCAAGTCAATGCAAGTAGATTAAATAGGTACCACCATAAAAAGCAGGAAGGTAAAACAGTGTTTCCTTGCAGCCATGCTGGCCATGTGCCCAGGGACTTGCACAACACTGGCTCTTTGGCTCAAATACAGAGATGAGCACCGCCCCTAGAGTAAGACACGACTGACACGCATGTGCGGGGGGGGGGGCTTTACCTCTACGGGTGGAAAGGTTTAACAATAGGAGCTCAGGCACCCGGACGACTAAAGTGTGTCCTGGCCCTTTGGCTGTTCAGACACAATGAAAGTATGTGTGTGTGGTGGTGGTGGCTGCGGGGGGGGGGGGTTGGGGGTTGGCAGAAAAGCAGATGGACTGAGCTAGGCGGAGTGAGAGAAACACAGGCGGTGTGACCTCAGGCACACACCTTGGAGGCTTCCAAAAAAGTCAGGGATGCTCTCGCTATGTTCTTCCTGGACTGGCAGGGCTCTTGGACAAGGTGGCCCTTGGGTCCCCCCTCCCCACCCCACAAAGCTACAGATCATGTCATGCAGACTTTCCTGGGAATCTGGCAGTCCTACTGGATTGCTGCTGTTAAAAAGTGAAAACATTGGCTATTTAATTTTTTTTTTTTTAAATTTAATCGGCATGACTTGGAGCTCTAAGAAGCCTGCGTCTTCGGAGGCCTTCCGTGTCTCCCTTATGCTAGAACAGGCTGTGACCCTGCACTCCATGGGACATCAATGGAACTTGCTTCGGAGCAGAGATGATTAGGGCTGCCTTTGTAAAATATAAACCTGTGCCCAGTATATGGAGGCAAAATTGGCAGGCATCACTTGTTGTTAGGTGGTGTGTTTAGATGGTGGCAGTTGCAATGGGCAGACAGCAAGGGATCTAGTCTTTCATAACCTCACTAGGTTATGGAATTCATTGGAGGAGATGATTAGGGTCATCCTTTGTGAGCTGGCCCCACCCCACAGGGTTGTTGTGATTCAAGAGGAACGTGGGGAGTAGATGAAGTTCAGAGGAGAAAAAGACATTAACAAATAATTCAGGGTTCCTGCAGAGTTACCCCCCTCTCCTTGAACTTTTCACAAGTGCAGGGGCTACTGCCCAGAAGCTTGTCTGGAGGTCATTCCCATCAGGATTAGCCTCTCCCCAGGTCATTGCCAGGGCAGATCAAATCCTGACCATGCAAAGGCCCTGCATGCCATTCCGGCTTCCGGCTCAGCTGAGTCAACGAGTATCGTCAAACCACCTATTGGCACTGACTCAGCATCTCAGGCAGCCAAAAGACACCTTGAGCTGACACTCTTTGGGGTGAGTCACATCTTGATCCCCTGTGAGACAGTGTGTGCTAGGCTGATAAGAATATTGGCATCCACTGGGGGTGGGGGGCTCGGCGGGTCCATCGCAAGTCTTATGGACACTCCATTTACAGAGAAGGAAAAGGAACCTTTTCACCAAGGCCGGCTCTACTACTAGGCAGAGAGAGGCAATTGTTTCAGGCTGCAGATTTTGCCAGCTCTCAGGGAGGCAGAGAATGGTTGCTTTGTTTACTTTGCTGTTATATTTATTGCAAGGAATTGGGCTTCTGTATCATCTGCTAGAACTGGCTAAATTTGGTGCATCTTCATTGAGCTGAACAATGGGAGAGCAAAATGTCTTCTGGGTCGGGGGTGGGGGGGTCAGTCCTGAGAATCCTTCATCTCTCTCATCCCTCCCGATCGCTGCCTTTTCTGTTCCAGCATGCAGAGAAAAATGGCTCTACCTCCAGCACCCCCCCTCTCTCCCTCTCTCTCTCCAAGGTCCTATATCCCATGGTCCTGATCCTGGTAGCCACCTCTGCAAAGCATAGCATCCAGCTGCTCACCAGAGAAACACAACCAAGTCCTATTGCACCCGTGAAGGTGGCCTATCCTATTTCAAGGCCTCAATAACATGGGATCACATGCTGGAAATAAATGAAGCATCCTCTCAGCTCTTCCTGGCTGAAACCACTGAGCCAAGGCACCGAGATACACAGCCGTCACCTACAGAGAAGACTTTGGATTCCCTATGGCTTGCCCTGGAGGGTGGTGGGGGTGGGGGTGAGGCAGAGGAGATGATGAAGCCATCTTTGCTGAAGCCATCAGAGAGCATTGCTAACATTGCTAGAGGAAGAAAGGAGATGTAGAAAGAGGATCTGCATCGCTGAATGGACACAAGTGAATCTGACAAAGTATGTCTCGAGCTTGCTTTATTTATTTAATTGCATAGCAGAGAGCTGACAGCAGGTACCCTTGCAGTGACACCAGGATAGCAGATGGGGACAGGTGTCTAGAATCTCTCTCAGCAGAATGACCAGGAAGGGCCCTCAAAGCACAGCTTGGAAATCTTAGTCCCTGGACGAAACCCCCAGAAGTCCAAACAGAGTTAAGGCTTCTGAGCTCTGCTGCAAATACAGCAGGACCAGCGTTCTGGATTTTGAAATACGTGAAATATTGCACCTTGCCAGCTAAACAGCAACCTGCTTGACCAGAATCTAACATCATACAGTTACACTATTGGCAATGACTCCTATTATTACTTGGTGCATTTAGTTCCCAGGCAACACCATAAAACATAAGGGAAACTAAGTCAAATTAAGTTCAACCAGGGGGTTGTTAAAATAAAGCAAACAGCAATAATAAAAGCACAGAGACTTTTAAAAGTTAAAATGCTGCAATAAATCAAATAATATCATCAGCTGATCTATCAAAATGCATCTTCACACACTATCAAAAAAAAGTGAGGAGGGGAAGGAACAAGGCTGGATCACAATTACTTGTATGGATATCATCCAGTCATACCAAAACAATCAAAGATATGCCTACAGCACAGTCATGGTGGGCCTTGGGAAGCTCACAAGATAATGATGATGATGATTTCAAAATGCTAGGTAAGTCAATCAGAATACTAAAAACACTGACTAGTATTATATAACATATACAAGTTTTAACAAAAAACTTATGTACAGTATCTGTTAATCATTGGTGCAGTATGTATGCTGATGGTGTTATTTCTGAGATCAGTAACTGCATGTAATATTGTGTGGAATACCTTGACATTGTTCCCAAAGCCCCAATGACTATGGGGACCACGGAAGTGTGTCTGTTTCACCCCCAACTGAGATGTTTTGATTGTCAGGTCTCTGGGTTTTGTTAGTTTTTCCAATTCTTTAGTTTCAATCAACTTTGGCATCTGCTGGAATTGCAATGCCAGTGATCCAGGCATTTCTTCATTCTGTTTATGTTCAAGATATCTATCGGTTTGGATCTGGAAATCCCACAAGATATTGACTTCGTTGTTTTCTGACACCTTCTGTACTTGATGATCCCATGAGTTTTTCAAGGCTGGGAAATTATATTTTTTGCATAATAATCAGTGCACTGATTCTCTATGTCTAATTTTGTAATCTGTGCCATTTTTGGACATTCACAAATGAGGTGTGACACAGTTTCATCTATTTTCTTGGCAAAGTACACATTCCTTTACTACTACTACTACTACTACTACTACTACTACTACTACTACTACTACTACTACTACTACTACTACAGGTCATTCATCAGTTGCTACTTGGTTGGATCATGGGCAAAACTAACTCTCCTTTCACTCTCCACTCCCTGCTTTTTCCCTGCTGACAAAACTTCCATTCCAGTGGGTTTCACTGCTGTGGAAATTTTTCCATGCTATTTCCTCCCGATGGGCACACAATTCAAATGTAAATTGGTATGTAACTAATTACTGTGTTGCTTTAATACTTGTTTATCACACTAACGGGCTTTGGAGTCACACTCATGAAATGCACACGGACCCGTCTTGCCATGAACTATGGTAATTATAACAATGTAATAGGATGTAATTATTAAGGCTGCATATAATTAGGAGTAAAAATTAGCATTCAAACTGGTATTTAGAGACTAATTTGCAAGCAGAGGTGCTGGTAAATATAAATCCTGATCTGATAATATTAATTTAGTGCCGAATGGTAACCTGTGATCGCTATAATCAACTATTTGGCGCTGTGAGGCCCGGTGGGGGGAGCAGCATTGGGAGGTGGCAGCGCGGGCATTTAGTGGGTGCCACAAGAAATGAAGGAAATGAGGTTTTGAGAAAATGCCCCTTTGTTTGGTTTTTGAGCTCTACTAGAGAAAGAAGTTCTTCTGTTCTCTGATTAACAGCAGCAGCAACAGGCCACTTCCAGCCCATCAGATTAAAAAAAAAAAAAGAAGAAGAAAGCTGAATAAATGTTCAAACCCGTTGCCTTCAGTGGTGGAGGGAGCCCCTCACAGGAATCCCTCCAGAGCTTGGGATTTCCTTGCAAAAAGGCTTCCGGCATAAAAAAAGGGAAGGGTCCTCTGTCCTGATCCACAGGTTGTGTTTCTCCTACTTTTCTCAAAAACAGTTAACTCTACCCCCTTCCACCCAATTCCCCAAAGGTTCATTTTCAGGAGATCCAATAATGAGTCTTGGTGAGACTGCAGTCTCTTCAGGATTTTTTTTTTAAAGGAGAAAGGAGGGATTCAATTATTTTAATGAATGAATGAATATTTCCTTTCCATTGAAAGTAATTTTAGGCAATATAGTTGCTGTCACTCTCACAAACACACCCAACTACTGATATTATTCTAATTCTAATTCTGATCTTTAGTATCACCCTATCATCATCACCAAAACTGCCAGCTATCATCCTCATAATCACTTCCATAACTGTAATTATCCCAATTATCTCCTGGATGGATGTTTAATACACACACACTCAGACACACACACACACACACACACACACACACACACACACAGAGAGAGAGAGAGAGAGAGAGAGAGAGAGAGAGAGAGAGAGAGAGAGAGAGAGAGAGAGAGAGAGCTCAGTTCCTTTTGCTCCTATTACAACACAATGGCCTCTGGTAATCAGTGCTTCATTCAGAAGCATCAGTTTCCATTTTTTCTTTTTCTTTAAACTTGGCATTTTTATTTATTCATCCAATTCTTCTTCTTTTATGAGACAAGAGTAGCATTTTTTGCCATTTTTGCCAGTCTGAGTTTCAGAACAGGAGAAGGAGAGAGACAGAGCAAGAACAGACTTCTGGTGTGGTTTGTGTCGGCCACCTTTTAATTTTCATTAATTATCAGTCCCATTCATTTATCACAATCTGCCCCTCAGATTTGATGCTGGTGGGAGCGAACCACCAAAAGTTCCCATTATCTTACAACTTTTTACACACAGTGGAGCTCTGACTGAACGGAAGGGTAAGATCACAGTTTTAAGAATGAAAGGAAAAGAGACAGTTGTTTTCTTTATTCTTTCCAGCCTTGGTTCTCAGAAAAGCAAAGATTTCTTAAATGATGCATAACAGGACCTCGTGGTGGGAGGGGTTCTGGGCAGAGGCGGTGTGGGAGTCAACACACCCTCCCTGGCGATCTGAGGATAAAAGCACCCCCTCCCCGTGTAGTGCTTTGGGCACCTCACTCCCTCCCTTCTGACGTCACAGCCCCAAGCCTGTTTATTGCCAATTAGATATCAAATTCCCTTTAGAAGTAATAAGCCTGTTTTGTAATCGGACATGAGGGACTTGATCCTAATCCCCACCACCTCTGGAGAATGTAAACATCAGTTGTGGGGTTGTGTCAGTTGCTGCTTTTGCCCTCCAAGTGCCATCATGGGCTCTGTATCCTCCTTGAGTCCTAGGTTCACAACAGCACAAATTCCACCCCTCCCCTCCAGCACGAGGCTGGGCTCCCCACCACTCGCCACTGAAATGGCTGCCACTTTCAGGCATCCCAGAAAGTCAGGATAAGACCAAAATCAACAGGCGAAATAGCCGGTATCCCATGCAAACACCCTTCTAAAGCCTATGTAAACATTTATTTTGTGTTTAGTTCCAGGGGAAAGTATGTTGCAAAGTTTGCTGGGGGGTGGGGGGAGGAGGAGCAAAAGTCACTGTGTACTGATGAGCAGAAATTGGGGGTGCAAATTGCACAGAGAAACAAACTAACAATGTGATCTGGGAGTGAGAACGTCTCAAACACACTGCAAACCTTGGAAGGCAACAGATTATGGGCGTTTTTGGGTGTGAGGCTGCTCTGGTGTCCCTGCTTTGCCTCATATACAGAATTGCATCCTTGTTTTCCGTTTTGTAACATTTTAACCACTTCTCACCATTGTTTTGGTCTGAACCAGGAGAGCAGCTCAGACACAACGTATCAAGAGTTCAACAAACTGCAGCTTAGTTTAATGTTACATGCAAAGCCGGAGGTGGGGGTGGAAAGGGACCATAGTTGTACCATCCCACCCTGATAATAGGGGTCCCGTTTGATTTCAGAAGATAGGCAGAGTCAGGGATGGCTGGTCCTTGGATGGGAGACCATCAGAGGATACCAAGGAATCCCCAGGCTGGGCTAGGGGGGAAAAACCTTGGCTGAGGGTGAGCAGATGCAACACTAAACCAGGTGGATGAAGGATCTGACTGAGGATAATAAACTCTCCCTGTGTCCTCTTGTTCCTATATATAACAGGTGCTCTTCATGGCTCTAGTTCTGGTTGTGCTCTCTCGGCGCAGCAGAGCAGAGAGCTGACAGCCCGTGCTCTCTAATGAAAAGAACTGTACCTGGATTGCAAATAATTTCTGGGGTACCTTTTATGGCTGGCATATCAGAGTGACAGTACAAATGCCACAGGTGCTGGCACAATCCTAGTCCTGTTTCTTTTGAGATGACAGGCGTGTTACCTGTGCTTTTTACAAAAAGCGAAATACGAGGGAAAAGGCTAGGAAAGGAAGAGGCAGTGAGAAGTGTCAGTTTGCAAAAGGGGTAGTTTGACAGTTGGAAGAAGAAGAAGAAGAAGAAGAAGAAGAAGAAGAAGAAGAAGAAGAAGAAGAAGAAGAAGAAGAAGAAGAAGAAGAAGAAGAAGAAACACCACCATACTCTGAAAAACATGGCTCTGCAGCAACTTAAAGACAACTATGGAACAATAATTAAAATATGAAGATGCTGCCAAGCCTTGGAAATGGGGAATCTGCTTGTTTATATTGAGTTTAAAAGGTGGTCCTTCTAACTCAGTATTCTCTTCACTAGCGGACAAAACCTTTCTACGTTTTTGATTGGCTGAACATTAAATTTTTGACTGCCTTGAAGAATGGAATCCTCCCAGGGCTGAATATATATGCTGTGTACATAAAAGAAAGAACACAGTGCACTAGAATGGTGTGAACACAAAACATAAGGGATGCCAGTCATTACAATGGATGGGGTATCAGGTAGAATCCTTTCTTTGGAGATGCCAGGGAGGCACCTCAAGAAAAGGCAGCAATGATGGGACTCAAATAGATCCTCAGGTGTCAGGATGGGTCACTGGAGACGAGGAGCAATTTGTTGCCAGTCTCCATCTCTGGGTGTGAAAGCTGGACAGCCAAGAAAGCGGAGAGGGAAACACGGCTTTGCTTGAAAGGTGGTGCTGGAGAACTTTGCCAATACCCTGGATGACCAGAAAGATGAACAAGGGGGCGATAGAGCAAACCAAGCCTGAACGATCTCTGGAGGCAGATGTGTTGAAACCGAGTCTGCCCTGCTTTGGGGCCGACCGTGAGAAGGTAGGATTCTCTGGAGAAGGCAATAAGGCTGGGAAAGGTGGAAGGATGCAGGGAAAGAGGAAGACACGAGATGGACTGACTCCCTAAAGCAGTGATGGCAAACCTATGACACGGGGGGCAAAGGTGGAACTCAGAGCTGTTTCTGTGGGCACCCAACATTGCCCCTTCACAGCCACCCGTATTCAGGTTAAATTGCTGTACAGTAGGACCCCCGTATCCACTGATTCAGTTATCCACGGTTGGCAGAGGAAAAAAAGTAAATAGTTCAGCAGCCACAAAGCAAGCTGTAAAGCAAGCTGTTGTCACAAATAGCATCTGTAAAAAAAGCTACTGTCACAAACAGTGGCCATAAAGCAAGCTACTGTCTCAAAACAGCAACAATAAAGCAAGCTACTGTGAGGAAAGAGCAGTTTGGGGATGGGTGGGCAGGCGTTCTCTCTTATCCATGGTTTTCATTATCCATGGGAAGGCCTGGAACCAATCCCCAGTGGATACTGGTGTCCTACTATATTGGCACTTTGCAAAAAATTAGTGGGTTTTGAATTGCAGTTTGGGCACTCGGTCTCTAAAAGGTTCGCCATCACTGCCCTAAAGGAAGCCACAGGGTCAGGTACACAAGAGCCGAGCTGGGCCTGTTGAGGACAGGATATGATGGAGATCCCTCATTCGTAGTCTATCGCCATGGCTTGGAGGGGACTTGGTCACTTTGCAAGTGCTTAAATAAGGCTTTAAAAGAAAAGAGGAGAAACCCTGACATACTAAAGAAAGGGAGAAAAGTGATGCATTCAATTGTGTCTGTCGATTTTGAAAGGCAATCTCCCCCCCCAACTCCCACCCCACTTTTAAGGAGGGGCACTTCTGCTCCGGTGCCATGGAGATGCTGCAAGCGCCAGCAAAGAGAGCCGCTGTGTGAAAGGAGGAGGGGACGAGGGGGGGGATGTATAGATCCCACCCAGTGCCTGGCAGAGAGAGGCTACCCTCACCCAGAGACAGCAGAGCGGCACCAGCTGCGCCATCCAAGCACAAGGACCGCCCGTAACGCCCTGGAACCACCAGAGGCCCAAGCCCAGCTGGTGTGAATTAGCTCATTCTCTTAGGGGCTCGGTCCAGAGCCCCTTTCGGTAAGTGGCAAAGCCTCCATTAATTCCACAACTCGTTGGGTGCAATTAATGGGACACACTTCTGGGCCAAGAAGAGGCCATGGACTGGCCAAGGGAGCAGAGAAAAGAAGCAGCAACACTGGTTTTCTATCAGGCGAACAAAGAGATTACAGTGAGGCAAAAGCGATGCCCTTGAGTTCTCCTGCTGGAAGGCCCTGGCCCGAGGGGTTTTTGATCTATGGCTGCGATGAGACACAGATGCACACATTCATAACTTGTCCCCCCCCCAAAAAAAATGCACAAATGATTCATCTGTGCACAGCGTATTCCCTAATTTGTGCACACACTAGCAAAATGCTCTGTCCTCAAGGGCAGGTGTTAATGTGGCACCAACCAGAATGGGGCAGAGCTGCCAGGTGGGTCATCATCACAAGGTTGGTTTCCACCCTCTGGTGAGGAATCCTGAGCTTGGGAGGAATTTGTTGAAACTGGGCCCATTGCACCTACTTTTTGCCACTTGGAAAAAATGCTCAGTCATTTAAAAAGTTGTTATTTAAATGGCAATGTTGGACTCCTGTTGAACAAGGGTGGAAAGGGTAATGGTTCCACATGTTTCCACAGAAGCTGATCAAGTGGCAGTCACCCCTGTGGAATTCAAACGGCTTCCTCTTGTGCAAAAAGATTCTGGATAACATCCTTGTGTAAGCTTCGAAACAACTGAAGTGACCAGATTCTGATCACAGATACTGGCTGGTTCAGCTCAGGAAGGATCAGTGTTTCATGTTGCTTAATTAGTTGCCATTGGGGACATACTGACATTTGAGGCCATTTTTGGCAAACTGGGTTGTTTTCTAAAATTTAGAAGCGTGTGATATCTTTGGAACAATTATTCAAAAACTATGGGCGCTTTTACACGACCCCTAAGATCCGCTGGTCCCTTAAATTCGGACCAGAGATCTTAGGGGTTTGTCGCTCTTCCTGCGTCCCCACCCCTCCGCACTTCCTGGCTGCTGGCTGCGTGAGGGGAGGGAGGAAAAAGGGACAAAAAATGCAGGCTTACCTCTGGTGCTGGTGGACGCGGCCCCGTCGTTGTGATTCCTTCTCTTAAAGGGGCGGGAGGCAAAAAACAACAACAAAAAGGAGAGGAGAGCCCGGCACATCCACATCAAGATTTTTCACCCTTGGAGAGCAGGTACATGAAAAGTGCACTGGGACGCGCTTAGGTGGGCGTGGTCGCGCTTAATTTTCAGTAAACTCCAGAGCTGGTGGGTAAACAATTTTAAACTCCGGAGCTCCGGAGCTGGGTAAAAGCCTAATTTGTAACTCTTTCCATTAAAGCAGGACTGAATGAACTGAGTTAATTGATTCAATGAAATAATATTTAAATCAATGTTAAGGTATTTGTAATAGCAGCTATTTTTCAAAGCTTTTTTTTTTTAAAAAAAATCTCAAATACTGCAATTGTGCATGTATAATGAATGTTGTCTTGTCTGTGCCATCTCCATTGAGGGATGAGAAAGATTCTCCCCGTTAGAATCCTCCACAGATGCCATAGGGAAACAAAGAGCCAGTGGGGTCTCTGTCAAGGTTGCCTTTAGAGTAAAGCCCAGGAAGGGGGGGGGTCAGGCCTGGCCAGGGCTGATGGGTTGTTTTCGTACAAGAGCATCCTCGTTTTTTTGTACACAGCGTGCCTACCTTGGAGTCCTCTTGAACACCATTTCTTGGACCGTTTGAACGTCCTTTCTTGTAATGCAGCCAAGTAAAGGTACGACCACAGCGGTCGGCCACTCTGATGGAAGCACCAGCAAGCTGGCAGGCTTCAGAAGCGCTGTACGAACAATCCACCGGACATCTGGATAATGAACCAGCTTCCAAATACACAAGGCAACATGACCTGGACTATGAAAAAATCAAAGGTACGGGCCTGGGGAAGGATACACTCCCTTCTTGGCAAATGGCTCACCATTCCTCACCAATGACAATAGCAACCCTCTGGGTCTTGACTGCTTGGAAAAGGTACCCCCTTGGCCAGGCTGCTGAGGGGACATTCTGGAGGTCGGGGGATTCTGGAAGCTGTAATCCATGGAGGTAACATTTACAAACTCTCTCTCTCTCTCTCTCTCTCTCTTTCTCTCTGGGCCTTTTCACACGACCCCTAAGATCCGAAGGCCACTTAAATTCGGACCAGAGATCTTAGGGGTTTGTCACTGTTCCTGCGTTCCCACCCCCTCCGCACTCCTGGCTGCTGGCTGCATGAGGGGAGGGAGAAAAAAGGAAGAAAAGAATGCCACTCACCTCCGTTCTGCCGTCCCAGCA
The DNA here is from genome assembly GCA_029282475.1 of Phrynocephalus forsythii. Classification (NCBI taxonomy): domain Eukaryota; kingdom Metazoa; phylum Chordata; class Lepidosauria; order Squamata; family Agamidae; genus Phrynocephalus; species Phrynocephalus forsythii. The sequence goes on along the minus strand of JAPFRF010000014.1, from coordinate 3,691,586 downwards.
CTGCATCAGGAATTTTCACCTCCGGAGAGCAGGTACCTGAAAAGTGCGCTGGGACGCGCTTAGGTGGGCGTGGTCGCACTTAATTATCTGTAAACTCTGGAGCTGGTGGGGAAACAATTTTAAGCTCCAGAGCTGGCAGCCATTTGCGGCGGAGTTTAGGGGTCGTGTGAAAAGCCCCCTCTGTAGAAATCACCTGTCCTGGCCTGGAAGTCTACTGGATCAACTTGAAATCTGACGAAAGGTTAGGGGAAAGGGCTTGTTCCTCTCTTGCTCCCAAAGACCCCTGCCTGTCCCTGTCGGCTCCTGTGACCCGTGTCTCACAGATTCTGCCTCAACACTCCGGTTTGGATGTCTTCCCTATTTCACCTTGCCACCCACCCCCACGCCCTGATGCTCCACCGCCTTGGTTACAAATGGAGGAGGCATTCTCTATAAGAGCCGCAATGCTGGAGAAATTGGCCGGTTGAACATGTAAGGGGTGGCCCTTCTCGAGAGTGTCACTGGACACTTTAGGACAGAAGTAACCAAGGGAGCAGCTCTGGGGCAATGTTGGCGAATCTACAGCACAGGTGCCAAAGGTGGCCCTCAGAGGAGCCCTTTCTGGGGGCACCCAACGTCGCCCCTTCACAGCCACCTATATTCAGATTAGATTGCTGTATTGGCACGTTGCGAAAAATGAATGGGTTTTGAATCACAGTTTGGGCACTCGGTCTCTAAAAGGTTTGCCAGCACTGTTCTAGGGTGTTCTCCCTCTCATGTGTTTTTCTCTGACTTACTTTCAGAATGCCTGAACGGGCAAAAGGCCCTCCCGCCCTCCCCCGCCCCTGACTCTGCTTACGAAAAGTAGAAAACAGACCCCATATTTCACAGGATACTTATATTTTTACGTAATGATTGTATGCAGAAACCTCTAGTCCCTGTGACAGGCACCATTACTCACTGCGTATAAATACCAGGATAAATATGTTTATCTTTATAGATCAGTATGCCACGACTCAGGCTAGATTATGCAAAACCCAGCATGAATCAGCTTGGCCGAAAAACTCAGATTTCAAGTCTTGCATGGAAGTAATCAAAGCAATGGTATTTCAGCACAGTCAAGTTTCAGCATTCTGCAAATGTACATGTTTTACATGTTAGTTTCCACCCCTCATAATGGATTTTTTTATTTTTGTGTACTCTTTGTAGCTTTAATTTTACCTCTTAATGTTCTAAGATGCCTCTTCCAATTCCCTGATCGTAACTTTAATTATGTCTTAAATGTTCTGTATATTGTCCCACATTATTGTAAACCAACTTGGGTCATTTTCCAAGGAGAAAGGTGGGGCAAAAATATTCAAAATTTTGTTGTTGTTCAGTCGTTCAGTCATGTCCGACTCTTTGTGACCCCATGGACCAGACCTCGCCAGGCCTTCCTATCCTCCACTGCCTCCCAGAGTTTTGTCAAATTCATATTGGTTGCATCGATGACACCGTCCAACCATCTCATTCTCTGTCTTCCTCTTTTCCTTTTGCCTTCGATCTTTCCCAACATCAGGGACTTTTCCAAGGAGTCCTCTCTTCTCATGAGGTGGCCAAAGTACTGGAGCCTCAGCTTCACAATCTGTCCTTCCAGTGAACATTCAGGGTTGATTTCTTTCAGGATGGATAGGTTTGATCTCCTTGCAGTCCAGGGGACTCTCAAGACTCTCCTCCAGCACCACAGCTCAAAAGCATCAATTCTGCGGTGATCAGCCTTCTTTATAGTCCAGCTTTCACTTCCATACATCACTACTGGAAAAACCATAGCTTTGACTATCCTGACCTTAGTTGGCAAAGTGATGTCTCTGCTCTTTAGGATGCTATCTAGGTTTGCCATTGCTTTCCTCTGAAGAAGCAGGCGTTTTTTTATTTATTTATTTATTTATTTATTTATTTATTTATTTATTTATTTATTTATTTATTTATTTATTCAAAATAAATAAAACTAAATAGAAGGACAGTCTCTCTCCCTCCCTCTCTCAATACCCCCTGCCCCCCTTTGTACAGGTTAAGTGCTTACAATGTAAAGGCACTGATCAGAATGAATGGTGACCCAGCCAGAGTATTTAGAAGCAGATACCAGGTTTCCTAACCAAGGAAGGGCAACATTGCGCCATGAAACCCACTGTAGACTGTCCAAGCTGCCCCCATCCCCCCAACTGCGCTAGATCGACCAATGCCTTGCTTAGGCCAAGGCACCTCCCTCGGCACTTCATCCATCTTCTGCCACAAAAAACTTCGGTAGGATGCAACTCAGCATCTCTCTGAACCTCATTTACTGCGATTTGATTTTTATAAGTCAAGACAAGGCAAGATGTATGGATGTTTTGTTTTCTCTTGGGGGGAGAAAGAAGAAAAAGAACATTTCAGAAACAAAAGTACTTTTATTTTTTTAAAGGATGCACTTGACCTCTGTTGCAACACACCCGAGGGTTGATGGCTAAGAAGGTGGGTTTAAAAAAATGCTTTTTGAGCCATGTTTGGAAAGGGAAGTGTTTTTTACAGCCATAATGCAACGAGCTCCATGTGAGGCTTGATCTGTGTGTAATGCCTGGCAAACGGCTGTGCCGAGACGAGAGAAAAAGGGCGAGAGGAGAATAAACCATCTGGCAGCTTCTACTTGAAGAAGAGATATGGAACCCTTGCTTCCTCATGGCAATCTCCGCACATCTTGGGCTGCAACCCAGAAACCAGGCTCAGAGAGAGAGGAAGAAAAGTGTTCACCTGCAGTTGTGCACAACACATACGAGTCACATGTAATTTGGGGTGACATTGCAGGTTTGGCTCTGGGCACCGTTCTGTCATTTCCCCCACATAGTACGATGCCCACTTTGGTGTCAATGGGAAAGTTTATCGCCCTGGAATCTGATTCTTTGGGACACTGCTGGAGCCACTCTAATTGGCTGTCAATGGGGCTGACTTTATTGAAAAAGGCAGGTTGTTTTTGTGTGTGTGTGTGTGTGTGTGTGTGTGTGTGTGTGTGTGTGTGTGTGTGTGTGTGTGTGTGTGTGTGTGTGTGTGTGTGTGTGTGTGTGAAATCCTGGTTAGGCTTTGTACAGCTGTCGTTTCAATAAGAAATGCCTCTCTGTGCCCCCACCCAACATACACACACTCTTTCATGTTGTGTGGCTTTTCCAGAGAGTAACTGCACAGGGAATCTCAGTCCTTCCAGCAGGTTGGCAGCTGGTTCACAGCCTCCTTTCAGGCCTGCTGGATGGACTTCATTTTTCACGCAAACAGAGTGCACGGCTGAAGTACAAAAGACCTGGTTATTCTATAGCTGGGCTCGTTGAAGGAATGAAAAAGTGCTGATTTTACCGCAATACTTGCTATCATTTAAATGAGGTCAAAGCATTAGGTGATCAAGTCTGCAATTTCCTGCTCCTCAATGCCTCCTCAGATTCTTTTCTAGTGATAAGGTGAATTACAGAAGAGATCCACAAACATGTGAGGGGTTGGCTGCAGTTCTTAAAAAACGAAAAGAAAAAAGAGACTTTCTCTTAGCAGTGGTTGACCTCTCCTTAGTGTGGAGGCAATGGGGATGAGTCTGTGGGCAGCAGGAGACATTTGTATTAGCTGCAGTTTCACTCCAGTTTAGGAATGCTGTAGGATGTCCATCAGAAGGCTGAGCCATTCCAAACAGCCTGATTCCATTTCATCTGTGCTCAAGAAACCAGCAAGTTGCCAGCAAAAATGTGGGTCTCCAATCTTTGGTAACAAAACAGCAAGGAGCAAAGGTGCTTAAACCTCTTGTAAAGATGAAATAAAACAAACCCAAAGAGAAATAATTGACTGCAATGACAAGTGTTTCAGGGTGGGATGCGTCCCCTGGCTGATAACAGGAGAGATGAGGCATTTAATGGAATCATCATCATGGAAAGGAAGGAGGTGACGTGGATTGAGTGGAGGAAACCAGATGTGATTAGGGTAGAACTTGAAGGACTATTAATTTTTAGAACCTTTTTTATAAATATATAAAAGGGGTTCGTTGGAAAGGAAGGCTGGGAGATGAATAACGTTAAAACCGCGCGAAAAACAGAGGGAAGCCGAACTTTAGTGATAGATTGACGCTGTATGGTTAATGTTTTGAATGTGTTTTTCTTTTGTATATCAAAATTTTCTAATAAAAAAGAATATTAAAAAAAAAGAAACCAGATGTGAGCCACTTGTGCCATCGCTTCTCCTGCTCTCGTTTGGCCCCCTCCCCCTGCAGAAAAACAATGCCTCTTGAGATGGCTGTGGCATAGACACATGGCGATGCCCGGAAGAACTGGGGATGCTTAGATGCCACTGGGAGTGATCGGGTTTTGGAGTGAGCCGGAGGAAACCAAAAGCTGGCAGTCTGATCCACAGCAGATGCAACTGTAAGAGCACTGAGGCCTAACTCAGCCGATCTGCTCACCTCTGCGGAACGTGCGGGAACAACTGGCGCAGCAAAGGGCACGAAGAGCCAGCGAAGCAGGCTGGGGCCATCACTCAGTGTGCCAAACTAGTTTGAGAGGGGAAAAGGTCAAGGTTAGAGAACAAAAGGTTAATATCTAATGTGATGAGCAGAGAGGAAGGCTGGGAGATAAAAACAACACCCACGGTGCCTCTGCCCCAGGATGCTCTCCCAAGGAGGCACCACGCCTCGCCCAAGGCATGGGGCTGTGCTTCCAAAACATCAACCGCATTTCTGCACCTGGAGCCACTGGTCTCCCAGCTGTGGCCTTTAAATGGAGGCCACAGCTGTGCCAATGGACACCACCGAGGGCCAGGTGGGTCCCTAATCCATCCAGTTTCCCAGCCCGCGTCCCTTAGGAGCTGTTGGCCTTCCATGCTCAACTACGTGCCCTCTTGTTCAGAGACTGGACCTACTGGGGCAAAAAGAACTGGAGGATCTGATTTTAAAGTTTTGCAAATAGTGAGTTAGTAAGGAATGGGTTTCACCCTCTTAGAAACCTCTGCAAATCTTTTAAATCTTGGTGAATACATCCCCTGAAGAAGGCTTGATAAATCAATAGCTGAAACGTGTTGGGCTTCTGTTTACTAAAAGCATCACATCTTTATATAGCATCCTGAGACCTTGTCTCTTCTTGCTTGCTTGCTTGCCTGGCCCTACTGGAAGCAGAGAGGCTCGAGATTCTGATCAAGGAAATGCTTGGCAGATCCTGCCAGATCCAAGCGGGCTCATGGGGCGGAGGGTGGGGGAAGGTGCCAGGATTGCTGAGAAAGACTAGCACTTTCTTTAACATTTCAAGGAGATTTGGGCCTGTGGGTTTGAGCTTGACAAGAAGGCACATTTCTGTGTCAAGTTCACATCACCTCATTTATATGCGCAGATGCGACATATGGAATTACTACAATTTAAATGTTATTACTCTTTTAGTGCCGTTATCATCCTTTATAGCCTGCCTTCCATTCAATGAATTCTAGAAGGTGCAAATGGCATCCCTGTTCCCTAGTTTACTCTCACAATCTCCCTCTGAGGTAGCTCATACTGAGAGAGACAGAGAGGAGAACAAGAGAGTGAGCAAGAGAGAGAGAGAGAGACTGGCCCATGGCCACCTAGTGAGTTTCACGGCTCAATAGAGACTAAGATCTCAAGTCCAGGTCCCTCAGTCTCATGGCCATGCCATCTTGCACAACCCATATCGCCCTTCTAGGTAATGACCAGGCTACCTGTGTTCCTGCCTAAGTAGTCCACTACCCTGGTTCTAACGTATGATCAGGCACTTCAAAGCTCCCAGTTTCCCTTCTTTTGCACAGTTTTCAAGCAGATGTGGACTGGACATCATGATGGGGACATCAAACAGAGGATACATTCAACCTTTCAAGCAGTGGACCATTCCCTGAAAAAGAGAGGACATGGCTTTCCTCCTTATCCACCCCCACCCCCAAGAGAGAGCAGCTGATGCTGAAAAGAAAACCCACTGGCAGACTTATCCATGTAAACGCCACCATTTTAATAACACCTCCCCAACAAAAACCCTGTGGAATGAGATGGAAGAGCGCAGGCCAGTCCTTGCCATTGGATCCTGTTTGGTATGGACCTAACCCAGCTGCTTACTGGGAAGAAGGTGCAAAGGGTCTGGGGGAGAGGCTCTATCCAGGGACTGAGCATCTGCCTCACCCCAGGCACCCTCCCAGAGACAGAGAGAGAGGCATAACCCTATGCATTTATGTGGGACATGGAGGCAGACTGGCCACTTTTGCTTCCTCAAGGGAGTGATGGGGAAGAGGCAGAGAGAGGAGGCAGTGCCGCAGTGCTTGCTAGGAGTGAGTCGCCTGCCTCCAGATCCTAAAGGGTGCAAACAAACTGCAGAGGCTCCCATGTATGCATTGTATGGAGTTTGGTTCAGTCGCTAGTTGATCTTCCTGTCTGGATTCAGCTTTGCCCCCTGTCTCTCCTGTTTAATTCAACGTCTTGTGCTAAGTTTGTTTATTTGTCTTCTTTACTCAACATTGTTTTGTTTGGGATTTTATTATTCAATTATCTCATGATACAATGGTTATTTGTGACTGTCTCTATCATTTTGACTTCTTATTGTTATTTGATGACATTGTGAGCAACTTTGAGCTTTACCAGCAGAAAAGCTTTGAGCTTTATCATCCCAGAGTGCGAGGTACAAATGATTTGGATGGAAGGAAGAACAAATGAATGAATGGCACAGTACCAAAGAAGCTCAGGTCAGAAAATCTTGGTGAATTCCTTCCTGGCTGAAAACCTCTCTCACCCTCTATCCCCTGGTTGAGAGTAAGTGTGCTGCTTCTGTTCACTTGCATTCATTTGTTCACGGAAACAGATGCACCCACAAAATGCCCCGGCATCTAGCGCTCAAGCAGATGGGCTAGTTCAAAACAGGCCAGGTGGCAACCTGACAAACCAGGCCTGGATGGTGCTAATTGCAGGGGCTAGGCTGCGCAAGGCACCGTGGCATCGGCCAAAGACGGTCAGATTTGCTTCTGCCTCCTGGGTGCCAGTCCTGATGTTGGCTACTGTGCCTGGGAATGGCCTCCGTACTGACACCTACAATTGATACGTTGCCCCCTGTGGAGCCGGCCCAGAAATGCCTCCTTATCAGAGGGTTCTCATCAGCTCTGGACTTTTGCAATGCTGTTTCACTGAAGCAGGCTCTGTGCTTTTGGTGCCAACAAATCCCGGAATCCTTGCCCAAAATGCAATCCACCCAAAAAAGAAAGAAAGAAAGAAAAAGATGAGTCACTTCTAACAGGGCTGGTTCTCTGAATCCTCCCCCCCTCCTCTTTTTCTGAGGGGCTGCTCCTTGCCAATCAAAACTGCCATGTCACCTCTGTGGGCAAAATGCCACTCCAGCAGATGGATAAGCCGAGAGGTGTGCCAAAGAACCCGTCGGTACATCAACCCTGAGTAATGAGGACTCAGAGTCTGGGCCAAGGATGTCAACGTGCCTGGTGTCAGAACGGCTTCCGTGGCCGACAGCTTTGCAGGCTGGGATGCAGGCCGGGCAAGGCTGATCCCACTCAAAGAGTCAGGGACAGGGGATGGGTGAGAAGTAAAGGCAGATCTCTCTCTGCCTCCCCCCCCTCGAAACTGCCAATGGCAGGTTTCTCAGGAGCAGCACACGTTGTTTAGCTGCAAGCTGGTTTTGTAAGTCAGTAGTAAGCTTTAGGATCAGACCAGACTCTGCATTTATCATATTTTATTCTGTAGCAACAGCATTCCCTTCTGTTTGCTACCATTTTCTCATGGGTGGAGATGTCTTAGGGCACTTTTACACGACCCCTAAAATCAGAGGCAAAGGGCTCCCAGATCTGGAACTTAAAATTGTTTTCCCACCAGCTCTGGATTTAAAAAAAAATTAAGTACGACCACGCCCACCTAAGTGCGTCCCAGTGCATTTTCCAAGTACCTGGTCTCCGAAGGTGAAAACTTTCTGATGCGGATGTAAAGCAGTGAGTGCCGGGCTCTCGTCGCCTTGTGTTTGTTTGTTTGTTTCCCCCCGCCCCTTTAAGAGACTGGAATGCTTCCCGGGGCAGCTCCCTATGGCAGAGCGGAGGTGAGCCTGCATTTTTTTCTCCCTCCCCTCATGCAGACAGGAGGGGTGGGAACACAGGAAGAGCGACAAACCCCCAAGATCTCTGGTCCAAATTTAAGTTGCCGGCGGATCTTAGGGGTCGTGTAAAAGCGCCCTTAGTCTGTTGGGGCCAAATAATAAAATAGCCCATAAAAGAGACTAGCTTGAGTTTCCCACCATAGGATTTGGTGGATGGACACCTAATTCTTTAGATGCAGATGATGAAGTGTCAGCACCTGTCCTGTTAGTAGACTGGCTTCCCAGTTCCCAAACAAACTATGACATGATTCTGAACGTCCAAGGCCCCTCCAACAGTTCAGCCTCTGTCTTGCCCTCCAAAGCCCTTGCCTTGAATTAACATTTAAAAGGGTCATAGAATGCCGGGTGCTAGAAGGAACCAGCATTAGTTACACATTACCAGAACAAAAACTAAATTAAGCAGTAGCTCATTTCCTTTGTACCATCAATATTTTACTGAGAGCCCAGATGCTTGTAGTCACTGAGAAGGATTAATCATTCATGTGCTAATGTACATCCATTATTTTTGAAATCATCACTTAAGTAATCATTTTGCATAGTGTGTGCCCAGAGATGTGTGATCTTGGCTTATAAAAGTACAGCAGTAGTAGAAGAAAAGTCGATATAAATTAAATAAAATTTAAAGGTTGGCATCTGTGATGCAGGGGAAAAGTCACCTGTGCAATAAAATGGCAATTAGATCCAAAGACGATCTCCTTCTTTCCAGCAACAATCTCAGTAAAACATCACCTGAAATAGGCTCGGGGGCTTAATAAAGCTTCTGCAGTTCAGTCCCCTCCCGCCATAATCCACCCCAAGGCACTGTGTCTGCCCACATCTTCCAAATAATTCATCCTCCTTTCTTCCATTAAAATAAAACAGCCCACCCAAACACACACACACACACACACACACACACACACACACACACACACACACACACACACACACAGAGAGAGAGAGAGAGAGAGAGAGAGAGAGAGAGAGAGAGAGAGAGAGAGAGAGAGCGTTTATACACGACCCCTAAGCTCCGCCGCAAATGGCTGCAAGCTCCGGACCTTAAAAATGTTTCTCCACCAGCTCCGGAGTTTGCAGACAATTAAGTGCGACCCCGCCCACCTAAGCGCGACCCAGCGCACTTTTCTTGTACCTGCTCTTTGATGGTGAAAAATATTTGATGCGGAGAGTGCCTGAGCTCTCCTCGCTTCTTTCTGTTGTTTTTCTTTTGCCTCTGCCCCTTAAAGAGGAACCAGGAAGTAAACAGAGGTCGGAGCAACTTCCACCGGCACCGGAGGTAAGGCTTTATTCTTTTGTCCCTGTCTAAGGCTTTTCCCCCTCCCTCCCCTCACGCAGACAGAACAAAGAAGTGCGGAGCGGGTGGGGACGGAGGAACAGCACCGAACCCTCAAGATCTCTGGTCCGAATTTAAGGGACCAGCGGATCTTAGGGGTCGTGTAAAAAGGCCCAGAGAGAGAGAGAACAGTTTTAACCACTGCATTATTTTGTTTGGCTTTCTTTTGCAGATCTTATTTACGGACAGAGAGGCGGCTTGTATAATGGTATCATCCTGCATTTATACAACCTCTTTCATTTCCCAAAGTAAGCCTTAAAAGCCTTACAGTAATGCTGCTGCTACTCCCAGAGAGAGGGAAACCCGCATCGGCCAGCCTGCCGGGCAGCACGGGAACCTGGAATTGGCAGGGGGGGGGAGGGAGATATTTTCATCTCAGGATCCAGAAAGAGAGGGGGGCATGAGGCGTCTCTTTGGCCCGTGTGCCCAGGATCCAGGTTGCTGTTGTGACTGTGTGCCCTCCCTACCCACCCAGGGGCCTCTTCTTTTCAGGACCTGTAATGTCCTGGACCCCAAAATCAGATGTGCAACTACTGTATATACTTGAATATAAGCCTAGTTTAAGGGGTCCTCGGCTTATATTCGGGTCAATACTTTTAGCCACTGAGGCAAGTTTGGGTCGGTGGCTAAAAGTCATTTTAAACATTGTGCACCGCTTCTCATACCCCCCTCCCCTCATGTTTAAAATGACTTTTAGCCACCAACTCAAGCACTTGCCTCGGTGGCTAAAAGTCATTTTAAACATCACAAACACACCCAGCTCGCAAAGGAGGAGTTGCCAGGCCCTGCTGCATTTCCCACCCTAGACTTATACTTGAGTCAATAAATTTTCCCAGTTTTTTGGGTTTAAATTAGGGGCCCCAACTTATACTCAGGTCGACTTATACTCGAGTATATACGGTAATTGCACAGAGGAGGAGAATGATACCTGGCTGCTGCAACAGGCACCCTTTCCCTCACCCTGATTCTGATCTGTGCATCTGGTTGCTGTTACTGTTGTTTACTACTAGTCGTAACTGTGTACTGTCAAGTCAGTTCTGATACCTGGCCGCCTTTCCCAGGGCTTTCTCGGTAGAGAATGCACACAACTTGCTTGATCGTGTGTGTGCGTTTGGACCCAATCCAGAATCACGGCAGGGACTCTAACCCTTAGTCCTTACCACAGGGCTGGGCTAGGCCGTGGCTTTCTTATGGCTAGAACGTTTTCAGTTTGGGGGCTGGCAGGGAACAGCCCTCAACTGGGGAATGGCCTTCTATGAGACTGGCCACCCAGCCCAAGGACAGCGTGAAGAGGGAGTCTAAGAGCCTTTTCACACGACCCCTAAGATCCGCTGGCCACTTAAATTCGGACCAGAGATCTTAGGGGTTCATCACTGTTCCTGCGTTCCCACCCCCTCCGCACTCCTGGCTGCTGGGTGCATGAGGGGAGGGGGAAGAAAAGGAAGAAAAGAATGCCGCTCACCTCAGTTCTGCCGTCCCGGCACTGCATTCAGATCTCTTAAAGGGGTGGGGGGGAGGGGCAAAAAAAAGAACAAACAGAAGCAAGGAGAGCCGGGCAGTCACTACGTTATATCCGCATCAGGAATTTTCACCTCCAGAGAGCAGGTACCTGAAAAGTGCGCTGGGACGCGCTTAGGTGGGCATGGTCGCACTTAATTATCTGTAAATTCCGGTGCTGGTGGGGAAACAATTTTAAGCTCCAGAGCTGGTTGCCATTTGTGGCGGAGTTTAGGGGTCGTGGTCAAATACCCGAAGAAGGGACCACAGGGGCTCATCCACAGACGCCCTTCTGGCACAACAATCAACACGATCTTGTTGCTGAGATGATGACAACGACAATGACGATGGTACTACGGGTGCTACTCCTACTTGCACTACTTCTGTTTCTCTCAACATCCAGACCGACCTCAGGTTCTGGACAGTTGCAGAGCTTTCCCCCTACTTTATACAATTTTAGTCTGTTGCATTACGAAGCGTTATTTCACCCCTGTGCCATCTGGATTCTTATATCGTTTGGGGTCCTCTCACAGCCACCTACACTTTTAGAACACTATTCCTCTCTCCTTGCCTACAGAAATGGGAGAGGGAGCTCCCAAGTTCCAACCCTATATACTGTATATCTGCAAATGAGCCCCACCCCCCAGGAACCCACTCAGGACACGCATTGTGCGTGCACTTTATCTGAGGCAGGTTTTGCCGAACCGCTGCCGCCATCGGTCAAACTGCTGTGATTCTGAAAGTCTTGTCTCATCCCAGCAGTCCGACTGGATTACTCCACTTTATTTAAGCATCGTTAAACAATAATGTAAGGTCACCAGTAGCATGTGAAGCAATAAAGTGCTGCCAGATGACATGTCCACCAGACCTGAAAACCATTAATGATGAGAACTGCATTTATGATCACACATTAGGCAGGGAAATAATTACACAGCGGCAGAGGCACTGGGGTGGTGGTGGGGGAAGAGAGAAACTAAGCTACTTTCTTGACATGCTGTTAGTAACACAGAATCGACCAGACATTATAGCACGAGAACTCAAAGATGTGGCCAGTGGCTAGGAAAATGGAAGGTCTTTCATTTCTGTTACCCTACTTGTTTTCCAGGTGACCTGTAGGGTTGTACATTCTATGTATTTCCTAACCCTTCCACAGGTGCTATCACTTCCTCCAACAATTATTTATGTTAATTGAGGATGGCATGACCCGGGGTGTGGGGTGTGTGTGTGGGGGGGAGGGAGACACACACACAGGCAAGAAAGTCTCCATGTCTACCTGGGGGCTGGAAACCAAGCCCTGCCTAGGAGGAGCGGCCAAAAATTCTAGGGCACGTACGGTCTTGAGAAAAGAAGGGCAGAGGGGAAATAGGATAAAGTGCTCTTCAGATGCTGCAGAGATAGCCCTACAGAGAAGGGGCAGGATCTGTCCCTGATCATCGCAGAGTGCAGTACAGGCCACACAACAGGTTCATGTTACTGGAAACTATCATTAGGCTGAACATCAGGAAAAACTCCTTAACTGTTAGAGCAGCTGGACAATGGCTGCAATGACCTCAAGAGTTGGTGAGCACTCCATTTCTGGGGGCGTTCAAGAGAAAATCTGACAGCCCTCTGATCAGATCTATTCTGATTTGGATCCCTGCCTTGAGCCCCGGGGGCGTTGTACTTGTGACGGTCGCAAAGGGCCCGTCCATGATTCTAGGAAGGTGACGAGTTTTCCAAAATGAAACAGAACTGGGAGGAGGGGCTGTTTCATAAGCAAAGGAATTTGTCAGGACTCAGGAGTAAGAAGTGAAACGTAGCTGCAGTAATATATAAAAATCATACCATAAGCTTCTGTAGTTACAGATATGGAGAATGGATATGTCTCTCACTCTCTCATCGACAACAAGGACCTTTAGTGTTTTGGGACAACCCCCCCCCACGTCCATCTTTCAGAAGGCATAGACATCTATTTTAGGCCTTTTAATTGGAGTAATACAGAATTGTGATGGCATGACTGGTGGATGAAACCCTCTAAGGACCTGGGGGGTGCGGATCCTGCTCTAGGCCGACTCCCCCTCTGACATCAGATACTCTGAAGGATGAGGAACCTCAGAGCTGTACATATTAGGATCCTGGAGGCATCTGGACGGGTCTTTGCCGGAAACAGGTTAGGACAGGTTAGCCCAAACTGCAATTCAAAACCCACTAATTTTTCGCAAAGTCCCAATAAAGCAAATTAACTGGAATACAGGTGGCTGTGAAGGGGAGATGATGGGTGTCCACAGAAAGGGCTCCGAGTGTCACCTTTGGCACCCATGCTATAGGTTCGCCAACACTGGGTTAGGAGATGAGAGGCCACCCTAGGGAAGGAAAGTCCAGTGACCTGGGTGATGTTGAGAGCTGTGTTTCCTCTCAGAGATTTTTCTCTTGATAGATTTTTCTCTTGATAGATGACACAAATGGGAGGCATAAACAGGGCAGCGAAGACCACAGATAGGTGTTTCCCCACGATCGTCTCTGTGCTTGGCCTTGTAGTGCCTTTAAACTCAAGGCTCAATGAGGTACCAACGGAAGTGGTAGGTTTAGTTTATCAAGGTTAGAAAGGCATGTATCATACTTCATCATTATTCCCCTTAATGTTTACTGCAGCCAAGGACACGTCACTTTTCATGGCATGCCTCAGAAAAGGTTTGACAGATTTAATACTGCAGAACGCTCCTCTGTTTGTCTTACACAGAGTTTATAAACCACCCCAAAAGCCTTAATTCCAGTAATAAACAGCTCATTCTTGCTCATCTCAAAATGAAGGGGTGTTCCTCCTGTCACTGATGTATGACCAGCGGATCCAGTGAGTGCAAAACGAGAACAAGAATTACCTCAGGTGGCTTCTGAAGGGGATTAGGCACATTCATGGCAGACATGTCTATTCATGACCCTCAGACATCATGGTGACTAGGTGCAGCCTCAAGATCAGGAAGGAGACAGTTTATCCTGGAATCACTCAAATTCATGACTAACTCCAGTCCCACTGATTTCTATGGGTCCGTGGCTATGCCAGCTTGGAAATTCTGTCCCAGATGGTAGTCATACAGTGGAATCCGCAGCCAAACTGAGTTTCTGATTTACCTTCTGTCCATACACTGCACGTCATGCCAAATGACTCAGCCAACAAACAGATAATGTGGTGATTTCTTAACTTGTGGACCTTTGCCTCAAAAAGTTGCACCATTCCCGTTATGCTGGTGTAACTAAAGAGATAATCTGGGCCATGGTGGTTTCTGCTCTGCTTTTTTGACTGTCTCCCACCTGGATATGGGGTAGATTAAAAATATTTTATAAATGAAGAAGCTAAGGTTTTCTTCTCACTGTGTAGCACTGATTATCTGCATGGGGGCCGGGGCATGCCTGTTATACAAGGGCATGTTATGCAAGGGCAGATAGGCACCAAATGGTAGAAAATAAGCCGAGGACCATGAGAGATTAGTTGAGCAGGGGGTTCTCATGTCCTGGAGACAAGCTGCTCTGTAAGCAAATTTGGATGACAATCAGCAATCCCAGGCTCTTGAACTCGATGGCTCCGAGGCACGTATTTAACACATTTATAAGAAAGCTATCAGTTTATATCTCTGGACAGGCCCAATAACAAGGAGTCATGAAATCTCTAAGTAGCTGTTGGGAGCTGCAATCCAGGCAGCGCTTGTTTCTGAGTGAGCCTTTTAACAAATAGCACAACTTATCTTCAGCTGGTCCCACAAGTCTCTTTAACGTGGACTGGAACATCTCATGAAGCGTGGGACTCATTTTTTTTAAAATAAAATGCCTTGACTTATTTCCAGGAGGTGATTTGACCTTGTTAAATTGCATGTTGCTGTTTCTTCTCTCTTTCTCTTAAATTCAAGTGTTATCGGTACTATTGCCAGCCATTGTTGAAAGGAAACAACCATTTGTGGCGTCAAGGTGAAGGTCGTCCGGTGGGCTTGCCCTTTCTGCTTTATTGTGGCCAGGCAGCTGGGATGAACAGGCTGCTAAAGTTCACAAGACGGGGGAAGCAGAGATTTTGTTGATCTTTTGTTTCAAATGAGCAGTCAAAATATTTTATGCACTTTCCCACTCTTGTGTTTCTCTTCAACTGCATTTGTATATAGACAACCTTCATTGAGATATCGCCCCTCACAATCTTCAGGGTAGAGAGCTTGTAACAAAATCTTTCTTGGAGGAAAACAGAAAGACACCTGGGCTCTATTTTCTCCCAGCATCTGTTTCTGGACTCACAGCCTTGGAGCAATGCTTCCATGGACCGCAGTTTTGGGTCTATTATCATCACAGGCCGGTCTTTCGTACTCATGTTTGGAGGTGATGTTTAAATATAAACACCCAGGTAACTCGGGGTTATTTCCTGCAAAGGCATCTTCTGCCCCATGATATTTTGCAGCCCGAGGTGACAGAGAAAACACCAAGCCTTCTCTGTTCCTTGTACAGAACGCTGGCTGGACCAGCAGTGAGAAGGATAGTGCCTTCCATGGTAATTTGGCAGCAGGCTGGTTAAGGACCACAAGAGTGGAATATCCAGTTCTGTCCATCTGCAGAGGGGAATCGCTCAGGACCGCAGAAGAAAAAGCTGGTGAGCTGCTGTTATTTTGTCCTCACCATTTACCTAACGGTAGGGCCGGCCTTGCTCAGCTGTACTGCAAAATGACATGAATATCCGAGAGGAAGGAATGCCGGGAACAGACTTTTTAAACTAGAGATGGGCTTTTCGTTTCGGAAGTGGTCAGCTCCTGAAACGAACCGTGTTTTCATTTCTCCGGTTCCAAACATCAGCTGGGCTCCCGTGCTTCATTTCAGAAGCTGGCCACTTCCAAAACAAAAAGCTCTTCTCTATTTTCAGCCAGAGGCTCAGGATTCTATTGCTTTCAAAAGCATTTTTTTTTTAAAAAAATCATCTTCTGTTCTCCTCCAGTGCTCAGCCTCGAACAGACTTTGCCTCCACATCCGAAGGGCACCCTCCCATCATCTTCTGAATCCGTGGAGGATGTGGACAAAGAGAGAGAGGTCCGCAGCAGGCACAGCCTGCCTGCTCAGCAGAAGCACCATTTAGATTCAGGAGGTGTGCAAAGGCTTTGCCGTGCAAACAGCTAAGCCAGCAGGACTCCATGGTGACATCACTGCCGTGGCAGGATACCTGCAATGCAGGCAGGCCCTTTTAAGAGCAAAGTGGGGGCTTCTTTCTGAAACCGGGACCAGCACGCTGGGAATACCAGGGGAAGAATCCCGGCAGCCTCTGGCTTCAGGGGAATAAGCAAGGTGGCCTCCTGAGCTGGCAACCCAATGCACAAGTTACAATGAGGACACCCACCCACCCACCCACCCACCTCACTTGCTCCTCCTTTCACCTTCTGATTTTCTAAACATATCAGTGTGGGCTGGAGGAAGGCAGTGGCTTCACCAGGCAGGGAAGTTGGGGATTTTGTTAAACGTTGCCTTTTGTGGCCTCAAACTCTAATGCAGTAGCTATGGCTGGGGGACTCTGGGAATGGGTCAAACACTGCCCCCACCACCACCACACATACATGTCTTTGGTTGACTGCAAGAGGGAGGGTAGCCCTGCCCTTTCCATTTCTCACACTTCAGCGTTGTTCTTTATTTAATTGTTGGCCAATTAGGAGAGATGGTTTGCATTTTGTTGCTTCTAAATCTATCTCAATATTGCTTTACTTAACACTTTTAATACAATGCTATTAGTTCATTTAATGTTTGAATAATTCACAGTTTTTAACTTTTAATCTTGTTTTTCATGATGTAAGCTGATAGATAGATAGATAGATAGATAGATAGATAGATAGATAGATAGATAGATAGATAGATAGATAGATAGATAGATAGATAGAGTGTCAAAAGCACAGAACAGTAATCCTGCTTCATTTGGTCAGTATTTTTAGTTTAATTATGATTGTTATTTTTTTAAATTTTGTTAGACTTATTCTATTTATTGCTTTATATTATTTATGAAGTTTGCTTGTTAGTTTGTGCACTACCCTGAGTAGCAAATTGCTAGATGGGTGGTATACAAGCTCAATAAATAAACCAATTTGTCATTCGAACGCCCGATGAGTAAACCTTCCTTCTAAGCTCTGCCCAGAAGACCGAGTCACTTGACTCACATTATCACAGCACTGATTGTGCCGGACAAGCTGACCTTAAATTTGGCAACTAGGTCCGCAACCTCACAGTTTGGAAAATGTGTATCAGAACTTCAAGGCCTCCTTTTGCAGCCTGCCTGCTACAATGGGAAACTTACCGTCTGGCTTATCTCTGAGAAGCACACACGATGCTACATGCCAAGATGCACTGTGGGGCTTTCCCAACGAGGAATGAAGGAAAGAAGGGGCGAGGGCAATGGCAGCTGCACCCTGAACGCTTGCTCTGAGGTGACACTTTATTCCCATCTTCTTCTGGTCCTTCCTTGACACATCTCAGCTCAAAGCCCGGGTGGCACTAATATGGGGTCCCCAGGGAAGGTGCACCCATGAAACTGTTGGGATAGCTCAGTGGTTTAGATCTTGGCCTGTGGAAACAGAGGTTGGGAGTTTGATTCTTCCTTGCTGCTTCCTTGATAAGGGCTTGGACTCCATGATCCAAAGAATTTCAGGCAAAAGTCAAAGAAAAACAAAACAAAACAAAAGACACAAACATGTGGCACCTTAAAGACTAACTTTCGTATTTTAATGTAACGTTTCGTGGACTACACGTCCACTTCTTCAGACATATAGTTTCTTCCAGCTCTGCAGGTCTAAGGTTATTTTAAGATTACCAGAAATCTGAGTCATGTTGCCCTTTCAGAACAGAGGAGAGGACACTGGAAATGAGATGACACAAGAAGAGTATAAAAGGAACGCAGGAGCCATCCCTTCCAAAGCACTGTATGCTCGGAATAAGAAACAAAAAAGCACTAAGTACAGAAAGAGGTGTGACTGGACAGTCTGGAGTGAAGACTCCTGAGATCTGGGTTCAAATTTCCACTTGGCCATGAAGCCCTTCACGAGGAAGCTGCTCTTTTTCTCAGCCTTCACAGGGTAGCTGTCAAGATGAACGGGGGAGGCAAGTTATGCCTGCCAACGTCACGGACGGAAGGGAGGCTGGGATATAAATGTAACTAATAAACCCGCAACTGCTTTATATGCAACTAGATCCGACCAAACTGAGTAGAACTTACGTCTGTGTAAACACATGCAGGACTGAACAGTTAGGGATGAGAAGCAAAGCCATCTGAGCCTGCGGTCTCCCTATGCCCGCATAAAATATAGTCCGTGCTTTTCACTTTTTTTCCCAGCTCACCGGATGTAGCTTTATTTTGCAATGGTCCTTTTAACTTGCAGCAAATATTTAAAACACCAGTGCCAAAGAACGGCATCTCGTCTATTCTCTGGGTGGAAATGTATCTGGAATCCCGTCTGGTTCATTATAAAATAATCTGCCACATTTGGCAACCGAGTCTGCTCTGCAGAAGCCGTCTCTCTTCACCATCCCTTCCGTCTGCTGGTTATTATTTCACCTCAGGGGCCTTGCTAGGCAGAGTTCAGCAGGCCCTTTGTCATGCTTTATTTCTTCTAAATTAGCTCTGAGAAATACATGATTAATACAGCAACAGCTCTGATGCCTGGCAGAGTCGGCTTGGCCCTTTGCCCCCATTACCACTTGGGTCGGCCAACGGGTGCCTCGCACAAATCAACAGCTCCCTGGCGGACACCACGTCCCAGAGCCTAACGTTCACGCTGTCCCACCTGGTGTTGATGAGCAAACCAGGTAACATCTGCCACCTCGGCACCATACAAAAATAGAGTTCGTCTAAATCATAAAGGCTGCATGAAAATTCACAACACCCCAAATCTTCCTACTACTGGCATTTAAAAAGAAAAACATTTTGTGCCTGGTTTATATCTTGTAAGTCAGAGTGTAGTTGTGTTTCTATCATTTCACTTGAGCTGAAACAACTGGGTTCACTGAAACATATTTTGTGGTGCTAAAGGCAGGAGCTTTGGCCGCGGTGAAGAGGGCTAACAGATGCACTTGGATTTTACAGCTTTTGCTCAATAGAAAATTTGCACAAGAGTGAAATGTTAGAATTGAACCCAGGAGACATGATCTGGGCAGATGCCAACTGTTCTGTGCAGGTGGGGTGGAATTGGGGACAATCCGCTGGAATTCAGGGCCAAACCAAGATATTTCATTTCTACCAGCAAAGGAGGTCGGGTTGTCCCATGAGGCCCGGACTAGTGGTGACGTTTGTTCTTGTGAAGACAATGGTGACAAGACAGCCTCCTCTGGGACACCTGAAGCCATAGAACAGCTTATTGTCAACCCTAACTGGCAGGAAAAAGAAGTGGCAAAAAGAAAAGAAGAAGCATTTTGTCTGCTGAAATTAAAAAATATTGAAGAGTCTGTGACACTTTTGGCACAGAGGATGCTGGAACCAGCACAAAAGGAAGACATGGCATATCTGGACGATGGGTGGATAAACCAGGGGTGGTAGTGGTTCTCCAGGCTCTGCTGAGCCCCTCTGAAATCCCATCCTTGTATGCTATACCACCATCCTGGTAAAAATGTAGGCAGCTTCCAATGCCACCCCCTCTCCTGTTTGGGTGATTTTCCAGTTCATACTGGTGTTTCCTTCTTCTGAAAACCAAGAATGAAGGCTCCCCCAAGGCATCATCCACTGCTGGGCAAGGTAAGCTTTTATTCTGCATCAGATGTGAGCTGCCACCAAGAAGCCTTGCCTTGCCTCCCACCACTCAGGTGTTCTTCCTCCATGCTCTGGAAGCCTGTCATTCTGCCTCAGATGACACCTTCTCTGTCTTCTGTAGAGGCTCGTCTGGTCTGACCTCAAGACACATTTGTCTTTTGTCTGTCTTGCGTTCCAGGTCAGGACTTGCGTGGGATAAAAAGATGGCTCCGATGCCTCTTGGACTCTGCGGGGACCACAAAAGTTAAGGCAGTTGGTGGGGAGAAAAGGCGTTGCTCAGTCGTCAGCCGGCTCTGGATCTTGGCCTTTTGCTGTTCAAAGGAGCAGGGTGTCCAAAGGTCAAAACTTTTGTCAAGTAAAAGCAGAGAAGAGGAAATACCCCTGCGGAAGCTGCATGGTTTTGCTCCTTAAAAAAAAAAATCTTATCAAGCTGACACAAGTTTTGAAAAAAGAAAAGAGCATCAATTAGAGGTGAAGAGGGTTCCTCTTGGAAAATGATCAAGCCCAGACGGAGCAAGGGTTTCCCCAACCGGTGCCTTTCCCCTTAATCTTCTGCCATGGACTCCACTTGTGGTGCATAAGCATATATTTCATTCCTCCGCCCACCCTGCTCCAACCCTGGTGCAAGGGTTATGTTTTACAGCACCCGGCAATGTTCAGACGCAATAGCTGGCACGAGATGAGAGCCCAGGAGAAGTTGATTCCATTTGAAAGGCCAGGTGCTGGCGGTGCGGCTGTTCCAGGGTCTGAAAGGCAGCTTCTGTTTTCCCTCCGGCCCACAGAAGTGTGGGGGTTTTATTTCTACTGTACTGCTTGAAGTCCCAAAAGGCAGGCACGCAATTCAGATAATTCCTCCCTTTCCTCTTTGGCTCAGAAACATGATTTTACCATGTTATCTTGTGCAGTCTCAAGATAAAAAGCATAGGGAGGAATCACTGAAAAATCCCTTTTGTGTTGTTTTGAGGATCACTGACAGCCAACGGTTGAGTCTTCGGCACCTCTGATTTTGGACGCTCCAGGATCCGGCCCCAGGAGGAGAAGGAAGCCAATCCTCTTGGAGAGCTCGAGATGTTGGGTGAGGAGGTGGTGTTTTAGGGTGGGAAATGACCCACCGGGACATGAGGAGCAGAGGAGCAGAGGAAAAAGAGCAGCAGCAGGAGGAGGAGGATCCCTTGGGAATAAAATTTTGACCATTGCTGTGTTTCACTGTCCACTGTCTTCACGGTCTTAGGAACCCATATTGCTGTGCAGCTGGAGATGAGTTCCCAACTGGCTACAAGCTGAAGGCTTCCTCTAGCCAACTTGTTATATCCCTTATTAAAGACTACCACCAACCTCAAGAAACCATGAGGTGGAGGCCATGGCAAGGCACAACAGTCAACTGTCCAAAGTCCTCCCCGGTATGATGAGATGGACTTCTACTTCATTTTGACTCATAGTCATTATTTCAGAATCTTGAGCTTTTGAATATATACTAATCATGCATTTCCTGTGCCATTAGGCCGACTCTGACCTATGAGGACAACTCTTTCCAGAGATTTCTAGGTACAGAGGTGCAGAGCTGGTTGGCCAGTCCTTTCTTCTGGGCTTCCCTGGGTCTGTGTAGTTACAGCATGCTGTCTCTTCTTCCAGGTGGCACAGTTGGTGAATCAAACTTCCGACTTCTGGATCCACAGCCAGAAACCTAAACCCCTCAACTACCCATCCAGCTCCATATGTCTTAAGTTACGCACATTTTCTATTTTCTGTTGCCCTCTTTTTTGGGTGATCCATCTTCTCTTTTGGAGAAACGGGGCACCATTTGGGTCTGACCCAGCTAGAAAAGGCCAGCTGTCCAAAAGTCTCCTTCTCAGCACAATAGTCAAAAGGGCAGAGGAAGCTTTGCTCTCTGTGTTCTCTGCTCGCTCTCAAGAGAAATGCAGGAAGGTGGCTAGGGATAGCTGCTAATTAAAAACAAGACTGACCCTGCAGATGTAAAGGACGGCCAACAGTCCCTGGGTCTGAAAAGATGGAGTGTGATGTCTTTGATTAATGGGGTGGAATGGATTTCAGTGGAGCCTAGCAATGGCCTCCTAGAACTTTGGTTAGGAAAAGAAGTGTGCCCAGTGTCATAAGATGAATTATTTAGAGGGCATTGTTTGTGGGGTGGTGCTTCCCCGCCCCCACCCTGGTCCGACTCTGTGAACCCGGAGGGGGTGAATGCATGCCGCCCTTTGCTCTGCATGTTGAGGGGAGTGGACGCGGCAACGAGGAGCCTCATTCCTTTCATTTGCCAACTGTCAGTCACTCCTGCCCCCCCCTTCAACCTCCATGAAGCCTTTTGGGAGAATTCAGAAGGCAGCGGCACACAATTCCAGTCATGTAATCCTGTTAGCACAAAGCGATTCTCAATAGCTCTTGATGGTGCGTAGCAGGATTGGCTCAATGAATTAAAAAACAAGACAATTCAGGTTTTATGTACGAATCCGTGCTTGTTGGCATGCAATTAAATTGTTTTAATAGCCTGCACTTATGGAGGCATAGATCTTTGCAGTTAAAATCCAATACCTTACAAAGTACTCTCCGTATGCAAAATATTAGCGGCACTAGAGTCGCAGAGCTTGGGTCTCGTAGTCACACAGAAGATATAGATGGTATGCTTAGTAGAAATGCATTGACCTGACCATTAGGATAGCCAGAGGGAGGAAACTGCCAACCAAGACATGGCAGGCCGTGGGGTTGGAGCTCACTGGCAGAGAGTCCTCACAGCTGCCCTCCTCTGTTAAAAAGAGTCCACAAAATGCAAGCAGCTGGGTCAGCTCCTAGCAACACAGGTCCAGTTCCTTCTGCAACAATTGTGTAAGAACTGCAGGTCAGCTCGGCTGGAGCAGGTAAACATTGGCTAGTGGTGTAGGAGGTCACTATCAGCTCAACTTGGAAAGTCCCAGTCCTCACCCCTGTGAGCCCTGGTTCTACGGCACCACTGCTTTGGGGCTTTCGTTCTTTGTTGTTGTTCTTTTCCTGTTCAGAGGTGTTCCCAGGATTCACTCCAGTGCCAAAGTCCCCCTCAGGGTTCAGCTATGTGACTTGTCTTGGGTGGACTGGGTGGTGCAATTTGCTACTCTGCCTCAGGCAGCAAAAATGTCTTGGGCTGACCCATCCCCACGGTCCAACTCTCACGCTACTCCTTTGCACAGGTATAGATGCTTGGCATGTGCAAAGCGCATTGGCATAGTTTTGCATGGATTCGTCGCGTCTAAGTTCTCAGCAAACTGGTCCATTCGTGTCACTGAATTTGAGCCAAGAAGGCAAGCCGTTAGGTGGAAATGGGATTACAAGGTGTGTCAGCTGCCAGTGAATTAAGTAGTCAGCATTAGCCTTTGCTTGGCTGTTTGGGGCCAAAACGGGAGCCCTGATGGATGTCCCACTACTGTGGGGTGAACTCTCCTGGCACACACGTCGCTGATTGGAAGGAGTCTTCAAACCAGACCCTTTCTCAAGCCACTGGGTGCCACGCAAAGGTCAAGCAACACATTTTCATCCAGGTAATGGTTCGTTTATAACAGCTGAAGACCCCATAATTATGCTCGAGGAAGCAACAATCCTGCCCAATGTTTCCACATTCTAAACGGAATCCAATCGGTGGTCTCATTTAGAGGAGATTCAGGGAATCGCTGGAATTTACATACCATTCAGCAAATGTTTTATTAGGTCTACTCTGGGGGGGGCTAATATTGAGATTCAATGTCTTGGATATGACAGTGAAATGAGGATAAGACCATTTCCCCATGCCTACAGGTGATGAAGGCAGCCCTGTTTACTGGACCTAAAAGTCAAAGTAGGCTAAGGGCGTTTATACACGACCCCTAAGCTCCGCCGCAAATGGCTGCAAGGTCCGGACCTTAAAAATGTTTACCCACCAGCTCCGGACTTTGCAGACAATTAAGTGCGACCCCGCCCACTTTAGCGCGACCAAACAGCAGTTTTCTTGTACCTGGTCTTTGATGGTGACAAATATTTAATCCGGTGTAAGGATAGTGAGTGCAGGGCTCTCCTGGCTTCCGTTTGTTCTTTTTTTGAGCCCCGCCCCTTTAAAAGATCTGAATGCTGCCGGGAACAAAACGGAGGTAAACCAGCAGTCTTTTCTTTCTTTTTTCTCCCTCCCTCAGGCAGCCAGCAACCAGGAAGTGCGGAGGGGGGTGGGGACAGAGGAAGACAGAGGAAGAGCGACGAACCCCTAAGATCTCTGGTCCGAATTTAAGTGGCCAGTGGATCTTAGGGGGTCGTGTAAAAAGGCCCAAAGAGCCCATGATGAGAAGCTGACATCCACTAGTGTTCCAGATATGTGGTTCCAGGAGACAGAGTGGTCTCACTGGCCAATGAAGCCTGTGGTTATCTTATGAAGAAAAAGCAAGCTAATTTTCCAAAAAGGGGAAGGAATGAAAAGGTCCAGCTGTGGAGGAACAGAGACTTTTCAGCACTGAAGGATTTGTCTTGAGGCTAGAGAAGTCTCCAGCCATTGGAGAGGATCTTCTGGTGGGGAAGAGGCAGTTCTTTCCTTGGAGGAGGGGGCAACTCTATTTGCCTCCAACCCTTGGCATACTCTGCCACACCAAGCCCAACTGTAGCAACCAACCTCCATCCCACGGAAGAGTAAATCCAACCCTCCTGTAAGTATCATGGACTAAAATCATCTCGGAGTTGGTGTACGGTTTGCCTAACTTGGCCAGCTAAATGACGAGCAGCAAGGTTTTGACTTGGTTTCACTCTCAGGCAGTTGTTAATTCATTGCACTTAATTACCGCAAGATACATGAATCTTATAAAAACACGGATAAGGTCCTGGCCTTTGATTCTGCTGGTCTAATCTACCTGGAACAAACGCTTGTGCACAGGCCATTACTGTCACCCTGAAACCCCCATTCATCATTCACAGGCAGCTTACAGCCGTCAAAACGAGGTGTTAGACTCAGAATTTTGGAAATCCCAAGAGAGAGAAGTTCCATGAGTGTATATTTGAGGTGATCCCGCCAGCTTCTCCAGCAGGACTGGAGGTGTACATGGGTCCATAAACAACAGCTCTGTGAAACGCAGTCCTGTTTCCTACTCCCAGCATCAAAATTGGTCGCTGTGAGACTTTAATCCAAAACCAACAGATTCACCATTCGGGTGAAGCTCTCCTGCTTCTGATGGTTCACCAGAAGCCTCTGGACGGTTTTTAGACAGAGAAAGAATGGCTTCGTTTTGCATATTAAAAAAGGAGGCTTGGCTTTGTAGACACCAGGGCTTCTGTCTCTCTGAGTTGAGTCCCATGTGTAGAATTTCCCCTGCAGATGGCTCAGCCACAGCATACCAGCCAAAGCTGGAGCATACCACAGATCCTCCTTGGTGTCCTACAATTATCTTATTGACTGTCACAAACATGTCTTAAAAGCAGCCAAGACATCCGGTTTGCTGGTCAAAGGCTTTAAGGAAATCCAACATCTACGCCCATAAGCCCTGTTTATTGAGACCAGAGGTTTCTGGACGTACGTTACTGCAGGGATCAGCAAGTGAGTGTTTACATCCAGAGAAACCCACGCTTCCAGTGGGTGCAGTTCTGGTCTCTCAGCACAGGGTTTTTTTCTTGGCAAAGAGGAAGCAAGAACAACCCATAAAGCCAGTGAGAGGACAGACGGATGGGAAGAGACAGACTCTGGGAAGAGGGAGGCAGCCACTCACAGAGCTGGCCAGTTGAAGGTCAGATGTCCAGTCTGACTGCCTGGAGCCCAGCCAAACTATTGGGCCCATCCACTGACCAGATTCCTGAGTTGTTCTGGCAGGCTGGGATTCATTTGTGAAATTCTGAGACAGACAAAGAGGAGAAAACCACCCGGCCAGCCTGTGTCTGTGTGTTTGCCTGCCTGGCTGCCTGTCTCTGTGTCTGTGTCTGTGTCGAAAGGAATACATCACAACACCCACCATCTGACATGTTCCACCCTGAATTAGAAGTTAATGAAAGCAGACTGTATTTAAGGCATTTTAATATAAATCAAGTCAATGGTGACATTTTCTAAACAACCCACTCAGAATCAGTCTGTAATAGTAGACTAACAGATGTTGGCACTTTTATTATTAATTATACATTTCATTATCATATGATTATTGTCAAACATCGTTTGACAGCAAAAGCAGCATCCATGAATCATACATGTTTGCTATCAAAGCCGCCTCCCATGCCTGCATTTTTAATGTGTCAGCCTTAATAAATTAACGCAGCCTGGTAACAAAACAGAAAAACAAAACTGGTGGCTTTCAATCCAGAATATTTAAATGCCTATGTTAGGCAGAGAGCAGAGGCTTTGGATAATAAACAAGAAAAGGATTTAGAGACATGACATTCCAATGGAAGAATGAGTGACACATTTAAAGAGAAGGGGCCACTGCTCATAGCACAGTGGCTAAACTGCACTATTGCAGTGAAGACTCTGCTCATGACCTGCATTCAATCCCAGTGGATGCAGGTAGCCGGCTTGAGGCTCACTCAGCCTTCCATTCTTCTGAGATTTTGACCAATTGAACACTGGGCTCCCAGTGTGGGCGGGGGCAATGTGCAGCCTGGCTAACTGAAGCGTAAGCTGCCCAGAGGATACTTTAAGTGCCAAGGGGTGGTCCAGAACCAGCAGGCTTTGCTTGGCACGGCCATAAGGCTCTGATGCCATTCCCAGTGCTCCCAGTTCAAGGAGGGTGCCAGTGGACAGAATAGCAGCCAGGCCCTTAACCTGCCCTTTGCAAGCTGCTGGCAGGAAATAGGGGTGGGAGGGAGCTGGGGGCAGAAAGGCTGGCCCCAAGGCCGCCATCTCGAGCTGCTAATAAGAGATGCTGGAGGAGGAGTAGGGTGTGAGAATGAGCCCTACGAGGACAACCTCCCCTGACACGATAAGGGGCAGGGGCTGTGGCTCCTACACAAGGTAACCTCGCTCCCATCTCAAGCTCAGGTTCGGAACCAATCCTGCTGGAAAAAAGCCACCACAGATGCCAGCCTGTGACGGGAATCTTGGGATACATAGATCAGGAGTCGGGTTCCGGTTTAAGGACACTCCACCTTTTCCTATATTTCTGATGTCCCTCAATAGGCAACTTAAATGAGAGGTGCCCTCAATAGGCAACTTAAATGAGAGGTGCCCTCAATAGGCAACTTAAATGAGAGGTGCCCTCAATAGGCAACTTAAATGAGAGGTGCCCTCAATAGGCAACTTAAATGAGAGGTGTCCTCAATAGGCAACTTAAATGAGAGGTGCCCTCAATAGGCAACTTAAATGAGAGGTGCCCTCAATAGGCAACTTAAATGAGAGGTGCCCTCAATAGGCAACTTAAATGAGAGGTGCCCTCAATAGGCAACTTAAATGAGAGGTGCCCTCAATAGGCAACTTAAATGAGAGGTGCCCTCAATAGGCAACTTAAATGAGAGGTGCCCTCAATAGGCAACTTAAATGAGAGGTGCCCTCAATAGGCAACTTAAATGAGAGGTGCCCTCAATAGGCAACTTAAATGAGAGGTGCCCTCAATAGGCAACTTAAATGAGAGGTGCCCTCAATAGGCAACTTAAATGAGAGGTGCCTCAATAGGCAACTTAAATGAGAGGTGCCCTCAATAGGCAACTTAAATGAGAGGTGCCCTCAATAGGCAACTTAAATGAGAGGTGCCCTCAATAGGCAACTTAAATGAGAGGTGCCCTCAATAGGCAACTTAAATGAGAGGTGCCCTCAATAGGCAACTTAAATGAGAGGTGCCCTCAATAGGCAACTTAAATGAGAGGTGCCACTGCCGACCCCAAAAGGGCATAGATTATTGTAAAGGGATCTTCGTGAGTCTTTTCGGAGCATGGCCTATGAGGCCCTCTGCTCTCTGGTCCCTCTTTTCTGTCTCCCTTAGGTTTTCCTCAAGCTTTCTGGTTGAGGTTTAAGTGTGTTAGGTTAAGCCAATTTTTAGACCGCACTGCTTTTATTACCTATTTATGTACTGAGGTAATGGTTATTTGTGATTGTCTCTGAGCCATTAACACTTATTGTTACTTGTTATGCTTTAAATTGCTTTGCGAGCTACTGGCGGAAAAGTGGAACACAAGTACAGTAAACAGATGGAATTAACGAAGGATACCCAAAAGCGGAGGTTTGCATGGCCTCGGCCCCTCAGCTGAGAAGATGATCAAGGCCTCGATGGAACAGTGAACCAGAGGAACATTATAGGCAAAAACTACAGTTTCATCCACTTAGCTCCTTTTAATTATCATCAGAAGCAAAATACACATTATATGTTTAGTAAAAAGGAAAAAAAACATATTCCATTGAGTTTCGACAAATTCAAGTGAGAGCATATTTCACTGTGGCATCAATTTAGATTTCAAGGATTCTGGACTGAGCAGCAACCAGAGGGCTACATACATTTCATTTTGATAACTCCCAATTGCTTCAAATTATCCATTTGAAAGATGTGTCTTTTCTTCTCTTTTTCTTTTTTAAAGTTTTCTCCCAGATTCTGAGGCTATCTTAGTGGCTTCACATGTCATTGCTTGAAGACTCAAGACTGCTGCTTCAGCAATAGTTACTCTGCCTATGACCTCAAAATAATCATAAAAAAACAACCACCCCAGAGTTGGTGGCCTGGATGGAATTTGCCCATTGTGTCACAGTGAGGAAATCAGGCCTGGACAAGTGAAGGACAGAGACATTGATCAGTATAATTACCTGCTGGGGTTTGAGAGGGGAGGGGAGCAGTTGCTTGTTATTCAATACATTAATTTTGTAAAATATGCTAATTGCTGAGTATGTATGTATGTATGTATGTATGTATGTATGTATGTATGTATGTATGTATGTATGTATGTATGTATGTATGTATGTATGTATACATACATACAAAATACTTTCATCCTGCCTTTCTCCTTAAGATATCATTTCATCCAAAATGATCAAATAGGATGAGCTGAATGTGTGTGTGTGTGCCCCACACCCCCTACCCAATCACACCCACACTCATCAAAGCCCATCACCCCGCTGTCCATAACTGACATAACTTTGCTTCTACTGGACAGGACAATGCCTGCAAATAATTTTTTTTTTTTAAGCGCCCCTCTAGTGCAGGCACTATCCAGGAACAAACCATCTTATGCACACGTTACCAGCCCGCCTCAGCCATTGCTATTCCTTCTCTGCCACTGCTCACGAGAAAGCCATTTTAATTCCATTTCTCTGAGGCTTATGCTCTTTAAAGTACTTATAATCTATGACTGGAAAATATCCATTTCCCAAGAGCTGTGATTGTAACAGTAGATTACTCTTGGCCAACTCACAGAAAATTGTTTAGTTTTTTTTTTTAAAGTTAGGGAGAAAAAGCCAGGATTCTCAACCCCCCCACTTTAAAAACAGCCATTTTTAAATCAGGCCCAAGAGAGGGAGCCTCATTAGAAACTTGGGTTTTCTGAAAGAGAAAAATCACCGCAACAGAGCACTGGGTATTGTGCTTTATTCCCTTTGAAACTCCAATATACATATAAAACTATGTCTTCTGACTCTTCCACCACCTGTAAGTTACAGAGAAGGTCTTGGGTAGCTGTTTTGGTCCACATGGCCACGCAGCGCCGGCATCAATGATGAGAGCCTATAATGAACGGTTGCTCCAAATGCAGGGAACAATAGGTGATGATTTTGCCCAGCTCATCAAAAAGAGATTAGTACAGCACTGAGTTTTCTTTCTTTCTTTTTTTAAAAATCAAGAATATATTGCTGTGTCACCTGATGCTATTAAATGTTCTCGAATTAGGGGGTTTGTTTTCTCTGGCTGCCATAATTTACTTAAAATCTGCCTGTTTCTGAGGATGATCTATGGGAACATTCCTAACAAATGAACGGCAGGACCATGGAAAAATACATTTTCTCCCGGCCATGAATACATATGCAGCCAATAAAGCCAAGGCCTTGATAGGGTCATTGCTCATGTTAGAACAGCTTCATTGCATCACAAGGAAGGAGATAAATATATAGCCAAGAGCTCATTTGGGGAGCCAAGTTTCCAGTACACATGTTCCTCCTTTAATGGGGCTGGAACAGACTTGTTCTAAAGATTAGCCGCATGCACTGAAAGTGTGAGCAGATGTTTTGTGCTTTCTAGAACACAACAAAACACAAACCCCAACACCTTTATTCATTACTGTGTAGACCAACATCATCCTTAGGGGTCATTGCACCACAGTCTGACTTTTATTCGGAACATACATATGTGACAAGTAAAGATGGGCACGAAATGAGCGAGTTTTCATTTTTGTTTTTTTTTTTTCGTTTCGCAATGAAAACAAAATGATTTTTTTAAAAAACAAAACGAAAACGAAATGACCAAATTTGCCGTGTTTTTCGTTTTTGTTGCAGCAGATGCATTGAACTAAAAAGAATGCTAATGAAACAGCAATTTTTCATTTTCGTTTTCATTTTTTCATTTCGTTACCTAACGAAACGAAAACAATTTTTTTTGCAAAAAGTCACAAAAACGAAAACGAACCGAAACGGACCCCTAAACGACCAAACGACAAACGAAACACCATTTTTTTGAGTCATGCCCATCTCTAGTGACAAGTCGCAACAAGATAGATTTAAAGGAAATTATTATGGCATCTATCACACCTCATGACACAAACTGGGGGTGACTGCCTTCTTTTTAGGGTCTTTAAATGTTTTGGAACTGGCATTGGAAGAGTCCAAAGTTTCATGTTCACACTAATAATTAAATAACAATCATGTGCCATCAACTTAATACCAACCAATGGGTAGAGAATAGCCAGAAGTGGTTTCTCTTTCCTTTCTTGCCGGTGGTGGGGGTGGGGGTGGCTCTTCACCTATAAGAAACAGTGAAAACTCCTCCTGACCCTTGACTCCATAGCCCAGTGCCCCAACTCACTGAGCTCTCCAGGAAGGTACAGGTTTTTTTTTTTAACTAGACAATTTGATTTCTATTATTTCAGGTCTGGTGCTATTTGTTTACATGCCATATTTGTATTTCTTTATTCTGCTATTGAGTGGCATTTTAATTTTGGAGGCAGACTACCCGGTACAGAAACAGTGTACAGTAAATGCATAAATGGATATTTACACAGCCGCTACCACTGGATTTCATCAGCAAGATTGCAACCGGGGGGGGGGACATCCAAGTGGGAATAACTTCCATGCTAGGAGGTGCCTTTGACCTTTGCATTTTGAACCACCTTCTACACATTTTGCTGCTATTTTAACCCACTGACAGCTGCATCTTGTCTCAGAAAGGTTAAGTTGTCTGCTCTCTGCTAGGGATACATGTCTGACCCACCCAGGGTTTCTTGTTGTACTCTAAAAGTCTGAGGGGTCTGAGAAAACCAAATCCATCTTAAGATTTGGGCAATTCATGGAAATAATGAGGAAAGTCATATTTGCTTATTATGCTATTTACCGTTTCTAAGTTTTTATTATTATTATTATTATTATTATTATTATTATTATTATTATTATTATTATTATTATTATTATTATTATTATTATTATGGATTTTAAAACCGAACTGTTGGGAGTTTTTAGCCCTGGAACACATATTTTTAAATTTTATTTCTTGGAAGGTGGTCACAGCTGTTAGCCAAAAGTGATAAAATGAAAAAACATTTGGAATCTATCAAGAAACATAAGGAATCAAGTTAAAACAATAACTGCCCAATGTGGTTCTGTTCTGTACACAGCAAACACCAAAAAGCCTGTCTGTAAAAACATTGAAATCCAGGCCTCTTATTCCTCCCTCTCCCCCCCCCCCACCGCCTGTGCCGTTATTTGCTCCTCTCCTGTTCTATTTTGCATCTGCCTGGTATGGTAATAAGCAGATCCTGGGGGCAGATCTTCAAATGGATGAGAATGCTCAATGACTTTCTTCTTCCTTTAGAGTACATCTGAAGGCTGATGGTCTTGCAGCTGATGGGGAACAAAACCCCCCACTCATTTTTCCCACCCGACCCCCCCTCCAAAAACAAATAAAGACACCCCCCAATCAGAAACATTAAACAGGGCTGCTATGTGCTCGGCTGTTTGAGTGCAGAGAGGGCTTTCTATACAAGAAAGGCAGAAGGAAAACAAGAGTTGTGTTTGTTTAAACTATGGCTATTGCCATTCTCCACAACCCCATGTGGGTTTTTTCCCTGTTTCCCCTCGTTTAAAAAAAAATCCATCCAAGAACCCTCTTTCTACCTCACAGCCCCTTCCTCCAGGAGAGCGGAGGTGGCTGCACAAGATGTGAACGGTGATGGTGATCTTCCGGGTTCAGAAATGAGATCTAAGGGCCAACCAAGTGTTAGAAGGGAGAAACAGAGGTCGCAATCTCCTACTATTTAACCGTTACCAAAAACATTTTATTGGAAGGGAGAAACGGCTTACTTGTTTCTGTGCAACCACCACCAAGAGTCTAGTGGTGTCTTCAAGACTATTATATTTTTGGTTATATTTTGCATAGGGTATTTTTGGGGGGTGGGGGTGGGGAGGGGACGGAATTTCAGGCTGCTGCCTCCAATATAGGAAGCACTGCCTCAGTTGGCAAGAATTTTCAAGCATACTTTGGTGGAAGTGGAATCAGGAATCGGGTGGGGGTGGGGGTGGGGGTGGGGATAAAGGCCACAGATGTATCCACTGAAGATGGTCTGATAAAGTAGCTTGCAAACCACCAAAACCTCATATAAAAGACAAGCCTATACCTCATATAGGTTGTTAGGAGGCAAGAAGGATGTTATTCCAGTATCAAACAAGTAGAACAACAAAACACGTGTGTGTGTGTGTTTAATGATACATTTTGGGCTACCTCCACGGTGCTTTTCCCCATGGGGAAAGTTCCACATGCACCTGTACAGGTGCGGCACAGTTTTCTCCTGGGAAAGCAGACTTTAGAATAGGTATTATTCTGCAGCTCTGTACAGCTAAATCAGAGCACTGGACTAAGGGAACCGCTGTGTCGACATTAGCTCCTGGAGATGCTCCAGTGCTCTCGGTGCATTAACATGTGCGAAGACAATCAGATGTTCTGGACACAGACAGATGGTCAGGCAGGTAGGCAGGCAGGCAGACAAACGTGACTCAACAGGTGACCCAGGGGAGAATGGGGCTGCAATAAACAGGCCACCTCTTGCAAAAGCAAGGTGCCTCTACCAGGGCATGACCTGCTGTCTCTTCTAAGTACCTTAATCATTGCCTCTGGCAACCCTCACCTGGGTGGGCCTCCTGGGAGATCCTGGAGAATTTCCCTCCAGTGCAAAACAGCTGGCGACAGCCTATGAAGAAAGCAAAGTCTGGAGCCATCCTTGAGACAGGGAACCTTAATGCTGCCTTCACTGGACCAGGTGTCCCCCCTCCTCCTCCTCCTCCTCCTCCTCCTCCTCCTCCTCCTCCGTGAATGCCTACTTTACTGAATACTATATTCGGGTCCCAGCCTTCCCGGGGGCAGCAGCATAGCAGCCCGGTGTATTTGTTTGGAGCGCACAGCACAGTTTTTATGGGGCAACAAGATCCCAGACCTCTGAGGGACAACACGATGGATTTTGGAATCCTGGAGAACTCAGTGTTTTGGCAACGTGGCTAACAGCAAGCACGGGGATAAAATACTGAAAACAAATTTGCCACAAGCTGACGTGCACAGGATCCATTGTGGCAGCAACTTTTCTTGCCTTGGGGCTCACTGGGTCAGATGCAGAAAATGACAAGAAATGTAGGGATCTCTCTTTTCTCTTCTGTTATTGATCACAGCGCTCCAAAAACAGTCACTCCTGCTAGGTCCGATGTTCAGGCTAGGAATGGCAAGTGCCATGTCAGCAATGCAACACAACACAATGGACTGCAACACCACAACATCAACAAACTTCAAGCACTATTTCCTTTGGGTGGTCATGGTTGTAGTTGTTGCACTTGCAACCCTGCATGCTGCTTCTGGTATGTTGTGCTGGGAAAGCTGTTCTGGGCTGAGCTGACTGTCAATCTATCCAGCAGTAACCAATTGTTCCTTCCTTGCCTCTGATACAAAGAAAAGCCCACCTTTCTGCTGGGAACTTGTTCCCTTTCTTTGGTCTGTTGAAACCAGTCCGTCTGCTGACAGTCATTTAGTCCGCCTGTAGCTGAAAGTAGTCACTTTTTTTGTCAGTTGGCTGTTTGATCTGTTCAACCGTAACTAAAGGAAGGTTTATGTTCTTTCTCCTACTAATGATTCTGAGTGAGTTCCTGACAATTAATGTGCCTATGGATGAAGAAGACAGAAAAAGGTGGTCTAATATTTGATGTTTTTCTGTTCTTATTTGGTTTTTGCCTCATGCCAGGCTATTTGTCTGCTTTTATTGTTTTATTGCATTTATGTTTGAGTTTTTGATCTTTGGTTTTCACATGTTTGTTTTATGTAAACCACCCAGAGTTCCCCTTGGGAAATTGGTGCAATATACAAACAAACAAACAAACAAACAAACAAATGGGGGAACCTGATGCTATTCTGCTCTGTGAATACCTGTCCTTCTGCTGCACACTTAGAGGAATATAACCAAATTTCAAAACTTTTCAATAGTAAAAAGTCCTTTGTTGTAGGATATGATTTTCTTCACCACCTGCTGCATTTCACATAGCATTGTTTGGTCACTTGAAGGTAAGAGCACACTTCCTTTGTAAATATGTCTGCCAAGACAGGTGTCTCTGAGTAAGCCCCACTACTGTACTTGCTTAACATATTACTCACAAGTTGCAAATGTTCCTTTTAATGTCAACTTTACCCCCAAGCCTGAGGGAGGCTGGCGGAGGGAAGAATGGAACCGATTGGCTGGGCTCTGCATCCTTCGAGCTTTGCCTGCAGGAACTGAGTGCTCCCTGTGCATTCAGATCTCTCTTGAATTCTTGATCAATAGCTGAACTTAATTTGTAAACGCATGCATTGGTCTAGAGCTCCCATTTCCTCTGTGTGTATTGGCTTCTTCTCCCCTAAAATAGACTCTGCAAAGAAGCCATTTTTATGTTTACTGACATACACTTGCATGTGAATACATCACTTCCTTCCCTAAAACTGGGAGCAACAACTCAACAATGCAATGCTGTATAGCAGGTATAATAACAGTAACAGACAGATGACATGACTAAAATGGAGAGTGCCTCAAACTGAGGAAACACAGTGGTCTGTGCAAAAATTCTAGGGTTTCTGGACCTCTTTGCCAGAACGGGAAAATTTGAAAAGCAGCCGTTCTGTTCCACTAATCCCACAACCTGGCACTTCCGAATGGCAACCTTTCCGGATAATATTATCTTCCCATATTTGCTAATTAAAGCAAGACTCTGCTTTCTAAGTCACAGCAGGGGAAAATTATCCCACAAATAACACTCAAAAGTTGGCACACTCCTTGGGTTGGCTCTTCCCTACATTGCAAGACGCTCTCTTCAGCCTGACTTTTGGCCTACTTGGCCAGAACCTCGTCCTGTTAAATTCAGTGGTATTCCCCACATCCTAGAGAAGTGTGCATGACATTGTGGACTTGGTGGATCCGTTTCGCTCTGCAAAAATGCTGCACAAGTTGCTTTTGTGGCTGATCTGCCTTCGAGGCAAAGCTTCAGCTGCTTGTGCTTGGATATTTGAGACGTTCCCCTCCCCTTGGCACAAGCCTTATTAAAACACCATTCCTATTAAGAAAGCAGCTGCATGGAGGATTAGAGGGAACTGGACCCAGACCTTGGCCCGCGCTTGTCTAGCCAACCCCCCCATTAACCAAGCCAAAATGTTCACCTCTCTTCACACCCGGTTCGCCTAGACGACGTCTGTTGCATGGAGCTCTCTCCTGTATGAACTTCAGCTAAGTTGGCCAGTGACCTTTTTTTGAGATCAACAGCATATGTTGAGGTGGGATTAGGATTAAGTTCACCGCACTCCTCCTCTGTTTAGACCCTCAGCAAACATGTTTTCAAAATGTACTTTTTGGAAGGAGTGCTTGTGAAACAGATCTCCAGGCGGGTTCACCAGACAAGGGCCCAGACATCTGTCTGGAAGGCCCTTTCCCTCCGCCTTGCTTTCTGTGGCTCTCTGGCAGTGGAGGTGGCAGTTGAGGTGCCTCAGAAGATGTCTGGATAGGGTTTAAGGTTTTTCCAGTAGTGATTTACAGAAGATGTCTGGATAGTCAAATGCTTTTAGCTGTGGTGCTGGAGGGTCTTTTCCAGTAGTGGAGGTTGGGAAGGAAGATTTAGGCTTGGGAAAAGGTTGGGAAAGATTTAGGCAAAAGGAAAAGGGGACGGCAGAGAATGAGATGGTTGGGCAGTGGCATTGATGCAACCAACATGGATTTGACCAAACTCTGCGAGGCAGTGGAAGACAGGAAGGCATGGCAAGCTGTAGTCCATGAGGTCACGAAGAGTTGGACATGACTGAATGACTGAACAATAACACAGAAGATGGCAGGACCTCTTGGGTCTAAGAGCTGAGGACTATCTCCATGCAGCCTTGCTGAGGAGAGGGAGTGGAGATATTTTATACGCCCCAATCAATTAATATATCACCTAATCAGTTAATATATTACTTAAGAAACCACCACCACCCCACACTCTTGCTTCAGCTATTTTCAACACTGGCCATATGTTAGTAAAACAATCTTCCATTTTCCCAGTCTGGAGTGAGGACATCAGTTAAAGCTCATCACTGGAAAAATTATGGCACAGGCTTCCCTTCTCTCAGGGAACACTTCCTCCCAGAGAGTTAATGCAGAGCAACAGCCAAGAGACCAAAGAGGTCCAGCCATGGCTCCCGCCCTGCCCACATTCAGAAACTGACCACAGGTTTGTCCCCAAGCAACAAGATTTCCTGACAGTGGCATGCCTGAGCAATCATCAGACCTGTAAATTAAGCCCATGTTGACCCGGCAATGACCAATCACAAACCAACACAAACGAAGATGCCAAGATGCAGATGGGAGAACAATGCCTGCCCAAAGCTAGGACAAAGAGATGCTGTTTAACACATAAAGGGGAGGGTTGTTTTTAAATGTATGCACGGCATACTGCCTTGTTTGACCCTAAGCTATGAATCAACCATCCCCTCCTCTGACTCTCACCTCTGCCATGAATTCATTACCCGAGCTTAGAGAAATCCTGCCATTCTTTCTGGGGCTGAAATTGATCCTGCCCAGCTCTACTACCACCATGTTTGAGAAATACCATGAGATAATGCAACTGGAAGGGTCCAGGAGGGCTATGGCACTGCTAAGTGGTGTTGTTGCTATATACAGTATAAACCTTCCTACTGTCTAAGATGAGCTGGTAAGGTATGGAACCTTACCCCCTTTTTTCAAAACAACTCTGACCCCAGGGATTGAGTTTCTGCTGCTTCTGCTTTTTATGCAAAGTATGATCCAACAGATCAGTTTCATGCCGGCTTTTAATCTTAGAGTTTAATATTGCCATCCACCGTTTCATCTGCCTCTGTGCTTGTAAGTCACTTTGTGATCTGCTAAGTACGACAGCAACTAATGGATTTATGTATACAGTAACAGGGAGGCACACGCGGGGGTACGTAAGTGCTCGAGCAGCATGTTAGCGATGCCTCCACTGGCATTTCATCCCCCACATGGTAGCCTTCTGGGGCCATGTTCTCTTCTGCACTTCTCATCCTGTACAAGAGGTTTCTATCCCACTCAGGAAGAAAAGGGCAGGTAGGAAAAAAAGCAGAGGCATCTTGGTTAGGAGCCAAGTTGCCTCTAACCTGGCATTCTTGTTGCTACAGTGGCTGCCTGTCCATTGCCTCTGAAAAGTCCATGAGTCCAAAAAGAAAACAACACACACACACACACACACACACACACAGAGAGAGAGAGAGAGAGAGAGAGAGAGAGAGAGAGAGAGAGAGACTCCAGCCATCCATTCATGGAAGCAGACTGCTTCTGATACTACAGTATCAGCAAAAGTGACTTGTTAGAGAGTCTGTTGGTGGTTATTAGCAGACCTTGTGGCAGTGAATTCCAGAGTTTAACTCTGCGCCGTGTAAAGATGTATTCCCTTTTGTCTTTCTCCACTCTCTTTGGGATGCTTGTTCTATGCCAAACCAAGCAAGCCAACCCTGCCTCCTTTTGCTTTTGCCCCTTCAGGTGTGGTTTTATACACTTCTGGCAAGACTGCCTTCCTCTCAGCCAAGGAAGGCCCAGGTTTCATCAGGTTTCCTCAGCTGGGGAGTTGAGGAAATGCTTTCATAGCCTCAGATTATGTTGTGTGGATGGGCGATTCACCAGTTGTGTGAATGTAAGGTTCCACTGCCAGGATGCTTGTGTCTCTGCTGGAAACAGCCCAGGCCTCCTCTCTCTTTGGGCAGTCTTCTTCATACTTGAATGACCATGGATCAAGAAAATGAATAGCATGTTACTCCTTGCCAAGGAGTTAAAAAGGGAAAAATCATTGTACCACTTAATAACATTGCCCGAGTCTTCCAATTACCTGCCTCTACTATGTGTACACAGACTGGAACTCAGAAAACAAGAACATTCACCTTCACAAAACCTATCTATTTCTGGTTGCCCCATTTATATTAATATATTAACAGTTTTTGTTTTCCCTGCTGCAGCTGGTTTGCTTTTGCGGGATAAACATTGACTCAAGAGAGAGGAAAACTAAAGGCCCGCAAGGTTTATGGCTCCAGTACAGCGACCTTGATGAATCTGGGCAGGTGTCCTTCTGGCAAGTACCTGGAAGGGTGACCAACTGAGAAAAGGCAGGCACGTTGAGTTCCATGGTTATCTATCATTTTATATGGAGCACAATTAACACCAATTGCATCTTACAGAGTATAAGAGGGAAAGTCTCGGCCCTACAGGCCTAATAATCTGAATCTCCATATGGGGGAAACCAGAGAGGATCTAGAAGCGGGAGGGAATGTTAGAAGGAAATCTGTTTCAGCCACTGCCTTCAACCAATATGGCAAACTCAACATGGCCAGGATTGTAACTCCTACCACATCTAGTTAGTGGCTATTGTGGCTCAGTCTAGCAGCTGTGAGGGTTCAAAATACCTGGAAACTAACAGGAGGGGGAAGGCAGGAAGCTAGACAGGACAAGAACAAGGGAGCCATGCCAGACATTTATGGAAAATATGGGCATGGAAAGCAACGATGGAGAAGGCATGAACCAAGCAAGGCTCATTATAACACTCCTGAACTGCCAAGGCAGGCAAGGCGATGCACAGTTTAAAACAACAATTTCCCGAGAATGATTGCACCCGTGATGCTAATGACACACGTCAGTCCATGCACCTAGACCCAGTGGAGAACGCACCAATTCATCCATGCTGTTCAAGCTAAAGAATGGTGTACCGTGGCAAGAAGAAATTATATTCATTGCCACCTCATTGCACAGAAACACCTTTGCTCTGGGCAGATTTAAAGCATCCTCCTTGTAGCAGCCACAACAGGTGTGGCAGCCTCTCCATTGTTGTGTGCCAGTGATCAGACAATTATCCTTCTTTCTTCCCGAGATGCTCTTTGAACTTGATTGTCGCATGCCACATGTGACTATGTCAGCATCACACCTGGCGTTAGATATGACTCCCTACCTCTTAATGGCAACATGCTAAAGCCTCTGCCCTATAGCAGCACCACAGACGCAACTGCAAGCAATCACAGCCCGTGGAGCCATCCGACCCCTCTGATGAAGTGTGCAGGATGCCCAACAAGCTGGTTGTTTGGTGCCTTTCAATTTACAGCCTGGTGAATCTGAAGCACTCAGACTCCAGCATGGGCCATGTGCTCATCTGTCTTTGGGTAGGTAAATTTATCCACAGCCCGAGCTGCTCCCCATATGCTTCCTTTGTGGGCCATCTGGCGTCTGGTGGAGGAAGGAGGAGACCTTGGAAGTCCTGCCACTTTGAGGCGGCCGCGGTCCGACAGGCTCATTCATTCTTTATGTGAACAAAATCCCTCCTAAGTCTACACACACACACACACACACACACACACACACACACACACACACACACACACACACACACACACACACACACACACAAGGGTTGCATAGTAATACAAAGAAGGAGCAACAATGACAGGGACTCATGATGCATCAACCACTGCCCAAGTGGTAGTGGTTCCATTCTTCAAAACCCTTCATCAAATGGAAGGTGGGCAGGTAGCTGTGGGGAGATGTTCCTTGAACCCCCTCCCCCAACTTCAAAGAGGAAATTAAAAGGCACTGGACTAATCAGTCATCATCATATCTCTTTGCAAAAGTGAAGGATAATCCAGAGTTTGAGAACTATGGGCCTTTTCACACGACCCCTAAGATCCACTGGCCCCTTAAATTCGGACCAAAGATCTTAGGGGTTCCTTGCTCTTCCTTCCTCCCCACCAGAGAAAGAGAGGAAAAAATGCAGCTCACCTGGAGGAGCTTCCTGGAGCTCAGTTTCTCTTCCATTTCTCTTCTGCTTGCTTTTTTTCCTCCCACCTCTTCTCTTAAAGGGGCGGGAGGCAAAAGAAACACAAGCAGAAGCCAGGAGAGCCCCGCACTGACCAGATTAAATCCGGACCTGGGGATTTTCACCCACCTCAAGCAGGTACAAGAAAGTGCAGCTGGGTCGCGCTTAGGTGGGCGGGGTCGCACTTAATTTCCTGCAAACTCCGGAGCTGGTGGGAAAACACTTGTAAGGTCCGGAGTTTGCAGCCATTTGCTGCGGAGTTTAGGGGTCGTGTATAAAGGCCCATTATTTCCTTGAATTACTGGGATAGTTTTGTTCAGTCCCAGGGCCAAGAGACTCTGCTGGTGAGGAGACTGAGTGAACAGTCATAACACTTCCAAGCTGCAGGTGAACCTGATATCAACCGCAGTTCCATCACTGTGAAACTTTCCTAGCTTTGCCAGGAGTGACAAACTGGGGGGCCTACTCTGAGAAGCATTGTAAGAGCCTGGCTTACAGCAGTTCAGGTTGTTTGTCTACGTCACCCAATAAGGTCCTTTCTGTCAGCTTCATCTCTACCAAGTGCTCCAACAGCACAGAATCTGGAGAGGCCAGTTTTGTGAGGTAATGAATCCATACTGAGTTTTAGTCTTCACTTTGTGGAGGCTTCTCCATAAAGACATCTGACAAACTTTGGACAGCTTCTTACATTCACACTAAAACACCATGCAGATTCACTGCCTGCAATCCTCTCACCCTTGCCAACAACAACAACAACAACAACAACAACAAACAACAAACAACAACAACTGGGAGCACCAGCCTCTCCTGGTGTCAAGCCAAGGGCTGTTCAAGCAAGCCTTTCAAGTTTTGACACCAAGAATGGATCTTGGAGGCCTCTAGATGCAAAGCATGGGTCTCACCGATGATGCTATGGTTCCTCTCTGAATAGGAGTGGAGAAATATAGGCAAGGAGTCAAGCAGCTGTGGTTTTTGTTTCAGTTACAAAAGGAAGAACCTCAGTTTGTGAAACTAAGGGCCTTTATACACGACCTCTAAACTCCACAGCAAATGGCTGCAAACTCCGGACCTTACAAGTGTTTTCCCACCAGCTCCGGAGTTTGCAGGAAATTAAGTGCGACCCCGCCCACCTAAGCACGACCCAGCTGCACTTTCTTGTACCTGCTTGAGGTGGGTGAAAATCCCCAGGTCCGGATTTAATCTGGTCAGTGCGGGGCTCTCCTGGCTTCTGCTTGTGTTTTTCTTTTTGCCTCCCGCCCCTTTAAGAGAAGAGGTGGGAGGAAAAAAAGCAAGCAGAAGAGAAAGGGAGCTCCAGAAAGCTCCTCCAGGTGAGCTGCATTTTTTCCTCTCTTTCTCTGGTGGGGAGGAAGGAAGAGCAATGAACCCCTAAGATCTTTGGTCCAAATTTAAGGGGCCAGCGGATCTTAGGGGTCGTGTGAAAAGGCCCTAACTCTCCTTCTCCCCAACCATGTGAACTGTAGGTCTGCAACCTGTCCTAACCATATATTTAATTATCTTTTCAGTAACTAACAACCCTACTGGGTCACAGAAAAACCATGAACTGGTCAAGCTGGCACCCCACACTGTCCGGCTTCCAGCTATTACAGGCAAAGAATCATCCCAGTGGAGGGGAGCTAGAATAACAAGCACCTCGATCGACAACCACCACCAATGCTACCTGAGATATATTTCCCCCTATAAAGTCTCAACATGATCGGAAGCATTTTATATGGGATTTGCTGCAATAAATTTCGCTTCCAATGAGGTCAATAACACAGTGGAGTTACTCCAGGGTTTTATCTACTCAGCACTGGTTATATTGCCAACGGAAATCCAGAATGATAGTCAGGTCTTGTTGTTTCAAGATTCACTTGCCACTGGGGTCCCTTATTTATAGCTGAAGCAACACAACCTTGGCAGAGAACATATACAACATCCACAAACCTAGAGAGAGAGAGCCGTGCTCCTTCATAAATACATATTGTGGTAAACAAACAAACAAATAAAAAAGTAGAATGTACAGCAGTCTACAGACATCCTACCCTTCCAAGATGAATCAGATTATTGTAAAAACCCACGCAGGCCACTCTCTACAGGCTGCAATGTTGCATCTATGAAACGAC
This sequence comes from Phrynocephalus forsythii, assembly GCA_029282475.1. Lineage (NCBI taxonomy): Eukaryota > Metazoa > Chordata > Lepidosauria > Squamata > Agamidae > Phrynocephalus > Phrynocephalus forsythii. The sequence goes on along the minus strand of JAPFRF010000014.1, from coordinate 3,649,408 downwards.
AGCAAAAACCAACCATGGCCAACTATCAACCTGCCCAGAGATCTACCCTGGAACCTTGCGCACAAAAGGATGGCATCTGATGCCAAATGGGCAATTCCTGGCTCCATCCAGGAACACCTCCTGTTCCTCTGTGAAGATTCTCAGTCATCCAGGCTAATTTATCTGGAAGTGGAGTCAAGGCTACTGGACTTATTTTCCTTGAGAGACAGAAACGTTTCACTGCTCATCCAAACAGCTTCATCAGTCTGAATACAGCTAGTTGTGAGTCCTCCATCTTATAGTCCGCTTTGACCTCTGGTCTGGAGCTGCCTAGATGCCCTAAGCATATCCGATCTCACCTGATTTCGGAAGCTAAGCAGGGTCGGCCCTGGTTAGTACTTGGATGGGAGACCACCAGGGAATACCAGGTGCTGTAGGTGCCTGGAGTAGGAACTGGCAAGCCACTCCAGTATTCCTGCCAAGAAAACTCCATGGACATGGAGTCACGAAGACACAAAACCTAAAATGAACAATGGCCAGCTCATTGGGTCAATATTATCCATAGCCTGAAGGTGAACAATGCCTGATGGTGGTGCAGGCAGGCTTTTTGATTTGTCTGGGTATTGTTGAAAGCACACCCCGATAAGTAGCAGAAAGACTGTGAGCCCCCACCTCTGTTGAGAGAGGGGGTTTCAATGCTCACATGAATGGCTTCCATGACTCCTGTTTGTGCTATTTCAAAAAAAAAAAAAAAAAAAAAAAAAAAAAAAAACAAAAACAACCAACCAAGTTTGCCTGGATGCCAATCCCACATGCAGACTGGACGCTTCCAATCCCTCCAGATGTTATTACCGGGCAGTCTATTTCAAATCAATGTAGCTTAAAATACAACAGGAAATCGATGAGGAGGAGATGGCAAGGGGTGAGCGGAGGGGATGGAAAGACCTGTCAGCCTGACCAGCATCTTTGCTTGCTTGCTCGCTTGCCTGGGGTAAGCATGGAAGGCTGCTGGGCAGGAGATTAGGCCTGATTAAAAACAAACTGAAGGCTACCATGGACAATATTAGTTGATTTCTTTCTTTCTTTCTTTCTTTCTTTCTTTCTTTCTTTCTTTCTTTCTTTCTTTCTTTCTTTCTTTCTTTCTTTCTTTCTTTCGGAGGGGATGACTTCGGAAAGATAGAAAGAAATGAAAACTTTCTGGCAGAATCGATTTCCTGTCTGTCCAACGCAGTCATGGTTCATAATTGAGAGATTGACATGAAAAACAGATGGATATTTTTTATGAACCCTGCTTTCGGGCCCGGGCTGGCTAGCGGATTGCAGAGGAGGAAGACACAGAGAGGCCTTGGGACTGAGGCACGATGCAGAGAGTGTGGGAGACCAGTTACAGAGCTGGGCTGGGAAACTGGGAGTTTCATCTTTTAATCTCTCAGTATTGTGGTCCTTCCCTCCCTATCTCCCTTCCTTCCTCCCTTCCTTCATAAATCTTGCTTGTCTACCCAGAGTGATCTTTGGTCAGATGATGTGGTAAACAAACAAACAAAAACAAGCAAACAACAAACAAGTAGTCTAAAATGCACTGGTGGAACAAATCTATACCACGAAGGTGCTGTTCAAACGTCTGCGTGAGAAGAACCCCTGGGCCAAACAAGACAAGACAGGCTACACAGGGCCTCTGTCTGGGCTTGGACTTTGCCAAACCCTGCTGTGTTTTGGTCTCTCCTTGGTGGCCAATTCTCATCTGGATCCAGAAATCTAACAAACATCTGGTTTTCAGTTCCCTCTACCAGACATTCACAGCTCAACTTCAAGTCAGTACACACAAGGAAATATTTGGATTTAATGTCACATTCCTCATGGACCATGAGCTTTGGTCCTCTGGCCACAGATGACTGAGACCTTCCATGATGTCTGGAAAGATGTGCCAATGAACACAAGAGAGAAAGACTCAGTCACGGAGAAGATGGCAAGGGGGCTGAGCCAGGAGGAACTGATGGGGGAAGGTTAAGGAGAGATCATTTCATGGATGCTCGCTTTGCATGAGACAAAAGGGTGACTTCTCCAAAATTTCCATTATGTCTTCTCTTTTAACTATATTGGGCAACTAAAAAATCTTGAAGGCCTCCCCAAAATCCTAAGCACACTGAGTTTGGCAACCAACTCTGGTGACTCTGTTGAGTTTGTTATCTTGGTTAATTGGATCGATGGTGACAACAGTAATTACCAGAGATGAGGCTGCTGGTACTGTAATTACCTGTCAATCTTCAGCGTAAGATGGGCTCTAGGATTATGTACAGCAGAATCTCCCAATTACAAGGAGGTTAAGGCAAGCGTGAGACATTGGAGCTAATCATGTTTGTTATTGTATAGAAGGAGGAAGGGAAGAAAATGGCAGGCACTGAAAGAATTTCTAATCGGAAGCAACTTTCCTGATTCAAAGGCATTAATCCACAAAGCTGTGCTGCTCCATGGCTTTACAAGATAAACACACTACACAGGAACTGAAAGGTGCTTTAAAAAAACAAAGGAAACACCACATTTTTTTGTACCTAACGGAGTCCCAAGCTACACCCCCACACCAGCAGCTATAGCAATTTTCACATTTTTGTTATTTCATTGTTTAAAGAAGAAAGAACTTCTTATTTCCAAAACACACATTGAATATGAACATAATCTGAATTACTGTAATTACTTTTTTTTTTAAAAAAGTCCAACATTCAAATGTATGCCACCCATATGCAGCTTCCAAAGAAAAAAACCCCATCTAGCCTGTAAATAATTGGGATTCTGAGTTTGCTCCCAAGTGAGAATTTATTTTCCATTATCTGACTGAAAGGACATGGAAGGCACAGAGAAGCTTAGACCGGTTTTAGTCTGGAAAAGTTTTAAGCTCTACCACATTAGAAGTAGTTGATCAAGAGATGGATTAGAACTGTGTGTTTACATCTTAGCTTGGTCATGGAAATATACTGGGGAAGCAATGGTAAACCTATTCCTTAAATAGGCCACACAGCTGGGAAAACCTCCCAGGGTCACCATCAATCACATGAGACTGGACAGTGCATAACCTAACCCATGATAGACTTCTCTCACCTTTTATGAACAGCGAAAGAGATGGGAACATCTATTGACACTGTTCCTATCAGACCCATGCTTCTCTTTCTTCTGTGACATTGGAGCAGAGCAGCCAACAGTAAACAGAAAGAGAGCTGGCGTGAAGTCCCATCCCAAAGAACCACATGTGCAGTGGAGGAGGTGATGATCAAACCCCTAAGAAGGCACACACCACAAGATTAGGGAAACAGGTAATACACTTGAAGGCACACACCACAAGATGCCGTGGGAAAAATTGGAAAATTACTTTATATATAGTCAATATAGGCACAGAGTTAAATTTTTTAACATTTTCTAATGGTGGTGTGCCTCATGATTTTTTTCATGAAACAAGTGTGCCTTTGCCCAAAAAAGGTTGAAAAACACTGCTTTAGTCGATGGTTTTGTGTGCAAAATCGCAAGCAGCATGCAGCCTGTACACTCCAGTGTTGATGCATCCACATGGGTGGTTTATGTACACTAGAAACAAGATACATGCCTCTACTTTGTCAGCACCCTAAGTATCTCCAAAAGCTAAACCATAGGCTTTGGCGAAAGGCATAGTGCCACATTTTTTGCTAATGGTCCACCTTTTTAAACTTTTGTAGTAGTAAGTTTATTTACGGTCAAAGACCAAAAGGTTTAAATTTGTGAATTCTCATATCTTGCCTAAAAGTGAAAAGACAGGCGCTCCGTATGTTCCTCAAAGTTGAGTGTTGCAAGGCTTGGACCAGCACCAGCCATGAGACCACAATGTGGCTAATAGAGAACAGGGCTACTTCAGCAGGTGGTAGGACATGGGTAGTCCTAGCCACATCCAAGCATGGGGCGAGGAAGAGTTTTTCAGCTAGAAAAGCTACATTTTTTTCTCCTATAGGATGCCATCCCTCTCGGGGGAGAAGCTAATGCAGCAACAGGTACTGAGTGGGGCTACACTGATACAAAATCAGTCACCCAAGTCCCTACCCTCTGGTTGTATATCCTCACATCCTGCCTTGCTGTGGAATAAGCAGCAAAAAATCCAGGACCACTGGAGACCAGCCAGGTGTGTTTGGGTCTCTTTTCTCAACCCAGTGAGGCAGCCAGGCCAAATTGATGATAGGGAGAGGTTTTGGGGGTGGAAAGACACCAGTGACCTCTCCTCCACCAATATGTTCTAGGAGAAAACCTTTCTCAGAAGTGGCTGCCAGCGAACTAAAATCTTTGCTGCTAAAGGGAGCCTGCTGGAGCTTATGATGAATTGCTTCGTTACTGCAAAATGCATTGATAGCATCTAAGACACTATCTGCCGAAAGTACCTACAGTGCTCTTAGTTATCAGCAGTGTTTTTTTACATTTTATTTTAAAGATGCCTTACATTCTACTAGAAAAAGATCCCCCAAACATTCTGTCCAAGTCCACCTTGGCCTTTGGAAGGCTCTTGGAAACAAATTAGGCATTTTGCTGCACTCCGTATACATTTAAGCAGATGCTTAAAGCTCTTTCCAGACCAGGCTTCAAGGTGGTGTCACCTGAGATTTTAATAACAAGCTTGCAAAACCAGGTGGTGCCCATTTTAGGTGACCCTCTTAAGCTGAGCCATAATGGAATCCAAGGTCTCTCTTTTCATGCCATAATCTTTTTTTTTTCTTTTTTTTTTTTAAAAAGAGGCCCGGACATTTCTAGTGAGGCTGTGATTGATACGACTTGAAAGCTGAACAACTTGGTTAATTAGGCAGCCCTACAGAGGGACCGTCAAAAGGGCATCCAAAAGCATTATTAAATTATTATATTACACTGAGATGTGAAGGGAGTCTGTTTTCCTTTCCTTTAAGCAAACAAGCTAAGGAAGCAAACTCTGAGATTGCTTTTTCCCAAAGGTGCTTCACTGTGCCCAACAAACAAAGTGCTGTCTCTTTTGTCTAACAACTTGGAGGCATTTTAATCCACACTGCCAGAAAACCATCTCTGAGTACTGCAGCCTCCATTTTCAAACTTCTTTTAAGCGAGGAATCAGGCCCACACACCTTGCCAGGGATTTTGCAATTTTTACGGGTTTTTATTTTATTTTATTATTATTTTGGCACCATTCCCAATTCTGCAATCCCCAGCTGAAAAGATAGCCTCTTAATGAGAGATTATAGAGGTCTAACAAAGGCATTGCCTACACTTATTTCCCGATGGTGTCCAAGGAACACGCAACTTTTCTTGGCTCTTTTCCTAAGATCCAAGTTCTGAGTCACCAACTTCCTACTTTTGATCCCTTGGATATTTCAACCTTAAAACACAACCAACCAGAGGTCGATTCTGTGCCCTCTTCCTGATGAAATGGCACTTTCCATCTCCAGTCAAGATTCCTCCAGCCAAGGGTCCCCAAAGGCAGTTCCTTTGGACAACAGCTGTCCAACAATTTATGAGTAGGAACTGGATGAATCCACCAATTTTAACTTCACACACGTTTTTTTTTTAAAAAAAAATCTTCATTTTCTCCCCTTTTTACATAATTGTGCCATTAAAACAAAAAGTCCACATGAAAATGTATATGTATTTGTATATGTACCCAGCTTGCAGGGGGGGGTTGTATAGCCTGCATACTGTAATTAAAAACTGCAAACCACCCAGAGACTACTTGAAGTGGTATGGGGCAGTATATAAGCAGATGTAAGCAGAACACTTTTTCTTCTGCTATACACATTTTCCACAAAACACTTATGGTAACTCATTACACAAAGGTTTTCGCAAACAGCTGCCCCGGACAAAGGTATTTTACCCAGGGTCTCTGCCTAATTCATGCAGATGTACATGCCCTCTTATACACAGGTCTGTGTGCAATCTCCACAAATATCTGCATTCTCATATGATTTTTTTTCATTTGAGAACTTAGTCGCAAAGTCTGGAAAAGGGTGGAGTCTGAAGTGTCCAATAGGAACCCCAAATCTATGCACCTACTTCTCTTCTTCCTCTCGTTTAACAGGATTGCTATTATCTACGATGGCAGGTATTGGATGGGGGCTTGGCATCTATTCCTCCTCCCCCAGGTACAGGGGTTCTATTGTAACTGCCTTTTGATTTACACATTGATTGAGGAAACACGAATTAAGCGAGTTTAAATGAGATGCCACTGAGTGTCAGCTTTGTACATAAATAGAGTACATATGAAGGACATCTATTTCTCGCCCATCCCTACCGGCTACTGAAAGCCAGTTGCTTTTCATTTATTTTCAATTTCTTTCCCTCTGTGAATTTGACCCTTAATACCAGTGATGCTCTTATGACAGAGTTTAGCTCTTCTGGATACACCCATACAGCTCACCAAGAACAAAGGCCCCCCATGACATCCTATTTCCATAGTTTTCACACCCTGGTGGAATGCTGATGGTTAAACCATATTTCTGCAACGAGTGCTTGGGTATGCATTGCTCCAAAACACACAGATGCTAAGAAAGTTGGTCACAGTGCTTACAGTAGGAGCTCTCTGAAGATGGACCAGCGTGTACCTTCCTCAGATAGTCAGACGCCAAATCGTGAAACTAGAGGGGAAGAAGGAAGCAAAAGGTGGAAATTAGTGAGTTCACAAAATCCCCTTTATGTGAATCGGTAGCAACAATCTACAATACAATACAGTGCACCTCTCTATGAAGTTCTTGGGTGGCCCCTTGTCCTTTTGTCACAGATCCCATTCACTCCCACTGAACTTTCTAGAGCAGGGAAATGGTGGCCTTCATTCTGTCCAGGCAAGCCAAAAGCTCTCCCTCAGCACCTGGCCATGAGTGTGAAATGCCATCATGACATGTAACAGGGCTCACCCTCACCCCAAATCCAGCAATTTTTCCTCTCTTCAGATTGTCCTCCAAATGTTTGACTACTCTATCGCTTTATCACCATGTCATTGTTATCATTATTTCCTGTATTCATACCCCTGTTAGTTGCCCATCAGATGGGCAGAGGTGGGACCAGAGGAAGGAAGGGAGGAAGGAAGGAAGGCAGGAAAGAAAGAAGCAGGGGCTGTGGGGGTGTGTGAATCACACCCAGGATAAAGGCGGAGACCCCGAATCCAGTCCTCAGCCCCTTCTGACCACTGACACTGATTTCAAACAAATCAAACAGACTGCAAATCAAACTGTAGCAATGCCAAATTGATCCGTTTTAGCTTTCCACAGTAGTCGCACCCTCAGTCTAAGAAAGAGTTAAAAAGATGGCTTTCGCTCAGAAATACTTGAGCAGCAAAGACTCTCTAAGCCCAGCTGTGGGGAAAAGAGTTCCTTTGTCGATCTTGTTCATCATCCCTGAATTCCAACACATTCTTACAACCAAGCCTGCAGATGGAACATCGATTGTGGTGCAATCAACGATGCGGGACCAGATATATAAATACATACCCACTTTTAAACACGTTACAGCTAGATATAGAAGCAGTTTATCTTAAATAGTTCAGGGATAATGAAACATTTCATCTTAAAAGGAAAAAAGAAAGACAAAACTGGCAAGCTGTTTCAGTTTTCTTAATTTTCAAGGTTGTCTTTACATTTCCAGCCTGCTCTAAAAAACTCTAAAAACAAACAATTTGATATCCAACCAATTTAGTCTAAATGTGACTAATTAATGCATCATTCTTCACAGCAAAGAAACCTATGCCCTGCCAGGTGTTGGAGGATTCTTACTCCCATAAGCCCCAGCTCATGTCCAGGGATGATGGAAGTTGGGCAAATTGATGTCTGCATGAAGGGTTGCCAGTTCCCAATCCCCGGGTAAAGCATTATAACATAACATGGCCACATACATGTGAAAGGAGAGGCATCACTGGCGGAAGGGGAGAGAGGCCCCTCCAGAATATGCAGGAAGGCCCTGAACCAAGCAGGGGTCCCTCAATGGACAGGGCGCTGCACCAACCATCATTTGGGCCCATCAGCCAAGCTCCTTAGCCATCCTCCCTAAACCCAGCAGGACAGTGGCAGAAAGACAAGGCAGCAATCTTACGTGAACACAAAGTGTGCACGGCCAGCAGGTACACAACGAGGCACCTCTTTAAACAGCAGAAGTGTAGGTTTTTTTGTTTTTGTTTTGTTTTAACAACTGCTGATCCATCAAAGTTTGGCAGTGATGACGTCTATCCAATCACTTGAACTATCTGCCTTTGATCCTTGAAGATGGGGTGGGATGGGGTGGGGTGGGGGGTTCTTTGGTTGTGTGTTGCCTCACTGGCTTTACAAGGAACAAGATAAATAAACCTGGCATCAGGCATGGTGGGGTATAGAAGGACATTCTGGTTTAAGAATATAAGCCCATGGTTTGCAGTAACCACAGCTTCTCTGTTTAGAATTGTTGTTGTGTCATTAGAGTCATGACCGACTCTTCGTGACGACCCCATGTCCATGGAGTTTTCTTGGCAGGAATACTGGAAGTGGCTTGCCCGTTCCTACTCCAGGTGCATACAGCATAGCTTTAGATAAAAACCAGATCATGCCACCAATCGCCAATGTTCTATGAGGACATGGTACTTGAAGAAGAAGAAAAAGGCATTGAGTAAAACAAGACTTGTTTTACATTTGTCCTGTGCAAGTAGAAACACGTCAAAGCTCCTTCATGATAACGGTGTGCTACCTAGTCAGTTCTGACTTATGGAGACCCTCTTCAGGTACACCAGTGGTTCTCGACCTGTGGGTCCCCAGATGTTCCTGGACTGCAACTCCCAGAAATCCTGGCCAGCTCAGCTAGTGATGAAGGCTTCTGGGAGTTGCAGTCCAGGAACATCTGGGGACCCCAGGTTGAGAACCACTGAGGCAGAGAATACTCATAGAAGTGGTTGACCCTTCCTTTTTTCTGGGGTCCCCCTCGGACTTTGCAACTTGTCCAAGGCCACCCAGGATGGCTCTACTCTGTAGGAGGTACTGTGGGGAATTGGGATGTTTTATTCTATTCAATGTACATATGACTGGTGTTTTATCTTTATAAATCAGAAACTTGCACATGGCTTACATATTGTACACTTTCTTCCAGGTTCTGACTCCATGGAGGGGGGGACCCAAAACAGAACCAAATTTTTAAAATAAAATAAGTAAATAGGGAGATTATGATAGAGAATGGATGAAATGGGGGCTGTTTGAGCATCTCTTATGGATATCAACCGAACCTGCAAAGAAGAACATTCCAAAGGATTTCAGCTTAAAGAAAAACCCAATTTCTAGCCATGATAATTAATGAGGGCTGTCTGTTTATGATGAAATTTGGAAAAAAAAAACAGATTGAAGCCAATTCTGGTTATATTTAAATAGACACACAGGTCTAGATCCAATTACTAGTCTGGACAAGAGTAAGGCCATTGAAACAGTGGCTGGATGGTGAGTCAATCCTAAATCCCATTGAGCCAGTGGAGTTAATTATCATCAGTAGAACTTCTGCTAATCATGATTACATTGATTGCAATGTAATCTAAATATGAAGGCATTTGGATACAAACCAGATTAAATGCATCTCTTTCAAATATGACTAAGCCTGGATCCAATCCATTGCCTCCCCCAACTGGAGGTTTAAGAGGTATCTCTCATATTTCCAGGTCCGGGATTTTGAAATTAACCTTCACTTAACTATACGAAATGAGGAACATTCCCTCTGGCACCATATAGCATGAAATGGAATGATGTTGAAAGTTTTACTTTTTAAAGTTATGGGATATGGAAGACACTCGTCAATTCCTTTGAAAGTTTTAGTCTTAACATTTCAAAGTTCCTTTAAATTTTTTTCAGAACAAAAGAAATCACAAATACCTGGCTTCTAGAATTAATAGAGTGCCCCTCTGTGTGTAATTGTGAAATAAAAGTGAGAATGTGGTGGGATATGAATCTTTTCTGAACACCAAGCGGGCCATCCAAGCCGTCTGCGTGGTTTTGCCCTTGGGTAGGTGAAGGAGAAGGACACGGCCACCTCAGCACGCTTCAGAAAGCGTGGATTCTGTGTTTTTAATTATTCATTGCATGGATGAGTTTGGGGAGATTAATGCTCATCACAGCTGCCTGTCACTAAACCGTCTCTGCAAAATTTATTGCTACCTTGCTGCCGCTCCGTTCAATCGCACGTACACAAACCAAAACACTACAATGACAAATCACAGGGAAGGGTGGTCAATCAAAATGTGCGGGTACATGCATGCATCTCTTGTTTATTTCTGTTCACGTTATATAGAATCATCTTGGGACAGAAGGGACCTGCTGGATCATCCTGCCCAGCCCCTGCCAAGGAGGCCCAGTAAGGGGGGGGGGGACTGAACTTCCTATCTCTGGCGCCCCCAGCCAGATGCCTCAACCCCTGAGCTCTTTAGATGGGCATGAAACAGAAAAATGGCGTTTTGGTTTTTCATTTGTTGTTGAGAGGTCTGTTTCGGTTAGTTTCCGTTTGTCAGGAATTTTTTGAAAAATTTCGTTAACGTTTTTCGTTTTTTCGTTTGTCATTTCTACCCGCTTTTTGCGCGATTTTTAAAGCATTTCCGTGTGTGGGCATCCCCCAACGCTCCAGACCAGAGGGAAAACACAAAAAAAATGGATGCTGGCAGAGACACAGTATAGACTAGGTTCGCAGGGAGGCTGCAAAGGCAGCGGTGGGCGTTGCCCAGGGTGCAAGGCAGCCACAGAGGGACTGCACTGCGGGGCAGGGGAGGGTACTCACTGAGAGGTACGCAGCATGCACACACACAGGGAGGCTGCAGGACTGAAGCTAGAGTCGCAGAGACAGCAATCCCACCCTAACTCCCACCAGAGACTGCAAGGAGGACAGGGGCTGCCAGAGCTTTTTATGCCCTCTGTGGCTGCCAGACCTGCCCACCCAGTCTGCAACCTGGGCATGCTATTGGTTGAACATGATCCCACATCACATGGCTTGCCTCCATTTTGTGGCTGGTGGCGACATCCATGGGACGCTGGGAGGGGTCATAAGGGGGTTTTAATGCGGATGACAAGCTCTATATCTCCTTTCCAAGTGGAATACGGATTGGATGGGGGCTAATAGGCTGAGGTTGAACCCGGGCAAGATGGAGAGACGGGTTGGGGAAAACCAAACAGTTTGGGTGTCCTACTGGACCCGGCACTCACCATGGAAACCCAGGTGGCGTCAGTGGTCCGTTCCGCTCATTGCCAACTGCGGAGGATTGCCCAGCTGCGGGCCCTCCTTGACATCAGGGTGTTAACTACGCTGGTTCATGCACTTGTAATCTCGAGAATAGACTACTGTAATTGGGGCTACCCTTGAGGTTAATGCGGAGATTGCAGCTAGTGCAGAATACAGCTGCCAGACTTCTAACGGGGCAAAGAAAGCACCAACATATTACCCCGTGCTGGCAGCCCTGCACTTTAACGCTACCGCATTGACTTCAAGGTTTTGACGTTAACATACAAAGCCCTAAACGGTTTGGGACCTCAGTATCTGACAGAGCGGCTCCTCCCAAGAAGAACTGCCAGGATCACCCGTGCCAGCCAGGCAGGACACCTGGGAGTCCCAACACCGAGGAGTCCCGGAAAGCTGTCACAAGGAGTAGGGCCTTCTCGGTGGTTGCTCCCCAATTATGGAACCATCTACCCCCTGAAATTCGGCTGGCACCCTCGCTTCAAATTTTTAAAAAACTATTGAAGACCTGGTTCTATAGAATGGCATTCCCTGATTCTTTAAACATTTAGTAAGGCACTATTTTTAAACCATTTTATCAAATCTCTTGCCATTTTTAGTTTCATTTTAGCTTCATTTTAGTTTTTGTTGTTGATTTATGTATATATTTTTATTTTGTACATTGTATTTTGGTTTTTAAAATGTATTCCTTTGTTTGTTGTTACATGTTGTAAACCGCCCAGAGTAGCCCTTGGTCTAGATGGGCGGTATAAAAGTCTAATAAATAAATAAATAAATAAATAAATTTAAAGGGAAAAGAAAAATACATCGCGATGGGAGAAGACAAAACCAAACATTTTAAGGACCCCAACCCCCCTGGTAGGTATTATCAGACAATATAAATAATTATAGCTGCGTTTTTACGGATGTCCAGGGCGTTTTTTAACATTTAAAGCAGCTCATTTCATTGCGTGTCGCAGTTAACGGAAACGAAATGTAACGACCACAATTTTCGTGGTTCTGTTCATTTCGTTTCATTTTCATCACAATTTTCGTTTGTCGTTTCCGTTACGTAACGGAAACGACAAACGGTAACGGAAATGAAAAAATGTTCATTCCATGCCCATCTCTACCTTCTAGGTATGCAGCTGTATTTTTTCCACATTGAAATTTGGCTCGCAGGTAGAGAAACATTCTCTGCCTGTGCTTTCAAGAGGTCATAAGAACATAAGAAGAGGCCTGCAGGATCAGGCCAATGGCCCATTGAGTCCAGCTTCGTGTATTTCACAGTGGCCCCACAAGATGCGTCAGGGAGTGGATTTTCAGATTTTCAAATTAATAGTTGATAGTAACTGAAGCCGATAAAACGAAAGAGGTTTCAAAGGAGAAACCAAGCACTTTCCTGCATAGACATCTAGTGTAGATGGGGGGGAGCCAAGGAGCCCCCCCCCAACTTGAAACCCTAGTTGGGTCACAGCCTTAGGACTAAAAGTGGGGAAGAGGTGGAGAAAGAGAAGCAGGCTAGTTGTGGGGCTTCCATGCCCTCCGGTTCCAGTGGGCATATTGGGGAGCAGGAGAGTTCTGAATCCAGGGTTTCTAACATCTCCCATCTGACACCTCCCGTTGAAACTCCCATCCAGGGTTTTTAATGCCTCCCACCTTTCTGCCTTGAAAGCACCAGTGACAAAGCAGCAGCAGCAGCAGCAGCAACAGCAGGCAGGCAGGCAGGTACAGGGAATCCAGCCTGGAGGGTTTGCAGTTGTTACCTAAAGTTGCCCATTCGACCCCTCTTGGGGAGTACTAACAGACACCTTCTCGTAGCCACCAGTAACTGTGGTGCACTTAACAAACACAAAACCCATGCAAGTGTGACAGTGTAAAAATGCACAGGATTGGAAAATACAGACTAACTTGCTCTAACTAGTGGGGGAAACCTGTCAGTTGGCATAAAACTAAATGGGTGAGAATGTCACGATGGGGAAAGGGCAGGCATTTCCAAGACCACAGGATCGTGTCCTCCAAGCTACTGCTAGAGCAGCTCAGTCGGTTGCTGCTGGAGCTGTAATGCATATTTCTCCAGCCCCTGCTGCCTGGAGGCTCAAGGCACCCGCAGAGTCCCTTCCGCTGCACTGCTGCATCACCTACGTTTTCGCCTTCTAAATGGAATTTCCACAAGACAGAAAAGAAATGTGGGCAGGTCTCAGAAGAACCGTCAGGCGTGCGGTAGCAGAGTGCACGAGGAGGACACAGCCTGATTTATGGCTTCCACTTTTTATTATCAGAACCTTTCAAAGGCATTGCTCTAGCCCGCTTACAGTGCCAATTTTCAGTTTTACTGTAATTTTAAAAGAAGATTGACTTCTAGTCAGAAACATCTGTGTTTTCCATCAACGGGGGAAACATTATAGGGAAAAAATGTGCACAGGTTCCCGTCTCTCAAGAAAATTTGGTATTTTTCTTGGGGCTTTGTGTTGATCATTTTATCAATGACAGGACTTGATGGTGTGACCGGAACTGTAGAAAAGAAGCAACCATTAGGACAGAATAAGGAGAGACAGAAGAGGTTCCTCCAGGCAAAGGCATCAGACAAAGGTGCATTTTGTCCTCCTGCCTGTTCAATCTGTTTGCAGAAAATATCCTACAGAAAACTGGACTGGATACAGAGGAAAGATGAATGGAAATTTATGGAAGAAACATCAATAAGTTAAGACATAAAGATGACACTGCCTCTCTGATGGAAAGCAGCAAGGACTTGCAGTGGATTCTGATGGAAGCGAAAGGAGGAACGGCCAAAGCTGGACTATGGTTGAACATTAAGAAGAACAAAAGCATGTCTACGGGAGAACTACACAACGTAAGCATTGACAATGAAGAAATCACTAATAGTTGGTGCTTTTATATGACTTGTCTCAGTTCATCCATCCAAGGGGAGACTGTAATCAAGAAATCCAAAGACGCCTGAGATTCAGCTGGGCAGTAATGAAAGAATTAGAAAAGATCATCAAGTGTAAGGAGGTGCCGCTGGAGACCAAGTCCAAAATGATCCACACTCTTGCATTTCTGATGTGACTGCTGGACAGTTAAGAAGGCTGACAGGAAGAAAACTGGCCTGTGTGAAATATGGTGCTGGAGGAGAGCTATGAGGATACGTTGGCTTGCCTGAACTTCCTCTGGGGGCAAAAATGATGAAGCCAAGGCTGCCCTGCTTCACAAGAAGGCGAGATTCACTGGAAAAGTCAATAATCGTAGGGAAGGTGGAAGGGAGCAGCACAAGACAATGGGACACCGCCATGGATGAATTTGCAGCCCCACTCCTGACGGTGCAGTGCACGCTTGCTGCTGAAGGCACAGAAAGCATATTCAGCTAGAAGACATGACCACCGTCTGGCTTGGAAGAATGCAAAGCCTGATGCTGTTCCGAATGCAGTTTTAACAGCTCTGCTCCTGGTTCAGTCCATCTGTTTCCACGGAATGAGAGAGAAAAGAGAGTGTAGCAGTTGCCCTCTGGAGAGAAGGTGGTTGGTCTCATCATTATTGATGACCCGCTCATGAGAAGTTGCGACAGGAAACTCAGGACTCCCCAGGGGCTCCGTTAGGAGGAAGGGAAGCACGGCACAGACCAGCACAAAGTTCAAGCACACTCTTTTCCTCCGTTTCGGTAGGGCTTGAGTTATTAAACTTCCCCATGGCTCAAGGAACGTTCAGGATGGAAAGCCGAGACTCGGTTTTGGCGCTGGAGGCGAAACATTTTATTAACAGAAAACAGCTGTCTCTCCTCAGCTTCCTTCCTTGGCGGGACGGCAGTTGATCTGTGGCCATCAGGGTGACGGCTCAAGAACTTTAAAGGCTTCCTTTAAAACCCAACTTCTACCGCTTTTCCAGCAAATCTGGGGGATTTCAACAATCCCGCTGTGGCGTAAGCCTTCTTTCTTTTCTTTCTTTCCTCAAGCTGGTCTGACAAATCTGATTTGCGGAATAAAAAAATAACACCAAGGTGTGTTTTCATCAAAAGCACAGACAATTAAAGTGAGTGAGTGAGTGAGTGAGTGAGTGAGTGAGTGAGTGAGAGAGAGAGAGAGAGAGAGAGAGAGAGAGAGAGAGAGAAGGGATGGATAAAGGAGTAAAGCAGTAAAAAAACAACTCCAGATCTTTTGCCTGCAGCTCTGAGCAGTACTAAAACAACAACTGAGAAATGCAATTAATAATTGAACAAAATAAAATACTCAGGTTCTCTGAAGGCAGTGTTGCATGGTGATGAAAGCAGGGGGCAGCTTTGTTTTCCGATGAAGGTCACTGCCCTGCATTGAGCATGACATACGAAGCTCAGAGCGCCAAACAGCAAGGACTTTGTGTGACTTTTCCTCATCTCCTGCCTTGGCTGCATTGTGCCACTACGGGAAGAAGCTGCCTGCAGATACAGCTGTACTGCGAAATGGGGCTGGAGGGTGCTGAGGGATTGGGGAGCCCCCGCCAGGAAGGTGAGTGGTCACTCATGATGCCAGCCCACGATCCAAAGAGGAAGAGTCTGCTGTCGCCACAAAGAGGAACCCTTTCTAATCCTTCCAATGGAGGAGAGCCGGTGCCTGGCCACCGTGGGCAGGGCAAGACGCCAGCCTCTAGCCAGATGAGGTTGGCTGCATCCAGCGGTGTACGGTGCGTTTCAGCTCCAGAAACTCATCACAATGTTCCCATTATTTAATTTAATTTAATTTTAATTGCTTTTTAATTAATTGTTTATTTATTAATTTAGCTACAGTAATTTTATTTAATGCTGAAAAGGTCGCACAGAAAATATAGTTGGGTAATGGGAGGGCATGCAGCCTCTCACACTGAACAATTAATTTTAGTTGTTCACATTGTGTTTAATTGCCAACCTCATGGCAGAATTTTTCAAGACCTCCTCATCAACAAATTTATGCTAATGAAATCTCATACTGGCTAAATTTCTAAGATAGCTTTCATGTTCATTCCAGTTTTAACTCCCACTCCCTGCAGGATGATATATTAACTTCAGATTTTTGGAGGAGGTCAAAAACAACCATCAAATCCCCCAAAGATACTGGTGAGGGGTGTTTTTTTGGGGGTTGAGAAAGTGAATAATTTAATTGAGTCGCATTGGCTTTCTGCATTTCTGCTTAATTTGCAGTTCTTGCCTCACAAGAGAAGCAAAAGAACCCACAGGGGCTCTGCATAGATTATAACAAAAACAGAAACTTTGAGACAGCTTGGCAGCTTCTGTATTGTTGCTCTTGGGTGGGGGTGTTCCAGGGTCCTTCACAGCACGCAGGAGCACAATTACGACTTGGGGACACTTCAGGGGCGACTCTTTAGGGCTTCGTCATTTCATCTCAAAGAACGGCGACAGCACAAGCTTGAGCAGAATGTGAAGGACGTGGATGGAATATCAAACAGCCTCTATGCCGACTCTGGGTGTGGGCCCATCTGGTTCAGCCTTCCCCAAAATGGCACCTTCCAGATGCTGGTGGGCACCAGCGTCTAGATTTTGGGCATGCTGGATGAGCTCACATGATCAAAGTGCCGCATTGCAGAAGGAAGATCTTACTTAGGATACAGTTTGTCTATCCAATATACAACAAATTGGTAGCAGCAAGTCCAGAGGAGGGCAACAGGAATGATTACAGGACTGGAAACCAAACCCTAGGAGAAAAGAAAGAAAAACTGGGCATGTTTACCCTTGAAGAAAGACGGCCGAGGGAAGATAGGAGAGCACTCTTTGAATACTTGGAAGGCTGTCATACAGAGGAGGGACAGGATCTGTTCTCAATCATCCCCAGAGTGTGGGACACACAGCAATGGGATCAAGTCACAGGAAATCAGATTTCAGTTGAATAACAGGAAAAACGTCCTGTTAGAGCAATACAACAATGAAACCTATGACCTCAAGATGTCATAAGCACTCCAACCCTGGAGGCCTTCAAAAGAAATTTAGACAACCACTCGGCAAATATTCTTTATATATAAATTGCTGCCCGAGCCCAATTCAAAGTGCTTGTTTTGACATATAAAGCCCTAAACGGCTTAGGACCTAGATACCTGAAGGACCACCTCCTTCCATATGAACCTACCCGGCAATTAAGATCTAGTCAGGGAGCCCTCCTGAAAGAACCATCCCTTAAGGAGGTGAAGGGGATGGCTTGCAGGAATAGGGCTTTTTCAGCAACTGCCCCCAGACTATGGAATGCCCTCCCAAATGAGACTCGCCAGGCACCGACGTTGATAACATTTCGGCGCCAGGTAAAAACCTTCCTATTCCAAAAGTTTTTTAACTAATGATTGTGGGTCCTGATGGCAATTTTAGTGGTGTGTTTTTAATGTATTTATTGCATTTACATATTTTATTGTTCTAATTTTATTGTATTAATTGTTCATTCTGATTGTGAGCCGCCCAGAGACCTTTGGGTAGTGGGCGGCATACAAGCTATATAAATAAAATAAAATAAAATAAAATAAATATTCTATGAATGGTATTCCAGCCTCAAGTGGGAGTTGGACTCGATGGTCTTCTAGACCTGTTCCAGCTTCAGGATTCTATGTGTCAATGATACACATCTTATATACAACATTCCCTATTGCACAAACATCTTCTCTATTTTGCACATTTTACATGGATAAAAACAGCAGCAATACAGATTTGCAGGGTGAGAGCATAAGAAATTGTGATGGAATGGCCAGGCTTGTGATGGAATACATGAAGAAGAGATGCTGGTTGTTAATAAACTGGTTTGTCCAGCCCACTTGGGCTTGAAAGGAACTAGAGGAGGAGGAGGAGGCCTGAAGGCCTGACCTAAAATAAAAAGCCATTTCATTGAAACCCACTGGCAGAGATTTGGAAGGCTTAAGAATGGCAGTGTGGAGGGCAGCTTTTATAAACTCTCCATAAACAGGAACTCAGGGGAATAGCAGGATAAGAGCATTTTGCTGTCTTGCATGCAAAGTGTTAAGAGCTTTGTTTCTCTCTCCCGTCTACAGAAAGTGAATGGCTGAACACGGCAATGCAGGTGAGGGGATGACTGCAAGCCAGCCACATTTGGAGACAAATATCTGACCTTTCAAGAGGAAGGAAGACACTACACTGGCATGACTTCTCGGTCCAGTCCTCCCCAAAGACTTGGCTGAGTCGTTGCCAAGGAAGACAGCAAAGTAGCTGTCCTGATGAACTCAGCCCAGATTAATGTGGAGATAACATGCCATGTAAAAAGAGATCAGCCTTGGCTTTTTGGACGATAACTTGAGCTGTGCAGCAGCCTACCACTGCAAAATTTTAACAGACACTGCCGATCCAAATATGAAATAAAATATAGTCACATGGATAGACACCCATTCCGAAAATGATTCACAGAACATCCTTCCAGAACCTGAGCCGGACTTGAAGTGGTCCATTGGAGGCAGAACTGTTATTAATGTATGCAAAGACAATGCACGAAGCTTCCATAAATCTACTTCATTCTCCTCCTTCATTCTGCTGCTTTCATTTTATATGGCAATTTTTCACCGAGTGCAGTTGGCCATCCTCAACCCAATGGGGGAATTGCTGACCAACCTTCCACATCCTTCCTTGTTCTGGAAACCTCCTAGCTGCTGCGAGTGATAATATCATCAAGTATTTATGGGGAACCATTTCAATGAGCAACAGCTGATAAAAGGAAAAGTTGGCCACAGCAATCCACTGCCTGGCTACTCGCCTCCTTAAGAGCGTTCTTCCAAAGAGGCATAAAGGAAAAGCGAAGCTCTCTCAATGGGTGGCTTCTGCTCACTGCTGTCTTGAAAGCGGCAGACACCTGCACTGTCTTGCGTGCCTGATTTCCACCCATGGCATTCCCCACCCCCACCCCTACCCCATGACATGGATTGGACCAGAGGACAGAGAAGGCTCTTATCTTATTGGAGGCACACATGCAAGGTGGCAGAAATGGCCCCAGTTGGGTACGCAAAATTCAAAGGCACACAAGACGAAGTAGATGGCACCAGCTTGCACAGAGAAGCCCCAGATTAAAACTCTTACATCCAGTTCACTTCTGGCCTTGGCTTGTTTCTTCCTCTCTGACTCCTGGTGTTTCAGCGTCCATGCCTGATGAGTCAGGAAGGCCGATTCCCGTGTCGAAAGGGATCCCTGACCCAAGTGGGTCTCCTCCAGGTACAGCCTCTTTCACCATAACCTGTGGTGAGCCTTTCCAGGTGCCATATATGGTGTGTTGGTTGGCCGCTAGGCAGCACAGTTCTCTCCTCCTGCTTGCAAGACCCATCCGACCCTGGAGGATGAAGCAGTGGGTAGCTGAGGAAGGAGGAGGCAGCCAGGCAGGCAATGGTTGCTCATCCGTGTGAAGGGCTGCTGGTCTGCAGTCCATCAAATGGCGGCAAATAAGCTGTTGCTGACAAAAATGAGACTAACACTACCTGAGGGGCTCGTTGTTTAAGCCAGAAGCTCTTTACTCCCATGCACTGACACATGGCATGTCACTCCGGCACCTATTTGTGCACTGATCAGCCAGGCACACCTTCCGATCTTGAAGTGGGGAAAGCGTTGTAGAAGAGCGGGCTCCTGATTTGCGTTCCAGCCAAACAGCAGGCCCATGCCTTCCCCACCCCATCCCTCCCCACCTCCACTTTTCTGTCCCTCCCCAATCCACTGTCATTGGGGGCATCCTCAGCAGGTGCCCCTTGAGCTGGGTGTTCCCTTCCTTAGGACTCTCCCCATCACTGACCGCTGCACCCATGCAGAAGGAGGGCCACGACCCCAGAGACAAGAAGCATCCCGAGCCCCACCAATGAAGGACGATGGAAGATTTTTCCTTCCAAAGATGCCAGTCTTTCAAAGCTGATACACCTGCACAATCAACAGGTAAACCCAGGCCTGGTTTATTGCCCACTGAAGAGCCTTCAAACAAACAGGGAGCTGATGGACAACATAGAGAGCTGAGAAATCTCATGCAACACATTGAACCACCAAAGGGGACCCCTGCTTCTAAAAACAGGCTCCAGGCCAGTGTCTGTTTGCAGCTCCAGTTTGCCCGGATAAGCCTGCTTATTCCAGTGGTCTGTCAACTACGGCCTTCTCTTAATTTGTGTTTCTCTTGTTCCTACTAGATGCCACTGATCTGTTAGAAAACCGTTCCTGAAATTTCTGTTCCTAGTAGATTTTGACCTCTGTGCCCCCCTCCCAGCTTCTCATAAATGGAACAAACTAAATGTTAAAAGGAAAATCGCACATAATTTACCAGCAGTCTGGTTTTTTTGTAGGGGGACTTTTGTGTGTGTGCGCGCGCTAGTTTTGACTTCTTTACCTGCCTTTGTTTGCCTTTAATTGAAACGCTTAATCAAATCATATGAGGATGATTAACGGCTGAATGATCGGAGCGGGAATGTTTATAGGAATCGTGTGCATTGTCTGCACTTCTCTTTCACTGTTGCGACCTGGCATTTGAAATTCAATACATTTTAATGTTTTAGAAGTTCAAGAGGCAAGTTGCAGGCTTTGCAATTAGTACAAGAAAGCCAACAACATTGTAGCACATACAGAACCACAATGGAAGGCAGCGTTCATTAAAAAAGCATGTACTCGTGTGCTCACACCCTGGAATGGAAAACTTTCATACCCTTAAGACGCTATTACTTTTGAAACCGCTTTGACAGCTGATGGGTTAAACAAACTAATTGGCTGGCAGCAGCAAGGAGAGGATCCATTACAGCAAATATTTGCATACTCAAGCGCTACACATGAAAGCCGCACAAGTACTGTTTTGAATGCTAGGGAAAACTTACTAAACAGGACCTCCTACTAGCTCTGGATCTGAAGTGCTTTCTCCCTTTGATGAGAGGCCTGCCTCTTCATGGGCTTCTCTTTAATATTTTTATTTTGTAAAAAAAACCCTGGAAAATAGCACTAACCTGCTGCCATCTCAGCCAAAACAGATGGAAGACCGAGTCATCCAGTAACAGAAGACTGGTCATGGCAGCATTGATAGGTATAGCAATCAGGAATGCCATTACTATTGCAAACACTTATCTTCATAAATATTTGCACAGGCCTTTCAAATGTTCACAGTGCTTCACAGACATTACTTCACTGTAATCATTCTACAGCTCTATAAAGCATGCATGCCCCATGAGGCTGAGAGAGAGAGAGAGAGAGAGAGAGAGAGAGAGAGAGAGAGAGAGAGAGAGAGAGAGAGAGAGAGAGAGAGAAGCTTGTCTTCCATGGTGGCAATTTCATCTCTTAAATTTATATAGTGACTTTGGAAAAAGAGAACAACAATTTCTGATTTTATTTACCATAAAGCCATGGTTTTAGTTCTCATTATTGTGGTCTCTCCATCCCATCCATCCATCCATCCATCCATCCATCCATCCATCCATCCATCCATCCTTCCTTCCTTCCTTCCTTCCTTCCTTCCTTCCTTCCTTCCTTCCTTCCTTCCTTCCATCCATCCTTCCTTCCTTCCTTCCTTCCTTCCTTCCTTCCTGTGCCCCCATTCCTCCAGCAAATGTAACCCAATGAGTCTAGACAGAACACCTGTCTGATTCTAGACAATGAATGGGGATCCTACCCCCTTACCCCCATTACTTTTGGAAGGGGAAGTCATGAGGAAATCTCAAGGACCTCCAGGTAGGGCTAAAATACCCTCTGGAGAACCATCACTGCAAGTCAGAATTGATGACAGTAGGAGCAGATGTTCCCAGGGTAAGACTTTATATAAAGCAGTTTCCTATATTACTATATATTCATAAAGCTCATCCATTCCACCACCCTTTGAAGCAAGCCAGGCAAAGAACAGAATAACTAGCCAAGGACTGCACAGCAGATCAATGGGAAACAGAACCTCAGCCTCACAGGCACCAGCCCAACCATGAGCTGAAAACCATGAGGTTCTGCTGGTGGCGAACAAGATCTTCCAGTGTCCTGCTCAAGGTCCTGGGTTGTTATGGTTGCAGCAGAGCCTCCGTGCAAAACAAGCAAGGTACTCAGGCCAGGCAGCTGCTGAATGCCAAAAAGGGGAGCCCTCCTTGGCTAGCACTGGGCCACTAGGGAGTGTCTTCTACCCGATGCAAGAGACTGGCATCAGTTTTCTCCCACCTTGCTCCTGAAGCTCCCCTCTTTAGATTACATCATCTTCTCCTCTGTAGATAATAATAGAAAAAAATATTCTGCACAAATATTTACCTCTCTTTTACAAATGCTGAAGCCAGTATTAAAACTATGTTATTTGTTCAGTAATGGTCATATTTTTCTTTATCTCGTATGGGGTGGGTGGGTGGGTGGAGTTGGGGAGGAAAGTAAAGAAAAGCCACATGGGAACTGCTGATAATATCCATCATATATCTGCCAGAGAGACGTAAAGCACACCTTCTAGCTTCTGGTGACAGCACAAATTCTAAAGATATAATTAATCACCTATAGGGAGGTGATAAAAGGGTTCCAACTGAAGCTGATATTGATCATTCAATCCATGTACCCCAAATGTTTCCATTTAGTCTGAAGATAAGCTTTTTTTTTTGCCTTTCAGAAGTTGTTTCCCCTTTTCAGAGACTCATAAACAGAATTTAAAGATATAACATTTCTGAATTTTGTGGTGGTGAGGGATGGGAAAAAAACTTATCCCCTCCCCCTCCCCCTATTTCCCCCTTTTCTCCCAAGACATCAAGTGCCGCTTACTCCCGAGTAGTATTCCCATTGGCCAAACACCTGATGGAGAAAAACTACATACAGGCAGTTTTTCTCTTTTCCACCCATCATGAGGCCAGGTAGGTGATCATTCATACCCTTCCTCTACATGTGGAGGATGGCGAGCAGCTTGCTAACAAGGCAGGAGAGATCCCATGTTGGCCCCCAGGCAGTCAAGCAAGGATTCTGGCCATCAGAAGACACCAGCGGAGCAAATGTCCGCCAAGAGGCGCGTAAACCAAGATGCTTCAGATCCTGCTTCTGCTCTTAATTCAATAGACCACTACATGCCTCCCTGTTGCCTCAAGTTCTCAACACAATAAGATACCTCACCAAGTAGTTCTTCCAGCCCTGCATGGTTCTTGGCCTCTAATACAAGACGGGCTGAAGAGTGAGGTTATTCATTCATTCATTCATTCATTTGTGCATTTTCCTGGACAACGGGAACAACACTAATATGTCTAGTCCTTTGTGAAGCTAAACCTAGACTTTGCATCTCCATTCAGAGCATGCCTCGTGTTGAGCTACGGGATTTTACTTGCCCACAAAAAAGCAAGAGGCCTCCGTAGCCTTTGCATTCTGCCAGGGGCAGCTGAAAGTGGCACAGAGGAGGTTTGGGGAGATCAACTGCTCAAACAGTTAAGTCTGCAGCTCAACTCGAAGCAGATGAAGAAAAAAAGATGGAATGGGTTGGTAGGTGGTGCTGCCTGAGTTTCATCAAGCCTGGGCAATGAAACCCCGACATCACTCGCTTTGGACAAACCTCGCTCTCATCACCTCTCGTCTATGGGCGTTTATAAACGACCCCTAAGCTCCGCCGCAAATGGCTGCAAGCTCCGGAGATTTAAAATGTTTCCCCACCAGCTCTGGAGTTTGCAGACAATTAAGTGTGACCCTGCCCACTTTAGTGGGACCCAGCGCACTTTTCTTGTACCTTCTCTCTGGAGGTGAAAAATATTTGATGCGGATAAGAGTGCCGGGCTCTCCTGGCTTGTCTGTTGTTTTTTTGCCTCCCGCCCCTTTAAGAGCCCCTTGAGAAGGAACCAGGAAGTAACGGGGCTCGTGGCAACTTTGACCGGCACCGGCAGGTTAGTAAAGGCTTCTTTTGTCCTTTCCCCCCCTCCCTCCCCTCACGCCGACAGGAGCAGGAAGTGCTGAGGGGTGGGGACGCAGGAACAGAAACGAACCCCCAAGATCTCTGGTCCGAATTTAAGGGACCAGCGGATCTTAGGGGTCGTGTGAAAAGGCCCTATAAAAGGTGAACAACAAAGTTCCGTGCAGCTGGAGAAAAGTGATTTGACAACAGGAAACACTGATGGTGATGTTGACATTGAAGATGAGATCATGTGAGAATCACTTAACAAAAGAACTAGATAGTCCTCAATGCCTGGTGGGCTGAGCGGGGTTTTCAAATGCAATGTTGTGTTCTCTTGTTTTCAATATGTTTTAGTATTGTTTTTATTTACTTTTTTAACCTGTTTAATTCTTTTTAAAAATATTTGTATACTTATTGTTTTAGCTTTTAAATATGGTGTTTTTAATTATATGAGTCGCTCTGGGTCCATTTTTAATAAATGAATGAGTGAACAAAACCCCATCTGCTCAAGGGCAGGATGCTACCCCAGGTCACCCAGCTGCAAATATCTTACAGGGCAAGATCAATAAGTATCCACATTATTCACTCCCTGATGGATAAGGTAGCAAGGCTGACTTGATTTACTTTAATTTGCAAATCAATGGGCGACACGTTTATGAAAAACTGCTAATCAATTTAGGGTCAAAATTAATTGAAACACAGCAAGAGCAGCTACTGCAGTCCAAATGACCTCCCCACTGCTGGACTACGTGCCTTTTTCTTTTTCTTTTACACCCCCTCCCCCCGGAATTTTTTTGCGGCTAGGATCCCTTCCATGGTAACTCAGGGTCAAAGCAAGCCATTCACTGGATTTTATACCTACCTGGATCCAGGCATGTTTCATCTATGCTTCTGCTAGCCAGCTGTGTGAGGCATTGGTAACACACGTTCTCCTAACATGGGGCAATGTGTTGCGTTCACATTAACTGCAGCCCAGTCTTGCAAACGGGTAGGTATCTCTCCATGTTTGTTCATTCTGGCAAGGGGGTTCATTTGAGCGAGTGTGCATGAAATTAGGAACAGACCAAATGTCTCCCTCCCTCCCTGGCTGGTGAATCCATACTGTGATGTTTCCCCACACACCCCACTTATCTTTATCTGTCCTGGTCTTACACGGAGCTTCCGGGGAATTTGACCTCTAGATTCCTGCTTAGCTTCTGCCGTGGAGTGCGGTTGCCCTGTTCCAGCACATGGACTGCAGCTAAATCTTTTCATTTAAACTCCGCTCCATAGAAGGTTAACAATACTTTGTAGTTGCAAAGCAAATGAACAGTTCTGCAAGGTGTTGTGTTTCTTTTTTTTAGGGTACACCTGGACAGGATCACCGATGAGTCATAGATGCAAGATAGATAGATAGATAGATATATTATTAAAAAGTATATCTGCGTATAAAAAAGACAGGCTATTATTTCTCTCTTTCCCCCTTTATTGCGCTGGCAGACTCTGCTGCTTTTCTCCTAAAAATTGTAGGCTGGAATTTTCAAGCTGCTCTGTAAGTACCCATAGCATCCACCCCTCCCCCCATTTTGTCTTTTGTTTAAGTGACGCACTATATGTCTCTTTCATTCCCTTTGCCTTTTCTCTACCTGCTGCTTGGCTCCTGGTTTCTGGTGACCATAGCAGCATCTGCTGCTCCACCATGGCTCTGATGGACTCCTGCCAGCTAAGGCAACAGAAGAGGTGATGGACAGGATAAATGATCCAAGGTCAGCCTCCTTGCCTTCCAACCAGCTTCAGAAGTCTGTACAACAGCACACCTGCCGGCTGGCTCAGGAAGGCTCAACTGCAAGTCCTCATTTTATTTTTGGAGAGTATCTAAAAACAACAACAGGAAGCCAATGAAAGGAAGCCAAGCAAAGGAAAGCTTGCAGGGACGCTGGGCACCACCAGATAGACTCCTTCATTTTAACAGGAGAGATTGGTGTGCCTGTATAATCTCCCTCCCCCATTTTAAGACAAATGAAATTTCAAAGTGCAGAACCACTACTTTTTTTTCCTTTCTCTCTCCCCTCCCAATACTTTTAAAAACAAAGTAAGCCCAAAACACAATGTGTGTGCAGTGTGAGCTATAGGATTCTGATTTCTGCTCCCTCTTAGAATGCATTGATTTAAGACTCCAAACAGAGATCCAGGACTCAGACCTTTGCCAGAAAGCCATGGGTCTGGATTTATGACTTCCATGGACAGAGCACCCTTCCTTTGGAGTGTGGAGATCAGTGTCAGGGTTCCAGCTGGCTCTTTGCTGCCAGTCTCTGCAGAGGACTGTAGCTTTTTGTATGCTAATTTTCTAACATACATACTTCCGTACCAAAGAGAGAATTATACTCTCTGTACAAACTAGGGAGAGCATGAAGACTACAGGATAATGGTGTTTCCATTCCCACAGTGGCTTAGAAACTGGCAGTTAGTTTGGATATTAAAATCTGAAAGTGAATAAGTTACTCCTGCTCCCTTAGTTAGGGGCAGAGGTTGTGGAATCTCCCACCTCTGCTTATCATCACGCCATCATGTCTGAAGGTGGCAGGGAGGTGGGCTTGCCAGTATTTTTACTCTAAGCCCTTAAGATTTATCTTGCACAAAGAGCTTGGTTGCAATCTGATTTTAATCAACTGCCAACACCAGAATTAGTTACAGCACTTAAGCTCTTTGGTGAAGTAGTTGTAGACACATATAACAAAACAACAGCCTCTGCATTACAGTAATCATTTTAGTGGGTGTCAACTACCTAATCATAAAAGAGCCTCCAACTGATCCTCTTAATCAGCCTGTGTACCATTCCAAGTGGAAACAAGAACACATGGGGCTCATGCGCCTTTTGAATCTCACCCACCCACCGACCCACAAGATTGCCATGCAGCTACAAAATGGCAAGTGCCTGCAAAGGCGGGGGGAGAGAGAGACATACCAACACTACCTGCGAGCCCATGTGCCAAGAGTCATGAGCCAAGAGAAGATGGGTGTCTAAGCTTTACAGAAGAGCCTGAACCTAAATGGAGTGATCTAAGGTGCCTATTTTGGTGACAAATTTCAGCATCTGGACAGTTCCATTAACGGCTGAAGACTACCACTCTGGGCAGATTTGTTCTCTTGGCAAAGGAGAGCCACTCTTTACCAAGGCTTTAAAGCGACCACATTCACAATAAAACCAGGTTTTGTTCGCCCTTACGGCTAAGATCTGAGATTTCTCCTCCTGCCTAAAGGCCCAGAGAAGCGCAGCAAATCTCTGTAGGGCTGGCTGGTGTCCTGAAACCCGAGGTGGCAACTTCACAGATCCCTCAAAGATCTCACGGCAATGTCAGTATTTTATTGTTTCCTGCTTCTCAATTCCAGCTTTTAAACAAGTTCCTTAATAAAAGTTCACAATGTAGACCTCTGTGGATGACAAGATGCTCATGCAGAAGAAATGGGTAGATTTGGTGCTTTCAGCAAATGGTCCATGATTCTTACATGAGGCTGTTGGTAGCCCCATGCTCCAGAAGACACATGGTTTCCACTATTTGTGTATTCAAATCCATATGTTACAATGCAGAGCTCTCTCTATACATATATTAAAAATGATTGGCACATTGTCTGCACCTAAACCTTTCTTCTTCTACTGAGGGTTGTGGAAGAACCTCAACTCTTGGTTCTTTCTCCCCCCCCCACTTAAGAGGGTCCCCCCCCCACTCCTAAGGACCTTAACACAGTGAAAGAGAACCACAGATCGAAAATAAGGAGAATGATGTTAAACAGTTCCATATATAAGAAGCAAAGCACAGACGCATTGCCAAGGAAACTCACTAATCAGCCCAGCCAAAATTTATGAGCAGTCACATTTCAACTCAACTCTGCACACAGTGGAAAGGGCTTCTAAGGTTAACAGACCATCTTGAAAATAAGGAATCAAAACAGGTTTGCTCAAAACAGCCCCATCGTACTTAGTGGCCAGAAGAGATCAAGAGAAAGCACCCCATGTGCAAAGAACGTGCAATGCTAAAATTCTATACTGGTGCAATGAACATATGGGTGGCTCCAGTTAAAAGTGGCTGGGTTTTACAACGGGAACTATGGAATCATAAAGACAAGTGTGCAATTAAAATTTTGCTTCTTGCAGTCTTTATGCCAGTTATTGAAAGAGCATTGGGGTCTTTTGCTTCCCTAATGGCTGCGAAATTGAGCTCCCTTCTGTCTCTCTTAACAAGGGAGAGTCCCCCATCTCAAGGACCGTGACTCCATAATCCAGAGGGTCTTTTCAAGCCCTGCAGTCCTAAGGTGGTGATGGTAATGGTGATGTAAGACAGGCATGTCCAAACTTTGGCCCTCCAGATGTTTTGGACCACAACTCCCATAGTCCTTTGCCATTGGAAATACAGGCTTAGAATTCTGGGAGTTGTGGTCCAAAACATCTGGAGGGCTGAAGTTTGGACATGCCTGCTGTAAGAGAACTGCTGGATAGCCCAGGGGTTGAGGTCTCTGGCTGTGGAGCCAGAGGTTGCTGGGAGTTCAATTCCCCCACTGGGCCTCCCTGAGAAGGGCCTGGACTCCATGACCCTTCTGGCTCTGCAGTCCAAGGTTTCAAACGTTAGTCCTCATGTGAGCACTGAGGTTGAAACGGAAACGCCGGGAAATTGTTTTAGAAGGAGACCAACCACCTCATATATGACTGCTTATTTGCAGAGAATGGAAGAGGCTTTCTGGTGTTTGGGGCAGGGGCCTTTTAGCATCCTATATGGAGGTCTTGGTAAAAGACACGGAAGTGAAGGAGGTGCTCACCTCTCGGCCCCAGACACTGCATCCACCAGGGACAACCTGGCAGTTTCACCTCCATCTTCCCTCAGCACTGGATGACACCACCTTCTGCTTCTCTATAGAAACCCTATTCATCTGGATATTGGACAAAATGTCTTCAATTGTTACAGCAGGAATCCAAGGAAGAAAAGAACCCTTTAATATATAAAACAGAAGTGAGTTCAGGCAAGAAGGAAACCAAATGAACCACCTTCAGGAACAGAATTGCCTTCGCCTTCTTTCTCCCGAGGTATAAGGCATTCAGCTTAATATGTTAACTCAGGATGGAATGTATCTGTTTTCAAGCCCTGAAGATAGCTGCCTGATCCTTCCAGGATCGCATCATTTTTGAGAATTCTCATCACTTGCAAGAGGTAATGGGAAAACTTTAGGGAAATTACAGTGCCAGGAGTTCCCTTTTGCAACCATTTTAGGCAAACCCTTTGCATGACTCTTTCATGCCTGATCAATGCATTTGAAAGTTTATTTGGAATCAAACTCATTGGGATTTACCAATACATGGAGGGGCACCCATGACCTTTGGGCGGTGGTGAGGGCTGTAGCACTGGAGGCGTTCAATGGGGTCTCCTTCCATGTTGGTGTTGGTGATGGCATACAAAAGCCCTGGACCTGGCAGAATGACTGCTTCCAATGAGAACGGCCCGTATCATCCATTTTTGCAAGGCTGGGGGGCTTTAACTCCAAGAGAAGCCCATAAAGACAAAACCAGGAACTGGCCCTTCTTGGAGGTTGCCCAGTGCCTACCCATTCTTCTGAAATATGCCTGAACCCTTCTCTAGAATCCTCTAAGTGCCTAATAGAACCCTCAGTCTGGAACATAGCTGCACCATCTCACATATCCTCATTAAACAACTCTGACTTCATTGTTGCCTGCCTAATTGCTCTGAATCGTTATATGCTGTTTCAGTTTCTTTATTTATATGTTGTTAGTTTTGATTGACTTGTTTTATTTTGTTGAACGTCCTTTGTACGGGTGTGACATTGTGTGTCGGGTGGCCTTGCCGCCAGATGGGCGGTGTAAAAATCTAATAAATATTGCAGTTTGGGTACTCATTCTCTAAAATGTTTGCTATTACTGATTTAGAGGATCTTTTCACCCTAAATGTAGTTCCTGGGTACTAGAATTTTTCTTGCTTGAAAGGATCTCTGGGTGGGAAGTGGGAAGGTGGAAACCCTTATAGCAGAATTAACAGGCCAGTGGAAACCACTCAGATCAGACTTCATGGCACCTCTGGCCAGCTATGGTCTTCTCCAGAAATAGTGAGAAGACTAGAGGAGGGCATACGGCAGATACACATTCAGCATCCTTTATGTTTTGCAATGGTTATTATTACCCTGCCTGCTGGCCGTTCCACCCCCACCCCCACCCCGACTCCCCTGGCTCCAGAGGAAGAGTGCAATTGAGGAATGTAAACATGTATATTGAAACTTGCAAACGGAACCTAGGATTATCAACATACTTAGAGACCTAATGATGAATAAGTGGATTTATGATTAAAGCCATAATCTTGTAAAATGGCTCGGGAAGATTACTCTCCCTCATAAATGCAGAAGGTCCTCTAGGCACCGGTTGAAGCCTCCGGGCACTGCTGTAGACAGCTGGGAAAGGAGGCCGTGCTCTGAGTGAGCGAAACTGGGGAACCTTTTGTTCGTGAGGTGGATTCGTAGCCGCCACCCCAGAGGCTGCCAAGGCTCACTGGCTCAGCAACCCAACCTTTCATGCAGGGTGGCAGAGGGGAAGGCTGGAAGAGGACACCCCACCTTCCCGGCACAAACCCAGATGGTTTAGAACTAGAAACCTTCACCCCTAGCTGTGCTGGCCACAGTTTCTGGAGGTTGCTGTCCAAGAACCCCTGGTTTAGCAAAACTATGGCCAGGAAGGCTGGCAGTTTGCAGATACAGATGTGGCAGCACTACTAACATCTGAGGCAGAAGATGCCACAAGGCTGGTTCCCTTCTCGCAGGGAGCAAACAATGGGAGTTTATACATGACCCCTAAGCTGTGCTGCAAATGGCTCCCAGCTCCGGAGCTTAGAAATGAACATATTTTCCCACCAGCTCCAGAGTTTGGAGACAATTAAGTGCGACCCTGCCCACTTTAGCGCGACCCAGCGCATTTTTCATGTACCTGCTCTCTGCAGGTGAAAAAAAATTGATACGGATAAGAGTGCCGGGCTCTCCTGGCTTGTCTGTTGTTTTTTTGCCTCCCGCCCCTTTAAGAGCTCCTTGAGACGGAACCAGGAAGTAACGGGGCTCATGGCAAGTTCGACCGGCACCGGCAGGTTAGTAAAGGCTTCTTTTGTCCTTTTTTCCCCTCCCCCCCTCACGCCGACAGGAGCAGGAAGTGCTGAGGGGTGGGGACGGAGGAACAGAAACGAACCCCCAAGATCTCTGGTCCGAATTTAAGGGACCAGCGGATCTTAGGGGTCGTGTAAAAAGGCCCAATGGCATGGTGCAAATTCCAGAGACTGGCTTGCTTTCTAGAGAGTGTCCCATGGGAGAAGCAGGGCTTGGAGGGCTGCAGTGCTGGGACCTATTACTCATTGGGGTATTGCCCCTTCCCAAGGTCTTTGCCCCAGTGCTCACGGTGGCATCCTTCCTCTGCACAGTTGTGTGTTTCTACACAATGTATTGAGAATGAGTGACTGAAACTCATTAGCTTTCCAAACGCCTCCTCCGAGCAGAGAAGCAAATGGTGGGCACTGGTTTCTCGATTTGGACCAGCACAGTGATCTATAGTTAGGACAGGGGCGTCCAAACTTTGGCCCTCTAGATGTTTTGGACCACAACTCCCAGAATTCCAAGCCTAGATTGCCAATGACAAAGGACAGTGCGAGTTTTGGTCCAAAACATTTGGAGGGCCAAAGTTTGGACACCACTGATTTAGGATTTTCCTAGGGGGACAGTATGTGTCTATAAGGACTCTACAATGAAGGCCTACAGTACTTCAACTTTTACCATTACACACCACAGGAACTAACAATGCAAATAACAAACCATGGCCTTCCTCGGACTCACGGTAGGGACAGCCCTCTTTCCTGTCACGTATTTGTTGACCCTTCTCACGGGAGAGATCCAAGACCACAGTTGGGGTGATCTGTCCACAAAATGCCTTTTCTGCCATCCCTGCCTAAGCATTTCAGGTGCCCAGGCTATCAAAGGAGGGAAAGCGCCCCCCACCCCCCAGATCAGATGACATCCGTGCCAAGTGAGCAGCCAAAACAAAGCCAAGGCAGGTTGGCAGCTGAAGAGGACAGTAGTTCTTCCTATAATGCCAGCCTGAGCAGCAAAATGCATCTGAGCTAAAATCCCCTTTTGAAGGCATCCAGGCCAGATGCCATCACCACATCCAAATTATTTTCTTTTGTCAGCCACCTAGTTTGTTCCTCCTACAGTAAATGTGCAGTTGAAAACAAAAACAAAAACAAGGAGGTAGGCATTATAAGTTTTATTTTCAAACTTTTTGATAATCCCTAGCATGGAATTCACTGTTTGCCTCCCAGTAGAAACAAGGTAGGAAATCTGAAACCAGGATGTAAAAGCTCCTGACAGTTAAAACCAAATCATCGGCTAAGTTAATTCCAGTGCCAAAAGCCTGCATTTATAGCCTTGTTTTTGTTGTGCTCTGCAAAGCTCTTTCCGTCTCAAGCTACCGAGGAAAAATGTCTTAAAAATAATAAGGCTACAAAAGCTAATAATGCATTGTGTTGTATTGCTTTGTTTTGTTTCCAAATCATTGCTCAGGAAATGGCCGATCTTAGATGCATCTGACTCTCAGATCTGGTTCTCCCCTCTGTGCTCAGGGTGGGGTGGAGTGGGGGTGGGGGGTGGGGTGGGGGGTGAGAGCGGTTGGCCACATCCTTAGAGGACACCCAAAGAGAAATCACCAGGACTTCCGTTGGCTGTGACTGGAGATGAGGAACTGGGAATGGTGGGTTGTGGGTTTTTTTGTACCAATCTGAGACAACCCATGGGAGTTGCAGTCAAAATCATCACCTTTCTCATGGAACATGGTAGGACTCTGATTTTGGTATGTCTGTACAAGTCTGTAGATCTGCCCACAATGGATACTATGGACTATTGATGCAGATGGACATCTGAAAACGCAGCACCAACACACACTCCAAACTGCCTGCAAAATGTCCACATTTTCAAGGGTGTGCAAACATCTTTGAAACCAAGCTTGGGTCAACCAGCACTGAGGCAACGTATTCCACTTCAAACATGATATCAATGCGTAGTTAGGAGTGGGAAATGACAAAGCAGCAGCCAAAACTCATTGGATGAGAAGAGAGGCCAAAGGGGACCCAGCGCAGGCTGGACGGATGAGGAAAGGCAGAACGCCTGCAGGTGAAGAATTTTCTGAGGAACAAGCCAGCTTTTAAGGACCCAGCTCTGGCGGAGGTGTTGAGGGGGAAACATGGGTCAAGGAGATGCAGATGCAAAAGCCGTCGCTGTAGCCAGAACTGTCGATAAGTGTTTTTTGGACTAACAGAACCTCTCTCCCTTCCCAGCTTGTAACAGAACACATCAAGGCTCTACGGAATCCCTCATAATTAAGAATATTGCAAGGAGGACAACCTCACAAGGAATTTCAAGTTCTTCCCTGGATGTTCTCAGATGAAAATGATGGGTTGGTGCCCTGGAGAAACAGCCAAATCTTCCATTGTTTGGGGGGAAATTCCTGGATGTTCTTCAGAAAGGAAACCAATTAAGACACTCCCAATCTAGGGCTCTCTTTTCAAAAAAAGCCAACTGAGCCAAGAGAAATCCCTTACAATTAACATCTCTTTGTTTTCAAAGAAAAGAAGGATCTCTGGCAATACTGCCTTGTGTCCTCACACCACGGGATCTCCCATTTCTCTTTTTCTTTTTAAACCGATGGAAATAGAATCACATTTGCTCTCCTTCAAGCCTCACTGGGCTGCCTCTGTCTGCACCGGATCCAACCTTCTAGTGGTTCCAGACAACTAAAATGGCTTAAGAAGAAAATTCCTTTAAAGAAGCTCAAGGCAAGTCCTGAAGTCATTTAAATGTCTAATTCTTGGCGCTCTTATGCCTGGTGGTAAAGTTTACCATCTGCCTGACTCAGTCTGTTGAGGTCACCGTGAGCCTATAAATAGGCTAACATATGTTGTGCATATTTTGACCATGACTGAAACAGGCTTTGTGCAAAACGAGTGACAACAACATGGCATGCCACTTCAGCAAGGGTGGAAGAGAGGCTGCTGGAGGGGTCCTTCTCCTCCTTCTCTGAGCCAAGTTCTCCTAAGTGTCAACCTTTCCCAATGAGGGTCCTCCCTCAGACTACAAGACCCAGCCATGGCATGTGCAGTGGAAGATGGGAATTGCAGTCCAATGCTTCCAAAGAGGGTTGGGTTGGGGAAAGGCTGCCCTGCGCATACAGAAAATGGGTGATGCTTTGGCTGAATATGAGCCGTCGTGGATGTGCCACTAAGCTGTTGCTCATTAAAGAACACCGGGGGCATGATTTGTTCTTATGTGCTGACAAACCACTGCTTGACCGATGGCAACTTTAAAGGAGTTTGTGCCATCAGTGAGATGCTGAGCCAGGAGCAGGGGATATGAACCTAGGTCTCTGTGAAGTCCTGGTCTGACACTAGTATCCACTGAACCACAAAAGCTCTCAATGGTGTCATGACAGCCAGCCTCAGATATCTGAAGGGCTGCCCTGTGGAAAAGGTAGCTATCCAGACAGCCTGGACATTAGACCTCTGGATTCCAGCATGCATTGGACTAGATGACCTTGAAACTCCACAGGTCTGTCAGTCTAAGACTCTGTAACAGAGTTACAAGGCAGCCACAAGGAATGAAGTGAAGGAGAAAAGGAGGCTGTATATCCTTCAACCTCATGCATTGCAATTTAAAAAATATATCATTTTGTGCATACAGTAACAATTCTGACACACAGCAGGATATAAACACGGGCCCAATCCATGGGTCTGTTGGGTGAGAAACTAGGACCTCTGTAATGACCTTGAGCAACAGCTTGTTCGCATCTTCAGATCTGAGAATTGGGGGGGGGTTGTGTATGTGTCATTTTTTAAAACGTGGAGAGGCAATGACCCTCCGTAGAAATACAGATGATGGCAGTTCTTTATGGCGGTCTCACCTGGGAGGAGCACTTGGCTGGCATGAGAAAGAACCTGGTTCATAAGGGGGGAGGGGTTCTGTCCCCAGCCCACAAACACCTACTGGGCCCCCACTTTGTATATCCTGCAGCTGGAAGTGGACACCTTTCCTTCTGCCAGTTTTACCCACTTCTAGTTGTTGCCCGCTGCCTTGGCATTCCCTGGAGTAGACAAGCTCACCTTCTGCGTGGTGTGAAATGTAGTGAAAACAGAGTATCAGAGGGGACAGAGGAAGTCTGGCCACCAACTCCAGTCGGCACCGATCCGAACACCGCCTGGCCTCAACCATGCCCACACAACCCATCAGCATGCACACCAGGGAGCGCCAACAGGGCCACATTGTGGGAAATTGCAGGTTGCTCCCTGGTGGCATTTCATCTCACCTGGTCCTTAATAGTGGCTTCCTCCAAGAGTGTGCTTGTTTGAGGCCAAATACAAAGTGGGTCTACAAAACAGATATTGATTACTTTAACAAACTCATTAAATTTGATTATCCTCCGGAAGACCATTAGCTGGTCTCCCCATCCTCCTGATACCAAGCTGAAGGACACCTTTATGCTTAACCAAGGGCAACTTGCATCTAGCTCCTGGTTCCATTCAGCAGTGGTAGGGTTGGGATTTTAAAATTCAGTACCTCACTCCCCAGAACGAACCTCATTTTTTTTTGCTCCCACACATGGCCCAGTACCTTATTACGCAGCCATAAACGTGGTTTACTGCTTATAAAGAAATTCAGATGCAAAACGTGGTCCCTACAGAGACCTTACTGCCTGGCAAGTTCAGGGATAGCTTTGCGCTACTGCCAAACACAACCAGCACGGTCGTTCAGAAAAAGCCACAGCATCCATGTTTTGCAGCAACCTGAGCCCAGCTGTTTGGGTGACGGTATTCTATGGCCACCTGGGCTCTGTCATCCACCCATCATGGCGCCAGTTTATGGTTCCAGTGCAATGTTTCCTAGCTGTGCTAGACCAGGTCCAGAATCCGGGCTTGCACCAATACCATTCCCCACTGGGGAGGTCTGCTGGCAAGCCTCCAAAGCCAAGCCTCAGCACCACACAGGTTATATTCTATCCAAGGCTCCAAATACCTAGACATCAAGGGGAGGTTTGTGTTTCCCTTTGTTTCGCCTGATTTCCCACTCGCCCGATGGAACAATCAGCTTCCATACAAACAACGGAGAAGGGCTCCATCGTGTCCTTTGCTTCAGGCAGTAGACTGTCTTGGCTCAGCCCTGTTCCTAGGGAGTGAAACTAGAGCCTCTCACATTGAAGGTGCCTGCTTAGGGACTGAGCTAAGGTCTCTCTCTCTCTCTCTCTCTCTCTCCCCCTTTCTCTCTCTGCCAACTTTTTTGGGGAGTGGGGAGAGGGCTCCCTTTCTGGCACAGATCTGGGGTCGAGGGGGTGTTGTCATTCACACCTTTCCAGCCTTGATGCAAACACACACACACACACACACACACACACACACACACACACACACACACACACAAAATCCAGGCCAGCCGGAAAGTGACAGCTGGTGCTTAAGGCTGCCAAGGTGTTTCATTTTTTAAGTCACATCCTTTCGATGTGACAACTGCAGCCTGGATCCCTTTAAGATCCAAGACAAAACACAGACATGGGCCGTCAGGACACGCCGCAATCACTTCAGCCGAGAAAAAGTAATTGAGTAAATCATACATTGAGCTTCTCCCTGCGGTTGAGGAGGAGGGAGAGAGAGGGGGGGGGAAACACAAGAGCTCCTTGAACGAGACAGAAGGCAATAATGTTGGCACCAGCCCACGGCAGCTGTTTGTCATGAAAAGAAGATGCACGTAACAGGGCTCCACCCACAAACAGACGATTAATAAATTACAGAAATTATCCACAAAAGTAACAGTAAAACAGGGGAAGGGAATATTCTGAGCAAGAGTCTGTTTTGCTGCTCCTGCATTTCAGTTCTGCTGGAAAGGAGGCATACGGCTCCCGCTTGCAGTTCCTCCTCCTGCAGTTGCGCTCCCAGTCAGCAAAAGACGTTCCCTGATGTGGCTGTTTTCTCTCTCCTTTCCCCGCTGACGCCTCTCAGGCATTCAGTCCAATTTGATGGGAAAGGCCGAGGTTACAGCCGCAGTGCCACTGAGACTGTGGCGCCCCTGCACTCTCCCTGTTTGCTTTTTGAGAGCCATTTGTGACTGGAATGAACGATGCTGCTGCAACCTGGCCTTAATAGCCGAGAGTGCGGGGAGACTGTGGGGGCGGGCAGAAGCGGACTCATAAACTGAAGTGTGTGTGTGTGTGTGTGTGTGTGTGTGTGTGTGTGTGTGTGTGTGTGTGTGTGTGTGTGTGTGTGTGTGTGTGTGTGTGTGTGGAGAGTAGGATGTTGTTTTCAGCTGCAGGGTTACAGTAACAGGAGGGAACAGCGTACCACTGGTAGTGCACCACTTTACAAATGGCACACCAACCTTTCTGTCATGGGCACACAGAGGGACAAAAAACACAAACAGAGCTGTGTCTTTGCTGTGATCCTCAGCTGTTTCCTCCTGAACCATGGGGAAAAGTGAGAAGGACAATGGAGAAGCTTAGAGCACCCCCCCTCCTCACTTAAGAAACAAAAGAGCATCATGGAAGGAGAGAACATTACAAAGGCCAATACAGCTAATTAAGACTGGCAATTTAATCGGAGTTCAGCTGCCCACCCAGGTTGTCATCAGAGCCTTTGCAGGTCCTTTGGTCCAACTTCATGTTCACAGCAAGAAATGTGTAACTTGCGCACCCTTGTCCCGCCTTAACCTGCTGCCTTCAGGAAAGGGTGGTCTATCACCTCCCCAGCCACCTGTTCCCACTGCTGTAGGGGTGTTAGTAAGCTTCTCCTAACATCCAGCTTAAATCTGCTTTTTCTTTAAGCTGACAGCCTTGGTTGTAAGTCCGTTATTATCTCACAGAGTGCCACCAACAAAAAGGCCCTGCTGTGCCATCACCACCTGGGCATTTGTGGAAGTGGGCTGTCATGAGCCCCTCAGACGAAGGGCCTGTTTGGAAACAGGGAAAGGTCAATGGGTCTTTCTTCAGATCCAATTGTTGATGTAAAATAATTACAATTAACAGTAAAGCAAGCATTCACTTCCCCCTTGACTCAGTTATGACTCACTGTGGAGACGGCAAAGGCTATAATATGAATAACGAGACAGAAGTCCTCTGATTAAACGACCGGTGGGATCAAGCTTTTGTTTTTACAAGTTGCTTCTCTAATGTTCCAGCTTCATAGCTCTGTTCCTTTATGGCCACATAGGCTGTTCATAATGCTATAGTTAAAGGTTGTGTCAGCATTTCAACTATAAAACCCATTTATGAGAGGTTTATAACGTGTGCTATAAAAATACACTCCGAGATGAAAAGGTGCTACACAAAGTCTTAGCTTGACTTTTTTTTTTTACTTTAAAAAAACCCAAACCCCATAAACTGGCTTTGCTATTTTAAGATTTTACGAGCATAAAAAGAACAAGTCTACTGATTTAATGCTGTTTTGCCTGAATAGATCAAAAATGTCAACTTCACAATCAAAAGTCTTATTTTATTTTTTAAAGAACACATAAAATAAAAATAAAGGGGTAGACAGCCCTGGTTTGAGCGGATTATCAATGATGCTTAGAAATCTTCTTGGCACAGAAGGGCCAAGAAGATTTTGTGATGGAGGAAGAACAAATATAGCAAGTGCCCTTGTAAAACAATGTACAGTAGGGCACCTCCGAAGCAGCTGAGAGCTGTGAATGAGCTCAGATATGGAGGAGGAATCGCAGGGCATGGACATAGAAGACTAGAGGGTCAGCAGTCATAATGGATAGATAGTAACTCCATTCCTAGCCTTATAGGAAGCATACTTATATGTAACTTGTTCAAGGAAATGCAAGACCTTGTGGCTAAGGATGAGAATATTTGTGAATATTCCTTATCCCCTTTCTCAGCCCAAATCAGGCAAAAATAGCTTGCTTGTTTGCTTGCTTTTGTTTTGCAACTGGGGAAGAAAGATGGCTTTCTTGTCATTACCACTTCCTCAGGCAGGGAGATCTGAAATATTTGTGTGACAGAAGGGACAAGATCGGTTATAAGAGGAAGAAACATGCATTGGCCTTGATGGGGATCGAACCTTCGTTTTTCTTTAACCAGCCTAGCATATTTGGCTAGCTGAGGCAGAAGACCAGCAGGGTGGTGTCCCTTTCCGACACTTCACACAAGGAACGTCACTTGACTGTCCATTCAGTCTGACTTTGTCCAGTGGAAACGGGAAAGTGCATCCCGTAGCATCTGGGAATTTCCAGCCAGCTCAGTGGCTGCAAGGCAGACTTGGACAGACGGCAAAGCCAGCCTGCCCTGCAGTCACTGAGACAGCCTGTAGCTCTCTCAGAGGCACTTCCCCAGCTGGCGACTGTCAGGTGGCTGCCTCCATGGTACAGCAACGGGAGACAACAGGAAGAGCACCTCCTGGTGTGCCTCCCATGAGCACAGCAATGCCTGAGCCCAAGAAGGAGTGAAGAGCACTGGAGGGTTCAAGGGTCCCCTTCTTCAGAAGCCTGCTCTTTAATTGGAGCCAGCGCCCCCCCCGCACACACACACACACATGGGCAATGGAGAGCAATCAAGGGAGAGGAAAGAAACCCAGGATAAAAATAACCCTACTCGCCATCTAGCCTGCTCGGAGGCCAGTGAGCCACATAGTAGTTATCGGAAGCTATGTCTTTTTCTGACCTGCTTTTCAATATACTGCTTTGCTTATTTTTTTTTAAAATCCATTTTCAATTGGTGTGCAGGGTTGCATCTTCATCAAGGATGGAGTCTGGAATTCTATGCAAGCCATCTTTATGTAACAAACTACTTTGCTTTTTTCTGTAGTCTTTATAGACACTTGAGTTTTTGCTTTCTCAAAACATACAGTGACTCTTTTTTTTAAAAAAAAAATAACTTGCTCCCTGCATTCTTTAAAACTCTCTCTCTCTCTCTCTCTCTCTCTCTCTCTCTCTCTCTCTCTCTCTCTCTCTCTCACACACACACACACACACACACACACACACACACACACACACACACACACACACACACACACACACACACACACACACGGTTCCATGCAATGTGTCAAACTGTCTGAATGTCTGTGTAATACCTGAGTGTCACTGCCATAAGAAATCATCTTAATTATGGTCCCACCCCATAGGCCCTAAAAGCCTTAAACAACAAACACACAGAGTCTGACTTATTTTATTGTAATAACATTGTTGTCCTGCCATGCAAAACCATGTGTGGTCTTTGAAATTCATTTACATTTTTTAAAGAAATAAGTCTTTATCTAAGCAGAAAAACTTCCAAATCATAGCATTAAAAGGAAACAAAATCCATCATGCCCTTTGTTAATGTTCATAGCGACTAAATAAAATTACATTCGAACACACACGTACACACACGAGCGGGGGAGTATCTGCCATCCCTTTGAGTTACATTCAGAATTTTATTAGAGTATTGTTGTAAGAATGTCATACATTTCTAGAAGCAAAAAATAAATTAATTTTTATAGATCTTATTGTATTCCCCCCCACGCCAGACTCTTCTCCCTCCCCCCTCTTGCTTTTAACTCTGCTAGTATTTGTAATGTTGTCTCAGAAACTTGGAAATATAATTTTCTTTCTCCTGATACTGTCTTTTCCATTAGGCAAATATTGATTGTTTTCCCCCTGTGTTTTTAATGGAGGTAAAATTAACTCACCAACCGCAAATTATTTTCGCACAAGATTCAAATGGAGTCTAAAAGAAGATGGATGGATGGATGGATGGATGGATGGAAAGAGAGAGAGAGAGAGAGAGAGAGAGAGAGAGAGAGAGAGACAGAGAGAGCAGGTTTCCACATGGCAATTGTGGCTCAGTGGCAGAACCACGGTTTCTTGTGGTAAATAATTCTGCCACCAAACCTGGGGAAAAGCCATGCCCCTCAAGGTTAGCCATACTGGGCAAGAGAAAACCTCGAGAGTCGAGGCTCCAAGGGTTTTGTCTCCGAGGAGGAAATCAGCCTCCTTTCTCAGACACTCTCATAATTTTATTTATTTATTTATTTATTTTAATACTTACATACCGCCCGTCTCCCAGAGGAACTCCGTGCGGTTTACAACAATAACTATAACAATAATAACAAACTGAATAAGCAGAGAAACAACTAATAATTAAATAACAAAGAAACAGTGACAACAAAAAAAGAAAAAAATCATAAAATAGATGGCATGGTGAAGCCACAATATTAAAAAAAAAAAAAACCACTGAAAAGGAAAGGAAAAGAAAAACAGGGTGGTTCTTTCTTATGGAACCTTCCTCCCCACCCTCACCGTCCATTTAGACAGAATTATCTGGAAGTTGAGTCATGGCAACTAGACTTCTTTTTCTTGAGAGACAGAAACGTTTCACTGCTCATACAAACAGCTTCATCAGTCTGAATACAGCTAGTGCGACTCCTCCATCTTATTGTCCGCTTTGACCTCTTGTCACCCTGGTCTGAAATAGGTTCATAAGATCAACAATGGCCTGAATAGGCTTGTTAGGTAGACAACAGTATCCATAGCCTTAAGGTGAACAATGGCCTAAGGTGTGAAACCCATAAAGTATGGTCTTGGTGGTGAAGGGTTTTGATTTGTCTGCGTATTGTTGAAAGCACAGCCTGAAAAGTAGCAGATAGACTTATGTATGGCCCCAACCCCCAACCCCAGTGCTGGAGCTCTCTCTGCACGGCGTACAACACAATTCTGCAAACAATATTTTGCCTCCCAGTGAGCTGGGTACAGTATTCAATTTATTG
Organism: Phrynocephalus forsythii; assembly: GCA_029282475.1. NCBI lineage: Eukaryota > Metazoa > Chordata > Lepidosauria > Squamata > Agamidae > Phrynocephalus > Phrynocephalus forsythii. The sequence continues at coordinate 3,607,698 of JAPFRF010000014.1, read as the reverse complement.
AAGGATGGAAGGTTATGTCAACACTGAGTTGGCTACCCGAGCCTATCAGGATCAAACGCAGGTCATGAGCAGTACTGCAGCTTAACCACTGTGAAACACACAAGCACACACAAAATATGATATCTATTTTGTCAAGCTGCATGCATACAGAGAAAATCACTTCAGTTGTAAGTAGATGATATAAACAACCATGTTTTGTGTCCCTGAGTTAAAATTTACTTTCCTTGATATACCCGCAGGATATAAACAGAAGACGCAAACTGATTCTTACAGAGAATTCTAGTGATAACAGCCAAATGCAACAATATGCTATATATTTCTGGCTTATTTTCCTGGCTTTCCTGTATTTTTTGCCAGCTACATGAATGTCTAAAAGGAACTGCTCATTTTTTTCCCAGGGCAATTATGAGGATATATTTATTTATTCCAGGATCACCCTGATATACTGCCAAGGCATACAATATGTTAGCAGTAGGGAGGCGGCTAGAGGCAATATTGTCCATGATAAAACAACCAGCACCAACTACTGCCTGCTTCACTTCTCTAAATATCAGTAAGCTATAAACAAATGTCTGGAAGACTCCACTGTTGCGAGCGTCTCCACAACCATCTACACTTGAAGCCTAAAGTTAGGTGAATTCATTCTTTTGAACTTAATGGGCCTAGATCCAGAAAATCCACCCTAAGTGATGCTGTCCAGCAATGAAGTCATGAATAGTGCACCATCAGGTGATTCCCAAGTCACCTTTCTAAACAGCGCTGGGTTGATACAAATGGGGAAGAGAATGATTAGGTACAAACGAATTCAGCAAGTGCAATGAGACATGGAATCCAAACGTTTAGAAGGATGTTATTGGCACCATGTTTTCCTCCATTTATCTGGAAGCTGCGTATGATGGAAGCTTCTGCTCACCTTCCCATCATACACAAAAGCAAATATTTTCCCCATGATTGGAATCCAAAAGGTGCTGATGATGATCACACCAAATTCTCTCAGCATCAACTTGTCCTCACTTCTTTCTATGCTAAATGCACCGGGACTCGCGTCTGCCAAAGGCTCCCCTGCAGCTCAGAACCCTAACGCTAAACTTCTCTCATTCGCTGATTCAATGGACGATGCAGCTGCAGTTTGGAGTAAAAAGGCAAAGGCAAAGGTTCCCCCAGCACATCCGTGCTAGTCGTGTCCGACTCTAGGGGCAGTGCTAATCTCTGTATTCAAGACAAAGAGCCAATGTTGTGCAAGTCTGTGGCCACATGGCCGGCATGGCTGCAAGGAAACACTGTTTTACCTTCCTGCTTTTTATGGGGGTACCTACTTGCATTTACTGTACATGCTTTCAAACTGCTAGGTTGGCAGGAGCTGGAGTTAACAGCGGGAGTTCACTCTGCTGCATGGCACCCGGGATTCGAACCGCTGAGCGGCCGACTTTGTAGCTGACAGTTTTCAGTACTCTAGCCTGCTGTGCCAGTTTGTGGTAAACAGCCCTAAAAGAGAAGGGACCGGACCGCCCAGGGATCTGGAGGTCTAGCTCTCAGTCCCTGTGACTGCTGAGTCCCCCAACAGGCAGTCACAAATGAACACAAAACAAACACACTCAAGTATCCTGAGGTTGGCTTTTAGACGGTTCCAAAGCCATGTTTCTGAACAGCAGTAGGTTGATCAAAACAGGGAGAGGATGATAATGCCCAACTCAGGAAGAGCAACAGGGGAGGAATTCAACAGCTTAGAAAGATGCTTTGTCACTTCCGCATTTGAAAAATAGGTCTTTGGGGCAGATCAATGAGGCTGATACTGGATTCAAAAGATAAACAGGCACTCAGTGTGGGTTGGCCTAGCAGAAGGCAGCAAGGGTAAGTGGGCAGGGGCACACCCCCCATCACAAGACGATGGGGTGGCGGAGGAAAGAGCTTGTGGTCTCTGCCATGTTGTTGTGAAGAAATCACAAGCACAACTGTTGGTGTTTCGGAAGCAGTGACAGGGAAATTATGTGATTTTCACATTGTTTTTCTTCTGATATAGAAAAAAAAACTGGTAGAGTTTGCTGTGTGCTGGTCACTGCAGAAGGCAGTAGTGTTGTTGTTGCTGCTGCTATAGATTATAAACCCAATAGTTCCCGAGGGAAAGTCGGGAGGTTAATAAGTACTAAATAAATAAATAAATAATGTTTGAGCTAGCCTGGCCACAGTGTGGGGTATTTAAGGTGCCGTAGTCACAAAACGTAACATTCTCCCAATTCTGAGTCATTCAGACCACAACAAGCAAGCAATTTCCATGTGAGGCAAACAACTCCACACACACACACACACACACACACACACACACACACACACACACATCTCAGCCTTCTCCAACCTGTTTTAATGCCACCAAATACAAATGTCAGATTCCAATGGGAATCTGACTTCCAGCTCCTTCCAGTTTCACTGCTCACCTTCCTCCGAAGAGTCATTTACAGACCCAAAGGGGCCACACGCATGAAATAAACACCCACAGGAGGGGGGGGAGAGAGAAAGAGAGAAAGAGAGAGAGAGAGAGAGAGAGAATGAACACTTACTCCTGGAACCGATCTCTTCTCTCAGCCACTGAGGCGGTGGGGCTGGCAGTTTACACTCCTTGCTCCAGGGAAGAAAGGTCCCAAAAGGTGAAAGACAGAAACTGTGCCATCAGCTACAATCTTGTTTGTTTCTCACCCCCCCCCCACAGCCCCCAGGCATCTTTATTTTCCTCTCACAAATATTAATTTGAAACTGTGAAAATGTAACGCTGGGGTGGCAGGACCTAAGGAAAAGGGGTGGGGGAACAAGACCCATCATTTCTATTCATGTCACATCGAAACCCGAGGACCGTCCGCACTGCACTTGACTCTTCTCCATAGCAGAAGTGAGAGGAGCTGGACTAGCTTCAGGGAGGGTCTGTGTCTCTCCCAGCTGCTGGGTTTGCCCCAGATGTTCAAGAACTGGTCCCAAGGTGAAACAGCCTCTGTGAGGCATATCAGGCAAAAGACATCATCAGCTACAGCCGGTCTCTGAGATGCCTCTCTCTCTCTCTCTCTCTCTCTCGTGTGTGTTATATATATATATATATATATATATATATATATATATATATATATATATATATATATATATATATATATATATATATATATGTTTTCGTAGATTTATCACGGGTATAGGTATGCATGTTAGGGTGGATTCGGTTTCTTCCCCCCACAGCCCCCAGGCATCTCTATTTTCCTCTCACAAATATTAATTTGAAACTGTTTCTTGAAAATGTGTTCTGGCGACGTTTCGACGAGGTCTCACTCGTCATCTTCAGGCTGGTGGCAGGCTTCTTTCTTCTTGAAGCAAAGTGTGGTCTCAGGTCCTTCTATAAATAGGTGTGGTTTGCTTGGAACAAGATCTGCCATCATTTCTATTCATGTCATGCTGGTGGGTTAGATGGCTGGTAGGTTCTGGCAGTATCCTGGGCTTTGGTGCAGTGGGGTCCTGTGTCTTGTGACTCTTCTCCATGTCAGAAGTTTTTTTGGGGTGAGAGGAGCTGGTGACTAGCTTCGCAGTAGATGGGAGGGTCTGATGGTGTTTCTCTCATCTGTGGGAAGGGTCCAGCTGTGGTGGGTTTGACCCCCAGATGTTGACCAGGGCTGGCTCAGCTGCTACGTTTATTCAGTTTGGGTGTTTCTCTATTTCAATGGGGGACTGTTGAAGTGTTCAGTTTTGGAGATGAGAAATGACCTGTTGTTTTTACACACAGCCTCTGTTTTGCAATCTTGTCTTTGGGGTTTCTTAAAATTTTTGCAAAAGGCTGTCTTGATATCAGGCAAAGGACATGCCGTTGTTCTCTTTGTTTCTTGGTTCTTGGGGGTGTTTCCTTTTGGATTAGTTTGGTGATGGTGTTTTTTGGAATCCGTCTCTGAGATTAAAACATTCTCTCTCTCTTTTTAGGTGGTCTTTGTCAGCGGTTTGGTCTCTCTCTCTCTCTGATTGTGCATTTCGGTTAGTATGTGTTTTTTTCTAGATGGTATGTCCTGTCGGGTTTTTGGAGATTGTGACGTCCAGGAAGGGAAGTTGGTTGTCTATTTGTAGTGTGTATTTTCAGGCTGTTGAGATAGAGGAAGTTGTTCAGTTTATCTTTCCCGTGTGGCCAGATAACAAACATTGTCCATCATTCAACCAGCTGTGACATCATTCCACCATTAAGCATCTATTTCTCAAAGGGTCATTGTCCATCATTCCAGCTGTGACTTCTTTCCATCATTAAGCATCTATTTCTCAAAGGGTCTTCTAGATGAGGCAAAGTTCTACTCTTCTTCTTCTTCTTTCTCCCAATTGTGTCCCTATTTATTCATACCCAAAATGTAGTTTTTAAAACCAGATTCCAGAAAACCACTTCTCCCCAGTACACGTTAACAATCTTTTTTAGACATATATAAGAAATCCATTTTCCTGCTGTTGTTTTCCTACCAAAGGTCTCTGTTCATTTTCCTGCTCACAGGAAGTGAAAGGAAAAGGTCTGGCTGGCATGCCCGAACCCTGGACCACGGAAATGAACTTCCAAGGGAAGCAACAGAGCATTACACTGCTTTGTGGATACCCTGGACCACCAGAAAGATAAACAAGTGGATCCAGTAGATCAAATCAAGCCCGAAGTGGTCTATGGAGGCAAAAATGATGAAATGGGAAGGTAGGATTCTCTGGAGAAGACAATACAGTGGAACCTTGACTTATGTCATTAATCCGTTCCAGAGGTCTAGACATAAGTCAAACATGCCTTAAGTCAAACAAACTTTTCAAATAGAAAGTAATGGGAAAGTGGATTAATCCGTTCCAGATGAGGAAAAAGACCCCCCAAAACAGCAATTTAACACAAATTTGACTGGGATAGGAGATTCCTTCCAGGGATGTAAATGAAATGTCTCTTCAAAGAGAGGAGGAGGCAGTGGAATTATAGTCCACAAGTTATACGCCTCCACTTTTTAATGTTCATAGCAACAATGTCTAACATTTAAGTTTTACTGATTTTTAACCTGACGTTCCAAGTTCTGAACAACTCTATGCTTACCATTAGAGTCCCACAACTGTACAGCTCCCCAACTAAAATGCTTCCATTGTGGACCAGAATTCTGCAGCCAGGTTTTTTACAAGACTGAGACAACTGTCTAACCAGCGAGGCCAGCCTCAAGCTCCCGGCCCTTCTTCTCCTCTGGCGGCAGCAGCGGCTTTGGCGAGGCTGAGGACCAGCTCCAGGAGGAGAGGAAGAAGGCAGGAGCAGTTTGGAGGCAGCAGCCACGATGCTGGGTCATGGCTGCCGCCCAATTCCGGGGCCTTGCGCCGGGGCTCCGAGCTGTAAGTCAGAGCCTGCGGCGCAAGTCAAACAGGCCCCTTCTTGCTGAAAGTCAAATATGCTGCAAGTCAAGCAGCATGTAAGTCAAGGTTCCACTGTAATGGCAGGAAAGGCCGAAGATAGGAAGAAAAGAAAAAGAGGAAGAGAAGGTTTGGCTCCTTAAAAGCTGTAGGCTTGAGTTTGCAACAGCTGAGCAGGACTGTTGGGGGCAAAACATTTGGAAGATGCACCCTTCATAACAACATGGCTGACAGTTGGAGCAGATGAAGATGTTGTGTGTATGTGAGGGGTGGGTGGGACCAAGACTGAGGTTCCATATGAGGACATATATTGTGCTCCCAAGCCTTAAGCAGTCCGTTTCAAGCTCTTGCTGCATTCTTCATCTTCCATCCAGGGCATAAACCAGATCAAAAATAAGCAAACCATGCTCCAGAATACTGCAGTGCTAGAAAGAATATTGTCCTGTTAACATCTTTAAGAGCCGGCAGACGGTCTTGTTGACGGGCGCTAGACAAAATAATAAAAAAATCAAACCTTAATTTCCCACTACATCTGTGGTGCATCAACCTCCATCCCTCCTGTTCCACACCCCTCCCCGGCCCCCTCCCAGGCAAGGGTCTCCAATGCTTTGAAATTGATCAGGAATGATATTCTCTCAGAACTGGTTGCCAAGCAATTTGCCACTTTTCCAAATTATGCTCAGTTGTAGGTATCACTTTTGGAGCTCTCGCTCTGTGGGACATCTCGGGAAGGAACAGCATCCCCTTCAACCTCTGAAGGAAGAAAAACAAGTGCTTTTTTAAAGTCAATCTGGCTTTTTAGCAAAGGAGCAGCAATGGCTCCTCTGTCTCCTCCTCTCTTTGCTTGTCTTGAATTGGGACCAGGGATAGTTTGCTCTTCTGTCCCCAATCTCTGCAGCTGTCTTGTTGGAGAAACTCTGCCTTGACAGTAAGGCCACTCAAGTCTCTTCTGTAAAAAAGGGAGCAAACAGAAGCGAGGAGAGGCACTCACTATCGTTCATCAAAGATTTTTCACCTAAAGAGAGGAGAAAAGGAGAACTAGCCATGGCAAAAGCTGGTCATTTTTGGCTTGCAGGCAGGCAGCATGGATAAATTTTAAGACATGGGAGAACATGGGGAAAAGGCAGGCAGCATCTTTTAAGACATGGGAGAACAAAGGAGAGTCTGGAGGCACCCCGACTGCCACCAGGGTAGGGAAGGAAAACAAAACCTTACATGGAACAATGGGGGTATTTTTTTAACACCAATGATATTTCAATGTATTGAAAGAATAGAAAGGTGAGGCTTGAGAACAGCAGGGGTGAGAACTCGTCAGAATTAGGATGCACTGGTGACTTGACTCAGGGTCAACTCATTCCCCACCCCCTCCATGGTTCGGACCCAACCCATGACTCAGAACCCACCCACCCCTCCCTATATTCTAAGGGGGAAGCTTATTTTTAGTGGGGACTTGGATTTGGGGTTTAAGGGCTCAGCACCAATGGCTTGCCAACACCTTGGAGAAGAGAATGGAGGTTGGTGGGTCCTGTGTTTCCTAAACCTCCAGAGGATCTCAGGGTCTCCCCTGAATAAACAGAATATGCCACTTCAGCTGGTTGGGACTGTGGCTTCAGCATGGTAGCCTTTACACACCAAGGGTGGTATGTCCGGATGAAGGAGCACCCTTGCTCTCTAGTTTGGACCTGCATGTCTCCCATGGCAGGCAAACACGGCAGATCCCGGTGGTGGTCCACCAATTTCAAAAGCAGCTGTGTCAGCAAAAGGTTGCTCTCTTTCACCTATGGAAATACTGGATATCAATGCAATGCAAAGCAAGTGGGCGACACATGTGGTTTTTTTATTTAATTTTTTTAGCTCATCTTAATCATGTAAGGGATGTGGGGGGGATGAATGAGTGGTACCCCTGCTCCTCCATACTTCTTGAATTATTTCTGTCAAGGAAAAGTTTAATTCCTCAGCCAGAACTAATTTAAACTAATCAGTCATTAAACATGATAAATAATATTTGCTGGGAGTAAAACTGGGGTCTGGGGGTGGAGGAGGCCCACCGGTAGCTTAGAAAGTTCCGTTTGATTCCTCAAAACTTCCCAAACAAGTGCTCGGATATAATTTCTGAAAGCCGACTTCAAAAGGCTCCATTTTAATGTAGCAGAAGACAGCTGCTGGCAAAATGTATAGCTCCTACCCTCTTAATTATCTGCTTTCTCTCCCCCCACCCCCAACATATACTACAAGGCTTATCTATGAATAGAGATGGGATAGTGTGCCAGATTTTATGCGTACACTGGAATACCTTGGAAACACGGTAATAATTATAGAAATTGGTCGAAACCTACTCAGCCGTGGGTTTAAGTCACGTACACCTGACAGTGTTCTGCTTTTTCCAAGTTCAGTGATTAGCGCCGGTTAAAACCCAAACTCTGCATGCACATATTGATACGCAAAGGGGGGAAATGCATCTTGAACACAGATGATTTAACAGAAACCCATGGCAGGATCAAATCAGGCAAAAAAAAGTCACACTTTGCTGAGAAAGAAACTCAACCCCTGTTGAGAAATAGGCTTTTCAGGCCCAACAGCCCTTTCAAATCCACATTGCACTCAGAGGTGCTTGTGCTGCTGAAAAAAATTAAAAGTTACTTTTGCTACTGGGTCATAACCCCCCCCAGGCTACACACCCTATTTATAAGATGACGGAGTAACACACACACACACACACAAACACCATTCAAGTCAACTGTGCGGGGTGGGGGTGGGGGTGGCAGCAGCAACCCTTCTTGTTCCTAGAAATGAGACAAAGGATTGAGCCACTTCCTTAAACATAGGGGCCTCAGCAATCAGAGGTGGACATCACACTCTTGGTTACCATTGGAAAACCCGGGGGGGGGGGAGCAAAGCACGCTAAATGCATGATACAGAGGTGAGGAAATGTACATGCTGTGTGACAAATGGATGTCAGCTTGAGCTGGTGCCTTTGCCAGATGCAGGGGTGGGGAAATGAATGGACAACTGAAAAGTCCCACAAAACTTCAACATTAGCTCGGCTAAGATTCTGAGAGCGGTCATCTAAGAACATCTGGTGACCTGAGGCTGGGAAGCATTGCTCCGGACTGTCCTGCTTTACAGCCTCTGAGATAAATAGCTGTGCTGAATATGGGTTGAGGGCTTCTTTTTCATCATCTCAAGTGGAGCCTTCAGTGCTTTGCTTTGAGGTTGCACAACAGAATGATTAAAAAAAAGTTTTCATTTACAAACCCGAGGACACGGTTTCTCCACGCTTGCAAATTGGTTGTACTACAATTTTCTCAACTCCAGCCCAGTCAAAGAAGCTTCTCTCTCTCTCTCTCTCTCTCTCTCTCTCTCTCTCTCTCTCTCTCTCTCTCTCTCTCTCTCTCTCATTTTGACCCAGCCTTTCCTGTGTGTTCCAAAACTTCATTTCATACAGAGATCAAGGAACCTTGCCTTTTTGCTTGACCTTATTCTAATCAGACATATTGAATTAATCAGAAAAAAATAGATTTCCATTACTAAGGAAAGCCAATTTTTGCCTGGCACAGAGAGGGCAGCCTAAATATAAACCCTCTTCTCCATTTGTCTAGTGACAGGTTGGTGTGGGGTGGGGAGACTCTTGGGGTGGGGGGCTTCCCACGCAACCACTTTCCTCTTCTTCTAGTCCTAAGCTATTATCAAAGTTTAGAAGACACATGAAGGCCACAATCTTTAAAGTTCGGGATTCACCAAGCAAAGGACATGGAAGTGTTCCTGCAAATCTCACATATGCTTGGAGACAGACAGACAGACAGACAGACAGACAGACAGACAGACAAATAAACAAACGAAGAAGGAGGGGGAGGAGGGCTATTCAGCTGGGAGAAGGAAGATGGGTTCAGGGGCAATGAGAACACATAATAGGCTAAAATGAGAACACATAATAGGCTAAAACATTTGGGGCTCTTTAGTCTGGAAAAAAGGCGCCTGAGGGGGGATATGATTGAGACGTACAAAATAATGCAGGGCATGAGTAAAGTGGATAGAAGGAAGCTATTCTCCCTCTCACAAAATACCAGAACTAGGGGACATACACTCAAATTGAGGACTGGGAGAGTAAGAACAGACAAAAGAAAATATTTTTTCACCCAGCGCATTGTTAGTCTATGGAACTCCCTGCCACAGGATGTGGTGATGGCATCTGGCCTGGATGCCTTCAAAAGGGGATTGGACATATTCCTGGAGGAAAAGTCCATCACAGGTTACTAACCATGATGGAGATGTGTCATCTCCAGGGTTAAAACCGGGGTACTTCAAGGGCCAGATGCAGGGGAGTGGTATCACTAATAAGAGTATTTACTAAAGAATACAATTACTGGGCAATATTTCACCTTCCTGTGGGACTACCATCAAGAAACTACGGGACGGCCCTGCCTTGGAAACATAGCATTAATTCAGATTCTGGCTACCAATCCTTTCCCTCAAATGAGCTCAGTTTAGATAGGTTATGAACCATGATGGAGATGTGTAATCTACAGACTTAAAACCAGGGTACTGCAAGGGACAGATGCAGAGGAGTGGTGTCAGGAGACAGATATCTAGTCTCGTGCACTCCCAGACGCATCTGGTGGGGCCACTGTGAGATACAGGAAGCTGGACTAGATGGGCCTTTGGCCTGATCCAGCATGGCTCTTCTTATGTTCTTATGTTTGTTTATGTTCCTTCAATGGCCATTTTAAAAACCTATTTCTCAGTTGCTGGCAATGCCCCACAATTGGGTGGGAAACACACTTCTCCAGAGATATTTTGGACTGCAACTCACATTGCCCTTCACACTGTCAGATGGGATGTGTAGTCCGATCTGGAGGGCCACTCCCGGGACAAAGCTTCCTGGCTTGTGATTTGCACAAAGTGGGTGCAAACAGGAGCGTAGACCCTCCTGCTGCCCACCCCATCTCCTCTTTGCTTCCCACAGATGCCTATTCTCCCCAGCCAAGACCCAAGCCCCCCCCCCGCCTTGTTCCTACTCTCTCACACGAGCACTCCAATTTTTTCCTGAGCAAACACAGCTTCATACTTTTGACTGCCATCAGTTGGGTGAACACTGGAGCCTAGGTTTCACAGTCACTCCTGGAGATAGAAGCCAGAGGCGTGGCCGGGGTAGTTCAATATTCCCTCTACAAATATTAACTCAGCCAAACCCCCTATTTATAAGATGACGGAGTAACACACAGCACACACACACACACACACACACACACACACACACACACACACACACACACACACACACACACACACACACACACACACACACACACACAGGAGAAACTCCATCAATGGGTCATCCTTTCCCCAACCAACCTTTATCCCCCTTTCAAAAAAGTGGGGGAGGGGCGGAAGTCTAATTAATTAACATCCATCCTGTCAAAAGATGCCGCCCATGTACTTGGGCCTTCCTTTGCTTGCTCCCAAATGCCCTCAGAGAGAGAGAGAGAAGGAGCTCTCCAAAGAGTAACACAACATGGCATGGAGGGGTGTCGCCTCCCTCCCTCCATTCTGAAAGGGGGAGGAGCAGGTGCCATGGACAATTGGGAGGATCCAGACACAAGAGACCAAATTGCCTGCGAAAAGGGTTTTGTTGACTCTCTGTGGGTGGGGTGCTTTTTGGGGAAGGTGTTTGTGTTTCTTCCAATGAGCACGCAACCAAGTTGCTTCTTCTTTAGGAGAAAGGTGGGGTGCAACATTTTAATTAAAACAAACGAGCAGCTACAGTTACAGATTGAGGCTTCCCCTCACAGCCTGATGCAGCTCCAGTTGAACAGAACGACACACTGGTGGGGCAAGACAGCCGGGATATGAAAGAACCACCACCTTGGTGGCAAAAAAGGTGTTTCATCCAAGCTCAAGCTGAGGGCCCACAGCAGGATGACGAAACAAGGCAAATCTCTTGCTCTCAAAAGCAACCCCCAAAGTCAGGGCTTCTGCCTCCATAGTCCTTCTCTTCTTCTCCTGTCTATTCCATCCAAAAACCCTCTGGTTGTTACACCCCCCCTCCAGACTTGTTGCACCAAGATTGTTTTAGAGGCGAACACTTTTCAACATGTATAGTGTCTAGATCAAGGGAAGTGATAGTGCCACTCTATTCTGCTCTGGTCAGACCCCACCTGGAGTACTAGGTCCAGTTCTGTGCGCCTCAATTTAAAAAGGATGTTGACAACCTCGAGTGGGTACAGAGGAGGGTGACCAGGATGGTTGAGGGTCTGGAGGAAATGTCTTATGAGGAACGGCTTAGGGAACTGGGAATGTTTAGCCTCTCTAAAAGAAGGCTGAGGGGGGATATGATAGCTATGTTTAAATATTTGAAAGGATGTCATATTGAAGAGGGAACAGGTTTGTTTTCCATGGCTTCAGAGACTAGGACTCGGGGCAATGGTTTCAAACTACAGGAAAAGAGATTTCATTTGAACATTAGGAAGAACTTCATGAAAGTTAGAGCTATTCGGCAGTGGAATATGCTGCCACGGAGGGTGGTTGAGTCTCCTTCTTTGGAGGTTTTTAAACAGAGGTTGGATGGCCATCTGTCGGAAATATTGTGATGGGGGTTCCTGCATGGCAGGGGGTTGGACTAGATGGCCCTTGAGGTCTCTTCCAACTCTATGATTCTATGATTCTATGAAAAAGAGCCCCAGTCATTGTCACCTCTATGAATTTAGAATTATTACCGTTACTATCTGAAAAGCTAATGGCAATCTTCCCTTTTGCCCAAGTGTCACTTTGGAATAACTTGCTTCTTCTACGGCTTTGAAAATGACTTAATTTATTCATGGAAACTGTATAACGGCATTAACAAAATGCTGAAGAATTAATTTAATAGGATACCATGAGCTTTCCTTCAATTAACCCAAGTCCTGATTATTCCCACCCGCCCTCCTTAAATTCTTGCCGTTAGGTAGTCATATCATTTGCATAAATGGCAATACAAGTCTTACAAAATGGAATTGATGGATGCATTTTTGTTTTTCCTCAGAAACTGGATCTGGTTTCATAAGCTGTGAAGCATGCGCTTGCAAAAGTGCAAAGGAGCTCTTTGCATTAAATTTCGTTTTACTGCATAATTTGCATCAAGAGGGAGGGAGAGCGTTTAAATGTGGTGAGGTGCCAACTTTTAAATGGTGAGGCTGTCTGCTTAATGACACAGCACTGTGCAATTGCACACACAAGGGTTAATTCAATGATACGTGTGTATGCGTGTAATACGCAAACCCACCCTGCCCCCACACCCAGCATTTTCAGTCTTACAAACCTAGTAACAACAAGCATAAACATAATAAAGTCCCTTGCACTTGATCACAAGTCATGCTCAGTCCTAAACACCATGTCAAAATGAACACAATCAATCAAACTAATCTACATTTGTTCTCCAGACTGCCCCGGCCACCTTAGCAACACAGGGTCCGTGGCTTACGGATGAAATGCTGCTCCTCTTCCTACATGGGGTGGGAGGGGGAAGAGGGAGAAATCAACTCCATTATGAGGGAGAAAAGATATAAAGCAAACGTATTAGACAAAGCAAATAATCCTCTATTGAGTCATCGCACAATGACATGGGTAACATTAGGAGACATTTTTATGATAAATAAAAAGGGGGCCTTGAAGCTTTCAACCTCCTATCTGTGCAAAGATCTCCTGTTCACTCCAAGACCCCTTGGGTCACAGGGCAACCTCTTGCTTTGGCTTTGGGACTGAAGTTTCACTTGTTAACTTCAGGAAGTGGGCAAATATTAGAAAAAGAAGACAAGAAAGTTAGAGGGGTTGGGAATCATTTTTCTTCTCATTTCTGCATTGCATGTGGCATAAAAATGGACTTCTTCTGTTTCCAGAATGGATTTTACAAAGCAATTGAGGTGAGTTGGCAGCAAATATTTCTTTTCACAGAAACGTACATATGAGCTCCCCCCTTCCAATCACCCAAAAAATCTCGAGAAGCTTTTCAGAACCCAATACACGTCCTTTCCTCTTCACAACTCATTTTCCCCTCTTTTTGTGACAACCGAGGCAATAATTCACAGCTCGCTGGGTCTCCTAAATAACCCCCTTTATATTTACATGGCCGGCATTCCCCCCATTACCCAGCAGGGAAGAGAGCGGCTGGCAGGCAGTCATTAGACATCTTTTAAGACTTCAGAGCTTTAACATACTCCTTCCCTAGTTAGTATCTTATAGTTAGTATCTTAAAAATAAAATAAAGGGAGATAAAAAAAAAAAACACCCCTCGCAGGGTGACTGTCTCAGAACTGAAAACGAATGAAACTGTTTGCCCTCTTTGCAATCTCTCCCAGAGTTTCAGTCTCTAGGCCATATTTGGACGTTCCCATCCAGAGTTTAAAGCTCAGCTTCTGGGGACACTTGCCTCCCCTCCCCTCCCTTCTCTTTAGGGGGCGAACTAAGGTCCTTGAGTTTCTTCTGCAGAAACTTTTTCTATGTGCAGACTTGCCTTGCTGCCTGTATGTGCCACTGTTCATTTAATCCAGAGGCATTCAGAAGTCTGGGAAACAGCAACACCTCCACCGACCACAAAATAATGAGAGCTTTCATAGAAGCAAGAGAGGAAAGAGAGAGGGGGGGGGCTTTTTACACGACCCCTAAACTCCACCGAAAATGGCTCCCAGCTCCGGAGCTTAAAATTGTTTATCCACCAGCTCCGGAGTTTACTGAAAATTAAGTGCGACCATGCCCACCTAAGCGGGTCCCAGCGCACTTTTCTTGTACCTGCTCTCCAAGGGTGAAAAATCTTGATGCGGATGTGCCGGGCTCTCCTCGCTTCTTTTTGTTGTTGTTTTTTGGCTCCCGCCCCTTTAAGAGAAGGAACCAGGAAGTGATGGGGCTCCCAGCAGCTTCCACCGGCACTGGGAGGTAAGCCTTTATTCTTTTGTCCCTTTTTCTCTCTCTCCCCTCACGCAGCCAGCAGCCAGGAAGTGCGGAGGGGTGGGGACGCACGAAGAGCGACAAACCCCTAAGATCTCTGGCCCGAATTTAAGTGACCAGTGGATCTTAGGGGTCGTGTAAAAGCTCCCAGAGAGTACTTGCAAGAAAGGAGAATATTTGTCCATATATACAGTACAAGACACATGGCCTGGTTCCATTAAGGTGTTCTTTTGAAACCAATTTAGCTGCTAGAATGGAGGATTAACTACTAAAGTCCTTTGGGTTCAAATGGCTTTATTACCAATCTTCTTCTTCTTCCTCTTCTTTTTAAAACTGAGGGGCAACAGATGGATTGGGACTGGACTATCAATGGACATCTTTGGAGGCTGCAACAACCTCCTCTGTGACAAACATGACTGCTGGTAGAAAAGAGCACATTCATTCGGAAACGGTTCGCACGGAGCTCCGTGTGAGCTTTTCCAACCTTCAGGTGGTTATCTATTGATATTCGTTTGTCCGGCCTTTCGTTCATTTGATTGAACAAAAGCTGCAACCGACCCACAATCCCAGACCACCAGGGCTTGTTGGTACAAGGGAGAATGGGAGGAACTCATGAGGCATGGAGGAGGCTGGGCTAGGGCCCCCTCACTAGTGCAGCAGTTGCAAGGCCTATATGCCATCCGGCAGTGCTTAATGGATGGTGATCTTAGCAGGGTTTTTGAGGGCCATGAGAGATCCAAGGAGAAATTCACCATTGCCAAATCCCACCTTGTGGCTGTGGTGAGATTTGAACTCAGGCTTCTTGACTCCTCTCTGAAATGCTACTGACTATACCACACTGCTCCTCGCATGCTGCAGAAATAGGCATTCCTTAAAAAACACTGCAGGAGTAACACAGTGACTCTTTGTCTCTAGGATATAGCCCAGAACCTCAAATGTTAGGGATTTTTTTTCAAGTTGTAGGATTCTGTCTGGTAATCTGGATGCCATCCCAGAAAGAACTCTACACTCTGCAGGAAAACCAGAATATTGACAAACCTGCTTCCATCAAACAAACATACAAACCCCCAAAAGGGGTCAAGGCAGTAACATCACCCCATGGCAGAAAAAGCCACCTGGCAATGCAAAACCTGCACCACATCATCACAATAGAAAAGGTATATGCCTTCTGGAGAGCTCCACATAATTAAAAGCAACCATTTAGTAATTTTTGAGAATGGGGGAAGTTAACAGTTCCTTTTTCAAAATTGTAATTCTATCGGTAATTATTACTTCCTGTATACCTTGGGGGTGCATTGATACTTAAGTTTAAAAAAATATTTTCTGCTAAGCTACCTTTAAGAAGATACCATTCCTGATAAAATTTATTGGGCGCTAATGGTTAAAAATAGCTATGGAGAACTATTAAAAAAACAGCTCCTCAAAGCTGAATACTCCAAAATACTAATTGCTCAGGTTACTAGTCACCCGTGTAGCATATGCTGAATAGTTTTCAAATAGCCCAGAACTGTCTCCCTAAGTCATAAATCTTTCACAGGCACAATTATGTGTGAACAGTGATGGGGAGGGGGGGGAGTACATCCAGCAGCTGGAGTCAGGTGGGCTTACCACAGTAAAATTGCAAAATTAAATTTAGATGAACTTAATTAAGAAAGGGGATCCAATTTAATATGGACATTCATCACCCGCTCATTGAAGTCCTTTCTTGTGTCAAGAAAATACATTAAGGCATGAATTCAGAAGCCACATAAAGGTGGAAATGAAGTGTGAATGGACGGGAAAATAAAGTCAATTAGTCAGGAGGAACTCCGCGCAGGCACGTCACCCCACCTACCCCGCCCACAGTCGCTGGAGGACGACGGCGCGTGGGGACAATAACGAGCAGCCAGCTTCTCAGTTGCTTTGAAGGCCCTGCGTAAGAGCTCTGAGGCAACCTCTCAAGTATGATCTGAGCAGCTGTTCCTCTGGAATAGGATCCCTTTGTAAGCATGGCCAATCCCTTTCTTGGCTGGTGGGAAGGGTGGTAGGCCTGGTCTACTCCTATCCCTTGGTTTAAGGTGGGCATGTAGAGTTATCAGCGGACCTCCTCTCCCTGCACAGGAAGCTGCTCCTTTGGCTCACACCTCCCCCAAATCCACCAAGGAGCATGGTTGTCCACAGCTGTGCTGGCTAGGAGGTTCTGAGACATGCAGCCCTCAAGTCAACTTTTCGTGAGATTCATCCAGCTCTTTGATGCCCTTAAGGGGCCTGTGAACCAAATGGGCCAACAGCTAAGAGGAGGATGTCCATCCAAGGTTCCTTCTGGACTTTTCTTCTGAAGCTTGGATGAAACATGGCAGACATAAAATGCACAATTTAGATCCCACTCTTTAAAAATCCTAGAACAAGACTGTTTGCTTCTTTTACTATTCATGTTTCTTTCTTCCATTGGGCCTTAATGCTAAAGCTGTCGTTTCATTCTAATATCCTGTGTCTTATGCCCTTGCTTTTCATACGCTGTGCCTATTGACATATTGTGTATTAGCATATGGGCTGCTCTTAGGCATGTCTTCAAAATGACAGTTCTATCGTCAGTTGGAAGAAGATGGGAGGCTGTGGAAATACAAAATGCAGCAAGAGAGGAAAGGTTTACGAAAATAATGGGCTGCCAAACCGAGGAGGAGGAGGAGGAGGAGGAGGAGGAGGAGGAAACACAATCAACCGAAGCCAAATAGGTGAGTAATAGATCATATCAAGTCTGGAATCTCTCCTTAGAAGCAAAAATGATTAAACTGTGGCTATTACATTTTGGAAATACCAGTCTGACTGGAGAAGACAGCAGCTCCATTCACAAAGTGTCACTGAATGAACATCCACTGAAAAGGAATTAGCAACAGGTGGCTAGATACTTGTTCTAATTCAATGTCTGGAATCCTGTTGCGTGGCTCTGCCTGCACAAGGGTGAGGAAGCCATCACAAGTGGCCAGCGGCTGCTAACGGGAGGTGATTCCAGGATGCACATGGCTTGTATGCAATGTGACAAAATGGCTTGCATCCCAGAATCGCCAAACAAAGTCTTTAGCCGGCAGAGATTTGCTGATGCATGAGGAGCTGCTTAATTGGATTTGGACGACTAACACACTGTTTCCATGCTCTGGTCCTTGGAAACCTTTCCCAATCTGCTACAGATCTTCCAAGAAACTATCCGTGGTTACCAATCCCCCTTTGATTTGCGCCACTGGAAGATTATCTCTTTATAGATTGTTAAGTTCTTTCCTAAGGAATGAGGGTCCCCTTCATTTGTAGAAAGGATGTTAGGGGTCACAGAACGGTTCAGCCCCACGTGGCCAGCTGTGCCCAATGGTAAATGGGTCACCACTCATATGCCCTTCCTTCTCTGCCCCATAAAAGCTGGTGACGCCTGGTAGGTGTTTCTCCCAGTCTTACCAGTGATCTTCCAATGGTCGGGTGTCAATGATCCCATGAAGACCAGCCTCGGCTCAAGGAGGGGACCCTGCCAAGCAAAACCAGAAAGATACAGTCAACCTCCGTGCCTCATGTCTGTCCTTCTCCTGGGATAATATGCTGCTTGTAGTAATCTGTTTTATTCCTCTGACTGCTTTTATTTATAGTTTCACTGTTCTTGTTATCTTCTATTGTGTTTTGTTGCAAACCACCCAGGATAGTGTACTGCACTAACGAAGCTGCATAATTAATTAATTAATTAATAACCAACCAACCAACCTCAGCAGGCTAGCTGCCCAGTGAGACATGTAGGCAATTGTTAGGTGCAGGAGGCTTAATGATGAAGCCACCAAACTAGGACTGGGACCACCCTGTGTGGTCCATCACTTTGACTGTAGAATCCGTGTATTGATTTCCCAGAGTGTATTTTGAATGGAGGCATTGTCCTTTCCTGAATGCAGTGGCTACTGTCCAACCAGCAAGGAACCACAGAGCACGGCATGCTTCTTTTTAATAAACAGCATTAAAATAAAAATATGTTAAAGGTCAACGCAGAGAGGGAGGAGGGATGCTGATGACCAATGGGTGATTAATGAAGCAGACACAAGAAAGTACCAGTTGCTTAATTAAAGTCCCCAAGGTGCCTCTAAGATCAGAGAGAGACAGAGAGAGAGAAATTCAGTCTCTTTGACTTTTCCTTTGGGGATTTTTCTCCCAGCTTCCAAAAATAAAAATTAAAGAGCTGACATTTTGTGGTGCAATGGAAGAAGATACATGCATATATATTTTTCACAACAGTACATTATGACGAAAAACAAAAACAAAGAAAAACCCCCAGTAGATTATGACTGCAATTAGAGCTGAAATAGGGACCATTCCATGCTGAGAGATAAGATACTGGGCTATAGTCACCTTCTTGTTTAGACTAGGGATGAAGCCCTTTCAAACTAGGATTTTGAGAGACTGGCTCAAGAGATGCTGAGCTCGAACACAAAGATTAGAGAAGGAACTGAGCTTCCTTCAGAATCCCTCAAGTCTGTCTACCTTGCAGATAGAGGCAAGTAAATGAATGGCTTAGAGCCTTAGCTAGGCCTAGGTAAAGGTAAAGGCAAAGGTCCCTCCCCCACACATGCATGCTAGTTGTGTCCAACTCTAGGGGCAGTGCTCATCTCCGTATTTGAGCCAAAGAGCCAGTGTTGTGCAAGACCTTGGCCACGTGGCCGGCATGGCTGCAAGGAAACTCTGTTTTACCTTCCCACTTTTTACAGTGGTACCTATTTATCTACCTGCATTTACATGCTTTCAAACTGCTAGGTTGGCAGGAGCTGGGGTTCACAGCGGGAGCTCGGTCCGCTGCGTGGCACCCGGGATTCGAAATGCCAAAATGCTGACTTTGCAGCCAACCGTTTTTGGAGCCTTAGTCCGCCGAGCCTACAGTCCCACAAAAATGAGGGGGGGGGCTTTAAGAGGACTGTTGTATTCTTAGGTGACTCCCATTCAGTCAATGGAGCAATGGAGCATGTCTGCTCAGAAAAGCTTCCTGGGGGCTTTTGTCCCAGACACCAAAGCCAACCCAAATTCACTAAAACCTGTGGGACTTTTGCCAGGAAAAATAATAATAATAATAGTAAAACAATTCTTCCTTCCCCACCCCCACCCCTCTTCAGTGGGATCAGGGGATGCAACCAGACGTTGTGCCAGAGCTAGCGCAAGTCAGAAGAAAAAGGGGAAATGAAAAGAAAACCTCCATCAGAGGGTTTGGCAAGAGAAGCTACATTAAAACTGAGAGCAAGGCATAATTAGGAGTGACCGGCTTTTATAATGTGAGGCATAGTTTGATTTTGCAGTTGAAATTTCCATGACACCCTACGCATAATGGGGCTGTTTCATGATTTAACAAAAATATTCATAAAATAACCTCTGTGGCTTTGGACAAACTGCATTAAATAATTTCGGACGCTGATTAAAAATGCAGCATGAGTCACTCAGTTCCTTTCCCATATCCTTTTCTTTAAATGTGTGTGTGTGTGTGTGTGTGTGTGTGTGTGTGTGTGTGTGTGTGTGTGTGTGTGTGTGTGTGTGTGTGTGTGTGTGTGTGTGTGTGTTTTCAATCCATTTTCCATCTGGTTCAGCCTGAGTTTTGCTATTGCCCACAAAAGATCCGTAGGAGCCCTGCTAACAGTAGCTTTGAGCCTAGACCGGACGCTTTTCAAAAATGTCTATGGCTCATGCGAAATGTCTGTGAAGATTCTCAGTCATCCAGGTTAGTTTATCTGGAAGTTGAGTCATGGCAACTGGACTTCCTTTTTTTTTTTTTGAGAGAGAGAGAGAGAGAGAGAGAGAGAGAGAGAGAGAGAGAGAGAGAGAGAGAGAGAGAGATTGAAACGCTTTGCTGCTCATCCAAACAGCTTCGTCACTCTGAGGAAAGCTAGTTGCGAGTCCTCCATTTTATAGTTCTCTTTAACCTCTTGTCACCCTGGTATGAAATAGGCTCATAAGATGAACCATGGCCTGAATAGACTCATTAGGGAGACAACAGACGCCATAGTCTTAAGGCGAAGGAGAGGCTGTTGGATGAGGCATTTTTCTTTTAGCTGGCTTTGGGTGTCCTCGGTGACAGCATCACAACAAACCTGACAACCCTGCAAAGTAGCATTTGCTATCACTCCTCTTTGATCCCTGAAAGGCCAGGATCTGCAAGTGCTTGAGAAAAGATGATGGGGCCAAAACCCCGGCAGCTGTACTAGTTCTCTCCCTTCCTGAATTATACCGGAAGTAGGTACTTATGGAGGCCATGTCAAGAGAAGTGAATTTTCCACACCTCGGATAAGTCCTACACTTCTCTGTATCTCCAGCAGGACTAGAATTCTAATCAATGGAGTCCAATGGCTTCCATATCAGTGGACGGGTGAATAATAATGTTTTCTTTTAATTCCCCAATGTCTCAGTCTGGGAGTTCCACTTGCACACACCTTACAGACTTAGATGTGGCTCATCTGAGACCAAAGCCTCGCCTGGAAGGCTTTGGAGCTCAGTTTGGCCTGCCTCTACCCAAGCTTCCTGCCCCCCCTCCCCACACACCAATGCAAAATAGGAATCTTCTTTCTGAATTGGAAGGTAGGCCTCAAAGACTGCTAGTTCAGGCCTTGCTCCCAGGTGGGCCATGTTCAGATGGCTATAAAATGTCTATCAGGTCGAAATCCATGAATGGAGAATTATGGGATCTCCAGCCCATTAAAAATTCCTTAGTAGTGAATTCATGTCAAATTTTATTCTGAATTTTACAGGCAAATGCTCCGTACCCCCACCTCCAACACATTCCGCACCATGGATAGCTCCTTAAAGGTTGGAATAACAAACACAGATGCACCTGTGGATAACAAGAACCGGGTCTAAAACCATGAAGAGTCTGACAGCCAGTGGTGATCCTGCTGAGCACAGCTGGGAGAACTCACGCTGCCTCTGTGACAATTCCCATCTTTCTCCAGCCAGCCCTGGGAACCACGGGAACTCTAGCTGTCATTCCCTCCTTTTCCCCATTCCTTCCAAATAAAACTGGGAATCTTCCTCTGGAGAAAGGAAAGCCCCAAAGCCAACAGGTGCTTGGCAAGCTTCCTGGCAGTCCAAATCAAACCTTCTGGTGCTCAGAAATGCTGTGTTAAAGAGACTTTTGGGGCGATCATCCCAACGCTGGTCCCAGAAGAGCATGTTTGAAATGCTCACCTGCAACTCCATTCTGCAGACACAGGCAGAAATTACAGTTGATGCCATTACGGAGGAAGGGGGAGTAGGGGAAAGTGATATTATAACGATGCTCTCAAAATCTGATATGACAAGAGCAGTGCTCAGCTGTGCGTGGCAAGGGATTTCTACAATTTAAAATTTTTATGTGCGTCGGGGAGGGGAAAGATGAATTATGCTTAACGCTGAATGGCTTTTAATGCTGCAAAATACATGCTAGCCTGAAGTGCTTTAAATACGTGCACTGCCACTCCCGCAAAGATGTACACAGACAACTGCAGAAGAGCATGTAAATCTTTCCGGCATCCCAGCAAGACGGTTGACGGAAGGCACACTTTCCCAAGTAACAGCAAAGAAAGAAACTGAGAAAGCACTGAGATCCAGCTTTATCCGTAGGCTAATAGATCACAGCAAGGGAGCAATGCTTACACAGGAACCCCACCCAGGGGCAACCTCTGAAGGGCAGACTTAATCCTCCCCAAAGCCAACAAAATTGCCCACATTTACACAAGGAGCGACCTAATGATCCAGCTTGCCTTGCATGTCCCTGGAGAGGGGAATTCGTTGACTCCAGACATGGGGTATGCCATCCTAGTTACTTTCACTTTTCTCCAAGCACAGCCTGGAATACAGAGTAATCCTCTGCAGTTCTGAAGTAGCAATTCATCCCCAATGCCTTTCTGGAAGTCCCCTCAAGCCATCTGTGTTTGCATTTATTATTTAATATTTTGCATATTTGACCGACCTTTTCCCACCTGGGAGCTTTAAGTGGCCTTTACATTGCCCTCCACTTCTTTACTGCACACTCATAACATACTGGCCAGAATGGGATTGTTTATACTGGTGTCACTCAGTAGAAGGAGAGGAATACAAGCAGTAACTGCTCACTGCAACTTATGTTGAAGTTTGGTTTGCAACCTCATATGTGAACTGTAGTTATTGTAACCAGGAGGGGCTTTCCTGGGCTGTCAGATTTCATTCATGCATCATAACAGTCTTGGGGCAATGATAAAGAAAGCTTGTACCTACCCAACAAACACAATAAAAACAACCACCATACCTTTAGGACCATCTGTGTTGTAAGAACACAACAAGGGCCATGATGGATTGACCCAAAGGCCTAGTCAATCGAGCCTTCTGTCCACCTATTGGCAATGGCAAGCATCCACACAGGCCAGCAATGCAATCATGCCCTCTGTCTATTCTTCGTCTGGCAAATGACAGTCTACAAAGTCATTCCGCTTAGGTCACAGGAGCAAATATGTGCCCGCCAGTGCTAAGGCAGCTACTGATATACTTGCCTCCTGTTTCAGAATGGCAGGTATAGCATTTCCCATAATTTGGAGAAATTCGGACAGGGAGCAGTTAGGGAGGTCCCTGCTGATTGGAAAGTTGGATTGCCATGAAGGTGCAAGATGCGGAATTAAAATCCTGGTGAGTTTTTAAAGTCCAAACTGGAAATTAAGCTCCCTCTCTCTTCACTGAAGACAGTTTAGGGGATGGATTATGCTGCACATCAAAGGAATTTTATCATGTGCTGGCAAAAACATATGATTTTGTTGGGAGGTGGGATGAAGACCATTACAATGCCTCAGCCTCGCCAATGGAAGACCAGGCCTTCAAAATATGGAAATTAAGAGATGATATGGATACTTTTCTTGAGAGTCTTCCCTGTCAGAATAGTATTGGCTTTGAAGATCACACACAATGATGCAAGTCCATGAGGAAAAATAACCTTCCCTTTGCAGGCAACAAAATTACTCACAATTCCATTAGCTTGTCCACCTCTCAACACAACTATTACTGCCTCTTGCAAAAGACATGCTAGTTTCAAGGAAAGGAGCTCAAGAATGAAGCTCGGTGAGCTTCCACACCAGTCCAGTTTGAAAAGCCCCCTTCCTCAGCACCATGCTAAAGCAATTTCAGACCCCAGAAATCTATGAACAAAAAAGAATCAGAATCCTGAGCTTTGTGGGGCTGAGACTTTCTGAGATCCCTTCCAGCTGAGGAACAATTGGGCTGAAAACAGAGAATTCACGTTCTTGAAAGCCTCCAAGAACCATGATTCTTTTTGAATGCAAGGTACAAGGTCTTCCAGTACCATATGTGCACACAGGACTAACTGATGGATTGGATTAGAAAGCTTTTTTTCCTGATACCAGACCTAAAGTTTGGCCACTTTTGGTTTTGGGGGAAAATATGTGGACAAATGGAGTTTCAAGAGTGGGTGCCGAAGTGAGTCCCGTTGGGTGGAGAACACGTTGTGTGGTCTCGTTTGACTTCACTCTAGTTTCAGGCCTGGTTTGGCAACTGAAATGTCCTTGGATATCTTGCTCGATGACATCTCTCAGGAAAGACCAGGGGCAAAGTCCACTCTGGTTTATTCTCCTGGACCTCTTGATGGTTTATGACTGTGTCGCCTATCTCTACATTTCCTCTGGTTCAGTTTCACCTTATAACACAAACTGAACCTTGAGATTTTCCTTTGCTGAAGAGAACTTGCATATGATTCCCCTTCTGTTTCAATGGTTTGCAGCAGCTCTGCAGCAATGAAACCTGTAAAGAATTTCCAGTGAGCCACAGGCAGCTTCAAAAAGGAATTTCCACTTAGTAGTTCCCTATCAATGTCCAGAACAACCACCGGGATACAACTGCTTAATATTACTCTTAATTATGGAAATCAATTAAGTTGAGCCACTCACATTATGTAGATCAGTGAAGGCAGATCATGGGTGGGTAGCTCATTTAAAACAAACGCTAACAAGATCTCCAAATCCAAAAATACCTTTCTAAAATGCAACGGCTCAAGTCAGGCTCACTGCTGCTTCTCCAACATCAGGCACCTTCACACGGCTCAAAGGAAGCCACCCTATCCTGCAGACCAAGCTGAAAAGGCCTTCATAAGAAATAGTTCTGGGCTGCAGAAGTGCACAGTTGTAATGGCATCTGTGTTGCTGGCCAACTGCCAACAGGGTGTGTGGGTGGCACTGGAAGTAAACTGTGTCCATCTTCCAAAAATGCTGCCGGGAGCAGCTGGGAGCGAGGCATGTAAACCTTCTCTTATCCTTGTAAACTATTCAGACTATCACGGGGGCCTGGGCATCTCTTTTTAGCTCTAAGCGACCAGAAGGCAGCATCAAATCTTCAGCCCGTCTTTGTTAAGCCCTGCTTTCATTACAATAACTTGTGGCAGCCAAGTGATGGTTCAGGGTGAGGGTTAGAAGTAAAGAAGACACTTGGAGAGATGGACTTCTATGTACCCTCGTTAGCAGCCACCTAATCTTCCCTCTCTGCCAAAGCCAACTCAAATTAAAATCCACAGCTTGACGCGAGCCCTGAAATGTTTCTTTTCAAACAGCAGCGATGGAAGGAAGACAACCCACAGAGGGCCTTTTTACACGACCCCTAAGATCCGCTGGCCACTTAAATTCGGACCAGAGATCTTAGGGGTTCCTCGCTCTTCCTCTGTCCCCACCCCCCTCCGCACTTCCTGGTTTCTGGCTGCCCGAGGGAGGGAGAAAAAGAGAAAGAAAAGAATGCCGGTTACCTCCGTTTTGTTCCGGGCAGCATTCAGATCTCTTAAAGGAGCGGGGTGCAAAAAAAAAGAACAAACAGAAGCCAGGAGAGCCCCGCACTCACTATCCTTACACCAGATCAAAAATTTGTCACCTCCAAAAAGCAGGTACAAGAAAACTGCTGTTTGGTCTTGCTAAAGTGGGCGGGGTCGCACTTAATTGTCTGCAAAGTCCGGAGCTGGTGGGTAAACATTTTTAAGCTCCGGACCTTGCAGCCATTTGCGGCGGAGCTTAGGGGTCGTGTATAAACACCCAGAGTGATTTAAAACAAGAGAAGCAGCTCAGTTCTGCTGGCTGTCTCATTCATCAGGGAAGGTCATCGTGGCTGTTCTGCCCAAAGAGCGATGGGTGAGTGCCTGCACATGTCACAGCCCCCACGGGCTTTAATCAGATTTTTCTCATTAAAATCTAAATCAGAGCCGAGCCAAGGCCAGAAGACCTGGCTGGTTGCGGCAGGGGGCTGATGCAGATCTGGAGCGAAAGCCCTCTGGAAAATGGGGTCATTATCTCCCAGCCCAGACAGACCTGGATGTCATGGCCACGGAAGACGGTTTTGTGGCCAATGCAGCCGTTGCCTTATCAACCCAGACAGGGAGACACCAGCCGAGCACTTAGTGTGGCCAAGGAACCCTACCCCAAAGTGGGGGCAGAGTGGATTTTGAAACGCCAATGGAAAGCAAGCTATTCTTAAAAAAAAAAACTACATGCGATGCACAGTTCTAGGATGATTTATCTTGTGGTTTTCTCTGATAATGCAGAATAATTGCAAGTTGTTGCCAGCTAAGTGCAGGTCGGGCAGGAAGGGGGAAGGTCTGGCTAGAGTCTTCCGTTGGTTCTTTCTTACTGAAATGATGATAACGCAGACTGTACATGGATCCCTCAAGGAGGAACCCAACAGCGATCAGGTGTGCCGGTGGGGAGCAACAAGTTCCCCGAGCGATGAGCTGGGCCTTGGGGTCACTTGTTTGTTCTTCGCCTGCCCCACCTCACCAGGTTGATAAGAACTCATTCCTCTTCAAAAGCAACTTTCCCGGGACAGTCAGCAAACGGCTAGCTCTCCCTCAGTTGTCTCTTTTGGGATCAGTTAGTCGAATGGCCTCCTCTCAAGCAAATGGCAAACGGAAAACAGAAATTGAAAAGGTAGCACTTGCAGGAAGGCCTTTTCAAGGAACTTTTCTGTTCATGGCAGGAGTTTGACTTCAGTCTCTCGACGCAGGCAGCACTGGGCTCACCAGCTCCCAAAATAAGCATGGATATAATTTTTTTAAAAAAGCGCTGCCAGACGTCCCCTTATATCAGGCTTGGCAATTGTTTTTAGAATGGAGTTAAATATAGGCTTCTGGCCTAGGAAGGAAAAGTATGAATTACCAAATCCCACAAAACACTCTTGGCGCATGTAATGAGGAATACATTGGTTGTGGGGGGAGGGGACATGAGGTACCACCTCTGGCTCAGGGTCGATCAGTGTGACTTTTCTTCTGGACGATTGGAATTACTGAAGGAAGGGAGCTGTGTTTTCTCTCTCTTACCTGGCCTGGATCTGGGTGTAGCACAGGTGGGGACACTGAAACCTATACTTAACTCCATTCTAAAAACAGTTGCCAAGCCTGATATAACGGGACGTCTAGCAGCACTTTTTCAAAAAAATTATATCCATGATTATTTTGGGAGCTTATGTCCTCTCTCGTTCCTGTTCTTTCTGATCTCAAGGCTGAGATTTTGGTTGCAAGCGCTTGCAATACACTCCTGGCCTTCTCACTGGCAATGGAAGATAATTCAATGAGATGATTCCATGAGGCATTTCCCACTTTGATTAGACTATTTGATGAGATTCTTATCAAAATCATCCATTCTGCACTGATCTATGGGGACTGGTTTCAGCACCCTGGATAACTCCAGAGAAGTCTGAACTAAAAGCTGAGATGCATCATTGTTCCTGCTGACACTGGAGCCACCACTGTCCACAGCTTGTGAGGTGAGCTACAGAGGATCACTTACATATCGCCTCAAAAGCACCCAAAGAGGCAAATGTAAATTTGCACAGAACATGCTTGTCTCATTAATATTGAGATTTAAGTTTAGAAACAATTACTATAATGTCAACATTCTCCATTTTATCATCATGGAAAAGATGGTGCTCAGGTCCTCTTTGGGTAGATCTTTGAAGAACACTGAGATGGGAATATATTTCTAACACAGCAGAAGACGGGGAGAACCATGGCTTCTTGGATTTCAGAAAGACTGGCAAGCATGGAAGAGGGTAAGAGATTCTGGGACTTGGATCCAGAACATTTCTGAGATCAGAAAGGTTCCTTACTCCTGTAACAGTGCATGCCTTCAAAATGGATGATCCTCTGTAAAGTGGGAGATACAGCCACCTGGATGAGGCCATGGGGGTTTTGAGTCAGAGCTCCGTGGCTCTTTGCACCTGCCAGCCAGCAAGGCCCACCCTTTGCCAGTCTCTGGTTGCCTGGGCAAGAGCTGTGCCCTGGAAGGTGCTTGGCAGGGCTAGGCTTACCATCTGTCAGCTTAACCATACAGAACAACATATGACTTCATGAGAATGAATTGGTCAACACAAGTCTTTCGTGGAGTGAAGTGCAGAGGGCGAGTCTAATTTGAAACTGCCATGAATTTCAGTGACTAGCTGCCTGTCAGCTTGGAAGTTAAAGGGAACCAGGGAGTACCTGCTGGAGACACAAAACAGTACTTCCCAGACCCTGTACTTTAGAAACTAAGGGCATATTGGTCTGTCCCTTGCATGGCTCCTCTTTCCTCGCTGCTTGTCTAGGAAGGCATCTAAACAGTTTTTTTATGGAGCAATCCTTGGCTTATAGTTTCTAGAAAACGACCAAACAGCCCAAAAAACTCAATACTGCTATCGGATCCCGGCCGTGAAAAGCCTTCAAAAATCCCTGGCTTGCTTATCTTCAGGATGGAGACTGCCAGGGCAAGGGCAAAGTGGCCGAGTCACAGACGCCTTACGTGTCATGCTGGACAACAGGATGACGGTGTACATGTTTCGAAGGGAGCAAAGTTAAACTTCAGCAACAGAGAAGGACCTGTGACTTCCCAGAATAAACTGAGTGCTAAGAAGGAGTAGCAGAGTTGGAGAAATGGAAACCTCTTCTAAGCACTCTAGAGGGTGGCAGCATTGGGGCCGAGGGGACTGAAAACCCTTTCCCTCTAGTAAATGAGGATGCATCCTGCACTGTCCGAGGAATTTGCTGAGGGAAAACCCACTCTGACAGGGTCCTTTTTTGGGGGGGGGGGATGGGGTGCAAACAGGCTAACAAAACCAGGACGGCTCATAGCAAATGACTAAGACTGGAATTATTTATTTCAAAGCATGTTTTCAGAACTGCATTATTAATGACCAATAAAAATATTCATCTACCTTAAACAATATTTTTTAAAAACAACAACAACAATGAAAAATAGCCAGGCTGTTCACTCAATGATTGTATAGAAGCCCGGACCCTGACTCATGAGTTCCGTTGAAAAATATATTACTGCCTGCTTCTATGAATGTAATTACACTGACGCTTAGACCTGACTGATCACCTCCGTGGTGCATGAGAACTAGCCGTCCTGGCCTGTTATGCAATCACTCTCCAAGCGTTCCTAAAATACACAACGGAAAAGCAGGAGGCGAAGGAACAAATTACCTGACACAGAGAGCAGGAAACACACATTTAAAAATGAAAATGGCTTTTGTATCTGTTTATTTGGAACCCGATAAATGGGGGGCAGGGGAAGAGAGAGAGAGAGAGAGAGAGAGAGAGAGAGAGAGAGAGAACAAAGCATTGCATATGCAAGCAGTGTTCTAATCAGGTTTTTCCTTCCCCTTATCCCTGAGTCAGCTCACTTGGCTCCTGATACCACCTGGGGTTCATCTGGGTTTCCTCAGAGGTAAGTCAAAAAATGTGTGTGAGAAAAATGGGAACAAATACATCTGAAGATGTCTGCATTTCCACCATGCTAAAGCTTGCTGGATCATCAAAATCATAGTCCCCGTGACTTCATGCCCATGCTTCATCTTAAATCAAAAGCCACAACCATGCCACAGCTGCCATACTTGCAAGGTCTCCATTTGGACACAGTGGGAGCTGTGCTTCATGGAATGCTTTACGGAAGTGCCAAACCAGGTAATTTTTAGCTGACCACCCAAGGCCTAGATGGCATTACTGTGCTATGCAAGTGCTGGCAAATGGCCTCTAACTTAACAGTGACCTTTCCAGAGTCTTTGGGGTGTTGGAGGTATCTAAGGAGTGGTTTTACAATTTCTATTTGCAGGAAAGACCCAGGGTGACCAAGTCATGATCTGACCCTTCTACCCACTATGCCACACTGGCTCCTCCAATCTATGATAAGCAGTACATTGCAGGACTTCTTTATTTTATTTTATTTTTATTTTTATTTTTATTTTTATTTTTATTTTTATTTTTATTTTTTATTTATTTATTTATTTATTTATTTATTTATTTATTTATTTATTTATTTATTTATTTATTTATTAGTATTTTTACCCCACTTTTCTCCTTGGAAAAGGACCCAAGGTGGTTTACAGTACGGCTCTGTGAGCAACGATCAACCCAGAGATGTTTCAGCATTAGCATTATAAGAGAAACAGATGTTAGTGTTATGCAAAGTGTAGTGTACTGGAGAAAGGGTCAGATGTAGACTCCGAAGACCAGGGTTCACATCCCCAATCCACTGCAGAAAACTCACCAGGGGCCTGGGGGAGGGGTAGTGACAGCAATAGTGCTTTTTGAACATTTCACACACTTCAAAAGCCCCCATATGGCCGTAATTAGGGATAGGCACAAAACAGAAAAATAGAGTTTTGTTTTGTTTTGACTAGTGGTTTGTTACTATATATAATGGCTCCCCTGGATCCTAGAGGCACCAATTTTGGTGGGTAGCTTTTTACAAAGGAGCCATTTTACAGAGTGATGAAACATTTTGTTTTCAAGGGGGAAAAGAGGCATTTTGTTTTGTTTTGTAATGAAATGCTGTTTCCCATTTCATTTCGAAAGCTTACGAAATGATGAAACAGCGTGTTGACCTTTGTAAGGTGACCATCTCTAGTAGACATGGGCACGACTCGGCGAAATTGTCATTTCCGTTTTCGGTCATCGTTTCCGTTACGTAACGGTAGCGGTAACGATAATTAAGCCGTCAGAACTCGAACTCGAACCAAAAAAAGAAAAATTTGGTCGGGTTTTTCGTTTCCGTTTGTGGCATCGCGGCGATCGCGCAATGCGAAGCACAGAAAAGGTTTTTAAAAGTTTTTTTTTTTAAAAAAAAAAAACCGACTCCCGGCCAAAAAAGCAGGCGAAAATATGCCTGCCTGAGGCTTTGCCACCTACCAGAGGGGTGGTTTCTGGGGGGTCCCCGGCCTTTCCCCCCCCTCTTCTCCTGTCCTGGACTGATTGCACCAGGCTGTGGGGGGGGTTCATCCTCGTCGTCTCGCCATGCTATGCGGTGGGGGGGATCCAAAATGGCGACCACAATTTTTCTTTTGAAATCGTGGTCAAAAAACACACCAAATCACCACAGAAACATGTGAAATTTATTTATTTTAAATGCCTGAATTTTAATAGTAGCAGCAGTGGGTTTTTTATAGCAATAAAACGTCATATTGATTTTATTTTTTTTTCTTTTATTTTATTTTATTTTATTTTATTTTATTTTATTTTAGACCTGCCCATTTGGGCTGGGCATGGGATGGGACCATGCAAATTGTTTGAACCATTGCACCAATGGCATCGCCAGGTTTTTGACTGACACTTCTGGATGTCTCGGAGGGCATAAAAAGCCGAGGCATCTTCCAGAAATCGCAGTTGGGTGTATGGATATGGTTGAGGGAGGAGGGCTGGCTGCTGGTGCTGGTGTGATCCGATCAAGATTGAGGAGGGAGGCTGGAGGCTTTAGGATTTAAGTTAGGCAGGCAGGGAGGGAATTGAATTGAGAAAATAATTTCTTTGATTCCCTGCAGCTCTGTCTGCCGAAGGAAATAGCAGTTTATTCTTTATTTCTTCTCTGGCAATTTGTGAGGATTTTTTTCTGATATTGGATAAAGGGGGAGGTTCAACTGGGAGTGCGAGGTGTGGATTTATTTTAAAAATATATTATATACTACCATTTATTTTCTATTTTCCCAACTTCAATTTGCTTGCACACACACACATTTGGGGTGCAAGCCAAGAACAGAACCTCTATCCTAGTGATATCCTAACTGCCCACTTGCCCGTCCGCCCGCGCCGCCACCCGCGTGCGGCCCGTGCCACCGCCGGCCCACTCACCCGCCCGTGGCCGCCCCCCGCCCGATTGCCCACCCCCACCCCGCCCGCCGCCTAGGGCGCAAAAACACTTAATGCCGGCCCTGATTGCGGGACGCCCCATGCTATGGGAAGTCAAATCGCGCTAAATCGCGGTGGAAACGACAAACGACAAACGGAAACGACAAATTTTTGAAAAATTTCGCGACTAACGGAAACGACACAAAACGGACCCATTCCGACAAACGAAAACTCGAAACATCATTTTTTCTGGTCGTGCCCATGCCTAATCTCTGGCCATAATTTGGAAGCAACTTAATGGCACAGCAGAACAGCAAAGTGCTTTGCCCGGTTCATCAGCACTGCAGCAGGCAGGCAACATCAAAAACATTTGCAGTTCCAAAAATGAACCCTAAGCCTATGTGAATGGATCAAGGACCCTGCAGTTCTGACTAGTTTATTATATTGTGTGTGTGTGTGTGTGTGTGTGTGTGTGTGTGTGTGTGTGAGAGAGAGAGAGAGAGAGAGATGGGTGTGTGAATGTGAACAAGGCCCCCTCTGGAAGCTGGGTCCAGGGCCACTTTAATTGCAGTCTTCAGCTAATCACAATTAGTTGAAAATAGTGAGTAGCCGAACACAAAGGGAAAATTTTGCTGCTCTCAGAATTAAACCTTTCACTACCCTACTAGACCACTTTCCACGTCTTAGATTTTCTCCGAAGGTGGTCCCCTGCTGAGCATATTAAAATAATCCCATCAAGTCATTACCAGAACAATTAACCTTATTTCTGGAGCATGCATGGAAGTCTGGACTAGCCTGATTGGCATTGGTGGGGATTAAAATGCAAAATGGGAAGCCTTCCAGAATCCGGTCCATGGGTGCTGGATTCCAGCTTGATCAACTGTCAGGCCTCTTAGCTGCAACTTGCAAAATATTTAACAACTATATTAGGTAACTTCCCAACGTGGTTGGCCAGTCTGGTCACACGGCATGAAGCCAGCCCACTCTAAGGATGGAGCAATGCTTCTCTCTTTCAATACAAGTTGCCATTTATTTTGCTAAAATATTTAAATCTGTGCTTAATAAAGCAAGGGATGTGTTTTGAATCAGATGTTCCAGGATTCTAATTTTAAATTTAT
Organism: Phrynocephalus forsythii; assembly: GCA_029282475.1. Classification (NCBI taxonomy): domain Eukaryota; kingdom Metazoa; phylum Chordata; class Lepidosauria; order Squamata; family Agamidae; genus Phrynocephalus; species Phrynocephalus forsythii. The sequence continues at coordinate 3,575,235 of JAPFRF010000014.1, read as the reverse complement.
ATTCTGAGCAGAATACATTATTAAGGCCTCTGGAGACTGCTCTGCATGAAAAGGGGGGGGGAGAATTATATCCCCCCTTCCCAAAATGGAATTCTCTTATTCTGGCATGACTTTCACAAGGCATAGGACAATGCAGAAAGGCTGGGCGTTCAGTTCCATTCAAACCAAGCAGTCTCAGTTATTTGCTAAATCAAATTTAAAATATAATGGGAAAGGATCCACCTGTCTAATTAACCCTCTTAGGTTGAGGAACTTATTGCAAGCCTGTACGCACTAAAAATATTATACTGTTCTTTAAATCATTTATTAAGCAATTGCTGCATTATGTATTTATTGAACAACTAGGAGGCAGACCCCATGCATGAAGCACCTTCCTATTTCAGTCCTTGGTTAAGTTTCTGGATTACAGCTCTTCCCTCTTGCATGGGTTTCTACTCCGGATTTGTAAACTCCAGAACTAGTTAGGATTTCTCATAGGAGAAGCTCACTTGTCATGTCTGGTATCAGGACAGTGACATGACTTAACTTCCCAATATTGGGAAGCACAGTAAAGCCTCATGTGTTATATTTATGTATCAGATTGTATGTGGGAGCAGGTCTCAATGTTCAGAAGCATGGAGTTGGGGGTCAGGGGCACAGGGATTATGGGAGATGTATTCCAACCAAAAGCTTTTCTAATCTTTCACCTGGTCTGATGTAGTTATCATGTGGGTTCATTTCCATACATTCAAGCACACACTTCCACAAAATATGAACAGGGCCGGCGCATCCATTAAGGCAAACTAGGCAGTTGCCTGGGGCGCCAAAAGGGAGAAGGGGCGCTGGCCAGCCTGCTGCCCCCCGCCACCCCCAGGCGCTGCCCCCCAGGCGCCGCCCCCCGCCGCCCCCCAGTCCATCACCCTTCCGCCCATTGCCGCCCACCCCCGTGCCCGTCGCCGTCCGCCCCCCATGCCCACCGCCATCCCCGTCATCCACCGCCCCCACCCCACCCGCCACTGGCCACCGCTGTCCGTCCCCCTGCCACCTGTCGCCATCTGCCCGCTGCCCCCACACCCATCGCCGCCCACCCCCCGTGCCCGTCACCGTCTGCCCCATGCCTGTCGCCATCCCTGTCATCCGCCGCCCCCTGCTGCCCTGCCCCCCACTGCCCCCGCCCACCCCCTGCGCCCACCCCCACCCACCCCACCCCCTCCGCCCCTCGCTTAGGGCGCCAAAAAAACCTAGCGCCGGCCCTGAATATGAAGCATCCCTGAGAAACTGGACTGGGATATCATCTATTTCTTCTCACACAAATCTTGTGCCTTTAAGTTGATAATTTACAAATGTTAATGCTCCTTCCAACAGCTGAGGTCTCTGGCTCCACCTTTAATCGTGTTTTCAAACGCTTAAGCTAAATAAGTATACTGTTAATAATAAAATTAACAGAAATACTAATAACATCACCACTCTGAGTTTTTGATAATCATAAGCAAAAGACACTACAGATTTATTCTTACTTCCCTCCCCAAGATTAAGCATCCTTTCCTGCTAGTCCTGACTTTGTTCAATCTTCCTTTTAGTTCAAGGCAGGCCGATCTGCTGGGAGGTAAGACCAGAGTATTTAAAGTGATGGGGCGCTCTGGATTTGGCTTCATAAACAGCTTTGCCCTTGTAGCACAACCATCTAAGCCTAAGATTCTTAACCTGTGGGTCCCCAGATGTTCCTGGACTGCTACTCCCAGAAGTCTTCATCACTAGCTGAGCTGGCCAGGAATTCTGGGAGTTGCAGTCCAGGATCATCTGGGGACCCACAGGTTGAGAACCACTGATCTAAGCTATTGCTATAAAATAAAATTATATTCTGGATGAGAGATAAATCAAATCAGAGTTAGCACATGCTAACTATAAAATTGGTTTCTCAGTTTAGATTTACTAATCAACACAAAACTATTTATTCATTTATATTTACTTTTATATTTATATTTAAATACTTTAAAAGAACAAGGAAAAAACAACAATGAGATGAGACAGCATACTTCTCTGAAGCATGGCAGATGGAGACCCTGGAAAGGAACTTGGTGGAATTAGATAGTCAATTGTTCAAGAAATGGGATCTAGATTGTTTTTCAGTAAAATAGATGATTGTCAGCTCTGATCCTATTCAGTTTTCCACTGACTTTGTTTAAAGACACCCCCCCCAACGTAGTGACTCAACCATGATACACAGAAAAGAGGATGTACCGAGTGCCTCTCCTGCTAGCTCTTTTTTGCCCCCAGGGCTTGGTATCTCCACGACAGAGAGCTCTTGAGAGGGAGGAAACCAACAGGGCCTTTCTTCTGGTTATCTTCTGGCTGTGGAGAGCACTAAGGCAGAGATGCAAACATTTAGGAGTCGCCCAGCAAATGTGCACCTCTGTGCCAAGGAAGAAGCTCTGTTCTCAAGGAGGCTCTTCCCTTCCTCTGACTGCCAGTGGAGAGCAAGGCTCTTCCTGCCAGCGTGTTTCAAGGTCCATGTTTAGGAAACAAGGCAAGGGAGAGGAAGAGAGCAGCCTAGAGGGAGAACCTGATCACTTTCTCCTCCAAAAGCCAGGCTTTATCGTGTGCTGCCAGCTGCTTTCTGAACCCTGCAGTGAGACAAAGCTTGCATTTTGCAACCCTCCCCTTGTTTGTTGCTGGAAAACAAAGGGCTTTGAGAAGCTGTTTCTGCCTCTCGAGTCTGTCTACTTGGCTCCCAAGCTCTTCAACACACATAAGCCCTATCGTGGATGGTAGGATGGGGAAAGACTGAGGCCAGAAAGAAAAGGAAGACGTTGCTTTTCCAAGTCCTTTCAACTGCCCTCATGGAAGTAAGTTCAATGTATCTATAATGTGAGATCTCAGACACTGACCCCTACATTACAATCACGTTAGGATCTTCTGTACTCAGCACAAGGAGTGGGTCACTGGATCTAGGCCTGTACATGGCCCATTTGTAACACGATCCGGCTATGCTTCATACTTCTTTTGTTTGCATGGCCCTCTTCCACCAAAGAACTATAAGTTGGTCTATATGGCTTCCCCCCCACCCCGCCTTCTCAATTTTAGAGAGAAAAATAGACTTTTTCAGAGTCTAATTCACAGGCGCTGTGAAGGGGGTTGCAATGAAAGGGTGTGTGCCAGGCCTTCAAAATTTGGCAAAACTAGAATATGGACCTCCCATGTCCTCCTCCACCAAAAAACAACACCAACACTGAGACAACTGATGTTGGAGAAATATCCATGTTTCTCAAGCGACACTGGGAGGGACCTCCAAGGATATGGGTTCAAAATGTAGAGATAACAGATAACATTGATAATGGATACTGCAGAACAGTTGCCTTGTAAGAGAGCTATGGCATCGATGTTGACTTACAAATGTGGTACTGAAAGGCAGACCTAAGTAAATTGTTTTGCTTATATACCACCCCATACCACTTCAAGTAGTCTCTGAGAGGTTTACAGTTTAATTATGCAGGCTACACATTGCGCCCCTTCCAGCAAGCTGGGTACTCATTTTACTGGCCTTGGAAGGATGGAAGGCTGAGTCAACCATGAGCCGGCTACCGGGGATTGAACCCCAGGTCATGAGCACAGTATTACCTGCAGCGTAGGCATTTAACCACTGCGCCATGAGACATTCTCACTACTTCTTCTCAGCTTACATACTCAAGGAAAGAACAACTCAAATCATTTAGAAATCTATTGTAAGTGTGCTATTTGTTCCTGATGCTGTTGGTTCATCAACACTGGCAAATGAACTGGGACTTGTTGGGCAGTCAACAGGTTCTGTAATAGTAAAAGCAATGCATGATCAAGAAAAGGGAGCCAGGGAATCTCTTTCTGAATCCATCTGATATATCCCTTCAAAATCCACTTCCCATTCACCCAAGTACAGGTAAACACACATCACCCTCATAACAGCACAGATCAGGACAAGGTTTGCTATTCTTTCGACCTCAACGGATCAGCAAACAGGGAGATGAGAAAACACTGCCTTTCCCCACCTTTTGTGTGGTATCCTTAGAGACTCAGCGGCCAACATGAATTCTAACAGTGTAACCCTGCGGAGAATCAAGGTTAATGAGTAACTGACATCATTATTGGAATCAGGGCACAGTTTGCCCTGAACAAACCACTTCCTGAAAAACAGAACAAACAAGAAGGAGACGGAGAAGAAGAAAAGTACTCAAACTTGGCGTTACTGCTTATTTCTGCCTGCAAACTAGCCCTTCAGAGCCATAATTGGTCCCCCTCAAGTTAAACAATGATTTGGGTTTGACAGATTAGCCTTTGTGTCTCTTAAAAGCTGTAATTTTGCAAAGACCCAAGGACTGAGTTAGAAATTGACTAGGATCTAGCAGAGTACAAGCTAAAAGCATATGTTCCTATAACTACTGGGTGGACCACGTTTGCAAGCCAACGACCTCATTCTGTCCTGTGGGCAAAGGCATCCAGCAGAGGTCCTGGGCCATCAGGCCTGACTTGCATCTGACCAGAAGGCCCAGGTTGGCATTGGGTGGGGGGGAGGGGGAAAGAGGAGCACAACTTCAGAGCATAATGTTATAATGAGTCCACCAACCAACTCAGAATTAAAATCTGTTGCAAGAAGGACAGAGTGCAGTTTAATACAAATCAGTACAAAAGGGGCGGGGGATATACCCTGAGCCCATGTCTCACTTTCCAAAAGAAATAAACAAAGGATGGAAGGGTGCTTAAGGTAAAAGCCTCCTCATGCCTATGGATGCAGAGAATGGTTTCCGTTTGGATATCTTCCTCTTACAAAAAAACATACCTCCCATCTTCTCCCACATTTTGTTTGTAGCCGAGTTCAAGACTAGGCCCTTCCGCCCCCATCTCCACTTCTGGATGGAAATTCAAATAGATTTTTCTTTCTCGCATATAGATTTCCTGTGCAGATTTTCCCCACTGACTAAAGCATACCTAAGTGCTTATTCCAGCTGTGTGTGTGTGTGTGTGTGTGTGTGTGTGTGTGTGTGTGTGTGTGTGTGTGTGTGTGTGTGTGTGTGTGTGTGTGTGTGTGTGTGTGTGTGTGTGCGTGTGTGTGTGTGTGTTTAGCCACCCACCCTTTAAAAAGCACACCTGGTTTTTCCTTGCCCGTTTTGTTCCTCTGAAGCTTTCAAACCTGGCTGTGGGATCATGGGAATTATGGTGCCCTTCATCCTGCCCCCGAGTCCTGGCAGGTGTGGCATCACCTACAATACACAGTTATGGCACAAGTCTGTTTCTTCAACTGCTATGGCTCTGCCCTATAGCACCCAGCTGGGAATTCTGGTTTGGGGCAGGATGGAGAGGCCTCTCTCCTGAAATTAAGAAGACGGCACTGGACGGTGAAATCCCGAGGGTCTCGCCAAACCACAAAGGCAGGAGCCATGGCGGTTAAAGTGGAGTCAATCTGCTTTAACGGTATGCTGTGTGGATGCTCTCTAGGTCTCCTTTCTTCAGTGGCCAAGGAAAGGCACCCAGGGACTCTTCTCTTACTGCTCTGGAGACTTGTGAAAAGGCCACCTGGAGCTGGGTGAAGGTCTCCTTTCGGTCTTGCTTATCACCAGCTTAGTCTTTGCTCACAATGCAAGGAACACCATTTCCTGATCTCAGGATGGAGATAAAACGCTCTCATGAGAACGGCGAGAATCTTCAACAGGCTGTCTTTCCATGATGAGAGAAACTGTCTCAGCTAAAATCTTTGCACAGGTGGGACTGTCTGTCCCTTCACTGGATCAATATCAAAAATATAATCCAGCTCTTAGGGGGGAAGCAGAGATGACGAAGGTGTTCCAACAGTGCCACTTAAAATGCCATTAACCACCTCCACCTGGCTGCTTCTGAGGTCTTCATCCCGTTGTTCTTTTGGGGATTATTATCATGGCAGGACTGCTTGATCTTCTATAGCCATTTGCAATTTCACTATTGTGAGAACAGAAATATCAGTATAGGTTTATCTCACTGCTGAGCAGATCTCTCTCTTTCACTCACTTACTCTCACTGTAGTAGATCCTGTCTCAAATTACTGCAGATTCATGAAGACTACATTGGTGCACAACATATTCCATTTAATAGGTGCAGCTGTTCCAGGAAAGGAGATGACCATGCTGTTCCACCATGGTCAGAGAAAGATGAGGAATACATCACAAAAGAAAGATGCTTTAACTTCAGCACATCACCAGAGATGCTTGTGAACCTCCAGGATTCGACACCAGACGTCTAAGAACTAAGCACCAGGGGAGCCACCTCCTAAGATGGAAAAGGAAGCAGAGCAAACACCACAATCTCTCACTTGCTGTAAGAATGAAAGCTGCTTCTTGAACACCTCCCTGGCCTACAAAGAGCTGGAGGTCCTTCAGAGAAGGAGATCATAACCTGTGGTCCATGAGACATAAGTGAAGGTACCACCACCCCTTCTACATATATCAGAAGGAGGTGGTGGCCATAGCAGGGTCCTGTCTGACAATAAAGCCCCACTTCTCCACCCAGAAACCACTTTTTATCTATTGAGTTTGTGGAGGCAAGACACAGGGAGAGGAATGAGTAGGAAAAATTAGGGATGTGCACGTGGAATCAGAAACATTCGGAATTCAACCAACAATACCATATTTTGATAGTTTAGCAGAGACACCATGGAAGTGCAGCAGGACACAGTGTGTGCCTTTCTGTCAAGGAGGTGGCAGAGGACAGGGCAATGTGAGATTCCAAGTAAATATATAAGCAAATACATTTTTGTTTCCAGTCAATTGACCATGCACACAACAAAGATCTATATCTCAATCTCTCTAAAGTGAAAGAGGGAGGATGGAGAGGAAGAGGTGTGTCTGTCTGGATGTGTACTCAGAGAGTGGGAGAAGTGAAACAGATACTACATTTCTGGCAGAAAATGATAAAAAGGTAACATTCACTGTCAACACTTCCTAGCTTTAAAATCTGACAGCAGATTTGGCTGGGATTTATGGCATGCAACCACATTCTGGAAGTCTGCTACCTGTTTAGAAATAAAGAAGATGAAAAAGAAAATCCTCCAATGTCCCAGAAAACTCCAAAGAGAACCAGACTTCCTTGGATGGAGTTAGAAATGAGTTGTGTGACAATGGCTTTTCCTGCAGTTCTGTGTGGCAGGAGAACCCAGTGACCTGTTTCTTTGGCTGCCCCCCCCCAGGAAATCTTTCCTCGAAATGGCTATGAAAAATGAGCTGGGAGTGTGGCTGGAGGTCTATAAAAGGACAAGAAACTCCCAAGCGCTAGAAACGGCATCTTTCTGGAAAGCTGACTGAAGTTGTTGGTGTGCTCATGACACGAAGGCCATCGGAATTATCACCCAGTGGTTTTGGGGGGGGGGCATCGCGGCTGCTTTCCACCTTCCAAGCTGTTCTGGCTTGATGGATGCCAGGGAGGCAAAGAAAGAGCAATTGCTAAACCAAAACCCTTTTTCCTGTGCTTGGGTGCAGATTTATTTTTGTACCAAGGTGCAATGCGTTCCTACTGGGAAGCCAGATGTTCCACAATGCTATTTTGATACAGCCCAAAGGGTGTCAACCTCAGGTAATGTCTGTCCTCCTAATGCCTTCAATCACGAGCAGGGTTGGACTGCAAAGCTGCAGGATTTCATGGCAGGGAGAAAAAAGATGCCTTTTGCTTGCAAAAACAAATACCTCTTTGTGGATTTTGTTGACACAAATAGGGTCCGAGTGAAAATACCATGATAAGGTGATGCTGGGCAAATATGAACCTTTACACAGTTTCAGGCCTTTTTTGAAGAAGAAGAAGAAGAAGAAGAAGAAGAAGAAGAAGAAGAAGAAGAAGAAGAAGAAGAAGAAGAAGAAGAAGAAGAAGAAGAAGAAGAAGAAGAAGAAGAAGAAGAAGAAGAAGAAGAAGAAGAAGAAGAAGAAGAAGAAGAAGAAGAAGAAGAAGAAGAAGAAGAAGAAGAAGAAGAAGAAGAAGAAGAAAAGGGGAATCCTGAGTTAAATATAAGGTAAAGGAGAGTGAGTTGTCAAGGCACCCTGGATAATCGGAGCAGGCGTGGGCTCTTAGAAGCACCTTATGGCTGCTTTGGCAAAAGGGATATGCCACCACCAAGCACTTTAAATCCTTGCTTCCACCCTGTATCAAGCCAAGCAGCTGTTACTTTTCATTAAATAAAGCATCTCAATGAATATTTTATTTAATACACTCCAGGCTGCATTCATAATATTTTATCAACATTCTGATATCTTCAGTAGAATTAAAAAACAACAACAACCAAACCAATCCTAAAATTAAAGGGGTCTTGAGAGAAATGGAAGAATAGACAGTGGTTTCCAAACAAACAAACAAACAAAACACTTCTGTGTCTGTTGGTATCTATTTCAACTGGATGCTTTCTAATCAAATATATGACAAGGTATTCTACCATTTATGCAGCCCAGGATCTTTTATTTCCTGCTTCAGTGGTTCTGAAGAGGTACGGCGATGCTGGGGAACTTTTTTGTTTTCTCAGGTGAAGTTCACATTCCTTTGGGAATAATTCCCTGGCCTTGCAGTGGAGGTTCTGGTGAGAGCCACAATCAGGGCTAAAACCAATGTGGTTGGAATCACCTTCTCTCCCCTTTTCTGCCCCTTCCACCATTTCCTTTTTGTTGGTTTATAGTTTTTGTTTCTATTAATTCACTCTATTTGAATAACCATGTGTTTTAAGATGCTTAATTTTTTATTACTCCATTACATCATTAATATGTATTAAATTTGTACTTTTATTATATTGCACGCCTTATACAGCCTATATGGAGCAGCATATAAGTCCAATGAATGAATGAATGAATGAATGAATGAATGAATGAATGAATGAATTCTCTTTCCTCCTCCTCCCCCCCCACTTCATGGGGGGATGCTGCCTTTGATCCTCTGCAGCACAGAACATTTTCTGGATTTCAGTAAAGGAGCTGGAAAATTTTGTTTTTAGTGGTTCAACCTTTTTGGGTACTTCTATAAAAGTTTGGAGTCAATGCAAAAGCAAAGTCATCTACTGCATCCTCCTCCTCCCCCTGCCTCTCTTGACCTTCTCCTCCCCTCCCCCATTTTCTGAAATCCAAACTACATGCCACATGGTGATGGACCAAATCCTCCTTTCCATAAGTTACCAGTAGAGATGGGCACGAATTAAAAAAATGGTGTTTCGTTTGTCGTTTAGAGGGTCCGTTTGGTTTGTTTCCGTTTTTCGTGAAGTTTCGCAAAAAATTCATTTTTGTTTTCATTTGTTTATTACCGTTTTGTTACCATTTATTTCAATTTTTGTGATTTTTTTAGCATTTAAAGCAGTTCACTGTATTGCCGTAATGAAAACGAAACACACGACAAATTTTCTGGTGTTTCTGTTCGTTTCATTTTATTTTAGAGACAAAATTCGTTTGTCATTTCGTTGCATAACAAAAGAAAAACAAAACAAAAATGAAAAATTGTTCATTTCGTGCCCATCTCTAGTTACCAGCCCTCTGGGTGCTGTGAGCATGAATCTCTCCAGATTTGCTCAAACGGTGTGTACCTTGGACAGCTCCGTGGAGGACGAATACCTGTCTTCCCAGCCCTATCCAGGGGACTGCCCTAGATGACGCTTCCTTTCAATCCTGGATCAATCGAGAATGAGAACCTGGCACACTTTTTGTTCATTGTGAGCTGAAGAATGAAAAATCAGACTGCAGAAGAAGCAGGCAACGGTTTCTGACCAGGCCTTCAGTTGGGAAAGCTCGCAGGATTGACCAGCTGTTCCACGCACTGCAACGACAACAGCAAATGCGCTCCACCCAGGCAAATCCAAAGATCAGACCTGTCTGGTTCAGGGCACTGCTGATCAGCTTTGATGGAGGACCTCCTTGGTCCCCAAGAAGATTCATAAAGGCTCGATGCCCCAGCAAAGAGGGATCTGCAAAGAAATCTGTTTTCAAGGATGAACTCAGCCTCGCTCATTAACATGCTTCACGCCTTTTTCAGCAGCAGATCCCAGAGTTCCTGGTAAACTCCCTTCCACTGGCAGCCAGCCAAGCTGGCACCCGGCCTTGTTCCCTTTCTCTCATTGGGTAGGCTTTGGACAAATTCCTCTCTGCCAAGGAAAGGACTTCCGATGTGGAACACTGCATTTTTGAAAAATCCTTTTCTAAGTAAGGTGCTTTTCAATTTTGTTTTTAATTCAGTGGTTGCTTTAATGCAAAATATGATTAATTGCTTTTTGAATGTTGAAATGCACCGTATCTTTACCTACATGTGTCTGTTATCTATTTAGTAAGCTACCTTGAGCTCCTTTATGAGGAGAAAGGAGGGGTATAAATAAGATGAATGAATGAAAACACCTTTCCCCATCAGAAAGAGAATACACAATGGTATCGAATTGACTGGAGAAATGCTATATGCACACTAGCTATGCCATTATCTCCTGAGATATAATAAAGCATTTTAAAACATTTCTATTCCTATGTTGCCTCTGAAACCTTAGCACAATGTAAACTCAAAATACAAACTCATGGCAATCTTTCCACAAATGAAAAGTATACAACCTCCCTCTCTTAATTCTTATAAAAATGTCTAAATAACATGTATTTTAATCTAATTTTATGGAATATGTGAATCTGATCGTTTGCAGCATCTGCCAGTTTTTGGATAATCAAGTTTGAACACACGACCTCATTTTTCTATTCCAAATGCTTGCAATGAATGTTTTCACTGCTTTCAGAGGCCTGTAAGTTAGCTCCTCCTGAATACGGCTCACATCTGCTGAATAACTTAGGAAGCCAAGCGTTCCACCAAATATGAATTCCTGAAACTGTTCAGGACTTGCTCCTTGGATGTTTCTGAACTTTGGGGTGGAGGTGGGGGCAGAATCCTCTCTCAGCATTTCACTGCAAATGGAGACAGTCTGACTGTACATAAAACCATCTCCTTGTTCATCAGCTGAGTCGCTAGAAAGCCACCTCCATTTTGTAGGAGCCTGCCCTAAATCTGAGAGGCATGCAGGAGGGTCCCTGTCACAGCTGCACCCATCCTAATCACGAGAAGCAGTGCAAAGGGAGCCATGGATCTCTAGGCATCCAAAGAGGGCGCTCACACCATCGCTGGAGAAGGGAGAGAAGCAGAAAATAGTTTGCGTGCAAAAAGTGCCACGGTTTTGATCTTCTATTTCCTTCTAGTGACCAAAAGCTGCCTGGTATCAAACTGTGCATGAGGTAAATATTTTGAAGAAATACCGGGCCAAACTATTTGTGAGATAAGTCTTAATTAGTGTCTGAAAAGGAAAAGCAGACAGCATGGAACTCCGTTCACAGGCTGGGCTCTGATCGGGGGCAGTTCATGGGAAAACAGAAACCTTTTGCCGTATATAATCAGATACTCAAACCGTGCTTTCCTGCCTTCCATTTGTTCCTCAAACAAGCCTTCAGGGATGGGCAAAAACTTAAGAATCCCATTCCCTGGGCTTTTGCTCCCTCCCTGCAAAAGCTCCCGGGGTGGTGGTGGCGGAGTGCTGGACGTGCACATTTTAGCCAGATTAGACCGCTAACTAAATCCACTTTGTCACTCGGCTCCATATGTCCCCTGCCAGCTAACAGGAGCACAATGAGGAGTTTTAAGCTCTTCTGAAAGCCGCACAAAATTGTCTTTTTAAACAGGATGGCAAACAGCCATTTCTAACCCTAACTATCAACCTTTATCTTGGATGACAAGCATGCTACTCTTTCCTCTCTCTCTCTCTCTCTCTCTCTCTCTCTCTCTCACACACACACACACACACACACACACACACACACACACACACACACACACACACAAAACAATGAGCCATGGCTCCCCACATTGCGACTTGATGGCTACAATGTTTTTGGCAGGAAATGACATGTTTTAAGACAACCTCTCTCTGGCTTTTTTCTTAAGTGGAAATCTATGAAAAGACTTTGGAAGACTAATTGCACACGAGCAAAACGTGGGATTATTAAGCCCATCAAAATTGGCTCATAGGGAATTGCAATCATATGAAAAAAAACACCACAGGGAGTAACTGCGAGGAAGGCTATTTATACATATTTGCCTGACATTATGCAATGTGTAGATTACTGTCCTTCATTAAAGGTGGAAATTAAAAGGGAGTCGCCCAGATGATATCACACACTTTGGTTTAAGAAAGCACGGCTAACCTGTACATGGAGCATTAATCAGATGCATCTATGATGTGCTACGGTACAAAGAATAGAGGAACATCAGCCTGAAGTATGCCTCTTGAATTCATGCAATCAATTCCATTGATTCAACGAGGATCTCGTCACTGGAATTAACAGCTGGATAAAGGCTGTCGTGATGCAACTTTTCCCTAAATGAGACCTCCAACAAGGAGGAACCGGTGAGCATCAGTTGATGGAATCGACTAACAGAACCCCAGTAAAGTGTCCTATGAAATAGGCAAGGCACAACTGTCACGCTTGCCGAATACGTTTTGAAAACATGGGATCTAGCCCCACATTCCTCGACAGATTGCTCACTGCTTCTTTATCTTCCAGTTTCCTACAGGTCACCTACGAATATACCAACACATTTATACTTAACAAAAATTGAAAATACTGTATTTGTCATCTAAATACAGTCATTTAACACACACACACACACACACACACACACACACACACACACACACACACACACACACACACACACACACACACACACACACACACAAACGGTCTCGCGCAAGAGAAGCAAACACTCACTGAGGCTGGGAGTCATGGCAGAGCCTAGCAAGAGGGGCCAGGCGTTCTAATGGGTGGGTTTCCCTCCCCTCCTATGGAGGTTTCCTACCAAACTTTTAGAATGAGACCTCAGAGAGGGGCTGGCGGAGGCCCAGGAAGGCTCAAGCGGTCTTAGAAACAGTAAACAAAGAAGAGTTTTATCTGTAAGACATGTTTCGAGAATCCCACGGAAACCAGCCAAATGATATGTTATGAATTGGCTTCTTTCCCTTATGTTTAGTAGGGTTCGACTCTGGCTTCTGGAAGAGCCCGCCTTCAGCTTGTGGATTCAGAGCCGTCGTTGGCTTAACCTTTTGGCGCTATGCTAAGAGCCTAAATTAAGGGAAGAAAATCTCAATGCCTTCGTCTCAAAGGCTAGGTGGTGCCGTGACACACACGTGTTGCTTTGCTTTGCTTTTTGTGAGATTTAAAACTCATTTATGCCAGGACCCCTTTGCTTGCATGGCACAGGGAGCAGGTTCTAGGAAGAACTAAGCTGAAACTCTGTCTTGACCTGGCTGAGGCTCATTCAAAAAGCAATTCCGCTCAAAGAAAGGGAGATGCTGTTAAACAACACCGGAAGTGGCAAGGGTCGATTCATTAACCTGGCACCCTCTTAAACACACTGGAGGTGAGACTCCCAACATCCTCAGTCTACTTGGGTTGTAGAAGTAATCCATCACATACCGAGGACTCAAGGGTTGAACAAGGGAGACTTTAATAGAGCCTTCCTTCTTGCCACATCTGATGGCTTCCTTTTGAGCCTTAGCCAGCCAGTAACCTAGATGCCCTGAGCACATCCAATCTCACCTGACCTCGGAAGCTAAGCAGGGTCAGCCTTGGTTAGGCCACCGCCAGGGAATACCAGGTGCTGTAGGAACCTGGAGTAGGAACTGGCAAGCCACTTCCAGTATCCCTGACAAGAAAACTCCATGGACATGGGGTCACAAAGAGTTGGTCACGACTATAACAACACAACAACAACTTGTTGTTGAAGAGAAAAGGTATTTGCCTTGCTAGTGGAAGGACAGCACAGGGGCCCCCCAGCCTTGCCTCTAGTGGGGAGGGGGGGAGCGTTCCAAAGTCTGGGAGCAGCAACCAAGAAGACCCTTTCCCATGTCCCCACACCAAATTCATCTGTGAGGACAGTGGTAGTAGGAGCAAGAGAAAGGCTCTCCCCAATGATATTTGCACCTGAGCCTGCTCATATAGAGAGATGTGGTCTTTTAGATAGCTTGCGCCCAAGCTGTCTATGGATTTATAGGCAAAGCCAGCACTTTGAAGTGGGCCCACAAACAGAGAGTGATGGCACTATTAAAGATTTTAAAGAGGGGGGGAAGAGGTGGAATAGAAGAGAAAACTGCAAAAGGTCGCTGAAACCCTCAAACTCCCCCTGGTCTAGCTCTTATTCCAAAGGGACCATACAGCACACACATACAGTGCAGGCTTCTTTCAGATAGGGTGCGGCTTAAATCTAAGAGGCACTTCAGTATGATGGGCAGACTGACAGCTCTTCTGCATATCTTACTGAGAAGCATTTTTTACATTGCTGCCATAGCCATCATACAAAGGTTTCATTTGCAATGGTTGCATTTTCTCATGGGGAACAACAACCGTAAACACAACCCTGCTTCTGTGGGAGTTCAATGTCTACCACTGGATAGATACATATAAAATGTGCTTCATTAAAAAAGAGAGAGAGAGAGAGAGAAAAGAAACAATAACAATTGAATGAACAATCTGCCCTTTTGCTTCTCCCCAGTCTGTAGGAGAAACCATGGATGGTTTTCATTTCTTTGCAGGGAAGGTCAAATATCTGCATTCTGGGCACGAAAAGAACATTGATGGAATGTCTAACCCACGAAGGAGCTTGGCTTGTATTTTGGTAGCTGTGAAATAGTAAATGAATCCTTTGGGCATACTCCTTCCTCGTGGGAGTCATGTGGTACCCATTGTTCAGATTCCAAACAGTTTATCTGGATTCTTCACTCCCTGGTTCCCCAATCCAAGCTCTGGCAGCAGGGGGGGGAACCCCCCAAACAAGCAAGCTAACCGGGAAAGGCTTCAGAAAGATCCTCACAGCATCCCTAGGGTTGCAATTGGAGAATTCCAGCCAGCCATGGACCCTCCCGGAAGACAGACTTCCGTATCCCTGAGAGAGTCACTCCATATTCCATGCCCCTTTGACCAGTCTTCCTTTTGAATGCTTGGGAATTGGGGAGGAAGGGGCTTTTCTGTCCAGCAATCCTGGTGCCTATGGCGTGCTTCAAATAAGAGAGGGAGAAGTGGAGTTATCTCAAGCCAGGGTTTCCTTATTCTTCCATAGTGGAAAATACTAGCCATGAAAAACAAGTTGAGAAGGCCTGAGGGAGTGGATTGAATCTACGAAAGTAGTCCTTAAGGTGCCACAACACTTCTGTCTATTATTAATATTATTATTATTATTATTATTATTATTATTATTATTATTATTATTATTATTATTATTATTATTATTATTATTATTATTATTATTATTATTATTATTATTGTATTAATTTAAAATATCTTTACCCCACCTTTCTCCTTGGAAAGGACCCAATGGTGGCTTGCAACAATGGAAGCTGTGTAAGCCTGTGTTGATATTTTTTAAAATTATATCTATCTTTTTAAAAAAAAAAAAAATGCCAGCACAGGCTTACACAGCTACCTCTTCTGCACCTGGGAAAGAGCCGTTTTTGAGGTAGGCCTGCAAATGAGACGCAAAGAAGGGTGTAAATTTTTCTCCAGCTCTCAGACCCAAATCTCAGTCAGGGAAGAACTTTATGCTTGGCTCAGCTTTGGATTGCATGCAAATGATATGTGCATTTCCCAGCTAGGAGGGGTTCATTTTTTCCAGCACCCAGTAACTAGGCAATCAGGCAGCATTACATCTGCGCCAGCCATATGTCACGGCAACCTTTGTGCTCTCTGGCACTCTGCTTGGCATATCACGGATGCAAGATCCACGAGTAGCCAAGTCTCACATGTTACGTCCCCGCTTGTGGGGATGCTAGGCATTTGAGAACGAGGTGGGAGGGGGGAGGAGGAGAGAGGACCCTCCAGGCAGCCTCGGGCTCTCATAGGGGACAGGCCTCGTGGCCTCCTTGGCTTCCATTGCCGCCTCAGCTTCCTTGAAAGCACATCAGCAGAAGATGCTCTGAAAATACATTATCCAAGATCGCGCCTTGTGCCAGCATTTTTTCCAGCTTTGTTCTGTGAATTTCCAGACGGATGGGTTTTCAGAGCACAGCCAAGGAAGACGCTAGATTTTCTACCTGACCAACTCAATACAGCTTTAATATCTCAATAGACTCCAGCCGTACCTGTATATCATTTCAAGCTGAAATGTAGAACACCCCATCTATTGTCTCTCTTTTTCTGTTTCTGTTTTTATGGGGTGAGGAGAGGATTCTTGGACGACAGGCAGGCTGACAGCTACTGCTATGCATGCAATGCCTTCCTTCATAGACAATCTTTTCTTCCCCCGTCTGTTCTGATTTTCAACGAAATGATCTCATGCTCTCCAACTTATTTTCCAGAACTTATTTATTGGCCTCTCTCCCTATCAAATCACTCCCTCCCCCCCCACAAACTCCCCTCCTCCAATTTTGGCAGTATAAGAACATGTCATTGTAAGCAACTAGTCAGTTCCCAGTGATCTCTAGGTTTTCACTTCCTGCTCAGAATCTCAACAGATTAAATCTTGATCACTCTGGAATAGAGATGGGCACGAAACGAGCAATTTTTCATGTTCGTTTTTTCATTTTGTTACGCAACAAAACAAAACAATTTTTTAAAAAACAAAATGAAAATAAAAACGAAAACGAAACGACCAAATTTGCCGTGTTCTTCGTTTTCGTTGCAGCAGATGCATTGAACTAAAAACTCTGGAATAGAGATGGGCACGAAATGAGTGATTTTTCGTTTTCATTTTCGTTTTTTCGTTTCATTACGCAACAAAATGAAACAAATTTTTAAAAAACAAAACGAAAACGAAAACGAAAACAAAACGACCAAATTTGCCGTGTTTTTCGTTTTCGTTGCAGCAGATGCATTGAACTAAAAAGAATGCTAACGAAACAGCAATTTTTCATTTTCGTTTTCGTTTTTTCATTTCGTTACCTAACGAAACGAAAACTAATTTTTTTGCAAAAAAGTCACGAAAATGAAAACGAACCAAAACATACCCCTAAACGACCAAACGACAAACGAAACACCATTTTTTTGAGTCGTGCCCATCTCTACTCTAGAAATCAATGTGTGAATCTTACAGATGCCACAATACTGGAAAATGAATAACAGGAGGACTCCTCTTTTTTTTTTTTTTTAAAGGTTCGATGTTGGAAAAATTTCCTCAAGTTCTTACCCAACACTCAGGTCACTTGGACACCCCTCCAGCTGGTTTAGGTCTTCCATATTCCTGACTCTCACGCTCCTCCTCGTGGAGATACACAGAAGGCATGTGGCACCCTCTCACGCCAGTTGCCAGTGTCCCCATGAGAGTGGCAACAGTAAAACATAGGGGCCTAGGAAGCACCCAAGTGGTCCTGCAGGTGAAGTTGACTTTGTACATCTATACGAATATGTTTCGCTGAGCTATCTTGAGCAAACAAGGGCTTCTTCCGGTCCAAAATACCAAAATCAGGCTCTTGACTGAGGTTAGTCCACAGGAGCCAATTACTCCCATGCTGCCATAGCTTGGCTGGCTACCAATCTACCCAACTCAAGGTGTTGGCTATGACTTATCAGCTTCATCTGTATCTTGGCTACCTGAAGGACTGCATTTCTCATTAGGGCCCTCCCTGGGTTTTAAGGTCTTTGAAGAGGCCTATATTTCACCCTCATAAGCATGTTCAGTAGAGACACACAAGAGGCATTTTTTCATACAATCATGAAATAGTGAAACTGGAAGGGGCCTACAGAGCCGTTAAGTCCACCAACCCCATGATTCATACAGGAATAGAAATCAAAGGTCCTCTGCCAGGTGCTAGTCCACATTTCTCTTGAAGGCCTCACGTGTTGGAGCACTTGCCACCTCCTCTTGAAGTCATGTGTACCATTGTTGCTCTGCTCTAACCGTTAGGAAGTTTTTTCCTGATGTTCAGCCAAAAGCTGGGCTCTCTTAACTTGAGCCCCTTGTTGCACATCCTGCACTCTGGAGTGGTCAAGAACAGCTCCTGTCCTTCTTCTGTATGACAACCCTTCAAATATTTGAAAAGTGCTACCATATTGCCACTTGGTCTTCTTTTCTCTATGCTGTGTGTGTTGTGTCGTTACAGTTGTTACCGACTCTACATGACTCCATGTCCATGGAGTTTTCTTGGCAGGAGTAGTGGAGTGGCTTGCAAGTTCCTACTCCAGGCACCTACAGCACCTGGTATTCCCTGGTGGTCGCCCATCCAAGTACTAACCAGGGCTGACCCTGCTTAGCTTCCGAAATCAAGCGAGATCGGATGTGCTTAGGGCATCTAGGCAGCTCTTTTCTCTATGCTAAATGTGCCCATTTTTTTGTGGTGCATGTGTATTTACAGGCTGTGAAACACAGAAGGCTAAAAAGGATCACTGCTTTCTCTAGCAAAAAGCCTTCTTTTCAGGCAGGCCTCTGGCTTGTCAACTGATGTTATTCTTTCCTGATTATTATCCCACCCCCCACCCCAAAAGAACACAGCTTAATCTTTATGCCTAGGAGCATTTCTATAGTATAATTTATTAGCTGGAATCCTATGGCTTAGCTTCTCCTCTGTCCCTTGAGCCTGGTTCAGTCAGTCCTTAAAGGAGCACCTGGGTATATATTTAAATTGCTGTTTTGGCACTTTGCAAAAAAATACCGTATTTATCGGCGTATAACACGCACAGGCGTATAACACGCACCTTCATTTTAAGAGGGAAATTTCAGGGAAAAAAATTTAAATTTCAAATAAAGAACTTTCTCTCGATTTCTCTCTCTCTCTCTCTCTCTCTCTCTCTCTCTCTCTCTCTCTCTCTCTCTCTCTCTCTGCTTCTCCCTTTGCAGGCATTTGGTGCATTTTTTTCCACCCTGAATGCTGCAATGTCTCATTCTTTTCACCAGAAAGACTGCATTTCCTTTGATCGTTTAACCGGGACGTTTCCTGAGGATACTGCACGAATATTGTATATTTCCCCCCTGACTCTCCACCCCACCCCACCCAACCCCTCCCTTCCCCTCCCCACCCAACCCAACCCAACCCGCATCTACCTGCGATGCATCCGATTTTTTAACTCGTTCTCCTCCTCTCTTCCTCCCCTCCTTTTTTCCCCTAAAGAACCACCGAATGACATCCTAAAACTCAGCCCCGCCCACCGGCTTCCCCAATTGGCTTCCCATGGCCCCCCACCCTCCACCCACCCGCCTTTCCATTCCTTGGTTTGGTCTCCTTGCCACTCGGGCTCCGGCCTCCCCCTCCCGTCCCTACGTGTGGGCGGTGCCTGAGGGGCTGCCCCGGCCTAGATCAACTGCTCATTGGTCCGTGTCCCGGTCAATCAGAGTTTTCTTAAAGGGCCAGGTTCGGCCGAGCTTGTGCGTGGAGCGAAGTGGCGGGCCTTTTCTGCTCTCCTCTCTCTCTCTCACTGGGTCTGCCTGGGCGGGCGGGCGGGTGGGCGGGCTGGCTGGCTGGAGGGGTAGCGGATGGGGGCGCCAGGCGGTGGCCGACCGGACAGACTGCATATCGGCGTATAACACGCATACATCCTTTGCCCCCTATTTTCAGGGGGGGAAGTGCATGTTATACACCGATAAATACGGTAAGTGGGTTTTAAATCGCAGTTTGGGCACTTGGTCTCTAAAAGGTTCGCCATCAATGCACTAGGGCTTCATCATCTTGCAGCTCCACCACCTGGGAAGCCCATCATCCATTATTATTTTTTGTTACCATTTCTGAGTCCCTTTGATTTAGCATTTTGTTTAAAAGGGCACCACTTTTGATTTTCCTATTTTTAATTCATGTTCCTTTTTCAAGTCTACTGTTCCTCTCAAATACTCTTACTCCAAAAAACCAAAGAACCCCCAAAACAAAACAAAAACCTCCTTAGGGCACGAGACAGAATGTGTAAAAACATGCCGTTATGATTTATTGTACCAATAAACGCACCTTTTAATAATACAATTAGATGCAGATTTCCCTAATGTGTGGTGATAACAGGGATTTGGCAATTTTCTGGCAAGCAAGAGCTGTGTTGTTTTGAAAAAGAGGATGTGCAATTCAACACCTAGGAGATTTATACAGCTTTTCAGCTGAATTCAGAGAGGAAATGCACGCTCCTAATAATACACATTACCAATAATTCTCCTGAGAAGGAGAAACAGGCCTAAACCCTCCATCTTCCAACGTGGATTTTTTTTTTTAGGCTGAATTCTTTTCAAGTTGCTGCTCAAAGCCATTGTGGAAATGTAAGCATGGAAGGTGGGCGGGTGGGTGGATGGAATCCACCACCCATTTATAAACAAGAATAAAAGGCCAAAGAAGAGAGTGGACTGATCACACTGCATCACTCCCTGGAGACCTGCTTTGGAACATAAACAACTCAAAATACTTCCCCTGGCAGAAACCCTAGAGAGATGCTTAAATCTGCTATTCATCCAGTGACTATCTGTTTCCCTCTATAATTTACGCCACACACAGATTTCCTTCCAAAGCATGTGTTCTGGAGCACAGGCCGGCTGCCCCCATGGCTTTCTGTGGTGTACCTCCCTCTAAATCAGCTGCTGGAGAGAAAGAATTTACTATCTCATCTTTACCTGCACAAAACATCCATGCTGCTTTCAGGTACACCAGCTTAGGCAAAGCGGAGTTCTCCCATCAGAGAGAAATTGAGACCGACGAGAAACGCAGCGTAATGGGACAGCACAATGCGCTTCCATGCCAGAAGGGAAGTTTTGAGCATTTGTAGAGGGCAGAGGGCATCAGGGGTTGTGTGCGTGATGCACAACACCCTGCTTGCTTCCTTGCCTCCCCGGCAGAACTTGCTGCAACTTTTCAAATAGCAAACAGGATTCAGTCAGGTTCTCCACAGATCCAGGGTTCATTGGTTGTCAGCTCACACGATCCACCATGCACCCTCTACTTGGACCACAATAAATATTTTCAATGTTAAATCATTGCATTCATATTGTACTGGGGAAATTTGGGGACCTTTATGCATCATCTTTACCAGTTAGATCAGTAATGTGTTTAGTGTGTTCACTGGTTGCTTTTTTTTTTTAATCCGCCATTGATAATTTTATATTGGGGTTTAACACTTGCTTTTTAATTGTTTCATTTTAACTCTTGTTGACTTGTTGGTCTTGGGTCTGTATTTGCTGAACAGATAACACAATAAATAAATAAATAAATATATTGGGGTTTAACACTTGATTGTCATAGCTGGGCTGAAAGATAACACTCTTGATCACTGTTTTAACACTTTTTTTTTAAAAAAAAGATGAAAGACACTTTTAAGCTGTGTTTCAGGACCAAGGTCTTAGAAGGTAACTTTGAAGATACAAAAGCAAACCTACAGGTATGCTGAACATTTCAAAGGCACAAAACAAATGAAAACAGAAAATCCCACCCAGAACCACTAACAGCAGAGTCTTAACTGCTTCCATGAAATAGGATTGCTGGCATTGCCACAAGCCGAAAATTGCCTTCACACCAGTTTAAACCAGTAGCCCCATAGCATTGTTTTAAAGAAGGCTAGATGGGAACCAGCAGATGAAAAGGGAGACACACGAAGAGCAAATGGGGGTGGGTGGGTTTGAGGCAAACACAGGGGGAGCAAGGACGGGACAGGGAACCAAGCTCCATCTGTCATTGCCAGAGTACATCAACAATATGGAATTACAGAACAGCCCGGATGTGAGCAAGAGAGCTTTAGTGGAACATGTGTGAATCGTATTAATGGTGGATTTGTCATAATACACTAAAAAGGAAATAAATTGTCTCTCCCATTTCCGGCCCCAGTGCTTGGGGTTGGCTCCTGGGAGCCCAGCTGCCATTGAATATCACAGTCATGGTGGGAGCTTTGATCCCTTCTGTGCCAAACCATCATCATGAGGAACTATCCTGTCCACCTGGGCTCCAGGCATCACGAGGCAGAGCTGAGCCTGGAGATTCTTCGCAGTGCAACTGGCCTCAGAAATAAAAGGCAGCTGTGACTATTCTGAGTCCCCACAGAATTTATAAATTCTCAAATGAAACAAAACCAGCTTTACATTGGAGATCTGAGCTCCATCTATTAATCAGTGCAGGGATGTCTGCATTGCCATCCAGGAAGCAGGTTCTGAGCAGCCACCGTAAACAAAGGAGTGATCCTGACCTCTATTTTTCTTCCACTGAGATTATGGCATTTTGTACTCCCTCACTAGTGGCGATCCTACACATTTGTAACTTTGTGGTACAGAACTGCTGACAGCTAGCACGGTGGTATTCCCCAGACACTATGGCCACCTAAGCTCATAAAGAGTCCTACCAGTTGCTCCATGGCATCAGAATCCTTTAGGACACTGCAGGAACAACAGGGATGGGGAGGCCACGCTCTAACACAAACCTACAAGTAACTATGCTACAAGACCATGCAACGGGGGCACTATAAGGCTGCTTCCCCCCCGCCCCCAATGCTCTTGACTCCTCCTGGAAGCAGCCATGGATGGTCTCAGACTCTGCTCCTCTTTTTTGCTGTGGCCTTCCCAAGGACATGGAGGTTGGCCGAGGGGTGGGGGCCAAGGGCAAACACTCTGGCAGCAGCATGAAGTGATGCAACAGAGAGGCATCTGAAGGTCCCTAGTGGTATATTTCCTCTTCAAAGAAAATCAGGAAGATAGTCCTGGGCCAGGGGAGGAAGGACCAGGTCGGGTCGCCACTTCCTTTTTTTAGGACCAGGGCCATAGGTCAGAGCTCCAGGGCATTCCAAGAGGCAGGGCTGGCCTGGGATTCTGATGCTTTCTTCTGATCTCCTTCTCTGCTGTGCCAGGCATGCCCTCTGCTGGAAGAAAAGAGACCTGACAATATCCATGTTAGATTACTGTAATAAGCACTGCATGGGACGGCCCAGGGTACAGGGTTCAGAAACTTCCATTGATCCAGAGCACTGCTGCTCACTTACTTAAGCACATAGACCTCCAAAATCACATTACCTCTACAATATATAACATGCTACATATGGTCTGATGTAACTTCAACGGGTCCAAAATGCAGCAGCCAGATTGCTGACTAGGGTGGGGTATAGATATCACATTAGACCCCTACTAAAGCAGCTCCACTGGCTAGTAATTAGCTATCAAGCACAATTCAAAGTGCTGACCTTAATCTGTAAAGCACTCTTCGGTTCCAAGCTACCTCAAAGAGCGAATCTCGCAGTACAAACCAACTCAGGTGTTGAGGTCATCAGGAGTGGCCTTTCTCTCTATCCCGCCACCCTCACAGGTACGTCTTGTGTGGGAACCCATGAAAGGGCCTGCTTGGCTGTGGCACCCAGACTTTGAAACTCCCTCCCACTAGAGGCCAGGACTGCTCCATTCTCTGCTGTCTTTCCGGAAACAGACAAAGACCTTTCTCTTCAAGCAATCTTTCCCTGAATGATGGACTACCTACTGTGTGACTTTTATATGGATTCCCAAGCATGATTACATTGACTGATTTCATAAGAACACCTGTGTTTTCCATGTTACTTTCCACCCTTCATAATGTTTTCCTTTCTTTTTGTGTGCTCTTTGTAGTTTTAATGTTATAAAATACCTCTTCTTATTCCCTGTTCTTAGCTGGAAAATGTCTTAAAATGTTCTGGGCTGCCTATTTTCCCTCATTAATGTAAGCCACCTTAGGTCCTTTTCCAAGGAGAAAGGTGGGGTAAAACTATTCAAAACAAATAAATAAAATAAAATGTGAAATGTAGTGCATACTGCATTTTTCCATGTTCCTGACTTGAACATATAAAAGGAGAAATTATTTTGCCTGGTAATGGCTAAGAGTTCCTTCAGGATAATTTTTTTCCAGGCTGCCTTTGATGGTTAGGAAGGAAATGGAATGACTGGGGCAGAGCCTTTTCATTCTCCCCAACATTTAACTCACTATGCAGTTTTTTTTAAAAGCTACCTAAGCTTTACACTTTGGTCGAACAGATTTCTTAATGTCTCAGCATGAGGTTATTTTTTTAAAAAAAAATCTAAAACTTTGACCTCATGAGAATTCACCAAGATTTCCTCAGGGTTTTTACCAAAAAGCTTTAGCCCTTTAGGCTGTGCACAAACACACAAAGTCTCAAGTTCATATTTTTCAAGTAGTCAAGATGATAAGAGGCTCAGAGGAGATTCCCCCAAAACCCTTCAGGAAAAGTTTAATCTCCCTGCAGGATAAGAAAGCCTTCCCTGCTGATTTGTTCTATCTCTTCTATTTAGGAGGATGGGACAGATCAAAAGTGCAGGAGAAAGATACTCACGACATTCAATGCACAATGCCTCAGCATAAGAAGACATTTAAAAGCCCCAGGAAACTCCTTGCTATCAGCCAAGAGCAAAATAACCAGCTCTCTCCCACCATGAGTCATTTGCATGAAAGGTCTCTAATGCCTCATTTTCCTTTGAGAAGGAAAGCTCCCATAGCTGCAGCCAACACAGAACAACTGAGGGATTCTTAAAAAGATACAAAAAACCTATCCAAGGCTTCAGATTCTTAAGGCCACAGTCCTCCCAGTTTTGGGTCCTTTGAACAATCAATGTTATGGCATAATTTACACACAGATGGGCAGTGTTGCCATCCTTTCCAAAGAGGTGAAGAAGGCTGAATCCCTTTGTCCATGCTTGCAAAAAAGCAAAGACCTAAATCCAACATCATTTTTCCAGCCTACACATGGCGTCGAATGGGGAAACCAGAAAATAGTCCTCCAAGTTATCTGAAGGCATGCAAACCAAGCACCCCTTTGCTGAAGCTAAGCAGGGCTGGATGGGGCTATTTCATGGATGGGAGACCCACCCATTTCCTACAAAAGCCACCTTGAGTTTTGTGAGGGAAGTGGAAGAGAATAATAATGGATATTCTAAGTCAACAACAGGCTCAACCTCATAAACTTTGCTTGGCACTGTTCATAAGCTAGAAGTAGCCCGTAACATAATTGGGATGAAAAAAAAAACCACAATTGGCTTCCAAGTGGCAGGCTGAGTTTCTCTGGTGCCTCTCCCCTTTTGGGCATCAGGTTCAGGAAGCAAGGCAGTCCTCATCTTTGCAAAATTGCTTCCTTGGTTCGCATGGCTCCCTGGTGTTGCTTAATCAGCACTCCTAGAAGCAATATTTCTGTCAATTGATTGACAAGGAGATATTGCTTTCAGAAATGCTGAATCTACAGTGCGGAGGGACTTGGTAGACTTGCTGGGACTTTGATAAATATAAAGTGTGTGTGTGTGGGGGGACTGCTGTGCTAATTAGTAGTAGTGGCACATCTTCTGCTGCATTCTCTCCCCCCGCCATCCTCCCCAGCTCCAAACAAAAGAAAAACACCATGTAAAGAAGCTTTCTCTGCTCCCTTGGTATGGAAGCCAAATGGCAGAAGAGTCTGGATCCTTGATGCAATTAGTTGCCACCAACTCCTGTCCCTCAACAATAGGTGGGGAAAATCTGCATTTCAATAATGGAGGTTTTTTTTAAATATATAAATCCCTGCCTTCCTCATCCTGAAAATTAGAGGGTGAGGTATTTTTGAGGAGGACTCAACAGAAGCAGGGGAGCAAGACAGAATAATATTTGGCCCATATAAAGCAAAACTGTGCAAATGATGCATTAACACAAGCAAGAAAAAGTGGCAGGAAATGATTGCAGTAGCTGCTTTTGTTGCCCTGAATTTCAAGGATTAGATGCTTTGCACCTTTTCTTGACCCTTGTCCTGTCAGTTCTGCTTCCTGTCAGTGCTTCTCGAAAGGGAAAAGACAAAAGACCGTTCACACAAATCACAGGGGCCCTAAAGAGAGGGGTCCTCTTCAGAACTTTCTCCACCCTGAGAAAGGCTTTGTTCATTTCAAGTAATGAAATACAGGTGTCAGCTTAGAGAATCCCCGTCTCATGATCCCTCAAGGGTAGTCAGAGATGATGGGAGCTGCAGTGCATTAGCACCTTAAGGGGTATGTGTTTGCTGGAGTTGCTTGAACAATTATGTATTTATTCATTCATTCATTCATTCATTCATTCATTCATTCATTCAACTTATATGCCACCCACTACCCAAAGGTCTCTGGGCGGCTTACAATCAAAAGAATTAAAACAATTTAAAATAGTTAGAAGTAGAATATCAATAAATCATCAAGCAATAATAAAAACCTTACCCACCATTACCTCCATTTTAAAACAAAGATGGCCTTAGCATATTTGGACGACCTAGTTCCCATCTGAATCAATTCCCTAAATATCAAAAGCAAGGGACATTAAATGATAGGTCATCTTCTTCAGAATAAGGACCAAGGAGGGCTTTTTTTTTTTTTGCCAATCCATGGTGTGTTTTCTCCTGCTGAATCACAGCTCATTTCATTTGCCATGCTCTTCTTTTCCCCTGAAAACCAGCAAGAACAGAAGAAGTGCCATGCTAGATAAAGCTGCCCACCCGTCATCATCCTACTCCTCACCTTGGACCCTACTTGCCTCCTCAGAAGAGTGAAGCAAGGGCTTAGGGTTAGGTATTCTGGCCTAGCCTGTGGAGCCATCTTCTTTCTCCATACCTCCCCTGAGCAGCTTCCTTCTGCCCTGAAGGTACAGAATATCTACATCCTATAATATATTTGCACACACCCTGCCTCTGTACATTACCACTGTGGATGTTGTCATTCCACAAAGAGACACTTAACCTGCTTTGGAACCCCACTAAGCCTTTTAAAGAATTATACAACTCCAGATGCTCAAGGAAGACATCTAGAATTTTGAGAGACCCTTCACATCCTGGCCACCAATTTTTTGAACTGTTGCCGTCTGGCAGGAGATACAGGACTCTTAGGTCAAGGACAAATAGACAAAAGAACAGTTTTTATCACAGAGCGGTATCCAAGTTAAATGCGACAGTTTTAGCACCATCTTAATCAGTTTTTAAGTAGTGTTTTAAATTTTGTAAGCAATTTTAAGAGTTTTTAATATTTTGTATGTTGTTTATGTGTTTTATGTGTTTTATGTGTTTTGTATGTTTAGAGCGTGTAGTGGAACAGCACTCTAATTTCGTTGTGCATATCTTGCGTATGCATAATGACAATAAAACTCTATTCTATTCTCTATTCTATTCTATTCTAAAAAAATAGAGCTCTGAATCCAACATGACATTTCTCCGAGGACTTTCTAGTATTTGCCCGGGTAACACGGGCACGTTTCATTGGACCGCCATGGCCCAGCTACGCAGCATCAAGGTCTATTGCCATTCCTATCATCTGAAATGGAGATTGTTCACCATTTTTACTGGGTGCAATTATTCTGTGCTCCATGTTTAGGCTTTTCATGGATGCCCTCTCACTCCAGATGTGGAATAACAAGAGCACGGTTCAGGCAGATCATAAGCCAGATGGAAAACAACAAATCTTCTTGGACAAGGCTCCCAAATGCAACAGTCAATGTTTGAAGGCTACTTACCACGTGGAAGGAGGCCTGGTCCCACGTGAATACAGGATTCCAAAAGAAGACTATCGAAAACAAATGTTATAAAAGTCTAAGATGACAAATCTGACCTCACAAATCTAAAATCACCAACTGCATGCCTCTAAAAATTATAAATATCATCGAGGAATGGGGGAGATCATTTTCATCCTGTTACAGAGAACCCATAAAATACCTCACCCTCTTCCTAGGCAGGGAGAATAATTTTGCTATTCTCTGTCCTTGCAAGCAAGGATGAGACAAGATTTATATTCCTTGTCTCTACTGCCGGCATGCTAATGTGGCACATGAGCTTCATGCCTTTAAAGGTGAGCAGGTGCACGAGGGACACTTCCACGCCTACAGAACTGGCCATCATCCCCAAGAGAGCTCAGAGGCAGCTCAAGTGGGGAGCAGTCAAGCCCTCCACCATGCAATTTAGACCCACATATTTTGCAAGGTGGATTCTGTAAGAGGGTTTTGGGAGCTCTGCAGCAGACAAGTCCTTCAGGAAAAGGTCTGAAAACGAACTGCCTGGCCAATGAACCACCAGTCCAGTCAAAGACTCCATGGAAGGTTGTCCTGCTCGTTTCAATGTCGCCTCTGTCCTTGCAAGGGTGGTGGGAACACAGAGCTGCCTCCAACAAACCAACAATTGTTGGCCTCCCTCCCTTTCTTGCTCACCCATCTGAGATGCCCCGACGCCAATAGGTCACAGCTTAATCGCTCTGTTTCCCCTTTATTTTTAGCATTCTTGGAGACTTGCATCTCATTCATCATTATCCTTCAACATTCTGACAACGACCCTTTGCTTCAGGCTCTTAGGATGAGTGTCCTAAAAATAAAGCCAAGTATTTTTTTACATTTATTTTTTTTTCTTATTTACCAAATGGGGTACAGTTAATTGAGACCGCAACAGCATTCACTGAGAGGCATCCCTTTCCATCCAGCTTGTGTTTGCTAATACCGAATGTCATCCGTCACTTGGCGGATCGCTCAGTCTTTTCTGCCATTTGTCTTTTGAAGTCCCTCGCCGTCTTCCCCAGGACATTCTGCAATTCCATGCTGTCTGCGAAAACTTTTAGCCAGCTCGTTGTTTGCTCAGTTTTAATTCAAAACATGAAAGATGTTTTTGCCTCATTGTGCAGTACGTGCTACCAAACAATTACCAACCAAGCAGCGTCAGGCAACATGAGGGTCAGGCAACATTCCATGTCATGAACAGAACTCATTTTATTTGAAAACAGCCCAGCCTTCATCTTGTGCTCAGTTTAATGCAACAATCCTACAGCTGTGTAGTCTACATCATGCGCAGGGTGAGCATGAGTCTAGGCAGGGGTGGTGCCTTTAATCACATGGGGTTACTGAGAATGTGAGGTTTCTCTCTGTTCTTGTGAGACAAGACCTACAGTGTGGGTAAGTGGGAGCTGTGCTCAGTGGTGTGTGTGTGTGTGTGTGTGTGTGTGTGTGTGTGTGTGTGTGTGTGTGTGTGTGTGTGTACAATTGCTCATAATTACTCACCTTTAAAAATGAGTATTATGGGCAATGGCATTGGCTAATTCGAACATGCTAATTTGAAACAAATACCATAATTAGAGACCAGGTGGCACAGCAAAATAACATTCTGTGCCAAACTGGGCCTTCTTTTCCAGCTGTGACTCACCCAACGAAAGCCTGAACATGGCCGTTTACGACCTACACAACATGTTGCCATTACACAGCTTTGCACAGATATTTTACTTGGCTTGGTTTCTGAGTGATCCTGGAAGGCACACCAACAGTTTTTAATCTGCCGAGAGAGGAACGGAGAGAGTGTAACTTCGTTTAGGTAGCTTTCTTGGTCTTTATTCTCACAAAGCCTCTTGGGGGCAGACAAAGGTGGTTACTTCATGTCCTTCCTCGAGCCGGTTTTCAACACGGATCAAGAAGTGGATTGAAAAGATTCCCGAGCTCCAGGATGGGAATCTCTCACCCCACTTGGAGCGCAGTTCAGGGGGTGTGGTCGGGGTGAACTCGGATTGACCCCACAAGGACGTGAGGTTCCATTCCTTCGAACCAGTCTCCAGTGGGTCTGCAAACTGCAGCGAGAGGGACGTGAAGTATCAGCCATAGTTGAAAGGTATTAGTTTAATTGAAAAGACCATTGTCACTGTCCGAACCCTTGAAGAATTCAGGTTGCCTTTCTTTAATAATCATTTATTTAATTTAATTTAGAGTAATTTCACCCCACCTTTATCCTTGGAAAAGGACCCAAGGCAGCTTACAGTAATGAGGGACAATATACAGTCCAATATACTTAAGACATATTCAAGTAACTGACAGCAGGGAATTGAGGGATGTCTTACCTACAGATTAAAAGACAACATTTCATTAAAGCTACCAGAGAACCAAACAGTTAAAAAGAGAGTGGAACATTCCTTGAAAAGTCATGAATGAGGGAAACTAACAATTGAAACGATAGTGTCAATGTAATCACAAAATATATAACCAAACTTTGGCCCTCCTGTGCTATCAAGTCAATTCTGCCGTTATGGCAACTTTTCCCAAGTTTTTGAGGCATAGAGAGTACTCTTGAAGTGGCTTGCTCTTCCCTTCAGCTGGGGATGCCCTGGAAAGACTCTGCAGCTTTCACCGAAGGCCACCCGGGTCGGGTGTTCTCCCCGGAGGCCCAGTGAGGGAAATCAACCCCCCCCCAGCCTCTGGCTCCCCATTCGGAGATGTTGCTCATTGAACTTCAGTGACATTTTCTCCTACAAATGATGATACTGCTTTTAAGAAAATGCGGCAATAATGGTCAGAATGGGAACCTTTCCTGTTCATCAGGCTAAATCAAATTCTATTTCCAGCTCAAGTAGAACTTACTCAATGGCATTTATATTAATATTGACGAACAAGTCCCATCTATCTCAATGGGCCTTCTCTACCAAAATTGCAAATTAGATTCCATCCATTGTGTTGAGGTGGATTTTTCACGTCCACAAGGCTCAGAGTCAAAAGACATTTCCATGCAAAAGTTCTTTTTCTGCCCGAGAATCTTAAATGAGATCTATTCTTCTTCTCTCCCCATCCAGGTTCTTGGCATGAATCATGGCTGAGGCAGCTTTCTGAAAGAGTCCTTGGAGTCTAGCTTTTAAGGCTCCAGGAAACTGCACACGGCACAGCTCCTCAGCTCTGAGAGAGAAAGAACCTTGCCATGGAAAGGGAGGAGGGCAGGGGGTAAGAGCATTACTTCTCAGATGCAAGGGGACATATGTGAAGTAGGTAAAGCAGCCATCTCCCTTGGACCCAGAGGACAGGAAGACAAAGGCAACCAAGAAGATCAAGGACTGGCCAATGAAGCCCTATGAAGCTGAGAATGCTGGGGTAGGGTTTGGATGGAAAAGAGGAGAACTGAGATGGTAGGACAGATGCCTTCAAGCTTCCAGAGAGGAGTAGCATCCGGAGGATGATGAAGCAACCTTATTTACTGTGGCTCCCAAGGGGAATACCTGAACCATCAAGGTCCAAATCACAGGAAAGGAGATTCAAACCAAACAATTCAGCCATCGGACATGTCTACAGAAGAATAGTGGACTCTCCTCGCTGGAGATCTTTAAGCAAGAGACTAGATGGGCACCTATAGCTTCCTGTCTTTTCCAGGGGCTGAACTGGATTCCTTCCATCTCTACAGGGCTGTGATTTGTTTATTCTAACAGTTCCTTCAATATCGGTCAGGGAGTGCCTTCTTGCTACTAATGCACAGGAGAGCTTTCGAAATGTGACTTGCGGTCACAGATCAGGGATCCCCCATTGATCCCCAGTTGCCTTGGGGGGGCATTCCTGAGGCCTTTCCAATAGCTTTGCTGGAATGGTGACCCATGTCCAGGGTTTGGCCAAGAGAAACAAATATCCCACAGAGGCTGAAAGAGCCACAGAGCTCCCTGAAACATATAGGTGCTTTTTTTAAAAAAAATTGCAGATGTAAAGCATCAGAAAACAAGATTCAAGACCAACACCAAACTCACAAAGCAGGCAAGAAAGCAGCAATGCTTTTTCAAGAGGCTAGCCAAGGAAACTCATAAGGAGTAACAGCCAAGCCAACGTAGAGTTGGGCCAAAGGAAATTCTTTAAACCATCCACTTCCACATGGATGAGGACATCAACATACACGGGGATATCCAGAGGAATATTGAGAGGAAAGATATCAACTTAAAACAGGGGGAAGTGTTGTAAGTCACATACAGGGCAGAGTCTTACAGGCAGAAGGTCCCGATTTCAAAAAGCAAAAGCAAAGCAAAAAAGCAAAGTGTTCTGCTTATATACCGCCCCATACCACTACAAGTAGTCTCTGGGCGGTTTTTACAATTTTAATTACAGTGTGCAGGCTACACATTGCCCCCCCCCAGCAAGCTGGGTACTCATTTTACCGACCTCGGAAGGATGGAAGGCTGAGTGAACCTTGAGCCTGCTACCAGGGATTGAACCCAGGTCGTGAGCACAGTTTTTCCTGCAGTACAGGCATTTAACCACTGCGCCACGAGGCTCCTTCAACACTCAGTTGCATCTCCTGCTAAAAATGGATGAATTCCTGTTTAAAACTCTGAAGAACCATGATCAGCTGCCGGTCAGAGCAAGCAACACTTGACTGGATGGATGCCAAGCAGTCCTCTTTCTTTCTTTCTTTCTTTCCATGTCTAACGATTCCAGTGTTGCAAGAACCCTGATTTCCCTCCATTGTGGATTATGGGTTACAGACCTGGATTCAGCCACTCGTCTTACAAATGCCACATACAATGACTGGGCAGGGCCACTGTCCCATAAAGATCTGTTTGGCCTCTCACAGTTGCTCTGCAGGAAGGGGCTGCTCTCTCTCTCTCTCTCTCTCTCTCTCTCTCTCTCTCTCTCTCTCTCTCTCTCTCTCTCTCTGTGTGTGTGTGTGTGTGTGTGTGTGTGTGTGTGTTGGCAACACGTGAGGACCACGACAGACAGGGAGAGTGCTGTTGTCTCTAATCTATCTCCAGGCACAAGATAGTTATGCAGAAACTCATTAGAGCATCTCCCTTTATTGTAAGGATTCCGATTAAGCTGAAAAACACCAACCGCTTCAGGCCAAACAAGCAAGTGTGTCATCGCGTATAGATCTTTCCAATGTAATTCTTGTAAATCATCTTCAGGAAGATGATTTTAAGTGGTCAAGTGTAATTAGGATAATTGCTGCTTTGCAGAAGCAGCAATAAGTTGTACCCAGTAGGGACAGAGAAGCGGGTGGGAAGGCAGATGGCGGCAATGAAAGCCATTACCTGAAGGTTCTTCTCCTGCGACAGACACTCAGCAAGCCGGGGGGTCGTTCATACCTGTTGTGTACAGTATGGCACCCGTGATGCCAACCCTCTGGCAAGGGACCCAAGGCCCTTCAGGTGCTGGTAGCCTTCAGTAGCCTAAAGTATGTAGCATGTGAGATATAATGGTTGCCCCTTCTATTCTGCTTGGGCCAGCCCCAACCTTTAATAGGGGGTTCAGTTATTCTGGGCACGACCATTTCAGAAGGACAGAAAGGTGTCCCCAAGAGAGCTGGAAAGGGAGTTCAGAGGTCACGGGCCAAGAAGAAAAGCAGAAGTGACTGAGGAGGATTTAGCCTTTGTGCTGAGAAGGGAGGTAATGTGTCTCCTCTTGCTTCAGAACAGCCTTCCTCACCCTGGGGCCTTCGGGCGGGGCTGTGCCATGTTCTCCAACCCCTCCAACTCCACAGTTCTGCAATTAATTCATGCTCAACAGATTTGTCCATCCCAACCACCCAAGAAAACCAAACGTCTGGATCAGTAGCCACCAGCAATCTTCCTTGCAGCCAACGCCATGCAAAAACATGGACGATACAGTATCAGCTGTTACCATCAGATGCCCTTTCTGCCCTGCCACCTATTTCCTTGGGCGTCTCACCCCCAAATCTTCTTCTTCTAATCCTCTTGTTCATTCATCATTTCAGAAACTGGTCATGCTCTCCACTCCCCCAATGTTCCCTATTTCCCACGCAGTGCCTCTCCTTTGTGGGTGACCTCCCGTGAGCATGACTAAGGACTATATTACTGTAGGCGTCACACCAGCAGATAGCAGTCCACGGCTGCTGGTTTGGCCAAGGAGAAAAGCCTGGTTTCATCAGCATACTCCGTGGTCTCCGAATACTGGCTGGCTCTAATTTTATGCTTATCTTTTACTCCTAATCATTACAACCTGAGGAGATGGGTTACCTGCCTTCACTAATCTCTGCTAAATAGGGAACTAATGGGAGAGGGTCTTTGATCCGTTCCAGCATCGCTGTCTGTCCATCACACACACCCAGCCCCGAGCATATCTGTACATAATAGAAGAGCACCAGACGACCGCTAACATATTTCATTTTGTGCATCACTGCTTATCTTAAATAATGTGTTAGGGGAAAATATTATTATTATTATTATTATTATTATTATTATTATTATTATTATTATTATTATTATTATTCTAAGATGGAGGGGGGAGGTTTCCATGTGGTCTGTGCATCTCAGGAGGGCAAAATCCCTAATTATCTTTCATTTACCGCAGTCTCACTAAATATCACTTTGCCTACCCTCCTCTCCTCAGATTAACCCTTATCTCCCTAGATGGAGCTTTAATCCTTTCTCCACACCACCACCCCCTTCTCCCAATCTGGAACAGGCACAACTGTTGTTATTCGCTGTGCTGCTCATCAGCTTCCGTCTTTACGCAGAAGTTAAATATCCCAGAGCCATCCAGAAATTAGCCAGCATGAAAGTCTGGCTGGGCATCATTTGCTCTTTAATGTGGGTAAATGTGAACTTCAAAAGAGATTTCTCCCCCACCACCATCACCCACCCCCACTTTTGGCTTATATGTCAACAGCGGCCAGCAGGAAGCAAGTCCCTGCTTCTGATGACGTAGATTATCATAGGATCCCGCAAAGAGGATGCCCCCCTTCACCACTAGCCTTTTATTTTTTCCAGAATGGACAATGCCCTTGAGGGTCCTTTAAATGGACACCAATGACCAGAGGGTGCTTCCTTAAATAAGTACTGCCAGCTGTCGGCTACTGTGTGCTGGAAGGCACACCCCTTGTGGGGGAGAGACTGGGGGTGGTGTGTGTGGGCAACCATGGGAGAGCAGTGGCTTGTGACAGAGGCCAAACCTCACTAAATGCTGCCAGGCAGGAGGAAGAGGAGTTGAGGCCACGGAGTGGTCCAGCAAGAGAGTGCTTGATTTTGGGGGGCCCAAAGGCTGCTCTGCAGAACTGCACCCTTGCCCCTTTAGAGCAGGCTGAAGCCCAAGGAGCTACTGTCCCTCTAGTCCTGAGAAAGAGCCAAAGCTAAGGTACCTTTGCACCTTTACCGCCGAGGCAGCAGGTACGAGTCCCTGCATGACACAGCGCAATGAGAGATGCAAACTCCTCCCCATGCAAGGGAATTCCTCTGAAATGAACTCTGAGATAAAAGTGTGTCACCAAAGGGGGAGGCGCAATCCCCTCTCTCCAACCACCAGGGACATTACCTAGACCTGTTATACTGTTTGCCATCAAGTCGGAACTGATGTACAGACCTATTACACTGTCTGCCGTCAAGTCGGAACTGATGGACAGCCCTAACAGGGCTTCCACAGTAGTGGGGTATTTCAGGGTGGTTGTTGTTTGCCAGTCCCACCACCCTATTCCGTGAGTTTCCATGGCCAAGCAAGGATTTAAACTCAGGTCTCCTGGGTCCTATCTGTTCTATCACATTGGGAATCTACTCCCCAGATTTTGGGAAACCCTGGAAAAAATGGGCTTGTCCAAGGAGTCCAGGCCAAGTACGTGATTGGCATGCAACCTTTGCCCTTCCTTGCAACCCTCTTGGCTTTAGTGCAGTGTGAGGAGGGGGCAGTTGATGATGTGCCATGGAGGGTTTGGAACCAGGTCTTTGAAAGAGAAGGGAAGAAAATGTTCCCCAGGAGGTTTCAAAATCACACCTGCTCATCTTTTATGAGGATATCTGCTACATAATTTACTTCTTCGTTAAACAAAAGGGACACACCTCCTGCCAGTGTCTTGATGGAAACAGGGCCACTGACATCCATGATGCCTTCCTTAAAGGAACAGGCTTACTGAAATATTGTGTGCCGCTTGGCAGCTCTTACGCTGTTGAAACTATAAATCCTGTTTTCAATTATCATCTCTCCTCCCCATTTATTTTGTTACTGTGACAGGTGGGGGTGGGGGTGGGGGGAGGAAATCAATGCACACTTGCCTAATGGGTTGTTAGGGACCGGGCGGCCAACTTTGCTGTGGTCAAGACTGGGCCAAAAACAAACAAACAAAAAACGGAGCATCCTATCTAGGATTCCAGGCTCCCTGGCATAGAAAAAACTAATCAATTCAAAAACCCATGATTAAAGTGCTCCTCTTGTCCTTTAAAAAAAAAAATCTATGTTGTTATCCTGCCATGAGTTTCCATGGAGATTTGAATCTTGGATCTTGGATTCTAATCTCAGGTACCATCCACAGTACCACATTGCCTCTCTTTATATCTCTGACTGCCTAGCTCTGTAACCCAGGGTGGACCATCTTTTACTTCATGTTACTGTGCCAGGCATCACACCAACCCCGATGGAAAGAGCAACTGGCCTACCTTTCCGACAGCTACTTCCTATTTGGCCAGGATATTTATTGAATTACAAAAACGTATCGAATGAAAAGGAAAGACAGTTCCAATTAAACGGGGATCAATAACTGATTTTGCAATGGGTTTTCCATGGTGAAAAATGCCCGTAAGGATAATTAAACTGATATTTTCAACATGCTGATGAAAAGCAGAAGGAAACGTGATGCATTAATTTATCCTCTTCCTCTTTGGATGAGACTTCTAACCAGCCATAATTATGCACCTGGACCTCTCTCACAAGGATGTGGCAGAGGAAAACGGATAATTTCCCATGTATGGTTTCCTGAGCATCTTTGATTAAGGGAAGATAGAACATGATGTGGAGCCATAACTGGGCATGAACCTGTGCTGCTGCCTCTTTCCCCCACTTGTTTATTTATTTATTTAAAATATTTTTACCCTGCTTTTCTCTCCTTGGAAAAGGACTCAAGCTGGCTTTTTGGATTTATGGATTTGTTGGTCCTTCTGAAGAGATGTAGAAGCTACCCTTGGCACTAAAGGTTATTCCTGATCTTCTGAGGCAGACACTAAACACAAACACCCAACATTTTCTTGGTGAGGTCTTTGCATATGGCACAGTAAAATGGCTCATGTGAAATCGAACTGTTTACTCATTCACTCCATGGATATCCAAGGTCTCCGCAGATTGAGACAATTCCCACTTATTCAGTCACCACATCTTTAAAACACGCACACACACACACAAACTCCAACAACACAGAAATATTGAACTTGGGTCTTCATGGAAAGGTCATGTACTGTCCTGAGGCTCAGCTCTCTTTAGATTTCAATCCTTGTGCAAGCCATGTTGAGGTCCTTGGGACCTGGAGCTAGAATATACTTTAAATATGTCAGTGCCAATTCACGCTGGGTCACAGACGAAAAAAAGCAGGTGCAACCACACTTTGCTAACACCTCTGGATTTTAACAACACTGGTTAAAAATAGAGAGTGGGAAACCTGCCAAAGTTTCTTTTAAGAAACAAAGGAGGAAATTAAATACAAAATCAATCTGAACACAGCTATTTCATTTGTTTTCCTACCTGTACAGCTGCCAAGTAAGTTTAATAAGCCATTGTTTTATGAAGAATCATAAAAATAGTAAGGAAACGATTTTCATATCTCTGATATATACTAAACCAACATGTCGGTGCGGTAATTGACATTTACATGGCCTGAGTCGGCTTTGATGGGACAATAACTTCACACTCCATTTCCTTCTGCTCTCTCTCTCTTTTTTCCAAGATAGTTACTTTTAATTATAATTAGAGGCTTATGCAAATTTATGGATTTTGCTAAGATGTTTTTGCCATTTTCATTATAGGAAATTTTGAAAAGGAAAAGAAAAGACCTCCCGAGAGATCACAGAGTACAGGCATAAATGAGACTGGGTACATGTGCCGAACAATCTCTCTATGCAATCAAAATTCCTGATCCACTTTGCACATCCCCCAACATTTAGTTTAAGAGCCTTCTTGTCTCTTATTCATGTCCTGCAGAAACATGACCTGCTCTGTCCTGCCTGGTAGCATTATTACAACCCACTGGTGAGGGTGACTCTCAGGCATCCCTTTCCACTCATGCTCTCCAAGAAGATGACCCTGGAAAATGGGTGAGAATTTCCTGCCTGCCAGCATGTCCGTGGAAAGGGGGTGTGGTGGCTACATTTTGCTCCAGTCGGTGGGTCGACATGAAAGAGAGGAGTGGGAGGGAGACAGATGGGAAGTCTTATTCTGTGGTACACACCACACGTAGTCAGGGAAGCAGTCACCAGGGAGGGCTGAAGGAACTGCCTCCTCCCACATGTGGCTGTCTTTTTATCAGTGGTGGCTTGGCCCTGGAATTTATAGTCTTGGGCATATGTTTGGATGGAAGGTGGCATGTGGCATCTGCCACATGGCATCCAGAATATGGCACAGGCTCCCATGCAGACAGCATTTCTCGATGCTTTTAGAAGAATGAGCAAGGCATTTGGAGAGCCACTGTGGTGCAGTGGATGGACTGTCAGATTGGGACTGGATTCAAATCCCAGCTAGGCCACAGATATTCACAGGGGGTGTGGCAACGGTTTAAAACCCCTCCTTAATTATCTCACATGCTTTGAGAACCATAATAGGGTTGCCATATGTCAGATATGACCTCATGGCATGTACCAATGACTTTTTGAATGACATTCATCAAGTATCTGATATACTCTGGATCCCTTTCTTGTGTATCAAATTATTAACAACTGTATTGGGAGGACTGAGTTTTCATTGTCAGTTTCCTGCTGCATTTGCATAAAAGCAGGTAGCCTTGAAGAGTCCTGCTGAGGTACAATGGTGGAGTCAAAGTTTTAAGTCACACATCAATAAACACAAATCTAATAATGCTGTGCATGATCTAATGATACTACTTAATCCTGTTTACATCAACGAATAGAAAACTATCTGGATTAGAAACTTTACGGTGAACCCAGAAGTGTTTGTTTTGCATGACAGGGAAATATATGTTACACTGTGTTGCAGTTACAGAGCTGGACATAAGACAAGGAGTACACACACACACACACACACACACACACACACACACACACACACACACACACACACACACACACACACACACACAATGATTGGGACCACTCATCTAGAATAATCAACTGATTGTCATCCTTTGACATCCAGTAACTAAATTCCATTCCTTCACAAACACAGTCCATCCCCAGAGCAATGAGAAGAATAAGCACAAAGCTGTCATTACAGTAATTAAAACATCCAAGTTCTAAAACTTTCAAAATGCCCAGTGGTTTCTGTAACCCTGTTGTAAGCTGAGAAGAGAGGGCAATGTTTAATTTGGCCTGGTGTTGTTAGCAGTTTTGCAAGGATCTATCACATGCAATCAATCAGATCAGCCAAATGAAGTGAGATGGCTTCAAAATTAAACGTTGCCCTCTCTAAACCCAGTATCAGATGATGTTCCATGGACATGGGTATTTCTGAACTATTCCCCCCTCCCCGACAACAGTTGTGCGCCTTCTCTCCTCTGAAACTCTCCAACCTCTCCCTGTCCTAAAGCTGCTCATTGGCCAAACGTGTTAGCTCCTGTGGGGGTGATTTCCATTTTAGGTTTCAAGCTACCGACTGATGGGATCACTCCTTGCGAATCACACCTACCCAAGACCAGGTGGAAATATTTCACAATCCTCCCTAGACTGTATCACACTTCTTGGCCCTCTTGCCCACATTTCTTGGATAAAGACTAATGATGTGAAGAAAATCCACAAATCGTATGACTGGATTGTTTTGGGATAATGGGAGGACACCTCCTGAAGAAACTACCAGCTCTCACTGCAAGACCAACACAACAATTTGTAAATCTCCCCCCCCTTTTGTAATGTGTTCTATTTGGTTGAAACCAATTTTGCATTAAACTTGGGTGTCAGTGCAAAAACAATGCCACCTCCTTGTGAATCGAAGTATAAACACACAGCAAGCACAACAGGGTAAACTGACAAAGAGTGAAGCAACTTGTCTAATACTGCTGCTACCTTTGTTCTAGGGCAAGGTTTAGTAGTGCCTGTTTCCTTGATCTGAATGGTGTGAAATGAAATGTTCTCTGTACATGGCTACAGGCTAATTGATGAGGAACTCAGTTCGATCGGGCAGGGATTGGTGAGGGAGTCATGAGGGACACGTGCAGAAGGAGCCTTAAGTGCTTTCTCCACACCTGCTTTAAGGTGTGCACAAGTAAAACCCAGAAGTTTAATCCAAACTGAGAAACCATGGTTGCTAGTCCTAGTTTAAAATCATGGCTCGATCCAGCTACAAGTCATGATTTAAGACTGTGAGCACAGGCATGTGAAATAGTTGACATCTGTATTGGTGGAGAGTTCACACCCAAACATGGATTCACACAATCTCCAAGAAATTAAAGGTATACAAGTGAGAGCCAGCTCTTTGAGTACCGAAGCTAACTCTTGCTGGGACACCCAGTTACCACTGCACCTCAACACCATTTGGGCAGCTACACCACTGCCTTCTAAGGGCTGGCTCAGAGCCCATGTCTGTGATCAGCCTCCTTTCACTTGACATTCAATCAATGACTTAAATGTGGCTGATTTAGACACATGGAGTAATCATCCATCAATCAGTGCCATGGTGTTGTTGTTTTTCCTAATGCTCCTGAGTTAATGATGGTGTTGCCTACCTGTCATTTGGTTCCTTCAGTAGGAGGAGAAGGGGGGGGGATTATACATATAATCACCCAGGAGCAGTAAATAATTCATGTCTACATTTAACCTCTCAACTGCCTGGAAAGCGTCCTCTCCAGCTGAAAATGGTTTCCAAAGTTTATATGAGAAATGATAGTTATCATTTATTTAACACACACCGCCACTGCCCGAGGAGGAAAAGTTTAAAAGTAACGTCAACAGACAAAGAATGGTATCCAGAGTCATCTGCTTATGCTCTTGCTTCTCCCCAAGGCAAAAGGCTGTGTGGTGGATTCATTCAGGGACGTTCTATTATTCAGTGAAGAAGCCGACAATCATAACAGCAATATGAAAGGAAGCTACTTCAAACAAGGTCTTTGAAATGTCATGAAATTAAACCCCTGGTTATTACTCAAGATTTGGGGGTTTCTCATTTAAAAGTACCCTGGAAGCAAAAAAAAAAGAAGATTTTTTTAAAAAAAATAAAATAAAATAAGTAAGAAATGGAGGAAGCAAATTTGATAAAGGAAATGATTGATGTAGCTGCCTGGAAAGAAAACATTTATTTATTTATTTATTTATTTATTTATTTATTTATTTATTTATTTATTTATTTATTTATTTATTTATTTGCAATAGAGGGAAATAAATGATGTCACAGCAAAAGCAACAGCCCTGTGGCTAGAGAAACTCCCTCCCTCCGCCCCCAAGGAGAGATTTCCACACTGGCTGTGTCCTAGCTCATCTTAAAACCAGGGCCAGACCCGTGGGTATCTACTACGCTGACCTACAGACAGAGGCCAGACTCCTGCCGCTTGTGCAGCTCCTCATAAGTGTAACTATGTCAATTACAATGGCAAAGTGAGTCAACATAAGTGGGAGGCACAGCCCCCCCCCATGACAGTGGCTTTGCACACACACAAATGCCATCTGCATCCACTATTCTTCTCCACCTGTTTCCACTCATTGGCCAAGTTGGCTGGGGGCTGGAGGTGTAGTCCAACAGATGAAGAAAGTTCCAATTTGGGGAAGGCGGCTAGATGGTCCTCTGAGCCGAGGAGCCGAGGTGCACAGCTTTCTGTTTACAGGAGCCCATAGGAGCAGAGGAAGGGAGGTGCAGCAAATCTGGATGAGTGCTCAATCCAAGCTCACTCCTGAGAACCACCGTCTCCTCCCGCCCCGCCCCCCCCCACAGTGCCGCAAAAATCATCTTTCATTCTGGGCATGGATTGTAATGGGAGCTATGATTCCTAGGGAGAAAAAGCTTGCACTTAATTTGCACCTGACTAATATGCAAAGTGCTGGATAAATGTTTTGATAATATTATACATCTTCTTTCCCCCCCTCTCCCTCTCATCCATTCAGGGGAAATCAGGCAAGAGAGGTAAAAAGAACTGCAGCCAGAGAAAGCCACAGCGTACAAAGTACAGGCAACCAGCTCAAACTTCTAGATTATTGGCTACATTACTGAAATAAATATGCTATACACCCTGAAGTACGGTATATACTGCAGAACATTAATGCACCGTAAGTGCAGGAAGATACAGAGCAGTCAGTCATTGAAATGTTACTTTAAAATGCTTAATTAATCAGATTGAATCTTCGGAGCTAGGGTTCAGCTACGCTACTGGCTATGCGCAATCTCAAAATGAGCATGTGCCTTCAGATGAATTCATTCAAAGAACATGGGAAACAGCAAGAGACCATAATATTATTACAAGTAGGGAAGGGTGTGCATTTTATATCTCAACAAGAAACACAAAACAAAAGACATTGTATGTAACACCTTCAAGAAGATAATCGGATATATTTTAAGGTAAGCTTTCCTGGAATATATCTGGAAAACATGTGGACACTCAGGAATGGATTAAGTAGACCTTGACAGCTCATGTCATGGATGAGGGACTATGAATACCTAACATCCATGCGAACAGGCTACGCTGGCCAACACTGGTGTGAGTTGCAACATCTGGAAAACCTTCTAGCCTCATCATAAAAAGATCCATCTAAGAGCCAACATGGTGTTGCAGACCAACATGTCAGGTTGCTGCCCAAGTGTTAGCCCTGTTAAGTCTCCCCTTAGGAGAAGCCACCAAGGAGTCTTCAGGCAATCTAAAGATGAGCTGTGATAGACCCAGGCTCCTTCTTCACATCTCATCTGAAGAAATGGGCAAAGACCACAAAAGCCAAACTTGGACTAATTTGGTTGGGATTCCAGAAAGCAGGGCTCAGTTGTGACTCATCTTCCTTCTTCAACAGCAAATGAAGGGGATTGGATGAGAGCCAGACCACAAACAAGGAGACTTAAGAAGAATGCAAACAGCCGCAAAATAATATCAGATAATCCTACTGCAAATAATCTACTGCCTATTGCCTGAAGGCCCCCAAAACAAAACCTGGAAAGGGCTCTCCAATCACTTCCGGTGTTGCTCTGTTATCCAGTTCCCGATTTCTGAGACTGCCATGGCACTGGGTGGGCAATGGGCTGAAAATCTGACCTCTTGCTACCTTGACAGTTAAGATC
This sequence comes from Phrynocephalus forsythii, assembly GCA_029282475.1. NCBI lineage: Eukaryota > Metazoa > Chordata > Lepidosauria > Squamata > Agamidae > Phrynocephalus > Phrynocephalus forsythii. The sequence continues at coordinate 3,532,502 of JAPFRF010000014.1, read as the reverse complement.
CCTTGCGGTCCTTACTTACTGGCTGAGTTTCTGTACTCTATGCTTCTCTAAACAAACAGGGACTCACTCTAAAAGCTCTCTTTCTAAGTAACAGGTTTTAAAACACCACTGACCTACTGAAAGAACCTGAAGACATAGTGAAAGTCCAGATGATAAACATGTGTATGAGCAGAAAGCCACTGCTGACATTTTGAGGTTACAAGTGAGAACAAAATGAATGCTATTTCTTACACTATAATTAGCCCAGAGCTGAAACTTCTCAGCTAGGTTAATTAACATCTGACACGTTTCACTATTCAAATAAGTTGAACCTGAATGTAAAATCCTCTTTAATTCTTTACAAGCAGGAAAAGCTATGCCATCCACAAGAAGAAAGGGCAACTAGGTGACCCTACCCAACAAACCATCACCTCTGACCAGTTCATTTCATTCCTTTATTATAAGCTTGGCAGAAAACATTTATTTACAGAAAAGGGTAACATCCCAGAATACTTTTAAGAATACATAAGATTATGTATGAAATTTTTGTTAGTACTTGGGGGAATGGGGTGGGGACACCCACAGAAATGCCAAGACAAATGTTAAGAAATGTTGCCAAAATTAGCAAAAACAAGCATGGCATATTAACCTACCTCTGGATTTCTGTCTCATTCAGTTCTGTTTTGGAAGCTATCCATACCAAACCACTCACTGTCAGACATGGAATATGCCACCCAGGGTCCATAGATTGGCCCCAAAGCAGCCATAACGGGAAACTTGACTGGCTTCTCCTACTACACCGATACACAATAAATAAATGCACGTTTCTTCCAATTCGATCAGCAAGGCTTGACAAGAGTTTCTGCCCCATCTGTCTGACCCTCCTACCTTGCCACAGCCAAGAAGGCCAGAACACAAGGACCAGTGAAAGAGAGTAGCCAGTTTTGGTTTGGGGTGGGGGGGAACACAATCGTTCTTCAGGAAATCCTTGTAAGTGAGAAGACAAAGGCAGCCATTTTTTCTTTGTGAGGATGACGGAAGCCAGGACTGCCTGCCCCAACAATATATCATTACAAGCAGCAAGGTCACTTGTACTGCAGCACCTCCAAGCTTTGCCCCCGGACCTCCAGAATCTTGGGGCTATGGCTCCCATAACTCAGCACCACACATCAAAACATCTGGCCAAAGTGTCCTCCTCACCTGATTGGAAAGATCAAGTAACAGGTGATGGAGAAGACAGTCTCTAAAGAGCCCAAATGCCAGTCTGACCAGGCAGTGGAGGGGCAGGGGCAGAGACCACCTGATTTTGCTTGCTGCAGCTTCCTTGGTCTTTGTGTGCCATTTGGCTACAAAAGCATCTCTCCTTATTTATCTGGAAGTTGAGTCATGACAATTGGACTTCTTTTCTTGAGAGACTGAAACGTTTCACTGCTCATCCAAACAGCTTCATCAGTCTGAGGAAAGCTAGTTTGGAGTCCTCCATTTTATTGAGGCTATTGTCCACCTAACAAGCCTACTCAGGCCATTGGCCATCTTATGAGCCTGTTTCAGACCAGGGTGATATGAGATCAACATGAACTATAAAAATGGAGGACTCGCAACTAGCTTTCCTCAGAATGACAAAGCTGTTTGCATGAGCAGCTCAAGAAAAAAAGTCCAGTTGTCGTGACTCAACTTCCTGATAAACTCCCCTGGATGACTGAGAATCTTCACAGACTCTTCTTATTTATTTATTTATTTATTTATTTATTTATTTATTTATTTATTTATTTATTTATTTAGATGTACCAGCTCAATAAAACTTATTTCTTTGCTTTTCTTTTGAAAAGAAAGAAAGAAAGAAAGAAAGAAAGAAAGAAAGAAAGAAAGAAAGAAAGAAAGAAAGAAAGAAAGAAAGCTGTGATTCAGAAAGATGTTGTTTGGCAAACCAACATGGGCACACTTTGCACCAGCAAATGCTTTTAACACTCACTGCTTAAAAAAACACCAGAACCTCTGCTGTTCAACTTTAAAATCTGAAAGCTTTGTAAAGCCGGCCTCTAGCCTTTGCTGGACGCCAACCCCTTCCCTGCTGCCACTGAAACTTGAAATGGCTTTCATGCCTGCAGCAACATGCAGGAGGGCTATTTTTAGCACTTTACTGTGATTGTCACACTTCTATCAAAGTCTACAGTAAACACAAAAAAGGTGCCTGGAGAAAGATCTTTTAGACACACGCATGCGCACATCCACCACACAATTACATCTCTTAGTAGACATAAAGCACACCAGGTAATGTCTTTGTGGACAGATAATTCCTCGTCGCTGGTGGAGCTGTTCAACTCAGCATTGCCAATAATAAACCTCAGGCACATCTTAATCCATCTGATAGATGCTGCGCCTTGCATCCCGTTAGTTAGAGGCACATTTTTGACTTAAGATAAATGCTAATGCCTCACTGCTGCACTGATGTCTAACTATCCCTTTCAAGATGACCATTATTTATCTTTTACAAGCCCATGCATGCGTCAACCTCTAAATTGTTCTTAAAAGTGAAATCCCAGGGATGCGCATCCGAGAAAGTGCGTGAGAATTAAACTTCAGAGATAATCCTCTCACAAAGGAGTGCACCTTTATTTTTTAAAAAAGAAAATGTTGGCAGAAGAAATAAGCAACCTGGAAAGAAATGGCAAGTGATTTATAGCACGGGGTTACATTTCCTTGATTCTCTGAGAAATGGTGTGCCGTCGGAAGGCGAGGGAAGGAGCAAGCCAGTGTTGCCATTCGTCTCAATGTAAGGCTGGTGCAGTTGAACCAGACTCTGGGTGCCTTTTTTGATCTATCAGTTTTTAATCTATCTTGACTAGCAAGCAGATTAGCTCCGGGGCACCACCAGGCATAGACGCCGATAGCCATATATTTAGGCTTGACACTTGTTAACAACTCCGATGGGCTTTCAGTTTTGACAATGCTGGGAGGTGACTGAGAAAAACAGCAAGCTCCGACACTTGAGGGAGCCGTGAAGCTATGTGCCAACCAGCATAATTTAGGCAGAAGTTTGTAACAAAAGACAGACGCAGGGCCGTGACAACTGCCAAGGCGAAGTTATCACCAGTTGCCTTTCAAGTTGGCATGGTACGGGGGAGGGGGAGGCGTGCAATCAAAAACCAGCAGCTTATAAACAAAGCAAAATCCTTTTCATTGACTACATGGGGTTAGCCAAATGTCAAGTTGAGAGCTATACATAGCAGTTATTGAGAGGTCTCCAAGACAAAAGACACGTGGTCAAGCTATGTTGAGGGAAGTAGTCCAACATGGGCTTTTTAAGGTTTGAGTAGACCTAAAAGTAGCATTGCACTCGAAAACAAAACAAAACCTCACACTGGTCCATTTTGGTCTCATAGAGGAGAAAAGCCATCTTTTGGTTGGTTTGTTGATGGCTATTTTTGATGAGATGGGATCTCTGTTCCCTTAAGGATGGAAACCTATTCAATGATCCAGTACTTCACTGGGATGTGTTCTGTTCTTGTCCCCTGATTTCAGTCTTCCTCTCAGCTCAGCCCACATTTCAAGCTGCAGATGAATCCTACCTTCCACCTTTGGAGCTGTAATATATGAGACTGTCTGCTTTTTAGATGGTCACATTAAGCCAAGCTTGAGAGGCGAATGACTGAATGCAAACCAGAGGTGCTCTATCACGGCTCAACAAGGACAGCATAAACTTCCCAACCAAACAATGGGAGGGCATCCCCGCTACTTTGCCTCGGGCAGAGACTCTCAAAGAATGGCACATGGTGAGAAGGCACGTGGTTTAACTTGATAAAGGCCAAGAAAAGTTGGGGAAGCAGGGTATATCTCTGTTTCCATCGCAGTCCCCTAAACCATCAAGATATTCATCAGATGCATCCATCAAGAACCTGGCTGCGTTTCAGCATGTTCTGAAGCTTGTTCCAAACGATTTGCTAAATTTTATAAGAGACAATTGCAGACAGGACTCCGAGCACCATGATTCCCATTTATGCGCTCCAAACTCTTCAAAAGAAAGCCTACATCCAATCGAAGTCTATACCAGTGTTAATCTCTTACAATAGCACAGTGTGGAATGGATTTACATACAGTATTGACTGAACTATAATAAGATTTGCTGAAATTATGGACAAAATATTGAATTGTGCATGTGGTAGCAATCCACAGTGATTAAAAAATGCACATGTTTGCAGACAGATATCTGCTGTGATAAACATTTACCTAACATTTCAAGCTGAGCACTGAAAAATCCAATACACACAAACCATTTTTAAAAAAACTTGTATGGTTTTGTTCAGGTTAGGAAACAACAGAAAGTAATAATTTTTGCAGAGCCATATACAATGTTATGAACCGAAGGGCTAAAAACAAGAAGTGAAATCATTCCAGACTGCAGACTTTTTATTAGGTATTTTTCATTTTGCAAAGGACATAAGAACTTCCATCTGATGTTATAAAGCCCTATTAAAAAAAGAGAAAGGAATAAAGGAAAAGGGCTGTCTCCTGAATATGCTATTTCTCCTTGTTATCCTCTTCAAAAAGAGCAGCCTTCATCTTTTGTGAATCCTACCATTAGTGAGAAATGGTGGTAAGAGGGAATTAGTAGCACTGCCAACAGGCAGGCAGGGTGGTAGGATGGACATACGTGGTGGAAAAAACCCTTTTGGCCCCAGAATGGCTGTAAATTCCAGGAAGCCCCGTTGCCTTGTGAGATGTGGAAATGGTAGCAGAGGAAGGAGATTCCTAAGGCACTCTACTTCTAAAAGAGGCTTTCAGGAGCTTTTATAGAGAAGGACAAGCTAAAGTCGTCTTCAAACAGTATAGAGAACTAAGCACCAAACATGTAACTTACGGTCACTGCTAAAGTTTCACCAGAGGTGGGTCAGAGTAAATGAGTAACAGTCATCTTTCATTGGTGGAATGACGTCTTTGGTGGTGGTGAATTCCTCGACTGATATGTTATGTTACCAGTAGAGATGGACACGAAACAAATTTTTTGTTTCGTTTTTCATTTTTTGTTTCAGTTCCTATCGAAATGAAAAACGAAGTGCCCTTACAAAAATGAAACAAAACGAAATGGAAATTTCAAAATAAATAATAAAAATAACTGCCGATCAACTTGGGTGCGGGAAGAAAAAAACCACAAAAAAGCCACCAACCACCAACCAGCATCCCCACATACCAGCTAGTCGGTGGGAGAAAAAAACATGCCCACTGGCCTCCCTGCGTGCCAGCTGGTCAGCGGGAGGGAAAACAAATGCCAACTGGCCTCCCTGTGCGCCAGCTGGTCAGTGGGAGAAAAAAATAACAAAAAACTGCCAACCAGCTGGTCCGGCTCCAACAGTGTAAAAAAATAAAAAGTGAAACAAAACAAAATACGATTTTTTAAAAAAAAATTATTTCGTAATAAACCAAACAAAACAGGGAAAGAAATGAAAAATGAAATAAAACGCTATTTTGGCGTTTTGTGCCCATCTCTAATTACCAGGCCTTATGTTGGGAGACTCACATAACTTGTCCTGGCTCACATTTCAACCCCAAATTTCTGTGGATGCACCAGTTCCTTTTGCTTTGCTCAAATTCCAACCCCAGGTCACCTCCCCTGCCAAATTTATGAACAGATTTGAGGATCCCAGCACAGCTCACTTTCAGACACTGCACTTTCCCCCTGAATCTTGCAGTGCAGTTCTCTGCTGGGAAACTGTTCTTAAACAATTCCTCCATTTGGGGAGACATACAAACCAAGCAATCTTCTAGGTGAAGGTGGGCCTGAAATGTGCCACAGAGTTCAATATAAACTGTCTCATGTGAACTTTGTGTGTGTGTGTGGGGGGGGGAGGCACACACACACACACACACACACAGAGAGAGAGAGAGAGAGAGAGAGAGAGAGAGAGAGAGAGAGAGAGAGAGAGCAGGTGGATGGCCTTAGGGTCAGGGAGGGAGCTCAGTTCCCGCTGCCAGACTGGCCAGGCCACCAAGAAAGGTTCTATTTTCCTTTGTCTCACCGCCCTCCCCCCCCGTGCATGCATCTTGGAAGGGAGGATGCCTTTGATAAATTGGTAGAACAGGAAGTGATCAGGAAAATAACGCCAAAGACAGTGTTTGGGTCTTTTGTCTTTCGTGCTCGCACTGAACTGCAGTGACACCTCCTGGTAAGACATAGGGACATGTGCACAGGCTTTGTGTGGGTGTGTGTCCATCGTCTATTATCTTCTGAACTTGATCGGTATTTTCCTTTATCCCGGTGCCTAGCCAGTTTCACATCCGTAAAGCAAAGTGGACTTGCTACAAAAAATGGGGAGAAGCAGTCCCTTTCACAACCACTGCGCCTCCCTGGAGCAAGAAGCAAACTTGTGTACATGAAACGTGTCAAGAATGATACAAGCCAGCCCAGCTACCACGCATGCATTTCTGCACTCAAAATGCTAAGATGCATGTGTTGGGCTGCCACTAGGATGCTTATCTTTTTATACAAAGGCTTTTTGGGATTAATAACCAAAGGGGTCAGAATACAAAGAATCTGCATAACACTCCATAGCCAAAGACGCTTTTCAAAGGGGAAAAAGAATTTATTAAAGTCACTTAGTGTTGGAATGAAATTTCATTTCTAAATTCTTCAAGGTTGACCATGCCCTCCTAATAGGGTGGCCATAAGACCTGCTATAAGGACAGTCCTCTATTTGAGGGGCTGTGAAACAACACTCATGTTTCGGAAGGCGTCCTTCACCCAAAGGGCTGTACAGCCCAAATTCGGAATTCAACCTGAAGAACTGGGAGCAAGAGCAAGACTAGCCGTCCTCTTTGGCAAGCAGCAGTTGGACAGCACCTCAAGTGAGCAGCTCCTGTAATGCATTTAAAGGGCCGTCATGATTTCCAGTTTTGCATCCGCACTTGCGCCTGCGTGCATAGAATATTCATTCTCCTTTTGTGTAAAGCAGGTCTTTTGTTCTGTGGATGGGGAAGTTGGCTACCCAAACTCTAAACCCCTGACAAGGCAAACCAGCCATAAGTGGAGAGATGAAAATCAGAGGCTTTAAGAATTTCTAAGCCTTTGGCAATGTGGAGCCCAGTGATGGCGAACCTATGGCATGGGTGCCAAAGGTGGCATTCAGAACCCTTTCTGTGGGCACCCGACATCGCCCTTCACAGCTACCTGTATACAGATTAAATTACTTTATTGGCACTTTGCAAAAAAAAATTAGTGGGTTTTGAATTCCAGTTTATTAAAAGGGCCATCACTTTAGCCCATTCTCACCCCCACCCCCAGCAATGAAAACATTTCTGTTTTAGTGGGTCAGTTGGAGTGTCATTTTCTGCAGTGCCTGGACCTTCTTGGAACTGTCCACCCCTCTTATTTGCATCTCATAGGAAACTGGATGCCACAGAGCCTAACCAGGCATCACTCAGAAAGTTTACAGCCACCCCAACCCCAAGCGTCTCAAAGAAAACCAGAAAGGGGTACTTCTGTTTTGTTTTGAGTCTTGTGAAAAATGCCTTCTGCATCTGGTCAGTTTCCAAGCTCGGCTTGCAAATATTTGTAGTGGAAAAACAGCAGGGCATTCAGATTCTTACGCAGTGCTTTCAAACCTCTAATCGTGCCGGTTACTATTTACTGCTTCTAAGAGTTATACTTGTTCTTCAAACCAATTAACATTCCCACCAAAATGGTCTCTTCAGTACTTCCCGGGTGCTAATGGACAAGGTCACGGTCTCAGGCACAGGCCAGCTGAAGTGCCCCATAGAGCAACTGAGAAGGGCCTCAGACTTCTCATTGGTTAGCTGCAATTAGCTGCAAAAAGGCATGCAAGCCTCATTGAAATGCCAGCCAGTGCATAACCTCCTAATTAGAATACCATGAAACCCAAACCTTCAGAGAAGAATAAGTGCTTAACTTGTCTTAGAATTTCATCCATCTGTGAAATGCACTTGCTGCCATGATCTGTTCTCCCTCCCTTTCTGGAGGCCAATCTTTAATCAGTGAGATGAAATTAAATTGATTTAATAAACTACCTCCCCCAAAGCAAATCCCAGATTAACTAAATAACACATTTTCCTATTTTAAAAAAAAATCAAGAAGGATCAAACTTACAAGAAGTAAGGGGTGGTCAAAAATTTTGGTTCTCAGTTTCACTACTGTCAAGTTAATTCACCTTAGTGACATGCATTTTTGCATAACATAAAATTGTTGTAAAGAGTTTTCCTGTCACGTAAGAGGAGTCTGGCACACCTCCCACTCACATGAGTATTTCTCTTAAAATACGCCTTTTTAAGAAGTGCCTCACAAAATCCTGAGAACTGGGAAAGGAGAGGAGGATTTAAGTCCACCCACCTATTTGGGCAAGTTCGTATCCCAATGGCAAGTGAATGCAACTATCCCTCCACAAAACCCCAAAATTCCAGTGTGGGCGCATCTTGGTGGAAACAGGCCACTCTCCCATGTACATCATATCACCTCTACTAAAATGGACTTGCATTTGATAATTATGCACAATCTAAAAATAAGAAGCATGCTTTCCTTCAAAACTAATTTTCAGTCCTATGTTTTGTTTGCACGACTCATTAACAAATCAAGGAAGCATCAGTCCTTTAACTGTGTGTTGCATCGTTACAGTCATGACCAACTCTTCATGACTCCATGTCCATGGAGTTTTCTTGGCAGGAATACTGGAGTGGCTTGCCAGTTCCTACCCCAGGCACCTACAGCACCTGGTATTCCCTGTTGGTGGCCCATCCAAGAACTAACCAGGGCCAACCCTGCTTAGCTTCCGAAATCAGGCGAGATTGGATGTGCTTAGAGCATCTAGGCAGCTAGTCCTTTAACTAAATAAGTTTTAATCATGATGGCAGCCCTCTTTGTTACACAGAGAAAAATGCTGCCCTGCTGGAGTGCCTGCAGACTTTTCCCATCCACTCCTAGAAAGTGCGGGGCCATATTTTTTTTTGCTTCTTCTTTCCTCTTTATAGCAGTAATTATGACATTTTAGAACTACCCTGCGTGCCCTGCAAGGCTATCAAGAAAATTCATTTGACAGCCGCAGCCTTCCGGTGCGGAAGCGTCTGCCAGCGCATAAAAAAAGAGTCACAACATGTGTCTGTGGAGCTCCTGGTGGAGGCACATCTGTTGAGCGACACACTGCCGAACATTAAAACTCCATGCAAGAGGATCACAAGAGCGGCACCACTTCATTCAAACAGCAAAAAGGGGATGCCAAAGGACCCAGGTTTCTCCTTCTGTTGCATGCAAAATTAAAGAGTCTAATTGGAAAGCAATTTTTGCAAGCTTTAAGCACAGACAATTTTTTTTTTTTTAAAAAAGGAGAAATGGCAATTTGGCAACAAATCACACCAACTAAAATTTCAGATGCAGCAGATAATGAGATGTGTGAAACAAGCTTGTGAAAGAGATGGGGAGGGGGTGGCAAACTGATTACAAACATTTAAAACCCCCTGCAAAATGCTGCACTCCAAAATGAAGGCATTTATGAGATCTGAATGGATCAAATCCTGGCTCTGCCTCACCTCTGAGCTTTGAAGTGCATACATGGACACCTTTTTCTCCATCCAGCCACGCAAAGAAAGCTTCCATTTACAGGCAAGCCAATGCCTGGCGCTTAAAGCTGACTGCACCTCTCCGCTGGTTCTTCTTTTGCCCCGGTCTCACCCAAGGACCCCTCCCCCCCCAGAACACACAGCAGTTTCCCAGATGCAAGGACACATCTGCGGGGTGCTCGGCAGCCTTTCAACTTCTGAAAGGGGCAGCCTTCCCTCCCACCAACCTCACAGGTTCATTTCTCAGCTCAGGGTGCCCTTTGCATTGAGCTCCCCACGAGGAGCTCCTTTTCTAAGCGGAGGTGTCATGCCCTCATCCTGATAGGTAGCAGGTCAAGGAAAAAGGTGGCAAAGGGGCGGCTCATTTTTTCCACCCAGAATAACACTGGAGATGGACTCCTTGCAACACCAGCCTAAATCTGGGAAAGAAATGGCAGTGCCAACCTCTACAGCTATGAGGACGTTTACCCCCATACCTCTCAAGAGCAAAATCGAGCACCAGGATCCTTTCCAGCTGGTTGCACACGTCCATGATGGCCAGATGTTAATCTTTCCATGAGTTTGTGGGTGGAAGACAGATTAATTTCCCTGGAGCTTTCCCACCACTTACTGCTAAACATGCAGCTGGTAAGAGCGGCAGGATGGGACGCAGCCACAGAATGCCTGCCAAGGTTTCGGTGACAACAATGAGACTGGGAACAACTGTTCCTTTCCCTCCACCTGCCCCCCCCCAACCTCTCCAGGCAATAAAGAGAAATGTGAAGGTGAGAGAACAGAAGCACCCCTGGCCAGGCCAGGCCAAGGCTCGCACACACCGCCTTTGTTCCAGTTGGCAGGAAAAAGACCATAACTCCGTGGAAGAGGGCCTGAGTTGCACACACAAGCTCCGGGGTTCAACCTTTCACACCTCTCCTTTGAAAAGGGGGGAATAGGAAAGAGTCAGAGAATGATGGAGCTGGGAGGGAGCTCTGCTCCAGTGCCAAGAAATCCATTGCTAGAGTGTCCCCAAGAGACGGCCACCTGACCTCTGCTTTGAAACAAAGGACATCCCAAGGCATCCATCCTGTCAAACAGGCCTTGCCAACATGAGATTCTTCCTAAGGTTGAGTCAAAACCATCTTCCTTGTCACCTGAATCCACCTGCAAGATTGCTTCACCTTCTGTGTCTCTGCCCTTCCCAGCTCTGAAGAAGGTGGACCCTGCCATTTCCCTCTGAACATTCCTCCTAACATCTGGCTTTGAAAACTCTGCTTGAAGCCATGGAAAGCCCCAGCCAGTCAGAGGCAGGTGTGCAACCCCCTCCCCAAATGTGGCTGGATTGCAGTTTCCATCTGCCCCAGCCATGAAGTCTAACAACACTCCCACTTTTTGCTGCAAGCTACCTGAACAGAACAGTCCCACGGATAAAAGCCTACCAGACCGCAAGCCTTACTGTCTGCCTGGGTTACTCCCATAGATGGGTAAAGCTGTCTCTTTCAACTACATTTGCCATCAGCCACAGTGGCTTGGGTACTCTATCAGCTGGGGGTTCAAGCAAGTCCTGGTTTCATCACTGGTGTGCCCCAGGAGGAGGAGACCTTGGCCAATGGCAGCTACAGAAGCTGCTCCTAACGCTCACCGGAACCACAACCGGGAGCCAAAGACACTTGTGGACCTGAGTGCATTTTTGGAAAGACCATAACTGGAAATGCATTTTGCCTTCATGGGAAAGTTCCTCCTCAAGTGCCCCATCCAGATACTTCATTATTTATTAGCTCAAGGGCCCTGCTCTCTCTTCTTAAGAAGGCCCTCTTAACTGTTAAAGCAACTTGGGAACAGACTGGACAGCTCTTCAAATGGAGGACCGTCTCCTGCAAATAAGGAGCCACAACCACCCTTCTAGAGACCACCTGCATGGGGGCCCTTTTGAGGCTCCTGGAAGGAGGGCAAAACATTGTATTTGGGCCACAGAGCCCAGAACCCAGAGCAATGTCAGTGGGCATACAGGCAGCCATGTCAGGGGCCCACCCTGGCCACAAAAGTTAAGCTTTGCACAACCAGTCATATGCAGCATTTTAAAATGAATCTCTGGCCAGTGGACCCAAGGATCACCTCCTGGTTGACCTTCCACTCCACAAATTTCCTCCATGATATTGTGTATCTTTTCCCCCCAGTGAGTTGGATGTTATTCCATGTCATTCTTCAACACTTCTGCTGCTCGGCTTTAGGACAACTCCCAGGGAACAATTTAATCTTTCTGTATACTTATTCAGAGGAGATGTTTTGAACAGACTGTTAATTTTTTTACAGCTACTTGCATGTTATGTTTTGTCATTGTTAATGGACTATCTTGAAATCTTGTTATATTATATAAACTTTCCTGATGCTGCTGGGAGCCTTTCCTGAGCACTGTTTAATATGAAAAAGAGACTCACAGATAAACAAAGGAGAATGGGAATGATTGCACATCTGCGAAAGTATAACACAGCTGGCTGAGCTCCTAGAAACCCTCTCCCTTCTGGTCAAATGGGATGTGCAGCAATTCAGTATCAAAAACCGATCAAACTTCTCAACACTTGCATTCTGCATACAGCTCAGGATGACAAATAGCTATTAAAACCAACTTGAAAATGCAGTGCTACCTTGAATAAAGGAATTAATTCATTCCAAATGAAATTATGTTAAGCAAATTTTCCTTTATACAAATTTCCCATAGGAATGCATTGAAAACAGAGTAATCCCATTTTTATGTTGTACGGATTCACCCACAGGCGATTATGTTAAACAAATTTCCCCTATCTCCAGAATTTTTTATGTCATACAAATTTTATGTTATACAAACTGTTTGTTATACAAGGGTTCACTGTACAGTAAAGTGAAAGGTGCAGAGGAAAAACACATGAGACAGAGGTGTTCCGCAGCAGGCGAGAATATGGTGAACAGTACAACAGAGGTAACAAAACATAGTACACCATTTAGCTGCAACACCAACTGCAAGGCAGTTGATGGCTAGAAGTTAGAACTAATGTAAATTGGCGGGCAGGGGCAACCCACCGAAATCACAGTTTCCTCTCCTGATTTCCATCCATCGATACCAAGGAGTCTAGATCGAGCATTTCTCTCATCCCAGGAGCTTGGTCAGGTTTTCCTAACAAGTTGGCAACCATCCTGCAAAATGTGGGACTGGGTTGAGGCCACCCAGTGAGCTCCAAGGGAATTCTAAGCAAACCACTACACACCAGCTCTGCCCCTTGGGGCATGTCCCCCTCTCTCTGACAGTCTTCAGATCTGGTGGAGGTGTAAAACCTCAGGGGAAAACCAAGAGAACTCCCAACCATCTTAAAATGGGAGCAGTGTCCAGAGCTGCTGCTCCCTGATGCAAAACCGCTCCTTTCCACACCAGTGTTCTTGGAACTACTAGGCCAGTGTTGGCAAACCTATGGCACAGGTGCTAAAGGTGGCACTCTGAGAGCTTTCTGTGGGCACCCGACATCGCCCCCTCACAGCCACCTGTATTCTGGTTAAATGGCAGTACTGGCACTTTGCAAAAAAAAAAAAAAAAAAAATAGTGGGTTTTGAATTGCAGTTTGGGCACTCGGTCTCTAAACGGTCCACCATCACTGTACTGGGCCCATTGTTTCAATTTAGTATGAACACATGTGTCATCTGAAGCCTAACCTCACCTCTCCAACATCTTCCTTTTGCATTTCTCATGCACTGCTTCGGTTTCCCAACCATTAATTCCAAACATAACCCAAACACATCCCTCTATGATTATTTTTTCTTTTGCCCAAGTCATATCAATCTGGAGACCAACTCGATCTCTCTCTCTCTCTCTTGGATATCAGTGCAGACCATGGAGGGCTCTCTTCCCTTTCCCCGACTGTCCTCACTTCTGGCCAATTTGCGAGCGCCATCGTTATCTTCTTGGACCCAAAGAAAGAAAAAGTTGCATATACATAAGGAGGCATTTGCCAAGAGGCATCAGATGGCCAGCAAGGGATTGCTTTGTTCTTGGTACTTGTTTGCTAACACCCAAGTACAAAACACTCATAGATCTCGCTAAGTGGAAAAGGCGGAAGCACAGAATCACCTTCCCCTTTAAAATACTTGTGGAGACCCAACAAATCCTTTCTCACTCAGAAAAGGAAAAGCCATGATTCCAAGGATGATGGCAAAGTTCTACGCAACCCAATTTCTACCTGGTCTATCTTGTTTCTCCAGGCAAGGCCAACGGATCAGCTCTCCATCATTTGCCTGATGCCGCCTCCGAAAGGTTCTTCAGATTGAAGGGAAGAGGGGGTGCTTTGTTGTCTGTGACCACGTGACACGACTCCCTTCCACACGGGACTCCAGACACATGTCTTCAGCTGTACTACTTCATCTGCGAGGGAGAAAGAGAGAGGGGGGAAGGTGCAAGCTGAAAACCCCTGGAAAAACCCAAGGCACCCAAAAAGGAGGTTGACTGAAAGAGAAAATGCCCGAAGACCAGTTGGCAAAATGGCAATGAACAACCACATATCTAGAGAAGAGTGAGGCTTTCCAATTTGTTTTGTTTTGTTTTTAAATTTAGGCCCTCACTAATATTCACACATTTATTCCCACTCAGGATGGGGAGAATGTGAGACTTCAAATACAGAATAGGAGAGAGGAAGAAAAACAGGCAGATTAATCCATACAGGCAGACACCCTGAGTTCTCATATCTCATAAACTGGATGGGGAGAGGGAAGAGAGAAAGTGTGATTTACAACATCTGAACGAGTGAGGAAGTGAAAGTGACAGGTACTATAATCCCGAAGCATATCCCTGAATGATTTATGCATGTGCCCTTCTCGTATGACACAATAATATTTCTGGGATTCTCACTTCCAAGACTGTTTGCCACTTGTGGGCATGTCTTAACTGACTTTTTTGCACAGCACTGCTTGAATTATGCAGAAAGCTCTGAAGGCCCATCAAGGCGATGGAACCAGGAGGTCCACTGTCCAGGCCCGCTGCCCCTAAGAGCATGCTGCAGGGAGAGGCATAAAATGGCAAAGGTATACATTCAAAGACACACTGGGGAATCTATACAACTTCAACAATCTATACACTATATCTAGGCCAAATCCTGTTGCTTGGCCTAGTAGGTTGAACTAGTGCTGGCCCTTTGATTCCAGAGAAATTTGACAGGCTGACTCCTCTATAAGGTCCATTGACCACATGGGCCTACAAGAACTGCAGTTTACTAAGCTACAGTGAGTTGCAGTTAGAGCAGGCATGTCCAGACTTCAGCTCTCCTGATGTTTTGGACCACAACTCCCAGAATTCTAAGCTTAGATTGCCAATGACAAAGGACTATGGGAGTTGTAGTCCAAAACATCTGGAGGGCTGAAGTTTGGACATTCCTGAGTTAGAGGCAGACCATGTCAATCAATGGGACTTACAGAGGAGTTGACTCATACAATCTCCACTGATTTGGTAGGCCTGCTGTAGGATGATTTACTATGCTATGAAGCAGGATTTGAACATCTTTTCAATATTTTATACACTAGACTTTGGGATTGTCACCTGATCTCTTATTTACCACCAGGTATAGTAAGGTGATAAATCTATTACAGCAGTGCATATATGATATTGAACATCAAAAATAATATGTCTGCCATGAATAAAGTATGTCCTTGGTATGACTGTTCAGTTACATGTCATCCAAAAACAATGGCACAACTAGAGATGGGCACCTTTATTCATTAGTCATTCCGTTACGTAACGGAATGAAGAATGACAATTTGGATAGGTCAGGTTCGAACCGAACAGAACCAAGAAAATTTTCTTTGTTCTGTTCGTTTCCGTTAATGGCCGCACGATGACCTACCTGGTGCTGGCCTGGCCCCGGAAATCCTTCAGGGATGGCGGTAAGGCGGCAAGACAGCGACCAGGAAGAGGGGGGAAAGCCTACTGCCGCGTTACAGCTGTAGCGCAGCCATGTGGTCGGCAAGGCAGTTAAAAAATCCGGAAGTTTGGGTTCACTTCCAGGGCATCCCGGCTGTCATTGCCAGCGGGGAGGACTGCCAGAGAGAGCCCTGTTCTTGCCTTGCAAGTGGAGGCGGGACCGGGGCTCCCTCTCCAGCGATCTCCGCCGCAGGTGCAAGACAGCCACCACAGCTGTCACCCCGGGCGGAGGAGATCAGCCTGAGGCTCAGCCGTGGTCTCGCCTCCGCGTGCGAAGGCAGGATCACGGCTCGATCTCCTCCACCTGGGGGTGACGGCCAGCACAGCTGTCACCCAGGGCGGAGGAGATAGGAGTGGCTGTGGTCTCGCTTCTGCATGAGGAGGAAAGACCGTGGCTCGATCTCCACTGCCCCAGGTGGCGGCTGGGCAGCTGTCACCTGGGGCGGAGGAGATCGCCTGAGCCTCGTGGGGGAGCTGAGTCCCCCCTTCTCCCCTCTGAGTGCATGCAGAGGGGAGAAGGGGGTCTGAAAAGGATCTTCCCTGCCCAGGTCATCATGACAGCGCCCAGCGCTGCCATGACTCACGCGGGGATGATCCCTGCGAGTCCCCCCTTCGCCCCCCTTCCCTCCTCCCGGAGCCAGCGCCCAGTAGCCGCTCGGGGAGAAGATTTAAAAGCCTGCTCTCTCCTCCCACCTGATGGGGTGGGGGAAGAGCGGGCTTTTAATCCCCCCCAGCCCTTCCGGGCACCGCCGGTGCTGTCAAGCTGGCCAGGAGAGCGCTCCCGTGGCTGTGGGATCATTCTCCCGGCAGACTTGCCACTGGCTCGGATGGTGCCCGGCTCTGGGAGGGCTCCCCGCGGCTGCAGGAACGCTTTCCCACCGGGCGCCGAAAAACAACGCCCGAAAAATGGAACAGGCCCCTGGGGCCCGAAAAACAGTAATGAGCTGAAGCGGGCCCCAGGGCCCGAATAACGAGCACAGAACACCATTTTGGCATTTCGTGCCCATCTCTAGGCACAACATCTAAATGGGCTAACAGTTCCAAAATACAGAAGGGCCTTCTCATGCGCCTGATTTAAGGCCATGTCTTCAGCTCTACTTGAGGGCCATTTTAAAGGAATCCCTCTACAAAATCACACGTGCCCATGTGGTGGTGGTGTTGAAAGGCTTGTCCATGTGCTACTGTTCTGCTCATTCTATAGAGAGGTTTGTCAAGAATCACTTCTCCCCATGTTAGTAAAGAAACCAGGACATTCATCTGAGTTCCAAGTATCTTTACTCCTTGAAGGCTGAGACAAACAGGTGACACTACAGACAGCTAAATTTTTAGCAGCTGCAATTAAAATGAGGCCAAATATGATTTTAGAACATCAATCATTTATGGATTTACTTACCTAAATTTGGTATAGGTACATTGTAGAGATGGGCATGAAACAGAAATATAGTGTTTCATTTCAGTCTTCATTTCATTTCATTAACAACGGATTTTTAAAAAGAATTTTCATCATGGAATGAAATGCTTTGTAAGGCTATAGATAATGGGGAGTTTTCCTTATTTTTTTTTTAAACAGAGAAACCACTGCCCTAAATCAAAGGCCCTCAAACCCGTTCCAATCAATTTGCTTTCAAGCAAAGAACCATATGTAAACAAGCTAGAAACATAATAGCTAGCTGCTGCATGAAGAGATCGGGGAGATAAACTCAACAGTTGATCCTGAGCATGGCAAGGAAAAGAAATGAAATATTTAAACAATTAACCTCCACAATCCTACTTAAAAAGAAAAGGAAAACAATCAGTTTAAATCAACTTGCAGACAAAGCCTGCTCCTGGCTAGTTTCAGGCAGATCAAGATCTGAGATAAGCTATCTCAACAGCTGAGTTGGGGGAAGAAAGGAATACAAATCAATCAGTTTAAAAATAAACCTCCTGTTCTCAAGAAGGCTGGATCAAGAGGTTAGGACAAATCGTTTCATTTCCAAAACAAAAAATAGTGTTTCATTTCAATTCTTGATGACACACTGTTTGCTGTTTCATTTCATAAGGTTTCATAAGCTTACAAAATGATGAAACAGCATGTCATTTTTCATCAGGTTCCCATCCCTAGTAATGTATCTTGCACCTACAGTATATGCATATATTATCTCAATTTTATTATGCCAATTTTATATCTATGTAAATATTATCTTCTTTGCTAAGGCCATGGCTAATGCAAATAAACAAATGATGATGATGATATTTTATAAACAGACACATGCATGCACGCACACATGTACACATGTGTGCACCCATACACACACTGGTTCTGAATATCTTCAGCATAGTTATTCAGGTTTCTCACTGTCCAACCCAGAAATATCCAAGGTAGACAGAATCTAAAGGCCTGAAAAATCCTCATTCTCACCAGTTTGTTTTCTCAAAAATTAAGTCACTGAGTTAAATCTAGGAAGTACAATCTCTGGACTTGATAGATCCACTTAAGGAAATGATCTGAATTCCTTCATTCATTCAGGGAAAACCACTGTTCACACATGTCCGTGGGGCCAACAGCTGTCCCTTTGAACCAAAGCAGGAGTCTTCTTCTTCTTCTTCTTCTTCTTCTTCTTTCTTCTTCTTCTTCTTCTTCTTCTTCTTCTTCTTCTTCTTCTTCTTCTTCTTCTTCTTCTTCATCTTCTTCTTCTTCTTCTTCTATATCCCTTCACTTTTCCTAAGAAAAACCACAATCCCCTTTTGGACACTCCCAAATGAGAAATAACTGGGACAACAGCATAGATGGCCACATAATTGATGCTTCTCAAGAACTGTAGGCATGACCTGTAACACAATCAATTGGGCCGTGGAAGAAAGAATTGGATGACTTTGTTATGGAGAATTGAGACCAATAAGAATATCACATTGAGGAACTGATGAGATTGAGTGGGGAATCAATGAGAAAAAAAGAGTTATAGATTAACCAGATCCAAGAACATCAGCTCTGATGATGTAAGGGAGAATCTGAAGGCCCTGGGAGAGTCCAGTATGAAACGTACGGAATCCATAAAGGGTAATGAACACAGGGATCACGGGGAGAGACATGCTGAGATCACCTGGGAGGGGGGGATGCAAATGTTACATAATATTCTCAATCACAATGATTGACATGGAAGGCAGGAAGTGAAGAAAGAAAGGGAAATGAGTCTGGCTGCTGTGCACGCATGTCCTAGGATCGTCTTGGTTCACAGGATTCGTGGGGTTTCGTAGGAATGAAACCTGTTGGATGAAGGCAATGTCACAAGAAATTAAGCCCGTTGCACAAGGCAAGGAAATCATTTGAAGCCCCTCTAGATGTTCAGGAGCACAGCTCTGGCTGCCTCCTCATGCACACCATACGAAGATCCCCACATCCTTGGATGGTCCTTGCAAGGAAGGGCAAGGAATTGCAGAATGGCTCTCCTGGACAGCACTTTTGGGAGGGAGAGGTGGTGCTCTTGAGAAGCAAATGGAGGCCATCCAAGATTCATTTGTGCCAAACAAGGCAGCTCATGTTTTGATGCAAACCATTAAATAAAATAAGGATGGCTTCCTCTCTGTTGCAAGGACTTTCCAGAATTGCTGAAGCCTTTGCTTATGTCTCCCAAAATGATCAGTTGGCCGTTCAGGCCTGCTCTGTATGTGGGTGTGGATGCATTAGCTTTTCAAAGGGAAAGGACATTCATTTTGCAGACACATTCTGCTTTTCCATCTCATTTTCTCACGCTGAGGCATGGAATCTCACGGGATTTGAAGATGCCTCATCTTCACCTCCTTAGCTCTAGATCACATCGCTTCGGGGAACCAACATTTCACTGGCCATATTTTAATTTGCCATCTTTTCAAAACTGTCAGCCTCCGGATGGAGTGAAACAAGACTTGACTTTTCACACCCTCCTAGAGCCTTCAGACCCTTGATCTGAATGATCAAGCAGTGTTACATTGAGGCGTGTGAAGCCGATGGGTCTACTCAAGCTAGTACCTCGATTTTCACTCTCGGAGTCACCCTCCAAACTACTTCAGACATCAAGAAACCCAATGTGGGTAGCTTGGGTGTGTTAGCTTCTGAGACCCAGGGCAGGGAGAGACCTTTTGCTTGGTCTTCGTAGATGTACAATTGCTGCCACCCTGTCGAGATCTTCAATTAGACAGGGCTGCACATTTAAGCCACAAGTGGAGAACATTTTGGCTTCCAAAAATATTTTCAGTTACAGCACCCATAATCCTTTAACATCCAATACAACAAGCTGCTATGAATCTTCCCGGAACAGGCATTCAAAGTGCCAGAAAGCCCAAGATCTGCCTGGTTTAAACAAACATACAGCTGTTGTTCCTTCAGAGGTACCTGCAAGTTTGGGAGGGGGAGGAAGACGCTCCACAGAAGGCAAAATCAAACATTAAATAATATATCTTCACCTCATGCGTTGAAAGAGTTTTGCCATCTTTAGAATCTCTGGACCAACACAAGACCATCCGTCTGGGTCCTATTTCTGTCTCCAAATGCCCTTGAAAATTAGCATCTGGCTCGATTTTACAAGGTCAAAAGAAACAGCCGTCACTCTCTCGTTCACTTAATCCCGACCTTCCTTTGTATGCCGCACGGCCTCTGCTCTTACCAGATTTAATCAGAGTGAGAGACCTCCTCTGCCCAGGCGAGTGAGCGAGCGCTGCGTTCTCATCCTGCTCAGCAGAAACCTTCTGAAAATGAACTGCTAGTAAACAAGCACGAGGCTTTGCTCGCATTAAATTCTGTGCCTCTCTGACCTTTCTTTTCAAGCTGCTAACACCTTGGGGCAGGGTTCCTTCCCGGCTGATCTTCAAAGGGCCATATCTATGAACAAGGAAAACGGAAGGCTACAGCTGATAGAACACCATTTCCAGCCCAGACCCATGCCTACAAAGTTTGCTCCTCCAATTCTTTTGCTGGGCTGCGTCCAGTTCAAGATATGGTTTAGGATCTACTCCTCTTTTAGATCCCTCAAAAGGCACCTTTTCCACCAAGCTCTGTGGCTGCAAAGTTGGGCAATCTTTCTCTCTTCCAGCCACCAAACGCAGAGGATGGGCGGCAGTTTCTCACCAACAACATGTCACCATCTCTTGCCTAAATGCTCACCAGCTAATACAGTTACCATGATTGGTATCTCCTCTGTTTATCCCTCCCTTCCCTTCACCTGTTGTATGTCGCTGGTTCCACTGCAGATTTTAAGGTGCTTGGGCAGAAGCCAACTCACTGGGTGCTGTGCATGGCAATGACTGTGCAAAACAAATGAATCTAGAGGGCAGACTCCTCTTCCTTCACACTTATGTACTGCTAGAGAGTCTGAGCTGCCAAAGGGCTCACACGATGGGATGTTCACACCCCATTCTGCAAGGAGGAGCACTTTCATTTTAAATGGGATGAGCACCACTTGTGTTGTGGCAAGCCAGAGGGAGCACAAGGCAGGTACAGCCACTCCCAAGATGATGTTTGCCCAAGAATCCATTACAAAACAATTGCTAAGAAGAAGAGAAATGTTGTGAGACGATATTTGTGGAGAGAGGGCAGAAATTGCTCCAGCAAATGGATGATGCCCAGAGCCAGAAAAGCTTGTCCAATGTCTTCTTTAGGCAAAATGCTTGTGAAGCCCAGTGGCTGGAGCTTTAGGGTGTTTATACACGACCCCTAAATTCTGGGGCAAATGGTTCCCAGCTCTGGAGCTTAAAAATGTTTACCCACCAGCTCTGGAGTTAACAGGAAATTAAGTGTGATCCCGCCCACTTTAGCACATCCCAGCGCAGCTTTCAGGTACCTGCTCTTTGGAGGTGAAAATTATTTGATCCGATATAAGGATAGTGAGTGTGGGGCTCTCCTTGCTTCTGTTTGTTGTTTTTTGGCTCCCGCCCCTTTAAGAGCTACTTTTACAGAGACAAGAGGCAGAACGAGGTGAGCGGCATGCTTTTCTTTCTCTTTTTCTCCCTCCCCTCATGCAGCCAGCAGCCAGGAAGTGCGGAGGGGGGTGGGGACACAGAAAGAGCGACGAACCCCTAAGATCTCTGGTCCAAATTTAAGTGGCCAGCGGATCTTAGGGGTCATGTAAAAATGCCCTTAGACTCCAGCTAGAAAATCCACTCTGTCTGGATGCTAATTGGATGGGTCTGCCTATCCTACCCCACAGAGCTGTTAGGAAGACATGGTGGAGAAGGAAGAAACCTTATAGTGCCTCTCTTCCCTGAATTCCCGGGGGGGAAGTAAGGGATTAGAAGTTAACAATAAAGCAATGAGTTAATTCAATGCAACCCAAGACTCAACACAGCATGGGAATCAATGCCTTCTTTGTAATCCCTGAAAACACCCTACATCACTTGACATGTCACAGGGAAACCGGGAATTCAGACCTGGCATATCTCTGCACAGAACAAGCTTTGGCTGTGTGCTCCTGTTTCAGTAAGTGTGCAAATTAATTGTATGAGACAGGGGCCCACTCTGCTAGTTACGACATCCAGGTAAGTGGCAGATTGTGCAAAGGCATCGCGATGTCTTTGCCATGAAACCCAGCCTTGTGTTCATCGTCGTGCAACTGCTTAAAGTCCCAAGATGAGTGTCTGAATGAAGCCCAACTTGCATCCTTTCTGAAATCCTTTACAGATGTTCAGTTTCCACCTGCCAATCTCCACACCCCAGCAAGATAAGCCATTCATTTCTTGAAACAGCAAAGCAAGTTCAATGAATGTTTGCCAGATGATCTTTTCCAGTTAAATGCACACACTTGTGGCCACAATGGGGTTGCAATACAAAAGGCCCTTGCAAAGTGAGTGAGTGAGCCAGAGCTCAGCTTCGCGTAAAACACACACACACACACACACACACACACACAAACAGTGTGCAAGATCTTCCTCCATGCTTGAATTGTTGAGGCAATGTCACCCCAACACTTTTTTCTTAGGCCACAGATTGGGAGAGGAGGTTGGATGGTAGCACTTGTGATCCTTCATCACAATGTTGATGACAATGATCA
Source organism: Phrynocephalus forsythii (assembly GCA_029282475.1). Classification (NCBI taxonomy): domain Eukaryota; kingdom Metazoa; phylum Chordata; class Lepidosauria; order Squamata; family Agamidae; genus Phrynocephalus; species Phrynocephalus forsythii. The sequence goes on along the minus strand of JAPFRF010000014.1, from coordinate 3,510,053 downwards.
CATAGATCACAATGTTGCCTCAGAGCGTTGGGAATTACAGCACAACCCCACCTGGAGGATCATATTGACCCAGCCCTGGACCAGATGTGCACATGTCTGCAATCTGGAGAGAACAGCCCTGGTTCAACCTTGCAGACAAAATGTTTCCAAACATCCTGAAGTCCACCTCAAGGAATGGTACAAGAACACTCTCTTCTGCAGTACTTCTAAGGCGATGACAGATGGGAACAACACTTGTTTACTCTCCTCAGTTTTGGCTGTCTCTTTGCAACAAGAGTCCTACGCAAGGAATTTTCAAGCCCTGTAAGATTCCCTGCCTCTGGCATGACAACAAGGCATGGAGGACTGTTTTCCCTACCCAATTTCCTGAAATGTATTCAAAACAATTCTGCAAATGTTTACAAAAATTGTGGTTGTTTTTTTATAAACAGAGACAGAACCAGAACAGAAAGGGATTTTAAAAAAAAAATACTCAAACAACCCACCTCATGCTTCAGATATTTTTCCTTAAGTGTATGAAACAAAGCAGGAGTATTCGCTCTCCTAAAACTGTTGATGCCATGTCTTCAGTAACCAGCACAAGGGAATCAAAGCAATATCTCTTCATTTCTGTTGTCCCCCCCAAAAAAAAAAACCTAACCAAAGAACACAGAGAGCCTCATTTAGCATCAAACCAATTTCCCCCTCTTGGTGCATTTGGGCATCTCTGATGGGCAGCAATAATGGGCTGTTGAGGATTCAAGCAGACTTTTTCTCAGCCCTATCTGGTGATCCCTGGTGGTCTCCCATCCATGGCCCACCCAGGGCCGACCCTGCTTAACTGTGAAAACCAGGGGGAAATGGTAGTATGCAGGTGGAAGGGGGGCTGGATCATTAGAGTCCAGCCACTCTTAGGGAGGCACAACAGTGAACTGAGCTCCCAAATTCTGGAGTGGCAAGCCAGAGACCTCGACCACTGAGCTCTCCAGCAATTGTATAACATACTGCAGCCCGTTGCTCTAAAAAAATGCAGGTTCCACACCACCAACAGTTTCCAGCTGCCTATTGACCTCCCATGCAATCATAGCTATGCGCTCCTCACCAAAAGTCATGCCATGTGTCCAGTGAGGCGTACTCCCAGACAATTGTTCAGAAGAGCCCATTCGGACAAAGTGTCAGGATCCCATTTTAAAACGATGTAAGAATGTGCGCCTACCCGAACACCCAAGTTCCCTTGAGTTCCCAAGAGCTTGCTCCAAGGCGTCCGGTTACTTGCCTGCAACCTCGGCTGCCATCCCTGCATCTTCTGCCCTCCACCAACAACACAGGGCTTTGTCTGAATCAAGCAGCAACCCACTTCACTGGGTGGCATCCGGCTTTTTTTTTTTTTATGAAAAGACTAGCAGGGAACCCCCTCGCCATCCAGTTTTCCAGGGCATGGCGTGATTCTACAAGCCTCACCACATCATCCTGTTTTGTACAACCACAAACATATTTAGCAGAAGGCAAACCCCTCCACACGCCATGCAAACGTCCCCATGCCTCCTCACAGACAAGCCTTACTGAATGACTTCACACCCACAGGGCGATTGCCTTGCCAGTTGCTTCCCATCTCTCTCTCTCTTTTTCTCTCCCTTGAACAAAAATGTACACAAATAGGAAGGCCACTGTGATGCCTGCATATAAGGAAAGCAAGTGAAGGAAAAATAAATACTAGTGGTACACAGGCTAACAATAATAATAATCTCCCCCAGTTTCTACAATGTTTTGATTTTCATAGATGAATCCATGAAAGGGAAAAATGCACAGAATACAGATAACTGAATACACACACACACACACACACACACACACACACACACACACACACACACACACAGAGAGAGAGAGAGAGAGAGAGAGAGAGAGAGAGAGAGAGAGAGAGAGAGACTTTGTATGAGGTCCCCCATAGAAATAAAGCTAGACCCAATGCATTTATGCATTTTTCCTTTTGCAATGAGAAATCTGGAATACAAGCAGCAGGCAGAGAGCCAAAAGGCCTGTCAGGCAGGTAGTCAAACTTATTTATGTTCCACTTTGCCTCCTAATCAAAATCTGCTTGAGAAAATCCATGTTGTTGTAGCATTTAAACAAGACCAATGCAGACACAAAAGAGATCAATAGGGAGCCTTCCAAAGCCTGTGGTTCAAGAACAGAAAGGCATGGCCAGAACTTTCCCTGTTCGGCTCTCAAAGGCAGACGGCAAGGATAGGGAGAAGGGTGACCATCTCCAACGGTCACCCAAAGGGCAACAACACACGCCCACGTTAGGTGGGGCTGGAAACAGCTGCTACCAAAGCCGCTGCTGCAGCCCGGGAGGTGTTATATTAGATTATGTGTTTTCTCCTGATCACTAATGCCTCTGCAATACTGGTTTAATCAGGCGTCACAAAGCCAAAGCCAAAATAAAAGCCACCATACTCCCTTGATATATATTTTAAATATGTGCTGAAACAAACCAACCCAGCTGCCGCTTTAAAATCCATAACATGTTTCTTTTCCATACTAACTCTCTCCACTCCAAGAACCACCTTTTAAAAGTTAAAGAGTCCCTTGCAGAGCATCCTGGAATTCGCCATACCCCCGGGACGCAATTAGGATGGGGGAGGCAGGATGTCCAGGGCTGCGACACCCAACCCCTCCAGGCCGCCTTCGGGAGGCCCGCCGCAGAGCTGCGGAGGGAACGGCGGCTCCCGCGGCTCTCTCTATCCGCGCGCTTCCAGGCGAAGAGAGGCGCGCGGGGCGGCAACTCCTGCGGGAACTCACCGCGGTGGGGGAGCCGGGCGCCCCAGGAGGGGTTGGGCGCTACCGAGGCGCCCCGTCAGGTGCAGCCGCCCGCGACTCGCTGGCCTTGCCCGCCGGAGCCTCTCGGGCTGGCGATCGGGGCGGGCACGCGCGCCGGGGCCCCGGGTAGGCTGGGGGAGCGGCGACCACAAAGGGAGCGCAAGGAGGGCGCCGGAGGCGGCGGTCCATCGAGTCCGTCACACCCTGTTCGGAACGGCTGGCCACGTGACGCGGCGGGCGGGGGGGAGGCCTCCCCCCCCTCCCGCATCGATCCCGGTCCTCGGGATGGGGATGGGGCGCCTAAGGGGGTGGGGGGAGAGAGGAGAGGAACAAGGCCTTTAACGGCGCAGCTTCCACGAAGTTTTTTATTTGCGGGGGAGGGAGGTGAAAAACCCCACCAAAAAGGGGGGGGGAGAGAAAGAGATGCTCCAGCCTCTGCCCAGCCAGCGCCGCCAAGTCTCCAGCTGGGAGAGTAATTGGAAAAGTGAAAACAATCTTCAAGACGGATGGGGGAGGGATGGGGAAGATTCCGCCTCCTCCCTCCCTCCCTCCTTCATCCAGGCTCCCGGCAGGAACAAGCAAGCGAGCGAGCGAGTTGGGGGGGGGGGAGAGAGAGAGAGAGGCTGAGATCTGGAGATGTGTGTGGGGTGTAAGCCCTAACCCTAACCGCTCTTTCTTCCAACCACCGCCACAAACACACACGCGCAGACACCCAAACGCGCAAGGGACTCCCGTCCGGCTTGACTCCAAGTTTTCCCGCAGCGCCTCCACGGACTTGGGTCCCTCGAGGGGCAGCCCCGCCCCACCCCAAGTCCGAATGGTTTCGCTTCCCCCTTCCTCAATAGCTGGGCTTTCTCTGGAGGGGAGCAGGGACCCCCCTCCCTCCCCTCCTCTTCCTCCGGACTCCCCCCCCCCAAAGGGCCTTGCTCCAGCCGCAGCTTCCAAGTCCCCGGGGCCCCGACGCCGGTCCGCTCCGGCACGGGCCGCCTTACCTGCGGGTCCGTCGGTCGGTCCGCCCGCCCGCGCACCCGGCCGGAGGGGACGGACGGCGCTGCCTCCTCGGAAGGCGGTGGCCCCGGGCGCCCGCTTCTCCCCTTTTCCCCGAAGGAAGAAGGAGCAGCCCCAGCCGGGCTGCCCTGCCCGCGGAACGTCCCGCCGCAGGTGCCGCGGATAAAGCTCGCCCGCCCGCCCGCCCCTCCGCCGACAGAGCCGGGCAGCAGCCACACCCACCGCGAGCACGAGCGCCGCCGCCCCCGGGCCGCGGGAAGAGCGCGCGCGAGGGAGAGGCTCACCGGCCGGGCTGGCTGGCTGGACGCGGAACCCCGACGGCAGGATCCGCCGCCGCCGCCGCGCTGGGCAGGCGTTCCGTGGTCGTCGCGCGGCCCTCCGCCGGCTCCGCTCGGCCGGGCTCGGCTCGGCTTCCTCCGGGGCTGGCTGGGCGGCCGCTGCGCTCGCCTCCTCTTCCTCCGCGGCCCTGCCACCGCCGCCGTTTGCGGCTGGCAGGCTCCTTCTGTCGGAGAGCGAGCGAGCGAGGCGAGCGGGCGCCCCCGCTTGCGCGCTCTCGAAACATCCCGCCCCTCGCCCGCTGCAAACCCCGAGGGCGGCCCGGGAGAGTTTGCCGCCCGAGCGCGGGCTCCCGCCTCCGGGATAACAGCCAGGCGCAGGCAACCCTAGAGCCAAGGCGTTGGGTCGCATCCATTCGCTCCCCACAAATAAACACACCATCACCGGCACCCCATCTCTCTGGCAGGCAGCACACGGCAAGGCTAGATGAAATGAGAAAGCATCGGGTGTTTTTGCCCTGCTTCCCATTGCCCAACAGTTCCACTGGCCCTGCGGCATCCTCTCCCCACCACCACCACCACTTAAGCCTGGAGGGCAGCCCGATTGTTGTGTGTGTGTGGGGGGGTAGCGGTCCCAAGGAGAAGGTCAGTTGGGCTGCCAGAACTTCCTCCCTGGTCACCCAAGCACAGCTAGAGTAGACCGACTGAATCCATGGGGTTTGCATGGATGTGAACCCCCTATTCTGCCATGGATTGGGACCACCTGTTTACTGTGAACACTACTCAGAAGTAAGCCCTGTTGAGTTACATGGGACTTGCTTCCAAGTAGCTGAGAACATTTCTAGCCTTCAACCTCACGGATCCAACTAAAGGCACAGTCCTGGAAATGCAGATAGCATAACTTGGAAGTGGGGGGTGGGGGTGGCGGGAGCTGAACAGAATCCTGTGCAGAACTCCAGGCAGCCCTGAACATGTCTCTCCCCCCTCTTTTGCAGGCTGAAGGGAACTGAAACTTCTCCATTTGGTGTTGCTGTGGGTGTTGGCAGGGCTGGTGGGGCTGGAATAGATAGGGGAAGAGGGGCTTGTATCCTCCCGCCAGGCACCTCCACCATACTTGGAAGAAGCCAACAGGACTGGGCCTTATGATGGTGCCTGGATGTAACCTCTATCATCTGTTTGGGGGACTTTATGGTAAAACTCTGTAGATATTTGAAGGCTGTTGGCTCAGTATCATGGCATGCCATGTGTGTTGTGTTGTTACTGCCATGACCGACTCTTTGTATCTCCATGTCCATGGAGTTTTCTTGGCAGGAATACTGGAGTGGTTTGCCAGTTCCGACTCCAGGCGCCTACAGCACCTGTTATTCCCTGGTGGTCTCCCATCCAAGTACTAACCAGGGACCCACCCTGCTTAGCTTCAGAAATCAAGTAAGATGGAAGGTGCTTAGGGCATCTAGGCAGCACTGTGAGGACCATCTCCATCTGTTTTCGGAATTCACCTCTGGCTCTCTATCTCCCCTGCTGGCAAATGAGAAAAAGGGGGCCTGGGAGGGAAGCTCCTGGACTCTTTTTGCTGTTCTGTCCTGTTCCTGCCCTCTTCTTGGTTCCAGGAGAGTTGCTTTATCTCAGCTCTTACTTTGTCTTTAATTTCTTTTTAACCTTCTAAGCCTTTATCCTTCAGATGTTCTTTTGTCAATACATGCCCAGAGATGCCAGCAAATATTCCCTTTGTGTCTATCAGGGTTTCTGCTCACCTATTGTTTGTTTTTCACGCCCTCCTCTTCTGATGAGTGTATACATGCTCTCTCTCTCTCTCTCTCTCTCTCTCTCTCTCTCTCTCTCTCTCTCACACACACACACACACACACACACACACACACACACACACACACACACACACACACACACACACACACACACACACACACACAGAGAGACTCTCCCTTTATGCTGCTAACTCCTACTCCTCTTGCTTCTCCTCCATTCCTGTGTCTTTTCCAGCTTCTGTAATGCAATCCAATCACTGTGCTTTCTGATTCCCTGGAGCCTGTAGGGCCACCATCCCATAATGAGGGGGCATTGACTGGCTGCTTCCTTTCCCCCCTCCCCACCAGGGGATTCTGCCTGCTCTTCGACTCTAAACCATCCTCCACCTCCAATCCCCAGCCAAGGAAACAGCAAATGCTGTTCCTCAGCAATCAATAGCAAAGTGGTTTGCCTTCAGTGTTGAGGGAAAAAGGAATCAAGCAGAGATTTTCCTCTTTAAAAATAAAAATAAAATGCAGGATGAAGTGTTTGCCTACCTGGCTTGGGACTGTGCTTTTTATTCATCTGAAACTGGGGAATTGTTCCTAAGCTTCTTGGAGCCAAACAGGGAGGGTGGCAGATTCATCCCAGGTGAATGGTGTTTGACTGTATCCATTGGCCCAGTCCTACCATTAAGCAGAGTGAGGTAAGTGCCTCTCACTGGAAATGCAAAAAACTGAGCACCTCACAGGCCTTTCCCTTCTCACATCCTGTGTTTTTACATTTGTCCAGTACACTTTATGTCAGGATTTTCCCCAGAGTAGTAGGGAAGTAGTGTGTGGCTTGCCTCTTCCTCAAGGTACACTCACAACAGCCCTGTGAGGTAGATCAGATGAAGGTCCAGTGTCTACTCCAAGATTAAGAGAGTTCTGCATTTTTTTCCTAAGGGTAAACTCATGAGGAAGATTAGAGTTTTGCTCATGAAAAGCATTTGAGGATTCCTGAGGAGGCTGATATACAGGGTCAGGAAGTTTCATAGTTGTAGGTCCTTGCTCTGCATCACAGCTAATGAACTTTCAAACAGGATGGGAAAATTATAACGTAGTGCATCTGTGGAGTACAAACCCTGCATTTAAGCAGAGAGATCTTTGATCAGGATAGCAAGGTTAATTTGTCATTGCTAAGCTAATGGTTTGCATGACAGTATTTGAAGCTGACTTCACTTGTGCCGTGCCCATTTGGAAGCTGGGTTTTGCAAGCTGGGAGTGAGGGAATGCCAAGCTTGTCTGGAACAGGAGGTTGAGATCTGAAATATACCTGATGCTTCATTCCATTTCTCTTCCCTTGCCATTTTCTTTCCATCCTTCTATCACTGCAAGCTAAAAGTCAGTGTCCCCTGGGCACCTCCCTGGCTTTCCTCACTTCCTGCAGGTGGGTCAGGCTTGGGTGGCCTTGGGGGCAAGCTGCACAGGGGTCCTAGGGCAGCCCCAGAAGAAGGGAAGGGGGAAAACCACTGTTCGGAGTGTTTTCTCTCAATCTAGAAAACCCTGGACGGGGTCGTTGGAGGTCAAAACTTACTTGATGATGAAGATGATGATGAAGATGATGATGAAGATGATGATGAAGATTAGAGAGCATTCCAGTACAGTGGTCCCCCGCCCTTTCGTGGTTCATATATTGCGGTCCCGCTATATCGCGGAATCGCAGTATATGAAAAACGGCCCCCTAGGATAAGGGGGGAAAGTCCTGTTTCAAGCCTCCCACCTGTAAGGGCCTTCCTGGGCCTTCTGGAGGCTTCCCTCCAGGTAGAGTGTGTTCTTTATTTGCTAGCTTCTAAACATTGCGGAAACTACTTGAAAAGTGTGTTGAGTTTTTTCAACTTATAAATGTTCATTTGTCTCTATAGTTGAATGAATGAATGAATGAATGAATGAATGAATGAATGAATGAATGAATGAATGAAATTGGGTAAAGATACATTGCAAGCACATCCGATCTTGCCTGATTTCGGAAGCTAAGCAGGGTCGGTCCTGGTTAGTACTTGGATGGGAGACCACCAGGGAATACCAGGTGCTGTAGGCGCCTGGAGTAGGAAATGGCAGACCACTCCAGTATTCCTGCCAAGAAAACTCCATGGACATGGAGTTACAAAGAGTCGGTCATGGCAGTAACGACACAACACGCACAACACACATTGCATGGCCATGATACTGAGCCAGCAGCTGTCAAATATCTACAGAGTTTTGCCATAAAGTCCCCCAAACGGATGATAGAGCTTACATCCAGACACCATTGGCAAAGAACCATCCCTCTGTACCAGTTGGACAACATCATCTTGAATTGTTATATGAAATCCTTTGTGTGTGATAGGGTAAGTCTTCGCACAGCTAATGCAAAAGCAGTAGGTGCCAGATTTTCATTCTGGCTCCCTGAATGTGTCTCTTATTTATTTATTATTATTTATTTGTTACATTTGTTACATTTGTTACATCTTATCCCTCCAGCTACCTCTGAAATCCCAAAGAGCTACCATCAGCAGTGGAGACCCGGCCCAGTTGGAGAGACCGCTGTGTGGTCAACCTAATGGCTGAGTCCTTCACTCCGGTCAAGGAGGCAAAGGTCTTCTGTACCATCCCTTATTTATTAAGCTCAACCTGCACAAGAATGAAAATCAATGGGGCATTTCCCTGTTGGTTTCAGAGGGCAATAAAAACCAGGAAGTATAACAAGAAAGAATATATGCTCTTGCTTTTATATTTTTCCAGCATTTTCTTTCAGCTTCCTCATTTGTCTTTCACAAGAAGGAACTAAAAGAAAAGGTCTACCAAGCTCCTGAGAGTCATCATGTGGGTCGAAGTCTAAACATGGATTACATGATAAATAGAAAGGGATGTTTTTGTTTGCTTGCTTGTATTTTTTTAAAAGCAGTTATTGATTACCAACTTTCCTATTCTCCAGACAGAAGGGGGTATTCAGAGATAGGGAAAGTTACTTCCTGGAGAAGTCCTAAGATCTTCCAGCCAGAACAGCAGCAAGGGATTTATGGAGTTGTCTCCCTCTGCTCAAAGGTCAGGCCACCCTTGCAAGTAAGGCCCGAAACATCCTGAGTGGGAATCTAAGGCTGCTTTTACACGACCCCTAAAGTCCACTGCAAAATGCTCACAGATGTGGAGCATAACATTGGGCCTTTTCACACGACCCCTAAGATCCGCTGGCCCCTTAAATTCGGACCAAAGATCTTAGGGGTTGGTTGCTCTTCCTTCCTCCCCACCAGAGAAAGAGAGGAAAAAATGCAGCTCACCTGGAGGAGCTTCCGGGAGCTCCATTTCTCTTCCCTTTCTCTTCTGCTTGCTTTTTTCCCTCCCACCTCTTCTCTTAAAGGGGCGGGAGGCAAAAAAAACACAAGCAGAAGCCAGGAGAGCCCCGCACTGACCAGATTAAATCCGGACCTGGGGATTTTCACCCACCTCAAGCAGGTACAAGAAACCAGGTGGGCCGGGTCACACTTAATTTCCTGCAAACTCCAGAGCTGGTGGGAAAACACTTGTAAGGTCCGGAGTTTGCAGCCATTTGCTGCGGAGTTTAGGGGTCGTGTATAAAGGCCCATTGTTTTCCCGCCAGCAGCGGACTTTAAAAAAAAAGTACAACCATGCCTACTTAATCACGCCCCAGCGCATTTTACAAGTACCTGGTCTGGAGGAGGTAAAATCCTTGTTGCTGTTCCTTGTTGCTGTTTTAAAGCATTGCATGCCTGGCCCTCCTCCACTTTTTGTTGGTTTTTGTTGGGCCCCCCCTCCTTTTAACAGACAGGAATCCTAACAGGATGGAACAATTAGCTGCTGTGACAGCAGGCTGAGGTGAGCCTGCACTTTCTCTTGAGTTACTCATGGGGAAAAGCCTTGCTGACTTCGCTAAGCTGATTTCAGTGGGATGTGCAGAACACCACTAAGGTAGACCAAAACTTCTGCCACATTGCTTCCTCCTCCTCCTCCTCCTCCTCCTCCTCCTCCTCCTCCTCTTTGGAGCATCTGAGACCTCTGGCAGAACACTTTGGGAATTGCTCTGCTTGGCCACATCTTCAGGCAGGAAGGAAAATCTCGGTACCTGGGGTAGCACATAGCCTGACTTTGCTTGTAGAATGGATTTAAGTCCCAAGCACCAACCTCTGTCCATTCCCCATAGGTGCCTTTCTGATCTCTTCACCACATAGTAAAGGCATTTCTCTGTCTGCTACTCCAAGTGGCACACTTGGCACCATTGCACATCCCCATAAGGTCTCTCTTTGAGTCACTTGTCCTTGGCTTTTTGGCACAACATTACCAGTCTTGTTATGCTGTTTAATTCTAAATGGAGGACCAGTATCTCCACTCATGAGCCTTCTTGCTACTGAGTGAAGCCTAGGTAAAAACACTCTCCTCTCCCAAACCTTGCCTCTGATGCCCCTCCCATGGGCATCACAAACGTTTACACACACACACACACACCTCCGATTTCAGGGCTTCTTAGGCCCTGAAACCTCAGAGCATAGGACACTAATGGTTTGGCTGCCTAGTGCACCAAGCATCCCCCACCCCAAAAATAAAAGGATTTTATGATGAACAGTTTGGCAAAATATGCAGGTTCTCCAATAATCATGACCACTGGCCCACCCTCCAGGGACCCTTGGATGCTGAAGATGGAAGGTAGCTTCCTTCAAGGCAGCCTTTGCAACCATAGCTTTTTTTCAAATCCAGAATCATCTCAGCCAAACCTGGAGTAATCTCAGTTGGCCCAGAGAGATCCACCCCTGCACCAGCCAAAAATTCCATTTTTTTTTGTTCTCCCCATCTTAATTCTCTGTTTCCTTCCTATACTGTTGTGTTTCTAAGTAGTTTCATTTCTGTGATCTTTCCAGATAGTCTTCTGATGCCAGTTTCAGCCCCTGCTGTTTTTAATTGATGGCTGCAAAAAAATAATAATGTTTTATTGTCCCTTTTTGTTTGATTTGTATGGATTTCATTTGCATTTTTATTGTGCATCACCCTATTAGCTATTAGCCACCGGGGAGTTAAAAATTAATGGGTCCACAATTGGAAGAAATATACTGAAGATGTGTTTATGTATTCCTTGTCCTAATTCTCTTTCTTTAGTTGTTTTATCTTATTCTTGGTTTTTTTCCTAAAACCTATTTAGCCAACCCTTTCTTGACCACCACCTCTGAAGGGTTTTCTTCAACCCCCTCCCCTCCCCTCCCATTAATTCCATAAAAGAAAATTACAGTGCAGCCGGAAGCTCCCCCCCACAAGGATGAAACTCGGAATGTTTCATTGAATATTGGGGCTAGAGGCCAAGAGGTGAACAGCTGAATTTTTATCCTACATTTGCCAGATACAGCATGCATCCACTTATTTTATTACTAGCAAAATAGAGGTGATTAAGACAGGCAGGATGTCTGCAGAGCCGAGAGTTACATTACAAAGCTGGAGGGGTTGGGTGAGTGGGGGGAGCCCACCCGAACAGCACTTACTGCAAGAGTAGAAAAGGATTACTTGGGAGAGTTTGGATTTAAAAGGGGGGGGGAGAGAAGAAAGTAATGAAAAGAGTGCATAAACTTTTGCCCTCCCCTCAGTGGTGATGCCTGGAGAGGGTGAGGAAGGGAAGGGTACATTTGGGGCTAGAACAATGCAACATCATGACAAGTAATATCTCATTTGCATTTCCAGGTGAGCATTTGCCTACTGGCATAGCAATGGCACCAGGTTCTCTGCTCAGCCTTTTCTCCCACTTTATGCCCTCCTGGCCACCCAGAGTGAAAAGAATTTCCACAAAGCCTAGGAGGAAGAGAAGGCTTGGTATTTCCAACCCTGCAAATACCCAGGAGGATGCTGTTCTGTCACACATCAAATCACTGCTGAAAGGTTGAGACATTCTTTTCCAAATGCTGATTTTTTCCCTGCCCCTTTGCCTGTTGGGCCAGGATGAAAAATATAAGAGGACTGCTGTATAAAATGGAAGGCAGGGTTGAGGTCTTTTCCAGGTCACAATTTAATTGTATTTTGAAATGGTTATAAAAGAATCCACTGCCAGCACTTGGAGCAATGGGACCCCTGAGATCTCACCCAGGCCCTCCTTGTGCTCAAGGCAGATCCTGTCTCTCCAAGGAATCCTTCTTGTGCCAAAAAGTTTCACCGACTTCACTCAGGCTCTTTTTTTTAAAATTGGTGTACCCTGCACTCTAAAATACAGAATGCCCCTTCTGTAAGTAGAGAACACTTGGGGCCTTTTCACACGACCCCTAAGATCCGCTGGTCCCTTAAATTCGGACCAGAGATCTTGGGGGTTCGTTTCTGTTCCTGCATCCCCACCCCTCAGCACTTCCTGCTCCTGTTGGCGTGAGGGGGGGAGGGAAAAAAAGGACAAAAGGAACCAACTACTAACCTGCCGGTGCCGGTCGAAGTTGCCACGAGCCCCGTTACTTCCTGGTTCCTTCTCAAGGAGCTCTTAAAGGGGTGGGAGGCAAAAAAACAACAGACAAGCGAAGAGAGCCCGGCACTCTTATCCGCATCAAAATTTTTTCACCTCCAGAGAGCAGGTACATGAAAAATGTGCTGGGTCGTGCTAAAGTGGGTGGGGTTGCACTTAATTGTCTGCAAACTCCGGAGCTGGTGGGGAAACATTTCTAAGCTCCAGAGCTGGGAGCCATTTGCAGCGCAGCTTAGGGGTCATGTATAAACGCCCTTAGAAGCCTTGTGTTACAGTGGTTGAACTGCTGTACTGCAGCCCCAAACTCTGCTCAAGACCTGGGGTTCAGTCCCAGGTAGCCTGCTCAAGGTTCACTCAGCCTTCTGTTCTTCCAAGGCTGGTAAAATGAATGTGGAGTGTAGCCTGCATAATTACTTGTAAACCACCCAGAGAGTGCTTTAAGTGCTATGGGGCTGTTTATGAGCAGCATGCTTTGGTTTTTGCTTTTACAGTTGTAAATTGTATGGACCAATGTCTCTGCTGGGCAGTTCACCCCACTCGGGCCCTCCCTAGGAAAATGCGGAGCTGCCCAGTCACAAGCCAGACCATTGACCCAGTTAAGAGGGGTAGAACTACCTGGAGGAGCTGAAATGTTGGGGCAGCTGAGCTAAATCTCCAGAAGGGCAGATGCTCCTTGCAAACTGGTTTAAGAACTGAATTCATGACTTCTAAGCCCAAAGGGTTAAGAAGGTAAGAACATAAGAACATAAGAAGAGCCATGCTGGATCAGGCCAAAGGTCCATCTAGTCCAGCTTTCTGTATCTCACAGTGGCCCCACCAGATGTGTCCTGATATCCCTCCTTTGAGTCCTGCTTACAACTTCTGACATGCATAGCCTCCATGTACATGGTGTTCCCTCTTGGTCTCCCTTATATATCTTTCAGGCCTGTGACTCTTGTCTTCAGGGACTTGTTTCTCTGCTCAGACATCTAGATTGCCTGATACACTTTTAAAAAAATCTACGCTGCTCCTGATCCCTTCCTTTTGCCGAGGTTTTAATATTTGCTTTTGTGCTTCTTTAACTTCACCGGCATTTTTCCCCTGACTTTGCCACCAGGTCTATTTCAACCTTGAGATATACAGTATATAGTTTTTTGAAAAACCACACATACCTCTGGTCCATTGTATCCCTAGCAAATAGCTCCATATTCAGAAAAGTGGCTGAGCGTTACAGCAGTTCTGTGCCTGCCCATCCTTTAAAATGAATAACACCCTATAAAGCAGCAGTATTCCAAGTATAATTTGGACTGCTAGAGATAAAAGAGAAGTACAGAGTGTAGCATTGCAAAGTGTGTGTGTGTGTGTGTGTTAGAGATGGGCACGACTTGAAAAAAAATTTTTCGAGTTGTCGTTAGTCGGGCCGGTTCCGTTTTGGGTCGTTTCCATTTTTCACGAAAATTCGCAAAAATTAGTCGGTTCGTTTTTTCGTTTTTTGTTGTCGTTAGTACTGTTTTTTTTCCTGGAGGCACCTCTGTGGGGTGGGTGCTCTATAAAGGAAAGCGGGCTCCTGGAGGCAATCCTCACCCACTAGGAAGGAGAAGCAGGCTTGACCCCTCAACATGGGGTCTCCCCTCCTCACCTGCTGCTGCAAAATGCATGCATAGCCAATGGATATGCATACCAGTTGCAGGCAGTGAGACTAGTGATGGCAGTGAACCCAGAGCCATAGGTTGATGCCTAAGGCTCTCACACCACATGTCTCACAAAAGGGAATTGTACTTGCGTGTAGTGCAATGCAAGTAGATCTGGCTTAGGGTTAAGGTGGGTTAGTGCAAGGGCTAGGGTTTAGTGACGGGTAAGGTTTTTGGGCTTTTGCACCTCTGGGTGCCTCTCTGACCCACTTTTACGTATGGGTAAGTAAGGAGTCAAGGATTAGGGTTAGGGTTTAGGGCAGGTTTTAGGGGCCTTTTTGGCACATCCCAGAAGTCTCCATGGCCAAGTGGCCATGCGATTGGTGGGATGGCTCCAAAATTTGCATGGTCGTCCACTCCCACATGGCTGGCCACTCGGCCAGTCCATCATTGCGCAGGTGTAAACAAAATTAAATAAAATAAAATCAATGGAGGACAGAGGAGGAGAGGAGAGACATTTTGTTGCAAGAAAAAAACCCACTGCTACTGTGAAAAATCTGGCAGTTTATAAACACGCGTGTTTCTGTTGTGCTTGTGTGTTTTTGGACCACGATTTCAAAAACAATATTGCGTTCGCCGCCCCATTTTGGCTCCCCCGCCCGCACCGCATGGCATGGCGAGTCCGGCTGCCCAGGACGGGGGAGAGGCGGGACCCCCCCTCCAGAAACCACCCCTCCGGTAGGTGCCCTGCGCCCTTAGTCAAGCAGGCATTTTTCCGCCTGCTTTTGGCCCGGGAATGGGTGGCAAGTTTAAAAGTTTTTCCTGTGCCATATTTAAGAAAAGGCAGTAGAGACTAGGCTTTTGCTGGCTGCGAGCCTGCGGCGAGTCCCACCAGAGCAGCCCAAGACAGGGGATGGGGGGGAGGCCGGGGACCTCCAGAAACAACCCCTCTGGTAGGTGCCCTGAGGCACGGCAGGCATTTTTCCGCCTGCTTTTTGGCCGAGAACTGGGTTTTTTAAAATCGCGCGATCGCGCGATGCAAAGCATGACAAATCAGACCAAAATTGTTCCTATAAAGTTCGAGCTCAAAGTCTGGCGGAGTAATTCCGTTACCGTTTCCGTAGAGTAACGGATATGAGTAACGGAAACGGAAACGGGAATACCGCTAAGTCGTGCCCATCTCTTGTGTGTGTGTGTGTGTGTGCATACCTATCTATCTATCTATCTGTCTATTCTGATAGACAAAGCAAAAGAAGTAACAGATTAAGCCGTCAGAGCCACATTTTTGCTCCCCAGTGTCTGCAGGAGGATCTATTGGTGTGTGTGTGTGTGTGTGTGTGTGTGTGTGTGTGTGTGTGTGTGTGTGTGTGTGTGTGTGTTACTGGTGGGGAGGCATGTTTCCAGCTCAGAAAGTTGAAATACTGTTGAAAAAGAACAAGCAACAATAAAATCCTGTTTTAAAATTCAATACCCTACAATATATCAACTTGAAATATATACTTGTCTTTTGTTTTCATTCATATTTTAATATAAAATTACTGGCTGAATATGGAGTTAGTGACAAAAAAAGGTTTTTTTGGAGATGTAGCAAAATTGCAAAGACATCCCAGGTGACCCCACCTGTAGTTTATGATGGCCAAAAGTGGGTAAGAGCAGACTACCATCTGTCTATTAAAAAGTAGACAACCCAGTAACTGGCAAACCAGATAGGAAAGGAAATTCAATTTTCCCTTGCAGATAAAGGGAAAAAAACATTAGTGTGATAATATGGAAAAGCCAAGGATATATATTAAAGCACAGCAGCCTGTGGACTGGTTTAGTGCTACTGCTCTAATTGAAAAAACTAAACAATATATGGATCTCCTTGGATCCATGTGATTTAAAGAGAAAAAAAACGATAAAGCATGTCTTTTTGTGTGCCTATGTATACATATAAATGCGTGCAAGGACACAGAAATGAAGATTTCAGATAGAATGAAATTTCCTCTTAATTTCAGCTAAAAGAGAATCAGAGTCAAAGAATCGAAGCAACATACATCGGCAAAGTCTTAATATTTTTTTGGACTTGCTAGATATAGTACAATTCATTAGGAACTTTTATTTCCTGCCCAAAAGTGGCACAGCTTCCAGGGCAAAATAAAATAACATTATAATGGGTTCCAGGGGAAGCCTGCTGTGGAATAAGTCAAGAATCCAGGTGAACGTGGAAAAGTAGCCTTAGGGAAAGAGTGACTGTCATGGGGAGTGGAGGGAGCAAGGCATCCTGCATCACCCCAATGACCGCCATAATGGACCTTTCATGGACCACCACCAAGGCCCCTGGTGTAAAATACTGGCTAGCTTTTGAAGCACCATGGGATTCTTAGTTACCTCTGCTACACCAGCTGTGTCTCTCAGCCTGAGGCTGCTGCTTCTGCACTGAAAAGACTCCCAGTCTGAGGCCGAGAGATCAAGGTGACCACTTGGGATGTTTTGAAGTCTTGCGGTTACTGCCAGGAACTCTCCAGATATCCTGACCCCCCTGTGAGGTGCCGGAGAGGCAAAGGGTGGGGGTTAAAGCAGCTTCTGCACACAAATACAGAAGGATGGAGCCAATTAAAATGGGCATCCCCTGGAGTTTTCCCATTAGCCTAGAAGCACTTAGGTGCTTGTCTAGTGACTTGCGGTGGCAGCATAAATATCAGGAAGGGAACATATTTCATACTGGGGTTAGCAGGTCAGCAGTTCCTCCTCAACTAAGTGCACTTTAGTATGGGACTCCAGGGAGACAGAAGTCCTCCCACCCCCATGAAGGACCTGGTCAGAAGTAATTACTTTCTTTAGTTCTTGCCAAAGAAACTGTTGATATGGTCTTGTATTTTCAGAGCATTTGGGCTGCTGAGTCTTCCAAACAGCAGTAGCAACGTTCTACCATGTCTCTCCAGTGGCCCTGAAACTGAGGCTCTGGTCTGGTGCTTTTGAGTTCATCCCAGCCTTTACGAATTCAGATCTACATGGGGATTTGCTTACAATGCTCAGCCAGGGCTCTGCTTGGAAAGATCACCCAGGGCATGGGTCATTCTGTGTTTGAGAATCTTCCATGAAAGGAACAACTCATTGGGAAGGAAATAAACCCCATTAGTTCAAATAGACAACCTCTGCTCATGCCTTGGCCAGCCTGCAGTTTGAACTGAATGCAACGTTGGCGGAGCATGATGCTCTGCCAGGACTGAGAAGTTTTATGTTTTGTGGAAAGTAGTTTAATGTGGAAAGTTTCTTCTGCATCACGCAGGCACCACTGCACGCAGGACAGATTTATTTGTCTCTGTTTCTGCCACATTTGAAGGTTGGCATTCTCAAATCCATTCTGTTGTGTGTGCCTCAAGTTCTGATAAAGACAATGAATCTAATTGAACATAACCCAGAACCATCTGCACAGCTCACAGTTCAACAGGTGCGGCTTTCCCCAGCATGGTAGAGACCTTGTTTTTGACCCTCATGGTTCCTCCTGAATCATGGCTGAAGATCAGAAGCCTGTCAGACATAAGGAGGTGACATTCAGCATTTTAGACATGACTGAATGCACAGAGGAAAGTGTATGCATGTTAAAATCCCTCTGTCATGTTTTAACCACTGGGTTTTTTCCCTCTCCTCATTTTGTTTTGAAACTCGAAGACCTCAAATGTCAATGTGTATGTTTATGATTGCTCCTGGTGCACAAAAGCATTAATTCATCAAGCTAATGATCATATGCTTCCTCTAAACAGGCAAGGAGCATGGTTCCCTTTCTTTTAAAATATGTTCCAATAAAATATTAATCCTGTGTTCATAAATGGTTAAATGTCTTGAAATACAGATCTTTGTCTTGTATTTTCAGATTTCCTCATATGCCTGATGAAAAATTATGGTAAATTTGACACTTAGAGGACATCTCTCTTCTCTCTCTCTCTCTCTCTCTCTCTCTCTCTCTCTCTCTCTCTCTCTCTCTCTCTCTCTCTCTCTCTCTCTCTTTCCCCCCCCTCCTGCATTTCTCCCTCTGTGTCGATTTAGGAATTGATCCACAGATGAACAATCATGCCAAGAGAAAAAACAGTCTACTGTGCTTTCTAATCTATTCTGTGCCTCTCCAACCTTTAACTCTACTAAGTAGACAATGAGACTTTCACTTTGATTACATGAATGATTATATGCAATAATGGTCCCTCAACCTTTTAACCTTCACAATGAATTATCTAAAATAGTGCCTGTGTATGATGTATGTGTGCGTGTGTTTCAAATATAGATCTGAAAACCCACTTCTGGAAGCATCTCTTTTCAACTTGCCATTATTTAAATCACTGGTGAGAGTTTAGGGAGGGGGAAAGTGGACTTGTTAAGAGACCCCTCTTCCTCAACCTGGGAAGATTGCAAATGGACAAAGACTTTAATAATGCCTCCATCAATGAAATGTTGTAAAAGATCATGAAAGATGATTGCTTACCACTTTGATCAAAAAAAGATGATGGCTCACCACTTTGCACATTTAAAAGGCCTGTGTAAATTATTATCATCTAGGCCAATTGATCCTGCTTAAACTCTGGAGGATGGATGAGAAGAGGGAACAATGTGGACTCTCTTAGGACTTAGGTGCTTCTCACTAAACAATATATGGTCTCAGAGTCTGCAAGCCCCCCCATGTTTCCAAAATAGGGTTGTTGTTTTAAAAGTTTGGCCCAAAATTCATATGGCTAGTCAATGTTCCTGATGCACAGGTATCATTTTGAGCTGCAGTCCATTGTCTCTTTATGAGGCACAGCCTAGGGGACACATTGACTTAAGGTAACAGAACAATTACAGAAGGATCATGTCATGGGATGTAGCAATGCTGGGGGTGAGTGCAAAGGAAGGCTGAAGACTAATCCCCCCAACTCTTGGTAGTCCTTCCTGGGGAAGTATGCCCTGCTACACTGATTTTGTCCTTGTGTGGGGGGAGGAATGTGTCACCCCCAAGCTAATTCAAATCAATGTGGAGCTGCTGCTCAACTAGCTTCCACTCGCCTACTAACTCCCCTGGCTTTCTGGCTGTGGCACCCTGATGAAAGATGTCTGCCTGGATTTCTACTAGTAACTGAATAACACAGCTGTGCTTTTTTAAAAAAAAAAAAAAGGAAAAAAGGCTGATCACCTACAGCAGCTGAGTAGTAGCAAAGCTCAGAAGGATTTCCTGTGTAAATCTTGACAGTTCATCCCCAAATTGCCACAGAAGCTCAGGTGCTCCAGACTAAACTTTTACATTGATAGCTGAATGAAAACAGTGGAACCGTGTGCTTGAATGCATAAATAGGCTTTCTGTAGAAAGGCCACAATTCATTTCAGATGGAGGGATGGTAAAGAGAAAGAAGGAAACTGATCATGAAACCATTCCAAGGAAATCACAGGCCTTGAGCAAGTTTCCAGTGGAAGCTCTAAATGAGAAGTCTACCGCCAGAAATGAGGTGGCCAGGTTTGGGATGCCCCTTTCCAGATCCTATAGCTAACCAAGGACATTTTGCTGCTTTGGGCAACAGACAGAGTGGCTTTCCTGGAAGGTGACCAGATCAAGTGCTGACTCTTAACCCCCTACTTTTGACACAACTATGTCCTGCACTAAATCCAAGGATGGAAGGTTGAAGGAACAGCAGTGTCTGGAGGAAGCCGGGCAAGAGCAACAGAAGAAAGAAAGAAAGAAAGAAAGAAAAGAAAGAAAGAAAGAAAGAAAGAAAGAAAGAAAGAAAGAAAGAAAGAAAGAAAGAGGCTGACAAGCCTTGAGTGACATCCTTAGAGAGCATGCAGGAAAATCAGGACAAGGGTTGAGGACTTTCAGGACCCTGGACAGCTCCCAGGAAACGGGACGCTTTTTCTAGGGCAGCTTTTAGCAACTTGATGTGCACTCGATGTTCTTGAGAAAAGCTCTGCTAATCCTTGACTCCTGCTGGCTGCAGCTGGTGGCAGTTCTGGCACTAAACATATGGAGGGTTCTTTGTTGTGAAAAGGTTTTCAAGTTTCTAACTCTCTTCCAGCGTTTGTCCCGGTGGACCAAAAAAGAGAGGAGATTCTTCAGTGGGATTCATTTGCCTGGGAGCATAGCACCCCATCATCTTCTCTACCAGCTCTCTCATTGGGCTTGTATTATCTATAGTCATGTGCAGCCGCAGTGATATATGAGGCCCCTGGGGTAAAATTCTGTCAAGAGGGCAGTCTCTCTTAGGGGTTGCAGTTGCTCTGGTGACCATGATGGGGTCTCTGGTTTTGAAGGTGACTCAGTCTTCTGCTTGACCTCTGTGATGTCAGGGATGCTATCCAGCACAACAACAGATTACGTTGTTGGCCTTCCAGACACCACCGTTACTCTCCTTCCAGGCATGCAAACACAAATTCACCTAATTTCATTTCCTCCGTATCCCAGCTCCCCCACCCCTCAATTTTGTCTTGCTTTCAGTTGTCTTGAAAGCAAAGAACATGGTTCAGGGACAGCACGTCTGTGGCCCCTCTGGATATTATAATTGCAGCCCAAATCCTACATATAATCATGATCTTGTCAGAGAAACTTGTCTCAAATAGCAGATGAGGTTTAAATCTGGAGGAAGAATTGAAGAAAGACTGCAACAGCAGCGATTAAGTTTGAAAAGCATGATGAACAAGAAAACTTAGAAACAGCACATCTCTCATTTTCTAAAATTGGGCACTGCTTATGCTACAGCTTACCCAGAATCTGCCATATGCAAATTTTGAGAACATTTTTTTCATTCAAATTGAATTGTGCTCCTCTAGGTAGCAAAGCAGAATGAATCAAAACTTGATTGCATCATTTACATTCTAAGTTTGGTTTTTACGTATGGCTGATTTGGTTCAAATAAGAATACCAGAGCTCATTCATTAATTAGGACCAATCATTCTCAGCAGTTCCAAATCCACTCCCAAACAGGTGTGTTCTTTGTGACTTCCAAAACAAAAGAGGAAAGAAAACCCACCCACAGTTAAAACACCTAGCTACTGTATATTTCCAAAATACAGAATGTTCCAATCCCATGATGCAAAGTGTAAACACAAGTATTTTAGATTATCTATTTGTTTTCAATTAATGCGTTTATATCCCACCCTTTGAGTAGCTAACTTTGTGCTAAAAACTGTGCCTGACTCCAGAACTCCCCAATCCACAGAATCGGTACATGAGCCACCGCCTGACTCTGGCACTCGAAGGAAGTTGCTGCTCACCCCTAATGTTGCCCCTCAGGTGTTCTGTTACCTGGTTCTCTTGGGGCCTTTTCACACGACCCCTAAGATCCGCTGGCCACTTAAATTCGGACCAGAGCTCTTAGGGGTTTGTCGCTCTTCCTGTGTTCCCACCCCCTCCGCACTCCTGGCTGCTGGCTGCGTGAGGGGAGGGAGAAAAAACAGGAAGAAAAGAGACATGGCTCACCTCCATTCTGCCTCTCGCTCTTGCCATGGCAACATTCCAGTCTCTTAAGTAGCTCTTAAAGGGGCGGGAGCCAAAAACAACAAACAGAAGCAAGGAGAGCCCCGCACTCACTATCGTTACACCGCATCAAAGAATTTTCACCTCCAGAGAGCAGGTAATTGAAAGGTGTGCTGGGACGCGCTAAAGTGGGCATGGTCGCACTTAATTTCCTGTAAACTCCGGAGCTGGTGGGGAAACATTTTTAAGCTCCAGAGCTGGGAGCCATTTGCCCCGGAGTTTAGGGGTCATGTATAAACACCCTTGGTTGCCCACTGCTTTCAGATGTTCAGAATAAGCACTTTCTCTCCCAGTGGCACTTTGTCTAAAAAATAATGGCAGCACCCAGGAGCTCTTCACCATGGGTGCTTGTTTTCCAGTGGTTTGAAACAAAGACAACCTCCATTTCCATCTTCAGCTCCAGGACATTTTCATATAAAGCATCAACATCAGCAATAACACCCAGTTACACTTTTAAAAAGGAGGGGGGTTAAAAACCCATTTTTGACACTAATAGCTTCTCCATGCATTTAAGTCTCCCCATGTCTTGGTTGACAAATGTGACACTGCTATTATAAGTACTAAGTAGCAAGTACCTATTTTGCGTGGTGACAAGTCACCTCTGTTCTTTACTATGGCATTGCATAATGCAGTCTATCATACCCATTTATGACTATCCTGAAGAGCAGTGGGGAGTGGGGTCGGAGAGACACCTTTAAAATTACATGACTCTTTTAGTTATAGAAATGCATAATTAACTGGTTACATGGCTGGAATTATTCAAAAGGATTTGTGTATCACAAGATGTGAAGGGCCTTCTAACTAGCCTCTCTGATATCACATTTCATCAGCTACCAGTGCACTCTTTGAATTGTTTCTTGTAATTAACTTGACAGAGAGAGGGGGGAGGGAAGAAAGCCACAGAGATTTATCTGTGCAATGCTCTGTGCTTTCAGAAATTTAGCTAAGCTTCCTCGGCAAAATGCTGATCACTCTGCATTGTCAAAAAACGAACAGCAAAAGAGAGGAGAGAAAGAGCAAATGAAACAATGACTTGGTCACACAGCAAAGGATAAACAATGGCATTGGCTAGGATTAGAAAAAGGGGTGGCCACCAGGTCTGATTACTTTTCACAGGAGTCCACACAAACCATAGGGACTAAGGCTTGGATCTTGATAGCCATGTATCACCTCTCAGATGCATCCTAGCATGTGGAACATGAATGAAATATGGCCAAAGGACCCATGCTCTGCTTGTGGGCCTTCTGGGGGTCTCTTGTTGGAGATGCCAGAAATGGAACTGAATATTAGTCAGGGCTTTGAGCCAATAGAGCAGTGGTGATGAATTTTTTTTGGCACTCCAGCTGTTTTGGACCACAACTCCCCAGCACTTAGTCATTTGCAACCTAGGCTCAGAATTCTGGGAGTTCTGCCCCAAAACATCTGAAATGCCAAAGGTTCACCACTACTGCAATAGAGCATGGGGACTCTGACTTTGGAGGATGGGATTACCTCCCAATTGAAAAAAAAGAGGTGCATAGCTTGTGGGTGATCCTGGACTCATCCTTGAGCCAAGATGCCCAGGTCACATATGTGGCTAGGAGTGCATTTGCACAATTAAAACTAGCATGCCAGTTACGCACATTTCTTGAGAAATCTGCTCTGGCCACTGTGACACATGCCCTAGTGGCTTCCCAGCTGGACTACTGTAGTGTGCTCTATATGGGGCTATCAATGGAAAGTCTCAGGAAACTTCAGTGGATTCAGAACACAGTGGCCAGATTGCTGACTGGGGCACATTATACCCCTACTAAAGCAGCTCCACTGGCTGCCAATCAGCTATTGGGCACAATTCAAGGTGCTGACTTTAACCTACAAAGCACAAAATGGCATGGGTCCAAGCTACTTCAAAGATCGAATCTGACATTATGAACCAGATCGGGTGCTTAGGTCACCAAGAGAAGTCCCACCACCCTCACAGGTACGTCTCATGGGAACCCATGGAAGGACCTTCTTGGCTGTGGTGCCCAGACTTTAAAATTCCATTCCAATAGATGCCAGGACCGCCCCATCTCTGCTGTCTTTCCAGAAGCAGGCAAAGACCTTCCTCTTTAGGCAAGCTTTCCCTGAATGAAGGTCTATTTACTATGTGACTTCTATATTGATTATCATACATGATTGCATTGACTGATTTCATAAGAACATCAGTGATTTCCATGTTAGTTTCCACACCTCATAAGGGATGTTTTTCTTTTTGTGTGCTCTTTGTAGCTTTAATGCTACATTTTAATGTTCTAAGATGCCTCTCCTAATTCCCTGTTCTTAATTTGAATATGTCTTAAATATTCTGTGCTGTATATTGTCCCTCTTTATTGTAAGCCACCTTGGGTCCTTTTCCAAGGAGAAAGGTGGGGTAAAATTATTCAAAATAAATAAATAATAAATAGGAGCAGGTGCATCTACTTTGAACTTTACTCCAAATTCTCCAGGAGCTCTCCATGGTGCTGAGACTCTGCCCAAAATAAAGTTCAGCAAGTTGGATAGCTTTTGGAACCTGGATTTTCTAAATCTGGCAATGGTTAGACCATGGGGAAATTGCACTGCAGATGGGCGACCTTGTGTACATAGGACAGTGGGATGTGTGGTGTTCTAGAGATTCCTGGACTGTCTAACATTACTTGCAGCCACATGTTAGTAGTTAAGCTGTAACGTTTGCACCACACCATTTGGAAAAGTGGAATATCTAACCTGTAGTTAGTCCAGATGGAGGGACATGGAACAAACAATCTGCTAGTGGGAATTTTCAGGTCTACTCAATGTTTCTTTCCTGCACAAAGTCCCAGGACATCCTTTGGAAAATCCTTTCTGACATCCTCCACCTTCCCACCTCCGAATTCTTGTTTTATGACAATTAAGGGAACCTTTGCAAAAGGAAACCAACATACACAGCAATTCCTATGTTCTTTTGATTCAGCGTAAAGTCCCGATGCCCCTTTATACAATTTCCTCCACCAAAATGAAACCGACTGCATGCCAGAGGAGTCATTTAACACACAACCACTCAGAACACTGCAAATTATGTTAATCTGAATCCATCAATGTGCAGGGATTTATTTTAAATCTCATCAAGGCAAATCCATGACTGTGCATTTTATTATCACAGATGAAGAATAGAAATTAACTGCCACAATTAGGCAGCTTTGATGGAGCCTAGGAAATGAGGAAGGCGGGGGAGACCATTTAGATACTTAAAAGTCTGTCTATTGCCACGATTATTGATTTGATTTTTAATGCCATTGGTGAAACACTAAATATTCTTGAGAAACGTCTGCCATTCTCAGAATTTCTCATTCTTGTATAAACTGAAAGAATCTGGAAAGTCACCAGTGATACCAATGGAAACAGTCTAAATTTTAATTCTCATGTGGTCTACTTAAGCTGCATTAATAGATGTATTATCTCCAAATCCCTACGAGCTATTAGTCCCCCTCTATTCAGCACTGGTCAGAGCTCAAATACTGTGTCCAGTTCTGGACACCACACTTCAAGAAGGATGCTGACAAGCTGGAACAAGTTCAGGGCAACAAGAATCATTAGGGGGAGGGAAACCAAGCCATATGAGGAAAGATGGAAAAGAACTGGGTGTGTTTAGCCTTGGGGGGTGGGGGGACTGATCATCCCAGAGTGCAATAAATGGGCTCAGGTGTCAGGAAGCCAGACTTCAGTTCCATATAAGTTGCATATGTTAGAGCAGCATGGCAATGCAACCCATGATCTCAGTGGGATGGTGGTGGGCATTCCAATGCTGGAGGCATTCGAGAGAAAATGTGACAGCCATCAGTCAGATCTACTGAGCTTTGGATCCCTGCCTTGAGCAGGGGGTATGGACTTGATGGCTTTATAGGTCCTTTCCAACTCCATGATTCTAGGATTCTAAGAGTCTACTTCTCTCCCCCCCCCAATAGCACAGTGATATACTACTGGTTAAATATTCAATGCTTCCAACATTTTTTGTCTGGGTATGAACAGTTGGCAGCTTCTGTCCTTATGAAGACACCAATGAAACTCACTTGACAGATGAGGCATTATTCCCAACTCCATCTCATTCTGTCTGTTCTAGCCCTTGGCTATTTCCCTGGAGCACTTCAGATGGGAATTGAAAGAAACAAAACAAGAACAGCAGAGCACTCGTTTATAGTCCATACAGCACAACAGTGATAGCCATCAACATTTGTGCATCTACATGTAGGAGTTCTTCCTATTCCAGATGTCGAGACATATGGGACGAATAGATTCAATGAGTTGGAACCTATGGGTGTCATCCTTCCCATGAAAAATGCTCTTCCTGTACAGTTCAGTGAGTATTTCGGTGTCTTGCCAAAGCTGTAGAAATTGTCTTTCACAGCTGTGTCCACACCTGCAGTTCCCTCTCTGCATTCCCTGCGTTATGCTAGATGAGAAGCATACATCTGGGAAATGAGGCATAAACCATATGTGGTCTTTTCCTTCTAGCAGGAAAAAAAGAGCTGTGTGGCAACCCCAGTTGGCACCGGTGGATTCATGAAACAAAACTGATCAGTCTTGTCTGGAGCCCAGATTCAGTTGCTTGAGCTTCTGGGGGCGGTGGCAGAAGGCAACTGTGTCTTGTCCTCATGGACAGGGCAGCTGATCCAAGAAAGAACCTCACCTATGAAGGCAGGGACCCTGGAAAGGAAACATTTGGAATCCATTTCTCCCTGCCTCTTAATCATTGGCCATTCTGGGCAAGGCTGATGGGGGCTTTAGACCAAAACAGCTGGGAGGCCACATGTTCTCAATCGCTGCCATAGACTGCAGGTCTCTGGTGCTCTGCTCTGCTCTGCTTTGCTGTGTCTTGTCTTACTTACACCCAATGTTTTCCTTATGCTCCTCCCATGTAATATTATTCTTTCTAGTCAAGATTTTTCGGGAAACACTTTGTCACCAAGCAGGCAACAACTGAACCAAGTTCTGTCACTCTTTAAAAAAAAATGAAATACCATACAACTCACACCTCCTGTCCTTTCTTCTTCTTTTTTACCCTAGTGATGCATTTTATGCCAATGCCACAAGGCAACAAACACACAAAGAATACATAATGTGGTAAAATAAATATTTCAAAAAGCTAAATAAGGTGAAATGTTGAGAAGAAGGAAAGGAGGAGGTAGATTTCAGCCTAAAAATAGACTGTGTTTTGTTGTGCGAAACATAAAGGCATTGTGTTTCATAGCTAGCAGAGTAAATGGATATGATCTATTAGGTACACAGAAGAACAGATAAAGGCCATTTAGGAGCTGAACAAAGCCCCTTGATTAAGTCTTTCCAGAAGACAGAACCAAGACATGTAAAGCTCTGTAAATTGGTATCAGTACTTTAGAGTCAACCCTATTATCACCCTGGGCCAATTAGGCTCCTTTTCCAGTGGGCTGGTAATGCAAAGGTAGAAATTTGATATGGCAAAGCTATTTCCAGTGCCTGATACACTTGGAGCTTAATGATAGTGCCGAAGGGCAGGAGTGGGCCAGAAGCTCCCTCACAAAGAAGGAAGGAGAGAAAAAATCAAGAGGAGTGAAACTGGCAAACAGAGGGTGCCATGTGCTGATGCACTGGAAGACTTACCTGTGCTTTTGATTTGATTTTCAAGGATGTGTTTGACAGGAAGGACATCAGCTCAAGTCAAGCCATCCTACACTCCGAGTGATGACATTGGCATGGACAGTTTTGTTGGGGTCAGGTTGGGTTTCCAAACCATCAAGGCGATTGGGACTTACAATAATCAAATAGATGGCTTTCCACAAGGAAGATTAGCATTGGCCGATCAACGAAGCTTTAGGAGAGTCGGGTTGACAGGGAGATATATTTTCTGGCAGCCACTGAGGTCTGAATCCAAAGAGGGGCTGCCCGTGCAGGCCCCCGGAGCCTCATTCTGGCCTCTGGCTGCTTGCTATTCACCCTTCCTCTCTCATGTAGATTAGAATGAAACTCAGTGTTTCTGAGATTTTCCTCAAATCTCACTGCTTTGGAATGAGGAGAGCACAGTGGAAACATGGGCACCCTTCACAAGAGACCATGGCTCTCTCACAAGACCTGGGCACTACAGGGCTTCCTTGGGAAAGAAGGACCCCATAGGGGGAAAACACACACACACAAGACCACACAAGTAAAGATCAACAGATAATATACTTTCACAAGTTTCAGGCCCCATGTTTTGATTTTTAAAAATCCTATTTCATTTCCAGCTACTTTTGTCTCTGTTTTCTCTCTCTGAAAACTCCTGGCCCAAATCTCAGTATTGTGTTCCCTCTATGAACATTTTCCAGCTCTTTCTATGCTAAGCACAGACATGGGACAAAGGAACAATTTCTGAGTTTGATTGACATTTGCTCAGCAATAGATGCTTTACACAAAGAGACACGGGATGAGCATCTCAAAATGACGACACGAAGGAGGGGCACCCAAACTGATTGAGGGATTGAGTCGAACAGAGGGCTGGGTAAAACAGAGCTGAATCAAAAGGGGAACTTGACACAAAGGCCGTGTCTTCACATCCCTTTCATCGTGGTTCGCCGTCCCGCTTGGGACCAGTATGAAGAAATGTTACTTCACGTCCATTGCGTGATGATGGGAGTTCGTCCCAACTATGCCCCTGAACTGGGATTTATGTGGGATGAGCGATTCCCCTCCCTGGCCTCGGGAATCTGCTCATCTCAGTTCTCGTTCCGAGACAAGTGCCCATGAGGTAAGGGTCGTCGCGTAATGTGCCATTCTCCATCAAGTGGCAGGACTACAAAGTGCCATTCACCAGTACATTCCCTATGGAGTCAGCAATACAGTGCAGAGAGATTAAAAGACAAATGCCTCGAACTTGGCTCCATAATGCATTGAAGGCAAAGTTGAGGATATTTGAAAGATCGAAAAACGAAAGGTTGGACCAAAGAAAAAAACGAGAACGAAGGCTGAGAAGTTCAGATGTTGTCACAAAACAAGGACGTGCAGTAACAGTCATCACGGTACATCAATCATGCCCATGGGTACACGGGAACAAGAACAGTACCGGGACAAGACCACGTGACTGTGAGGAATGTGATCATGAAACGAATGCCAACTCGGAATGAGGAAGGACGTGAAGTAACCGTCTATGTTGACTGGAGATGAAGGTACCAGTAGTCTATTGTTTCTGGAAGGAACCGGTTGAGGGGGGCTGACAGCCACAGCACTTCAGCATTCTGATAATCTTTGTGGGTGGCCACAAAGGGACATGTACAGCCAGTTTCATGTTCCACAATTAATTTATAGGTAGGGGTGCAAAATTAAGATTGAGGAGGGTAGATGACAAAGACCCTGATCATTCTGTACTGGACACATCGCTGAACGTTCCCACAGAAATAAACTGAGCCCAAAATAGCTAATTTTGTTTTAAAAGCTTAAACCCACTATTTCAGTGGTGAACAATGTGCCTAGAGAAGCAGAGAGTACCAGAAAGACTTTGAATGAGAAGCCATGATTTCAATGGTAGCTTGATTATATTCTACCTGCTCATTTGAAGAGAATTCAAGACGTCAAAGGCTGAATATCACACAGAAAATTATGCAAAAGATCAGCTACTTTATGCCATCTGTAGGGACCGGCAAGTTTATGGAAGTATTTTCTGCATACCAATGATGCTACAAACACAGAAAGTGAATTATGTTACCCAAGGGATGAGGGAGTAAAAATGCAAACTTTGGAAGAGTGGGTGGGGGAGAAAACTGGAGGGCTTCAGGTGGCATTTCAGATGGTGTCTCAAAGCTCCGCAATAATTATTCCACCAATAAATAGTGGGAGATAAACAATAAGAGAAAGCAGATAAACAAGACTAGCAAACTCAGTATTAAAATCCCTGAAGAAGAGATAAGGGCTGTCGAGCCAAAATAGGAGCAAAGGCAGCTCCATTTAATTAACAGGGAAAGGAAGATATGATATGATAGGTAGCTTCCCTAAGGGGAGGGGTGGGAAGTAGAGATGGGCACGACTTGAAAAATTTTTTTCGAGTTGTCGTTAGTCGGGCTGGTTCCGTTTCGGGTTGTTTCCGTTTTTCGCGAAAATTCGTAAAAATTAGTTGGTTCATTTTTTTGTTTTTTTGTTGTCGTTAGTACTGGTTTTTTTGGGGGAGCGGGCTCCTGGAGGCACCTCTGTGGGGTGGGTGCCTCCTCTGGCCCACTATAAAGGGAAAGTGGGCTCCTGGAGGCACCCGTGGGTGGCTCCTATCCTCACCCACTAGGAAGGGGAAGCAGGCTCCAAGAGACCCCTCTACATGGGGGGTCTCCCCTCCTCACCTGCTGCTGCTGCAAAATGGTATGCAATAGCCATATGGATATTGCATACCAGTTGTGCAGACAGTGACTGTGAAGACTAGTGGATGGCACTGAACCCAGAGCCATAGGTGAGATGCCTAACTAAGGCTCTCGCACCACCATGTCTCACACAGAAGGGAATTGTACTTGCGTGTAGTGCAATGCAAGTACATCTGGCTTAGGGTTAAGGTGGGTTAGGGTTAGGGCTAGGGTTAGGCTAGTGACGGGTAAGGTTACGGTGGGCTAGTGGGTTGCACCTCTGGGTGCCTCTCTGACTCACTAAGAAGACAGTCTGTGACGTATGGGTAAGGAGTCAAGGGTTAGGGTTAAGGTTAGGGGGCTAGGGCAGGTTTTAGGGGGCTTTTTGGCACATCCCAGAAGTCTCCATGGCCAAGTGGCCATGCGATTGGTGGGATGGCTCCAAAAATTTGCATGGTCGTCCACTCCCACATGGCTGGCCACTCGGCCAGCTCATCATTGCGCAGGTGTAAATAAAATAAAATAAAATAAAATCAATGGAGGACAGAGGAGGAGAGGAGAGACATTTTGTTGCAAGAAAAAAGCCACTGCTACTGTGAAAAATCTGGCAGTTTATAAATTTTCGCGTGTTTCTGTTGTGCTTGTGTGTTTTTGGACCATGATTTCAAAAACAATATTGCGTTCGCCGCCCCATTTTGGATCCCCCACCCGCACCGCATGGCATGGTGACTCGAGTCCGGCTGCCCAGGATGGGGGGGAGGCGGGACCCCCCCTCCAGAAACCACCCCTCCGGTAGGTGCCCTGCGCCCTTAGTCAAGCAGGCATTTTTCCGCCTGCTTTTTTGGCCCGGGAATGGATGGGGGGAGAGTTTAAAAGTTTTTTCCTGTGCCGTCCGTGCCGCTTGCTTGCGCTTTAATTGCGGCAGCCGGCGGCCGGCGAGACTGGGCTTTTTGCTGGCTGCCTGCGAGCCTGCGGCGAGTCCCACCAGAGCAGCCCAGGATGGGGGATGGGGGGGGAGGCCGGGGACCTCCAGAAACAACCCCTCTGGTAGGTGCCCTGAGGCACGGCAGGCATTTTTCCGCCTGCTTTTCGGCCAGGAACCGGGTTTTTTTAACTTTTAAAAACTTTTTTTCTGTGCCGGGTGGCATCGCGCGATGCAAGGAACGAGCACGACAAATCAGACCAAAATTGTTCGTTCGTCGGTTCAAGCTCGAAGTCTTGCAGAGTAATTCCCGTTACAGTTTCTGTAGAGTAACGGAAACGAGTAACGGAAACAGAAACGGGAATACCGCTAAGTCGTGCCCATCTCTAGTGGGAAGCATGCAACCTTCTTCTAGGTCCTTTGCCACTACGAATCCCATAATCCCCGGGCAGTTTGGCCAAGGATTGGCAAGAGCTGCACTCCAACATAGTTCAGAGGGGGCCAAGTTCCCTCTGCGTGATGCTGAATACTGTTTCAAGTTGTCTGGATCCAGCTGTCCCCACCTTTTTGTGTGTGCCCTCCCTCCCAAGCAGTGGACAGGTATAGTTATGATAGGAATAAGACCAGGTTTGCCAACGAACATCTTTGGACACAGATCTGCTTCTGTGGATCTCCAGGGTGGGATGAGGGAACCTTTAGAGGATGATTCAATTGATCTCCGTGTACCTGCTGGCTTTAAAGCCAGGGTATCTGTGCACCAGGTTGCAGCTGGCACCAGCATACCTTTTGCTGCTTGCTTGGTTGACCAAAGGAGCTTCTAATGTTGCTGCACCTCTCAGCCTGAACCACAGCGAAGGTGTTGGCAGTGGCAGCAGCAAACTTTCAATGATTAAATGCTTCCTTTGGCAATGTTGGGGCGCACTTGGCTTTGTCACATTGTGTATTAGCCATGTAGAAACCCAAATCACCTTGAATCTAGCGGGCATGGATCATTGTGAACATCACAGTTACTGTATTTTCTATCTACAAGACACCCCCATGTGGTCCTGTTTACCTACATGTCTTTTGTGGACATTTCTATGATGCAAGAGCCTAGAATAATCCCCACATATTCCCAACCCTCACCCACTCTGCTTATGTGAGATCAGATGGACCCGCTCCTCTGATCCTCAGTGTCGGTCCTGAATGCTGCTGTCGGGGATCTTTATAGAATCCACATTGAGCATGCATTGTTTTTTGCAACCCTGTATCTCCACATTTGTCTCTGCTTCACTCACTCAGTTGCAACTCATTGTGTGTAAGCACTGAAGCTAAAAACATTGCACGTGCATGCACACACACACACACACACACACACACACACACACACACACACACACACACACACACACACACACACACTTTGCAACAGGTTGCAGGATCGTGGAAAGAAATGGAGCAAGGAGGAGTCTGTTAAGATGCAGCCGAGACTACGGCTTTCTCCAGAATTGCCACTTTAAGTCAGTGAAAGGGCAGAGATCCACCAAAGATGAGCTGGGTCTAGTCAGACTAATTTGGTCTTTTTAATTATAAAAAGTAATTGCAACCTTGTTGTAATGAATTGGAAAGTGACCTTGCATGAGGAGAAAGATTAACAAGTCTAGGAATGTGTGCAACATGTTCAAAGCCAGGCTTTTCTTTAAGGCAGGAGCGGCGGGGGGGGGGAATCTTCACATTGCCGTTAATTTTAGCCCAATAAGTCATTATTCTTCTGGCAATCATGAATGGTTAATAAGTTTGGTGATCCTATAATCTTCCATGCTGCGTTCTAGACCCTTCCGATTCTATCTAATTAGATTTCTAAGTGTATCTACGAAAAGCCAGCGTATGATCGGGCTTATTTGTGCAATGTTTTCCTGTGATTAACAACCACTTAACTTATTTCAAATACTAATTCTGCTACTGATTAAGGGGGTAAAGCAAAGGTGCAAGTGATTAAAAAGGAATTATTGGGAAAAATTAGGAGTTTCTTTTCTTTTTCTTTTTTTACAGTATTTTGGTGTTCTATTTTTTATTGTAGTTTTATAATCTTTAATAAAAAATAAATATATATAAAAATAAAAATGAGGGTTTTTTCTGGCTTGCTCCTCACTTGTTTTGGGATAGGTTTAAGGTCATGCAACATCCTCTTGCATTGGCAAACCAATGGCTTTTCTTTTCCAGGTCTGAAATATTTCTTCAGGGGAAAATAAATAAATAAACAAAAATGTGGAGAATCTTTCCCGGCATGCCTCTGTGGCATCACCATTAACAGCAAGCGAACGGATCACGTATCAGGCGAGGAGAGTTTAACACATGCCCACTGCACTGAATTATGTCAAGCTTTAGATATGCTCAGATACTATGTTGCACTTTAGGTGGAAAAATACTTTGTGACTGGCTAAAGCTACATGGTCTGATCAAGTTCCCAGGCTAAAATCTCACACATGCGCAGAAGCTTAGTTATGAACAAACATTCTTGGGCATGCTCAGTAGTGTTAAGTTTTAGACAAAGAAATAGCCTTATTTGGGCATTGAGCCATCGTGTAAGCTTTTGATTGGTTAAGAAACCGCCGCAAGGTGATGTGGGAACTGTAGTCCTGTTGTTTTCAATAAAGGCTCTTGAATAAAGGGGTACTTGCTCCATTTTTGCACCAGAATCACGTGTTGGAGTCATTATTGTTTTCTTTGTTGCCAACCCGCATTGGGCTTGCTGGCCAAGCCTTTTGCGGGTTCTAAATTCTTGAAGCCTCGCGGATCCGGGCTTCCATGGGAGGATTCCCAACTTTCCAAGCCTCGCAGATTGGGGCTTCCCGGGATTAATTCCCACACAAAAATAAGTGAAAAAGTAAACCATTAAGAATGAAAACAATACAATACAATACAAATGAGGTCACACTTCCCTTATTTACATCTAGCCAGTTTAGGACTGAAGAAGCTATGTAGACCAACAAGCCCCAGTTAGAGCCCAACATCTGTTCTTGTGGTGGGTCGTTCCACAAGACCACAGATCTTTATCTAAGAATTCCTTCCTAGCCTTCCTGACATGGCTCTCTCTTGTAATCTCCCATTCAAGTCATAACTAGGCTTGACCCTGCCAGATTGCAATTATTTAGGGTATTCTGAAGGGCTGCCCTCAATAAATGCCTTTGCTGGGACAGAACGTGTATATGACCCCGAATTTATATATTTTTTCTCAGCTAGTTTGAAAAAAACACAATTTTCTCCTTGCTCTGCATGTCCTTCTGAAAAATGCATTCAATGCCCAGCATTGCAGTTATGAGAATGACAAAAACAATCCTTTTCAGCATGAACTAAGAAGGCAAAATATTAAAAGAAATAGGGCAGATCTTAGGGAAAGAAGTGCTAAAAATACCACTTGGGAGCACGCATGCGCGCGCGCGCGCACACACACGCACACATGCACACACACACACACATGCACACACACACACACACACACACACACACACACACACACAGAGAGAGAGAGAGAGAGAGAGAGAGAATCCTATGTCCCTCCAAGAAAATCTTGTCTTTGTCATGATAAAAGCTTTCCAAAAGTGCCTTTAATTGAAACTTTATAGGAATGTTATTTGTCTCTCTGTTAAATTTGACTTTCAGGATTCAAATCAAAATTTTCATAATCTCCATTTTGGAGTTGAATATTGGGTACATAGCCTGCCTCATTATGCTCAAAAAATAAAAAAGTAAAAATGAAGTGAGCTATTTGCATGCAGAAGAGACAACGAGATGTTATGATATAGAACGTCATTCATTTTTATGAGTCTCTGTCAGATTCTCCTGCAATAAATTTATTATTCCTCTTGACTTCATGCAGTACTCTGGAATCTGTGCACAATCCTTATTAAAATTTCAATAATTGTATATCAGGCAAATCAGAAATGGCTTTTATGAATTCCCCACCACCACCTTGCAAGTCATGGAGAAGAAATGCACAACGCTTTTTAAAAGGCGTTCTTCCATGTCATAATTATTTGACAATCATTCTGTACCTTTCAGAAGATTATTCATTCTAGTCTTCAAAGGGTGTAATTTCCATTACAGATTGCTGTTCAGCTCTACAGGAAATGTTTTGTCAATATTTTAACCATTTGCTGCAGTTATTAATGTTTTTCATGGATTTTTAAAGAGAGGAAGGTTGCTGAATTGAACTGAAACCAAACACTGAAACTAAAAAAAAAAACAAAACAAAAACACCCCGAAGTCTTGCAATAAACCTAATGGAAACCTGGGTTCTATTTTGTTCTTTTTTTTTTGAACACACCAAGGAGATATCTTTGTTTTTGTGTGTTTTAAAATGGCTTTTCCTTGGTTGAATGTTGCATACTGTTATCCCTCCAAAGAACCAAATGGTCTCCAGTTGCCTCTTTGTGTGTCTTGAGACTGAGAGAAATGCCAGCATTGTATGCATTACAAATTATCTGGACAAAAGAAGTATTAGACCCATTTGTCATACCTGCTGATCCTGTTCCATGGAACCACCGGTACAGACCATGGACCACTTGGGAGCAATCCAGGAAGCCCAATGCTGGTCTGATGTCTGTCCAGGTTGCTTGGACATTTCTTGGTTGAAGGTCCTGTATCTATAAGTCACCTCCTGCCATTTATGTGAGACTATCCACAGGGCCCTGTCAATCCTGAAAGATGGAAATGAGGAAACACTGTAAGATGGCTACCAAGTCATACAGGAAAAAAAGAACTCTTAGACTATCCTGAGATGGACAGAAACACATTGAGAATTAAAGAAAAAGAGGACTCTGTGTACGACTCAACATGGAACAGATTTTATGATTGGTTGGAGAGAAGAAACAATGCATTAGGTGGTACTAAGTCATGATGTAATTAATATTAAGTGCACCCATACCATATAATGAATGACAACTGGAACTGTTTGTAGAAATTAACTTAGAAATGTGAAATGTTAAGATGATGGAATATTAATAAACTTCATACAAAAAAAGAGTACCCCCTGGGGTATTTCCCCTCTGTTCTGTTGGGAATCTTGCAGACTTGGCTGAATCTGAGAGATGTTCTTTATGGACTACAGATCTCAGAGTCTCCAGCCAACACTTCTCATCTCTGGTCGGTGAGCTTGGTAGGATGGTGGCCCCCGTGTGCTCTGTTAGGGAGAACAGCCATCAACTTGAGCAGCTGCCAGGGAAGAAAACTCCTTTTCCTGTTAGACACTCTTTTAGAATGACCAAAGGGAAGAAAATTGGGGGGCATCCTGTGGGTCCCCCATGACTATTCTATGTTCCATGCTCCTTTTTATCATGGGAATGTCCTGACCTCCACCCTCCCAGGTCTCATGTTTGTTCTAAGCCTAGCATTCCGACCTACCTTCTTTGCAAAGTATCTGTCATTCTAACAAGGAAAGTTGTTGCTATGGATGGAGGCTAGAGTTGAGCAGATTTTTTGGGGGGAAATGCTAGGGAATTCTGGGAGACATAATCCAAAAACACAGACCTGCATGCCTCTAATGGCTTGTACCAGTCAGAAATATCTAGCATTAGAAAGGTCATGGTTTTACTTGATTCAATAGGAATGCTTATAGCTCAAACAAACCCAGATGAATTACATCTGGTAGGACTTATTAAGGATATATGCCTTTTTAGGTTTATTAAGGTCTTTAATAGCAATGAGTGTTTTACAAGATTCAATCACATCGTTAAGACTAGTCTCTTAGCAAAGAACACCAAATCCTTATGTGGGCCACCACGATACTTAAAATTATCAAAAAGACAGTGTGTGAACAACTGACAGAGCTGGTAGGGTTGAGGCATTTAGCATGTTCTAATTTAGCTGTGAGTCCTGAAGCCTCCCTTTAAAAAGAGTAATTCTGCTAATTAGCTCATCTTGCTCCAACATGTAACCACCTTTGGGAAATATAGAGATGGTTTATTAAATCAGAAGATAGGATTTCTCTTCCAGCTCACACGCAGGCATCAGCGATCAAGTATTCCCCACAGGTTCATCCTGGTGGCATTAAGGGCTGATTTGACTTGCCGACATCGCATTAGTGAGGCATCTGATCCAATTTAGGTCAAGGCAGGGATGCTCCATCCAGTACAGCATTTTGGGCATCATTAGAAGCTGATTGAATGGGGGGGGGGAAGCACCCGTGATTCATCCTCCAACACACCGGCAAATTACTCCAACCATGGGTGCAATTTTTTTAGGGCTAGAGATGGCCTCTGCAACTTTTGTATTTTCTTTATGTTTTACTAAGAACCAAGGAGCAAACCTATGTGTTACTGAAGATTCCTATGTAGCTTCCCTCTCTTAGGTCTACACGCCAAGCAATTCTATTGTCCTTATTAATCAAGTCAGCATAGATGTGGCATTTAACTGAGCAGATAGCTTGTCTCTTGCTTGTACTGGTGAAAAATACCCCTGGCTAACCTAAGTGTACATGCAAAAGGAAAAGAGGGATGCCTAAAAAGAAGTCCCTTGTTGCCTTTTCGGAATGCATCCTATCTGGCATGATGGGGAAAAGAGACCAGTCCAGCTGGAGTGACTGGCGGCTGCTTACTCTGGTAAGTAGATCGTTCTGCAGCCTGGTCCCAATTTCAGGCGGACACTCAAGTTGACTAGAATCAGTGAAGGGCCCTTCCTGTTTCCTGTTATATCCAATTAGCTGCCTCTTCGGATGTAGGGAAGGGGGGGAGGAAGTGCACATGAGAGTAGGAAGCAAACAATGGGGCTGTGATCAGCTGCTAGGCCATTCTCTCAGGAAATGCATTCCTCAGCGCTGCGCATGGCTCCCACCCAGCTGTGGCTGCTAAACCCTCTTTTGGACGCCTAATGTTTTTGAGGATTTATTGCATATTCCACACTGGTTCAGTTTCAGCATTTGCTCCACATGCAAACAGCCAAGCCCAGCCAAGCCAAATCAGACCAAACCAGGGAAGAGACTCTAGCAGGTGCTTAAGGCAACGGGTAGCATCCTCTGGGAAAGCAGCCAGACCTCTGCCCATTTCTACTGATTCCATTAACTATGGTGGAACAAAACATGCATGCTTACTGGGAAGGACAAGGGAGCCAAGTGGCACTTTTGTTAGCTAACAGAACAATCCTGGGTGTATCTTGATTGTGATGTTTTAAATGATATTGTAAAGCTGGAGAGCACAGTAAGTTGGGTGCCTGGCTACGGAGCCAGAGGTTCAGGGGTTCAGTTCCCTGCTATTTCTCCTGAGAGAAGAGCCAGCCTTTCTGGCCTTCAGTGAGCTGCCACAGAGATCCCGGAGAAATCCCAGAAGAGAGGAAAGGTATGTTACACCCTGAGAAGGATTACCATAAGTATCTGAACTGATTTACTGTTATTGCTAAACTTCCTTTGCTCTGAGTTTTGGGAAGGAAGGAAGGAAGGAAGGAAGGGGTAAATACTCTGGCACATTCAAAGCACTGCTGATTTTAAGGGCCACCCAGATGCAGAAACGCCCTAGTTTCAGGGAGTCTGGGTTATACAGAAGCTTTCTCTACTGCCCAAAATCCCTCTATTTGGATGCTATCTGCAATCCTCAGAGATCAGCTAGAAGAAAATCTATGCTGGCTATAACCTCTTGCCAGAAGAGCACCCCCCCTCCCCAACTCAAAAGAAAAGGAGAAGGGCAGGGCAAGGAGGGGAAGAGAGGAGGAGGAGAATGCCAGGGTCAAACCTCCTCCAGGCTAGGAATACAGCTGCAAGATTGACCCAGCATTAGGGGACTGCAAGGGCAGTACAAAGTCATTCCTCACACACACACACACACACACACACACACACACACGAGAGAGAGAGAGAGAGAGAGAGAGAGAGAGAGAGAGAGAGAGAGAGATTCAAAGACTCAGATTCTGCTTAGTTGGCTCTGGATTACATTGGCCTCTTTGGGGTTAGGCAGTTACTTCTCAGATTCTGCACGTTCAAAGCAATGTCCTGGCATTTCCCCACCTCCCCTTGTGAAAACAGACCTTGCACTTTTAGTATACATGGAAGCATGACGAATGCTGTTTTGCAGGAGGGGAGGGTCTTAAAATTTAAAAAAAAAACCTAGCTGTCTTATCTTCATTAATTTGGCCTTTGCCTCAACCCTGTTTTCATTTCTTCCCCGTCATGTCGACGAGATTTGTGAGTGCAAGAACATAATTTCAGGCATGGGATTTGGAAAACAAACACGATGCCACAGGAGTGCTTTCCACAACTCATCCTGAGTTTGCTAATTTCAAGAAGCATGCAGTGGTGCCTGTGTATGTGAAGTAGTTGCTCCAGGCAACATTTATAGCTAAGTAAGACATCCCACAAGCACAAGGGTTTTATCATGAAATCTGACAGGCATTTTATAAGAGCAAAGCTTAAAGGAGACAGGGTTATAAACCCACAGATTGACCCTTTCCAGCTTCCAGAGAAGCTGGAGACACAGGCCAGGCTGGAGGTATACATATTAAGAATGCATGTGTTTGTGAAAACAAGAAATGTGTGTGCAGAGGGACCCTACCCTAAACCGCTGTCTTTTAAGCTGGACTTAGGGCCTAAATGCTTCTGTTGACATACAAGCTATTCCCAGTTGGAACAGCTTACTGGTAATCTTACGTGTGATTGTTTTGTTGCTTAATTAGGTATTTTGGGTGGCACATGGTGGGAAGTACAGGGATAGCCCACCACAGGTTTATATTGAGAGACACCCATAAGGTGGCTGATAATTCTTGGGTCAGAGCTCTGCAATGAAACTCAGAACCAAGATGGCGTAGTGGCAAAATTCACATCCTTAAGATTTGAATAATGCAATGCACAACAACAACAACAACAACAACAACAACAACAACAACAACAACAACAACAACAAAACCCTTACAATTGGTTCCACTGCATGGCATGCAATCATAGACTTGAGCATTGTCTACAGAAGGAAGGGAGAAGCATTTGAAATGCCTGTGGATTTGAAGGCAAGAATTTCCCTGAATTGATGGCATTGGCTAGCTAACAATGAACCACTAAAGCAAAGATTGCAGAAAAACCAATGACATACACTTCAGAAGGCTACCAAACTTCCATGTTGTTATGGTTCATCATTCAAGGGTGAAGGAATGTAGGAAAGATCATTTGTCTGTTGAAGAACATGAGATGCAACTCAGCTTCCTTGTTTGGAGCTGCCCCTGAAAGATCCAGTGCAGATATCCAAGCTTTGGTAGGAGGAGGGAGGGGAGGAAGAGGAGGAAGAGGAAGAAAAACAGGAGATTATTATTTTTTCTGAGGCTTTGCTGCTTGAGAGCAAAATGTGCATCTCTTTGCAGACTAACTTGATTCATCTTCTGCTGAGAATTGGGGTATCATGTGAATATTTCCTTACTCAACTTGATGTGTGTAGCTCTACTAGGCTCAAAGACTAGGATGACTTTGGCCAAAAAAATCTTCTTTACATTCCGCCAATTGGATCACAGGTCATAGCCTCCCCCACAAGCACACCTTCTGTTCCTATTTGATAAATAGGGACCCATTTCCTTGTATCTCCTTCCGTTCTTCACTGGAGGCATTCAAGATAAATGTGAACGGCCACCTGGCAGACATCCTTATCAGGCCCCTTCCAACTTCCCATGATTCACCACCATCCCTTTTTGCAACTTTGGAAACTTTGAAATTTGTTCTCGGGCTTTGTTTGTGCATCAGAAGGATGGCAGGATTCGCTGCAGGGGGAGAAGCCTAGTGAGGAAGTGGAGTGGAAAGATCCCATTCTAGATCCCATTCCATTTACAGCCTCTTCCTTCTGGGCTTTCTCTCACATTTACTAGAAATGCCATAAAAGTTTCTGCAATACTAATACTACTAATAATAATAATAATCACACCAAAAAAAGAAAGCTAACCACAGATGTTATGACTATCCCAGTCTGAATAGGTGGAGGGTTTAACAGGATCTGCAGAATAAATCACAGGGCCCTGGCTGAAAGGTGATATTAGATTCCGGCCACCCAAATTCTCAGAGGTCATCACCAGCTGAGCTTGCTTGCACTGTGTGCATAATGTATCTTGCCAGATCCAAATTTCCTTGTAATGAGTCATGCATTATTTTGCAACCCCCATTAATTCAGTACCAGCTCCGTCATGTGCAAAGCCTTTGACTGCCACTTATTGCTTCTTTGTGATCTAGCGGAAGGAAGAAAATCCATGGCCACTTATCAGGCGATAAGCAAGTTAGAGTCTGAATCCTTAAGCACGTTGTTGCTTATATTGAGAGAAATTATCCCAACCTGGTCCCAAATTGAATTGTAATCCTCTTTCGCAGCATCCAAATCTAAATCCCTGTTTTCTTTATCTCTGTCTTTTGTATAATCCACTGAACGACTCACCAGTTAAGCAGGGCACATATTGGCAAATGTGCTGGGGTGGGGGTATGACAACTTAGTTTCCGAAATATTAATTCTATCTTCCTCTCTCCCACCCAGATGCCAGAGGTGTGTGTGTGTGCGTGCATACCTATCTATCTATCTGTCTGTCTGTCTATTCTGTTAAGCAATTTTTCCTTTGTACAAATTTCCCATAGGAATGCATTGAAAACAGATTAATCCCTAATCGCGACCATTTTTCTGTTGTACAGATTCGCCCCATAGGCAATTCTGTTAAGCGATTTCCCCCATCTCTAGAAATTTTTTCCTTCAAGCAGATTTTCTTTAAAACAAACCGCTTGTTATACGAGGGTGCACTGTATATGAATATGTATGCGCATATGTATATGTATATGTATACATCTCCCTCTTTTCAGATCAACACGAAGAAAGAAGGTATAAATAGGGATGAATTACCTCAGCAGTGGCTGCCCTGCTCTGGAATTGCCTTCCCACGAGGTGACATTGGCCCTGGGTGGGCCTGAATTTTTTGGAAGCAGGTGAAAACTTACATTTTTAACAAGGCCCTTGCAAGCTTCACCCTTTTTAAATAGTAATTTTGTAGCAATTTTACCTCAGCCAAACCCCATTCCTCCCACATGCCACTCAGTCCTGGAATATTCATTAGGTTGGATGCTTTACTAAGGGTTTTAAAAATGTTGTCTTTTATGATGTGTAATAATGTTATTTGGTTGGAAGCTTCCCTGAGAGTGGTTTGACTCCTAAATCGGCGGGATATTTGTGCAAACAAACAAAGAATACATTAATAAATTAAAACATTTTGCTTGCAACCCACCACCCCAAAAAGTTTTTCAGGGATGTTTACCAGTTCACTACTGCTGGTGCCCTGTGTTGCTCTCCTGAATTTTCAAGCTGTTCTTTGAAACATAAAATAAAATAAAGATAACATGTATGCAAAACTCAACCCTATTAAGTAGGAGTGACAGAGTAAACTTGAAGGTGGCGGGAAAAGTGGAGGCTCCAGGGCTGGTTTTTTTTTTTTTTTTGGGCAGGTGTGCAGAAAGGCAGTGAAGCAGAGATGCCTCAGGATGCCATTTCCCGCCCCAAAACAGGGTGTTTGCCCAGGCCTTGGTTACCATGGCAACAAAACGGCCACTGCCTCCACTTAGGAGGGCCCCTCCCACCTTGCGGGGGGGGGGGACGAGAGAGCAAGCAACAGGTGGGTCCCCCCCCCAACTAGGTCTCCTAGCGAGAAAGCTCTGGGTGGCTTGTGGGAGCAAAACATGCTGGGAAGCCCAGACACTGGCCCATGTCTCTCCAGATGTGGTTTCATTCCAACACCCCCCCACACACACACAAAATCACCAGGCAGCAATGGGGTCCTAAGGAAAGCTTACGGGGCCAACCTGTTCCTAGCTGGACTTTTGAATAAGAAACAGGCATCTCTTAATCCTAAATTGCTTGGAATAAGGAGCCAAGGCTCCATGGCTTAAGCATTTCCCTCAATGCATCTGAGGAAGCGGGTCCTGACCCAGCAAAGCTCAGGGGGTTGGTTGTCACTACTCCAGATCTCTCAGCTCAGAGTCCGGAAGCTTAATTTTTACAGATAATTCACTGGAAGCTTATTTTGTCACAGACAATTTTACTGTAAATCACATGCCACAGGTTACGCTGTCACTTGCCACATGGTACCTTCCAAGTCAAGTGACCGGCGAGGGAGGGAGGCAGAAGTGGGTCTCTCCAACACCCCCTGAGTCAAGAGCAGCATTCTGTCTAACACAATCCCATCTCAAGGGAGAGGATGATTTCTCCTCAAGAGGCCTTGTCTCCTTCCTTCTCCTCAGACGCCAACAATACCTATTTCCCAACAGAGCCTCCCCTACTTCTTTTGCAGGAAGGCAGGAGACAACCTAACCTTTTCCTGTGGCAGAGATAACCTTCAGAATGCAAATGAGCACACTTGCCTGGTGGAGCACACCTTCAGAGCACAGAGATATTTGTCTTTGACTAAACAATGGCAGAGGAGGGAAAGTAGGTTTTTTTTAAAAAAAAGGAAGCAGGAAGAAAAGCTTCTCTTTCCGCATCTCACCATTCACCTCCGGGATGTGAAGGCTCCGGAGCTGAGCTGCGATCATTTAAATGTTAATAACACCATTAAATGCTGGTGGGCAAAGAAGCAAACGATCAGCTGGAGAGATGAAGTGGGATTTTGCTCAGCTCTGTTATTGCAGCATGAATCAGGAACCAGTCCCTGGTACTGTATCTCATTGACCTGCTCAAAATGCCAAATTTGGAACCCAGCTTGGAAGGAGGATGGATAGACAGCCGGTTTGATCCTCTGGCC
Organism: Phrynocephalus forsythii; assembly: GCA_029282475.1. NCBI lineage: Eukaryota > Metazoa > Chordata > Lepidosauria > Squamata > Agamidae > Phrynocephalus > Phrynocephalus forsythii. The sequence goes on along the minus strand of JAPFRF010000014.1, from coordinate 3,466,740 downwards.
CCAATATATCCCCCTTACTTTGAAACCACAACAAAACGCTATATTGTAAATCTGACAGGCAGATGCAACATACCACACTGGGACACTCCTTGGAAAACAAGACTTGACCAATGCATTCTGGTGCCTGGAAACAAACATGGCACAAACTGAGCGTATGTGTTCAAAACAGCTGTTCAGATTTTTATGTGATTGTTGTTGGGAGGAGGTAGTTTGTAAGGGAAAGTGCAACGCTCCATGGTCAGGTAGTGCAGTGCATGGGTTAGAGTGATACAAGAAGACATGGAAGACCAAGGTCCAAGTCTGTGTTGAGATCTTCAGAATAACTTTGGACAAGTCACTTCTCTCAGCCTGATCCTTCTCCATTGAGTTCTGTTTCTAAGCTTGAGAAAGGCAAAGACAATTTCAGAATTTCTGCAGACGAAATTTTCACCCTCCTTGGGGTTGTTTTTTATGGGGGAAATTGGCTGCTGTTGACAACCATCACCCTTCCCTACTGAGTGTGGAAGTCCAATTAATTGCTGGAGCTCCACATTCACTTGACACCCATGCTCTTGCGACCTACAGGCGGTCTGTGCTGTGGCAATCTGCTTCTCAGTTACAATTGGGGGGTAGGAGGGCTTAACAAAGCTAGCGTGGCACCAGCTGCTGTTTTTTGGCTCCCTGTGTAGCACTGGGGTGGGTGGGGGAGAAATTATCACATTTGCTATTCTTTTCCAAGAAAGGAGAAGGAGGAAGCCTTCTGCGTTCAAGTGGGGGAGACACACTCACAACCTTGTGTGAAGAGGAGCAAACTGACATTATTTTAAGGAGAGCAGAGACTCTTGATCTGATGAGACAAATGATGCTCAGGTCAAAATGATTGGCTTTAAGGAGTAGAAATGGCCTTAGGGAAGCAGAAATATATCGGCTTAAGTCCTTTCACTTCTTGCTTAAGAATGTCTTACCCATCGTGGTGTTTTCAATGCATTTCTAGCTTTTCACTTGGGTATTCTTCAAATGACAGGAGGGTGATCATGAAGATACAGCAAAGCTTCTAGGAGACTTTTTCATCTTGGAGCAGCCAACTGAAGGGAATTAGCCTTTTGCTTTCTTATCTACCATCTTTCGATTAAAGGTCAAAAAAATGAAAAGCGGCAGACCAGCAGGCTATTATGTTTTGCCCACACCAACCCTCTGTGTTGTGGAGCACCAGTACTTTGCATTGTTGTGTGCCTAAACTAGAGTGAGATTAGAGCTTGGTTGGCTTCAGAAATGATCTCATCAGAATGATGATTTTGTTACAGAAAACAAAAGAACAGACAAAACGTGAGACCATGTCTCCAATATGGCTTCAACCCCATCTTTATATTTGACATTATTAATGTTCTTCTTCTTTTAGCACACTGTGGTTCTGAAAATAGACATTTCAGCCAGTAACAATAGTTTTTTTATCAGAGATTTGAGTTTTAGGGTGGTTACAGCTCCTTTGTGTTCCCATCTTTGTGTGCATGAGTCATGTGGACACCTTGCACGAATATACCCATACTAACATAACTATATATCAATTCATCTCTTACTCAAGACAATAGAATAGATCGTTTTTCTATGTCCCACTTATAGCACATTCAGTTCTACATTCTTTTAAAAAATACTATGATGCATTTCTTTTTCTTTTTGTTAACTATGATGTATGCTTTCTAATATGATGTTGTAATCTGCCTTGGGAATTGTAGAGTGAACACCGGGGTGTGCATATTTTAGTTCCTCTGTGAATAAATAAATGAAATCCTTGTGTGTCACCATCATCATGTGGTGAATTTCCATTTACCTAGCAGGAATGTGTGGCAGGGGAGTCCCTTTGGGGATATGGGGAATGAATCATTAGATAAGGTCTTAAAAGGCAGTGGGGTAGGCCATGTCTGTCGTTGCACTCGGGAGACTATTTCTCACTGATACTCATGGTCACTTTATACATTTATTCCACGGAAGACCTGTATCTTGGTGGTGGATAACCAAAGATCCTAGATCCTCACTATTCCTTACTGCTAGCCAATGGGCTATTAGAAAATGAATTTCCTTGAGGGTGGATGATAACTGGTCACAACAGGAGCTGTTCTCTCTGTATGTAATTTGCAGTTTAGGTTACTTTGGTTCCAAAGGGGTGAATATACAGTATTAGCAAAGCTAAAATGTTTCTGGAAAGGATGCCCTGATTCTCTGCTTTCCCCTGATCATGGTAAAATATGGATGCGGTAAGAAAGAAGGATGCAGCTTTTCACTGTAGTGCCTACAGTGTCTTATGCTAGACATCCAATTAGTCTTTCCAGAAGACTAATATGACAAAATAAGAAGTTTGCTTTTCTTGGTATACAAATGGTTTCTCTTGAAAAATGTGGTGCTTTGATTTGTGGTGGTTCCCCTCTCCCATGTAAGGGAAAATGACACTGTATGTCTTGCATGGAAATTGTAATGAGGGAAATTCCCTGCAAGACCTTTTTAGTCAGAGGTGACACTATTGTTTCTCCTGAAAGACCTGGACCTCAAAAGGGACTTGATCATTCTGAGATAGTCTTCTCAATTTTTAAAAAACCCTGCTTTGTGTGTGTGTGTGTGTGTGTGTGTGTGTGTGTGTGTGTGTGTGTGTGTGTGTGTGTGTGTGTGTGTGTGCATGTACGTGCGTGTGAGTACATGCCCTAATAAGAGTTTCCTATTCTCATGAAATAAAGCAATAAAGACAGCCAAAAATCTCAATCTTCCAAAGCCTTTAATGGCGATTTTCAGCCCCCTTACATATATGCAATTCATGCCCCACTGCATGTAATAAGATCTAGCAACTGGCCAAGATAACACTATTGAAGTAGCCTGCCTCTGGTCAATAAACATCCTAATTATCTGAACATTTTAATTTGATTTTAATTTTACCTGTATTCCATATGCATCCATAGCTGTAAACTGCGCAGCACTTTGAAACGAATACGGAATGACCCCTTCGTATAACTGTTAGTTTAAGGTGTGGACATTTGTGGGTCATTCTCAGACATAAAGGTGCAGCATGTTCACCCAAAGCACTTTTACTGGAAAGGCATTTGGCTGTGGCTTTCATTTGTTTATGATCTACATAGAAAATTTATTTATTTTTAAAGAAAACTTATCAGTCAAGGAAGCGTTTCAGGGATGCAGAGCAAATCGCTATAATCTGCTTAGCTATTCTGCTCATGCCTGCCATTAACTGCTCTTCGATGTGCATATTTCCATGTGCAGGTGGCTTTGTCGCTGAAGAAAGAACCCATTGCGCCACAAACGGTGGATGAGTCACTTTCCTAAAAATGAAACTTGAAAACTCTTTGATCAGACATTTCCTGCTTTAGCATTCCGTTTTGAGAACAAAGCGAGAACTATTCGCAGCGTGGATGGGAACGTTGAGATTTACACCACGTTCTAATGAATTAGCATATTTGTTCAACAGCTGTAGGGTTCCTAAAAGAATGTTCTGGGTGGGAATGTGGATGGGTGACAATTACAAGCAGAATACAAGAATGCTTTCAAAAAGAGTCTTTAATATTTTGTGATATATATTTTTTAAATACCAGATTTGGAGGGATAGCAGTATACTTTGGCCACTCATGCCCCCACCCCCCAGGCTGCAGCCATGGCATATAAAAGAGCTACTCAGTGCTAGGAAGAAGGTACCAAAATGTCTTGAGATATGTGTGGGGAAGGAAGCACTGGGGTTAAGTGTGTTCTGTGCCATTATAGAGACCCTAATATTGCTTTCAAGGTAAGAGAGATATTTAAGGAGTGTTTCCACTGAGTTTCCATGGCTGAGTGGGGACTCAAACCCCATTCTCCAAAGGATCCCAGTCCATCACTCTATCCACTCCACCACACTGGGGATTCCCATTAGGCTCGTAGTGATGGATATATAAATAAATCAAGGACCTGGAATGGCAGGCAAGGCTAGGCAAGGTTTCAGGACCCTGGAGAGAGCACAGAGCAGCCAGAAGGGAGGAGTAACTCTGCATGGTCAAGCCACCTTCACAGGTGCAGTTGAGTGAAGCAAAGACAACTAATGCATTGGCCTGCCAGCTGTTCTCCGTGGCAGTTTGCCTGCATATTTTCCCCAGTGCCCAGTGCCCCAAAGGAGGCAGTCCAGGTGGGACAATTCCCATCTTTCCAAGCCCTCCCGTTGTTCCTCAAACATCGACCCAGACTGATTAGGCATGACAGACACCCAACAGGAAGAGCAAGATTTATCACAGTTGGTCAATATGCTCCAGCTCCTATCAGCTTACTATGTGATGCTTCATAATTATACTGCTGCCACCGCGTAGACATTCAACGTTATCATTAGAGAGTAATTAATGAAAGCAGTTCAGGAGATGGTTGGAAGAACCCTACGCCAGCTGATAGCAGGTAGATACCCAAATTGCCTCTGTGATGATTTCCTGCATCAGCCGTGAAAACTGGAAAAGTCTTCCTCAACCTTAACTTCCCCGCTTTCAATTCCAAAGATCAGACAAACCTCCATGCAGAGAAGGGAAACTGAGATTTAGTTCGGGATTGAGAAATTGCACATTTATTTATTTATTTATTTATTTAAAATATTTATATACCAGCTTCCTCCTGTAAAGAAATCCATGGTGGCTTGGGAAATGGTGTTTTATTTATGGTTTGTTTGTTTTATGGTGTTTATTTATTGTTTGTTTGTTTGTTTGCCTTCCTGTTATTTTAGGTACACATTCCTGTGGCCTATTTCATAATACGTATTTCTCAAGGAACAGACTGGGTGGGTGGGGGAACCATTCAATGTCCATAGTCCCAACTAATCCTCAGAATCTGAATTTATAGTTATACAGCTGGTAGGGATCTGGGATGACTCTAAAACAGTGGTTCCCCAATCATGACTTCCCAGATGTACTTGGATCAAAAATCCCAGAAATTCTAGCCAGCACAGTTACTGGTGGAGGCTTCTGGGAGTTGTAATCCAAGGACATCTGGAGATCCAAGGTTGGGAGCTCTAAAGGGAGATCAGACATGTTTGTGGAGGACTATAATTATCTATCTATCTATCTATCTATCTATCTGTCTGTCTATCTATCTATCTATCTATCTGTCTGTCTGTCTGTCTGTCTGTCTGTCTGTCTGTCTGTCTGTCTGTCTGTCTGTCTGTCTGTCTGTCTGTCTAGGCCTTCCTTCCTTCCTTCCTTCCTTCCTTCCATCTATCTATCTATCTATCTATCTATCTATCTATCTATCTATCTATCTATCTATCTATCTATCTATCTATCTATCTATCTATCTATCTATCTATCTATCTATCTATCTATCTAGCTACCTACCTACCTACCTACCTACCTACCTCACAAATAAATCCAGTTGACATGGATAGTCCTCCTGGATGGCTTTTGTCAGGGCAGGCCAATCATACAAATGACATTGTTTCTCTTTTGTTTGGGTTGAAAATAATATTTTCTTTCCTCTTGTTATGCCAGGAATCGCTGCAGAGCTTCTAAACTTCCCAAACAAAAGGCAGTAATTTTGAAATTGATGCTAAAGGGTTAGATTAACCTGTAGCAGGGAGACCGCAGTAAGAGGAATCACCCCCTCCTACCCTCCAGGCCCTGTTGATAGCTCTGTAATGCATATCACTTTGCTTCAAAGGTTAAACACTAGTTTGGATGACTGGAAAAGCCTTCTGCATGTGACCTGGCATGCTGCTGAGCCAACATCTTAAGAGCAAACTGGACCCCCCCCCCATATGTTGCTCTTCCACCTGCCACCAAGTAGTCTCAAAGAGGTCATTGGCTTCCATTCTGTTCAGCTGGATGTTTATATTGAAAGTGAAAAGTGGCATCACAATCCTTAAATTTTAGAAATCTGCTTCGCTGATGGGTCTTCAGTCAATGGATTGATGGCTTATTTACTCCAGGATGAAGCTTATTTACTCCAGGATGAAGCAGATAGATTCTGTCAATGGTGGTCTCAGATTTTCTGGTGGGAATCACCAGCTACTATTGCCTTATTGAAGAGGCACCAGTAATCCTACCTTTACAAATACTTGTGGGGACTGGGGGTCAAACAAGATGATCTGTTTGGAAGATCTGTAGACATGCTCAGAAAGTTTGTAAGAGACCTTCTCCCCCAAGTGGTCAAAAACATCTGTTTGGCAGAAGGAGTGATTTCCTTCACCTCTGTATTTAATATTTAGTGTGCTTTTGTGTGTGTGCCTGTGTGTGATTCCTTAATGCTAGGTAACCTAACTATTAATGCTAGGTAATGGTATGTCAATGTCGCAGAAAGTAAAAAAGGGATAAAATGTCCTATAAACTAGCACATCAGCAAAAGAATGTGAAAACAGTGCTCCCTGGTGTGTTCCTTTTCTACAAGTAGGCAATTTACTATATGATGGAGGCTTTCTATCCAGTCCTTCAAATGGCATCTGTGGAGATTCATCACGAAATATTGGATTTTCTCTTATTCCATGTGGAAGACCAGTAATCTCTCTCTCTCTCTCTCTCTCTCTCTCTCTCTCTCTCTCTCTCTCTCTCTCTCTCTCTCTCTCTCTCTCTCTCTCTGTGTGTGTGTGTGTGTGTAAAAAATGAAAACATGAGTCCTGGACAATAGTGATTTTGCAGTTAAAGAAAACAAACACACCTCTAAGTGGTTAACTATGCTGGGATTCAAAGATGAAGAATAATTTACTGTGCCTAAAGGTTTGTTTTGGGGGGGTCAAGGTCCATAAATAGCATACTACATCAGTAGCATGGGAATCAATTGATCCAGAAACTAGCTGTCATGTACAGCAACCTGGCTTTTATTGCTTTTCCGATATTGCTTGTCTACACACTCTTCATTACAATTAAATAATACCTGTATGAGAAGTTTTCTTCCAGCAACTTATTGGGTTAGGAGGTGGATGTTATTCTGTAGACTTTCAGCGCAAGTTCCACCATTTCGTTCTCCCTCCTTCTCTCTCATTAAAGAGAAACAAAAAAAGTTTATTGGATTTTGATGGTAAAGGGGCTTTGGAGGAACAGCTGCAGAGCAGGCTTGCTTTGGTCTCAACTCATAACTGGATTTATGAAGGGCCAAGGCCAGAATGAAAAGTACTGCAGGCAGCCCCTCAAAGCCCCTTTGGATTGGTAAGAAAGATTCCCCAGCAGGGCTGGTGTTGGGCTGGATTGAAACCTGCCTCTGGATTTTATGTAAAAGGGAAATATCGGGATGTTTCTGGATTAGATATTGGAATTTAGGCCAAAGATAGAATGTTTCCATGTAAATGTTTGTTGCTGGAAGAAGCATCAACAGGGGAAGAGGAGGGGCAGCACATTTCATTAGCAGGTCTGGACTATAGATCTAAGACCCATGGTCAACAGAAACCCAGGAAGCCAGCTTATGCTTAACCAGACTCTTGGCCCCTCTCATCCAGTACTGCTGACACTGGCTGGTAGCAGCTCTTCAGGGTTTCAGGAAGGATTGTGTCACAGCCTTAACAAAGAAACCAGGCCCTTCTTCTTGTGAAGCACCTGGTCTACCCATGCACTTCTCCTCCTACAAAATGCAGATGGTTCATCAAGACATGACCAAAGCTCTCCTCCGTGGAACTAGTTCCTCCTTTCTGGATTTCCAAAAACAACCTAGAATCATAGAATCATAGAGTTGGAAGAGACCTCAAGGGCCATCTAGTCCAACCCCCTGCCATGCAGGAACCCCTTCACAATATTTCTGACAGATGGTCATCCAGCCTCTGCTTAAAAACCACCAAAGAAGGAGACTCCACCACCCTCCGTGGCAGCATATTCCACTGCCGAACAGCTCTAACTATCATGAAGTTCTTCCTAATGCTCAAATGGAATCTCTTTTCCTGTAGTTTGAAACCATTGCCCCGAGTCCTAGTCTCTGAAGCCATGGAAAACAAACCTGTTCCCTCTTCAATATGACATCCTTTCAAATATTTAAACATAGCTATCATATCCCCTCTCAGTCTTCTTTTTGAAAGGCTAAACATTCCCAGTTCCCTAAGCCGTTCCTCATAAGACATTTCCTCCAGACCCTCAACCATCCTGGTCGCCCTCCTCTGCACCCGCTCGAGGTTGTCAACATCCTTTTTAAACTGAGGCACACAGAACTGGACACAGTACTCCAGGTGGGGTCTGACCAGAGCAGAATAGAGTGGCACTATCACTTCCCTTGATCTAGACACTATGGTTCTGTTGATGCAACCAAGAATCGCATTGGCTTTCCTGGCCGCCACATCACACTGCTGACTCATGTTCAATTTGTGGTCCACCAAAACTCCCAGATCCCTTTCACAGGTACTATTCTCTAGCCAAGTGTCCCCCATCCTATATCTGTGCAATTCATTCTTTTTTCCTAGATGTAGCACCTTACATTTCCCTCTCTCTGTATGTCATGATGCTGCCCCCTTGAAGAATCATTTCCCCCATCTGGTTCATATTTGCATTATGTTATGTTTTTGGTTTATATAGGGTGGCTGTTTGCTAATTTCAAAAATCACCCAGGCATCTTTCCCCTCCCTTTACTGTTTTGTTTTAAAGGCAGCTTTAGGACCCCTGGATCTATGATGTTGTGGAAGCCCAGAAAATGGTAATGTGTGCAAAAAAAATACATTACCTGCAGTAAGAAATAATGGAGAATGTTGGAGGGAGCAGCAGTGAGTCCAAATGTATGAAATATGCATACCACATTAAATTCTGGAGGGACCTTTTTGGCTTATCAGGTATCAGCTCCATACTGAGTGTTCTGGGATTTATTAAATGGTCCACAGACCTAGGCAGCAAGTATTTCTCACAACCGGCTGAGGGACCTCATTGTTTGAAAAGCCAGACAGGACTTCTCTTTCTCTCTCTCTGTTTGCTAATTCTAGATTTTTTTGCCGGGGTGTGTGTGTGTGTGTGTATATTAACCAAGCTTTGAGTGAACGTTCTCATCTGGTGTCCCTTGCTGTGTGTTAGTGTACCTCCCATCACTAGAGTCTGTGCTGAGGCAAGTTGCAACTTTTCCAAACTCCTTCCCAGGCAACTGAGTTGAGAGAAACATGGTTTGTGGGATGGAATGATTTTACTGTCCCCCTTTTTTGAGACCTTTCTCTTTCTCATTTGATGGCTACTGGGAGAGCCTTATTGACAACAGAAGAGGGGCCCTCCATGGAGTTAGACAATTTCTGCCAGATTTGCTAATCCCCAGAGTTGTCACACATATGATACATCTCAGGGAGTAACCGGCTTGCAAGTCCTTTTCCCTAGCTGTTTTCTCCAAAGCTTTTGTGATGGAGATTTCAGGATCTGGAACTTTATGCATGCAAAGCATACACTCCATCTCTGGTGCTATTTATTCTCAACATGGCAGTTTATATGGGTCTAAAATTAATTAGGAAAAATACATGCCCAGGTGCATGAGTAATAATAATCCAGGAGCCAAAACATGGCCTGCAAGGGAGATGGGCTAGCCATTGGTTCTGTGCACTATGCAAGCAGGCATTTTACTAATCTGTACACTGCTTACTTAATCAAATTCAGTGAGCTGGGCAAAAGGTCAAATGCTGATCACACTTTCCTGATCGTGACAGCTGCTGATGCCTCCTGCGACTTTAATGCCACATACTAATAAAGCCCTCTGTTGCGATTAACATGCTTGGGGGAGTCGACACAAGCATGTTTAGAAAGTGGAATAAAATTGTTGCATTGTTAGGCTTGCATGGCGGAGCAGGAGGCAGGAGGAGAACGCTACATTGGCTGCTCTGTATGTGCCGCAAACAGCCGCACCCGGATACGTTACTGCTAAAATGTGAAATGTCAGGACTTATTAATGGAAGAGGTAGAGCAGAAACGCCTGATGGAGAGTGACTGGTGAGCTACTCATTTCCAAAGCCTCTTGAAGTCTTTCTACAACCGATGAGGTGGTTTTGTGCCTCTCGGGGAAAAGGGGGGGAAATTGCATTAGGTTGAAAGGATTTTTGGAAGATGAAGGGAGGTTTTTAATGGTGTTACTCTAGTTTCCCACCCAATTTTTCATTTTAATTTTTTAAAAAATATTAATATAGCAAGCAAAAGAGAGAGAGAGAGAGAATAAACAATCTAACTTAAACAGCATTATGCTTCCAGTAAACACACCGCTCTTTTAGAATATGATCCTTGAAATATTCTCTTCACCCAGTGCCACTCTCCCCATCAGGACTAGGTTCCAGCACTTGACTTTACAATCCATATCTCTCTGGAAACACATTGATTCTTCTTTTGCTGTATAGCTTTAGATGATATTCCAGAGGGTCCCTTTTGGCTCTGAGTTCTACGAGGATGATCTTCTGGCTGGATCTTTGGCATCGGTATTTGCACAGGAAGGATGGGAAATGAAGGAAGTTAACTTCATCTGTCCTTTCAGCCCTTCCCAAGTGTACCTCTTCTTGTTGTTCATAAGCTGAGGATGTGCCCTTAAACCACCATCGCAACAGGATCTTCACTTTGAAGTCAATTTCAAGCAGTCACACATGTCATGGGGATGAGCCTCTATCTGCTTTACGCCAAGGCTCCAAAGTTCATATAAACCATCAGAAAAAGAATTTCCTGTCTTTTTCTGTAGCAATCAATGTCATTTATTCCAAGGCCACTTTGTTGTGGCTTGGAAGTCACCCTGGACTCTCCAAGGCCATGATAATGGAGCACAAATTCTGGAAGGTTATAATAGGCTGGAAGGACGTAGCGGATGGGCCTGATGGAAGCCAGCACTATCCAAGGGTGGAGTGAGTTAAATATAGCCTTCTAATTCACTGATCCGTGAGGATCAGACAAACTCAGACAATCGCCAAAAGTCCCATCTTTCAGAAAGGTTTGTAATTGGTTCTGTCCCTTGGCCACCTGGGCCTGGTGGTTGAATTTTGCAGTTGGTTTTGCTCTTTACCTATGCCATTCTCTACATTTGGGATTTCATCTTCATTGGGTCCTTCTTCTGAATTAAGGCCTCTCTCAATCTCTCAGTTGGTTGGAGTTGCAGCTGAGCCTACTGGGATCACGCCAGAGCATAGATGGTTGATGAGGTTTGGTGTCCAGTGCCATGTGTGACCTTCAGCAAGTTGCATGGTGGTCTCAGAGTGCCACCAAAAGGCTCCTCTGAAGACTTTATTCCTAGAAACACTGGCAAGGTTCACCAGGAGTCAGAATCAACTCGGAGGCCTACAATTATTATTCACATTATCCTCTGACATCTCCTTTTTGAACTATGCAGTGTGCTCTCCTGATTCTACACGAGCTTGCTCCTGCCTGCCTTTCTCATCCTGTACATATCCCAGTAAAAGATCGAGAACACAACTTGGTCTCTCTGTGCCAGCAGCATTTGTAGCTTTAATAAGATCCTACCCCCGCCCCCCGGGGTGATGCTTTACCAGTGCAGAGGAAGGTGCTCCAGAAACCACAGCACAAGAAAAGAAACTCAAGCAACCCCATGCATTTGCTTCAGGCATCCTCCTCTGCAGCTCCTCCTGAGTGTTTTGCTATTACCTACTCTAGTGATGCAAGAAGTTGGAAACCGGAGGGCAAAACAATTGTGTGTGCCCGTTTTGGATTACAGGATTTGTCTCAAGCTAATAGATCCCAGCAGTCATTTTCAAAAGCTACTTGGTTGGGAGGGTGGGGGTGATTATGACTTTTTCCTCTGTTCAGCCCCCACTTGACATTGCTGTGGGTTGGTTTTAAAATCACACTGGATTTCCCCTGATATTCTGCACTTTTACTTTTGTCCTTCATGTGATCAGTGGACTCCCGATAATGAGGACCTGAGGTCTAACCAGGATATCTTCTTTAAAAGCTCTTTCTCCCCTTCCTTTCCAGAGCAGAAAGGCATGGAAATAAAGCCACAACATACCGCTGGATGTGTTTTGGTACAGGCTGGCTGGCTGGCTTCCGTTCTTTCCCTAGGGTTCCCTGAATGCAGTCCGAAACAGACACACTTTGGTAGAAACCTCGCTCTGTGCTATTTTTGCACCTTGGAAATGGCTCCTGGGCTCCGTCTCAAGTTTCCCCACAGGTAACAGATTGAGTTCAGTGCCTTCCAGCTCTGTATTGACTCCCTTCCTCCCTGGGCATCTCCTTCTGTGGCTTCGCTTCCCCAGACAATGTGTCTCTGTAGTTGCATAATTCTTAAAAGAAAAAAAAGGGGGGGTTCTGACCTTTCTTGAACTGACCTGGAGGTTGGCCGGAGAGAGAGAGAGACAGGCTTCCTTTTGTACCTCCTCTTTTATGTTTTGGTTTGTTGTCATTGTTGTTTAAATCAGGTTTAGAATTTCCCCAGAGAGCACTGGGATGTTTTGCATCGAATGGTGTGTCAATCAAATTGTACCCAGGGTGGTGTAATGTGATGGGCTGGGATGCTGAAGACGAGGGGTCAAATCCTCCCCCTGCCTGCCTTGGCCACTGGGGAGTGGAAAACCCACTCCTCAGATACTGCACTTCCTTTGAATGCCCTGTTAGGGTGGCCATAATTTGGTTCTGATTTGATAGCCACGCAAAGTGAAGCAAATCAAATTAAGGAAAGCTCCTCCAACTGGGCTCTCCTCTTACCCTTTTTCTCCATAGGTTTCTTTTTCCTGCACCCAGAGAGTGTTTTTAACACGCTTTTGCCTGAATCCAACCTCCGGCTCCAGACTGAGTCCATACATAGGCTGTGGGCATCGGTGACATATTATCTCGCCATGCGGGAGCATCAGATGACAGGTAATGTCTGTGCTTTTGACCAGAGAACTCTCTTGCCCCTTTGTTGCATTCAGAAGCGCTGCTTCCTGGGAACAGGTCCTCTCCCTGTCCGCATCCTGCTCTGTGTTTCTCTTGGCTTCTTTTTAATGTTTCTCGCATTGCCATAAGCTGCCCTCAGGCCATGGTGTGTGTTCAGCTTCCCTATTAATTAACTTCTTGATCCTAGACGGATAAGGCGCAGGGTGAAAAATACTTCAAAAATGGGAGACAAGGTTCAGAAAACACCCTCCTCTTATGAAAATATTCTCGCCCCAACCCTCCTTTTCAGCCCGTGTAAGGGGCATGGATTCCCCACCAGCCCAGGGCTGGCTTTTCTGGTGTGCCTCATTCATAACATTTTATGGGAGAAATTTAGGCTGCAGAGTCAGAAATTAAGGAGTTCAATGCCCTACTGTCTCTCCTTGACATGGGATGGACTCAATCCAAAGGGTCCCTTCCAGCTCTGCAGTTCTGATGATGATGATGATGATGATGATGATGATGATGATGATGATGATGATGATGATGATGATGATGATGATGATGATGATGGTCCTCCTTCTGTGGCTCCCTACTGTTTCTTCCATCCTATTTTAAAAATACCACCCTAAAAATAGAAGAAAGAAGAACTGCACCCAGCGCCTTTTGAAGGATATCATCAGGAGACATCAACACCTTGATGCCCCACTGCAATCAAAACATCACTGAGGCCCCAGCTCTAATCCAATGGGGACAGTGACGCCTTCCCACCCCTCCTCCTGCCAGGCCTCAAATACACAAAATGTTTCCTTTTGAGAAGCAAGAAGGGAGGAGAGGAACGGTGAGGAGCAATTAATCCACGATGAGTCAACAGTGAGAAGCTGAGCGGCAGATTGAGCCACCACATAGATGAGCCATCCTTCCCTGGGAGATGTATGGCATTTTCTATGCAAATTGTAATAATTATTTACACATGTTGTTGCCCTTGCTGCCTTTTTTGGACAAGGCTCAAGTGGCCATCCTGTTTCTTTCCCTCCCAAATCACGCTCGGTCTGGTCCTGTTGCTGCCGTTGGCTGACAGCTTTGAGTCGTGTTTGACTGTCATGTTCCCCATCTGAATGTGCTTTGTTTGGCCGCCTCGTGCGCCTTTTAAATCCAGGCATGACATTTGAAAGTGATGCTAACGAGCTATGATTACACTCTTCCAATGTTGTTGCAGAGTAGCAATGCCAAGGTCCAAATTAGTGCCCAAGAATAACCATAATTGCCTCAAAATGCATAGTTATCATTATTATTAATCAGTACTTTTTGTGTACCCAGTGCCTTGATCTCATTCAGCCTCTTAATGTTCTGATGAGGAGGCTTGCAAACCTAATTTGAAGAGAGGAGAAAAACCAACTCAACCGGTAGTGTGTAGGAAATGTTTAACACTGTCCTCTGAGGCTGACATCGTCTCCAAAGGAATCTGCATTCAGTGCCGTGAATTCATAACAAAGGACTGGTGATGGCCGTGTCTGGGAGACCACGGCTGACTTTGACCCACAATCTCAGGAATGACCCCAAACTAGACTCTGCAGGGAGTACATCTCAGGTATTCAAGACATCCGTTTTCCCAAGTCCCAGTTCAAAGACTTTCCTCCTGAGACCCAGGGCCTCTTGATCCTTCCTTCTGTGGCCCACGCCAGCCACAAAAGGGCTTCTGTTCCTGGCCAGCCATTCCTGAGGTTCTAGCAGGCAGCTCTTGGGAGCCCCCCCCCCTTCACTTTCTTGATGCTTTTGGAGAGAAGCATTCACTCATTTCTTCCATGGACAGAGTCTCCGTCCTTCAAGAGGGAGGCCCGGCCACTTCTCCACAGCCACTGTCCATGCATGGCTGGTCTGTGGCGAAAGTGTTCCAATTCATGTGCAGACTGTACACGCAAAGTGGGAAAAGTAGGGCCTTCTTTAAGATGGGTGAATATGTAGAGAAGCCTGTGAGGGACCTGGCAGCTAAGAGCTCCCCACAAAGCATAGAGAGCGAACCTGTGCCTTCTCTCTGTGGTTGCCGCAAGTTGACAACAGGGCACAACCTGACCCCTTCCTGATGTCAGGGAAATGGAAAGATGCCTTTACACTGCCCCACAGCTCTTAAGGCACTCCCTGGGCGGTTGGCAATTGACACACACACATACCCCAGTGATCTGGGCCCTCATTTTATTGACCTCAAAAAGTTGGAAATGGGGTGAACCTTGAGCTGGCTACCTGGGATTGATCCCCAGCTCATGAAGAGAGTCGTGGCTGCAGTACTGCACTTTAACTATGTGCCTTTTAATTATCTTTTAATTGTCTTTTTATTATGTGTCTTTTATATGAACCTACCATACATGATCACACAGACTTTGTGTTTATAACCACTTTTAACCTTGTGCGATTGCATTGACACTATGTTTTCAATGTTAATTTCCATCATTCCTAACTTTTACATGGCATTTTTACTCTCTAACTGTTTGTGTTCTCTTGTAGCTTTAATATTGTCTTTTAATACTGTAAGATGTCCCTCAATTCCCTGTTCTTCAACTTGAATATGTTTTAATTTTACTGGACTGTATATTGTCCCTCATTACTGTAATCCACCATGGGTCCTTTTCCAAGGAGAAAGGCAGGGTAAAAAATACTCTAAATGAAATAAATAAATAATAATTAATTAATTAAATACTGCACCACATGGCTCACCATGGACTTTGACACTGCTCTCTCTCTCTCTCTCTCTCTCTCTCTCTCTCTCTCTGTTTCTTCATTAACCTTTTCCTGACATGGCAGCAGGTGAACCATGGTTTAGGTAGTACTTCCCTTATTTGTATTTCTCTGCCCTCTCCTTTTCTAGTAACTTCCCCTTTTACTTCGACCCACCTCATTAACTTGTTTTCCGCATTTGCCAAGCAGATTTAATCAATATCCGCTATAAGACCCGCTTCTTCGTTGCACTAATTAATACACCGGGACATGAATTTGTCACCTCCGAAGCTTTGTGCGCGTATCTGGAGGAAAGAAGGATGCTAATTATAGCTAAATACATGTCAAGACCTCCCATTGTTCTGGAAATTGTATATTTGAAATGAATAGTTAGATGATTTGTTTGGCTTCCCCTTGCCCTCTTTTCTCCTAATGCCGCAGAACTGTTCGGAAATCAGAATAATGAGGTGTCACTAGCTGGAGCAATAACCGGTGCTCTATCTCTTGCTAGCCATTGTTCCCCATAATCAACTGAGGACACTGCTTCCTACACCCCACTGAACATATTCCCTTGATCACACAACACAGTTGTGACTAATCATCTCAGAAACCCCAATGTGTTTAAGAAGACAATTTCAAAGATTATCCGGAGATTTATCTGAGCAGAAATGCAGGAGGGTACCAGATGGAGATGATTCCTTAGTAATTAACTAGACATTGTTCCTCAGGGTGCGAGTCACTGTGAAAACATTTCCTTGAGCATAATAATGCCTTGCCATGTTGATGTTTTCTTTTTCGTTTTTCCCTGCAGATGAAATATGTCTTTAATATTTAACACATTAATCAATGCATGTTATTAATAGATTGTCTTTAGTCTCTCTCTTTTTTTTTGGGGGGGGAGACAAGGCACCCTCCTCTCTTCCATAAGGACAACACACCTCCACAACCTTCTAAATCCTACCCACCCTCCACAGATGCTCAATACACAGTTGGGGGGCATTAATATTAAAAGAGAAGTGATGATGAATACAAATATGAGGTATGAATAAAATATACATATGCATTCTGTCCTCAAGGGAGATTTACCTCTGAAATTGTTCATCCCATGGCTCCCGCCTCTCTTTCCTCACAGTGGCCATGGCTGGGGCAAAAGGAAGGATGCAACCAGCTGGCGGCTGATCAACGCTCTAGGGCCTCTTTGGCTATGCCTATTAATGCATTTGGACATCTTCGTCACAAGCCCTTTGATCCGGGAACTGCAGTGGCCACTTGTTGATGGAGATGGCTGATGGCCTGCTCTCTGTTTCCAAGTAGTGTTGCCAGAAAGGATTGGCCAGAAAGAGGTTTTGCCTTAAGGAACTCAGTGATGATCAGGTGAGACGAAGAAATGGTGATGCTCAGCTCGGTCCAATAATCTTTCCCATCAGTCTTCCTAGGAAATGTGGGCTGTTCTTAGCAGAGATCTGCATCCTTCCTTATCTAGCCTTGATTCTGAATATCCTCAGCTCTCCTGGACCTTTTCCAGAGGATGGTCAACCCTTTACCACCTGGTTCTTTCAAATGGAGATGCCACCTCTGGTTGAAGGACCATGGGACCTTCTCTGTTGACAGCAAGGGCTCCACCAGGAAACCCTAGAGTCTCCATCCTGGCCCTTCTACCACAAAGCTAACTGCATTTGGATTCCTCACTCCTCTTTGCTTTCATGACTCAAAGATCCCAAACAATCATTTTCTGGGTTACAAGTCAATCAACAGGCAACAAGGCACTGAAGCCAATGGGATCAAATTTCAGATCAGTAAAATTCTTGCAGCTAGAATGATTCCCATTCATTGGGGGTTATGGATTAACTAAAAACCAAACCCCCAATCTATTCTTCATTTTACAATGTTTAAAAAAATAAGACAGATACATGGGGGGGGGAGGAGCAACAAGAAGGAAAGGGGAATTTTTAAAATGAGTGTTAGTTAGGGACTCCAAAATGATAAGTGAGTTGCTTGTACTTTGCTTGTTGCTGTTTTCGCATAAAGCGCAGAACATCTGCCTTTGATTATGGCCAGAGCTTTGTTCTTTGGGCTTCTGCATGGACCTGGGCTTTATTTGGTAATTTAATGTACTGCCTCTCAGCTGACTTCTGTGAACATTCCTGTTCCCAGGCTATTAAACCTGCTCCAGCACTGCCATCCTTAATTCGATTCAATCCATCCAAGAGGCATGGCGATGCGCTTTGGATCTGGCATCACTGTAGCCCCGGAAACAAGCTGTTCTAAAAACAGGCCCCTGGCTGCCAGGAGAAGCCGGCCAGCCGCCACCAAGTCTCTGCTGCAAAATGAAAATAAAGTAAGAATAAAGGAATCGCCACAGGCAGCTGGGCTGGATGCTTATGGGTGACAGAATGGGACATGTCATTTGGGCACGGGCAGGTGAAGAATATGGAAATAAGAGACAGTGTCACGTACAAGAGAGACCAAGAAAGGAAGGAAGGAATGTCAGGCTTCGCTGATGGGGCTGGGGGCTCCGTTAGTAAACGAAGGTAGCAACGTTTTCATAGTGGGCAAACAAACAAGAGGCAAATGCTGGGAAGCTACGAGCCCAAACAGATGCCATCAAGACAAGCGAATCGCCTTCTGTGGGGCTGTCTCTATAGTTGCCCAGTCCACAGACAATCATCTTAACTACACATCAGGCCTCCCAATCCCCGGGTGGTGAACTCTGAGTCCGTTGGGGCGTCATTACATCTTGGCAGCAGTGGGTTTGGCAATACTGTGGATTTGGTGTCACTGTTCCTCCTTGAGGATGGGGGATGATGCTTCCCTTGGCAGACTCCCACTTGGTTTGCAAGGATGCGACCATGGCAGAGGTCAAAATCGGCATGAAGGGGAGGGGAGGACATCTCACCAAGCTTCTTATTCTGTGTGGAATAGAAGCCAGAATCCTACTGATGTTTGCATGAGGCTTCAGTAATTGTCGCACATGGACACAGGGCACCAGGGTGTGCTTTGTTCACGCTCATACTCATGTCCCCCCTGGAGCAGCTGAAAAGCCCTCAGCACCTTGCCAATTCAGGGCAGTTAACCACAGCCAGTTATGCAAAATTCATGGAAACACCCAATTGGATCCCAGCCCGACTGTTCCAATGCATTGGGATCATTGATTAAGAGATATTCATCAGCCATCCCCAAGACCCAAGCCACGGGTGGACGTAGCTTCTCCAGAACTCTGTGCAAAGGCGTCTGTATGTATAGGGTGGCCACATGCCCTTTCCAAATGAAGACAGGCCTTCTGTTTGAAAGGCTGTGAGAGGTTGTGAGAGGATAAGCCTGTTCCAGATGGTGCCCTTCATTTGGAGACCTGATCAGTCCAAGCCTGATTACAAATCCAAGAAATAAAAGAAGAAGGAATAACAGGGACCTTGAAGTTTCCCATCATTCATTCTGTAGCAGCAGCAGACTTAGCATACAGCACAGGGGGTCACCTGATCAGGATTGTCCCCACTTAAGTGAGTTGCACTGTATTGCTACCTAAATGATAAAAATCATGCATAGTTTTGCTCCTGAACTTGTCTGTTGTGTGGAGAAACTCTGATCTCAGTTAGTGTCAAACTCCACATTTTCACTGGACTCCTTCAGACTTGCATTGAAGTCTCTCTCTCTCTCTCTCTCTCTCTCTCTCTCTCTCTCTCTCTCTCTCTCTCTCTCTCTCTCTCTCTCTCTCTCTCTCTCTCTGATGCCTGTTGGCAGCCATTTCTCTTCCTGCCTTACAGAATGGATTTGAGAGGCGAGTCCAATTTAAAGCATTGCTGTAGGCCCCGGAATCTCTTCCATAAGGCTGTGACATGGGATGAATACCTCCCTCGTCTCTCCCCCCATAAAGAGGCAGGAGAAGGTTGGGACTGTCCATTAGGAGAGATGCCGCTAGAAAGCAAAGTGCAACATCAATGCCGCCACAGCCCCAGGGGCCCCTCTCTAAATCATGTAAAGGATTGGCCGGCTGGCAGGATTGGTATTAAATCATATTTCCTCCCTGGAATGGATTGCAGGGCGATCTGGAAGTGGGAAGTGGAACTTGAAGATTTCGAATGTGCACTCTAAATCATAAGGCTAGATTTATCCCAGCCATAGCTGCTTGGACTCCCCTATCCTGCCAACTGCGCTGCAGACTTGGGAGGATTTGGGGAGGGGGAGAGGAGGGGAAATGGAAAGTTGAGAGCTATTTTTATGCACACCAAAGCATCCCTTCTGGGTGTGAAAGGACAGAAACATGACTGGAGGGGAAATTGTGTGTGTAACCAGAGCTAATGATCAGACAAATCCCTCTCACTGTTAACGCACAAAGCCCTTTGATGAGTGGTCTCCTAGTCCTTTCTTGCTTTCATGGGTTCCCTCATTAGATGTTCAAGACCCTAAGAGACATCAAGGATATTTTGTGGTGCCTGAGATACCTTTGGGACACCGGATATGTTCAGTAGGTTCAACCATGCATTGATGTCTGATTGCAGCTGCTGAACAGTCTGGTCGACCAAAGGTCTGCCGATCAAAAGCTGAATTACCAAACACGGGCTTAACCCAACAGCTTGGTTTGGGGTTGTTTGTACAAGCAGATGGAGCTGCGTTTGGTGATGGGCTTGTGCCTATTGGAAAGAGGAAGCTCTTTAGGTACCAATAATGAGAGAAAGGGACCCATATTTCATTGCTTCTGGAAAGTCATTCAGAGAGACATCAGGGCAAAGGCAACTTTGTTTTCAAAAGAGACTTGGGAAGAATTTCCTGAGGGTTGGGCATATTTGCAGACCTTATGGAAACATGAGTGTCCACCAAAGGGCCAAGATGGAAACTCATCTTGACCCCAACATTTCTTTATCTAGACAAAAGTATTCAGAGAGAAGGACGCACCAAGTACAGCCATGTCCAGAAGAACTTTGGCACGCTTGTTGAGCCAGCTCCTTTCAGCTGCCCCATGGTGACTCTACACTGTTATGGAGGAATATTCCCTCCACCAAAGAAAGTTAAAACAAGGCAGTTAAGTCATGTTCACACAGATATGTCTCATCCTTGAGTAAAACAAGGGCGTCTCAAGACAACAAAAATACCTTTGAAAAGAGTGCTAACTCCAAAAAGACCAAGGATCTTTGCTCTCAGATACCTGTCAGAGGATATGTGTGTTTGTTTGTTTTTGATGTTGCTAAAACCTGACCAGGCTGTACAAAACATAACATTTTAAATATAAAATATAAGGTTTGGGTACAGGGAGGGGGGAGTTGTGCAAAACCTTGACTGCCATGATTTATTAATTTTTTTAACGTTTTAATGTTGCAAAAACATTCCAAAAATCTGATTAACGCTCAAAATCTCAGAGAAAAGAGAAATGTTTGCTCTCCTGCAACCCTCACCTGAAAGAATGGTGCAAATGAAGATTCAGATGCTTCCATGGGAGCTCACCACCTGCAACACTTGACCTCATTGACAGATGGGCAGGTTGGAGGCAAGGAGTTACTTCAGAGTTAATTTAGACTAATCCTATTGAGGAGAGCAGGTCTTCCAACTGAACACTTCAAGGCCAACCTAGTAATTGAGAGCAACATAAAAGGAGGTCTTTGGGGTTTGCTTGCCTTTTTAGAAATAAATAAATAAAATGAATCAGAACAGCAATCCATTGCAATCAGAACAAGATTCTTTAGGAGAACAGTTTAATTAATTATCTCAGGTAGGGCTTGTCAACTCACTAAAGGATTTTTCTGAAGTCTTATTCTCCAATTAAAACTCCTTCAGCTGGAGGAGAATAAAATGCAATCAAGTCAGACAATAGAGAAGTGTCTTTAGAGCATACTTCATTTTGCTTAGCTAGATGCATGCTGAGTTCATCTAGTTAGGGCATGGCAGAATGAATGAAGAGCAAATATAGGGAGCCTAACGGATTTATTTTCCATCTCAATGAGAGAGCTGGAGTGACTCATGCCATCTCATTGACAGAGAGAGAGAGAGAGAGAGAGAGTGGAGGGAGAGAGGCCCATGAATTTACTTACAATGCTCCTGATGAGCAGCAAATGGTAGGATTCCAATGGCCATGAACTGTGAATGGCTGCATGGCATGACTACATGGATCCTGTCAGCCTAGTTTTCAGGAGTGGCAGCCATGTTGGGAGAGCTCACCCCCAAGTGGATTTTCATTGACTAAAACAGAGCTTGAGAAAATGGCCTCTGTTTGGGGAAGAGGCAGCAGCTCCCAGAATTAGGCTGGTGGACAATCTCCTTCAAAGAGTCCTCTTGTTCTTTTCACTGAGTGAAAGGATGAGGTTATTGTTTAGTTGTGTTTTTGCATAAAGACCTACATGTGAGATTTCAACTGCCTTTTCATTCATTCAGTGTGGCTCTCTTGGAATTAAATGGCTATAGCAGACTGGTGAAAGAATGGCTTTAGGAAAAGCACGGGGCCATAGCAGCTTGCCCATAATACAATAACCTTTGGACTTGCAGAGCAAAATGAGACCCTGTGGATCATTATGTCTAGCCTCTCTCAAGGAGATCCAGTGGGAGAATTAAACTCCCAGTCCCAACCTCTGGATCAGCAGCGAAAGACCAAAGCCAGTGAGCTACCCAGTGGCTGTTGGTAAACAGAATTCCATACTGTCGCCAACAAAGGGAAAATCCTACAAGAAGTGGATTTCCCCAGTGTCTTGCAAGGGCAAGGAAATATCATTCATTTGAGGGCTGTGCTTCCAGGGATGAGAGATTTTGCCCTTCCTTCTCCTTCTCTTCCAACACATCACAGAGTGGCCATGGGTTTGGACAGATTCCTGGAGGAAAAGTCCATCACAGGTTACAAAGGGCAGCCCAAATGCAACCTCTTTCAGAAATGTCCATATTGTCCATAACAGAACAAGCTGGGCTTGATTGTTAATTCTGGAGCATTAAGGGATAGAGTATACTATTGTTCTTTGGAATGTTATTCCTACAGACAGTGCATTGAAAATACAATTGCTTAGCTGTTCTTTCTTAAATGAGTGTTGTAAAAATAGCATGCAATAATAAATCACCACCTGAGCCAGAGTGATGCTTGCTCCAAGATTCATGTCAATATCCAGATCTACCAAGACATTAAGAGAATTGGATTTTCATTGCCTTTGTTTGCACAAAAAAAGATTAATACTGAGAAATTAAGTGTAGTGGAGGGGGATTATATGTGCTCCTTTATGAGCAATTGGTTTATTGACATGATGAACATGTAGGAAATTTTGACTGGAGAGGAAAAAATCAAGCCATTGGATTTTATGTGCAACCCAGGAGAGAAATTTAACACTTGAATATCGAATAAGGAAATTCAGTGACGAAATGTCACTCTGTGGCAGCTTGTGCCACACCAGGTGGTTCGGGGCAGCGATGAAAGGCCTTACAATAGTAAGGCCACACCTGGAGTATTGGGTAGAATTCTGGTCACCACATCTCAAAAAAGACATAGTAGAACTGGAAAAGGTGCAAAAGAGAGTGACTAAAATGATTACTGGGCTTGGGGACCTCCCTCATGAGGAGGATGCCTTCAAAAGGGGATTGGACAGATTCCTGGAGGAAAAGTCCATCACAGGTTACAAACCATGATGGAGATGCGTGTTCTCTCCAGGCTTAAAACCAGGGTACTTCAAGGGCCAGATGCAGAGGAGTGGTATCAGGAAATAGATCTGTAGTCTCGTGTACTCCCAGAGGCATTTGGTGGGGCCACTGTGAGATACAGGAAGCTGGACTAGATGGGCCTTTGGCCTGATCCAGCATGGCTCTTCTTATGTTCTTATGTTCTTATTTGGTGGGGCCAAGGAAGCTGGACTAGATGGGCCTTTGGCCTGATCCAGCATGACTCTTCTTATGTTCTTATGTTCTTATGATGTCATTGGTTTCTCCACCCCTGGGATGTACTGATGTTTCTAGTAACGTTGGGGGTGGCAGAATGATGTGGCCATGCTGTGTGCATCATCATACGACTACTGCTGGGAGCGCAAAAAAGGGCCCTGCCCATCATGCTGGCCACTTTCGCTTTGGCTGGCCTCCTTGCTCACCTTGAAGTCTTGTTGTAAGCAGTGGCTGGCTGCTTGGGTCTGAAGACCAAAAGGGTTGAGCAGGCTGAGTCCTTTGAACTGCTGTATTAAAATCCACTTCCGCTTTTGGGGGGAAAAAAATGATGAGATTGGAAGGGTGCTCTCTGGACCTGCCGCCTGGCCTGAAAGATGAATCCCTGCTACTGAAAGCTTCTGAGTGCCACAAGATACTTCAGTTTGGCCTTGCTATGGATTTTTTTTCCTGTGTGGATGGAGAGAATCTTGAGGGCAGGATAAACTCCAGAAAAGCTTTGGGACCACATAGGGGCCCCAGAGAAGTACCTTTTGCTCACTTGTGACTAGAGATGGGCACGACTCAAAAAATGGTGTTTCGTTTGTCGTTTGTCGTTTAGGGGGTCCGCTTCAGTTCGTTTTTGTTTTTTGTGAATTTTTTGCAAAAAAAATCGTTTTCGTTTCATTACGTAACGAAACGAAAAAATGAAAACGAAAATGAAAAATTGCTGTTTCGTTAGCATTCATTACAGTTCAATGTATTTGCCGCAATGAAAATGAAATGCACGACAAAATTTCTGTTGTTTCGGTTCGTTTTGTTTCATTTTGGAGACAAAATTCATTTTTCGTTTCGTTACATAACGAAATGAAAAAATGAAAACGAAAATGAAAAATTGCTCGTTTCGTGCCCATCTCTACTTGTGACCTAAATTCTCCATTTCCACAGTCCAGGCTTCGACACCTGCCTGCCCTGAGGCGTGATCAGCTGAGTTTATGATGTGGCAAGAATTTGAAAATCCAAGATCGGCGTTGAATGAGTCTGAAGCCCACAGCATGCAAACAACTTGTCTTAAACGGACAAACTTATTTGTATGTGTGTGTAGGATGAACACACAAAAACAAATTTGCATAAGAAAGATTCTGGGTGGGTTGTGCACAGTACTTTGACATGCAGGTTACAGTTTGCACATCACCCAGATTCTGCCTTTCTCTTATTGACAAGTGTTGTAAATTCTAAAAAATACTTCCTTGACAGGTAGCATTATGAGGCACAGCTAACCGTGAGCAAAACAGGAGACAATTTAAAACAGATGTCAAAATAAATTCCAAGTGAAAGGCAGTGTACTCAAGAAGTGCAGCTGAAGGCTTTATTCTGTTCCCAACAGCATTCACTTGCATCAGGGAACTTTCTGACCAGCAACGAGAATATTGAAAATAAAACGAGATAGAGTGGACTCTCATCCACAAAAGCCTGCTCCTGAGATCCGGGTTAAGCCCTTCCCAGGCAGCACTGTCCCTCTAAGGTACCGGCCACTACATGCTGAAAAGAGCTTCCTTGAAAGGCCTTGCATGTGTACGGAAAGGTCTCTTGAGCATGAGCCAAGATGCCATATATTTTGAAAGTAGGGTGCCTTCACCTGCTAGGCAGGAAACGGGGATCACTGGAGGACGAGATGGGCCCCAGAGCACTCCCTCCAGATCTGTTCCCAAGAGAAGGCCAGTCCCTCCAATGTAAGAATCGGGAGAACAGGGCAGAGAGTTCAAAGGGAGCAGCAGCAGCAGGAAGGAACCAAAGGCTGACCACTGGGAATGTTTAGGTTTGAAAAGATGTCATATCAAAGAGGGGTGGTGGCTTGTTTCCCATGGCTTCAGAGACTAGGACCCGGGGCAATGGTCTCAAAGGACAGGAAAAGAGATTCCATTTGAACATTAGGAAGAACATCATGATGGCCAGAGCTACTCGGCAGTGGAATAATATGCTGCCACAAGGGAGGGTGGTGGAGTCTCCTTCTTTGGAGGTTTTTAAGCAGAGGCTGGATGGCCATCTGTTTGGAGTCCTGTGATGGGGGTTCCTGCATGGCAGGGGGTTAGACTGGTTTCTTCCAACTCTATGATTCAATGAACTATCCCTGGACCATAGAGTCAGTAGGATAGGCTGGGCCAAAATACTTGCCCATCATTTTCCTGGACATTTTGAGACCTTGGATGCCATGCACTATTTATTTATTTATTTATTTATTTATTTATTTATTTATTTATTTATTTCCACAGCTTTCTCTTTAAAAGCACCCAAAGTGGCTCGCCACAATTAAAAGACACTATCTAAAAGCTAAAGTAAAAATTTTGAAAGGAATTGAACAAGTATTATATCAAAAAGAGTAAATGGTTAAAAAAAAGTATTCCCCCCCCACAAAAAAGTCTTTTAATCAGATTTTAATGCTTTTGTTATACATGTGTTTGAGGGTTTCTTGTAAGCCGGAATGCCAAAGAGGAAAGCTTTATATAAAGGAACAGCAAGAAAAACCAGCATGAACACAACGAGTCCACCGGAAACAGACTCAAATTGTTTGCTCAACACAATTGGTATAAACTCTTTTTTTCCTGGAAAGAAAGGAATGAATATTGACAGGAGATCTGTTAGTGTGTGTGTGTGTGTGTGTGTGTGTGTGTGTGTGTGTGTGTGTGTGTGTGTGTGTGTGTGTGTGTGTGTGTGTGTGTGTGTGTGTGTGTGTTCTCTGACTTATTTTTATGGTTCAAAAGTCACAAAGAAAGAAAAGCAGCAACAACAAAGGACATGTGCACAATAAAAAACGAAGGCATAAGAATGGAGGTAGAAAATCTATATATAAACTTCCACAGAAGGCTTCCAAATGTCTTTTTGGGGCGGGGGAAAATCCGTATAGAGTTGCTGTTTGTATGCCATACATTCAAATCCTTGAAAGGGTCTCAAGGTCCTCAATCCACTGAATAATAGGAGGTAAGCATTTGTCTTTTTGGTGTTGTAATTTTAGCTACATAAAGGCCACAGAGAATCCCTTCCCACTGATCAGTGCTTAATTTCCAGGATGTGGGCAAATAGTTTAGTAGCACAGAAGCATTGACAAAAATCAAAACACTATCTGCTACGTGACCTGTAGGCATGAGACCGACCTTTGAAAAGATGCATCGACTGGAGGTAACGAGATGACATCTTCAAATGATGCATCAGGAGGGTTGCAAAACCAGCAATAAGATGCATGACTTCAACTCTTTGTTCATTTTTAAAGGCACCATGATTGCTTTGAAAATCCAAAATATATATTTCTTTTCAATAAATTGCAGCTGACGATCCACAGGTAGAGCTAACTTGGAAGCTAAGGTCTCGTTTCATGGCTGAGGGGGGACAGGTGGTGTCAAGGAAAGGGAAATATTTGTCCCAGCTTGGCAGGTCCTTCTTCCTTCAGCTTGCTTTGTTTTCTGATTGGTCATCAAGAGGTAAACACGGGCCTTCTTTGCCATTCTGATTGCTGAGGCATGAAGACCTGCCAGAATCGCATCTCTGGAGCATTAGTATGGATTCAGCTAGTAAAGATCAGCACGCTGTAGCAGAGACTTTCACCAAGGGGTAGTGGAGAAAACAACGGTGCCCAGTCACACTGGAATCATCCTTTCATACTCAGCTGTCTAGTAGTTATGTTCCTGTGTACTTTTATTCATGTATTCTTACCTATACAGTGGTATCTCTTAAGACAAACAACATGTAAGACAAAAAACTCGTAGGAAGGAAAACAATTCCCAGAATAGGCATGCATCGCATGACAAAAAAATTCCCCATGGGATGCTTCACAAGATGAAAAACCATTCTGCATGTACCTGGGGGGGGGACAGTTATTTTTGTCTTTATTCTAGCCTCTGGAATGGATTAATCCATTCCCAATGCATTCCTATGAGAAACTGTGTTTCGTCAGACAAAATTTTCGTAAAATGAAACAACCCATAGCCTTCGGAACAGATTAATCCATTTTCAGTGCATTCCTATGGGAACCCATGTTTCATAAGACAAAAATTTCTTAAAACAAATTGAGCTATAGAATGAATTAAATTCATTTTAAGAGGTACCAATGTACTTGTAAGAAGACAGAAACATAAGAAGACGTAAAGAGTATAGGGCATAGGTATTCTTCCCCTTAGAAGGAAGCAGAGATCAGAAGATGATTGGTTAAGGAGATAATAGCAACCCATCTATCTCTTCAAATTTATTTGGCCTTACCAAAACAGGAACAGCTATCCTGGTGTAGCTCCATGCTTTGCACATTTTGTGCAAAACATTCTTTTCACAGATGCAAAATGTCTCATCAAGACTAACAGAAGGTCTCTTACTCTCTTGCAGGTGATGAGAACAATTTTAAGGTTTTGCATGATTCTCTCATGTATGAGAAAAAGCAACCGATTCCTATCTCCAATTGCAGTCCTCCTGAACCAGGAGCAGTTTTGTGCAGCTTCCAGGCAGATGGCTTCCCAGTCTCCACCTGGAGATACAGGGGACAGATCCAGGGTCTCTACCCCTGAAGGACAGGAACATGTTTTCCCTGTATCTCTTCCTGAAAAATAACCCTTCCATATTCATTGGTGCAGCTGAACATTAAAGGTGCATTTGTATGTTTATCTTTCCCCCTGCTTGAACTTATTTTGTTTTGGCAGGAAGGGATGTACTCTTCCATCAGGGAAGGAGAACAAAAACATTAAAGATGGCCTGTCTTGTGAGCAACGGCTTTTGTTTATTAAATTGTAAGTTATCTGATGGTGCCTTCAATATTTCAAAAGGCCCTACGCCGAGGCTTTATAAATATGCAAATTTATTTATATTTAATCAATCATGGAAAGGCAGATGAGCAGCTGAATATTCTTTATTAAATCAGATGACAGACCCATTTTTATCATAAAAAACAAAACAAACAAACCCAACACATTTGGTTTTTACTAAGGGCTTGAACGGAACACTCACTGCACCCACACTGGGAAGGCTTAGAGGTAACGGATGGGAGTTACGTCTTCTCATGAAGGGTGGGGAGACCTGTTTTGTAATGAGGGCCCAAAGCTTGGGTGCATTTTGAAGTGATTTCTAAGCTACTCAGCCATTGATTTCCTCACCTTACCCCACCATAACCTGGCAGGATGAGAGGCTTCTCACAGTGAACCACGAAGGAAGAAGGATATAATAAAGATGACATTTACGCATTTAGGCTTGAAATATTGCTTTAAGGTTTCCATTACCTTATACCCTCTCTTGAACCTTTACGGGCTTTGCTCCTAGACTGCCCTGCACCTGCTCCACAACCAAAGACCGAATGCAAAAATCACCGAGCTCTGATGGCACTCCCCCACTTCCACAACTCGGAAAATTTATGTCGGGAAAGTAGATCTGTTTTCCTAAGTCTGCTTCAAAAAACGGTCACTCCCAAGGCCAGATCGGGAGCACACATAAGTCTTGTGCAGCCATATTGGCTCCTCCAGGAGCTTCTGTGTCCATTTCTCAAACGTCCCTGTATCTGGCTACATCAAGGGAGGTATGAAGCACCTCCTGCTATACGGAGGCCTGTGACTGGCAGGTCTTTGGAAATGTCATGCCTCTTAGACACAGCACAGGCTGCGAAGCCAACTTGCCGACTTCCCATCAGCCACAGAGGAAAGCAAGTGTTCACCATTGTTAAGAGCAACCCTTGTCTCTACTGGGCCCATCTTAATTAGGTTTTATGCCAGTCTTCCGTGACAATTTAGTTCATCTGTTGCTTTTTAGCCAGCCTAAGCTGCCTTGAAATGCCTTCTGCCAGCAGGAACACTCATTGGGGACCTGCTGTTCAGCTTCAATCAACATATCTGTCGATATATATTATTTTATATTTATAATGTCCTTGCAGATTCCCAAATATAGCTGGGGCCCCAATTAAGGAACAGTCTGTTTAACATCTAGGCAGAAATCCTGTTGTTCAACTGAGTGAAATAGGAACCTTGAACCCATGGCCACTTAGCAGAATCAGCATCTCCATGGATGAAAGTGGTCCGGTTCTATTTATGAATTCCTATTCTCAGCAACAGGATTTCAGCCTTAGAATGGAATAGAAAACTGATTCTTAAAGGTAACTAAAATGCTTACCTTTCCAATTTCTTGGTGTCTTGGTTAGTTTTTTTAGTTGAATTGTGGTTGTTATTTTTGAATTTTTGAATTTGTATGGCTTGTGCTATTTATTGATTTAGGTTGTTTATAATTTATTATCTTATTTGTTAGACTGTACACCACCCAGAGTCACAAATTGCTAGATGGGAAAGCATAAAAGCTCAACAAACAAACAAACAAATAAATTTTCTTATATGTCATTTTGTGGAACTGATTATTATTATTATTATTTTATTATTATTATTATTATTATTATTATTACCGCCCTGAGTTTATTATTCGGGAATATTATTATTATTATTATTATTACAAATGTTATATAAACATAAACATAAACATAAACATAAACATAAACATAAACATAAACATAATAAATAAATAAATAAATAAATAAATAAATAAATAAATAAATAAATAAATAAATAAATAAATAAATAAATAAAATTGAAAGCCTCTGGCCTGTACCACCCAACACCCTCCTCCTCTCTGTGCCCTCAACACCAGCACCCACAGTAGAACCTGGACCCACACCTGATGTGCCCCTGCCACCATTCAGTGCCACAGCTACGGATACAACTTCTGAACTTATTCATCATTAAGTCACAGTTCTAAAATACAGCTTAATTACCGGGGAACTGACTAACTGCAAGTTGAGTGCCCACTTGCATATAATGAAACGGGAAAACATTTGGCATCAGGTAAGAAAAGTGGACACCGATGTTCCTTGGGATACAATGGGTCAAGGGTGCTACTTTGTAGGTACAGAGGTGAGGTCAGAAAGGTTGTTTTATAATGGAAACAGAGATAGTGTGCATCTCACTCAGAGATTGGGATCCTTCTTTCAACTACAGTGCTTGGAATTCTCCCAACCAACATTTCCACGCTCTGATTTCATCCAGGTGGAGGGAGCTGGGGGGGGATGACACATACCATCGGCTGCACTGGCTGTCCAGGTGGTGCTGGATGGAAATACCATGTCCCTGATTGTCCTTCTCTTGTTTCTTCCTCTTTCCATCAAATGTGGGCTGGAGAACCCATCCAATGGAAGACACCTCCTGAAGGAGAGTTGTCCTGAGTCTGCTCTTATTTATTTATTTATTTTATTTTATTTTATTTTTACAACTTATATGCCGCCCACTACCCAAAGGTCTCTGGGCAGCTTACAATCAGGAATTAAAACAGTTAAAAACATCAAACAACAATAAATAATTAAAACAACAATAAAAACCTTATACTAAAACACCACACTAAGTCACTCTTCAGTCAGAGGACTGCCCTCCCATACCGTTAAAAGTATCTGGTATACTGGGATTGCTCAGGATATCTCCGCGGCTCTCTCAGAACAAAGGAAGTGATCAGCAACAACAAATTTATTGATTAGCCCAACAGGCCACATCAAATACAGAAGAAGAAAAAAGAGAATGAAAAACAGTTAAAAATACAGTTAAAATAGTAAGAT
The DNA here is from genome assembly GCA_029282475.1 of Phrynocephalus forsythii. Classification (NCBI taxonomy): domain Eukaryota; kingdom Metazoa; phylum Chordata; class Lepidosauria; order Squamata; family Agamidae; genus Phrynocephalus; species Phrynocephalus forsythii. The sequence goes on along the minus strand of JAPFRF010000014.1, from coordinate 3,435,900 downwards.
TAAAAATTTCTCATTCATATGTCAGCATCTCCCCTACAGGGAACACCAATTTGATCTATGAAGGTGGATCTTACCCTACCAGCTTTATGTACAAAATTAGCAACACCACGGACAACCTGCACCTTGAAACTGTTGAGCAGGAAATCAAGCTGAAAATTGTGTTCCAGTGGGCAATTTTGAACATCAGTTTTGATAAATGTGATTGTCTTAATGCTGTATAAAGCTCACAATCAATAAAATGTGAGCAGTATCCTCTATGCGGGTAGCACCGCATATGCAGGATCTGTCTTGATAGGGTAAGTTGTGAAAGGGCCCATATCTATTCATGGACTCCAGTAGATCAAATCTCGCTCTGGTATAGGTTCTTCTAAGGGAGTGTGGTAGACTGATTGTTAAGTACAGCCATACCACCCTGAACACGCCCGATCTCGTCTGATCTCAGAAGCTAAGCAGGGTCGGGCCTGGTTAGTACTTGAACAAAGGAAGTGGAAGAGGAGGAAGAATGTCAATGAGGTAAATATTTCTGGGAAGACATGACAATATTTTACAGCTCCCCGCTCCTTCTGTTCATGCGGCACACTTCCAGGCTTTTCACAACGGTGTTGGCTATCTGGTGATACATGCCAGGCTCTGCTCACCGCCAACGCTACCTGATGAACAACAGAATTATCTGGACGATGCCTCATAATGACAAAGCTAATCTCCCGTAATAATGATAGGTGCCAAAGATGATCGCCGTCTGTATTATTCAAGACAAAAATGGATCTTTAATGTTGGTGTGGGGGCATGCTGGATTTCAGCCAGGTATGTCAGGTGACCCCCCCTCCCAAAAAAGGGAGATAAACCCAGATAAAGGAGGCAACTTATTTTTAATGCCGGCAAACCTAACATAAAGGCTGTTATTAGTCTTGCCTATCACATAAAGCTGGCTCAAGAGAAACAAACAGAAGGATAATTTCTGTTTGTGGAGGTTTTTGTTCTGCTTCTTTTGTTGTAATAGAATTTTTAAAAATAGTTACAGTCCTTTATTCTCAGAAAGGTGCGGCTGTAATCCAGTTTCTGGGAATGTCTTCTAATCCTAGAATCTTAGAATCTTGGAGCCCTAGAAGCATATGGAGTAGGAAGGAGCCTTTCAGGACACTGAGTCCACCACCTCCCTGCTCAAGGACTCTCACAGGGTGGTCTAATTTTCCCTTTAATGGGGGACAAAAAAAATCCATTAAATCAAGTTATCCCTTTTTAATGGATTCCATTGTTGTACTGCTCTAACAGTTAAGATGGTATTGCCTTGGAATGCAAGGTCACACAATAGAACAGCCAAGGACACCCATCAACTACCCAGAAGTATCTTTGCAACCCCTGATTGCATTGAAACTTCTTAATCCCTTCATCACAATACAATGACTAACACCTATTCTCCTGCATTGGACAAGTTTCCTCTTTCCCACAACTGTATAAACCCCAGTCTCACTCTATACCCAGAGCGCAGAGAGAACTCCTAGTTCCCTGAACTCCTTGCCTTCTGAAGATGCCAGCCACAGACTCTGGTGAAATGTCAGGAAGAAAAACTTCCAGAACATGGCCAAACAGCCTGAAAATCTCACAACTATCAGATCCTGGCTATGAAAGCCTTCGAGAATACATTTTGGAATTATTTTATATTAATTGTTTTTAGCATTTTTAGAATTACTAATACTTTTTTAAAAAAATATTAAATTTTAATAGTTTTGTAACTTTAATTTTCAGACATTTTGTAAGATTTGGGGAGGGGGTCCTTCCTGGGAGAAAGATAGAAAATGAGTAGGTATATCAGTAAATGAATGAACGGACAAATGATTTTGTGCTTTAGTAGCTGTAATGGCTGTGTACTCTTGATAGTAGCTCAAATGGAAGGAAGGACAGAAGGAAGGGAAGGGAAGGGAAGTTTAGGAGGGCCAAAGTCCAGCTACAACTTTCTCTCACCACTCTTCAAAATGGGAAGCACCATTAAAAACAAAGTGAGAATCTCTAGCAGCCTTCCTGCAAGGTGATTACATTTTGAAAGGGAGGCAAGAGTGTCAACGCAGCACTTTTGGGGTGCTTTATGAGAATTCCTTACAATCTGAAGTTCTTTGAAGTTAAATTGCACTTCAAAGTTTCATTTGCACCCTGTAAAAGTGATATAGTTAAGTTTTCAATGAGAAATGAATTATTCATTAAAGAAGATAATGGTGTTAAACTCTACCAAGGAGCTGTAACATTAGCATAAAGAATGCCTTATGTCCCATTAATTTTGAAGACAGAAAACATACAACACAAAAGAGATTGGACTACTCTCTTTTGTGGGGCAAGGGCATCAACTCAGGCACAGTAAACAAAAAGACAAAACAACAAAAATACCACCAACCCTGAATCAATTATTCTTCCACCAATCTTTCTCATGCATGTTAATTGTATTTTGGGTTGCCCAGTTACTCCATAACCCCACTTGATCCTGGCTATTAATCGCATCGAGCAGGAAGGAGGGTGGCCACTTTCCATCTTAGTACCTTTCATTTTTGAATTTATGCAGTGTCTGTGTGTGTGTGTGTGTGTGTGTGTGTGTGTGTGTGTGTGTGTGTGTGTGTGTGTGTGTGTGTGTGTGTGTGTGTGTGTGTGTGTGTGTGTGTGTGTGTTTACAGGAGGTGGGTTGATGACCCTTTTTCTCTTAGCCATTTGGAATACTCACACATGGGAAAAGAAAAGGGGAAAGACTTGAGAAATATGAAAAAGAAGACCTTTATAGGATGAGAAAGAGAGAAAAAAGAGGAGCTTTGTTTGTCTCGTTCCATTTGTTGCTCCATCTGAACATAACGTGCCTGGAAGGGGGAAATAGGCCGGGGTGATCGGGGGGAGGATCACCTTAAACTAGTGGTCCTCAACCTGTGGGTCCCCAGATGTTCCTGGACTGCAATTCCCAGAAGCCTTCATCACTAGCTGCGCTGGCCAGGAATTCTGGGAGTTGCAGTCCATGAACATCTGGGGACCCACAGGTTGAGAACCATTGCCTTAAATGACCTGCTATGCAAATAGTGTAGGAGAGAGAGGAGCAGGTCACAGGCAAAAAGGAGCAAGGACCATAGGTCCCATCTGCTACAGTTCGTTAGCTTCATTCTCTGAGGACTGGAGTAGACAAAGGTACAGGATGGTGCCTCTATGAAGCTGCGGGAAAGGCATTGTGACCTATTTAACTTGTATGCTGAATTAGCCCTTTCTAACCCATGGCTGTTGAGGGTAGGTCATCCAGGATGCTCAGCACCTGTGTGGAGACTCCACATTCCTTTTAAAGGGTCTCAGCCCTGCGTAACTTTCCCCATCATATATGCATTTAGAGGCACCTTTGTTGATGTCACCTAGTCAAATCTAATTAGCTAGGTGATGGAATGATGTCTGTGGGGTCCCTACTTGCATAGGATGATGGTTTCTGCATTCCCATTCAGAGGAACAGGCAGGCGAATGCCTGGTGGGTTACCATCCGTGGCTGGCAGCTGTGTTCAGCTCCATGGGTTGAAAGCTGCACAGACTGTCTCTACACAGCATCCCAGCTGCCTATGGCTCAATGGATCTCCCATTTCAAGGACACTGTAGTGCTACAATCAAATTGTTATTTTCAAATATTTCGTTCTAATTAAAGCACACAGCAAGTAACATACAAGTTATATTATGCTCAAGCAGATCCAACGGCTTTAGAAATGGGGGTCGGCAGAGGCTCATTTCCTTAATACTGCAACAATCAACACTCTAAAATGAAGTAAGGATCCAAATATAAATTGGTGTGAATTTAAGGTCAGCAGTTTGATTAGGTGACACAAGCTCCATTTGGAATGATAAAGAAATGCTAATAAAGGCCAGGATGTTACTCAGGGGTATTAGTATTTTTTTTCCTGCCAAAAAAGAGAAGGAAAATAAAATCTAAGGCTTGGCTGATTGTTTTTCTATTTGAATGAATCCAAAGGAGAAGAAAGGAGATTCCACTGAAATGGTAGGAAGGCCCTCCTAAAGGAAACGGTTGACTTATGGCAACCCCATGCAGATGAGTTGTCCAATGCCTTGTCTCCAAAATGTCCTCCACTGCCTGGCTCAGTTCTTGTTAAAGCAAGCTTGTGATCTCCATCGGGGAGTCAACCCTGCTTGCATTTGGTCTTGATTGTGTCGTCTGCATATCTTGGATTACCGGTATTTCTTCTACCAATTCACTCTCCCCTCTTCACCTGGAATATATTTCTGGACTGCAAATATGACCATTATCCACCCCACAAGTTCTATTTTGCAGGCATCTTATCAATATATGACTGTGAGGCACTTGGGGAAAAGCCCTAGATAGGAAGACTTTAATTTTGTTCAAGTTCCAAGTTCCAAGTTCCAAGTTCCAAGTTCCAAGTTCCAAGTTCCAAGTTCCAAGTTCCAAGTTCCTTCCTTCCTTCCTTCCTTCCTTCCTTCCTTCCTTCCTTCCTTCCTTCCTTCCTTCCTTCCTTCCCTGGTGGCAAAGAGAAAGGGCCCCTGCTATCAGGTATCATTAAAATCTGTTTATTTCTTATTCTCTCACAATGTACTCTGCAAGGAGAGGCATGAATCATAATGCTTATTTGGTGAATGATTCATATGAAGGCATTACAGATTTATGATCTGACCCACCCATTGCTAATAGAAAAATGCCCTCATTTCAGCCAAAGTGGAAAAAGAATCAAAATAGTTTGCATTACTTATCCCCGTTCATATGAAATAGATTGATTGGATCCCCCTTCAGGAAATAATTCACAATTTCCCCACACTGAATAAACAGTCAGCCTGGTCCTTTATTTGCCCCAAAATCCTCTTGAATTCCATGGGAGTTGCTGTGACATTGATGCATGTAGGCTTAAAACCAGAAGTTCAAAGTTCATTGGTGGGTGGGAGAAAATCTGAGGCTGTCTCTCTACTCTCTTCATTTCCTATAATGTTGCAAGGGGGTAGGATCATGGCATTGGGGAGGGGGACTAACTTTTCCCCTTCAAACACCCCCCCACACACACAGAGTTCTTCTGGATAAAAATGTCCTCATGTTACCAAAAATAATCCTGCACCTTTTTCTTTCCTGCAGTATATATGTAAACTTCACCAGTCTTGAGGTTTTCTTCATCCATATTCTCAGAGATTTAACAGGAATAACTAAATGCCACAAATCTAGTTCTGATTTATAGCACTTTGAGTAGAATTTTCTGTACATTGGATATTCAGAATCAGTGTGAGTTTGCCTCCATGCCAGGGTGCTTTAGGGTTGTGGAACCTGCCCAAGGATGATGCCCAGGCTGGCTCCTTTCCTATAAGGGACAGCTGAGAGAATCAAACTCTCAATGCCTGGTGGTAACACTGAGGTGCTCCATCCCTGTGAGCTCTCCAGAAACTTAGCAGTATCCTGGTTCAGGAAAGATGCTTGGAACCAACTCATCTATCTTCCGGTCTGAGGACATGGGTCTCCTTCATGAATGTCACACTCTTAGGATGTCTCCATAAGTTGTCTTCTGTTCTCCAACTGCAGAAGAATGCAAGATTGAACAAACCAACGACAGGAGGTCCTTGAAGAGCTGAGGGTTGCTCCATTGGGGTTGGAGCCACTGAAGGGCCTGGGCCACCCAACCCTTCTTTAAGCCTGTGGCCGGCAGAGCTCCTTTTGTGGAACAGCAGCTCTCATTTCAAGATAAAACGTCAACCGATCTTCTTCCCCAGACTGCTGTCCAAGGTCCTGAAAGCTGTCTTTCTTTGTGGTCCCTCCAGTGGTCTAGAACCGCTTGGTTAACCAAGTGTGATCTTCTGCTTCTCTGTTGTGGCCTTGCTTTAGTTGCCCTGAATCTCCCTTGTTCTTCTGGACACTCAAAGACTGCATAAAAGTGCCTGTGTTTCAGAGAGCATGGGCTGAGAGAAATGGCATCTATTAGGGAATGTGTGTGCTGAAATGGAAAAAAACCCATGCCTTGGCATCACATTAATTCATGTTGCATGAGAACATCATAAGTTTCAGAATGTCATTAATTGTGTTAAAAGTGCACTAAATGAAATGCTAATTTGCAGAAACTGCAGTTAGGAGTATTGAAGACATTCATCATTTGGAAATGTTATGGGTGTTGTGAAAATCAAATTTAAATAAGATTAACCCAATAAACAAAATTGGTTAAGCCTGGAATTATAAATGGCAAGGAAACTTCACATGTCAAAAAGGCTAAAGATCTTTATCACCAGAAAGCCATGCCCTTACCATGGTCGGTTCTCTAGATAGCTAAATTGGGCCGTGTGCTCAACCAAAGGAATACAGCAGACATCCTTATAATTCAGACACAGAAAGCCTCATCAGCCTTGATAATGAAGGATCAAAGAACTGGAGTTTAATGGGAGTTCAGTGGGCTAGAGCACTGAAATTGTTGGCTGCAAAGTCAGCAGCTCCGCGGTTCAAATCCCAGGTGCCAAGCAGCAGAGTGAGCCCCTGCTATTAACTACAGCTCCTGCCAACCTAGCAGTTCAAAAGCATGTAATTGCAAGTAGATAAATAGGTACTGCCACAAAAAGCAGGAAGGTAAACAGTGTTCCATGTGCAGAAATGCATTTAGCCATGCTGGCCACATGGCCACGGACTTGCACAACACTGGCTCTTTGGCTTAGAAATTGAGAGGAGCACAGCCCCTAGAACCTGCCTTCAAGTTTCTTCTTACCAGAGGCATTTGGTGAGCCTCGGTGCACCCTTTGCCGTTTGCATGACTGCCTCCGGGGTGAGTCCCTGTCACTACAGCTTGGGACACCTTTCCTGATGGTGAAATACACAATTGTCCGTTGGACCAGCCTTTTCCATCCACAGAAGTCCTTGAGTAACCATTGAAGAAAAGAAAGACCTTTCTGACTAGACCACAGCAGAGCTTGGGAAGGGATTTTTTTGGAATTGTTGTTGTTCAGTCATGTCCAACTCTTTGTGACCCCATGAACCAGAGCTCTCCAGGCCTTCCTATCTTCCACTGCCTCCCAGAGTTTGGTCAAATCCATACTGGTTGCATTGATGACACAGTCCAACCATCTCATTCTCTGCCATCCTCTTTTCCTTTTGCCTTCAATCTTTCCCAACATCAGGGACTTTTCCAAGGACTCCTCTCTCCTCATGAGGTGGCCAAAGTACTGGAGCCTCAGCTTCAAAATCTGTCCTTCCAGTGAACATTCGGGGTTGATTTCTTTCAGGATGGATAGGTTTGATCTCCTTGCAGTCCAGGGGACTCTCAAGACTCTCCTCCAGCACCACAGCTCAAAAGCATCAATTCTGCGGCGATCAGCTTTCTTTATAGTCCAGCTTTCACTTCCATGCATCACTACTGGAAAAACCATAGCTTTGACTATCCTGATAGCTTTGACTATCCTGACCTTAGTTGGCAAAGTGATGTCTCTGCTCTTTAGGATGCTATCTAGGTTTGCCATTGTTTTCCTCCCAAGAAGCAGGCGTCTTTTTATTTCATTGCTGCAGTCGCCATCTGCAGTGATCAAGGAGCCCAAGAAAATAAACTCTGTCATTGCCTCCATTTCTTCCCCTTCTATTTGCCAGGAGGTGATGGGACCAGTGACCATGATCTTAGTTTTTTTGATGTTGAGCTTCAGCCCATTTTTTTCACTCTCCTCTTTCACCCTCATTAAGAGGTTCTTTAATTCCTCCTCACTTTCTGCTATCAGAGTAGTATCATCTGTGTATCTGAGGTTTTTGATATTTCTTCCGGCAATCTTAATTCCGGCTTGTGATTCATCCAGACTGGCCTTTTGCATGATGTACTCTGCATATAAGTTAAATAGGCAAGGTGACAGTATACAGCCTTGTCGTACTCCTTTCCCAATTTTAAACCAATCAGTTGTTCCATATACAGTTCTGACGGTTGCTGCTTGTCCCACATATAGATTTTTTAGGAGACAGATAAGGTGGTCAGGCACTTCCATTTCTTTAAGAACTTGCCATAATTTGTTGTGGTCCACACAGTCAAAGGCTTTGGCATAGTCGATGAAGCAGAAGTAGATGTTTTTTCTGGAACTCTCTGGCTTTCTCCATAATCCAGCGCATGTTGGCAATTTGATCTCTAGTACCTCTGCCCCTTCGAAATCCAGCTTGCACTTCTGGAAGTTCTCTTTCCACATACTGCTGAAGCCTGCCTTGTAGAATTTTGAGCATAACCTTGCTAGAGTGTGAAATGAGTGCAGTTGTGTGATATTTGGAGCATTCTTTAGCATTTCCTTTCTTTGGGATTGGGATGTAGACCAATCTTTTCCAGTCCTCTGGCCACTGCTGAGTTTTCCAAATTTGCTGGCATATTGTGTGCAGCACCTTTACAGCATCCTCTTTTAAGATTTTAAAGAGTTCAGTTGGAATGCCGTCACCTCCACTGGCTTTGTTGTTTGCAATGCTTTCTAAGGCCCACTTGACTTCACTTTCCAGGATGTCTGGCTCCAGGTCAGCAACTACGCTATCTTGGTTATCAGGGACATCCAGATCTTTCTGATATAATTCCTCTGTATATTCTTGCCATCTCTTCTTGATCTCTTCTGCTTCAGTTAGGTCCCTACCATGGCTATCCTACCTGTCAGACACCTAAATATGCTCTGGGTGATGTGTGTGTACTTCCTTTTGTTTTTTGGACTTTCTTAGAGGGCATTCAGAGGTTAATTAGGCTGGCTGATACCCATTTCTGTAAAAGGAACAAAAAATAATAGTCAAACATGATAAGCTCAGTCATTCATGACACAGTCTGTGTTTTGCCTTGACAGAAATGGACAGTGGGCACAATGATGCAGTTTGCCTCCCATTCCGATGCACTGGGCTTCATACACAACTTTGTCTCGTATGGAAATCTGTTTCTTTAAGATGACTCCTTTCAAAGGTGACTTTCACAAATGCACACATTTTGTGTACACTTTCTGGTTTAAGCAGTGCATTTAGGCAAATGTTTTAAATCACCCGGTCTCCTGTTTTTATCATCCTTACTTTGAACATGCACACTCTGACTCTGAGCAGGATGTATGGCCTATTTGCTTTAATTAAACTTAATTTGGAAACATTTGACCCTGGGACATTTAAGAGGCAGTCCACCATAGTGTGAGGTGCAAAATGCTTTCCAACTATTGACGTTTCTTTTAAAGAAATGGCAGAGAGGAGAGACCCATTTTGGAAGAATCACATTTTAATGTAGTTTTATTGCTCTTGTCGCACGGCCTATTAAATTGCACTCTGGGAGGTCTTCTTTTTCAACTCTGATTTTCTTTTTTGCAGTTTGCAAACTACATTTTCATAATGACTTCAAACTAATTCACCCTGAGCCAATCATCAGACTGTAAAGTGAATGTAAACAGTTATGAAGCGTGTTTTGTATTCAGAAATTACAGTTATATTAATTGTGACTTTTAGAAAACTCGAGAACACCAAATTAAAGGGTGCTTTTTTAAAGGGTGAGAGCTTCATTTTTACCATGTATTTATACAGGTACAAAATCTTACACATTGTTTTTTTAACAGTTGTCAATGGCACAGATCTATCTCTGTTGCCTGCCTCTATCTACAGTTTTTCTTGTCTACAAGTAGAACTGCTGACCGAGGCAGGGCATTGGTAAATAAAGCCTTAGAATGAAAATGAGACACCATGGCTACAGTAGGGTGGAGACAACCAGTGCGATGTCATAGGTATGTTGCTAAACTAGGACTCATGAGATTTTGGGTTTCTCTTGATCTCTTCATCTTCCCAGGTCCATTTGATGGGGATACGGGAGAGGGCCTTCACTGACAGCATTCATTTCATCCTCTTTAGTATTTGTTTACTTGTTAGCTTTTCTGTTTTTTTTTAATGATGCAAGCTGCCTTGGATCCTTTTAAAGTAGAAAGGTAGGATAATTGATCCATCCATCCATCCATCCATCCATCCATCCATCACACCACAACCCCAGCCAGGGAATCTCACTAGGGGGTTGCAATTATAAGCCCCTCTTTCAACATCTCACCTACCCAAAAAGCACTCCTTTTGTCACCTTAAATTGGCTTCTAACAAGAACAAGATGCATCTTATCTTAAAATCTTGACTGCCACTTTTCTTATGCCTGGATCTTGACAGAACAAATTGTCCATGTAGGTGTGTGTCTGCACCTCTGCCTGTGCAGCTGCTTACACCGGAGAGAATAAGTATTCAGCCTCTAGACCAGCATAGCGTTTTGCTTCCTTTCAGACTTGTTTTGCCCATTTACACCTCCCTCTCTTTTGCTCTGGGTCATATTATGCTGTTTGATGGCTTCAGATTGTCGTATCTTTCATCCTTTCCATCGTTTTTGTTACAGGGTTATGGCCAGTTCAAATAAATCTGAGGATGATGATAAATATTGATGATGGTGGTTTGTACTGTCACAGCATGAGCAGCCATTCTGCCTGGAATCCTTCAGACCGACAATTGCCTACTTAGTTTAAATCAATGCCCAAAACGTTCTCCCCTTGCCTCCTACTACCGCCACCACCACCCATTTGCTTCCTGTCCCGTGGAATGGCTTCTGTCTTAAGGCTTGTGCCTCAGGTGACAGAAGATTCCAGGCACATTTTAAAAATGTGATCCAATAAGACTGAGGACCAGGCAGTTCTGGGACTCCAAGACCCCCTTCCAAGAGAAAGTCCCTCCTCCAGCGGTCAAAGACTTTCCTTTGGAGCACTCCTAAATGGGAGAAAGAGGAGCACAAAGACACACAACTGTTCACAAGAAGAATAAGCTACAAAAAAGATCACAACAACAATGACAGCAACAACAGCAGAGATTCTTAGGTATTTGGTTAAATCTTGTAACTGTTATATAATGCCAGTCAATGTATTTATTTATTTATTTATTTATTGGATTTATATAACACCCATCTGGCAACAAAGGCCACTCTGGGCACTTTACAAATACAAAACATAACATCAGCAAAATTCAGTGAATAACGATACAGCAAAATAAAATGTAAAAAAACATATTAAACCTAACTAAATCCAATTAAAATAAACAGATTGATTGACCGTGCCTGACATTTTTGGAATAATAACGTCAGAATGGTAGGTATGCAAGGGATCCTCTGGATCATGGGGTCCAACCCCCTCCCAAGGAGGCCCAGTGGGAACTTCAACTGTGAGCCTCTGTCCTCCATAGCCCAATGCCTCCTCCACTGAGCTATCCAGCAATTCTAGACTGCCTGCAGGTCAATTGACTCAGTGGGGGTGGGCAGGGGACTCAATGCCTCCAGAGGTTCCATGGATTCATCATAGGAGCCTACTCCAGTGCAATCCACGATGGTAAGCCCCAAACAGCATTCATGGGGGTGGGGGTGGGGCTGCTGCTGCAGGAGGAGGAGGAAAGGGTTCATTTGAAAATGATGACACTTTTCAAGAGGATTTATCCTTCTCTGTTGGAACATGTCTGCCTCTCTGAAACTGCTGCTTTTGACTACTGAAAACCACAGGCCCAAGTAGTCCCAATAAACATTTTGAATGGCAACATGTTTGTTGCAGAGATGCTCATTTCCCCCCAAATCACAGACTTATACCTTTAATAGCCGATGGGAAATTTCTTATTTTGGCATAAGGTCCTCTTATTTGGGGTGGGTCTTTTAAGATTTCCACATTCAAAGTGGGAGGTGATAATCCCCTAGATCCATTAGCAATTATTTTAAAGTATCCTTGAATACTTTAATGCTTTTAAAGTCTTACAATTGCCAGCATGGCCTTTAGAGAACCTAATTCTTTAATGACACAATTTTAGTAGCAAGAGGAAATGATAGAAGACAGCACCTTTGCCGCAAGCAAAGATTGGGACATGGTGCTAATGAAGAAATTAGTGCATCAAAGGACATCACAGGGAGGAAAACCATGAACTAAGGGCCTTTGTACACGACCCCTAAATTCCACCGCAAATGGCTGCAAGCTCCGGAGCTTACAATTGTTTCCCCACCAGCTCCGGAGTTTGCAGAAAATTAAGTGCGACCACGCCCACCTAAGCGCATCCCAGCGCACTTTTCATGTACCTGCTCTAGGAGGGTGAAAATCCCTGATGCAGATTTAAGGGAGTGAGTGCCGGGCTTTCCTCGCTCCTGTTTGTTGTTGTTTTTGCCTCCTGCCCCTTTAAGAGAAGGAATCAGAACGATGACGGGGCTCCGGGCGGCTTCGGAGGTGAGCCTGCAATTTTTCCTCTCCTTTTTTCTCCCTCCCCTCACGCAGACAGGAGCAAGGAAGTGTGGAGGGGTGGGGACGTAGGAAGAGCAACAAACCCCCAAGATCTCTGGTCCGAATTTAAGTGGCCAGTGGATCTTAGGGGTCGTGTGAAAAGGACCCAAGGCAGACAGCAACCCTTACCTGTTGCAAATCCATTGACCAGTGGGGACTGCCTGAATAGTTTTCTGTTGGTATTGCTTGGCTTTATGTTTGTTTGTTTGTTTGTTTGTTTGTTTGTTTGTTTATATGCCACTTATCTGGCAGCAAAAGTCACTCTGGGTGGTTTGCATCAATGCTAGTAACAATAAAAAACACCCCTTAGCCAGGACATTGGGAGAGCCAGAGAGAATTTTCTATTGGGGGTTGGTGTAATGATAACATGTGATAAAACCTTGGAAAACTGGCCCCCACCACCTCTCTGGAGAAATGGGCTGTAAGAGAGGCATTCATAAGGCCAAACACACATGGCTTTTGAGAGGATGCAGACCTATACAAAGGGTGTTCACTGAAGGTCTAGTGCTGTGCATTTCAGTGGTTTCCTCGCCTGAATCTTCAATGTCATCTCACATCAGTTTTCATGCCCCATTCCAGTAGATTCAGCTGACACTTGACAGATTACCATTGGTTTGTATTTGCATAAATACATAACAGACATTAAAAACTCTGTATAGCCAGAGTTCAAGAGTACCATTTGCCTTTAGGCATTGGGTACACAAACATTCATGTGAAGATGGGTTTCTCTCCCTTGCAAAAGAGAGGTGCTGCGATAAAAATTGTAGTGTGGTTTTTTTCCAATTCCAGTTTGCCCTTTACCAAATGTGTGTATGTATATTTAATGAGTTGATGAAATCCTTTATCTATGGCTCATAAATGAATATTACAGGCACACTTTTACTTATATTGTGCAATGTTAAAAGTCTATTTGTAAAAGCAATTTGTACCTGGAATGATCTACGCCTGGTGAAAATATTGCCGCTCTCTCGAAATGCAGAGAAAATTGTTGCGTAATGTCTCCCATGATATATCAAATTATGACCCATTTAGGGGCCCTGACTGTAATTTGAACTCTTTCTTCATCGCTTATCAGAATAATAGAAACCTAAAGAGATGAAGCAACAAAGGAAAACCTGCCAAGACTGAGGAAGAAGCGTGTGGGTCGTAGAAACAACGACAAGAAGAACAATCCTGCTAGTCAAAAATATGTGGGTGTGGAAGATGCTGGTGCTGTCATCTGTAGAAGCAAAAAACTTCACCAGCTCTTGAGTGACCTTAAAAACTGTCCTGCTTTCTTTGGCATATGATTCCTTTGGCTTCCGCCCACTTCCTCTGAAGTCCAGGGTTTAGCTGTGGTTGCCCACCCATTTCTAGGATAGAGGCTGCTTCAAGTCTCATCACTAGAACACTGAGAAGTTCATTGTCTCTCTAAGCTCTGCTCACCACCTAAAGGAGACAAGGTGACCACAGCTTTCTCAACGGCAGCACTCAGACCGCTTCATTTGAGCCTCCTTGTTTAGGACATTTCTGGGCCTCGCTCCATGCCTCATCGTCCACACGAGGGTCTGTGGCGGGTTTTTCCCTTCCCCTGAACTAGGGTGTCATTTCTGGGGCAGCCACCTGTTTCAAAGGCTCTTTCTTCCCTCTTTGGTTTTACTGCAGTTTTTATTTAATGATCCACTGACCCACCTACCCCCTTTTCATTTTAACCATCAGCTCCCTTAGGGACCCTTGCCAGGATCAGAAAACAGAAGAGTAGATGTTCTAAATAAATGAATTAATAAAGATATAGCCGGTGAAGGTCAAAAAAGCATCACAGGAATTGGGTCCTAGACCAAACCACTTGGCTATGGCTGCCCAGATATGGGAAAACATATTGGTCTGCCTAGATATGGGAAAACAGTTGTGGGTTTTTTTTAACACCACTTTCTGTACTGCAGAAAACAGAATATCCCTGCCATGCTAGCACAGATATCTGGGTAATAATAACTGTCAAGTAACTTTCCACTCTTCTTCCTCTGAAGCCACCTCTCAACACAATTCCTACAACAATATGGAGGCGACTCGTGTGCAAACTTTGGAGTGTGCCAAGTGATGAGGCAGGTCTAATCCTGCGGCTATGTTGGTTGGGCAGCCAATCATGTTTTCCTCCATGGGTTATATATGGCTGCATGTTTGCATCATCCCAGCATGAGGATTTGAGCTCCAAGCTTATGGATTTTATTCATTTATAGATTAGCCTTCCTGGTTTCTCTCTCTCTGTGTTTTTTTTTAAACCCATAGGTACAGATCATAAAATTCCCCTTCTCTAAAATGGCTCCCAAATTGATGGCTGAATGTCTACCTTCTCCTCCCTGTTTTTAAAGTGAAAGACAACTGATGAGCTGCCAGCCCCTGGAGAAATCAAAGGAGTCATTGACACATCTTACTGTTTGCAGTGCTACAGCAGGAGGAGCAGAAATGAATAACCAGTGAGTGAAGTGTGAGCAGAATGATAGACCTGCAAATCTTAAAGCGATGCTAACATTTACAAGATTAATCTCTTCCATTAAAAGCAAGCAGGTCTTTATTAACAAGAAAGAACAGCCTTTGCCTTCTTCCTGTTGATAGTCTCATTAAAAAGTACATGGGCTCCTGTGTGCCCCTTCCCCCTTTTCCATGGGTTAAGGACAGATTTGAAGCTGAGGCTCCAGTACTTTGGCCCCCTCATGAGGAAAGAGGTGTCCTTGGAAAAGTCCCTGATATTGGAAAAGATTGAAGGCAAAGGGAAAAGGGGATGGCAGAGAATGAGATGGTTGGACGGTATCATTGATGCAACCAACATGGATTTGACCAAACTCCGGGAGGCAGTGGAAGACAGAAGGGCCTAGCATGCTCTGGTCCATGGGGTCACGAAGAGTTGGACACGACTGAACGACTGAAAAACAACAACAACAACAATAACAACAACAAAAAGGAAGTGAAGAGAAAGCTGGCGCTCATCTCAAAAATGTGAATACTGGTGATTGCTCAAGCATTGTGGGAAAATAAATAAATAAAGGAAGAGAGGGATTGGGCAGAGGACCGAGCTCAAAGACCCTTAGGGTCTCGTCCAGATCTATGATAAACCAGGAAGGCTTTTTAAAAGAACAACAAGAGGGAGTGGCATGAATGCTAGTTACTGTAGGTTGGCCAAGGAGTGGTGAAGTCAAAGAAAAGTCAAAGGATGGAAATCCCTCACTCTGCTAGGCAAGCAAACGTCTCTGAAACAATAGCACTCCTCTTTACCATCATGTCTTCCTAAATCAGCAGACCCAATGCAAAACCTCATCGAGTCTGCTTTGGTAGCCAACACTGTGCATTCTCTAAGGAGCTTGGTGGAACTGTAGACCCCACAGACTTTCTCGTAGGCTCTGCTATTCATGCAGGTGACACAGGGTTAGATAGGATTTCTTCTGTCCCTCTGTAATGACCTCAAATAGACGTTCAACACATTGCTACCAAAACAGTTGCCTTGCAACTCTTTGTCCTGAAGACGCCTCTGTAGAATGCTTCACTGTTATTCAAACGTCCATGGTATAATTACATCTCACATTTCCAGGGTTATCATTTTTATACTCTTGCTTATAAGGGAAGTCTTCCTTGTACACTTTCTCTGTTGCTCAACAGTCCAATTTCACAACATGGACATTTGTATCCTGGCTGAACCCCTGGGAAGACCTGGGAGCTGTAAGTCTATAAAAGTATAGTAACTTTTCCAAATTCCTGGCACCCACTCATTGGCCCTTGTAACCTCCATCATATAAGTTCTTGGCTGTACTTGGCTGTACTTAAAAACAAAAAACCATAAACTTCTTTTCTAAAGCCTAATGCTTCCATCCTTTGATTAAAATCTGGTGGATCGTATCTTGCCTTGCATAAAAATCCTGGTGTATTCTAGACAGGAGCTGGGTAGACTGAAAGAAAGCGACCAGCATGAGATATATCATTCCAGTGGAGGTCAGATTTACAATTTTTCCAGGGTTTATAAGAAATGCATTCCCCGCCCGAGTGCAGCTGCAGAAAACAAAACCAATGTAGCAACAAGAAACATTTATTATGATTTGGCGTTTTCTGTGTGGCAGGCATTTTTCTGTGCTGTTCTTTGGAACCACCAGGTCTTTTAGGAACTGAAGTGTTTTCTGAATATTTTTATAAAGGAATGACTTGATTTGTGCCATTTCAGTTCCCCTGAACTCTCACTCTTAGCAGACAGATCTGAATGAGGAAAGGATGGTTGCATTTTTTATTTAAAAAAAAAACACCAAGGTGCTCCAGCAAATTATAAGCTATTATCTAAAGCTGGCATTAATGAGCTAAATTAACAATGTAGGTGGCTTTTCTGAAGAGGTAGGGGAAACGTCATTTGCACTCTCAATAAAAGAGGACTTTGTAAATCAGATTCCATAAAAAAGGGATTTCTCCCCAAGTGCTTATTTAGATGAAGCAGCTGTCTATCTGTGTTTTAAAGGATGGTGTTAACCCCGGGCCGTGGACCGGTGCCCGCGCCTCATCAAAACCGGTCAGCAACAACCCGCCTGGGAGGCCGGGAGGCTCCTCCCATCTCCTCCGCCGCCTCCTCCTGATGATTAAGAGGGTGGAGGAGGAAGGCTGGAGGAGCTCAGGAGGAAGATCATTTGCCTTTGCAGGATGATCAAACAACCTTTCCTCCTGTCCTCCTGCCTCCACCAGCAGCAGCAGCAAACACGGCGGCGAGTTGCCTCCTCCTCAGAAGTCCTCCTAAAAGCCCTCCACCAGCAGCAACATCATTTCAGGGACGAATTAATTCCTTTATCAAGGTACTCCTCCTCCGCCCTTTCCTTTTCCACCAGCACCATCCATTTGGCCCACGGTCACTCTGGACGGTTTACAAAAATGAGAACATAAGCAACGCAATGAATAATAAAATGAAACAGTATACAGTACAGGAACTGAAACGAAAGCTAACGAATCAAACATAATGAAATCTGACAACGAAGCAAAAACAATAAATGTTAGGGTTTTATTTTTCTCTCTTTTGCCATTTTGTCGGGTATTTTTTTCTTTTTTTTTAATTTTTATTTTCTCCGTTATTTGTAGCATGGCGTGTTTGGGATCGGCTTTTATTTACTGCTGTTGTTAACCGCCTTTGGGAAGACGGGTGGCATAAAAATAAATAAATAAATAAATAAATAAATAAATAAATAAATAAATAAATAAATAAATAAATTGCTGCATTAGTATAAGACAGCCAACTCCTCCCCTTGAATTGAATTAATAATGGAGTGAGAGACATCCCAAATTGCTCACTGCCCCCAGAGATGGACAGGGCAACCTTCCTTCTGCCCTGCTTTGATTGACAGCTGCAAACAAAAGAGCCCTTTTTTTTCCTCAGCAGGAGAGACGCGATGACGTCAAAGCCTGCGACGCCGAGAGGCCCCGCCCCTTGGGTTGGGTGGACTCTGTGGTTAGAGAACGATCTCGAATACTGCTGCTACGAGGGAGGGCAAGAAAAAAATGTTATATTGCTTTTGCAGAGCAAGCCCCAAAGGCAACCCCCAATAAAAAGCTCCCCTTTTAATGGCTTTGCCTCTAACACCAAGAAAGAAAGAAAGTTTGAATGAAACATATAGGGAGGGGAGGAGAAAGCTCATTGTGGGAGGAGGAGGAGAGCAATTTTGGTTGTTGAGGTGCTGGTGGTGGTGCTGGTTTTTGTTTCATTAGGGAAACTGTTTAAAGCAGGCGGCATATACGTCTTTAAATAAATAAATAAATAATAAATAAATAAATAAAGTCAATGTCATCCTCAACCTATATGTCTGTGAAGATTCTCAGCCATCCCGATGAGAGTTCATCTGGAAAGTTGAGTCATAGGAACTGGACTTCTTTTTCTTGAGAGATCGTGAACATCTCTCAAGAAAAAGAAGTCCCGTTGCCGGTGATTCCGTTTCCAAACATCATCAGCCTACGGTTCCCACTGGACTCCTCGCCGGAGGTCCTGTCTAACCGCGTGGCCGCCCGGCTGGAATATCTTGTTTGCTGCTGCTGGGCGCCCGCCCGCGCCCCTTTTATCCCCCTCCCCGCACGGCGGCGAAGATGGCGGCGGCGGCGGCGGCGGCGGCTTGCCTGCAAGGGCGATCCTGGGCGGCGGCGGCGGCGTGGCGGCTGGCCCCCCACGGGCATCATCCCGGGCTCTTCGCTCATCCGCATCATCCCGGTGCTTCCCAGTGGCTCCGCTGGCACCCGAAAGCGCCTGCTCCTCCTCCCTCCTCCGCCTGCTGGGGGCCGATCCGGCCCCGTCAGTGGCGGCTTTGGCTCCTGGGAGCCGCCTTCCCTGGGAAAGGAAGAGTGAAAACTCGGTTTGCAAAGGTGAGAGGAGGGGGTGGGGTGAGGTAGCCCAGTGCAGTGAAGAGGGTCTCTCTCTCTCTCTCTCCCCTTCGACCCTTCCTCCTCCTTCTCTTCTTTCTCCCCCTCCCCCCTCCCCCACCCCGGGCCACGGAAAAATTATCAAAAATTTCTTCGGTTTTAGGGATAAAAAGGTTGGGGAGCACTGTTTTAAAGGATGTGTTAAGTAGTGGTGCAAAACAACAGCAACAACTATTATTATCGGTACATCTAGGCTGGAGAAGTGATGATTAAGAGGAATATAATAGCCCAACCTCCAGACCTCTGAAGATCTGTTGTCAGGATGATCAAACAATTTGCTGTCAAAATGCCTTTGAAAACACCTAGAGTTGCCCCACAGAAGTCATGTTAAAAGTAACTAGAACACAACTCAGGGTACCAACAAAGTAACTTCCCTTCTGCTCTTTTAGTTTCATTTTCTTTCATTACAACTAGAGATGGGCACGACTCAAAAAAATGGTGTTTCGTTTGTCGTTTGTCATTTCCTCCTCCGTTTGGTTAAAAGGCCCTTTTTTGTATTCTTTTTGAAAAAATTCGTTTTTTCTTTCATTGGTTTTCGAAACGAAAACAAAAAAAATCCGAAAAAATTGCTGTTTCATTAGCATTCATTACAGTTCAATGTAGGAAATTCGCACAACAAAATTTCTGTTGTTTCCGTTCGTTTCATTTCATTTTGGAAAAGAGGTAACAAAACGAAAAAACGAAAACAAAAACAAAAAATTGCTCATTTCGTGCCCATCTCTAATTACAACCATGTCCTGTCCTGGCTACAACAACATCTAGCCATGGACATCATCTAAATAAGGACTTTAAAATTAACCTCCTGATGAAGAACATCTTTCACCGTTTCTGAACTTCTGGGACCTGCTTTGAAGAAGGGTGATTGACTGCACTCGAAAGCTTGCAATGTTCCTTTTTTATTTTTAATAGTGGCCTATGAAGGTATCGCCTGTAACCTATTTTTGCAATTGTGTTTGCTATGGCCACGCGGCTCAACTCCTTTTTGCCTTGATCGAATAACCGCGTCAAAAGAGCAGCTCATTTTAGATAACAAAACTAACAACATTCCTTGTGACCTGTGTTACTTCCATTATATTTTCGACAACTGCTTGATGATCCCCAGTTTTTCATCAACAACTTGGGGGCAGCAAGAACACACCTGCTCTCCACTGGATGCTCTTACCTGGGGGGAAATATCCACATGCATTCCAAGGTGGGTGACAAATTAGACTCAAGTTCTCTTCGGGCATTTATACACAACCCCTAAGCTCCGCTGCAAATGGCTTCACGCTCCGGAGCTTAAAAAAAATTCCCCACCAGCTCCAGAGTCTGCAGACAATTAAGTGCGACCCAGCACACTTTTCTTGTACCTTCTCTTTGGAGGTGAAAAATCTTTGATGCGGTGCAATGATAGTGAGTGCGGGGCTCTCCTCGCTTCTGTTTGCTGCTTTTTGGCTGTGATTTAAGAGCTACTTTTACAGAGTTGGGAGGTTGGACTTGATGGCCTTAAACAGAGAGGAGAGGCATTGAGGTGAGCGGCATGCTTTTCTTTCTCTTTTTCTCCCTCCCTCACGCAGCCAGCAACCAGGAAGTGCGGAGGGAGGTGGGGACAGAGGAAGAGCGACGAACCCCTAAGATCTCTGGTCTGAATTTAAGTGGCCAGCGAATCTTAGGGGTCGTGTAAAAAGGCCCTTCATTATATTTATGAAGAAATGTATGAATCTGGGCAAATTTTTGACCAAACCAGGACATTCTCAGTAATCTCCGTGAAAGGAAGAGAGGACAGTCAGCCCAATATGATGGAAAAATTATTTGTCTGCCAGGAAACAGTGGTAGTTATAGTTCAAACAGAACTAAACTGGCTCAGCTTATTCTCATAATGCTACTGCAGGGTTGGGTGATTCCCATCTCTCTTGCCAGCACTGCCTGGGTAGCCAGTGATGAGGAACAAGGGGGGGTTCTAATTCTGCAGCATTGGTAGGGTGACAGCTGCCCACCTGTGGTTTTGTGTTATCTCTAGGAGCATTAATTAAGTGCAAACGAGATGCTTGAAATTGAATCTAGAGATAACAGAGGCTCCGGGGCAATGGTCCCCAGATATTCTTCGACTAAAACTCCCAGAAACCTTCACCATTATTACCTGGGCCAGCCAGGATTCTGGGAGCTGCAGTCCAAGAGCATATAGGGACCCATAGGTTGGGCACTAGTGCTCTGCAGGAGTGTTGTCGACCTTGGTACCTATTTGTGTGTGATTTCACAGTAGCAGTTGAGTTGGGAGATTCCACCTCCGCTTGCCATAAACACAGGGAGCTCCCATTGATTTTGGATTACCCACTCACTTAAATGGGACTCTGGGTCAGGCAGGGCTCTTGTCACCCACACGTTGACCTTGGAGTATCGTCTTGCTCTGTTCCTGATGTTGTAACAGAAGCTCATCTCCCTGAACTAAAAATAAATGAATAAGTGACTTTTTCTTAATTATTTATAGTACTTTGTCATGCATCCTTTTTTCCCCAGGGAGAAGCTAATGCAAATGAGCCTAGTCAAATTATACCGTGTCATCGGTGTTACAGTACCATGAACTGCTAACTGCAGTGGGTGAAGGCCTAGCTGCCTATTGCACACCGATTCAAACTCTTCTCAAGGCATTCCTTTTCTCTGAGAAAAAAAGTGGAGCTTGTAAAGGAATTTGATTTGGGGCGGTGGTCGGGGACTACAGCTTCCAGGACAAGAGTGACAATTTAACTTGTTCTAAAGAGCACGAAGCAGAGGGCAATCTCTCCATTGTGGTATGCATCTGCTGCAGTTTCCAAACAGCCTCCAAGGGCAGCCCCACATAGAGTGTGCTGCAGTAATCTGACAAGGAAGCATCTGAAGCATGGATCATTTTGGCTAGATGTGCTCTTACTTTTTCCCCGTGGGTGGACCATCTGCAGCTTTTTGGATCTTTGGAGAAGTAATGGCAATGGTTAGGGACAGAGGCTTCTTTGACAACCTCCCCACAAATTGTTTAAGAAACAAAAGTTAATACAGCTGTTGTTTGTTTGTTTTGCCTTGTGCAAAGGTCAGCAATTGCTCTGCAACAAATTAATCCCAATTAGTAATGATATTTTGTTCCAGCTTGTCATGATGCTTTTGATTTACCTGGTTTTTCTGGAAGCAGGCGGAAAATGTTAATGATTTGGTTTGCTGGGATTTTATTTTCTTGCTCAATCATTTCCCATTTGCTGATCAGTTGCACCTCGGCAAGGCTCCATGGCTTCGGCTAATGAACTGAAGGCCTCGCAGGAATAATGGTGCGCTTGCGAGCCTCCCTTTCTCGCCTCTCTGTGCCATCTGCAAAAAGAGAGGCTCTTCTCTGAGAAAACATTTTTGGCGAGCAAGAAGGAGTGATTATGATCACATAAATGTCGCTTGTAATTTGTATTTTCACTTGTTTAATGGCGGTGCTGCTAAATGAAGGTATCTGTGGAGAACAAGACTAATTATAGTAAATTCAGCATCTTTTTGTGTGTGCTGAGGAAAGTCAAGAAAGGAAACATACCTTGTTTTGCTCATTTCCTTAAATTATTCCAATGGCAATGATTCATTTTAACATAATGATTTATGTGCCAGCTGGCACAACCTAAATTAGAATCTTTACGGAATGCGCCCTCCAGTTGGGCGGAGGGAGTGTTTGACAATTTGTTTTTAGCCCCACAACATTTTTCAGGTGTGTTTTGGAGGGGTAAAAACCGTTCCCCAGAAGGTTTCTCTTTTCGCCTTTTGCTCCCCCAGGATTCTTGGCAGCCTGAAGTGTGCCATTTTGTCTTCGCCTCTAGTGTGATCCTAGCCAGTCAGGGATCCTGTAAGGAGCCTGACCATCTCTTGATCCATTTGGCCGATCTCTTTCCCCTGCTTTATTACAATGGGGAAGTGCAAGGGAAGCACTGCCATTCGCTGCATGTAGAACTGGTGGGGGACGGGAGTATACACTCCAGTTAATGGGTTAAAATCATCAAATCATGACATTGGAAGGGGCCTGCAAGACCATCAAATCCAACTCCATGCCCTGTGCAGGAATAAAAGCCAAAGGATATCTGCCAGAGAGTGGTCTAGCTTCCTCTTTAATGCCACCAGTGCTGGAGCACTCCCTACCTCTTGAGGTGAAGGGTTCCATTGTTGTACCGCTGGAGCACTCCCTACCTCTTGAGGTGAAGGGTTCCATTGTATTCTTGATCATAGAATAATGACGTTGGAAGGGGCCTATAAAGGACGTTAACCCTAACCCTAACCCTAACCCTAACCCCTAACCCCTAACCCTAACCCTAACCCTAATCTGCCTCCCAGTAACTTGAGCTCACTGTTGCATGCCCTACATTCTAGGCTGATGGAGAACAGATCCTGCCCAGCATGGATGGCGTTCTCCCCTTAGCCAGTTCTTCCAGCAAGCAAGGGGTGAGCAATCATTCCCCTTGGGCAGCTCTGGATGGCAGGAAGTCCAAGTCCTGGCCTGCTTCCTTAGGCAATGTGGAAGGATTCTTGATACTGTTCTCACTCAAGGCCTATCCTAAGTATGTGGTGTGTGTGTGTGTGTGTGTGTGTGTGTGTGTGTGTGTGTGTGTGTGTGTGTGTGTGTGTGTGTGTGTGTGTGTGTGTGTGTGTGTGTTTAAATTCATGGTGTGGGTGTACAGTACATATGCATCCAAGGTCTCAACCTCTCCTACCCCATGCCACTAGCTCACATAGAGTGAGGAGGAGAACATGGGCACATGCATAAGCTCTCTCCATGAACATCCTCAAGTGGGATAGAACTTGGCCCATTGACCCCAAAAGCCAGAGGAGGGCTTCTTGGTGGGCACCAAGAACAGTGGTGTTGGCTCGTTCTGCCACAGTAAGTCCCTAGTACTATCACGTCCCTGAAGTCTGGCTATTTTTACTCCACTGGGGCTGACGATGAAACCTCCCTGGTGAGCATCTCAACCAGTCTCCACATTCTCTTAGAGTACATGCCCCTTCCCTTCCAGTTATGCCTTTCCAAAACAGGAGATTTTCTACTTCATTTTCTTCTCATTAGCCCCAAATGAGGGCCAGGACCTTGATGTATGAATGCGAGGGATAGACTGGTCTTGCTAATGAACTTGGTTTTGGAAATGGTAGAGGCTGAGGTGGAGGCAGTTACTGAATAGAGATGAGGAAGGGATCCCACAGGGATCCGCTATTAGAGGCCAGACAATCTGTAAGAAGCCAGTGTTATGGATTGACAAGCTCTGACAATTAGCACCGGCAAGGTGCTTCTCCTCAGGACTAAAATATTGCTGCCTGTGCCAAGTTGAAAAAAGGAGGCCTAACTTTCTCAGGCTGACCTTCTCTGCCCACCAGGAAGAAAGAATAAGTACCACTGACCCATGATTCTGGCCTTCTCCAACTCAGGGAGTGTTCCCAATGAGAAATTCACGGCACACTGGTGTCATCTTAATGTGTAAGATCAGTCAAGTACACAGATGATCAAAGATCTCTAAATGGATGGATGGATGGATGGATGGATGGATACCCACCCCTAGTCTATTAAAAAAAAAGAGTTTGGGGGTTGGGTTATGGGGCCTCTTGAGATAGATTCAAGGCCTCAGCACGTCATAATCCAGCTCATCTATCAATGACATTGGGCCTGTTTGTTGGCACCAAGGATGTGAATTCCCTTAACGCATGTTGTTTGACATTTTAGTTTTAATCTGGTCCTATTTTTAACAGTGTTCATTCTCCAGCACTGCTTTGGTTTAAATACGAGCATACATATGCAGTGAGTTAAGCAATCAATGTTTACTTAGGTTGCATTTTCCAGACTTAAATGTTAAACTGCCAAGTATTCTGAGTTTGGAGGGCCTTGTCTTCCAGATTTTGCAGACTATTTCTGCAGGAAGAGCAAATAAATGTTCTCTGCATTTCTCTCAGGAAGGAGATTTAATTTGCGGGATTCCCACCAAGCTCGACATGATTTATTTTATGTTAGGAATTAGCTGAGTGCCTCCTTTCCCAGTCTAACACTGCCTCGAACATGGCTCAGCTGATGTAGGGCAATTTAACTTTTCTGGATGTATTCACAAAGTGATCTGCAGTATGGTTGCATAGAGTCTCACAGCCCAACTAGAGCAGAGCCCCTGGATCAACTGACCATGTCAACACTTGTGCAAATCACATGGACACAAATAGAGATGGGCACGACTTAGCTGTATTCCCGTTTCCATTTCCGTTACTCGGTTCCGTTACTCTACGGAAACGGTAACGGGAATTACTCCGCCAGACTTCGAGCTTGAACCGACGAACGAACAATTTTGGTCTGATTTGTCGTGCTCGTTCCTTGCATCGCGCGATGCCACGCGGCACAGAAAAAAAGTTTTTAAAAGTAAAAAAAAAACCGGTTCCCGGCCAAAAAGCAGGCAGAAACATGCCTGCCGTGCCTCAGGGCACCTACCAGAGGGGTTGTTTCTGGAGGTCCTGGCCTCCCCCCCATCCCCCGTCCTGGGCTGCTCTGGTGGGACTCGCCGCAGGCTCGCAGCCAGCAAAAAGCCCAGTCTCGCCGCCGGCCGCCGCAATTAAAGCGCAAGCAAGCGGCACGGACGGCACAGGAAAAAACTTTTAAACTCTCCCCCCACCCATTCCCGGGCCAAAAAAAGCAGCCGGAAAAATGCCTGCTTGACTAAGGGCGCAGGGCACCTACCGGAGGGGTGGTTTCTGGAGGGGGGGGTCCTGCCTCCCCCCCGTCCTGGGCAGCCGGACTCGCCATGCCATGCTGTGCGGGCGGGGGATCCAAAATGGGGCAGCGAATGCAATATTGTTTTTAAAATCGTGGTCCAAAAACACACAAGCACAACAGAAACACGCGAAAATTTATAAACTGCCAGATTTTTCACAGTAGCAGTAACAAAGTAACACAGTAACAAAATGTCTCTCCTCTCCTCCTCTGTCCTCCATTGATTTTATTTTATTTTATTTTATTTACACCTGCGCAATGATGGGCTGGCCGAGTGGCCAGCCATGTGGGAGTGGACAACCATGCAAATTTTTGGAGCCATCCCACCAATCGCATGGCCACTTGGCCATGGAGACTTCTGGGATGTGCCCCAAAGCCCCCTAAAACCTGCCCTAGCCCCCTAACCCTAACCCTAATCCTTGACTCCTTACCCATACGTCACAGACTGTCTTCTTAGTGGGTCAGAGAGGCACCCAGAGGTGCAACCCACTAGCCCACCGTAACCTTACCCGTCACTAGCCTAACCCTAGCCCTTGCACTAACCCACCTTAACCCTAAGCCAGATCTACTTGCATTGCACTACACGCAAGTACGATTCCCTTCTTTGTGAGACATGGTGGTGCGAGAGCCTTAGGCATCACCCTATGCCTCTGGCGGGATCACTGGTCTCACTGTCTGCAACTGGTATGCATATCCATATGGCTATTGCATGCCATTTTGCAGCAGCAGGTGAGGAGGGGAGACCCCCATGTTGAGGGGTCTCTTGGAGCCTGCTTCCCCTTCCTAGTGGGTGAGGATAGGAGGCACCCACGGGTGCCTCCAGGAGCCCACTTTCTCTTTATAGCGGGCCAGAGGAGGCACCCACCCCACAGAGGTGCCTCCAGGAGCCCACTACCCCCCCAAAAAAACCAGTACTAACGAAAAAACATAAAAGAACCAACTAATTTTTGCGAATTTTCACAAAAAACGGAAACAACCCGAAACGGAACCGGCCCGACTAACGACAACTCGAAAAAAATTTTTCAAGTCGTGCCCATCTCTAGACACAAATCTTCAGGCTGGGTGTGGCTACAGGATTTTGGCCTCAGTGGACTATTTAGGGGGGTAAAGGTGGGATCCCTAGTAGGCCCCATTTTCAGGTTACAGAAAAGGGCTCTTCAGTGTTGCTCAAACAGAAGACCCTAGAGACAGGAGACAAAGGTTCTGTATTTGGCCCATGATGGCGCCAACAGGAGCAAGACTCAAGTGCATGTTAGGTGGCTGTGAATGACATTCACCAGCAGGAATGCTTGAAAAATCCCACCTTTGTTCAGGGTTTTTTATGTCAATTACTTTATCACCATCTTTAAGAGGCTCAGCATTTGACTCTGGGCCTTTTTACACGACCCCTAAGATCCACTGGTCCCTTAAATTCAGACCAGAGATCTTGAGGGTTTGTCACTCTCCTTCCTCCCCACCACTCCACACTTCCTTGCTTCTGTCTGCGTGAGGGGAGGGAGGAAAAAAAGCCTTAAAAAGGGACAAAAGAATGCATTCTTACCTCCGGTGCCGGTGGACGTTGCTCCCAGCGCCGGGTACTTCCTGGTTCCTCTTAAAGGGGCGGGAGGCAAAAAAAAACCAACAAAAGGAAGCGAGGAGAGCCTGACACTCTCCACATCAAAATTTTTCACTGTCCCAGAGCAGGTAGAAGAAAGCTGCGCTGGGACACGCTAAAGTGGGTGGGGTTGCACTTAATTTCCTGTTAACTCCGGAGCTGGTGGGTAAACATTTTTAAGCTCCAGAGCTGGGAGCCATTTGCGGCGGAGCTTAGGGGTCATGTATAAATGTCTTCTGTCAGTTTCTTGCACCTGAACAGGTGGGCTACAGTCCATGAAAGCTTAACGTAAAAATATTCTTGCCTCTTTGTACCCAATGAGGAGTGACATAGTGGAGGGTACAACTGTTATCTGCAGGAAATAGTGAAATTTAGATGTGAGGGTTTCCAATGGCTCCAGATCTTGCTGGGTCTATCCAAGCTTGTGATATGCATATATTACTGAACTTAATGTCTATCGTGCTCTCTCTTGCACTTGGATGAATTATCTGCACATCCAATGCAGCACGGTGAGATCACAAAAGATCACAAACCCTGCTAGGGTCCAACCCTCTGCTCTCAGAATATGTCCCTGACAGTTGATGGGCATTGCCCATTAAAGCTCTCCCTGGCACCAAATGAACTAACCTGATTCCGTTCCCCACCCCACCACATACCACCACAGGGTGCTGGAAGACCCTGCCCAAAGGTGACACTGGAAGGAGATTCCACGGTTAGCGGCATTGGCATCTGTATGTCCAGGGATTCCCATATCTTCATTTTCCTCCGTCAGCCCTGTTTCTGGAATACTTTCCTGTGATGATCTGGAAAGAGAGCATTTTGCATTTACCATGGCTGGGGGGGGGGGGCAAGTACAAGCCATCCACAAGCATCATAGAATCATGGAACAATTGAGTTGGAAAGGGCTTCTAAGACCACAGAGACCATACTCGTGGTCAAGACAAGCATCTGAATGAAATAGAGTGGATGGGTGGTTGTTCCATTTTCTCTTGAATGCCTCAAGCATTGCAGGGCTCACCACCTCCCAAGGTCATGGGTCCCGTGATTGTACGGCTCTAACTGTTGAGAAGTTTTTCCAGATATTCAGCTGAAATCTGGCTTCCTGCCACTTGAACCCATTCTTATGTGTCCTGTACTGTGGGGTGACTTAGAACAGATCCTGGCCCTTCTCTCTAGGGCTCCCCTTCAAGTACTGGAAATGTGCTGTCATATTTTCTCCTCTGTTTTCTTTTCTCTTGGCTCAACACAAAGAGAGAAATGCTTCTAGGAGATAATGGAGGAAACGGTGGCCTTTAAGGTCTAGCCTCTTGAGAGGTTCTCCAAGTGCTGTTGGATCCGTCGGTGAACCCTTCCGGCTTCTCGTCTTTGGTCTGCCGTTGAGAGTGCTGGCTTTGTTGAGTGCTTGTCATTGCTTGATAAGGTTGGGAAACACTGTCGAGGATCTCATCAAATGTATCTTTCTTGAACTTGTTCTGTCAATCACCAGCCAAGCCAGGCAAAGACGGAAGAGCAGACGGAGCTGGAGAACACAAGCTATAATTAAATGTACCCTCTATCCAAGGCTCTGCATATTCTCCGAAGGCTTCCATGCCTTGAGCAGGTCGTGCCACTTGCTTTGGGAACCCCAGGAGTTTAAAGTTGCTTGATGGATGAAATTGCCTTGAAGTTTATTTATACTTCAGAACTGTCATTATGTCAGTTTTTCAGAGCTCGGGCAAATGTGATCTCAGCAGAGAGGACAGTATTTCTGGCACTTCTTTCCTCAGAGGATGCCTTTTCCTGCAAAAAAAAAAGTTTTCTCAGGCCACCTCCCGCCGTCCATTCCCCATTCTAAATAAACTGAGCTCCATGAACCTCATCCCCTCTTTTCCTGTGGAATCCCTGTAGCCTCCTACTTGGGGCTAAGATCCACAGAATGGAGGGGGGCTGGCTTAGGAGGAAACCCTGGCAGGCCCGGGGACCAAACAGAGTAGGGGGACCTTCCCTCTTGATAGAAGCCAGCTGCAAATTCCTCCTGGGAAATAATTTATCACAGCAGCAATGTGGTGTGCTCAAAGGAAATCTCACAGGACTTCAGTAGGCCCCTGGTGGTTACGTGGGAAAGGATGCAACCAAATCTACAGTTCTAAGAGTCCATGTTGCACATTGTCTCCTGGCCTGCATATAATTGCCATTAATTAGAGTCACAGTAAACATTTCATGTGCTTTCTGCTATAAGTACAACCCCCATCTGCAAGAGAGTGACTAAAGTGATTACTGGGGTGGGGGACCTCCCTTATGAGGAAAGGCTAAAACATTTGGGGCTCTTTAGTCTGGGAAAAAGGCAGCTGAGGGGGGATATGACTGAGATGTACAAAATAATGCAGGGCATGAGTAAAGTGGATAGAGGGACACTCTTCTCCCTCTCACAAAATACCAGAACTAGGGGACATCCGCTCAAATTGAGGGCTGGGAGACTGAGAACAGACAAAAGAAAAAAATTACCCAGTGTGTTGTTAGTCTGTGGAACTCCCTGCCACAGGAGTTGGGGATGGCATCTAGCCTGGATGCCTTCAAAAGGGGATTGGACAGATTCCTGGAAGAAAAGTCCATCACAGGTTACAAACCATGATGGAGATGTGTCATCTCCAGGCTTAAAACCGGGGTACTTCAAGGGCCAGATGCAGGGGAGTGGTATCAGGAGACAGATATCTAGTCTCGTGCGCTCCCAGAGGCATCTGGCGGGGCCACTGTGAGATACAGGAAGCTGGACTAGATGAGCCTTTGGCCTGACCCAGCAGGGCTCTCCTTACGCAGTAACAGGATTTCCTGAGGAATGTGTGCCTTAACAGTCACGCTTGCCCAATGTCCAGCCAAGAGACAAAGCAACGTGGCAATGGCTGGAATGCAAGGAACGGAGGTGAAGAAAATCACATGCTTCAACACAGAGGTGTTTCTTCCTGCTTAGGTGTGCAGGACTTATATGGAGTAAGGCTACCTACCAGTTCAACCATAGGAAATAAAAGCCTCTGTAAATATGGGTGGGTCTCTCTGTCTTATTTCTTTCCAAATGTGTAGGCCTCAGCAGCACATATCCAGGATGGAACCCTGCTCAGTCTATTTCAGCTCCAAGTCACAGGCAGTTTCAAAGAGTACCTAAGAGAATTTTACTGAACCTGACCTTGAAATGGCTTCTCTCTTCCGCCCACTGTGCCCCACGCAGAAGCCATAGGAGATAGAGAGTTAACAGATGTTGGAGTTGAAGAGGAAATGAAGGGAATGAAGTTTGGTTCTGGGCTTGTTTGGAGGTTACAGTGGCTTCTGCTAACAAGATCTCCCACAGCTGTGGGCCATCATTTAGAAGAGGAAGCCACAGAGGTCAGTTCTTACTCGACTCTTAAAAGTAGACATGCTGGCTTAGCTAATGTGGGGGAACCTTCAGCAACACTTCACACAAATCATTCTCTGTTTTTTTGCACATTGGGGTGGTCCCATGCAGTGTTTTTTTAGACACTTCACACATCCCTGCCGCAATGAGGGAGCGACATTCTTGCATCTTTTAGCCTCAGATGTGAGGATGGGAGAAATCACCCAGTGCCTCCCTAAATGAGAACAGACTTTGATTTGGTACATTCAGCGAAAGGAACATTTCACTTGACCAGCTAAGATCAAGGCCAAGCTTCCTGGCTCTTATGTGAAGACTGGCCAGGCTAAGAGAGTCACACCTCTCTTATTCACAGAAACAGCCAGTTCAGGCTATTTGCAAATGTATTCACCTTTACAAGTATCCATTAGCATAAAATGTTTTTATTCCAATTATTCATTAATCCACATGGTTGAATCCAAGCCAAAGCACACATATTGAAATCAACGGTCAACGATGTACGTTTCCAACATCTCCCAATGTATTATCTCCTTGAATGGGCATTTTTCAATGTGCGTTGTCTGAAGATGAACAATTTGCTGCCAGCTCTATTGGAAATGCTATTGTAGAGCCTCATGGGGCTGTAGACTTGGCAGGGACCTCAATGGTCATGGAGGCCAAGCCCCACTGAAAGAAGAAAGCCACAATCAAATATACAAAGGATAACTGCATTGCACTCTACATATAGGCTGAGGAGATTCAAATAAAATTAGTTCAAGCTTCCCTACCTGGAGGGCAAGATGGTTTACCCCTGTTCTGTTTTGTGTCTCAAGGCTGGGATTCTGTTCAGCTCCCAAGAGTTCATGCCACAATGCCTACATATCTGCAAGCTATACTGATTCCTAGAAACTTCCTTTTTTCAAAATATTGAACAATCGGAGATACATTATGAAGTAAAACGGGTCAATTCTGGTCAACACTGACTAGGAAGAGACTCTTTTCCTTTCTTTCATGTTCAGGCTTCTTCAGAGACCTTTCTTCCCCACGA
Source organism: Phrynocephalus forsythii (assembly GCA_029282475.1). Lineage (NCBI taxonomy): Eukaryota > Metazoa > Chordata > Lepidosauria > Squamata > Agamidae > Phrynocephalus > Phrynocephalus forsythii. Next base: position 3,404,567 of record JAPFRF010000014.1, on the reverse strand, counting down.
TTTCTAGCGGCAAAGAAATGGCCAAAATGATTTTTATTTATGTCAGCAGATATTCAAGGCATCTCCTGGAGCCTGGAATTGAAAAATGCATGTCATATCTGAACACTCAGAGTGGAAATAAATGGGACACCAAGTTCAGGAGGGAGAAGAAAATTATTTGGGCTGAAGAACATGGGAAAGTAGATTGGATATAAATGCAGCCTTGTTGGTCTAAGTTGTTGAATCCTAAGTCAAAGTGGCCATGACGACATCTCGCCTCTGGGAGGAAGAAATGAGGAGAGGCATCGGAGCAAGCTGTCACTTTAGTAGCAGAGTTACTAATCACAGTGGTGAACCCCAAACAAGAATCTCTGGTCTGGAACCTGAAGCGCTGGCCAGGGTCCTGAATCTCCTTCCTTCCTAGTACCCAGCAACAGACTGTGTTACTTAGAACAGTGGTGCCAAACCCTTGGCGCTTCAAACGTTTTGCACCACAACTCCCACAGTCCTTTGTCACTGGCAATCTAGGCTTGGGATTCTGGGAGTTGTGGGCCAAAACGTCTAGAGTGCTGGAGGTTCATCACCACTGGCTTAGAGTGTTTTGTCTCAGTCTGTTGCCTTCTCAGATGATGGAGGGAGCACGGCACCGTGGATCCCCAACCTATGAGATAGATATGGCTCAGAGGTTGTTGCCTGTCTAGGATCATCTGGTGTGTTCCACTACTCGACCCAGGTTGATTTGAATGCTGAAACGAGCCCTTTCCAAGCAAATAAGGAAAACCTACCTGCAGCCCACCTGTCTGGTACAAGCCACCTGTATTTCAGAGTTGGTGGCTTCTCTAATGGGGTCTCTCAGTGTCCTAGCAGTTTAGCATTTCTCTGAGACAAATATAGGAAAGGATGCTGCAAAATTAAATTTGTAGGGGATTGTTTAAAATGAGATCTCTTTTGTCATAACCATGATAAAAAGAAGACATAAATTGAACTTTACTGCCTAGCAGAGGGAGAAGACTAATCCAGTTATATCAAATTAAGTTTACGTTTATGCTTTCTCCCACCAGAAAAATCATACTTCAAGAGGGGAAGGAGAGGCCGATTGCTTTGGTCCTCCTCCTCTGGACCAGCATCAGTTTGTAAGTGATCAACTCAATAGGGAGAGGCTGGTTCCATGTTTTGTCCACAGCAGCCATTCTATCAGAATGTCTCTTCTGTTTCCTTGCAGGTGAAGAGTTCTGTGGGACAGGCTACCCAGGCCTGGTGTGTGTCAGTCTGGAAAGGGAACACTGAGGCTGAAATCAGAGAAATAGCAAAGACAAGCCAGAGCCGATCGGGTGGTATGCTAATTCCAAGCAGGGGGTTCCAATGCCATAATCCAGGCCTGCACAACACATTTATCACAGGCAACCTGTTGCCCACGGCACCACCAGAAGTCACCCACCAGGTCCCTGCCAGCCTCCTGACACACCGCCCCACTCTCCCACCCGGATGTTTGGTCCTTCTGCTGCTGTCGTAGGCCTCAGGTACTTTGGGCCGGAAAAAGTAGACCTCGCCCTGTTCAAAACTGGACAGCCCTGCCATAATCAAACAATAGCACGGGTGGGGGGTCACCCACTGATTTTTGAGGCCCAATCTAATTGTTCAGCCCATTTAGAGTGAACACCACTCATTTAGGGCAGTCAGCACTTAACACAAGCTCCACACATATAAAGATATTCAGTTTTTGGCAACTAGCATTAAGATTTAGATCTTGGGTTTGAAAAACTGTGTGGAATCTGAGTGCGGAAGGAAAGAAAAATAGTTCCCCAAAATCATCAGACAAAGCCATGGCCTTGATGGCATCATGTGCACAACTCACTTTCAGTCAAGGACCTCCAAGTTGATGCTCGTCTTCCGGTATCTCTTCCCTAATCAAACAGTACAATGGAAAGGAGCATCTCTTGAGTCTCATCTCCCCCTTCCTTGGCTCTGTTCTGATGGTCTCCAAGCCTCTTTGCCTCTAATCCCAAAGAGAAGATCTCTAGCAGTCTTTGCATAAAGCCTCCCTTTGCGCACAGCCCCTTCGGTGCAGATGTTGTGTGCAGATGTGTACATAGCTACTCAAATGAACCTCTTCCACATGGAAGCCTGGAGTGGCTGTTATTGTTAAGAGTACATCACAGAAGATTTGGGCATAGCTGGGGAACAGGAATGATCACGTAGATTTATCTGGCTTATTTTTCCGACTGCGATGCTTCTTTCTGTCTTCCAGATATTCCCTCTGAGCATTAGTCACAGAGACAGGGGTTTATCAGGGACAATGATAAGAGCTTGGAATGCTCCTTGAGCGTTATTATTGTTCAAAGAAGGGGAAAGAGAAGCAGCTGAAGTATTTATTCTTGCACATTCCCCATCATGCAGCTAAAACACACTTCCTGGTGGGTGACGTTCTGCTCAGATCATACAGCACTGGGTGAGAAGAACAAGGAGAGACCTTTGAACCTAGGAGACCCCGGTCAGGAAGGAATGAAGCACAGCCCTCAACAGCATCTCCCAGCATCCTTCATCACTATGCTGATAGGAGGGAGTCAATACATTGTGAGCCTGGCCCCAAGTGTGTCAGGGAGCTGGTGCCACCTTTTTCTCCCAAGCACCCCTCTGAGTGTTGAAAGGCAGGCCCTGGAAATCCCTGTTAAATTTCCTGCATTCCACTTTGGGCCAAGTGGACTCATGGGATGTCTGGATTTGGGGGGATTACACCTCTCATAGTTCTGGGGTGCTGATACCTGAACATGGCTCCCTGGAGAGAAGGGTCTACATTGGAAAGATCTGACCTCTTGCTAGGCCTCAGTCCACCCAAGCTTTCTGCTCCTGCCATGGATCTAGAAGGGTGCTTTCTTTCTAAACAAAAATAAGGCACAGAACTTTGCGGAATTTCTGCTGACTCCAAAATCCAATGTACATTTCCTACAATCATTTGTTGCACCCCTAAGGCACAAGGAATTCTTTTATTGTGTGTGGGGTGTGTGTGTGTGTGTATAAACAGCTGGGAGGAAAAATAAGAGAGAAAAATAGCCTTTTTTTAAATTTATTTCTGTTATTTTTATGTTGTCTTCCCCCCATAGGGGACCCAAGGCAGCTAACAACAATTAAAATGATAAAACAGCAGTTGTAAAAATATACAAAGATCACATTAAAAACAATTAAACATCCATTAAGATTAAAAATAATAATAATAATAATAATAATAATAATAATAATAATAATAATAATAATAATAATAATAATAATAATAATAATAACACAAGCCCTCTCAGAGCCCTCTTACTTTTACTTTTGCTGGCTCCGTTTCAAGAGGCAGAAGTCACCAAGTTAATTGGGTCCTCCTGTGAGCAGAAACTATTTCACAGCTTCTTCCTTCATGCTCCTTCATAGCTTCTTTCTGCAACCTATTATTGAAGCAAAATTATAGCAAATAACTTTATTTTGCCAGGGGACTTCAATGAGGCCATGATTTCATGCATTTCCTTTGGGGAGGGGGAAAAGACATTAAAACTCAAGTGGTCGCTTCTTTTTCCTTTGTGGAGGCAAGAGTCAAAAGGGCTCGGTCCCAAGCCTGCCCGCATCCTTCACCTGCTTCCCGTAGGAGCATAAGGAGGGTGAGCAGGTGGGGCTGGGTCTTGGGACATGCATGTTTTAATCCCCACTCCATGGGGTTGGCCAGGAAGCTCATGTAGAGATACTGCAGAGCATCTGGTCCAAGTTTAGAGATCCCATGAGGCAAAGGTAGGTGGGTCTGTCTTAGGACATGGGGCAACCATACAGCCAGAACATCTCTGGAAGTGGTTTCCCAGAATTCCTTGCCAGAGACACTTGTCCCATCCACTTGTCCCCTGATGCAAGCAGGATGGAGACCATGTCCTGAATATTAATCTCTCCAGGGCACAAGGTTAATCATGCCTCATTTTTTTCTTTTCTTTTCTTTTCTGAAGGTATCAACTCATCCTTGATAATACGTGGAACAATATACTATAAAATTCAGCAGCACGAAGTGCAGGCATTACAGTGCATAATTTATGCCGTTATAACAGGCTTGATTCCGAATCCTGGGACTTCTGAAAACTCAAAGAAGTTAAAATTACTGCAGTAAATCACTCATGTTCCATTAAACAAGGGCCCTGGGAGGTGGATCTTTTAGACAAGACTAATTACTTTCCCTGCATATGGAATGGAATATCCTGATATGATAGGAGAGGGGAATGGAGAGATGGAGCAATTATAAGCAAGTAGGCCTCCAACAAAATGTTAAAGCAAAGAGAGCTTCTAGTTGGGGGTATTCAGTTCCATTCTAGTGTTCTCATTATTTCTCCCTTGATTTGGGGAAATTTAAATTGTCTGGCGCCTGCTTCTCAAGCACCCCCCCCCCAAAAAAAACCTGGAACATTTGCAGGGATTCTCTACAAATTCTGCTTTGTTTTTTAGATTGAGACAGGCTGGATAAGAGGCCTACAGTTCTGAATGTTCCTTTTTTTTTTCTTCCAGTGTTTGGGTTTTGGATCCTATTAAAACAGCAAATTTCAAGACAATGAAGTCCACGAATGGTATTCTGCAGCGCTTTGGCTGAATGGAAAGTCCTGCCATCAGACTAGTTCTGAGTCATCTCTGTGTTCTCCATGGAGATTACCCACCTTCCACTCTTGCAAATGTAATATTCTGGTATTCTCAGGGATCAGCACTTCCTGGACTGCATTCTTGGTAGGATAACTGGCCAAGAAATGAAGACCACAACTGGCCTTCTTCAGCATGGCTCCTATGAGATGGAGTGACTAACCGTTCACCGGCTGTTTTGTTCTTTCCCACTGAAATATATATGCTTCCACACAATAAATGCATTTTAGTATTCCTACTTCTGTAAATTTGGTCTTCATGAATTATGAAGCCTGCCAGGATTTCTCTGATTCTTTTGCAATGGAATTAAAAAGGAGACAAGGGGGAACAAGAAAGGGTCTAGTACTCAAGGATGGTGTCAAATGGAAATACAGCAGGTGTGCTTTTTTCAGCACTGAAGGCACACTTTGAAGCAAAGAGAAAGCCATTTATCCCATCCATTTCCTCTGATGTCCCTCCAGCCCTCAACTCAATGGCTCATTTTCTACGGTCGACTCAGTGCTGGTCTTTCTCCCCCAAAAGGACTGGGGAAAGGATGTCAGCCGAAATTGTCTGCCGGCAAAGTGACTGGGACCACCAACCTCATTCCATTTCAGCCACACAGATGCCTGCCGATAGTAACAGCCTCAAGTCAGAACTGATTAACCCTGGAGAAAGGACATGTGAACAGCTCCACTTCCTTCTACCGGCCTTCCGTCTCCCCTGTGGATCTTGAGACAAACTTGTTTTCCCATATAAACACGCAAGGCAGGAATTGCTGTCCATCAGCAGTCTTCAGACATTTAGGTGCCCTTCTCGTGCATATCTCAAATTGGAAAGTATGATTTTAAGACCTGCCCAGGCTTACTCAGAGATGTACCGACAAATGCAACTTCTCATATATTACTGCTGGCTAGAATCCTACTATCCAATTACACTGTTTTGTGAGAAATCAGGTAGATTATGGTGGCAAATTGCCAGTCATGACTGAGGGATGGGTGATATTCCTGTTTGATTAAAGACTGCACACAGTGTGCATGGATCTCCCATCCTCCAGTGGCCTTGGCCCTTAACAATGGGTGTCATGCCAATTTATTTATTTTTCACAAAGCATGCTCACTGTGGCTTCTGGTTTGGACCCTTTACATGCTTTAAAGGCTCATATAAATCAGGGAGAAAATAAGAGTAAAGAGAGACTTTGCACCAGATATTTTGTTTTCTTGCAAGTCAAATTTTTATGCTAGCCCATTTGTTCAGTCCCCACCTAGAGTCCATTAAAGCTGTAGAAAGGATCATGTTGCATGCAAGCTCCTCTCTTCAGAGCAAATGCTGTATGACAAACAGTGACAGTATGGAGGATCCAGGCTTCTCCAGACAGTCAGCCGTGAGTCCAAATTTCTCTGAAAATTAAATGGCTTTTGCTGGAGGCTTGAATGACGTCACTGGTCAAAAACAGATTGACTCTGTCTGGCAGCTGCTGTGGCTGAGTTATTTCCTCTAGTTGACAGGTACCCTGTCTTATCCATATACTGCTCTTCTGTTGTTGTGTTTTTAAAATCCTTGCCAGGCCCTCACAATTGCAGATGGGTCAACCAGAACGTGCATGCAGGTGGTGGCGGGGGATCTTTGCTGAGCTGTGGGAATCTTCTGTATTGTCCTGGAAATGCAGACATTTCATTTTCTCTCAAATTGATTGTGTTCTGCAGTGATGCAAGCATCAACGGATCTTTCTGCTTCAAGGGAACATGGCCCAATAGCTTCTGGAATTGCCTGTATTCCAAGACTGCTTTTCAAACATATCACACTCCTTCCTTGGAATCACAGAGTAAGAGGACACAAATGCAAGAATAGAGTGACACCGTTACTAAGGGCCTTTTTACATGACCCCTAAGATCCGCTGGCCACTTAAATTCAGACCAGAGATTTTAGGTGTTCGTCCCTCTTCCTCTGTCCCTACCCCCCTCTGCACTTCCTGGTTGCTGGCTGTGTGAGGGAGGGAGAAAAAAGAAAGAAAAGAATGCCAGCTTACCTCCGTTCTGTTCCCAGCAGCATTCAGATCTCTTAAAGGGGCGGGGGGCAGAAAAACAACAAACAGAAGCCAGGAGAGCCCCGCACTCACTATCCTTACACCGGATCAAATATTTTTCACATCCAAAAAGCAGGTACCTGAAAGCTGCGCTGGGACACGCTAAAATGGGCGGGGTCGCACTTAATTTCCTGTTAACTCCGGAGCTGGTGGGTAAACATTTTTAATCTCCGGAGCTGGGAGCCATTTGCCCCGGAGTTTAGGGGTCATGTATAAACACCCTAAATCACTAAAAATCAAACAAATAATAAACTTTCTTAAAGGAAATTGCACATCATCAGTCCGGGGCCCAGCCCTTCATGCATAGTGCAAGAAGAAGAAGAAGAAGAAGAAGAAGAAGAAGAAGAAGAAGAAGAAGAAGAAGAAGAAGAAGAAGAAGAAGAAGAAGAAGAAGAAGAAGAAGAAGAAGAATGTAAATAACAGTCTTAAACATTCATGGCAGATGTCCATGACTATAACAGGCTTCATATACATCACTGCAGCCGTGCAGCCCTTACTCAAACCTGGGAAGGAAGGAAGAGCTTCCAAGCACACCTGTGACACTCTTGAAATGCCAGTTCGGAAGCTCCTCCTGATGCTCGTTCATTTTCTCCATCTTTGCATCTTCCATCCTTTTGCTTTGGTCCAGCCCTAGGAAGTGGCTTTCAAATTGTCCAAGGAACACACACACACACACACACACACACACACACACACACACACACACACACACACACACACACACACACACACACACACACACACACACACCTGGTCCAAAACCAGCCTTTAAGTCCTAGCCCCTTTAATTATTTAAATAATAGGTTTACACATTTTACATGTTTTATTATTTAATTTGTCATTTGCTCTGTGTTGGCGCTGATTCTGTATGTTTTTGGTATTCTGCCATCGTTCACTGCTGACCACCCAGGTAACCACTGGTTGAGGTGGTGGTATAAAAATCAAATCAAGCCAATCCATATCTTCTTGCCTCTCCAGATCCACCAAGAAGGTGCCACCAAGCTCTGTCTTGGAGGTATTTCCGTGCCTGGGAAGCCTGTTGAAACTAGGAAGCCTGAGCTTTCTGTCAGCTGATCCCAGCTACTCACGCTGGTCTTCAGGTTCTGTTGAGGGACTCCTGTTATATTTCTGTTTCCACAACCATTGCTTTCTTCCCCCTCTTGTTTTTAAGGGCACAATCTCAAAGTCTATAGGATGAGGCTTTCCGGCAGAACTAGCTGCCGTTTCGTAGCAGCGAAAGATTTGGCGTTAAGCCTTTGAGAAGAGAATTATTTGCTCAGCCCCTGCAGGATGATGAGTTGTGGTGAAGGGTGTTTGGAAGTTATTAATTTTGGATTCAGAGCTCCTCCATATGGTGGACTTTCCCTGACAAAAGAGATGTCAGATTGAAAGGCTGCAAATGCAAAGCATAAAATAAAGACATAGTTTTTCCCCTCCTCCGCCTTTTAATATTAGCCTCAGAGGAAGATGTGATTGGAGACTGGAGGGCTTTTTTCCTTTTAAAAAGCAAAACATGTCTGTCTGTTAGAGGCTCGGAAACAAGCTAATGTTATCACTACACTGGCAATTACGAGCAACGGCAGTCTGAGGTATTTGGCTCATATTTTCCTAAGAGGGAAAAGGCAAGCTGGGTCAAATAGCCTGAAAAAATAAATACGGTGCAAATGTGTGTTTGTTGGGAGTGGGGGGATCGGGAGAGGGTGAGGTCAAATGTAAGCTAATAAAAAGGTTGCAAATGTGCTGTGTGGTACAGTGGTTGGAGTTTTGACTCTGACCTTGGAGACATGGGTTCAAATCTCTTCTTAGCCTTGGGATGGAAGCAGGATGTGGAAAGTTACTCTTTTGCAAGAAATTTTCCACGCACCTCATTAAAAAGCTTCCCAAATGTCCTTTTTATTATTAAAGCTGCAAAATATTGGCTGCAGGGAAGGGATTTCAATGTGGGGGAAAGGGAAGCTGATTTTAAATGTGTTTTTAAATTACGTTACAGGATTTTGATTAAGTTTACATATTTAATCGCTTTTTACAGTGTAATTCTTTGTGTAATTACTTTTTAAAATATTTCTGATTTTAAATCTTTTCTAAGCTAGAGCAAAGGCAGGTTAGAAGAAAAACAAAAACCAATGGTTATTTTAAAGAGGATTTCCTATTTGTTATCAATATTCTGTTTGTTGCTTTCTGTTTCATTTTAGTTTTGACTTTCTTTGGGGGGTTAGAATCCATTTAAAAAGGAAAATATTCTAAAATCTGACTTTAGAATATTTAGAAAATATTCTAAATTCTAAAATCTCCTTGTAATCCTTGTGTCACAGAGGTTAAACTGTACTGCAGCTGTACAGTAATAACTGTGCTCATGATCCAGGGTTCAATCTCAGGTAGCCAGCTCAAGGTTGACTTATCCTTCCATCCTTCCGAGGTTGGTAAAATGAGTACCCACTCCAGTTTGCTGGTGCTGGTGTTTGAAGGAGCAATGTATGACCTAAATGATTACTTGTAAACGACCCAAAGAGTTCTCTAAGCGTTATGGGGTGGCTTATAAGCAGCACACTTTACTTTTACTTCTAATACCCCAAGGAAGCCTGTTTAACTCCCTAAAAGGCTTTATGTCACTTTTTGCATCATACAAACATATTCTATTGTTAATTTTTGGTTCTGAGATGGGCAGAAGGCTCATCAATGTGCTTTTTACTATCCCACCAATGGGGCCATGACTTGTGGGCTCTGGACGGAAGTGGATTTCCAGCCTGGAGGGTTTTCTTTAGCTTCCTAATTTTGACATCATCGCCAGCGGAGTGAAACAGACAAAAAAGCCAAGACAGAGAACAAACGAGGGGCTGTGGGACCACCACCACCTGCTCTGAACAAAAGAAAGCGTAATAGATTTTTTTCCCCACAAAACAGCCCGTGGAAGTGTGAACAATGATTTAAATTTAGTTCATGTTGAAGGAGGTCTGGGGGGAGAGGCAGGCACTTGTGACTGGAATGAGGAAACATTGGCAAAGCTGTAATTACGGTGTGAGCCTGACCTAGATGTTAAAACAGAGGGGAGGGGAGGAAAGTTAGCCTCACAGAATTAAGATTTTTTTAAAAAAATTAACAAAAATGTATTGGAAAAACTCCTGTCTGCACGACAATTAACCTTTGAGGCAGCTTTCAGGTTGGGCCTGGGTTTGAAATCTGCCAAATAAGATCATGGAAGCTGGCGTGGCTCACCCCAAAGAGCATTGGGTGGGCCGATTAACATGCAAAAAGCAGAATGGAAATGTATACCCATTTACAAAGCAGGCTGTTAGGTTCCATGTAGAAGCAGACACCTTTCTTGCCCTGCTTTGTTTGCAAGGGTGCCCTCCTGACCCGGAAGGAAGGCAGCTCAGGGAGAGGGAGAATTCTGGAATGGTAAAAGTGAAATTATGAATAACTCTGGCCAGACCTGCCCAGGCAAGTCTGGTGTGAAAACAAAGCTGAGTTTGGACCCAAATTCTCAAGGCAAAAGGGGGCTCTTTGGCTTTGGAGAAGGTGTTTAACAGCCCGGGATAAGGGATGTAGACCTGCTTCAACTCTCTCTTGCGTGTTTCCTCCACCTGCCTTGTGTGACAAAACCCTGGAAACAGGAGTAATGAATATACAAATCATCAGCCAATCCCAGCAGGAGGGCGGGGAATGGTATGATATAAAAAGGGTGGAGCTTAGTCAGTTCAGTGAGTTGAGTTCAGTTGAGAGTGAGTGCTGGGAGAGAGCACTGTTCTCTGAGAGTTCTGTCAGGCAGTGAGGGCTATACTGTTTACTTTTTATTGAAGACAGGGAGGCTTGTAGAGCTGATTAAATCTATTACAGTATATGTTAAAGGCAACACATACCATCCTCAGATATTGTTATATTTATTATCTTCTCAATAAACTTTGTTATTATTTTTATATTATTCATCTGAGTCTGTCCCAATTCATGAGGCGACGAGTTTAAAAGGTGGCAGCATTATTAAGTGAATAAAAGGCGGCAGCAGTACCATTTCTATCACAGAATTCAGTTTGTGAAAGGGGTGACGTCACACCTTGTCACCACACATTTGAATGTGGCTGACCCTCAATGAGAATCACTATAAAATGGACAACAGACAAACCGGACTCCTGGGAATGTAGTTTTATTTCCAGAGGATCCTTTTCTAGTACCTTGTGCACAATGGGTGCCTGAACACAGGGACAACTTCCTGTATGGAATGTCCATTCTTAAATACTCTTCAGCATACCGAAACAGACAAAGAACAAACTCAGGATTGGTTACATTTTGCTGCAGTGGAAAGCATGTGACTTCATTACATATATGTTCATTTTCCCTAACGCAACCAAACTTAAAAATCAGTGATACTTTCCCATCTGCATTAGCAAGATTAAAGGTCATTCTCTCTATCTTAACAGTAAGTTTCAAAAGCTGGATACAAAGGTGCAAACAAGATATTTTAAGATCTGAGATGTCTTAGCATGCGGTTTGACATTTGCTATACACTTTTTGTGGTTTAGACACATCCTGTTGCCATTCAGTTTAGAAACCCATGTCTGCAGAGATGGGGGTTCTTTGCAGAAATATAGCAATGATGCTTTCAGGATACAGAGTTTGCAGAGATGATGGTTTTAGGATATCTATAAGGCAGAGGTCAGAATGAAGAATTGAAGATAAACCCAAAACTTGAACCTTACTCTCACAGCCTGGCCGAGGGTGGCAACAGCAGCCGTTGGGATGGGTGCACTGCCACTTTCGTTCTCTGTGGCCTTGCTATTCTGCTGTGGCTGCTGTGGAGGAAGGTGCCTGACCTAGCAGTCATTTGCTAGGCTCCACTCTAGGTCCCTGCCGATGGGCCATCTCTTAAGATCCACATTGCATTCCATCCCTTCCCAGCTGCTACAGAGGGACACCTCTAGAGATGGGCACGAATCAAAAAAATAACGTTTCATTTGTCGTTTGTCGTTTGGAGGGTCCGTTTTGGTTCGTTTCCGTTTTTTAAAATTTTTGCAAAAAATTCATTTTCGATTTTGTTCATTTTGTTACCATTTCATTACCATTTATTTCAATTTTGTGATTTTTTTTTATCATTTAAAGCAGTTCACTGTGGCGTTTATACACGACCCCTAAACTCTGGGGCAAATGGCTCCCAGCTCCGGAGCTTAAAAATATTTACCCACCAGCTCCGGAGTTAACAGGAAATTAAGTGCGACCCCACCCACTTTAGCGCGTCCCAGCACACTTTTCTTGTACCTGCTCTGGGACAGTGAAAATTATTTGATCCGGTGTAACGATAGTGAGTGTGGGGCTCTCCTTGCTTCTGTTTGTTGTTTTTTGGCTCCCGCCCCTTTAAGAGCTACTTTTACAGAGACGAGAGGCAGAACGAGGTGAGCGGCATGCTTTTCTTTCTCTTTTTCTCCCTCCCCTCACGCAGCCAGCAACCAGGAAGTGCGGAGGGGGGTGGGGACAGAGGAAGAGTGACAAACCCCTAAGATCTCTGGTCCGAATTTAAGTAGCCAGCGGATCTTAGGGGTCATGTAAAAAGGCCCTGTATTGCAATAACGAAAACGAAATGCACGACCAAATTTCCGGTGTTTCTGTTCGTTTCGCTTCATTTTGGAGACAAAATTTGTTTGTCGTTTCATTGCGTAACGAAATGAAAAAACGAAAATGGAAATGAAAAATTGTTCGTTTCATGCCCATCTCTAAACACCCCCTTCCCTCTCACCTGGGGTTTAGAAAGGAGTGCTCCTTTTCCGCTGAACTCCTGTTTCCCAGCCCTGCAAATTCCAGGACTGGTGCCAGAGCAGATGGGACATTATGATAGGATGGACAGCCAGGCTGATTGATGGATTCATTGGTCACTGTGCTGATTATGGGCCACCAAATGTCTCCGTCTCCCATGGATGCATGATCGGTATTTCAATTGTCTCATGTAATTGCATTCAAAATACCAGGTATAGTTTGTTGTTGTTGTATGTGTACTAAACATGGCTTCTGCCCCAAATACAAGCGTTTTTGCAGAAAATGCGCTTCCACATTTTTTCTAGAAAAAGTTTTGAAATACAAAATACAATACAATAAAATAAAATAATCTCTTGCACAGGAAGACAACTTTTGAAAGGTTTCATTCTGGCTCACAAGAACAAAATCTACAAAGGCTCCCACCCCTATCAAAAAAACTTAGGTAGAAGCAAGAACTTTGATGCCTTTTTTTGAGACTCAAAATTAGGTATGTTTGGATAAATGTCTGTGTGCATCCAACAGCTAAACCAGCTCAGTGTGTTGATGTCTGGACATCTGATCTTCCACTGAAAGTAAAATGTGGAAGAAGACATTGGAAAGAGAGGGCCTTGTAATCTTGTATAAATACTGCTGCGATTTGCTAGTATTCCCTCAGTCTGAGGGTGCTAAGGAGGAAGTCATGCAAAATGGATAATCCAATTAACCCATGAAGATGCCTGCTGGGCACAACGACCCCATCTGCACGTGTAGATTGAGTTCCGCCCTACCCTGATGGCGTTTTGTACAAGAATTGTATCCACACTTTTTCTTGTTTTGTATTAAGTAATTTGCAATGTAATTTGGAATGCCATTTGCAAACAGACGTAGCTGGTTTGTTCGCAGTGCTGGAAAAATCAGCTGTTGTGTATGTTGTAGAAATCAATTTCAGACTTTTTAAGAGATGGTGAAAACGTTTTCAAAGGACATTTAGCCATCCAGAGGCAACATGAACAGCTTGTATGGGGGTTGGCAAATAATAGAGTTATTCCTTTCTCTGACATCTACTACAATATCTGCCTCCACACATTCGATCCACGCCTGGTCTTGGGAGAAGATTCCAAAGTGGAGGCAAAGTTGCACTTGTCTTAGTGTATGCCATACCCAGAACACACAATGCTGCAACAAGCTCCATATCTCTGGGTGTCGTCAGGATTCTGGGGGGAGACCATTGTTCCATTTTACCTCCACCCCTCACAGACATACACTTCAATTTGCCAGTTTGGTGCTGTTTGTTTTTAATGGTCCAGATGAAATACGTGCCTTCATTGCAACTGACACATATGCATTCTGTTCCATGTTTGGGGGATTAAAATCCACACTGGATTAGAGCATGGACCCAATGTTTGCTTCTGCATCTCTGGCTGGCTGGCTGGCTTGAGTTTCAAAGGACCAGGAGTCTTTTGGGCAGTGTTTTGCTTGCTTAAAGGAAATTGCATGAAATATCAGGGGCCCTGGTCATGCCTGGCTAGGGCTCATCCCACTTGGTGCCAGGTGGGGGACTCAATCCACATTTTCCTAATGTGGAAGTTGGGGTGGTGGGAATACAGCAGACAGACAGACAGACAGACAGACAGACAGACAGACAGACAGACAGACAGACAGATAGATAGATAGATAGATAGATAGATAGATAGATAGATAGATAGATAGATAGATAGATTGATTGATTAAAGGAGGTGGGAAAGTAGTATTTGGAGGACAGACAGTGATTTCTGTTGTGTCTGTAAGATGTAAGCTGAACTGGAAATGACTCCTGAGCCTTTTGCACTGGTCTCTCTGCAAAGGTCACCTTCGACAAGACTCAACTACAAGGCAGCAAATCTGACCGCAAGTGATTTTTCAGTCCTGTTTTAAACCGGGGCAAGTGGGACGCTGCCTTTTCACATTGATCAATGACACAGAACAGATTATACTCACCTTTTTAAAAAAAATTTGCAGCAAGACAAATGGTGCATTTCTCTTCACCCTTATCCAGTGGTTTATTTGACTTTATAACACTTTAAAGTGCAAAGTGATTTTTGGGTTACAGATTAATTCAGGGAGAAGGGATTTCTCACTCTCCTCACCCCATTTTCCAGAACATGTGTTTGCAGTCTTTTATAGTCTTTTCTCCCTTCCATTAAAGTGACACTGGCAATACTGAAGGCCTGAGCCAAGCACAATATCCCCAGAAATGTGTGTGTGTGTGTGTGTGTGTGTGTGTGTGTGTGTGTGTGTGTGTGTGTGTGTGTGTGTGTGTGTGTGTGTGTGTGTGTGTGTTTCTGAACTGCTGCAAAAGTTTAGGGAAGGAAATGCAATGAAGGGAACCACCTGTTATCACTTCTGCCATCGCACAAAACAAAATTCATCATCACCATCGTCATCATTAAACAAAAACAGACCAAAGAAAACACAGATGGGTCCTAAATACAGATGGATCACCAAAATGCATATGTGATTTTTAGCATGTGGGTGTGAATTAAGAAATAATTGCTAGAATTTCTCTGCAATGGATGGGGCTCTGAATCACTGGATTTTGTTTCCGAAAGAAGACCAACATTGGCAGTTCTCTCATTTCCTAAAACGGAGGCATGAAACAACAAAAAAGACACAGGTGCGAGTTAAAACTGCATTTTACCAGGCAGGAACAAAAGCCAGAAATGAGAAGATTAAGCTTTTTAACGTGTTTCTCCATCCATTCAGGAGAGGTTCGAGCAGCTACAGTGAGCAGCAACATATCTCTGAGAGAATGAAATCATCTCTGCTAAAGCAAGACTAATTTTGCCTTTAGTTCTTTTGCTCAAGACCCAAGACAAGGAATGATCAGGGAATGGGCCATGCGCGCACATGCAGCATTTGCAGTTTTACCCACTTCCCAATGAAGGAACTGGTTTAAACAGTGAGAAACCCCCCTGGTTTCTTGGTCTCAGCCAGTAGCTGGATGTTTGTTCTGGATAGGGAATAATTTCTGAAAACTCCACCTTTGCAATGCAAATCCCAACACCCAGAACCGGCCACAGTCAGCCTTCTCCATAAAGGTAACTTTTCTGAAACTCTGGTCAGCTCTGATTTTCAGTGGCCATTAAATAGGTCCATTAAGTTTTAATTCCAAGGGGACTATTGACAGCAGAGCTTGAAATTAATGTAGCTACCTGTTGTTCTTCACTTTTCAGGGTAAAAAGAGTATAGCTTACTTTTCAAAGGTACCTCGATGACTACTCACAGAGATAGATGGGTTTGTTTTCTTGTTAACAAATAATAATTTCTAGCCATTTTCTGGTGGCTTTGAAATGCGTTTCAGTGACATTTTGACAGGAGTGTTCCAAATCACGTGCTCTTCTTTCAGCATTTTAAAAATTCTTTTGATTCGCAGTAAATGATAAGCTTTGAACTGGAGAACTGAAAGGGAACATAGGGCGCTTTTACACGACCCCTAAGATCCGCTGGTCCCTTGAATTCGGACCAGAGATCTTAGGGGCTTGTCGCTCTTCCTGTGTTCCCACCCTGGCTGCTGGCTGCGTGAGGGGGGGAGAAAAAAGGAAGAAAGACCGTGACTCACCTCCCGTTCTGCCTCCCGTTCTGCCTCTCGCTCTTGCCGGCTCTTGCCCCGGCAACATTCCAGTAGCTCTTTAACTCTTAAGTAGCTCTTAAAGGGGCGGGAGCCAAAAAGCAGCAAACAGAAGCGAGGAGAGCCCCATACTCACTATCGCTGCACCGCATCAAAGATTTTTCACCTCCAGAGAGAAGGTACAAGAAAAGTGTGCTGGGTCACGCTAAAGTGGGCATGGCGCAGTGGTTAAATGCCTGTACTGCAGGTAAAACTGTGCTCACGACCTGGGTTCAATCCCTGGAAGCAGGCTCAAGGTTCACTCAGCCTTCCAGCCTTCCGAGGTCTGTAAAATGAGTACCCAGCTTGCTGGGGGGGGGGCTATGTGTAGCCTGCACACTATAATTAAAAATTGTAAACCTCCCAGAGACTACTTGTAGTAGTATGGGGCGGTATATAAGCAGAACACTTTGCTTTTGCTTTGCTTTGCTTTAATTGTCTCCAAACTCCGGAGCTGGTGGGGAAACATTTTTAAGCTCCGGAGCTGGGAGCCATTTGCCCCGGAGTTTAGGAGTCATGTATAAACGCCCATAGAGACCATCAAGTCCAGAGCCTATCAAGGAGGAAGTGTGGGGAATGGAATTCCCAGCTGCTGAGCAATCCAGCAGCTCACCCGATTCAGCTTTTTGAAGTGTTTTCAAGGTGCTCAGGGACTGTTGCCCCAAGGGAAACAAATTCCCCCTCTTTGGGTGGGAGAGTATGTTTCAGATGTAGCAAAAGGGGCTGGGTGGTGTGTCTTAAAAATAGAAGAGGGACCTTGGAAGAAAGGGAGGTGTGAGACAATACACGTACACACACACACAACCTGGACAAGGGGTTGCCCTAAAGTCAACTAGTAGACTGACATGGATGAGCGGGTCTTAACTACCAACCGCACCGCATTTTAATGCCACTATATCTACCATTGCCATGACTTCTGGCCAACGGCCATCTTGAGTTGCCAATTTGTCCGAACCGCACAAAATAATTAACATCCCTGGTAGCTCGATCACGTCTGTCAAGCAAAGATCTCACAGGGAGTGTAATTTGCCCGCATTAATTAATTGGGCTTCCCAAGATCATTTAGAAACAACAACAGCAAAATTTAACACATAAATAAATGTGAAAAGATCATGCTTGGCAACTTAATTTATGCCTTGTATTCTGGAGAGAGTTTTTACAACTGGATGCAAGTTGCCGGAAAGAGTGTTGTAATTTGAAACCCCGACAGATCCTCTGTTTTAGTGCAGCTAACAAGTGCCATGATCATTTATTTATGTAAAAAGAAAGGGGGTGGATGGATGGTTGGGAGCAATTTGTTTTTATGTACTGTGCTGTAAGTAGGAAGAGGAGAATATTAAACTGAATGAATGACATGTGCCTTGGAAGGATGGCCAGAACTTCAGCAGCAAGGCCAAGGAAGATCCTTCCTTACACGGAAAGTCTGCCCACAAGCTAAATTTCCTTGCAATAGTTTTGTTGGGGGCAATGTGATGGGGAGGGATCATGAGAGGCCTTCCCCATCATGGGGTTGCAGAGACAGAAACACTGGAGGGTGCTTTTACACGACCCCTAAGATCCACTGGCAACTTAAATTCGGACCAGAGATCTTGAGGGTTTGTCGCTCTTCCTGTGTTGCCACCCGTCCGCACTTCCTTGCTCCTGTCTGCGTGAGGGGAGAGAGAAAAAAAGGGAGAAAAGAATGCAGGCTCACCTCTGCTCTGCCGTCAGCTGCTCCGGGAACCATTCCAGTCTCTTTCAGTCTCTTAAAGGGGCAGGGGCAAAAAAAACCCCAAACAAACACAAAGCGAAGAGAGCCCGGCACTCACTGCTTTACATCCGCATCAGAAATTCTTTACCTTCGAGACCAGGTACTTGGAAAATGCGTTGGGACGCGCTTAGGTGGGCATGGTCGTACTTTATTTTGTTTAAAGTCCAGAGCTGGTGGGAAAACAATTTTAAGCTCCACATCTGGGAGCCCTTTGCCTCGGATTTTAGGGATTGTGTAGAGTCGTGTCTTGGGTTGTAGGCACAGAAACACTTTGTGCATGCTGAACTCACTTTGGGGCTGTGGCATGTTTTTCATTTACAGTTGATAAGGGGGGGGCTTCATCGTGGGGCACTCTGATGTGATTAAAGCTGGAGATTTCTATGTAAAATGTAACAGGCAGCAAGGATAAATCAATGCAGCACCTAATGCCCCAATTAGCTTTCTAAAGATGGCAGTGAAGAATGGCAAGCAATGCCTTTCCAAAACCAAAATGAGGAAGGACTTACTTTATAAACCCAGCCTCTGTTTTCACTTGCTTGCAATGGAGATCTGGAAACCTTCAGGGGGCCAGGGGTGGCGGTGGGGAGAGTGCAAAGATGAGGAACAAAGAGTGGATTCGATGATAATTTCTTATCTAGAACATCCAGCCCATTAAATTACCAAGAGGATCTTTTCTTTCTCTTTTGCATGCCCATTTGGGCAAAGAAATAGATGTGCACTATTATTATTATCATTATTATTCATACTTTATCATCATTTGCATACATCTTATGACCTGTAACTATAAATTTGACCTTGAAATTTCCCATGAGATGAGCTTTCACTCCTTATTATTTTTAGAACTTGACAAATTGAACAAAACAGTTTTAATGATCCTCCAGTGGTGCAGCTGCAAATTATTTAACCTACGCGTTACCTTTATAAATCTTGTATGTGTGGCTAGAAACACGCAACCCCTGGTAAATGTCAACAGCTCAAGCCTTAAAGCAAATGGTTTGCGGGCCAACAAGACCTTGGCTCCCTTGACAGAGATTTTCTAAAATAAAATTCGGAGATTCCAGATTCTCAGGTAAGTCAGCTGTAGGAAGTCAACAATGCCATTTCTCAAAAGGAGGCCCATCACAGGTGCAATTTGGACACAACATTGCAGCTGAAGGTCTGGCAAGGGTTTAACATCTGCAAAAAAAAAATCTTAGGGAACACTGAAAACAATTTGTTAGGGCCTTTTACACGACCCCTAAGATCCACTGGCCACTTAAATTCAGACCAGAGATCTTAGGGGTTTGTCGCTCTTCCTCTGTCCCCACCCCCCTCTGCACTTCCTGGTTGCTGGCTGCATGAGGGAGGGAGAAAAAAGAAAGAAAAGAATGCCGGTTTACCTCTGTTCTGTTCCCGGCAGCATTCAGATCTCTTAAAGGGGCGGGGCGCAAAAAAACAAGAAACAGAAGCCAGGAGAGCGCCGCACTCACTATCCTTACACCGGATCAAATATTTGTCACATCCAAAAAGCAGGTACCTGAAAGCTGCGCTGGGACGTGCTAAAGTGGGCGGGGTCGCACTTAATTTCTTGTTAACTCCGGAGCTGGTGGGTAAACATTTTTAATCTCCGAAGCTGGGAACCATTTGCCCCGGAGTTTAGGGGTCGTGTATAAACGCCCTTAGTCAACCTGCAGTCACTAGCAACTCTAAAGCAAACCCATCCAAAGCCTTCAAAGGCCAAGGGAAATGGCATCTCCACCTTCAACAGAGCTTGGAAAGAAGATGGTAAGTTAATAGATTAATGCACAGAAATCACAAAAGTAGCACAGAGAGAATTCTAGCTTCTTGTGCTCCCGCCCTCTGAAGATGCTGGCCACAGAGACTGGCAAAAATGTCATAATATGGCCAAACAGCCTGGAATCCCCACAATAACTAGCACAAAAGTGTTATTTTTTTTCTATTAAGCAAAAGGGCAAGCCAACCAACGCATCTCAAGAAATATGTTTCTTGAGGCCAGGATGCAAACTCATGATTCATGCTTGGATAAATGAAATCACCAAAGTCTTAGGAGGATTTATTGCAGCTAATTATCGAGGTTCTAGTTGCGTTCCCGGATGTTGGATTTTGCTCTCAACGTCTGCTGGCAGGCTTACCCAACACAAAATGAGGAAAACACTTGAACTGTGGGATATTCTTTTTTTTCACACTCCTGTAACTTCAAATGTAATTAAAAGATTAGAGTGGTTACTTGTTCCATTAGTACACTACCTTTTCTCCTATGAATTCAAGACGAGCACATGGTTCACCTCTGCTCAGATTTCTCCTCACTAAAACCCTGTGAGATGGACCAAGGAATGGTGCTGGGCCTCCTGGCCAAGCCAGGATTTGAGCCCGGTCTCCTAAATCCTCATTCAACACTCTAACCACTGCACTGTAAAAGGAGGCCAGCCATTGCTGAATGTCATTTACTCATGCCTTGGTTGTTGCAAAAAGAGGGATTAACTGCAAGTAGCTGATTATTTGTACAGGGTGGTTTCCAGCTTGTGTTCTGGATCTTCAGGCTGTGACTGGGAGGAAGCTGAGCTTGTGGTGTTCACCCAGCCTATGAAAGCCTGGGTGAACACATTTTGTGGTTATTTAGGCAACGTGCCGCTCTTTGCACACAGAAGATTTAAATCCAGTTTGATCCTTTTTCTTCCCCTCTTCGATGTGTCCTCTGCTGGTTTCAAGCATGTCTGCTACTGATCGTGATCGTGAACCTGGTTGGCCCAACGGGGTATCCTGGACCAACATTGCCCTGTTTCAAGACAGGCAGAACGATGGCCATTTCCAGAGGAGGGGCCTCCCAAGGCCCACGTTTTCATTAGGCACCTACCTCCCAGCAGCCTCCACCTGCACCTTGATGCCCCCTCAAGACACTGAGGGAGGGAGGGGGCCTTTTTGTCTTGCTGACAGCAGTTACGGACAGGGAAATCTGTCTGACAAACTAGCAAAGGAGACCCTGGCAGGCACAGTTATGGCTTGTGTGTTGCTAAACAACCCTCACGAGAACAAGGAACTGCCAGAGAAAATGGAAAAATGCAACCGGGGCTGGGCAAAGGCAGGGAGGTGGCATTCAAGGGGTGAGGTATGCCCTTGCCACCCAAAAGCCTGGGACACAATTTGCTGGGAAAGTCCAAGGCTCTGCCAAGGAAGCCGTAGCTCTGATGGGCTCTGCCCAGGCTTCAGAGGGCAGGCACCATGGCAGATGGCCATCCAATGAGACCCTAGTTAAGTACCACAGGGTTTCTCACCAGAACCATGACCACCCGTTATGGCAAACTGGCCACGAGGTTTCCAAAGAGAGAAGCTCCAATCTGTGCTGGATGTAGGGGGTGCCATGCATCAACAAACTGGCAGATTGTTATGATTGTGAGGGCATCAAGAGGGAACAGAATGAGTTCTGGAGAAGGCCTGGTGACACAGCCTCCTCCATTGCTCTTATGGAAATCTTGGCTGCAGCTTTTGGAGTTGAAAAGAGTGAAATGATTCCACCCTTAAAAAAAGACCCAGTGCCTGTCCAGTGAAGGTGTCCAGCAGGGAGATGGGTTGAATTTCTAATCAACGTAGGATGATTCTAGAAACCATGAATGGTTTATTAACCCCGCTGTGCTTTTCAGAGGTATCCCCCTGCTCTTCAATTTACTATGATTAAAAACATAGATTTCCTCCACAATTCAGATGATTTTTAGTCTGGGAATTGTAACAAAATCCAGAGATGCATTCCATTCCATTCTATACAGATCAATGTATCTTCAAGCCAGAAGCTTTCACAATTTTCATGTCTGAAAGGAAACTCAAGATAATAAATAGTTCCCATATTATTGATATGCAGCATATTTTGATGGAAATAAAAGAAGCTGCAAGACATGGAGAGGCACGAGGACCGTTAATCCACAAAGTGACCCAAAGCTGGACACAGTGGAATGGATAGATGATAATATTTTAAACTGTTCCTTGGTTATTGAGAGGCTATGACCAACAATCAAGGTTCTCTCCATCAAACCTACCTTGGAAGATATGTAACATCATCAGCAGTGAACCTACAGTCATGCAGTGAGATAAGATGGCTTTCATGAACAGGCAATAAAAGATCAGCAAGCAGCCAGACCCCTATCAATGCCCCTCTGTAGAGACATCCAAGAACAAAATGGGTAAAAATGGTATTTTATAGAGTCCTCCCTCAGATAACTCTGCTGCTCTGCTGCAGGGCCAGAGGGGCTTTTCATCCTTCTGATAGTCAAAGGAAAAAGAACTTGAAAAGAACAAAATTGTGAGGAAGCTGATCGAGAACAAAAGGACGGACGGGCTGTGAAACAATGTCTCACTGTGGATGCTTTCACATGACCACTAAAATCTGCTGCAAGGTACTCACAGATGCGGAGCATAAAATCATTTCCCCATGAGCAGCGGACTTTAAAAAAATAAAGTGCGACCACACCCACTTAAGTGCGATCCAGAGCATTTTACAAGCACCTGGTCTTGTGGTGGTAAAATCCTTGTCGCTCTTCCGATGCGGATTTTAAACCATTACTTGGTCTGTGGAAACACGGAAAATCCGCACCAAAACCTTTTCACCCCGTTATGATGTCTTTGCTGCGGTTCTCAGTCGTGGGATCAGAACGGTTGCGGGTTTACAAAATGCAACCATGAGAACATCCGATCCGTGGCGTCAACCACGTGACCGCTCTGGGGGATGACTGGGATCAAAGTTTGCTAAGGATTTTAGTGGTTGTGTGAAAGCAGCCTAAGAAAAGGGACTCCATTTCTGGGCTTGGGTCCTCTTTGGGGTTTTAATTGTCTCCAGCCAGACAGGAATTAGGAATGCAAACCTGACAGATAGTTTTCTTAGCTTGGGCAACAGAGAAATATCCTCTGGCACCTTCAGACAGGTGAGCTTGCCACTTGGGTTTCAGAGCTGGCTTCATTATGAGTGCAAATTTTAGGTTGAACCGCATGGATGCAGCTGATGCCTGCTGTGCACCTCTTTGGAAGCAGCATTGGCTGTCAATCCTAATTCGTGCTTTGTTAGCACCTCTGTATGGTTGAGTGATGAAATGAAGGTGGCTGGGATCTCTGCTCCCTTTATCATTTTTCCACCTGCCTGCCCAGAAAAACACGATGGTGATAATCTCAGTTAGGGACCCATGTTCTTTACAAAGAGGGGATGACAAAGGCATCAAAGGGAGATGGGTTTGAGGTATCAGGGGGACTTGCTGTAATCTTCGTTTTCTTTGATTTTTTGCTATCTCAACACAGCAAGACCTCCACGAGGAATTCCAAACCCTTGCAAGGTTATTCATCTCCAGCTAAGTGAAAGACAGAAGGATTGTTCTCTCTTCACTGGCACTTTGTGCTGAATATTTATGATGCCTCTTTCCTTTAGGAAGCAAAGCACACAGAGACACTCAGAAAGAGAGAGAGAGAAAGAGAGAGAGTGAGAGAGAGAGCAAAGCAAAGAAAGAAAGAAATGTAGGTTATTCTGTAAGATGTGAGCAACCCATCCAGAGCTTGGAATCCCTCAAAGGAGCTTCAGTCAGCTTCAGTAATGGACTCTCCTTCACTGGAGGTTTCAAAATAGAGGTAAAATCACCAGCTTTTCAGGATGTTCATGAGTTCTTGTTTCCCTCAGGATTAGTCTTAATGATTCTTCAGGTCCTTTCCAGCTCCAGAATTTGATGATTTTAGCTTTGGGTGGCTCTTACAAGACTTCAGACTGGCATGAATCTTCACACCAAGTGGCATTTTGGGGGGGCACCAAAATAGTCTATTTTGTGTGGGGCATCATTATCGCCGAGGCAAGGGCTCTTTGGGGAAGGCCAATAGGTTCTCTGCCACCTTCCCAGGTGAGCAGAGGGAATGTTGCGATTTCTTCTCCTTCATTGAAGAAATGAGACAAGCCAGGGGTGGCATCCTTAGTAGGAAAGTGGAGCTATACAGACCTCCCAGCTACTCAAGATGGCTCAGGGGCCAAGGCACATCCAGGGAGCAAGCAGATCAAACTGTGGGCATGTGGGTGTTTTAAAACCCACCTGGATGCCACTGGTTTTAAATGAAGGATGGGGAACAAGTGGCTTTCAGGTGCAGTTGGATTACAATGGCCATCATCCCTCACCATTGGCTATGATAGTGGATAGAGTTTACAGCTCCGCTCCAATGTTACGTGGAGGTCCAGAGTTGCCCACCCCTGCTTTTTTTAAAAAAAAGGGAAAACAGGAGAATTTGGCCACTAAGTCATTCCTGTCTTGAGAAAATTGCACAATTGCCAAGCATGTCACTTTGGAAGATGGAATATTACGCTTCTAAATCATTTGGACAGAGCTGAGGGTTTTTGCCTGTGACAGTCAGACATAGTCTGTCCTCGGCCCGATGTAGTTTATTGATCTTAAAGGGCACATCATACCGGAGATTAATAAGATCCTACCCAATTCAGAGAAAGAGCCTGTGTCCTGCAAAGAGGTCTTCAAGATTTATGGATGAAATGAGCAGGAGACGTGTGAAAGATGTGGAACCGCACATCACAAACCTTTGATTGTGCGTGTGCCAGCTTTCAGTGGAAGTAGTGGGGGACGCAGCTCAGCGTGTGACAGGGAAAACAACAGGACTCTCTTATTGAGCTCCTTATCACGTTCCTGAGTTATATAGGCACGTTGCTATAGCTTTAGAGTGTCTGAAGGCATCTGTTTAAATTCAATTTCAGCTGCAAAGGGACCACTCGGCTGTATTTCCCAGCTGTTTGCTCTTTTTCAGCAGTCCAAAAGACAGTTTGAATCGCCTTTCTATTTCGGAAGGAGAGGCCCCTGTAACTCGGTTCTGGACAGGAGCAGGTTGTCTGTTCAGTGGTTAGAATTGCCTGGCACCAAGCATGGGCCAGGGCATCTCGAAAGAAGACGAAACATTAATGCACTATAATATTTCCGAAGCTAATGCATGCTTTGAGTGTTCAGGCTGCATTACTTAGCAGAGCATTCTTATGAAGTGGGAAACGTTTGGATCCATTGGACAGAGGAGGGGGCCTGGGTTTGTGGGGTTGATGACTCTGCTCCCACACTAGGGTATTTGGAGTGCAGTATTCAGCACCTCAGAGAGTTCCAATAAGGCTCAGGCCAAAACGGCAGAATAGATTTGCTATCTCATTGAACCCAGTATCACTAGCCACCATTGGCCTAGGACATATGGGGATGTCAATCCAAATAATTGGGGGGTGGATGCTCCCCTCCACCCATTGCCTCAATGCATGGTGTTATCTCTCAGAAGAAGATATGCAGATAATGTTAAGGTTAAATGCGGAAAGTGTTCTTTAATTTATCAGCCATGGGGTAAAGAGCCATGCACATTCAGCACAACATTCTTGGGGTGGGTCCATTGTATCCCCCTCCCAATGGATTCCTTCCAGGAGATGTAGTGGGGAGATATTGGGCCTTTTTACACGACCCCTAAACTCCGCCGCAAATGGCTCCCAGCTCCGGAGCTTAAAATTGTTTACCCACCAGCTCTGGAGTTTACTGAAAATTAAGTGCGACCACACCCACCTATGCGTGTTCCAGCGCACTTTTCATGTACCTGCTCTCCGAGGGTGAAAAATCTTGATGCGGATGTGCCGGGCTCTCCTCGCTTCTTTTTGTTGTTGTTTGTTCCCTCCCGCCCCTTTAAGAGGAGGAATCACAATGACAGGGCGGCATCCACCAGCACCGGAGGTAAGCCTGCATTCTTTTGTCCCTTTTTTCCCCCTCCCCTCATGCAGCCAGCAGCCAGGAAGTGCGGAGGGGTGGGGACGCAGGAAGAGCGACAAACCCCTAAGATCTCTGCTCCGAATTTAAGGGACCAGCGGATCTTAGGGGCCGTGTAAAAGTGCCCACTGTGTATTCATCTGCAATCAGGACTAATTCCTTGTTGATTGCACACATTCCTTTCTCACAAAGTAATCCTTGCAAGGGCTGCTTAGATTACAAATCACTTATAGAATTTGCAATCGGCCATTGGCAACGATGCCGGTGTTTGGACGGAAGGTTAGTTTTTCAATTACGTTTGTCTAAGCGGAGCTTGAGTAATGGAATGCTCAAATGGGAGAGTTGCAATTATGATCAAATCTGAAATGCCTTTTGGATTTAAATAATGAGAACAGGGCACAGCAGCTAATATTGCTCAGCGTTGCTGGAGTATTAGGCATGCTTGCCTGGAAGAAAATTTTGCAGAATCTAATCAAGACTCCTCTGTTCTCTCTCCTGCATGGAATCCACTTCATGTCCAGACTGAATTCATAATGCTGGCCTTGACATCTGGTCAGCTGTCTTTCTGTCTGTCTGTCATAGCAGATGATGGTTTTTCTACCTATCAGGATTCCTGGGCTTTAATGCAATGTAACAAACAATTAGTTAAAGAAACAATTAAAAATTAAATTCAGATTTAACACACCTGCAGGCTTTAATCACAAGTAAAACAACAACAACAACAACAACAACAACACATTTTTAAAGTAGCAAACAAAAGTGTGTCATACAAGACCCTCATGACCACCTGCTGGAATCTCATTGGGGGAAAGTCAGCCTGGTGCTCAAGATGCATTAATTCATTTATTCTGTACTGCCAGATTCTGCAGAATGTCAAGCTTTTTCTTGTGTATCCTGTACAGAGTTCCATCCCACACAGGAATTGTAAAACATTTCCTGGTGTTTCCTCTGCCCTTTCCAGGTGCATCCTGGGTGGGAAAACCACCCTTCTGTGCAGGAACTATAATCATCTTGTGCAGATGGGCATCACATCCAGGGAAAAAAAAATCAACATCTCATTTATGAGAAAGCCTACAAGCTTTTTTCCACTACAATTTCAGGGTGGAGATATGTCACTGTGAGTGATTAATTGTCTTGAGTCCTTTCTCAGAATGAGAGGCTGGGACAGTCTGGTCTCTGATCCATATCTGTGCCCTAACTAAGCCCCAGCCCTGGTCATTCGCCTTATTTCCTCCAACCTGTTGCCCCGAGAGCTGGCTCTGAACCCCCTTGCTCAATGCATGGGGTGCCTTAAGCTGCTTGCAAAAACCATTGCAGCAAAAATAAGGCACTGGAGCTTTTTCCGCTGCTGCTTGGGCAGTTCCCCATGCTTTCCATGAGTACGTTTCACCCTCCGAGGGGCGTCAGTTTCATTCTAGAATAGTCTTGTTTGACATTTTCATCAACACTTTGGCAAAGGCCCTAAGGAAGCCAGGAAGGGGGAGAAAGAAAAGCACTAAACTCAGCATCTGAGTGGCGGCCGGAACTGGGTGTGCACAGCCTACTTTGAATTCAATCAACTGGCCAAAAAAAAGGGGGGGGAGGAAAAAAGGAGGGAGGAAAATACAGGAATACTCAGCCAAATATTCCTTCTGCTTTCAGGAACAGAAAGGAATTTTAGCTAGTGTCTGATGAAAACAAGGTATTTCGTTTAATGGGCATGGCTGGTCTTGACCTCCATAGAGGAGCCAAGAGTCCTGCTTTAGAGAGGGCAAAGCACTATCAGAAGGCATTGGCTCTTAGAGAAGTGGCCAGTGCATGGACTGAAATACCCACCATCTCTTATCTTGGCTATGAGGGCTTGGACTGGTGGGAAGTGTAGCCCAATGATATCTTGAGGGCCTCCATTTGACTATGCCCTCAAGCACATGAACTTAGACAATGGACTACATAGGCCCTCAGCTCCCCTGATCAAGTCTCCCACCTCCCGCCTGAGAAGGCTTTTACTGCTGTTCAAGTGGCAATTTCTAGATTTGCATCTGTACCTATAAATCTGTTCCCTGCTCACTCTCAGGACGTGCAGATCCCACCCACTGCCTGCCTCCTTCCTTGGTGTTTAAGCACTTCCCCAGAACATAAGTCTCCAATTGTGACAATTCCTACATTCTTGCCATAACTCTGCTGGTGCCGTGCAGCCGACGTGTTTGCCGATGCTGTCAAAGAGGCAGCCGGTTATAATTATTTTCTCAATCATTCTTCATGAATGAAACACTCTGGGCAACACTAAACGTAAACTTAATCACCAGAAACAATATAAATTCAAAAAGCAAGTCTTATTAGATAGCCATTTTAAAAGCTGATTCCCCCGTAGTTCTCTTTCTGGGGGAGGCACAGAACCTCAAACCGTGCTTTTTTTTCCACAGAAGGCAAGCAAAGAGCATCAGCATTTTATATGAAGCGGAAAATAAAATGATGTACTTGGGGAAGGTTATTACAAACCATTTCCAAATGTTTTTCCTCAGCCTGTGCTCCATTTTAGATTGGCAACCCCGCAGTGGGCAAACAGATTCTTCTCCTAGAAGCCAAATTAGGGAGCTGAAATATTTATAGGGTGAAAAAAAAGCCATCGGGTGCAGCTGCCCTAATGGAGCAGGTGCCTTGAATAGGACCAGCCTTGGGGTTGGCGTGTTCTTTCATTCTGCAAAATCCTTCTCTCTTGAAGACTGATGTCTGATAATCGGCAACAGGTCTCTGTGAGTGGTCTTCAGTGGCTGACCAATAGTCCAAAACCCTGGAATTTATGTCACAGATGTTGAAAGGGGGTGAATTGTGTTCCATCCAAATTCTTGAGCGAATAATGCAATCCATTTCTATAGTGCCCGCATTCTCTGACGTTTAAAAGACAGCTGACCCACACTCCATAAGTGAACATTTGCGTCCCCAGTGCAGAGAGGGTGGAGTGACCATCAAGCTACAATCCACCCCTCTGGCTGCTGCCCCAAGCTGACTAGATTTATTTATTTATTTATTTGTTTATTTGTTTATTTATTTATTTATTTATTTTACTGCAACCATCTAGCAAAAAAGCTACTCTGGGCAGTTTATAAGCATATACAAAATACAAAAACAAAGCAAAGCAAAGCAAAGTGTTCTGCTTATATACCGCCCCATACCACTACAAGTAGTCTCTGGGCAGTTTACAATTTTTAATTACAGTGTGCAGGCTACACATTGCCCCCCCCCCAGCAAGCTGGGTACTCATTTTACCGACCTCGGAAGGATGGAAGGCTGAGTGAACCTTGAGCCTGCTACCTGGGATTGAACCCAGGTTGTGAGCACAGTTTTACCTGCAGTCCAGGAATTTAACCACTGTGCCACGAGGCTTAAACAACTTAAAATAGTAAACAAAAACTAATCAATCAGACCAAATAATCAAATCATCATAATAAAAAAACAAATAAGCAAATAAGCACAAATACAATAAATCAAAAAGATTTAACAATTCTAAATAAGAACAGATAAAAAATAAAAAAATAATAGATTCAGCCTGAAGTGACTCCATGTTGGACCCTTGGGTCCCTTGTACTGTCCATCTCTCTTGGTTCATAAAATGGCAGCTCTCCTGTGGCCGCCATATTTGAAGTAAAAGGGCTGGCGGCTCTGCCACGAGTCCTTTCAAGCCTGTCCATAAAAAAGGTGCCCCAGGCAGAACCCTGACACATAGAGATTTCATGGAAAAACAAGCTTTTATGATTGTTTAGGAAGGCAGGAAGGAAGAAACATGGTGAAAGCTTTTAGCTTAGCCTGGCAATTTCTTGTGCAATTGACGTCTCCCCACAGCAGCATAAATAGAAGCCTCATGAGGTCGAACGAAGCTGCCGCCAGCCTCCCACCCCAGAAATCCAATAGCAAACCCAGGAAAATAACATTTCCATCAAAGTGGATGACATTTTGGAAATCCAGAAGGGTCACACAAGTAGAAGAAGGGGAACACAGACTGCAGTGATTTGTTTAGACCATCGCTATCAAGCCCTTCCCCCTGAACCACTTGTGGCACAGGCAAATTAACCCTGTGAGATGCATTTTGCTGAAGAATCATGGCCACACTGCCACCTCATGCTCTGTGGCTGCAGCCCTAAGGCGCCTGATTGTTCCTACATACAAAGAGGCTTCAGGGAGACCAGTACCAGGGGCCAGACGAATCCCACTGTTGCCATTCCCAACATTTCCCTTTTGCTGCTGCTCTTGGCCTGGAGAAGACCGAAAAGGAAGGGAGCCAAGTAGCTTTGGTCTCATGAGAGGATGCTACCTTCTCTCAGTTTCAGTGGCAGTTCAATGTGCAGCCAGGCAACGTATGAGTGGACGCTGTCCAAAGTGCTGAACACTAGCCCCAAAGTAGGTTTCAACCCTTGGGCGCCTTCCTTAAAGAATGGACTAAAATCAGGGTTCACTTCCTGGCTGGCACAGGACCCACCAACATCCACTGGTATCAACAGAAACAGTTATCTGTCCCCTGCCGACACTCATTGTTGTGACGGTGTTATCAGGCACAAGGAGAAAAAAAGAATATGCTAACAAGATGCTCCCGTTCTTCCTGGCATCTACGATTGTGTCAGCTTTCCCAAAAGTTAATTAAAGAGACACTAAACTCAAACAACAACGATACTTAACATCTATCCAGCACCGTATTTTCCATCTTCAAAGCATTTTGAAAACACTGGCTAATTGATTTGAAGTTGCTGGAGGAGTAGCTTTGGAAACAGCCATCTTAATTAGCAATTTTCTTTGCCAAGTGCTGTCGTTGTGTATGCCTGGAGAAATGCAGACTTCACCTGCCTGTACAACAAAGAGAGGAGAGTGACCTGGCCAAAAAAGAAGAAAAGAAGGGGGAGGCTGAATTTGTTCACTGAGTTGTGAAATAAATAGCAGCTGTGCCATGAGTGTGCACTACTGTGTTGATCGTTTCTTATCAAGGTGGTGTTTCTCCTCTTCTCTCTCTGATGGAAGGGGACAGCTCACGAGCCTTAATCCTGGTTTCAAGAAGGGTACAGTTTTAGAGCAGAGGTTTTCAAATTTGTCTCTTTGGACGACAACTCCTAGAATTCCCTTGGACACCCATAAAGTATAGTTGCAAATAACAAAAGCATAAATCTAGATCTGGATCACACAGGTCATCTTTCCTGTTTCCTAGGCAGGTTGGGACACAATCCTGGTTGGAAACACAGTGAGTGATGCTTCCTGGCTTTCCTTCCCTGCAGAGTCCTGGGCAGAGACTGAGGCTAAAGAAGTGGGGACTTCAAGAGGTCCAAAGGCTACAGGAATAAGAGTGAAACCAGGGGCATTGTAGTCCCGCATCATCCCCACATCATAACCCCTGAGCAGCAGGCCCAACAAGTAGTGCTCAGCTCATTGGATGACTATCCCATTCAAGGGAAATATATTGTAGATGAAGGTTCTCCATCATCCAGGTGAGGTCATTCCAGAAGTTGAGTCATGGCAAGTTGGACTTCTTTTCTTGTTAGATTGAAATGTTTTGCTACTCATCCAAGTAGTTTCTTCAGTCTGGGGAAAGGTTGGTAGGAGACCTCCTCTTTATCCTCCACTTTGGTTTCATTTCACCCTGGACTCATTAAATGGACAATGCCTGGGTGGGTAAGAATGCCACACTTCTGCATCCCCTCCAAAGCCGATTAAGCATGGGTCATTAGGAGTGGCCTTCCTGTTGTCATGACTCAACTTCCAGATTCTGATTAAGCTATATTAAAATGATTTTGCAGTAGTAGTACACATCGATCAATGTATGCAATTTTATGCAACCCAGGTAGCTTTTCTTCTTGTTTTTAGTGATTGTTCTGTGTAGGAGGACCATTGTATGTGGAGGAGTAGGGGTGACATTTTGTCATGTCCCCACCCCACGCAACATGGTACAGCCCAGGCAGAGGCTGACTCTGTGACAGCCAGAACAAGCCACAAGTTTGAGCATCTTAAACGGAGATGTCGGGGAGCTTTGTTGCTAAGCGATTTCCTCTCTCTTTAAGTCATGGAGGGAAGCTCCTTCCCATCCTCCAATTAGTTCCAGGTCTGAAAAGGACAAAAGTCTTAAGACAGCAGTGGCCTGCAATTTGACGTTTGGCCTCCGGCAGCGGAGATTAGCTCTTCAAGAGGCAAGAATTTGATTTCTAGCCTCGAATGCCAGTTAGATCCTCAGGGAAGCTTTTAGCACAAGCGGTGCTGAAAGCTTCGCCTTTGGTGGAAGCTGAGCGTTATCTTCTGTCCCCATGCCCACAGAGGGGGGGGAGAGAGAGGTTGCAGCTTTTACTCAAACCATCATCACAATTCAATGGTTTTCTGCAGGGTCGGCTCTAGAACAAAAGAAGAACCTATGGACAATATGCATGTCCACCAAGCTTGGTTTGTTGCTGCCTTTTGAGTAGTCATGCCCAGGGGATTTACTTGTGAGGAGGCCTCCCTTGGACTCAAAGGAGCTGATTATGGATGGGTGTTATGGATATTTTAAAAGACAATGCCATCGTTCTCCATTCTGAGAGTTTTGTCTACCTTACAGACACCTTAACAAACCCTTAAAGGCCATGTCCCTGGAAGAGAGGTCTACATTAGAAATCTTTGAGGCTTAGCTAGACCAAGTTCTGCCCAAGATTCAAGCTCAATCAATCAATCAATAATCAAAACTTTTCTAGGTAGCTCTGGGGCATGAAGAGACAGATGGAGAGGGGGGAAAATCAGTGAGTTGCATCCAGTTTGGGCATATGGGGTTGCACTGTCACATGGTTCAACCATCATTGACCCACTGGCCAAAAACCAGACAGTGCCACCCACAAGACAGAACAATATTAGAAGGCGGCCTGGCGTCCCCTCCCAAATTTCAACATCAGGACTGTGTAGCATGTGAATTATCCACAGTGGCAGCCAACTGGTCATGCTGTGGCCCCTCATATTTCCAAATCCAGAGTACATTTCCAAAAGGAAAAGAGAGAGAGAGTAAAGATTGAAAACATGGAACCCAGATGGGCCTTTAAATCAGATAAACTGCAAACACAAGCTGACATGCGAGAGCCACAGGGTTGTGGGTGGGGTGGAGGGAAGCATAATTGAAGGAGAAAAAAGAAATGTACACAATTTTTCCTTTCCATTCACCAGATGGTGAAGTCCAGGAATGATACTGAGTGTCATTCTGCTAAAAATTTCCATTTTGCTTCAAGGATTACCCTGTACTGGTGCCTAATCAAGTATTCCGTGGATGTTTAAATGAGAGATAGCAGCTGAGGACTGTTTTTTTTTCTTTAAATTAAAGAGATACCATCATCAAAGCTGGGAAAAGCTATGATTTTGACATTACCTCCACATGCCTGTTGGCTGCATTTGGCCTGGAGGATCCTGGGGCTTGCAACAGGCAAAGGCAATTTTTCCAAATACTGCTTTGTTTTGAAAAGCAAGAGCATCTCTGATGAAGAGGCTGTGGCTGCAGCCAGCATACCAACCTTGGCAATCACAACCAGGGTCAGTTGCCGGGTGCAACCTTTGGGTGGTGTGCAGCTCTCCTCTGGCTTAGTAGCTAGAACAGCAGGCACTACACGCCCAGCTGTCATGATCCATGTGGTCTGTTCAGTATCAGCCATCCATCCTGGTTTCCAACCCTTGTTGACTCCTGACTCTCCCATAAATGCAACCAAGAACAGCTCTTGCGTCTTACCTTCATTAAGCATTTTAACATAATGCACTCACAGTCAATAGTTCAATTACATGTCAGTGAGTATAGCAAGGGATGGATGCAGCCTTGGGCAATTAAGCAGTGCAAGGAAACACAAGGATGTGGAAATAGGTCAGGATATGACACAGAGAAGGGTTAGCCATTATGCCATCCAGATGGTCAGTTTGTCTCACTTGGCCTCTGTGCCTGAGGGCATGTGCAGATTAGCTTATGTACCATGTCTGTTCAAATCCCACATGTGTTTTCTTCCTGCCTTGCTTTGCAAGATTTCATGTCTTCTTCCCACTACTAGAGCATTTCTGTGTGTTATGTCTGTGAAGATTCTCAGTCATCCAGGTGAGGCTATCGGGAAGTTGAGTCACGGCAACTAGACTTCTTTTCTTGTGAGATCGAAGCATTTCACTACTCATCCAAGCAGCTTCAGCAGTCTGAGTAAAGTTAGTGGCAAGGCTTCCAATTTATAGCACCCTAGGCCAGTGGTGGCAAACCTTCAGCACTCCAGATGTTTGGGACCACAACTCCCAGAATTCCAAGCCTGTATTGCCAATGACAAAGGACTGTGGGAGTTGGGGTCCAAAACATCTGGAGTGCCAAAGGTTTGTCACCACTGCCCTAGGCCATTGTACATCTAACTACGGTACCTTATTCGGGCCATTGTCCACCTAACAAGCCTATTCAGGCCATTGTCCAACTTATGAGCCTATTCAGACCAGGGTGATGTGAAATCAAGGTGAACTATAAATTGGAGGACTTGCCACTAACTTTCCTCAGACTTACAAAGCTGCTTGGATGAGTAGTAAAACATTTCAATCTCTCAAGAAAATGAGTCCAGTTGCCATGACTCAACTTCCAGAATTCTGTGCAATTTTCCTGATAAACGTTTTTTACATTGCTGAAGCATCTTCCCCCTATCATCTAAACTGTGTTTTTGAATGATATATCCTCTTTTTTTGTGAATTTTACCTTTTGCATTTCTAAAAATGATGCCTTGCTCAAGGTTCACATTATTTCTCCCAAAATGAAAAAGGAAACGGAAAAAGGAAAAGCCCTATTACGTTGGGCAAACTTGGGAATTCCTGAGGTCAGAGAAAAAATATCTTTTCTGGACAGCACCACAAAGTGATGCAAATTAAAAGAACAAGAAATGACAGAATTTGTTCAAGGAAGGAGTTGCATGATTATAATATAAAATCCAAATTAATACAATCTGTGCCATCACTGAATAGGAAGTAGGAAAAATGCCTGGCTTTAAAGACTCTTGGTTTGGATAGAACTTATGCTCAAGGAGAGTTCCTTATTTGAGGAGGGAAACACTCTCTCCCTCCCAGCCTACCTGATCAGTGTTTTATTTATTCTGGAATAAAGACTTTGCACCAGGAATATGAATATCAAGCTGATACCCTGCAGCAAGGCATTACAAAGGCCCATTTTCAAAAGCTGGACCCTGAAGCATCAAGCCTCTGTGCACTGATGTATGGTGTGTGTATGTGTGTGTTGTGTGTTTTTGCACAAAACAATAACAAGGTAGATTTATTCCCCGCCCTCCCCACCACATTCTCTAGGAGCTGCTTTTGAATATCTGCCTCTCATTGCAAAATGAAAATCACACATGCAATAAAAAAGCTACCCCCCAGGGGAAGGAAGGAAGGGGGGGAATAAATGATTTACTTGTAATCGATTTGTATATTTACTTTTTAAAATGAAATTTTGAAACTGATCTAACCTGTCCCAGCTGGTCACTGCTTCGGAGCGTTCCTCAGGGAATATATTTATGTTTCTCGGAGGTCACCCTCAATGCTAGCTAGTTTGGAAAGATTTATGGACAGCCCAGTCAAGATGCGGCCTGGAGACCGAACCCTAACAGACTTTGATCATATTGAGTCAACATCAATTGGGTTATCTTTGTATTTAATTCTTATTTTGAAGAAAAACAAATATGTGTATGGCTTGCTGTGGTCCCTTGTGGTCTTAAGTCTCTCTGCCGTAATCAGATTTACCCAGCGTCTTTGCTTTTCAAATTGTGCTGTCTTGGTTCCTTTTTCTTTCCACCAAACCCATTAGAAAAAGCACAACAGGGTTCTGTAAGCAGGAGGGAGGCTGGCACAGGCTGTAGTGAAGGTGAGCAGTCTAAACCTTCAGCAGGAATCTTCTACTCACCTGCTTGATTTACTGCATTGGATCCTGGTCATTTTGCCTCTGGTCACAACCAGCTATTCTAGTGGAGCTCCAAGGATCTCCCCGTGTGAATGGCTGTAGCTCAGAGGATTGGCCAACATGCAAAGGTGAACCTCAGTTATCTTCAGGTGGATCTGGAAAGGATCACATTTGCAACCATGCTGAGATGCTACCAGCCAGTATCAACACTACAAGGTGAGATGGACTACGTTTCCCGCCGAGGGATGTCTGAGGAAGTTGAAAGCTCCTTCTTATATGTTGTCATCTCACCCCTCAGGAGATAATTCTCAAAAGGGGTAAGGGAAGAAATCAAGCATGCCCCTATTCATTAATTTCTGCCTCCTCAATCTTGATGTTGTCACTGCATCAGAGAACCAGTTCACCAATCCAATATCAGGGTTCAGGGCACTGCTGAGAACAAAGCAGGTGGCCTTGATCAGATGTTGGTTCCTAGTGACAGAGACTGTGCATCTGTAAGAACTGTGGGACTTGGAATGGAAAGCAGTTGATCTGAATGTCTGCCATGTATTCCTGATAAATACCTCTCTGACTGCACATCTTCAGCCGGTTGGAGAAATGAACACAGCCTCCATCTTGACCCGTGTTACCTGGAGTGTAGGCTTTCCTGACCCATCACTTATTTCTCCCTTAACATTCTAGGTGGCCCTTTTCCTCCATTCCCCTCTGCCTCCTTGAGCATTCTTAGAAGGGTCAGACATTGGTTTCACCCAAGAAACACCTGAGATGTTTTCTACAATTAATCTAAAATGAGAACTCTTGCCCAGAGACCAGGTGTGAGATGACCTTCTTCCCATGCTTCATGCACCGGGGTGATTTGCCACAAACGTCCCTCTCCGAGTTCTCCCCATTACACGGGCTGCTACTCACCTTCACACATGTTGCCGTACGCACCTGTTGCAGGTGAATGCAATTTCACATTTCGTTGAACAGGGAAGCAGATTGGCAACTCGGAGGGATACGGACATGGCCATCTTGACAGCAAGATGGGAACTGACTAGGCAACCATCTAAATGCTGCATGATGCTGTTTTCTAGAAGACCTTTAATTGTGGTAATTAAGGTAGGGAAAAAGGCTCAGCAGTGGCAGAATTAGTAAACTCCATGCAGTTTGGAAAACATGACATTTTTAAAAATGGCCTCTACTTATCCCCTTTCCCGGGCAGGCTTGAAGCTGTCAGTTATCTAAACATTTGCAAGAGTTGGGCTCCACTCAACTGTAGCTGAATTCAAAGCAGGAAGGGGCAGAAAAGAAGAGTGTCACCGTTTTCAGAATCTGCATATGGAATCAGCTGGAAGGCCAGGTCCATCCCTTCCTTGTTCTGTCTCCGTGAGGGGAGGGAGAAAAAAGGGAGAAAAGAAGTCTTCATGTAAATCACTTCCTGGTTGAAAAGAGTCTTCAGGGGAGCTTAATTTTCAGCTGGTGGGGAGCTCCGGAGCTGGGAGCCAGCAGATGCAAGAGGCAAGGCAAGGTGTAACTGAGGTCACTTTGGCTGCACTCTGGCACATCTCAAGGTGAGACATGAAAAACAGAGCAGTGTGTGAGAAAGAGAGCGGTGGAGGGAGGAGGCAAGCCATAAGCAGAAAGCCTCCTGCTTTTCCCACTGTTGCAAATGGGCTCCAGAAATTAAATTATGCCTTGCCTTGGTAAAAGTCCTGAGCACTTCAAGGCATTCATATGAAAACATTCTTCTAAAATTCTTCCCAACCCATAAGGGGGGGGGGACCCTGAATGGATCTTAAAGCTTCTTGTAGGAACAAAGGGAACTCGATATAAGATCTTAAATGTTAACCTCAGTCAAGCCTTTTGGAAGGGATTATTTTGAGAACTCTTTTGGCCTGTGGGAGAAATAAACATAGGGCAATAGAATCATAGAATCATGGTGTTGGAGGGGCCCTTTAAGGCTGTCAAGGCTCAGTGCAAGAATCTAAGTCAAAGCAGATCTGACAGATGATTGTCCAATGTTCTATCGGATGCCTCCAGTGCTGGAGTGCTTACCACCATCCAAAGTAATGCATTCCATTGCCATACTGCTCTAACAGTTTAGGATTTTTTCCTGATATACATCAGATATCCTGCTCCCTGTAGTTTGAGCCCATTCCTATGTTTCCTACACTCGGGGATGATTGAGAACAAATCAAAAATGTGCACACATGCAAACACATAGTCAGGGGAGAAGTCAATGAGTTGAGTTGAGTTGAGTTGAGTTCTATCCCATATTTTTTCCACTGTAGGTTCCATTTTTCCACAATGGAAAATGCAACAAGCTGCAATTATAAAGCAAGATTTTGAAATTTGAAGTATTTTTAAGGCACAGAAACTGAAACCATTTAAGAACACAAAATTAATGGGAAGAGGGCAGTCCCCCTGTCTCCAAGAGCAAAATTTCCTTCATCATTTGCTTGGCAGTGGGCAAAGGTGTGCATTCTGCAACAGGGTCTGGTTTTTTTTTTTACTTGCTTTAAACAGGCCTTTCTTTGATCATGTAATACACTGAATTCTAAAGGGAAGAGGGAACAATGTAGAGCAGTCCAGTGAAGGGCTGAACATGTTCCTTTGCCAGGAAACCAGGGAGGATAGATAAATAGAGGGTGGGCCAAAGAGATCAGAACACAGGTAATGGTCTTTTGATGTCGGAGAACCAACTGATTCAGCGGTTGGTTGGTTGTTTTGTTGGCCTTGCATTTAGCAATGAAAAACTGGACCGGTTAGATAGGTTAGTAAAGTTGCATGGCAGATGATTCAAAATGACCATTTTCTGAAGCACAGTCCCTGCTCTTAGCCCTGAAATTCGATGTCCATCCCAATGATAAGCACAATGGGTTGAGTACTGGCCAAAGGAGATATTACAGAAAGAATAATAATAATGATGATGGAGAAAAAGAGAAAGAGAATTTTCTTGGTATATTCTTTAATCGTGTACAAGTCATTATTGGTGAAATAAAAATACGGCGGAGATGGCTTCAGAAATTAGGTCTTGACCGGAGTTGTTGAAAAACAGTTCAAAGCAAATTGAAAACATAAATGGATCCAAGGGTTATTTTTTCCCCAGCCTGTATTTCAATATAATGAAGACAAAGTCTGTATGTCACACTTAAGGCGAACATGAAAATTAATGTTGCCACCTTCTTTTTTTAAAAAAAGGGAAAGATAAATTGCTAGACTCTTAAAGAGTTGTGAGTAATATATTGTAAATGCCACTTGGATGTATCGTTGTGTGGAGAGTGTTTACTTGCATAGAATTCTTGACGTTCTGGTAGATTGTGCTGTGATGTGCAGAGAGAAAAGCAATCTCTACGCCGACTGCAGGTCTAGGTTGATTTGGGAAAATACAGTTGGACATTGTGAGGTTAACTGTCAAAAATACACAACCCCAACATTTCACAGACAAAAGTATGGGCACACGGGTGGAGGACTAAAGTGGCATAGGGTCTACCTGGGGTTTGTGCCAGTTCTGCAAGCATTCTGTTCTAGTTTTGTATGCAAGTAAGACCATTTCACTCCAAAATCTGTGAACGGTTTTAAAGGGTGAATAATTTGCATCTAAGGGCCTTTTCACATGACCCCTAAGATCCGCTGGCCCCTTAAATTCGGACCAGAGATCTTGGGGGTTCATTGCTCTTCCTTCCTCCCCACCACTCCACACTTCCTTGCTTCTGTCTGCGGGAGGGAACGGAGGGAAAAAAGCCTTAAAAAGGGACAAAAGAATAAAGCCTTACCTCCGGTGCCGGTGGAAGTTGCTCCGAGCCCCAGTCACTTCCTGGTTCCTCTTAAAGGGGCAGGAGGCAAAAAAAACAACAACAAAAAGAAGCGAGGAGAGCCCAGCACTCTCCGCATCAAAAATTTTCACTTTCCCAGAGCAGGTACTTAATTTTCTGTTAGCTCCGGAGCTGGTGGGGAAACATTTTTAAGCTCCGGAGCTGGGAGCCATTTGCAGCAGAGCTTAGGGGTCGTGTATAAACGCCCTAAATTGCATACCTCCCCAAACAACAGCAGCAGCAAGAATGCCTGTTTGCATCAACTCACAAAACATATTTTTATGTTTTCCTTTCTGCTAAATATGCATGTTCATGCATTTTCTCCCTAACATATGCATGTTTGAGCCACAAGGTGTGCAGTCCGGGAGATAACAGCTTTGGGGAGCGAACAGTGATCAGGAAAGTACAAATTAAGTTGGCCTGTTTTGAAATGTAGTCTGGGCAAAGTTTTACAGTAACCCAATCCATGGCCGTATCACCAGCCAAGTCCCACTCTTCTGTGCAGGACACAATTCTGATGGCTTTCTTCCCCTGGGTGTAGGGCTCTTTTGCTTTTCTGGCTTCAGTCACCACTTCCAGTGGCCACAAGGTTCTGCTGGAAGCTGAGAGAGACAGTTCAGAACAAGGACATGTCCCTAAAGTTAAATCTTCTGGAGTCTCATACTTTTAGCTTTAGCTTTAGCTTGACTGGATTGTGGGTATTCACAAATCCCTTGGCCCTTTCCAAAAAGCCAAATAGAAAATGAAGCGGAGGCAGCAGGGTCAGCAAAGGCAGCAGAATCAAAGTGCGAGGAGGACATATTTAGGAGGCGTGAGGAGACTCCCTCCCTGCTCCAAAGTTGAGGAAGTTCAAGGAGATGCAGGCGGAGGCTGATTTGTGCCACAGTCTGTCCTGCCCTTTTGCTGTGGAAACATTTCCATCTCCATGAATCCTTTAAAAAACAACCTCCTGAACTCCTCATAACAGCAGCATTAGACAAGTAATAATCCATCACTGAGGTGCCAGGCTGTGGGGATTATGATTTTTATAGCATCTGAGAGATGGATTGCAGTTTTATGGCTTATTATGATCATCTGTATCTATTATCCACAAATAGCTATGAAAAGGGGAGATAGGGAGGCCAGGTGGGAGTTGCGTCAGTCCAAAACTACATAGACAACAGAATTAAGTCCCAGAGAATGACCTTCTGGGAAGAATCAGATCTTCAGGTGGCATTAATGGTGGGGCAACCAGCTGAAAACCATCACCACCACCCTTTAAAGGCTTTGATGCATCTCTGCTCTGCTCTGACTCCAGTTCACATCAGTTCCCAGCCTGCATGGCCAAGGGATGGGGCTGAGGGGACCTGGAGCCCATCAGCATCTAGACAGCTCCATAAGAGAGCAGTCAGGCACAGACCATTCTAAATGCAAGGCAGCAATGATGTGACCTCCCCTCTGGTCAAGGACACCCTTCATATCATTGGTGTAAGAGCATCAGATGGGC
Source organism: Phrynocephalus forsythii (assembly GCA_029282475.1). Lineage (NCBI taxonomy): Eukaryota > Metazoa > Chordata > Lepidosauria > Squamata > Agamidae > Phrynocephalus > Phrynocephalus forsythii. The sequence goes on along the minus strand of JAPFRF010000014.1, from coordinate 3,363,872 downwards.
AGGATGAGGCCGTCAGGAGGGCAGATTCCATTGCCCAGTGGCCAGAGATGATGGGAATGATGGTTCATCTAACATCTTGGGGTTCTCAGATTGTGCTCCATCTCCAAACAAAATTACCAGGCATATAGATGCAGAGGAGAGCAGAGGGCCATTCCAGGCATGGTGCTTTTGGAGAGCTGTTTTGAAGGGTCAGTAGTGCCACAGTTCTAAGACTGTTGCTCTTGTATTTAAATTATATCACAACAGCTACCACTGTAAAATAGGCAGGTAATGGAGCGACCATTTATTTATTGATTTCTATCCCACCTTCCTCCTCAAAAGAACTCAAGGCGGGTGATATACCTCACTGTCCAGCATCCGGGTTGAGTCCACCATAGTCACAAACAACCTACACATTATGGTTGCCATGTTTTGGGGGGAAACCAACCCCCAAAAAAATTTTGACCCCCTTTCTCAAAAGCAAATAAAGCACTTGTTTTTATTCACCACCAACCCTGCCTGGCTTCTCTAAGGGTCTAGATTCCTCTGAAGCATCCTTTCCTCCATCCACCTGTCTGTCGTATCAAAGCCAGAAGAAAGCACACAACAGTGGGATGAGGGCCAGGCTCCATCAGGACCCTCACTGGAATTCTCTGCTGCAGTTCCTGAGAGTCCCTCTTACCCCCTTCCAAAAACTACACATCTCAGGGTTCCAAGAGGGGGAGGACACAATGGTTAATATGGACTCAAACGGCTATGTCTGTGACATATATAAATGAAGTCTAGCTGCTTATTAGGAGAAGGAACAAGGGACCAGTAATTTGCAACAAAACTCTTGTGCAAAAGTGTTTGTGTGTGTGTGTGTGTGTGTGTGTGTGTGTGTGTGTGTGTGCATGTGTGTGTGTGTGTGTGTGTGTGTGTGTGTGTGTGTGTGTGTGTGTGTGTGTGTGTGTGTGTGTGTGTGTGTGTGTGTGTGAGAGAGAGAGAGAGAGAGAGAGAGAGAGAGAGAGAGAAGCATTCGGAGGCAACCCTGTTCTTTCTCAATTGATCTTCTGAGGTTCTCCAGCTGAATGCCTCCATGAAGGTTTTACAGATACCCATGGTAGTGGGCCTCCATGCCTCAGGTGTGGGGACTTCCAGTTTTTGTTTTTTCATATCTTACCACCGTAACCAGCGATTAATCCAGCAGGACCCATTTCAAATGTTTAACATGTAATATGAAGGTAAACCTGAAGAGGGTAAAACGGAGATATGCTTTAGCTCTGTATCTTCTAAGGAGGTCCACACGTAGAGGGTTTGAAGCGTGCCCATCCGGAAAATCGCTGGCCACTGCTCAAACTTGTCACAGAAATTGTGACTCGGTGTGGCTCAGAGTCCATTCCTGCCCTCAATCTGTCATTCTTAAACATTCTTCTAGTGTTGGAAGCTCTCCTATGCAGGAGGGGCAGACAGAGCAGCTGAAAAGGGCCTCCTGGTGACAACCAAAGTACTTGGACAGTTTCAGTGACACAGATAAATCCTGCTTTAAAATATTAATTCAAAAGGGCCAGTAGCTTCCCACTTAGTAATAGATGGAAGCTGCCAGCTCATATTTCAATAGTGATGTCCCTACATTAATGCCTGGCTAAGAGAAAGAGAGAGATGAAAGGGTGAACTATTATAAGACTCCCCAAGGATTAATTCTTGGCTTCTTTCTTTCTTTCTAACTGCCATGGTGTCACCAATGGATTTCTCATAAATCGTTTCCTTTCATGTGAATTTCAGGGCGTTTGTAGATTGGTATGTTTATTTGGGGTTTTCTATAGTTATTATATTCCATATGCTCAATGTGTTGTTTATTTTTCATTGCATTGTGAATTGCCTAGAATAGTCTTGGTAGCTAGATGGATTGTATAGGAGTTGATGGAAGGCAGAAAGGAAGGAAGGAAGGAAGGAGGGAGGGAGGGAGGGAGGGAAGGAAGGAAGGAAGGAAGGAAGGAGCGAGGGAGGAAGGAAGGAAGTAAGGAAGGAAGGGAGGGAGGAAGGAAGGAAGGAAGGAAGGAAGGAAGGAAGGAAGGAAGGAAGGAAGGAAGGACGGACGGACGGACGGACGGACGGATGGACGGACGGACTGAGGTCACATAAATCCAGCCAGCCAGCCAGCCAGCCATCCAAGCATGTTGCTTCTATACCGCCCCTTAGCACTTAAAGCACTCTCTGGGTGGTTTACAAGGAAGGAAGGAAGGAAGGAAGGAAGGAAGGAAGGAAGGAAGGAAGGAAGGAAGGAAGGAAGGACGGACGGACGGAAGGAAGGAAGGACGGACGGACAGACGGACAGATGGATGGACGGACGGACTGAGGTCACATAAATCCATCCATCCATCCATCCAGCCAGCCAGCCAGCCATCCAAGCACGTTGCTTCTATACTGCCCCTTAGCACTTAAAGCACTCTCTGGGTGGTTTACAATTTAATAATGCTGGCTACACATTCCCCCACCCCCACCTCATTGTACTGACCTCAGAAGGCTGAGTCAAGCTTGAGCCAACAACCTGGCATTCAACCCTGGGATGTGAGCACAGTTCGGGTGCAGTACAGCATTTCAACCACAGTGCTATGTGGATCTATCTATCTATCTATCTATCTATCTATCTATCTATCTATCTATCTATCTATCTATCTATCTATCTAGTTCTGAATGCCACAGTATGTCTAGCTCATAAGGCTAATGTCTTCTTTATGATGCTGATTCCTAATGAATTGTTTTTCTGCCATCTACAGATAACAAAATATTATGCAGCAAATATAATCATGAATTGAATCCAAGCCAGGAGCTGGTTCTCTTGAGGCCTACGGGAATATATGTTTAAGGTCCACTCTTCCCTCCACCCCCAAATAAACCAGTTGCTAAAAAAATACCTCACACCCCATACATATCATACCCTATAATTTGCTTCATTTGAGAGCCCAGTTACTGTGACTGGGACCTATTATTAACCAGTGAGAGTCATCACAGATTAGTCTCCTAAGACAGTGAGGTCCCTACAACTGACTCAATGTTGTCAGTCCTGCACACAGTTAAGCTCCTTAAATCCTATTGATCTCAATGGAAACTAGCAGTTTGACAACGTGCAGGAAAGCAGCAAGTTCCCAGTGGACATCAAAATGTCTTTTAAGTTAGGCAAAGCTAAGATTATACCATGATTTTGCTGGGTCCCTTGTGAAACCTGTTTGAACCCACAAAAGTAGACCAAAAAAAAGGTGGTGGTCGTTACTGTTGCTGTGTAGACCATCCCATTGTGTGAGAGCACTCATTAAGCAGTTTGCGATGTAATTCCTCAAGGAACACTTTGCTGCCCAGTGAACTCCATCCTCAGTTGACCGTTGTTTCATCCTTTGATGGTAAATGTCTTCTGCTATCTTCTATCCATTTGAACTCTAATCGTCACACTGCCACTACTGGTCAGGGCCAAGAGTAACTATAGGTCTGTGATGGAGTTCATTATCCTTGAAGTGAGAAGAGGGAACGTCTCTGGATTCTCAAAGGCCAATATATTGGGGGCAATCCTGCCTGGCAACCAGAAAGAGGTTTAGGCCACCTGAGTAAAAATGCCTCGGTGCCAAACAATGGGGTTTCTCCCTCTTTCTTTTTGGAAAGCGTAGCCAACACAGAGACAGCAAAGCACAGGTAGACTGGTTGGCTGAGAAGAAGAAGAAGAAGAAGAAGAAGAAGAAGAAGAAGAAGAAGAAGAAGAAGAAGAAGAAGAAGAAGAAGAAGAAGAAGAAGAAGAAGAGGAGGAGGAGGAGGAGGAGGAGGAGGAGGAGGAGGAGGAGTCAGGCCACCTGTTCTTGATTGCTCCTGATGTTCTTCAAGTCTTGGGGCTCTGTCAGTGCCATTTGGCAACTTGCTCCAATGTGTGTTGAAATCATTGTCACAAGGGTGAGACCTTACCCTGCTAATGCCACAAAATATTTTGCCTCCTTGTAAAGTGAAGCTTTAAAAGATGGGGAGGGATTCTCATTCTCCAAGCCTAGATTTACACCCTTTACCAGAGCTGATAGAGACCAAAAGGGCCACCACTACTTTCCTTTTCTGGTTGGCTTTGACCTGCCTCATTCCTGCTGCAAAGAAGGGCATTGAATCACCTCTAAGGAGGAGGATAGGGAAGGCAGTGTGTGTGTGTTTTTTTTAAGTAGGCTGGTAGAGAAAACCATAAAAAACATGACAGATTGTAAGTAGATACCTACTGAGGCAGTAACTAATCCCAGCAGGAGTTACTACTAATGAATTATATGCTGATGAAGAAAACTGGAGAAATATTAACTAAAGTAAAAATCTAGTTAAGCAGAAAAAGAAGACCCATGATCTGGAATTAGGGGGCATGATGACTGCAGAGCAAGACTTCAGCACACTCCCGAAAAATTTAATTAGAAGTCAGCAATGTGTATGGTGGCAGCTAGAATTAATGAAGATGTTTTAACAGGAAATGGAGAGGTGCAAAGGAAATGAGAGTTGACACAGGTAGAAAAGGAGGAGAAATTAGCACAAGTTGATTAGGTGAAAACGCCCAGGGACCTGACATCCCCTCCCCAGTGTGTGTGTGTGTAAAATAAAAGCAAAGCAAAGTGTTCTGTTTATATTCCGCCCAAAAGTGCTTACAGTACTCTCTAGGCAGTTTACAATTTAATTTTGCAGACTATACATCCCCCCCCCCAGCAAGCTGGGTACTCATTTAAACTGACCTCGGAAGGCTGGAAGGCAGAGTCAATCATGAGCCAGCTGCTACCTGGGATTGAACCCCAGGTCGTGAGAACAGTTTTAGCTGCAGGACAGGCATTTAACCACTGCGCCACAAGGCTCCTGTGATACAAGGGCAACTGGGACCAAGTTGCTTTGGGACCAACCTTTCCCCCCCCCCAAACAAGAAAGTGTTCTTTGTACGTGGCATTCAGCTTCATTTTGTATAACTCAACCTGCGGGCAGCTGCAGCCAGATGTGTGATCATGAATCAAACAGGATAGCCTGTTCCTAATTAGAGGGAGCTTTTGTAGTGATTAAAAGATAAGGAACTGCCTGTTGGAGAGGGCTGAAGTGGGAAGGAAAGATGGCAAGATTTTAAACACGAGACCCAGAATCCTCTTCAAAATTTCAATTCAAAGCACAGCGAGAAGATGAAGGCGGAAAAGATATAATGCATTAAACATCCCTCAAAATCAAATATATTCCTGCACTGAAACTGCCTTTAAACATCAACAAACTTCTGCAACGGCAGAGAACTCGTACATTTTGCTCAGATGTCGGATCTGAGCGGAATACGGTATGAGCTCTTTCAAAAGGAACCAGGAACAAGAGGAGATCAGGATTCTGTGTCTTGTTGCCATATGTTCCTATTGTAGGCTCTGCTCTCAACTCCTACTGGGTTTGATTTGAAGCATTCAAAGGTTCGTGGGAACACTAGCCAAGAAAAGAGACAGAGAGGCTTGGTGGTTGTCGTTTTTTTTTTACAGCTGGCATGCACAAACAGCAGACAGAACCAGGTCCTTTGTATTGCTTGAGGATGGCTTGCCGATGATTAGGAGTTCTCATTTTTCTCCCTCCTTTACCTGTAACACACAGGGAAAGGGAAGAGGCGTTGAGCCTTCATCGGCATAGATTAAAGCAGGTGGGTTCACAGGGAAGCCACCCACCAACATGCATTGATGCACTTATGGAAGGACTGAATGTATTGATAGGTAATCCCTTTTGCCTCTGATATCTGGTTTTCTGGCTGCCCTATAGACCCCTGAATATCTTCCAAACTGATGTGGGAGCTTCCTCTGGATTAATGAGGAAATCTGTCCACCTGCTCTCCACCTAGTTCTTTTCATCCAAAGTCAAGGTGCATGTGGTGATAGCATCTTTGTCCATTGCTGCACCACAGCTTGGGAAGGATCCCTTTCTTCTTTCAACTCCAGCACTCAGAATCCTATTGAGTCCAACCCCTGTCAAGAAGGTGGAACAGGAGGGAACTGAACTCTTGACCTCTGACTCAGCAGCCAGAGACCTAAGCCGCTGAACAGTTAACTCTCTATAACTCTGCCAGGATGCCTCTGGGGAGATAGTCATCATTTCAGTTGCCCCCTTCAGGGTTGGGTGCCCCTCTGTGTTTCATGGTGCCCCTGTTTATAATTGTCATTTGAATGTCCCATCAGGTCACTGCTGACCTAGTATGCTACGCCTAAAATATATCGATATCAAAGATGCCCATCTAAAAATGGACCATGCTTGGCTCCATGGCAAACCCTGTGTGCGCTTCTGTGGTTCTGTGAACAGGCCTTTTCTGCTCCTTTTAATGAACCCCAAGTATTTCTGAACAATGAAGTCAATGCTTAAGTACTGCTCATTATTTAAACTCTGTTCTAAGTTGCTCTCTTATATCAAGAGCCTGACGGCACATTGGAAGAGGAGTTTTCTTTGCTGTGTCCTATTTTTCCACTTCTGTGATTTATTTTTACTTAGTCATGGTTGAATAATAATTTGCCTCTTACATTAATTAGATTTTCAAAGGTATATCACCATTATATTTTACCGAGATTATATATTATTTTACTTTATCACATTGCATAATTGCTTTCCATTTATTCCATCTATTGTGTTTGGTATATGCGAATTAATCTTTTAGTACAGCTAATTTCATCCATTCTCTGTACCTCCCCCTTCTGTGTGTGCCAAAGGTCTTGGGATATCAATAAGAATGGAGGAGGTAAAGATAAACCCTAGATTTATAAAAGATTCCCCAGGATTCCCCAGAACACACTGTTGCTTAAAGTGGCTTTAGGCCCTAGAAGGAGGCTTTGGCTTAGGTCTCGGGAGCTCAATTACCCCACTATTCCTCCAGGAGAGGGGCTGAGCTCAGTGGTCCCAGGGGTCTCTTCCACCTCACAGGTGGGGGGGGGTAGTCAGACGTCTGTTTCCAGGAACTAAAGAGGGCATTTTTCTATCTGGACTCCAGTTTGAAAGGATGGGAAGTTCGAGTCAACATTAACCTTGCATGTGAGAGTGTGTGTGAGTGTGTGAGGTTTGTTTTTGTGTGTGTGTGTGTGTGTATAAACTCTGTCACTGGAGGATGCAGAAACTGGATAGAGGGATGCAACGATTGATAAAGGTGACAGTGAAAGAGTAAATTGCTGCAGCAGTTTCTGTTTCAGGTCCTACTTATAAATATATAAATCTGTGTCTGCCTGCCTGCCTGCCTGCCTGCCTGCCTGCCTGCCTGCCTGCCTGTCTGTCTGTCTGTCTGTCTGTCTGTCTATCTATCTATCTATCTATCTATCTATCTATCTATCTATCTATCTATCTATCTATCTTTCAAGTCAAAACCTCAAGTGGTCTCAGCGATTCATTAAGTTCACACAGACTCACACAAATTTCAAGTTTAAACTTGTACTTTGCCCATTTAATGGACAAGCCCCTACTTTGGGTGGCTTCCAGATAATAACAAGGAATACACAATGATTTAAAAAATAATCATAGGAGAACAAAAACCCTTTTGGTGAATCGTGGGTGTCATGGACCATAAAATTAATATCCTGTAGTTTCTGATCCTGGCTGAAATATAAATATAATCTATCAATATGCATTTGCCAAAGACGGGCGAAGCTTTGTGAAAGTGTCTGTGATCCTGGCTCCCGATATGTGTAGCACTGTCTGATGTTGGAGGCCTTCAGTGGTCTCGAGCCCCAGAGTCTCATTTTGGCGATGGAGGAAAGAGAGGGGAAGCAAAAGAATCCAGTCGGATGTATTTCTCAGTCTATTTCTAAGTCTCAGTGTACGCACCAGACAGACGGTCTGACACAGAACGCATCACTGGAGATCATGAAACTATTTGGCAAGATGACCTGTTTTGGAAACCCAGAAACTGATTGGAGAAGGGCTGCAGCTGGACCCAGGCTTCAGCTTCGATGCATTTGAAGTGTGAAATTGTAAGAGGCGCAGGAAGGAAGTAGAAAGAGACGACTAGGACCTTGAGGAAAGATGGATGCTTCCAAGCCGAATAGGAGGGCTCTCAGAGCCCAGGTCCTGATGGAGAATGGGATGCAAAAGTGTTTGGGGGTCTTCTGTAGCTCCGCGCACAGATTATTTCTGACAGCCACTCAATGAAATTTCTGACACCGACGGGTCAAATTTAAAGGGCCACGTCTTCTGGGTCGGGGGGGGGGAAGCTCTTCCAAACATGATTGAGCCCCCCCCAGGCAGTTCTTGGATTACAGCGGCTCTGTAATGCTTGGGCCTTTTCTCTAGTTTCTGCGGGCTGACGACTCTGGGTGAAAGGTCATTGAGCTCAATCGAAGAAGTGCCGTCATATAGCAAGGGAAGAAGAAAAGGCCATAACTGATTCATCCCCAAGCCGTTGCTGCTTTTCCGTTCTTAAGTTGAATGGTGTCCAAAGAAAGAAAACATAAAGACACCCAATGGATTTGGGCATGTAGACCGCCCCAACCCCCCAATATCTATCCATAGCTTCCAGACAAGACTTTTTTTTTTTTTTTGGACAAAGGTTCTGGGAATTGGGGTTTGAAAACAAGCTCTGCATCGAATAGACTTTGGCATCTAAGGTAGAGTTTGGACCTTGTGAGCCTGTGCATAGACTCACAGATTCATTAAATATTGCAAATCATGAACTTGGAAGGGGTCTATAAGGCCACCGAGTCCAAACCGATGTATGTCTGACAAATGGTTGTCAAAATCTTTCTTTAATGCCTCCAATGTTGGAGTGGTCACCACCACCACCACAGGTAATTGGTTCCATCATTGTACTGCCATAGTAGATCTACACACACACACACACACACACACACACACACACACACACACACACACACACACACACACACACACACATTCTTACATACTCTTACACACATTGTTTTACCACATTGTTCACACACACAGGTGAGGTTAAAAAAAGACAGACAGAGAGACTGAAGCAGGATCAGCCTCTGAGTTCCATGGTGGGTCAAAGACTACAGAACACTCCATGTCTCTATTTGCCAGTCTAACCACTACACCAGATCTGAGTCTCTCTCTCTCTCTCTCTCTCTCTCTCTCTCTTCCTCTCCCTCACTATGGATGTTTCATTTAAAAATGCTGTTTCATTTCATTTGTAACGAAATGCTGCTGCTTCATTTTGTTTCCTTTTGTTTCATTTCATTATGTAACAAACTGATAAATCAGCATTTTGTTTTTTGTTTGGTGCCCATCCCTATTTGACACAGAATCCATAGTGGGGGAAGGCAATACACCGGGACCACAGTATATGAACTGCAATATGGTGTGGGATGACTGTAACTGGGTTGGGGATACCTAATCTTCACCAATCTGGGAGGGATTGTAGAAGAGAGTGAGAAGAGGAAGCGTCTCTGGATGTTTGGCATCTCTAGGTAGAATAACTTTCCAGGGGTGTCCTATTTGGGGGTGCATATTTAAGACATCAAAAGTCCACCAAACATGGAGGAAATGTAGGGAAGGATCAGAGGAAGCTTCCCTTCAAATTTGGAATCTCTAGCTACTTTGAGGGCCATTTTATGGACTAATGAATTAACAAATTTAAAATTATTAACAATTCATTCATCTGTATTCATTGGGGACTTCACTTGTCATGAATACAAATTGACAGATTTTTGATCAATTGGACAAATTTATCAGAAAAGGTGGTTCATTTTTCAATTCATCCCTATCTCTGGTTGTAATTCAACCAGTGTCTAAAAGGGGATAATTTTTCCCATTTTTGTTTTAGTGGGTTTTTTTGAAAGGGGGGGGACCCAGATACCCTTAAAACCTCTGTAGTTTTATCTCTGCATTTGCAATGGAGTCAGAGTTTGTTTGGGTTTGTGAGGGTTCCTTCTCCCACATCTAAAGTGTGAAGCCACAAATTACAGATGATATCTCTCTGTTAATTGCAAGTCCTGTTTTTGACAGATGTTCGATCGGCATTAATGATCAGCCACTTTGATGAATCCCAGCCAAATCAACAGCATTGGATGAGATTCAAAGGCCATTTCTGGCTGTTTTTGTTTTTCTTCCCCAAAGAAGGCTTTGTGATCTTTTTTTTTTTTTTAAAAAAAGGCAAACTGGGCTTCTGTCATTTCTCATTCAGTAGCAAATTGAAGAGTTACTAAAAAAATGAAAGCAAACTCACTCCCTACCCCTAAACCGAAAGAATCGGAAAAGTATAAACTGACAAGAAGGATTATCTGTGGCTTCCAGTTCACCTGTATGTCTACCAGATCAGCTCTTCTTACCCAGCAGCCGGCTGCCACTTTTTATGAAAAAAATTTTTATCAGAGATAATATTGGACGAAATCTGGATGTGGGGTGTAAATTGCTTCCTTGTTGCCTGCAATGCAGGCCTGTCCAGGGTGGCTCCGTCTGGGTGGGTCTCCTGACAACCAGTTCTGTTCTAGAAAATGCTTTGGCATTATTGACAGACATTCCTGTCCATTGGACTCACAGCCCTGCAGCTTGGAACTTAACAGATGGCCAGCCTTGTTGGATGATGGTGCTCTTTCTGTAGTGAAAGAATTATCATCCTTCAGGGCTGGCACTCATCATCTCCTGTTCAGTGGCTGGAAGCTCTTACTATTTTTCCTGTGCAGAAACAGCTAGTCAACCAGCACCAGCTTCAGGCTTCTTTTTTTTTTTTTTTTTTTTACATTACATACCTATATACGTAGCTGGCTTTTATTAATGTAATTTCAGGGATGTTGAGACATAAAAATGTCTTTTTTGTCTCAAAAAGACATAATGGAACTGGAAAAGGTGCAGAAGAGAGTGGCTAAAATGATTAGTGGGCTGGCGGACCTCCCTTGTGAGGAAAGGATAAAACATTTGGGGCTCTTTAGTCTAGAAAAAAGGCACCTGGGGGGGATATGATTGAGACATACAAAATAATGCAGGGCATGAGTAAAGTGGATAGAGGGATGCTCTTCTCCCTCTCACAAAAGACCAGAACTAGGGGACATCTGCTCAAATTGAGGGCTGGGAAAGTGAGAACAGACACAAGAAAAAATTTTTCACCCAGTGCATTGTTAGTCTGTGGAACTCCCTGCCACAGGATGTGGTGATGGCATCTGGCCTGGATGCCTTCAAAAGGGGATTGGACAGCTTCCTGGAGGAGCAGTCCATCACAGGTTACAAACCATGATGGAGATGTGTAATCTCCAGGCTGAAAACCAGGGTACTTCAAAGGCCAGATGCAAGGGAATGGATTCAGGAGACAGATATCTAGTCTTGTGCGCTCTCAGAGGCATCTGGTGGGGCTACTGTGAGATACAGGAAGCTGGACTAGATGGGCCTTTGGCCTGATCCAGCATGGCTCTTCTTATATTCTTATGTTCTTATATACTGAGTTGAAAACAAACTGAAAACTTTTATCTCAATTAGAGATGGGCACGAATAAAAAATGGTGTTTTGTTTGTCGGTTGTCATTGAGAGGTCTGTTTCGGTTCATTTCTGTTTTTTGCAAATTTTTTGAAAAATTTTCATTTCCATTTTTCGTTTGTCATTTGTCGTTTCTACCCACTTTTTGCGTGATTTTTAAAGCATTTCCGGGGGCTGCCAGAGCTTTTTATGCCCTCTGTGGCTGCCAGACCTGCCCAGTCTGCAACCTGGGCATGCGATTGGTTGAAGTTGTCCAGTAATTTACATGATCCCATCACATGGCTTGCCTCCATGTTGTGACTGGAGTGGCGACATCCATTTTGTCATCCTTAAAGGGAAAAAAAATACATCGTGATGGGAGAAGACAAAAACAAACATTTTAAGGACCACAAATCCCTGGTAGGTAATAATTTCAAATAATTATCACATTATCGCTGCATTTTTATGGATGTCCAGGGCGTTTTAATACCCAAGAAATCAATATTAGGCATCTGGGAGCCATTTTGGGTCTATGTCCCCTAACTCCCCTTAAAGGAAAAAAATACAGCGATCTGAGAAAAGACATAAATGCATGTTTTAAGGCCCCCAACCCCCCGTAGGTATTATCAGGCAGTATAAATAATTATCGCTGCGTTTTTATGGATGTCCAGGGTGTTTTTTAACATTTAAAGCAGCTCAATTTCATTGCACGCCGCCAGTAACGGAAACAAAACGTACGAACAAAATCTACGTGGTTCTGTTCGTTTTGTTTCATTTTCATCACAATTTTCGTTTGTCGTTTTGTTACGTAACGGAAACGACAAACGGTAATGGAAACGAAAAAATGTGTGTTTCGTGCCCATCTCTAGTCTCAATAAAGGGTAACAAGCTGTATTTGGCATGAATATTCATGGGCACTGACCCACACCTTGGGATGCAGCAAGGAAATTTCATCCCAAGATTTCCCAGTCTTGGAAAAGGACCGCCTTGGGTCCTTTTCCAAGAAGAAAGGTAGGGTAAAAATACTCTAAAATAAAAATAAATAAATAAGTAAATCTACAGTTACCTGTGCCAAGTAAAACATTTTTGTTTCAACATTCTCAATGACTTTATTTTGTTTTCTTATTAATGTCTATGCCCACAACACATCCCCATATCAATGTCTATGCCCCCATCACATAGCCTGTGGCTGCCTTCCTTCCTTCCTTCCTTCCTTCCTTCCTTCCTTCCTTCCTTCCTTCCTTCCTTCCTTCCTTCCTTCCTTCCTTCCTTCCTTCCTTTACTAAACTGTTTAAAAGAGGAAGGAAGTCAAGATGGGAGAGGGAGGGAGAGAAGAGGCGGCCATTAAAATAACAGCAAGAATGTAAAAAGGAAAAGTGAGGAAGAGGGGGAGGAATAGAGTCGTTAGGCTGAAAAATGGGCAATCAAAGAAGCCATTGCATTTGGCAGATGGGGAAGCAGCAGGTGCCGGCATGTGATGGGACCCGGTTTCCCATCACGCACACTCCGCCGTGATGCAGGCTGACAGGGAGGGGAATTAAATGTGTCAGCGAACAGGCACTTTCTGTCCATTAGCTGATCCTTGATACATCTGCCCACAGAGTCCCGGAGCTTAGAGATCTCCCTCCCCTTGGATCCTCTCTCTTTCCCTTGGCCCTCACCCCTCCCATCACCCTTAAAATAATTAAACAAATAGCCACTGAGGGTCCCCAAAGGTTGCGTGCCTGACAAACTGGCAGCTGCCCAGGCATAAGTGATTGAGTAAACGTTTCTCCTTCCCAAATTTGGGTTTGAAATTTCAGCTCATGAATAAATTATCAAGAAGGCAGATGTGCTAAATACATTAAGGGGGAGTAGACACTGGCCATGGTCCACTGGAATGGGTCAGTGGGGCCGAGGGGGGGGAGAGGCAAGAGTACTGGAAACAGCAAGGGGAGAATGCAGAGGAATCCAAGTTCTCTTTGTCCAAAGAAATATTAGGAAAAGGAATGGGTGTGAGTTTCTGCAGAGATACAGAAGGAAACCATAGAGACCTCATTTCCTGCAGAGCTTCCTTGAGGGCTGTTGACTGAAAGATCGGGGGGGGCAGAAGAAATAGAAAAATAAACTTGATTTCTGCCAAATGTCCTCCTGTGATACCAGTTGGATCTATGTGTGCTGGACATGTGCATGGGCCATTCTGCTTGCTGACCCTAAACTCTCTCTCTGCAAAAATCAAGGCAAACCTAGCATGTGAGATGATTTCCCAATCCTTTCCCCTGACCAAGGACCCCTTGGCTCATTGCCCTGAATGGCCATCTATAGGGGCTGGCATTTCAAGCTGATCAGCTCAGTGAAATCCAGAGCGACAATGGCAAGCAAGAGGTTTGGCAGGGCTGCCCTGGCACTGTGTGAAAACTCTCCATCCCGAAGGAGGGTTCTGAGGGTTTTGACCTATGGCACCATAAGTAGGCACAAATAGGGAGGGTGAATATTAGCCAGCCCTGCAGGAACCTTTCATCCTGAGTCACTCATATCTATGCTGTATGTAGATATAAGCAGAGCCATGATTTGCCGTGTTGGTGCAGGGGCTCTGGTGTCCGATTGGTCCAGACTGGGTCACTTAAGATCGGTAGGTCACAGGGAGAAGAGGCATGGATGGAGAGGAGATTCCCCCCTTTCATTTCAACACAGAGCCCATGGGATTTCCTTTTCCTTTTCCCTGGAAAGGGCAGCCCGAGGAAGGTCTCCTCACTCTGGCCAAGCATCTCTATGTCCTTCTGGAACCACTCTTCCAGCAGTACATGCTATACCCCTAAATTCCATCAACCCCCATTTTCCCACTCTAGATGGGGGCCCTGCAGGCCATTACATACAGTCCTTCTCTCGGGGCTCTTCTACACATGTTCTCCTGATCCGCTGAAGACTTAACCTGGCTGCTTCATAAGGTCCACACCGCCCCGATTTCCCCAGCCATGCCAGAAGAACAGCCTCACCCTTCTCACAACTCATGTTGTTGCATGAGAAGGGGAAGGCCATTTGGATTCTGCTGGGTGGGAACAGAGTCTTGGCTCAGGTGGGTTTGGGAAACGAAGAAAGACGTGGCCTGTCTGGCTTTCAAGCAGAAGGAATGAAAACTCCTCTGAAGCCCCCAAGTTGCAGGGTGAGCTAGAGACAATGGGTGAGCTGGACAATGTAGGGTGGAGCCAACCGGGGGGGGGGGGACCCTGGCGGTGCCCAATTTTTTTCCCCTGCTGTGGAACAAGCCTTTCTTCCCCAAACAGCCGCCTTGTCCCTTAGCCTTCTCTCTCTCTCTCTCTCTCTCTCTCTCTCTCTCTCTCTCTTTCTCTCTCTCTCTCTCTCTCTCTCTGGATGAAGCTGAAAGTCTGAACAGCTCTGCTCCCTTATCTCCTTGCTGAACAGGCTCTCAACGTAATCCCTGTGTTTTGATGAAGAACCCCAGCGGACTAGTTGTGGGACCCACGCACCGAGTCATCTGTCATCATAGGCAAGTGCTTCCTAATCTGTGTTCGTGCAGCTTTCTAAACCTGAAATCTGAAAAGTTCAGCAACTATCCGGAGACCTCTATGTCACTGCTTAATGTTTCTTTTTAAAAAAAGAACGAGTTTCCTTACTTTTCCCTCCAGACAGCTGCCATTTCAAGGAAGACCATTCTATAAATTTCTGCATCAAACCCCTTAAGACTTATTTTATGTAAACATGGGTTGTGGTATATTGGAATGGCAACGAGGCTTAGATGTTTTATGACTTCCTTTCACCTCCCACAAACTAGGGGTGATATTACCTTGAAAAGAATGATTCTTCCAGTAGGCTCCCAGTAAGGGAAGGGGAGGCCGGTGGCAGACTGATGTGTCTTCACAGCTGCCTAAGATCAAGTTCTCTAATGGCTCAGCTCTTGTTTTTAAAAGAAAGAAAGAAAGAAAGAAAGAAAGAAAGAAAGAAAGAAAGAAAGAAAGAAAGAAAGAAAGAAAGAAAGAAAGGTGATGGTATTTCCTTTAACTGAAGGCCTTGAAACATTCCCAATGCTTTGCATTTGACCAACAAAGACTCGCAGGGAAAGAGTTCAAAGCCTACAATAATTGTGGTATGCTAACAAACAGGCCACCACCTGTCACCCACAGCAGCTTGGAGGCAGCCTGGCAGCCTTAACCATGACATCACAATCCATTTCTGTTGTCTCTTTGATGGGTTCGTAGACTATCTAATCACACATCTGTCTGTCTCTCTGTCTGTCTCTCCTCCTATTCCTCCTCTTCTTCTTTTTTAAAAGAAAGCCTCCCTGTGAAATGAATAAAATACAATTGCTAAATGATATGTGTAATCATTCAGTGCTGTCACTGCCGAAAGGTGATATTGCAGTGACATTGGGAAAATTAGATCTATTCTTCATACAATTATATAGCTGCTCTTGTGCTCTAATGCCATTCTAATTGGAAAGGAGCACTGAAATGTGAAACCAGGCGCATTTCAGTATCTAATTATCACCCAGTTATTCATTCTTAAAATACTTTTCCTAAAAAAGATGCTTGCAAAGAAAGCTGGCTTCAGTTTGGAGGACACCAGTGCTGCCCTTGCAGGGAGTTGCCTGCAGTCAGGGAGGTAAGGCTGGGCCACCTGACGCCCACCCTTCAGCCACACCACTGAGAAATGACAGGCGACCGATAAGAAAGGAAAGGCAGCATGGTGTAGTGGTTGCATCTCTATGCCGTGAGCCAGGAAGACACTGAGGCACATTTGCAGCTGCTCATTAGAAAAATGACATGAGAGGATTTGATTTATTTTCGGTTTTTCACACTGCACCAGGGTGATCCTTGCTGAAACGCACATGTTTGAGCACAGTTATTTCCCTAGTTTTGCAGTCTGAAATCTGTAAAGGGCTTCTCACCTATTAAGAGAGAGGAAAAGGTCTGTAATGAATACAAATGTTTGCAATGTGATGCAAGATCCACATTTTAGGGTTAACTGCACACAAAAAGTGTATTTTTCAATTTAAAAAAAAATCAGAAAAAAGGAGATTCCTGCTCCATGCAGAAAGGAAATAACCAAGTCTCACAAACTGAAACAAAACAGAAAAGCACAGAGGGGTTGCAGAGAATTGAGACAAAAGTCAGGCCTGGGAGATGGTCACACCACTGCTGAAGGCACAATGCTACAGGCCTGCTACTGCACAGGGATGTTGTATTAGATGGTAACATTGTGTAAGTTCTTTACACTGGTACAAGCCCGAGGAAGTGGTACCTGATTCACAAAAATTCACATATGATGATTTATAACCGTCTGCAAAGGTATCACTTATTCTTGCATTTGCATTTTAGGTTGTATTGATCACACCCTCTTTATTTGAATATATACCTTTGGGCTTCCTTCCTTCCTTCCTTCCTTCCTTCCTTCTCCTCCTCCTCCTCTTCCTCCTCCTCCTCCTCCTCCTCCTCCTCCTCCTCCTCTTCTCCTTCTTCTTCTTATTCTTCTTCTTCCTCCTTCCTCCTCCATCCTGTTACCTTGTCTGCCAGTTGATATGAAATCTGGACTTCAACCCAGTTATAGTGAAGAATGACCATAGGAGCAATCCTACACATGTGAAAAATAACAAAATAACATTTGGAAAAAATCACCTGAATAATATTGAGTTTTGCCAAATCAAAGAACATTTCAGAACTGGTTGCCTTGGTTCACCCTTCCTTCTGCTTATTTGGAGAGATAATATTCTCAATATGCATCTTGTTTGCTTTCTCCATGTGCGGCTGATTTATTTATTTTTGTAATAGTCTGTGCCTAGAACAAATAAAATAATGTGGTTTACAGATTAAAGACTTTTTTAGCTGATCAAGCACCTGCCTTTGAACTGATTAATGAAATAAATTTAAATAAGTTTGCATACTACTGAAGCTGCAAGATAGGCTCCCTTTTGAAAGATTGTAGGAATGAAACTTATAATTTATTTTAAAAAGCTCCAGTTTGTTGTTGGCGTAAATTATCTGTAATAACATGTTCTTCTTTCATTCTGTACGATAGCTGCAACAAACACCCAAAAATAGCTTCTAAGAACAATCAAGCATGTCTTAAACTTGTGCACCTGCCAATAAAAATGCCTGTTAACTATTAATTGAGTAATATTTGGGTTTTTGAGATCTCAATTAAACTAACTGAGGTTGAAACCCTGTATCCACTTCAGTACAACATAGGTCCTATTGAACTCACTGGGATAAATCCAGTTATGACTCCAGGAAGAGTAGACCAGTTCAGTCAATACAACTTACTTAAGTGTTGATCCCACAGAATTAAAGTAGCCAAAATACAACTGACATTTGTATAAGGTTTGCATAAACTCTTGTGGGTAATTGTCACTGATTGATGAGATCTAGAGCACATCAGGATTCAACATTGATCACATGACCCATACATTCTTATTGTATGTATTTATTTTCTACTTAGACATCTGATTGGCTACTGGGTGAATAGAAGGCTGGACTTAATGAAGCCTTTATCCCATTCACCAGGGCATGAGACACGTCTAACAACCAAGGGTGGCCTTAGAAGCATGGTGGGTACCAAAACCAGAAGAATGAGGCCATGGCAATCCATGGGCCAAGAGGGAATAGCAATGAGGTCCCCCTGTGCACATCAGAAGATGGCTGCTGGTGCAATTAAGTCAGGAAAAATATTGAATAAAGAAGGGAAAACAGATTTTCACTGTACGTATCTATTTGCTACAGCAAGTGAGAGCGGAATATTGTTTTGGAAATCAGCATATAGACTAGACTAAGTGGCCTTTATATTTTTCCTAACAACAAGGATGACTCTTGCTCCGGGTTTAATTTGTTGGAAACTGAAAAGCAATTTTATTCTGATTACAGGTTGTGCACATTCTTTTTTCATAAGAGATTGCATTAAAATTGGCAACAATTTCCAGAAAGAAAGAGTGAGAGAGTTATTAAAACAGAGCAAAAGCTCCCTTGCATTGAGAAAGCTTAGAAAAGTTTGTCTTGGGACTATGGCACCTAGAAGTCCACAGCCAGGAGAGCCACCACTAGCCCAGCCTCTTGGCAGAGTTCAGACCACCAATGACTATGTCAGCTACAGGATTCCAAGAGAAAGAAACCAAATAACCTCTCCCCCAACAGCACACATTCCCAGCTCTGGTCTTCTCCCTCTGCATTGTGTTTTGGACTCAACACTTTGCAAAGCTTCTGGACCTAAGAAAGAAGAAGAAGCTATAATTCTCACCGCCACTCATAGCACTTTCCACGGAAGAATGTGGCATTGGGACAGAAACTGATGTTTTCCAGTTCTGTTTGGACTCATTTTTTGAACAGTAATCGCTCCTGGTTTTCTACTATACTGCTAAGATTCATCGGGACCTGGATCCCAACAGGTGTCCAGGTATACCATGTGGCCACTTCAGAGATGCTTTGCTTTCGGGTAAGGGCTATAGTATAGCATCGGGACCAGAGTCTTGTAGACTTGTGGAGCTGGAAGGGAGCCAAAGGGTTTTCTGCTCCAACTCGCATGTATGCAAGAGTCCAGAGCTAAAGTTTCCATGATAGGAGGACATCCAAACCCTTCCGCAAAAAAAGCATCCATCCATCATTCAATGTAGTCAATTTCATGAGGGTACCACCGAAGGGTTCTTCTTAAGGTTTAGTTGGAATAGCCTTCACTTTCATGGGTTTGGGCCTTCTCCTTCAGAGCCCTAGAAGGTGAATGTGCTCCATCATCCATACTGCGACTCTTTCATACATCTAGTGAAGGGGTCCAGCTACTTTTTTGGCCTTCTCTATCTCCAGCTTAAACAGACCCGGCTCCCTCAATGGTGCTTTGTAGGAAACCATCCAGCTCTTGACGCTGCTCAGGATAAGCCATCTCACCCAAGACGGGGAGAAATTTGGTGACATGTTCCTTGCAACGCCTCTTTCCTCACAAGGGATGAAAGGTTTTGAGCAGCCTTTTGCGCTCCACTCTCAGTCGCGGCACTTAAGGCGCCCAGGCTGCACAGACGCTGATGCTTCAAATGATGAACATTTCATAGATAATGGGCTGATCCGAATGCCTTGAATAGAAGGTCTCCTTCTACAGACAAAGCAAACAGGGACAAGGGCTAACGTGACACTTCCTGCCCATTCTTCTCACAACAGAGAATTGAATTGGATAAAGAAAAAAGATGGGAGAGGGGGAAAGTTCTAAATGTTAGATCTCCTAGAGAATGAATAGGGTAGCTCTGTTTGCCACAGAATAATGTCTGTGATGAGGAGGACAAAAGGCCAATTCGCTCAGCTGCTCTGGCCCCAAAGTAGGAGGGCTTCATCCCTGCCACAATGCAGGCCTGAATTTGGGCTAATAAGCTTTTTCTTTGCCTGCAACGAGGGGGAAAGGTGCTCAAATGACACTCACTTCAGGTGGGCTTCAGAACATTCTTCGCTCTGCTTCCCTACACCCACCTGCTAGGAGCTGCGGAGACTTCTAGGGGAGAAGAACTTTGAGGAAGCAAAAACAGAGCCAAACAAAAGGCTGCAAGAGGAACAGAGTCTCCCTAAGGGTCTCTTTCACACACATATTCACGGGGTCTTGGAGTTCTTGCTGAACTCTTTGTTCTCATGGTTTGGGGCCACCTTGGCACTACAAGACCCGAAGGAATTTGGAAGCTTACAAGATTCCCTCACATGAGGTGAGAGCGAGGTGAGTGGTTCCCTCAAGGTCCCCATAATCAGCCCAAAACAGCTGTAGTGCCCTTTCTGTTTGTGAATCTAAGTGTGCGTGTGTGTGTGTGTGTGCGTGTGCGTGTGCGTACACACACACACACACACACACACACACACACACACACACACACACACACACACACACACACACACACACACACACAGCAGGCAGTAAAGGGATGGCTGATTGTACAGAAGGATGTAAAGAATCTGACTGATCCCCCAGGTTTTGGGACAAAAGCAAAGGTTAAGGAAATGTTACGTTTTATGCTGTATTATATATGCATTTTTCACGTGAGTAGGGCACGGAGATTTCCCAGTGCCAAGCAGTTTACAAGTAATGCAAACACATGCATTAAAGAACAAAATCAAGGATGATTCTTGAATCCATCTTGAGTCAATCGATAGTTTTGTTCTTTATATATTTGTAATTTTCTTTAAAATACTGGGACATGTGTTTGGGTTCGAACCTAACATCATTTAGAGAGGGTCTGCTCAGAAATTGCACCTGAATCAAGGCCACTACACTTTACCCCAGCAAAGGGATACATTTGTTTGCTTTCCATATTTGGCCTCCTAAGATAGATACATTGTCCTCCAGGCTGCAAGCTTGTCCAATGCTTTTCGCAATTCAAAAATTAATGTGCATATTAAGAGATTGGACAGTGACCATCTTCTTCTAATTGCCTCTATCTCTTTATCAAATGTTATTCACCTGAATACAAAATCCTACTTCCAGGATAAATCTCTATGTCTAAAACATAAAACGCTATATTGGACAGGAAAAAACAGCAATAAGGTGACAGAATTTTTGGGTTCCTCAGAGGGGGAGTTCTTTAAAAACTCAATCATGGCAGCTACAAATGCTACTTCTGCTGTAAATAACTATTCAGCCATGATTACTGCCCTAAAAGCAATATTAACCCCTAAACAACCCCCCATAGAAGTTATGCCAAGAGCAAGTGGCCCCAAGTGGTTTGATAAGGAGTGCTGTGCACTCAAAAAACAACTGAGAGGGATATATAACCATTATAGGAGTGAAAATATAAACACATTACCACCAAGGTACTATAAAATTTAAAAAGAATACAAACAACTGATAGCTGTTAAAAAGAGACAAGCAATTCAGGAAAGATGGAATGCATTGATAGAATCCTCATTAAATAAAAACTCCAAACTTTTTGGGGCAATTGTGACAGGTGCCCTAGGTCGGTCTTCTAATCCTCCATGCTGTAACATCTCAGCAGACACTTGGGAACAGCATTTCTCCACTTTATTTGAAGATATCAAAGACAGCCCAAAAGATAACTCCTACACCATAGATATATCTGATACTCCACCTTGGAATCAGTTACCCAATCTGAAATAAAATATCTTATCAGTTGTATTAAATCAGGCAAAGCTCCAAGGATTGACACCATCCTGCCAGAAATATTAAAAACCAACACAGGTTGGTGGACCCGTTTGCTAGCCCATCTGTTCACACATATTAACAACTCAGGTAAATTCCCTGTTGATTGGTTAGAGGCTATTGTCATACCGGTTTTCAAGAAAGGTGATACAGGAGATCCATCAAATTACAGGCCCATCAGCTTACTGTCGGTTGTGGGCAAAGTGTATGCTAGATACCTAAATCAAAAACTAACAACTTGGATAGAAGATCAAATATTCTGGGAAATGAACAGGCAGGATTCAGAAAGGGTAGATCAACAATAGATCACTGTATCTTCCTAAACCACCTAGCTGAGAAATATATGACCTTTTATGGTAATGGCCTGTTCACTGCATTCATAGATTTAAAATCTGCCTTCGACTCTATACCAAGAGAGAAACTATGGATCAAGTTGTGTAATACTTCCATTGATAAGCGACTTCTGTATCTTATCAAATGCCTCTACCAGGGAACCACACTTCATATTAGATGTGGGATAGAAGGGGAATTGACAAAATCTATCCCCGCCAAGAGGGGGGTCTGCCAAGGATGTATACTGGCACCTATGTTATTTAATCTCTATCTAAGGGCGTTTATACACGACCCCTAAGCTCCACGGCAAAGGGCTGCAAGCTCCGGACCTTAAAAATGTTTCCCCACCAGGTCTGGAGTTTGCAGACAATTAAGTGCGACCATGCCCACCTAAGCGCGACCCAGCTGCACTTTCTTGTACTTGCTTTTGGGAGGTGAAAAATATTTGATGCGGAGAGTGCCTGAGCTCTCCTTGCTTCTTTTTGTTGTTTTTCTTTCGCCTCCGCCCCTTTAAGAGCAACCAGGAAGTAAAACCAGGGCTCGGAGCAAGCTTCCACGCACTGGTGGTAAGGGTTTCTTCTTTTGTCCGTGTCTAAGGCTTTTTTCCCCTCCCTCCCCTCCCGCAGACAGAACAAGGAAGTGCGGAGCGGGTGGGGACGGAGGAACAGCAAGGAACCCTCAAGATTGCTGGTCCGAATTTAAGGGACCAGCGGATCTGAGGGGTCGTGTGAAAAGGCCCTTAATGATTTGATTCAGAGCTGCCTTGGACCAGACTTTCATCCATCAAGTTTGGCTAGAACCAAATGCCCTTTACTTTTGTACGCAGATGATGCTGTGTTGCTTTCATTATCAGAATTTGGCCTTAAACGCCTAATGCGTGCATTTATGGAATACTGTAAGCTCAACCAAAAGAATATAAACATTAGTAAGACAAAAATTATGGTCTTTAAGAAGCATACAGCACTAAAAAAAGTGGAAAATTAATGGGAAATGATCAGGTTAAACAATTCAGATACCTGGGCATCTGGTTCCACCAGAATCTTTCTTGGGCTCCCCATAGAAGGTCTGTTATACAGGCAGCTCAGAATACCAGCAAGGCCATTCCCCGTTTCTTCTTTACGAAGGGTGGACAATTTATACCAGCTGCTATCCAGATATTCAGATCCAATGTCCTACGTCAGCTGTTATATGGAATCCCAGTATGGATCCTGGGCTTCCATACAAACATTGAGAGTATCCTTGCAAGGTTTTTAAGGTCTATTCTTGGATTGCCAAAATGTGTTTCTGTAGCAGGTCTACGACTTGAGGTAGGCGTCTCCTCAATCGAATGTACTGCCTGGTTACATGCGTTCAGGTATTGGATCAAAGTGTTATATGCTGACACTTCCTCTGGATATCTACATCTTTTGATGAAAGATGTTTACACCTGCTCCTGGTTAAAAATCTTCCCAACCAAATTGTATTTCTTAGGCCTGTCTATGGATTTTTTTCACATTTATGAATTGAAGACAGTTAAGTCCATCATTGAAAAGCAAATTAAAGATATTGATTTCCAGTCTTCTACAGTGAAGGCTCAGAAAATTTGTTCACCTATGCATTTTGGTTTAAATCTTAAATTTCATCAAAGTGCTAAATATTTGGGGAAACTGACAATCCCAAAATACCGGCAGATTTTTTCAAGAGCCAGATTTATCTGTCTTCCATCTGCAGTTTTAGAGGGTCGCTACAGTGGCATACCATATGAAAATCGATTATGCCCCTACAATGATAAAGAAATTGAAACATTGCAGCATGTTCTTTTTATATGTAGTTATTACAGAGATGAACGTATCAGGCTTCTTTACCCTGTAACGAGAGGTCTACCAGGCAGATCCTTAGACTGGTATACAAGATATCTTCTAGGAGACAGAAATAAGTCCATTACAGAACTTGTGGCCAAATTCCTTCTCTCAGCCCAAAAACCACGAAAGAGAATTCTGGTGCTTAACTAATTTTAAGTTTCTTTTATTTATTGGAATGAGTACTTGTTTTAATGTATACTGTATTTTATCGGGCCTTTGGCTGTAAAATAAAATTGATTAAAATTGATTGATTAAGGAAATTAAAGAGCTCAGAAAGCTACAGTTCCCCTGATCCCCAGGCAGCCTGGGGATCGTAGGAGTGAAAAAAACAGCAATAACATAACAGTTGGGAGAAGTCATGAAACTGTCGTAGACCGAGTACAGATTGTGTCTCCAGTCCCTGGTTTTCCTCAGCCCGGTTTTAACACTTAAGAAATCCTTCCATCTCTTTGAGATTCTCCGGCACTTGAACACAGATGGATTATCTTCCCCTCCTTCATGTGGAGTGTGCTTTCCCCTCTTTTCTTTTCAGTTTTCTGGAAGAAAGATGCTTTGTTGTAATCAGACCAGGCACTAGGAGACAAGAGATGTACCACCGTAGATAATTTGTCTCTTAGCGCTCTTTCTCTCATCTCACATAAGAAATTGTCAAGCCTGCTCGCATCTCTCAGATGAGGCCGGTTAATAGTTAAGTCTGCGCCCATTAAGCTGATTGGAGGAACGTTGAGTTTGGCAGCAGGAATCAGAAGGGACTCTGGGTGGATGTGCCCAATAATGGCTGGAGGGCATGCAGAGAGGAGGAGGAGGAGGGGAGGAGGAGGGTGAATAAAGCACCAGACTCCTTGTCTCAGCAAAGGCGCATCCAAATGTTGTTCCACAGAATCTCCAAGATTTATCTCTCTAGATAAATAGAAAATGCCTCATCAGATGAGCAGTCAGTAACTGCATTTTCTCAGCTGGTATGTCCACCCTGCCAACCATGGTTTTAAGGCTCTGGCACCATCAGGCTCCAACTTTACACAGCCGAATCCCCCTTTTCCTTCTGAATTAAGATGGGAGGCACTTTGGATTGCAGCCTTGATAGGGTTACAGGGGCAGAGGAAGGGGGAGGGGGGGTTCGTTCTCCCTCTGGGATATTCCAGGCCTTTACCTGAACTTTCAGCTTTCATTAAAAATGAAAGAAAATCAATCTGCAGGTCTTTTGCTTGAGGAAATATCAAATGGAACATACGGAGGCTTCAAAACAATTCTGTGAAGATGTATTTGTTACACTTAATTTGTTACCCTTTCCAATAATTGTTTTTGAAAGATGGAGGCTAAGGAAGGCCCGAATGGGCCCAAAACCAAAAGTTTATGTTTGTTTGTGTCTTAGTGATTCTTCGGTTGTGGTGAGGAGGCATCTGATTGCATCTGATCACTTGGGAAATGTTCCAGAGCCTTCTGTCCAGGCTGGAATCACTTCATGCCAGCCCTAAATAAAACCCACCCTGCCGCTAGACCAAAAAGGTCTAGCGTGGACATGGATCAGGCTCAGGTTGGATCACACATACATTGTGTAGTGTGACTATTCAGAAGTAGCTCACACTGATTCACGGAATCAGAGTTGGAAGGTTCCTCTAAAACCACTGAGACCAACTGACTGCACAATGCAGGACTCCAAATCAAAACAGGTCTGATACATAGTTGTCGAGCCATTCTGTTAAATGGCTCCAGCATTGGAGCACTCACCACCTTTTGTGGTAATTGGTTCCACTGTCATACTTTTACTGCTCTAACAGATGAGTTTTTCCTGACATTCAGCCTAAATCACCCTTCCTGTTGCTCCAGCCCATTCTTACAAGCCCTCACTCTGGGATGATGATATTGCCACCAACTTTCCAAAATGCAAGCTATTTCCCATTTTGTTCTCACTCTTAACATTCTCTGCAGTTTTGCTGTGGTCTGTTCCTAGGTTTGCTGCATTTCACCGGTCTCCAGGTTGCACTGCTGAGGGCAGCTTTCTTTCCAGCCTCCAATGCTCTTGCTTGAATCTCAGTGAGATATTTGTAGTATTTAAGTAGAAATTTCTCCTCACGTCTGCTGGACCACTTCTGCACTGAAACCCTTTTCTTGGACTTCTCCAGATTGAATTCCTTGCATGGACTTGGCTGGATCTGGGTCCATGTATTGTAATTCAGAGCCCAATGAAGCCTAAATGGAGCCAATGTGTGTTTGATAAAAAGCCTTATAGGAGCATGTTGTCCTGCCAATTAGAGCGAGCCCTTTGGAGAAGGTGATTTAATTCTCTGCAAATCGGACTTTGAATGATGGTGTTTCATCTTGGCAGTGCCTGAGTGTTAGATAAAAGCCTCTGAGTGGCTCTTGACCAGAGAAGACAGTGAAATAGAAAGTGAATTTACATGATGGATGAAAACCTTTAAGCACAGTGCTCTGCACATATATTCTACCTCCAAGACCCAGTCTTTGTATTTTCACCCATGTAAACCCTGGGGCTCCAACAGGGGTGGCCTGAATCCAGTTGGCAGTTCCAATAACTGGAGCAGATCCATGGACTCAACTGCTAAATGAAACGTCAGCAAGTACATAAAATCCCATCAATTCAGGGGTAATGGGACATTGGACGGAGAAGGAGCAGTTTGGTCATCCAGTTGATAGGTGTCTGTTTTGTACATGATCAGTCATAAGTGTTCTCCAGCAGGATGAGGCAAATCTGTACAAAAGGGTCCGGAATCAAAATGCAATGGAGGGAACCTAGTCACATGCCAGCCAACAGCCAAGGAGAAGCCCCCCACACACACACTAAGACTGCTTAGGCAGGGGGTCAAAATAGGTTAGCAGCCATACTATGCCCACCAGGGCTTGCTTCCCAAATGCCTTTGCCTACAGCACCCATGATACTGGGGCAGCTTTCCCACAGTATTTCTGGGACTTATGGTAGGCTTCCCCCACTGGGCTGGTGTCCAAGAGGAGTGTTTTCAGCCCCAAAACCTGGGCCACCGTAAGCAGGCCTTGCACTGGCCCTCCACCTTCTGTCCTGGGCCAAGTGGTGGGATGGATCCAAATGCCGATAATCCCCTTCACAGTTCTCCTCTTTGGGTCATGCCTTTTTGGTACAAGCACAGGAGACACAACATGATAGTTTGGACCTCCTGAGCCTAGAAGTCCTGCCACAATTTGGGAGCAGGAGGTGGCAAGTGTGCGATCACCAGGCTTTAGGGCCACCTTCCCCAGGGGCTTCTGCTTCCTCTGGCCTTTGAGATTTGTCTTCCCCTGACATGAAGAAGCACAGCTCTTCCCGAGACTGGGGCTTCTTAGCCAGCATCCAAGATCCTACAATCCCACTGTCCTGGAGGATCATTCATTCACCAGTTGCTTGTGTTGGTTTCTGTAGCCTGCAGCAGATGGCTTGGAAGCCATTTCACAGAGGGCCAGGGGTCTCCTTCCTGCCTTCTTCTTCCCATCCTTCCCAGAAGTCATTTTCTTCTTGAATTTTCTATTTGTCTTTAGTCTAGAAGAGAAGCTTTCCTTTGGGGTATTTTTTTAAAAGATAATCTGTTTTGCCTCATTGCCTTCTACATGGGTGAACACCTGTTTCTTTCTCCTCCTGTCCGTTGGTGAGTCTCAGACACAAGGCTTCTGCTCCCAATTGTCTGGGTTATTTAGATGTATTATTTAACTTTGACTTTCTTGAGGAACTGAGCCCCAGCTTTTTAAATTCTCTCTCCCCCTCTGGTCTTCTTTATTGTCTTGGCCGAGTGATTTTGGACTCACTGCTGAGTGGCATATTGAGGTCTGTTTTATCCTCAGCTGCCAATTTCTTGGTCGAGGTAGCCGCTCTTCCCAGCCTCGTATGGAAGGAAGAGGTTGGTCTCAATTATTTATTATATGTCATCCTTGATTAAAGACTTTGGCTCAAGCTGAAAACGCTGAGTGCACAGACAGATGACAGCTGGCGAGGCTCCAGATTCTCGATAAATTATGTCTTGAGGACTACTTGTTTTAGACAAAGAAGGAGCCTTCTAGCCTCCCAGTCTCCTTTGCTGCTACAGTTGCTAGATCGGCAGCACCCTGTCCCTGGGGACTTCAGGGCCTAAACCTCAAACCAGGACGTGGGTCTTTGCGACTATGTGGGGTGAGTCTTTGTGATGTTCCAGAGGTGGGTCAGGTAAAGGGTGAGAGAGCAGCCCAACAAAGAGAGAGGCGTCTTTGCACTAAGCAAATGACAGTTGAAGAATTCTTGGACTTTAAACTTATTTTTTGGATGCTTAAAGTAACAGAAGCTCCTGAAGGGAGATAGCACTGCAGCTCTCAGAAGCCTTACATCCCATGTATCAGTTTATCAAAAA
This sequence comes from Phrynocephalus forsythii, assembly GCA_029282475.1. NCBI lineage: Eukaryota > Metazoa > Chordata > Lepidosauria > Squamata > Agamidae > Phrynocephalus > Phrynocephalus forsythii. The sequence continues at coordinate 3,335,890 of JAPFRF010000014.1, read as the reverse complement.
ACACAAAGTCCTTTGAGATTCCAGACCCAAAACTTGATACCGGCAGTGGTTTCTTCTCATCCAGGAGAAAGAAAGAAAAACCCACTTTCCCTGTATGTTTGCAGGCACCCTGGCAACCCAGTAGCAGAGAGAACAGGGAATTAGGAAGAATTGCTTTGGGCCCAAAGATACCAACTGGTGTGCCCAAAGACCAGTGAAAGTTAATCCTGACCAATCCAGTTGGAAGGAGGCAGCGTGTCGCTCTTGCATGGGGATCATGGACACAGAGGGAGAGAGCATCTTAGTAACAAGTATGACTCCTTGTGTTTGACTTCTTATGTGTCCCATTGGTGGTATGGAGGCCACACTGGTCATGTACCACTGGATCTAATCTTGCCATACCAGCAAAACACAGTCAGCATAAAATTTGGTGGTGAACTGCTACAAGGTAAGGAGTCAGCTGTTCTGTCCTGAGCTGGCAGTTCGCCACTGAGATTTACGGTCATTGTTTCAGCCCCACGCAAACATCATTAGTAAGACTTGGGTCATCAATATAGAAGACAAAACAAATAGCACAAAACAGTAGCAAGGCAGGGTGATAACATTCTGCGGAAACAATCATCTACTCAAGCAGACCATTAAGACCAAGCTCGTTAAGACCAATCCTCAAGCTTCATCTCTGTGTTGTGATCCAAAGAACTAACTTTTCCAAGCTGTACCTCTGGGCAGTGCTATAGTATCACAGGTTCTTGGTTCTGAACGAGATGGTGGGGATTCATGACCTTGAATAAATGACTATTACAAGACCCAAGAAACCGTCAGGAAGATGTGCTAATCTGGAAGGCCTCAGTCACCAACTCCCAGAAAACAGCTCCAATTCTGAATAGCTGGGTGGAAGATTCCAACCACATGTTACCTAGGTAAAGCATTGATCCACACCACCAAAGCCCAGTTTTAACTCACTTTAATAATAATAATAATAATAATAATAATAATAATAATAATAATAATAATAATAATAATAATAATAATAATAATAATAATAATAATAACTTTATTTTTATGCCGCCTTTCTCCCCGGAGGAACCCATCTCATCTGAAGAAACCTGCTGGCAGATTTCTTCCATGAATTTTTATAAAGGACATTCCTTTATAATTTTTCTGCACTGCTCACAAGCTACTGGTGCATGCCCCAATGAAAGTGGATTTGATTCAACAAAAGCTCACATTGACTGTTGGAATTTATGCTGGAGTGAATAAAGGCATCACCTTCTCCTGCATGTGTATTGTGTGTATGTGGGGTGGGGGGAGGCACTTGGCTCCCTTTGTGTTTTTAGGCAATGTGATCCTTCCAGGGCTTTGCTTTCAAAGGAACATCGTAATTACAGGATGGGAATGACACCGTTGTTAAAAGCAAGTAGCTGCTTCTTATCTCCTCCGAGACCTTATTTCTCAAGTTCTCAAGAATGCAGCTGATCATGGTAATAGATTCACTCTTGACCCCTGGAAATGCAGAAAGCCTTTTATCTCCAGCCTGCAATGTGGTATACAGACTTTTCCAGCTATGGGATGGATGTTTAAAAAGAAATAGAAAAAGAAAGGTTTTCCTGCATTTCTGCGGAAACATCAGCAACTCAAGTGGCTTGGGGTGCTTCTCACAAGCACTTCCTATTGTTGCCTCTACAAGTGGTTTCCTCAAAAGAAAAGCATTACAAATTGTTCCCATAGAAGAAGGAGGAAGGAGGAGGAGGAGGAGGAGGAGGAGAAGAAGAAGAAGAAGAAGAAGGAGGAGAAGGAGGAGGAGAAGAGGAGGAGAGGAGGAAGAAGAAGAAGGAGAAGGAGGAGGAGGAGGAGGAGGAGGAGGAGGAGGAGGAGGAGGAGAAGAAGAAGAAGAAGGAGGAGGAAGGAGGAGGAGGAGGAGGAGGAGGAGGAGGAGGAGAAGAAGAAGAAGAAGAAGAAGAAGAAGAAGAAGAAGAAGAAGAAGAAGAAGAAGAAGGAAGGAAGGAAGGAAGGAAGGAAGGAAGGAAGGAAGGAAGGAAGGAAGGAAGGACAGAAACGACGGAAGGACATGATTTTTCAGGACCACCAGCAAGCATGACCACCAGATTACAGCTCATTTGTAACATGGATGCACAAATCAAGAACAGGCTCACAAAGATATTTGGGAAACCATGGTTATTTGGTGTTTATTTTGTTTCATAGCCACAGTTTCATTAGAAATGGCCAGGAATATGCAAATGTATACTCACTGCAAGATGAATGGGATATTAAAGGATAGAAAAAAGATGCCCATAAGACAGTGGGGAATCATCATCTGTTAATATTTTGTCATAGTCAGATCGACTCGTTTAAATGAAAATTGCTGAACTGTTACTGCTAACTGGAAATCTCTAAATGTGGCTTATGACTTGTTAGGTAGTTATGCTTTCACAAGGACGAATATGAAAGATACACATATAGATGGAATACAAAAAAATAGGTTATTCGTGAGACTCTTAACCAATTTCACATAGGTTGAAATTGTCCTTGTTTGGCACACTTGGGTAAACTTGTATAAGCCCTTGGGTAAACTTGTATAACCATCACATAATTTAGACACATTGCACCAATTCCATCAGAGTAAAGCCACGGTTCCTGTTATATTGAGCTCCACCTGAACACTTGCTGTAGAATTCTGCAGCTTGGACTTTTGCTCCTCTTCGAAGTCTATTCCCAGCAAATGTATGCCCTGCTTGAGGAAAACTGCCACCTCATGACTGAAGAGGGTACTGCAGATTTCCTAAAACAATGACACATCTTGATTTTCCAAGGCCCTCTTTGCACTACCAAAGCACTGCTTTTGTAGGGTGAAACATCCATGTCCAATTTCATCTGGAAAGAACATTAAACTCTTCTCTAGCTGCAAAGAAAGAAAGTATCCTATATTGTAATTATTATGCAGACCGCTTTTGCATGTATGCAAAATGCATGTAGCATCTGTAGGCAGTGCATGACACCAGCAGGGAAGAGTCCCTCAGAAACTTTGAATTGAAACTCCCATCCTGCAGTTTGGGTGAGCCTGGTCCAGCTAAGTCTGGAGAATGGGATTCGGCCAGATGGACAACTTTTGATCATTCCCATTCTCTGCTCTTCTGTTCCAAAACAAACCAGAGGGCCTCCATCCAACTCGATCTGAATGTTTCCCATGACTGGGTGATCTTATTTCAGGAAGGAAAGTCTCAGATCAATTTAATGCAAATTCTGTTCCCCATCCCGCTTGACCCACCAGGCCATCAGCTAATAGATTAGAGTAGTTACCTCCTGGAGCAGATGACTCAGAGAGCGCTTAGCAATCAATTTTCATCATTGTGACTGTATAATCTGTCTTTGGGGTTCTGTTCCATGTTGTGAGTTGAATTCCATTATTCCTTTCAAAAGCAGAGATTAGATATAGATCTTTACTATCCTCAAGGGAAACATCTGATTTGGTGGATTTTGGGGTGGTCAGTGGCACCAGTTCTGCATTGTGGGGCCTCTATAGATTGGAAGACATTTGCACACCAGGATCTCCACACTGATGGACAACAAAGGAGAAGTCCAGAAAGGAGTGGAGGAAAAGCCCACCCAGGGAATCATGTGCAAAAAACCCCACAACCCCTGCACACTTCCACTTTGTGCACATTTTTGTTGAGAGACACCTCAGTCAACAGGGAGGAAGGAGTTTAAAAAAACATTCTTGTTTTAGAGATACAAAAAGAAAGCAAAAGAAGAGAATAGACAGGTGTAACTACTTGACCAGTTTCCCAGGTGGAAAGAAGGAAAGAAGTTCCAACTGGAATATGAGCAGCTGGACAATGGGATGGGGGAGAGCCTTGTTCAAAACATGTGCAGAAAGTTCAGAATCATATTTGATGCCAGGTGAAACCTTGTTGCTCAGAACTGCATATGTGGAAGGAAGGAAAGAAGGAGGAAGAAAGGAACTTGGTCACAGTGAATTTAATGGAATGTTATTAATACAAAGCATGCTATAATTACAAATGAATATTATCCGTAATCTGGCAAAGCCCCCTGCCTGCTCCTCCTGTCCCTCCTCCAACAGGCTGCCAGAACAGATATGAAATTTCACTCTTCCATTAACATCATCCATCTCTCCTGTGGTACGTTATTAGTCAAGCTGCGCGATTAAGCCTGACGGAGTCCCCAGACTGAATCAAGCAAGATGCAATTAGCCTCTGAAGAGTTCAGGCTGGCAAAGATCCTGAGACCTGCCCTGCCACCTCCCAACATCTCTTTGCAGAATGGCATCTTGCCAGCATTGATTATTGGCCATCATGTAGGGAATCAAATAAAGTAAACCAACAATGCATCCATGTGAATTGCCTGTATATCTCTTCCTTCCTTCCTTCCTTCCTTCCTTCCTTCCTTCCTTCCTTCCTTCCTTCCTTCTATTTTATTTTATTTAAAATATTTTTACACTGTCTTTCTCTAGAAAGAGACAACTTGCATTACTTCCTGTGTGTACCCATTCCTTTGCTTCGATGGACTGTTGCAATTTTGTTAGCACCATTTCGTGATGTAATAATTCTTCAGAATTCAGTTAACTCTCCCGTGTTACTAAGAGTGAAATGTTTGCCTCCAATTAAAGCCGCAGCTTCAAAGTAACTAGTTACGGGTAACATAATTCCTTGATAACCAGATCCCTTTCAGCCACAAGGTTTTATTTTGAAGTAATGAAGACAGCAGTTGCAAAGTTTTGTTTCTTTATTGACAACATGAACATTACACTTCCTAGTTACTTTCGACAGTTACTTTCAAAAGGCATTTAAGTTTGTGTTGATGGTGTTGTGGGTTTTTTGTTTGATTTTAAAAGGTGCAGTTTCAGGACTGGCCGCTAGAGAGAGGAGTTCCCTGCACTTTCCAGGGGTGCTTGTAATGGCACGGTAACAGGCTCACCATGGAGAACTCAATGAATTACTTTGGTGAAGGGATGTGTGAATAATTTGCTCCATCAAGTTTTTTTTTTCAAAATAGATTTGGCCAGTTTCATACCTCCCATGCAGAAAATAGAATTTCATGCAATTTGCAACAGGAAATGGGATTGTGATATATTCCGTAAAAAGGAGGAGGAGGAGGAAGAGGAAGAGGAGGAGGAGGAAAAGACATTCTATGGCATCTGAAATAATGATAATACCTAAATTGTTTCTATTTCTAAAACAGGCATACTCTTTTAAATCAGCAAAGTCATACATCCATTAATACGTGCAATACTTTAAATGTGCCTATTTGCAAAACGCCTGCAAGCAAAAGTGAGCTGCTGGGATCCCTGAGATTTCAGGTACAAAATGTGAGGCCAGGGATAAGTTTCTGTGATGTCACCAAGGAAGGGAGAGGAGTGCTTTTGAGCCAGGTGACAGAGGAGGAAAGAGGCAGATGGGAAACCCAGGTTCATTAGCCCCTGATGTCAAGACAAGGGTTATCCAGATGAACCAACCCAGGACCTGAGGGGATATTTATTTATTTATTTATACAATTGGTGGCCACCCACCCTGGCACCCAACAGCCTTGGTGTTTGCTCCTTTTCCATCTGGGGCTTACGTCCCCCAACAGACGCAGGAACCAAACCTCCTCTCCTCTCCAAGCATTTCACCCCCCCAAGAGAGGTCTCTTTTCAGAAAGAGTTAGGGCGTTTATACACGACCCCTAAGCTCCGCTGCAAATGGCTCCCAGCTCCAGAGCTTAAAAATGTTTCCCCACCCAGCTCCGGAGCTAACAGAAAATTAAGTGCGACCCCGCCCACCTAAGTGCGACCCAGCGCACTTTTCAGGTACCTGCTCTGGGAGAGTGAAAAATTTTGATGCGGAGAGTGCCGGGCTCTCCTCGCTTCTTTTTGTTGTTGTTTTTTTTGCCTCCTGTCCCTTTAAGAGGAACCAGGAAGTGACGGGGGTCGGAGCAACTTCCACCGGCACTCCGGAGGTAAGAGTGCATTCTTTTATCCCTTTTTTTCTCCCTCCCCTCATGCAGACAGAACAAGGAAGTGCGGAGGGGGTGGGAACGCAGGGAGAGCGACAAACCCTCAAGATCTCTGGTCCGAATTTAAGGGACCAGCGGATCTTAGGGGTCATGTAAAAAGGCCCTTAAAGAGATTTTGCCCTTGGCCCAACAAGCACAAAATATGACCCCCTCCCAGTCTCTTTCCCAGGCATTGAGTGCATCCCAAAGGCACTCAGCAACGGCACTGAAGCTTGGCCTGCAGCAGGCCTGATAAACCTTCCCGGTGCTTTATAATCTGTGATGAGCCGCATTAGTGCTGAAGGATTTCTGCGGATCTGGCCAAGGAGACGACGAGTCCAACGCCAGTCATGACTCAGAGACATCTTCCTATCCCTTGCGAACATGTTGCGGCCTTGGCCTCACAGGGTACCAGTGGATCTCGGCCATTGCAGGACAGACACCTGTTCATGTTCTAAAACGGCTCGTTCTCTCTTCAGTTAAAAATGCAAATGATGATTAGTCAGTGTGAAGGGAATTTAAAAATGGAGGCGCAATGCACCAGGGGCTCTGTGGTGTTGTGGAGGTGGTGATATTTACACACACCCCATTTATAATCCCCCCCCCAGAAAGAGAGATTGTTTGCCATGTAGCTTGCGCAGGTCAGATCCTCCAATGACTGGAGTGGTTTCCTAGACTCTTTAATTATGCTGTTCATTGTTTCCCATAAAACAGAGCCTTTGCTCAAAGATTTCTCAGACAAAAGGGAACAGACAGGCAGAAAGAGGAGAGGATTAATGCCCCCCATGCTCCTTAATTAAAATTTAGCTTGGTAAAATATTTAGGGCCTTTGGATTTGTCCCTTTGGGGATATTTGGGGGGATAATGCAGTTGCACATTGGAAGAAAAAATAAATTACATTTACCTTTAATATTTAAAACAATGGTGATCTGGGTTTTGAAAAGCGAATTATTCCCTGCTCCCAGGTGGAACATCGCTGCACCAAAGCCTGGTTAAATATGCAGCTTAAATGTCAAGACTCACCCATCACACTCCATTTAATGACCCTCTGTTTGCAAAGATACAACTGGGACCAATGTTCGCTCCCTCCCTTCTCTTTTCCTTAAAAAAAAGAAAAATTGAAGGAAGAGAGAGAGAGAGAGAGAGAGAGAGAGAGAGAGACTATCCCTTTCTATAGCAAATCTATATACATGTTGCTAAATTCCCTTTTTATTCCTTCCCTGGCCGTTGTAATAAAATAATCTTGCTCTAAGCTCCCTAAAGCTTATTGGTTTCATGCTACCCAGCTGAATTACATGAAGGATTATAAGGCGGGGAAATGAATGGACGTGGTTTCCAGCAAGGAAGCAGGGAGGGCAGGAAGAAGCCGGCACCATTTAGTCGCAAACAACGCCCAAAGCATAACTAGTTCGAAAGCATTTAAGAACATTTGTCTTCCTGCAGATCTCATTAGTAAAGCCATGGCAAAAGGCAGGTAAATCAGATCTGCCCAGTTGCCACTAAAACCTGGCTCAGATGCCGTGTGCTTTACTGGCAGCATAATCACAGGTGAATGATACAAGACTTGACCATGGAGAAAATAAACGGAGGGAGTGTAATTTTGAAGAATGGCTGTGTTGCATCATTCGGGGTAGGCTGCAGAAGGGCGCTTGCCCACATGTGTTTCCCCGTGCGCTCCACAGTGCTCTGGACTTCTTTACTGGAGGACACATTAGAGTAATGAAAGATTAGCTCAGCTGCTCTGCCCCCTGGTCAGCGGGAAGTGGGGTCAGCTAGGCAGCCAGCCTCCTCGGCCACTTAGGCTGATACTTCACGTCCCTCTCGCTGCAATTCGCGGCCCCTCTGGAGACCGGTTGGAAGGAACGGAACCTCATGTCCTTGTGGGGTCAATCCGAGTTCACCCCGACGACACCCCCTGAACTGCGCTCCAAGTGGGGTGAGAGATTCCCATCCTGGAGCTCGGGAATCTTTTCAATCCGCTTCTCTATCTGCCCCTCAGGGGACGTACAGTTCCTCTTAACCCGCATCGAGAAAATACTTATTGCGATTACTTTTTTTTTTTTTTTTTTTGGTTGAGAATGGGGGAGGAACATTGGTATTTCGATGTATCGAACAACAGGAATTATAACTCCTTCTTATGAATCCATTTCCCCCGCTTATCGACCAAGATTCTTCCTTGAACAGTTCACCCTGGTTTGTGTTTGTTCCTTACCGCCAGGTAAGGATCGAGGACGTGAGGTTAAAGTACTGCCGGTTTCAATCAGCATGCCCGTGAGTACAGAGAAACAGGGGCAGAACCGGCATTAGGTCACATGACTAAAACCGATTTCAACACAGAGGCAAGTTCACCTCGGCTCGAGGAAGGATGTGAAATAACCATCTTAATGGGATTTCTCTAAATTTGATTTCCACCATGGATGCATGGAGCAGGCCTCCCTCTTCCCTCTTTTCTGTGTTGGGTCTGTTTTGTAAACAGGCGTTCAGACAAACGCAGTCCTTTGGCTCAGCAGCCTTTCCGGAGAAATCTCATTTGGTCCAGGATGGCCCTCGGGGGCTCAGTGATTGAGGAGTATCATCTGTCAGATGGATCCGGCAGAAAAGAAGCAATCACCGGGAAGACCAACTCAACTTCTCTCTGGTCTGTTGGAGGCATCCCGTGTGACAGTCGTTTGGCCAGTGAAACAGGCCCACGTAGAATTCAAAGGTCAGTGATTGAATGGTACCTACAGACGTGTGCCTTAAAGCCTGGCTTGGACCTTAATAGGTGCATACCTGAGGCAAAGGGGCATTGGGTCTCAGGCTGAATCTCAGCAGATTCAAACCTGTTGCTCTCATCGAGACCCATTCCTTCCTGGCCTTTTTGGATGAAGCCTGGGCACCTCGGCATCGTGTTTGGCCGAGGAACCTGGGGGATGCAGGAGGCAACGCAAGCCCGTGGCTGCGTCCGTGGGGGGAGGTCTCTGGCTGCAGAGATGGAGGTTGGGAGTTCAACTCTTCACTGTGCCTCCTTGGATTCAGGGATCTATAGCAGGCCTGCCCAACATGCAGGCCGCGGGCTACTGGTAGCCCGTGAAGGGTTCGAAAGTAGCCCGCCGGCCATCAATTAAAAAGTGAGGGGATAAGTCCTCCACCCCTCCCTCTCCCATCCCAAGGACCACCACTGCCCCAGCAAAGTTCTGGGTCTGCCAGCCCACAATCTCACGCGAGTGGGGCAGTTCAAGGGCCATGGCGCATTGAAATCTGTTTTCTCAAGAACAGATTAATTGGTTTTCAATGCATTCCTATGGGAAACCGCTGCTCTACTTACAAAAGTTTTTAGTTGTGAGCACGTGCTTAGAACAGATGAAATTCATAAGTAGAGGTTTTAGTGTAGTAGTAGCCCTCAGGCACTTTGGGCCGGAAAAAATAGACCTTGGCCTGTTCAAAGTTGAACAGCCCTGATCTATAAGATCCCTTCCAGCTCTACAGTGATGGCGGTCAGGAGGAGGAGGAGGAGGAGGAGGAGGAGGGCATTTGTAGGAGGAACTGTATTTTTGTCCCACCAAAATACAGTTCAGTTGCATATCCTTACTAAAACTAAATCTATTTCTTGATGGACTATATGTTTGTGGTATGGATGGATGTGTTGTCTGTTTTATCTACCATTTTGTTTGTTATTGGATTTTATTGGGGGCTTTTCAGATGGGTTGTTTATGTTGTAATCTGTTGTATACCACCCAGAGTTTCTGCAGGAAAATCGGATGGTTAATAAGTATAAATATAAATAAATAAATAATCTATCTATCTATCTATCTATCTATCTATCTATCTATCTATCTATCTATCTATCTAATGTCTTGGAAAGGCCAATAACCCCCTTCCACAATTTGATGAAGAGGCATGAAGGTCACACTAGAAGGAAACTAAACATTGGGTTTTTTTGAGCCGCTACCTTGAATCTTAGGTTGGGGAAGCTGAGCAAGGGGGTGGGGGCTGAGTGGGTGGGGATGTTTACTTCCCTCCTTAAAACTGCTTGTCGGGAGTGATGTTTCAATTTTCTCTGGTTTTCGAAAAGCTTGATTTTTACAACTTCACAACTCAGTATCTGCAAGCCTCTATCAAGCCCTGCAGTAAAGTATACGGAGTGAGAATCTCCGCAGCTTGAAATAAAATTAAAAAGGAGGAGGAGGAGGAGGAGAAGCCCTAATCCTTACCTTTTGGGGGGAAAGGGAGTCAAAGCTACCTATACCAATCAAATCTCCTGAACTGCCATTCACTTTTCTCCCTCCTGAGACAAACCCACCCTCTTTCACCTTAATCATAAATATAGTAATCAAACTAGGAACAACAACAAAATGGTTGGAACTGTTACTGTAACAACAACTCATTCCTCTTTCTTGAATTGTTCCCATTATAGCACATGACTGTATTTGAAAATTATCACTATTATAAGTAATTCCAGAAATGTATAGCCCACTTTCCCAAAAACAAAAAAATGTTCAGGAACACAACCCAAAGCAGTGCCATAAACATGCAAAACTAATAGCAATTAAAAGCAGACTAAAATCAAGCCTGACAAAGCGTCATCAGGGTCCAGTGTCCCCTCAGATGGCCTGGAACCCTCAGAACTCTTGGTGGGGGTAGGGGGCAGTGGGGGGGGTTCTTCAGAGGGGGGTAGCAATGTCAATAAACAGGCACATCTCCTTATTCCTATATTACAGATGGGAAAGTTGAGGCTGAAAAAAACATGGCTTCTGGTGGCTGAGGTATATTTTGAATCAGCAGCCATGCAGCTTCCCAAAGAGAAACTAGACCCACAAACCCTCAAAACAAAAAGGAATATTCTCTATACACACACACACCCTCAGCCAGGAGTCAATTTTCCAAAGAGTGCCTGTGAAGTCAGACCGTAGGGGGACGAAATGGAGTGAAAAGATAATCTGGATTACCTTTTACAGGAAAATCTGGTGGCATCAATTGGACCAATCTCATCAAGAGATTTGTAGCGGCTGTGGGTGACACTTCTCCTAATTGGTTCTGCTATCCTTGTTTACAAGTTTAGCAGTGAGAAATTTCAAGGCCTCAATTGAATTCAGCTCATAAAGGGCTATTAAAGCTGTGCTGGCATAATTTATGACTCGCCTCTCTCTCCTGTGGAAGAACGGAATGCTAATGATGCTCTCATTCCTGCAATGCCTTCAGAGCTACTGAGCCTTACCGCTCTCCTGAGTATACGCAGTAATATCCCTGAAGACCAAACCTCACATGATAAGGAGATCCATAATTGCACCTCTCAATTTTGAGCTGAGTATGTTTCCCACGCACCCACCCACCTCCCCCTTTAACTTCAAAGCCTCTGCAGAGTATTTCAAATTTGAGAGGAACAAACGTGAGGGTGTGGGGATGGGGACAGCATTTGACCTGTTTTCATGTGACATCTTCCTAAGTTCAACCATGCCCCATGGCAGATGAAAACAGGAGGCACCTGTAACCTTGCAGAACTGCAAAGCAGGAAGGCAGGCTACTGGTCATCCAGTCCAGATCACTGCCAATGCAAGAGTCCACAAATAAAACGTCTCTGAGAGATGGCCATCCAACACATGTTTATGTTTATGAAGGAGAGGCCATCACTCCTTGTGATTTCTGGTTCACTTTTGAACCACTTCTGCCATTAGGTAGTTTTCCTTCCAATGTTTAGTCCAAATCTCCTTTCTTGTAATTTGACCCCAGTTACTTACCTGGCAGGGGAGATACCATGATCACTTAGGCTGAGCCCAGAGTGCAGCCCCTTCAACATGGAAGCCCTTCAGATATTTGAAGATGGTTGTCTTATCATCTCCAAGTCTCCTCTCCTCCAGGCTAAATGCACCCTCCGATTTTTCCTCCCAGAGATTTCCTGGGTCCCACCGCCATCTTTGCTGGCTTCCTCTGGATGGTGTCTCATGCTTGGTCTCTACTTAGATGGAGAACAAAAACTTTAAGACTTATTTGGACTGGCTCAAATAGATGAGAGAAAGTGTCAGATCCAATCCCCAGAGGACTTCCTCCAATAAGAGTCTTCAGTAAATAATTTGAAATCAGTGTGATAAGCCATGCCACAGCCAGGAAGTTACAGCACAGAGAATTCCCATTTGCTCCTGCAGTCAGACAGCCTTTCCACACCTACCTACCTACCTGGCTATTTCATTCAATTCTAACTTTTAGTCATCCTAAAGAAAGGTACACTAAAATATTCTGTTGGGATCCGGGACAATTCATCAGCGATAACAGGTTGCAGGAACTGGCTTCCCATTAATAATTCCTCACTATCAGGAACGTTAACCATCAGCAGAGCATGAGAAACAGCAAAACCCACACCAGCCAGCCAGGAAAACAGTGAATGCCCCCAGACTGCCAACAAACTGCTGTGGAAACCGTGGGTGACGTGGTTGATACGAAGGGAGGCTCACAGCGGTACAACGTTAAAACCTGTGCAAATGAGACACCATCCATATTTATGGATTCAACCCTTTTCTGCATCTCATTTTCCTTCCCAGAATGCCCTGAGGCTGCTGTCCTTCTAGGCGCAAAATGAGCAGGAACCACCAGCATTTTCACTCTGCCACAGACGCAGGGCAGTACAGGCAAGCTCCTCCGTGTAGGGGAGGAGTTTAGTCTGAACTGGAGTCCGGTATTGGGTCCATTTGGGGGTGGGGTGGGGTCCATTTACAGGACAGCTTCTGTTGAGTTTGAGGATTGGAGTGGATTCTCAAGACATGGGAGGCAACACAATCCATAAATGGATATGACTCCACTCATTCCACAGGAAAAACCCACACCTCCTTGCAGCCTGGTCTCCAGAAAGACATAAACCGGGATTCTAGAGCTGCTGGTACTGGTTTCTTGGCCTCTCTACATAAATGGCTGCCTACCATCCAGGGTTTTTTCTACTGCCAAAATAAGGCCTATGTTGATGTAGATAAGAAGTCACAGAAGTGGTGGATGTGTCATAAGCCTGTTCTAGAACGTGTTACATAGGACTTATTGTGAGTCATCTCAAATGGAGGACGGATCCTGTTAAGAACATAAGAACATAAGAAGAGCCATGCTGGATCAGGCCAATGGCCCCTCTACTCCAGCTTCCTGTATCTCACAGTGGCCCCACCAAATCTGTCTGGGAGTGAAAGAAACTAGATATCTGTCTCCCTATACCACTCCCCTGCACCTGGCCCTTGAAGTACCCCAGTTTTAAACCTGGAGATGACACATCTCCATCATGGTTTGTAACCTGTGATGGACTTTTCCTCCAGGAATCTCTCCAATCCCCTTTTGAAGGCATCCAGGCCAGATGCCATCACCACCTCCTGTGGCAGGGAGTTCCACAGACTCACAATGCGCTGGGCGAGAAAATACTTTCTTTTGTCTGTTATTACTCTCCCAGCCCTCAATTTGAGTATGTGTCCCCTAGTTCTGGTATTTTGGGAGAGGGAGAAGAGCTTCCCTCTATCCACTTTACTCATGCCCTGCATTATTTTGTACTTCTCAATCATATCCCCCCTCAGGCGCCTTTTTTCCAGACTAAAGAGCCCCAAATGTTTTAGCCTTTCCTCATAAGGGAGGTGCCCCAGCCCAGTAATCATTCTAGTCACTCTCTTTTGCACCTTTTCCAGTTCCACAATGTCTTTCTTGAGATGCGGTGTTCTGGAAGGATTCCCGAGCAATGATGAGAGGACATGGGAGCGCTGATCAGCAACCCAGACCAAGGCAACCCATGTGGTCTTCCATTGATCTGTGCACCTTTGTGAATGTCAAGTGCCCGGATCCAGGCAGCAGCAACTCAACTGTGAGAAGAAGTTCACCACAACAAAAGACTGGTGGTACCCTTTAGTAAGCAGGGGAGGTCCAGCACTCAGTGCAAAGACATCCTGCACTTCATGCCTTGGCCCTCCGTTTGGATGGCTTCATAACATCACATTCTTTCTCTGGGTAGAAGAACAAAGGAGAGGCGGAAACCAGCCAGCACTGGACCCGTTGGGGTCCTGAGTTATTGCTTCTGCTTGACATCCAGAGCGACATTTATAGCCTCCAGAGCAAGTAGCAATTTGGTGCTTTTTATTGGCAGATTTATAGGTGAGAGGTGGCTCTGGCTCATTCCAGCTTTCAAAGGAAGGGAATGGTGACCCTCCTCTGGTACAACCTGGTGGTAGCAGATAAGAACCATGTGAAGATAATTTATTAAAACGGAGAGGGAGAAGGACACAGCAACTTATCAAGACCAGGCTGGGGCCGAAATACAAGCCTAGTGCACTGTCTCTTTCATTGTGGCACAGTCAGTTTACCTGCTGGATGATCTCAATCAAGACTGGCTCACCCAACCATCTCGATGGCACATTCACCTCCAAGGACAAATCTGACAATTTCCATTGATCTCCAAGTTTCTTTTACCCATGGTCAAGCCTGGCTTCTTTCCCATGTTGTTCCGGATGGTTCAGTTTTAGAAAGTCATGCTTGCATGTGTCTGTGGAGATTCTCAGTCATCCAGGTGAGGTTATCCTGGAACTGAGTTATGGCAACTGGGCTTCTTTTCTTGTGGGATCGAAAGGTTTCACCGCTCAGCCAAGTCGCTTCTTCTGTTTGCATACCATGTTTCACATTTTCCAAGCAGGTTCTCAAATATTTTGAAAACATTCTCTTCGCTCATGCATACATTTTTAAATGTGCATTTCTCCAATCAACGAAATATATGTGGTTTCTGATCGATAGATTCAGAATAGTGGGAACGTGACATGAATAGCATACATTGTGCATTTATTTCTTCCCCATGCAAGAAAGTGGAGTTCACTCACAGTGCACTGACCCCAAATTTGGTGTTTTGAAAATCCAGGACTTTCATCAAAACCCAGCCCTTCAAAGTCTGGTCGATCCCATTCCATTTATTGCTTTCCCAATGATGTTGCAAGGGGACAAATGTATTGGTTTGTTACATCCTGCCTTGTTACGAGGTAAGTGGCTCAGCCAGCTCACTCTCTGGTGCACTTCATTGTTGCTCGTAAGAACCAAGCATGAGAAGAGATCAAAGGGCTTACAGGAAGGCTTTCAGGAAAATTGGAGTTGAAAACCAGTCCCAGGAGGCAGCAGCTGAAGGTGGGCTGAAGGGTGAACCATGCGAGAAGGCAAAACAAAACAAAAACCCTGTCCCCAGGTGCTCTACTTCTGAGATGGAGATGCGGAAACCCCTTTGCAGGTCATGCAAGAGGGGAAGGCTGATCTAATAAGGCAAGGACATGCCACTTGCAGGTGGTTGGACAGCAGCACCTTTCAGCTGACAGCATGGAATGATGGGAGTTGCTGTCCTACTTCCCCCAAACACTAAAAGTCACCTGACCTCTGATCTTAAGGAAAGGTGTTTGCAGTTGTCTCCCTTGACAAGATTCACATTTACGGTCCTTGGAGAGAACTTATCAGAGTCTGGAAGTTATCGACTAAGAGGGAGTCAAGTTCCATGTAAAAAAAAAATCTACTTGAGGAAGCAAGGAGTACAAGAGTGGAATGATGTTTCAATTTAGAAGTAGAGCCTTCAGTTGGAAAGACATGCATTGGATCTGTGTGTGCGTGTGTGCATGCACACACATGGGAGCATGCATGTGTGTGTTTGTGTGTGATCAATTTCAGTTGTTTTCTTTGTTTTCTTTTAAAGGCCATTTTTAAAGGGACACCTCAATTGCAACTTTCTAGCTTCTTTGCCCTTTCCCAGCAGTCCTCAGTAGAACAACCGGTTGGTCACAACCCAAATCCTGAACCTTCTAACTAACCCTCTTGCATCATCCACAGACTTAGCAAACTTACTTCTAAGTAACTTCAGGTCATTTTAGGTAAATCTCATCCTGTTGAAACACTGGTGCTCTGGAAAATTCCAGAAGGTATGTAATATAATCTCTCATCACATTTCTTTTTACGTACCTGCACTGAGCTGGTGCATTTTTAAAATACACTTGTATAAAAAACTTACATCCTGATCTTATGCGCCTAATGTGTAGAAGAATCTCTGTCTCTCTGTGTTGAAAACCGGCTCATTCAAGAAGTTTCACTGGTGAGAAGATGACACGGGTCACTCCCCCTCCCTTTTTTTCCAAAAAGAAGAAAAGAAGCAGGCACTTCAATCTGAAGCTTTTACATTTGAGAAAATGGCTTTGTGGTCAGAGGGAAAAAAATGTTTCGCCCTTCTCAGAATGTAGCGTTCAAGGAGACGTAGGCAGTGTGAGCCCTTCCTCAGCAAAACAAGTCATGGAGCGATTGTAGAAATGGCCCTATCTTCTACAAAAGAGCATGTAATTCTAAATGTAGATGAACTGAGTTGACTTTGCTGTCTCTGTACCTGCAAAGTCTGCATTTGACATGTGTTTTCCTTTGAAAGGAAAGAGAGAGTGAATGACTAATGGTCCACTGTTTGCAAAGGGCAAAGCCAAAACAAGGGAAGAGCACGTTACAACATAGCTGTCTACTTGTGGTTTAACATGTAGGAGATGAGAACAAAACTGGTCAGAGAGACCTTGAAGCTTGGCTTCCTGAAATCAGGTATTCTTGGAGAACAGATGAAGCTCCAAGAATATCACAGGATCGGACAACCTCAACTTGACATTCCACATTTATCTAGGTTTATTGTGAGAAGAAACTCACCTTCTAGTTAGGGATCTCAGGTCACCAGCATCCTGGTTCTGGAGATTTCCAGGCCAAAGCCCCAAACCAGAGGGCATGATCATGTGAGGTCATGGGGTGGGACCTTGTGAAGTCCCAGAGGTAGGGCCATCAGGGTAGTTTTATTCAAGCCTGTGCACCACAAGTATAGGGGTTGTGAGTTATTATGTTGGTGCATTACTCCTCACCTTGTTCCAAAACACAATGGGCCCCCAAAAGTACTGATAAAGTCAAATTTTATGCCTTATAAATTGGGATTTAGGTGGTTCGTTATAAATTGCCAATGCAACTTGCCAGCTGAGAACTTGGCACGATCTCTTACAGTATGCCAGGACAGCAAATATTTTGTGGTGAGCCAAGCTAAGAAAACTAAGGTCATGATGGCCCATGTCTTATAGTGCCGAGGTGTCAATTTGCTGAGAGCAACATATGGCGGCTAGCCAGTAATAAGGAACCAGCTTTGAACTGGGAAATAGGGTCAGCTCATTCTAGCCTTGACGGCCAAATGGCTATAAGCCAAGAACATGAGCAAGCACATGAAGGCACGTGTATGCGTACTAAATACATCAGTCTTAGATCATGAAAACTATAAAAACCATCAGAAGCCATTACTCCTTTGTCTAGGACAGCAGGGCCATCTGGCCTGTGCTATGTCTTGGAACCTTAAGGGGCTCTTGACCCTTAAGCTAAGATGCCTACTAACCTATTCTCTGTACTCTATGTGTTCTGTGTTGTATCTCTATCTGTCTTGAATAAACCTTTTGCTATGTAACTAACTCAGCGTGGCAATTTTGATGAACCAACAATGCTGCATTGGCAATTTATATTGGTGCATTGGCAATTTATAAACAAACAACCAATACCAATTTTAAAAGCACCTTTTTGACTTTATCAGTACCAAAAAGCCAGGGGGGAAAGAAGAGGACCAAGGTCAGGACCTGAGAGAATGAATATGCAAGCTGTGGAGCTATCTGGATGAACATATACACAAACACCTTCATGCTGAGGGGATGAATCTCAGCACCATCTGGGAGTGTCTAGAAATGGGTGCCTAGGCACTGAGTACTCAGACATTAAAACCATCTCAGGTACAAAAGACAGAGCTCATCTTCCCCCGTGATGGATGTTCTGGAGATTGGTCTTCCTACCTGCAGACATCTGAGGTATGGCCATTGCCTTCGTGTATTCCAAAGGTTTTCATGTGAAACATGGACTACTGCTTGCTTTCTGCAGCTCCAGGCAGTAAGACCAAAAACAATGGGTTCAAAATCAAATCACACACACACACACACACACACACACACACACACACACACACACACACACACACCTGAGGTAGTGGTTAAAACTGAGGATGTATTTTCTAATGTTAAGAGCTACCTGGAATGGAACAGGTTCCCTTGGAAAGTGGTAGGCTGTCCTTCACTAGATATTTTACAATGGAGACTGAATGGTCAACTTCATCTGTGGTCTTGCTTCACCAGCAGCCAAGAACTAGACCAGGTGATCTAGGAAATCCCTTCCAACTCTGTGTAGAAGTTGAGTCATGGCAACTGAACTTCTTTTCTTGTGCGAGTGAAACGTTTTGCTACTCATTCAGCAGCTTCATCAATCTGACGAAAAGAAGTCCATTTGCCATGACTCAACTTCCAGATAACCTCAACTGGATGACTGAGAATCTTCACAGATATATTCCAACTCTGTAATTTTATGATTCTTTCTACTGCCTCCCCCAATTGACCCTATTTATATCTTATCACACACATTTAGCATAACAGCATCTTAGGAGACTTTCCAAGCAGAGCACACTTCATTTTCCCTAACCTGCTCTGTTGCTCTTTATTTACTGTACAGATTTTCCAAACTGTAATAATGATGTGGAGGTGACATCAGAGATGATCATCATAGAGGAATGCAATGTTTGATTCTGAATTCTATTATTAGCATCACGTAATAAGGCAATTGGGTCCATCAGGAAGCAGACGCCTTTTGCAATGGTAAAATGGCAACAAATATTTGGCAAAGCCATTCTGGCCATGTGAGCCTAAAAGACAGAAAGCTCTTTTGGGAAGCCATCTTTTGATGGAGAGATGCCAGATGGGCGTAAATTGTATTGTACCTCCACACCCAGGAAGGTGAACAAAGGTAAGTATACTTTGCAGGCCCACCATTATCCTTAATTCTCAAGGTTTGGGAGAGCGGAAATGATAGCTGTAGAGATACTGCTATTTTGTTTTGCTGGAGCATGCTACTTTGGGTCAATTGTGGAGTGTACCTAGTAGTTTGTTCTCTTCAGAGTGATGGTCAGAATGTCCAAAGATTCAGAATGTCTTTAACGGGGTGGGAGAAAACTGAAAGGGACAAGAGGTTGGGAATCGATGTGTTTATGGCACTTTTACAGCAACCTGACAAACTGGGGTGTATAAAGAATTATCAAAAGGCCAAGCAAGACTAGCATTTATACAACAAACAGAAAAGGGAAATATAGGGCAACCCAGGGAAGAAGATGTTCCTCCCAAGCCTCCTCAGGAGGCAGATAGAGGAAAGGTGGGGGAGATGCCACCTCAAACTGGACAGTGGCAATGCATCCTTCCGTGAGACCTCAGTGGGCTGGGGCTTTCAACTGGGGTGAGGATGAACGGGCAGTGAGCCTCTCCCTCCTATTTGGGCCCAGCCCACAGGGAAAGTTGCCGTGGGGTTACGTTAGATCCCTGGTCTCTTCCCAGACCATCTCTAACCTCCACCCCTAATCCCGGGGGAACGGGGGCATTCCTCTCCGAAACAAAAAATCATAAAGCTGCCCCCACAAAAGAGATGGCTGAGATTTTGCCGTGGAGAAGCACGGAGAGGTCCCTGAGCTTGTATTTTTCTACATTTTGGCAAAGTCTGATTAGAGCAAACTGGACTTAAATCCTCTTCCTCTCTCTCTCTCTCTCCCTCCCTCCCTCCCTCCCGCTCTCTTTCTCTCTCTCCTTTCTTTCAGAAGGAAAGAAATTTAGAAAATGTAGGGTGGGGAAGCTTGTTGGTGACAATAAGAATGATCATCAAACATGGAAGAGACCCCCCACACACACACACAAACACAAACACACACACGTTCTCTCTGCAGTGCTGAAAAATGCCTCAATCAACTGCTGCCGTGGCCCCATGGCTTCCTTGAGGACACCCCTCGAGTAACAACAACAAACACCCTGTTTGGCTTATTAATCAGCAACAATGCCACGGCTCAGGCGGGTTCTTTCCAGCCTGACCTTTGGATGCCTCCAGCCTGCCAGTCGATGCATCCACCAAATGAATGCTTAGCACAGCCAGAGCCGACGTAATTGAAACAAGAGACCGAGTGACACTGCCGAAATTGCCGAAATGGAGAGATGGTGCAGGGTCCCTCCCTCCCTCTCCTCCCCACATTAAAAAAACAAACTTGCATTGATTTGCTGTGCTTGCTTATCTCACTATTGTGCTGATGAACGTATTTGATGACCAGTTAGGACAACAAAGAGCCTGCAGATAGTTCAGTCCCCTTGATTTGCTAGAACATGTTTTAGAATATTGTGCTGAGACCTTCCCCAGGGTCCCTGCCCCTGCCTTTTGGGCCTTGGAGAAGCTCAGAAAGCTGCCTCAGACTGAGTCACATCATGGCTCCAATGTTGTCATCCCTCACTGGCAGAATCTCTCCAGAATCTCAACAGCAGCAGCAGCAGCAACAACAGCAACAGCAACAGCAACAACAACAACAACAACAACAACAACAACAACAACAGAGCTGGAAAGCCAGAAGGGACCATGTAGATCATGGAGTCCAGCTCCTCTCAAGGATACGCCATGGGGCTTTGGTTCCATAGTCGGGACCTACGCTAAGCTTCCATGTCACTTGGGCTCTCCTATACCATCTGATTTAGACTGTGGTATCTGTGGGCCCCCAGGGTATCAGGGAGGGCTCTTTCCCAGAGGTCTTGGTGCTTGACTGGGGCTCTTCCATTCAGGTGTCCATCAGGGCTGATGAGCGCCACCCACTGTACTTTTTCTTCACAACAGTCATTGGGTGTCATGTTAAGGCCATCCTTAAGTCATGTTAGTGCAGCAGGCAGGCTGACCAGCAGGTGTGTGACCTACTTCCTCTTTTACACTGGCCAGGTGGGATCCTGCCCTCAAACCAAGAAGGTGGCTTTGTAACCAGAATCCATCAATTCGTCACCTAATTGGATGGTTAAACACACTTCCATAGAAGTCTGTAAATCAGATGAAATATATGTATCAAAGTCTTTCCCTGAATAGCTGTGCTGAAAAGATGTGGACATTTTGCTCATTTCAGTGTCAGCAAACCATCTACACACACTCTGTGCCTTTATTTCTTCCAGAAGCCCTGTGGGGGAAAAGGCAATATACACTGCCTATATACTGCATAATGATGTAAACAGAGAATATTCTTATGAATATTTACATGAAAAACAGCAAATTCATCAGCACTGCTCGCCTTGGCTGTGGAATTCTATTATCCTAGATGCCCTGTTCTGGGAATTCTGCCACCAAATACACTTTCATCTTATAATCATGAATTCAAATGAACATGGAGATGGACTGTTTTATAAGACACAATAACGATTATGCCTAAAAGATCAATGGAGCATTCAGTACGAACTCAGAGATGAGGGAATTGGGTCCATCTCCGTGCATTATAAGCAGGGTGAGATTGCCATCTACATTATGAGAGGTTGAACTAAATGGCATGAAATATGGATAAACACTGGGATGGGTCAGATCATGCAGCCTTTGTGAAGTTCATCTAATTTTTGAAAGCTCCCAGGAGTCTTCACCACCAGCTGTGCGGGCTAGGATCTTTGGGAGTTGTAGTCCAAGAACATATGGGGACCTGAGGCTGGGAGCCGCATCTCAAGGTCACCCAGAGGTCACAATGTCCAAAGAATTTCAGCCGCAGCAATTCAATGACCTATTTCTGTTCCCTCAAACTGTTTTCCTGTAGACAACAACACTAGAGGAGGAGGAGCTGGGTTCTTCTGTCCCAAGTTACCAACTTCACATGTCCTCCTGTGGGAGGGTGTTTTACAAGCATGGCTCGTGCACCACATCACTGGGTCCATCTGCAGAAGAATGTATCACATAGCCCGAGAGACCCACGTGACCCTTACGTTCAGTTATGTTGGACTATGAACCACGTTGCATGGTAGGGAACCATCTTCAACCCATCGTAGAAAAGAGATCCACCTTGGCCCAGGAGAGGGCCTCCTCCTAGGTCCCCTGGAGAGTGGCTTCCTGACAGTCCCACCCTTCCAGTCTCCTTCCACCAAAAAGCCCTTCAAAGTTCCTACAAGGTGACTTTGAAAGCAATGCAGCCCTCTCTTCCAGAAGGAAGTCTTCTGAATGGCACCCCTCTGGCTCTCCCACCACAATTCACCTGAGAGAGAAAAAGGTTGCCAGTTTTACTCAAAGAGTGTTCATCTTGTGGCAGTAAACATTCTGGCCTCCTTCGGGAGATTTGTTTCAGAATCTATGACACCCCAGGGTTTTGACATGTTTCAGCTCACCCAGGTAAGCTGCCTTTTCCCATGCCCTTCCCTGGCTTTCTCACAAAGAGCAAAAGAAAATATTGCCTGGTCATTTCTCCATGCACCTTATGGCGACATTCCTCCAGTGGCAATTTGTGAAATCTTTTCTTCCCATACCAGATTAGTTCTGAAAATATGGCTGTTCCGACTCACAAGACGAAGATCATGAAGGAGTGAGAATCCATCTGAGAAAAGTCCTTGGAGGGCCCTGTTTAGAAAGAGGGTTTTCTTTCCTTCCTGGACCTGGGATTGTGCTCAGCTCCCTTTGTAGTCTAAGCACAGGAAAGGTTTATACTGTGCCTTCACTACACACTGCCTGTAATGGGTTGGCGTGCACTCCAAGAATAAATCAGTGAGCCATCGATGGCAAGCCCAAGACTTCAAAGACCCCAGCAGACCGGCTGCTCTGTCCCAAAATTAGAAACCGTCCCCTTTGGTATGTGCTTCCTCCTTTTTAAACGTTGATTTCTAGTGCCACCGACAGCTATGACCCACGTGAGCTCTAAAATTCATGGGCTCGGGCCAAGGTTTTGTGGATTAAATACCAGTTTGTAGCCATCTGAAATACGAGTGAACAAATAAGACCATTTGACTCATCCTGGACAGTTGAGTGTATTTACTGAGCTCAATGAGAGAGGTATGAAGCTTTGGAGCCAGAGGACGTGAGTTCAATGCCACCTCGGGCCTCCCAGGAGAAAAACCTGCCTTTGTGGCCTTGGGCAGAGATGCAGGATGGTTCTAGAGCACCTACAGAAAAGAAAGGATGGGCAAAACACTCTCGAGTACTCTCCGCCTAGAAAATGTTCAGAAAGGTCACTGTGAGTCAGAACTGACTCAATGGCACATAATTATTATTTTATTGGTCTCTAGAGCTGTCCTAATTGAGTAAAACACTATACAATCACAATGATGCAACCAAGAAAAAAATGAATGCTAACAAAAAAACAACAAAAAGAGCAGCGTGACAACCCTTTTCTACTGCACTGCTGTCAGAGATGGTCAGGGAATCTACCATCATCCTCCGCATTGTGTATCAGTGCCTCAGCTCAGTGAGACACCCCAAGGAGGAATTTCCAGACCCCACAGAATCCCTGGACTCCAGGCAGAATGAGAAAAGGAGAGCCATTTATCTCTTACTTGAGCAAATTGTCCCTCTACAAATTAGTGTTTTTTGACTTTAAGAAAGCAGACACCCTCAGCAACACTGAAGGAATGGCTGATGGCTAGGAAAGATGCAAATAACCCATTCACGGCTTCTAATGCAGTAGCCATTACTGTCTACCATGTCCATTCTTCGCATCATCACATTATTTGCACAAATTTGCCTATATTTGTGCAAAAACATCACTTTCCTTCTTGTTGAGGGTTTCCCCCCATCTTATTGAGACATCACAAGACACCTTACTCACCTGCAAGCTGAGGAAAATATTTGGCAGTTGCTCTTCCTGTCATGTGGGGACAGGGCAAGTGTGGATTTTCATTCTTGGTTCTCTCCCCTTCTTGTGCCACCAACATTCAATTCCCCTGGTGCTCTTTTGTCTGCGACGCACCAATTTGTGGGACTGTCTGCTCTTGGAATTGTTTTGGATCAATGCTGTCAAGAGAAGTGCCTTGTCAGGCGCTTGATGGAGCATCTGCCGCTCTAAGACCAATAAGATCATAAAGAGACATGACGGATGCCAGGAGCTCTTGTGGGAGAAGGCCTTGAGGTTATTACTCTTTCTTTTAATATAGTACCTGAAAGAGGATGTACAGTCCTTCATTCCTGAGGCTATAATAAGGCCAAAATTCAGGTCCAGAGTGGGCTTGATCTTGGGTAACATCTCAAATGTCCCTTAGCAAGACTTTCAGGGATGGAAGTTCAAAACTAAAGACAGCCCAAAGCTCCTTTCTTTATTTCGCAGGGGTCTACCCCACCTGTGAACTTGAGGGGCACGTATTGTCCACTTCCTGCCCTAACCCATCACTCCCTTGTTGTTTTAATTTGTTGTTTGTACATTTATTGTAAACCGCCCGGAGTTCCTTTCAGGAAGACGGGCGGTATATAAGCTGTATAAATAAATAAATAAATAAATAAATAAATAAATAAATAAATAAATAAATAAACAAACAAACAAACCCTGTGAGGCAGGTCATGCTGAAATATTATGACTGAGGCATTTGAACCCAGGTTCTGGTCCACCTACCCCTTTGAACGTGGACTGGAAAAGTAGTGGCAACTAGCGCCATTCTTTTTGAACCAGTGTTATGCACACTCTATAAGGCAGGAGTTGGGAACCTTAAGCCCTCCAGATATTTTGGACTTCAACTCCCAGAATCCCTAGCCTACATTGCCAATGATAAAGGACTGTGGGAGTTGTGGTCCAAAACATCTGCAGGACCGAAGGTTCCCCATCCCTTCTATAAGGCAGGCCGCTAGGCAATCTAGCCACTGCTTGCTGCCTTTGGAGCACCTCTATGTCACTTGCAAGGACAGCTCCCTGTGGAGTGCAAAGACATAGTCTAGACAAGAAACTACCCTTACATGAACAATAGTGGCCAATTCAATGGCATTACCCTTCTCCCAGGAGACCTCAGCTAACCTACAACACAATGCAAACTGGCTTTGAAATGCAGACTGGATGAGGCCATTCTAGATAAACGGAGCAATCTGTCAGGATGGCGATGTATGTACACTCAGACAAACCACTCCCATGATGAAAACCATTTTGCAATCACAAAAGAGCCGCCATTATTCCTCTTCTGGCTTGCTCGGTCTTACCAGCTCAGCCTTTGAGCACGTCCATGCAACTCTTCTTGGGACTTTGCTAGGAGGCAACAGAACAAATGATCTTGTTTATAATTAGCACTTGCTCACTGTTGCAGTGGATGGGTTTTTTGAATCACACTGCCTTTTTTAATGTCAGTGCAACTAATGAATAAAATTACAATTAACAGAATATTATTCTACAGGAGATGGCTATGTAGATTGATTAAAAGCCCCCTGCCTTTCTTCTAAATGATGCAAAGCAGAAGCAGCTTTGGATGACAATGCAATCAGTCCCATAATTGATAGGCATAATGAGTCTCTCCCTTAAAGAAATATATACCATTACAGCCTGAAACTTAATTTCATTGTGCTACCAGAATCTGATATTAATGAAGGGCTCGTTTTAAAGGCCTAAGCACTGGTACAGGTGTGATGATAGATAGATCAGTGTTTTGGTGTGTGTTTGGGGAAAAAAAGACTAATGTGATTAAGTAGGGCAAGATGTGCACCAATATAGAGCTTTCCCTTTGGTTTGGAATTCCAGCAGCAGGGGACATAGCAAAGGTTGATGCATTCTGTGTTGATAAACTAGTTTAGAAACATAGCATGCCCAGGTTGGTTATCTAAGCAGAATAATATTTATCTTCGTGGGATTATATTCTATTACTTTGGGCAAATGAATTTTTCAAGCGTGTTTGTTTAATTTTAGATAAACAGGTGAGGCTGCCATATTCCTCAGCCATCTGCGCGTTCTGAAACAAGACATTGAATCTGAATTGAACAGATTGGCAGCGACGAGGAAGAGAAACAGTTGAAGATCAGAGGAGGCAGGAGGTGGAACTTGTTTTGCCACGAACAAAACTTTGCCTCTGCACGTTTCAAAGGCAAAAGTCCTCCTTCCCTCCATATTGTTTGTGCACCTGATAGAGTGAACCACCGGGCACCCAATGGAATTATTAGAGGGGTTGTGAGTGAGACAGTGGGAAGTATCACTACAAGGTGGGTTTTTTTAAAAGATTGCTGAGAAGCAGATAATTCAAGATTCTCCTATGGCATCCTCTGTTGGCAGCCAAGTCACCCTCTGATTGTAGACAACTCCATCCCACTTCCAAACCACCCTGAAGGTCCTGTTGGTTTCTGAATCTTGGAATGTCCATTCATCGTTCCCAATCAATCAACTCATTCAGTTTCATCTCCCATCTTATTACAAACATCAAAGTGCCCCGTTGATATAGAAATGGAGAGGAGGAAGGTGTTCATCTCAAGGATGCTGGAAGGAGACCAGAGTGTCTCTGCATAGCCTGTTCCCCCCCCCCAAAAAAAATGCTACCATACAGTCAGGATGATTACAGCTGATCTCTGAGCCAGGTGCCATTTGCTTTTAAACAAGGAACATGTGCAGGAAAGGACAAAAGACAGCATCTGTGCTCACAACCACTGGAGAAACCAGACTAGAGCAACTTTTGCTAAAAATTGCACCAGGCTTTTCACATGTTTTTATGCCCTCCTTTATCAGATCCGCATACTGGATAGCTCTGTTGTGAAGGCATCTAGCTGTGGTGCCAGGGGTTGGGAGTTCAATTCCCCCACAATGCCTCCTTGAGATAGCCTGAAAGTGAGGATCCAGGAGGCCACTTCCAGTTCTGCAGTTCAAATGTTGTTTGTTTGTTTGTTTGTTTGTTTGTTCTTTCATTCATTCATTTGGGTTAGGGTTAGGGTTAGGGTTAGGGTTTGTTTGTTTGTTTCAGATGTTTGCATACTGCTCAGAGTAGTGGCAAACCCTACTCTGGATGGTGGCCAAAAGAGAAAGACATCCCAACAACCCAGAACCACAAAGAGAACCTTGCACAACCTGGAATTTTTAAACTAGAAATTAAACAACAATCGAGGTATTTCTAACCTAAAGCTTAGAGCTCCAAAAATAGTAGAACCAGGTAAATCTAGATGCATAGAAAACTCAGGGGAGTGTGTCCTTGACAGCCTCTTTAAAAAGCAAGGTTTCAATGTCCTCTGGAAATTTGGGAGGGGGGGCTTGGCAAAGTTCAATAGGAGCCCATCTCCGTGTCGAAGGGAACCATGATCAAGAAGGCTTGATTTCTTGTCCACTACAACAAGTGTGGGACTACTCAATGTGTGGTACAGATGGAGGAAGTCTTTAATTATCTCCCCCTGGCAGTACTGTTGCCCAGTGACAGTGATGTTCAGCATTCAAAGACTTCCCCCCTCCATCCCACAGCTCCCAGACAGCAACAGACAGAGCTGGGAAGTTTTTAATTTCTGAAAATCACCCCACACCCTTCCTATGGGTAACATTCACACAAGGAGTCAACCATTTGAAACACCTTTATTTGGAAAGGTTCTGTGTGCAACTTCTTGACATGAAAAAGAGACATTCTGTTTATGATATACCATATATTATACCTTAAGGTACCTTGAAAGTCACATTTGAAAGGCAACCTATAATGTTGAGTGTAATGTTTGAGTGCACAGATGAATTTTTAAAGGCAGACAGATTTGCTGTGAAGACGGAAAAGATGTATATGTCTCAAAGATGGCATTTGAAAAACAATGACATTTTGCAGAGTTTTAATATATATATATATTTTGGGAAAATCAAAGAATATTTGACAGTCTGTTGGCTGTGTTATATAAAGCATTTCAGGTGTTTTCTGCTGGTGCTAATAATATGCATTTTGTCTGCTTTCAACTTGTATGACTAATTTATTTTGTGTAATACCATATGCCGAGAACAAATGAAATAATAGGGTCGCAAACACACTAAAGAATGTTTAGTTTATCAAGCACCTGCCTTTGAACTGATTAATGGATTCAATTTAAATAATTTTGCATATTACCAGAGCTGCAAGATAGACTTGCCTTTGAAATATTGCAGGAAAACAATTTAATAAACAACTGCTACTGCTGGATGTTAAAAGACAGGTCTAGACGTAACATTTCCTTCTTCCATTCTGTTGAACTGCAGAAACACCAAGCCAAAACACTTTCAAAGACATTATAAAGCATCTCGTGAACATGCAGAGGTATCCATTAAAACTGCCTTTCATGTATTAATTGAAGCTTTTCCCTATTAATCTATCAGTTAAGCTGTTACCCTCACTGAGGAATGAGGAAAACACTGGCCAGGCATGCTTCACATCTTCCATGGCTCTCAGTGGAACAGTCCTCAAAGCCAATATAGACCAATGCCTTGTGCTAAGGGCAGAGAAGTAGAGTTTTCCTAAATGGACAGGGCTTGGGGAGAAAATATGAATAGATGATTAAGTCAACACAAAAATGTATGTCTTTGCCAAACATTGGGTTGGGGGAAAGTGTGGGAAAATGTGGATTTATATATATTTTTAAAAGTTTTTAGGGAGGGCGGGATGGAGTGAATCATGCACCCTACTATGGAAATATATTGGAACACTGAAAGATAGTGGGGTCGGGGGGGACAGTAAAGCTGGTAAATTTTCCTTGTTGCACCCCTTCAGGAGATGTCCTTGGACTGGAAGTCTTATAGCTTGCTCCTGAGTAGAGATGCCAGACATGTTACTTTGGTGATCAGAAGGTCCCTGTTCTTTATTTCATCTTGTTATGTTTTGAAATAACTGTTGAGTCGTAATGCCAGCAAGCAGCATTTCTAAGTCTCTACAGTATTTCTCTTACTGCTGTTTAAAATGCCAGGCATCGTAATAAGACGAAAACCCTGAATCTGAGAAACATGCTCTTTAAGGCTTAGAAAATCGCAGCATCCATTATTAAAGATAGAACAAGTGGTTCAAATGAAAGGTGTACACACACACACACACACACACACACACACACACACACACACACACACACACACACACACACACACACTTTCAGTTTGGCCATGAATTAAACCCTACCCACTTCTAAGATGCCTGGTGCCATGGCATCGTACCTTTTCCTTGTGCTCAGAAAAAGGGCCTTTAAAGCTCTGAGAGACCATTTTAACCTTAACTTCTCCTGCTTTAAGGAGAGATTTGATAACTTCCTGCCTCTGAGACCTTCAGTCAGATCCCCAAACCTTTCATCCCATGCTGCCAATGGAATATAGAAGCTGATAACCTTGGATGATAACTTAAATGGAGATGATTGGCTGAAAGCAGGTAGATTCATAAGGCTGCCCCCCATCCTAGGTAAAACAAAGGGATTCGTGACAAAATCCCAAATGCAGGGTCTTAAAACAACTCAGTTGCCATCCACTTGATGAAATATTATTTACAGTGAGCTTTAGGCTCTTTCAGTCTTAGGGGTCCAAATACTTTGGGTCATTAGAAGGGTTTGGGGGCAGATTCATTTTTTTTAAAGAACTATTTTTGAACCTATATCTCACCACATTTGATGTCATGATCACAGTGGTCCAGGAAACCTGCAGGGCAGCTAAGCATCCAGAATGTTCAGCACCAAGGAGAGCTCCCAGTGAGAATAGTGCTTTCTCAACACTGCAGGTCCCAAAATTTTGAAACATCTGCTTCTCCTTTCTTTGGCATCCTCTTCCATGTTTTTTATTTTCATTTTTGCTGCTGGGACATTCCTTCAGGACCAAATGGAAGGGAGAGAGGAAGAGGTGGGAATGGAGTGTTTTTGTGTAGGAGTCCAGCTGCTGTTAAGTTTGATCCTCACGGATGCAGCAAAACCGGGCTCCTTTCAGTGCTGGCAAAGTGGTGCTTTTTAAATATTGGTTCTCCTTGTTTTCCACGAGTAACATGCCTCAGAATGAAGCATCAAAGGGATGCTGCAAGATAACTAATAATCTAACCCAATGAACACGCTGAGGCAATGTTCCAAGTAGTGGAAGAAAAGAAAACAACATTGTAGAGAGTTCACAGGAGAGAACAAAGAGAAACCACTACTATCAGCCTCGGCTTTCATCTCAAAGGGTCTCCCCCTCCTTCCTGCCCTGCACAATGCCCTTCAGCTGATGGTCTACAGGTCTCAGGTGCAGCTCATGAAAACATCCACCCACCCAAGAGATGAAAAGGCAGGAGGGAGGGACGGGAAGTGTGATCCACTTCATAGCCACCATGAGCTTCATCTTGCCACCCATCAGCGCACCTGCTTGGCAGAGATTACTTTTTCTCCATCTCAGCAACTGCATCAGGGCTGGTATTTGCCCCTGTGATGCTATGGAGGTCTTTGAGATGTATCAAAAGAGAAGAAGAATCTTTAACGCAAGAATGCATTGCTGCATTTTGATTGCAACTGATTTGCCTGGTTCTGAATGTGTTGCCCCTTGTGGGTGATGGACAGCTTTCCATCTATGAGTTCCCATCCACATCCTTCTGGTTCTTCATGTTTAAATCAGAATGAAATTGGTCACCTCCTTTAACAGAGGACAAAAGGATGTTCTCGGGGGTGTCTTATAAATAGAGAACTCCTCTCCATAAAAGAGCAGACTCCCCTACCCTCAATCTTTTGAGGCCCTGAAACACGCCTTATTTAGGTGTAAATATGGTGCTGTCTTCCTTACTTTTTTACTCTTATGACTTCTCTAGCCTCCTTCACCACAAAAAAAAATATAATCAGGACCATGTCGCTGTTTTGGTCATAATTTAACCAGCAGTTCCATGCACACGAGGGATTAGAGAGGAGCTCCCTGTGAATATTGTGGAACTAACTTTGAAGAACAGAGTTTTAGGCCAGCTGTGCCCAACAATTGAAACTCATTCACACCCCATGCTTGGAAAAAAAAATTATCCTTCCCAATGTGGAAGACGCAACTCAGCCAGCCGGGGAAATGACATCCAACATCAATGAAAAGAGGTCAAGTTTCACGATTCCATAAGACCACCCTGGGCACCCTGAGAAGAATCTGGAAGGGAAAAAAATACAGGAGCAACCCTCCTATTGTGGACCTATGTTAGCAAGGCCCATGGAAAGCCTGCCAAAGATGTGGCAATCTGCTCTGGCAATGTTTGACGCTTGAGCCTCATGCTTTGAAGCTGTACACCGAGTGGGCTCAAACAATGGAGACTGGCTCCGTGGTGTCTTTCCCTCATGAGTGGGGCTGTATTCCTAATTTAAAATGGGACGACCCTCTTCCTGATATTTCCCACCACTAGCCAATTAGTGGGAGGGAAATTAGCCCCCTGGGATGACATGATTCACATAGGTTCCCTGTGTTGTTCCAGCTGTGAAGGGCTGCTAATGAGTGACGATCAACTTAATGGGTGGGAATGGTGCACACTGTCTGTTGCCTTAGAAGTATTGGCTGCCCCTTCCCCCGGCGCTCCTTCAGTGGAGACAGGGTCTGTTAAGCATAGCACAAAAATGAACGATCACAATCAGTTGCAGCCAACCTTTCCTATAGGGTGGGGGAAAGCCACACTCTCTCCATCCAATATGTCCACACAGAGTTATGCACACACTTGGAGTTTGAGGGGAAATTACTGATGGGTTACGTGTTACACCATTTCCCAGCCCAGGATAACTGGAGGGAAGTGTATTTAGCATGTTGAGTTTAGAAATAATCATTTGAGCAGGATGTCTACAAATACATTTAACAATGCAGAAATGCTCTTGACACAAACCACCCCTGTATATGGAAGGACTACCAGGCATTGGTTTTGGAAAGTGTTCATGAGGCAATCATCTTACTGGACCTAAACAAGTCTGGACCTGGTCAATGGGATCCGATGACTCCAAATTTGTAGAAGCACTGGATCCTCTCTGGGTTTTGACTTCAATTTTGAGAGAGCTGGCCTTGGTGCTGAATTCACCATAAGAGTTATGAACTGAACCTGAATTACATGAAGGATGGGAGACTTCCCTAGATACCACAAGCCGCTGGCCCATAATAGCAAAAGCTCCCTTCTTGCTTGTATCATTGTCACTGCAATGTCTAAAAAGAGGATGAGGAAGCATTTGAACTGAGTAATATTCATAAGAACATAAGCACATAAGAATCATGCTGGATCAGGCCAAAGACCCACCTAGTCCAGTTTCCTGTATCTCACGGTGGCCCTACCAGATGCCTCTGGTAGATATCTGTCTCCTGATAGCACTCCCCTGCCTCTGGCCTTTGAAGGGCCCTATGTTTTTTAAGACTGGAGATTACACATCTCCATCATGGTTTGTAACCTGTGATGGACTTTTCCTCCAGGAATCTGTCCAATCCCCTTTTGAAGGCATCCAGGCCAGATGCAATCACCACATCCTGGGGCTGGAAGTTCCACAGACTAACAACATGCTGGGTAAAAAAAAAATATTTTCTTTTGTCTGTTCTCACTCTCCCAACCCTCAATTTGAGTGGATGTCACCTAGTTCTGGTATTTTGTAAGAAGGAGAAGAGTGTCCCTCTATCCACTATACTCATGCCGTGCATAATTTTGTATGTCTCAATCATTCCTCCTCCACCATTTAATAAAGACCATGATAAAACAACAAACAAACAAACAAACAAACAAACAAACAACTGGGAAAGTAACTTTAACAATGTAATGTTACAAAAGAAGGGAAGCTGTTGCTTAGGCACTTGTAATTTTAATTTAATGCTTCCCCTATCAGAAAAAAATGAATAATTTGACAAGCATTTTTCTTTGTATCTTATTCCTTCCATCTTATAATTAACCAGCTTTGGAGGCTGGACAGGAGACTGGAATTGGTGGGTCAAATCAGAGGTATTATTTTGGAATGAGCAACAGCCTCAGTAAGGGCCTTTTCACATGACCCCTAAGATCCGCTGGCCCCTTAAATTCAGACCAGAGATCTTGGGGGTTCGTTGCTCTTCCTTCCTCCCCACCACTCCGCACTTCCTTGCTTCTGTGTGCATGAGAGGAGGGAGGAAAAAAAGCCTTAAAAAGGGACAAAAGAATAAAGCCTTACCTCCGGTGCCAGTGGAAGTTGCTCTGAGCCCTGGTCACTTCCTGGTTCCTCTTAAAGGGACGGGAGGCAAAAGAAAAACAACAAAAAGAAGAGAGGAGAGCCCGGCACTCTCCGCATCAAAATTTTTCACTCTCCCAGAGCAGGTACCTGAAAAGTGCGCTGGGTCACACTTAGGTGGGCAGGGTCGCACTTAATTTTCTGTTAGCTCCGGAGCTGGTAGGGAAACATTTTTAAGCTCCGGAGCTGGGTGCCATTTGCAGCGGAGCTTAGGGGCCGTGTATAAATGCCCTAAGTCTCAGCCTCTACTCAGTCATTTCAGCCACCCATCCTCAATCTTGGCCCTCTCAGGTGCAGTGGATTTCAGTACCCCAGAAGCCCAAGTTAAAATAGGCAGAGTTTCTGAGAGCCTCTACTCCTCCACCACCAGAAAAAAAAAGGGGGGTCTGAACACAGGCATCAGTCCACATCCACAAAACTCACAGAAGTTGGGGACCATGTGTGTGGCCTGCCAGCTACGTCAGTTCCACCTCTTCTCCATAGACCATTACCATGTTCTTGCCTCATAAGGTCCACGGTCAACTTGGGAGAAATCCTCTCTCCTCCCCACCCTGCCATGAGCTGTTTACAGCTGTGCTTTTTCATTTTGTTGGATTTTTATTTTGTGGGGAAGGAATGGCTTCCCACTGTGCCCTCTGCTTCAGCAACATGTAAGCTCAAGTGCAAAAAAGAAAAAGGAAAGGAAAGAGTAGCAATTCTTCAATCATGTTCTTCCAGCGGGCAGGTCTGGAGCAGTTCCACATAACACATGAGGCTTGATCAAGTATCGATCGCTGCATCGTGGCTGAGGATGATGGCTACGAATAATAATACTTAGAAGAGATGGAAGTTGCCGCAAAAGGTTGCAGCCAAAAGGAGTTCCAAAGGAAAAGAGGTGCCGTTCCAGGTCTCTTCCCAGCAGGTTGATGACTCCCTCCACAGTCAAGCAAGGCACTCCATGGTGAGTGCAGTTGATGGGTATCAATATCCTGTATCCAGCCAGAAGGGTCTGGCAGCCCAGAGGAAGGCTTTGGAGAGGAGCCAGCTCTGCCCAAGTGGAAAGGGAGAGGCAAAGTTGGGTCAAGTAGACACACAGAAGAGATGTTAACTAGGGTCCCAGGAGAAAGCAAAAGAAACGTTAGAGTGCCAGTTCGGGTTGTTCCACAAACCATGGCCTGACTCGGTCAACAATACTGGCTGGGAGCAAAACAGGGGTGGGGCCAGGAAGCCATCTGGGGCAGACTGAGGGGAGATCTGGAGCCCCATGAGCTGGAGGTAAGGATGTCGGGAGGTCAGGGATGGAAATTAGTCCGATGACCTGGGGATCTAGTTTTACCTGGTTCCAGTGTGGCTGTTTTCTTCTAAACCTGTAACTAACTGCTTGGCTAATCTTAATCCTCATAGCCTCATATCCCCCCCACCCCCACACAATTCTCCAGGAATGGGAAGCTGTTGACCAGGCAAGCCTAGTTTTGGCTTCACTGCAAATCAGTGGTTCCCATCCTTCGGTAAACCCACTACAGTTCCCAGAAGCCTTCACTACTAGCAGTGCAGCTTGGGGTTTCTGGAAGTTGCAGACCAAAAACCACCAGGGTTCGGAAAGACTGAGAATCACTGCTGTAAATTAACCCTGCAGCTCACCCACACAAACACTGGAGTAGTTAGGGGTATTAATGACACCTTGGGGTAAATACCTCAGATTGCAATTCATCCCAAGTAATTCCATTGTGGTCTCTGTCCATGAATAGGACCCCCCCAGGGCTCCTTGCTCCCAATATTCTTAGCATTGCACAGTGACTTAACCTACATGGAGAATCAGCACCATTTCTGCTCCCAAATATATCTATTCAGAAAGAAAACATACAAGCAAAGATCAGTTAATGCTTCACACTCCATGTTGTTTGGGTAGGAAATCCTTTTTGGATTATATTTCTTCTCATCTCTAGCACTCATAACCTTTCCAGCCCCTTCCACCACACTTACAACCGATTGCCGTAAGCCAGTAAAAATTAATTTCCTACTCCTCTGTTGTTTTGGGTGCTTCTGAAATAAGCAAGGAGATGAATTGCAAGATTGCGAGGCTGCTGCCTCAACTGCCATGTAGCCATGAATAACAAGAGACGTGCTTCAGATGGAAGGAGTCTCTGCCCATATATTACAGGCATCTTTCCCCTCCCCCACAATCCCAATTTTCAATGAAACCTCTGGGTTGTGTTTTCTGTTTTGTTTTGTCTTTAAAAGACATTTATATTAATGATAGGGGAAAGTAGAAGAAAGGTAGAAGAAAAAGCTGCAGTGGAGAGAGATGGCATTGTGTCTTGTGATGAAGTCTCATCATGGGGATGTAAGTGATTATTTATTTATTTATTTATTTATTTATTTATTTATTTATTTATTTATTTATTTATTTATATACCACTCCATCTAGCTGCATGGCTACTCTGGGCAGTTTACATAGTTGTACAAATATCAATCACAACACACAATAAATAAACAATCCAATAATAAAAACATAATAAGAAATTTAAAAAATTTATCTGAGCATCAAACAGGAACAAGATGGCCTAAAAACAAAAAACAAAAAATAAAGTGCATAAACAACAAATCCTTCATAGCATATATTCATTCCTAGGGAAAGCTTTTTTAAATAGCCACATCTTTAGATGTGGCTTAAATACCAGGAGGGAAGATGCCAAACAAATCTCAAGGGGAAGTTGATTCCAGAACTGAGGGGCCACCACTGAGAACACGCAATTTCTTCTCAAAAATATGGGACTCCTTCACCGATGGCACCCTCAGATGCCCTGCCTGAGATGATCGGGTGTTATGATGATGATTATGTATTAGTCTAAACTTTTTTTAAAGAAAAAGTAAAGGAGAAGGATGCTCCTTGTAACCTGAGGAAAGAGCTTATAAATATAATCCAAACAATAGCTCTGCTTTAGCTGATCAGCATGGGATTTTCAAGGAACACAAGATCATCCAGGGATGGCCACGCACCTTCGTGAGATTCCGTGGCTGAGGGGGAAATCTACCTTTCTCAAGGACTTCCCTTGGTTCTTCCTCCAAATCACTGCTTCATCCCTCTCTTTACAATTAGCGTTACCAATGACATGAATTAATGTTAAACACATTATCATGACATCGCTATAATAAATCTTAAATTATGTTCAAGTAGGAAGATTGTCAACCCTTTATGCCAATCAGATTTTCTGTGTATTTATGGCGGCTCTAATCCCTCAGTCATTAATTTTCCATGCTGCAGATCTGGATGTAATTAAGAACAAAGTATTGTTGTGCATGTGGCTGAGAAAGTAACATGCTGATGTGATTGATTACATTTCCTTAAGCCAGGCATGCTTGACACTCACCAATGATAATTCATTCAAATGCTAAGTAATTAAAGTTTTGAGCAAGTAGATAAACTTTTAATGCGATCCTCGTGGAAATAGAATAGTCAAATGCCTGGGAAGAGTTGGGCCATCAGTCAACTGAAAGAGCCATACCCTGCAACCCCCAAATCACGTTCTTTTGAGAAAGCCCTTCGTGCCTCGAATACTCCATTGCAGATTACATTTAAGCCAATGTGTAGTAATGCATTGCTGCAGGGCCTGTTGTTATGAAGCAAGACATGGCATTTTCCGCTCAAAAGTGGCAAAGGACATTCTTCTTGATTGCAGAAACATGACAGAGCTCTGGTTTGAACTAACTAGGGAAGATCCAGCATCACCCTCATGGAGGGAAAAGCCTTGTCAGTAGAGGCATATTGGGTTGGAGGAATTTCCACCTAGTGGAAATTTCTAACAATCTCACAGAACGCTAAGGGCTTGTGTTGGATAATGGAGGGGGAAGAGGCATTCCTGAGCACCAAACGGACATGGAAGGCACTCCATTTCCCAACCATTAGCAACAGATATGGGACAGGTAGTTATGGTGTCTTCTTCTTATTCTTGGTGGTGGTGGTGGTGGTGGTGGTGGTGACGACGACGACGACCCTGGAAGGGCCCCTATGTTTGGACACAGGTTTCTTTTGAACCCTGGAAAAGCCCCTATGGACCACTCAGTCCAGGCATTCTCAAGGAGGCAACATGAAGAACTGAACTTCCAACGTCTAGCTCCACAGAGACCTAAGACACATAATTTCTTTCAAGTATCAGCCCCTTCACACACACACACACACACACACACACACACACACACACACACACACACACACACACACACACACACACACACACACACACACACACACACACACACACAAAGAGACACACACAGAGAGAGGTTTCTGTGCAGTCTGGTCTTTTGCATGTGTTTACATGGAAGGTCCTTCTAGCCAAAGCCGGTGGGGTCCAAGGTGCATGCCTAAGGTTTCTTTCTCAGCCTTACTTCATAGGAATTGGCCAGTAGGAAAAGCTCCCCTCTACTGAAAGCCTGCAGAAGAGAAGGACTGGATGCTTCCCCCCCTCTCTCTCTGTTGCAAAGGGGCCAGAAGCTTTCATTGGTTTAGCTTATGGAAAAGTTGATATTTTCGGCACTCCCAGTAGCAAACTTCCATTTCAGAGGCGAGTCAATATTAGCGATCCGCAGCATGACTGCAGCTGTGCCATTTCATAAACATACTGACTCCAGGGCACCAGATGTTTGTGTGACATCCATTTTCTGAGCTGACACCTGGATTATTTGATCGATTCAAGTGGTGCCTGAATGTGTAAAATAATCAGGAATATGCTGCACGGAGTGGTCCTGCAAAGGACAGATTCAAGAAGATGATTCTTAAGGCCTCTCCATGGAGTTTTGAGTCAGCCCAGAAGCATTAAAATTAGATAAAATGAATATAGGAAATCCTGTGTTTGCCAAGGCATGTAGTGACTTGGCTGTCCGTGTTAATTACTATCTGTGAAAGGATACATTTTCCAGAAATGTTGTAATATAATTAGGCAATTAAGATGTCTCAATGGCACCATTGCAATATCATTTTCCCCTGCAGACAGTGCACTTCTTAAGTCAAAGTTTGGGGACAGGTTTCTTTTTCTTTTTTTTTTAAATGACATACAAACTTATTTCTATCTGGGGAAGGGAGGAGATATTAAATTTGACCAAATACCTTTGGGCTATATATATATATATTGTGTGTGTGTCGTCAAATAGCTGTTTATGATATACTCACTGGAAGAGATTATGAGTACTATATACGCTATCTATTGGTAGACCAGTGTCCATCAGTAATTATTAAAGTGGCCAACTTCTGCACCGTAGCACTAGCTTGTAGGCAAGAAATGGTGCCTTAATCTTTAAATATACATATGCATGTATTTATGCATAGATGAATATATGAATATGCATATATGAATATGTATGCATTAGGGTTAGGGTTATAATCATAATACACACCAAAATGTTGCTGGAGCTTTGCTCAAAAATACAAGCACAATTTTGCTGAGCCTCCCCTTCTGAAGCTTGAACAAACTGCAACGTATCAGATGGCAATGCTACCCAAACACCAATTAGACTCCATCCTGCTTTCTTTATTTCACTGATGGTGCATTGCATGGGTAGTCAGCTTCATGCCCTCCAGCAGGACTACAACCCCCATGGGTCTTAGCCAGCTCAGCCAAGGAGGGTGGGGTTCTGAAAGCTAACAGTGGCCTCAAAAAGTCAAAAGGCACTGATTGGGGACCTCAGGACCATGTCAAAACAATGATTTAAAATTTAAAAACATGCAGAGTCCGTGAAGCATCTCTCAAACTAAAATAACTTGGGAGAATTGAACTGTGGTGATTCAAAATGCCCCCAAACTGTTTGATGTAGGGATATCTCTTCAGAGGAGGCATTCCAAAACCTGGATGGTGCCACATCTTCTTCATCCTTCCACCATGCATGACTGGTAAAGAACGCACTTGAGAAGCTGGTGGAGCCAAAGATCTCAATCCCAGCCAATGGGCCCAGTTGGAGGCCTGGGAAGACAGGAACAGTTTGCAGGGCAGCCCCGTTTGTCCACCCATTGTACGGGGTAGATTAGTAGTGGTTCCTACTGTATACAAAAGTCCTTGGGTGTTCTAGTTTGTTCCTGAATGGGCCATTGGGAGGCATTCGCTTTACAAAACACACCTCCCAGTTTGCTAGCACGGATCAAGAAAGGCATTTGTAAATTCTGGATTCCCTGGGGGCTCCTCTGCCTGGCCGGCAGGCCCCGTAAACATCTCGATCACAGCAATGACATCCTAGAGCTTCATCTTTCACAGCTCATTTGCTGGCGGCATTTAAACATGCTCAAATCATTGTTGAGAAGGCAACAGAAGGCCATCTGTCACGTTGCCGTGCAGGAAGGAGGCTCCCTGTTTCACTGAACAGCTGAAGAGCTGTGGATCCATAAATCTTGTGCCGTGAAGGCGCCTGGATCCTAGCACAGGTTGCTGTGTGTTTGATGAGGCCTCCAATGCCTGGCATCATGTTATGAATAATTTTAACCATTTTTAATGGAAAAGGGAATGAGGGAGAGAGAGAGAGTGAAATACGACCTAAGCCTTATTTGTGCGTTTGGGAGATGTGCATGATAAAAGTAGACATGGATCAGGATTTTCTTTTAGTTCGTTTTTGACAACAGCTTAGGAAACTTGGCAAATTTCTTCATGTTCTGAATGAAAAGAACATGAGATTTTTTTAAAAAAGAAGCAGAGAAGGGGGAGAGATGGGGGAAGAGAGAGAGAGTAGAAGAAACCAAACCACCAGATCCACCCATTCAGATCCAAAATTTAGCAGCACTAAATATTTTCATCCTTGTGTGTAGAATGGGTTGGTGCTGAATTTCTTAAGACTTGTTGAGAGCTTTGGAATGGACTAAATGGACGCCAGGATTCCCTTCCAGCTTTATGTTATTATTATTCCAATGGTCCCCACAGGGCTCTAGAATGGAACAGTCTTGAATCATGCACACAGCAGTCAACTCATTTCTTGGCCCTCTCTTTGCAAATGCTGCCCAATCATGGGTTTTCAAGATGAACACAATGCGTATACAATGGTGGTTAACATCATTAAAAGGCAAGATTTCAAGCTAAGAACAATGAGTAAAGAGGCATCTTGCATCCTTAAAAGGCAATATTAAAGCGATGAACAAAAAGTACTGTATACTTGGGGGTTGGAATGCCACTCTGAGAAATAGGCATTCATATCAAACAAGTGCCTCCACTTCAGCAGTGACAACCATGTCCCCAAATGTATGGCACCTCCAAGACAGAAACAAACATTCAAACCCCTAAAACCTTCAATGGAAGTACAGGGGGAAACACCCCACTAATGTTGCTCTTCTCTTACTTTAGACTGGTAAAAAACTGTACACTATACCTTGTTTGGAGAGAGAGGGGGCCTTTTTACACGACCCCTAAGATCCGCTGGCCACTTAAATTCGGACCAGAGATCTTAGGGGTTCGTCGCTCTTCCTCTGTCTTCCTCTGTCCCCACCCCCCTCCGCACTTCCTGGTTGCTGGCTGCCTGAGGGAGGGAGAAAAAAGAAAGAAAAGACTGCCGGTTTACCTCCGTTTTGTTCCCGGCAGCATTCAGATCTCTTAAAGGGGCGGGGCGCAAAAAAAGAACAAACGGAAGCCAGGAGAGCCCCGCACTCACTATCCTTACACCGGATCAAATATTTGTCACCATCAAAGACCAGGTGCAAAAAAACTGCTGTTTGGTCGCGCTAAAGTGGGCGGGGTCGCACTTAATTGTCTGCAAAGTCCGGAGCTGGTGGGTAAACATTTTTAAGGTCCGGACCTTGCAGCCATTTGCGGCGGAGCTTAGGGGTCGTGTATAAATGCCCAGAGAAAACTCTCTTTATCTAGATCAGTTCAAATGGAGAGTGAAACTGAACATGAAAACACTAGCCATTGGGAGGCACAAGGGGAATTTTTCACAAACTTTTTGCAAACGTATTTGAGATAGCAGAGGGTCAGGAAGGGAGCAGATGCGGCCCACAGTGTTCCACACCATTGGAAGTCTCCCACCCCAATATATAGATTAACTGGGCCTCAGGGTCCTCAATCATTTCCTGATGTAGGGAGAAAGCAATGCACCCCCCCATTCCAGCTGTGAGTTCCTGGGTGTATTGATGTTTTCTATTTGGTCTTCTCCAAGGCCATGTGTTTATCAGAAAGAAAATATGCTGATTTGCTATGCCGGTGAATTACAAATATTTGTTCCTAATATGCCTTGGTTTCTTGAGTTATTAAGCACAGGATAATGAACCCCTTGCAGGAAATAACTAGAATGTGATCTATGCCTGCAGAAGCAGCAAAGAAAGGAATGCATTAACAAATACAATAAATTAATGTAATGCAAAACTATCTTATTTTCTGTAGACAGTTATTTATCATTGCATTGGCATGGTTTCATTAAGCAATCCTCTCAAAATATCTGGTGTTTCTTACAAGTTCAGAATGGCAATTATTACATGATACAGGAGGGCATCCATCAATATCAAGAACTTTCAAAAACTAACTCAAAGTATGCTGATAGTGTGCAGGAGAGAGAGGGGTGGGGGCATTAATAGAAAGGACATCCATTTCATGGATTGTTTAGAGATGGGGGCACACCAGCAGACCATCTTGGTTCATGGTTCAGTGAAGACTATGAATCACAAATTTCTGAATTTTTTAAAAGAGCCAACCAGCCTATGGTTGCTGGTGGGGAAAGCAATGGAGGAAGTAGGAGGAAAAGATAGGGAGGCAATGGTTGTCGTGGAAGGGGGGCAAGGTGGCAGGAAAAACCCAACCTGGACGTTCATTAAATCACCAAAAAAAAAAAAGTTCATGGGTCAAAGTCTGGGTTTTGCAGTTTGCACACAGCCAAGCTGACCCAAACCGACAAGCCAGCAATTTCCCACCAACTTCCTGGTTCATTTTTGGCTCGTGCCCATCTCTAGAACTGTTCAAAGAAAGACGAGATTATAGTATTTCAAATGCATATTCGCTCTGTGGCTCTTTCTAATGCACGATGCAGAAATGCAATCAGTAATGTTGCTTTAGGGCCTTTTTACATGACCCCTAAACTCCGCCGCAAATGGCTCCCAGCTCCGGAGCTTAAAATTGTTTACCCACCAGCTCCGGAGTTTACTGAAAATTAAGTGCGACCACACCCACCTAAGTGGGTCCCAGCGCACTTTTTTTCTTGTACCTGCTCTTGGGAGGTGAAAATTGTTTGATGCGGATGTGCCGGGCTCTCCTCGCTTCTTTTTGTTGTTGTTTTTTGCCTCCCGCCCCTTTAAGAGAAGGAAGCAGGAAGTGACGGGGCTCCCGGCAGCTTCCACCGGCACCGGGAGGTAAGCCTTTATTCTTTTGCCCCTTTTTTTCTCCCTCCCCTCACGCAGCCAGCAGCCAGGAAGTGCGGAGGGGTGGGGACGCAGGAAGAGCGACAAACCCCTAAGATCTCTGGTCCGAATTTAAGGGGCCAGCGGATCTTAGGGGTCGTGTAAAAGTGCCCTTAGACTCTGAGGCCAGGTTGCTCCCCGTGGGTAGGCAGAGCAAAGGAGCGGCCTCTAAGAGCACGTCCCAAAGACCGGGAGGAGGAAAACATGCCTTCTTGAGCTGCCCGTGACAGGTGGGGGTGGGGGGGTTCATGTCACCTGACCCCGAAAAGGTCACCACCTTTCTAGGGTCCATGCTCCACTTGGGCATCCAGTACAGAGGTGGATTCTTGTTCCTTTCAGCTTCACAGATCAGAATGGGACATTTCAAGCAGTGTTTTTTTCTTCTCCCTGTCAAATTTCTGTGCTTCTTCCACATTTTTGAGATTGATGTCTAAAAATTCCCTGAAACGATTATCTTGTAAGAGTTGTTTTTTCACAGGGATATCGGGACAAGTCCAGTATTAAGTATTTTAGTACTTGTTGTCAGTATTAAGTTTTTGGGCTGTTAATGAATCACAAAGACAACTGAAGGATGAGCAATATAACCCCGGCTGCCCTCCTATTATAGACATTAAACTCCATAGTGGCACAAGACTCAGTAGCCATGGGTTATGTTTTATGGCACCCTTTTCCTTGCGCCTTAAGAAAAATGTCTCCTGGACCTAGGCTGCAGCAAAGGATTGCATTTTGCTTCAGTTTGCTTTATATTTCAAAGTGCTAGCTGTTAACAGCAATCTCTACCTGTGCGTGAGTGGCTTAAAGCTTGGTTTGTTCTAATAGATAGAAGAAGCGAGCAAGAATATCTTCCAAGTGAAAGATTCAGTAGATGCCACATCAAACAAGATTTCCCATAATATCCAAATGTTGGCAGGGGAGGGGTGTTAATTCTTCAGCATTTACTCAGAGGGAGCATCACAACATAAGAATTTGGACCATCCCGGTAAAATAACGGATTAAGGGAATAAAGGCTTGTCAATACGGTTTTTGACCTACAATGTTTAGATTGCAAATGCCCTTTTCTTATCAGATGATGTGCCTTCTCAGACAGTAATTGCTTTAGAGGGAGACTGAGGCTTTGTCCTTCTCTTGGTTGTGAGGTGTCTCAAGGTGAAGGGGGGGGACCTCACCCCAGTGTCACACCAGCCGGCAGCTGTCACAAAGCTAATTCTGCTCTCTCTCTCTCTCTCTCTCTCTCTCTCTCTCTCTCTCTCTCTCTCTCTCTCTCTCTCTCTCTCTCTCTCTCTCTCTCTCTCTCTCTGCAATTCAGAAACAAAAATGGCAGAGATAGGAC
Organism: Phrynocephalus forsythii; assembly: GCA_029282475.1. Taxonomy (NCBI): domain Eukaryota; kingdom Metazoa; phylum Chordata; class Lepidosauria; order Squamata; family Agamidae; genus Phrynocephalus; species Phrynocephalus forsythii. The sequence continues at coordinate 3,292,382 of JAPFRF010000014.1, read as the reverse complement.
AAAACCCACCAAAGCCCTCTGCAGGGAAGCAGGACATGTCACCCTTGGTCAGGGCCAAAATGGTGAAGGAGGCATTATTATTATTTGGAGTCCCAGGTCTAAAAGAGGCCAACTGAAGTCTCAAGAAATGCCTAGGGTTTGGTCCCTGAGGGACAGGGTGCAAGGAACAGAATGTTGGAATGCTTTTGCATGGGGTGGCTTTAAGCAAGGGCCCCTTTGTCTGACTGCTGGCATCACGGCTCTCGCTGGTATGGTATGAAAGCTTTTGCACAGGGTGCAGCACAACCCTGATATTTGGGCACCGGCAAGCCCAAAGCACAGGGAGAGCACTGTGGAGAAGCATTTGATGGGCCATTTGGAGCATGTGCCTTGTGCCCCATTTCCCCAAACCATTGATTCTAGAGCAGTTCCGCCTCTCCCCCAAGCCTTGCTTGCTGTGCCCTGTGGCATCACGAGGATCCACTCTCTTGACACTGGATTTTGGCTCTGGAATCTCAGGAAAGGGGAGGATGCTGACTTGGCAACCTTAAGTGAATCTGTTTAGACCTTCGTTAACCATTGATGGGAGCAGACTTTACAAAAGGGAGCTAAATTTGAATTATAGGTTCAAATCAGACCTTTGGCAATCGTAGGACAAAGTCTACAAGCAAAACTGGTACTTGTATATTATGGCACAGGTTGGCCCCACTTGTGGTGGCTGTGTGGGAAGATAACACCCCTTCATCATCTGCTGTGGCTCCGTTGTGCCAGCTGGACATGGTTCACATGACCTCTAGTCCAAAATCCACACCTTAGACAGGTCTCCTCAGCTGAGTAAGGACCAAGAGGGTGAAGTGTAGGGTATGTGCATGGATTGGTGTCCTTATTTCTGCCTAAAATAGTGAAGTTCTGAATTATGGTTTAATACCATAGTGGTATTATACACATGGACCCTTGTATAACAAATGGTTTGTATAACATAAAATCTGTACAACATAAAAATTCTGGAGATAGGGGAAATTTGCTTAACAAAATCGCCTATGGGGCGAATCTGTACAACATAAAAATGGTTGTGATTAGAGATTACCCTGTTTTCAAATCATTTCTATGGGAAATTTGTATAAAGGAAAATTTGCTTAACATAATTTCATTTGGAACTTTTTAATTCCTTTACACAAAGTACTACTGTACTTTTTAACGAGAGTAGGATGCCAGTGTTCGCATTGCAGAGAGTTTTCCCTCACTCCCTCCTTGTACGTTTTGTTCTGTAATCGACTTAGCAGATTTGAGCTTCTAAGGCTGCTTCTTGATTTATGTAATAGCAGCGGATTAAAATTTAAACCTCTTTCTCACTTAACAGTGTGATTAATGTAAGGCTTCTTTCACAGATACTTAAGAGACTTCAAGGAGAGAAGGCCTCTGAAGCCACCGTTCCTGGCCTCCTTTAAAATTACAAAATTGGGCTAAGGAATGAAAAACGGTAGGATGTTTCTCATGGAGATGCTTCCATGAGTGCCTTGGTGGGAGTGGAGGATGCTGCTGATTCCACAATTGGTTGTTTGCATCTGGATTGATGAGGTTTGGAAGTTAAGAGCAACTGATTGGGCACCCACTAGCTGGAAGGAAGGCAGGAGACATGGAAAAAGCAAAAGGCCAAACTATTATTATGTTTGCAGACAGTGTAGTGAGATCCTACCAACATAGCCCTGTGGTGTACAAGGAGCTGATTTTAACAGGGCCCTTTTGGGGATAAAGGCAGGATAGAAATATTTTAAATAAATAAATAAATGCCATCTGAGCTATGTATCGAATGGCTATTCCTGGTAAAGCTCAGACTGTTCTTATGGCAGGTCCCCATGGCCAGCTGTCCTCATTCCCACCCAAGGCAGGTCTTTCCTAAAGTTAAGTTATCTTAATTGCCCTGTTCCAAACCAAGTCACCTCAAAAGACTGACTACAAGAGGGATAAGGTGCAGGTACATTTTTGATGGGGAAAAGCCTTTCCTTTGGTCCCACCTCGTGCAAGGAGTTGTGCCCGGCTGGGCTGGGCTGAGCAGAACCTGTGAGAGGCATAACCGATAAGGTTGTCCCAGGTGATCTCGATGCCCTGGTGCTTTGAATTTGCATCTCTGAGTCCCTGGATCCATCACAAGAGAGGCTTGCCACTGGTGACACATTTTGTGCCCGGGCCTCATCCTTCCGGCGTTCGTCCTCATTCCAACTCCAATCCCTACCTGGCAGGTTTGTTGTGAGGATTATACATGCAGGGGGGAGGAGGAGACCCAGGCAGGCCCCTTCCCTCCCACTGGAGTGAATGCCAGATGGATGACTCATCAAAACCCAGGGCAGCCCCATCTCTCCCTCAGCGGGCAGCTACCCCAGAGAGTAGAGTCCTCTCCTTCAGTGGCTGGACCTCCCTTGCCGGACCACGAGCGATGCATTTAAGAGTCTGTTTTCAAAAGAGAAGCCATTTTGGTACAAAATGTTATAGAAGACCTTGGGGGGTTCTCCTTGACTTGTTACTTTGACACAGCCAGAACTCTGTGACTCCCGTCTCACAAGACGTCACGTCCTCTCAGCCGATGCTTTGGGGAGATGCCAGGAATCTTTGACAGAGTCAAATTCCCATTAGCTCCTCTCATTCTTTCTCTTTCTTCCTTGGTGGAAAGATTTTAGCTGTTCATGAAATATGCTTGGGGCTTGGTTTGAGGTGGCTCCCTAGGCGGCTGGGATCACAATCAGGACGGTATTAATGATATCACCACAATCATATTTTCAGGTAATATATATGGTAATATGTGCCCGAATTAAGGATTTCATCTTCATTCACATTTCTCTCGGGGTTTTCACTTCCTTCTGCATGACTTGGTTTGCAAGCAGAACCGATGAATTAGAAAAGCTTCCCTCATGACATTTTTTTCATTCCTTATTTATATTTCTGCTTGACCATGAACTTCCATGGCGGCCATGGCAATGGTGAGCACCTCCTGGAACATCTCTCATACCTGGACAACTCTGCAGTTGCATCACAGCAGCAGATCCAGAGGGAAGGGCATGAGTAAACAAAACCAGCCATGAATATAGCAAACCAGATACAGAGGAAGAATGCAGTGGATCCAGATCCAGTCATAGAATCATGAAGTTGGAAGGGTCCTATAAGGCCATCTAGCCCAACCCCCTGATCAAGACAGGAATCAAAAGCAAAGCAGATCTAACAGAGGGTGGTCCCATTTTCTATGGGATGTTTCTACAGCTCTGCATCACTCACCACCCCCGGAGGTCATGATGAGTTCCATTGTCATACTGCTCTAACAGTTAGGAAGTTTTTCCTAATATTCAATCTGGCTTCCTGTAACTTGTGCCCATTGTTTATTTATTATGTATTAGATCTATTAGATTTCTATACCGCACTGTCTAACACCAGTGCCAGTCTGGGTTGTTAAGCATCATGCATTCCAGGTTGATTCAGAACAGATCCTGACCCTTCTTCTGTAGGGCAGCTTTTCAAGCATTGGAAACGTACGATCCTTCTCTCTCTTCAGTCTCCTTTACTCCAGGCTCAACATGCCCGGTTCTTTCAGTCCTTCATCATAGGGCTTAGGTTTCTCGTCCCCTGATCATCCTTGTCACTTGCATCCTCAGAACTTGCGCCAGTTTGTCTGCATCCTTCTTGAAGTGTAGTGTCCTGAACTGAGCATGAGAGTACAGTAGAGGAGGCCAACCCAGTGCTGAGGAGTCCGGGGGGGGCAGGGGGATTAGCACCTCATGGGAATCTTTTCCCAGGCCCTGAATTTCCCAAACCCTGAATCCTTCCACAGAACATCATGTCCTACCTGCATGGAGCAACTTCCATTTATTCATCCCATCCTCCTTTTTACAATGTGATCTGGAAACAGTTCCTCTTTTAATGCCTGGCCCAGACCACAACAGGCAAATAACCCATTTTGGAATGGCACACACATTGTATTCCAAGTGTTTTCTCATGTCATAATCATGGCTTAGGAGACACAAGGTGGGGGTTTCCTTCCAGTGAGGCATTCTCCCAAGCCTGTTTTAGGGGGCCCTTCTACTTCCCTGATCATCTGATGATGGCCTCTCTCCTTTTAAAAAAATCCCCCTTTGCCACAGAGCAGCCCTGAGGTAGAGGGGCAAGCAAGAGAGTCAATCTTGTCCGCAGAAAGAAAGGGTCTGTTGAGAGAGAGAGAGAGAGAGAGAGAGAGAGAGAGAGAGAGAGAGAGAGATTGTTCCAAAAGAGCCTCTCTTTGTTATCTGTCCTTTCCTGCCGCAGGTAGATCCTGGACATCAGGAGGAGTGAAAACACACCGGAGCCCTCCATCTCCTGAGGAGCTGCCACAGTCTAATCGACTGTCACTTTGAAAGTTCAAATTACTGTATATACTCGAATATAAGCTTAGTTTTTCAACCCTAATTTTGGGCTGAAAAAAGGGGCCCTCGACTTATATGCGGGTCAATACTTTTAGCCACTGAGGCAAGTGCTTGGGTCGGTGGCTCAAAGTCATTTTAAACATTGTGTGCCTCTTCTCATGACCCCCCTCTGCATCACAGGGGAGCGGTGCGCAATGTTTAAAATGACTTTCAGCCACTGACCCAAGCACTTGCATCAGTGGCTAAAAATCATTTTAAACATCACACACCACTCCCCCAGCTCACAAAGGAGGAGCTGCCATGCCCTGCTGCATTTCCCACCCTGGACTTATACTCGAGTCAGTACGTTTCCCCAGTTTTGGGGGGTTAAATTATGGGCTTCGACTTATACTGGGGTCGACATATACTCGAGTATATATGGTAGATCCTGCAAGAGAGAGAATAAAGTCTACAACAAGGGATGTGTGAGGGGAACGCAAGGCCTCCAGGGAGCACAGGAGCATTTCCCCGGGTTCTCTCTTCTGGCCAGTCTCGATATTGCACCTTGAAAACACAAACAACAGCAGCAATAAGAACATGCTATAACAAAAACAGTCAAGGTTTTTATAATTTTGATTTATTATGCCTGTTATTTTTGAATACTGTGATGATGATGATGATGATGATGATGATGATGATGATGATGATGATGATGATGATGATGATGATGATGATGATGATGAAGTAAATCAGTACATCCCTGGGCCCTAAGTATTTAGCAGAAGCTGTGCTGGAATTATAAATAATTTTGTCAAAATTCATCTAAAAATGCACTTGAAACTCACCTCTGAAAGCAAGCGGAAAGATTGTGTTAAAAACCAGCTCTGCAATTACCTGCTGGTAATTACCTGTGATGGACTAAAAGGCCCATCCCTACTGTGACTGGCTGTCCCTCCCACACACTGACCCATCAGCTTGATTTTCAGAACTTTTGAAGGAAGGAAAGCTCGAATTCGGAACCGGTGGCGATGGGGTGTTCCTGTTAAACATGAATCTAGCTTTTTAAAAGACCATTTGCCAATGCTCAAGTTGCAGGGAAGCCTTTCCTAAAATGTTTAGCCTCAAGGGATGCATCTCCCTCTCTGGGAAGATAATTAGAGTTCTCGCTCACAACACAACGGAAGGCGCTTTTGGATTCCCAAGCTCCAGCCAATATCTCTTGAAGCCTATAGACCAGGCATACCCAAACTTCAGCCCTCCTGATGTTTTGGACCACAACTCCCAGAATTCCAAGCCTGTATTTCCAATGGCAAAGGACTGTGGGAGTTGTGGTCCAAAACATCTGGAGGGCCAAAGTTTGGGCATGCCTGCTATAGACTTATGAGAGGTAACCAGGAGGGGTGGAAGGGGTCTCCCAAAGGTTCTAGCAGGGAGAATTCAGGCACTCCGCTAGGTAGCATGGTCAGAATTCTCATCTCCAGAAAAACAAGAGTACAGACAAGCCAGCTGGGCTCTTGGGCAGCCAATGGGCCCTGCAACTGGTTGTTGTTGTTGTGGTGGTGGTGGGTGGGTGGGTGGGTGGGTGGTGGTGGTGGTGGTGGTGGTGTTTAATAAAGAGTCTCCACAGGCAAATGGGGCATGGGGTTTTTTTTTCCCTAGGCAAGAAGGACTGCAAGGAGCCAGAGCCACCCCACAAAAACCTTCTCCAGAAGGTTCCCAGCTACGAGAAACCCATTGAAATCAATGGATCTTGCTGCAGTGCAGATGTCACAGAACCTCATTTAATTCAATAGGTCCATTCCAGGTGGGACTAAAAACTGGAAATTATCCAAAATATCTTTTTTCTCTCTCTAGCAATATGTTCAAGACTTTTTGGATTCATGTTTGCCTTCTGGCTCTCCAAATTTGTTCCACCAGATGCCGCGTTCCGTTTTCTGTTTACCTCATTTGGGCCCCATCTTCCTACCTTTCCTAATGGCTTTCTTGACGCTGCTCATTAACCACACTGGCATTTTCTCCCGAAACGTTCTGCCTCTTTCCTAATTCTGTACCAGCCATTTTCAGTCAATTTGGCCTTCCGAAAGGCTTTAAGGCCCGATGTTTAATTTACTTAATTTTTTTCCATTTTGGCCCGCCATCGTAATCAGTTTTCCTCATTAGAGAAGTGCTGCCTAGGTTTTCCTACAGCGTGATTTATCTGTCTTGTCCTGTCTTATTTTTAGTATTTTTTTTTGTAACTTTGTCTGGCTTTGTAGTCCATCTTTAGGTAGGCAATAAATAAATAAATAAATAAATTTGGGGGAAGCTGCATGTCCATCTTTGAGGCATTTAAAAGCTGGCATCCCAATTCTACCCATTAATCTTTCTCCAGAAGTCACTCAGTTGTATGGATGATGGTACTGGTGGTGACCGCGAATGAGCATTTCTTGTCCACGTTCCTCTGAATATAATCCTGGCCCCCACACTCCATCAGCTTCCTCCCTGCTTCTGGGCATGGCATTTGCTTCAGATGGTTGACCATTAGCAAATTTTTGAGCCTGGCACTCATTGCCAGAGGGTGATATATCATTCAGTAAAATTGCTCAGTCCTTTTCATATCTGCAAGCATTTCCTTGATGAAACCCGGTTTTGTTTGTTTGTTTGTTTTGTTTGTTTGGCTCCTGGATGGGTTCTTAGAAATTGTATATTCCTGTAGGCAACAAGCTGTTTGCCTTAATGAGCAATCAAGGCGTATGACCAACTGGAGAACAGCGCCAGCTCTGACCTCTCACTGTATGAGCTGGCAGAGAAAACCCACACAGACAAACCGATTATAGTTTGCTGTGTTCTTCGTGAGATGAACGTTCTGGCCACTTCACTGTTGCTCCATCTGCAGAACTTAGGGCCTCCTGTTTGGCCCAATAGAGCCTGGCCCTGGAGGGTTCTGGAGCAGCAAATGCAGGTACGATGCTGTTTGAGCAAGCTGGCATGCTATCACAAATAGTACTATGTGGCCAAAACACACGTACACACAAAACCCCAACCTCATCCTCTTCAGATCTAATGCAAAACGTGTGTGTGTGTGCGCGTGTGCGTGCGTGCGTGCGTGCGTGCGTGCGTGCGTGTGTGCGTGTGTGCTTAAAATGCAGATTGATGCAAGCCAGGGGAGGAAGAGGCTTATGAATGAATACATGATAAGCTGACAGAGACTGGAAATAGATTGACCTGTTCATCTCCATGCCATGCAGATCATGACTGCCTCATTAGGAGTGGCTGCTCCCAGCAGAAAAGCTGGGAATTTGAATGGTTTTGCAACAGGGACATTTCAAATGCAGGGCTAATGAATTCTTTTTAAAATGACATAATTGCTTTATATCTAGGGTGGGGAAGGATAATTTACTGAATGCCATTTCACTAATTAGCAACAAGTATGGAAACCCTTGACGCACTAACATCTTTACAAATGTCTGCATCTGCCTATTCAACAGCAGTAACAAATTATAATATATTCTGCCCTGAAAAGACTGCATGGAATAACTGGGATGTCTTAAAATGATTGAGGAGAAATGATGTGGCTTGAACAGTAAGCAAGATTCTTCTGGAAAGGAAACGGTGGCCCCCTTTCATGTTGGACCTAGATCTTTGTTTTCCATCTCATCTCTCTTCCCACTCTCTCATGGATCTTAGTTTGGTTGCTATGGAGGCCACTTTCAAAATCTAATCAATGGATATAAATCCCATTGATCAATTCTTAGCATGAGTTGAGTCTATCACAGAGTTACTCCTACCACCATACACTATGGAACAGATGCTGATGGTTCTGGGGAGGGTGGGAGAGACCATTCACTGGACTTCAGATAAGCATTGCCATTCCTTTATGGCAGGCCATTGGAGGGGAGGCCGGCACCCTTCACACCCCTTGCCCTATTTGTTCAAGGGCATCTTCCTGTTCAACTACAGAATGAGAGGAGACGGGAGGGCCATTTCCTTGGCTTCGATAGAAGGGCCATAGCTTCAGTTCCTCCTTTATCTTTGGGCTCTAAAAGGAAAATACATAGTCATGCTGGTCCAAAAGAAGAAGAAGAAAGCACAATCTGGCCAAACTTTCATTAAGGTCAACCAAGATGTCACAGAAGTGGGTAAGCTTTCAGGTTCTTGAGAACTTTCTATCTTTTGTAGCGTATTGACTAGGGTGAATGTTCTGAAACTCTTGAATGTGTGCCCATTGGGTTGATCCTAATTAAGGCATGACCCAGTGATGGGATATTTTTTAAAAAAGCAAATCTTACAGCATATGGAATCTCAAAGAAGAAGGAAGGAAGGCTTTGACAACAGTAGAGTGATATTTTTTTACAGAAGTGTATTCACCTTCTCAATTCACTTAGACTATACAGATATTCACTTTTTAATAATTTGTTCAGCACCATTCTCTCTCCCCTCACCAAAAAACACACACACACACACACATGCTGCTGCTTCTACTTTCTTTGGCACATCTCAACCAATCAGGGATCATAGAGCAGCAAGGCATAGCCAGTCAGTTTGGGCTCAGAGACCACTGAAAAATATGGCAACAAAATAGCAGCAAAACCACCTCTTTTCTGAAGTACTAAAACAGCATGGTGGCAAATTCATTTCTGTTAAAAACAACTGTTTCAGTTCATTTCTCTCTCCCCACCCCCCGTTTAAGGTAAAGGTAAAGGTTCCACACACACATCCGTGCTAGTCGTGTCCGACTCTAGGGGCATTGCTCATCTCCGTATTCAAGCTGAAGAGCCAGGGTTGTGTAAGTCAGTGGCAACGTGGCTGGCATGGCTGCAAGGAAACACTGTTATACCTTCCCCCTTTTTATGGTGGTTCTTATTTATCTACTTGCATTTACATGCGTTCAAACTGCTAGGTTGGCAGGAGCTGGCGGTATCAACAGGAGATCACTCCACTGTGTGGCACCACCAGGGAGCTGCCGACTTTGCAGCCCACATTTTTCGGAAGCCTTAGTCCCATGTTTGCCAAAATTCAAATGTGGGAGAAAGCGAAACAGACTGATTTGCCTCTACTTTATAATTACAGTTCAGTTTGGGGTTTACAACCAGTTGGTAGCATGTCACTCCACATTATTTATTTTGCCTAAAATCTCCATTGCAGATCAGTAACCTTTCCTCATATTGATAGCCTTATCTCTCGTGACACCTTCGCTGATTGGCTAGATTTATTCCCCAGCTTTTTTGTCACCACTTTCTGGAGAAAACAGTATCTTATCTGTTACCAAGATCTGATGCAGCTTCTTATTTGCACATAAAAATGTCCATCTAGCAAGCCAATCAGCCCAAATACAACAGTCTATTATAAAATGTCAATTATGCTTTGAATTTAAAATTATGGAGAAAGATGTGACCTATAAGTGCAGGGAAGAATTAAATAAATGCTATCAGCTGCCAGCTTTCAGACACCAATACTGAACATCTTAGGTTAATATGAAATATTGCAGGGCTGTTCAACTTTGAACAGGCCAAGGTCTACTTTTTCTGGCCCAAAGTACCTGAAGGCTACTACACTAAAACCTCTACTTACGAATTTTATCTGTTCTGAGAACAGGCTCATAAGTAAAAGCTTTTTTAAGTAGAGCAGCAGTTTCCCATAGGAATGCATTGAAAACCAATTAATCTGTTCTGGAGAGAAGAGATTTCAATGTGCCATGGCCCTTGAACTGCCCCTCTCGGCTGAGACAGGGAGGGGTGGAGAACATATCCCCTCACTTTTTTTAATGGTGGCCAGCGGGCTACTTTTGACCCCTTCGCGGGCTACCAGTAGCCTGCGGTCTACCTGTTGGACAGGCCTGAAATATTGGAAGGAAGGAAGGAAGGAAGGAAGGAAGGAAGGAAGGAAGGAAGGAAGGAAGGAAGGAAGGAAGGCACTATTTCACTCAGTATCTCTATTTTTGTACCATATAAAATAATGATCTAGGAATGTGACTTGAGCTTTTGTCGGGGCAATGAAAAGATAAAATAAAAGACTGCCAACCAACCTGCTGGCTACCATCTGAAGTGTCAATCTTATTCTGGAGTGGGTTGTTTATTTATACAGTACATAGGCTGAACATTGACTTAAACTTCTCTCTGTCATCTCCGGGCCTGTCTACATTTAATTGACTCCTGGACGCTCTGAGTTGGGAAGGGACTCGATTCATGTCTGTAGCTCCGGAAGGCGACCGTAGCACAGTAGCATTTCCTTGATTGTGAAAGACGCCTTCTTGGGTGTCCTTGGAACAAATATTAACATTTCAAAAAGAGGAAAAAAAGAACACAACTAGTTTCCCTGTCTAACCACAGATCAGACGGTGGGCGGGAGCATCTAAATTTAGCTACACTTCCTCACAACCCCATGAGACTTGGAGGGCAAGCAAACACAACCGGTTCCCATCGTCTCGGGAGTAAACCTCCAGTATTTCCTGCAGGCGTACAGCAGGAGGCCAGAGGCTTTGACGATTGCTTTTCATATTCAGCCACGCCGCCTGGCCAGACAACCAAGCCATGGTGTAATCTTTCCTCATTAGCTGGGAAGATGAGTGTCAACCCCTTCCTGCTACCATCTCCTCCCAAGTTCATAACGCACAGCAGGGGCTCATCGGGAGAAAGACAATTAAGTCATTTGGTGGATGCTGCCCAATCATCAGGAAGCTAATCGCTCGTGTTACAACTCTTTCTCTCCATCACAACTTAACTCGGTTTCTTCCCTAGCAGCCCAAATCATGTTTGATCAATAAGTGAGGGCGGTTGTTGCTGTGGTTTCTTTTTTTAAAAGAAAAACAAGATTGTCTGTTGTATGTCCTGCTGCCTCTTGCCGAGGGTATACCCCCTCTTTCCTGTTTATCTTGTCATTTTTATCTTGTTGTTTTTATCTTTTCTACTCTGTAAACCACCTAGAGTTCCAGTGGGAAATGGTGTGGTATATAAATGCAAACAAACAAACAAATAAATAAATAAATAAATAAATAAATAAATAAATAAATAAATAAATAAATAAATAAATAAATAAATAAATAAATAAATAAAAAAGAAGGGAATTGTTCTTTCATGCTATGATTTCATGAACAGGGAACCTCTTTCAACATGGCAGCCCCATGCATCCCCGTTGCTCTGGAGAGCCAGTGCCAAACACTAACATCTTTCCTACCCCACCCTCTAGATCGCTGGGGTCTCCTGGAAATCTCTGAGCCAAGCCTGAATCTCCTTGGCTTCTAAAATCCTGACGAGAAGAGTGCATAACAAGGAGGAGGAGGAGGAGGAGGAGGAGGAGGAGGAGGAGGAGGAGGAGGAGGAACCACCTTTGAACTGCAGCTCTAGAAGGGACCCTATGAGTCATGGTCTCCAGTCCTTGTCAAGGAAGCCCAGGAGGGAATCAAACTCCCAACCTCTGGGGCTGCAGTCGGTTGCCTAAACCACCAAGTTCTCCAGATGTTGACAAAAGGCTTATGCTCAAGAAACTGTTTAGAACAGAGCAGTTCAAAGTTGCTTTTAACAATTCTCCTGGATGCTGTTGATATTAATATTTCATTTTTATTATATTATATTTTATTTTTAATTATTTTTTTAATTGCCATAAGGCTACATACAATGCCTGTATCTAGCCGGGGGCGTCAGGATTTGTATCTTTTAACCTGTAAAATCCCCAGATTACTGCATGCACTCATGGAGTGGCATCTAAATCAAATGAAGGAGTGAGCAAATAAGCTGTTAGGCCTCCGCAGGAGTGCTCAGTACCTCACCATTCCCTTGGAAATCCTGCTTTCAAGGGATTCTGTGCACACCCACCCACTTCCCTTCCATCCCGCCCCCCCCCATACACACCACCTCCCACACATGGCTTCTTCATACGGCACATTAAAACACCCATAGATCTGCCAGGCAATTTGAAATGGACCTTAATAAATATCGGCGCTTTAACAATGCCAACGCAGTCCTTTCAGATTCTTCCTCGTGTTTACTCTGCTACAACAACCAGCATTAGAATATCAATGGGGGTGCATTGTGTTTGCTGTTTTGGCTTATTTTATTTATTTCCCGCCTCCTTGCTTCCGCCTGAGAAAATAGATGAATAAACACAATGGCACTAGTACAGCTGCCTAATTCAATCCTAACAATGCCAAGGAAACTTTGGGTTGAAACCCACTCTCCATCTTAAGTTGGTTTCATTGTGAATGAACATTTCATCACAACATTATGCATAAGGAGGATGCCACTGATAGAGAGAGAGAGTGCAAAAAACCTACCAAGGAAGCTTCTGCTGAAGTGCTCCTGCCCTCTGTGGGGCCTTCGGGCCTTCCGGGATTGAAATGTTCTCTGTGCTTAAGTAATAATGGGCAGGGTTGTTGTGATTTGGGGTGGGGAGGGAGGTGGGGAAGAGAACAGATTGCAGCATGTTCACTTTCCCTAGCACTTGAGGAGGATTCTTTCGATACAATGAAAACAAGAGCTGGCCAGGACAAACATCAGAAAAAGGCACTCTGTTTTCCTTTAGTGGCCAAATGGGACACCGCAGTTTAGAAATATTTGCAGGTGTTATTAGCTACTGGGTGGATTATTTATTTATTTTTATTTATTTTAGAGTAATTTTTACCCCGCCTTTCTCCTTGGAAAAAGAGAGGTTCCAAGCTGAGATGGGCACGAACCAGCAGTTCAGTGGCTTGTTACAGTGCAGCCGATGGCCAAAGATGTGTCCTGCAGTTTGCCACAGTGGCCAGAGGAGGTGAGGCAGGGATGCAGGAGTGCTGCTTCTGAGCGGGTACCTGCCCAAAGGAGCAGAGCAAAACAACTGCAGAACACTTGTGTGGATATCCATCGAACCAGCACGAACCACTCAACTGGTACTTCATGCCCATCTCTACTTCCAAATTATGATAATCCTTTTGAGGTACTTGAGGTATTCAGGGAATGGTTTGCCTCTCTCTCTCTCTCTCTCTCTCTCTCTCTCTCTCTCTCTCTCTCTCTCTCTGTCTCACACACACACACACACACACACACACACACACACACACACACACACACCATCTATTTCTTCAAATTCAAAAATAAGGAAGGGGGTGGCATGAAGTGACACATACATATAGACTACAAGTGGGGAAGCAGAGCCCCCCCCATGATAATAATAACAAAAAGGGTAGAAAGGCAGATTGCAGCAGATGAGTGTTTGAACAAACCTTTAATAAGCTCCTTTGTTTATTTTAGTTCCTTTTACTGCTCCACAGTGTGTATTCTTAGTATTTAGATGTGTTTGCAAGGTTTTTTTTAGGTATCTGAAAGTACTACTTTTAATTATCTTTCAATAACAAGAAAGGAAATAATTTGTTTAAAGACTGCATAAAGGACAATAACTTACCGGTATCTCTTGGGGTTTTTGGAATGGCAGATGAAACTACTTATGCTTTACAGTAACTTCCCAAGCACTAGTTTTCTGCTTCTTTATTTCCTTTGCTCATCCACATTTTTTATTCACTCTGTGTTTTTGCACAGCTAACACCCCACCCCCAATTGCTTTGCACAATACAGAACTGGCCTACTTTTAAAGCTTCAGTCCAAATGACTCAAGTTACATTTGTAATTAGCGCTGACAATGGCCAACCTGCTTTCCGGCCAGAACATCCCTCAGAGGTACCTTTTGTCGCAGGAGCCAAGCAGGTTAAAAGCTGCTCTCGGTCTTTCAAGAAAAGCAGCACGACAGAAAGTGCCAAGAAACCTAATCATTGTTGTTGATTGGTTGGGGGGGTTATCACAACCACAGAACTGCAAAAAAAAAATCCAGCATGGGGAAGACTGGTTGATGCACCCACTCATCGTAGAGGGAGCTGAAAGTTATTCTTAGAAGGCAGGGAAGGTGGGTGTTCTTGAGAAAATTTCTGAGGTTTTCCCTGGACTGACTCCTCCACTACCCTGCAAGAATCAGGCAGAATGCCTCAGGAATGGGGTGGTGGTCTCAACCTTCCATCATAGAGGGGTGGGGGTGGGGGGAAGGTGTTAGGCTTTGGCTGGGCAGCCATCCACCAAGCATGCGTTCATGGGGATTTCTGGCATCAAGAAAGAGGCAGGCGAGATCCGTCTCTGGGGCTCTTCCAACTCCACATTCCTACCATCCGGTGAAGTGACACTTCAAAGTCTAAAGAGCAGACCAGGGGATGCCTCAGAATCATTCCTCCCCCTCCCCACCACCACCCGCTCCCCCACCACCACCCGTCCACCCCAACAAAGCTATGAGAAAATGCACTTAAAGCAAATGCTTGCTCTCTTACCGCCATTTCTGAATCCCAGCTCACAAAGTGCCCTCTTGACACCGTAATGAAAGTGCATTTGTACATGTCAGCTGCCTCAATTAGGCCCTTCAAATAGATGCAACAACGTAGAATTTTTCTGTCCCCCCCCATGCCCCCCACTCCCAACCCCCAGTGCTACTACTGATTTTTTTTTCAACCATGGCATGCATATTAACGCCCCCCAGGTGTGTAAGTATGTTTGCTTTAACAGCAAATATTCCAACCTTTGAGAGAAGAGGAGAGGCGGCAAAGGCCCAGCGAAAATCACTTTTGCCCAATAAAACACATATTTTATTTAGATTTATGGCCTTACCTGTCCATTCTCTCTTTTATCCTCACAAGAAGCCTAACAGGTGGGCTGGCTTTACCTCCATTAGATAAATGGGGAACAGAAACAGGGAAATAACGTCCTAATTAGGGTCATATTCCAAGCACCAGCCCTCAAAGCCAGATTCTGAGGTGCAGCAGGGAGCCAGGATTAGCTCATATTCCCCCGGCAAGTGAACCTGAAATGGGTAGCAAAAAAGTGGATTACCTGTCCCTTTGCCATGAGCCGAAGCATTTCTGGAGAACCCAAAGAAACTCCCTAAAACAATCTGCAACCCTTCCTTTGTTGAGATTTTATTTTTAGTGTTGGAAGAATGCCTAAGGGCTCCCCAAACGCAAACTGATGCAGGGATCCAAAGCCCAAGTTTCCCTGAAAGATGGCCACCTAAGTCTGTTTAAAAAGAGTAGATGACGGAAAAGCTACCACCTTAGCAAATGGTCAGTTCCAGTGCTAGATGGCTCTTTCTGCCAGGATTAATTTGTTTCCTGATCCTGATATTCAGCTAAAACACCCTTTGTACTCTATTTTGCTCATTGATATTGCCCTCTCTTATCTTCAGGAAAATTACATTCTTCTTCCAAAAATGGGACTTGGTAGGAGGCATTATGGCATCATTTCATTACCGGGCATCCCTGATTGGCTGGGACCACTTGCGCAGGTAGCACCAGGCATCCCTGACTGGTTAGGATGAACACATAGCTAATCCCAGCCAATCAGGGGCTGGGGGAAAGAACATAAAATGATGGTGAAAGAGGAGGCAGATTACAATAGATAAGACTTAAAATGTCTTCCTGTAAAGCACTAAGGAGGTGCTTTAGTATATCCCACCTTTGCGTTTCATGCAGCAAACATCCATGGGAAAAGGCAACTGGCGCAACTAAGGAATGTTGGGTAATATTATCCTTTTCTACATAAATGCCTTGTTTTCAGCCCAACACCATTACAAAGAGTGAGGAGGAAAATTGCTTCCAAGCCCCTGAATTTGAAAAAGACCATTTAGAGCCATGAATTATATATGTTTATCGGCTTTCTGGAGTCATCACAGCTTGGGTCACGGAGCAGCTGCAAGGAGGGAAGGAAATGGGGAGAGGTGGAAGTTCACATGCAAAGTAAATACAAGTTTATGTGTGTCTCTGCTAGATGCCCTTCTCCTCCTCCAGAAGAGATAGAGCACAGCTGTCAAGGACACCGCTGATTCTAAAGGCGGAAATCTGGTATATAGGAAGTCTGGAAGCTGCCACCTTGCCTGCCACCCCCAAGAGGGTGAGCAGCCCCAAGAGTAAGGAGACGGATTCATAGAGTCATGTGTGTGTGTGTTGTGTTGTTACAGTAGTGACTGACTCTTTGTGACTCCTCATCCATGGAGTTTTCTTGGCAGGAATACTGGAGTGGCTTGCCAGTTCCTACTCCAGGTGCCTACAGCACCTGGTTTTTGTCTCCCATCCAAGTACTAACCAGGGCTGACCCTGCTTAGCTTCCGAAATCAGGCAAGATCAGATGTGCTTAGGGCATCTAGGCTAGATCATAGAGTCATGGGATTCTACAATTGGAAGATGCTGGGGGGGGCATCCAATTTAGCCCCTAGTGACTCAGGAATCCACAGCTGGAGCCACCCCTGCAAATGGCTATCCAACCTTTGTTTAAAATATCAGAGCAGGAGAGTCCGCCACCTTCAGCAGTAATACAATATGGGAGAAAGATTCCAAGCCAGGCTGATGCAAATGTCCTTCTTCAGAAATTACTGTGCTCAGACTCTCCCAGCGAGCATTTTGGGTCATCATGACCAACGGTCATGTCAGATGGGGGATTCTTGGACTTGACATATGAAAAAAGTCACATGACCAAGCACTACCTGCAGCTCTCCGAACTATGGAGCACATGGTGCAGTGTGGAGGGATTGCCTAATATGCATTCTTCATCATCTGCATTGCTTCCTTTTTTATATAAAAGCTGGGGAGGCTCTAATACCCACTGAATGTGACGTGGTGACTTCACATTAATGAATGATGATTTATTCCAGCAGAACATTGCTTTTCAACCACTTTCCATCTAATGGCTGATGCAAACAGGCTCCTCCATGCCTCATTGTCTATTGGCGTTGCCTCTATTGTCATGCTTAATGATGAATGAAGAAAGGAAGCAGATGGTTCCCCCAGTTACTCTCCGTTGCTTACATCTTTGATGGAAGAAAAGTGCTTGCCCAATTTTTCTCTTCATGATGAGCTGAGTCCCCAAAGGAAACAAACAAACAAAACCAAGGCTCCACCGCAGATGGCATTTTTGCTTCCACTCGGGCGTAAATATTTGTAGTTCCATGTGCCCGGACTGCAAACAAACAGCAGGAAGGATGCTGAAGTTCCCTGCCCATCAATAGGTCAACAATGGCGTACATCGAGTCAGCACATGCCAGATCCCCTGAGCCGTCTCCCGGATGACCTCCAACTGATATCCAGACAACTTGTCTAAAGGATGAGATGCCCTCCTGGTCCCCTAGTGGCTCACATCTTCACCCTTTTTGCAAACAGAGAATGACAGGGCCAAATTGATAGCAGCATCAACCTTGCATGCTGCATTACTGATAGGTAAGCCTTCCCGGGGGAGGGAAGCAAGCAAAAAACAAACCGTGTACAGTACATTTAGAGAGCTTACGATCCAGCAGCTGGCCTGAGTTCTCAGACAGCGAAAGTCCCCCTTAGTTTGCTGGCAGTTCTGTGTGTGTGTTGTGTCATTATAGTTGTGACCGACCCTTCATGACCCCATGTCCATGGAGTTTTCTTGGCAGGAATACTGGAGTGGTTTGCCAGTTCCTACTCCAGGCATCTACAGCACCTGGTATTCCCTGGTGGTCTCCCATCCAAGTACTGACCAGGGCCGAACCTGCTTAGCTTCCAAAATCAGGTGAGATCGGATGTGCTTAGGGCATCTAGGCAGCTGAAGCCATGTGTTGCTGACAGTTACTCCTAGAGAAATTTGTACTAGATCACAGGCTTATCTTTGATGCACTGTAGCGTGACTAGGGTTTAATCCCAGGTAGCTGGCTCACAGTTGACTCAAACGTCTGTCCTTCCGAGGTTGGCAAAATGAGTACCCAGCTCACGGGGATGTGGGGTGGGTGAGCAACGCGTAGCCTGCATAAATAAATTGTAACGAGAATGCCTTGAGCCGTATGGGGCAGCATATATGCAGAACGCTCTGCTTTTCCAGCCAAGATTTACCAAAGTCTGCCAAAACTGAAGATAGAAAGAAGAAAAATTGACAGATCTGGCTACTCCTGATTGGCACACAGGACTGCATGTTTCCACTGGAAATGGACACATCCAGAACAAGAGAAAAGACACTGGGTTGCCAAACAGTGGTAAGAGTCCTGCTTCTAGCAGCTAGACCTGCTAGTGGTACTGTATGTGTGTGGAAGTAATTCGAGGATGAAAGTTTTAATTCACAGAATCATAGAACCTCAAGGGCCATCCAGTCCAGCCCCCTGCCATGCAGGAACCTCCGTCAAAATACCCCTGACAGATGGCCAATTCAAGAGCTCAAAATGATCCCTCTTAAAAGGAACTTGTTGTTTGAACTGCAGAGCTGGAAGAAACCCTAAGGATCATCAAGTCTAGCTCATGTTGAGGAGGCCCAGTAGTGGGATCAAAATTATAAACAAGAACTTAAACCACTGAGCTATCCAGCAGTTTCATGGATGCACCTTCCAGAGGAAGTAACTGTGGCTTATTTTTATACCTACATAATTTAGGTGTTGTTTATTCCATTCTAAAAGTAGCTTTTTTAAAACTAATCCCAAGATTCATTAGCCTCCAAAATGAAATGGTTTCAGAGACCTATGTCACTTATAAGTAGTTACACCCAAGCCCCATCAGCCATTTTTGAACTTAGAGTAATCTTAAGTGCTGCCTTCCAAGGGGAGACACTTGGTTCTCTCTCTCTCTCTCTCTCTCTCTCTCTCTCTCTCTCTCTCTTTCAATCCCGACATAAGAGAAGGCAGAAAAAAGGGATCACTGATCAGAGAGAATCACTGCCATTGGAAAGGACCTGCTGATAGCAAAACACGGTTCAGTTGGTAAAGTGTATTGAGATAGGACAGGAGGAAATGAGAAATGCTTCACCTGTCTGTTTCTTGAATCACTTGGCATTTCACAAAGCTTTCTTCCTGCCTTCGTTATAATGTTGCTCCTTCTTGCCCTTGTTTTCCCTTATGGGGCGACGTTTCTAGATTCATGTTAGGTATGTCAAAATAATTCCACTGAAACCGAGAGCAACAGCAGACTGTCTCGATGGATTTATTATTGGGAGCAACTGATAAAATGCCCTTGAATTTCCCAGTAGTGTTGCAGTGGCACACCAGTCATAGCAAAAGGAGGGAACGAACATCAGGGCAAGGGGGTGCCTTATTTTCTCCTATTACCTCCCCTCGTGGATTAAAAGTTCCAAGGAGAGACAAGAAAAGATCACAAAAAGAAGGTCTGGTAAGGAAACCCTCACACCACCACTCTCTGCCAAGACAAAGTGCATGACAGTGGGAAGGGATGTGATGGTGCCCGATCCTGTTTCCTATGTACCTAAACCTCCAAAGGACTTTGCTCTCCCTGTCCCATTTAATTACAGGGCAGGCTTCAGAGCTACCTTGTCTAAACAACCGAACCATGTGAGAGTGTGTGCTTGTCGTTATGCCTCTTTCATAATTAAGAACAAACTTTCTGACCCCCTCGGCTGACAGGGAGCATTACAAGCCTGTCAGCCTTCAAGCGATAACACCTCCTTCTGCAGTGCTGTATGAAAAGCGGGTTTGGAAATGTACAATAAGTGTTGCTTCCATGTGTGAAGATAAGATTAAACTACAAAGGAGGCAATTAAATTCCGAGATCATATTTGTAAAGGATTTTCCCATGTTTACTGTGGCGTTATCGCTGGCCACTGCAACGAGTGGGCTTTGGCTGATTAGAAGCACAGGAACCATGCCAGGCCCTGAGTGAAGGGACGAGAGGCATCAGGAGGAGAAAGTTGTTGAAAGTACACTGTCCATGAGTAATTCAGATTTTGTTGATGTATCTTATCCTGGCGTGGTAAATGAATTAATCAGCAAATGGCTGAAAGGGGGGAAAGTGAGTTTGAAAAATCTGAGCCAATTAAGAATTCCGATTTACATATAAACAAATCAAAGGAGACCATTTCCCTTGGCCTTTTTGGTCTCCTAAGAAAACTCCAACCTTGAGGTGGGACTCACTGAGCTCCATGTCTTGTTTGTTTTCTAGGAAGGCTGTGTTAATTTACCCTCTTTGGTCCATTCTTGCAGTAATTAACCATGAGGGACACTGTTTAACTGGAAAGAGACCCTCTCCAAAAATTTGTCAGGCTAATTAGCACTAAACAATTGGACACCACTGCATATTTATGCCAAAGACTGCCTAGAAGTCTCTGGGGAATTTAGGTTTCCATTTTTGCCCAAGACACTGGGCTGAATTCAGATGAGGTGTGCCACACGGCACATGACCTGGGAATCAATAGTGTCAAGATCTACATTTATAAAGTTTCTTTACCCTCACTATTGCCTGTCTCAAAATCTAAATGGTGTTAGTTATGGTGGATATTACAAGCAAGCAATATTAACGCAACAAGTTTGGACACCACTGGCATAAGCCAAGAGGTGGTTTCCCATGCGATCCTGCGAAAAACCATCTCAGGGGAGAGGTCATTCCCCTTGGGCTCATAAAACCTCCATCATAAAAAGAGAGCTTTTTCATTTTCTCTTTGTTTTTCTGGACTGTCTAACATGCACGTTAAGAAATCTCATAATGACTACTTCGAGCACCTCATTTCATCTCTGCATCCTTCGTTACTGACAGAAACACACAGAGAGAGGGAGGCAAGGAGGGAGAGGCCCTGTTTTTCACATTGTGTGTAAAAGCGCCATCTGGCTTGGCAGCGCCTGGACCATTTATAATCCTTGTATCTGTTGACTGTTCTGACCAGGCTGGTCGAGGACAGATGGGCAGTCGAGACCGGAAGGTGCCACTTGGCAAAATCCGAGACCAAAGGCCTAGTGCTTCTCAGCTGCCCACATTTTTCCAATGGTGTCACAGTTGCAGAATGACACCCAGGAATTCAGGTGTGTGTTGAGAGGGGGAGGCAACAGGGAAATCCACCACTGCCTCCTCAATCAATCTTACATAAACAACACACCCACACAAGGTCCTTTGGCCTGTGACGCCATGCCATTGGGCATTTCAGCATGGCAACTGTGTGTCCTGGCTACCATCAGCACAGGGGAGGACACGGGCTCCCAGATACAAAAGCTACTGCATGCAATCAAATGGAACTTTCCCCTCTTCCTGCACCATTCACCCTCAGGTCCACCTCCTTGCCTTGAGACCCAGGAAACCTTTAAAAGTTCCACCAAGGAGGTGGATCAATCCCAGTCAACAACCTACACATCCTCATGGGTTTGGCTTCCAAGCAGAACACTTTTAAACTCACAGAATTCTGTTGGCCTTTTCTGTTGTTGGCTGGGACTGGTCTACTTCTGTGCTAGCATGCTCCAAGAAAGCAGGAAATTGTTCATATTAATACTTCCCTCAGATGCTGTCTGGCACCTGAGTCCTGGTAACCATAACAGGACCCAGTTATGATGGGCGGGCCTCATTTTTAACTGCATGTTCTCCACTGAACAGAATCTTGGGATCCAAAGTTTGAGAAGGGGCTTAGAATTCACTCTAGCAAATAATTCTTATGTTGCTGACCACAAGATTTCGGGATTGACAGCCTTCCCATTGTGGGATTACATAGAGCCTGGTGTGTCAAATTGTCATGACTAAAGATGGGCACAAATAAAAAAAATTGCATTTCGTTTGTCGTTTGTCGTTTGGAGGGTCTGTTTCGGTTTGTTTCCGTTTTTCGTGAATTTTTGAAAAAAAAATCATTTTTGTTTTTGTTTGTTTCATTACTGTTTCGTTTCCATTTATTTCCTTTTTTGTGATTTTTTAAAAGATTTTAAGCAATAATTGCGTAAAAATGGAAACGCACAACAAAATTTCCAGTGTTTCTGTTCGCATCATCTCATTTCATGACTGTTTGTGTGGATACATAACGAAACAAAACGAAAATGGAAATGAAAAATTGCATCCATCTCTAGGTTGACTGCCAGTGTGGATCACCCTAAGATTTCCCTTCATTTAACAATAAGAATCCCACATCAGTGCCGAGCATTTGTGTGGAGTCAATCAGGTGCTTCCGGCTATCTATCACTTCTGTTATTTTCCTGGATGGCTATTTCATATTTTATTAGAAATGACAGCTCTATTATTAACAAGGTGAAACATGCATGCACGCGTACATTCATAGTTACACAGAGAGACACACACAGGCACACAGGCACACACACACTCTCTGTCTCTCTCTCTCTCTCTCACACACACACACACACACACAGAGTCAGGTAGTGGTGGGATAGAAGGAATAGTTTTAAGCAACAGATATTATGGGATATAGAAGGCTTAGTTGACGATGCAAGGAGTGGCTGGATCTGTAGAATATTTTGCCAGTTGAATGGTTTATTAAAACTGACATTGTACTACAATTACTACCAATTATTTTGTCACTGTGTCAATTCCCTTTAAAGCCTGAACACTAGCAGCAAACGCCATAATCATTTCCACAAGGAACTGCATATTTTGAAAGGTTATTGTAGATGGATAGATGAGCAAGAGTATTGAAGATAATAGTTGCAGTAGCAGTTGCTGTTGTTTTGGCCAGCAGCACTGCACAGCCTCCAGGTACCAGAGCCACTGCAGACATGCCCATAACACCTAGTGGGTTTCAACATGCTGAGTTTACACTGTAAAGCCTGTGAGGTGATTTGGAACCAGACCATATGAATCAAGAAGTTGAGTCATGGCAACTTCTTTTCTTGTCAGAGAGTCAGCTCAACAGTCTGACTGATGAAGCTACTTGGATGAGGAGTGAAATGTTTCAACCTCAAAAGAAAAAAAGGTCCAGTTGTCATGACTCAACTTCTGGATAACCTCACCTGGATGACTGAGAATCTTCACAAGATGACCGTATAAAGGACTGCCTTTAGGTGTATCTGATGGCGATTGGGAAAGAGCTGAGCTAAGCTTTGAGGTCCAGCTAGGCCTAGCTCCATCTGGCTTATCTCCCAGAAAGAAAGTGCCCAGTTAGCACCAGGAAGAGGAAGCATATGTGGAGCCAAGCCTAGCTGAGGCTCAAAGCTTCCAACTGAATCATTGCTTCCAGGTGCATCCTTTTTATGGTACATCTGTGGAGGCCTATGGTGTTTGTAGGCCAGAAGAACCAAAACATGACCTCCCCTACCCATCAAGATCTCTGAGGACAACGTGCACATATGAAAGAGGGTTCCCACTTGGAACTTCCTCTCATCTGAACCATATTGTGTCCTTTGCATGGTAGCCACAGGATGGGGGGGGGGATGAGGACTTTCCTGTTCAAAGCTACATTTGGTCTGCTTCAACACATCAGAGCCATTTCATATGTCATTTCTAGGCATCTTTTCCCACGTGGTCACCTGTGACTCATCCCCCCCCTCCCACCGCTATCTTTTCCATGCCATACCTTTTATGTTTTAGGGATATCGTCTTCTCTGGGAGAGGATAGCCATAACAGATGGCTTTAAAAACTACCACACAGAGTTGTTCAGAAGATTAAAAATGGAGGAGGAAACCATGTGTACTACTCAGAACCTGCTGGAATTAGAGTTTGATTCCTACACAAAAAGTAAAAATAAACAAAATAAATCTCTCTCTCTCTCTCTCTCTCTCTCTCTCTCTCTCTCTCTCTCTCTCTCTCTCTGTGTGTGTGTGTGTGTGTGTGTGTGTGTGTGTGTGTGTGTGTGTGTGTGTGTGTGTGTGTGTGTGTGTGTGTGTGTCAGAAGCCTAAAGAACAACAAACATTTTTAATTTTGATTCCCCACAGATAATTTTGGACAAAATGGGTGATGCTATTCACATGAAATGATTAGTTTTTCCACAGTGCATTAAACTCAAAACTCTAATAAAGAAACACAATAATTGTGTGCCTATAATTTTGCTGATTGCAGGACACAGCTTGCATCTCTCTAAATTACAGTTTACAGAGGCGTTATTTGGAATACCTCCCATCTTGCCCCGACTCCCCCACCCCAATACCCAATCATGTGACAATTACTTTAGCAGAATAAAATTAAACTACCCGCAAAGCAATCTTTGTTTTCCCCCATAACTGGCTTCCCCTTCAGTGTGTTCTTTGAATTCCACTTAGCACTGGATCTTCCTCTAGGGAAGCTAGTGGAGGTGTCTGTCGCTCTCAGAGAGACTTTTACTTTTTGAAACTTCCCGCTAAACAGAAGAGGGAAGCTTCTGGGTGTTTTATTTTTAAAGACTGGGGAATGGAATAGAAGCAACATGCAGCCCCTCTGTGTCATTTCTCTGTAAGTAACAAACCTTCAGTGTATAGGACACCTGCAACCTACCTAACCATGCTTTGAACACCTCAAGCCTGTAGAGCAGGGATCCTCAAAACACGGCCCGCAGGCCAGATTTGGCCAACTAGGGTCCTGAATCCGGCCTGCCAGCCATTGCAGAACCCACAAACACTCCCCCATACACACTTGAGCCGAACAGGAATCTGTTGGCTGCTGCCCAGCAGGACTGCTCCCTCGCTACTACTAGGGTGCATGCTCCACTTAGCTTCTTCAGAGGGCATGCATGGCAGCAAGGCCAGAAGCAACAGGAGAGAAGCGTGCTGGCAACAAACCTCTTGGACTTAAGCTGAGAAGCTGGCCTTGTGCACCTGCGTGCCAACTTCTAGAATAATTACTGAACAAGCAGAGAGTTGGGAAGGATGGCCTGGGCTTTGGGGAGGAGCCTCGAGGTGAATGCACACCAATCATTTCTATAGTCCAGCCCCCAACAATGTCTGAGGGACAGTGAACTGGCCCCCCTGTTTTAAAAGTTTGAGGACCCCTGCTGTAGAGCATTTATCCTTGCAAGATTTAATGTTCTACCATCAGCTTTACTTCAGGGCAGGTTTCAGAGAAGCCACACCAAGAAAGATTCTGCCCTTGTGGATCCAGGGTCCTTGAATTTCTATCACACAACCTTCTACATTGTATTTTCTACAAACAAATCAGGAGGGATCTGATCCATCCTCTGATCCACAGATTCCAAGTTTGTTCAGATAAGTGGCTGGTCTCATCCTGCCTCTCAGATCAGAATTCTTACATAACAACTCAGATTGCTAACTTGTTTTAGCTGCAATCCATAGAAGGGCTGTACTATTAGCAGATGGTTGATCTGTGCATATTGTCCTCTCTGTGACCCCAGTCTATGCCTCCCTCTCTTCTTTATTGTGCTACTTTTGCTGTTGTTGTTTCTTTTTTCCCCCTCCTCTAAATGGGTCATATGACTGCAATAAACTATTGGTTGATTCTAACAAACCTTCTTCTTCTCAGCATTTCCTCCAAGGGACCACAAAAAATAAGACCAGAGAACCTCCGGTGGAAGGTTCGCCAGGGTTTATTCAGCCAACACCTTCCAAAGCAGGAGATCGGCAGGGGAAACCACCCTCATGGATGGCCACCCAACTACTGTTTTCACCAGCAGCACCCTATGAAGGAGAGAAGACCATCCTCTGGAGACGCCTGTTCCACAGTCAACAGGTGCTTCCCAGGAGGATATGTTTCCTCAGGTGGAGCCATGCTCCTCTCTCTTCCCAGATGTGTCTAGTTCTGTGGAGCAGCTGAAACCCACCTTGCTCCATCAGCCTTGCATCTTCAGATATCTGAAGAAGATAAGCTGCCTTGATCATCTCTGGCCCCCAGAGAAGTACTTATTGGACTGGAGCCTCTCTATTCACTCCCTCTGAACACCAGAACGTCTATGCCACCACCTTTCCCCTAAAGCATGGTTTTGGGATGAAAGAGCAGCGGGTCTGTCTGTCGGCCAGTGGGCTTCATTTTCATCAAATAATCTGTTTTCCAGTGAATGCTTTCCCTAAAGGATAAATAAGGAGATTCCTCTCTCATAGTTATTGGCACTTGAATCGAGGAACAGCATTCAGTGCTTAGCTTTTAAAATCAACTTTCTTTAACGTATAAGGTACAGTAGACAGGGAGATTAAAGTACTTTGGGAATGAGTTTTGGAGATTAACACAGATTCAATGCAGTGGAAAAATAGACAGCAGGAAGTCTCAAGGAGATCAGTCTTAGCATCACAATATTGTTCCGAGTTGGTAGTGTCTGACACACCTGAGGAGGAGTTACTTTCTATTATTCATATCAGCTGTCATAAAGGCGGTGGTGAAACGGGTACCTATGTTCAGTTGTCGTGACATCACAAAAGTGCCGCTGAGTAGAGATGGGCACAAATAGAAAAAATGGAGTTTCGTTTGTTGTTTGTCGTTTGGAGGGTCCGTTTCGGTTTGTTTCCATTTTTTGCGAATTTTTGCAAAAAATCATTTTCGTTTTCATTTGTTTCGTTACTGTTTCGTTACCATTTATTTCAATTTTTTGTGATTTTTTTTTTTTAGCATTTAAAGCAGTTCACTGTACAGCAGTAACGGAAATGAAACAGACGACAGAATTTCTGGTGTTTCTGTTCGTTTCGTTTCATTTTTGAAACAAAATTCGTTTGTTATTTCTTTATGTAACAAAATGAAAAAACGAAAACGGAAACGAAAAATTGTTTGTTTCGTGCCCATCTCTACCGCTGAGTTATTTGGCCAGTTCCCTAAGCACCGTGGCTCCTAGTTTTATTCATTACCCAAAGAAACTTTTAATCGTCTTTCTCAATGTGGTTTTTGTTAAGTTGTGTCCAACCCTCTGTTATCCTTGGAGTAGATCCACTGAAACCAATGACACTGGTTAGCTTCATGATTATATAAAAATGAACTAACGAATGGGTCCACTCTAAGAATATTTTATGAAGCATCATTTTATACAATCATGTTTTCTAATGTATACCCTTAATTCTGAATGCTGCATGCAAAGAACAGTAGGAAAGGAATCTCAAAGTTCATCAATGTAAATAACAAAATTATACATCAGGGGATTGTAGCTAATATACTGCTGAACCACTCTTGACCTTTGCAATGGCTGGTGCTTAAGCATAAGGGAAGCTATGAGGGCAGCCATAAGCAATTAAATTAATTGCTTGTAAAACTTAAAGGGGAGGGGGAGGGCTGTTTACATTGTCTAATGTCTACCCAATTTGTATGGAGAGAGTTGTAAAACACTTCAAAGAATTAATCTCTGTGTTTGTTTGCTTACTTCTCTCATCATCCAGAAGGGAGCGCTTGATCCAAACATCCCTTCCCCTTCAGGCCTTAAATGTGGAAGGGACATGGGGGGGTAGGGGGTATGGCATTCTGAGGGTCTGTGTGGAATATTTTCTGGTTCTTTTATTACTACTTCTGAATTAGCATAGCTGATGCAACTGGACAAACCATATCTCACAGTCTGTCCACAGTGGCATATTGGTGTGTTGTATGGATTCCTGATAGCGCTGTTTGGCTTGGGGTGGGGTGGGGAGTCCTTGTCCATTGTGTTTCATCCTTTTCCTTTAAGAGATGGCCCATATCTTTCTGTAACAGGGCTACAGCATGCAGTCTTTTTGGCATGATTCATTGAAATGCAAAGTTGTTCTTTGTTCTACCTTCACAGGTGAGTACTGTACTTGAGTTAAAATAGACTGCACTGACGATAAGGACCTTTGAAGCATAGCTTTAAAAGAGCCTTTTCACACGAGCCCTAAGATCCGCTGGCCACTTAAATTCGGACCAGAGATCTTGGGGTTTTGTCGCTGTTCCTGTGTTCCCACCCCCGCCACACTCCTGGCTGCTATCTGAGTGAGGGGAGGGAGAAAAAAAGGAAGAAAAGAATGCTGGCTCACCTCCGTTCTGCCATCTCAGTCTGCTCCTCGCAGTCTCTTAGTATCTCTTAAAGGGGCGGGGGGCAAAAAAACAGCAAATAGAAGCGAGGAGAGCCCGGCACTCACTACATTACCTCCGCATCAGGAATCTTTCACCCCCGGAGAGCAGGTACTTGAAAAGTCTGCTGGGACGCGCTTAGGTGGGCATGGTCACCCTTAATTTTTTGTAAACTCCGGAGCTGGTGGAGAAACAATTTTAAGCTCCGGATCTGGGAGCCATTTGCCGCGGATTTTAGGGGTCGTGTGAAGAGGCTGAAAGAGTCAAAAATTGCATCTATTTGTAGGTGAATGAAGAGCTCCCAGTTCCAGTTGCTGATGATGGATGATGATGATGACTGGTTATTATTATTATTTTTAAGCTGCTATTTTAATCCACTCTTGTATTCATACTTTGACTTGACATTTCAACGGTGTTTGTTATTGGAGGTTATTTGATAGTTTTGTAGCCAAAAATCATAACATCACAGCACGAATCACAAAATGGTGGGCAGGGGGAACCATTAACTATCTAGGCCCCTGGGACTAGTTTTCCCAACTTGGCATTTTCCAAAGGGTGCGAGTTACAACTCCCATCCTCCCAAGGCAGGTTGGATATAGCAGAATTTGTAGTCTGCCATGAACATCAGGAAGGGTCCGTTTGGTAAAGGAGGCTGCTGTCTACTGGGAAGCCATGAGAACTCACAATTTTGTTTCAAACTGCTATTTCTCACCCATGTTGTTCTTCCCCACCCATTATGGAAACTGCCTTGGCCTGTTTCCATGCTTCCTCAGTTCACACTTTCTTCCTGGCTGCTTGGGAACCCTCCCGGCACCTCCACGGCTGTTTATCATTCTCCTCAAGTCCAGTTCCCTCTGTGCACTAAGCATGCCTATCAATAACTGTATGTGAATAATCACATCATTAGTCAGTCAGCACTGATTGATGCTTCGCTGTCACCGTGTGGCAACTTTTACTGCCAAGTAGAAATTGCCAGATGTCCCTTAGTTTTAAGAGAATGTTCTATGTTTTAGACAAGCAGCTAAGAAACATGGGTGCCACAGTGTTTTGAAGCACATCCTGGATGATTTGTTCACCTGTAGACCATCTCCAAGGGCCCTACGTCACTTCCTGGAACAACCAGGGACAATCCACTGAGAAGGAATTAATGCTGAGTAGTGGATGTAATCACATTATGATGCTGACGAAAGAGTTCCTCCTTAAGCCTCCAATGGGATGCTGAAATGTGCTGTGTAAAGCAGAAGTGGGCAGGTGCTCCCATGAATAATTAATTCAGCATTTTCTTCCATAATGAGAAATTAATTTCTAAATACACACAAGCCCATCCTACAGAAGGCCCCAGAAGTCACGCTCTCTTCTCTCCCTCTGCCTTCCTGCAGATGATGGGGAACCCATTTAACTCGTTGTGATCGTTTGCTTTTCTTTTCTTTTCTTTCTTCAGGGACCTTTGAGTAACTGTGAATAAAAGGTGTCTCCTGGTTAGCCCATCCCCACCATCCCCACCTCACAAGTTCAGAAGGTGAAAACAGGGACAGAAACTCTGGGTGTTTATACACGACCCCTAAGCTCTGCAGCAAAGGGCTGCAAGCTCCG
Source organism: Phrynocephalus forsythii (assembly GCA_029282475.1). Lineage (NCBI taxonomy): Eukaryota > Metazoa > Chordata > Lepidosauria > Squamata > Agamidae > Phrynocephalus > Phrynocephalus forsythii. The sequence goes on along the minus strand of JAPFRF010000014.1, from coordinate 3,262,890 downwards.
GACCTTAAAAATGTTTACCCACCAGGTCCAGAGTTTGCAGACAATTAAGTGCGACCCCTCCCACCTAAGCGCAACCCAGCTGCACTTTCTTGTACTTGCTTTTGGGAGGTGAAAAATATTTGATGCGGAGAGTGCCTGAGCTCTCCTCGCTTCTTTTTGTTGATTTTCTTTCGCCTCCGCCCCTTTAAGAGCAACCAGGAAGTAAAACCGGGGCTCGGAGCAAGCTTCCACGCACGGGAGGTAAGGGTTTCTTCTTTTGTCCGTGTCTAAGGCTTTTTTCCCCTCCCTCCCCTCCCGCAGACAGAACAAGGAAGTGCGGAGCGGGTGGGGATGGAGGAACAGCAAGGAACCCTCAAGATCGCTGGTCCGAATTTAAGGGACCAGCGGATCTGAGGGGTCGTGTGAAAAGGCCTCTGGCTCCAAGGTGGAGGTTTTGAGGGTCCATTCTCCAGGTGAACTCCTTGACCCAGGAAGCGGGATGCTATGGACCTGAGCTGTGCAACTAGATCCCACAAGAGCCATTCTCTCCTCTTATGGAAAATTACAAGCAATAATAAATCCATAACAACCCATGCACTCCCCCTTCATGACATCCCAAATCTGCTGCTAAGGGTGGCCACCCCACTCCAACTCGCAGCAGGGCCACCTCTGTGTCCTTCTCTGTCGCCCATTCAGATGACACCCCCCCCTCAAGGTCTCTTTCTTCCCTCATCATTGGCTTTTCAGCTTCGATGGTATTCATGGGGCCAGCTAAGCCAGGCTCTTAGACCCACACTTTTGCAGCGGAAAGATCACCCTTGGCAAGCAAGCCTATAATTAACCATTAGTCCCTTATTGTAAGATCCGGTGGACACCTCATTAAACACCAGTCAAAATTGGCGATGGCCACTGAACTTCAGGGGTTTTTGAAAGAGCATTTTCCATCTCTCTGCCAGTTGTAATCAGGGGAGCTGAAATTACACCTGCCCTTTAGGGTGTCCACTTAAATCTAGCCGGCCACTGAGAAGTCTCAAAAGCTTCCCAGTCTCTCCTCTTCCTGCCATGATTGTTAAGGAGAGAGAAAAGACTGCCCAGCACAGGTTAGTGAGGCTTTTAAAACCTCTCCCTGCCATTGACTAGAGTCTAAAGAAAGAGTAAGGGAGGGGCTCTCCCCACAGAGACTCCATTGTCACTCCTCCTAATTGAAAGCTCAGCCTAGAGACTTCTGAGATGTTCATGGGCTCTCCTCCAGGAATTCAATGAAGCAGGGCTAAGCCGTTCCAGTGATTTGCCTGGTGGAAGGGCCATGTGTCCAGCCTCAACCATACTTCGGACAGCGCTGCTGCACTTTGGGCCACGTAGCTTTTGAGCAGAAGGTGTCCATCTTCGCTTACGTCATTCCTCCAGGCGAGGATGAGCCATTTCAAAAGTTTTCTTCCTGATGGGGGAGAATACAAGTGATAGTATGCATTAATTGCATTTTTATAAAGACACATATTTTTTGCTCTGCCAAAAAAAAAAAAGTTGAAAGTTTGCTAGGCTGATTTTTCCATCCCGCACAAAAGTGAACAGCTAAACATGCTAAAACTAGCACTGTGTGAGCAAGAGATGGGGGGAGGGAGGGAGAGAGGGAAAAGGAGACCATTTGCAAGAACAGTCAGAATCCTACTGATTATTTATGCCTGCAGCTTTAAGGGCAATGAAATAAACTGCCACCGGAAATTGCTGCCAGAAATCATGTGGCCCTTTACTTCCATCATGGGACAACTCCTCAACTAGAGGCAAATCACCACTGCAGTTTACGCCACTCTTGTACCATTGGCGTAACTAAGCACTCAGATTCTGGCCAGTGTGGTTTTAGCAGGTCAAAATTTGCTAACCAGTGCCTAATACGAGCTTGTATTGAGATATGTTGTGTCAGGTTTTCGGATCTCTCTAAGGGCGTTTATACACAACCCCTAAACTCCGGGGCAAATGGCTCCCAGCTCCGGAGCTTAAAAATGTTTCCCCACCAGCTCCGGAGTTTACAGGAAATTAAGTGCGGCCACGCCCACTTTAGCGTGTCCCAGTGCACCTTTCAAGTACCTGCTCTTCCGGGGTGAAAATTGCTTGATGCGGTGTAATGATAGTGAGTGCAGGGCTCTCCTCGCTTCTGTTTGTTGTTGTTTTTTTGCTCCCCCCCCTTTAAGAGCTACTTTACAGAGACAGGAATGTTGCCACAGCAAGAACGGAGGCAGAACGGAGGTGAGCCACAATCTTTTCTTCCTTTTTTTTCCTCCCTCCCCTCACGCAGCCAGCAGCCAGGGTGGGGACACAGGAAGAGCGACAAGCCCCTAAGATCTCTGCTCCGAATTTAAGTGGCCAGCGGATCTTAGGGGTCGTGTAAAAGCGCCCTAAGTCCGCATATCCAAGAAGTGGGTTTCCTTTTTGGCTTCTTTCTGAAGTGACAATGAGATCTTTCAGCACCACACACACTCACGCACACACAACCACAGTTGTTTTGTAGACTGACAAAAATACCAAAGTGGGCCAGGGAGGGAGAGAGAGAGAGGATTCTTATTGGGGAGCCCTTTTCTCCTTGTGCTCTCCAGATCTGGGGTTCCTTGAATACAAGGCAGTTGCAGCGTGGTCTTCCCCTTGCCTCCTTGTGTCTGCTTCTCAGGTGCTGAGTGCTCTGCAGCCGTCCCAAGCAGCAGGAGTAGAAATGCCAGAGAAAACTAAAGGGGGAGGGGGCAGAGCCGGTCAAACCTTCCTGAATCATGGGATGGTATATAAGCAGAACACCTTTTTTGCTTTGCTTTTCCAAAACTGCTGATTCAGATCTCCTCCACAGACGGCCTCATAAAAGCTCGGCATGAGGAGGGCTGCGCCAGGTGCCAAATCTGTCAGGAGCAGCAAAGGAAAATGTTGCCTTTTTATCATCAGGAGAGCCTCGGAGGCTCATCTTTTAAACATAGGAAGGACGTGGAATATCCTGATGCAGCTGCCTGTTCAAAAAATGCAAAGCGTTCCCCGGCAGCCTGATTGTCCCTTTTGCGGGGCCATCTTTGCCTCTTGACTTTGTGTGAACTCAGGGACCCCACCCAGCAGACTCCCGGCAGCCAAGTGGTCCTCAAAGCAACACTGCCTGCCTCAGGTGTTTCCACCCCAGAAAGGAAAATGATACATGCAAAAGCTGCTTTTTTAAACAAGCATCATCATGGACAGATGCCCTTGACGTGGAACATTCTTTTAACAACATCTGCCTCTTTTACTCATTATTAGAGATGGGACGACTAGGAAAATACGTTTTCGAGTTGTCGTGTGTCGGAGGCAGTCTGATGCAGCTGTTCGTTTTTTCGTTTTTTTGTTTTCGTTAGTACTGGTTTGGGGGTAGCGGGCTCCTGGAGGGAGCTGAGTCAGCCAGAGCCACAAGTGACGGACTGGCAGACTCTTTGCACCTGCTGTGTCTCACGTACTTGCATGTAGTGCAATTCTTAGATCCTCTTGACTAGGGTTTGTTACGGGTGAACTCTGGGGACCCCACCCCTTAGAAGGACAGACTAGGCTTAGGCAGCCGATTAGTGGGCTGTTTATGCCCGATTGGCACATCCCAGAAGTCTCTGCGGACTGGCCTCAGGTGGAAAATTTGCATGGTCCACTCCCAGAGCCCATCATTGCTAATGTGCAGGTAAAAAAATAAAATAAAATAAAATAAAATAAAATAAAATAAAATAAAATAAAATAAAATAAAATCAACGGAGACTTTTTTTTGCAAGAAAAACCCACTGCTGCTACTGTAAAAATTCAAGCATTTAAAATAGCTAATTTTCGCATGTTTCTGTGGTGCTTTGGTGGGGTTTTGGGCAACGATTTCAAAAAAAATATTGCGGTCGCCATTTTGGATCCCCGCACTGCATGGCAAATGGATGCACCCTCCCAGTCTGGTACCAGCAAGCACCCCCAAATAAAACACCCTTCTGGCCTGGTAGGTGCCCTCAGACAGTTTTCGCCTACTTTTAGGGCTGGGAATCAGTTTTTTTTTTTTTTTTACTTTTAAAAACTTTTTTTCTGTGCCGCTTGGCATTGCGCGATCGCCACGATGCAAGACAGACAAATCAGACCAAAGTCTCCGGTTCGTGTTTTAGAACATTACTTCTTAACAACATCTGCCTCATTTGCTCATTATTGGAAGGACAGAGGACACTCTTTTAGAAAGGAAAGGGAAATATAATATGCAGTTTTGCTAGTATTTTGCTGATAGTCCTCTGTTCCTGTCCAAGGTTCCACCATTTTTACTTTCTGGGCTTGGAAAAGTAACTCCCCTCCCCCTCCCCAAACAACTCACAGGATCCTCCAACCAACACAGGTGTTGCCTAGGAAGGCTCAGGGACCTTGTGCAGGAATGTGATGTTTGGAATTTTAAAATAATTATTGATTGATAGATAGATTCATGGACTCCAACTTTCAGCAAGCACCAGGACAGCTTCCATTCTGAACATGGAAGTCAGACCAGGAAGCTAAGTCATGAAACTTTCCAGCTAGACCTTTCCCAGGTGACACACACTGAGGCGTATGTAGATGTGCGTCACTCAGGTGGATTTCCTCAGACAGGGAATTTTGGGATTTGAAGTCCAAAAATGTCAAATGACACCTCCTTGATCCTCAGCTATTTCATGTCCAAGAAGAACCTTTAGCAATGTTTTCCTTCTTTCTTTTTCCATATCTTTCCTTTCATGGAACTGGGAATGTTTAGCCATTCAAAAAGAAGGCTGAAAGGGGATATGATAGCTATGTTTAAATATTTGAAAGGAATTCATATTGAAGAGGGAACAGGTTTGTTTTCCATGGCTTTTAAAACTAGGACTCAGGGCAATAGTTTCAAACTGCAGGAAAAGAGAACCCATTTGAACATTAGGAAGAACTTCATGACAGAGCTGTTTGGCAGTGGAATATGCTGCCACAAAGGAAGGTGGTGGAGTCTCCTTCTTTGGAGATTTTTAAGCAGATGCTGGGTGGCCATCTGTCGGAAATATTGTGATGGGGTTCCTGCATGACAGGGGGTTGGACTGGATGGCCCTTGAGGTCTCTTCCGACTCTATGATTCTATGATTCTAAGATTCTATATTCAGTTGAATCTGGCTGTATTGATTGCATTTAGCCCTTCTTGGAGGGTTAAAATGTTGGCTGGAATCCTGCAGGCTGTATAATCAACCCACCCAGGGCATCGGCTTCTTAGGTAAAACAGTACTCCTCCTAATTTGGGGCAATTCATACAACTCTGTGAAAAGGCAGGGTGTTGCATGAAAAGAGTAATATTGCACCAAAAGAACAACAACACAGTGTTGTGCACGGCTCCCTTATTATCTTGCTGGTAAGGAGGAAAATCTTGCTTGCTTTTGTCCTTGGCTAACTGACTTTTCACACAACCCGTAAGATCCGCTGGTCCCTTAAATTCGGACCAGAGATCTTGGGGGTTCATTTCTGTTCCTGCGTCCCCACCCCTCAGCACTTCCTGCTCCTGTCGGCGTGGGGGAGGGAGGGGGGAAAAAGGACAAATGAAGCCTTTACTAACCTGCCGGTGCCGGTCAAAGTTGCCACGAGCCCCGTTACTTCCTGGTTCCTTCTCAAGGGGCTCTTAAAGGGGCGGGAGGCAAAAAAACAACAGACAAGCGAGGAGAGCCCGGCACTCTTATCCACATCAAGGAATTTTCATCTGCTGAGAGCAAGTACATGAAAGGTGAGCTGGGTCGCGCTTTTGGGGGCGTGGTCGTACTTAATTTTCTCTAAACTCCGGAGCTGGTGGGGAAACATTTCTGAGCTCCGGAGCTGGGAGCCATTTGCAGTGCAGCTTAGGGGTCGTGTATAAACGCCCTAAGACAGACAAGGCTTTGCCTCCGTAGCAAAAAGAAGGCTTGACCTCATCGTGGGATGCCTTTCCGTGATGAAAAGCAGAACTTCCGTGTCAATATTTGCCAGTAAATAAATCAGTCGGGGATGTTGTAGAAGCAACATGAAAAGGTCAAAGTGAAATCCAAACAGGAGTGGAACATCTGCTAGGATCCTGCACATGGATACAATTCAAGATGAATCAACCTCCCCCACGCCCGTAGGACATTTAACTAAACATCACATTTTGTTTAAGGCAGTTTTCACCAAGTCAATCAACTCCTTATTTATGTTTGTGCCCTGTGGGTGGGTTGGGGATGCTATCGCCAGGAGGGGGTGGCAGGTGGCAGAAATAAGAGGGGGCAGCAAATGGATTGAAAGCCAGCCTGTGCTTCACATTCAGCATTCAAGACCAAATATGTGCCATGCAGCTACCAAGAGCTTCACCTGAGATGGGATTATTATAACAACTTTAATTGAGCCTTTACAAAAAGGGCTGTTTTGATAGAATTATGTATTAATGAGTCTTCTGCAGAGGTCATTTCAGAGCAGTTGGAGACCTCTGAATTAGAAGATTCCAGGCTTCTGATTATAGCTACCCAATGGGGCTGTTTTGCAACCCTTTTGTGGGTTTTTTGACCTTGGGGCATTGTTTAGTGAACAGATGCACCAAGATATAGTGCATGGGAGAATTACAACTAGAGGCACAAGGGGCATGCCTTGGAAAGGATCTATCATCATCATCATCATCATCATCATCATCATCATCATCATCATCATCATCATCATCATCATCATCATCTTAGAACTGCAGAGCTGGCAAGGACCCTATGGATTGCTAAGTACAGCCCTTTATCAAGGGGACCCAGTGGGGGAATTGAACTCCCAACCTCAAGCCCGGCAGCCAGATAACTAAAACAATTATTTTGCAAAATTAAGTACTCTCTCCTCGCTGCTCCTTGCTGCTTTCCTGGTTTGCTCCTTTGCTCACTTTCTCTTTCCCTTTCCTCCTCGTTCCATGCAGCCTTTTGTCTCTAAATCTTGACTGATCTTGGAGAGGAGGGTCCCTGCCCTTTCACTTCCACGCAGACATAAAAAGCCCCAAAGCTGGAGAGAGGCCAATCTTCTGAGAAGGAGGTCCCTGGCATTAAAAGGAGAGACAATGAATAGACAATGAAACGCCTGTCTTGGTTGGGGAATCCAGCCTAGCAGAACTCTTTGGAATCATGTGTTTGGCCTCCAGCAGGCATGTCATCCACCTTCCTGATCGACCACTGACGGTTTCGGGCGGTCCAACGTAATAGAGGCAAATATTCAAAGTGCAGCTAAAGCTGCTTATTGGGGGGTTCATTGCAGTCAGAACCCCTAGGAATATCCAAAGCTGGAGCATCCAAGCAGGGAATTCTTGGACCTTTATCAAATTGCAGATTCAAAGACTGCCTTCGGGTGGAGTCATAGTAGTTCAAATGCAATTGAAGTGATATAGCTGTGCAGTGTAGGTACAGTCAAATGAGGCTTGGGAGTTGTGGGTTTTTTTTTAAAAGAGACTTGTGCAACTTCAGGTTTTCCGCTCTGTGTGACTTGTGTAGGCAAGTGTACAAGCATGTGGTCCCAAAGACCTTACAGTCCTCACGTCAGTTCAATGTGACTTCCTGAAAATGATCCTATGGTTTGGGGAGGTTGGCACTCATGTCCTTTTAAAGGTTGCCGGGTTTCCCTTTGGAAATGGCTACACAAGAGCTCTGTGGTTTAGCTCTGCTGCCTTTCATAAGCACACAGAAGCAGCCCTTTCAGCCATTAGAAAACTAGGAGAGAACTGTCGAGTTGGGCATCCCACTGTATAGTTTAGGAGTAAGGACTTTTATTTTAAAAACAACAAACATCTGGTTCGCTTTCTTAGAGGAAGCAACCCATTTCACAGTTCCTGGAATAAACCGTAGTGTGAATTAAGACAGTAACCTTCAGGATATGCACCCTCTGGGTTTTGGGCTGCAGTTCGTAACTCTGGATTGGCATAGAAAATGCACATGCTGATGAAAGGTGGGGGCAAAGTGCATATATTAAAAGAGGTTGAATTAAAAAAAACATGTATATACACCACTAAGTATGCATATGGAGATATGACTAATCTAAGAAATTTTGAAGATTTTTAATGCATGAAAATTCACTTTAGTTTGTAAACAAACAGTTTGCAAACTCGCGAGGATTTTCATGCTTTTCAAGGACTGCAGTCATGCAAAATTGGGCAAGACAGACCCAAGGTTCAGTTCCTGTGAAGCTGGCCCGGTCCCCAAATCAACTGACCTGTCAGCTCCTCACACAGTTCAGCCAGTTAACTTGCATTCTGCCGACCTGTATACACGGAGCCTCCATTGGGCTCGCTGCTCTTGGCTTCTTTGCTTTTCTGAATTCCGCTCAGAAGTGACCTTTTCTGCCGCTGACACTTGCTGATGGAGAACTCCTGGCAAGGCACCTGAAAGAGACATATTGGGTTAATTGCATCTGGCACCATCACTGGTGAAAGAATATTTAAACAAGGCAGCAGCAAAAAAGGGCCCCAGAAGCCATCACCTTGCAAGTTAAAAGCCAGCAGTCTGTCTGAGCTCTCTGAACAGGCCTGCTCACTTCCCATCTTTTCCTTTCCCTGCTTTCAAGAGCCAATCTCAGAGCATTTGCTCTGTGGCTCATCCAGGATTAATGCCAGCAGTACAGACATCAATTCCTAGCACGTAACTGACTGTACGGTCACCAGGGGTTCTTTGCCATCCCGCCACTGCTTTTGCTGCTGTGGACATCAACAGAATGCCTAACAAAGGTTGAACAAGCCCCCTGCATGGCACAGCTTAGCTGCAACTACAGAACTTATTCTGGAACATCTCTCTGGAATGCCAGGATGGTAGAAACTGGCCCATTGTTACAACCAGGAAAGACTGATTAAACACCATGGATTCTCTGAACCTGGTTTCCATTAACTATTTTTTCATAGTATCTACAACATTGAACCTACAACTTTTCTGATATGTAGACTGCATTGTTTACATGCAGATCCAAGCAGGGAGTCATTTGTTTCAACAAAAGGGAATGGAGGAACCACATCATTGGTCATCGATCACCCTCTCCCATCTCTGGAAGAACTATACAGTTCCTATTACCTTAAAAAGGCAAATAACATTCTAATCTATGGGATTATCTCATCCTGGACATAGTCTGTTTGTACTGTTGCCTTCAGACAGGAGATATAGAGCAATAAAAACAAGAACTAACAGACTAAAAACATAGTTTCTATCCAAGAGCCATAACCATCTTAAATGCTGCAACCAAATAGTGTGACCTTGGGGAGTTGTGATGGATGTATATGAGTGTTTCTAATTCTTTTTACCTTTTTAAATGTATTTTTCTTTCCTTCTTTCTAATTAGAGTTTGTTTGTTTTTTACCACCTGGGATAGCTTTCAATCTTGTTGTACTATGTACAATGACAATAAAGTATCTATTCTATTCAAAGGGACAAGGATCCAGAGACGGAGAGGGGCAGCCAACTCTATGGCCAACTGAGTCGGAACACCTGATATTTCAAGCTATCCACAGCCTCCATTTTTGGAAGTTTTCTTGACTTACAGAGCCTCGGTACCCATTTTCCTGTTTCTTCCCATGCTTCCATGTTCTGCAAGCAAACGAAGGCTTTCCCACCCTTTCTTATGTCTACACGGCACACCTAGGCCAAATGGCAGCTAGCAGGATTCCCATTGGGGGAGCACCATTCTCAAATGGAAAGGTCTGCCTTGCAATTCAGAAGAACATTCCAGCGTCAATAACCCTTGGACTCTCCTCTCTTGGTGTTTGTTCTTCAACAGAGGCTGTGGGATCTCCACCTTTCAGGGGTTGTTTCTTCAGCTCTGCCTTTCCCGCACTGGTGGGAACTTTGGAGTAAGCAATCCTCGGGTTTCTTTCCAGTGTGGTCACACCATCATGTGATGCCTCCTGCTCCACCTGCCTTCCCTCCTACCTCATCCAGCCCACCTGAAAGCCATTTCTGCAAGTAGCCATCGGGTGACATTCATAAATATTATTTATCTAGCATGCCATCCCACATTAACGTTAACATTTATCCAAGTCCATTCCTTCAGGCAGGATGACATTAAACACAAAAACAGTTTTAGCAGGAGGTGGGGGCTTTTTAGCTCCTGTTCATCAGAATTGCCTGGTTTTAAAAGTTCAGATTATACTATATAGTAGCTTCAGGAGAGAGAGAGAGAGAGAGAGAGAGAGAGAGAGAGAGAGAGAGAGAGAGAGAGAGAGAGAGCACTTTGTGCCATTAAGAAAAAAGAGAGAAGAATACCCATTTAGCCCAAGCCACTGCTACTTATATGCTACATTAGCTATCAGATCATTAGAAGCCAGACATTCACCTGTCTCATGTCTGGTCATAACTGGCATGTCTCGAGCAATTACGCCAATGAGACCAAATCCAGGAGGGGAGAGGGAAGAACACTCCTTTGCAAAGACTTCACTAATGCAGGTAGGTGCAAAGGGGGGAAAGATTCAGGGCCAGCCCTAACATTGGTCAGAGTGGGGCAATGTGGTGGATAGCTGATCCCTATCAAAAATGCCTTTTAAAATCATTGTAGAAATTTTTAGTGAACTGGGCAGAACAAATTCCTTTTTGTTGAATTATTTGTAAGCTTCCCTCCCCTCTTGTTCAGGTGAGCACAAACCTCTGAGTTCAGCAAACTTCTTTTCTTGTTGCACTTAAGTCCACATGTTCTGTTAGGGGTCTGGTCACATCTTATATTGGCGTGGCACCCCTGCTCATACAGTGTGCTCCACTGGCTGCATCACTTTGCCTAGCATTTGTCATGTGAAGCAAAAAAGCCTCAGAATAGTTCTTGGTACAAGGTGATGTGAAATCCTGGAGTTATCCTCCCAATCTTAAAGTGTGCATGTGACTAAGAGGGCTACTCCAATGGAGAAGCATTATAAAAAGCTATAACTGTGGCCTTGCTGCATGAAGCACTGGATGGGTTGTCCAGGTCTTTGTGGTCAATACCGATCCTATTTCAGTGGTGTGCATGCTCAGCTTCAGAAAGGAGAGGGACCACCAGTTTTACCCAGGAAAAGAAGGTTTGCATGAATTATGTTTTAGGCAGATTTAGAGATGTTTGGGACAAATTACGGTTTAAGCAAATTAAGTGGGGGGGATAGAAAGAGATTTAATAATTCATGTCTTACTCTTTCCCCTGAGCCAATATCTCTCCAGCAGGTTGAAAGGCTCTTGAAGGTCTTTTCATTGTGAGACAGTCACTCTCCAACTGAATCTCAGCAACAGTGAGGTTTCCTCCCATCCCTACCTGGTGACAGGGCCAGCCCTTTAGAAATAAAACTATTGCGGACTCCAGAGCTGTGCTGAAAGCTTTCCACCTTAACCAGAAACCACGGTGCCATTGCAGCTTCCCATGAAGGCAGAATTCCCTGACATCTCTCCAGCAGCCCTACCCATGGGCAATGTTGTTATTTGCACTCTGCTGCTTCTTGTAAAACATCAAGGTTGAAAATGGCAATATATTTTAACTGTATCTATGGCTTCAGAACAATTTTCCATTATAACTCCCATTTGCTCGCTTGCAAACTTTCTGAATTAGTGCCCTTTTGACCTTACAACTGAGCCAAGTCCCTCGGACAATTTTGATTTATGAGAAGAATAAGGACAAGGAAAATAAAAAAAAAATCCACCTGCAAACACAAAAATTCTTGCACCAGTGCAGGATAGGAAGGCATCTGAGGCCACAAAACCATTTTCAGAATTGGGAAAACCATCAGTTTTATGGCTCTAGTGGTTGGTCTGATGTATGCAGTTGACATTCTCTTGGTAAAGGTAGATGGTTTCAGGATAGAAGGTGAAAGAGTGGAAATGTTGTAGATTCTGGGACATTGGGACAGCCGAACCTGATTAATTGATTTAATTGACTTCTGAACTGGATAAGATACTGAATTCAAAGGAGCAATATATCCACCCTGATTTTTTTCCTCAACAACTTAGCAACACATTATCATCATGACTGGTACCAAAGAATAGCTTATTTTCCATTAATTTCCCAAATCTCCCTTGTAAGTGGTTGAAGTGGTTGTTCTCAGGCTCTCTGCCAAGGGGGAAATTACCCTGTTCTGTCTCCAATTCTCTCCTATTGGGAAATGAATACAGTTTTACATTTTGGATCATAATCTGGCTCATAAATGCAATGCAATTGATTTTGACGGTTTATTTTTAAGTTGATTTTGCTGGTTTATGACTTTTGTTCCCTTGGGTGGTTCCAACGGCCCACTCATTTTTAATTGATGTTTTAAATTTTATTATAGGTGTTCTTGCTGCATGACCCACGATCCCAGGGTCTCACAATACCTTGAGGAAAACTCAGAGGAGGACAAGGTAGTGGAGGTACCCAATGAAGAAAGTCCTCTTAAGTGCACCTTTGAACTAGAAAAATGCAGTCTTGCCAGGGTTTCCAACTTCAAAGGTCTCCCAGCAGTAACTTTGGGCTGAACTAATGAAAGGTGCAAATCATGGAAAAGCCCTCCGTGGATGGCTCCAGGGAGATGGGTTTCACTAGACCTCAGGCCTAGTCCATTTCTGTAAGGCTCAAGCAGGAACCATTCTCCATAGCTCAGCTATAAGGGCTTTTAGGGAGCTGTCCATGGTCCTGAACAATCAGGCTTAAACATTGACCTGCCAGGAAGAAGCCAGTTACTACATTCCCTCCCAAACTCTCAGGTCCTAGAAGAACAGAGTCAACTCCTGCAGTTAGCCATTTTGAGTACCAATTAGTGAAAAGATAGAGTGAAATGAAATGAGAGAGGGGGAGGGGGAGGGAAGGAGGGAGAGAAAGAAAGAGGGGGGATGGATGGATTCTGCTTCTGTGAAGAAGGCACAGAAGAGGCTGTATTTCCTGAGAATGCTCAGGAAGATGAATTTATCTCAGCACCTACTTCAGTCTTACTATCACAGCACCATTGACAGTGTCCTAACTTATGGCATGCTATCATGGTATGGGAGCAGCTCTGTAGCGGACAAAAAAGCTCTACAGAGAATAATTAAAATTGCCCAGAATGTTACCGGGCTCCAACTACCAACCCTGGATGACATCTTCACATCTCGCTGTTTGAGGAAGTCACACAACATTCTGAGAGACTCTACTCATCCTGCTCACAATTTCTTCGAACTGTTGCCTTCTGGCAGAAGATACAGAACAATTAAAAATCGGACCACATGTCTTCTGAACAGTTTTTATCCCAGAGCTATAATTGCACTTAATAATGAACTCAAGGACCACCAGCAGTGAGCACTTGGACAGGATTACCTAGCCTATTGTGTAGATGCTTGTGTTTTTAGGGGGCGGTGGTTCGGGGATTGGGTGTGGGGAGTGTTGAAGGGGTTTTTTTGTGTGTGTTGAAGGGTTTTTTATTGTGTGTGAGAGTGTCTGGGGATTTGTGTGTGTGTGTGTGGAATCTGATCTCTGGGTGTCTGAATTTCGTTGTATGTGTATACTGTGTAAATACACACAATGACAATAAGTAATAATAGTAATAATAGTAATAATAGTAATTATTATTATTATCTATGCCCTTATTATTATTCCGCTAAAATCCTGGTTCCTTATTTTAATAATAATAATAATAATAATAATAATAATAATAATAATAATAATAATAATAATAATAATAATAATAATAATAATAATAATAATAGCATCTATGCCCTTGCATTAAAGAAATGGAGGTGAGCAGGAATGAATGAAAAATTCCGCTAAAATCTTAAGACATCAGGTTCTACCCAGGCTTCTAAATCCTTTGACAAACAACCACGTGGACATAGAGAACAGAGGAGGAACGTTTTCCTTATGGGGGAAAACTCCCTTGTATGCACGAATGATTACCATACGTGTGTCATTTTATGATTAATTTGACCTTTACCTGGCCTTAAAAATATCATTGAATTAATGAAGAACACCGATTCCTAATGAATTGGATAAACAACTATACAGGGAATAAAGGATGTTGCCTGTAATAATCCACAATGACATTTTATGCATTTTCATAAGCATCTTCTGTATACCCAATATTTATTTCCTAGTGCCCCACTATATTGCGAATACACAGCCCAATTAGCATTTAAATAGAAATTAGAATATCATGTGGGATCCCTGCTCCTTTGCCAGAGAGGGAGGGGGGAAGAGAGATGTGACTCTATGGTAGGTATTTCCATACTCTCTACCCATTCTTCTAATAAGGATATAGTCATGCCCTAAAGAGAAAATGCCCTGCAACTAAGAGATACAACAAGGCCCCTAGGAGGAAAATGTGTTACAAATTGTTATGTTTCCCCAGAAAAGGAAAGGTTATTGGATAACACTTAGCAAGTGATTGGAAAAGGTGCTGCCTTCGAATGGGAAAAGCCAGCAGTGCTATCACACTCTCTTTTGGGTTTCTCAGGCTTTGTTTGGTGACAATACCTGGAAGGTCAACATGGTCCCAGTGCACAGGTCTGATTGCTGAGGGATTGCTGGTGTCTCTAAAGACACCATGCCTTGTGGAAAGGAAATCGGAGCCAGGGTGCCCCTTCCTCCTCCTCTTGTCATCTCGTTTGACTCAGAGTGGGAAAAGGCCTTTCAGACAAGAGAAGGAATTTGGCCCAGGGAGCAAACTATGGCCTGATAGGTTTTCTCTTACTCAAGGGTAGACTTCACCTGAGCATCTGAAGGGAAATAACTTGATAGTAGGTGGACTTCTTGAAGATTTCTTATATCAAGAGGAAGTGGGTTGGTTTAGCTGAGAGGATAGGATTTGTAGAGCATCTCTGATGTCCCTTTTGTTTCAGCATGACTAAAAACAACTGACATCCTCAGAAGGGAGACATTTTGTTCATCTGGTGGATTCTGACATGAGGCTGAACATCAAACCAAGCAATCTCACCCTTTCTTTCCTGTATTTCCCTCAGAACTATCAGCAAAACAAATAATTACCGGGGCACATAAGTCATGTTTAGATAGCCTTCTCACCTCTGTTTGTCCATCCGCAACAGACACATTGTCACAGAAGCAAAGGCCAATTATTGTCACCATGGACACAGTGTTGAAAGAGGATGCCATCATTTTCCTCCACACATCCCATAATAACAGGAGGGGACATCTAGTAGATCTCACTATGTAAAGCAGTGGTGCCACACGCTTGCTAAAATGCACACTCACACGTTTTGGGATGTGCAGCTGCATCCTGATCTCTGTTTTGGCTCTCTCATCCTTCCTCACCTTCCTGTGCCAGCAAAGGGGCAGATTGTGAAGCCCTCACCTCGTGCCATTGCTCCCAACTACACTCTCGTGTGATGTAGTGAGAATTTATGCAGCACACCTCGGCAGCAAGAGCGAGCAGAGAAAGTGCTGACTCTGCATGTTTCCTTATCTATAATAAGGCACTGCATACAACACAATAGAAGGGAATTTCAAAAGCAATCAGCCATGCCATTTGCTAAGTGTGTTTTTCCTCCAAATGGCCAAGGTGTGCAGACTCAGCATGACTTTATGAAAAAAACTCACACTGAGCTAGAGATGGTCACCTAAAGGCTCAAACTGAACACCTGTAGAGTCCCACCCAACAGCCCCTCTCAAATGCTTAGGAACCTACTCAGATGCTTTTGTGATCTTCTTGTGCACACTGAACAAAGCTGAAGGAAAATACTTTTCTAAACTTCAAAGGGAAATATAAAATTAATATCTTAAGCTCTGGTAAACATGTCGGCACTCTAGGCCTCCTTAGAGACAACTGATGTTTTCATGCATGAGCCCAGATTCCTGAATCGGTCTCAGCTGGAATGGTCAATTCAGGCTGACAGAAGAATTCCAAGTAGAATCTCCTCCTACCTACCCCCAGCTGGCTGTGTTGTGGATTGATACAGCAAGCACTGTGTTACACAATTCAGCTGTCAAGTGAAGATGAGCACCAAAAGTGCCCACATGTTCATGAGGCTGAGCCAGGATGCGCCCTCCTGGCAAACCATTCGAGCAGCACCTGGGTTTGACCACTAAAGCCCTTGGTTCAAGGCAGAGCCAGCCCTCTATAGCAGGTGAGAGATCAAGCCGTTCCATTGGAATATGGAATAGGGCATCTGCAGGCAGCCATGTAACTTTGGCCAACTCTGATCTAGTAATCTAAGCCCTCGAGACAGTTGCTGGGCCAAGTTCCTCTCCTATGGGTTCCTCACCCTCTGGATCCATACTCAGACACCATGACTTTCTTCTCAGGAAAGCTGGTAGACTTACCGGTGCTGACTGACCTATTCATTAAGCCAGAATATATGCTTCTCTGCTGGATGCTCTCCTGCAACTGTCACAGGAAGCACCAAGGAGAAAGCTAGAGGCAGCTTTCTCTCTACACACACAAATGGATGCTGAGTTACTGAGACACAAACAAAAGGACACTGTTCCTTGAAGATCCTGGGCAGTTGCTAGAAGCCGAGAGAACACCATCAACTCCCCAGGGCAAGCCATCATTCAGTAAGTAAGGTCAGCTGGTTCAAAGGCTCAGTGTGATGAATTATTGGTTAATTATCCAAAAGCAACTAAGTGGCTCCTCAACAGGGACCCAGGATGACTTCCCAGATCCTGACGAGGGCACCGTTTGAAATGCTTTAAAACCTCAGACACAATCTAGACATGCAAGCTAAGACCCGTCTTTACCCCACAGCAATGTAAAGGTGATGCCCCTTGCGTGATGGCAGCTGAACACACAAGTACTGTATATTTCAGTGAAGAGGGTAAGAAAGAAGGTGGGTTGGGTGGAAAAGAACCACAAGAACACAGAGGAAGTAAAAAAGGAAGGGACGGGGACAGCATGAGGAGGCAATGCTAGGATCCTGCACAGGAAGAACAAGGAGTCGTGACTCCCCTCCCCCCCCCCAATATCTTGAGTGCCAACGTTGCTTGGTCAACAGCCTTGGGTGTCCAATGCCTTCTCTACATGCCACCATCTGGAATCTTTGCTGTATTTTACCTTTACTAAAGGAGAGCATTGGACACTGGGAGTACCTAAACTGAACCTGCAATTCTGGAAGCAAGGGGGTCCAGGAAGGAGTCACGGTGCACAGAGGCTGCTGTGGCAACTCAAGTTGAGCTACAGGCAAGATCTACATGGAATGCCAAAACCCATCCAGGGGGGGCTCTTGGGGTTTGCTGTGGCACAGCGCCTGTTTAAGGTCCTTCCATTCATTATTAAAATTCCCACCACCCTCAGTACAGAGTATGTCCAAGCCATGTTTCTCATGGTTGTAATAGTTTCACTAGATTCACCAGAGGGCAACAGCCGGATGGCTGGCAAAAGGAGGAAGGGAAGGAAAATGGCAAGAAGGAAGTAAAGAAGGCTGGCGCTCAAGGTAGTCCTTACAGCACCCTCTTCCCATTCTCGGGGGGGGGTGTCTCAGACACCCCCCCTCCCATTGGAAAGAAGCTCTGGCAAGCCATGGAAGCTGGACGGCAAGCCATGTCCAGAGAGAAAAAGATTGAACGGGCATGATTCTGTGCTTCTACTTTCAAGCCCTTGACCCTGGAGAGGCCCCAGTCCATCATCTCATCAACGGTGAGCAAAGCCTTCCTCTTCAGAGCCACATGGCAACTCCATACAGGGGCGGGCAATGTCCCCCACTTGTAATCCACCTGGCCCTCTCTTCCTGTCTCACCAATGGATGTGGGGGCAAAGAGCAGCCTGTGGACACCATGAGGTTTCCCACAATTAGGGGGCAACCCAAGCCTTCTAACTCTCAAATGTGATTTTGTTTTTCAAAATATGGTTCACAAATCCCCTCGAAACCCAGTGAGATTCCTGGCCAAAGTGAGGGTTTGATCCTAGGCCCCACGAACCTCAATTCAACTCTTGTAGCTCTTTCTCTTTCCCAACATCATGACTCCTGACCCCAACATTATTGCTGCTAATGTTCAAACCCCTGGAAAACCCACGAGGTCAAAAAAACAAAAAAAAACCCAAAACACCCCACCAGACAGTCCATGCATGAAACATGATGCATCTCGGTGTCTGGAGGTTAAACCTATGTGAGACTAAATATGATTTGCCTTCAATCTAGTTCAGAACTCAGTAATTATAAGCTAAGGGGGAATAAAAGAAAGACTTATCCTATTCCATTAGCATTCCTGACTGTGAAAACTCACCATCCGCTGATAGATGCCACCCCAGAGCACTGCAAATGAGGAACGATAATACGGAGGTGTTAATTAGGTATTTGCTTTCCCCACATGGCTTCTGGAGAAATATGCAAACAGGCGGGAAGAGTGATGCTGATGTTTTGCAGTCAAGAAACCAAACATAGCTCATCAAGATGTGACCTATTCAAATGGCACGCGGAGCAGGGATGGAGGAGCGGCCATGGCGACTGGGTCCGTGTACGCCCGGCAGAGACTGTCACTGCTTCGAAAGGCAAACAGACTATTATGGAGGACAAATGTTGTAAGGCATCAGCACTGCCAAAAATAATGTGGGAACATCCTTTCCTCCAAACGGGGAAGCTGGCATCTTGGCATTTGGTTGCGTTCCAAGGACTGATGAGAGGATGCCAGTTCAGATAAACTGCCTGCGTTGGGGCGGGGAGCTGCAGAGCAAAGTCAATGAAAACAACAACGTCTCTCAAAGGCAGAACATGCTTGTCGACATTAAAAGACCAAAGAGTATTTTAATAAATCGGTATGCAAGGAGAGCAGTTTGGGGATGATGGGCTCTATGCATCAAGGCTCCTTATAGGGATGGAGCAGAGTCCTCGGGTTTCCTTACAACCATAGAAGGGTCCAAGGATTTTCTAGTCCAAGTGCCTGCTGATGCAGGAAGGAGCATTTGAAGCATCCCTGAAAGTTGATCCTCCAGCCTCTGGCTTAAAACCTTCCACTCTGTCCCTCAGCATTTATAGCCAAGGGAGTCTTCCTTGGGTTTAATCACAATTCCTTTTCTTGAAAATGCCGTTTGGTCTGAGGAAAACAATCCATTTGGTCTGAGGAATCCATTGGGTCTGAGGAAAATAAGAGTCCGTCTTCTAGAGCAGTGGAGGTGAACCTTTGGCCCTCCAGATGTTTTGGCTCAACAACTCCCACAGTCCTTTGTCATTGGCAATACAGGCTTGGGATTCTGCTAGTTCTGGTCCAAAACATCGGGAGCAGTGAAGGTTCGCCACCACTGTTCTAGAGGACAGCCCTTCCGATGCCTAACACACTCCTTCATTCTCTCGCAGTCTTCTCTTCTTCAGACTAAACGTGTCATCTCCTCTGGTCACCTTCATCTGGGTACGTTCCACTTGATCAATTCCTCTCTTAACATGGGCTGTCTGAGTTTGACACTGGGAGACCAGAGAGTCATGGAGCCCTGCTGTCACTTCCCTTCATCCGCACTTCATGCATCTGTTGACGCAGCCAAGAATTCTGCGTGTCGTCCCCCCTCCCACCAAGAACAGCTTCCCCAAGCTCAGGTTGATCCTTGTGCTAGTAAGCAAAGGAGGATGAAACAATCACGATGGCTTCTTTGCAGGGAGGAGTGGCATTGCCTTTGGAGCAAGAGGACTGCTGGCTGGCTAGCTTCGGCAAGGGTCCTGCTGGCTGTATGTGGCAAATGATGCTTCTTTGGCGTAGAAATGGGTCACTGGGATTCAAGCAGAGGCTTTTGTTTGCACTCTGTCCAGCCAGGCATGGTCAGTTTGAAGGTCGGCATCTCTAGAGGGCTAACACTTCATGGCCTTCTAATGGCAGAGTTGTCACCTCCCCCCTTTCTTCCCCAAAAGAGCATCCGTTTCTTTAGGCCCTGCAGTTATTGGACTGCTCATGAGCCACTACAGGGAAGGTTGTGTCCCCTCCCCCCTAATTTGTGCCCTCCACATCTGTCTTTCCATCCTAGGTGGCACTTGGAAGGGGAAAGGAGAAAAGTCCTGCACTGCAAGAGAAAAAGTCGCACAACGGTGGAGCCCTCATGAGTGGCAGATTCCATCTCATTCATGAACTGTTTTCCAGGAAGATCAGGCACAGAAACACACACACAGCTGCTCCTGATGGCTTGTCAGGAGACCCATTTGATATTAAAGCTCAATGACTTTAATGAAGGAACTACAGGGGGATCTGCCGGCTCCAGTTATTCCAAGCGACAAAATGACATTGAGCGGCAAGGTGCCCTCGCCAACCTGACACACATGAGATTCTTAAACAGCATTTTAAGGTCCACTCATGCCTTCCCCGGCTTCAGGTGACATCCACGGCCATTTTTAAAGTTCAACAGAGCATCCATTTCCTGTGCAACATAAATATTATATTTTAATTTGGCATTCTGTGCATATGGTATGTTTTATTGCATGCTAGATAGTTCCGTGGTTTGTGTCTCTGGCTGCGGAGCCAGAGGGTGGGAGTTCAAGTCCACATGACTAAGATGATGATGATGATGATGATGATGATGATGATGATGATGATGATGATGATGATGATGATGATGATGATGATGATTGGTGCCCATTGCTTCAGACTGCTTCAACAGAAGTTCTTATATGTGCCCAGTAATTATAATCCACATTAATCCACCCCGAGGAATGCCAATGAAGGTGGCGATGAGCCAATTGTCTTTATGTCTGTAAAGATTCTCCATCTTCCAGGTGAGGTTATCTGGAAGGTGAATCCTGGCAACTGGACTTCTTTCCTTGAGAGATCAAGATGTTTCGCAACTTATCCAAGCAGCTTTTTTCCATTTTGATCTCTCAAGAAAAGAAGTCAAGTTGCCAGGACTCAGCTTCCAGATGACAGTTGTCTTTGTATCTCACCCTTTGTCCAGGGAGCTCACGTTTCTTCCCCGTGGTTCTCAGGTCCTCTTCTCATCTCCCAGCAATCTCTATTTCTGGCACTCCTGCAGATGTCTGTGAGATGTGCAAAGTCCGGCCACTTTATCAACCCAGAATGGTTGGTTTGTTTTTGAACCTGGGGAACCTACAGACTCTTTCCACTCCTTCTTCACTCAAAGGGGAGAGAGACAGTCTCTGAAGGTGCGCAAGGAGGCCATTGCCTATTGGAAAACTCATTCCCTTTCTAGAACACAGGGGCCTTGATATAAATCATTAAGAATTTAATCTGCAACCTTGTCACTTCTGATTTTGCTGGCATATGCTGCCTATGCAAATGTTGTCAAGTGATCCAGCCTCTCTGGGGGAAGGCACCAACCTGTGGGGAGCAAACGAATAAAGTCAGACTAATTACATGGGAAGCAGGTTCTTCTAGAACTTGAACCAAGCACGCGCACACACACATACACACACACACACACCAACAGAGCTTCAAAGCCAAGCATGTTTGTTGCTGGTAAACATTCACTGTTATTCAAAAGAAGTTGTCTTGTGTGGACGCCAGTATCAATCAAGCGACCGATTCCACTTTGAGCAGCATTCAGGGCGGTTGCTTTCTGGGGCACTTTACCTCAAAATGGTGGCATGTCAAGTCCTCATGTGTGGGCAGCATTCACAACCTTCTGACAATATGGTGCTCAGGGTAGGATTCATGGCACTCTTCTGCACATTTCAGAATCGGAAAATATGAAGCCGGAACGAAGCTTCAGGCATATCCCTTCCAATGTTCTGCATAAAACTGCATATTCCCCAAGGATGAGGGGATGATGAGCATCGGTTACCTCTGCAGCCCACCAGGGCCTCCATCTTTGGCCCCACTCTGGTGCTGCCAGGGCTTGGGTGCTCCAAGGAAGACTCAGGAGTTGCAAGGCTTGTGCTCCACCAGCTCTCTTGCTCCACGTGGCAGGAGGAGGCCAAGTGCCTGGAGCCACCCTCTTCTCTTGCCAGCTCTTATGTGTGTCAACTTTGTCTAAATGCAACCCACACACCAACAGCTTTGTTGGCGACTTTTGGTACCAGCCAGGAATGGGATGGGATGACCACCCAAGCCTTCAAGATTTGCAACAAAGCCATAATCGCCTCCTCCTTCAATGCTGCTCACCCTAAGATTTCCCACTCCTTTTCTGGAAATCCATATGGAAGTATGGCAGTCCCCTGTGGCTTCTTTCCCCACCCATGATCCCTGACTGATGCCCAGTCTCATCTTAAACATCTCCATCTCAGATTGCCTTCTGGGGGTCTGAAGCAGGTGCCATTTTCTTCTGGATGTGCGGCACAGACAGCACTCTGCAATCACACTACATCCCTCCCTGGAGATGCCCTCATGGGAGACCGTTTAGGCAATGTACAGTTCCACCTAAACCAAATCTGATCCTTATTTAAAAAAAAAAATGGATCGTTAACCTCATAATTAATCTCATTTATTTAAAGGAAATGTCATCTTTACTGTCAGAAATTTGCATAAGGACAAGGGGAAATTGCACCAGCTGTCCAAAAATGCCGCTTTGCACGAGTGCATTGAACTTTCCTTTGAAATGCTAAAGCAGCTGTAAGTGTCGTCTGGCTTTTATTTATTGACACACTAAAATAATGAGGCAGATTTTTAAAAAAGAAAATAAAAGGGTAGACACATAGACAGAGCCTCCTAATGTTACAGGAAACAGGCACTACAATGTATGAGCAGCAGGGCTTTGTAGAAAAGAAGGGATTAATGTACAGGTTGTAGCCAGCTAAGGCAACCAGCCACCCTTTTCAGATACACGGCATTTATATAGTTTTACATGCGTGCGGAGAAATGTGAGTTACCATTGTTTGGCTGCTGGCCTCCTCTACATTCAACAAACCTGGCAATATAAAAGTGAACATGGGAGAAATCATTCTACCATTTCCTAATAATTCTTTTCCTATTTATCCTTCAAAGGTATTAACAGCAAGGAGTAAACACGTTCCATATGAACAACAGCCTTGTGGCAATGACCATTGTAATGACACAGCCATGAAACGTAAAGCGATCAAAGACTTTTCAAAGGGGAGCAGAGGGGGAGATCAATCAGCACAGGTCACCCAGGCAAGAGGGTCATTATGACTTCAGTGCCAGTGGCTCAATCCAACCCTTAATCAGCCACGAGCCAAGAACAGAACAGTGGTCTCTAGAAAGGGCTAAGGAAGGATTCTGGTCTTGAGATGGCTGCAAAGTTTGGGTATATATATATATATTGAGCCATTGGAGTTCTTCATATCCAGCTGGAGCTCTTTCCGAGATTGAAATACCAGGTCAAGGGAGAGTACAAAGCTAGGGGGCTCAACCAGCCATGAAGACAGACCCAGCCACAAGAACTTCATTTTCTGCAGGTGGGAGGAGTACATGGAAACAGATAAAAGTTATCCAGCTATTTTATTTTTTATTTTTGCCTAGTTTTCTGACTACCTGGTAAGTTGAGAGAAATCACAAATACTCTTTTACCTGGGTTTCAGAAGTCAAGCCTTCTTGGCTCAGCATTCAAAGCTAAAGTTTCTGTAACTTTTTCCCCAATCCAGCCATGGAGGAACCTGTCTTAGACCTCCAGATGGAAAAGAGATTCACGGGATTCAGCGCAGTCAACGAACATCGATTTTCCACCCTGCCTGAGATTTGCCAAGAGAAGAAACATGCCACACCTCGAAAAGGCACCGCTTTTTGCAGCTTGTGAGATTCTTCACAGGAATAAAGTGCTCACAAAACTATGTTGACATTTCCAAACGCTAAGGGCTCAAAGGCATCTTCTTCTAACACAGAGGATAAAATCGCACCCAACTGCATCACAGGGGACTTGACCTACCTCCTGCCATCTTTGACTTGTTGTGTGTGAGGGTTAAGATCAGAGGCATGGTCAGAGTTAGGGATTTGCTACAAGTGTGCAATGATGCTAAGCTGGGTTAAAAATGTCGGTTGACCTCTCATTGGCATGAGTGTCCACATTCGGTACCGTATTCATTGCTGCTTAGTGGAGGAACAGAGGGTTTTTGTTTTAATAAGGCTTTGTCTTATTTTCCAAGTGGGCTTTGTGAATTCAGAGCTTTGGAGAAATTTTTTCCCCGGTACTACATATCTTGGGACCTGAAAGACAGCATAACAAGGACCCTGGGTTCTGATGCCACTGGGGTCCATTTCTTCATCCCAAAGGACAGGCAACCAGATTGTTGTTGTACTACAATTCCCATCAGCCCTAGGCAACACAACCAGTGGTCATGGATCATGGCGAGTACAGTCCAACGATACATGGAAGGTTACCAGTTATCCATTCCTCTTGTAGGCAAATAAATGTTTCTGAAAATGCCATTTAATGCAGTAAAAAAACTCCACCACTCTTTTTAATTGTTTTTCTGGAAAGCTTTACTACCAAGCCATTAATGAAATTCTTCCACCCGTTCTCTCTTTTCACAACCCAGTGGGACTCTGTTTGTGTGTGCTCGGTGTGTGGAGCATTGACAAGTTGCTTGGTTTTCCACCCTGTGGAGAGGACCTGGATGTATTTTCCAACACGGTAGCATCGATGATAGAAGGTTATGTTTGTGGCCCCCAAATGTCGCTTTTCCAAGCTTTTCAAACATGTTGGGGAGGGATTCTCTGAAGGTCTAATAATTTATAATTTTATATCCTCAAAACCCCAACCCTTTTGGGTAAAGCAAACATGAAGTGGGCATCTCATTTTAATGCAAAAGAAAAAGTAATTCTTCCATTAGTAGATATTTGAGAAACATTCCTTTGAACTGATGCCAGTACATCCCAGATCAGAAGTGTCTGTATTATTATTATTATTAATAGTAGTAATAGTAGTAGTCTATTATGGATAAGCCTCAATTTTGGGAGACTACTAATTCAAAAGTTAATATCTAATGAAAACAGGAGGTAGCAAATGCTTGGACATTCTGCTGGCTTTGATCTCTCTCCCCTTCCTTATTAAGACCAAATTTTCATTTTAATGCTGTGAAGCCCATAATTGGCACCAAGATTTTCAAGATCCACACACAGGCCTGTGATCAGAAACCTGAAGAGTTCCCTTCTTTTCTTTTCTTTTTTTTAAAAAGGGGGAGGGACATCTTTCTTTTATTTGCATTTTTAAATTAAGTTAGCTCGGACTAATTATAAGCCAATGGGATGTTATTGAGCCCAATGAGAGGCAGTAGCCAGTGACAAATCTTTGCAGAGTCTTACCTCGGATCCCCCAGTAATTATTCCACAGCCAGCCAAGACTGCAGCATGGAGACAAATAGGTTCTCTGGAGAGGGCCTCCTCCTTGAATAACCAGGGAGAGGGCCACTGGATCAATGGCTGTTCTGGCTTGGCCCATCTCCGCTGCATGTAAGTCAGTTTACTCACAGTTCTGGCATGGCTTTGATAACATTTACCCCATCATCTTTATCTTGCTCATTGCAGGAGCTCGTGATCCCTGAACAAAGCCATCCCCCGGCAGAAATGTGCTGATTCTGAACAGTGCAAAAGGGAGAGAAAGGCAATGCAATGCACCCACGCAAGTTCGCCAAGAAGAAAACTTTCAATGACAGAAACACAGAAGAAGAAGAAGAAGAAGAAGAAGAAGAAGAAGAAGAAGAAGAAGAAGAAGAAGAACAAGAAGAAGAACAAGAACAAGAAGAAGAAGAACAAGAACAAGAACAAGAACAAGAACAAGAACAAGAACAAGAACAAGAACAAGAAGAAGACTTTTTGTTCCTGATTAAGCAGCATAATTCATCATCCATGATTTGAGGCAGAGATCAGTCAGCAGGGATTGAACAGGCACTGATGGCATCACAGCAGTTCCTAGAAAGCAGGGATATGGAGGCCAAGATGACCACGGCCAGCTATTCAGAATCTAGAGTACCACTTAGCCTTCTTTTTAATTCATACCTTGGGAAGCCTCATCCACCTCTTTTGTGCCACTTCTGTATTAAAATAAAGGCTTGAGGAAGAGGGGCTAGGATAGTTATGTGATTGCAAAATACTCTGGATTTTTAACAAGACAAAGCACTAGGTCATTGATTCCCAACCTTGGGTCTACAGGTATTCTTGGATGATGATAACGCCCAAGAAAGCAGGCCAACATAACACAGTTGAAGTCCACCTGGGTTTCCCAAAGTTGTCCACCACTGGCAGAGAGGAATGGCTTGCACCTTTCAGATTGACCTTCACCTCTTGCTCTTTCTAGGCACATGGGCATGTATAAGTTGGCTTTATAAAGGCAAAAGATGGAGTTAAGTGAGATGACGTTTTCGGCAGAATGGGGGTACTCCATAAAAACATAAAATAAAGCAAATAGATAAAGTTTTGAGTGCATTGCTCCCTGCTATGCTTCCATCTTTTGGATAAAACAAGATAGCAGTCAACTGGAGGATGGCCAGACATTAAGATTTTAATTGCACACATCATGGGATAATTCCAATGAATATTTAACACACATTGAAACCTTAACTGGGATTTTTTTTAATCTTTCAAGGCCTCATTTAAGATGCCCTTCACATTTTCTTTTCTTCTTTCTTTTAAAGTCATACATTCAATCTGGAGGCACAATATGGTCACAGATTCCTACAGCAGCATCTTGGAGATTCATAGCATGGCTGATGATGACTTCAGAGCCTACAGGAATCACCCACCCCACTTCCCTCTGTCTTTCTGCAGATTCTTAATATTTGCTCCAGAGGGCAGGGAAAACCTTTTGGGTCCAGCCACCTTGCCCCAACCAAATCTCAACGGTGACTCATCTTTTCATTGCTGGCACGTGAACCGAAATGCAGTTGTCATTGTGTTTTCCCCCAAGCGAAAGCCTAGCTTCTCTCTCCTGGTCCGTTCAATAAAGGTCAGGAGGGCAACAGGCTTAAGCTGGCCATCAATATTTTGAAACAAGAAAACACATGGGGGCTTCAAGCAGACAAGGGACCGAGAGGGAGAAAAGGGTTTCAGAGATTCAGCCTGGCAGCCACCTGCTGGCCTGCTCGCAGAGATGTAGGTGATTTTTGGAAAGGAACCTGAGGGTGGGTAGATTCCGGTCGTGGCTCCCTCCCTATCCTGCCCTTCAGAGGAAATTTTTCAGAGCTCTCCTGCTTGCCTTTTGGAGGTGAAGGAATGGCTTTCATAAAACGGTTGCTGGGATATGAGAAGAACGCATGGAGTAAA
The DNA here is from genome assembly GCA_029282475.1 of Phrynocephalus forsythii. Classification (NCBI taxonomy): domain Eukaryota; kingdom Metazoa; phylum Chordata; class Lepidosauria; order Squamata; family Agamidae; genus Phrynocephalus; species Phrynocephalus forsythii. The sequence goes on along the minus strand of JAPFRF010000014.1, from coordinate 3,235,983 downwards.
TTGCTCACCTTCGCACGAGAAGACGGCCCTTGGGGGCCCTTCATGCCGGCCAGCTGTTGTCCTTCCCCACCATGGCATTCTTTTCCAACAGCATTATTTGAGTTGGCAGGATCCCAAGAGAGGCATCTGGAGAAGCAAACCATGCCTACCAGGAGCAGAATGAGCCTTTCCCAGTTTTGGTGCCTAGCTGATGTTTACAGTTTCCCAGAATCCCCCATTCTGGCCAGGTACCTGTAAGCTAAAGTTCAAAAGAGTTCTCAAGACCACCAGCTTGGAGGCAGCTTTCCTCACCCAGCCCACTTGGCTCTGGAGTTACGCTGAGACCTGCTGCATTTGCCAGCAGCAGTGTCTGTGCTTTACCGCTTTATGGTATTTTACACCACACAGTCATGTGTTGCATGCGGTTGCTGCAGCTTCATGGTCACTCTAGCACACTGAGTCACCCCACTGAATCCGACAGATGGCAAGTTCTCTGCCTAGGTCACAGCGCACTGAAAGAACACGTTTCGTATGTAAAATGTCCAAGGTCTAGTCATGACATCTCTTTAATAAGGCAGCTTCATGTAGACAAGATCTAGACTGATTAAGCTGTTAAATATTGCCCTACCTTTCCAACATTGCTGAGGGTCAGATCAGAGGACACATTTAGCGTGTTTGCAGAAGAGGTGCTCTTTTCTATAGCGAAAAAGGTTTGTTTGTCACAACTTGGCAAACAAAAATCTTGACAAAAATCTGCATGATTTTCTTATGTCTTGTATATAGCATGCTTTGTTGTTGTTTTTATTAGTCATTAGAGGGCGAGGGGGGCTTAATCTGCAAGTGAGCCATCTATTCCTGAGGAAATCCCAAGGAAGGATGAGAAATGGAAATTCACTCCCTTCTTAGTGCCTCATTGGGCCTTGAGTGTTCAGCTCATCAAGGTTACCTGGTTTCTACCTGAAACGGCATTCTCCTGTTGAGGCGGGCAGCTTTTTCCATCTGCCATCTTGGCAATCTTGTGAAGTTGTCTAGAAAGTACAATATGAACTACTCTACAGCTCCTTCTTGCAAACAGAAAAGATCGTCCCTCTCCCCCATGAACCCCCTCCAAGCATTATCAGCCCAAAGGCAAGAAGCACTGGTGTCCCAGAAGACAGCCAGTATCGTGATGCTCATCAGAACCTTTTTAGCCATTGTGTGATCTTTCCACTTTGTCAGAGATTTCAAAATTATCCGGCCTGCCTTTTGCATCTAATTTGCATTTCAAGCAAAGCTGCCACTCACTTTGAGAGCAATAACAAAGGTGTGGAGGGACGGGGTGGGTGGGGGGACCCTTCTGGAGACAAAACAGGGATGAATATACAGCCTGCTGGAGTGGCTGTCCAGATTCACTTATGAAAGTTGACAGTCTCAGACAAATTTTATGAGCATCCCAAAACTCATGAGTTGCCACTGGGAATAGTAATAATCAATTGGATTTCCAACAGGTACTCAGTTGTTTAGCTTATTTAATATAAACACAAACAAGAGAGAATGTGTGTGTGTGTGTGTGGATACACATACTTATGCTTCACCATTTAAGAACCAATTTCACAGTGATTTATTGAATAATAAAATAGCAAACTCAAGAAAACTGAGATGTAATGCTGTTTTGTCATTTTGTTAGGTAAAGGTAGGACACGTTTCATTTCATTTCATCACAAAGCACCATTCCCCCCCCCTAAAATGAAATGATTCATCCTAGAGAAATCAATGGCGGGGAGCTCAAGCTCTTTCCTGAAAGCCCCCGAAATTTGGAAAGGTTTGGTGCTCAGTGGGCTGTGTTATGAAGCTCCAAATTGGGTACCCCTAGGGAAAAAAATCTTTCTAATTGGAATCAGAAACCAATACATCACAGTGATATCCTTGCCTGTGGCTTGGCTTCTGAAGTTCCAATTCCAATAGAAATATTTTTCCCTGGGGGACCCCCTTTGGAGCTTCATAACTCATGCCCTTGAACCTCAAACCTTTCTGAATTTCAGGGGGTTACCTAGAATCGCTTGAGGAAGCTCCCCTACCATTTTGGTCCTTTAGTAATTGTTTCATTTTGTAACTAAACTACTTTAAATTTTCATTACAAAATGAAACAAAATGAAACAGAACACTATTTTTCCATTTTGTGCCCATCTCTAATCAAAGTTCCATCGGCATTTGCCTTCCGGTCTCCATTCTTCATTTTGTTTAGGGCTGCTTTTCAGTAACCAGCTGTGCTGTTGTGTCATCATGATGCAAAGACAAGAATTATTTCAACTCCTCTGCTCCCATCGGCAGAAGGCGGCCCAGTTTTCCCAGATGTTACCAAAGCCAAGGAGAAGCCAAATCTGGCTGAGGCTGAAGGCAGGGCATGTTGCCTTCAGCCACAGCTGTTGACATCTGGCTGCCACTGGAAAGAGCCCTTAGATATGCCAACCCTCAGGGCAGAGCACAACATACAAATTCTGCCTTCTGATCTCCGCAACCCAAAGGCAGCCAGGGAATGAGGTATAAATCTCGCGTGTTGAATGAGCTTGCTGGGGATGGGGGGGGGGGGGGAATCAGCCTTAGGAGGCCTCTGCTCCATGACATCTTCTCTGTTTTGAAGGGATCTGCTAACAGCCACATTTTATCACACAGACCTGCCTTGCCTTGTTTTATATGTCTCTCACACACATACTCTTTCTCCCTCTGCATAATTAAGATGCATCTCAGTGCTCCAGTCTCATCTACTTGGCTCTATTGTTTTAAGCTTCACTCATCTTGACTGCTATTCTCCAGAGCGCTGAGTTTGATTTTCATGTGACATTCTTCCACATAAATGGCCATTTCTCTCTCCGCCCCCTCCCCACACCCAAATTCTTTGTCCCTAGACCCCAAACCTGGAGAACTGTTCAGGTAAAAAACAATCAGGTTAACAAACTCCTAATAGAGAAGATTTGCACTTCACTGTGCTGGAACGATGGGGTGGGGGGAGAGTGACGTTTCGTAGGGAGTTAGCAGCGCCCACTCAACATCTTATTGCTTTCAACAAAATATGTCACATGCCACGGCCTTCTAGAAATGATATCTGAGAGAGAGAGAGGTCATAACAAGGCCGTGGGGCTTATGATCTCCCGCTGAAAGAGAGAGAGTAGAGAGAGATTATTCTGATAGTTGATAATATTCAGCAAACGTCTTTTGGTGGGACACAGTGATACTATAATTGCTGGAGGAGCATTTTGGAGAGGGTGCAAAAGTCTGGGGAGAACAGAGATGCTGAGGAGAAAGGTTGGTGGCAGAATCATGTCACTGTGCACCCTTGGTTTGACATTTTTAGTGGTCCTTGTGCAGGTATTACCCAGCTGTGGTTTTTTGTTTCCAGTCCTTTCTTTCATTAGTTTATTTCAAATGTTTTCGGTCAGCCCTTCCCAACCAAAAGGGCCCAAGACCGGACCACATTCCTTGTGGCTGATGATGGTACGGATGTCTTGATGGACCCAGCCAAGAAACAGACTTGCAGGAGAGTCTTCCTATGCCCTTTTCCAAAGTTTCACCTCCTAGGCATTATGGTATTTGTCTTTCCTGGTAACAGAGAATATCATTTTCCAATGCTCCCCCTTTTACATTTTGGTTGACACTAGTTTCAATGCATAGTATCAGACCCTGCCATGTTGCATTTTGGGGATTTGGGAGTTTTTTCTTTTGCTCATATGCCTCCTTCCAGACCACATTAATCCTACTGGACACAATATTTCCACAGGATGCAAATAGCACCCTTGCCCACTGGGTGCCTGCAAAACTCTCCCATCGGGACTAAACTGATGACAGCCATAGCTTGGACAAACTTGAGCTAAGGCAGCTGGAGCCAAAGGACCCAAACACCCTCCGGGATCAATCCCAAGTTGCAGCTCCAAGAGCGAAAGGAAGAGCCACGTCACCCGGGTGACCACTGCTCAAGGACAAATATTGAGCCGTCCTCCTGGGGGCCCCATCTGGCACCTTCTGCAAATATTAAAATTCACTTTAAAATTCCTGTAAATATTTTAGAGTGAAAAGTGATGTGTGCTTTTCCCTTTGGCCTTGGCCCATGCATATTCATCTCTCACAACAGAAATGCCAAGCTGAAATCTCTACAAATATTTAATCCTATGGAATGCATCGTGAATAATTTACCGAGGCAAAGCGCAGCCGATTTCCGGAGGCAGAAAGAAAGAGATGAACCCATTGGGTGGGGTTTGACCCATGGATTCGTCCAGGTGAGATGAGGCTGTGCACCCCAGGCCCTCCTTTTCATGTGGTCTCCCTCCCCTCTTGGCTTTTTGGTGTCCTAATGATTCAGCAAGCATGGAAGCCCCTTCGGGGTCAGCCAGTGAGCCCTGGGCCCAGTTGTGAGTGGGGAGAAGGAAGGTGTTCAAGCTTTAAAGCCACCTCACACAGACAGATAGACACACAGAGAGACACAGACACACAGACACACACTGTCCTCCTCTAATCCTGCTCACCCTTAGATTTTTCTTTCCACCTGGTGACCCATTGGCTCCGTGCCAGCTTTGGGGGAGGGGTTAGGGTCCTGCAATACAACACTCACCACAGAGACATCTCAGCTCTGCCCGTCTCTCTTCTTTATTGCGTGGTCTCCCTCCTTCTATGCAAGATAAAGGTGTGCCACCCATCTTCAGCAGGTCTACAAGGAGAGCATCTCTGGGCAATCCATCGCAAGGGGACCTGCCCTTCCCCATCTTCCCATCCAGTGGCCCAGGAGCATCGGAGACCCCTCTGGAAGCAGAACGTGGCTTCTAAACTCCAATGGCACCTACCATTTTCTGTGCTGAAATGGTGCAGATTTCTGGCTGTTTACAGGAACAACGAAATGGGGGTGCAACAAAGAGGCCGTTTAATAATGTCCAGATTTAGATAATGTCTGAAATCATGATGTGCCCTGTCTACTAAATACAAAAATGGAACAGGTGATAACTGTCTACTAAATATCTCTCTATCTCAACACTGCTGGCTATTATCAATATGTTGTGTTGAAATGTAGCATCGAGGTTCATTTCATTTTCTTTTTCCTAGGAAATGTTTCCATGCCTTTCCCTCAAATCATTAGCTTTGACATTTCAAAACCTGCCCTTACACAGCAACCGTTATGATGGAGTGGAAGTTGCAGACCAAATAATGAGCCAAACCTGAAAGAATTCATAGTTTTCAGGAGCAGGACCAGCCCTGGCATTAGGCAGAAGGAGGCAACCATCTTTGTAAGCAGAATTTGGACAGGAGGGGAGGATAGAGCAGGGAACTCTTTGCTCTTTAATGTGCCACTTTTGAATATTTGTGCTTGGGTTTGGAGTAATCTCAGGGAGCCGGTTGACCTCTCTGGGAACTATGATGCTACAAGTGCTCAAAAACTCAGTCACTGGCTTACTTCTCTATTTATCAGCTACATTTCTATCTTGATTTTTTTTTAATTTATGAACCTAGCAGAGTGTATTGATCTTCTTTGCCTCTTATCTTCGCAACAGCCCTATGAGGTGGGTCAGTCCCCTCCCCCCAAGACAGCCTCCTTGATTGATCCATGGGATCCCCTCCAGTTCTCCAGTTCGATGATGATGATGATGATGATGATGGCCAGATCTTCTACAGGCCAGGCTTCACTAAGCCTGACACCACACTGGCCCTTGGAGATGTTCTGCTCTGCTCCATCAAAGGCCTTTGACTCAGGCTTTCTAACCAGGATGGGATGACTGAGGAATAACAAGGAATCTCCATGCAAGGGAGAGGTGGAGGTGTTTTTTCCCCCTTCCCCCTTTACATGAAGGCTAGTGCACCTTCCTCTTCTGCCACTTTCTCATGCAACCTACATCAACTGCCACGTTCATTAACATTACAAAGACCTCTCCTTTCAGCTCACATTGGAGCAAATCCCAAAGGGCTTCAAAGGTAGCCTGCCGGGGCTTATATCCAAGGATGGGAACGGTATTAATCCAGCCCTAATAGACTCATGTGTCCGATCCTGGGGAGACAGGAGTGCATCTGCTCTTTTACCCAAAGAGGACAGCGGAGGGGAGCATGGGAGCAATGAAAACACCACCGACCCCTAACTGTTGAGTCAGGGTATCTGAAAGGAGGGGAAAAAATTTTCCCATAACAAAAAGGACCACAGAGAGCACCCTGGGCCAATTCCCTTGCAAAAAAGGATTTTATCTTCTCTTCAGAGAGGAGATGTCAATCAATAGGACCTTTGCAATATCTCTGTCCAAGAAGAGCTTGTTATGCACACACAAGCCTGACCAATGAGCATGTCAGCGTTAATCAGGGTGTGTATCTTCAAATAGCCAGGTCTCAGGGTGTTGACAGGCAGGAGACCAGGAGGACTGCCTCCCCCCTCCACCTCTCTATTATGTGGAGAAAAACAGCGCAAGATGAATGGTCTTTTTAAAAAAAACATACACACCTTTTTTTCCACCTCCACAGGTCCCCGTCTCTCTCTCTCACACACACACACACACCTAATCTAATGCATTTTGCATGTCGTTTATACTAATGTAGACATTTCTCCTGGCCCTCTGCTGCAATATGGGGAATTCGGCATGTGTTTTCTAAAAATAGAGAACTCCCCTGCAAGATTCAGAAGAATAATGAAATAACAGAATTTCACTTTTACATATTGATTCAAAAGTGGAGACCTGGGGGGTGTTTGCCTTAACAGGAGGAAAGAATGAATGTTTGCCTTCAAGCCCCTTTCAAAAAAGAAAGAAAGAAAAGAGAAAAGAGAAAGAAAATCTGGCACCAGCCTCAGTTCCTCCCTCGCATTCTCATATTCTCAAGTTTTGCTCTCTGTTTCACTCCCACTTGGGGCAGGCTCCCCTGCCCTATATCTAAAAGGGGAGGGCAGGATCCTACCATAAGCCTTAAATACTCCCTGGAGGATTGGGGTGAGGAAAACTGAGGGACTGCTGGGGTTCATTTGGGGAGGGCATCATTAACGTGGAGATAATTTTTTTCTGGACCCCATGAAATGAATTTTTGGTATACCCAGAAACCCAAAGAACTTGCATCAAGGCAAAAATGGGCATCTTTTTCTGCCACCCCCAAGCCCAGATGTAATGGGATTTCCACACATCTGAAACCTTTTCCATAGGTTTCTCAGACATACATTTAATTTTTTCCCACGCTGTTCACAAGTTCCTGGGGAATGCCTGAAGGTGTGATTTTTAATGCATGGAATTACATATTATGTGTTGGGGGGGTAGTCTAGTCAAGGCATCACATTCCTCTCCCTTTGTACTGAGTAAGGACCACACTGCTCCCATGGTGTGTTTTGTTCTCATGAGGACCCCAGTAGCCACGGGGCCCTATGAATATGCAACCTCACACCCTTCATGACACTTGAATCGCACCGGTGTAGGCAGGCTTCTGGTATATTTTATGTTCCTGCCTGTCACAAACTTAAATCTCTTCTCTACTTCCTTTTAACTGAAATGTCAGGGTGGTAGAAAATATGTCCAGGAAAGTTGGCAGAGGCCATGTCCTGGAAAGGGGTAAAAAACAAAACAAAACAAAATCCTTCCTTTCATATCTCTGCCCTGATAGGAAGTGTTAGGGGACGAATCCACTGCTTCATATGTGGGGTTTCAATATCATCATCATCATGGCAGCTGCTCCTGGATCTCCAGAAATGTGCATCCATCCACCCACCCACCCACCCACCCATCCATCCATCTATCTATCTATCTATCTATCTATCTATCTATCTATCTATCTATCTATCTATCTATCTATCTATCTATCTATCTATCTGCTGCCTTTCTTCTAAATGATCCAAGGCAGCTTACAGTATTATAAATTATTGCAATATTTAAAATGAATTAAACAGGTACAGTGGACCCTTGTATAACAAACAACTTATATAACATAAAATTTGTACAACATAAAAAAATCCAGAGATAGGGGAAATTTGCTTAATATAATCGCCTATGGGGAGAATCCGTACAACATAAAAATGGGATTACTCCGTTTTCAATGCATTCCTATGGGAATTTGTATAAAGGAAAATTTGCTTAACATCATTTCATTTGGAATGAATTAATTCCTTTATACAAGGTACCACTGTATCATTATTAAAACTCATAATAAGAGCAATATTAAAAACACAAGCAAAACTTTAAAAAGTCCACTTTCCCAACCAGGCATTTAAAGGAAAGCCTGCTTGAAGAGAGAAGTCTTTGCCTGCTTGCAGACCGATAGCAAAGACGGGCCCAGATGGGCCTCCAGTGGGAGGGAGTTCCAAAATCTGGGAGCAGGGATGTTGCCTGCAACGTGCTGTGCAAATCCTTCACAGCAAGCAGGCTGCCAGGTGATGGGCCCTTGTCCAACTTAAAGAGCTCTGCTGGGTGACTCTGTGGAGATGCAGCGGTGGAAGAACTTATGGACCTTTTCCCCCCTGAAAGCCCTGAGTTGAGGAAGGACGTGCAGACGGATCAGTCCTTCACCCTCCTGTTCCTCCCTGTTTACGATCCACACCCGACGTCACCCTGGGGAATACCATGGGACGGTGGCTTTCATCCTTCCATCCTCCACTTCAGCCTTGAATTGGACCAAATTCCCAGCCCAGGCCATTTGCAAAGCCATAACAAGACTTGTGTGAGCGGCTCCAGTTGGTCCTTCAGTGAGATCTTTAAGTGGAACGGGCCTTTGATTTATGTGTAAGCGCCTTTCCCCATTAAATATCGGATTAACAACGCCCCATAGGCATTTGCCTCGATGAATCTTTCATGCAACTAATTCCAATTTTCATTAGATTGACTGAGCTGATAGAAGGGGAGTAAGTCATTACGCCCGGTGACAGGATTTTCTCAGTGCCTGAGGAATACGGGGTGGGGGACGGGGGCATTTCTGGCCCACTTTCTATCAGTTTCTTCCAGCATTAATATTTCAGACTTGTTTGTGGTTTCTCCAAACGCCGTACGCGCGAGACGAAAAGATGGATCCGACAAAAAACAGATAAGAAAGCACATTGATTTTTTCTCTCTCGGTGTGTCTGTCTCCCACCCTCCCCCAGGAGGAGAAAGACTCTTACGTCTGAATTACCTGCGCTGTGATCTTGGGCTGATAAATTATTAACCAGCAAGCAGGAACACCATTTTGTTGTGATTACATTTCACTTAAATTTTAATTTTAATTTTTTTTTAAAAAAGGAAGCTACAGGGGAACCGAGCAGCAGCCACACAAGAAAAGTCAGCCAAAGTTTTTATTTTTATATAGGGTGGGGGGAAGGGGGTCCATTATGTTTGTCCACCAGGGTTATCTGAAAATCCGGATCAGTCTAGGCAGTATCTGATTACGAAGAGCCACATTGTCCTTTTGGATTGGTCCTTTTCCCTCCTACCTCCTCGGCCAAGATTGAAAGCGATAAATAATTAAACACACAAGGCATCTGTTATTTATGAGCTGAAATGACAGTTTTAATTCAGTCCTTTGTTTATATGAGGCCAATATATTGAGGGTTAAGGGATGGAGCAGTGGGAGCCACGAAAACAGATTAAAATGGTGATGGAACCACAGGAACAAAAATATAATAATCCTCACTTTTCCAGAAATGAAAAAAATATTTTCCCCCTAGCCTAGCAGCAGGTGTCAGAGAGAACTTCAAATCACCATCACCAATGGCTTTGGAGATTTTTGAGTTTTCCTCTCATGAAATCCTACTGTGGCTCAGAATGGCTACCCTTTTAAAGAATTCAGGATCTCCTGCAAACTTCCGTTTGTCAACCCCACCTAGGCTATAATTTCTCCCTGGACCAAAACTGCAGAGAAAGGCAGCAAGAATTGCATTGGGGAATTTTGTCCTTCAGGGAAAGCGAAATCTCTAAAAGAAGAAGACCAAATACAAGGCAGATTGGCTCCCTGAAGGAAGCTATGAGTTTGCAACGACGGAGCATGGTAGCTGAAGACAGAACATACTGGAGACTGCTCGTGCATAGGATCGTCCCAAGCCATCGAACAATTGACAGCATGGAGTGACAAAAGAAGAGCTGTGTAAAGCAGAGTCTGGTTGGTCATCTCTTGGAGACCCAGAAGATTTACCCTGTGTTAGAGAGCCTGCATTGAACAGGTGCTTGAACAAAATCTCCGGTTCTCAAGGTGCAATTCATCTTCCAGAACTCCTGATCCTCAGCTGCACTTGGCATGGGCTACCAACAGCTGAAGGTCAAAATATCTAGAGAATGAAGCACCAGGGGTCTGAATAACCCCTAGGGTCAATCCCAATGCTAGGGCCTGGATTTACTTGGTCATCTCACCTAGTGCCAACTGCCTGAATCAGTTGCCCAGATGGTAAGACAGCACTTCCATGATTCCCATTTTTGCCATGGACCGACTCTAATTGGGACGAGCAACTGGATTTCACTACCTCCTACTCAAGGTGAAAGGACACCAGATATTTCGCGGTTCCTCATGTTGCTATTGGCTTGACAGGATGACTCTTTGCAGGTCCTTGAGATTCCTCACCAAGGTGTCCCATTGAAGTCCTCTAAATGGAGGAGGTCAATGAACTGATGGAGCATTGATCCCACCCTGGAAAACTGATGGAGAAAGGTTGACCACGGCAACACCCGGAGGAAAGGAGGATTAAGGGAAGGGGTGTGTGGGAAAGAGGCACTGTTTTGCAAAAATGCTGATCTCCATTCAGGCTGAAAAGCTCCTTCACTGGTTAGAGGGTTTTTTTTTTTTTTTAGAGACACATCCCCTCTGTGTGGTGGACAAGCCTCAGTGCTTGTCTGTAGCAGTCACAGAAAGAGTTGACAGTCTGGCAGATGCCCCCAAGATGCGCCCTTTGAGCCAAGAATCTCCTTGCCTTGAGTTCATTTGGGGAACGAGTTGCAAAAGGGAGGCCAAATCCTGCTCGGCTGAGAAAGAGGGCCGTAAATGCAAGCACAGTTCATGCCGCCAGCCTTTGACAGCCGGGCAAGTTTTTGTCACAAATCTTGGGATGTTTGGGGGAGAAGTGCTGATGCCGGCCATTTGTTGTCATGTCCCTGTCATCACCCAAGGACAGCCGTGACGAAAAGGAAGGTGAGCTCAATCAGAGCCAAACTTTCAAAGCAGGGTGTCTGTGGAGATTCTCAGTCATGCAGGTGAGTTTATCTGGAATTTGAGTCAGGGCAACTGGACTTTTTTTTTCCCTTGAGAGATTGAAATGTTTCAAAGCAGGAGCAAGTGGGGTGACAAGGCAGCATTCGTCAAAACATGACGACGAGCATGATTCTTTGCTGCAAACGAGTTTGAGATTGGTCGGCAGATGAAAACAAAGCCAAAGGGAGGGGGGACTGTATTAAGAAATGTCAGCCCCATTCTGAAAAAGAAGATGCACAAATATTTTTAAAAAATTAAAAATCATGGTCAGTCAATGGTATGCACAGCAAAGGAATAAATATGTGCAAAACAATAGAAGAGGAAATGGTTGAGATCCCTCTGAAATCAGCTCTTAACCCAACCTATCTCTGGACTGATATTTTATTCATTTGTTTGCTTGTTCTTTCATCCATTCATCTGTTTGTCGGTTTGTCTGTTCGTCTGTTTGTTCATTCGATTATATGCCATCGCTCTTCACATAGGGGACCCAAAGTGGCTCACAACAATTAAAAGTGTTCAATAACAACATGTTTAGAATACTATACAAAACTATATTAAAATCCCATTAAACATTGATCAAGATTTAATACAATTTTAAAAACATGCTAAAATATCTGAATTTAAATTTTAAAAAGAGCTCTGTTAGAACCCAGCTTTCAGCTTAAAAGCCCTGCCTGAAGAGGAAGGTCTTTGCATGGCAAGAACAAAGCAAGAAGGAAGAATACCAGCCTGGGTTCTCGGGGCAGCACGGACCCAAATGCCTGGGAGCCATCCCCGAGAAGGCCCTCTCTCGTATCATCATCACCAAACAAACTTGATATGATGGTGGAATGGAGAAAGGAGCCTCCCCAGAAGATCTTAAAATCCTCAAGGAATGGTTGGGAAACAGAGGCCACTTAATTGAAATAAAGGACCCCCCCCCACAACATTTAGCAAGAATTTACCATCTCTGTGTCATCATGTCCTTCTGCAGGTGGACCTCTCCTGTTTGATCAAGGCCCTCCCATGGGAGACCCAACTGGCTCCGACATCGTCATCTCTAAAACAATGCCATTTTTAAAATATGCCTCTAATCTCAGGCATCTGATGGGATAAGATTTGACACAATTTAAATAATGGCCTGGGGGCCAATTCATTATCTCAAATATCTGTTGCAGTGGGAAGGCATCACCTTGCTTTATTTATTGCTTCCACTGTTTGGGCTTTTTAACCTGCTGTGTGTCTTAATCATTAGCTGCCTTGAATCTGTATCTAGGAGGGGATGAGGCCTCCAGGAAACATTTTTGGAGGAAGAGGTACAAATGACATGGCGTTTGGACCTAAGCGACAAGGAGGCTCTTTCAGGAACCTGTAGATCCTCGTATTTGTTCCTAGAAGCAAACTAGGTCAAGATGAATATTTCATTCGGCTCCAGTGGCAGCTAAGCGGCTAGACAACAGCATCAACAAGTATCAAGATGTTTCTGGGTCAGTCAGTGGGTGCACTGATTTGACATCCTCTGGGTTGCTGGAATGTTTAATCCCCAGTGCCAGGATCAGGAAAGGGTTTTGAACAGCCGGAGTTGTTTCCTGGAAAGCAACGAGGGGGACTTCCATGCTGGCCCATCTCTGGCTGGGTTGATCCATCCCATGGCAGATCCACCACATGTAGATTTCTGTCGTTGGCCAACCTCAAATGGGAATTGGTGCCTTTGTGCTGTGCACATCTTAAAAATGACTTTCTGACTAGTTAGTTAGTTGGTCAGCAAAAAAAAAAAAAGAAAGCAGCCATGAGAGTGTATATTTTATTGTTTTTGGACTTCCACTCTGCATTTCAACTGAAGATCTTGAGTAAGTCACTGCAAAGCCTTTGGGGGTGGGCTGGTCTTTGCTTTGAAATATGGTCTGTCAGGCTGCAGCAGAGGTACGAATGGTGTCATGTTCCCTCTGTTCGGAGATCCCTCCCTCCTCCATCTCTTTCTATTCTGGAGGGTTGCTATAAACAGGCTTAAACTGATGGCAGAATTTCTTTGTTTTCCTCTGCCCTCCTCGTCTCTTCGTCCCTCTTGTGCTGCATCTTTTATATTATAAGCCTGTAGGTTATGGAAGCCTTCAGAGCTGGCTGCCCTATCTGTATGTCTATTTGTTCTGCCTGACTGAAATGGAGGAGGAAGAACAAACAGGCAGTGGCATTGGAGAAAGAAGGAAGGACGCCTAAGAGTACCAAACTGCAAGTAGATCTAGAAAAGGACATGCACACACATAGGCTGGCTCCTTGACTGTGGCTTTGTGCTACATATATTATTCATGCTTTGTTCCAACAGGCTGGAGCCTGTGTAACCCAAATGCATGCACACGTCTCCTGGTCCCTCTCCTTCCTTCATTTTCTTCCCTTTTTGAATCCTGCCACTGTTTGCAAGACACTATTTAGACATACTGTGGCATATGAAAAATTGCTGGGACATTAAAGAGACCCTGTCCTTCCCTACCACACACAGAGAGAGTCATACACACACACAAAAAGGACTTTCTCTTGCTGCTGCTCCTGTGAGCAAGTCTTAAATTGCCTTCAACCTGCTGTAAATGGATGTGCTTGAGTTTGCTCCTTGAATTGTTATTTTGAAAAGTTCCAGACAGGAGAAAAGCACCAAATTACTCTGCTCAGGTTTTAATAGCCAGGTGCCATGAAGGCTCACATTAGCCTGAATTGGTATTAAAAGCTTGCAGCATTGAGATGAGTTTCCCGGAGACAGGTGTTTTGCCCCCAAAAAGGGCCACTTCAAGGACAGGCTATTGAAGCCTGCGGCTCAGGTGGCAAGAGGCACAAGTCAACAAAGGAAGACGCCGTCCTTCAGAAAAGGCAGGCAAAGCTGTTGGAGGCCGGAGGCCCCGTTGGGTGCAGTGGAGTCATTCCCTCCTCTCCCCCTGGGCAGCCGTGGCTTCTGGCTTTTCCCTCCGGTCTCGTTCACCACGAAGTTGCTCATCTCCAGGTCTGTAACTGTCTCCTCTCATGTTGAAGGAGCCCCCGCCCACCCCCACTCCGCTCCCTGACCTGGGATACCCTTGCAGTCAGGCAGCAAATTTGTCGGTGTGGCAATGACCCGTCTTGCTAATTGGCCCTGAGAATTATCGTCCTGTCAAGAAGCGGTGGGCCTAAAATGTGGGATGTCAAGAGGCAAAGACTGGAGGCCAGTCCAGCAGCTATGGCAGGGTACACAGCTTGCTCTCAGGATGGAAATCCCAGCCACTTTCCTTTGCCACAGAGGGTTGTTTTTATTGTTGTTGTTTTGCCTCTGCTTCTTTACTGCTCTTTTGTGGGTGATAACAGTCTGTCTCGCTCTTGTGTTTCCTCCACACAAAACTCCTTATTCAACTTTGCCCTGCCTATGAAAAAACTCAAAAAAATGTGTATACTTTCCCACAACACTCATATCGGGCTAATTTTCTCTAACATAAGCCTTACCTGTACAACTTTTCCCCTGATGTATCTGCTTTCATACACAATTTCTCCTAATATCTTCATTTTGAGGGGGAAACATACATTGTAACTGTATGTGAAGTGTGGAAACATCTGGAGATAAAACAAAATAGGACATAAGTGTGAATAAGTGCACTCAGTGTTTGTGTTTTCATTCTGAGAATGTGGTTTCCAGGTCATCCACAACCCGAAACTCCCTGGTACTTTAGAACAAAAACCTCAGAATGGAGGTGAGTCTTTGTGACAAACCCGGTGCAACAATTGCAAAATTATATATTCACATAAAATTGAGGAATAAAACAGACAACCCAGAGTGAGTATCTATGGGTAGGTAGCTCAAAGAACGGAATGGAAGAAGTGCATTTAGACAAGCCTATCAAGAAATAAAGACATTAAATGTTGCTTAGGAAAACTGTCTACTTGGTTCTGACGAGTAAAGCCAACCCCCAAAAAATAAATTATCTGGGAGAAGGCCCAAGATATAACTCCTAAATTTATTCCAGAAAAGTCCCTTTAATGAGGTTTAAATTATTGCGCAACAATCAAGACTGACGTATGCTAGCAAATCTCCAAAAATAGTCACAGAAAGTCTTCTCAACAGACATTTTCACAGGAGGAGAAAATGAGTTGTTTTTTTTTAAAGTCATGCCTGTTGCCTGTAAACTCAGCCATTACTCAGAAAATGATGATAATGGGTTGACTCTACAGGGACTCTGACATTGATTTTGCTTCCTCTCTGCTTTTTTTATCCCTTCCTATTAAGCTCTCTGGAATGTCTGGACCAGATGTTGGCATCATCCCTTTAACAGGACTACGACACCCAGAATCCTCTTGCTTGGAGCTCCAGCTTCTCACAGTTCCAGCTCTTGAACCACTGTTCCACACTGCCTCTCCACCTGCACACATGCAGGCTTTTCATGCGCCACGCCTTCCTGCAACACAAGGAACTGGCCATCATGTGGTTGTTCTTCTGACAGAACTACACACACACACACACACATACACCCATGCTACAAACACAGTAGGTGCAATTCACCATTTTTTTCATTCCCTCAAGAAATTACTCCACTAGAGCTTCCTAATGGTTAGTGCTATTGCACTGCTCCTAAATGGAAGATGGAACTATGAATTCCACATGGTGCTCTCAGAGGCACCTGGTGGGGCTGCTGTGAGATACAGGAAGCTGGACCAGATGGGCCCTTGGCCTGATCCAGCAGGGCTCTGCTTGTATTCTTATGTTCTTATTAGGACTGTTTCTCTTGGAACAATTCCCTGGAAATCAACTGGTACTCCGGTGTCTTGAGCAGAATGTCCACAGGTTCTGCGGCCCTCTGAGCTCACGGCCAGCAGGGTCCTGTTTCTTGTTTCTTGCTCTCGGTTTTAAGAATGGTGGCTAGGTGTGCCTTGGTACCAGACAGGGATCAGCTTGCCATGAAAGCATCTCTCTTTATAGTGTCATTACAGGTTTAAAGGGAGTGGGGAGTGGAACCTGTCCAGGCAGTTAGAGAAAAGTGCTTCTCATTAGACCTGATTATTCTGACTTTGAAGAGAGCTACTAAATATGCTCTCAGACATTTTGATTACAGTTCCCCCCTCCACAACACACGCATGCACGCACGTGCGCACGCACACACACACACACACACACACACACACACTTATCAAACTTAATTGTAATATAAAAATTACCCAACAAAATGGGTGGCAATTTGACCGGCAGCATTATGGTGACATCGTGTGAGGTCAAGAACACAAGAGCAGTATAAAGCTCCCCCTGTGGTAAGAAATCATCGGATTCTTCCCATTTTTATGATGATGATCACCATCCTCATCCATCCTTACCACCACTACTGCTAAGCTTTGGGCAACAGCTTGCAACTGAAGATTCAAAGCGTAATTCATAAAAACGGCACAATGTGGAACAGAAATTACAGGCACAAACCATTATAAATGCAACATTATTTTTTTAAAATGCACAAAATCAAGTTATACCCCAGCCCTATGATAGCGTAGCTTCTCCTGCAAAGAGTATCCATGGAGGGTTACACTATGCTGCATCTAGAAGGCTCTTCAGCACATACCTAAAAATAAAGATGAATCACCTGTGTCCGATATAAGGGCAGGACTGGTCCATGCCATCCTACTAAAGGACTTCCTTCAAATGACTGCAGGATGGACTCTGAGGAAAGTGTGACCTCATCCAGACCGTCTCTTAAGGTTGGTACAGCGGGACCTGGTTCCAGCTTCCGGGTGGCTGGAAAGAGCTGCAGAGCAGCTGAGGGGGACAGGGAGGGGCAAGGTCCAAGAGGCTGAGCCAAGGGAAGGTCTCCAAGGGAGGGGGCAAAGCAGCCCCACCAGAGCAAAATGCTCTCTCTAATGAACTGGTGCAGGGCTTCACCATTTAATTAAATGCACACACGCACGCACGCACGCACGCACACACACACACACACACACACACACACACACACACACACACACACACACACACACACACACACACACACATACCTCTTGCTTAAGCAAATTCCTTACAAGTTGCGGTCTGGGGATTATAAGCAGTTCCGAGTTGAAAAATTGCACAGTCCATGCCAACTTTTCAGAAAGGTCACTTGGATTGTGCATGATTCCATCGCCTTTCCCCGAGAGAGGCACAAATTTCCCACATTAATAAGAAGGCAATTGAAAGCATCAGGGTGTGTGTGTGGGGGGGGGGCAACTGATACTCCCTAAAGAGGCAAAAGGCAGCATGGTCTCTGTGAAGTGGAGCATGTGAAGATATTTATTTCATTCATTGATGGCAACCAGAATCCTCCCAGGTTGGCTACAGTTGGGGGAATGGGAGCAGCTAGTTCGCAAGCGCCCGTGCCTGCTAACTCCCACGGGTCAGGTTCTTCCCAGATGGAAGGGTGAGGAAGGAGAGCTTGCTCCCAGGGTGACCAGGACTGTCTGAAAAAGAAACTGGGGGGGGGGTGAGAGAAGGATCAGATAACTGTGCCATTAAAAGAAGTCGATTCTTCTCAGAGTGAACGGCGCAAAGAATTATGAACTGGCCCTTTCCCCTGGACCTCCTGGCCTCTACCTGTGCATCGCCCCATTCCATTTGATCTCTGGCATCCTCACAGCCAACTTGCAGGGCAGTCCGGATGAAGAAGGGGGATGTACCCCTTTGGCCACCTGGCAAGACCCACCCTGGGTGAGGCTTTGAGGCAAGTCATGGTCCATGGTGCCCCAAGGCTTTAGACACCCACCCACTACCTCTTTGCAACACCCGGGTTCTCTCCTGGCTTAACCCGGGCCCAGAAATTCCTACCAGAGATGGATAGTCACCCCGTGAAGTCACATCCTCCTCTGGGATGGTGCAGGTTACGGTCAGGGGGCCAGGTTGGTGTATCATCGCAATGCTGCGAGGCATTGTTCCAAGAAGCAACCATTCTGATCCCTGGGCTCTGCCATTACTTTTCTGAGCATCACCCCAATCACTGACCTCCCAGAGAACTAGCATGTTTTGAAGTCAGGAAGCAGCATTTTCCATGCAAACTAGACCTAATGCACCAATCACTTTTTAACTCATTCTTGTTCTATGTTTAGGCCATATTTATTGGCATCATTAAAAAGACCCCAGAGGCTGATTTTCTTTCTAGGGGGAGTGAACAACTACTGACAATAAAAATAATGTCTCCATCTATGGCTAAAAAGACCATTTATTTGAGCCAAAAGGAGATGGCGGGGGGATCAGAGCTATCTCCTGTTTCATTTCCTTGCTCGTACCAGGGAGAGAAAAAAACTTTAAAGAAATAAAGCTGAATCTTAATGAAGTCCAGGCATCCTTAACTTCTTAATGATTTTAAAATGGATTCTTGCAGATCTGCCTTATCCAGCAGAAAAATTCTGATCCGCCTTTGCAAGAACTTAAATGATGCAGGAGATGAGAAAATTATGTCCATAATGGGGTGCTGTCGGCAGAAATGGCCTGCCAAAGCTCAGAACATGGGAGGAATAGTAAATCAAACATACAGCCTCATCCCTGTGGCCCACCACGGATTTTTATTCTTTCTGTGGTCAGCCACAGGGCCAGTGGGAAAGAGAGTTTTAGCCACTGAACAAGCTGAAGAGCAACCATGGCAGATGTGCTTGGCCTGCCAGAGAAGTTTTCTTGTTTATCAAACGCCACTTTTCTTTAAAAACAAGCTTTTAATGCAGAGAACATGCTTCCTGGCTAATTCCTGCCCCCCCAGTGATGATGTGAATGGCTGCTACCACTTCTTGACACAAAGGCCATGAGGCCCTCTTCAAGGCTTTTTCCTGCCTGTTAAAAGCCTGTCAAAGTGTATTGGGGGAGGTGCAAAATAATTTCTGGATGCTTAGGATGAGGGGCGCCACTAGCTTCTGAAATCTTGGTGGCTAGAAGACAAATGAAGGCCATGTGAAATGGAGACGGAGGCCTCTTCCACCCCCGGGCCAGTCATATCTGAGGGCATCCCACCCAGGCATGATACCCAAGAAAGGGTAGAACCATGGACGGCGTGGCAAAGGTTTCTGCTCCACATTCCCATGGTGCCCAACATCAGCACCCAACATCAGGGTGGTGTCTAGAAGGCCATAACTTCCTCCTTGATCTTTCTGGTGGTAGAACAGATGAGGCCCTTCACTTGCCAGCTGCCCAGGAGAACTGAGACAATGGCTCTTCCTCCCTTGGCTGGAGGAACACGGGTTCAAGACTTGGCCATCCAGTTTCATCCCAGAAGTGAAGCAGGGATGGTGTTGGTCTACCCGGCGGCCATTTTCCTTGTGTTAAAAGTCAACGTTGCGCATGGACGTTGTCCTCCTGAGCCAGAACGATCCAGACGTGTCTCTCCCCTTTGTCTCAGGAAGAGCAATGACAGAGGGACAGGGGCCCCGTGTGTGTGTCTCCTGTTGACATGTTTAAGAAAGGAAAGTGACTGTTTTTCATCAAAAAGCTCAATAAACACCAGACTGGGGAAGGGCAAGTCTGCAGCATTAAATGGAGCAAAGCGCCAAGGGATACCTAAGCTTTTCTTGAACCCACACGGACTGTCACAGTAGCACAAAGTTGTAAGAAGGCTCAGGATCCCTGCGACCGTTATGGTATTAACTCACCTCTTTGGGGGGCGGGGATGAATGTTCCATTCATACATTGCCGCCTAACATTGTCATTTCAAAATCTGGGATTATTTATTTATTTATTTTATTTTATTAAATTTATATCCCGCTTATTTACAGAGTACTCTAAAAATCTTAAATCCAACACTCTGACTACACAGTGGTTTCTCACTCTTCATCCTCCTCTCATCCATGCTGTGAAAACTCAAGCAGGTCCCTGTTGTAATCATTAATCTTTTTTTTTCCCCCTGCAAACCGTATGCACAGCAAACACTGACACAGCATGGCTCCTCACATAATTATTAATTTCAGCAGGAGATTTTGCATGCATGAATAGTTTTCACATTCGTTAGGCCCCTAATCCCAAAATTAACCTCCCATTCTCCCTGTTCTGTCCAAAGCATTTTCTGTTGCATGTCTAAGGGTGTTTATTTTAAAATCTAGAATTTGCTAACGTAAGCACATCAGAGACATTTTCAAGTCCTCATCATTTACACACACACACACACACACACACACACACACACACACACACACACACACACACACACACACACACACACACACACCTAATGTAGCAATTTGTAACTAGTTACATTGTTGGATAACACTGGTGTAAAAATGTTATATTTCAGGAATATAAACACTAAAATATTAATGTTAAAGAGTGCAGGGCTCCGGCAATTGAGTCTACCAACTTAAAACTGTAAGACATCTAATTTGTCAGTGTATTCATCTATTAACGTGTAAAGTTGTAAAACCTACAGCAGTCAGAAGGTCTGGAAACATGCAACATAATTTTAATATGAGTGATTAGCACCATTTTATGGATGAAAAAAATACCGGCCTAAGTCCAACTGCTAGACGTAGTAGAGACACAAGGAACTGGTGCATCCAATGGTGTCAGAAATCAGAATGAATGACTAGGTCTCTAGATGTGGAAAAATATAAATAATGTTTATTCTAATTTTAAAATGTTCAGTGTGTTTCGACATTGTACCCTACTCCAGATTTGCTGCAGCTGGTAGAGACCAAATGAGTTCACGACCTTTTGGTTCCTAAACCTTGCTCCCGAAGAAGGCAGCATGCAGAAACACGTTGAGTGCTTTTAAGTCAGAATCAAGATAATTTACCTTTTTCTACATCCAGAGACCTAGTCATTCATTCTGATTTCTGCTGTCACTGAGTTCCAAACAGTGCAATGGTGAGCTCCTTTGGGGTGGCAGTCCAGAGGTATGCCCAGACTTACTTATTAGCATGGTAAAGATTCATAGGATGCAAAATGGATATTAGAAACACAAACCCACTGGCTCTCCCATTCAGGAAAAGCAGCAGAAAAATAAAACAGGCAAGATGTGAGGGAAGTGTCGGTGCTCCCTCTGGTGGCTGGAGTTTATCTTGGCCAACTCCGCACCATAGCCCATGGTTGACAGTCCAGTCTTAGGGCCTTTTCACACGACCCCTATGATCCGCTGGTCCCTTAAATTCGGACCAGAGATCTTGGGGGTTCGTTTCTGTTCCTGCGTCCCCACCCCTCAGCACTTCCTGCTCCTGTCGGCGTGAGGGGAGGGAGGGGAAAAAAGGACAAAAGAAGCCTTTACTAACCTGCCTGTGCTGGTCGAAGTTGCCAGGAGCCCCGTTACTTCCTGGTTCCTTCTCAAGGGGCTCTTAAAAGGGCAGGAGGTAAAAAAAACAACAGACAAGCGAGGAGAGCCCGGCACTCTTATCCGCATCAAGGAATTTTCATCTGCTGAGAGCAAGTACATGAAAGGTGCGCTGGGTCGTGCTTATGGGGGCGTGGTCACACTTAATTTTCTCTAAGCTCCGGAGCTGGTGGGGAAACATTTCTAAGCTCCGGAGCTGAGAGCCATTTGCAGCGCAGCTTAGGGGTTGTGTATAAACGCCCTAAGACAGACACACCAGCAGCAAGTTGGTGCTGCTCAGTTGAGCTGTACAGTAGAGATGGGCACGAATAGAAAAAATGGCATTTTGGTTTTTCTCTTTGTTGATGGGTCCGTTTTGGTTCGTTTTCATTTTTCGCAAAATTTTTAAAAATTATTTTTGTTTATTCGTTTTTCATTTTTACCCGCTTTTTGCACGATTTTTAAAGCATTCCCATGCGCGGGTGTCCCCCAACGCCCCAGACCAGAGGGAAAACACTAAAAAAAATTGATGCTGGCAGAGACACAGTATAGACTAGGTACGCAGGGATGTCCAGGGCGATTTTTAACATTTAAAACAGCTCATTTCATTGCACTTCGCCATTAACGAAAAACGAAATGTAACGAACCTAATTTTTGTGGTTCTCTTTGGATCGTTCCAATTTCATCACAAAGCTCATTATTTGTTTGTTACGGAATGGAACGAATAACGAATAACGAAAACAAAAAGTTTGTTTCCTGACTATCTTTACTGTACAGTATAGGAAACATCTTTGCCCATCAAATTTTTATATAGCCAAAGCAGCAGCCTACTAATAGAAGAGGGATGAATAAGCCAGCTCCAGGGGAACCCAAAGTTTGAGAGAAATGTATGCCCAGTCACCAACGAATATATTTCAGCAAATACTGCAGGAAGGATTAGAATACCAATTGCCTGCCTCTTGTATTTAAAACAGAAATAAACCAACTTAAGCACATGCACATGCCCACAGTAGTAAAATAATTTCCAACTTAAGGTTTCATGAATAGGAAATTGGCAAAGGGGTAAAACGTTGCAGAGAAATTGCACCAGCAGCCAGAAAATATTTATTTATTTATTTATTATTTATTTGTTGGTCTTATACCCCGCCCATTTTCCCAAAGGGAACTCTGGGCGGCTTACAGTAAAAACAATAAAAGAAACACAAATAACCCTCCCTCATTGGTCAGAATCCTGTTGGTATTTGTATAAGGTCTATAAAAGTCTCCGCAGTTAATGACAAGGTGCCAGGGTGCATTTCAGCCACACACAACCATGATGGGCATGGCATCTCCACTGAAACCCACCAGATCCAACCATGTCACTGATTACAAGTCAAATTCTAAGAGCCTTTGTACACAACCCCTAAACTCCGCAGCAAATGGCTGCCAGCTCCAGAGCTTACAATTGTTTTCCCACCAGCTCCAGAGATTGCAGGAAATTAAGTGCGACCATGCCCACCTAAGCGTGTCCCAGCGCACTTTTCAGGTACCTACTCTTGGAGGGTGAAAATCCCCAGGTCCGGATTTAATCTGGTGAGTGCGGGGCTTCTCCTCGCAAAAAAAACAAACAGAAGAGAAGGAATCAGGACAAGGACGGGGCTCCGGGCAGCTTCGGAGGTGAGCCTGCATTTTTTCCTCTCTTTTTTCCTCCTTCCCCTCATGCAGACAGGAGCAAGGAAGTGCAGAGGGGTGGGGACGCAGGAAGAGCAACGAACCCCCAAGAGCCCTGGTCCGAATTTAAGTGGCCAGCGGATCTTAGGGTTCGTGTGAAAAGGCCCAACCATGATGGGTATGGAACCTCCACTGAAACCCACCGGATCCCACCATGTCACTGCTTTCAAGTCAAATTCTAAGTTGAGCTGAATACAGCTTTTAAAAAACGGTTTTAGGTGCAGCCACTAGCAGAAGAGAAAGAAATGTATTGATGCTGCTTTAGAAAGAATAATTATCATGTTAGCAAAAATGCTGGCCTCTCCCTAGAGATGGTGTGACCAGCGGAGTCTGCTTTGCTGCCCTTTGGTAGACTGCCCAAGTGGGAACTCTGGGTCTATGTCATCCCCACTTCTTAGAGGTATCTATCTCCCAAGTCCCCCCCAAAAAAAAAGATCCCCCAGGATTTATACCCTTTTTATTCTTTTAGTTCTGATCCTTATGTGACATGGTAGCTCAGTGGGCTAGAGCACTGAAATGGTCAGCTGCAAAGCGGTCAACATTGGCCTGACAGACTAGGTTGTCGCGGGCGCACATGCTGCGGGTGGCCACACGCAGGGAGGCTCGAAAAATATCCACCTGAATTTGAGCCTTCTCTGTGGCTGGCCCTGCCCTGTGGAACCACCTCCCCAGCGAAGTGCACCTTGCATAGTCCCTGCCAGCCTTTAGGAAAGCATTAAAAACCTTGCTTTTCCAAGAGGCGTTTGGTGACTAAATTCAATCCCCCCCCGCCGCCATCTGCCATCTGCCATTTGTTTGGTTTTATTGCCTGTTTAAGTGTTCTTAAATTGTGATATTTAATTGTTTAGATTTTTTTATATTTCTTGTTGTGAACCGCCCGGAGTTCCTCCGGGAAGACGGGCGGTATACAAGCCTAACAAATAAATAAATAAAACACAGCGGAGTGAGCTCCTGCTGTTAACTCCAGCTCCTGCCAACCTAACAGTTTGAAAGCATGTAAATGCAAGTAGATAAATAGGTACTGCTGTAAAAAGCGGAAAGGTAAAAACAGTGCTTCCTTGCAGCCATGCCGGCCACATGGCCACGGACGGAGAGAAGCACCACCCATAGAGTCGGACATGACTAGTACATATGTGCTGCTGGGGGGGGGGCTTTACCTTTACCTAGTTCTGATTCTTACAGGCAGTTGAGTAAATGCATGGATAGTTCATGACTATGGCTTAAATCAGGGGAAGGGAACCTTTGGCCCTCCAGATGTTTTGGATGACAACTCCCAGAATCCTGAGACTATATTGCCAGTGATAAAGCACTGTGGTTGTTGTAGTCCAAAACATGTTCCCATCCCCTGGCTTATGGAAATGTCCATCACGCACACCCAATATTTTAGGATTGTCCCTTCCTGCCTCTGGAAGCAAGGGAGATGTGTGTGTTTTTCCCTGGAAAAGTTTGGTCTCTGAGTAATAATGCAAGGCAGCCACTGGGTGTCACCATTCATCCACAGAAGAGAGCTGCTTTGGAGCAGGAATGGTTGTTTCTAGAAAGGAAGGGAAAACAGCATCACTTCATGCTTTTAAAAATAAAGTACTGTATTACATTTTAAAGGCTTAAATTCCTCAATCCAGTCCAAATGAGGGAGACATTCCTTCAGGAATCAGTTGCCAAAACAAACAAAAAAAGGAAAACAGAACAGTTGTGTCAGCAGTTATATAAGAGAGAGAGTAAGCTAGTCTGTGCAAAGTGTTTAATATATAAATTGCAACATTTGATGAATATTTTAATACAATGTTACAACCTCAAACAGAGGCAGGCATTGAGCTCTAGAGGTTGGTGGACTCTGATTCCCATACATCCTGGGCAAGGTATCTAGTGACTGGGGGTGATAGAAGTTGGAATTCAACAGCCTTTGGAAGCTTGAACATTGCCTGGATAAACCTGAAGTTTGTTCTGGACACATGACAGCTTTTAGGAAAAGCAGCTGCCAAAGCGCACTAAGAATTCTCCTCTGTCCATCCCTCTTGTGCTGTTGTGTTGTTATTTAATCATTCCTAAGAGGTTATTTTTCAAACTCTAGAACTGTCCTCCCCCCCCCCAAAAAAAGGCCATGTGTCCTTGACTCAGCCATGCAAATCTGGAGGGGAGGGGGCCAAATCCTTATTTCTGCAATTTTGCCTCATGCATAATAAAAGCAGAACCCCTTGCTTTTTCTGCTCTTTCCTTTTGGGGAGTTCCACGTAGTAAGACCTGGTCGTCTTTTTGGGACCCATCATTTTGGCCCATGTGGAGGAAGCGATGGCCTAAAGAGCATCCAGAAGGCAGTCACGGACACAACGGGTGCCAGGAGGGAAATTATCTGGATTGATCACAACAGCCTGGACTTCTGAGAAAGAGGCACTCAGAGGAGCCAGGGCCTGCCTTTTCCTCAGCAACCAGGCAGTCTTTTTGTGTGTTCAGCGGCCTGTGTGCTTTCCTTCTCCAACATGGGACCCCAATCTGGGGTAGAGGCCATTTGTGTGGCGAAGGGAAGCCTCCATTTTTAATTACCATTTTGGTATGGCATTCCTTGCCTTGGTGTTCTGGACCTGAAGAAACTCGCAGAACCCATCTGTTCCCAGTCAAGGCCTTCCATAAATTTAAGACCCTCCATCAGCTAGGGGGATAGAGAAAGGGTGTGTGTGTTTAACGGGTTCTTTTTACATGACACTACAAGCGCGAAACATCTTAGAATTGCTGAAGATCACTAGGGGAATAAGAGACAACAGTGTGATGTGACTAGGGGGGGGGAAGGCCAATGGAGTTTGAGGAGGCATTCACAGAAGGCTAGTCTTCAAGTCCCATGAAGTCCTCGTTCACCTCTATTCAGCATCGGTCAGGCCTCGTGCTTGAATCGTGTTTCCATTTCTGGATCCTGCACTTTCAGAAGGATGCTGACACACTGGAAGAAGCTCAGAGGAGGGTGACCAAGGAGGATCAGGGGGCTGGAGATCAAATCCCAGGAGGAAAGACTTCATCTCCATAGCAGAGAGATCTCACCTTCTGCAAAGCATATTGGGAGGGGGAGAGGCCCAAACCACAGCCTTACAAACTGGTTCTGATTTTTTTAAAAAAGCTGTCGGGATGGGTTGGTCAAGGGTAAGAACAGACCCACCCTTCCATTGTGCTTCACTGCAGTAAAGGATGAGGGCTCATCACCCCATCCACTGTGACACCAAACCCTCTCCAAGGGCAAAATTCTTGGCGATGGATGGATTTTAATTACATTTCTCTCCCACCATGTCATCCCATTAGATTTTTTAAGGAGAATTGTATTGTCACAGCAATTATTTTATAGCCCATCTATTAGGGGAAGGAGGCTGTTTGTTCTGAGCCAAGCACACCCATGGGAACAGAGCATTAATTATTTTAATTGGCAATTCAGGTAAAACTGTGTTGATTTGGAAGGAGGTAGCATCAAAAGATCAGAAAAGCTTTCAGGTTTAAGGAGAGTCTCTTCAGTCTTGGAAAGGAGCATCTCATCCTAACTACTCGAGGGAATTGTTGCATACGCATAACGATGGTAATGGAATGGTGGCAACGAACCGTTCATTGGGCTACATTTTGTCGACCACAAATCTCTTGTAATTTCCCATCACCATTTTTGTTGTTGTTGTTGTTCTTAATATGCTGGGGATTGATCCCAATTTATTTCCAGGTCAAGCACACTTACCTGAGAGTAAGCCCCAGCCAAAACAATGTGACTTACCTTGTCATTCATATCAACTAGATCGCTCTGTATTAAGGTGCTATTCATTTCTTGCGATGTCTGTTTTCTTAGAGTTGTGGAGATTTAGTCCCAAAAGTGGAACAAAATACATTCAAAAATCCAGGTTTGCTCCCTGTTCTCTGTGCAAGTTTAAATGATTAAAAAAAATAGCCTGTGAACTGCAGAAGAGCTGGGAGGGGCCCCTCTGGATCACTGAGTTCTGCAGCACAGCTGACACTGAATGGCACATTCCCCGCCCCTGCCCCCGCCCCCGCCCCCTGAAGTTCTCCTTGCCAGCGTGATGCTGTCTTCAAACAAAAGGCATCCTTTGGCCCTGCCAGGGCCCAGAAAGCAGCCTGAGGTGATGGGTGGTAGAAATGCAGTGATACAGCACCTGGGAATTCTCAGCAGATGAACCTGGAGCCCATGAACTGCGTGGTTAGTCTCAGAAAGTGCAGAGATCTGTGGTAAAGGTAGCGGTTTCCCTTGCACATGCATGCTATCGTGTCCAACTTTAGGGTTAGTGCTCAGCTCCATTTTCAAGCCAAAGAGCCAGTGTGGTGCAAGTCGGTGGCCATGTGGCCGGCATGGCTGAATGCATTTCTGCGTATGGAACACTGCTTTACCTGCCCGCTTTTTACTTTGGTACCTATTTATCTACTTGCCTTTATACGCTCTCTGAAGCCATGGAAAACAAACCAGTCCCCTGTTCGATGTGACATCCTTAAATATCTGAAAGGATGTCACATTGAAGAAGGGACTGGTTTGTTTTCCATGGCTTCAGAGACGAGGATGCGGGGCAATGGTCTCAAACTACAGGAAAAGAGATTCAATTTCAATGGTAGGAAGAACTTCATGACAGTTGGAGCTGTTTGGCAGTGGAACATGCTGTCACGGAGGGTGGTGGAGTCTCCTTCTATAGAGGTTTTTCAGCAGAGGCTGGGTGGCCATCTGTCAGGGGTACTTTGATGGGGGTTCCTGCATGGCAGTAGGTTGGACTAGATAGCCCTGGAGGTCTCTTCCAACTCTAGGATTCTATGATTCTAACTGCTAGGGTGACAGGAGCTGAGGTTAACAGCAGGCGCTCACTTTGCTGTGTGGCACTTAGGATTTGAACCGTCGAGCTGCTGACTTTGCAGTTAACAGTTTCAGCGCTGAGGTCTGCAGAGCCACCATGCCCCATAAGAGCAGCTTTAGGAACCTTTTTTTTAAAGGGAATTAAAAAAAAACAGGTTAGTGGACCATTCCTCATCTTGTTAAATAAATGCCTTTCAAGGAAGGCAAAGTTGCAGAAGTAGAATCAGCATCAGGGATGGAGGGTCCTGGGAGGCATCACCCCTTAAAAAGCAGCAATTACTAGGAAGAATGTTGCTTGTAATGGACTGCCAGGTCCAAGAGGGAGCAGCTGCAGCTTTTGCATGGGATTTCAAGAGATTTTTGCAGCCATCCTAGGAGGAGAACAAAGGGAATGGGGGAATGACCTCTTGCACCCTTTCCCTCGAGGCCTTCTCCTTCAAGGCTTTATTCAGAGGCAGGAGAGGTCATTTTGAACCCAGACCTCTCACACCCAGGTCTCTGCATCATGAGTCAGACATGCTACACACCCACACCCACAAACCCTACTGTGCAATGGGTGAGCCAAGCTGCTGTGGCCTAGAACACACGAGAGCTTCCTTCTCTTGGCCAAAGTGGCTACGGATGCGCCCTGGCCTCTTCCCAAAAGAATATTATTGGGTTGGTTTGTTTGTTTTCGTATCCAACTCATTGCCTGGGCAATGAGCCTGAGAATTCAACACAGGACCATGAAAGTGGGCTGTATTCTGATCTGTTCCTCCATTCCAGTCTAAACCCAACCACAATTTATCATAGGATTATTCCCACATGATACGAATATAAAACTCAAGGAGGATCTAAATCTTTGCCAAGTTCCAATCTCAAAATAATAAAGCCTCAAACTCCACAGCAGGTTTCAAGTGGTCAGAATTTGTCAGAATTTGTGGTCATTAAAAGGAACACATCACAGTCCATTTCCAACAGGGGAAGAGAAATACACATCTGAGGTTGAAATGGTAGCTGGCTCCAAATGATGGTTACTATTTAACTGGGGAGATTCCTGGGTCAAAGCATCTGTTTAAAAAGCAAGTGAGAAGCAGTTACGTTTCCCAAAGAGGAGGTTGGCTTTAGAAAGGAATTAATCATTGAACGACAAGCTTAAAAGTTTTGTCATCATAAAGTGACAGCAGGGACACATCTCTCGGTAGCTTCCATTTCCTGGAGGGCAGCCTGAGCTATAAATATACCTTTGCTGCAGCTTTATCTCCTTAAGGACAGACAATCCCTGCCTTTCCAAGATGCAGACAGTAACTCCCAGCAGTAAAATCATATTAGTCACTTCCATGTTACCATTTATCCAAAGGGGGAGGGAGGGAAACCCACCCTGTGCAAACTGTTTGGGCAAAGACACACAGAAATCTTTGCACTGAGAAGAGATGTGTGAGATTTTAGTATCTGTTTTCAAAAGCCTTTTGCCCTACTACCTTTCTAAAATAAACATCTGGGGTAGTTTATCAAAGGGAAAAGACATGCATGCAAGTACATTCTAAAGGCAAGTGTGGAGATTTGTTTATTTTTAATGGCCAGGTTTGTGTTTTCCAGAAAAAAACATGTATCAGAAAATACTTATGTTTTAGGCTTGAAAAAGAACAAACAAAACCCCCACAAGCCTTCCATTCCCTATCCTGGGAGATGTGAAACACTTCCCTGTGAATGGGCAGCCTCTCTCAGCTACTGGGTTGACTGAGCTGTAGCGCCCCACATCAGGCACCCTTAAAAGCTGAAAGAGTTGTGTTCCCCTCCCTGAAAACCTTCATCTGCACCCAGTCCATCGCTTTCCTCCTCATATCCCTGGATCTGTGAA
This sequence comes from Phrynocephalus forsythii, assembly GCA_029282475.1. NCBI lineage: Eukaryota > Metazoa > Chordata > Lepidosauria > Squamata > Agamidae > Phrynocephalus > Phrynocephalus forsythii. The sequence goes on along the minus strand of JAPFRF010000014.1, from coordinate 3,206,291 downwards.
CGGTTACATGGGTTACATGGCAGGGGTTGATGCTATCCTGATCTGGGAGAATGCTGAGAACACACTTGAGGTACCTGAAGAGGGCCTCCCCAGAGAGGCTCCAGGACCATGGACAGCTCCAAGTCCACAAAAAAGGCAGGCGTTCAGTACGAAAGGTTTGTTCCCCTTGAGACGGACAAAGGGTCTCAGTATTGGGGTCCACAAGATGGTGCGAGACTTCACAACTCCATCAGCCAGGCTTGGGTTTGGGTTTCTGGAATTTGACCTCCAAAACATCTGGAAAGGTCAGACATGGAGGTCTATAGCTGGTGAATGGGAGACACCTGGTGTGAAGGGAGAAAGACAGTGTATTTCAGGGCAACCTGGGTCAGCAGAGAATATCTCCAGTGGTGCCATTTTGAGACCCCTGACCTTAAGGGAGCCATGCTTAACAGGATCTGGCGTTCTTATCTCTTTCTGGGTTCCATATGTCCATGTTCCCACCCTCAGCTAACCACACCACGCTACTTCTGTCATGACCAAGGCAGTTGCTCAGGAAGTATTTTTTTTAAACTGGCTGGAAAGGGCATGCCAGGGTTGTAGACCCACCCCAGAGCTGAGAAATATTCCTAGCCCAAATTACCACTCATAGGGTCTCCTAGCTACGCGACGGGATCATGGGATTTGTTGTCCAAGGACAGAATACTTCCAGTCTCTGATTGACCACATGTCTGGAATGCAAGACTTTTCAAAGGACGACAGATCTTGCTCATTGTTCCCACTGTGATAATTATCTTGTGGCCAGCTCCAAGTGGCAGACAGGAATATGTTGTTTCGTAATAGACGGGGGTTTGTCGCTAGCGTCTTTGCTGTGCCTGCGTGGGCAGGAAGATGTGACTCAATCCATTGGGTTCTCTTGCTAATGGACTGCTTGAATGCCAGGAGAGAGAGAGGGAGGGAGGGAGGGAGAGGGAGAGGGAGAGAGAGAGAGATGCAATTTCTTACCAAGAGCACTTTTGCTAACTAAGTAGAAAACAGTGTTTACCCAAGGCGAGAAGCTTGCCAAGATTCTTATCTCAGCTGGGGAGACAATTGCCTGCTCCAGGCCTTTGACCCAAAGAAGCACATTTCAGTGGGTGGGGGGCTCTCCAGAGCATTGGAAGTGCTAATTTTGGTGGGCAGCCCCCCACCTCCAAATCTCATGGCCATTTCTGAAAGAGCCACCATGTTCACCTGTCTCAGTCCATGGGCTAAAATAAAGGTGGAAGGAAAAGAAGGTGCAACATATTGCAGCACCTGTGAGCTTAACAGATCTGCTTTTGCTTTTGGCAACTTGTGGGTCCAAAGCCACTTCTTCAGACCCAAGCAACGCAATACCTATCCACTGTATTTGTACATCTATCCACAAATCCAAAACCAGTAGGTCTGTGAAGATTCTCAGCCACCCAGGTGAGGTTTATCTGGAAGTTGAGTCATGGCAACTGGACTTCTTTTCTTGGGAAATTGGAACGTTTCGCTGCTCATCCAAACAGCTTCATCAGTCTGAGGAAAGCTAGTTGCGACTCCTCCATTTTATAGTTCACTTTGACCTCATGTGCCCCTGGTCTGAAATAGGCTCATAAGATGAACAATGGCCTGAACAGGCTCCAGTTGAAGGACAACGGGCAGTCATTCAAAGATGACGATGTACACCTATTAGACAGAGAAGACAAGTGGTTTGAAAGAGGAGTCTAGGAAGCCATTCATGAGAGTATTGAAAACCCCTCTCTCAACTCGTCTCTCAACAGGGTACTCAGGCACAGTCTATCTGCTACTTATCAGGCAGTGATTTCAACAACCCCCAGACAAATCAAACATACTTCACACCTCCACCACCAAGGCCATAGCTAAGGAGCCATACTTGATGGTTTTCAGCACCTTAGGCCATTTTCCACTTAATGGCCTATTGAGGCTATTGTCCACCTAAGGAGCCTACTCAGGCCATTGTTCATCTAATGGGCCTATTTCAGACCAGGGTGACATGAGGTCAAGTGAACTATAAAATGGATGACTCGCAAGTAGCTTCCCTCAAACTGACAAAGGCTCCGTAAACTCCGCAGAAAATGGCTGCCAGCTCCTGAGCTTACAATTGTTTCCCCACCAGCTCCGGAGTTTGCAGGAAATTAAGTGCGACCATGCCTCACCTAAGCATGTCCCAGCACACTTTTCTTGTACCTGCTTTAGAAGGGTGAAAATCCCCAGGTCCGGATTTAATCTGGTGAGTGCGGGGCTCACCTGGCTTCTGTTTGTTTGTTTTTTGCCTCCTGCCCAAGGGGCGGGAGGCAAAAAACAAACAAACAGAAGAGAAGGAATCAGGATGACGGGGCTTCGACTTCGACCGGCTTCGGAGGTGATCCTGCATTTTTTCCTCTCTTTCTTCCTCCCTCCCCTCACGCAGACAGGATCAAGGAAGTGCGGAGGGGTGGGGATGCAGGAAGAGCAACGAACCCCCAAGATCCCTGGTCCGAATTTAAGTGGCCAGCGGATCTTAGGGGTCATGTGAAAAGGCCCGAAGCTGTTTGGATGAGCAGCAAAATGTTCCAATCTCTCAAGAAAAGGAAGTCCAGTTGCCATGATTCAACTTCCAGAAATCCAAACCAGGTTCCCAAAGCCAAGGCCAAATAAAACCTGTTTTAAGGTGCCACAAGGCTTTGGTGTTATCCTTGTTGCTGATGATTGTGGTGTTATTCATCCCGGTGATTTTCCTTGGGGCTGAGTCTCCAGCATGCCTAGAAATGCAAATGGAAACTACGTTTCCAGAAGGGAGAGCAGAAGCATTTGTTATATGAGCATATGAGAGAGATTCAGTTCCCGAGGATGAACACGCTTGTGCTCACCAGGAGATAAATGACCAGGGAGCACAAGGCAAAATGGGCCAGAGGCTTCAAAGACCAAGAAGATGGGTGTGCATGTGAAAAAAAAAGGGTGATGTTGCCAACAACTGCATTATGGCCACCATGCTGGGGAAATGGGGAGTTTGCTTGAAATTCCCCTGACAAAAATCACAGCTCAGAGATCAAGTACAGTAATGGAACCACCATTCTCTCTTGGAAGGAACAGCTCAGGTATTTTACAGCCAGGCACTCTGGCTGTTGACTCAGCCTTACCCTTGTGTTTTTTATCTTGATGGGTTTCCTAATTTTGGGTGCTGTCAAAGCACAGTCCCGCCCCCTGCCCCACTTTCCAGCAGGAGACTAATGCTTTAAGTCCTTTGTCAACAGAGACCAACCTTTGTTGTTTTCTAACTGTTAACACAGAGGTTGCTTGATTCTATTAATGAGAGCCTGAAATGGAAACAGGCTTTCCTTCAAATGATTGGCTGACAGAAGGATTTGGGTTTTTTTTTTAAGGCGTCATTTTATTCTATGTTTTACTCATGTTTTTAATCTTGCTTTTATTTTGAGTTTTGATACAATATTTGATTAATGCTTTTTAAATATTGCAGTCATTTATTATTTGGCTTTTAACGTTGTTTCTTTTAATACCGTTAATCGCCTTTGATCCTCTAACTCAGTGTTTTTCAACCTTTTTTGGGCAAAGGCACACTTGTTTCATGAAAAAAATCACAAGGCACACCACCATTAGAAAATGTTAAAAAAATTAACTCTGTGCCTATATTGACTATATATAAAGTAATTCTCTTGAATAGGAATCAAATAAACACAAAGAAAGTATTTTATAATTACTTTATTATGAAATAGTAAGTAAACAGAAATATGAAAAATTATAAAATACTTTATTCAGTGGAAACACAAAGCTGATATTCTTCAGCTTTTCCAGGCAACATCTCACTAGTGTGCCACGGAACAGTGGTTGAAAAACACTGCTCTAACTAAGAGAAAGGCATCATATAAATATTTTAAATGAATAAATGAGTGGAAAGAGTGCTCAGTCTTCTATTAATATTATCACCCAGTCTATACAGAAAACTACAAACTGTAGCCACAACCTCTGGCCAGGGGCTTCCCCCCACTTTGGGATTGAAGGATGGTGCCATTTGGCAAATATTTCTGCAGCACCCCAAAGCTCTTACTTTTGCAAACATTTCAGCTGGTCCGTACAAATCCTCCCATTCAGTCCTTTGCTTTTATTCACAGATAATGCAGATAATGCAGCTAACCTCTGGAGACTGGGTGCTGCTTTTCTTCCTCAAATAAGGGTATTTGTACACGACCCCTAAACTCCAGAGCTTAAAATTGTTTCCCCACCAGCTCCGGAGTTTACAGAAAATTAAGTGCGGCCACGCCCACCTAAGCGCGTCCTAGCGCACTTTTCAGGTACCTGCTCTTGGAGGGTGAAAAATCCCAGATCTGGATGTAAAGGAGTGAGTGCCGGGCTCTCCTCGCTTCTGTTTGTTTTTGTTGTTTGCCTCCCACCCCTTTAAGAGAAGGAATCAGGACAAAGACGGGGCTGGGGGAGGCTTGGACCCAGAAACGGAGGTGAGCCTGCATTCTTTTGTCCCTTTTTTTCTCCCTCCCGTCATGCAGACAGGATCAAGGAAGTGCAGAGGGGTGGGGACGCAGGAAGAGCAACGAACCCCCAAGATCTCTGGTCCGAATTTAAGTGGCCAGCGGATCTTAGGGGTTGTGTGAAAAGGCCCTACGATATCTAACATGTCTATGGAAAGTTAGCAACTGACATAAAACACGTGCAATCTGGACCAAAGTAAAGATGACTCCCAACTCCCGAGTAAGACTCAGAGGCGAGACAACCAAACCACCTACTCTATTGCTCATACAGTAGCCCCGTTTCTAAGTGCAAAGAAGATGGTGTTAGTTCTGCTTGAGCAGAGGGAAAATCAAGACTATCATGCCAGTCATCGTTTACTACCAGCCACGCTGGGTGATGGGAGATGAAGTGCCAAACAGGTGGCAAGACCCAGGTCTCCCTTCCTACTTCAGGCAGAGCATGGCTACAGCCCACAAGAAATGCACACAGGGACGTCTGACAGGGATCCTTTATTTTTTCCCCACTGAATTGGCAACGGTTCCATTTTAGCCCATCATTCTGACTCCGGGGGGGGGGGGAATAGGGTGACGTCCTCACCGGCCCAGTCCACAACATGGAGGAACTGCCATTCTTTCAGTGTAGCACCAACAGGAAAGACGCAGATGTCTTGTTATGAAATATGGGGAGCTCCTCCCGTTATTAACCCAAGGGCATCCTTCCTTCAGGTCATGAAATCCACAGGGTTATTCCAGGTTCTGAGCTGTCTGGGCTTCCGGGCCTGGGAACCTCTCTAAGGCTGGAGAAGAATGCTGTCCTGAAAAATAATGTGCTGCTCTTTGAGGAGGCTCTTAAAATTACTGAACAGTAGGGCCAAAAAAAGGGAGCTCCAAGGCCATTTCAGTCTCGCCTCCTGCCAGTGCAAGTCTTCTGTGCTCATCTGCCTATGCCACCATGCCTACGCTGGCCCTGGCGCAGCAAAGCAGGGGTGCTTGGCTCCCCTGCCAGCTCAGGGGTCCTCCCAGGGGTCTCAAACATGACATGGGCTCACACTTGTGTGACTTCTTAGGAATCAAAATAGGATGAAAAGTAACTGGTCAGGAGGGAGGCTGGTTTCAAAAGCCAGGCAGGGAGCCAGAGAGCAGATCCATGGTTGGAAAGTGGGCTATTCTGGACCTGAACTGGCCAGAATCAACCAGCCAGGAGGGTTGAAGGCCATTGGTCTTGCTTCTTCAACAGGCAGACACTCCCCCACCCCACCCCCAACAAAAAAGGGGGCCAGTCTTCACCCTGGGATGAGCCAGGGTGCCCTTGCAAACACAGACACCACCAGGCCAGGTCAGAGTCACCTGTTCCTTGAGTTTTTCTTATAATAATTTATTTAGCTGTGTTTCCATAGGCTAACCTGCATTTTTCTGCTGCCCTCCTTCCAAATTCATCTTGAGTCTCCAAAAGGCCTCTCAAGCACCTAACTATTGGAGTCTCTCTCTCTCCCCCTCTCTCCCTCTCTGTATGTTTAAATACTTCTTTAATTGTATTTCAACATCTGCCTGGATTGTGGCCGGGGAGAGGTTTAAAAGCCCTTCTGGGTTTTTATTTCGTATTCGAGGCTGTTTGGGCTCCGGGTGGTGGGAGGTCTCAAAAACAAAACCATCTGTTTTTTTCCCGTGGTGTTGTGTCGTGTTGTAACCCACAATGACACCCGACGACCTTGGTCTGGGAGGTGCGGGGGGGGGGCACAAAGATGTCAAAAGACGATTCGTGCAGGGGCACCGCGAAACCAACCCCACGGCTGAAAAAGAAAGCAGCGCGCGCTCTTCTCTCCCTCCATCCACACCCCGGAGAGGGATGGACGCGCGCTTCACCTGCCGCCTCTTCCCCTTTCGCGGGGGCGCGCGCGCTCCCACCTAGACAGAGAGGGGGAGGCCGATGCACGCGCCCGGCTCCGTGCCCGGGCCTCTGCGCATGCCCACTGGGACTTTGGAGCCCAGCGCCGCGCGAGCCCGAGAGCGAGCGGGAGCGCGCGTCCTCCCTGAGCCGAGTGCGGCGGCGGCGGCGGCGGCGGCAGCAACAGCAGCAGCAGCAGCAGCAGCGACCGCAGCAGCGACCCGGGCGCTGTCGCGGCCGCTGCGTGTTCGGGACCCTCGCGGGGTGCCCGTCCTCCGGGGGCGCCTCCCTGGCTCCCCTCCCGCCGCCGCCGCCGCCGACGCCGCCCGCCATGCATCCGCACCAGGTGCTCACCGGGGCCGTCAACCCGGGCGACAGCTGCTACTCGGTGGGCAGCGTCCACGAGGCCCCGTTCACGGTGGGTGAGCCGAGGGGTCGGTCGCGGGGACGGGAGGGGAGGGGGGGCCGGTGGCGCGCGCGCGCGCGGGAGGGTGGAAGGTGGAGGGGAGGGGAAGCCGTAGCATCCCCGGGGTCCCGGGAGGGCGCGCGGCATCCCTGCATCCTCTCGCCTCCAGGGGCGGCGGCGGCGGCAGCGGCCCCGAGAAGCCCCGTCTCCCAGCCGGGAAGGGTCGCGGAGAAACCACCGCCACCAGCCCGTCGGCCTTTGGCGCACCGGCGGAAATGGGAGGCGGACGCCATGTAGTCACATCTGCGCTCAGCACCGAGGCCTGGATAGGGCTCCCCCTTCCCCCCACCCCCACCCCCACCATCCCAACCTGAGCAGGCTCATCGGATCCAGGGCTCTCTTCTTACCGAAGGGTCCACTTTCCAGGATGGCACCGTCCCCAGTGGGGACTGTCCACTGGATTTAGGCCCCGACCTAAATATGGATCAAGGTGCAGTAGGCAGGCATCCATCCATTCCTGCATATCTATCTATCTATCTATCTATCTATCTATCTATCTATCTATCTATCTATCTATCTATCTATCTATCTATCTACAGAACACATGGCTTTTTATATATAAAGCACTGTGCATGTGTGTGTGTGTGTGTGTGTACACACACACACACACACACACAGAGAGAGACATGCACAGTGCTTTATTTATAAAAAGCCATGTGCTCTGTAGATATTGAGCACCGGATAGGAGGATATTATGTGTGGTCTGTGCATGGGCATCCATCCCCACCCTCACCCTGTAGAGGCCAGGCTTACCTACAAGTTGAGCTGCCCCAGCTCAACTGGGGTGGTGCTGGGCCTTCCCGGGGAGCGGATGATTTATAGATGGGCACCGAGGCCTTGTGACGTCGGGATGCGAGGACATGCTTCAGCATCAACAGGGAAACCTAAATATGATCCTCTTGTTCTCGCCAGTGTTTGGGGGCAGCCCCCTTCCCTCCAGCCCCACAGAAGGCTTCATCATGATTTCAGTTGTAAGGCATTCCGGAAAAATATACTTGAAATGATTATCTGCTTCCTGCTGCGGTCCGGGAGAGATCTGTTTCAAGTGCTGTCTGAGGCCTTCAAAAGCATCACTCTAGCTTTCCCTGTCTGTCTGTCTGTCTGTCTGTCTGTCTGTCTGTCTCTCTCTCTCTCTCTCTCTCTCTCTCTGTATATGTGTGTGTGTGTGCATATGTGCACACATGTAATTTGGAAAGCATGCTGACTGGAGGCATGGAAGTGAGCAGAGGTGGTGGGTGGTGCTGCGTTGTTGTTGTTGTTGTTGTTGTTGTTGTTGTTGTGTAGCTGTGGCTGTGCATATTATAGGATGAAGCACCCATGACTGCAGACCTAATGGTAGGACAAGGGTAAATACTGAGGATGCTTCTCACTTAGCGACAATAACTCCTGGCGGAAAGAAAGGTGCTGGTAATGGATCTTTGCTACTTCTCCTTCCTTGGCATGACATCTGAGGCTTGCCTTTAAAACTGGTGTTTATTCTTTTATTTCTTTCAGAGCGCCAAGTAGCAAAATGTGGCAGGGTCAGAGAGGGCGTGTGTGGATGCTTGGCATCCATCTGCTTAAAAGGATCCTTTTCTCGTCACCGATCAGCTTCATTATAGAGTGCCATTGGTTTAAAAAAAAAATCCATTGCTAAACATAAATGAAAGAAGGAAAATCTCACCCAAAAATACCCTTTTGGGGCAGTGGGGGGAGTTCTTGTTTGCTTGTTTAGGGGATTTTAAGGAGTTGATTAGCTATACAGTGGACCCTTGTATAACAAACAGTTTGTATAACATAAAATCTCTACAACATAAAAAAAATCCGGAGATAGGGGAAATTTGCTTAACGGAATCGCCTATGGGGCAAATCCATACAACATAAAAATGGGATTACCCCGTTTTCTATGTATTCCTATGGGAAATTTGTATAAAGGAAGATTTCCTTAACATAATTTCATTTGGAACGAATTAATTCCTTTATACAAGGTACCACTGTACAATGATACAATGCAGGCCTCAACCACTTTTGTGTCAAAACCAGGTCTAATCATCTTCTGCTTACTTTAAAAACCACTCCCTGTTGCCAAACCTTCCAGTTTAGAAAAGGCCCTGGAACACTTCTGCATTTTCTGGGGAGGGAGACATGAATGAAGGAAGTGACTGGGGCTTATTTCTCCTTCATGGCGCTGAGCAGCTTGGGGCCTTTCTCATTCACCACCACTACTAACTAGGGCCATTCATAACAAGCAAGGTATTGCTTCTTCTGCAGGAGAATCCAAATTCATTTTGCCATCAGTGGATTATAACACCTATGGGTGTTTTGCATGGCTCCATATTTGGATCACCCCTCAAGACTGTGGTTTCTTGATGCCAGTTGTTAACACCAGAAAAAACTGGAAATTATCTATAAAAAGCAACAGGTCCATTGTTAGAGAAAGTGAAAGGATTTTGCTTTTTGTATAATCTCCAGGAGCCCATGTTGAAAAAAATTGCAATAGACCTCAAGGTCTTTTTTGCTGCTGTTATCATTCTCTTCCTCTGACCCTCTAATCTTTCCAGTGGTTTGGTCTGGGTTGGTTTGCTTGCCTTATTTCTCCGTTTTCCCTAGCCCAGGTGTCTGGGGGATTGCTGCTTTTCTGTGGCCTTGAAGGTCCAGAGTGTGAAGCTTTTGTGGGTCTGAAGTCAAGTCTTTGCTGATGTGACCTTTTGGAGACTCCCCCCCCCCAAAAAAAATCAGCCAGATGTGGCCAGACATCCACTCTCAATTTTTAAATATAAATAGATATAGGGCATTTTAGGCTGTCAAATGTTGCATGCTGAATCAGCAACTCATATGTTCCTGAAAAGGGAAGGGATCCCCATGAAAAACAACTCTTAGGGGGTTCACACTTTACAGAACTATTTACCTTCACTCCAGACCCCTCAGAATAGACGGAGATTGCCCACATGTCTACAAAATGTGTGTGTGTGTGTGTGTGTGTGTGTGTGTGTTCCATGGCCCTTCGTGATCTGAATTGTCAGAGTTGATCCACGGTGATCTTTGTGATGGAGGTATTGCTGTGCTTTAGTACAATCTCTACAGATGTCATCAGGAAGTCGCAGGGCAAATGGATCCCCTCTTGTATGTCCATAAAAGGCATGGCTCCAGTTTTTCCCCTCGCCTTCCTCTCATCCTCCTGCGATGCTACACAAACAGATACCCTGTGGCTCCATTCTTCCAGGAGTCACACAAACCTCTCCTCTATGCTTTCTGCCTCTGGACAGGGTGTCTGTTTCTACAAATGGACTTTGTTGTGTGGCGTTCTTTACCTGCCCCTCTGTCCTCCTTGGCACCTCTGAGGAATTTGCTGGATGCTCCGTGGAACAGATGTGCAGATAGAGAAGCGACAGAGGAAAAGCAGCTGTCCGGGCAAGGCAGGCCCACATGCTACACCAGCAGGAGCCGAATGGAGGGTCTCTGGGTCTCCTTGGACTACGGCTTCCAGCCTCCTCCATAACTGGCTGCATTTTGGGAATTGTAGTCCAACTACATCTGAGAGGCCACAAGGTTCCTCTGCTTGGATTTTGTGCAAGGAAGCTCTGGAAACCATTGGTTTCATCACATTAGCCTTCCAGGCCAAGGATCCTATTCTGACCCATTTCGACTGGTGCAGGGGCCTTGCAACACTTGGTTCTTGGAGATGCCTCTCCAAGCCCCAAATGTTGTAAGCCAGTGGTTATTGCCTAATAGTAGATCAACCAAGTTCCAGATCTCCTTTTTTTTCCCTCTCCAGACCTGCCTGGAAACAACAAGGATCAAGCATGGATTTTTATTGTTTTCTGGGCTCCTGCTCTGCCCTAACTTTGGCCTTTCTTTCTTTTTTAAATGAATTGAATAGAGCCATATTTACCAAGAACACAGATAAAAAATTCAAACCATACATGGCCTTTTACTCATTCAAGTTTGGCTGCTAAGTGGCAGGATTTGCAGCATCTGCCTTGCAGGTTTCCTCCGAAACCTTGATGGATGTATACCTGCATATGGTGACACGCAGAAGGTATGCAGGGAATGCCTGACAGTTGGGTCTTGTGCCAATGGTGGTTCGTCACCTACACAGAAGGTAGCAGGCGTCTCTTCCATAGTGTTTGGTCCAAGAGAGCAACTGGTGACTCAGTCCTTGCCAACAAGGTGCCACTCAAAACTGGAAGCATCTAGGGAGCATCACACACCATTTAAACTCATTGGGAAACGCATGTGGGCTCCAGAATTCTGTCGTGTGGAGTCCTTGGGTGCTCGGCTGCTTGGCCACCATGGCTCCCTGGATCCTGATCTCAAAACACACACACACACACACACACACACACACACACACACACACACACACACACACACACACACACACACACACACACACACACACACACACACACACACACACACACACACACACACACACCCCAGTTTGCAAACCAGTGAACTGTGTGGCATCATCGTCTGCAGATGGGTCAAACCATTTTGCTTGAAGTTAACAAGATTAATGCTTTCTTCACAAAGGCATTTGGTCATTTGGCTCCTCTCACTTCTCCTCCTCTGCCTCTTCTTCTGGGGGCCACCTTAAGACATTGTCCAAAGCCAGCGTCCTGAAGATGAACCAGGCAGAAGCCGATCGATGTGGCTTCACATAGAACACTGACACGGGGTGGGTGCTGGCGCAGGCATGCCAGTGATCCTTGCATATCCTTCTGCCTGTGCAAAACTGGTGGGACTTTGCCTTTGAGAAGCAAAGCAGAAGCACACAAGAAAGCAGAAAAGGACCACTGGTGGGATAAAAAGTTACAAATACCCACTCCCCTGCTTCTGATTCCAGATATTAGTATTAGTACAACAGAGCAGCAGCTCTGTGCTGTTTGCACATTTGTGTCCAAGTGTTACTCATTTGGGCAAAACTGATCCCCTTGACTTGCCGAGGGTGGCAGAAATTTCTTGGCCTTCTCACAGGAAAAGGCAAACAGTGTTAGGGTCCCCCTCTCACTCTGTGCAGATGAGAGAAGTGGGGATTTGCATTGCTCTGGGTCAGTGAACGGGGTTCTGCTTCTGCTGGGAATCCAGCAACTTCTCTTATCCTTTTCACCGATCGTGGCCTGTTCAGCGTATTTTCTGAACCAAGGGCTGCCATTCCCAAGCAAAGTTGGGCTACATAACCAAGAACCAAGGAATCCTTGCAGGATGGATTTTGGAACGTTCCGTGGCTATCTGTTGCTCTTTTGGATGCTGTTGGTTGTGCCAGGACAGCATGAACTTTGGAATGCAGAGCAGGGACAGATTTGTCACTCAACACTCCCCTCCCCCCAAGGATCTGTCCCAGCAAGTGGGAAATTGCATGTCTGTCGTCTACTGAAGATGCAACCCTGCTCAGCCTTTTTATTTATCGAAATATTCTCTCACTGGAGCCTTTCATTTGAAGCTGTCTGCTTAATGCAGCGAGGCTTCTGGAGTGAAGAACTGAGGTGTCAAACAAGGGTTCTTTTTTTTAATTTTTTGGGTAAGAGACATTACAAGGAACAAATTAGGAATTGGGTATGTTTGAAAAAGGGTTAGAAAGGAAGGGTATGGGTAAGGGAAAATAGGGGGGTGCAGGTTTGGCAAGGCACATTACACTTCTTCAGTTTCATATTTCATATATATACATATCAATTAGGACTTATATACAGCAACTGGTATATACAAACAAAAGTTTCTGGCTGTTGACATGTTTCAAATACAAACTTAATTATCTTTTTTTCTTTAACCACAAGTAGAACTTTCCCCAACTTTCCTGATGTTTTTGTTTCCGTGGTGTTCCTAACCATTCTGACAGTTTGTCCATTTCTGCTGTTTCAAGGAATCCTCGAAACAAGGGTTCTTAATGCAGGTGGTTGCAGTGGTTAATATTGTTATCATTATTATTAAATGCAAGGCGCAGTCAATCAAAATTATAAAAACTTTGGCTGCTAAGCATATAACAGATACAAGCCTATGTTTAAGGTGGCTCTCAGTTTGGATCCGGAAAGCCCATGAGATCTTAACTTGGCCATTTTCCAACACCTTCTCTACCCAATGTTCCCATGGGTTTGGGGAGGCTAGCAAGGTATATTTATCTTTCTTGATTTTCAGTGGAAGCCCAAGTTTTGTGTACACGTTGTTCTGGTAGCCTTTGCAGCAGCCTGCCCTGGTCCCTTGACATTGTCTGCTGAGTCCTGTAGCCCATTGGTCACCAGAGGTCCAGGGGCTGTAAGATCTGGTGCAGTCCTTGTTGACCCCAAGCGATGACTGATCTGGCATGGATTTCTGTCTGTTTTTCCCCTCATCATCATCAATGGTGGCTGGGGGGCAAAATGGGTCTGGCGTCTCAGCTGGGATCTTTTGTGGCTTGGGAGACCCTTCTGGTAGCAACACTACCCATCAGCGTAACCCTCCACGTTGCTGACGCACGCAAGCTCCTCCACCTCAACCAGGCCTGTGTCCATGGAGGCATGATGATGATGGTGATGATGATGGTGGTGGTGATGATGCAAAACATAACATTGCCTTCAGTTTTCCCAATCCTGCAAGTCATTCTGGGTGCCTGCAAACTCCAGCTAGTTTCCTCCTGCAAGTATCAGCATGACTGAAGGCAGCCCAGGCTCTCTTGTGTGGGTGGTGCTTAAAGCTCCTCTTCCTACTTCTTGCTGCTGCCAGGCGCTTTAATCTGTAGAGCTACCAGACAGCCATCAGAACGGTTCCAAAAGGCAGCAGAGCTTAGACGACAGCCTGTGTTTCGGGAACCTGTCCAATATCACCCCCCCCAACCCTTCCTGCACTGCTCCGGGATGGATTTAATCTTCCCCTGTAAAATTAGAGGTCATCGCATTGGAGCTTGGTTTCTCAAAGGGAAAGCCTGTGTGACAAAATTAGATCATATATTGCAGCCTTAGAAACAACGCCAGGTGAGCCACTAGCCCACACTCCGTGGCATCATCATTTTGCCCGCGTGCAAGTCTGAAATCTACACAGCCCTTTGTAATAAAAAAAAAGCATTTGGTTTGGAAAGTGTGGATGCCTGGCGGTCGCTTTTATTCCTTTTGGGAAGAGAAGGCATGGGTGTTTCCTCAGGCCAGGCTCCGACTGCATTGCAGACGTTCGGCATGTTGGTTTGGTCTTTGAGCAACGGTAGATGCATGGGGCTACCCACGTGCAATCTGCTGGGGATGTGCACCTCTCTGGCCCTGCAGCTGCCCTCTCCAATGTATGGACCTTCAGGGTGGGACCTTCAACTGACCCCCTTGGAGCCCTCCTGCCCTTCCCACCCACTTTGTCCACCGCTAAGAAAGTCCACATGTCCCACCACCTGCTGCCCCAGGAAAGAGATGACATCCGATCACTGGGCGTGCGTTCGGGGGAGGCGGACGAAATGTAGATTTCCCCACGTCCCTCCATCAAGTGGGAGGAAAGAGGAAGGGGATCGTGTGGAGCTGATCAATCAATTTAAACGTTAATCTATGTTTTTAAAATGAAAGCCATTATATTTTGCCTTCTAGGATACTCAGGTAAGCAGAAAGAAAGCCATAAAATGCCACTAGGCAGTGTCAAAGCAGAAGCCTACCTGCTATTTATTTATTTATTTATTTATTTATTTATTTATTTATTTATTTATTTATTTATTTATTTATTTTTGAACTTATATACCGCAACCTATTTCCCCACAGGAACTCAGGGCGGTTTACACAATACTATAATAAAAAGAAGAGATAAAACCAATAAAAACAATCAAACAGCGGTAATCAGGACGGCGAGCCAAAATAGGCAGGGCAGCAAAAAGCGAGGGGGGGGGAGTGGAGTTACCCCTGGAGGTTTCCCAAGGCGTCCTTGAATAGCCATGTTTTTAAGGCTCTCTTAAAGGACGCCAGCGATGGAGCTTGCTGCAACTCGCCCGGCAAGGCATTCCAAACGGACGGATGTACTGCGTTAAGTTGTTGCCTCCATGTCATCTCTAGCAGTCTACCTGGCAAGGGGTATCCGTTGCATGAATCAACATAGCCAGGCTGTTTCTCTGTGTTTCTCTGGTGTCCGTTGGTGGTCTGGGGACTACAATCGAAGAACAGCTGGAGTACCCAAGGGTGGAAACCACTGGGATGGATCACAGCCCATTCCGAGGGAGGGCACAGCACCCCCATACATTCCGTCCCCCAAATGTGCATCGGGGTGTCTCTTGACCCTGCCTTAAAGTCATTTAAATACAGTTCCTCCTCTAAGCACACTTGGAGTGATGAAAATCCTCTCCTCCCCACTGCCCCCACCCCACCACCACCAGTAGCCACCACCCAAACCCGTATCTTCATCTGAGCAGCTGCTGCTGCTCTGACCCGGTAAAGATGGGTTTATGTTATTTATTTATTTATTTATTTATTTATTTATTTATCTTGTATCCTGCCCATCTTCCCACTGGGGACTCTGGGCGGCTTACAACAATAAAACAGGTAATAAAAACACTAAACAGAAAGGCAAGCCCAAGCATAATTAATGTGGGGTGACAAGATGGCAGCAAGACCCATGCAATGTAGAGCAATGGAGGGAGGGGGGGAATGTTAGGTGCCACTTGCCATGAATTTCATGAAAGACTTTGCAAGGTCACTCAGGTGGGAAACAGAAAATTTCTTTGGGAGAAAAAGAATCCCTCTGTTTTTAATCAACATTCCGCCTGATTTGCTGAGCAGGAGAGGTTCAGGTTCATCGTCTACCTTGGCCAGTGGAAAGTGGACACCTTGTCTTCTTCTTTCTGGATCAAGCTGTGGGGCTTCCTGCCCACATTTATCACTGGTGGGTTTTTTTTCCCATCCATTTGTATGACAGTGTTAAATCAGTTGCTATGCTTTCGGTTGGGGGAGGGAATGGTGTTAAAAATAAAGTATGCTTTTGTCCAGGGCATCTTTGGGGTTTTTGTTTTGCCTTGTCAACTGGATCTTTCCCAGGATGCTCAGTCACTCTTGTTTTTAACTTGACCCCTTTCCTGCAGGCCTATGGTTCGGGATGCGACATTGTCATTCTGGCCGATGACTTTGAATGTGTGCAAATTATCCCTGGTGCTAAGCATGGGAACATCCAGGTCAGCTGCGTGGAGTGCTCTCAGCAAGGACGGGTAAGGCAGGCCAGGGAGGGAGGTGTGGGGGGGGGGGGAGGATAGGAAAGTGCCCCCCCCAAAGTGGTAGTAGAATTTCCTGTGTACAACTAATCCCATGGGAAGATCTGAATCTTACACATCTGGTTTCAGGCCAAATAGAGTCCCTCTCTAAAAAAAACAAGGAAACCCTGATTAGTTTAGGCCAAAAAAAAGGGGGGGAGAGAATCTTCACACCCCCTCCCCACCAATGTTTTGAATGAGAGTTTCCACATTTCCTGGCCATTGGCTGGGCAGTGTTAGGCTGGTGGGGGTGACAGCCTGAAATAGCCAGACAGCCGAGGGTCCCCCTCTCCCTGCTAAAGCAGTGGTTAGTGAACAAGCTAGAATTATAATCCACAGTTTGATCATAGCTTGTCTTGACAAAGTGTCATCTAAACCAGACAGGATTCCTGCAAGTCTGGTCACATCAAGGCAATGGTGGTTAATTGATAGGCGGTGGGCGGTGGGGGGGGGGTCCCGTGGTCATGAATTATAGCCATGCTTTTCTGATATTCTGTGTATAAATGGTGACCCTTGTGGAGGTTTTGATTAGCAGTTATCTAATTTGCTTTGGGGTTTGTTTGTTTTAAATGGACCAAATGCAGTTTGATCTTTTGCTAGGCACCCTGCAAACTACATTTGCTGGAAATAGATTTTGTTTTCTGTTTGGCCATAATCTCCTCCTGAATGGGTAAAAAGTAGGGCTGAGAAAGGTAACCCATCCTTTGAAATCGCGCCGCTGGTGCAACCGTTAAACGGCATTTGTATGAGTTTACTTTCTGTCAGAAATGACCATCCATACTACTGTGTTGGGCGTGCACTTTGTGTCTATAAACAGTGAAATGTTTGCTGTTAAATTTTTGAAAGGCACACTTAATGTCTTGCTCCCTCGCCTTGCTCCAGATTGCAGCCTCTTATGGAAATGCGGTGTGTATCTTTGAGCCCCTGGGGGTGAATTCTCACAAGAGGAATTGTGTAAGTGTCTCTTACCGGATTATTTCTCTTCCCTCATCTCCATTCATTTGTCTTGGTGCCCTTGTAATAGGATTGCTCCTATTAGTCTCTTCCGGTGGTCGTTATCAGGGCTGTCACTCAGCATTTTGTGACTAATGCATAGAATCAGTCCGCCTTGTTTCTCATCTACAAAGTGAGACTTGATGGGGCTGCTCTGCTGGGGGGGGGGCACCACCTGTGAAATAAAGGGCACTTGTTCCTCCACCTACCCCTGCTCCCCGGAAGTTCCCCCAATGGCCCAGATCCTTTGGTCCAGAGGAGTTTTTCCTGTCTCAGATTCTTGGGTGTTCACCATCTCAAACGCAGCACTCCATTGGGGAAGATGGCAGATGTATCTGTGCATGAAGGGCAGGGGATGTTAAGTGCATGCAAGGGTCTCCAACTTTGGGTCCATAGATATTCTTGGACTCCAGCTCCCAGAAATCCTGGTCAGTACAGCTAATGGTGACACGCTCTGGGAGTATTAGTGCAAGAACACCTGGTCTACCCTAGGTTGGGACCCACTAGTCCAAGGCCATGTCGAGGCTGGTTGCTTTTACTCTAGGGTTGACACATCATTATGATGGCCACCTTCCTCCTTAGGAGAGGAAACACAGTCCCAGATGTTTGGTGTAGGCCAGTGGTGGCAAACCTTCAGCACTCCAGATGTTTTGGACCACAACTCCCAGAATTCCGAGGCCAAACTGCCAATGACAAAGGACTGTGGGAGTTGTTGCCCAAAACATCTGGAGTGCTGAAGGTTCACCACCACTGGTGTAGGCAGTGGGCTGGGGAGCTCCATAGGGACAGGTTGTAGCAGGGAGTGTTTGCACATTTTTTTCTCGCCCATAAAGATGCAACAGCTGCCTTGCAGCACGGGGAAGTGAGGAGCAGCTGGCAAGGCAGCCTGGGAGTTGAACCCCCTGCTGGGTGACATAATGGGGATGGACGGTGGGTGGAGAGCCAGGTACCATTGAGGCGCTAGTGGTGGGAGTTCCCTGGAAGGCTTGCCAAGAGGTGAGTCCTGTAGGCATGGGGGAGATGGGCCGCATCACTCCCGTTCTGTCATACCCACAAGGTCCGGATGCTGTCCAAGGCGAAGATCCACCAAGCAGCCATGCCCTTCCCCCCACCCCCACCCCAGGGCCACCACACCCCAGAGCCATCTGGTGGAGAACTTCCATCTTGTTCTTCTCCTGTCCAGTCACATCTTGGTGCACCACGCTGGCTGCCCATTTTGCCCTGGTGAACTCTGACCCTCTAGCACCACTCCTGGAATGGAGAAGCAATGGGACAGCCAACCAAAACAGCAGCATTGCATCTTTCTCTTCAGACTTTGGCTGGAATCCTATGGCCAAAATGGGGAGCGAAAGAGCAGTGATGCCAGGATTTGCTCCTTCCCTACACGAGCTCTTGTTAGACCGGTTGTGTCAACAATTTTAAGAGCAACACACATATAATAATAATATTACTTGTGCTTGACACAGAGCAGTGCAGCAGTAACGTAGATAAAATGTCAGTATTGATATAAAGGGTTGCAGAGTTAGGCTAACAGAAAGACAATGACAATGAATAGAGTAAAAACTCTTATATTCATATATACATCAAACTATACACAGCATAACAACCAAGCATTATATACAATACAGCAAACAGACAAACAGAGTGTGGGGTATACTGTTCTCACCATAACAGTCCCCAAGTAACAAATGGCAAGCTAGTGCTTTTTATACTTATTCAGCACTCATAAGATCTGATGCAATCACTAATAAACAATCTGATGCAATCTGATCTAACCATTACAAATCATGATGTTATAATCAGTTCCACCTGCACTTCATCACTTAACATGCCTGTGATTACTAGTCTCTAACACTTGTGAATTAACATCATGACACTGCAGAATCTAACTGCCTCCATTTTACAATTCTCTTTACACATTCTGTTAAATATACATAACATATATTTTATCAACTTTTACATATCTTGACAGTAACCAGTGGCCGGACTGCGGATTTGAAAGGGCAGTGAGCCGGAGCAAGGAGATACGTGCTTTCTCGGTCACCTTAGCTTAGATTATTTGGCCATTAAGTTCTCGACTAGGACCAAGATTTTGTCCAAAGAATTTTTTTAATAAAAATGATAGGTGGGGAAGCCTCTTCCCTTTGCAGATCTTTAACTCTGCCCTCCCTCCCCATCGAGTGGGGCATCCGCCAATTTTCCCCTCCTAACGATGTACAGAGAATTAGCTGCTCAGGCAGAACAGGAGGCGAATGAGCGCACTTGGGAATCTGCTTAATTGGGGGATTCTGGGGGTGTTGATTGTTCTTGATGAAGGATGCGGCTTAATCCTGTCAGATGAATTTGCATGGAGGAATGGAATCTGGCGTGTGCGTGATTGCCCTTGTGCAAAACAGGAATGAGATGCTGTGCCTTGTATTGCCTTTTCCCTCTAAAAGAATTGTTGCTTAATATTTACCATACAGCAGCTGACGTGCCAGTGGCTGAAAACAGGGCAGTTTTTTCTCAGCTCCATGACCTTCAATTTGTCCTGGGATCCTCAAGGTAATTGTAGATTTGAGTTGGTCAAGTCGGTCCTCAATAGGCATATCTTTTTTGGGGGGGGGGACTGTTCCTCCCTGCAGACCTGAGTCAAGTACAGCTGGGCTAGATTTTGTTGGCAAGCAGGTTCATCCTTTCTTTGATATTCCTTTATTCTTCTTTCTTGGCTCAGAAGACCACCAGGAACAGTGTATGACAATGAAAGAGTATAACAGCTTTCAATTTAATGTCAGCGTTCTGTGAGAAAGATTCACCTTCAATACAACCCTAACCCTAAAGCAAAACCTGTAGAGCATAGTGCAGCCTTGGTTTCCTGCCAGAAATTCATCCAGGATGAAGCCAGCCTGAGACCTCATGGTAGGGGACTCCACAATCCAGGTGCCGCCATCCAGAAGGCCCTGTCTTGTGAGTTTATCAATCTAGCATCTTGAGATGTTAGGTTGTGAGATTATGTGGGGGAGAGGGCATGTCGGTGATCTCATATTCCTGGCAAGTCCATAGGGAGGAGGTCTTCGAAATATCATGGTTCCCCAGCTGATGAGGACATGGTAGATCAAAGCAGTGAAGAGAGCTTAAAAAGCAAGCCAGAAGCCAACACAATTTATTCAGAAGGATTCTTCGTAGGATCTTTGTAGAGTATGCACCAGTCTTTATTTATTTATTTATTTATTTATTTATTTATTTATTTATTTATTTATTTATTTATTTATTTATTTATATTTTAGAGAACTTTTACCCTGCCTTTCTCCTTGGAAAAGGACCCAAGGTGACTTACAGTAATGAGGGACAAGATACAGTCCAGTACAATTAACACATATTCAAGTATTGAATGCAGGGAACTTTGGGACATCTTGCAGCATTAAAAGACAACATTACGTTAAAGCTCCAAGAGAATGCAAGCAGTTAAAGAGAGAGTAAAAATTCCATGTAAAACTTAGGAGTGATGGAAACTAACATTGAAAACATAGTGTCAATGCAATCACACCAGGTTATAAGTGGTTATAAACACAAAGTCTGTGTGATCAGGTATGGCAGATTGATATAAAAGCCTGCAGCATTTAGGACTAGATGTTGACTTCTGAATGCATTCCTTCGTGGTGGCTTGACAGAAAGATCCCAGTAGAGGAGACCCACTGAAACAGTGTTGGCTGAGAAAGTTCCCATTTAGTCTCCTTCAGATGAACACTTAGAGCTGAACTATAATTTATGGTTAGTTGCTGAAATAAGAGTGATTAGGTGGCTCTACTCTTGCTGTGATGCTTGAAATATAACTGCACCAGTTATGGCATCCTGGCTACTCGTATTTCTGTGCCTGCATTTCCCTCCCAAGCAATACCACCCAAGGCTAGATGAGATTTCCATTGTGTTGTGGATAGGATGAAACCATGACCGTTCTTCATTTGTTTTATTCCCCCTCTGTACGTGTTGCTTTCAGGCAACCGGCTACTGGCTGCCACAGATTATTTGCAATTATGGGCCCCTCCGTCAAGTGATGTCCTAGAAGAGGAAAAGGAAGAGGAGGAGGAAGAGGAGGAAAGGAGGAGGAGGAGGAGATGACGACCTGGAAGTCAGAGATAATAAAGTCCACCCTGTTCTCAGTGACTGGAAATGCATCTGGCAGTGCAAGTAAGATGGAGGATGGAGCAAGAAAGTCACAATGGGAAGACAGTTGGGTCATTCGTCACTTTGATGGACCTCAGTCCATTTCACAGAGGGAAAAGCCCACCACAAAACCCATCCAGGACCCACCAGGCATTTTGAGTAGGCTAGTGGGATGTCCACTGCAGAGTAAGCAACAGCCTTCTCTTTGTGTATACACACCAGTGCTTCCCGACCTTGGATCTCTAAGTGCTCTTGGGCTACAACTCCAGAAATCCTGGGCAGTACAGCTAGTGGCAAAGGCGTCTGGGAGCTGAAGTCCAGAAACACCTGGGGACATTGGTTGGGAATGAGCCCCACATTCCCATTGCTCTGTTAACAAGGAATGGCTGTCGGGAGTCCTGTGATGGGGGGGTTGGACTAGATGGCCCTTGAGGTCTCTCCCAACTCTTATGTTTCTATGATTCTATGAATATGACAAAATTCTAGCAGGTTCAGACTTATAAAGATGGAAGACACGGCCTGTTCTTGCCTCATCCTCTTTTTATCCCATTCATGTGACTTTCTTCCTGTTTAGCACAAACCGTGGGTTGCTGTGGCATCCATGCTGGCAAGCTATGGTTTATGCTTGTCCTCCGACCCAGAGTTGGAAACCATTGTTTGATATTGTATTCTTGGTTTAGAAGCGAGGAGGTAGAAGAAGACACAAACTGTAGTTTGCCATTCAACATTGTAATACACAATGATTTTATTTTACACTGTTCAACGGAAACTGAAGTTTAGAGCGAGGAAAATCTGGACCTGCGCAGACTTCCAATTTATTTCCAACTCTGGATTGACAACATCATTAGTCAACGTTTCATAATGCCCTGAAGCAATTAAACCACGTTGACCTATTTAGTTCAGTAGCAAGAGTCTGTTTGTGAAAATAACCTGGGTCAGCTGTAGTTGACTTATCGTGACACTATATGTTCTCACTGAGGATTCTCCTTAAATGAAATTCCCTTGTTTTGCTTCCCTGCTTCAGGACTGCTGTTTCTGTCCACCTGATGGAATGGTCGCCAGATGGTGAATATTTTGCCACCACTGGGAAGGTAAGGAAAAGAAAGAGGGAATGACCCTTGTGGAATATGTATGAACCTGCATCGTTGGTCCCAAGAATAATCCAGAGCATGTGTCTCAAGAAATAGGGTGCTTGGACTTCCCACACTGAATGCAACATTTCAGCAAAGGTATTCATATAAACCAAACTAAAAAAAAAAAAAACAGGCTGGTTGCCAAATACTGTTTGGTATAAAATATGCTCCACAGTTCTGCAAGACATATCTCAAAGGGCTACCGTTAAAAGCTCAGAAATATCCCTCCATAGCAACAGCTGATCTTCAGGAGAGTGGCATGAAATGAAAAATGCATTGCTGATAAAATGGGAGTTGCAAATGAACAAAGAGACCTCTCTATTCAATACCTTTCAAGTTATGTAAGTTATGAGTCAGTTCCGTTCCCAATGCAAGCTCCCAGATTCTGTCTAACCATTTTCTAATTAAGGGTCCCCCGGGGGACCCTCCACAAATCACTCAGCAGAAGCTACCTGTTAAAGATGTATAAAATAGCTGTTCGTTGTCACCCTTAAAAGAGAAAAGGGGGGGAGAGAATGAGAGATAGAATTGGGCCTGCTTCTCAGCAAGAGCTGGGCAGGAAGTTAAAAAGACTGAATGACACATTTGCAGCATGATTGAAGGCTGTATTATTCCTATTCAGAGCAATAAATGTTTGTTCAGTAGAGAAGATAGTCAGATGCTTGACATTAAATGAAAGATGGTATTTCTCACCCTTCATTGCATCATGGCCAGGTCGGGCAGTTTCTAGGGCCAAAATGCCTCCTTGGGGGTCGAGATATCTACCTCCTGTGTGCATCCTTTGAAAGTACAAACCCCATAAAATGCAACACGATTTGTTTTCAAGGAGCCTTGTCCTTTGCCGGAATTGTCAGAAGAGCGACTCCTTGAAGGTGGTGTTTGAAAGCACGCTGCAATCTGCAGCTGGGGTACAACGCTGTAGGTCTGGGAGCAGGTTGGGATGCTAGGAAATTAGGGGTGGGGGTGATGGGTCTCCCAACGGCCAGCTTGGTTTGTAGCAGCATTGTAACAAACCAGGGAGGAGGCTGCCTGCGGGATTTGTTGAGCAAAGCACAAGCAAAGTGTGTTGCTTTTATCCTGCCCCCATAGGGCTTCAGGCACTCTCTGGGCAGTTTGCAATTTAATTATGCAGGCTACACATGGCCTCCCTTAAGCCCAGAAGAATGGAAGGTGGAGTGAGCCTTGAGCCAGCTGCCTGGTATTGAACCTGGGTTGTGATCAGGGTTTCGGCTGCAGAATAGCAGTTTAAACACCGTGCCACGAGGCTGCTTTAGCATCTGGGCCAAACCAGACTCCCCGTCTGGAAGCCCTCCTGCCACAAGCCCATGGCTATCCATTCAACAGAGTTAATTTGGGTGGGTTTGTGGGTGTCTGCGGGTGTGTGCAGAGTGGTTGCAGGTGACCACAGCATACAATCCATTCAACCAGCATTGTTGTTCCTAGTTACAAACTGAAGGAAGATTTTCCAAAAGCACTTCCCCACCCCCTCCATCAGTCTCCATCTGTTCTGCATGTTCATGTTTAGCGCCCAAGTTCTGGGATGAGAGAGCGGAAGCAGATGGTCTCGGGAGCCATTTTCTGCTTTTGCTGGAGCAGCCTTCCATTTTAGTAACTGCTGGTAGCTCCATTAGCTTTACATGGACACTCATGCTTCAACATCTGTCATCGTCTTTTCGTCTTGGACTTGCTTTCAGTCTTCATTCTTTTTAATTTTAATCCCTCTTCAGGATCTATCAGCCTTAGATTGGAATCTTTTTGCAATCTCATCTAATTGTTTGTTCTCCTAGCTTCTTACCCAAGTCACGTTCTCGATATTGTCAACCTGATTGATGCTTGGCCTGCAGGCAAAGATTAGGGGCAAAGGCAGGAGAAAGGAAACTCCCATCTCATGCAGTGAAGAATGGGTGAGCCAGCAAGAAAAAGCCAGAGTGGGCTGAAGCTTGCCAACAGACCTCTGGGTTGGCAGGCATTGATACGAACCCGGTTGAGGGGAAGGGAAGAGAGAAAGATTTCAGCACCTTGGAGAGCTCCGGAAAGGCCAGATTAAAACCTGACACCAGAGACGTCCCCAGGCCTCCTGGAATGAAAGGACATGGCACCCAGCGCTTGTTAAGGGATTTTGACATGCAAGAAATGCATTGTGCCAGTGTGTGTGTGTGTTGTGTGTGTGTGTGTGTGTGTGTGTGTGTGTGTGTGTGTGTGTGTGTGTGTGTGTGTGTGTGTGTGTGTGTGTGTGTGTTAAATACACAATGTTCATTGCCCACATAAGGCTGTCTGTTTCCTCCTTCTGGGTTCCTGTAGGACGATTGTCTTTTAAAAGTCTGGTATCCGATGACCGGCTGGAAATCCTCCCTCCTCCCACAAGAGAGCAGCGAACCCAGGAGGGCCTCCCCCTCCATCCAGTTTGCCTTTGTCTACCTGGCTCATCCTCGCGCCGTGACGGGGTTCTCGTGGAGGAAGACGAGCAAGTACATACCCAGGTGAGGGCGACCTGTAAGAGGAAGGTCACGACAACACCAGTCACCCCACAACGAGGGTGGGTGGCCGGGCTATTCTTTGGCAGCCAAATCCACTAGGAGTTCCTTTGGCCAACTTGTAAAGTCATCACAACTGTCCCATTACAACTTGAGTAGGCTGGAGACATACAGGACTTTAAGTTCTGGTCTGGGTTTGCTTT
Source organism: Phrynocephalus forsythii (assembly GCA_029282475.1). NCBI lineage: Eukaryota > Metazoa > Chordata > Lepidosauria > Squamata > Agamidae > Phrynocephalus > Phrynocephalus forsythii. The sequence continues at coordinate 3,181,371 of JAPFRF010000014.1, read as the reverse complement.
TTGACCCTTCCTTTTCCCTTGCTTTTTTTGTTTTTAAACCTTGTGCCCAAGAAAGGGGACATTGACCTTAAAAGCTTCCCCCTCCCCCCACCAACTGGGCTACTAAGGTACAATGGAATTTGGAGTTGGGGGGGCTCTCTTTATGGGACAGCACATCTGCTTCCAAGTTCTGCAGGGCTGTTTGGCCTAAACCTTCGCAGGGCGTGACCCATGGCTTCTTTCTAGCGAAGAGAGTGCACGCTCTGTTTTGTTCCTCCTGGTGGCAATACAACACGTTCAGCTGTGGCCTGTGTGATAGATTCACCACCACCACCACCAGAAGCCACAACCAGTAACCCTGGTGTTTTTCTTTTAAAGGGGCTCCGTCTGCAACGTGCTCCTCACCTCCTGCCACGATGGGATTTGCCGGCTGTGGGCAGAGACCCTCATCCCGGAGGACGCCCTTCTCGGGGAGCAGATCTGCGAGACCAGCACCTCCAGCATCAGTTGCAGCGGCAGCTTCTCCTATGCGGGGAGGCACAAGGACCACGTTCAGCAAGCCTTGCAGGTACCAGCAGGATCAACCCTCGGGCGCAGCTTGGTTCTTAGGGTTCCGAACCAGCTTTTGGGAGGCATCTGGGAAACATGGTCCATCTCAAGGGGAACTGGTCGGGAGGGGGAGGCTGCTCTGGAAGGGCAGCTTGGGAAAAGGATTGAGAGCTGCCCCTGCCCCTTGCCAGCAGGAACGGAGTGAGACTGAGATCAGACCGAGAACCAGTGGGGTGTTTTGCATGAGGGGGGGGTTCGTTATGCGAAATAAAGTGTGTGTTTTTCCCTTGAGACTAAAAATGACTAAATGATCTCTCTCTCTCTCTCTCTCTCTCTCTCTTCTCTCTCTCTGTTCAACTCTTTCAGACAATCCATCACTTGAAGAATCTACGCAAGGGTCAGCGAAGGTCCTCCGTGCTTATTACTCACACAGAAGATTTACCGGATCAGCCAGGAACCCATGAAGTTCAGCGTCACATTTCACACCACACAAATGCGCTCTGTCACTTCCATATAGCATCCAGCATTAACCCAAACACAGGTGACATCAGCAGGGCGGGGTGGGGGTGGGGGTCCTTACTGCCCATGACATACATGCTCTGAAGAATATTTCCAGGATTTTGGGATGTTTTATGAATCCTTATTTATGGGTGGCCCAACCTTCACATCCTGGTGAAGTGCACAGAGAAGAGGTGGGCCCTGTGTCACAATTTCTTGGCTCTAGGGACGGGCATTTCGTTTTGGAACCAGTAGGTTATGAAACGAACCATGCGAGCCCAGCACAGGATTAAAATCCAATGAGGAAGCATGCTGTGACATTATCTTTCCTGCTTTATGCTGCTGGCCAACCAGAGAGGGAGGCGGGATGATGCCTATCCCTACACAGCTCCTGATTGGCCAGCATCACAGATCTAGCACAGATGACGTTGCAGCGTGCTTCCTCGTTGGATTTTAACCCTGTGTGAGACAGAGAAAGGTAAAGCAATTGGATCTGTGTGTATCAGCCACTTCTGAGGACCACCTGGGCTCGCATGGTTCATTTTGTAACCTACTGGTTCTGAAACGAATTGCCCATCCCTACGTGGCTCAAATCAAAGTATATCCAAATATCATTAGAAACCGATTTCACTTCTTTCTTATCATGTTTCTATCCTGCCTCTCCCATGCTTAACCATGTGTCCTGAAACTCACCCCCCCCCAAACCCCTGGGGTTCTAGTCCAGCATGATATTTGTTATACCATGCCGGCACTAAACACATGCTTTGAAATAAAACATCTTTAGAGATGCATAATTTTGTGGAGAAAAATAAGCTGACATATTTTTATAAATGCATACTTTAGCTCATATTTTCTCACACACTAGTTTATATTTGTTTTTCAAAAGGTGAAATGGATCGGAAGTAATCAATTTGACCCAGAGAGTATCCAATATCGACTTCTTTGTGGTCTTTTATTCAAATCCATTCATCTTCTGGGGAAAAATAAAATCCTCTTAAAAATATGTAATTTAAAAGCAAGTGTTTGTTCCTTTAGAAGCTTTTTCTTTTAAAAAGGCACCCTGGTTTTATTTCCTCAGACATTCCAGCGGCTTTGGTGAAGACGGCTTTTAATTTAGATGATGGGAGTGACGGGTTTGTGGTCCATTGGCTGAATAACAAAGAGTTCCACTTTACCTCCTCGACGGAAATATTTATGCAACACCTCCGAGAACTTACAAATCGACAGATGGAGAGAGCAGAAGAGGAAGATGAAGAAGGGGTGGACGGCAAGGAGAAAGAGGAAGAGAAAGAGAGAGGTTTGCTCTGGAAACTTGACCGCGGTGAGTCCCTGGAGTGCTTAGAATGGATCCAAAGCAATAATTGTGGCATTCCTGCAACTTGTTTGCTGTCTGCTTTGATTTTATTACGTGTCTCAGTCTGCCCCCCGCCCAGAAAACTCAATTCACTGGAGGGACACCTGGTGCCATGGGCTTGATGAAGACCTGCTGTTTTGGAAAAACATGCTGGTGGGTTTACAACAAGTTGCCTGTTTTAGGCAGTCCATCCCTGCCCTGCTGAGAAAAAGCTCAGAAGTTTTCGGAAGTGGTTGCCTTCACCCACACACACACACCTGCCTTGTTTCACTGCCCCAAACCCTGCACGTGCCCCGTTGCTGCTTCGGGTTATATCTTGTGTTGGGTCTGAGGAATGGCTAGGAAGGGTTTGCTCTTGGAACCTGCCTGTCTGTCCTGCTTCTAAAGTGCTTTTGGGAGGAAAAAAAACCCAACACCCTTGTTCTTCAATTAAAAAAAAAAAAGAGGCATGGCTGCAAAGTGGCCCAGCAGACCGTAAACGGCTTTCCTGTGCTTTGTCTTGCAGAACTGTCTCTCGATCGGGAATCGGAGGCGGGCACGGGCACGGGCTCCTCGGAGCATGAGGATGGGGATCGCGAGGGCAGCCCCAAGGTCGTCACGCCGGCCACGGCCCCCATGCCACTCCCCACCATCCTGCTCGACCGGAAGATCGAATCGCTGCTCAAGGAGTGGAACAAGAACCCGGACATGCTGTTCACCATCCATCCAGTCGACGGGACCTTCCTGGTCTGGCACGTGAAGTACCTGGACGAATACAACCCCGGGATCTTCCGGCAGGTTCAGGTAGGCCTGCGCCAGGAGGGGCCAGCCACTGCCTTGTCTGAAGGATGGGCTTCTTCATTTGCATGCTTGCAAAGGTGTGTGTTTATATCTGAGGCACAAAAAAAGATGTGCCTCAGATATAAAGAGCCTCCATTGCCTCTTCTGAGGAACCACCACATTTTGGCTGCTCGTCTCTCTGAGGCACCCTCTTCGAACCGCTCAGCCCCTGAGTTTTCCTTCCCCCCTCTGTGTCCCTTTTGTGTGGCGTCTTCCACAGTTTTAACCTTGAAGATGGCTTCCAGTGTTATGGCTGATCTTTTTAAGCCATTTTGGGGAGCCTTAACAGTCAGATCAAAATGCTTTGAATGAATGTAGATTTATTTATTGATTTGATGTGATGTGATTTGATTTGATTTGATTTTTATACCACACCATCCGACCAACGGTCACTCTGGGCAGCTTACAAAGTTAAGACATGGACAATACAATGAGTAACAAAATTAAACAATATACAATGTACAGATGAAAATAAAACTAACCAATCAAACATACTTAAATCTGATAACAAAGCAAAAGTAATAAATCAAATACATACAAAAACAAAACAGAGGCAGATTAAAATATAAAACCAGATCAGCAAGAGGACAATGTTCAGGGAAAGCACATCTAGACAGCCAGGTTTTAAGCTGTTTTTTTTTTTAAATATTTGTAGTGTGGGGGCCAAACCATATCTCAGGGGGCAGCTGGTTCCACAGATGAGGTGCAACCACCGAGAAAGCCCGGTTCCTGGTGATGGTCTTCCAAGCTTCCCTCAGGGTCGGCACCTTCAAGTGGCCCGCCTGAGAGGATTGAGTGTTATGGGCCATACTCAGTGGCAGGAGCCATTCTGACAGATGTATATATTAAAGGAGGGGAAAATGACATTCTAATCAGGGGTAGGGGGAAGAAGACAAAGTCTCTGGGTTTCTGGCCTGGTGAGGGCAACATGTTGGGTATGCTGTGAAACAAACAATTAACTAGGCCACATTCTCTCTCTCTCTCTCTCTCTCTCTCTCTCTCTCTCTCTCTCTCTAACATGTGATTAGGCCAAGGGCTGACTTTCTTCTTAGGGCTTCTGGCGGCTCACCCTTTATTTAATATCCTGTCTAGTTTCTCCTGCATGCTTTCTGATTGGAGAAAACATTCAAGTGCCTTTTTGCGAGAGAGGGCCGTGCAGACCAAGAGGGCTGTTTATTTTAGCCCCCTCTTGCTACTTCCTCACATGCAGCCCTCCTTTTCCTAGGTCTCATTTGCCTCTCAGATCCCAGTGGCGTTTCCATCAGGCGACGCAAGCTCTCTCAGTAAAAACATCATGATGTACGCCTGCAACCCCTCTGCCCAAGGCACCGGCAACACTCTGGCACAGAAGAGAACCAGCCTTTCGGGCAGCCTGTCCGGGTGGTGGCCGGGTTGTTCCCAGGACGGTCCCAGCATGAACATCACCACTCCGACCGTCATGATGATTTCCAAGCACATCGACGGCTCCCTCAACCAGTGGGTGGTTTCCTTCACCGATCGGTCAGCTTTTACCGCCGTGCAGACGGTGACCCACAAGTTCCGCTACTGCGGACACCGCTTCCACCTGAATGACCTGGCGTGCCACTCGGTGCTTCCTCTCCTGTTGACCTCCTCCCACCATAACGCCCTCTTGACCCCAGAGTTGGACCAGCCCTGGGACTCGGACCGTTTGACCAAAGCAGTGGACCCTGCCAGGCTTCTGAGAGGTTCCTCCCAACAGCAGCTCAGAAATGCCGCCACCCGTACCTTCCATGATCCAAACGCCATCTACAGCGAACTGATTCTGTGGCGCGTAGACCCTATTGGGCCCCTGTCCTACACGGGGGGAGTGTCAGAACTGGCTCGCATCAATTCCCTCCATACTTCTGCATTTTCTAACGTGGCCTGGCTCCCGACTCTGATTCCCAGCTATTGTCTTGGTGAGTAGAGAGGTGCCTTAGACAACCAGGGCCCAAAACAAATCCCCCACCCCACCACCAACACCTATTCTGATTTGAATCTTGTTCTGCCAATAGTTTTGCTGCTTTCAAAAAGAAATTAGCTTAGAAAAGACTATAGTTCCTAAAGTTTTCCCAGCCTTCATGAATGGCAGCGCCAAAATTTCTCACCCTCGACTATCCTAGGAATGGAGACTCTAGACTCAAAACAGAGTCTAAGTAGGGCTAGACCCATTGAATGGCTGAGGAGGGATCCATGCTTGCCTACATACCAGTCGCTGGAATCCTAATGGTGTTCACTTAAGCTTCACATAACCTCCTGCAGCTAATTGTAAGAATAATCATAATAAGCTTTGAACTGCAGAGCTGGATGGAGCCCTCCTAGGGTTCATGGAGTCCAGCTCCTCTCAAGGTGGCCCAGGTGAGCCATTTAAACTCCCAGCCCTTCTGGCTCTGCAGCCTCCAGAGACCTCCACCACTGAGCTGTCTTGCAGTGAATGGCAAAGCCCCCAGATGCGTCTTGGTAGCACATGTGGGCACATGGCCAGGGACAAGGCCAAGCCACATCAGGTTTTGCAACCCTCTTGTGAATGCCAGTAAGATCCTGGCTGATGATTCGATGGTTCTGCTCTGGTTGGGTTTCAGTCTCTTTTGGTAAGAGAACAGGGCTGCTGTCATTGCTGGGTTTCCATCACGCCCCTCTTGTCACCTCTTTCAAGCTGGGAAGTGTGGAATTCTCTTCAGAGGAAAGAAATACATACCACAAGATATACTGTAACCCTCTGTTTGTCTCATGATAGCACATAAGTGAAATAATGCCTTTCTGTGAATGCAGTAGGGAAGCTCCCATCTACGGAATCCACTGATTCACTGCTAGCTAGAAATACTAAATTTAAAAACCCAGAAATACCCATTTAATCTGTGTATTTGCAGGAACTGGCCATTAAAGGGAACTAGAAACCATGCAGTGTGTAGCACTTGATACTTCAGCATTTTTTCAGCATCTGTGGAGGGAGTTTGAATGGATCCCCTATAGATGCAGTATTCCCCCTATAATTACTAATCGTTACAATTTAAAGTTCTGTCGATGCTTGTTCCCAAATTAGGTACGTACTGCAATTCTGCTAGCGCCTGCTTTGTGGCCTCGGATGGCAAAAACCTGAGATTATACCAAGCCGTGGTGGATGCACGGAAGCTTCTGGATGAGCTGAGTGACCCTGTATCTTCCGTAAGTCCTCTTGGCAGATTTTTCTCCAGTGCATCAAGTCCAGAAAAAAATCCCAGATTTAAATGTGGGCTTTAGCCTTGAAATACAGTACTCCTTCCTTTAACTCCAGGCAGAACGCCCGGGTTTTATTTGATTCCGGAAGCTAAATAAGGTTAAGCTTGGAAGGTGATCTCTTTAAAGTGGGGAGGAGTGGATCCAGCAAATCAAAGCATGGAGGCTCAATGGAAGAGGCTAACAAGCTGCTGCCTAATAATCTAAACAAGTCCAGGCTCATTTCCTGCCGTTTCTGTGAAACTAGAAAGCTAGGCTTTTGTTTTAATTCCATAATTGTTTTGCTCTTACAACTTCTCATGTTGCTATGGTGTTTTAGCATTATATTTGTGTGATATATACCAGAAAGTCAGCGACAGTATTTATAATAATTTGAAAGCTAGTATAACATTGTTCCCTGTTGTCAGTAACCACAAATTCCAGCTTGGGGAGAGGGTTGGGATTTAAATCAAAGCCACTGCGAATGGTGCCAAAGTGCCCTTCAGTTTAAAATGGAAATGCTTTTCCGAATGTTCTTCTGTTTCAGAAACTCATTGGTGAAGTCTTTAACATTGTGAGCCAGCAGTCCACCGCTCGTCCTGGGTGCATTATTGAACTGGATGCCATAACTGATCAGGTAAACAGCTTGTGAAGTGTTGCGTGAAACTTGACAGGGGGTGGAAGGAAATGTAGCAAAATGTAATTTTACAGGTACAGTAGTGTTTATTACATTGCCCTGGTACCTTATTTCCATATGAACTGGCCATAAGGGCTGTAGCAAATTTTCCAAAGAAAAAAAAAGAATAACTGAAAGACCTTTCGTCCTGTGATAAAACTTGTGTGAAGCTCGGGGTTGGGAGGAAATGGCAACTTCGGAGGTCTTGTAAGCAGCAGCCTTTCAGGGGTGGGCAAGGCCAAGAAACCACCGGGATGCAGTCGCATAAAGTTGTTGCTGCAGGAAGCCACCCTCTTGACAGTGAGAAAAAGACCCCATTTGAAAAACGGAGGAACCCTGAGGCTGGTTTGGGACTTCAGGAGAATGAAATTCTGCACCCTTGTCCAGACCAAGGGTGGGTCACTTGGGACTGTCCATAGATTGCAGGACTATGTGTCCCATAATCCTCACCACTGGATCTTGTGGCTGTGGCTAATGGGAGGTGCCATTCAGCAGCCCTGGGAAGCCCACGAGAGGCCCTTTCTGATCCTGGGCCTCCATTTACTCCCATTATGGGACTGTTCTGCTCCAGGTCAGCTGCTGGGTCATCAACAGGCTGTTGTTGGAGGGAGAGGTTCTCCCCCTCACCCCATTCCTCAGAACGGCCACCGTTTGGCTTCTGTCCTGAACATTCTGACTGTTGGAGGCACAAAGGCAGGCAGGGCTGGGCTCCATCAGAGCTCCTGCAAGGGAAGTCCCTGCGTGTGATGCAATTGGCCCAACTCTGGTGGGAGTTAATATAATTTCACCCCCCTGCTGTGGTAAATTAATCAACGGAGTGCTTCCTCTGTAATTAATTAAGGAAGACTCTGATTCATCATATCTGCTTCTGGAATGGGCCTGTTGCATGAGGTGTTCACTAGAGATTTGCAAGTCCCCATGTCAGGCTGAGAGCGGACAGGAATCATGGTCTCAAACAGAGCCAACGCTTTCTGTTCTGGAGCTCACTGAGTGCGAAACAGAGGTGTGCAGATTCATTCATTTTTGTTTGTTTGTTTGTTTGTTTTGCAATACAGCTCCCGGAGATGCTCCCTGGTTCTCGTGGTTTTTTGTTGAAAAAAGCATGCCATAGCAAAGCTTATGCCATGTACAAAGTTAAGGGTCCTGGAGCACCTCCAAAGTTTCTGATTCTTGCTGCTCCTGACTCATAGGGCTCCTCCTCTTGAAAGTTATTGTTTTAATGTATTATTATTATTATTATTATTATTATTATTATTATTATTATTATTATTATTATTATTATTATTATTATTATTATTATTATTATTATTATTATTATTATTATTATTATTAAACAAAGCTAAACCCAGAGGTGATTTCCCTGGAGCAGCCATGGCAACCGTCCTGCACAGAGCTCAGAGCTGCCTTTTTGTCACAGTGACTTGCGCCAACAGTTGGGTGCAAATGTTGGCTTCTCTCTGTTTGTTCCTAGTGTGGGTCGAACACGCAGTTGCTTCACGTCTTCCAAGAGGACTTTATTTTGGGATATAAGCCCCATAAGGAGGAAGCGGGACAGAAGGAAGCAGAGATATTTTTCCAGCCGTCCAAAGGTACAGGGAAGGAACCATGTAAGCTTAACCTTTGAATAAGCAATAGCTGAACTACCAAGAATTCAAAGTTGTGGCTTCCTAAATTCTCTCTCTCTCTCTCTCTCTCTCTCTCTCTCTCTCTCTCTCTCTCTCTCTCTCTCTCTCTCTCTCTTTGTTTGTTTGGTTTGAAGGTAGTCCCTCGACCCATGCTGGTTAATCTGTTCAGCTTGCAGGGGAGCAGCCAGTCAAACTGGTGTGTCTGCACTATCCAGTTGCAGCGGTTGAAGCCCACTTCAATGGCCATGACCCTTTTCTACAGCATCCTGGGACTTGTAGTTCCTGGAGCACCATCTTCTATGATTCAGGGGGATGCCCTAGAGCTCCCTAGGAGAGATGGTCAAGCCCTCCTTCCCAAACTGCAGATCCCATGATTCTGTGGAATGGAACTGCTGGCAGCTCCAGAGGGCCAACCCTGTTCCCAGGGCCGGGCAGAAGTGCTGGGCCAGTGGTTGGTCTGCTGCCATGTATAGATGCTGGCAGGGGCTGGCTCTGTGCCCTGGTTGCCCAGTGGCCGACCAGCCAAAGAACTAAGCCAGGGTTTGTTTTGGATTGATTCCCAGGGTCTCAAACAAGAATGGCCACTTCCTGCTAGGTTGGGATGTCACAATCAAGAGCCTGCCTGTGGTTTGTTCAGCTCCCTCAGCTGCCGCCTGGGACGTTTTATAATCCCGTGAGTGCGGGACACCCTCCTCCCAGTGCCCTCCTGGGCACATTTACTTAGGAGTAAACCTTTTCCAGTGGATGGAAGCCGTCTCCCTTTGGCGTTGGCCTCCACCTGCATTGGCTTCCCGTTGTCCTCCGGATCAGGTTCAAGGTCTTGGTCTTGATTTTCAGGGCCCTCCACGGCTTGGGACCAGAGTATCTGGCGGAGCGTATCTCCCTGAGGGCATCCGGATCCAGACCCACGAGATCATCGCAGGCGCGCTCGCTGAGAGTGGCCACACCCAGAGAGGCACGGAAAACGCGTACGCGCAACCGCGCCTTCTCTGTGGTGGGGCCTTCCCTTTGGAACCATCTTCCCAGCGAGCTGCGCCTGCTGGAGTCCCTGCCTGCCTTTAAGAAAGCTTTGAAGACCTTCCTCTTTAAAGAGGCCTTTGGTGACCTTATCAGTTTTTTTTTTTTCTTCCTTTTGTTTACCTCTTACTTCCTCCACTCCCTCCACTGCCGCCATCTTACCCCCCCCGTTGGTTCTGTTCGGAGGGTTTTTTTGTTTGTTTGTTTTTCCTCTTATTTTATGTGCTTTTTAACATTGTTAGCCGCCCAGAGTTCCCGCCGGGAAAATGGGCGGGATATAAGTGGATAAATAAATAAATAAATAAATATCAGTTATAATATCTAGCAAGAGATGGCAGCCTCTTTTCCATTTGGCCTCCACTAGCACCAAGGACAAAGCAAAGACGGTGGGATCCTGGCGCATGAATCGTGTGTACCTCGCCTGAACCTGGCCTTTGTTTGCTAAGCACTATGAATCACTTTAGAAAGTATTAAAATGCAATAACCTTTGGCATTTCCATGCAAACTTGATCGTGTGATCCAATTGTGAAGAAAATGTCCACATTTATTTCCATTGAAATGAAACTGACATGAAATTATTTTATAATTATTTTCCAACAGGCTATCGGCCACCACCTTTCTCCGAAAAATTTTATCTAATTGTGATTGAAAAAGACATGAGTGGCTGCTCCATCCTTCACATGTGGCATTTGCACCTTAAATCTGTGCAGGCATGTTTAGGTGAGTGCATTTGTTCCCTATAAATGTGTGTATGTTTGTACGTGTGTTGTTACAAAAATAGTAATATTTTAATGTGTTTGTTTACTTGGGGTATCCTCTCCCTTCCACTTGTGGAAGGGAAAGAGATGGAAGAATTTCCAGACATTAGAAATAATATTGACACTGTTTAGCTAAACAAGGCTTTGCCTGTGTTTCATGAGAAAACTCTGTTACTGAAAACTGATGCTTTTTCTCTCTCCATGGTGATTCTTTTCAAGCAAAGTCTCCTGAAGCACCATCCTCTGGACCTCACCTGAGCATACCTGGCCAACAGATGGCAGATTCCTCCCCAGATACCTCTCCGGGTGCATCTCCGATGCCACGATCAGCCTCTGTTGCTAATCTTCAGACAGCTAGCAAACTTATTTTGAGTTCTCACCTGGTTTACAGTTACCCACTGGATCTTCCCCCTGGGGTAGAAGTTATTCGAGCGACTCCCTCTGCAGGTAAACAATTACTATCGTCTCAGGTTCCTCGTTAGTGAGTCACATTATCCTCCCAGACCTAGTCATCTTTGGTGTCATGATCAAATTAGACAATGTACAGGTGGTATTTCTGGAAGAGGTGCTCCTACAAGTGATGAAAGACCCCTGGTTGTTGGTTCCTGTGATTTTCATCACCTGTATATCTTGCATTCAGTGTGATTTGGTTGGCATGCTTGATTATTGGAGTGTAGACAAGGGCTCTGTCTGCAAGTCCGACGGTTGTGAAACAAGTATCTCACCTAAAATCCCATTATGTGAAGGAAGGCAATTTTTTCCAAGGAAAAGGCAATTCCTACAAAATCTAACTTGCCCCTGGTTTTTCGTACCCTTATTTGCCATTTCATGTGACATAAATTTGAAGCAAGATGCGCAGCCTAGTTCTGAAGGCTGCATTTGTAGAAATGTTTCACCCTGCACAACTGCTTTTATTATTATTATTATTATTATTATTATTATTATTATTATTATTATTATTATTATTATTATTATTATTATTATTATTATTATTATTATTATTATTATAACTCCTTTAAAATGGCCCAGAATAGTGCATGACACTAACAGCATCGTATATCAATTTAAGAAATGTAATGAATGCTGAAGGGTTGTTTGTATCTGTGTAGGGCACCTGAGCTCCTCCTCCATTTACCCAGTCTGCCTTGCGCCTTACTTGTTGGTGACGTCCTGCTCGGATAACAAAGTGCGGTTCTGGAAGTGTTCCGTCGACACGGTAGTGAACAGCCGCGGCGAGGCGAAGGAGACCTACCACTGGAAAAAATGGCCCCTGATGAATGACGGAGGAGAAGAGGACAGCAGCACTGTGTCGATCGAGGGCAGGCCGGTGGCCGTCAGCTGCTCCTACACTGGCCGCTTGGCCGTGGCCTACAAGCAGCCCATGCAACACGACGGCTCTCTTTCCAAAGAATTTTCTATGCACGTGTGTATTTTTGAGTGTGAATCTACCGGGGGATCGGAATGGGTTCTGGAACAGACCATCCACCTGGACGATCTGATTAAAGTAGGGAGCATCCTGGACTCCAGAGTTAGCGTAGACAGTAATTTATTTGTCTATAGTAAGTTGGATGTCTTTTTGAACAGGGACCGATACGCCCTGCCAAACATCAAGCATTTAGTTCACTTGGACTGGGTTTCCAAAGAAGACGGCTCGCATATCCTCACGGTCGGCGTGGGTGCAAATATCTTCATGTACGGCCGACTTTCGGGGATCGTCACCGAACAAGCCAGCAGCAAAGACGGCTTGGCTGTCATTACTTTGCCACTAGGTGGCAGCATAAAGCAAGGCATCCGGTCCAAGTGGGTGCTGCTGCGCTCTATCGACTTGGTTTCTTCCGTCGACGGGACCCCTTCCTTGCCGGTCTCTCTCTCGTGGGTCAGAGATGGGATCCTGGTGGTGGGGATGGACTGTGAAATGCACGTCTATGCGCAGTGGAAGCACGCTGCCGCCCGAGCGGGAGACGATGACGACGGTGCTTTCCTGGGGGACGACTCCCCCGTTCAGGACCCGGCAAAGGCCAGCTTCCTCTCCAAAAAAGCGAGCGTCGTGGACGGAGCCGGCGTCATGGACGACGTTTTCGGGACGCCGCGGTGGTCCAAGACGGAGGCCTTTTCGAGGCGGCCCACTTCCTTTCTCCTACCCTCCCGCAGTACCACCCGACCCAGCTGCTGGAGCTGATGGACCTGGGCAAGGTCCGCCGGGCCAAAGCCATCCTGTCGCACCTGGTGAAATGCATCGCGGGGGAAGTGGCCGTGGTGAGGGACCCGGAGGCGGCCGATGGGGGCTCCAAGCGCCACCTTTCGCGAACAATCAGCGTGAGTGGCAGCACGGCCAAGGACGTGGGGACGTCCGGAAAGGATGGCACACGTGACTACACAGAGATTGATTCCATTCCTCCGCTGCCGTTGTATGCCCTCCTGGCTGCAGACCACGACTCACCCTACAAACCCGAGGAGGCCCCCAAGAAGGCCCGAGGCCCGGAAGAGCATCCTCAGAGGAAGGCGGAGGACCACTACTCGGACCTCTTCCAGGTCCAGCAGGTGACCACCGACGACTTCATGGGTTTTGAGCTGGAGAAGAGGGAACATAAATCCAAAGTGATCAACCTGTCTCAATACGGGCCGACGTACTTCGGCCAAGAACACGCCAGCGTCCTTTCAAGCCACCTCATGCACTCCAGTTTGCCGGGGCTCACTCGCCTGGAGCAGATGTTCTTGGTCGCCTTGGCCGACACGGTGGCCACCACAAGCACTGAGCTGGATGAAAACAGAGACAAGCACTACTCAGGTAAACACCTCATTCTGCTCCTGTCGGTCTGAAGAAGTGGCCGTGTCCATGAAAGCTTGCATTAAAATTTATTAGTCTTTAAGGTGCTGCATGTTTTTATTTATTTATTTATTTATTTATTTATTTTTAACTCTTGTATACCGCCCTATTCCCACAATGGGGACTCAGGGCGGTTAACAACAAAAGAGTAAAAAGACATATAAAATCAAATACAGATAATAGACAACAGATTTGCTAAAACAATTAGATCCAAGGTTAAATGGGCGGGAGGGAGGGGGAAAAAAGAAAAAAAAAGGAGCAGGGTCCCTAGCCCTCGCCGTAGGCCTCTCGAAAGAGCATGGTCTTAAGGTTCTTCTTAAACGCCGCCAGCGAGGGAGCCTGCCGTAGTTCACCTGGGAGTTTGTTCCAAATTGCCGGTGCCACCACCGAGAAAGCATGACCGCGAGTACTCGCTTTTCGGGCTTCCCTCGGGGGGACCGTCTGCAGGGAAAGGGCCACCGAAGAACGGGTGGGCCGGGCCCGGTCTAGTTGTCGGGGAAGACGCTCCGCCAAATAAGTCGGGGCCAAGCCATGGAGGGTTTTGTAAACCAAAACCAACACCTTGAACCTTATTCGGGAGGCAACGGGTAACCAGTGTAGGCGAGCCAGGATGGGGGTGATGCGGTCGAACGACGCGCACCAACCACCAGCCTGGCCGCCGTATTCTGGACCCGCTGCAATCGCCGAACAAGGTTCAAGGGGAGCCCCATGTAGAGAGCGTTGCAGTAATCCAACCTCGACACGACCAGCGCCTGTACCACTGTCCTCAAGGAGCCCTCATCGAGGTACGGGCGAATCTGGGCGATAAGTCTTAGGTGGTAAAAGGCCGACCTGACCACGGCTGACACCTGAGAATCCAGGCTCAGATCCGGGTCCAGGACGACGCCCAGATTCCGCACTCTTTGCGCCAGCTGGAGGGCGGACCCGCCCAGACTGGGAAGAGGGCCACAGTACCCCTCCGACGAGCCCCCGAAGAACATAACCTCGGTCTTGCCTGGGTTAAGCTTGAGTCTGTGGGTCCTGGTCCAATCCAGAACCGCAGCCAGGCAGCGATCAAGGGTACGGACGGCCTCCACTGCACCGGTGGAAAAGGAGAGATAGAGCTGCGTGTCATCAGCGTACTGATGGCAGCAGACTCCATAACTCCGGATGATCTCAGCCAGCGGCTTCATATAGATGTTAAAGAGCATTGGGGAGAGCGACGACCCTGAGGCACCCCACAAGAGAGTGTCCAGGGCGCGGACAACTCACCACCCAAGCTCACTCGCTGGGTACGGCCCCCAAGGAAGGACCGGAACCAGGCCAAGGCCTGGCCCCCAATCCCAACCTCCGAGAGCCGTTCCAGCAGGATACCGTGGTCGACGGTATCAAAAGCCGCTGACAGGTCGAGAAGGACCAGCAGGGTAGAGCAACCCCTGTCGGCCCTCCTCAACAGATCATCATGCAGCGCGACCAGGGCCGTCTCCGTCCCATGACGCGGCCTGAACCCGGACTGGAAAGGGTCCAGGACATGGTTCTCCTCCAGGAACGACTGGAGACGCAGGGCGGCGACTCGCTCAATCACCTTGCCCAAAAAGGGAACATTGGCTATGGGACGATAGTTGGACAAATCGTCCACAGCCAAGCAGGATCTTTTAATAATGGGCTTCACCACCGTCTCCTTCAGAAGACTGGGCAAAATCCCGTCTCTGAAGGAGGCCGAGGCAATCAGTGAAGCCCATTTCGGCATGCTCCCCCCTGCGGTCTTAATCAGCCAGGAAGGGCAAGGGTCGAACGGAGAGGACGCAGACCTGCAATGTCCCAGGGCCCTGGAGGCATCCACAGTTGTAACAGGCCCAAACTCAACAAACCGAGGCGACCGAGGCGGCCCGACGCTGGCCACGACAGAGGCCGGGCTAGAGCAACCGGAGTCCAGCTCGGAACGGATGGCCTCTATCTTAGATTTAAAGTAGGCTGCGAATGACTCACTAGTGAAATCACTAGGAGGAGGCCCCGGCGGACCGGGATTGGTGAGGTCTCGAACCACACGGAATAATTCCGCTTGACGATTCGAGGCCTCACCAATTCTCAGGGCGGCGAAAGATCTCCTGGCCGCCCTTATCGCACGAGAGTAGCGACCGGTCGACGCCTTAACCGCAGCCCAATTCTGTGCCGTCCGAGCCTTCCGCCATCTGCTCTCTAACCTTCTCCGCTCTTGCTTCATCGCCCGCAGCTCCTCAGTAAACCAGGGAGACGAGCGGGCTCGGCATCGGATCAGGCGCTTGGGGGCGATCCGATCGACAACCCCCGCCACCTCCTCAAACCACCGTTGGGCAAGGGAGTCGGCCGGATCGGTCTGGTACATCCCCGAGGGCCTCCGAGAACCGCGCAGGGATCCCGGGACGGGCCCAGATTCCCCGCGGGGCGGGTGGCTACCGCAAGAGAGAAAGTCAGCAGATAATGATCTGACCATGACACGGGCCGGGTCAGCAACCTCCCGACCCCAGATCCGAACCCGCGATGTGGAGGTAAAAACCAGGTCCAGGGTGTGTCCACCCTTATGGGTAGGTCCGATGACTAATTGGGACAGGTTCATGGAGGCCATGGACTCCATGAACAGAGCTGCTCCCGACAGTCCAACCTCGGCATGCACGTTGACGTCCCCCACCACCACTCAGGCGAGGGGACCTCAACAGTGCCGCCGAAATGAACTCGGAGAGCTCTGGAAGGGAGAGTGCAGGGTCGCGGGAGCACGGTACACAAGCACTACCCCAAACCTGTCCCTCTGGCCCACCATAAGGTGGAGACATTCCAAGCCTGGACTCACCAACATCGCAGATCTACTGACATGAAAAGATTCCCTAAAGACCATAGCCACCCCGCCCCCCGCCCCTCTGACCTGCCCAGCTGCTGCACACGGTAGCCCTGGGGGCAGAGTAGGGTGAGAGAAGCCCCACCCCCTCACCCACCCAGGTCTCCGTGAGAAAAGCCAGGTCGGCACGCTCATCCACGATCAAATCGTGGATGAGAGGGATTTTATTATGTACCGACCTGGCATTAATCAGCAGACAGGACAGGCCAGTTTTGTTTTGTTTTGTTTGGATTCTTGTCAGGTAAACAAGCGGCTCTGATATCTCATCAGTACCACTGGTATTGAGTTTATAAAAATAGATTGGCATCATTAATGATAGTCATGCACACATAGTATTTGTGAACAGGCAACGAATTGGTGAGCCCAGCAGAATGCTTGTTTTGGTACCGTCTCCTTCAAATAACCTAACATTCTCAAGAGCATCATCTAATAGCTGGCAAAGGTTTTGCTTTTAAATCAAACCTCCATTATAGTATATTTACCACTGTGACTGATAGTTCAATGGATATTGTTTATTGCAAATTGGACAAATGTATCTCAGCTAACCTGAGACATGGTTTTTATTTCCACCCCCCACCCCCACCCCCCTTTTGTGCCATTTTATGCAAGCAAGTCAACAAGCCTCAAGCCTATTGTTTCCCAGTTCAGGCAAAACAAGAAATCATACTGAACAGCTTTGGAACAAGCCAGGATATTAAGCCATAGTTGGACAGACGTTGGCCTACTATGATGGCTTGCTTGGAGGCTGCTAGCCATTATTCCCCGATCTGAATGAAAAGAGAAACTCAGTAGGAGTTTGACAGTTTGTTTGCTTTCATTGAGTGAGTGTGTGTATGTATGTATAAACTAATTCTCATTGAGAAGCAGTTCCTGCATATCCTCAAGAAACAGCACGTCGGTCTGTTTGAATTATATTTTAAAGCCATGTCTTTGTTTTCACAGGGA
This sequence comes from Phrynocephalus forsythii, assembly GCA_029282475.1. Lineage (NCBI taxonomy): Eukaryota > Metazoa > Chordata > Lepidosauria > Squamata > Agamidae > Phrynocephalus > Phrynocephalus forsythii. The sequence continues at coordinate 3,164,278 of JAPFRF010000014.1, read as the reverse complement.
GAGAGACTTTAGATGAATGTGGCTTGCGATATTTGTTAGCTATGCGTCTACATACATGCCTCCTGACATCCCTCCCGCCTCTCTATCGTGTTCAGCTACTCCATCAAGGTAATGAGGTTTCGTACTTCTAAGCTTTAGTCATCTAGCCAGGCCATCAAGCAAATAAACCATCCTCATGGAACAATTATTAGCCACGGGGAAAGCTGCAGTGCACGCCATGCTTCAACTCCTTTCTTAAGAACATTCAGTAATGAGAAGCACTTTTATATAGGTATTCCAAAATTCTCATTAAAAAGAAGCTATTCTGTCACTTGAATTAAATGGCAGAACTCTGGACTTCCTAGTGGATCATCTGCTAAGATCCTGACAGGCTTTATCAGATGAGCATGTTGTGTTTTAAATGCTTTAAAAAAGAAGAAAATAAGATAAAATAAAGGAGGCTCCCCTCTGCCATTGCTTAGGTATTTCTACTTGCCACTTTGCCTGGGCGTTTCACTCTGAGGCAGAAGAGGAGTTGATCAACATGATCCCTGCGATTCAGCGAGGGGACCCACAGTGGTCGGACCTGAGAGCCATGGGGATCGGCTGGTGGGTCCGGAACATTAACACCCTGCGGAGGTGCATGGAGAAGGTGAGCCTGAGCCCATTCTGTGCTTCCTTCCCCATTCCCTACACCTGTGGGGGGCGCTCTTTCGCCAGCAGGCTGTCTCGTTCCATAGGGCCAGTGCCCCAGGGGAGTGGAGATGCTGTAGGACTCAAGTAGCCATCTTGCCCATCATCCCCCAGTAAGGCCCTTCCTGGATAAAAGCTATGCAGAATGATTTTCCTAGGGCATTAAACCCTAGAAAGCAATCAGGCATAAAGGTTTAAAGAGAGGACAAACATTGCCCACCTTATCTGTAAAGCTTGCCATCTTGACAGTGGTGAAAACTTTCTCCCCCAACACACACACACACACACACTCAAGTGACAAATGGCCCTGCACAAGGAGAGTGGAGTGCTGTTCAGCCCAACTTTATTTGAAGCCAGCTTGCTTTTGAGGAGGGAAAGCATTTGCCAATACGGACTTCCAGTTTTCGCATCACTTCCGCAATATAACTTTTTCTTAGTATACCACAGTTTATTAACCCTCTTCTATTAACGATTACAGGTTGCAAAGGCAGCCTTCCAGCGAAACAATGATGCGCTGGATGCGGCCCTTTTTTATCTTGCAATGAAGAAGAAAGCAGTCGTGTGGGGGCTGTTCCGGTGAGTTATGTTACTGTTGGTGGGGTTTTTTTAATGAAATATATGAAAAAGGTTAGGGCAAATTAGAAGAATAGGCACCATATTGCTTCCTAAAGGTCTACTGTTGGTGCAATCTTTCTTCTGCCTTCCTAGAAGGAAACCCCTTTAAGTTCTGGGGAGTCTAACTCCTGAAATGGACGTAGCGCTACAGTGCTAATGCAGCAGAATCTGTTTGGTTTCCACCACCCCCCCTCCTTGTCTCCTTCTCACACAGCTCCCAACATGACGAGAAGATGACACAGTTCTTCAGTCATAATTTCAGCGAAGACCGGTGGCGCAAAGCAGCGCTGAAAAATGCCTTTTCTCTGCTGGGGAAGCAACGTTTTGAGCAGTCAGCCGCCTTCTTCCTGTTAGCTGGCTCTTTAAAGGATGCCATAGAGGTATGAATAGGGTATACCATGGAGGTCCCAGGTCTCTTTTTGGCCTTTTCCTTAGGTCCAGCCACAGAACATTCCGGAAGGATTATGTCTGAGGCAGGTGTCCTTTTAATGTCAACAATGATCCTTTTAAAAAAAAACTGCATATCTGTCTGTATCAGTTTTTGCAGGGGTCTGAATGGATGCAAAATAAACCAGACAAAATGGCATTGCTCTTTATTGCCTCCTTTTAGTAGGAGAGATGGAAACCTTAACACAGAGGGCCAAAGATTTGAGACTGAGATGAAGCCATGAATGGTAGATCCAGCACCATTGGGTGTGTTGCACACCTTTGCCCTGTCGTGCAGGGCTTTAAATGAATTTAAACTTGGCTAAATCCAGTTTTGTCCTTTTGAAAAGAGTAGCAATGTGGGAGAGAACACTCTCAGGATGCTGATTAGAAAGTTTATTTAAAAAGTGCTCAAAGAAACTCTGGAGACGTTAAATGTCTTGCTTCTCAGTCAACAACAACTCAGCGCAAACACAGTAAAAAAGTCCCTGAAGAAGGCCAATTGGGCCGAAACGCGTTGGGCTATTTTAATAAAGGCCATTTTAATAAACTTTTAATAAACTTTCTAATCAGCATCCTGAGAGTGTTCTCTCCCACATTGCTACTGTCTGTGGATGCTCCAGTCCTTTCACCTTGGTCCTTTTGAAAAGAGCCAGACCATTGTGGGGCTGCCCTTGTGTAGATCCCTTTGGTTTAGTAGGTCTACTCCAGCTGGGGCTGCCAGTTGGGTTATGGTTGTGCCTTTAGAAACATTTGCGATATTCCCATCCCACCTTTCCTTTCCAGTCTCAGAGGTCATGGTGGGACCTCCCTCCTGTGTTGCTAGGAGCCCCGTGGTGCAGTGGTTCAATGCCTGTCCTGCAGGTAAAAACTGTGCTCCCTGCCTGGGGTTCAGTCCCAGGTAGCCGGCGGCTCAAGGTTGACTCAGCCTTCCATCCTTCCGAGGTCGGTAAAATGAGTACCCAGCTTGTAGTCTGCATACTGTACTTAAAACTGTAAACCGCCCAGAGACTACTTGAAGTGGTATGGGATGGTATATAAGCAGAACACTTTGCTTTTTTGTTTTTGCTTGGCAGGTGTGCCTTGAGAAGATGGAAGACATACAGCTGGCTATGATTATTGCCCGGCTATATGAGTCTGAGTTTGAGATTTCCTCCACTTACACCTCCATCCTTTATGAAAAGATTTTGGGCTGCGCGAAAGACGGAACGGGATTCAGCTGTGAAAAACTCCACCCGGACCCTTTCCTGCGCAGCCTGGCCTACTGGGTGGTGAAAGAGTACACAAGGGCGCTGGACACTCTGCTGGAGCAAACACCAAAAGAGGATGACGAAAACCCAGGTAAAAGGAGCGCTGGACCCTCCTGGAGAGGGACCGAAAGGGTTTGGGTTGTTGTTGTTTTTAAATGTGCTTGTTTGTTTGTTTGCAGTGCTTGCAACCCAGGCTCATCATTTTAAAATCCATGTTAAGGTTGTTTATAAAACCAAATATAGGAAATAGAGAGGACCTCCTTCTCTGGGAGCCAGGCACAAAAGAAGAGATGAGAGTTGAGACAGGGATCCTCCCTCGCTCAGACTGTGCTGTGAGCCTGCACAGATCAATACTACACCATTGTATCTGTTTGATGCCACTTCCATGGTTCCATCCTAAAAAAAATCCCAGGGAGATTTGAAGTTAGAGTGGGGGGCTTTGCCTTCTCAGCTGTCACCCGGAGTCACCTCCAGCGCTCAAATGCTCTCATGCTGAAGACTCTGCGCTTTTTGCAAAGTTACTAATACTGGGACTTCTCAGGGTGGAATCCTGCTAGCTGCAGTGGTATCAGAGCGATGCCATCATGTTGTGTACACAGGATCTCACACAGACACCCTCCTGCCCTCACCATTATTCTCTTTAGGGACACAGGAAGCCTGGTTTGCCTTTCTTCTTTGGAGATGTAGAGTTGGCACCTGATTTATTCAGCTCAGGAACTTTCAAAGAAATTTCACAGCCCCTATGTCTCTCTCAGTCTCTCAGTCTCTCAGTCTCTCAGTCTCTCAGTCTCTCTCTCTCTCTCTCTCTCTCTCTCTCTCTCTCTGTGTGTGTGTGTGTGTGTGTGTGTGTGTGTGTGTGTGTGTGTGTGTGTGTGTGTGTGTGTGTGTGTGTGTGAGAGAGAGAGAGAGAGAGAGAGAGAGAGAGAGAGAGTATACATATATATATATATATCTTTTCTTAATGACCCTCAGTGAGTGTACCTCTCCCCTCCTTAGTCATCATCAAATCCTGCAATCCGGTGGTGTTCAGTTTCTACAACTACCTCCGGACCCACCCTTTGCTCATCCGAAGAAATTTCTGCCCTCCAGATGGGACTCTGGCAACTTTAGGGCTACAAGCCGAGAAGGCCTTTGTGGACAAAATCAACCTCATTGAGAGGCAACTGTTTTTCACCACGGCCAACGCGCATTTTAAAGTGGGCTGCCCCGTGTTGGCTCTCGAGGTCCTGTCCAAGCTCCCCAAAATAAGCAGCCCACGCCACCTTGGCCTCAAGAAGGAGGAAGCCACCCCGAGCCCCACGATGCAGAATGGCGTGACGGTGGAGCCCAGGGCGTTTGGCGAATGCGGTGCCGTCGATGGGTCGCAGCCAGTGGCGCCGGCGGTGGTTTCCGTAGGCCAGGCTGACTCTTCCTCCTTGATGGACTGGAGTAAGCCAGCCATTGCCTTTGAGGATGAGCCGCTGACCCTTGACTGGGGAGTTGACCAGAGGGGCTCTCAGGAAGAGGAGGAGGAAGAGGAAGAGGACGGGCTGGTCATGAAGGAGTCGAAAGTGGGAAGCAAGGAGGATGACAAGAGCCTGGGGTCCGGTCAAGGTGAGGGGGCAGAGGCCGAGGGGACGGAGGTGGACGTGATAGCCGAACAGCTGAAGTTCAGAGCCTGCCTGAAGATCCTCATGACGGAGCTCAGGACGTTGGCCACTGGCTACGAGGTGGACGGCGGGAAACTCCGCTTCCAGCTCTACGGCTGGCTGGAGAAGGAGATCGCCGCCTTGCACGAAGTCTGCAACCACGAAGCCCGCGGGAAGGACTGCTGCCAGGGGGACGCCCGGCTCTACGGGGACCTGCTGGACCATGACGGCGAAGCCGACAAGCCCCAGGCGGGCTCCTACGAGCGGCACCAGGTGGAACGGCGCCGGCTGCAGGCCAAGCGTGAGCACGCCGAGCGGCGCAAGTGGTGGCTGCAGAAGAACCAGGCTCTGCTGAGAGTCTTCCTCAGCTACTGCAGCCTCCACGGGGCACAAGGCGGGGGGCTGGCCTCCGTGCGGATGGAGCTGAAGTTCCTCTTGCAAGAGTCCCAGCAGGTAAGGCCTCCCCCCCAACCCACCCCAACCCCCAGATCCCACCACCTTCTGCCTTCGGGGCATGGCTGATGAGCGGCTCCCAAGTTGGCCTTAACATGAGACAGCTACGGCAGAAGCCCAGCTCTAGGTGGCTGCCATGGGAAAGCCGTTGGATGGCACGGTCTCCTGAGAAGCCCTTGAGAAACTTACTTCAGGCCTGCCTCTTGCATTTGCAAAGGGGTGTTAGCGTGCATTGCTCACGCAGACAATGAACCCCATGTGAGTGGGGGAAGGTAAAGGGCTGCGTAAATGGGTCTGTTTTCAACAGAGAACCAAAACTGAAAATTGCAGTTGTGTATCCAGTTTGGGAAGGGAAGGTGCTGCCTCCCCAAAGGCCCCACTCTGGATGATTGGGCTGCAGAGAAGAGGAGGACAGGTCACCATAAGGAGAGCCCCTAGATGGGACCCCTAAGGACTGGATGGGACCTCCAGGAAGCGACCGGTGGGGAGGGATGAGTAGCTGGAGTTCAGAGCCTGCTTCAAATTCCTGGAGGAAAAGTCCATCACAGTTACAAACCATGATGGAGACGTGTCATCTCCAGGCTTAAAGCCAGGGTCCTTCAAGGGCCAGATGCAGGGGAGTGGTATCAGGAGACAGAGATCTAGTCTCGTGTGCTCCCAGATACATTTGGTGGGGCCACTGGGAGGGCGTTTATACACGACCCCTAAGCTCCGCCGCAAATGGCTGCAAGATCCGGACCTTAAAAATGTTTACCCACCAGCTCCGGACTTTGCAGACAATTAAGTGCAACCCCGCCCACTTTAGCGCGACCAAACAGCAGTTTTCTTGTACCTGGTCTTTGATGGTGACAAATATTTGATCCGCTGTAATGATAGTGAGTGCGGGGCTCTCCTGGCTTCTGTTTGTTCTTTTTTTGCGCCCCGCCCCTTTAAGAGATCTGAATGCTGCCCGGAACAAAACGGAGGTAAACCGGCATTCTTTTCTTTCTTTTTTCTCCGTCCCTCAGGCAGCCAGCAAACAGGAAGTGCCGAGGGGGGTGGGGACAGAGGAAGACACAGGAAGAGTGACAAACCCCTAAGATCTCTGGTCTGAATTTAAGTGGCCAGCGGATCTTAGGGGTCGTGTAAAAAGGCCTGGAGATACAGGAAGCTGAACTAGATGGGCCTTTGGCCTGACCCAGCAGGGCTCTTCTTAGGTTCCTATGACTGAGCTCAGTAGGGTGCAGTAGTTACGTAGAACTGGCTTGCTTGCCTCCTTCTGGTGACAAGTTTCCCCTTTGGGAGATAAGGGGGTGAGGCTTTGAAGGGCCTCTTTGGTTCCACCTGGAAGGACTCATGTGTCATTTTAATAATGCAGTGATTCATTTCAAAGGTTTCAGAACAGGAAACCTGTGCCCCATGCCTAGATGTGTCCTGAGCACTTGTGGCCCTAAAGACAAATAAAGTGCATCTTGGAACCTCAGGGCAACCAGGGAGCCCCTCACCCTCCAGCAGACTTTCTTATCCAGCTCCTTTCTTAAAGGAGCCTCGTGGTGCAGGGGTTCAATGCCTGTCCTGCAGGTGAAACTGTGCTCCCGACCTGGGGTTCAATCCCAGGTAGCAGGCTCAAGGTTCACTCAGCCTTCCATCCTTCCGAGGTCCGTAAAATGAGTGCAATGTGTAGCCTGCACACTGTAATTAAATTTGTAAACCACCCAGAGACTACTTAAAGTGGTATGGGGCAGTATATAAGCAGAACACTTTATGCTCTTCTGTCTCCCACCAGGAAACCACCGTGAAACAGCTCCAGTCGCCTCTCCCCTTGCCCACCACCCTGCCTTTACTCTCGGCAAGCATTGCGTCCACCAAGACAGTGATAGCCAACCCGGTCCTCTACTTAAACAACCACATCCATGATATCCTTTATACCATTGTCCAGATGAAGACCCCTCCCCACCCTAACGTGGAGGACGTCAAGGTAATCTCGGGGGCAGCAGTTAGGTGCCATAAAATACGGCAGGCTCCATGCAATTGATGTTGGTTCCACAGAAATCAGGAGGCATCAGAAGACATAACCACTGAGGAACATCTTTTTTATAGTGTCAAGCTTTACCTCCTATCATTGCTAGTCAGCATAGCTAGGGATGGATGGAGCGATGGATGGACTCCAAGGCAGCCACAGACGTGGCAACAACAACTCAGCGCAAACACTGAACCAACAAGCAGAATGTTGTGGGTTTTTTTTATTTCCCCTGGCATGCTTGTGTGTCCAGACACGTAGTTTTCCAAGTGAGCAACGTGGCTTTGAAAAATCAAATAAAAAAAGTTGACACAGCACCAGTTTGCTGAGGAGTGGTGGAAAACTAAATTGAAATGTCCTTCCTCCCGCCCTAGGTCCATACTCTGTATTCCTTGGCTGCATCCCTTTCTGCCTCAATTTACCAAGCGTTGTGTGACAGCCACAGCTACAGGTACTTTCTTTACCACCTCCCCTTGTGTGCCACTATATCGTCCAACTCTCTGCTCCTGTTCTGCTATTGAGGGCATGGCCTTCCCAGCAGAGCTAAGACCATCGTTTTAAAGGCAGATGTGTTTTTTCAAAAACCTCTTTTGAACACGGTGGCCCATTTTGGACCAGCTCCTGGCTTATTAAAGGCACTCTTTATGAGCCAGGTAAAGGTGCAAGGAGGCTCACTCCATGGTCAGACATCTTGGTTGGTTCCATGAAAATGGGTAGCCACATTTGATGTACATATTTTGTGAAGCACACTGTGCTAAGATGTGTGAAAATGTGTTTTCAGCAGCCAGGCAGACGCGAACCAGTTTACAGGCATGGTCTACCAAGGGCTGCTGCTGAGCGATCGCCGCCGGCTGAGGACCGAAAGCATTGAGGAACACGTGACACCGAATTCGTTGCCTGCACAGTGGCCTGGTGAGAAAAGGGCTGGCCACTCTCAGTCGGTTGGGGACAGGCAGTGTGGAGTGGTGGCTGAATTGATGGATATAGGACCCAGGGACCCAGGTTCAAATCCCTGCTCGGCCATGGAAAATCTCTGGCTCAGGTTGGATCTCTCGGTTCAGGAACAAAGCCCAAATGTGATGATGAGGGAGTAACAAGAACTTTATGGGAGAGTGGGATGCCCTACTTCCCTTGATGACCAAGATAAACCCATGATTGTGCAGTGAAATCCAGCTCTCCTTCCTTAGAACTAGCTGGACTGAACTTTGCTCTTGGTTATTTTATTGCTGAAATTTTATGTCATGCCACCTAGCGGCCTTGCCACTGCTCTGGGCAGTTTCTAGCAGTAAAGTGGGCATTTTGAAAATGACGACAATTATATCTATTATATCAATTACAACAATTATAAACCACAAATGTAAAAATATAAAATGCAAGGGGAAAAACTTAAGAACCCAAGATCATGGCAACAGACCAGAGGCATACTACAAAAATATGGTGATCAAATTAAAACTAAATGCATCCTGTCCTTTTGCAAAGTTGCATGCGATGAAGAGGCAGCTGAGGTCTTCCAGGGGATGTAGGATTACATGTCCCATCAGCCCCCACCGTTTCCCTCTGCTGGCTACCTGTTATGGAGCCTGTAGGCCCGGCAGGAGGAAGCAGTGGCAGCTTTGGCTGGTCGCTGGCACGGGTCCCCTTGATAGTGGTGGTGTTCCTCCTCCTACAGGCGTCAGCTGCCTGATCAACCTCCTAAGTTCGGCGCAGGATGAGGACCAACCGAAGCTGAACGTCCTGCTGTGCGAAGCGGTCGTGGCCGTCTACCTCAGCCTCTTGATCCAGGCGCTCGGGACCAATGCCTGCAACGAGCTCTTCCGCCTGGCCGCTCACCCGCTGAACAGCCGGATGTGGGCGGCCGTCTTCGGGGGCGGGGCCAAGCTGGTGATCAAGCCGAGGCGGCAGTCGGAAAGCATCCCAGGTAAGCCATACCTCTTTGAAATAATTTTTTAAAAAAAGATTTCAGATCATCATCATCCTACTTTTGAAGGGATTGGAATTTTCCCCCAAGTGCTCATCATAGCTCACAGAATTGTCACAGGTTTTTTAAAAAGGCACCACACACACACACACACACACACACACACACACACACACACACACACACACACACACACACACACACACACACACACACACACACACACACACACACACACACACACACACACACACACACACACACACTTACCTGTCCCAGTTGCTAGGTTGCCATTCAGCAGTTTAAGCCAGAGTTTAACCACCACTGAACCGTAGTCCTGATAAGCCAAGGAGAAAGTTCCAGCAAAAAGCTTTGCAATTCTAGAGCGCCACAGAAGTCAACGCAGGTGTGATGTGTATCGCTTGGTTTGATTCCATGCAAGATTTCTTTCTTAATAACATCAGCGTTTTAGTAATGGGAATAAAGTTTCTAATCCAGATGAATGTAAGGAGAGGGCTAGATTTCTCTGGACCATGCTTGGCAAAATGCCCAGAGAGGCTGGCTGACCAATTTTACAAACTCCTAGGAGCCCCAACTGGATGAATTATGCAGAGGACAAGACATGGTCTAGCTTCACTTGACTCGTTGGGGACAGATGTCCTGCTTTCTCGGGAGACGACCACACATCCTGGAGGCCTGGTCCACATTGACACTTGGCCCGTGGCCTCTTCCGGAGAGCCAGATTTTTTTTTGGGGGGGGGGGGGTCTTCAGTGGCCCAGCCAAACTCCAGGGCGGTGCAGGCACATGGGCCAATCTGCCTCCAGCGTAGAATGGGAAGAGAGGACTGCAGATCTCGGGGGGGGGGCTGGTCTACTCTTCTTAGATGCCCAGGCGCCCCCAGTGTCATGGACCCACTCTGAACAGGGTAGCACTCTGCAAGGTGTCACTGGTGCTGACAAATTGCACACCGGTGCGGTTCCCGTCCACCCACTCCCTCTGCACTGAGAGGCCAATAACCCTCCTCATCATTTGCTCAATTCAGATCGACCGTGTTGCGTAGCTGCCAGCACGGAAGACGCAGGATCCTCAAAACATCTTCAGTCATCAGGCCACGTTATTTTACCAGGCAGCCACGAAAGCGCTGCTGGCTGGGACTCAAAGCACGGAGGCCGGCTGGAGGGTGATGACACCCGTGGGTGCTGATTGCTGTGGGCTGCGCCACTGAGCCTCGTGGCGCAGTGGTTAAATGCCTGTCCTGCAGGTAAAACTGTGCTCACGACCTGGGTTCAATCCCTGGTAGCAGGCTCAAGGTTCACTCAGCCTTCCATCCTTCCGAGGTCGGTAAAATGAGTACCCAGCTTGCTGGGGGGGGGCAATGTGTAGCCTGCACACTGTAATTAAAAACTTGTAAACCGCCCAGAGACTACTTGTAGTGGTATGGGGCGGTATATAAGCAGAACACTTTGCTTTGCTTTGCTTTTGTATCCTTTGCAAACGAACACTCGAAAGAGGACACCCTGCGTGGGTTTTTTGTTTTTCCCTTTACCGCTTCCCCCCCCTCCCCCCAGCCTCAGGTGACCCTTTTCCCTTTTCAGTTCCTTCGCCTTTTCTGTATAATGGTGAATGTTTCAGGAAAGGATTCATCAGAATAGCAATAGTCTTCAAAAGGAAGAGTTATTATCATAGAAGGACAGAAGACCCAGAAGGGACCCAGAAGGTCATCCAGTCCAGCCCCATCAAAGTGGCCCCGCAGCTCCAGAGGCTTCAACCACCGAGTGCCTTGAGGAGTTGATTTAAAAACTCAGCATAACTGGCTACTTCCTTCCTTTAACTTCTTTTCTTATTTAATACACACTCTATACACACTCTGTAACAGTTAAATGAGTTACAGATGAATGACTTTAATTAACAGTAATATTGATCAAAGCAGTCATTCCATTCCACTGAACCAAAACCTCAAACATGGTTCCAGTCCTGGTGCTAAATAAATGTTCTGGAAAGTCATGAAGCTTTAAATCCATCTTCAGGGACCTGTAACCATCCCCGGGTTGCTGAGGGACACTTCCCATCCTCTGTGATCAGAGGGGACATCAGCCTTGGCACGAAGCAGGGTTCGCACAAAACAGCTGCTTAGACTATAGTAAGTTTGGCGCAGCCAGAAGTTCCCTCTGGTTGGTGACAAAGCCCGACAGGATCAGGCAAGCAGAAGGAAGGGTTTGGGTTCCATTTTCCAGGGAACGATACCTGAAAACGGTCTGGTTTCAGCACTCATGTTCCACGATGCCTTCTTCCCTTCTAATGAAAACAAATTTCTTTAACTCTAGTAGCGGATCCTGTTTCTGATGATACAAAGGACGTTAACGAAGGTGTGTAAAGATGTGTCCCGTAGCCAGCCATTCCTTGTGTGTAGGGATGAGAGATAGATCAGTGACAGCCTGTTTTTCACCTTGGTCAAATATTGTCCAATAATCCATGAAGCAAAAACCTGGGCCGTCATCAGCCACCTCTTGACCTCCTTTCTGCTCCAACTCCGAGAACTCTGAACAGAAGCGTAAAATTTAGGGACTGCCATCAAACCTTGCAGGAGGAATCTCAGACCTTGTAGGATCCCAACATGGCACCCTTACCTTCTCCAAGTGGCCCCACCACTTGGGCACTTTCAAATTAAATCCTTATTTTGCTTTTCCCTTTGGCCGTGTCGGCATCGGGAGCATGGCTCCTGGAGAAATATCTTTGGTTCTCCAGCTGAAAGTAACTTCCCACCCTGATGCTGCTTGTAAAAACTCATCCACTTGACTTCTGAGCTGGTGGGTGGACTGCTTTTTAAAGGCCAACCAAGGGCGTTTATACACGACCCCTAAGCTCCGCTGCAAATGGCTGCAAGCTCCGGAGCTTAAAAATGTTTCCCCACCAGCTCCGGAGTTTGCAGACAATTAAGTGCGACCCCGCCCACTTTAGCACGACCCAGCGCACTTTTCTTGTACCTTCTCTTTGGAGGTGAAAAATCTTTGATGCGGTGCAAAGATAGTGAGTGCGGGGCTCTCCTCGCTTCTGTTTGCTGCTTTTTGGCTCCCGTCCCTTTAAGAGCTACTTTTACGGAGACGAGAGGCAGAACAAGGTGAGCGGCATGCTTTTCTTTCTCTTTTTCTCCCTCCCTCACGCAGCCAGCAGCCAGGAAGTGCGGAGGGGGTTGGGGACAGAGGAAGAGCGACGAACCCCTAAGATCTCTGGTCTGAATTTAAGTGGCCAGCGGATCTTAGGGGTCGTGTAAAAAGGCCCCAGGAGAGGAAAGTCTGTTTTTTTGTGATGGACCTAACAGGATGGGTTGAGTAGCGTGCTTTTGGCTCCTGCTTTGCTTCCAGTGACCCACTGTGGAACATTTCATCAACGGAATGTTCTAGAACTAGAAGCTAAGTGGGCACTTCTAGCAGGCCAAGTTTAAAAAGAGGACAAGTGACTTTTCTTGCTTCACAATAATAAATTTTCATCTTCTCAGAATGACTGCAAATCTGATGAGCACTTTGAAAAAGCACCAGTGGTTGCCTTCATTTACAATTATCATTCACATTATTTCGGAGACCATTTTAACAAGGCTTGACCAGTATTTGGCAATATTTGACCAGTGTTAAGAGAAGTCCATCTGTGTACTTGGCACATATATACGTGACCCTAATAATTGTAATCTTCCGCCCTGCTTTCCCAAACAAACTTTGACATGTTTCATGGACCTGTGTTGGCCATTTTAACAAAAAACTGAAATACCATGGGATCGATTATTAACCATTTGGAAGGTTGGAAGGAGTCATAATTCTGGAAGTAGGAGGTTTTGGCAGACTCGGGTGTGAAAGCCTCCCGGTGACCATTGGCTGCTGTCATGCAACTCCTCCAATTAAAGAAGGTTTGGCGGAAGATTGACGGTATTTTGGGTCTTCTAGGTGTAGCCCTGAATAGCTTGAGTGTGGATTTTTAATTTTTCTTTTTCAACCTAACAACTTTGGTGTTTGTTTGTTTTCTTTCTGCACTTTTGAAAATAGATAACGTTGAAACTGTCACCCAAATGGTGCCGAGAGAGAGCCATTTAAATATCGGCCGGGAGCTATGGCCTGGTAGCGACTGACCCTTGCCTTGCCTTCCAGCTCCTCCCGTTCCTTCCGAAGAAATGGACAAGCACCGCCGTCGGTTCAACATGCGAATGCTGGTCCCGGGGAGGCCTGTGAAGGATAGCGTCCCGCCGCCCGTGCCTGCTGAGAGGCCCTCGTACAAGGAAAAATTCATCCCTCCAGAGCTGAGCATGTTAGATTATTTTGTTGCAAAGGTAAGTCAATTTTTTTGTGTTATATTCACCCATGTGCATCAATTTGGTGCCCAAGGTTTGCTCAGTTTGTGTAACCACGCCACAGGATTTTGGCCATTGGGTTGAGCTGTTGGATTCAGAGGGGGACTGTTTCAGAACTGTCTTTTCAGGAATGCAGGAAGAAGTTTGTGTTGGGAATGGGCTTCTTTTATACCCTTCACCGAGCCTCATGGCGCAGTGGTTAAATGCCTGTCCTGCAGGTAAAACTGTGCTCACGACCTGGGTTCAATCCCTGGTAGCAGGCTCAAGGTTCATTCAGCCTTCCATCCTTCCGAGGTCGGTAAAATGAGTACCCAGCTTGCTGGGGGGGGGGCAATGTGTAGCCTGCACACTGTAATTAAAAAATTGTAAACCGCCCAGAGACTACTTGTAGTGGTATGGGGCGGTATATAAGCAGAACACTTTTTGCTTTGCTTCATTGGGCACAAGTTTTTTTTTTAATGATGATGAGAAATAATGATGGGATAGCGCTTGTTGGAAAAACCTATGTTGATATCTCATTTTGTCCTCTCTTTACAGCCCTTCCTTCCTTTTTCAGACAGCGGTGTGATCTACGACTCGGACGAAAGCATCCACAGTGAGGATGAGGACGATGAGGATGCTTTCCTCTCGGACACCCAGATCCTGGAGCACAAGGACCCCAACTCTTACAGGTAGTGCGGGCTGCAAGGGTGGTGGAGCCCCGACCCCCAGGGACGCCGGCCAGGCTTTCATCTCTTGGTTAAGGTCCCTCTATCAGGAACCTTGCCTGATAGAAGGACCCTTCCTTTTTGCCTCTCCACTCTCTGCCATCGTGGAGCTCTTTGGCTTTCCAGGAAAGGAGATGCAGGAAGACTGCTAGACCCAAACCTGCTTAGCAGCTGCCAAGTGACTAAGTCATGACCTTTCGGCCACACCTAGGCCTTTATCCTAAGGATGCTGTATTTTCTCTTGACTGGTCCCTGTGGATGTTTGCTTGCTTTCTTTCTTTCTTTCTTTCTTTCTTTCTTTCTTTCTTTCTTTCTTTCTTTCTCTATTTATTTATTTACCACCCATTTTCCCAATGGAGTTTATCCTGATGCATTTAACAGGTGGTTGTTTCTTCCTCAGTTGTGCACTGTCCCCATGCAAGTGGGCCTCCTAAGGGAACCACCGTAGAACCAAGCTGTTCCTTTGTTTCTTAATTTTTTTCCCATCAATCAATTTTATTTTTACAGGCTAGGGCCCAATAAAATGCATCATACATTCATAAAGATTCAATAATAAAAATTCAGTATACATTCATAAAAATAATTAAAGAAAGCTTAAAATTAGTTAAGTGCAAGAATTCACCTTCATTATGATTTTCTGGGCAGAGAATTTTTTTTTTTTTTTTACAATTTCCTAACCTGAGTAGGAACTGGCCATCCGCTCCAGTATTCCTGCCAAGAAAACTCCATGGACATGGGCTCACGAAGAGTCGGTCACGACTGTAACGACATGACCAGAACGTCAACGAAGCATGTGACAAATGCTGAGCTGTTTAAATTTGAGCTTCTCTTTTGCTGAATGAAACTCCTTTTCTCCCTGCAGCTGGGCTCTTATCCATTTGGCAATGGTCAAGCTCACTCTGAACAACGTTAAGAATTTTTTCCCCATTACAGGATTGGAGCTATCAGGTGAGTATGTTCCACCTGCTTTAATAGTAAGCAGGTGTTTGAAAAGAACATACCTTGAGTAATGTATTCGGAAGAATGTCCATGGAAAAATCAGTTCCACTGAATTAAATGAGGTTTGTTTGCCCATTTTTGTATGCCACCGTTACCCCATTAGTGGCACTTAACGGGCTGAACACGAAGTCACTAAGGCTACATTGAAGCAAACAGGAAATCCAGATATTAAGTATCAAAGGGCATGTTAGGGAAGCAAAACATGCATGCAAAAATAAATAAGCAAGAGAATAAGGAATTGCAGAGTCAGAAGGGAGCTCAAGGATCACCTGCAAGGCCCTGCAGTCCAAGCACCCCTGCCTGCTGCCCTTTGACTGCTGTTCCCAAACCTCCAAAGAAGGACCGTTGTCCATATTCCAACAGACCCCACTCCCTTGTCCCTAAAGACACAAACCACAAGCTCAAGGGAGTAAACCACATAAGCACCTTCGAGTTGTCCTTTCTTCAAGAATTGCACCGTGCTGTTGTTTTGCTATCAGAGACTGGTGACAATCCTGTTCCACGCATGTGCCGTTTTGCACCAACGGTAGCTGAGCGCCATGCTGCTTTTTTCCCCCAGAGCTCCCGGTGAAATCGCCGCTGGGCATTGCCGTGATCAGGAACCTGGAAAACTGGGAGCAGATCCTGCAGGAGAGGATTGACCGCTTTGAAGGGCCCCCGCCAAATTACATCAACACCTGCTTCCCCGAACACGGGTCTGGCGCTGGCGCAGCTGCCGCTCGGATAAAAGCCATGGTGGACCCTGAAAACACTCCATTCAGGTCTGAAAAGAAGTGCTCCCCTACCCCCACCCCACCCCCGGTGCTTTGTTGGGAAGTGCATGATTTGTCCAAAAAGTCACCATCACCTGGAGTTTTGGGAACGCTGTGAACATAGCAAATTGCAGTAATTTAATAACACGTCCATTGGCACCACGTGTGTGTGTGTGTGTGTGTGTGTGTGTGTGTGTGTGTTTCATTTTTCAGGTTGTTTTGTTTTGTTTTGTTTTGTTGTGGCAGCGTGTTTTTGTCCATTTAAAGAACAGAGTCAACTTAAAATTCTGATTCTTGCAGGGAATTGCACTGTTTTATCTCTTATGGTTATTAATCCATAAGGCTATTAGTAAAACTTTGTCAGTAGACAAATGATCGTGGCCTTGAAATATGTGCAGTCAGGCCCTGCTTAGGGCTAGCTGTTGAGCACAGCTTAGCTCCAGCGAGCCTGCTTGGGCCCCCATTTTGTGATGCTCAATGGAGCAAGCCTCTGGAGCCCAGAAGAGAGGCTAGGCATGGCCACTGGAGAGTCCTGGCACCTGCCCACCTGCTCTGGGTGTCCCAGGCCCTCATCTACCCACTACCTGCCGGTGGTAGACCAGGACCTGGGAATCACAGCGCCTACCCCTCTGTGTACAGAGGTAGGATGGGAGTCTCTGGATCTCTGGCAGGCCTGGGGTCCCTGCTCCATGATGGAATTAGACCTGACCTCCAGAATGCCTGGAGTGAAGCATCATGTTAAAATGGCCTGGTGCAGTGGTACAGTGTTGCGGACCTGAGTTTGCCGCCTTGAGGTTGGATCCACCTTCCATCCTTCTGAGGTTGGCAAATGGAGTCCCCAGCTCACTGGGAGGATGGGCAATGTGCCCAACCTGCGTACATAAAAACTGTAAGCCACCCAGAGAGACCTTTTTAATGTGCTTTGGGGCAATATATAAGCATCACACTTTGCCTTCAGCACTAATTCAGCTAGGCTTCCTTTCTTGAGCACGAAGCGGGAGATTGCTGTACGTGCCTTTGATGTTGGCTGTGCAAGGTACAGTCGCCTCTCCGGAAGGTCTGCCTCCTTCAGCCCTTTCCTTCTATTCCGCTTTCCATGGGTGGTCACTGAGGGGGCATCCATCAAAAACTTCCTCGCTCACTGCCTCTGTTCTGGCTCTTGTTTTCTGTCAATCTTTAGAACTTGTTGCATGAGCTTTGTTAGGCGACTATTTTTGTCCGGCATTTTCCTTAGACAAGGAGCTACTCAGTGCTTCTCCCTCCCCGCCCCACCCCGCCCCTCCTATCTGTTTCTTTCCATTCCTCCCTGCCAACCCCCCTCCCTTTGTGTGTGTGTGTGTGTGTGTGTGTGTGTGTGTGTGTGTGTGTGTGTGTGTGTGTGTGTGTGTGTGTGTGTGTGTGTGTGTGTGTGATTTAAATTATTCTGTAAATTATTTAATGGTGAAGAAAGAATGAAACAAGAAGGAGATTGGTAGGTCAGAAAGGCTTCTCCACCGCGCGCGCCTGGTGGAGAAGGCTGCACCAAAGTAATGCCTTTCCCTCCTCCTTCTCTGCTCCCCGATAGATCCAAAGATTATTCAGCCCTGCCGGCTAAAAGGTTGTGGCATTTCCTGGTCAAGAAAGAACTGCTTCAGGACACCTTCCTCCGATACACCTTCACCAAGAAGAGGAAGCAAAGTGAGGTATACTCGGGAGGAGCACAGCAAAACTGTATGGACTGAGACCCCCATGGGGATTTTCCTCTCTTGAAGTGACGTTCTGTTTTCAGACGCACCTCTTTTCATTCTGACTGGTTGGAGGTCCTTTGGCCTCAGGGATGCTTCATGAATCTAGAACCCTTGTCTTTGTACCAACCCTACCCCCTGTTCCTCTTTCCATCTCTCCGAGATGGACCGCTACCTGACCAACCCCCAAACGGCTCCTCGTATATGTATGGCCTTTTAACTTTGGAGTGCCTTGGTGGCCCCTCTCCCTCCAACTTAGTTTATTTGCCTGCCTGTGTGTTCCTCCAGAATGGCTCCTTGTACAAATGACTCAGTTGTAATCAATTTCCCTAAAACCCAGAGAGAGTGCATTAGCATCCTTATGAGCTGACGTAGGAGGGTGTCCTTTTAAAACCCTTGTGTGGCATGTTTTCATTATGTTTTTGTTTTTGTTTTCTTCTATATCTGTTTGTGCATGTGTGTTTTGTGTTTGTGGCCCATGTGGTGTGGTGTAGTCTGTAGAAGAGCATGTGGAGCAGAGTGCAAGAAGCAGCCTAGCCGACAACAAAAACAAGGTAGCGTCCTGTCTCCCGAACCCTCTGGTGCACTTTCAGAAATTGCCACGGGTTCGGCTTTCATTTCTTTCCATCCCTAACAAAGACTGGCCATTCGCTCAAAGTAACCCCTCTAGCAGGTCATTCGCCTTTGTACTAACAACCAGGTAGGCCATAACCAGGGTTGCGTAGATACCTGGGTTCACTCCTGAAGGACCTTGCGTTGCAAGGCCAAGAAAAACCAGGGACTCTTTTCTCCCAGGCGGCTCTTCCTTCTAAGGCTCTCTTGCACTGCTTCACTGGATCTCTCTTGCACTTGGTTCCTTCCGCTCTCGAAGCATCTCCGTGTGCTTGTTCGCCGCCCATCGTTCTGATGTTTTGCAGGTAGAGGCCGATCTCGGGTACCCAGGGGGCCGGGCAAAAATCATCCACAAGGAGTCAGAGATGCTCATGGCATTTGCGGTGAATAAGGTAATTTCCGCCCATTGTTAAAAGTCACCCCTTGCGAGCATCCCTCGCCTTCTGCTCACCTGCAGGAACCTTCTGCTGACCCCTCTCGTCTTTGTCCTCTTCAGGCCAACATCAACGAGATTGTTTTAGCTTCCACCCACGATGTCCAGGAACTAGACGTTTCCGCTCTCTTGGCTGCCCAGCCATACATCTGGATCGGCGAAGAGTACGACCGAGAATCTAAAAGGTGAGGTTGCTGTTTTCCCATAGGCTCTAACTGGTCTCCCAAGCAGCTCTTCCCCTCCCCCAGGCATCTGACCCATACTCTCTGTTGATAATGGGATAATAAGACATCGGACCAGAGGCCTTCCTCTGTCCCCACCCCCTCCGCACTTCCTGGTTGCTGGCTGCATGAGGGAGGGAGAAAAAGAAAGAAAAGAATGCTGTCTTACCTCCATTCTGCCTGGCATTCAGATCTCTTAAAGGGGCGGGGGGCAGAAAAACAACAAACAGAAGCCAGGAGAGCCCCGCACTCACTATCCTTACACCGGATCAAATATTTTTCACATCCAAAAAGCAGGTACCTGAAAGCTGCGCTAGGGCTTACTTAATTTTGTTAACTCCGGAGCTGGTGGGTAAACATTTTTAATCTCCGGAGCTGGGAGCCATTTGCCCCGGAGTTTAGGGGTTGTGTATAAATGCCCAATGACATGGTCAAATGGGTCCCCCTTCCAGCCTGGCTTCTGCTTTACGATCGCTTGGCCTGCATTCTTACCCTTGATAGGGCTTCCTTTGTCACCTTCGGGATTAACGCTCATGAAGCCGCTCTCCCCGTAACTTTTTCCTCTTGCACTTGATTGCCTTTCAGAGCCGTTCCCAAATGTATCTGCTTGGGGGGTTGCAATATGGAGACAGGACCCAAGGGGCAGAGGGGGAGGTCACCAGTGGGACTTTCATGGAGCAGAATCTTCTTCTTCTGCAGAAACCAGTCCTTCTTACTTGGCCCTGGGTGGGCAACAAGGGCAGCTGTCGTATTTATTTTTCAGTGGATAAATAATCTGCTAAGAGAAGCTTTTTGGTTTTGTGGGGCAGCAAATGAGAGGGGAGGGCCTGGCTGAACAAATGAGGAAGGATCCCTTTCTCAAATCTCATCCCAAGGGCTGCTGGTGCACTCAGAATGCACCCTGCCCTGCACACACACACCCGGGCTGTGGGAAGTTTGGGGTGAGTCATTTCCTTCCTTCCACCTTCCAAGAGTCAGGATGTTGTTTTTAGCTGTCAATGCTAGCACTCTGTATCCACTTGGTTAAGGCAGTGGTGGCCACCGATTTCAAACCCAGGATTGGGCCCCTTTGCTTTTGGGGATAAAGCAGGGCTAGTACCTTTTCTAAGGTCTTCTTGTCAATTTCTGTAGTTTGTCCTCCAAAATCTGTTTTTTCATTGTCTTCTCTCTCTCTCTCTCTCTCTCTCTCTTCTTCTTCTTCTTCTTCTTCTTCTTCTTCTTCTTCTTCTTCTTCTTCTTCTTCTTCTTCTTCTTCTTCTTCTTCTTCTTCTTCTTCTTCTTCTTCTACCTTCATCTCTCTTCCACCTTTTACAAGTTTTTGTGTACTCCACACTTATCTTTCTGTTTTGGCATTACTTCACCAAAAGAAGGAAGCCAAAAGCACAGGATAAACTCAGTGTGGGGCCACAGAGCACCATTTGGAAATCAATGTTTTAATGTACTAAAATTATCAGGGTTGGGGGTGAGGGGGAGAGAGAGAGAGAGAGAGAGAAGCACACTCAACATGTCCCACATGCCCCATCAACTCCTGAATGGTGACTTGACCGTGATCAGTTGAGTTTGGAGACAACAATCCACGGTGAGGTATCATGATGACCTGTTTGTTGTTTTCGGTTTCCAGCTCAGAGGACATTGACTTCCACGGCTCCACCACCACCCTCACGCAGTCGAGTGCCGGGTCCTTTGCCGTGGCTCAGATGCAGCCTCCGCCGTTGACATCAGCCCCTTCTATGCCATGGTTAGGCAGCGGGCAAACAAGCACTGGCGCTGGCGTGGTATGTCCCTCCCGTGTAGCTCCCTGTTGGAGGCCCGCCATCCCCTGGAGTTGTGCAGAAGTGGCGGCCACGCTGTCCTGGGTGAAAGGGAGGGATGGGAGTCAAGGGCTAGCCGCCTGGAAGGCCCTCGATTGCAGGGGTGGGGGGAGAGTCTTTGCATCAGCAGCACTGCCTTCAGCCTGCGCCCCGGTGTTGAGAGCCTTTCTTTACAAAAATACGAGTGAGCCACCAGCTGGATGCCAGGTTGCTTCTAAGGGAGGAGGTTCTAATTGTGCAAGGCCCACATTGATGCCTCCTTTTCTTGAATTTGAAAGCAAAGTAATTCCCCCCCCCCTTCTACACTCCTTTCCCACTTAACTCAGGGAGGGAAGCTTTGGTGGAAAGGCCTGCCTGTTTATCTCATCTCCTTTTTGATGAAAAACCCATAATCCAGTCTTGTTTCTAGTTTACGTTGACGATACATCTTGTTTCTGTTGCTTGAAGCTCATCAAGCGGAACCTGAACAATGTGAAAAGGATGACATCCCATCCGGTCCATCAGTATTGTAAGTAGCTTGTGTAGCGCCAGGGCAAGGCAGGGAGCGGGGAACCATCACGCGCACACACATGATTTCCCGCCAGCGTTTCCTTCCTTGGTGAGCTGTGTGCTCGTAACTCGGCTCTCTCCTGTGGGCCTCCTTTCCAGACCTTACCGGCGCCCAGGATGGCAGCGTTCGCATGTTTGAATGGACAAGGCCCCAGCAGCTGGTGTGCTTCCGTCAAGCGGGCAATGCCAGGGTGACTCGGTTGTATTTTAACTCTCAGGGCAATAAGGTGAGTGCTCCCAGGTGTGCACATCCAAGCCACACCATCACCACTTAGAGTCCAGAGGCCACTGGAGGCTCCCAAGAAGGCCATGGACCCAAAAAGGCCTGTCTGTCTAGTGCCTGGAGCCCAGAGAGAACAAACAGATTTTTTTGGGGGGGGGGAAGGGGAATGCAGAATGAATCATAGAACCACAGAGTTGGAAGAGACCTCCAGGGCCATGCAGTCCAACCCCCTGCCATGCAGGAACCCCATCACAGGACGCCCAGCAGATGGCCATCCAGCCTCTGCTTAGAACCCTCCAAAGAAGGAGAGTCCCCCACCCTCCTTTGGGGGAGCATATTCCACGGCCGAACAGCTCCAACTGTCAGGACGTTCTTCCTAATATTCAAATGGAATCTCTTTTCCTGCAGTTTGAAACATTGCCCCATCCAGCTCCTTCAAGCTTTTGTCATAAGGCTTGGGACCCAACCCCTTTGCCATCTTGGTTGCCAGGTGTGTCTCCTGGAACATCCCTATTAAGTTGGAATAATGAAGACATAAAGGAAGAGTGAATCCTCTCTCTCTCTCTCTCTCTCTCTCTCTCTCTCTCTCTCTCTCTCTCTCTCTCTCTCTCTCTCTCTCTCTCTCTCTCTCTCTCTCTCAGTGTGGCGTCGCTGACGGAGAGGGGTACTTAAGCATTTGGCAAGTGAACCAGACTGCAAGTAACCCCAAGCCCTATTTGGTAAGGAGCTAGGGACATTCTGAATTCCTTTTTATTTCAGGTACCTTTTTAAAAAAATAAATATTTTAGACAGATTTAGAGAATATCTGACCAATATAATTGGTTACAGATTTCCCCACCCCCTACCCCTCTCTTTGCTTTTTGTCAACACACGGAAGTGGCACATGGAGGCTTAAATGTGTTAATTATGTTCTTCTCCGTTTCCTCTTCTGGGGAGATGGCTGGCATTTGGGTAAGGAGTGCTGGAAACCATCCTTCTAGTTGCACGATGGCTCTGTTTGTGATTGAGTTGTTTCTAGCCACGCAGAAGTCAGTGTAGGGAAGCTGCTGGGTCCTGCAGGAGGGGCGGAGGGTCCAACCCTGTGGCCGATCCGTCACCTCCTGCTGCTTCCTGTTTTCTGCAGAGCTGGCTGTGCCACAGCAAGACCACCAGTGATTTTGCCTTCATCACCTCTTCAAGCCTCGTCGCCACTTCCGGGCAGTCCAGCGACAATCGGTGGGTTCAAGAGGTGTCCTGCAATGGGAGGGAGTGGGGGCCACGGGGGAATAATGCAGGCGAGGTGACTAATGAAGTACTAACCAGCTTTGTGTGTGTGCATGCGTTTCTCTTCCTTTGCAGAAACGTGTGTCTGTGGGACACCTTAGTGTCACCGTCTAACAACCTCATACACGGTAGGTTTGCTAACTGCATTGCTGGGTCCAGTCATGGGTCATGCAGGGGTGGTCACAACCCTGGTCAGTGTGGCTGGAAGTGGTGGGTTGCCGTCTTCCTTAACCCTGAGCCAGGAGGGCCATGTGTGTCCTGAAAGGGGGCCTTGGGCTTTTGCTGGGTTGTCTCCTCCGGCTTTCATGCTAAGGATCAGCCACGCTCTTAAGGCCAACCACAGTTAAATGCCACCTGCATTTTTGGACTGTTTCTTAAAAGGTTAGCTGTGTCTGCTATGCCTCTCTGCTACCTCTAATGCTGCCGACGGCACGGCTAGTAGACACGGCCAGCCTGTTTAAAAAGTCTCAAAGTGCAGACAGCCACATGATCACCGGTGTCTATCAGGGTGCAGGGTTAACGTCACCCCAGGGGAGTTTGGCTCCGGATTTCATTGTTCCACAAAGTCATAAGGAGAGCAAAGTGCATTGCCTCCTCGGGAGTAGCTCCACAGAGGATCTCCTAAAGGGGAAGCCGCCGTCCCCTGGAGTGAGGTGACCGGGACATCCGGGCCACGCCTGGAAGCAACGGCAAGCTGATCTTCCATGGGTTTGCACTCCAGAAGGTCTTGCCATTTTATGTCAACAATGCCTCTGAGCTCGTGGCGACATCCCTTTGGGGATAGGATGGGACGCCCATCATCACAAACAAATGAAATAAAAGTGAAGCTTTGTTAGGCCAGCCCGAGCAGCTTGAGGCCCAGACGGAACTCCTGTTCTCTGCCCACGGCCGGGAAAACCGAAGGGCCTCGGGATGGCAGAGGCTTCAGCTGTCCCTGCGCTAGACCAAACATCGGCTCATCCGCCTGATAAGCCCTGCCAGAGGCCCGGCCCCGTCCTGCCAGTGGGAGAGATCTGGGCCAGGCTGGGGGTGGCAGAAAGCGGGAGCGATCTCCAGAGGAAGGGGCCGAGGGGAGTGACTCTCTAGAAGCCGAACGGGCGCAACAAACACCTCCTGGGCAGTCCCCTGGGTGTGATTGCGTGTCATTGTGCTTATTATGCCTCCTTTCCCAGCTTCACTTGTCCCCTTTCAGCTCCTTCCGTAGCTTCGGGGGGGAGGCTGGGCCCTTGTTACTGGGTGGAGGAGGAGATTCCACCCAAGGGGGAGTCCCGGCTCGTTTTGCATGGCAGAAGTTGATGGCATCCCCATGGGTGGCTAGCAATCACTGGCATGGGCTCCAGTTACCTTTTTCAGAAACAAGGAAGTGTTTGCTTTTGAAACCAAGGGCAACTGAGGACAGGGGTTGGCAGAGGGCCCGGAGCCATAACTTTGGATAGATTCCCCCTTTCCAACCCGCCAGGTGAGTGGCGTTTGCGAGGGGGGGTTTCCTGTGTTTGTGCCTTTCTTCCCAGCCTTCACTTGCCACGACCACGGGGCCACCGTGCTCCAGTACGCTCCAAAGCACCAGCTCCTGATTTCCGGAGGCCGGAAGGGCCAGGTCTCCATCTTTGACATCCGCCAGAGGCAGGCCCTGCACTCCTTCCAGGCGCACGACTCCTCCATCAAAGCCCTGGCGCTGGACGCCTCCGAGGAATGCTTCTGCACCGGCTCGGCCGAGGGAAACGTGAAGGTCAGGGCGGTCCCGGAAGAAGGAGCACCAGGGCAAAGGGGGGGGGAAGGGGGTACCCTACACACGCTTACTCACTTGCATGCATGCACACGCACACACACGCAGAGGGGCCAGCGCTCGGCCACCTCTGATGCAACACCTACGCCGAAGGCTTTGGGTGCAGAGCAGGGCGGTCCGGATGCGTCCCTGAGCCTGCACGTGCCCTTTCTGCCCCTCCCTGCCAAAAATGGGTTTCCCCAACCCCACCCCACCCCACCCCCCCGGAGCAAAAGGCCACACGTGGAAGGCTGAGACCCCACGAAAGGCAGCCTCTCCTCCGAGGGCCAGCATCTGTCCCAAGAACCCAGCTCTCCTCTCTGGTGCTCGCCAGCCTGGGGAGCATCAGGGGCTGCCTTTGGGGTGGGGGTGGGGGTCACCTGGCCCTGCTGGTTCTTTCCCGTGTCCCCATCCTGGCCAACAGTAGCTCCCTGGGCCAGAGGAGCCACACGCCAAGCAAGCCACGTGTGGCTCAGTGGTGCGTTGCTCAGCGGCGTCCGCTGCGCTCAGAGGGGAGGAGGGCAAGATCCGACCTCGCCATAACCTGGCTCAAGGCTGGCGCACCCTTCCTCCGGCTGCAGGTGTGGCGGCTGACCGGCTACGGCTTAATCCACTCCTTCAAGCACGAGCATGCCAGGCAGTCCATCTTCCGGAACCTCAGCACGGGCGTCATGCAGATCGAGCTGGCCCATGGCAACCGCCTCTTCTCCTGCGGAGCGGACGGCACGCTGAAGATGCGGGTCCTGCCCAATGCCTTCAACATCCCCTCCGGCCTTTGCGACCTCCTGTGAGCGGCTGCTCCAGCTGTGGCGGCTGCCCTTCGGCAAAGAGGAGGAGGAGGAGGAGGAGGAGGAGGAGGAGGCTAGCGCTCCAGGCTGGAGGAAGCCTATTCCCCAGAAGGAAATACTCCTCCTCCTCTGCCTGCCTGCCTGCCTGAGTCAATCATTGCAGCGTTGCCATGCCGTAGTTGAGATTTCCCCAGGAAGAGCCATGTTTTGACCTTTTTAACAACCCACACCCCTACACACCTTTGTGTTGATGGGCGCCCTGCACCTGCGGCTGGCTGGGTGGGCACGCCCTGATCAGAGCCGACGTTCTGTGGGGCAGGCAGTGGTGGCGGCCCCGCCGGTGCTCTCTGACCCCTTGTTCACCGAACGGAGCACCACGTTTCTGACAGTCCCCCAGCCTGCAGGCAGACGCCGCAAGGGAGCTGTTTCTTGGCCCATGTTGGGGGGGGGACTTTTCCAGACCTTTGTTACTGAATCAAAGCATGCTTTCATTTCCCCGCCGCCTCTGTTTCCCAAATAAGTCTCAGTTAATGAAGGGTATTCCAAGTGAGTGTGGTTTTTCTGTTGTTTATTAAGAATCATTGTCATCATCATTATTATTATTATTATTATTAATTATTATTATTATTATTATTATTATTATTATTTGGGTTCATGCCACTATGAAAATGTGATGACCACACAATCTCTGGACCATTGTGCAATGAGGAATGTACTGTAGGGTAAATATGCTCTTTCTACGATGCTGAAAACTTTCCACCACCAACCCCCAACCCCCATTCTCAATTTTAGGAGGGATGCATAAATGTCCCCCTCCTGAAAGCACATTTTTTCACTGACCCCCCCCCCAAGGAGTTTCACTCCTATTGCCTGTGCACTTTATGCTTCTTTGAAATGCGGTTTTCAGGCCGGAGGCTTTTTGACAGAGAAGCGGCCGCGGCTGAGAACGGAAGGCTGGCACCGGGTCCTCCCTTCTCGTGATTTAAAAAAAAAATGGGTTCCCTCCAGATACTGCCCTTCTGCCTCCCCCCTCTTGCCATAACATGGGCTTTTAGGGGCCTAGAAACAAGTGGCGGGATGGCGTGAGGGTGAAGTTACAAGAGGGGAGCCCAGGTTCCAGTCGGCTTCCTTCCTTTTTCCATTGGTCACGCCCTGTCGTTTGTTCAGGCTTGCCAGACACACACCCCTTTCCAGGGCCACCTCTTTTGACTCCTGCCTTTGCACTAGGAATGTATTGTGTGTAGTGAGTCAACGGGAGCCCCGTTTCTGGTGATCCTCGTAAGAGTTTTAATTCCGTTTTGTTTTGCTTGAACAAAAAACCCTGGCAAGAGAACTGCGTTCATGAAAAGCTCTAGCAAAAGGTCCCGATAGACTGATAACGATGCCCCGTTTGGGATGAATGTCAGGCTACCACGTGGCGAGCTCGTTAAACAGTCGACAAAACTGGTAACCTAAACTGTGGACGCCGCATACTGTATAAACTATGCAGAGGTCAGTATTGTTTGTTTGTAATATACCAGCTCTTGTTTGTCATCTTTAGATGTATTTTTCTCTGTTATAAACAGGAAGGCACAGTCTTGCTTACGATAACAAGCTGATGTCTGTGTATTTAAATGTTGGCAAATTGTATCTCCCCCCCCAATCAGAATGTGGGTGTCTGTGCTGTACCATAAGACTGCAGGTGGGAGGAAGTGATGGGATTAAATGCACCTTTATATAAAGGCAATTTGTAATTGCAAGCTGTGAAGTATGTATATGAGGAGAAGGCAAATTGTCATTTGTTAGTTTTACCTTTGTAACTTAAATAAATTCCTTTTATTTCACGGAACACCCGAGTACTCCCCGTCAATTGCATTTCACAGCCACGGGGCTAGGCGAGTTGAAGCATAGAATCATTGCGTTGGAACAGACCCAACACATGGCCCTTGCTCGCTCCGCCCAGTTTATGTCCACCCTGGCACCTGTGGGCTCAGGGAGTCGAGCAGTTCCTGCAGGGAAGTTGTATTTGTTTTATTTTAAATGCCCATGACATTTCTAGTGCACCATACTGGATAGTTTGGGGGCTTGGGTCGGGAGTTCCATTCCCCGCTATGAAAAGGAGCCAGCCAGCCTGGGTGACCTTGGGCAAAAGCTGCGCCATCCCAGGGCACCCCTGAAGCAGAGAACAGGAAACCCTGGAAATAACGTTTCCTTGGCAGGTGGTGGTGGTGGTGAATTTATTAACCCCCACTGAGCTCAGTTCTTAGAAACCTCAGGAAACAAGGGGTTTAAAGAAGCACATGATTGCATAACCTGGATGACTATGATGTTTACGATAGCAGCAAATGCAGCAAAGGGCCGCGGCAGGTCTTAAAGGGAAGGCCTGGATTCTCTATGGAGGACACGGGTGAAGGATGACTAACAACCCAGCGAAGGAAGATCCTGGGCTCAGCCAAGTGTTGCTTCTACACCAGCGGAGGTGGCTGTTGCACCACCTGGTTTCTGCTACACAACTAGCTTGGTCTTGAACTCAACAGAAGTCACAACACACTGCCCAACGCAGCCCTTTACTCACCAACATTTTTATTTGCTTTTTTGTGCCAATGGGAAACACACACAGAGAGAGAGACGTGCCTTTGATCACGGATGCTGCTTTTTTCTTAAAGGGGGAACTGGTCAGTGAGTGGGAAGCATGAACCAGGACTGTCAAAAAACTCTCAAGAGATGGGCCCACATAGAATGAGAAGAAAGAAGGTGGAGAGCCTCACCTCTCTCCTCCACGGAAGGGCAGAAGAGTCTTGAGCTCAAGCCACATGGGCTCGTGAACGTCCATACTGCAAGAGAAGGACCGCATTGTCTGCCCTTGAAGACACCATGAAAAAAAAATGACCCACCTCTGCTCTGCTGCCTCCAGCTCTCTAAAACCAGCTGTATTTCTTACAGTCCGGTAGCCTCTACTATGAAATATCCAGTTAGCAGGCAGGGCTGCCTATCCTTGTTCAACACCTGCCTCTTGTGATCTGTTGGTCTTGGAACACAGTAACTGCAGCCCCCCAAAAAAAGCCCTCCGAAGTGAAGCCATGGGTCAGCTGGAGCTTTCCCTGCAGCTCTTACCCCAGCAGCCATGTGACCTCATCACTTGGGTATCTAAACACACATGATTGTAACCTGTGTGTGTGTGTGTGTGTACCTTTTCATTCAGTGGCGTTCAGCACTCCTTGAACAAGGAGATTTATTGAGACAGATGGGAACTTTATTTCTCGAAAGAATTGACCAACGTTTCTTTATGCTCAGGACACGGCAAGTGAGACCGTCTCCCTTCCTAGCCTAGCCCAGGGCTGTGAAGGCTTGGTTCTTATGGGACTGGGTTTGAGTCACTGAGGATGTAAAGATGTACAGGCCAAATAGGGTCCCTCCTATACAACCGGCAGGTGGAATGGATTGCCCTCTCTTTGGGGAACAGCGAATGGACAAGGATTTCTTTTTGACTTGACGTTTTGAAGAACTCGTTATTTTCACGAAAGGTGCATGTGAGGAAAAGAAAGAAATGGAACATGATCCAGTGGAAGGTGGGTCTCCAGAAGGGGAGACAAACATAACCAGGGGCACGGAGTGGAATGTGTTCAGCTGATGAAATGGACAGGGTATTGCATCAGGAACCCGTGTTCCCACGTGTGAAGTCGCCTCTCCGTGTGACTGTAAGAAATCATGGCCAGCACGGGGGCAAACGTTGAGTTGTTCTGCTTGGGGAGGGAGACTCGGAGCGCGAACCCTGCTTCCGTGAGGGACAGTTTTAACTCAAAGCTTGTGTCGAGCTGT
Organism: Phrynocephalus forsythii; assembly: GCA_029282475.1. Classification (NCBI taxonomy): domain Eukaryota; kingdom Metazoa; phylum Chordata; class Lepidosauria; order Squamata; family Agamidae; genus Phrynocephalus; species Phrynocephalus forsythii. The sequence goes on along the minus strand of JAPFRF010000014.1, from coordinate 3,135,335 downwards.
TTCTCTCTCAAAAGGTCAAACGCAAAGGCCACACGGATTTGGTTCTTGTCTGTGATGTAGAGCACCCCACATGCGATGAATGCACTGCCGGCTTTGGACTGCGGGTAGGTGGTGTTGATGTAGCGCTGGATGGAAAAGGTCCTCTCCTCCACCTGGGCCACCATGATGTGCTCATCTGGCCTGGAAAGGTACATCACCCAGAGGCCGTTTTCATCCGCCGCGACACTGAAGTAGGATTTGGAAGCGTTAAATAGATACATGCGTTCATAATACCAAGCGTTTTCGATGGAGACGGTTTTGGACGCCCCGGTGGCAAAGTCATACCTGGAGCAAACATAACAAGAGAAGAAGCAGAGCTAAGAACAACGGCAAGGGAGAAGGCTGGAGCTGCCTTCTGTTTTCTAACATGATTTCAGGTTCCTTGCAGCCCCACGCACTCAGTTTGTCTTAGGCTAAAACCAGCAGCAGAACAGGGCTTACATGCAATCGCAGTCAGAAAGGACCTTGGAAACCAACCTGTCTGTCTGACTCATGGTTCTCCATCTTCACACCTCCAGACACTTGGGACCTCAACTTCCAGAAACTTTGCATTTCTATGCAGTTGAAGGTTGAAATAGCTTGAGGATCAAAGGTTATGGCAAGCCATTGATCCAGTCCAAACCTAAGTTCACTGCAAGAGGTGTGTAATGGTCTGAGACCATAGTGTCCCTGACAAAGGGTCACACACAACCTCTTCTTTCAAGTGCTTCCACTTAAAGGAGAAATCGACCTCTGCAGGCAGCCTGTTCTCCAGCTGAACAACTCCATCACTGACAAACGATTCTGCTTGAACTGTTAGGAAAGGTAATGCTTGCCCAAAATCTGCTCCCCTGGCTTTTCCTCCTTCACTTCTACTCCTAACAAAGGACAAGCTTTGCCCACTATCTGTAATGACAAGCCTTGAGATATTTGATGACGGTGACCTCATCTCCTCCAGGTTGTACTAAATCCTCACATTTCTTAGAAACCTTGGTTTCCAGGTTCCTCCCCAGCTTCGTGGGCACTTTCTGGATGTACCCCCACATTTTTCAATTTGGTAAAGAACTCCCTAAATCTTACAAGCCACACCTATCCCCCGTTTATGGAGCAGGCACAACAGCTGTAATGCTCCAACCATAGAATCACAGACTAATGGAGTTGAAAGGGGTTCCCATTGACCACCCCCACCCCCACCCCGGATCAAGGCCAGAATCCAAGTCAAAATAAATGAGACAGATGGTTGTCATGGCTGGGTGGAGCTGGAAGGAGGGGGCCCTTGTACACAAGGTGGTCCTGAGAAATGCCCATTTCTTTGTCGCTACAAAATGCCATCCTCCATTCCTAGGAGCGCCAGGTCAGTACTGCCACGCAGCACCTGGCGCGTTAAGACAGGGGCGGATGGCAGGACCTCCACCCTTTCCTTTCCTTGCAGAGCTCTGGAGTGCTCCTGTCACCATGTAAGCAGGGAAAGAAAAGTCAGGGGGAAACCAGGAGGGTGTGCTAAGGGGGGGCACAGCTAGGTGGATTTGGATGGTTTCCATTGCTGAGCAAAACAAACAGAATTAAAGAGTAAAAAAGAGGGAGTGATGGAAATCACATTGTTCACAAAAGCAAGGAGATTCAGCCAGAGGTTGACCTTGTATTTGCTTTTGCATAAGCTGGCTGGATGTTTAGTCTCTGAACTACTTGTGTGTGTGTGTGTGTGTGTGTGTGTGTGTGTGTGTGTGTGTGTGTGTGTGTGTGTGTGTGTGTGTGTGTGTGTGTGTGTGTGTGTGTGTGTGTGTGTGTGTGATTTAAATTATTCTGTAAATTATTTAATGGTGAAGAAAGAATGAAACAAGAAGGAGATTGGTAGGTCAGAAAATGTTATTTAAAAGGTACCGAGGTGGCACTAATGAAACAGTTAACTATTTTGCATGCCTTAGTTTAGCCATTAAACGCAGTGGAGGCTACAGGGATGGAGGAGTTTAAAAAAGATCATTTAACACCCTCTTGCTGAGAACTGGTAGTGTAGTTTGGGGGACCCAAGATTATTCCAGGGAACCACCTTCATCCCATTGACCTGGCCCCTTCCCTAACAGAACAGACCAAGGAGAATACCAGCCCCTGTTTTTCCAAGAGGGACGTTATCCTTATCTCCTCCTTCCACCACCACCACCACCACCACCACCACCACAGCTCTCCTACACATGGACTTCCAATAACCTGCAGATGGCCAATGCTCAGTTCCCCCAGCAAGCACTTTGAAGCCAGGAGGTGTGGGATGCCCCCCAGCAGGACAGAGTAAAAGGGCTGCCTGCTGAAGGGACAGTTGGCTTTTCTCTAGAAACCTGGCAGGTTTGAAAAGAAGGAAGGAAGGAAGGAAGGAAGGAAGGAAGGAAGGAAAGATTTTATGATGACACATTGCAGGTGAAAGTGGGAGACAATTAAGGGGTTTCTTCTGACATAGGTTCTCCCAGCTTCCCAAACTTGTCTTTGTGTCAGGAAACACTGCTTTCTCCCCATGTCAGCCCACCCATCTCCTTCCTTACTTGACAATGATATTGCGTCCAACACGCTGGTAGTAGAGAGCGTTGTCATAGATGGCATGGCCGCACCCATAGTAAGCCCAGGGGAGCTCCGTGATGTTGTAGCTGTCTTCGCGCAGTGCTGCCATGTCCTTGTATTCTTTGATTATGTGGCCTGTCAAGACAAGACAAGAAGCAGGCAAGGAAGGCATTGAGCCCATGTGGCCAGCAGGCTTCTTAGCACCTTCCCGGAAACATCATTCCTGAAGGAGGTGCCCAGGGCAGAATTTCCAGTGGGAGTGAGAAACCTGAATGGGACCAGAGGACCATCCTCTGCCTCCTGGATCTCCACCCACCCGCCCGCCATAAAATGCTGTGGCTTTTAACATCTGGAGAGCAAGCAAGCAGCTTGTAGACGTATGGGAGGAACTCCGCAGAAAGTGCTAAGATCTCTCTGTGCTTTTAAAACCTGACAGATAAGCCACCGCCAGACCTGCTTCTATCTTATCTGCACTGTTACGCCCCACAAGAGCTCAGGCCACATGAAGTGGGTTTGGTCCTGAAGATGCCAATAGATGTTTCTTGGCCACCTGTTTCGGCAAGCAAACTAACATAACCCCTCTCCCCACTGGCACACGGCCTCGCAAGGCACTTGAGTCAAACACCCTGGCTCCCTCCTGCATCATTTCATTGAAGGCTCAGGGTGGAAGAGGCTCAGGGTCAGGGCGCCTGTCCTTGGCCGAAGGAGGGGCCGAGCCCTGGACACACCAGTGAAATGTTCAGCAATCCAGATGGTCTCGTCACTCCGGTTGGCGAGATCCGTCATCCACGCCCCGTAGCTCTGCTGTAATTTCATGATCTCCGATGGGCTTCCAATGGATTCAATGAGACATTCTAGCCCCAAGAAAGAAAGAAAAGTCAGCCCAACCCAGCAGCCTGGACCAGCCACACATCACCCATGGTGGGGCCCTGAGAGTGTCTGGGCAGGGTTTTTAAGTTGGTAAAGTGTGTAGGTAATTTATAATGTTTAGTAGTATCTGTTTTCTTTGTCATTTGATGTTTTTGGTTTGTTGATGCTGATGATTGTTTATTGTCTGTTGTGAAATGCCCAGAGTGGCCTTAGTTGCCAGATGAATAACAGAGATATGAGTCAGACACAGACACAGACACAGACAAACACACACACACACACACACACACACACACACACACACACACACACACACACACACAGAGAGAGAGAGAGAGAGAGAGAGAGAGAGAGAGAGAGAGAGAGAGACAGACAGACAGACAGACAGACAGACTGGTTGGTTGGTTGGTTGATTGATTGATTGATTGATTGATTGATTGATTGATTGATTGATTGATTGATTGATTGATTGATTGATTGATTGATTGATTACCGGGTTTCCTGTGCTGGTAGAGATGAGCCTTCTCTTTGGCTTTTTCCACCAGAGTGCCATCATTGGGGACAGCGCAGGTCTCCCCTAAAACCATGGGAAGCAGGTGAGAAAGACACAAAGAGAAACCATTGTGTTGTAACGCAACCCTCATTTGCAGGGGAGCTCCAAGCAGCACAAACGCACTCCTGACTCATTATTATTACTGTCTTTTTAAAAGCATTTTAAAAAAATAAACATTAAACACATCTTTCAGAATTAAAACCTTAGAGAATATAAATAATTTTAAAATGTACAGTCCAGGACAACAGTAGGGAAGACAAGCAGCAGGAGAGAAAGGTGAACAAACAGCAGCAACAGAATGATCTGCTGAGTAGCTCGGTGGTTTAAGCCACCCTTGAATTCCCCCCCACACACACACACACAAACACACACACTTCTGGTTCCTTCACGGGGCCTGGACTCAATGGTCCAGAGGGTGCCTTCCAGTTCCACAACTCAAAATATTGTTGCCAGCCATAGAAAACTGTTTCTCAAGCTGCCCCTTCACCCATAACGGAAGGGACACTTTCCCCCTTTCTCTTCCTGTTTAGGGATGGGGACATGGCCACCGTCTTTCGCCAGCTTCGTGTGCTTAAGTCTGCCCCAGTGCCACTTACATGGCATTTTATCTCTTTGTGAGGAACAGTCAAGGCCTGCCCAAGCGTGCCCAAAGCGGCCAAGCAGTGGGGCGGTGTTTGGGAGTAACCTTTTTAAAAAAATAGGGAACAGAAAGTCTAAGGACGGTGATGTTTTCAGTTGGAGCTCCACCAAGGCCTGGAGATGTTTTCACGATACGACCATCTGTCTGAAAAATCGTGGAGCTCGCTCGAGACAGAGAGAGATAAGGCTTTACTACTTCGGGGTGAAGGGACAGTTTGGTTTCAAACACAACACAAGGGTTGTAACTCCGGCCAGCATCCTCATGCTGTACATGGAGGCGTTCCTTTCCCGGGTTGTCAAAGGAACAGGGAACAGCGCTCCACCTCAGGCCCTCGGCTTGGGTCCCTGGGTTGGAAAAGGGGTTATAGCCGCCCCATGATCACAACTGAAAGGCAGTGTTCAAAAGATGCCATTCAGGCAGGCTTTTCTGCCTGGAAAACTAGACATTTGGGGAATGCCTTCTTAAGTCCTGAAGGCCAGCCACAAAACAAAGCAAAGTTGACTTGCAAAGTCCATGAGGTATGAAAGAGACATCTGTTGTGCACTCAGACACTTTCAGCAGTTGAGGAATTCCCTCTCCTAATGCTGCATCATCTCTAATGTCTGTTTCCTATCCTCAGAACCCATGGTTATACGACTGTCCTTAAATGTGCTAATAATCCTTGGGGAGGTAGGGAACTGTTTCTTAACATAAACAGCTCCCTGCCTCCCTGTCCTGTCCTGTCCCCATAAAAAGGAGGAGAGCAGAAAGGTTGGAAGGAAGCATTACAGATTTCCCGATAGTGTTCGTAGCATTCGGAGTCCCGTACTGGACTCCCTCAACTTTGCCACCTCACAGGAAGGTGGCATATCCCAAGTATGGCTATCTGGTTCTTCATCTTTATCCACAGCCTCCTCTGGCCAAAAGCTTCAGACTGCAACTCCCATCCTCACCCCACCCCACCCCCGGTGCCTGTGCCAAGGGACAGAGCTGTAGTGCCAAAGGATGGAAGGGTGCCAGATTGGCAGAAACTCACGGATGACGATGCCTCCAGCGCTCTGCACCCAAACCATCCCTGGAGATGCCCAGGAAGGAACTGGCCGGGGGGGGGGGGAGAGAGACCCGAGTGCAGGGCCCTGGGTGGCCTCATGGAAAGAGAAACAGGTGAGGGGTTGGAGGCCTCCAGCGGGCGGGCCTTTGTCCCAGGCTTCTAGAAGCCAAGGCTTACCTTGCCGAGGGCTGCTCGCCTTCCACCCCACCCCACCACCCATTATCTCCTTCCCTTCCCTTCCCCACTGATAAGACAGAAGCTAGACACAGCAGGGGATGGATCCAGGGGGACGCCAGTCCCTCCGGCGAGCTAATCAAGCAGCCCCTGAAATAGGACAAGGAGGAGCAGGCAGAAGCCGGCCGTGTTCTGTGCTCGGGCATCCTTGACGGGGCACGTTCTGTTCTGAGCCATGGAAAAGGGCCATGTCCCCACTTCACCCGCTCACCACCTCCAAGCGAAGCCCATCTTCCACAAAAGGTGACACGCTCCACAAGCAGCGTGGCCATAACGAGGAGGTTTGTCTTGGCTAATGCCACCAGGCAGGAGAGCTTGCCAAAATGCCACGGCAGCGACTGGACTAAACGCAAACATCCCCATGTCTGGATGAGGCCACGGAGCACACGGAGTGGTGCCAGATTTGGGCAGCTGCCGCCCTGCTCGGGATGTCGTGCCGAGGTCCCTGATGCTTCTGTGGGCATGCAGATGGCCACGGTTGGAGCTCGTGTATAACCCCGTGTCCCACCACGAACAGAACCCTACAGACACTTAGGCAAACGCCTGAATAGGAGCCCTGGGCGGGGGGGTTGCCTCCTCTGCAGTCTTTGCATCCTCAGAGATCAAGGCCTGGTGCTCAGAAAACTGTGTGGAAGAAGCCACAGCACAGAGTGTTTGCTTCTAGAACAAGAGATCAAAAGCCTGCCTCCGCCAGACCCAGCCGCTTCTCTGGACCACCAAGGGAGTGGGTTGTTTTTTTTTAATTTAAAGGCAGCCTTGGCCTTTCCAGGTCTCTTGCCCCCAACTCCCCCCCCCAACACCACCACCTGCCAACACTATCTCCTCTTCCTCCCCACACGCTTCTCATCTTCCTGCATGCCTTGACGCGCTTGCACCTGATCTCACCCCCAGACTCACACCAGCCCCTGGCTTGATCCAATCCCCAAGGAGGAGGAGAGAAGGCGGAGGGAAATAGAGATGGGGGAGCTCTGGGATAACCCGCTTTGATCCCATGAGAAAAGAAGTCCATTGGCCATGACTCAGCGCCCAGATAACCCCTGCAGAGGAGGCACATCTGTGGATGCATCTCTACAGATGTGCACCATGACTTGGCAGGAAGCCCCATCCAACCCTACAAGCCGGGCCCCTGAATGTTTGCATCCCACGCTCCTGGCTCGAAGGCTACAGCACCGAGAGACCCTCACCTGTGCACTCAATGCTGTACATTTTCTCTTCAGCTGGAGGTTTTGCTTTCCGCTTTCCGGGAGGGCCTGGGGGGCCTGGAGGACCGGGGGGCCCGGCAGACCAGGCTCCCCTTTCTCACCTAAGAATATATAAGAAGGGTGGGAGACAAAAAGTGTGGTTTTAAACCGAAGTGGTAGGAAGGATCTTCAAAGGTGGCCCTAAGAAGATGCTTCAAACTGGGGGGGGGGGGATCAGCAGCTTCTGTCCAGAAAGGGTTGATTCTAGGGAGGAGGAGGAGGAGGAGGAGGAGGAGGAGAGCAACTCAAGATCTGGAACCTCTCCAGGAAGATCATCCAGGGGGGTCCTCTGGCTCCCTGCATTCTGGCCGTTGGGATCAACCACTTAAAAACATCTCCAAACCCCAACCAGAAAGCAAAAATTGATTGCTGAAGGAAGTACACTCTGAGTGACACAGAAAGGAGATTTATGCAGCAAAGAACCTCCGAGCTTGGGGTGGGCACCCGTCAGAAATCCCAAGGCTTGCTCTTTTTAAAGAATAAATAAATAAATAAATAAATAAATACAGTGAATCGCACATCCCACAGGCAGTGTCAACTGAGACAAGACCCAAGTGGCACAGGGCCACTCTCCTGGCGAAGATGTCAATGACCAGCCCTGCCCCTCCCTCCCTCCCTCCCTCCTTCCTAGCCCCCCGTAAGCCCCCTTTTCCCTCTCACCTTTGAGAACCAGCTCATTGCTGGGGTCTCCTTTGTCCCCCTTGGCCCCTCGGGGGCCTTTGTCCCCCCGGGCCCCTTCCTTCCCAGGCAGGCCAATCTCCCCAAGGTCTCCTTTTTCACCTCTCTCTCCAGGGTCTCCTTTTGGTCCTTCCAAACAAGGGAGAGAACAGTAAACTCCAGGCATGGTTGAAGATAAAAATACAGTCTGTTGCCAGCCAATGACCAGGCAGCCCCGAATTTTAGGGAAACAGGAACCCGAGGATCTGTCCTTTGGAGAGACACAAGAATTCCTGGTTCTCTGGATGCTTTTTGTCAGTGCAGGAGGCAGGCGAGGGGGATGGGAGCAAATAGTGGCCACCCAAAATAAAATATACCTGGTTTTCCTCTTTTTCCAGGGTCTCCCTTTTGTCCAGGGATGCCCGGAAGGCCATCTGATCCGTTCAAACCAGGCAATCCATCCAGCCCTGGAGGACCTGCTCAAGCCAGGAAGACATGTCTTAAGCATGAGCGCATTCCACACATGTGAACAGAAGTGGCGTAGAAGTAAATCTGAAAATGTGCACGCTCATCAGGATGGTCCCACCCAACCTCCAACCTCAACAAGGAGAGTACGAAAATGGAGCAAGCTGAGTTTATCTCTATCAACACATGAGGAGCAGTGGCCTCATGGTGACCCTTAATTGCCATTCAAGACCAGGGCACCCTCATAAACTTAGCATTGCTGTGGGGATACCTGCAACCATCTTACAGGGAAACACAGTCCCGGAGAAAATCCATTTGCCCCCAAGCTACTGTGCACCAAAGCTTAAGAGAACATAGACACTGGGCTGGGGGTGGGGTGGTGGGCAGAGGAGGAACAACTGGGTCACCATCTTCACAATCTACGATGTCCCAGGGCTTCAGTCCTGCAGGATTTACCACCAGTCAGATGATTGTTGATCAGCTGACTTTTGAACACTTAAATCTGGAACTAGTCTCCTTGGGTTGGTTCAGGCATATGCACATTTAAATACAAAACACAGTGGGCCATTTTATGAAACAGATGGTGCGGCATGGATCTGAACACTCCTCAGATCACTTCGTAGTCTTTCCAAGTTAGTTCCAGAAACAGCAAAGGGACAAATAAAATACACCCTGGGCTCAATTGACCCCAGATGTGCTGCAGAACCGGGGTGGGGTGGAATCGGCAGAATGTTATCGAGTGGACATTAGGTGTTATCAAAAGCTTAGAATGGAAGCTGCTTCTACAGCATTGCCCAGGAACATCACTGTAGTTGCATAACACCCAGCATTTCATAGGGAAAGAAAAGGACAATTGAATTGGAAATTAAAAACAGAGAGAAGCCATCACATCCGCTTTGAAATGCTTTGGGGCAGAGACAAATTGGCAGGAGGCAAGCAACACCGTGAAAATACATTTTCTGTCAATATGAGGTTAGAGACAAAGAGGACAGCCTGAAGAAGTTCTACTCTGAAATCATTAAGGTTCCAATCCTCAACTCACTTCCAAGAGGCTGCGTATGGCTGAACAAAGAAATACCAGTACATCCAGGATTGAAACTGGCTCTCAAAGTCCACAGGTGACCCTCCATCTGAGCAGGTCATGCTTAGTTCATGCTAAAATCTCCCCCTCCTCGGACCATCAGCACCCCATCAGAATCACCAGGAAGAAAAGAAAAGGCTCAGAAGTGCAGCTGAAACAATTTATTCAAATGTAGTTCCCACTGACTTAAATAGAACCTCTAGGCTGGGCTACATCTTACACCCATGGGAGCTGAGATTTAGGGCAACTGGGAAGACTCAGATTTCAAAAGAAAACTCCATAAGAAAACCATCAACAAGCAGTTTTAAGGGACCACAAGATTCTTCCAATGTGTCCAAGAACAGGACAGCCAGGGAACCTTTTTTATTCCTAGTCCAAGTCTCCATAATAGTCCCCCATGTCCTTACTCTTTGAGAAGCAAAGCATGTGCATTGCACATGTGCACACAAAAAAAGAAAGAAAAGATGATCTGTTACTGACTGTTAAGAAAGACACCAAAAAACCCCACCATCCAGGTCTTTGCAATCATTAATAAAGCAGGTGTTGTGTGAGGTCCAGGGAAAATGTGATGGCAGGGGGTTGGACTAGATGGCCCTTGAGGTCTCTTCCAACTCTATGATTCTATGATTCTATGAAATGGAGATTGCGTGTAAGCTCTACAGATATTGCCAGGCATCATCCTCATCAGTAATGATGAGACCAGCACAGAGGGACATCCCAAGGAAGACGACACAGGCAGAACAAACCAGGAAACATCACATTTTTTTGTTGATTTCCACTGCTGAGGTTTGGTTATAGGTTCATCTGCAGGCAAGCATGAGAACGGAAGAGACAAACGTTGTTACCTGGTAATCCTGGTGGCCCTGGAACGAGAGTGGACAAAGAAAGAACAGAAAATAAATCACCGAGTGTAATGTGATGCTAAAACATGTTTGACAATTCTTACAAATAGGAGCAGAGTTCCAAAACAATCCCTTTTCTTAAAGTCCCATCGACTACTCAAGCCACCAGGCATGCTGTAGTCCCGAACGGTAGCTTTTGGACTGCAATTAGTGCGGTGCTGGTTTCACCCTGCAATAATGCTGAAGTCCTTCAAAGGCCATTTGTGGAGCGGGAAGCCCCACCCCCACCCACCCCCAACATTCAGGCATTCTTGGGCTGCATCTTTTATCCGCCCTTGCTAACATGGCCAAGGGCCAGGACGATGGGAGAGGCACTCCTCGCCCGAAGGAGGCCAGGACCTCCATCCTCGCTGTCCCTGCACATGGTAGCCAGCTGCCCACCTGACACTGAGTTGGCCAGCTTCCAGCCCAGACCCAGGAGGAGGCACAGACCACCCAAAGGAGAAGGGGCAGCTAGGCTCAGGACCTGACCTGTCCCAGTGAGGTCTGCTTTCCAATGCAGGAGGCTGAGCTTGGCCGCCCAGCATGGAGCCTGCCGTGCCCCAAACAATCAAGAGAAAACGGCAGTTTGTCGTTGTAAACATTTTCTCTCCTCTCTTCGCTTTGGGGAAAAGTCTTGTTGCCTTTGTACAAGAACTCTTCAGAAGCCGAAGGGAAGTGTCAGACTTTGAAAAATACAAGCAGATAAGAGCCCTCGTTTTTCAGTGCAACATCTTCCCAGCTCATCTTTTGAAGAATGTAATCATAAAAGTTCCCCCTCTCTCCCTGTAGGCTCAAGCCCTGATTCACACTTTGGTAGGTGACTCTTTGACAAATGTTCTTGTTGATACAAAAAAGAGAGTATAATGGTGCAGTTCGAGGAACTGCCGTGCAAGGCGTGGGGTGCGATGCACGCTTTTTGCCTCTTGACAAAAGTCCAAGAAATCCAGTCAATAATGGCCTTATAATGCTTTGCCTTGGTACCTCTCCCCCATATATATCCCCAGTTTAAAAGAATGGCCATAGAAAAGATGGTCCATCCATTTGCCTTATGAGCAAAGCAGCCGGCTCACCTGTCAAGCAGACGCCCTTTGTGCTGTTGCACAACTCCACCATCACATGGACCTGCAATCACAAAGAATGTCTAACATTGCTGGCAAGGTTTGGGACTCCAGATGCAAAAAGCACTTCCTCCCAGGAGAAAACCCACCTCCCTCCTTCCAGAATCAGTGGAACGATCAAGGTGTTAACTCAAGTGTTCCATGAGAAATAGCTATGAAGTCAGACAGGATACTTTTGCTCCCTCTCGCTCCATGGGATTGGATGGGACTGAACTTTATCCCTCCCATCATCCACGCTGCCTGGGGCTGATGGGCACTGTCATGGAATGGCATGTGGAGAACTCAAGCTTCCCCTTCTAAGGCTGCCAGAGAGAGGACAGCTCCCTCCTAAGTTCTCCATCTAAACAAGGGGATCCCAGGCAGGAGAGCCACTCCTCATCCCAGGGGGCATATCTGGGCTCATACAGATGCCACCACCCCCACAGCAAAGCTCAAGATGGGGCATCTTTGCATCAGCAAGGCAGGGACCCTCACCCTCACCCCCACTGGCAGCCAGGATCAAAGACACCAGGTGGGACAGGGGGAAGCTTTCCCATGTTTCACCAAACACTTGTTAACACCAATTAGTAACCGTCAGTTAAGAGCTCATTATTATTATTATTATTATTATTATTATTATTATTATTATTATTATTATTATTATTATTATTATTATTATTATTATTATTATTAAAAGGAGCACGGGGCTTTATACAGAAGTCATAGCTTACACATAAGGGAAGAGGTCGCATCCAAATGAGGAGAGGAGAGGGCCCCCAATCTGAGAGCAAGGCCACCCACTGACCTGTTTTGTGGAAGTATTTTTAATTCTGTCATCATAAGGATTGGGTGCAATCCCAGCCCCATAAAACATGCACTAGAATATATTTCTGGCAACACACCACTGTGGGGACTTGGGAGGTTGTGACTGGCAGCCTGATATGTTCTGCACACTCTATGTGCACCCCCTTCCTTAGGGCTGGAGTTCTCCCCACCCACTGAAGATGAGGAGGAGGGGGTAGAAAGAAGTCTTGTTCAACCTTCCATGGCATTTTCCTCTTGTCTCAACTACCAGCAAAGGCCAGGAGGGCTGGGGAGGGGGGGAGGGGGGTTTTGATGTTGCTTGTTTCTGGCAGTGTCTCTGCAATTCGCTCACATTGTAACTGTGTAAAACCAACATCATTTCTTATAAAAAGCACAAACAAAAGCAAACATATACATTCAAACACAAACAAAGCCGGCACAAAGCAACTGAAGCAACTGACAACTGGAGCTACTCAGATGAGTAGTGAAACGTTTCGATCTCCCAAGAAAAGAAGTCCGGTTGCCAGGACTCAGCTTCCGGATAACTGGACAATTGTTCGCACAGAGGTACAGGCAATTCTTCCAGGGCTTTCTAATGCCCCATAGCCCATGCAGTACAAGTGCAGCCAAGGAAAACCTTCATCCTTTGCATTAAAGGGGTTGTTTATAGAGACGAGAGCATTATTTGCCACAATGGTGTTCAAGTGTTTTTGTTCTCTTCTCCTGTCAAGGACACCAACAAATGCTTCACCCTCTGGTTGAGCTAGGAAACGAACTTCATGGTGCTCCATCACCACATCCAAGGAGGAAAGACATGAGATTTTACAAGACTCGGGTCTTCTAACTGTGGGTAGTTTATCCATGAGTCTCTCAACCTCTGTTCCTTCAGTGCAGGAGTCCCAGATAATCAATGTGAAGTCATTTGGGAAGTTGACTTCCAAAACATCTGGAGGGCTGAGGACTAAGAACCACAGGCCTGGGCTGACTTTTCTCAGCTTTATGCCTGCCTGATGTTAATGGGTTTGGGCATCCATCAGAACCAGTCAGTCACACTCATAGCCAGGTCTCCTGCATATTAGCCTCTCCTGACTGGCTAGTAAAAAGAAGACTAGAATCTGACGTTGGCCTTAAACCCATCAAAAGACGATGGTCAAGAGTAGAGATGGGCACGACTCAGAAAATGGTGTTTTGTTTGTCGTTTGGTCATTTAGGGTTCCGTTTCGATTCGTTTTCATTTTCGTGACTTTTTTTGCAAAAAAATTCATTTTCGTTTTGTTAGGTAATGAAACGAAAAAACAAAAACGAAAACGAAAAATTGCTGTTTCGTTAGCATTCTTTTTAGTTCAATGCATCTGCTGCAACGAAAACGAAAAACACGGCAAATTTGGTCATTTCATTTTCATTTTCGTTTTGTTTTTTTAAAAATTTTTGTTTCGTTTTCGTTGCGTAACGAAACAAAAAAATGAAAACGAAAACAAAAAATCGCTCATTTCGTGCCCATCTCTAGTCAAGAGTATCAAAGCTGTCCAAGGATCAAATGCAAACCATGGGGTTGGCACCCCCATTTCATTCCCAAGAAAGAACACCAGGGCAACCAAAGCTCACTCAGGGCCTCTACTAAATATTTCAGGACCCTGCCTCTGGATGACCGTGACTGAAGACCGCATTTGCAAGCTCTTTTCCATGATGTATCAATAAAAATGAACAGACCGTGCTGACAAAAGTCTAGCTCTCAGCCACCCATCCAACAGCTCCTTGCCAGCTCCACACAGCGTCTCCCAGTTTTAAGAAATGAGCCATTATTTGCCAATGCTGGCTTTTAATTATTATTATTTTTCACTGCCCCCCAAACTGCTCCCATCTCTGTTTTTATTTCTGAGCTTTTGTGGATGAGGAACAAAGCGGACTGATTGCTCGCGCTTTGCTGATCTTCCTCATCAGAGAGTGTTTTGTCAACTGGATGCAATCATGGTGGGAGCCAGCGAAGGACAAAAACGGAAGAGCCGACCTGTAAGATCATCTTGGCAAGAGAAGGAGCGAAAGTGGGGAGAAATGGCGGCACATTTCGACGGTCCTCCTCCTCCAGCCTTTCTCTCTTGGCACAGGCTCTCTCGCCAAGCGCGCGGGCAGGTTCGCCGCAGAGGCGCACGTCGGGTTCGGGGCGCCACTTGCTTCTCCAGAGGACAGAACGCTGCCTCCTGAAACAGCACCACCCATGTGGAAACTGCACTTGGAGCAGGACAAGGAGGCATCATCTCCCCAGGGGGTAGGGGGATTGGCAGAGCGGTGGCCCCGATTCAGCCATTGTCCACCAGTGAGGCTGATGTTTTTCCCAGAGTCTTTTCCTCATTACTCTCCGACAGAGAGGCGTGCCAACTTTTCTTCAGGGAGGGGAGACCAGAAAAGGAGCCCCCTTCCCTGGTCCTTTGGGCCATGTCCGGCCACATGGTTTCATCCCACAGTGGCATCCCCCCAAATGGCTGGAAGAACACAGTCCCAAGTCATGGGCAGCCAAGGGCTTGAAAGGACCTGTGTGGCCCAAGGGCCTCCACTGCATCATTCAAGCGGGGGGAGGGAGGGGAGTCCTCCCTTGAAGGGGGCCTAGACAGGCATTCTAATGGTTGTTGTCGCCCAGCTCCCAGCTTCACCCTGGTCTTGCATCCTCAGGAGAAGTCCCAACAGCCGCCCCTCTCCAAAACCATTCCCGAAAGGGGGAGCCTGTCCCACCGTTGGCTGATGGCCACAACCCAGAAACCTTTCCAGTTAGGGGACTCTCAGGAGATGCCTATTCACTCTGTCCTCCATGGCCGGGTATAGTTTCATAAGCCATGAATGGAGCCCCACCCCACCCTACCCTCGGCCCCACCCCTTTTGCTGGCGGTCCTTCCTTTTTTGAGTTCACATTCTTTGTGAGATAAAAGTGTGTGAGAGAGATTGAGAGATTGGGGGGGGTTCCCCCCACAAGTTTATGGAGGTATCTCTGGGATTTTCAGAGGCAAGAGGGGTTGTGCTGATTTTGCAGTGACTATAGGGTACATTCTAAGAAACTGGAGGCAACCAGTTACCTGGCTTCCTGCAGTTTGCTGCTTTTTGAAGGACCATGTAGGTCAGTTTTTGAGTAAAGAAGAAATGTCATCAAATTACATTCCCATTTCTCAAAACCAGAGCCTGTCATTTGTGCCCTTTCCTAATTAAATTGCATTTCAAAAATAAGGCAACCAGTATTTGGGAAGTTACTTGTGGAAACCATCAGAAAGTTTTCCCAGATAGTGGAAAAAAACCTGTTTTGGGGGGCATCAAGAAAGATGTTGATTCCAGGCGCTGGTTTGGACTGCATTGGCCTTTTAAAAAGTCTTGTGCGGAGGGGTTCATGAAGAAATAATGGCGGGCGTGGGGGTGGTTGCACACCTTCCAGAAACAGCGCACAACTTGGCAGGGGTGGGGGCTGACCCATCCAGACCCCCCCCCAAAGATGCCGGCTACAGAGGATGCGCGCTCCGGCCCAGCCCACCTCGAGGGCTCCAGTTGAGGCTGGGCTCTTCTGCCCCTTCGATTCCCCCTTGCGGGGCTCCAGACTAGCAGCCCAGAGGAGGCGAACGGAAGGCCAGCGTGCCCGCCCCTTGCTAGCCAGAGTTGCCTGCGACCACCCCGCCTTCCCCAGAGAGCCCACGCTAGCCCAGGAGGAGTGAGGGGGGACACCCGAGGTCTACAGCCCCTGGGCCTCTAAACCCAGAGAGAGAGAGACCTGGGGCTTCTCCGCTCCTCCTCTTTCCTTCCCGGCTGGGCTCGCGTTCTCCTGCCGCGCCTTGTAAGCCGCCTGGCGCGCGCGAGGGACAAGGCGGGCGACCGAAGGCAACCGAGTTTGGACGCGAGCGGGTGGGCGAGCCGCAGCCGGGAGCCCTCCTCCTCCTCCTCCTCCTCCCTTTTACCGGGCGATACCGCCGTCCCTACCGGCACCATGGAGTAGGTCATCAGCATCAGCATGTCCTCGCTCTCCGCCCGGAGGTGGCCCTTGGCCTGTCCACGCCGCCGCTGGCTCCGCTTGTTCCGGCCGCTGCCGCCGACGGCCGCCGACCCGGCCAGGGCCTCCGCCGACGGCACGGGCGCGGCGGCGCTGGGCCGGTCCAGGGAGCCGAGCGAGGGGGTCCCGGGCGCCTCCAGCTCCCGCCGCTGCGCCGCCACCTCTTCCTGGAGGGCCCGCACGGCCGCGCTCAGCTCCTGCCAGCGGCTCAGGAGAAAGACGTTGCCGGCCAGGCTGAGCGCCGCCAGCAGCCCCACGGCGGCCAGGGAGAGGCACCCTGGCGGCGCACCCAGCCCGGGGGACCGCATGGCTCTCCGGCTGCCCCCCTCCGCCCCCCCGAACCCCAACCCCAACCCCAACCCCACCCTCCACCAGCCCCGAGGAGGGCCGTCGGACGGACGGAGGCTGCCGGCGCGCTCTCCCCGACGGGACTGTCGGCTCCCTGCGCGCTTGTGCCGGGCCGGGGGCGGCGGGCGAGCCCTGGCCGCCGGACAGCCTCGGCGGGCAGGAAGCCAGGGAGGGGAGGACGGACGGGCCGGTGACCCGGTCTCCTAGTGGCTTGCCCTGTCCGGGCCCTGGCCTGCCCTCCCAAATCGTCGTGGGTGTCCCGTCCCCGGCCCGTGGTGCCCCAGGCCCCCAGCCCCGCCGAGTGCTGCCAGGAGAGGCGGGCCGCCTTCAGGGAGGCGCAAGGGGCTCCCAACGGCTCCGAGGTCCTACGGCAGACCCTTGGCCCAGCTGGGCCCGGGCAGGCAGCTGCTCTCCAGGGTGCCCGCGGGAAGCTCCCGCCGCCTCGCGCCCCCCCTCCATCTGATGGGATACATCCAGGAAGTATTCCTTGCGACAGAGGTCTGTAAGGGTCCCCTCACCATTGTCCCCAAATAACGACATTTCCAAGTCCTGGGGGTCCCTTGGAGCAGAACAGGGCCATGTGGCTGCCCTTGCCCCCCCTCACTTCCATGTGGCTATTAATGCCCCCCCCCGCTCTGAACCAGGTCCCAGTTGTGGTCCATCAAAGCCCCCTCCACTCACTGCTTCCCCTTTGAGGCCGAAGAGGGGGGCTTTCGGGGGGGTTGGGCTTCATTTTGCCCCCTTGATTGCCCGTTTCAAAGCACCCCCATGCTCTTCCGCAGAAGCCCTACACCCACATCCCCAGGAGCGAACCCCCCCCCGTCTCCCTCCTCCCCCACAGAGGCGCCCAGGACAGCACCGGGAGAGAAGCATCCTCAGAAGCATCCGCGCATCATCCGAGCTGACATTTGGAGCATAGCAGGAGGGACGTCACGCTCAGTCCCCCCCATCTGCGCTTGCTGGGGGAGGGGGGAGCCAGGCTGTTGAAAGGTGTTATTTTCCAACACTTAATACTGCTAATTAAAAGAAGTGGAGCTGGGGTGGGGGTGGGGGAATTATTCCCACAGAGCCAACAATGCACAGGCATTCTTTGGCAACAGCCAAAAGGGAGAAGGCCACATGGCAGAGAGGAGCAGCCTCCGAGAAGCCGGAGACATTGGGCTGGTGCACACCTTCCAGCACCACTCCCAGAGAGGAAGCAGAAAGAACTACAAAGCCCCAGAATCAACCTGCCAGCACGACCCTGCAATCGTAGCAGCTGGGAAGGGGCATCCTGGGAGTCTGGGGTCATTACACCAAACTGTTTTTGATTCTCTTTGAATTCTGGTTTTGACTGTATCGGTATTTGTGTTTCATTTTGTTTTGTAACGATATACTTTAATTTTAAACATAGTTTAATTGCATTGTGCTTCTTATTGGAACTATATTGCCTTATATGCATCCACTGCAGCTTAATATACACTTAATTAAATAACAGTTATTATTTAATAACAACATCAGGAACATGTTGGGCACAAAAGAGGAATAATGTCTTTTCTTTCCTTTTTCCTTTTCTTTTTTATGTTCCCTTTTCTTTCCTGCCAGTAATTCCTTGTCTGTGCTTCCAGGACTAGACTGAATAATTTATTCAGCAAGTGAAGTCCCCAGAAAATGCAAAGCATGTGGACCCAAGTCACTTGCATGGAATTTCTTCTTGGAACAATCGGATGCTTGTTTGTAAAAAAAAAAAAGAGAGATGAATCACAGAGAGGAAAAGAAGGTGACCCGGAGGGAGCAATCAGCCCAGACTGGAGAACATGATGCCAATGCATGAATCAGAACAGGAGGCCCGGGCGTAATTGTTAACACCCACCCACCACCCATTCATGATCCACACCAAGAGATCAAAGCAATTGCTAGCCAGAAGTTCTGGACAAGCGCCACAGAACGGCGGGGCTGCACCCATAAGTGTTCCATGACTTCACTCCGGCTGTGACCGGGCTGGGCTGGAGCTGGCTGGCCCCAGCCGGATCCAGAAGCCAGATTGCACAGATCCCCACATCAGCCCCAAGCACTGAGCCTATTGGTGGAGGGGCCACCATCGTCCCCTCACGAGAAACAGGATGGGGCCTCCTGCAGTCCTGGCACCATCAGATACCCAGGTTGGAAAGGCTGAGGAACCTGTGCTTGGGGGAATGAGTAGCTGGACTATAAGTCCCACGATCCCCCATTGGTGGGATCCTGATACCTTTCTTTAAAGTCCTGGTGAGAATACCGCTGTGACCCATGACCCATGTCATTGAAACGCACCCCCCATTATCCGTCACCATTGGCTAGATTTCCCGGGGCAAATGGGAACCGAAGTCCAGCAGTGCTGGGAAGGTGTGGGGATTTGCAAGCAGGCAGCCCCGGGGGCTTCACAGGAGCCGCCGCCCTCCATTCCCAGGGCTGGGAAATGCTTGCCCCTCTTCCCACGTCAGCCTCTTTCCCTTTCGCCTTCTTTGGCAGGAGTGCCTGCTGTTGAAGTGATGGGGGTGCCCAAAGGAGACTCCTGCTGATGGCAGCTTTCTTCTCAGAGATTTCTGCTCAGGGGAGCTTCCAGGAAGCTGCAGCTGGCGGGTGTTTTCCTGGTGGCCCTTGGAGCAGCCTCGAAGCCCTCCTTTCCCATTGAAAGTCAAAAATGACTCCTGGGGAGAATCGTGGTCAGGTACTTTGGAGCAGAAGAGGCGATGCAGAGTCCTGCACTTGGCAGAATATGTGGCGTCTGTGGGATGGTGTGGGCAGACACATGGAGGTGCACAGCCCGGTGAATCAGCCATGTTGTGTGCCAAAGGGTGTTTGTTTGGAAGGAAGTCTGGCTGGGTGTTCAGCAGAGTATACTCTTCCCTGGGTGGGTTTACGATGCATTTTGTGACATTCTACAACCCCAAAACACAGGTCTACCCAGAGGTTCGCAGCTGTGCTTCCTTTGGACTACAAGGCCCAGAATCTACCGGCCTTGCAACGGGAGTGCGGGGGGGGGGCTTGCCATTCAATGAAACACTTAGAATTCTCCGACGCCATTTGAGCGAATGCCTGGCAATTCTCTAGCAGAGAATGCAACCTCCAGAGACCAACAATTGCAGGATTCATTTGAAGGGAGACTTATTACTCTGGTTAACACAGGATCAAAGCCGTGATAAGACACAGTGTAGAAGAGGCATTTCTTTGAAAGGCTTGCTATGCCAGCCCAGAGGACCAGCATAGTCAAAGCCATGCCTTCAGAGTCCTGCATAAAAGTATAGCCAATGGTAAAGCCAACAACAGAGTAACAGGAAACTAGAAATGGGGATTGAGATCGACAGACCAGACATTTTTAAAAGGCTAGCCAAGCCAGAGATGTCTCTCCCTAGGGGAGAAACACACTGATCTTGTCTGATTTGGGAAGCTCAAGAGAGACCAATCTCTTTGGGGGGTTTGACAAAAGACTACCGAGGACTGGTAGGAAAAGCCAGGGGGGAAAGCCCTGCTCGGAGAACAGCCCGGGATGGATGCAGAGGCAGCTCCCTAATAAGTCAACATGCCCAGCAGCACCCAAGAGCTCGGTGTTGTTTTCTCAAGGGACAGAATGCCTCTCAAGTGCAGCTCAGCAACTCTGCAAGGGGGGGGAGGGACAGGGGTGAGGAAAGTGCACTAAGAATACAGAAATCTTTTAAAAGTAAATAAACAAGAAATGTTTGAGCCTTGCATGCCATCCAAAAATCTACTGCCCCAGGCAGCCACCTCACTTAGACTAACCGGACAACCAGCCCTGATCCAGCTCTTAATTACAGGGTTTGATCCTTTATACAAGGCGTCTTTTTAATCCACATTCCGGAAAAGAAATACAGTATTTTTTTCATCACAGCACATTTCCAAAGCTGCCTTTTTGGCTTCCCAACAGAAATGTCTGCTGTTTTGAAAGACATATCTCAGGTCATGTTTGGCATCTAGGGAGAACCATCTATATCGGGATGATTATTGCCACTATTATTATTTATTGGGGGGAGAAATCCTCCCCTTTTTTGTTTGTTTGGGCCTTTTTACACGACCCCTAAGATCCGCTGGCCACTTAAATTCAGACCAGAGATTTTAGGGGTTCATCGCTCTTCCTCTGTCCCCACCCCCCTCCGCACTTCCTGGAGAAAGAAAAGAATGCCGGCTTACCTCCGTTCTGTTCCCGGCAGCATTCAGATCTCTTAAAGGGGCGGGGGGGGCAGAAAAACAACAAACAGAAGCCAGGAGAGCCCCGCACTCACTATCCTTACACCGGATCAAATATTTTTCACATCCAAAAAAGCAGGTACCTGAAAGCTGCACTGGGATGCGCTAAAGTGGGCGGGGTCGCACTTAATTTCCTGTTAACTCCGGAGCTGGTGGGTAAACATTTTTAATCTCCGGAGCTGGGAGCCATTTGCCCCAGAGTTTAGGGGTCGTGTATAAACGCCCTTTGTTTGCAGCCCACCCACCCCCCGCCCCAACTAGTATGATTTCCCAAAGAGCTCCACAGTTTCAGGAAGTGTTAGATTAAATGCTGCATTTCCTGAACATTTCCTTGACTTATATTCGGGTCAATAATTTTAGCCACTGAGGCAAGTGCTTGGGTTGGTGGCTAAAAGTCATTTTAAACATTGTGTGCTGCTTCTCCTGACAACCCCCTGCATTGTGGGGGAGCGGCGTGCAATGTTTAAAATGACTTTTAGCCACCAAGGCTAAAAGGCCTTGGCGCTTGCCTCAGTGGCTAAAAGTCATTTTAAACATCACATACTGCTCCCCCAGCTCACCAAGGAGGAGCTGCCAGGCCCTGCTGCATTTCCGACCCTAGACTTATACTCGAGTCAATACGTTTCCCCAGTTTTGGGGGTTAAATTAGGGGCCTCGACTTATACTCGAGTCAACTTATACTCGAGTATATACGGTATGCTTTATTTTCGAAAAGACAGGGGCTGGGTGCTCTGGGACACGGCAGCTTGGCCCCAGAGGCCACACAGAGTGGGTCATCTTCTGCCCGGAGGCCTATGGGGAGGGAGGGAGGGGTTACACTCCCAACCTGTGACTCCACACCCACGCCCTAAGCTACTGAACTTTCCAGCCAGCTGGATATGCGTAAGTCAGGTGGACTTAAATCTTCCCCATGTAGCCTTTTAAAAAAAAATTTAGCTTTCCCTCATTCATCCCCACCAGCATGAAATGGACTTGGTGATCCATAGGACCCTTCCAGCTCTGCAGTTGCAGGATTACTTCAAGATAATAATACTGTAGTAGTAATAGAGTGCTATAATAATAATAATAATAATAATAATAATAATAATAATAATAATAATAATAATAATAATAATAATAATAATAATAATAATAATAATAATAATAATGAGGAGGAGGAGGAGGAGGAAGAAGAAGAAGAAGAAGAAGAAGAACAACAACAACAACAACAACAACAACAACAACGCTATTCCCATTTTGGGGTGGTTAATCAAAATCTGGCTTCTAGCCAAAGAATCAACAAACAAAAGAAACAAATAAAAATAATTATTCTGTCTTGGACGAAAAGGGAACAGGAAAAGAATTGGTGCATTACTCTTTTTTTATT
Organism: Phrynocephalus forsythii; assembly: GCA_029282475.1. NCBI lineage: Eukaryota > Metazoa > Chordata > Lepidosauria > Squamata > Agamidae > Phrynocephalus > Phrynocephalus forsythii. Next base: position 3,113,258 of record JAPFRF010000014.1, on the reverse strand, counting down.
TATTTATGTATAAAAAGTATGTTTTTATCACAGTATGTTTTCTTTTGGGGCCTGCCTCGTCTGGTCTGGGGAACTGGCATATTTTAACAATGTTTTGACTAAACCAGATGGGCACAAAAAAAAATGGAAATAAAAAAAAATGAAAAATGAAAACCAGACTTGACTCAATGGAAAGAATCCAGATTGCACCTGAAGGTAACCAGATCGCTTTTTGACAAAAAAAAAAAAAGAAAGAAAAAGAAAGAAAGAAAGAAAGGAGCCCACGGAGAGATTAGCCATCACAGAAAGCTCGGTGAGTGATGGCAACAACCGGATCCGACCGGCGACTGCCAGAGGCTTCTTGGGAGACCTTTGCGGTGGCGGAACTGACAGCCTGCTGATGTTGGAACCGTCCCGTTGGATTTCGGTGCGATTCCTTGCTGGCCAGGCCGGGCTACCTGGACCTGATCCAACACAAATGCATCCCAGGACAAGCAAGCGACTATGTTGAGCGAGGGAAACTTTGCAGGCAGCTTGGCTGTCGGAAACTGTGAATTCTGTACCTGGTGCCGGGCGAGCATGACTGAGCAGCTGGGGATCGGCACAGAACCATCCTTCTCTCTGGCACTTTGCCCCCCACCCGTCCCTGCAAAAGACCACTGCCAGCCTCTGGAAGCCTGGCAGGGGGAACTATTGGTTTCTTACAGGTCCATCATTCTCTGGCTGGCCGGGCAGGGCAGCAGGGTGATGAGAGAGCAACGCTACCCTGGCCGGACAGACGCAGGTCTTCGCTTGGCCTCCGGCTGGCATAAGTCTCTCCTGGCCCTTCAGGTGAGAAGGCCATTTCTCTTTGAACGGCTCTGACAGCCAAGCCCCCTCCACTGGACGATGTCTTGGTGGGATGGCTTCCCAAAGGGATGGGACTCGCCTTCAGGCTTGGATCGAAGGGCCTGCTCTGAAATGAGATCTGTTTCCTCCCTTCCCTTCCCAGGAAGAGCAGGAGGCAGCTAAAACGCGAAGCAGAAGAAGCAGTTAAAAGCCGTTCCTGCAGAGTGAAAGGGGGAGCATTTCCGTGGGAGGAAATGAGTGGGAAAGTGGTCATCGCAGCCAGCCTGACACGAGACTGAACCCATGCCCGGAGAGGTGTGGAAAAAAACACGTGATGAAATGGTTGTCCTGCCTTCCAGGTTAAGAGAACTTCGTCCTTTATTAGGTGAGTATGTGTGGCCAAAAAAAAAAAAAAGAACTCTGGACCCACCCACCAGCACCCCCGCAAAAACCACCCCAGGTTAGATGTGAGGTGGAACGTGTGAGACCATGCTCCTACTTTCAGTGACATAGGATGAGTGATAAAGGGACCGTGTGGCAAAATGCAGGGTTTGTTGCTTGTCCTGTGCTTTCTGCTGGACGGAGCTCTCCTACGCCTCAGGCAGGGCATGTTATGAAAAGTAAATTAAGTCATGCCATAGTAATTTCATTTGCATACCACTGTCCTTGGTGCAGTGCAGATAGAGCAAAGTACAGCCAACCATGGGAAATGGTAAATACGTGGGTACACGAAAACCACAAAGGGCCATCAATTATCTCTCCATAAAACAGAGGCGTGTAAATTAAACAAAAATGCACAGCTCTGTAAAAAAAAAAAACAACCCAGAAGCAATTATGCCATTGTCCCAAACAGGATGTGACCTGCAAGGTTCCGTGGTTGAGGTTATTGGCAGGGGGGGAGGGGGGTTGGGAGTTTTATTCCCCAAGAGAGCCTCCATGGCCGAGGCTGGATGCAAATGATGATGATGATGATGATGATGATGATGATGATGATGATGATGATGATGATGATGATGATGATGATTCCCTTCTAGGCACATTAATAGCAAAGAAGTAATCTAGGCTGTCTGTAAGAAAAAAAATGTGTTTATTTTTAATTTTTATTTTTTACAAATCCAAGTGCTGCTGGAATTTATCAGTCGGCCAAGTCTTGCATTCTTGCACTGGTACCATCACCTCCACCCAGAGTGCTTCCGTTCCAGCTGGTGGGAGGGGTTTTTAGTTGGCTGAAGAAACTTAAAGGCAGTCCTTCGATGGAAGACAGATAGAGCACGAGGTATAGAGGCTTTATGTGCCGGCCCTACCATTGGGCAAAGTGAGGCCACGCTCCGTAGGTCAGATGGGGCCAAGGGGCTGAGTGAGTCAGGCAACCTGCCAGTTCCTCTGTCCTTGGTCACACAGTGGGTGCCTTCCTGAATCATGGAGGATCATTTATCCAAGCAATTCGGTAAATGGCCTCTTGTGTCTGCTACAGAATGTTGCCTTTGCCAAAAGGACAATAGGCAATGTAGTATAGGGAGGGCAGTGGGGTGAAGAAGATTCTCTACCATGAGCTCTACCTTCACATGCCTGAGGACTAGGCTGTAAGACTCTTGTCGGAGGGTGGGGTGGGGGGGGGTGAAGGGAATCTATTCTGTCCAGAAGACTGTTGTTCCGATGAAATTTCATATTCTCTGGCATGGAGTTAAGTCTTCTACTCATAAGTGTTCCATTTCGGCGAAGGCCCTCTCCCTGTCCCCCCCCCCTCTTTCATCAATTCTGTGGACTCCTTCTTTCTAAGATAACAGTCCACTTTCTGGTTCTTGGGGAAGACAAAAGGCTTCATTTTCTACCTGAGGTTTCTTGAAAAGCAATTCTTCAAAATTGTTCCATCCTGGCCGATAATGTCTGTAATGATGATGTCTGTAATCGTTTTGGATGGGCCTTGAATTGAGCCCCTTGGCTTCTTAATTCAGTGTCCTGCCCTCTTGTTCGTTAAGTGCAGCGTGCCCTCTTCGTGTTTCCTAAACCCTCGGGGGACAAATCCTGATAGCTCTAAGATAGGAAATGGCTGTTGAAATCAAAACCACTGCGAGCCAGCATCCCTCCCAGACTTCTGGGGAAATGAGACCAATAAGGCTCAAACTTAGCACACCATTAGGTGCAAAAGATGACTTATCCTAGAGCAAGCTTTTGCCCCCTTCACAGTAGCACCTTGGCTTCCTTTCGTTGTCGAGTGATCACACCCCAGAATTAGGCCTGGTCTCCAATGTTAAGGATAATGGCTCAGTGCTCACGACCTGGGGTTCAATCCCAGGTAGCCGGCTCATGGTTGACTCAGCCTTCCATCCTTCCGAGGTTGGTAAAATGAGTCCCCAGCCTGCTGGAGTGGGGCGAGGGGCAATGTGTAGCCTGCATTACTGTAATTAAACTGTAAACTGCCCAGAGACTACTTGAGGTGGTATAGGGCAGCATATAAGCAGAACACTTTCATTTCACCGGTCACAGCATCCCCAAGCAAGGGGAAAAGGGCACTCATGGTCCATCGGTCCGTCCATCCCTCCATCCATTGCTAGGTTCCTACTTCACCTTTCCACCAGGAAAATGGACTGGTCCCTCATGTCTTCTTTCCCATGTCTTTCAGACCAGAAAGACAAACACACACACACACACACACAGAGAGAGAGAGAGAGAGAGAGAGAGATGAGACCTCTCAGAGCTCTCAATATTCAAATCTGGCTGACCATCCTGCCAGCCTTCAGGATCTGGCCACCCTCAAGAGTAATCAGAAGAGAGAAAGAAACTTAACAGTTTTGCAGTGGCCTCCTTCCTTCTACCTTTCCCTTTGGATTCATCTGAGAAACTTCTTGAAGTGCTGCTAGAAGACAATTGCTTTATGCCACCTACGCAGATCTCACTGGGAAGAGGTTCTGGAAGGATATTTCATTTTTTTTGAAGCCCCGTTTCATGCTTCATCCTCCCATGGGGAGGGGGTAGAGAACGGGGGGGGCACTCAGAGGCACTTCTCGCCTAGAGGTTTGCTTGCATTACGAGCTCAATGCCAGAGAAGTGTGGAGACCGTTGGGTTGGGTTCAATGTTTTCTCCAAACCCAGGAAGACGGAGCTCTGCTTCTCTCTCTTTTAGTGCCACTGGAACCATGCTTTGAAACACATTTCCTTCATGGGAGGCGGGGCAGAGGGGGGCAGCATGTGGGCTGCAGCTGCTCAGTTGAAACATCCTACTTGGAGCAGCTGTAAAGTAAAGCCCGCAGCTCTGTCTCTCTGCCCGGGGGGGGGGGATGTCCAGGACAGGCCGTGGGAGGGCAACTGGGAAGCCAAGAAGGCAGGAGTAGGAGAGACGCTCAGAAGGCCAGCATTCCTGCATGCAAAAGAGGCATCCAGGCGCAAAGAGGGAGGGAGCTCAAAACCACTCCAAGAGATGTCTCTCATTTCGAGCCTACTCACCACCAACAACGAGGCAGAGAGGGACTTTGGGGTCTGAATGGCCACCTCGTCCAACATCACTTTGACCGGCTGCCATGATGCACTCAGGGCCATTTCGGAGCAAGAGACGGGTGCCCTGGCTGAACATCCAAGGCAGGTTACACCGCCAGGCCTGGATTCTCCTCAGCCATGATCCAAGGAAGGCGAGTAAAAGCTAGAAAAGCCAGAGGCTGAGAAGAATTGCTGCAGGAGGGGTGCCACTGCTTTGTGTAGCCAATGGACTCCACTCCAGTGGCCACGGAGCAGATACAGGCACCAAGACTTTTTGGTTGCACCGGTCAAGAGGCTGCCCCTATGTGAAAGTGGCCCAAACTATGTTGGCTTGGATCCAGGTGTGGCTACCTGTCCCTGAGCAAGTGGGAGTGGGGAAGGGAGGCTTTCTATTCACTCCTCCCCAAGGCCACCTCTGCCCCCTGAAGAAAGACCCTTGCGGAAAGCAGAGTTATGGAGGATTCGTTCATTCGGATTAACGTTCCCTACACCTGTGCCAGCCAGCATCCCTGCCAGGGAAATGGAGGGCCCTCGAGTCTGAAATAAGGAACTTTCCAAAGGTCCGAAAGAAGATTGGGGGACAGGGGAGCTTCTGAAGGAAATCGGCAAGTCCTTCTTAAAAATGAGATGGAGAAAATTTTCCAAGGCACCACCTTGCTTTGTTCTTTGTTGCAAAACAGTAGCACCAAAGGGATCCTTCAGCCTCTCCAGGTTCCCACACTTCCATCCAGGGATCTGGAAGTGAGGGCAGGCAGGGAAATGGCAAATGAAGAGGGACACATCCCCCTTGGTGCCTTCATGATGCTACTGAAGAAGAAGAAGAAGAAGAAGAAGAAGAAGAAGAAGAAGAAGAAGAAGAAGAAGAAGAAGAAGAAGAAGAAGAAGAAGAAGAAGAAGAAGAAGAAGAAGGGATTGTTTCATGGGAAATTAAAACTTCAGGGCAAACAACAAAGCCCCAACGATGGCACATGGGTAGCCTCACCAGCTGGGCAGAAGGAAACGATAGGTAGGATCAGCTGAAGCTTGGGCATCAAGGTTTGGCTTAGGTACCTTCCATCTCCTTTGGTCCATCCAAGTGGGAGGAAGGACCTCATGCAAGAAGTGAGAAAGCAATCATCTGAGAGTGGGAAAACATGCAAGTGGTGGACAAGAGGTGGAAAATGAGGATTATTGTTTCGCTGAGACGAACGTAAACACTTAAATTCAGGAGTGAGAATGGCTGAGTTTTGATGGGAGAGGAGTTTGGCGAAGGATGCCAGGGTCCTCCAAGAGTGGACTGGAGAGGGATGTGGGCATAAGTGGAGCACCTGAATGATTTTACTGCACTTGGTGGATATTTTTTGAAGAGGGGCTCCTTGTTCTCCGAGTTGCTGCCCACGCAATATTGGAAAGAAAATTGCTTCTGCTCTAGAAAAGTAGTTCTTTTCTTAACATTTCAACTTTTCAACTTTTAAATGAATAACCGGAGAACTAGGTGGTAGGAGGCTGGGTTTCTTAGGGAGTTACAGTCCAGCAAAGATGGGCAGGGGGTGGGGTGGGGGAGATTGAGAGAAGGGGATAGACAAGGGTACAAACAAATGCAAGATCCAGGCACCCAACCTCCACGAGATCTTGGTCCACTGGACACCCTTTGGAAAAGAGGATTGTGCTCCGTAAAATAGGGTATCTGGTTCCCCATCTGGCCTCCCCACGGCCATTAAGGGAGGGGATGGGGGGAGGGATAAATAAATCTCTCCTGCATTGAAACTAAGGTGTCAGGAAGCGGATTCCCCACCTTCCTTGGAGGCTACTTTTCTCTTTGCCTGGACAATCTGCCCGGCAGCATCCTGGGCCCCAAAGAGGACCGCCTGCAGGGGGCAAGGAGCCGGGGGTGGGGGGGGGGGAGCTTTTCCTTTGCCAGAAGGGGAGCGTGTTATCCCGACGTGCTCCTTCTTGCTGAAAGGAAGCATTTAAGTCTGATGCAGGGTGGGGGGTGGGATACATCAACGAGGACAATTTCACCTCATTCACTCCCATTACACTTTGAATTAGGCACTGGAGGAGGCCTCTTCAAGGGAACAACTTGTCTCCCTTTTAATGCAATGTCCATTTCAATTACATCCCTCACACCATTGAGCTGATGGCTCCGGGAAAGATTGGCAGCTCTCTGCAGGGCCAGCAGTCAGAAACCCACAATCAAGGCCTGGAGAGATTCCGTTCCACTGTCCAGCTCCCCAGGCCTTTCCTCTTCTCGGGGGATCCTGGGAACATTAGTTTTCTGGCCAGCAGGGAGGCACTCAAAATTTCTCTGACTTGGGAATGTTGATCTTTATCAGCAGAATTCATTGCATTCTTCGTGGCATGGGGGACAGCAAGGTCATCATCATACTCCTTCCTCCCAATGGAAAAAACTATCCATCTTTTTCTGTCTATATGGTGCATCCATGTATAAGATGACCTCCACTTTTCCAGCCAAAAATACAGTTTTGCAGCCATGAGGATTTTGCCTTGGCTTATTTCTGGGTATAAGACGACCCTCAATTCTTAGTCTAACATGTTTAAACAAAAATATAGTATTATACATTGAAAATACTGTGATTTATTACCAATGTACCACCATTGGTCTCAGCAGCACACCAGGAAAAAATGCACACAGGTATTTTTCTTGTTCTCTCTCTACTGGCCACCTCCAACGTGCCTTCAACTTTTTAGAAGACATGTCAGTCCACTTCCTCTCCGTTGCTACTAAGGATTGTTAACGGAATGATCACAAATTCTTGAGATTTTGATCTCTCACGCACACTCTCTTCAAATGTCCTTTTGAAGCCCTGTTTGCAACTAGCATGAAATAAACAGGCAAACAAAGAAATCTCCCTAACACACACATGCACATGAAAGCTTTTGAGATGGTTCACTGCATTGTGATCTGTCGCTCAAGCACCGTCCCATTATGCAAAATGGAAGCAGCTACAGAGGCTTTACATTGAACTACTGTAGTTACTTCCAAATTCTGAGTACTCTAGTTGAGAGTTACAAAATTCTAGTAGAGAATGGATCTACTAGACCAGTGATGGCGAACCTTTTAGGGTCCGAGTGCCCATACTGCGATTCAAAACCCACTATTTATTTATTTTTGCAAAGTGCCAATACAGCAATTTAACCTGAATACAGGTGGCTGTGAAAGGGCAATATCGGGTGCCCACAGAAAGGGCTCCGAGTGCCACCTTTGGCACCCGTGCCATAGGTTCGCCATCACTGTACTAGACCTTTTATTGGACTATATATCCCAGGGTTCTTTGGGAGACATTTTAGGGCAGGTGTGCCCAGAAACATAACAAATCATCATAACTAGACCAATCCCAGCAAGCTTCCTGGCTGGCCCTTGAGTTATCAAACTATGGTCATCTCCACTCCTAATAGTTTTTGAGGGTTTGTTCCTCCCCTGATTGTATGTGCAGCCTAGATTTCTGAACAGTGTCACTTCTGAGCCCCTTGATGTTGGAATTGCTTCTTCATTCTGGTTGCCCACCACAGGACTCGTTTTCTGCAGGCTGGCCTTTCAGAGAGTGAAAGACTACTGCTGGTTCTCCCATGGAACTGCTACCCCCATGGTTTCCACATGATTCTCAGGTAACAGATGCCTGCACCTGTTGCTCGAGGAGGAATCTGGGGGCACCAGAGTGCCAGGTGTTCCATTGAGGGGTGACTGCGAAGCTCGGAAAATTATTGTGCAAAAGAAAGTGGGCTTACAAAGCCTTTAACATGCTTCCACCACAAAGACCTTTTGTAAACTTAAACCTGGCTCATTTGTGAGTGGCATAAAAAAGGACGTTGTTAATTCTCTTGAAAAAAAAAAACTATGGAGGCCGAAGAATTTGTAGCCTTCAACTCAAGACTTTTGCGCAGCACAAGGGCGTCAGTGATTCTGGTTCCATTAAGCCAAGTTCCTGGGATTCCTCAGCATGAAAGAAACCTTTACTAAATGAAGTTTCTTTTTCAAAAACAAAAAATCCCAAACAACCACGACAAAGGTCTGTGCTTGGTTTTTAACCTCTTTGGGGCTGACTCCGTGAGATGCCTCCAGAGAGGGACACGTCACACACTCATGTCATCATGAGCCACGTCCAGAATTGTTTGCATGGATCAAGGAACACGGAGCTCAGACCCAAAGAAATATACAATGCCCGCAATTCGTCCACAGGGCTAAACAATTGGTACTGAGGCTGCAACCCTGTCTCTCTTTAGTAGAGTTTATACCTACATGACTGTCCCCATGGCCTGGATCCATGGGAGGAAGGCCGCAGAAGGAACAGCAGTGGAGATGCTTCCACTTTGTGACGCTTCACAGATGCTTGTCCAAGAGCTTTCTGCCTTTCCACATTGCATGTCCTCTGTATGTTGCACCAGCCTCGTGGCATGGTAGTTACATTGCACTACTGCTGTCAAAACTCTGCTCACAACCAGAGTTCAGTCCCAGGTAGCTGGGCTGAGGTTGAGTCAACCTTCCATCCTTCTGTGGGCAGTAAATAGAGTACAATGGGAAGCCTGCATAAGAGTGAAATTGGAAGCAAGAGAGTGCTTTTTCAGCACTATGGGAAAGTGTGGAAGCCACACACTTAAAAAGAGAGAGAGAGAGAGAGAGAGAGAGAGAGAGAGAGAGAGAGAGAGAGAGAGAGAGAGAGAGAGAGAGAGAGAGAGAGAGAGAGAGAGAGAGAGAGAGAGAGATGTATTCATTTTCATTTGTGCTCCTTGGTACTTCTTTGATGGTTACCTTTTAGCGATAATTGAGCCTTCTGATTCACATTTCCGCTTCACCAGAACAGTTAATTCCAACATTCATCATCCTATGATAAAACAAAATACTGAAGTTCAAGTTGATTCACTTTCAACTGGATTCTCACTCACTTTTTTCTCTCTCTCAACTCTGTTGCTAGACTTTTGGCTCAAGTACATTCTGCTATAGAGGTTAAATTACCAAATTCTCCTTTCAGTTGCAAAGCCCCCTGACCTACCACCACCACCACCATCACCACCACCACAAAAAAAGTATATCTCTTAGCAACAAATCTCTTAGCAACAAGGAGTACCTTTATAAAAAAGAGAGAGAGAGTGAGAGAGAGAAAGAGAGCGAAGATGCTACTTAAAGAGTCATCTCCAGAAAATCTTTTCTGATCTTTGAAAGGACCACATCATTCAGGTAGCAAACTTGCAGGCTAGAACCCTGAATCAGGAAGTGAGATAAAGCCAAGGTAACTTCTTACAAACGTACCTGTTTTTATCATTTGTCGTGTATGTCCTGCGAGTTGGGGGGGATCACCATGTAACATCTTGGGGTGCTTTGCAGCTGGGTGAGTGGTCTGGGAGTTGGTGTCCACCCCAGGCCCCTCCAGACACAGCTTTCACCCTTGGTGAGCTAGCGTCAGATTCAGCAAAGATCAGCTTTTGAATCTGAATTTAATTTCAGCTCCAGCTTTCTGGCACTCGGGAGCAAAGCTGAAAGGAAGCCTTCCAGATTTACTGCAACTTTTTAGAGCTGGGGAAGAGCAGGTGGTGGCTTTGAAATGCTGAGTCCCTTCCCCTCTTTTTGTGAATTTGTTTGTGTTGGGTTTGTTGTTGTTTGTCTGCCTTCTTTTCCATCAGCTCAACCGTTTCTCATTTTGCTCATATGGAAAGCATTAATCCAAAGGAGGAAAGGGCCTTTTTGTTTGTTTGTTTTTTGAAAGGAGCTAATTAAACAAGAGCTTGCAGGATTCAGCTTTTGCAAGAAGACAGGAGGAATAAGGACTTTTGGTGGGAGGTGGGCAGGGGAAAGAGATTGTTTCATGACAGAAGTATGAGCTGAACCTTGCAACGGAAACGTGAGTGGTCTGAGGGATGTCTTTGAATAATGACTGAGTGACTTACAAACCCATCTGTGTTTTGTGCTGTTTCTGCACATTTCTGACTTACCTTCTTTGACATGACCAAGCAACCTCCTAAAATTAAATTTGCCAGGAATGGACCTTAAGGAAAAGCTTGTTGTTGTCTATTCGGGAATGTCTTTCCCTTCTTGTAGTTTATGTGTGCTGGTCTCGGACACTTAGATGGTGATCCAAGGCAGTCACAGCATTGACAGGGAGACTGAAGGGGCCGTTGTTTCCAAGAGGGGATTGTGCACAGCCTGTTGTCACCCTGCACATTGTCTCCGGTTAATTTGGAAATACAGGCTGGCACATGCATTTTGACGACATTGTTGTGTTTGGAGAAAGAACAAGGGAAGAGGAGGTAGCAATGCTCTCTGTTCACCCTCACCTGCTACAGCCAGGTACCAGCCAGCTTCATAACTGGTGCTTTTTAAGTGATGCACTTAACCTTAAAATAAAATTGCCCAGCTCCTGAGGTACCGCAAAAGTTGTGGTTGTTGTAACCAATTAACTTATAGATCCCCCACCTGGGAAGGCTGCTTCAGATGCAGTAGCAAAACCCAGATTTTACCATACGGAGGAGTGAGGGGAGGGGCATGTGGATTATAAACTGTTTTCAGAATATGGCTTTATTGCTGGAGAATCCTTCAACATACCTGAAAAATGTGAACTGTTTCTCTGAGTGATAAGAAATTACAGGACTGGGTCTTCTCTGGGTTGCTTTCCTCTGGAGGGAGAAACCACCAGATCCATGAAGGAGATTTTGCAATTGCAACCACTGAATTTTATATAAGGAAAACAGAGGCTCTCCTAATAGCAAGCCCTATGTAAGCTCGCCTCCAGCCATTGCTTTTTAAGGCTGCAAGTGCAAATCATGCTCCAAGATGCCAGCCCTAAAGCTGGGGCGCTTTTGCAGACAAATTCCGAGCCTTTTGTAAATGTAAGCAGTGAGCACCTGCAGAGACAGATAACATATAACCAGTCTTGTGGTTGTTGTTCAGTCGTTCATTCGTGTCCGACTCTTCGTGACCCCATGGACCAGAGCTCGCCAGGCCTTCCTATCCTCCACTGCCTCCCGGAGTTTTGTCAAATTCATTTTGGTTGCATCGATGACACCATCCAACCATCTCATTCTCTGTCGTCCTCTTTTCCTTTTGCCTTCGATTTTTCCCAGCATCAGGGACTTTTCCAGGGAGTCCTCTCTTCTCATGAGGTGGCCAAAGTACTGGAGCCTCAGCTTCAAAATCTGTCCTTCCAGTGAACATTCAGGGTTGATTTCTTTCAGGATGGATAGGTTTGATCTCCTTGCAGTCCAGGGGACTCTCAAGACTCTCCTCCAGCACCACAGCTCAAAAGCATCAATTCTGCGGCGATCAGCCTTCTTTATAGTCCAGCTCTCACTTCCATACATCACTACTGGAAAAACCATAGCTTTAACCATCCTGACCTTAGTTGGCAAAGTGATGTCTCTGCTCTTTAGGATGCTATCTAGGTTTGCCATTGCTTTCCTCCCAAGAAGCAGGCGTCTTTTTATTTTGTTGCTGCAGTCGCCATCTGCAGTGATCAAGGAGCCCAAGAAAATAAACTCTGTCATTGCCTCCATTTCTTCCCCTTCTATTTGCCAGGAGGTGATGGGACCAGTGGCCATGATCTTAGTTTTTTTGATGTTGAGCTTCAGCCCATTTTTTTCACTTTCCTCTTTCACCCTGATTAAGAGGTTCTTTAATTCTTCCTCACTCTCTGCTATTAGAGTAGTATCATCTGCGTATCTGCGTCTTACCAACTGATAAATTCCCTAAGCAACTTTAGATGTCTGGAAGCAGCAGGACAACTCAAAACTTGTTTCTTGAGTGGGCTAGCCCAGGGCTGTCAAACAGATTGTCCAGAAACAGAGCTTAGAGATAGCTGGTGAATGGAAGAGGAAAATCCTTAACTAACAGGAGCAACACGTGTTTCAGAGTAGCAGGGTTTTTCTTCCATCTCCTGGATAATGCAGCTAAGCTTGCTATGTTTTGTGACTGGTCTTCAGGATTTCAGCAAAGCATTCCCTTAAAGCTTTGTTTCATTAAGAGGGGAATGCTGCCTCATCTGTGACACAAACAACATGAAGATGTTTTGGGCTCTAATTATGGGCCATCTTTAATGTCTGTTCCTGGCTCGAGTAACAGTGATGGTTCTCTGGGGTTTCGGGCCAAATTCTTGCCAGGAGACCCTGAAGAAGGAACACACACACACACACACACACACACACACACACACACACACACACACACACACACACACACACTGCACACCACACACCCCTGCATACCACAGGGATCAGCACCCTCATATGTCTCTCAAACCAGCTCTCCTCCTCTGGGCAGGGGAAACCATGTTATGGCTTGCCAAAAATACAGTGTGAGAGAAATCTCATAAAATGAGCACTGCACCCTCACAGCGCAATGTTGTAACTGGCCTCCCTTCCTCTCCTTGGGTAACAAACATTTTGCAAGGAAGCCTCTTGGTCGACATCTGCTCTGAAGTTTCTAGCAATTGTTTTTTTGGCTTTTGTTTGGAAAGGGGCTGCCATTGCTGGCAAAACTGCTTTCTCTCTAACCGAGAGCCAGGCATGGAAGGAAGTTCGCCGCCGCCACCCCCAGCAGTGTAGGGGTGAGAACGTTTCTACACCAGCCTGTGAAGCTCATTCCCACCTGAGCCACTTCCTACCAAGCTGGGGAGGAAGCTCTGTGTGTGGCCTTTAAGCAGATGCAAGAGAAGGTTCCCGGACGGGAGGTAACCAGGAGGGGCAATGGGTCTGCCCTGGCCAAAAGTTTTCCCCAGAGAGCAACCTTGGCAACCGCCTTGCCTCCCTAATGATGGCAAGTCTTCCTCATTCTCCTCTTTCAGGGTGGCTGTGGGTCAACGTCCCTCTTGTTCCCCTCTTAATGAACGGCAGAACGGAGTACAAGCAAAGAGAAAGTACAGCGTGAAATTGCAGGTACACGCTGGAGTCCTCTTTCCCATGAGGACCAGAGTTTTTCCGTTTCTCGTTGTTCCCTTTCCCTTCTGAAAAGAAAAGTTACAAAGCTGCCATGGTAGACTCTGCTTCGGAGGGCAGGGGATCAAGGGGAAGAGCATCGTCTCTGGGGAATTAACGTCTCGAGATGGAACACCCTGTAAAGGCTCAGCGTGGAGCATTCGCCTCTTCTAAACAAGAAACCCCTCGTGCAGGCAAGTGCCCACCTCTTGTGTGCCAGCCCTCTGGACATCACGGCTTGTACCTCGCTCAAGAGGACTGGGCTCTGCCAATGTTGGTAGCTAAAGATGCACGTTGTTGTTGTGTGTGTGTGTGTGTGTGTGTGTGTGAGAAGAAGTTGCCACTGCTGCCAGAGAAGACTGCAAAATGATTGAGGTCTCTTCCAGCTCTACGATTCTGTGATTGTTGTCTTTAGGCATCTGGAAGTCTGTGGATAGAAACTGCTGTTGCAGGGAACCCATGGGTTTCTGGCAGACTTTTGTGCTTGAGAAACTGGATTTCCAAGGATTCCTGTGCTGAAGCCCCAAAGAAAGCAGGCTCATTTCCAGATTCTGGGAAGCGAGAGGAGCTCACACAATCACACAAAATCAGCCATGAAATGTCCAATTATGTGCTACCTATGATGCCTATTTTATGCAGATTTCATTTTGAAATCAATTGGAGGCACCCCAAGTCAGGGGTATTCTTTCAGAATTCCTATTGAAATCTGATTTGCCCAGTTCACAACAGAACGTTTCACTTGCATGGTTTTTTTTTTTTTTTTTTTGAGGTGTAAAACCACAAAAGTCGTAAAAATAAGGTCAACACAATTACAAAATTGTATAACTGCCAAAAAAACCCCAACCATAATATGTAATAAACCATAATATACTGTACCGTATATATAGATATTAGAGAGAGAAAACAAAAACAAGAAAAATACAAAAATTAGAGAGTTTTCTAGATAAAACTAGCCCATCTTCTTAGTGTGGAATCAAATACAAACAAAATTTAGCTATTTGTTTAGTAACAGAGCTTTCATCATTTAAAAGTCCTTCTAAGCCTACCTCGTTTGCATCTACTGTTAGTCTGTCTAAACATGGGTGAATAAATCTCTCTCTACAAGGGTGAAGGAGGGGGCAATGAAATAACATATGTTCTGTTGATTCCACATCCTTTGGGAGCCTGTGCAATGTCTATCTTCATAGGAAATCTTATTCTATCTCCTTTCCAAAACTCTTGAAGGGATAACTGAACAGTGGGCCAGAGTAAGGTCTCTCCAATCAGCTGGATCTTCCAACTGTGAGAGATAGGGTCTTGGTTTATTAAAGGGATGAGGCCTTTTTGGTCTGAAAAGCTCTTAATGATATACAGAGGCTATATTCTACCTTCTACCTTCATTTGGCCCAATTCTAAGCATCTCAGAGCATTGGAGACACCTGTAAGATAGACTGGAAGAATTTTGGTTGGATCTTCTCTAACACACCCAGGTCGGCCATGGATATTCCAGTATAGGTGCTGTATAAGAGCTGAGCTAAGACTTTGTGTTGGGACAGCCTTAATGCTGCTGGGACAAAAGAGACCTTCCCTTGTTCGGAAAAATCTCACAATAGCATTAGCAGCCTGCTCAGCCTTCCAATTACAATGTGCACTGTTAGCCCCTGACCAATCACTCCCGGAGCAGTGAATTTGGGCACTTCTTGTTCAACTTTCTTCCCTTCCCCAAGATCTTTTGTTTGACTGTCTGCCGAAGGCCATCGCTTTTATTTTATCACAATTAATCGTCAAACGTTCTTTATCACAGTAGGCTGCAAAACTATCTAAGGCCCTTTGGATATCTAAACAGAATAACAGTGTCATCGGCCTGAATCAGTATTGGGAGGTGATGTGAAGCAAGCTTTTTTTGGGGGGGGTGAAATTTTAGGTCAGTCATCGGCTTCATCATCTCACTTATATGATAGATGAACAATGTTGGGGCCAACAGGCAGTTGGTCGCACTGTCATAGTCATTTTTTGCAAAAGGAACATCCATAGATTATACAGACTTTGTGTTTATAACCACTTCTTATAACTTTGTGTTTAAAGCTCTCCTTGTGTGACTGCATTGATACTATGTTATCAATTGTTAGTTTTAATGTTGCCTTCTAATGTTGTCAGCCACCCTCGCAATTCCCTTTTTCTCAAACTGAATGTGTCTTAATTGTAATGGACTGTATATTGTCTCCCCTTATTGTAAGTGGCCTTGGGTCCCTTTCCAAGGAGAAAGGCAGGGTAAAGATACTCAAAAATGAATAAAATAAAATAAAATAATTATATGAGAGGAGGCAACGTTGCCATCTGGCTACATCCCAAGAAACAATTTCAATCATATTATCTATCACCCACCCCCATATATTTTCTCAGTGACAGATAATTACTAAAATTGCTTTGAGGGACCAAAATACAGTCACATGGAAAAGGTAGGCTGTCTCATCTGACAATTTAGACCCCTCTGCTTATAAGTTGGGGGATAGGTAACAGATATTGGAGCTGAACCAGGCTCGCAATTGAAAGAATGCAAGCATTCTCCATGGATAAATTGTTACACCACACACCCAAGCCAGTGTCCCTGGGACCAGCCCCAGTTATCCTTTGTATAATGTCTCTGCCACGGAAAAGTAGGAGTTTCAGTAATTTTTTTGCTGAAGTTGCCCAAGCTTCTCTGAGTGTTGGCCCTGTTCCTGTGTTTGGCTTGACTCTTCCATGTCCTTCTTCCTTCTAGGGTTCAGGGCAGTGGGTCTAGGTCTGATCAAGGGTCAGGGTTACTCTTACAGGTGCCACCATCATCTGGATGCCCCACCCACCCCAGAGCAAGGGAGAAGGGTATTTTCCCCCTTTTCCACTGTCTTTCCCAGATGTCTCATTTTGTAAAACTTTCCTTCCCCCTTCTCCCTCCCTGCCACACACTTATTCTCAGATTGGTTTGGTTTGGTTTGGTTTGGTTTGGTTTGGTCTGAGCTATTTTAGCTTTCATTAAAATGGGAGAAGTTTCATCTGCATGACATTTTAGCCTTCCGGCTGTTGCATCAGGCCTCAAAAATATCGGCAGGAAGTGTTTAATCCCGAGCCACAGCACAGAACTGCTCTGTCCGAGACTCTGGTTTTGCTCCTCGACGTTTGCTGAGATTCTTGTTGGTGTTGGCGGGTGGTGGTGGTGGGGGTGGAATTAAAAGGCCACCTTTTCCCAGCTTCTGCGAGTGTATGACTCAATCAGTATTTTGACCGGAGGAGAGGCTGGAAAGGACCTGTGAAAAAGGAAAGCCCTCAGCTGGTCATCACCTCATGACAGGTGCCTTTCCCTGTAGCTTGCCTTTGGATTCAGGGCAGAAGCAGAAGCCCTCTGAAATGGCAAGGCATCCCTGGGTCTCCAGGCAGAGAGAGAGGAACCAGAGGGCAGAAAGCCCAGGGCATGGTAGGGATTGGGGTGCCTTTCAAAACCTTTGGTCCCAGGTTTTGAAAGGCTTCCTCCTCCTAGTCGGGGCCAGAGGCTTCCTGGAGAAGCACAACCACGTTCCTCAGTGTTTGCACCAAGCAGCCACACTGAAGTGCCAGGGGGTGAAAGGACCAAGCTCATGTGCACAGTCTCATTGTGACATGAACCGGGGGGGGGGCAACTGTGAAAGCTCGGGGCACCAACCTCTGCCAGCACCCTTGGAACAAGCCAAGAAGAGAAGAGCAGAAGCCATGAATCCACCGATCATGGGCTTGGAAGGGGCCTCCAGCCCCCAATTGAAAGCAGGGATCCAAGTCGGACCAGGCGGTTTCTCTTAAAGGCCTGCAGCCTTCCAAAATGTGATGTCTTAAACTGCTCCGTAGGACGCTGGAAATGTCGTTGACCTTCCTTGGATCACTGCCTGGCCTCCCTGTTGTCATGGGAAGGGTTATGCCCTTTCCGCGTGCCTTCCTGAATGGGCATGTCAGACCCTGGAGGTGGGCACAGGACCTGTGTATGGTGCAGCCCACCTCTTGGGGTTTCCTTTACGGGCACGGCGAGGTGACTTCTGACAAGAGGCACCCTGCGTTAAGTGGTCACAGCCTCGGGGACTGGCACCTCCTTCCAGCCCTGAGCCAAAGGCTGCTTTGCCATGACTCACACACTCTGGGATAATCTGGCCACGACGTGGGGGCTTTGCTGTTCCCCAAGGACCTTCTGTGGTTTGGTTCAACGGCAGGTCCTCCACACAGCCCGGCTCAGCCCATCTCCTCCCAACCAGGCTCGTGTTTTCAAGGCCAACTGGACTGGTGGCCTTCTGGCTTGTTCTGGACGCTGCCTCGGAGAGTATCTCTGGGGGAGAGGAAACCTTGCGGGACAAAGGCGGTGACCCCCTCCCCAAGGGCAGAGTCTTGACTCACACACCTCCGACTCACCCACCCTCCTCTGCAAGATCTTGGGGTGACTCAGGGAGGCAGGGTGCACTACAAAGAGGAACCCCCCTCCCCAACATACACACACACACACAGAGAGAGAGAGAGAGACTCCCACCTTCTGCCCCAGGCTGTTCAATGGCAGGACCAAGCCCTCCTCAGGCACCCAGTGGGGGACCCTTGGCCCGGAGGCCCATCATGCACCACTAGCCCAGAGCCACAGCATTAGGGCTGTTGTGGCCAACACTCCAGAAGAACAGAGGAAACAGAGGGACCATGTCAGAGGAGGCAGCTTCTGGACTGCCCAGAGGGGCTTCAGGGAGGAGGAGGGGCCACTTGATGGCCAACCAGAGGGAGCTGTGACTCCTTGGCCCACCAGCCTCCTCCCAGTCAAGGCTTCTGGGAGGTGTCACCTGGCTGGAACAGGGAGAGTTTCCCCACAGTGGTATTCACAATACCAGAAAAGAACAGGGACGGGCAGCCAGTTTGAATGCCCACTCCACCCACTGGTGCTTCACCCAACTGGGATGATCCAGGAATGCCCCAAAGAGCTCTGAAGTCAACCAGGAAGGTGGGAGCTTCGTGCGATGCCTGGAACCAGGGGTGGCGGTTCGGTGCACCTACCCACAGGCTGGACTTCAGGGCACAATCCTGCTCAGTCCCTGAGTTCGGCTGGGCCCTCCCCTGGGCTAGACGGCAAAGGCAAGGCTCAGAGGAGCTGGCCGGACACTTCCTTCTCAGACTCAATCTGAGGGACCCCGTCTTGAAGTCCTAAGAGGCTGGGATCGCTCACTGGTTGGAGTATGTGGGATTCTCTCTCTCTCTCTCTCTCTCTCCATCAACATACACATGGAAGTAAATCAGTTCCGCAGACATATATGGGGCCTCCGATACGGAGAGTCTTCGTCTGCTCTCCTGACATTGAACGCCAAGAACACAATGTCCCAGCAGGCGAACTCCACCTCGGCTGCAGCAGCATCCGTGGCCTCCTCCATCGGGCTCAGGCCATGCCGTTCACCCCCCGACCCTTCAACAGACGGGTCTGCCTGGGCTCCTCCGTCTAGAACTGAAGGCCAGGGCAGGTTCCCAAAGCCCCGCCAGACTTCAGCCTGGTAAGAAGTGAGAGGCCAAGTCACAGAGTTGTCAATGACTGGAAACCCACCGCTGGCAAACCCCAGCCAGGCCTTGGGCCAGGTGGCCGCAGGCAACGCCACGTTGCCATGGCCCCACACTGGCAAAGCCTGGCTCAGGAGGGCTGGTGTGAAGGTAAGTGCCAGCGTGGCACAGGGGTGGTGGGAGCGACAGCTGGAGGGAACTTGAATCCTGGCTCAGTCCGGAAACCCCACCAAATAGCTGAATTTTAGCAGGAAATGCCCTTCCAACAGCCGGAAATGAAGGTTTTAGATTCCCGCACACACACCCAAATTAGGAGCGAACCACTAAGTGGCACATTCCCCCCCTTCCCCCGCATTCCTGTTGATGGAACAGCATGTCTCCCACCATTTGCAGCATATGCAGGACATGGAAGACAAAATCTGGGCCAAGAGGCTTTCCATCCAGATGTGGAACAATTCCACTTTATGGGCCACAACTCCCAGCATTCCAGCTGGCCGGCATGGCCTCTAAGAATGCGGATCCCTGTGTTCTGCGTGCAACCTTGTTCCATGGTGTGATGAAAGAAGTAATTGCAGGAAGGTGTTTGGCCCCACAGGGGAGAGGAGCCTACCTGCTGCCCCTGGGCCACCCTGAGCAGGACATCCAAGCAGGGCAGGATCCAAAGCATGGGACTGGGGAAACAGGCCCCAGGAGGAGGAGGACCTGAGCCGAAAGGCCAAAGGACTGGGTTAGACCCTGAAAACTAGAGAACAGGGCCAACCCAGAGCTTGGGGGGGGTGGGTTCCTTTCTGTGTGTCCAGGCAGGTGACAAATGGCCCCGAGGTCTGAGGCATCAGGGGCCTTTCCCACTAAAGCCTTGGTCCTCCATGGTTTGACCTGGAACTCTCACCACACGTGGAAGGCTGTTTCCGGGAAATGTCTTTCCTTCGCCTCCTTTGTGAGGCTTACCCAGGTTTTTGCTTCTGAAGCTGAAGGTCAGCCTGGACACCAGTCTCTGAGGTGTTGCCCAACCCTCGGGGACCCACCCCCTCTGTTTGCAAGGTTTTGTGACCGTCCAGCTGTCCTGCAAAAGTTCTTAGTTTCAGGTGGCCCTGTGCCTTGTGACCTGCCGTGCCCAAGCCCTTGGGTCTGTAGTACACTTTGGTCTGCCTGGTGGGTTTCCAGAGGCCGCTGGCATAACATCGTGCAGGCCAAAAGTCCAACTCAAAGGCTGGGCCTGATCTGGCCATCATCCTTCTGGGTTTCATGTGTGACACCACGGAGGCCCGTGAGAAGAGCAGGGCTACTTCATGTGAAGGCACGGCTCAGCACTGGCCTGGTGCACCAGGAAATGCCTCCGATTATCTCTGCAATCCAAGGACGTTCCTAAGCCCCCAAGCAGCCAATGTTTAGGGGGTGAAGCAGATGAAAGAATCAGGGAGGCCTCTGCCCACAGCAAAGAGTTTAATTCCTTCTGCTTTGATTAAAAAGTTGGCACCAGGCCCCCGGTTTGCATCATGATGAACTTCCTCAAGGGTAACGGCATGGAGAGGTGGGGGTAACGAGGAGCAAAACTCGGGGGGGGGGTTGAGAAGCAACCTGTGCTCCGATGCCAAGGCCAGCCACGCAATGCCTTGTGGGGCAAGAAGGGTATCTTCTCCCTTCTTGTTTTGACTTGTCGCTTGCGTTGTCTAATCTAAGCCTCCAGCCTGGCTATAAAACCAAGGGAAAGAGGGGAACCATCTCGCTCAGTTTCTGCAGGACCAACCCGAGGGTTGCAGGCCAGCATTGGCTGCGGGAGCCAAACCGGGGGGGTCGTTGTTTTGTCCCACAGTCTGACGACCGGTGGCCTCAGGCGAGATGGTGGCCGAAGCGTTGAGCCCGGTGCATCACAACCTCACCGGCGTGGTCTCGGATTCGATGCCGACGGTGACTCTCCCTCTGCTGCTGGTGCTGGCGTTCCTCTTCCTCATCTGGACTTGTGAAGAGACCTCGTCCATCCCAGGTAATTCTTCCCAGAGACATCCGGTGGGGTGGCTGCTGGCCCATTGCGCTTTTGGTGGTGGGGTTAAGAGAGCAGATCCCTTTCTCAGGGAGGATTTAGAAACAAGGAGTCATGATCAGCACCCCTTACGGTCGCGGGGATGTCTGCAAACCCTGCAAGAAAGGGGGACTGAATCGTCTACTACACAGCCAAACAATTTTGAGTGAGTTATCTTGCATTTCTAATGTTTGAAACAGAAATGACTCACTGGAAGCAGTCTCTCCTTTTTGACTGCCCTTTCCCCAATGCTATGCAGTCTACTCAGGAGTAAGTCTTCCTGCGTCGTAGGGGAATGCTGCCCCAGGTAAATGTGCCATCCCGGGCTGCATGCTTTTATGAGTTCAAAGAGACTTGCTCCCGAGTAGGACAGTGCCTGGGTTGCCGTGGTCCTTGGGTCTATTTCATTACACGAGTGCTGGTCAGCTGCCTTTGTCGCTTCCTCCAGATAGTGAACTGCTAGAGAGCTCCATGGTTGGAGGCATCTCTGACTCCACAACCGTAGATTAGGAGTTTGATTCCCTGACTGGGACTCTCTGACTTGGATTGGACTGGATGATCCACAGGGATCACCCTTCCAGCTCTGCAGTTCGGTGGTGGTGGTGGTGGTGGTGGACAGCTCAGTGATTTAGGCTTGAACTCCAAAGCCAGAGTTTGGGAGTTCAACTCCCCCTTGGTGCCTCCTTGGCAGGGGCTGGACTGGATGATCCATGGGGTCCTCTTCCAGGTCTTCTACTGTTCTCAGATGGTGGTGGTGGTGGATTTGTGCTCTCTGAGATCAGGGGTTGCCCAAGGGCTGTGCAGGGATTAACCTTCACAGGGGGAGAGGAAGGGTTACCATGATGGAGTCCAGACTCTTCTCCCTTCTGGGGCCCTCTTGGTCTGACCTTCACAGGGGCTATTGCAAGAATGCCGAAAAGCCAGATATATCACCTTCAGCACATTGCAGGAAAAGGAAGGCATCAATATTAACTAAGAAGTAGAATCAAAACCCAGCAGCTCATGTAAGGTATATGGAGCGTCCTTAATTGTTACAGCTCAGGGGCTTGGGAGCCACGGTCCACCAACGTCCCATTCCCAGGGTTTGATTCTTCTGCAAAAAAACCTGAAGCTCCATGTTGAAGGCAGGGGTGAAGCAAAAGTAGCCTGTGATCTACAGCTAATGGAAGAAAATCAGAAAGTGTGTTTGGGGACCAGTTAGACCATGGAACTGCAAGGGTGGAAAGGACCACGTGGGTTCTGGAGACAGAACAGGCCTCCCAGCCAGAGGGTTTAAATGAAGTTGCGTCCTTGCTCAGCCGCTCTCCTCCTAGTCAGGCCTTGTATTCAGTCTGAGTCTCCTTGCTTTGAATCTGAATCAGGTTTTAACCTCTCCGGTGACTGGGTAGGATCTGGTCTGACACCACCACCACCCCCAGCAGCCCTTGGTCTAGTTGGAGGTGCCTTCCTCACCCACCCACCCACCCCTCTCCGTCTCCTCCTCTCCAAGGGCTAAACATGCCCCGAGTGCCTTTCAGTTGATGCACCCTCTAATCCCGTGGCCTCCTCCTCCGTTCCCCCCGTCTCCTTTCAGGGCCCGGCTACTGCATGGGCATCGGCCCCCTCATCTCTCACTGGAGGTTCCTCTGGATGGGCGTGGGCAGTGCCTGCAACTACTACAACGAGATGTATGGCGAATTTATGAGGGTCTGGATCAACGGAGAAGAGACCCTCATCATTAGCAAGTAATAATCTCTCCCCTCTGACAAATCAGTCGGGCAGGGAGGGGTGAGGGAGGGAGGGAGGGGGCAACTGGGTATGTGTCTCTGGCGCCAGGAGGCCTTTTCCCCTGGTGGATCAGCCCATCCTCAATCCCTCCTGGATCCATCGTGACTTTCCGCCTTCCAGGGTACAATACTGACCCTAAGGGAGGGGGACATCCATTCCCCTAAGAAAATTTGCAACTCAGCTTCTCCACATGAAAGTGGGAGAAAGCAAAAGTCACTTTGTCCATCCCAGAATCTCATCCTGATTTTTCAGACAGTGAAGGATAATTCGTAGCCCTGCGCTAGGCATTTGGATATTTCAAAGAGGCTTCTCCCGCCCAAAGCAGGAGGTGGCCAGATATGGTTCACCTGCTGCATTTGGGCATTTTTGTGCCTTAGATTTCTGGGCAAAAGCCGCTCCGAGCAGCAGCTGGATGTGTGCCTTCTTGGTCATGATGCAGCACTTCTTGTGGCATTACAACATCATTTCAAAGCTTCGGGCTCCCTCTAAAGGAGAGTGGCTTGCAGCTTTGCCTGGTTTGTGCACTGGGCTTGCGGGAGTCTTGGCAACGAGAACGGTATTCCTACCAAGGGCGAACAAGACTCAAATCTACATTGTCCGATCCTGTTTGTAAATTGGTTTGGGGCATTTGCAAACAGTGCCTCAACAAACGCTTGTTGAGCCCCAGTGTGTGTGTGTGTGTGTGTGTGTGTGTGTGTGTGTGTGTGTGTGTGTGTGTGTGTGTGTGTGTGTGTGTGTGTGTGTGTGTGTGTGTGTGTGTGTGTGTGTGTGTGTGTGTGTGTGTGTGTGTAATAGAATGGAAAGCAAAGAAGCTGTCCTTTTCTGCTGAGTATTTGGGGTGGGAGCTCAGAGCCCCTGCAACGCAGGACCTTTTAACCTTGGAATGCCAGGACCTGACGTGAGCCTTGGTTGTCCAGGCGGGTGCTTTACTCATAAAAACAGTGAAGAATCTTTGGTGACCCTTAAAGAGGGACAGACGTGACGTGACTTCAGCTCCCATGGAGAGGAGCAGAGGCTGCTCAAACAGGGCCCCACAAAAGGTGTGCCATGCGTTTGCCTTGAAAGGACCACACATCTCTTGGTTGTGTGTGTGTGTTGCCTTCTGCAACCACGGGCCAGAGGCAGCAAATAAAATCCCTCTTTTTAAAAAAAAGGCAGTAGGAGCCTTATATTTATGCCTTGAAATGCCTCTCCCTGGCATTGGGAAACTTGGGAAGCAGTTGAAATCCATGGGCAATTATTACTGTTTTCTTTCGCATTCCCCAGATCTTCCAGTATGTTCCATGTCATGAAACATGGACACTACAACTCCAGGTTCGGAAGCAAACCTGGCTTAAAGTGCATTGGCATGCATGAAAATGGAATCATCTTTAATAACAACCCAGCCCTCTGGAAAGAAATCCGTCCCTTTTTCACCAAAGGTAACCTTCCTTTTCTTCCCACTCACTAGATACAACCTCTGCTTTGCATTTTTTTTAAAAAGTAGGATGATGTTGCCAAAGTTCCAGGGTTACAGTTGATCCCTGGGTTTGGTTCAATCTAAGGGCCTTTTTACACGACCCCTAAGATCCGCTGGCCACTTAAATTCGGACCAGAGAACTTAGGGGTTTGTTGCTCTTCCTGCTTCCCCACCCCTCCCCACTTCCTGGCTGCTGGCTGCGTGAGGAGAGGGAGAAAAAAAAGGAAGAAAAGATTGTGCCTCACCTCCTTCTGGCTCTCGCTCTTGCCCGCAAGATTTCTGTCTCTGTAAAAGTAGCTCTTAAAGGGGCGGGAGCAAAAAAAAAACAACAAACAGAAGGGAGGAGAGCCCCACACTCACTATCTTTACACCGCATCAAGGAATTTTCAGGACGGAAGAGCAGGAACAAGAAAGGTGCGCTGGGACGGGCTAAAGTGGGCGTGGTTGCACCTAATTTCCTGTAAACTCCGGAGCTGGTGGGTAAACATTTTTAAGCTCCGGAGCTGGGAGCCATTTGCCCCGGAGTTTAGGGGTCGTGTATAAACGCCCTCAGACTTTTATTCCCCTGCAGGAAGATCCTGCAACTTCAGATGCACTCGGTGGGAAGGGAAGACCTACTTTCTCACAGATACAAAACGGCAGAACGGTAGAGGAAGTCCTCTTCCAAGCCCTGGGATTTAGATCAGGCAGACGTGGCCCACAAGAATCCCGTTCACTTTGAGGCTGACCCCACTTGGGACTGCTCGTAGAGCACATTCTAACCCAGAGGCGTTTCCCATTGACCGCATGATGCATGGGGAAAGGGGGAATCCTGATTTGTGCCCAAGGTGGGCCTTTTCAGCTCAGCAGTGAAGCTATTATTGGGGGGCAGGGGGTGGGTAGGAATAATTCCCCAGCAGACAGAAGAGTCACTTCTGTCAGAAGGGAGGCCCTTCCTTTGCCTTTTCACACGATCCCTAAGATCTGCTGGCCACTTAAATTCAGACCAGAGATTTTGGGGTTTGTCGCTGTTCCTCTGTTCCCACCCCCTCCACACTCCTGGCTGCTGTCTGCGTGAGGGGAGAAAAAAAAAGGAAGAAAAGAATGCCGGCTCACCTCTGTTCTTCCGTCTGGCTCTGTTCCCAGCAGCATGCCAGTCTCTTAAGTATCTCTTAAAGGGGCGGGGGGCAAAAAAACAACAAACAGAAGCGAGGAGAGCCCGGCACCCACTACGTTACATCCACATCAGGAATATTTCACCCCTGGAGAGCAGGTACTTGAAAAGTGCACTGGGACGCGCTTAGGTGGGCGTGGTGGTTGCACTTAATTTTTTGTAAACTCCAGAGCTGGTGGGGAAACAATTTTAAGCTCCGGATCTGGGAGCCATTTGCCATGGATTTTGGGGTCGTGTGAAAAGGCCCTTTGTCAGTGTGATCAGCCACATACCTCTCAAGCCCTCTGATGGCAATGTTTAATGACTTTGTGGACGAGTCTGGGGATGGCCTGGATGTCCGGTTGAGGGGATGCTCAGGGTTCTCAGCTAGAGAGCTGGAGGGCAGAAGTGCCTTTTCGGAATTGATGCATTCATGCATTTTAGGAAGGTGCCCTTCATTCAGCCCTGCAGGTTGGGCCGCGCGCCACCTTTGGACAAAGGGACCAAACCCAAGAGAATCAAGGCACTGTCTTCAATCCTGTGGCCATTGCAAAGCCAAGCAAAGCACCACCCATCCCCCACAGAGCAGAGCCCCCTGCCCCCCACTCCACCCATGGGCCCTTCATGACATCCCTATTGCAAGATTTGGGTCCATTGCACCACTGGTGCAAAAGTGGATCCAGATAATGTAGGTCTTATTGCTTAGAGGTTCTAAGGGTGTTGCCGGCATTCCAGCTCTCTCAGGCCGGGGTCTGGTGCAGATGATCACCATGTGCATTGAGTCCACGACTGAACACCTGGACCAGCTGGAAGAAGTGACCACGGAGCGTGGCTACATCAACTGCCTGAACCTGATGAGGTGCATCATGCTAGACACTTCAAACAGACTCTTCCTTGGAATTCCACTTGATGGTACAATTAAAATATCATTTTATTCCATTACTTTTCATAAGGGCTCCATATTCATTCCTTCTCTATTTTGTTACATTCATAAAGTGGCGGAGGTGGGGTGTGTGTTTTTGTGGTCGTTCCTCCATGTGCTAAAGGAAAAAAGCCCCCCCACCCCCCACCCCCAAAATAATGGAAACCTGGAGTTTCTAGAAGTACAGAATATTACAAAAGAGGTTAAAAAACTCAAAGAGGACAGACACACATCCTCTCCAAGCAGAGCACTAGGTTTAAAGGTACTGGTGGTATTTCTATAGTGTCCAATAGATTGAGTTCTCTAGGAAATTTAAAAAAAAAAACAGAAGTTAAAAACACCATAAGATGCACAGAGAATAATAAAACAAAGAGAAATTTTAAAAAGAATGTGAAAAACCCATGGCAGATGACAGCCTCCAGTTTGTCTCCTCTTCTGGGGACCAAGAGAAACATGCCTGCCATCTGGGACTCCAAGCGACACTTGGACGCCAGTCAATCCTGCCTGGTCCAGGTCCAGGTCTCCATCCGGGGGTGGCCTCCCTTTTGTCCTACCTTGCAGGAGGGCTGCAAGTGCGAAATGGGGAAAAGAAACCAGCCCGGTGACATTTCCTTATTAAGAGAAAGACAGAACAGGCATCATTCTCATTGTCACTGAGACAAAGTGCATTGGTGAGGTTTCCTATTTCAGCTCCATCTTCCTGTCTTGTCTGTGTGTAATTTCAGAAAACGCAATCGTGCTCAAAATCCAAAATTACTTTGACGCTTGGCAGGCCCTCCTGCTGAAACCCGACATCTTCTTCAAGTTTTCCTGGCTGTACAGGAAATACGAGAAGTCTGCGTAAGTAGCAGGAGCAACTGGGGTTGTATTTTTAATGAGCGTGAGTGAAGGTTGGCGGCTGGGAGAGGAGGGAGCGCTCCAAGCTCTTTCCGGCCAAAGGGTGCCCCAACTCCTGAAACGTGCTGGCGCTCGGAGGGAGGACTGGGCTAGTGGGAGGTCTGTGTGCCCTTGCCATGGTGGCTGCACCCAGACAGAAGAGAGAGGCGCAACTGAGTAATGCAGGGCAGGTCTCATTCAAAAGACTGTAAGGACCGGGAAAGCGCCCTGCTGGATCAGGCCAAGGGCCTCTTTAGTCCGGCTTTCTGTGCTCTCCCAGGGGCCCCATCAGATGCCTCCAGGAGCACAGGAAGCAACAAGATCCCTGTCTCCTGGTGCCACTCCCCTCCCTCTAGCATTTTGGGATACCTTCCTTTTAAGCCTGGAGAGAACACAGATCCCCATCCGGGCTTGTTGCCTGCGATGGACTTTTCCTCCAGAAACTGACCATTTTGAAGGCATAACTTGACCAGATGCCATCACTACAAAAGGGGTCTGATCCATAAAGTTGGGGAAGGGGAGGCAGGCCTCAGGCCTGGGGGTGGGGTGGGGGTCGGGAGGAATGGGTGGGTGAGGTAACTCACAATAATCTTCTCCTGGCTGGCGGAATCCATCCATTTCAGCCTGCTAAACTTCTGCAAAGCTGAACTTGGAGGAGGGAGGAGATCCCAGAGGCAGGGGAAGCAGAGATGGTGCCTCCATCCGTGATAAGATTCTGACCCTCCCTGCTGACCCAAAAGCCCAGGCCCCTTCGACCTCAGGAGTCATGGCTCTGCAGTGTCACCACCAACGGGCACAAAAGGATGGTGGGCGCTTTGCTGGCAGTGAGCCAGGTCCCTTCTCTTCCAGGAAAGATCTGAAGGAGGCCATTGAAGACCTCATAGAGCAAAAACGACAGAAGCTTTCCCTGCTGGAGAAACTGGAGGAGCCCATGGATTTCACCTCCCAACTGATTTTTGCACAGGTAACTTTTGACACGGACCCCACACCCGCTGCCATTCGGCACCTTCTGCCCTCCAGCACATCCGGCTGCAGGGAGAAGGAGCTTTCTGGATACCCTGGGAATTTTGTATTTATTTACTTTTAAATATATTTAAAATCACCCAGCCTAGCAATCAACAGCAGTTCCCCAGGAACCCATCTGATAATTTACCTGCTGCCTGGTCCATGAAACAGAATGTGCCACTGACTCTAGTCCATCCTCGTTTGTCCACGAGCACTTTTTGCTAACCGTTTCAGATTCTCTCCAGGGCAAATGCAGGGCACTGCTGAAGCATCCCCGACAGGAGGACTCACTGCCCTGTTGAGTGTATTTGCCCGCATGATGATCCTTGCATGGGCTGAGCACAGTCCGATTCCACCTCACATCTGATCCTCATCACTTGCTTGATTTGGTCTTACAGAGTCGTGGGGAACTAACCAGGGAGAATGTGAACCAGTGCGTCCTGGAGATGCTGATCGCGGCCCCTGACACTCTCTCCGTGACCCTGTTTTTCATGCTGGTGCTGATTGCTGAACACCCTCAAGTGGAAGAGGCGATACTGAAAGAAATTCAGGCAGTGATCGGTCAGTATCCTGATGCACCAGAAAGCTACAAAGTCCCCACCCTCTAAAAGAAAACAAAAAGTCTACCATGTTTCCCTGAAAATAAGACACTGTCTTATATTTATTTTTTCTCAAGAAGACACACTAGGGCTTATTTTCAGGGGATGTCTTACTTTTATTAAGTATAATATGCTTGAATATCAGCCTTGCACACAACCATAGCCACGCCCATCACTAGGTCTTATTATCAGGGTAGGGCTTATATTTAACAAATGCATGGAAATCCTGCTAGGGCTTATTTTTGGGGGAGGTCTTATTTTCGGGAAAACAGGGTACTTCTTAGAAGGGCCAAACTATTAGGGTTCCGAACAAAAAAAAAAACTTATTTGAACGACTGAATGGCTAGGCTCGCTGATTGGCCAGGAAGGGAAATAAACACTTAGGGCGTTTATACATGACCCCTAAGCTCCGCCGCAAATGGCTGCAAGGTCCGGACCTTAAAAATGTTTACCCACCAGCTCCGGACTTTGCAGACAATTAAGTGCGACCCCGCCCACTTTAGCGTGACCCAGAGCAGTTTTCTTGTACCTGCTTTTTGGATGTGACAAATATTTGATCCGGTGCAAGGATAGTGAGTGTGGGGCTCTTCTGGCTTCTGTTTGTTCTTTTTTTGCGCCCCGCCCCTTTAAGAGATCTGAATGCTGCCGGGAACAAAACGGAGGTAAACCGGCATTCTTTTCTTTCTTTTTTCTCCCTCCCTCAGGCAGCCAGCAACCAGGAAATGCGGAGGGGGGTGGGGACAGAGGAAGAGCGAGGAACCCCTAAGATCTCTGGTCCGAATTTAAGTGGCCAGCGGATCTTAGGGGTCGTGTAAAAAGGCCGTTAGCTTTCCATTCAGCTGCATTTCATACCAACGGTGAGATGTTCGCTGCTGATGTAGACGTGAGGACCTCAGAGGGCCAGCTGCTGACCAGCCCCTCTCTCCTGCTTCTTCCTCCAAGGTGACAGAGAGATCCAAGGGGAGGACATGCCCAGGCTTAAAGTGTTGGAGAATTTTATCCTCGAGAGCATGAGATACCAGCCGGTGGTGGACTTGGTCATGCGCAGAGCCTTGCGGGATGACGTGATCGATGGCTACCCGGTGAAGAAAGGCACCAACATCATTCTGAACATCGGCCGCATGCACAAGCTGGAGTTCTTCCCAAAACCCAACGAATTCTCCCTTGAGAATTTTGAGAAGAACGTAAGTGGTTTTTTTTTTGGGGGGGGGAGAATTTAAAAGAAAAAAGCACACTTATTACTATTGCTTAGGTCAATGATGGGAGGGGGAAGTGTGTCCCACTGCCTTAAAGTGCACTCATGTTTTCTCTTCTTAACAATATTATTGCTTTAGGCACCTGTCCTTCATTGCTATGTCCCTCAGACATAGATATGAAGATGCAGACGCAACAAACAAAGCCCACAATCCTTACTCTTTCAATCCTCAGCCGTTCTCCAGGGTCTCAAAGGAGTCTCTTTCCCCACTTGCCTCCCAGCTACCCCCCCCTTTAAACTGGCACTTACCTTTGTCGTAAGTAGACTGGGGCAAAACCCTTTTAAAGGAAACAGTCTTTTCCTCTTAATGAAGCCCCATTTCTAATGATGTGCTAACTATGCTGCCTAGTTCAGACCTTTGATACATTTAAGTATCCTCCTAATTAATCTGGGATTCAGCAGAGGCAGGATGTAGGCAGGGAGGGAGAAATCTCTCCCCAATTTTGCCGCACAGAACGATGTTTGTGGCCAGTTTATGAGAGCCTTTCCAAATCTTTATGACCGAACGTCTTCTGGCAATGTTGTCGGTTTCTTGATCTCCCAACACACACATGTTTTGTGCAGGTGCCTCATCGCTACTTCCAGCCCTTTGGGTCCGGACCCCGGAGCTGTGTGGGGAAATTCATTGCCATGGTCATGATGAAAACCATCCTGGTGACTCTTCTGCGGAAATGCAGTGTCCACTCGCTGAAAGGTCTGCAGCGCATCCAGAAAAACAATGACCTGTCTTTGCATCCAAACGAGAGGCAGCCACTCCTGGAGATGATTTTCACGCCCAGAATCAATAGGGACAAGCGTTGCCACGATGAATAAAAGTCCACCCCCACCCCCAAGTGTCAGGGCACTGATGGGTTGAGCTCTCCTAATTCACAGAGAAAAACTTTCACTCATTCCAGATGCATCCATTCACTCATTCAGCAAAACTCTTCAGTTGCCTCTGAATAGGTTGCTGACACACGTGTCTCTGACAGAACTCAGGTTTTAGGCACAGAACTCTATTTGAAGCTCTTGTTGTTTTTAAATACCAGCAGCTGGTAGCAATGTAAGAAGGATACGCAAGAGGACTTACCTGTACAAATTGTTGTGTCCATGTGAAATTATGTGCTGGATGTTTCGCTCTCTGCATAAAAGCCCAGACGCTCCCTGGCATTTTTTTCACAGGCCCACAGGGCTGAGTCAGGTCACCTGAGCAGCCGGTTGTTATTTCAATTCAATATTCTAGTGCCAAAAAGGCACGGGGAAGCGGAAAGAACATGTGAAGGTGGACAGTCTGCAGAGGGAGAGAATGACAGCACTGTGTGGAGGTGCCCGGAGGGTGGAGTGGAAGGCTGTGCATGGGCTGCATCTCCCAGGCAAATGTGCCGATTCCTCTGGACTCCCGTGGGCGGAAAGAACACAGGAGAAGCAGCACTGGGATCCTCCATCCGTTGAGACAAAAAGGATGGGTTGCTTTTCAGCCATTTGGGTGGCATACAGACTGCCAAAACGGGATGGGATGAGGAATTAAAAGTGAAGCCAGAAGTGGCCCAAACAAATTGGCTGCCTTGCTTTGTTCTTTCGTGTTAAACTTTGTGACTTATTTAAAAAGTTAAGACCCACACCAAAGAGCTCCTAAGAGGAGCGCTTAAAGGTTCAGCTGTTCTAAGACACACAAACACCCGTTAATTCTGAACGGAGGGCACGGGTTCCCTTGCTTCTGTAAGATGGTCCTGTCAGAGAGTCCTCCCTGTTTATATTTTATTTATTTATTTAATAGATTTTTAGACTGCCCATCTGGCAGCAAGGGCCCTCTGGGTGGTTTACAGCAGGAGAACGGACATTGTTGATCATCATAACCAACACAGAAAGACGTCCGAGTCTAAAGAACTGCAAGCCAGCCTTCTATTACCAAAGTTTCAGACGGAGCAGGCACCTTGAAATCCACTCCTGAATGGTGACTCTTCTGCTCATGTAAATCCCTTAGAGCCAGTGGGTCTGCTTGCGCCGGAACTGGCCAGAGGGCACTGGCGGGGAAACAGGACGTCTGGCTAAGCTCTCCCTGACCTGCAGGTGGCCTAATCCAGCCAGGCCCCAGGAGGGAGCCTGGAAGACCCAGCATTTGCCAGCCAACATGCCGTACAAGCCCCCCACCCCACCCCCGACGTCCCTCTTGGCTTGGCTGGGTCTCTTCCCTCCCCCCCATCACCCCTCAGATCAGCTTGCTCGGAGATGCGGGAGTGGGGGGAGAGGTTCTCTTCTCAGCCCCTCCTTGGGAGGCTGAGAGCTCTCGTCCAGATCAACCCCTTTCCGTCAACACATATGCCCAATTTTTTCTCTGACATGTATTTGGTGCAGTTGCCCTGGATCCGAACCCCACTTCATTGCCAAATGCCCCCACAAGAAATGATGTGATAATTTTAAAAACGCCAGCCTCCTGGGGTAAGCATGTCACACAGACAAAAGCAGACAGTTTCTCTTGCAAAGCCTGCCCTTTTTCGTTATTTTTCTTTTGACCAAGGGAAATGCAAACCCTTACATTTGTGTTTTTGGAACCGTAGGGAAGTTTCATCCTACAGTTTCATGAAACCATCACAGGTGAAACAAGGGGCCAGGGAGTGAATGGGCAGGGTCCTTTGCTTCCTCTGCAAACCGCTGGACTCTCCATGCAGAGGCATTGTTTGGGTGGAGGATGGTGGGTTTAACGATTCCCCAATATCACTCGGATGCTTTTTTAAGACTGAAAAGTGGCCTTCCGTGCTGTGAGCCGGCTGGCCCCTCTTGTTGCTTTGAGGATGGACCAGCAGAGGGCACCCCAGGGAAAGGACAGAAGCTTCTCTGCCTCCAGCCGCCAACGCAAGCAGTAGGGGAGGGAGCCTTTCCACTCCGGAGCCAAACTGTGGTGAGACATCCCCAAATTAAAGCAGCCTGCAGGTAAAAGGTCTGGGAACCAAGCTAGGTTTCGCCTGAGGTGCAGAAGGTGGAGAGGGGATGCCATCGCCCAACGCTCAGGAAAGTGGCACAGAAGAGGGAGCCAGCTTGCTTCCTGCCGCTCCAAAGACCAGGGACTGAAGGGGAAGAGATGAGTTACAAAGGATGCTTTGACGGGCTTCCCAGGGGCAAAGACTTCTTCTCATCAATGCTGATGATGAGGGGTCACCAGGAAGGTGTTGATGGGAGTGGGGGTGGGCTTCACTTGGAGGCTGGAGGGCCAGATCTCAAGGATCCTCTCTGGCTGTAGGTTTCTCTAACTCAAACATTCTATAGACCCTGGTTTTTCTGCCCTACAGAACATCCCGATAGAAACATTGGCCCATGGGAAACAGAGGAAGAGGAGAGTCGACGAGGCTCCTTACCAAGCAGGCTGGGCAAAGAAGCCTGTTTCTAAGAAGAGAATATGGGTGGGAATAGGTTCTCGAAGGAACGGAGATCCCCGAACCGAGAGGAAGTGTGTCTTCTCTGTGACTTTGGGCCTTTTCACATGACCCCTAAGATCCGCTGGCCACTTAAATTCGGACCAGAGATCTTAGGGGTCCGTCGCTCTTCCTCTGTCCCCACCCCCCTCCGCACTTCCTGGTTGCTGGCTGCATGAGGGAGGGAGAAAAAAGAAAGAAAAGAATGCCGGCTTACCTCCGTTCTGTTCCCGGCAGCATTCAGATCTCTTAAAGGGGTGGGGGGGCAGAAAAACAACAAACAGAAGCCAGGAGAGCCCCGCACTCACTATCCTTACACCGGATCAAATATTTTTCACATCCAAAAAGCAGGTACCTGAAAGCTACGCTGGGACGCGCTAAAGTGGGCGGGGTCGCACTTAATTTCCTGTAAACTCCGGAGCTGGTGGGTAAACATTTTTAATATCCGGAGCTGGGAGCCATTTGCCCCGGAGTTTAGGGGTCGTGTATAAACGCCCTTTGTTGGTAGCAAGCCACAAAGGTTCAGACTGGGCCATCCCATGGTTTCCTTCTCTCAGGGATGTGTTATCTGCTGGACCTCTCCATTGGCAGGGGTTGTATTATTAGACACTCAACTTCCAGAAGACAATGGCGTCTTTTGGTCTAACAGGGGTGGGAAATTTTGCAGTTTTTCTACCTCATGACTGTTCTTGTTCTCCTGCA
Source organism: Phrynocephalus forsythii (assembly GCA_029282475.1). Classification (NCBI taxonomy): domain Eukaryota; kingdom Metazoa; phylum Chordata; class Lepidosauria; order Squamata; family Agamidae; genus Phrynocephalus; species Phrynocephalus forsythii. Next base: position 3,079,451 of record JAPFRF010000014.1, on the reverse strand, counting down.
GGAAACGGAAGATCTGCAACATCTCCCCCTGCCTAAAAACATCCCCCAGGCAATCTTGAGCCAGGTTCATTGCTGCATGAAATAATGAACCTGCAGTGTCCCCTGTCATTACGTAAGGGAGGAAATATATATGTTGTAGAATAACCCACCCAATTCAGGCAGACCTTGGTGTTTGCAGAATCCGCCTTCGAAAGCACCACACACTTAAGGTCTGATCACAAAAAGAGAAGGAGCTGATGAGAAAACTCCAGGAGGCGTGAGAAAATCCTGCTGTGAAGCTCACATACAGGTCAGCCCTCTGGAGTTTTCCTTAAATGAGGGATCTATTGATATCTGCTTCTGCCTCAGTAGCAAAGGAACATTGGGTATTTGTACACGACCCCTAAACTCCGCCGCAAATGGCTCCCAGCTCCGGAGCTTAAAATTGTTTCCCCACCAGCTCCGGAGTTTACAGAAAATTAAGTGCGGCCACGCCCACCTAAGCGCGTCCCAGCGCACTTTTCAGGTACCTGCTCTTGGAGGGTGAAAAATTCCAGATCCGGATGTAAAGGAGTGAGTGCCCGGCTCTCCTCGCTTCTGTTTGTTGTTGTTGTTTGCCTCCCGCCCCTTTAAGAGAAGGAATCAGGACAACGACGGGGCTGGGGGAGGCTTGGACCGGCAAACGGAGCTGAGCCTGCATTCTTTTGTCCCCTTTTTTCTCCCTCTCCTCACGCAGGCAGGATCAAGGAAGTGCGGAGGGGTGGGGATGCAGGAAGAGCAACAAACCCCAAGATCTCTGGTCCGAATTTAAGTGGCCAGCGGATCTTAGGGGTCATGTGAAAAGGCCCATTGTCACCCCCTCTTGCGGGAGGTGGCCCACTGCAGGTTGCATCACGAAAGAGGAGGGGGGGACCTCCAGCCAACACCCAGGGACCTCAGTGCTTTGTGGACCATTCCACAACATGCAAGACGAGACAAGTGCGCAATGGACGCCTCAGAAGGCGGCACCCTCAGGCAGGTTGAGATGGACTGGCCGGGTTCTGCCCCTCTGCCTTTGGCCTCTTCTCTCCTTGGCTCAGTCCTCCTTCAATGGTACCCAAAGTGACAGCTGTTCATTTCTGAGCAGGGAGAAACATGAACAAATGTCAAGCCAGCACTTGGCCTAGCAGACCGCCTCCCTCCACCCCCCACCCCCCACCGAGCACCTTGATTTCATTCTGATGGTGTGCACCGCAGATCGCTTGGCTTTCTTTCCAAAAAGTAAGGTGCTCTGTTGGGTCCTGTATTTCATCCACAGCTGGGTGTGGAATTCAGTTCCACAGGGATGAAATCAGCCTGTTGGTTAAAGGTACGCATTTATAAAGTAGGGAATGAGGGGTGGATCAGTCCCAGCCTGCTCCCCTCCCTGGCATTTGTGCTGCTCGAGAAGATCCGAAGGGATCTCCTTTCTCATCTGCCGGCTGGTGGAACTGCCCCCTGTGGTCACATTCATCCCCCTTTGGCTGCCTTCTCGGTTGGGACGCCCGGCTTCCCTGACAGGTCAGATTGATGGTTTGCCTTGAAGGCCACCTCTTCCATCTCTCTCTGTGTGTCTCTCTCTCTTTCCCTCAGTGCATTTCACTAGGCAGGACTCTTCAGAAGAGACAATGCCTCCACCACCGACCCAGGACCCCCCACACACACACACACCTCCCAAGTCTTGGAATTGGGTTGCATTTTGCTCTCAGTCTCTTTTTCTCTAATAGGCGAGACAGATTCAGCTCTCTCTCAATGGCAGGGATGCAGATTATTCCAGCTACCCTCCCCAGTAGGTGCCTGGGCTTTCACAGACTCTACAACCACATACGCTGCAGTGGAACAGAAAACCCATGGGTTGGACTGCAAACCCCAGTAACCCCAACCAACCTGGCCAACAGAAAGCCAGAGGTTGGAGGAGGAGGTGGGGAGGTTGGAGCAGAGAGGACTGGCCTACATCCTGAGTAGTTCTCTCCCACACTTGGGGCCAAAATCTTTCCCAATAGCAGATCCTGGGACTACGGAAGTGAGACAGAAACCTCTCTACACACACACTTTTTTTCACACGACCCCTAAGATCCACTGGCCACTTAAATTCGGACCAGAGATCTTAGGGGTTTGTCGCTGTTCCTGCGTTCCCACCCCCTCCGCACTCCTGGCTGCTGGCTGCGTGAGGGAGGGAGAAAAAAAGGAAGAAAAGAATGCCGCTCACCTCTGTTCTGCCCTCCCGGCACTGCATTCAGATCTCTTAAAGGGGAGGGGGCAAAAAAAGAACAAACAGAAGTAAGGAGAGCTGGGCAGTCACTACGTTATATCTGCATCAGGAATTTTCACCCTCCGAGAGCAGGTACCTGAAAAGTGCGCTGGGACGCGCTTAGGTGGGCGTGGTCGCACTTAATTATCTGTAAACTCCGGAGCTGGTGGGGAAGCAATTTTAAGCTCCGGAGCTGGGAGCCATTTGCCCCGGAGTTTAGGGGTCATGTACAAAGGGCCAAAATAGGTCACGCACCCTTTGGCAACTGCAGCCTGCCAACAGAACCGGGGGGTGGGGGGCATTTCCCCCAGATTTTGCAGTGGGGCCTCCTTCTATCCCTTGACCCACCAGCCCCCCTTCCCATCCTCCTCTCTGGGTGTCCCAGGTTTCCCTAAGAATCCTGTGCTTCTTTAACAGGGCCTGGAGACATCTCCTCCCACTCGCGGCCTTCTTGTTCTCTGAAACCCTGAGATGTCACCCCTCAAGATCATTTCCTATGCTCTAGACTGGCACAACCCACAGACACACACACACACACACACACACACACACACACACACACACACACACACACACACACACACACACACACACACACACATGCTCTCAGCAATCTTTTTTTTCTATTTTGATTTTTTTTCTTCCCCTGCCCCGCCGCCCCCACCCCTTCATTGAAAACAGCTTTCCTAAAAGAGCCCACAACAAAAAGAACACGATGTGCGTCGGAGCGGCTTCAGTCTCCCACTCATGATCAACGGCTTGCTTGAGCCCAAATTAGAAATAAACAAACTGTGTCTCTCTTTGTTATTTTGGGAGGAGTTTGCGCAAAAAATAAAATAAAATAATAAGCATCCAGGGACCGCAGGCTTTGATTCCGCTTCATGTCCTTTTGTTGAGAAAAGGGACCTTGCTTTCCACAGAACCAAAGTTTTCCAAATACCAAACCGTGGGCACGTTTGCTGTTGTTGTCTTGAAGAAGAAGAAGAAGAAGAAGAAGAAGAAGAAGAAGAAGAAGAAGAAGAAGAAGAAGAAGAGGAGGAGGAGGAGGAGGAGGAGGAGGAGGAGGAGGAGGAGGAGGAGGAGGAGGAGGAGGAGGAGGAGGAGGAGGAGGAGGGAAACGGTACATGGAAACAGGAAAGCCTAAGGAACCTGGAGGTGGGTCTCTCCACCTTGTCCGTTTCCCTTCAGGACACTCTCCATTCGGAGCAGCTGTAGGTCTTTGCTTCTTTCCTTGTTTTTTCCCTTTGCAAAACAAGGATTGGCAGTCAGGTTTTCCTGGCCGATGCTGCTTTTGCTGCAGGTGGATTTTATGTGTTAGCCAGAGACATGAACCTTGCTGCACCTATTAGTTTCTTTTCTTGGGTCAGCCTTGGTTGAATTTCCCAAGAAAGGTGGTCATAACTAACAATGACATTTTATGACCTGCCAACATCAGGTGCTAATTTTTTCTTCCCAATAATAATAATAATAATAATAATAATAATAATAATAATAATAATAATAATAATAATAATAATAATAATAATAATAATAATAATAATAAGTACAGTAAGTGCAATGTGGGGAGGTGGGCAGGTCCTCAGTCTGCCTGTCCCATCACCCCAGCAAAAATGAAGGATGCTGGGAGTGACAAGTCAACCATATCTGGACATCCATGGGATTCGCACCCAGATCTCCATATCTGATAGCAATTTCATTTCCTTCCGTGCTGCACCTCACACTGTTTTTCAGCCTTGTACGAGAGCAGAATTCCATCTGGTCCTTGTTAATATGAATTAGCATTACACAGAAAGCTGTGGGTTTTTATAGCAAGGACACGATGGAACATTTTCCTGCCCAAATCTCAGGCAGCTGGTAGGAGTCCTTAGCAATTGTTCTGATGCCTTTCTACATTTGGTCTCCCGAGTTTTCCTCCCCCCCCCAAAACCTTCTTTTCCCCTTGGCATGTGCCCAAGGACCACATGTGTGCCGGCATGTGCTTGCATGCCCAGGGCCGGCTTTACCCATGGGCAGCCCCCTCAGTCAACAGGCCCGGAACCTGCCCCAGCCCACTGGTGGTTTAGCTCAGAGTCCATTCATTTCTTAATCAACTTGGCTGGCTCTCAGAACGGCACCATTTGGGTGCATTGCAGCCACGTCTGTTTTCAGTGAGAGAGGGTGGTGATGCAACCCATGGGAGGTCTCCTGGTAGATGGCAAACTGGCATGCCCTCTGAACCGGTGCTCAGCCCTGCCTTGATTTTTAGAGGGCCAGAGAACCAATTTAGGTCGTTAGGACCTTGGCTGAAAACAGGAGTGAGCCACAAAGCTCAGCGGCTGCCCTGAGCAGCTGGCCACAGTGTCTTAAGCAGCTGGCTACTTTGCCCAGTTGCTCTAAGGATCAGATGACAGGGCTGTGGACTCATACGTGCTCATCCTGCCAGCTCAGGACCATCTCCTCCCAGGGATTTCAAGGCCACAACCACCCTAGGAAAATTGTGTGTGAGAGAAAGACAGGATGAGGCCGGAAATGTGGACGTCCTTCATAACTGTCCCCCACATAAAGGTTCTGGACGCAACACTTTTGTGCTAAGCTGGTGAGCTCTGGCAGCCTCTGGGAGTTGGAAGCAGGATTTGGGGGGAGGGGGGTGACCAGGCATTAAAGCCACCTTAAATCAGGAAAATCAAGCTTCCTCCTCCTCTTTGCTATGTGCCTTCCACTTGGAGAGTTAGAAAATGATAGCGATTCCTGCAGGGACCACCAGCATCCGGGGACCTGGAGACACAAAAGCATGGGTCTAAAGCTATTTTTCTAAAAACCGTTTCACTAGGACCCAGGAGGGCAAGACCTCCCCCTGCCCGGAAATGCCATGGAGCTGCTTTCCAAAGTCCCCGCCAATTCTGTGGGTTGCCCATCCTTTTAGAGGGTCTTTAATGGAGATAGGTTGCCCCATCAACCATCAGTATGGTAACCCAACGACCTGTCATCATGCTTCTGATCCAATGGGCCCCCTCGAGCAAGAGGGATGGATGGATGGATAGATAAATAGGGCTTGTTTGTCTCTTTTATGGCTCTTGTCAAGGATGGCAATTGTGTTTGGCCTGGAGAAAGAAGCATCTCCTTTTGATTTTTATTCATCTGTGGTGGTTGTTTTCAAAAAGAACTCAACAAAGCGACGTCTTGCTTATACAAAATGATTTTTTACAGGAGATGAAATTTCCCTCTGTCCTTTTCTGACTTCAGGTTACAAAGATGCACATGTACAAACACGCAAAACCCCAAAGGTCTTCTAAGATATAAGAACCTTCCCCAAAGCTTGTTTCACAGAAGATATAAAGAAGCTTCACTCCTGTTCAGGAAACCAGACAAGGGACATTTTTGCAGATTGCCTTTTTCACCCCTAAGATCTGGCCATTTCACCAAAGATCCCTGGGCAGCCCTCACTCTGGCTGCTTCGTGAGGGGGGGGAAAAAAAAGAAGAAAAAACCAGACCATTCTGGGACATTTTTTAAAAGGGGCGGGGGGAGAAGAGCTGGGCAGCAGATAAAGAAACCCTCTGAGAGCAGGTAAAAAAACCCTGAGCCTGTGGGCGTGGTGGCACTTAATTATTGCCTTGAGAGCTGGGAGCCATTTGCGGCGGAGTTTAGGGGTCGTGTACAAATACCCAAAGAAGACGTTTTAAAAAAACCGAGCCTGTTGCCTTGAGATGAAAGTTACTTGAAGAGAGTTAAACTGTTTGGGGCAATTGTGCACTGTTGTGAGTGCTGATTCTGAAAAGGAAACAAACTGTACAATCTAACACATGCTTACTTATTGCAAATATGTCACAGTGCATTCAAAAGCAGTCATTCTCACTGGTGCTAGATTTACACACAACCTAAGCATAATGTCAGAGCCTCCAATATTTTGAGGAGCTTCAAAACAAATAACTAACTAACTAAACTTCAGCTTTTAATCATAGCTAATGTAATAGGCATTTGCTCAGGAGTGACATCTAGAAGAAGTGTCCCCATCACATCCTGGATGAGCTTGTTTCATCAAGGCTCATCAGCATGATGAAAACAAGTACCCACTGACCCTCCCATCCCTTGATGAGCACTGGCTTATTTGTCCGATTTCAGATAATAAATGGCAAGGTTTGGCACGAGGATGCTGGAAAGCGCTGGAGATCGCCAGAGGAGCCAATCTTGGGAAGGAGATCTAATTAGCTCCACATGGAAAGGGGACAGAAAGAGCACCGCGTTGGGGGTGGGGGGGGCGAGGTCATCTCCAGAGATGGGCACAAATGGCTGGCCCGCTGGTTTGGCACAGTTCATCCCTTGAGCAAACAGCTAATCTGCACTTCGGCACCCCTCCCCCCCAGGGGGCACCCACTCAGCACTGCCGCCTGAATGGGTGCCTGTTGGAGAAAGGACACCAAACCAGGGATCAGCGGCTGGGGCAGGGAATGAACCACCAAACGAGTGGTTTGTGCCCACCTGAAGCCATCTCACTTTAGGAGCAGTAACGAAGATGCTGCCGGGGAGGAAGAAGGGAAGCAGCCATTCCATCCGGCAGAAAAATGGGGAGGAAAAGCCAGGAATTGCCACTAGGTGTTCACACATTGAGCCGACCCCAACCACCCACCCCCCGTCCCGGTGACAGGGTGAATTTTACCGAAACAGTTGGCATCCCACTTTTCTTGAGTGAGATCTGAAAGTCAGGCCTGAGAACGTGCCCATGGCGGCCCATGACGAACAAACACATCCATTTACTCCCTGCATGTAAGTGACCCTCTGCCACGGGATATTGCCAGTGCCACGGCAGCGAGATGAGTGCTGTCACTCCTGGGCCACCAAAACAAAGCAAAGGGATTGTCTTCAACTCAAGGTGGAGGGTAGGTCTTCCGAAGCCTGGGGGGGGGGAGACAAAATCCCCCCCCGTTTGTAGGCCCCCTTCAGCCAGGCCACGTGCGGTGGATAAAACCCAGAACTTTCCAGCATGCCTGGCAAGATCTCTCTGCACGTTTTAATGTGCACAAGAGTGGAAATAATCAGGCGCTCCCCTTGCAAGGTTGCAGCGCCGGCTTCCTCTCTGAGCAATTACGCAGAAGGGATGGATCGACTAATGGAGTTTCTCTCCATCATAGAAACGAAGAAAGTGGGGAAATGCTTCTACATCATTATTTCTCTCTCTCTCTTTTTGAGGGAGGTGATTGTGTGTGCGGAAATCGTGTTACAGTAACACAGGTAGTCATTGTTCCTTTTCCTCTCCTGTTTTCCATTAGTGGAGCCTGTTTGGGTGGGAGCATCCGCCCTGTTCCTCTGGAACCCAGGAAAGGGTTGGGTTTCTTGGAATCTTATGAAGGACTCTCCCGCTGGACATCTGGCCTTGTACATGAGGTGCTCTGCTGTCATCATCACCACCACCATCACCGCTATAACCCTCCGAATCTCATGGGCATTCCAAATATCAGACACACCTTAATGCCAGCAATAATGCTTCTGGGTGTTTATACACGACCCCTAAACTCCGGGGCAAATGGCTCCCAGCTCCGGAGCTTAAAAATGTTTCCCCACCAGCTCCAGAGTTTACAGGAAATTAAGTGCGACCACGCCCACTTTAGCGTGTCCCAGCGCACCTTTCAAGTACCTGCTCTCTGGAGGTGAAAATTCCTTAATGTGGTGTAACGATAGTGAGTGCGGGGCTCGCCTCGCTTCTGTTTGTTGTTTTTTTGGCTCCCGCCCCTTTAAGAGCTACTTAAGAGACTGGAATGTTGCCGCGGCAAGAGCAAGAGGCAGAACGGAGGTGAGCCATGTTCTTTTCTTCCTTTTTTCTCCCTCCCCTCACGCAGCCAGCAGCCAGGAAGTGCGGAGGGGTGGGGACACAGGAAGAGTGACAAGCCCCTAAGATCTCTGGTCCGAATTTAAGTGGCCAGCGGATCTTAGGGGTCGTGTGAAAAGGCCCGAAGGAGATTGTTGATCTTGTTGAAATGAGAAGCAGGTGCATGCACAGAGGCCATGGGTCACTTCATCCTGGGTTGTTGTTTTTTCTGACCACTTTGATGGTGTGTGTGTGTGTGTGTGTGTGTGTGTGTGTGTGTGTGTGTGTGTGTGTGTGTGTGTGTGTGTGTGTGTGTGTGTGTGTGTGTGTGTGCTGTATGGAACCTCTCCACTCAGCAATCAATTCTGGGCACTACTAACAAGTGATTAGACAGGGTGGGGGTTGGGGGAATCACTATTTTTAATTGCAGTGCGAAAGTGGCTGTCAGTGTTTTTTTGGCACAAGCCTTCTCTCGCCCGGCTGCTGCTTGGGAACAGGCGTGCGGGGGCGGGTGGATGGGAGGGGGTTGCCTAAGCAACCACAGCACTCACTTGGGCCCCGACGGCTTGGGGGAAAGTGGTCTCCTCTTCCATTCCACCTAGCAGGGGGCCAAGGCAGCGGGGGGGGGACAGGTTGCTCTTGCCCCAAAGTGGGACTGGCCTAAGAAGGGGGTGAGCTCAAGGAATGAGGCTGAGGGGCATGAAACATTCCCTGCCATCCTGTGCAGTCTGGAGGCTGGGAATCTCAAAAGTCCTGGAAGGGTGGAGGTGGAGAGGCAGGCATTGTGGTGGGTGGGCGGGGGGGAGCCCATCCTGGCACAGCTGGGCAGTAGAGCCAGTTGCAAAGGACAAGCTCCTTGAGAAGAAGCAGGAAGGAAGGATGCCTAAGAGTGCCACACTTTTTGGGGGATGGCGTCCAGGACACTTTTCCTGACCTACACACTGACTGGTGGATTCTGGGAGTTGTAGTCCTGAAAAAAGCTTCGGGGGGGGAGTAAAAATAGAAAGAGCAGGAAGGAGAGGCACCTTGTTCCACCTGGCTAGCTTTGCCTTTCTCCCTCTCTCCTGATTCAGGTTAACTGTCATCTTTTGCAATGGCCCCTTGACCAGGACCAAAGCTGCTCATGGGAGGTTTTGAAAGGCGCTCTTTTAAAAATGGAAATGAATGGAGGAATTATTTTTTCCCCTTTGCACAGGCTTTAGCCAGGAAGAAGGGTGGTCCAGGCCACAGCAGCCGTTTGGGGTCTGGGCATCACATCTGCTCCCTACGGAGCCTCTGCTGCATCGGGGGGGGGGGGGGGGGGGAGACCACCCTTCCTTCTTGTCACTGCTATAGAAGTGTGATGGTACCAGGTGGGCACCTGCAGCACAAATCAACGGGCAAACCTCTTTAGGGTGAGTGTGTATTTCTCAGGACGTCTGCCAAGGTAGCACGTTACTCATGGGCGCAGGAGTGCCGTTGCTGTATGGGGGATGTGTCATAAATCTGTTGGGGGTGTTGGCAAACACGCTTCTGAATGCATAGCAGCCATTTTCTCACAAGGGAGCCCGGTTAGCCTCTGTTGCCATGCATAGCAAAAAGACAAAGCCATAAGGGAGCCAAGATGGATGAGGCCAGGAAGACTCAACAGGTCATGAAACATTCCCTGCCATCCTGTGCAGTCTGGAGGCTGGGAATCTCAAAAGTCCTGGAAGGGTGGAGGTGGAGAGGCAGGCATTGTGGTGGGTGGGCGGGGGGAGCCCATCCTGGCACAGCTGGGCAGTAGAGCCAGTTGCAAAGGACAAGCTCCTTGAGAAGAAGCAGGAAGGAAGGATGCCTAAGAGTGCCACACTTTTGGGGGGGGGGGGGATGGCGTCCAGGACACTTTTCCAGACCTATACACTGACTGGTGGATTCTGGGAGTTGTAGTCCTGAAAAAAGCTTCGGGGGGGGGAGTAAAAATAGAAAGAGCAGGAAGGAGAGGCACCTTGTTCCACCTGGCTAGCTTTGCCTTTCTCCCTCTCTCCTGATTCAGGTTAACTGTCATCTTTTGCAATGGCCCCTTGACCAGGACCGAAGCTGCTCATGGGAGGTTTTGAAAGGCGCTCTTTTAAAAATGGAAATGAATGGAGGAATTATTTTTCCCCTTTGCACAGGCTTCAGCCAGGAGGAAGGGTGGTCCAGGCCACAGCAGCCGTTTGGGGTCTGGGCATCACATCTGCTCCCTACGGAGCCTCTGCTGCATCGGGTGGGGGGGGGAGACCACCCTTCCTTCTTGTCACTGCTATAGAAGTGTGATGGTACCAGGTGGGCACCTGCAGCACAAATCAACGGGCAAACCTCTTTAGGGTGAGTGTGTGTTTCTCAGGACGTCTGCCAAGGTAGCACGTTACTCATGGGCGCAGGAGTGCCTGGTTGCTGTATGGGGGGGATGTGTCATAAATCTGTTGGGGGGGGTGTTGGCAAACACGCTTCTGAATGCATGGCAGCCATTTTCTCACAAGGGAGCCCGGTTAGCCTCTGTTGCCATGCATAGCAAAAAGAGAAAGCCATAAGGGAGCCAAGATGGATGAGGCCAGGAAGACTCAACAGGTTACATGATTGACTCTTAATGATGAGGAGAACCAGACTCTGAGGCCCTTTGTACACGAACCCTAAACTCCGCCGCAAATGGCTTTAAGCTCCGGAACTTAAAAATGTTTCCCCACCAGCTCCGGAGTTTACAGGAAATTAAGTGCGACCACGCCCACTTTAGCACGTCCCAGCGCACCTTTCAAGTATCTGCTCTCTGGAGGTGAAAATTCTTTGATGCGGTGTAACGATAGTGAGTGCGGGGGTCTCCTCGCTTCTGTTTGTTGTTTTTTGGCTCCCGCCCCTTTAAGAGCTACTTAAGAGACTGGAATGTTGCTGCCGCAAGAGTGAGAGGCAGAATGGAGGTGAGCCACCTCTCTTTTCTTCCTGTTTTTTCTCCCTCCCCTCACGCAGCCAGCAGCCAGGAGTGGGGAGGGGGTGGGAACGCAGGAACAGCGACAAACCCCTAACATCTCTGGTCCGAATTTAAGTGGCCAGCAGATCTTAGAGGTCGTGTGAAAAGTCCCTAAGACCAAAAGCAGATGTTCATGTTCATTCTTTGCACCACAAGTCCCAGATTCCACCTGGCAACAGGTCACCTGGGTTTGTTGTCCCAAAAAGTGGCTAGAACTGTTTATAGACGGTTTCAGAATCACAGCAATGACCTGAAAGACACCAGAAGACTTTGGGTTTGGGTTTATATATCTTTTTTAAAAAATCGAATTGTCAATATATTTTGCTAGGATATCTCATTTGGTTATTCATTATCTGCACCTGTCACATCAGATCCTTCCGAAATACAACTTGTGAGCCAAAGCTCAGCCCTCTCACTCTATACCAACTGGCTTGCATCTTAAAAATCTTCAGAAGAGGGTTTATTCTCTTCAGGTGGGGTGAATTACTAGTTACTTGTAACTAGTTCCTCCCAAGTTGTGAGGCAGAAGCCTGGGACAAGGAGTCTACAATCAAAGCAAGGCGAGTTCTTTTCAGGAAAGGAGGACTGTGCCAGACTATAAGAACGCCATTGTGTGTATTTAATTCCTTTTATTTATTTATTTTATGTTTAAAAAGTATCCACCCAAGGTGGCTTCCTCTGAACTAGGCTTTCACTCATTGCTTTTTTGCTCCATGTGGCCCATCTTTCCATAGCCAGCTTCTCTGATGGAGGGTCGCCATGTCTCGTGGGGCTTCTGCTCTCAGCCCCAGCAGAGATGATGCACTTCAGAAGAATGGAAGAGGGAAGAGCCGTGAGAGATCCATGGCCTGAAGGACACCCACCGAGATGGAGAAAACTTTCCCCTGAAGGTGTAACCTGGTCCTGCCATGGCTGTTCCAAACTGACACTTGAGATTTTTCAGCCCCTGTCCTGGGATGTTAGCACCTTTTTCTTTGGAAGCTTCCGGGGTCTGGCTAGAGCGGTTGTTTGGACTCCTCTGTTGCTACTCAGCCCAGGAGTGCAGCGAGTGCACCCCAGGCCAAGGATGGGTTTTGTGGGACTCCAAAGCCCATCTGCCTAGGACACCCTCCTGGGCCACTAAAGGCATGGAGCTCACTCCCTCCCAAGAGAAAACCCTTGAATGGAAGGAGTCTGCGCCAGGAAACTCTTCCAGAGAGAAATGGTCAGGTGCTGCACCTCCCCCGGTTCCTTAGCAACAACCGGCATGCCTCTGCTTTCGGAGACGCATGGCACCCGGGCTGAGGAAGCCTGACGCCCACATGGCTCACCGCCATCTGACGGCTGAGGAGGAGGAGGAGGAGGAGGAGGAGGAGGGCACACACACTGGGGGGGGGGGGAGAGACTGCATGTCAGACTCTGAGGAAGCATGGCTTAGTGTCAAGGCAACATCTGCTGAGGGCTTTAAGGTCTCCGTTCAGCCATCCCGGCTGGTTGGTTAACACATGGCCATCCGTACTTGGAGAGGGAAGCTCAACATGCATGCGAAGGAGAGTTGCCTGGAGGTTTTTACATACTAAAAAAATCTCTCTCTCTCTCTCTCTCTCTCTCTCTCTCTCTCTCTCTCTCTCTCACACACACACACACACACACACACTTTGCACTCCATGCAGAGCAGCTAACTACAGCAGAAGTTCATGGTCAGTAAAATCAAACACCATGTGGTATAATAAGAGCAGATCAATTCAAACCAGATTAGTGAGGGAGGCACCCATCCAAATTAACTCATTGCCATACACAGCATAACAGGGTCTCAGGTGGGGCTGTCCTGGCCCTGTGGGACCAGGTGACCCTGAGGTCTTCTCTGTGGCCCAGAGAGGGAGATCTCCCTATCACATTGCCAAGTGATTGCAAAGTTACTTTCTGGGATAATGAGGATTGTTTTGTAGTTACTTTTGAAAAGCATTTTAGGGCCAATATTGAGCAGCAGGTTGGCAAGAGATTTGCAAGTGTTATCTCCTCAACCTTGCATAGCAAGAGAGGCCCTGGTTTGTTGTGTCTTTTGACTTCATGATATCAGGGCAGAGGCTGTGGAGCAAAAAATTATTTAAAAAATCATTTACTGTCATTATTTTGGGGGGCTGGCAGGAATAAGGGCCCCATTAATAAGAGGCAACTAGCAAATCATGATAACAACCTGCCTCTTTCAAAGCAACAAGTAATGATGCACTTTATTTAGAAAGAAAGAAAGAAAGAAAGAAAGAAAGAAAGAAAGAAAGAAAGAAAGAAAGAAAGAAAGAAAGAAAGAAAGAAAGAAAACCCTGCGATGCTTCAGTGTTTGTCCTGGGTTTATTGTGGGAGGGGGTGTTGAGTGGGATACCTCTTTAGAACCCCCCAGGTGAGAGGCCTGCCGGCACTGTATGCCCCTCCCTCAGATAAGGCAGGGCCCTTGGACCCCCCTCCTGCCCTGTGGGTTGGATGAGAAAGGAAAGGGGGAGGAGCAGCTCATGATTGGGGGGCAGGGATTAGAAGTTTGTTCCCGCGGCCAATGCAAAGACATTTTTCTGCCCAAGGCAGCTTTTTGCAAAAGATGTCTCTAAAAGCCGCCGCGCCCCCGCCACGCCCCCGTTCATAAGAACCGAGAAAAAGTTCTTTTTCTAGCAAAGACCTCCGATCACCCCCCCTCACTCACATGACGCCTAAGAAGGGCTGCTGCCCAAGACCTTGGGCTGCCTGAGGCATAGTACCATGTGATGCCTCGCCTTCTCAAAGTGCATGGGTGGGGTGGGGGTGGGTGCGGGGGGAGCGGGTGTTGCTGGGTTAAAAGGACTTTTTCCCCCAAAGAGGAGTTCACAAAAGCTAGGGCCAGTGCCGGGGATCCCGCAAGTCTCGTAGCAGCTCCCTCTCCGAGCCGGCTTTCCGCGCCGCCCCCACCCCCACCCCCGCCAACTGTGCCGGAGGCAGCCTGTTCTCACCCCCCCTCCCCAACACACACACACACACACACACACACACACACACACACACACACACACACACACACACACACACACACACACACACACACACACACACTTCCCTCTCCAACGGGTGCGACCCTAGCCTCGCACGAAGGAGGCCTTCCGCCGGCCCAAGGCTGGGCAGGAGACGCGCGGAAGGGGGGGAAATCCAACGCCGCCGTCTTCCGCGTCGCACAGGGCTCGCGGTCGCCGGGATGCTGAAGGAAGCGCTGCCTTCGACCAGCAACAGGCTGGAGCCGGGGTGGGCGGGGGACTGAGGAGGAGGAGGAGGAGGAAGAAGAAGAAGAAGAGGAGGAGGAGGAGGAGGGAGGGAGGGAAGGAGGGCTCTCGCCGCCGCCTCCCCCCCGGCCCCTTCCGCGGCTCCCCCTCCAAAAGGCAGCCCCCGCCCGGCTCGCTCCGCCCGCGGAAGCGCTGCGGGAGGCGCAGGCCAGGCAGGCAGGCACAGGCAGGCAGGCGAGCGCTCCACTCCGCGGGCGAGCCGGGCATCCCTTCTTCCCCTTGCCCGGGTGCCGGTGGTCCCCCGCGGGCCAACCTCCGCCTCGCCGCCCGCCATGGATTCCGATTCCGGGGAGCTGAGCGACGGGGAGCTGGTGGCCGCCGCAGGTAAGGACACATTCCCCCCCCCCCAAATGTCCCAAAGGACACCCCCAGCTCTGCTTGGTTTGCAAGGGGTCGGGAAGGAAGGCGGGCCGTCCCTTCTGGGATTGCTGCTTTTTGGCTGGGCGGCTTCCGAGGGCGAGCGAACTGAAGGGGGGGGGCGGGCGGGGAGGCCGGGATGCCTCGGGCGGAGGAGAAAGGCAGGCGGCGGGCAAGGAGGAGCCAGGAGGGAGCGGCTCCTTTTAGACGCGGAGAACACGCGGGTGTCGGAGAGACGTGGTGCAGGCAATCTCTGGCGCTCTGGCAAGCCGGGCTACCTTGCTCCCTGGCCCCGCCACACCGGGAAAACGAATCTCAACGCAGAGCGCGAGATGCTCTAATAAGATGAGGGAGGTGGGAGAAACGCCGCCCCCCCCCACACACACACGGGTCCTCCTCTTCTAGGCCACCGAAGGTGTTTCTGCCCCCCCCCCCCATTTCCTCCGGCCGCCTATGTTCTAACGCCCACCAGCCGGGCACGCGGGCCCTCCTGGCAGCCGCCAGTCCCCGCGGAGCAGATGCCCAGAGAGCCGCTGCTGGGGTTGGTTGGGTTGGACCCGCCCTGATGAGCGCCCACCGGAGAGCAAGAGCTCCCCCCCTTTTCCTGGCGACGCTGTCCAGACTCTGAGCGGTGGACAAAAAAAAAAGGTTTGTTTCTAAATCTTGCCTGCAATGATATTGGCACTCATAAATAATCAATAAATCCTGTTGACCCTGGTCAGTGGCATGCCAGCCATCTTGCATGGAATATGGGCCATATGATGGAGTGGAATATGTGGCTGGCTGGTCCCCCTCCCTCTTCCTGCCTGGCCCTGCTGTGCAGGGTTGTTGTTGGCTTTGAAAGAGGAAGGGACATGCTCCACCTGGGAAGAAACTGGAGGTGGTGGTGGGGGGTTTAAAGTGCAAGACGCATCTTCCTTCGCAAGGACCTCTAACCCCCCTCCCAGCCCCTCTGCTGCAGCACAGCTGAGCTGGTCTTTGGCAGCCGAAGGGCCCACCCCACTCTTTGCACTTGACCAGGCTCTCCATGGACTCTGGCCCACTTTGCCAAGTGCACCCAAAGAAGGGGACTGCAGGGGATGCTGAACCTGCCTGCTTTTATCAGGGGAGGGACTGGAGAGGGTGTAACCCCCCCTGTGTCCACCCCACATTGGGAATGGCACCAGGGGCTGTTTCTTGTGATGCCCCACTGGAGTTGTTGTTGTTGTTGTTGTTGTTGTTGTTGTTGTTGTTGGAGCCAATGAAGAGGGGTTCGCTGAAAGGATGGCAGCACCAGACCTGCAAGGGACAAGGGCTTTGTTCATCCCCAAAAAGACCAGGGGGCACCCTGCCCTATGGATTCACAGTAGTCGAGTCCTGTGTGGCTCTAAGCCTGGAACCTCTTCCAGCCATTTGGGGGGGGGGACTAGAGGAGCCCCATTCTCCCACCCAGATCTGAGGAACCCAGACTAGGAGCCACTGGTTTGCTTGCCTTGTGGCAACAGGTTGGATGGTCCCACGGCTTGGAAAAGTTACTGGGGGTTTTTGTTTGGGGGGGATAGTAACGTTGTACCCATGTGTTGCCACCGTGAGAGTACTGCCCTGGGACTTTGGAGGGTGGGCTCACACCCCCGTGGGTCCATTGAACTTGAGCGGGTGAGTTTGGGCCCCCTGGCTCTTATCGTTTGGCCTGCCTCTCAGGGCTGTTGTGCAGGTAAAAGGCAGAAGAGGGAAGCTGAGGGCACTGCCTTGACTTCGTGGATGTCCTCCATGGACAACCCCAGCGGGACTGATGCTGGACTGGCTGGAGCTCTCCAGGGTCGCAGGTCAACAGGTTTCTCCTCACCTTCTCCCTCGTGAGTGCCTGGGGCAGGAATGACTCATTTCATCCATCAACTGCTCCGGGATTTGAGCCGGGAGGGACATAGCGCTGTTTCCGGCATCTGTTGAAAAAGCCCTTATCGTCTTTCCTCTCCTCCCTGGAAAAGAGCTGGTTTATGGCCCATCTTGCAGGAGGAAAAATGTACGTGTCTCCTCGTTGGAGGCTGATCAGCTCCCAGTGGATCCATCCTGGACCGTTGACCCTGGAGAGATCCACTGCTCCTTCCAAAAAGGGGAAAGAACCCGGGCAGATCCACACCCAGGATACTTGCCAGGAAGCAGACCGGGTTGTAATCCTCCGGAGCGCTGATTAAATCCAAAGGAAGCAGATACACCCACAACAGGTGATTGTGTCTTCTTTATGTCAGGCTGAGATGAGTCCATTTGTTGGATTAATGAGGAAATGGACTCCATTTACAGATGGACACCATTTCCCATCGATGGGAGCCTGTAGCCAAGGGTCCATCTAGCTACAAAAGTGTACAGTATTTTAAAATTTGGCACCCCAAAGGTTTCCCAGCAACGTCCGTTTACACCTAGGAAAGCCATGGGGTTGGTCGCCAAGGGCAAGCAAGAATCCAGCTCAGGTGACCAGACAAGGAAGCTTTGGCTGCTTCATTCTGAATTGGGCTCTTGGTTCCTCTCACCCGTTATTGGTGTCAGACCTGCCTGGCAGCAGCCAGGACTCCCCAGACATTTGGGGAAGGGGGACAGCTTCCAGCACTGATGAGGCAAGACACCTGCAGACTTCAAAAGTAACTTTTTCAATCTGTGACTCCCTGTGCTTGCTGCCCACTTGATTTAGTGATTTAGCTAGTGATTTAGCAAGTAAATTAAGCTGCGGGATTACTTCTGGACAGCTGTATTCTCTCATAAACAGTTTCCATGACTCTGTGGTCATGGTGGACATATGCACAGAAATCAGGCTGGTCCCCCCCCCCCAAAAATAAGACCCAGGAGCACACCTGCTTATTCCAGATGCACATCAAAGGTCTGGAAACCAGGGCCCCTTGGAGGAGGAATGGCAGGAGGTGGAAACGGACCTCCTTCCACACCCTGAAACACATTTCCAGGCTGCCGCCCTGTTGCTCTGGCATGATGGCAGTGCTGTGGTCGATGATTATCTTGCCATCCTTTACTAGGTTAAAACATAAAAGCCCCCCTCCTCCAAAAAAGGTAACATGCAACACTAATAAAAGAAGGAAGGGGTAGATCTTGAAGTTGCACAGGAGAAGAGGGCCACATCCTGGAAAGGTAGCGTGGGAACGACATCCCGCCCCTTGCAGGCTTTGGAGGGGAGGCAGAATGAAAAAGCGGGACACAGCCACAGTTCGGCCACCTTTCCTCCTGGCGTCCTTGCAACAATCAGCCCCAGGCCCTCTCCCCGAGCTGAGCTGATGTCCCTTGTACAAATTCCTGCATGCTAAATGCAAAGATGCGGTTAATTTCACATGTGGCTTATCTCTTTATACTGTAAGTTCATTTATTTCTAGATGGCGGGGAGTAGAAACCTGTGTTTGGCTCCTGTTGAGCCCTTTGTTCATCAGGAAAAAAATACTTGTTTAACTCACTGCTCATTGTTTGTTTGGACCCATGGAATACGTTTTCCCTCTGTACCCTGTTCTCACCCCCCACACTCTTTCCACCCACTTCTCTGCTCCACGCACGGCTGCAGCCAGAGACTTGTGGGCGTCTGGCACTTACGCTGTCAGTCAGGATGCGCGCAGGCACAACTTTAAAAAATATGAAACAAAACAAAACCATCAGGGGGTGCGCACTTTTTCCTTAGAAGAAGCAGCGGGGTTGCTTCGAGAGAGTCAGGCTGGGGGGCATGGCTCTACACCCCAGAGGGTGGCTGGGGGCATGATCCTGGCTGGGTCCAAGGAAGAGGGGAACATGGGCCACTGGTGCTCTGTTCAGAGCAGCCATCCAGAGTGGCAGGCCGGCCACCTTGCTTGTGCTTAGGTTTTCTCATGAGCAGAGTTCATGCACTTTGCCCACAAGGCCACGGCTAGAACCAGTGGGTGGAAACTGGACACACTGCAAACATTTTGATTTGAGAAAGGCAGGTGGGAAACACTCCCGTTTGCTGGGGCCTTCCTCATCCCTGCCGCATCTGTTTCCCAGACAACATTCAGTATTGTATGTCAGCTGCTGTGGGCTGTGTTTATCACGTGTCCTGAGCATTTCTGTATGATGCTTGGGAAGGGTCAAACCTAAGCAGTTAATAAATATTTGTAAATAATAAATAAACTCTAGTAGGGGGTCTCAGCTCTAAAGAGTGAGAGCTTTGAAGATACTCAGAGCATTTTAAAAAAATTCTTATTTTTTTAAGAACCCTTTTTATGCCGCTCTCTGTTTAAAACTCTGATTTACATATTTACACATTTGGTTTACAAAACGCAGTGGCCTGGAGCCTCTTGCAAAAAAGCAGAGCCAAAAGGAAATCGGAGAAGCCCCTCCCTTGACCTCAATGGCTGCCCGCCCATCATGTGCAGCCTCTGGGGTGATCCGTGTCACAAGCAGTGCAAGAACAGCTGTGCGTGATGGTGTAGTGTAGTGGATAGAGCGGTGGATTAGGACTCTTGGGTTCAAATCCCTGCTCAGCCATGGTGGTTATGTAGAACTGATGAAGCTACCCCTTAAATAGCTCACCTTGTTTTAAAGCCCTCTGAGACCCACTGCAAGCCAGCTCTGACTTGACAACCCGTAACTTAACTAACTAGGCTGTCATATGGGGTCCCCCCCCAGTCCTAATACCTGTGTTAGGGGGCTTGTGCTCTGTCTCCTGTGTGCTCTTTGCCAATGGCGGAATCAGCTGCCGTGTGGCCCACCTCCCTGACCTCCCCTTTTCCTGTGTCTGCACAGGCGCTTTCCTCTGTGCCTGCTCCTGACTCCACAGGTATCCCACAGCTAAGCTTGGGTCCAGCTCCACCAGTGTCAGGTCACTGGCATCCTGGATGTGCCCAGACTCCCTTGCATTGCCTTTTGGACGCCCTGCCTCCCGGTCTTTGGCAAAGCTGGCCAAATCAGTCTGGGCAATGCCCTCCCCCTTTCCCTGCATGAGCAATAGATTCTGGGGAGCTCAGCGAAAGCAAAACGATGGAGGCAAGAACCCCCCCCCCAAGCATCCGAGAAGGGCTTTTGTGGTCCTCATGGTTTTGCCCTGAGGAGGAGGGCAATTTAAGGAGCCTGCCTAGCCGTGGGTGCCCGTCGGAGGCAGGAGAGGAGGAAGGAAGGAACCAAGCCAGTTTTCTCATCTCTACTGTGGATCCTAATTAGTGTCCAAAAAGATCTGTCTGTACAGGAAAGAGAGTTTGATCGTTGAAGGCCAATGTGTGATGACTGCAGTGGAGGAGATGCTTTGGAAGCATTTAAGTGCCATTCTGAGATGGTCACAGGTGGCAACGTTCAGGAACGCCAAAATGCAATTATCCCTCTGCGTTCCTCTGTGAATTCATGGGAATGAAGCCCTTTTTCCTGCCAATTGGACAAAACACAAATGGAGTCCTTGGGCATTTCTGGGTGTGCTTTTAAATCCATACCCTAAATGCAAGGTGCATCTCTTGTCCCTCAAAAGGGCAAGTTTCCTTGTGTGCCTTTTTAACACCCTCTGTTCCGATGAATGCAAAGTGAGCACGAGGAACGGTGTGTGTGTGTGTGTGTGTGTGTGTGTGTGTGTGTGTGTGTGTGTGTGTGTGTGTGTGTGTGTGTTTGCATAGGTGTGCAGCCACATCCTAACAGTCAACATTTGGGAAAAGGCTTTACCTCCAAGGAGATCCCAGCCATCCCTAGTCACTGGCCATCATGGCGGCAGCAGGGGGGGGGGCTCAGCAATTTTTAATCCAGAAAAGTAGGTCTTTTTCTCCAGGCTGTGGTTATGATATGCACACATGACATAGGTAATACAATGGGCCTGATGTGTCCAGCAACCCAAAAATGCCTGTGTGGTGTCTGCCATTTCATATCTTAAAAAAAACGAAAGAACCAGCTTATGTTTGCATGAGAGAAAAAGAGGAAGAGCAGAGGGAGGTGGAAAGTTTATGGCCATGGTTTTACTGAACCTTACAAGTATTAATTAAACCGATTCCTCAAAAGACAGAATTGTTGTGCAGGCTGGAGAGGCACGAGAGCACAATCGCTTTGAAGTCGCTTCCGGTTGCCTCACCCCAAAGTGCTGGAACGGCTGCTCCCTTCTGTTTTGGGGCAAAGGCCAGCCCAAGTCAAGGGAGGTGAAGGCGGGGGGGGCAGCTGGAACCACGAGCAGATCCTGCGGGCAGGGAGGCAGAGGGCTTGTCCAGAGGCATGATAGCCCTGGGATTCTGACCACCACTAGCTGCAGCCTTCCCAGCAATTTTTATATCTTTTCTTCTGGCAGGGAGGGCTGATGGCCATTAAATTATATGATGGACCATCTCATCCTGATCACGGAAAGAAAAATGTTTCCAGTAAACACAGGAGCGGGTCTAAACATTATTTATTACAACAACTATTCTAGCTCCAAAGCCCTGGCGTAATTTATTTGCCTTCATCAAGACCTTTGATTATCTCATTTGCATCAGCCAGTAAATCATTTTTCCCTCTCTACACAGATTATCATACTTTTAGGGCCTGTGCCCAACTCATCATCTCGGGGGGAGGGCTTTCAGAGTTTTCCCAGAGTATTATGTCTTCCTCCGGTGAAGAACCAGAATGAGCAACTTTTCACCATCTTGACATCTTTCCTTGTGGTCAGTGGTTGTAGCAGGTTCAGCTGCCGTTCTTACTGGTACAGTATATTCACTGGCCAAGTGATGGAGTCATGAAGCCAAATCAGAGTGAGGGCAAGGAACGTGGTTGCTGATCATGGATCCATACTGCCTTGGTCAGTAGCAAGTCACAGCTTAGGTATGCAAGCCTCTTTGATAGCCTTAGACCTCCCACTGATCTCCAGCACATGGCAGGACAGCTGTGAGAGAAAAATACCGTGACTCCCCCCCGCCGCCATTTCGCAGTTCAGGTCCCGCGGTCCCGCTACATCGCAGGATCGCAGTACCTGCACCGCTGGGGGGCGCAGGGGGGCGATCGGGTGCTCCCCACCATCACCCCCTCTGAGGTGGCGGGCAGCCATTGCATGGCTCCCCGCTATCCCCCCACACGCCTCCCAGGCTTCCCGGAGGGGGGGGGAGAGCCATCGCATGGCTCCCCCCCTCCCCCGGGAAGCTGCAGAGCCGCCCGGGCACTCCGGAGAGAAGTCTACCTGCGGCACGCTCAGGCGGCGGTGGCTTGGATCCGCCATGGCCGCCTGGGTTCGCGATCGGCGGGGGGTTACTGGTAATGCTAATAATGGGCCTTTTTACACGACCCCTAAGATCCGCTGGCCCCTTAAATTCGGACCAGAGATCTTAGGGGTTTGTCACTCTTCGTGCATCTCCACCCCTCCGTACTTCCTGGCTGCTGGCTGCGTGAGGGGAGGGAGGAAAAAAGGGGACAGAAGAATAAAGCCTTACCTCCTGGTGTTGGTGGACGCTGCCGGGGGAGCCCCAGTCACTTCCTTGTTCCTCTTAAAGGGGCGGGAGGCAAAAAACAAAAACAAAAAGAAGCGAGGAGAGCCCAGCACATCCGCATCAAATATTTTTCACCTCCCAAGAGCAGGTACAAGAAAAGTGCACTGAGTCGCGCTTAGGTGGGCGGGGTCGCACTTAGGTGGGGAAACATTTTTAAGCTCCAGAGCTTGCAGCCATTTGCAGCGGAGCTTAGGGGTCGTGTATAAACGCCCAATGATAACAACAACAGGAATAATAGCCAGTGTTGGTGAGTTCGTTCAGGAAAGAGCTGAGACATAGAAATGTAAGCCATCTGAACTCGAGCTGATGCGTTGTGCCAGCGACAACAAAGAAAAGGAGGCAGTGGGTTTGGTTTTGTCGCTGACCACTTTTTGATGAGTTGCGATGAGGAAGATCACACTGCACAGCCGGGCCAAGTGCTAAAAACACGGAGAAGGAACTCCTATTTCCCTCCGCAAGCAAGGCCTCTAAAGAGAGATGAGTAATCTTTTCCTTGTCCATTCGCTTGCTTCTGAACCAGGCCGGTTGGCTTTTTGGCAGAAAGTTCATCTTTGGAATAAAAATAGAAACCATAATTCGAAACTTCAATTTCTTCTATTCCTTCTTGGAGGCGGGGGAGGGAATCACACGTTTGTTTTTCTAGAAAGAGATTTTTCCCCTCCACTCTGAGCTTTCTAGAAACAGATAGAAATGGGATTTCTTGGGATCGCTGCATTTGGGTGGATCGACACCCCCTCCTCTTTAATCTTCTGGGCTCCGTCACCTGCATTATTGAAGCCACACCCAGGGGCTCCTTCTTTCATTTCGTTTGTGAAACAAACTAGTGAATTATTTCTCACCCCTGAAGAAACTTGGAAAAGGAAGAAGGCTGAAGGGCCAGCATCAGATGGAAGGAGCAATCCATAAATCCACAATCCATAGGACAAGGTAGGGCAGGTAAACACGCACAAGAAATAAAGGTAATTTAAAACCACCCCACTAGCCCACAGTAAAAATCAATAATAATTAAAAAACAATCCTAAATGGTTAGGGAAAGGGGGGGGAGGTACAAAGCAGCATCGCCTGCTGGAATCTTTTTTTCTCCCGGGCTTAACCAGGCAGCTCTTTTGTGCAGCAAGAGAGAGGGCTGGTGCAGGTTGAGCATTCCTGCCCCCCCCCAGGCTTTATATGAAGAAATGGGGACAGTTCAATGGCACACCTCTGTCATTTACACACACACACACACACACACACACACACACACACACACACACACACACACACACACACACACACACACACACAGGGAAATCTCTGGCACTGGGTTGTGCGAGCATGTGTGGTTTGGGAGTTGGAACCTGGAGTGTTCCATTTGATTGCCAAGTGTGAGCATGTGGGAAGGAAAGGCTGATACAGAGTTAGGGGGGTAGGTGTGCTTCAAATAGTATACTCGGAGTTCTGCAGTTCTAAGATGGTGGTGGTGGTGGTGGTGATTATGATGGTGATGGTGATTTTATTGACATTAGTCAAGAGAGCCTTCTGGAGAGCTGTGGGAAAAGCCATTAAGAGCCCTCTTTTTGAGTAGGAGTGAAGAATTGTGTGGTGGCTGTTATTTAAAAAGAGAAAGGACAGTGCACTGGACCTGCCTTCAAGGGAAGCAAAGGGACATTTAGGGCTTTAAACTTCTTCTTAAAAGCCACTCTCTGCCTCTGTCTGCCGGAGCGAAAGGAAGGGAGAAGCCCCAGACAGGGATGGAAAATGCGGCAGAGGGAAGGCGTTTTGTTTACAGTGTTTTTAGAACGCTCCTTCCCAAGCGCCTATATGTGGGCAGATCAGGGTTTTTTGTTTCTTTGTTTTTGCTTTCATTATTTGTGGCTTTAATATTTAATGTGGGTTCGGTTCACGTTGGCATTTGACTTTTTCGAAAAGATAACATAAACAAAACATCTGAGGTGGTGCAAACCCAGCCAGAGAACAGAACTGGAAGGCAAAGATGCTTAAAAGCCCCCAACCTGAGGAACGGCCAGCCCCTTTGGGAGAGGGACCCTACCATTTAAACAGACAGACAGACAAACAAACAAACAAACAAACAAACATGCCGGCAGGGCAGGTGGGAACAAAAGTATTAGTTTAAAAGTGCCCATCCAGGAAAGGTTTATTGTTTCATGGTTTCAGAATGGAGAAGAGCCAGGATATGCCAGATGGAGTGTGCTAGGAGGAAAAGTGGGTGGTCCCCTGCAGGGTAGACACGGAGTCCTCTCTAAGGGTGTTTATACACGACCCCTAAGCTCCGCTGCAAATGGCTGCAAGCTCCGGAGCTTAAAAATGTTTCCCCACCAGCTCCGGAGTTTGCAGACAATGAAGTGCGACCCCGCCCACTTTAGCGCGACCCAGCGCACTTTTCTTGTACCTTCTCTTTGGAGGTGAAAAATCTTTGATGCGGTGCAACGATAGTGATTGTGGGGCTCTCCTCGCTTCTGTTTGCTGCTTTTTGGCTCCTGCCCCTTTAAGAGCTACTTTTGCAGAAAGGAGAGGCAGAATGAGGTGAGCAGCATGCTTTTCTTTCTCTTTTTCTCCCTCCCTCACGCAGCCAGCAGCCAGGAAGTGCGGAGGGGGTGGGGACAGAGGAAGAGCGACAAACCCCTAAGATCTCTGGTCCGAATTTAAGTGGCCAGCGGATCTTAGGGGTCGTGTAAAAAGGCCCTAAGACAGGGACCCTTGAAATCTGGCCGTTTCCTTTGTCACAGGCCTCTCCCTCCTTCCCACCACTTAGGATTGCTGTTTGTCACCCCCCCTCTTTTGATTTGTTCTTCCCTCCGGATGGTCTCTGCCGGCCACGGTGACAACTCCTGAAGGTGCATTTGCACCCTGTCTGAAAGTAATCCGGCGTGCCATTCCAGAGTGAAAAGAAATATTCATTGATTTCTCTCCCGGCTGTGGCAGAGCCCACGCGGCTTCCGACACTGTTTGAGATTTGAGAGCGGAAGGAGAAGAGACCAGGGATGACTATTATGACTCATTACGTGGAAATCTGTTCATAGCCTTTCAATACAAGGCATGTTCTTTCTCTCTGTGGTCCTTAGATGTCGGCTGCTTGGCGCTTGTTAGAAAACCACTCCCAGGTGGAGAAGATCATTCTTTTGCAGATCAGAGATGACTCCGGGGGGGGGGGTGAGGGCAGGGGGGTGAAAAGCTTTTGATGAGACAGATATCCACATTTCAGCAATTAAGGAAGACCCAGCCTTCTTACAATGTTTTATCCTTAACATCGTGTATTTAAGACTTTCAGATTCCAGGTTCTGAGGTTTTCCTCTGACTGTCCTGAAAATCAAGCAAAAAATGCATGGGGTAAAATACACCAGTGGGTTGAAACCATGCATGTAACGTGTACGCGTGGAGCTCACAAACCTGATTCACACCTTTCCCTTGAAAAATATCTTCCAGGGCTTTTGCAGATGCCATGGCATGTGTGAAATCGTGGGCCTGGGTGGGTGATTTTTCTCTCCTCTTGGGGAGGGGATGATTTGCTGAATACCTCAGGTTCAAGAATGAAGAAACACAAACGACCAGCCAAGATGTCAGTTCTAGTGAGGCAGCAGTCAAGCACCCTCTCTGTTCTGCCTTCCATCTGTGTGTGTGTGTGTGTGTGTGTGTGTGTGTGTGTGTGTGTGTGTGTGTGTGTGTGTGTGTGTGTGTGTGTGTGTGTGTGTGTGTGTGTGTGAGAGAGAGAGAGAGAGAGAGAGAGAGAGAGAGAGAGAGAGAGATTATGCTGCCACCCCCACCCCCACCCCTGGCCAAACCTTCTGAATGGCTGGGTGAGCATACGAATGAAGCACGAAAGAACCGTTCCTTTCTTGACATGCCAGCTCCCCCTGCCCCTCTGGCAGAGCCCCCCCCCCAGTCTCCCTGCACATCTCTCCTTAGACTGGTTGGCACAGCAGAGTTTTCCGAGCTGCCAGTTCTAGCCCTCCATGAGTTCTTTTTTCCCTTTGCCCACCCTCTATAATGTCTGCTTGTTTCCTGCTCCTGAATCGCCAGGAGAGAAGGGGGTCCCCCTTGGTCCCTCTGCCTGCCCAGAGCATCTGCAGAAGGAGCTGAGGGCTGAGCCAGGGGAGCCACCCATGACCCCCTTTTGCCACGGGGCCTCTTCCGCCTGGAGACCAGCACGGAAGTCAGCCCATGGAACAGCTGTTCCAGGCGATTCCTGGGCCTCAACCGACAATCCATCTGTCAGATCGGAGGCTTATCGTTTTGAAAAATGCACCTGTCTCCTTCTGGGGTAAACTGATTTGCAAGGACTCCTTCTCTAGAGACGAGGGGGTTGGTCTCGGTTGCCATTTTGCAGGAGTGCATCCCATCTGTTTGGACCTGAAAGGGAAGCGCCCAGAACCCCCCCCCCCCGTGTTAGAAATGCTGCCACCAAAGGGTTGTGGACACTCCAGGCCAAACAAAACAAAACAAAAAGGTCAATGGGAAGAAGCAACCAACTGAAGGTCCTTAAGTGGAGGGGGGAGGGGAATGAAGGGATGGCTTTCGTGCCTTAAGCAGGGTGTTGGATCGGCTTTCGTGACTGTTTCAGCTGCCTAAAAGAACAGCTGTGCGGCCGAGTTCAACAGCCTCTGTGGCATCCCTAGCAGATGCCTATAAAGGTTGCACCAGTTGGACTTCTGCCTGTCATGCTCCCATTAAAGGCTCACGGCCTCTAGCTGGGGAAGGGGAAGCTAACTTGAGAAATAGCCCCCTGATCTGAAGCTCCTGCTGAACGAAAATCGTAGGGCTTTGAAGAGCCCTTGGCTCAACCGTTAATCATCCTCTCTGGTGAAGCTGATTGTCACCCTCATGCCAAGTCTGTAAATTAGGGGAAAGAAGGGGTGGGGGTGCCATCATGACAGCGGTGGTAGCATTCGGGGGGGGGGGAGGAGTGAGAGAAAAGGCACCACCACAGGTGCTATCATTTAGCCAATTTGTGATTTGCAAGGCCTCCCCCCCCCAAAAAAAAAAACCTCTAGGAAGTGGGCTCTGCTGGCATCTCACACAAAGGATCGTTGTGAAGACCCACTAGGGAATCTTGTCTTGGGCACAGTTTTCCTGCCAAGGGTCGTCGTGGATCGGTGGGGAATTCTCTTCCCCCAGTCCCTGTCAAAGTCAGCTCGGATTTCATTGTGTTTGTGGAAAGGAAACCCCATGCAAAATCATACACACTGAAGTTTTGTGTGTGATGGACTGCAGGAGAAAGTCAGTGGTGGTCTTTTGCAAGGAAAGCCCACCACTGGCCTTCTCCTGCACTCCACCATCAAGGTCAGTTGGGCGTTGGTCCTTCCACAGGACTCCCAGTGATGCCTCCTCTCCCTGGTCATGAGGTTGGGCTTGGGATTGGGTCTGGAACCATAGAATAATGAATAATGGGAGGTCTTCCTCCACCACCACCATCGCCATCATCCTCAAAACTCTTGAGGTCCGCTTGTGTGACCACTGATGCCCCCTCTTTCTTGAATATTTCTGTGTTTCATCAAGTCCACAGGTGCTGGGGAGAAAATGTGTCCTCCTGTTTCCCCACCCTGAGTCAGGAAAGTGTTGAGGACTACAGCAGGAGATTCAAGCCAAGGTCTTTTGCAAGGAAAGGGGTGCGTCCCTCCACCGCCACCCTCCTCCTGTCCACCTTTGCTCACGTTCCCCCCTGCACACGTTTCTGCTTAACCTCCCAATGAAGGGAGCAAGTCAGGGGTAGAAGTGAGTGAACGTGGCCATTTCCTTTGGGGAGCCTTGGTGCAAACATGCCCTAATAAGGTCTGGCCTGGGAAAAACTAAAGCAAGACTATTTCACCTAACATGAACTATTAATCTTGGAGCTAAAAATAATAATATAAAACCGAGACAACAGGAGCTAAAATGAATCATGTCACAACGTGTGCACACAAGGCGATGGCTCCCAGGTGGGAATCGGGGAATCATCAGGCTGCCTTCCACAAGAACAATTTTTAGTATTCTCATCGCTTCTCCCCCCCCTTTTTTTTTGGGAGGAGGGGGTGGAAGAGTGCTGATTTCAGCGGAGGATGGGAAACGTACACTCCAACCCAGTGAGGAAGGGCTAGCAGAAAAGAAACCAGGCCATTGAGAGAGATTTTTGGCTCACTTGGAACTCAAACCTGGATCTATGGGGCGCCTGCCCAGCCATCCTTCTAAGTCCCTTGCTAACATCTGGCTGCCTTGGACGGGCAGGTTGGAACAAATACCGGGAGGAAGGAAAGGAAAGGAAAGGAAAGGAAAGGAAGGGCCTTCGTCACTTGTCTCTTTCTTTTTCTTTCCATGGCTATTGATCTTCTAGAATCCTTGAACTGGACTGCTTTATAGAGGGAGGGCTTGCCTCTCAGAAGGAGAACCTGCCACCCACCGTAGGGCAAGGGCTGGTAGTAGGAGCAACACGTGAGCCCCGCCTGGAGACTTTCCCTCTCGCCTGCATGGGCCATGGAAGGAGCCCCCCCACCTGGACATGTGAAAGGGGATCTAAGGGCCTTTTTACACGACCCCTAAGATCCGCTGGCCACTTAAATTCGGAACCAGAGATCTTAGGGGTTCCTCGCTCTTCCTCTGTCCCCACCCCCCTCCGCACTTCCTGGTTGCTGGCTGCCCGAGGGAGGGAGAAAAAAGAAAGAAAAGAATGCCGGCTTACCTCCGTTCTGTTCCCAGCAGCATTCAGATCTCTTAAAGGGGCAGGGCGCAAAAAAAAGAACAAACAGAAGCCAAGAGAGCCCCGCACTCACTATCCTTACACCGGATCAAATATTTGTCGCATCCAAAAAGCAGGTACAAGAAAACTGCTGTTTGGTCTTGCTAAAGTGGGCAGGGTCGCACTTAATTGTCTGCAAAGTCCGGAGCTGGTGGGTAAACATTTTTAAGGTCCGGACCTTGCAGCCATTTGCAGCGGAGCTTAGGGGTTGTGTATAAACGCCCAAAGTCATGGGCTGTGTCTGTAGGTGGGAAGCACCCCATGCGTGCCCAGGGGCCCACCCTCTCCTATGGCTCTTCACACGGGGGGGGGGGCATCCTGCCTAGAGTGCCACTTGAGATGGCCGAGAGGAAAGGTTCAAGAGGATTCTGCAGCCCTTGGGCGGGGGGGGGGGGATTGTTTGGCCACCCTGTCCTGTTTTATTTCTTTGCTTTGCTCTCCCTTGCCGGCCATTTCCTGAGAGCTTCAAAGATGTTGTGTGTAAGGGTGGGAGCTGAAGGACCCAGTATCTCTCGCCTCTTCTCCCATTTGCTCCGGGGCAAACCAGAGAAGCCGTTTGCTTTCTGCTCCCCAAACACAGAGAGAGATTGAGAGAGGGGGGGTACTGTTCCTTTCAAAGGGGACTTATAGATGGGGATGCATGCTGCAAGGGGCTGGGCCCTTTAGCTATTGCAGCAGAAAGCCTCCCGAGAGTCAGCCCAGCCGGGCTCTGAATGCCGCCCAGGCCCCCCCTCCTCCTCCGTCTCCCCACCTGCTCCATTCAACGTTTGCTTTGGAATCAACTCACGGCCACTGCCGGCCCATCAGCGGCAACCCAGATGCCGCTGGCCGTGTTCACGCTCAGGGCCTAAAGGGAATCCACCTATTTCGGCAGGGTTCTCGGTCCGTCTCCACGGGTCCTTTCTGCCAGAGATGCTGGAAGACCCTAGCAGCGTTTATTTGGGGAACACAAAATAAATCCCTGGCAGGGTGGCTTCTCTTGATGCCTTTTCCAAAACAAGGCACCCTGCCAAGCTCTGGGTGGGAAGCCCGGGGCCTCCTCCCCCAGACTTTGCAGCTACCACGTCTTGCTCATACGACCTCCCTCGTTCTCCCGTGGCACCACGAGCATCGGTGGGTGACGTGTTGAGTCTGTTGCAAGCCATCACCTCACTTTCCCCCTGGAGACACAGCGAGGAGCCCTCCATCCAACTCTTTCCTGCTGTTTCCTGTCACCAACTTGAATTGCTTCCCAAACGTTACTTGACCCGAGAACTTTCGGGTCAAGAGAATGTCAACAGTGACTATAACATTTCTTTCCTGCCATTCATGGGACTGTGTGCATGGCATGTGCCTCTCGCCTTTGAACCTCCTTATAAATCTGGGAAAGATGGGGGGAGGTGCTGCTTTTAAAAAGTTCTAAGGTGAGAACAACCCCACCATCACACGCCCCAGCCAGCCCAGGGGGATTCGGGGACCTTTCAACCAAGAAGGCAGCATCCAAAGCTGTGGGGTGGACTGAGAGATGTTAGATCTCCCCTGGAGCTTTGTACTGGTGGTTCACAGGTTGTTGATCTAAAAAAAGAAAGACCAAGTGGAACGGGGAAAGGTGCAGAAGAGAGTGCCTGAAATGATTTCTGGGCTGGGACACTTCGCTTAGGAGGAAAGGCCTGGGGTTCTTTAGCCTGGAAGCAAGGCCCCCTGAGGGGGGGGGGGGCATGACAGACCTACCAAATTATGCAGGGGATGGAGCAACTGGAGAGAGGGAAGCTCTTTTCCCTCCCGCACAAGACCAGAATCAGGGCTCTTCAACTTCAATGGAGGGTTGGGAGAGGGAGAACAGACAACAGGAAATATTTATTGCCCCAGCATGTTGCTAGTCTGTGGAACTCCTTGCCTCATGATGTGGTGATGGCATCTGGCCTGGATGCCTTTTAAAAGGGGATTGGACTGATTTCTGGAGGAAAAGTCAATTGCAGGTTTCACTCCACAATAGGAAACAAGCTTAAAAGGAGGGTATCTCCAACTGCCAGGCGCAGAGGAGTGGCAACAGGGTGTCTAGTTGTCTCGCGTGCTCCCAGAGGCATCTGGTGGGGCCACTAGGAGACCCGGGAAGCTGGACTAGAGGGGCCCTGGGCCTGACCCAGCTGGGCTCTGCTTATATTCTTAGGATCTTGTTCTCCCATTGCACAAACTTCCATGATTGGGGTGTTTAGTCTAGATGAACAAGCCCCCCCTTCCCCCTTCCTGTCAATCTCCTATTTACTCTAGCAAGAATTATTACACCCGGCTCTTTTTTTGAGTGTATTTCTTCCTGACATTTGTGTACACTCAAAGTCAACGTTAAGCTGCAGCAATGGTAAAAGTATTTAAATATTTTTACAACATACAGAGTGTGGGCTATTAATACTGGTTATTTTAAGCACAGGACAGATAGATTGTTCCAGTCAAGTAAAAGGCTAGGCAGTAAAATGTTCATTTATGTCACCATGATAGTGAGAGTGTAATTTCAGCAATCCATGTGTTTATCATAGACGCAGTGTCAAAATACCGATGTCTACAGGGTAAGCGTTATCTGTGTGAGTCTTTTGTGGCCCCAGAAAATCCACTTTGTTGTTTGTTTGAAGGAAATATTTAGAGAACAGATTAAGTGATGGCCTCTTCTTAACATCAAGGGTTACGGGCACAATCCACCTTCCGTGACTGGCTGGTTGAGAGGAATCTGTCAAAGGCCTACAGAGCACCCTAGGGATGCTTCAAGAATTTGCCTTGTGCTTGGAAAAGTTACTTTTTCTCCATGACAACTCCCTCAAACGCCCCGCCATTAAGGCCCATAATAGCCATTTTGGTTTGGGGATCCCAGGAGCCGCACACCTTTTCCAAGTGTGGATTCGAATGACCCAAGTGTCCTTCGACTCAAGCTGCCAGAAGCCTTCACCACTAGCTGTGCTGGTCCAGATTTCTGGGAGCGATAGTCCAACAACACCTGATGTTAGCCAAGCTTGGGAACCACTGGTCCAACTCCATTGTTGACTTGAGCCCCAGATGTCCACTCTGGCCTGAATTCCACCAGGACAGACATGTTTTCTTTTTGTAAATAAGAGCTCTAATGTTGTGCAGGGTTGTTTCTCCACTTCGCCATTGCTCAGGCCTGGGAGTTTTGTCACTTGGTTCTTGGGCACATGGGCTAGAAAGTAGCCGGTGGGGGGGGGAGGGAGGTCATCCCCTGTCCTGCTGTCCTGACAACTGACACCTGTCCAACCAGGAATCTCTCTCCCTCCCAAATGACACAGCCATCATTTCCAAAAATAATTCTAGAGCTAGTTTGAGCAAACAGCAGTTGACTAAATACGGCCACAGAATGCACACATCAAGGGTTCGGGTCTTATTATTATTATTGCATGGGGAGGGGTGATATTTAGTTTTACCAGACACTGGTTCTGGGTGTTGGGTTTCCATGCACACATGCCATCCGCATGGCATAAAAGCATCCCTCCAGCCCAGCAACGGAACGGAGCGCCCCATGTTCCAAATTGGCAACATTCTGTTCCTTCTATGCCACCATCTGGAGGCAGAATATTTTGAGAATCTCGTGCAGATGTTTGTGTAGTTTGCATTTTTCTTTATGGGGGTGGGAGGGAAGGAAACAATAGGAGACAATTCCATTTTAGGAAGGTTCTGATACCATTTTGGTCCTCTCTGTAATTACACAAGCACAGCCTGCATCAACAAGTACGGCAGGGCTCTCTGATTTCATCAGCCTGAAATGTCACATCTGGAAAGGGAGTGGCCCAGATGCTGAACATAAGAACAGGGATAAGTACTGACAATCGTCTTGGCAGGATTATGCCAAGAATAGTAACACTCTTGCAGTTCTATTCGGTGGATCAATAGGGACCATTCTGGTTGTACTGATGCAAAAGTGACTTTAAAAAAAAAGCTGTCTCATAAGTAGGACCTGTACTACAAAGGCATGTTGCTTGTTTCAGGGGTGCTTCCAGCCCCGCTCAAGGAATCAGAGAGGGGATTGGAACCCAAACTCTGGCTTGGCAGCCAGACGCCTAAGAAGCCACTAACTATCCAAAAGTTCTAGGTTCACACTGATGCAACTTTATGGCTCATACTCCTTCTTTTTTCTTCCTTTTTTAAAGAGTGTTTTTACGCACACACACCTTTCTCCTTGGAGTGTGCCCACCAGCCACACACCTGTAGCTGCCGTGAGTGTTGTGTTGCAAACTTCATCCACTTTTCCAGAGTGGAAAAGTGGGTGCAGAAAAAAATCCAGAAAAAAAAAAACACCCTCCATCTCTCATCACATTATTTCCGGGACACTTGGTCCCTTCCCCGGTACCCTGGTAACCTGCTAGTAACAAAAATCAACATTAGTAACACTCGGTGCTCAGAATGGCTTCTCCAGGCAGAACATTAGTGATAGCCTGCCTGCCTTAAAAGTAACTGCAACTGAATACCTTTCGGAGAGAAATGGCATTTCTGGTTCTGAGCATCATCTGCACTGCAGGGGTTCCCAGCCTTGGGTTAACTCAGGTGTTCTTGGACTCCTACTCCCAGAATTCCTGTCCAGCACAGCCAGTAGGGAAGGCTTCTGTGAGTCTTTGTCCAAGAACATCTGGGGACCCCAAAAAAGTTGCAAACCATGGATGCACAGCCACACTGTCTCTCTCTGGCTGCCAAGTGGCATTGTACCACTACTGTTCATCTACAAGTTTGTTCGTTGTTTTTTCTTCTGCTGAGCAGCCGCTATGCCTCCCTCGAGATGACGCTTTTGCTGCTGAGTGAGTGCTGAGAATGGAGAACAGTTGCGAGGTCAGGGCATTTTGTAAGACCTGGAGATCCGACCCATGCCTCGAGGAAGCAAATCTGTATTCACAGCAGCAAGTGATAGCAGTTGTTCCAGGGTTTTTTCCCATTTTGTCCTGGAAATAATTTTCATAATTATTTAGCTCATTAAAAATGTACCAAAGATGTAGCATTTTAATAATAGCTGTGGCTGCCTAGACACAGTACTCCTGCAGAATTGACAAGCAGTCAACAGCAAACCTGCAAAAACAGCTTTTCTGAACTCTTCAAGACAATTTACAGCTGTGTTCAGTCTCTGAAGCACATCATTTTTAATAATAATAATAAATAATAAACTTTATTTTTATGCCGCCTTTCTCCCCAAGGGAGAAAGAAGAAAAAAGAAAAGAAAAGAAGGCGTAGCAAGGAATCGCAGACTTGAGTTTCAAAGTTGTTCATAGAAGATAACCATTTTGTAGATGTCCAAAATAGCAACTATGGTGACTGGGCAAGTATCACAGGTGTAGTTGCCAAAAGCAAATTTCCTTATGTGTATCCTTGATTACAGTGAGGAGGTGCCCTTCTTGCCGATACTATATATTCAGTAGAGGAACAGATATTATAGGGAATGTGTCTTTAGACAAGGAAAAACCCTTAACCTGTGATAGCATCTTAGTGCCTTTTCCCCGTGTTGGCCAATTCTCTTGCTTTCTTTCATGGTTCGTCTCCAGCATTTGAGCATGGGTTTCCTCTGAAGTCTGATTGTTTTTTTCGGGTGAGAAATCTCTGTCTGAAAAGCTGCTTCAATCATCTCTTTCTGACACCGGCATTTATAACAACGTATTATCTATTAAGTAAGGTTTCTGCACTCAGGTTCAGCAGTCCGTGACCTTCTGTAGAGGGAATGCTAGGGCGGTGGGGTGGGGGTGGGGCAGCTTGCCTTTTGCGTTAAGCAATGAAATATCTTCAAAATAACCAACAGAAACCCTGGTCTTTTTGCCCAGTTTTTCCATTTCTATTTGAGGTTTCTCTTCCATGGCTTCAAAATTTCTGGAAACTTTACCTCTCTAGTCCTAATTAAGGAAACGGCTCATGAAGGAAGATCTGGAATTAACCTCCCTCTCATTTCTCTTTCTTCTCTCTTGCCTCCTTTTCTTCCCTCACACCACCCCCAATCCCTCTTCTCCCCTCCCTGCCCCCCCCGCCCCCTGCCCTTTAGGTCCAGATAATTTCAGTTCCAAGAGCCTTGCTCTCCAAGCCCAGAAGAAGATCCTGACTAAAATGGCCACCCGGACCATGGTCAACATGTTGATCGACGACACCAGCAGCGAGATCTTTGACGAGTTGTACAAAGTGACGATGGAGCACCTGAAGAACAAGAAAGAAGCCCACAAGATCATGAAGGACTTGATCAAAATTGCGGTCAAGATCGGGATCCTGTACCGGAACAGCCAGTTCAACGCGGAGGAACTGGAGACGGTCGAAAAGTTCCGCAAGAAGCTCAACCAGGCCGCCATGACCATTGTCAGCTTTTACGAGGTGGAGTACACCTTCGACAAGCACGTCCTGTCGGAACTCCTGCATGAGTGCAAAGAGCTGGTCCACGAACTGGTAGAGCGGCACCTGACGGCCCGGTCTCACGCCCGGATCAACCACGTCTTCAACCATTTTGCCGATCTGGGATTCCTCACTGCCCTTTACGGCCTCGAGAGCGAATGCCGGCCGCACCTCAAAAAAATCTGCGACGGGATCAACAAACTGCTTGAGGAGAAAGTCCTTTGAGACTTGCCTCCAACTGCCAAGGACATTGCGGAGAGATGCAAGCAGAAGGTCGGGTCAAAAATGCAAGCGCCTCCCGTCCTGGGCATCCTCCTCAAACGGAACCCCCGGATTCCCCCACCTCTCGCCACGGGCAGCCCCACATGAAAACAGAAACGCTTCTCGGTGGTGCCTGAAAGAGAAGACCTTTTGGTGTGCAGGGAAGCCCACAAATGACACACACACACAAACACATCCCACACAAGCTACATGCCATGATCTCAGGGCTGGTGCACGTTGCGGTTAGGAGCTGATCAGGCCGAATGAAGACTAAGAATCCTCCCTTCAACCAAAACAGTGCAGGACAGATATATGTGCAAAATAGCTTCCAAAGGTTTTATCAAGGCTGTTTGGAGGGTGGGGTTAAGTGGTGGAGAGGGGGCACAGCTTTTTGCAGTGTTTCAGAACAGAAATGAAATAAAGACGTGCTCTTTCATAGCCCTGAACCAAGGGTGATGCATAACAAAGGAGCAGGAGAGGAGCTTCCTTCAAGGTGTGTTCCACTTCCCCACGAAGGATCCAGACGGGCTGTTTTATGGCAACACGGTTGCGGAAGAAGGCAGGAAGGCCCCTGAGAGAGGGGGTTATAGAGGGGACCTTGGGGTGAGGGAATGGCAGACCCAGCCGGGAGAGGGAAGCATCCTGTCCAGAGGTC
The DNA here is from genome assembly GCA_029282475.1 of Phrynocephalus forsythii. Lineage (NCBI taxonomy): Eukaryota > Metazoa > Chordata > Lepidosauria > Squamata > Agamidae > Phrynocephalus > Phrynocephalus forsythii. Next base: position 3,043,461 of record JAPFRF010000014.1, on the reverse strand, counting down.
ACCGTTCATTCCCTCCTAGGGGAATGCATGACGTCCGGATGCTTTTGGGCTGCAGGTCCCATCAGCCCTAGACAAGCCCAGCTGATGGAAGTGATAGTCCAAGAAGAACAGGCGAGGCCTTGTGCCCAACTGCCCTCCCTCCGTCAACGTAGGAGATGAGTAGGTCCATGGGGGAGGTTTCAAGGGCAGTGGTTCAAACCCCAGGTGGGGGCTGTGAGGCCAGACCCTACCCAACAGGATTCCCGAGCTGGCTGCATGGTCTTCCTAGTTGCTCCCTGAGCTGCGAGTTGTCCCTCCCCCCAACCCCAAGCCAATCTTGTCTCCCTCCTTCTGAAGGGTTGAAATGCCTTCCTGGAATTTCCTCAGCTCCCGGCAGAAAGAGCTTGCAGCTAAGAGAGAGGCTTGGCATTCCTGCCTGCCCCAGCAGTCCATGCCAGCTTCTGGGTTTTGTTCTCCAAGCCCTTGGCCAAGGAGACCGTTGCCTTGGACAAAGACCCCCTGATGGCCCGTGAGCTCTTAACCCGTGGCCCAGCTGCCTAAGCCCATCCCTCAAAGCCAGCCCTGAGATATCCAGTTGCATTTTGCGGCCACAACCATCAGCCACTCCCAGTGGGTGGGTACGTGGGGCCTGGCTTTTTGCTCCTGGATTTCCCTCCCATGCCTTGAATGGTGGGGCCCTGAGCGATTCCTCTGACAACCAACACACAACCCTGCCCATCTGGGAATTAAAAAAAAAAAGAATGCATCTTGGATGCTACAAGGGGGGAAATCTCTCTCTCTCTCTCTCTCTCTCTCACACACACACACAAAATGGGATAACTAGGGGACAAAGAGGCATACTCCATTGCCCCATTTCTTTCTGTGCCGCTACAGAAGGGTTTTGACATGTTGGTGGCTCACCATGATCTGCTCTTCCATTCAGCCCACTTGGACACGGTCAAGTTGGTTCCCCAATACAATGGGCTGGGACCAGCCGGGCAGGACTGGGCTGCTGGGGGGGGGGGGCTGGGCTGATGGTCTCGTGCACACATCTGAATACAAGCCCGAGTTATTTTTTCCCCAGCCAATGTGTGAAATGTCTTGCCCCTCATAACAGACTCAAGAGCCTTACGAAGTGGCAGGGGAGGTCATGTGCGTTTCACATGCCCATATAGACCGTATATTCCATGTTGACTTTTATATATCTGTGTGGGTTCACCCACGAAACCGTCGCTTCCAACGGTCGTGTTTGTGTGGGATGCCGAGTGTGCTGTGTTACCATAAGTTATGCATTAAAGGATCTGTGATTCAGCATCAACTTGCCCTGTGGAATTTTATTGGCTCTCAGGAGGACCTGTACCAACATCTCTCTCTCTCTCTCTCTCTTGTGTTTTTAAAGAACACCAAAAAGAGTCTAGAGGCAAAAACTCTTGCCATTGTCTGTGCTAGAGAGAAAGCACTGTCATCACTACATGGACCAGCCTGGTGTCAGAGGGTCTCGATGTCACCACCTAGACAAGTGTGACAGGCTGGGACTCTCCCAGATGTGCACAATCACCACCCCTCCAGATGCTACCACACTACAAATCCCCCCATCCCTCCTCTCTAACAGAGATAGACACATCTGTGGCATTCAGATCGGTGTGTGTGTGTGTGTGTGTGTGTGTGTGTGTGTGTGTGTGTGTGTGTGTGTGTGTGTGTGTGTGTGTGTGTGTGTGTGTGTGTGTGTGTGTGTGTGTGTGTGTGTGTGTGTGTGTATAGCCATATAGAGAGAGCCACCTGGGTATGACCTGCAGGTTCAGTGCAAATTTCTCATTTACAGACAAATGCGTGCACTCACGAGCAGTTTGCAGGGCTGTAAAGGCATTTCATTAGCACAGCAAACCAAAATATTTCTGAGGTGTTTAGGGGTTCAATCCCCCCTTCAGCTACATAGAAGTCCACATGGACTGACATTTCTGAAGCAGTGTCTCCCCACCCCCACCCCGGAAGGACTCTCCCTCCATGGCTCGTGGGGGAGACCAGGATGAGAGGAAAGAGCCCCAGTGCCCTGCTACCCTCTCCTCTCGACCCCAGAATGCAGCTTTCTGCAAACCAAAAACCACGGCATTCGACAAGGCAGAAAGCCATATTCCTGTGCCTGCTTCTTCTACTTGATGCAAATGCTCGCGTGACCTAATCGGATGTGGCTGGCATCGCAGAAGGCAATTTCTGAAAAATCTTTGTATTGGGGGAGGGTGGTGGTATTCCTTTAGTGGCCTCTTGCCTTTACATCTGAGGTGGAAAGAGTCATTTTCATCTGCCCAGTGGCAGCAACCACAGCATGTCACAGAATGAAACCGGGATGGGGGGGGGGTGGGGGAGAGAAAGATTTGCAAAAGCCAAAGCCACCAGCCACAGAGTGCAAAAAAGCTGCCTCCCCCACAAAAAAAAAAAACCACAAGCCCCAAATGTCCTCTCACCATGAGAAGAGAGGGTCTCGGGGCTTCTGAAGGCAGGTTTCCCTATAATGCAATCTGTGTATCTAGAGGCTGCTTGGATTGCCTCTGGCGGTGTTTCACCAGCAATGGTACGTGCCATTAAGGACACCCGAGTGAGGCTGGAGGGGGCGAGGGGGCAGGAGCTCATTTTAGGGAGAAACCCACCACTCGTTCATGCAAAGGTCTTAGGCCCACAAGGGGGTGGGGTCTTCCACGGGGGAGGCAGACTTTGCCACTTTTAAATGCCCCTTTGCAGGGGGGCTAATTACAACCAAGCAGCAAAGTGAAATCTCAGTCGCATCAAGAGAGCCCCACAGCCCACTGGGGACAAGGGACAAGCTACAAGGTGTGCTTCCTCAGCTTGGCAGCTCCAAGGACTTGTTTTATAAAGACCACAATGCATGTGTCACACCGTCCCTCCTCCTCCGTGCCTACAACTGGGGGTAGGGGTGGGGGAGCCATGGGTATCCTATCACCGACTGCCCTGCCGCAGGGCTGAGGCCTCAAAGGCCACCAAGAAAGTTCCCAAAGGCTTCCATCAGTCCTCGTCGGAGCCTGTGAAGGTATTCAAGAAGGAGCGGTTCCTATGAATCAACGGGATGTGCCTTCAGTGGGGATGTAAACAGAAAACACAGAATCTTCCATCACGTGTCTTCCCTGGCCCTTTGAGGCTCTCTGATCCAGAGCAGCGGTGGGGGGTGGGGGGTCTGTGTGTGACAGAGCAGCCACCTCAAAATCACCACCGTCCACCTCCACGCCTCAGCTGAGGCCATCCCACCCTGGAGTGACCAGACAAGAGCTGGCTTGGCACAACTCTCGTACAGGGGGTGGTGGCGGTGGTGGTGGAGTCGGACACATCCTCTGCCATGAAGAGCACGAGAAGGGAGGTGCCGTGATGCTCACAATTCTTCCATGGCCTTCTGGCACTGATAGAGTAAACAGTCCAGGAGGGCAGGGCAGGGTGACCGGAGCCACAGCGCCAGCAGCCCGGCGTGGATCCGGCAATGCAGCAAGCAGGGAACTGACGGAAGCAGCCGGCACGATGCAATCCCTTCATTCCCTAAAGGAGGGAAAGACGCCCGTGACTGGTCTGGAAGATTTCAAGATGGTTAACAATTCACGGGCTCTTTCCGTGGTGAATATTTCTCCCTCACCCTTGCCCTGCGAGGAGGCCTTCCTCGCAGGTGGACGGACAGGACAGCCTTCATGCCCACGTTCATTCTGAAAAGCGCCTGCCTCCTTCCAAAGCAGGTTAGGGGCCAAACCTTCACCATCGGGCTTTTTGGCTTCTTCCACCTCCCTCCCACAAAGCCTCACAACTCATACTAAATGAGAGAGCTCTTGTCAAGTTATTCTCTGGCAGGAAGCTAAAAATATCTCAGCAGAAAGCTGCCTCCCGTTTTCTCTGAAATCGAGAGACTGTGGGAAAACATGATGAATTTTCAGACAAACTGTCTGGGGCCTCCGAATCTCTCTGAAGCAGCTCCAACGCTCTGGAGAGAACCAATTTCGTTTGTGCTGCTTTGAGGAGCAGGAACTTGGTTTCAGAATTACTCAGCGCTGTTCACATGCATGTCATCCCCTTGGTAACTTTTCAAGCAATCATCCCCCACTTTGAATGTTTGGGCCAGGGTAAAGGAAGCTCGTACTCTTACCTATGATATCAACAACGTGTAGCTTCAGCTTTTGCTGCAAGATGTTAAGGACAGTTGACAGAGATCCCTGAGATGGTGCCATCTTTAGATTTTGTTTCACCTCGTTCGAAAGAGCGAGCCACAGTTTCCCAAATTCATCGGTGGTCATTTTCATGGGTCTGCCAATGATATTGCCGGCGGAAGGGAAAGGAAAGGAAACAGGTGTTACACGTGAAAGTGTTCCAGGCCAACAACCCTTCCGCCCATCCCTGAAACCTTTCCCGGCATCCAAGAGACTCAAAGGGTTGAGCAAAACAAAAACCTTTGAAAAATGGAAAATGGGGGCAGTGTTATGCAAATATGGCGCAGAGGCCAGAGACAAAGCTCAAAAGGGGAGAAGTCAGTAAGAATATAAGAAGACCTGATTACAACCAAAAGTGAGATGGAAAAAAGAGGCAGACAGATTTAAGTGGAAAGGCTAAATTCAGCTATTCATCCCAACCAGAGCACTCATCAAACCAATGGAAATTAGGTAACTGAAGTGATGACTTTCTATTTGTTTGTTTGTTTGTTTGTTTGTTTGTTTGTTTGTTTTTGCATTTGTATACTGCAGCCTATTTCCCCCAAAAGGAACTCTGGGCGGTTTACATAAAGCACCATATGAAAGAATAACAAATAATAATAAAGATTTTAAAAATAATGCAAGGCAAACAGACAAGCAAATACATGGCAAGAGGCATAAGACGCTAAACAAAACAGGCAACAAACACAGGGGAAACGGAAACAGTTCCTATTAAAGTTCCTATTGATTGAAAGGGTCTACTCTGCTTGGCCCCAAGAATTCAATTTATGTCTCTGAATGTATGAGCCCTACGTAGACACTGACTGATCAAAGTCCATCTGATTCAGTGGACCTAGTCTAAAAATTAGATTTAATTGAATCCAATTTTTAGACTGATGTAGGTTGTCCGGATGTTCTTTGTAACAATTTACTCTGCAAGCTTCTTTATACTTCTTTATACACAAACATAAGCACAGTTTCAACAGAAAAGAAGAAAGCCTAAAAACCAACAGAGCCTGGCTTCCAGTACTGAAAACTACAGCCTGCAAAAAACTCACAACAGACATCTTCTTTATGCTGTTACCTGATGAAATCCAAGGGTGCTAAAGTTACAGAAAACCGGAGGTGCACATTCAGCTCAAAGAGGCAACGGATGGAGCCAGAGATCACCCCTGAGGCGGCCAGGTCCTCCATCTCCACCCCTGTCTGGAAAATTTCTATGCTTTGAGCTTCTATGGCCTCAAAGTGGCAGCCGTGACTTTCCAAGATCTACAGTACGAAGAGAAGGCAGTGAGGATGTCAACAGATTTAGCGCTGCCTCCTTGTACCAACAGGAAAGCAAAAGTCCACCTCTCTCTTCTTACCTTCAGACGCTCTACGTGTTCAAACTCCAGCGTCACATCTTTAAGTAAGGAAGTGCTTTGATTGGCAATAAATAGAAAAACCAGGAGGCTGTCCTCTTTCCAGACCTTACAGAAATATAAGAGCAGCGTTTCGTTGCCACAAAGTTCGACCATCTCCGAATAAGGATGCTGGGCCACCTCTTTGGCTAAGGATGGCACCAAAGACTTGCGGCACCCACATGAATGCCCGGCGGGCAAGAGACAAAGCCCGTCTCCCTGCCAGCCGACAAAGAGCAGGGTGAGAGCTTGGGGCCCAGAAGCCTCTCGTTCGGTCCCGTTTCCGGCAGAGAGTGAGACCTATCCAGCCCCACTTTCGGTTCCGGAGCGTCGGGAGAGCCCAGGGAAGCTTTCCTTACGCGCCGGTGCTCGCCGCTTTGCTCCCGTTCCCAGGGGAAGTGGTTCTGGCAGGGGGTGGGGGGAACGGCAGGGCTTTCAACACCAGGCGATTCCTCAATGGCTTTGCCTTCCTGGATCTTGGATTTCCTTGTGAACTTCTGAGTTGCGGCATCTCCTTTGCCCATCTTAAATATTCAACCACCAAAAAAGAAGGGAAAAACACAACACAGCTTTGAAAATGGAAAGTTGCTAGGTTATTATGCAAGCAGACGAAGTTGGAATCTTTTGAGAACCAGGTGAATAAAAACCACTTTTTAATGAGATGTCCATCTTTCTCTGTGTGTGTGTGTCTCTGTCTCTCTCCCTCTCCACCTCCCCCGTGCGTGTTTGTGTGCGGTGTGTCGCTGCTCTGTTTTAATATCCCCAACTTATTCTGTAATTATGAATGCTTACATTCTGGTTTAGATGTGCTTGGAATCGAGCAGCAATACTTTAAATCCGTGGTTCTCAACCTGTGGGTCCCCAGATGTTCCTGGACCACAACTCCCAGAAGTCTTCATCACTAGCTGAGCTGGTGAGGATTTCTGGGAGTTGTGGTCCAGGAACATCTGGGGACCCACAGGTTGAGAACCACTGCTTTAAATGGTTCAGAACCAAGAACAGACTAACTTGGCAGTCTAGTCTTTCCTCTTTCGGATGCTCCACTTATATTACAAGGAAGAATACGGATGCCAAGCCAAAAAGGAAGAGAAAAAGAGGAAAGGCACACGCTTGTTAAAGCACCTCTTCTTTGAAGGCAAAGTTTCCCAAACTAGAGGCAGGAGGACCCAAAATCCATGAGAGTCCAGCCCAGATCTTTAGCGAGAGAGGTTCCCAGAAGGTCAGGTCTATTTAATTCATCCAACCACACCTCTCTATGAAAAGCGGCTGGCCCACAGGATCAGAGAATCCTGGAATTATGGAGCTGGAAGGGGCCTGCAAGGTCATCCCTGTCTGCTTCAGCCAGGTATCCAGAACAAAGGGTGACTGCCAGCTGATTGTCTACGTCTCTCTTGAACACCTCCAGCGTTCACCAACTGCAGCCTGTCTTTGCAATTTCCTTCCCATTTTGAAAGTTGTTTGTTTCGTTCTGTTGCCCCATAGGATAAAGGACAGGCTTCAGGGGGCCAGAAACACCCCCTGATTCAGCCAAGCGGGGTCTGAAGCATCTATGGAACCCAAGAGAAGACGTGCACGCTGACCCTTCAATGGGAAAGAGGCCACTTCCAGGAAGCCTTCCACAAAAGAGCTCCCCTACCAGATTGATGCTGCCTTGGGAGGCCAGGCCCACAAAGAGGGTGGAAGCCAGCCGCTGCTTCTCTTTCTCTTCCTCCGAGAGGCTGGAAGGTTCTGGCAGCACCTGGGATGGGATGCCCATGGCAGGACCTTCCACCCGAGGGTCACTGCCCCGCAGGGTGGGTGTGACGCCGTCTTCTGGTTCCAGGTGGCTTCCCTTTCTGGGGAGGTAGCCTTCTTTCCCCCACAACTTCTTCACTCCATCCAGCCTCAGGCCGTTGGTCCTGAGAAATTCAGAATTGGGAAAAGGTCACCCGCGTGTCTTCAGCGAGCCAAAGGGACAAAGCGTTCCTGAAGACAAACCAGCCACACTCACCTTCGATCAAAGAAACCCACTCGGCAGGTAGAGCAGACCAAAAAAACTAGATGCCTCCCAGGCCACCTGGTTGGTGGAGGGTTGGTGGTGGGGGTGGGATGGCCATAGAAGAGGGGAAGGCTGTCTCTTGGCCCTAGCCCCATCCCGTCTCTGCTCGACTGGGTGGGCAAAAGATCCCCTTCCGACCGGGCTCCTCCGGAGCCACCACTCTCCTGCACTTCCTGGTAGCTGGACCAGTGCCTTCCACTTCTGTGCTAGTTCTGGAGAAGGGAGGGTCCCCTGTGTTCACCAACATCGCAGCAATAAAGGGTGCACACTTTTTAATCAGATCCCCCTCCTCAATTAAAAGAAAACCTAAAAAGATTTGTGCGCGTTTGCAAGGACAAGCCACACTCCAATGTAGCCACCCAAGGGCCCGGGTTTTCGGTTCAGATGGGCAACTCTCTCCCCCTGTAGTGGGCTAGGAAGAAGCCACAGGGTGGGGGTGGGGGTGGGGAAGTAACTCATTCTGCTCCTCCGCACAGATCATGTGACTTCATGCAATCTGGCTGAGAACGACCTGAAAAATACACATCAGCAGCAGCCCCAGCCTTCCCTGAGCAAGTGAAGAAGACATCAGGTACCCTTCTGTTTTGTTTGTCTTTTGCTTCACCGCCACTTTGCATTTCTTCGCTACTGATCCCAAAAGGAAAGGGAGGCACTGAGGGAAGGAACCAGGCCAACGGCCTGTATGGTGGCAACTGAAGGTACACACTCACTCCTTTTGTCCACCCACAGGACTGTTCTCAGAAACGTCAGAACCCAGAGAGAGTCCGGTGGGAGACTGTCGGCCAGTCCCAGCTGAGGCGGTGAAGCTCTGTGAGAGGGGGAGCCCGTACGGTTCAAAGTTCAAAGCTGCAAAGAAAGCAAAGCACGTGAGAACTAAGTGTCAGACTTCGAGGCGATCAAAAGCCCACAAAAGCAAACACAGGCTGCAAGGCTGGCTACCCAACAGCGAGATTTTCTTCATCACCATTATCACCACTATTGTTTGACAAAAAGCATATTTCTCTCACAACACATATCAAAATAAACATAACACAAAGCACCTCTGGGCCATATTTGAAGCCATTCAGCTAGTCTCTAAAGAGAGTTTCTAATTACCGGTAACTGCTCCCTCTGGGCAATTCATACCTGCCTTTCTTCAAAGACAGCTGGATGTTTACATAGAGGCACAGGGGAACTTTTGTTGAAGAATAAACAGGCAAGCAAGCAAAATAAAATAAAACAAGCAAATAAACAAAAAGCAGAGTGGAATTACTTTCCCCAAGCTTATATGCAGACAAGGTGCTAAGAATGCCCCTCCTGCCCACTTGCAGGAGGGAGAAAGACAGAGCTTTCAGGCAGTCATGAACCTCGAGGGCAAAACGGTCTCCTGAGGCAGAGAGAGAGAGAGAGAGAGAGAGAGAGACTGAGAGAGAGACTCTGCCCACCCACCCACCCCACACGACCTCTGTTCCTGCCCCAGCAGCCCCTGGAGAAGGCTGGTTTAAGCCACGTGGGTCGTGTTCCTTCCTTCCACCAAAACCCCTCACCTGAAAAACATCAGCCATGACCCACCTTTTCCCTGAGACAGCTTCTCCTCTTGCCTTTGGTGGGGTGGCTTATAAGGGGCAGCGCCCCGGTCCAGGCCTTCGGCTACAAACCCATCTAGGAAAGATAAGGAAGCGTCCACCTACATTGAATCAGAGGGACAGGTCAGAGAGCTTCTTATCTGGTCAGCGCACACTATGGGAAACACCGTTCTGCCTTACAAAGCAAAGCAAAACAAAAAGGGTTCCGTTTATACGCCACCCCCATATCACTTTAAGCACTCTCTGGGCAGTTTACAATTTTTAATTATGCAGGCTGCACATGTCCCCCAACCCACCAGCAAGCTGGGTACTCATTTTACCAACTTGGGAAGGATGGATGGCTGAGCTGGCTAGCTGGGATTGAACCCCAGGTCATGAGAACAGTTTTAGCTGCAGTGACAGGCATTTAACAACTGTGCCACAAGGCAGCACTACTTGTTCCCCTTCATCCAGCAGTTTGTACTCCCTGTATGGTTCGCCATCAACCTCAAATGGCATATCCTACATGTTCAAACACTGACATGGAAGCCTTGGGGAAAAAAACCCTAGAATTAAGCTGAGATCCCTTGTAAGAAGAAAAACGCTGAGCACTTAATGATGAATGCAGGAGCTTGATGAGTTAATCATGGAAGACGCTGCCTCCAAAGGGCTGAGGAAGCAGCAATTCCAGGCAAAACCCAAAGAAACAAAATGAAAGGCAAAAACACGTGGCACCTTAAAGACTAACGGTTTAGTCTCACACACACACACACACACACACACACACACACACACACACACACACACACACACACACACACACACACACACACACACACAGAGTTTAAAGGCATTGCTTTTGCTTGGAGCATGTTTGGAAGGACCAGTCGGCTTCTGAGGTCCACGACGCGGCAACACCTACTCACCACAAGGTCCTGGCAACTGGCGTCCACTGGGAACAATTTCTTCATCAGGTCCGGGTCCTCACAGAGGTGCTTCAGTTCAAAGGCGGACTGTCTCAGGCCAGTGTCCAGGGAGGCCGTGAACTCCAGGGTGAGCTCCTCAATGGTCTTTGCACTTGGGGCGCGAGAAGCTATTTTGGTGGCCGCAGCCATTGCCCAGGCCTTTGTTTCTGGGGTGGCGCTGCTCTTTAGGACCCGATGCAAGCTGGCCAGGAGGACGTCTGGCTCTGTGTTTTTCATAAGGTAGCTGTACTCGCCTAACACCTGCCAGACAACACAGGGGAAGGCATGACCATCCAGGAAGGCTCCGGAGAGGACCATCGGAAAACAAAACAGGGGTGCAGTTCTGGGTTGGCATTTGGGCGAGAGCGCAAGCCCGCTGGGGAAAAGGATACAGGCCAGGAAAGCACTGCCAGGGACAGGTGGTTCAGAACAAAGAAACTTTCAAAGGCCACATTGTTGTTTTCTGGTCGTGCTTTCAAATGGTTTAAAAACACTGCTGATGAACCCAGTGCTTGCTTCTAATATGGCAATTTGTTTTTAGCAGTGCCTGTTTTTATTTCGGGGTGTGAGACACCCAACTGGGTCTCATGCTGGGAGGGAAAAGAGAGATCCATCGTAACCCAAGTTATGTGAAATAAATGTCAGAACCTTAACTGCCCTGGAAGCAAGTGGTCAGCCGATGCCTACGTGACTTTGGATGCTTCCAGTCGAGTTGTTCCCCTTCAGCCAGCACCACCCCCATCCCCTGTGCTGTAACTGAGAGTGCTTTTACACGACCCCTAAGATCCGCTGGCAACTTAAATTCGGACCAGAGATCTTAGGGGCTTGTCGCTCTTCCTGTGTCCCCACCCTGGCTGCTGGCTGCGTGAGGGGAGGGAGAAAAAAAAGGAAGAAAAGATTGTGGCTCACCTCTGTTCTGCCTCCGTTCTTGCTGCGGCAACATTCCTGTCTCTGTAAAGTAGCTCTTAAAGGGGCGGGAGCCAAAACAACAACAAACAGAAGCGAGGAGAGCCCCGCACTCACTATCGTTACACCGCATCAAGCAATTTTCACCCCGGAAGAGCAGGTACTTGAAAGGTGCGCTGGGACGCGCTAAAGTGGGCGTGGCTGCACTTAATTTCCTGTAAACTCCGGAGCTGGTGGGGAAACATTTTTAAGCTCCGGAGCTGGGAGCCATTTGTCCCAGAGTTTAGGGGTCATGTATAAACGCCCTGAGCGTCTGGCCTGTGTGGGAGAAGGCCTTCTCTCTCTCTCTCTCTCTCTCTCTCTCTCTCTCTCTCTCTCTCTCTCTCTCTCTCTCTTTTCAATGTGTGCCTTTCTTACCCAGCTCATCACTTGGAGAAACCTCTGGGGATACACAGCCTTCTCATCCTGCAGCAACACAAGGTAAGACTGGACCGCGTGAAGTCGCAGCTGGTCATCTTCCTTTGCATCTTCAAAGCCTTTTGGGAAGAGAGGAGTTGGAGGTGGGAGGGTTTTTTTGGGGGTGTCACCCACTGCCCAAGGCTTTGTTTTGCTATTCTTTGACAAAAACCACCAAGTCATTGCACACGTCTTTTGCTCACCTTCAGCAAGAAGGCGTAGGAAGCCATTAGGGATATCAGGGTGCATTTTATCTCCTCCTATGGAAAATACGGCGTTCATGGTCTGGATGAACCACACGTTGTCAGGAGCATATGTGCTGAGAGCATTAAAGAAAAATGCATGCGGGGTGGTGGTGGTGGAAATCAACAACTGCTCCCACCCCTGTAAGTTCAAAGCCATCTATTCCCACATTCAAGAAATGAATAAACTGACCAGTCAGGGCAGTGATTACTCAAACGAGGCAAGAGAAATGAAGCCAGGGTGACACGCACAACTGCCCGCAATTCTTGCCAGTTTCAGTTTCCACAAAGGTGAAACTGAACCAATTCGCAGGTACTTTAAAACCACACACGAGAAAGCACAACCTCCTTAGCAACACAAAACAGACGAAAGCAGAAGTTCTCGGCTTGTCATCAAGAAGTATCCGAACTCTTGTGCCTCACTCTTCAACTGTTTATCAAAAATCACCAACTGCTTAAAAGAAAAGAAAAAAATGACCACATTAGCAAAGCCAAGAAACCCTCCTCTAAGCATTTTGAAATCACGGTGGATCAGTTGCTAAGAGAGATGACCCTTCTCCCAAGCCTTGTCTGTGCCAGGAAAGGGAGTTGACAGTTCCAACTGCAACACAGAACACTAGCTCTGAAATTAGAAGCAGCCAGAGGCAATTCAAGGGCTCCTGAGGTGCAAGGCATAAGGGTAAACAAAATGCGAGCATGCAGTTATCCTGACATGGCAAATTTTGCTGGGACATCAGAAAAACAACAACAGCCTAATCAAAAACTTGCTGCTGGCATAAGAGGCTGTCAAGAGTCTTTTCTCTTTTCTTGACAAGAGAAACAAAGGAAAACAAAAAAAAAAACTTCTTCTTGAAATCAGATTACAGGCTAAACGCTCTACTGCAGGGGTGCCCAAACTTTTTGCAAGGAGGGCCAGATTTGGCGAGGTGAAAATGTGTGTGTATGGGGGGAACCATTCAGCCGCATTTGGCTCCTGGGCCGGACTTTGGAAAAGTCTCTATAACATGCAAGGAGGAAGGGAGGATGTTGCAGCAATGGAGCCGGGGGCGGGTAGGCTGGGAAGGTGGCTGGGGTGGTGGCGGACAGAGGCAGGGAGGGCAGGCAAAACCTGAAACTGCAAGCTGATGCCTCCATCTGGTATGGGGAAAGGCCAGCTGGCGGGGATGCGTGACAGGCTGAGTTGGTGAGGAGAAGAGACCGCGGGCCATTCGGAATTTGTAAACGGGCCACATTTGGCCCCCGGACCTGACTTTGGACATGCCTGCTCTACTGGTTTTGACTTCCACAGATAGAATTTTTTTGGAGACCAGCATCAGAAACTCGGCCAATCTGGACCACACCACAACGTTGCAAAACCTGTACTGAAATTTTCCACTGTGTCTTCTTCCAGCCTATACACACAACACAACACTTGTACGGAATGGCAGCCAACCCCCCTCTGCAAACCCTTCCAGAATCAAGGATATTTTTCAGCCAATTCTGCTATTTTGCCTACGATGTTGATGACGGTGTATTCCTCCTGGCTTTGGGATAGATAGTCGAGCATCTTCTGAACGATGACGGTGACGTTCTGTCCGTTAGTGATCCTATACAGAAGTTCTAGCGTCTGAAGGAGAAGACAAGGGGAATCAGCCCTGCATGGCCCGCCCGGAAGAAAACGGCGACATAGAAAAGGCTTAGAATCGTTGCAGGGCTGGAAGGACCACAAGAGCCTTCTCAAAATACAAACCTGTAATTAAGTGGACTTCTTCTCCCTCTTAAGGCAACATACCTCTCTTTTAACCATGGGGTCGGGGTGATGTAGGCACTCAATGATTGTCATCTGATGCTGCAGGGCGAGGGTAGGATCCTGCTGGACCACACACGTTAGAGCTTTGAGTCCTAGAAAGAAGGGCTGTTTCAGGGTTCACTAGCCAAAGCCACAGGCCTTCGGCAGCACCACGTAGCGACCGGGGGGTGACTTACCTAAATATTTCAAATTAATTTTAGGAGACAAGATAAATTTCCCCATGCATTTGGCTGCCTTCTCAAGTAAATCGGCTTTAGGGTAAATGGTATAAATGGTCTGGACGCATTCAAACAGGATCGCTGCAGAAAAACAAAGAAATTGGTGTAGGCGGCATTTCTCATGCAAGCTCCCGTTACAGGCCAGATACAGACTTTGCAGATTTAATAACCTTAGATGACACTTGCCTTTGGATTAGGTCTTTAGGTTTGAAATCTGGTAATGGGTTTTGACAAGAGAAGGCCCTCTGAACTGAAGAAGCTGACTCAATGAATCTGTACTAATTCAGTGGGTCTCCTCTAGCAGTCACTTACTTCTGGCTTCATTCATTCATTCATTCATTCATTCATTCATTCATTCATTCATTTTTACAACTTATATGCTACCCACTAACCAAAGGTCTCTGGGTGGCTTACAATTAAAATAAACAATTTTTGTCTTATAAATTACAAGGACTCAATCAAACAGGCCCAGACAGTCGTATGCACATGCTTTGGATGTTCCCAGTGCTGTCTCTTCCCCAGGTGAAGAGCCTAGCAGCTTCTTTCTCTAAAATGGGCTTACCTCTTTTGCCAAGTTGCAACAAAACCTGCCTTCAGTGACTTACTGCCCTACTTTCTTCACTCTTCATTTACCTCCTTCTCCCTTCCTGTCCACTTCTTCCGCCTTCCCTTCTCCAAAGAACTGAAGGGTAGACTAGGCAGACTTTGTAAAGTCAACCCCAAGGCTACAGAACATGAAAACGATGAGCGGTGGGTAGGCAAGGGATGGGGGTGGATGAGGTGTATTTGAAAACAACGTATCATGTTCGTTACCATATGTAATGTTGTGGTTGATCTCGGCTCTCCTTAACGACTCATCCAGAACATCATACATTAATTCACTGGCCCTGTTACCAAGTGAGAGAAGTGTTTGAGAATATGCATTAGAAAAAGAGTTCACCTTTAGATACCAGTCCTGCAGGTGTTTTCAGGACGTCAGGCCCAATCGTCACTTTGCAGGTGTCATTCGCTATGCTAGGCAGCCCCACTGGCACCCAGCAAGGTCAGCGCTATATACACAACATTCCTTGAATTTGTGACCAAACAAATAATCTACCCTAAGAAGGCCAGAACCATGGCATGCCTATTCAGGAGACAGCTTATGGCAGTGCCAGCGAACCTACAGCACAGGTGTCACAGGTGGCACTCAGAGCCCTTTCTGTGGTCAACCGACATCGCCTCCCTCACAGCCACCTGCATTTGAGGTTAAATTGCTATATTGGCACTTTGCGAAAAATTAGTGGGTTTTAAATGGCAATTTGGGCACCCAGTCTCTAAAATGTTCTCCACCCCTGGCTTATGGCATTTGTTAGGCCAGGGGTGAGGTGGAAGGTGAGAAACACAAGCCTTTCAAGTCAAGATGTTTCTGGGGCAACTTGTTACCAAAAAGTCCTTGCCTGACAATCCCCAGCTATCTTAATCTTGAACCAGACAAGTGAGTCCTCGTCAAGTGTTGAAGAAACAGCAGTGAACTCGCCCTGCGCTTATGGCCCAGTTTTCCCCCTTTCGCCCAAGGGTGCTGGGGTAATGCCGCAGAGGTTCCAGACCATCTGCTGAGTCCCAAGCCAAGAAGGGGCGGCTGACCTTGGATCCTCTTTTCCCAGCAGCCCCAATATCCTTAAAAGCTGGATTTGCAGCCAAGGTGCTGGAACGCTGTGATAGTTGAAATCGACGGGGAGTTTTCCTCCCACCACCTGCTTGAGAATAGCAACAAAGCTGCCTGTCAAGTCCTTGTAACCGGAGGCGTTTTCCTAGACAAAAAGCAAAACATGCCATTAAGACATTTCACGACACAGGACTGGAGAAAAACACAAGGTATCGATGTTAAAAGTGTCACTTGCATGCCATTTATTCACTTAAGTATGAAATAGTTCTCCTTAGCTTTCAGACTCCCGTTTAAATACGACAGACATAATTAAATGCCAGGTAAGCCTGGGACTCTCCACACATGTACCAACACCTCAGAATGACACAAATTTCAGTCCGAAATCAAAGAGGGAATCAAATATGCTCTGCATCTGATACAGAGTTCAAACTTCATTTTTTGTGCAAGGAATCTTAGTCCTTACTTGTCTCCTTCTTATTCCCAAGAATGATAAACCACTTTTCCCCTTCCCTTTTTTCTCCAAGGCAACCACAAAATATTTTCTGTCTGTCTCAGAGAGACTTCTCACATTTTGGAGAATGATGTTTACACAAACCCTAAAACCTCAATAGCTCCCGCCTTGCTGCAAGAACTTTTAGGTGTCAGAAGCATCCGATGGGTTTCTCGCCTCTCCTGTACCAATCAACCAGTACTGTTCTGTGTATGTGCAGGCTCTGAGTAGCAAACAGAAATGACCCACGTTTTGTGCCAAGGCTATTTGAACAAACTGCAGGCATCAGCAGGAATGGATCGTCCTTACGCCGGAGACAGGAATCTCACTGATATCAACGTTTTTTTTCAGCAGAACGTCTTTTCAACACACTGACACAAGGGGTCTCCTCAAGAATGAGTCACTCTTCAAGAAACCTTCACAGCCCAGCTTAAGACAAAAGCTCCGTTCAAAATGTCGCCACAATTTCTAAGAAGCCCACCTTCACCATCTGGAGATAAATGTGCAGCGAAGCCGCCATAACGCCCACGTCCCGGTCGCAGAGTGCCTTGCGGAACTTGTCGTGGATGTGCTGAACTTGATTGGGAGCCATAAGGTAGAACTTGTGCAGTGCTTGGACGGCTTTTCTTCTAATAATTTCCCTAGAAAGACACAATTGAGCACACCCCCACGGCCACTGTTATTACATCCCCTCGGCATCTTGAATATCACATTTACAAACAGCTTTTGAAGTCTATTTCCTAGAGCTTTAATATGCAAAGAACGTACTTGGGATGTTGAAGTTTGTCTTCGAGTAGTGGCAGGACCGCTGGGATCATTTCGTGTGGAAAGATCTGGCTTGCCACCGTAAGAGCCATGCACACTTCCATCAGGTTGGCGCTCTGCAAGTCCTGGCAGAAGCATAAAAATAAGATGCACCATTTTCTCCTTCAAGGCATCAACCCCCTTTCACGGGTGTTGCTCACAATTTTTGCCATTGTCAGATAAAACTACGCTGGGCTCTTTTAGAAATATTTTTTGGCAAAATATCTCCGTGTGGGTGGCTACCTTCGGCCATCAAAGCATAAAACAGAAAACCCCACAGAGGGCTAGAAGCAAATACGGTCAATGGTATTTTGCTTCTTTCTCTCCATTTTAGCTTCACGAGACTTCCCTCTGCACCAGGACTGCTAAGAAAGAACTACATTTCTGCCGAGCTTTATTAATGACGTACACAAGAAATTTACGGAGATTAAGAAAGTGAAGTGTGGGACCCTGCAACGGAGCCTTACGAAACGCTTTTTTAGAAGGGGAAAACCAGAACAAAAGTTCAGAAACCAACAGGCAACGGCCCGGGTAAGGAGGAGGTGGGGGTGTCAAGGAAAGCCTAAAGGAGCTGTCTTTGGCTCCAGAGCCTACTCATGGCCTACAACTCCCATCATCCCCGACTGACTGCTCCCTATGGTTAGTGGGTGCCAGAGGCCGAAGGGACACAGAGGAACCAGGTGGGGAAGCCTACACAGAGAGACGGCTTAGGGCCGTGACATCAGCCATCCAGGCCTTGGATACAGAATGACACATGAAGGAGGGGAAGCTGTTTTAACCAAGGAAAACTTAACCTCTTACATCACAACAGGAGGCTGCACCAAGGAACCCCTGACTTTTGGGAAATGTTTTTGAAGCCCTGGAGGCTTCTCTTCTCCAGAAAAGGAAGACTGAAAGCAACCCAACCATTTTCCAGCTACAGGCTCTCATGCTTTTGTTAAGATTCTACCTAATAAGCATTGTTTTATTAATAAATGGATGCTCCAAGTTTTGACCCACACTTTAATAAAGACTGAGGACAACTCATGCCTGCAGCCAGTCTGAGGTTGACCGCCAAACTCCCCACAAAAACTCTACCTTCACAACTGTGTTCACAAGCAGAAGTAGCAGCTCATGGTTTTCATGAAGAAACAAGGAAACAGCCAAATACCCTAAAATAGAAAAGAAGGGGGGGGGAACCCAGCTGAATTGCAGACTTGAAATTCCCAGGAGTCACCTGATGTCCTGCTCCAACTAGAAGAGGTCCAGTGAAACTGCAGGGATTGGTTCTGCTCCAGGTGGGGTTAATACCAGACAACCTTCTCCTGGTCTTCTTGGGAGCATCTGAGCAACCACGGCATTAAATCGCTTTTCTAAATTAGCAAAATCTGGCAAAAAGACAAACCGGGACCCTCTCTGGGCTTTCGTGTGCTGCATACTCTATAAAATACGTACCCACTCTTTTCTCAAAGAGGTTTCCTTGCTGGGCGAGCTTGATCGCATGGATGTACCCAAAAGAGGCTTCATAGCCCAGCATCTCACAGTAGATCAACCTCACCATACACTCCTTCATCAACCTCTGGAAATGCAAGGAATGAAACTTTACAAAGGCTCTCTGCTGGACTGAGAGAACCACCACATCTGCAATCCACAATTGCCACATCTGTAAGGTCAGCAGCCAATCAAATTAAATCATTACAACCATAATATCCCTTGTGGCTGTTTTAATGATCCTGTTTATATATGTGTGACTTTTAACTATTTTGCATTTAGATTTTTTTTCTATTTCATTTCCAACCAGCCTTACAACATTTGTAAGATGGTTTGGACCGTTTTCTGCAGGGCAAAAGCAAGGTAGAAATGCAATTAATATACAACAGAAAGGAAGTTATGTCATGTTTGGGGCTGTTTCTTTTTTTAAATTAACACGTCTTGAACCCACTTACTGTATATACTCGAATATAAGCCTAGTTTTTCAGCCCTAATTTTGGGCTGAAAAAGGGGTCCTCGGCTTATATTCAGGTCAATACTTTTAGCCACTGAGGCAAGTTTGGCTCGGTGGCTAAAAGTCATTTTAAACATTGTGTGCCACTTCTCCTGACCCCCCATGTTTAAAATGACTTTTTAAAAAGTCATTTTAAAACAATGTTTAAAATGACTTTTAGCCACCAACTCAAGCACTTGCCTCAGTGGCTAAAAGTCATTTTAAACATCACACACACACCCAGCTCACAAAGGAGGAGTAGCCAGGCCCTGCTGCATTTCCCACCCTAGGCTTATACTTGAGTCAATAAATTTTCCCAGATTTTTGGGTTTAAATTAGAGGCCCCGACTTATACTCGGGTCGACTTATACTCGAGTATATACGGTAACTGTTTCTACAAATGCTACCCAAGGTAGCCCTTTGTTCTCTCGCTGTTCCATTTCCTGAGTGGGTTACTGACCGTATTTCGAGTGGCCTCCCTGCTTCCCTGGCTTCATCTACTAGGAGGAGGTTTGGGCCATGCAGCCTTTTGCCATCCCTTCCTTTTTTAACATTCCACTTCAGATTTTCACTTTACGCTTCTTCAGCTCACTCTCAAATTCAACAACCTACCACAACCAGGGGGGTGACAGTGCAACCCAGCCACGAGGTTCGTCTTCATGGCATGCAAGCTGTATTTTGTTCCAACAGGTCTGTCCACAATGAATGCATTTACTCTGCATTTCTAAAGCTGTTTAACCTTGCATCATGTTCACACATCCCACTAAGCTCTAAAAATTAACTTACAGCTTACCAGTGTTGTGGTGGGTGCAGAAACCGTCGCTTTTAGACTATTTAATTCCTGTTGAATTAATTTTTCTTCCTCCTAACAAAAGAAAAGGATGTTAGTAATAAAAAAATGTGTCAAGTCAGCAGAAATTTATTCCTATCTAAATGTCTCTGTTATAGTCCTTTAAGCACAATTACACAGCATTTCTATGAAATCACACGTGAACTTTTTTTCATTGTTTGCAAGATGTAGACTCAGGCAGGTCATCCATGCATGTGAAATTACATTTTAACACTTTTAATTAAAATATTATTGTACACGTCGATTGGTTGCACCCTAGTTAAACCCTCTGAAGTCTTACTGATTTCAGTCTTACTGGGCGTTTATACACGACCCCTAAGCTGCGCTGCAAATGGCTCCCAGCTCCGGAGCTTAGAAATGTTTCCCCACCAGCTCCGGAGTTTGCAGACAATTAAGTACGACCCCACCCACTTTAGCGTGTCCCAGCGCACTTTTCTTGTACCTTCTCTCTGGAGGTGAAAAATATTTGATGCGGATAAGAGTGCCAGGCTCTCCTCGCTTGTCTGTTGTTTTTTTGCCTCCCGCCCCTTTAAGAGCCCCTTGAGAAGGAACCAGGAAGTAAAGCCCTGGCAGGTTAGTAAAGGCTTCTTTTGTCCTTTTTTCCCTCCCTCCCCTCACGCAGGAGCAGGAAGTGCTGAGGGGTGGGGACGCAGGAACAGAAACAAACCCCCAAGATCTCTGGTCTGAATTTAAGGGACCAGCGGATCTTAGGGGTCGTGTGAAACGGCCCACTGACATCAGTGAGAATTTACTTTTAATGCATAACGAAGGCTGCAGTTTTACAGTATAGATATTCAGTAGTAGGATTCCATGAATTCTGTGAGACTTAGTTCTCCCTTACTACAAATCCTTTGCAAATTTGTGAATCCCCAATGCAAATTTTAAGAGTGCCTCATTTAGCCTGAATCATATCCACCCTTTGAAAAATTAAAAATAATTAAATAAAGCAGACAATACTTATGTCAGCAGGCACACAAAGAAAAACCTAAAATAGCATCTAGAAGTCATGTTCAAAACTCTGCTGATGCCATTCTGCTCAAAGGCCTAGTAAGACAGTCTCATTTTCCTAAGATTACAGCAAAATCAGGCTACAATGTTAGCACTTCTCCCAGCACAGCAATGTTATTTTTACTGCCTATTGTTTACACACTCCTGGAAGTCATTTACCACAAAGAACCGAGGCCAGAAAACTAACTGCTACAATTAAAAAAAAAAGTAGTAAAACAAAACAAAGGAAGAAACAAAGAAGCCAAAAGAGTGGCTGGCTGGAGGAGTCCTGCTGGCCTCTGCTAAGATTTCTGCCTAGCAATCGGTCACCACCACCACCACCACCCACGGTGGCTCCACGGACCGCCTGCCAGGGAAACATGCATGGGGTACATGGAGGGCGCAAAGCCGGGCAAGATAACCAGGCGGCCCCCCACCCCACCCCCCCACACCCCCTCGTCGCACCACAGAGCGCTGCTCCCTGGGCCAGGGGACCCGGGAGGACGCCCCCAAGTGCCGCCGCCCCCTGGGGGGGAGGGAAGGGGCTTGCACCCGGATTTTCACCCACTGCCCCTCCCGTCTTTGCAAAGGGGTAGGGGTGGGGGGGGGGTGGGGGTAACTGGTGGGGGGCGGCTGGCGCTGCTGGAGGAGGAGGAGGAGCCCTGTGGTTCCTGGAAGACCCACCCCAGGCCGAAGGAGGCCACCGCCACCCCCACCCACCGAGCCCACCTGGGGGCCGTCCTCGGGGCGTCGCAGGTTGGTGGCTGCTTCCCTTCCTCTTCTCTCCCCCCCCCACCGCCACCCCCGCTGCCCCCCCTCCTCGCTCTTGGGGTTCCCTTGAGGCGCCCTCCTCCCAGCGCGGGGGCCGGCGGGGGGTAAGGGGCGCTCTGTGCATGCTCAGGGGCGGGTTTCCTCCCCCGCCGCCGCCGCCCCCCTCGTGGGCGCCTACATGCTTGGAGGCGAGGGCGGTGATGCTCCGGATGAGGCCGCCGAGCCGCGAAGGGCCCCCGTGGCCGCCGCCGCCGCCCTCCCCCTCCTCCTCCTCCTCCTCCTCCTCCTCCTCCTCCTCCTCCTCTCCTCCTCCTCCTGCGGGGGGTCCCTCCTGGTGGGGCGCGGCCAGGAGCAGCTGCAGGCCGGGCAAGGCGCTCAGCAGCGTCCGCTCCACCACGTCGCTCATGCCGGGACCCACCGCGGCGGCGGGACTCCCCTCCCCCCACCCCACCCCAGGGCCTCCTCCTCCTCCTCCTCCTCCTCCTGGCCCGGGCCCTACTTCCGGGCGGCTGGGCTGGGCTGGGCTGGCTTCCGCGGGCGCTGCCAGGGAGGAAGGAGGGCAGGAGGCGGCCCAGGAGGCGGCCCGGCGGAGAAGGAAGCCTCGGCCTCCCCTGGAGCCAGCCGCGCCCGGGCAGGCCCTCCTCCTCCTCCTCCTCCAGCGGCGGCGGCGGCGGCGATGAAGCCACGCTGAGCAGCAGTGGTTCTTCTCCCTCGGGAGCGGGAGGGGGCGTCAAGGGGCAGCTCACCTCCTTCCCTCCCTCCCTCCCTCCCTCCGGGGCTCCCCCTTCTTTCCACTCTTGGGGGGTGGGATGGGGTGGGGGGTCAGCGAGGAGGACATGGGATCCCCAGGCTGGAAAAATAGTTGTAAAAATAAATAAATAATAAAAGTTGTAAAAATAAATAAATAAATAAATAAATAAATAAATAAATAAATAAATAAATAAATAAATAAATAAAACCCCAATCTCTCTTCTCCCCCAGCCCCCTGGCCCACCCTCCTTTTCTCTTTCCTTTCCTTTCCTTTCCTTTCCTTTCCAAGTCATTAAAATACAAGGAAAGGTAAAAGGACCAGCAAGCAGTGCAAAACTGAGAAGAAACAAGAATTAAACGTAAGATCTTAAGTCTATAAACCCACCACAATATGCCAACGGTAATTACCGTCCTGAAAAGCAGGCTTAAGGACTAGACCACCCTGGCAAGCCATATATTGGTTGGCATGCCGCTGCTTAACATAATACTTTAGTTTCATTAAACCAGACTTCCTTTCTTTTCAGAATGAAACGTTTCAGTCTCAAAAAGAAGAGAAGTCCAGTGGCCATGATTCAACTTGCGGATAACCTCACCTGGATGATAACCTCACCTGGATGACTGAGAATTGTCACAGGGACCCTGCTTAATCCGTTTTCAAAATGGCTTACAACAAAACCTGTAGTACAGTGGTACCTCAGTTTTAAGTAATTAATTCGTTCTCCAGGCTATTTTGTGTTGCAAAAAATTCTTAAACTGAAACAGTTTCCCATAGGAATGCACTGAAAACCAATTAATCTGTTCTGGAGGTCAGAAAAAAAGGCAAACCAGGGCATTCCATATGAAATTTTCTTAAACCGAGGCATCCTCATTCTTTTCATCATGCAAACATCACATACCAACTTTTAATGCCTTATGAAAATAACTTAAACTGGGGCATTCCATTGAATTTTTTTCTTAAACCAATACATCCCCTTTACCAAAAATTTCTTTTTTTAAACTGAGTTTTTCTTTAACCAAGGCATATTCTTAAACTGAGGCACCACTGTATATCATATCTGATGATACCTCATTGCATTACACAGGACTGGACTGAATGGTGGCCTCTGAAAGATTATGCCATATAAAAAAATAAGGTGTCACAAATTTATTTATTTATTTATTTATTTATTTATTTATTTATTAGTCTTGTATCCCGCCCATCTTCCCCAAAGGGAACTCTGGGCGGCTAACAGCAATAAAAGCAAGTAATAAAACAAACAAAACAGTGATGGAAGAGGCGATGAGGCAAGATGGCGGCAAAACCCAGGGCAAAAAAAAAAAAAAAAAAACAGACTAACAGAGGGGGTCGCCGAAAGCCTCTCTAAAGAGGAGGGTCTTCAAGGCCTTCTTAAAGGCTGGCAGGGACTCCAACAGGCACAGCTCACTGGGGAGATGATTCCAGAGCGCGGGGCCCACCACAGAGAAGACGCGGTCTCGCGTACGCGATTTCCACGCCTCTCTGGGTGTGGCCAACCTCAGTGACTGCGCCTGCGCCAGCCTAGTGGGTCTGGACTCAGTTGTTCTTTGGGAGATACGCTCCGCCAAGTACTCTGGTCCCAAGCCGTGGATGGCTTTGAAAATCAAAACCAGGACCTTGAACCTGATCCGGAGGACAACGGGAAGCCAATGCAGGCGAGCCAGGACTGGGGTGATGTGCTCGTATCTACGGGCACCCACCACCAGCCTGGCTGCTGCATTTTGCACCCGCTGCAACCTCCGGACCAGGGTCAAGGGCAACCCCACGTAGAGGGCATTGCAATAGCCGACCCTCGAGATCACCAGGGCCTGCACAACTGTCCTCAGGGAGGACTCATCAAGATACTGGCGGATATCTTGGTTGATTTTGAGGAAAGTGACTAACGTCTTCTAGAATCGGTTGCAAAATATGAAAATTGAGCCCACGAGGAACATGAATTTCATCTGGTGCAAAACAGTTACATGTATTTAATTCTGAACCAATAATTTGTTTGTTCTAAGCACCAAAGGTAAACAAATGTATCAAAAAGAAATCCACAGCTTGCTGCCTTGTGGTTTCAAGGGTGGAACTGAGTTTGGTGGGCATATGGCACCTGATCACGGAGAATCTTGTCCTGGCAGGAGTCTGCAGACCCTGAGGTCCAAAACATAAGATTTGTACAACTCAGTGAATCTGCATCCTTGTGCGAAACAGGCCTCCCTTCCAACAATATAGGTACAGTGGACCCTTGTATAACAAACAGCTTGTATAACATAAAATCTGTACAACATAAAAAATTCCGGAGATAGGGGAAATTTGCTTAACATAATTGCCTATGGGGAGAATCTGTACAACATTAAAATGGGATTACTCCATTTTCAATGCATTCCTATGGGAATTTGTATAAAGGAAAATTTGCTTAACATAATTTCATTTGGAACGAATTAATTCCTTTATACAAGGTACCACTGTATTATTTTTAATTCTATGAAAGACTGACTCGTGATTTTTAAATGGTTGTTAAAGATTGGAAGTACTGACGTACGTGGTTAATTTTTTTTTTAAAGTAGGGTTTGCTGACTAAGCTTCAGGACACATGGGCCAGGAAACATTTTTAGTCCGGCCAATGAAAAAGATGCAGGATTTTGTGCACATTTTATTAGTGAAATGTGAACACATCTGAGAAGCCAGAAGGTGGTGCCAAAACACAGCTTTCTTAAACCGGAAGGGCAGCCAGAGGATGGGGCTTAGAATTGCTTATGGAACACCCCCCCCCTCAGTTCTTCAGAAACTTGTGTCCTTGTGTTCAGTGGTGGTTTTTAAAAAGAGTCAGCAATAATTGGGTAGAGAAGTATTTCTCTCCCCTTGGTATATAGAATTGAGGTGACTAAAAACACTTGCAGCTAATATTAGCTGGCTGAGACAAAGGCTATCTTGAAAGCAGTCAGGAATAGCAGTACTTTCACTTCATTTTTACTGTTCCGCCTCCTGTCCTCAGCGATGGGCTATAAGCCGAAGAGGAATGGCTTTCAGCTCAACAAACATTGGAGAATAAAAGTTAAAAGGAATTGTTTATTCCATGGCATTCCAACTTACAGGTTGTAGCAGATTCTTCATGGAATACATCAGGTCTCCATGGTCTACATTTCTCTTTCTGTTTGTAAAAACGAAGTGGTATCTTCCCTGGTGTTCCGCGTGAGTGTTGCCGTGGGCAGACAAGGCTAATAAAGCATATAAATACGTGCTAGGAGGACCCTCATGCAATAGACGTCCTGACAAATCAGAGCTATTTCCTAGGCATGCAACCTAAAACCATGATTCCCATAATTCTTGAACTTAAAAGGAAATTCCCTATTTTCACTGTTGGGGCAGAACAAGCTTTAAAGATGGAGGAACCTTAACCCAAAGCCTGATCTGCTCAAGGACTCCTCCGCCTGATCTGAGGGTAGCCACACAGGTCATATGGGACAGAAGGGTGGTGTTTTATTATCACGGGGTGACTGATAGCTATGGAAGATCATTGGAATGGGAGGGGAAAGGCCGGTGGTGACATTCTTCTGTTGGGGTGGCTGCCCAAAGCTGCTAGGATGCCTACCCCTTTGGGGACAGCAGGTTGTCAGTCCCCTGTGCCCACTCCTGGCCCCGAGAGGAAAAGGAAGGTTGATCCTGCTGGGCTCCACTTTTTACATACATACTTGTGTCTCCTTCCCCTGAGAAGCTGCTAGAAAGCTGTTGTCCTTTGGAACCTTTTGTTAGCTGCTGAAAAGGGGTCTTTCTGGTCCCTGTAATTTTAAAACCAGTAGCCAGATTCCAGTAGGTTGTTTTCTCCCATGCAACACCTGCAGTAGGGCAATCAATGCCTTGCAATGGGCCTAAATTTCAGAGTGGCATGCAGCAGCCTCGTTTTGTGATGCTGGCTCACCAAACGACTCCTTCCCTCCTCCAAGCACCCCCCCAAAAAAAGGCTGGCTGTAACATCCTCATTCACCCCCAGGGGCTTTGGGGGCATTAAATCCAGGCTGTGTCCCCACTGCCCCTCCCTCAGCACCGCCACCACTCCTGTGTAGGTGGGAGAAGCAAAGGTGCCACCGACCATGAAGGAGTGGAGGTCACAGTGTACATGTGGGAATGACAGAGATCCAGCCATAGGTTGCCGCTTTGCCTAAGGGCGGTGTAGCTTTCCTCTGCTGAGGGGCAGGGATCCGTCATCGTCTGGCCTGGAAAAAGCTGCTCCATCCAAGGCGGGGGCCCGGAGCCTCGCCTCCGAGCGCGTGAGTGTGCAAGCGAGGAGGGGAGGGCCAGGTGGCGGGAGCGCGCATGCTCGCTCGCTCGCTCGCTCGCTGTCACATCTGCAGCCCCCTTTCTTTCCTTCCTTCCTTCCTTCCTTCCTTTCACTCCTTTCTCCTCCCACCCGGGTCCGGAGGTAAAGGCAAGGAAGCCGCTCCTCCCGGACCAAGGCAAAAGGCTCTCTCACCTTCGGTCCTCGGGCGGCCGGGCGCCTTCAGCACCAGGGGCGCCAGACAGCTCCCGGGGCCCGCGGCGCGCCTGGCTGGCCTCCGGGAGAGGCAGGAGCCCCGGCCAGGCCCATCTGCACCCCTGCCGCTGGACGAGAGCCAGCCCAGCTAGAGGGAGGGCAGGGCTCGGGAAGACCCCCTCCTCGCCCAGGAGCCGCCGTCGCCGCCCCCCCTTTGGGGTCCCGCTCGGCCGGCCAGGAGGGTGGCCGCCCTCGACCTGCTTCGCGCCGCCCTTCCGGGGAGGAAGATGCTGCTCCCACTGGCCCTGCTGCTCCCTGCCGGGCTGGCCGGGCTCCTCGGCCAGGCGCAGGGCTTCCCCAAGCCCGAAGGGACCCGAGCAGGTAGGTGCCCCGCCGGCTTCACCCCAAAGCCCGCTCACACACACCGCTGGGGCGGGGGGGAGGGAGGGGTGTCCTTGGAAACTGGCCCATGCCGATTCCCACGTCAGGGTCCGGAGTTCCCACAAGCCTTCTTCCAAGCTCTGAAGGAGGCTGATGGGAAGCCCAACACTCCTCCTCATCGTCCTCATCCACCTAGCAAGTGGATGAAAGGAGACCCAAGGTCTCCCTGAACCCTAGCCTGGCTAGACGAGGGAGTGTGCTGCGAAGAGCAAGGGGGATACGTGCCAGGTTGGTCCTCTCTTTTCTGCGCAATGGGAGGAAGCAGCACCTTTCTTCTCTCTCTCTCTCTCTCTCTCTCTCTCTCTCTCTCTCTCTCTCTTCCCCCCCCTCCCCTTTTCTGGGGCAGCTCTCTACCTGTGGTGCAGGGATTCTCTCTGCCTCTCTTTGCACAAGTTGCTCTCAGTGTCAGAAGATGGCTTAATCTTTTGGCTATTCCAATCCGATTAGGCTGCTGCTATTTTTGGTCCGCCTCTTGGATGAGTTTTTTTTCAAATGTGTGTGCTGGCTTTCAGCTGGGGGAGAACAAAGGCCCAGCAAGGAGGAAATGATATGGAAAGCCAGTTTTTTGTCTGTTTGCCTACCTTTTAAGCAAAACCCCGAAAAAGCCAAAATACTTAATTCTTCCCAGATTTAAATTATTTATGGCATTGTTTTGACATCTTCAGACATGTGGAAGGTTTAAATGGGCAATCTCTTACACTAAGATATATCAATTTATAGGTGTGTATGTAAAATTAAATGGGGATGAACTGTGTGTGTGCGTGCGTGCATGTGCAGGCATATGTGCAAGAGAGAGAGAGAGAGAGAGAGAGAGAGAGAGAGAGGAGTTCCACATAAGTATCTCTCTTCCTTTTCTAGATAAAGTTATACACAACAGAGAATTAAGCGTAGAGCGGCCACTAGAAGAACAGGTAAGTGAAATTCATGTTTTCACAGGTTCCTTGGCCCGTATGTTGTAGAGCGTATGAGAACTGCCATGTGTTTTGCAAGTCCTGTTTGACTATTTTAAAAACCCACATTAATTCTAACTGAATGTATGTGTTGTTTCTTGGATATCAATCACCTAGTATTCAGCGAGGCGTATAAGGCCACAATGGCATCCTTGTGATGTGGTCTTTTGGCACCCAAGAGCCACACTTCCTAAGGTGCAGGATGCTCAGATGTATGCATTCTTTACTAGAAGCTCAGGAAGATACACCTAAGAGCAAATCAACAGAACTAGATTTGAGCTGGTCCGGAGGTGTGTCAGTACCACTGATTTCAATAGGTGTGCTGTGAGAAGGACTATGACTAGACCCAACCTTTGCTCTCCAGTGTATTCCGAGATTCCTAAGCTAGTGCTTGAAAGGGACATGACTGAACGAGAGGCATACATTCCCTGGGTTTCCCCCACTCCTCGGGGTTCCTTGCAACAGCTAATTCCTTATCATTTGCCCAGTCATGGCATCTCTCAAAAGCTTAAAAGAAGCTAGATTACAAGAGTGCAAGTCTTGGCTTTATCCTCTTTACTGCGAATGCAGGCAGAGTGTAAGGAAAGGCAAAGGGAATTGGGGAGTTATCATACAACTCCCACCACACACTGTAAGCTTACCTTATTGTGCCCATGTGGTGTCACCTCCTGTTTTCCAAGAAGTCACCTATGAAGTAACAGATAAAGGGATCTCTGGGTATGTTCTAAGGGCCTGATTTCCCACCATCCTGATCAGGTACAACCTGCTGCCTTTTCTTTTTGTGTTGTGTGTGCTTATTTGCATGTGTTTACACATGCAAATGCATGCACACATGCACACATTTAAATGATATCTATCCCCATTCCCCACCTTTTTACATTTTTTGTTCAAGGCATCTCCCAGTTAAAAGCAGCAGCACAGATCATTATTTTAAATTACCGATGAATGAGAACAGATTAAAAATTGGTTTAATGAACAGCACCTGTTCAGGAGCCAGCACCTCAAAAGGCCAAGCAAGAGGCACGAAAGCAGAGATAGAAAAGCAGCACCAACTCATTCAGAGAGCATATGCCTGGGGAAAAAAACAATGCCCATGTTTCATTTCAATGTGCAAGACTTAAGAAGACTCCTTGTTCAATCTTTTCTCCCCAAAACAGATTGCAGAAGCAGAGGCTGATAACGTGAGAAAATCAATGCCTTCAGGTAAAGCATGTTTTACCTGTTCTATAATAATAATAATAATAATAATAATATAATAATAATAATAATAATAATAATAATAATAATAATAATAATAATAATAATAATAATAGCCAACTGATATTACTGATCTGTAAGCAGAACACTTTGCTTTACTGAGATGCCTAGAAGAATGAAATGGCTCAAGAATGTTCCTTTGTTACACATCTTCCAGAAAATAAGCCAGAATTCAGAAATTATTCGTATGTGGATGACTTGAACTTGCTCAAATCAGCTGTGGAAAAAGAACGACAGGAAAAAGAAAGGGCCTCCATTCGGAGCTCTTTGTATGACCAGCAGATTGCCTTGGATGACACCGATTCCACCAAGAGTCGCAGGCTGGTGGATGATTACGACTCAACTAAAAGCGGCCTGGACTATAAATATCAAGGTACTTTGCCAGCCTTCATGCATCCGGATGGTGCTTGGGGTGCACAATGCCCACAGAGTGCTGAGCCAAGAAGTGGGCCTATGCTAATGGCAAATGCCCTTTGCTGAGGACTGGTCCCTTGGGACCCCTGTCCTGGCACCCATTGTGCACAGAGCTGCGGTAGGCAGAGAGAGGCGCTTGCAGGCCTCACCAAAGTACATGGCTTGAACCCAGGCTCTGGGGGAGGGGTCCCTGGGGTGGGAGTGGGCTTCAAGAAGCCATTTGTTTGTTTGTTGTTATTGTTGTTGCTGTTGCATCATTACAGTCATGACTGACTAGGGGGCCATGAACCCCTGGCCTGGTTGAAAGGAACAGAAAATAGCTGGAGGGGTGGGGGAGGGAACGGATGGCATGCTCTAAGAAGTGTAGACAGAGAGTGCGGCATGTTGGAAGCCATGCCAGGTTGGGGAAGGGATGATCTCAGTTGGGTGCTGCAGTTCCTTTTTGACAGCAGCATCCGAGCCAGATTACAAAGCTCAGTTTGGTGCAGGAAAAACCTCTTTGTCGCTGCCAGACCCAAAAGCCTGTTGTTATTCCTGGAGGTGCGCCAAAGGCCCCGTCATCACCATATGCTGTTTGAGAACCGGGGATATCAGAAGCAGCCTTCTC
Source organism: Phrynocephalus forsythii (assembly GCA_029282475.1). Classification (NCBI taxonomy): domain Eukaryota; kingdom Metazoa; phylum Chordata; class Lepidosauria; order Squamata; family Agamidae; genus Phrynocephalus; species Phrynocephalus forsythii. Next base: position 3,013,351 of record JAPFRF010000014.1, on the reverse strand, counting down.
AAAATATGTCCACCTCTCACAAACACACTCCTATAGGCCCTTTCATGGCACAGCCTGCATCTGACATTCTGTTGTCTCCATATATTGAGACTATTTTGGCATTTTGTTTAAAAGAAGAAGGCACGGAACTGGAGGCATGGGAGGAACAAGAGGCCCTGTGTATGCCAAGCTAACCTATACGAAGCTGCCTTCTGCTGCTTCCTTTTTTTGCTTCCGCTCAGCTTAAATGAAGTTCTCCTATAGGCTGTGCAGAGCTCTGAAGGAAAAAGTTACAAGTAACAAGGGGCAGGGTTGGTAATGAAGGTGTAACAAAGTTGCACTTCAAAGTTACATAAACATGTAACAGAGTTGCACTTCAAAGTTACACTCTGGGGTAATGAGGGTGTACTGTAATAAAGTTGCTCTTCAAAGTTACATGAGAGTGTAACCAAGTTGTACTTCACAGTTCTATAATGACGGTGTAACAAAGTTGCACTTTAGGCGCTACAATAAGGAACAAGAATGGAATTGCTTGATGGGTGAAACAAGTAATATTACTTAATGACTTTTCCAAAGGATTCTTTGGTGACATTTTGTTTTTGTGTGTTGAAGACAAGATAACAGAAAGTAGCAAAGAAGGAACAAGCAATGGAAGAAACAATGCAATCAGTTATTTTATCCCAAATGGCAATGATGTCAATTTCCAAGCATCGTAATGAGTAACAGTAACCAAATACTTCTGGAAGCAACTCTTGAGTCTGAGAGAGGGGAGGGTGGCTCTGCTCCTTGCCGTCTTCCTCACAGGGGTGAGGGAGGTTGAACTCCAAACTCTGTACTCTCCAGGTTTGGCCCCTCTGGAAGTTGTTGGACTCCAGTTTCCATCAATCTTTACCCAGCAGTGTATGGGCATTCTATTTTATCATTTTGCAAAGCCCGCTTTGCCCCCCCCCAAACACGCCTCAATTGCCATTTCTTAACTGGGCTTACAATGGATGGGGTGACTTGGCCAGGGGGACAGTTGTAATCCTCACTGAGCCACAGAGCCTGGCGGGGGGGGGGGTGCTGAGAGGAGGAGGAGGAGGAGGAGGAGGAGGAGGAGGAGGAGGAGGAGGAGGAGGAGGAGGAACACAGAGCACACCACCGTCTCCTTTGAAGAAGAGGAGGGCTGCCAATGTAACCCGTAAATCATCTCCTGGCCTTTTGAGCCTCTTTGAAAGGTGCTGGCTCAGAGAATGAGCAGGGACACTTCACAAGGGTCCCACCCCCCAGGGCCATTGACTCCATCTTCTTCCAAACAAGAAATGCAAAAGGAACAAGGACACAATATTCCCATAGCTCTGGTTCTTTCAGATGACCCTGATGGACTTCATCAGCTTGATGGAACTCCTCTGACCGCCGAGGACATTGTCCAGAAGATTGCCACCAGAATCTATGAGGAGAATGACAGGGGGGTCTTTGACAAAATTGTTTCCAAGCTTCTAAATCTAGGACTGGTAAGTCTGAGGGACGAGTTTCCCTGCATTTCCAGCCTGATTTCCCCTGGCTTGTGCTTTTTGGCTCAGTTACGCTTCTGTCTCTCTTGTGTGTGGGTGATCTTTTCTTTTCTTTTTCTAATAGCACTGAATGGATGGACATTTTGACCCTAAAACAAATGGACGTTCTATTAAATCAGAGCTCAGGATCTGAGTGCTGGTTTCAGCTCGCATCATCTCACCCGGCAGTAAGACCTGCGATTTGTAGCTTGCCCAGACGGTGCGAGATGCCATCATCTCAGATGACTTTCTGATGGGAAAACAAACCCAGATGGAATGGGAAGTGGGGGGGGCAGCATGCTTCAATTAAGGCATTATCCTTCCCACAAGGCTTTGGAGAATTACAGGCTAGTGAGAGTCAAGTAAAAGATCTCCCCTGCAGGCCAAAGAAATAATGGAGATGCATTACTGACCTCCATAAACCCAGATGAATTTCAGTGGAGAAGTTAATCTAAAATCATTACCTATATATGTATATATCTATACATTGTACATAGAGAACTATAGATCTATAGATTTATAGATAAATAGAGAGGGAGAGTGACTGAAGGATTTTACCCACCACGATGGCAAGCCAATGGCTTCATTTCCAGCACCAGCTCGTGATCCTGTGCTGTTCAACCAAACCATAGTGACCATTTCACTGAAAACTGGCTGTGTGAACAATTCGTCCCTTCTGCCCATTTGGGCGCAACTTTGGGGGTGCATAAAAAGAGCAGATATTCCCGCTCAGCGTGCCTTAAAGTGTAGCAGCTCATCTTCCAGGTGCCACGTGGTTGGGCTCTTCTCTTTCTTCTGCCCAGATCACAGAGAGCCAAGCCTACACGCTGGAGGATGAGGTGGCCGAAGTGCTGCAGCAGCTCATTGCCAACGAAGCGAAGGGCCGGGGCAAAGGGCCAGCGGATCCTGCTTACGATCCCAGCCGAACAGATGCGAACGCCCAAGAGAAACTGGCGGAGGAAGCGGTAAAGGCTCTTTGGTCCAGCCACAAAGTGGCAGGACCCCCTATGCTATCCCTCACCCTTGGGGAACATGGCTCCTTAGAGACTGAACTCTTGGAAGAGGTTTGATGGCCACTGAGGCAGCTCTCCCTGTGGTGGAGTGGGGGAAAACATGCCCTCCTCTCTAGGTCCTTTTCTTCTGAAAGTTGGCCAGGGGACCACCCTCTGAGCCATCGTCCTGCTGTCAGGAGGTTCAGTGCAAGCCCGATTTAAAGACAGAGGGCCCTAAGAGAGAGGAAGATGGCAGTGCTGAACGTGGCCCATCCTCTGCAGGGAGCAACACCTCCCAGAAGACCTGTCATTGGCTTCTCTTTCCAGTCCGGTGCCCATATTAATGCCGTTTCCGATGGTTTTCTCTTCAGGTGCCGACGTATCCAGAGCGGGACGACACTCTAGATCACACGTGGCCTTCCGCCAACATCTTGGAAAGAAGAAACGAGCTGCCTCCCGAAGATACCTTTGAGGATCTCCAGTATTTCCCCAACTTCTATGAACTGCTGATAAGCCTTAATTCAGGTAAGCCTCAGAGCGGGTCTGTCAGCAGGTCACCCTCCTGCCACTGCCACGGCAGTGACCGATTCGCAGGGAAGTCAGGGAGAGTCCAGGAAGTGTCCTGGGAAGGGAGAGAGGAGGAGGGGGGAGGAAGGCAGAAGGAGGGGACAAAGCAGGCATCTGCTGGCCTTTTGCCACCTGAAGGCATGAGGGCAGCCCCTGCATTCCCCCCTTCCAGAAGCCAGCTTGGACCATCAATGGGGGTGGGGAGCCCTGCAGCCCAATTCCAGACAGGAAAACACAAAGATGACCAGCTGTAGGTTGTGTGTGTGTTTTTAATGAAAACTGTAACTGCCGCTGATCATTCAAGGTGGGTTGTTTTTTTAAAAAATTTAATTTTATAGTACATTCAAACAAAATAACAACTAACAATTAACAATAGAAGTGCACCCCCCCACCCCCGGGACCATCCTGTTCTTCCATGAGTTCTTCTTTATTATTCCATCTTCTATTGTTCTAGTATTCTTCTTAAAGTCCTCTTCTCCAGAACTGTCTTGAAGTATTCGTCGGCTCTTTCCCCTTCCCTTTAACTAATACAAAGTCTATAAATTTTCCCCAAATGTCATAAAAAACATCTTTTTTTCATTTCTCCTCATTTAACTTTTAAGCTACAAGACAATTTATCGTTTATGGCTATATCCCAAAGTTCGTTATACCAATCTTCCATCTTGAAATCTAGTTTAGATTTCCAATTTCTTGCTATAATTAATCTAGCTGCTGTCGGAAGGTTTGCTATTAGTTCCTTTGTTGTAGCATCATAATCTTTACTAGTTAACAATGATAATAGTGCTGTCTCTGGATTGCAATCAATGTCTAGTTTAATCATGTCACTTAACTCTAAAAAAAACCCTTTCCCAGAACTTTTGAACTATTTCATTCCCACCAGAGATGCATATATGTACCTATCTTTTTTTTCACATTTCCAGCACATCTTAGAGTATTCAGCATTCATTCTATTCAACCTAACTGGTGTTAAGTACCATCTAGAAACCAGTTTAAAATAATTTTCTTTTATCCTAAGGTGGGTTGTAACTGGAGCATACCCTCCTCATCAGCCCAGAATGTGAGAAATTGATTTGTAGGGACTACAGATTCCCTAGCTCGAACACATCATCCAGCATGGTGAGCATGCTAGGTGGGGCATTCTGGGAGAGTTAGCCTCCAAAGGGACATTTCATGGGTGCAAATGTGTGCTGTCAGCTCTTTGGAGTCCGTGCGATCCTTCTAGGGGGTCATTGTTTTCCTTAATGCAGAGAAAGAAGCTAAAGAAAAAGAAACGCTGATTACCATCATGAAGACCCTCATCGACTTTGTGAAGATGATGGTGAAATATGGCACCATCACGCCCGAAGAAGGGGTGTCATATCTTGGTAAGTAAGGGAGAGAGTGCGGTGGAAATGGGTCTCGTTTCTCCAGTGGAATGAAGGTGGGCGATTATGTTCTCCTCTCCTCGGTGTGAAGGCTGCCACGTGTCAAAACGGTGGCTTTCTATGACCAGTGATTCCAAACGGAGAGGGAGGAGCAGGGTGGATGTGAGTCCTGTCCCCCACGCCACCTCTTTATACCTGGAACTCAAGACAAAGGGATACAGGGAGCCTTGCTTCCCACCTGAAAGCTTTTCATGAGGTTCTTTGCAGGATCTGTTCTTGCATCACCCACAAGGGGGAACTCTCCCAGGGAGGAATCCCACCAGGGTGGCTTCCTGCAGAGATCCAGGGTGGACCGAGAAACTCTTTCTCTTGAGGAAGCTCTTTCCCTGGATTGACCACTCCGGCCGCTAGGATTGCTCCTCCAAAGGCAGAGTGGCTTTCCTTTTTCTCCTGGGTTCTGTTTTTAAATGCAGTCGATTTTACGGTTGGTGACGTACTTGAATTTTCCCTTTGCTACAACAAAAGCTGCGTGGTTGTGTACGGTGTTGGCTGTTGTCACAGCAACAGAGCTGTGCACAGGGACAAGAGAAACATGGTTTTCGTGGCCAATTGCAAAGAAAAAAGATGGGGCCTGTGGTTCAGAGTTGGTTTGAGGGGGCCAGAGGGAACAAGCCCGTGTGGCCATGTTGTCACATTGTGGTGGCACGGTGCAGGAAAGGACCTGCGATCTTTGTGGGTTCCTTCCGTGGACCTGTGGCGGTTAGGATGCCAATGTTTTTTCCAAGTGGGTGCCATGTAAAAAAACAAGAGGCTCTATAAAGAGTTAGGGGTCACCTCCGTATTTTACAGCCATAGCGAGGCAGGGCAGTGTGGGACTGGCCACCTTTATTATGGTCTCAGGGGGCACAGAGGCAAGGTATGTGTGAACAGTGGCCCTGAGAAGAACCTGCCTCCGATCTGCATTTTTGCACTCCAGTGGTGGTATGCGCCCATAGATAAGCATGGATGGGATGCTTGATGTGACAGTGGGTGTTTATACACGACCCCTAAACTCCGGGGCAAATGGCTCCCAGCTCCGGAGCTTAAAAATGTTTACTCACCAGCTCCAGAGTTTACAGGAAATTAAATGCGACCACGCCCACTTTAGCGCGTCCCAGTGCACCTTTCACGTACCTGCTCTTTGGAGGTGAAAATTATTTGATCCGGTGTAACGATAGTGAGTGTGGGGCTCTCCTTGCTTCTGTTTGTTGTTTTTTGGCTCCCAGGCCTTTAAGAGCTATTTTTACAGAGACGAGAGGCAGAACGGAGGTGAGCTGCAAGCTTTTCTTTCTCTTTTTCTCCCTCCCCTCACGCAGCCAGCAGCCAGGAAGTGCGGAGGGGGTGGGAATGCAGGAAGAGCGACGAACCCTTAAGATCTCTGGTCCGAATTTAAGTGGCCAGCGGATCTTAGGGGTCGTGTAAAAAGGCCCTGTGAGTCAGTCCGAGAGGTGAGTACAAACCACATTGGCCCACATGAAACTCTGCCCGGGTTCTACATTACGTAACCTTGGAGCAAGTCATATTGAGGTCAGTGGGATCAACCCCGGAGCATAGATTTTCATGCCACCAGTCAGGACACAGCCTTCACTTTCTGTTCCCCCTGCCCCCCCCCCCCCGATGATAATGCTTCCAGAAAACCTTCCTTTGAACATACCTGGAGCCCACGGATGTCAATTGGGTTGCGAAAGAGTGGCTGCCTTCCTGAAGAGCAGCCTTAAACGTCCTCTGCCGAGCTGCTTTTAAAGCTGAGGCTACAGCCTGAATTATGCATTCCAGGCCATAAATCATTTACTCATTCAAGTTACAGAGGCTCCTGGGGCTCCCGGCTTGACAATCAGCAGAGACAGGGACCCCCAACACAAACAATGGCATCCCTGCAAGATTTTGCTGCAGGGGGAAGAACGCTCTTGCTGCAGCCCCCTCATCTAGTCCATGATCCGATTAAGCCTTTCCCTCTCTGGGGACTAGAGGGGAAAAGGAAAGGAAGTTTCCAGCTGGTGGCAGGTCAGGGCCTTTTCACACGACCTCTAAGATCCGCTGGCCACTTAAATTCAGACCAGAGATCTTGGGGGTTCGTTGCTCTTTCTGCGTCCCCACCCTTCCGCACTTCCTTGCTCCTGTCTGCGTGAGGGGAGGGAGGAAAAAAGAGAGGAAAAAATGCAGGCTCACCTCCGAAGCTGCCCGGAGCCCCAGGAGCCCTGTCCTTGTCCTGATTCCTTCTCTTCTGTTTGTTTGTTTTTCCTCCCGTTTTTTTAGCTCCCGCCCCTTCTCTTAAAGGGGCGGGAGGCAAAAAAAACAAAAACAGAAGCGAGGAGAGCCCCGCACTCACGAGATTAAATCCGGACCTGGGGATTTTCACCCTCCTAGAGCAGGTACAAGAAAAGTGTGCTGGGACGGGCTTAGGTGGGCATGGTCGCACTTAATTTCCTGCAAACTCCGGAGCTGGTGGGGAAACAATTGTAAGCTCCGGAGCTGGCAGCCATTTGCTGCGGAGTTTAGGGGTCGTGTACAAAGGCTCTCAGTTGCCCTGTGCGACAGCCAGAATTCCCTCCTTTGCAACCACGAATGACAAGGGAGTGGAACTGGCGAGACGGGGACAAATTTCACCGGCACCACAGCGCTTGGAAGCTTCTCGTGAGAAGTGATGGAGTCAGAGCACAGGAGCAGGAGTCCTTTCTCTCAGGGAAACAGCGGAGGGTGCCTCCGAGAGAGTTGCTGGGCTTACCCAGGTCTCCAGGCAGCGGAGAGAAACCACCGCAGGAGAGAAAGCTGGATCCGATTGTCCGTTGACTTAAATGCCTGGGCCTCGGTCTCGCCCCCGCTCCCCAGTTGGTGCAGAGTCTTGCTGGTTTTTGCAAGGGCTTTGCCCTTGGTTCCCTCCGGAACCTTGCCTGTCCCATCTCTGTGCCCCTGCCCCTGATCAGAGACCTCAGTGAGTGGGCAAGGTTGCTCAGTTCCCATCGTGGCCAGGGAAGACTTCTCATTTCTCCCAGGAGCAGGGAAGAGGCAGCACTGTTGACCATCAGCAAGCAATGAAAACTTTCAAGTTAACCATGGTCTTCCTCCTCCTCCTCCTCCTCCTCCTCCTCCTCTTCTGCTTCTGGACTGCTGCCGTCCAACTCCCTGCCCTTTTCGGACCCATTTGCTGTCAGGATGGCTTCCTTAGTCACCAGGATCACACCTTCCTCCTTCGCTCATGACTCAGCCATCCCATCCCCTTGCCTTGTTTTGATCGAAAATGGACACCTCCAGATGCTGTCATATGCCTCTGCTTCCCACGTGCTCTGCTTTTCTTTGTCAAGTCGGGCAGGTCCCTTCGCCTGCCGAGGAAAGACTCATGATGGGCGGCACATGGAGAGGTGCACCAAGAGGCATGTGTTCTCTCCAAACAGCTGCGTCACGCGTGCATGCGACAATGCGCCCACTTCCTCACTTTCCCCTCAGAAAAAGCTTAGGGTCCCAAGCAATTTTGCTGTCACGCCTAGCCAGAACACGATTAGCTGCCATGCTGCGCTTCCAGAACAGGTCTTGGGGGAGATATTTGAGTTTTCCACATAAAGTGCTGTTTGTTAGACAAAAGGGAAGAACGGCCCCTGATGGTGTGTGTGTGTGTGTGTGGACTCTCCATTCCTGGAGGTTTCTAAACATGGAGAGCTGCTTGCCAGAGGTGTCTTCATGGCACATTTCTTGAACTGACAGAGGAGCTGCATTAAACCTTCTTGAGGTCTTTCTGAATCTACTGGTCCCATGATTGGAGGCTAGAAGCTGTGATGTCAGGGGGGTCAAGAGAACCTCTCTCAGCTTTAGTGTGAACATTAAGAAGATTCTCCAGTGGGCTAAACCTCCGTTGGGGAGATTGTTTCACACCTTAGATAGGTCCTGTCAAGTTCTGACTAAAACCCAGAGCAGATTCACTACCCTGGGGATACAGGAGCCACTAGCTTCTAGTGGTCTGATTCTCTGGGTGAAAGGTTGCTGTGGGTGCCTTTAGCTTCTTACTGTGTTTTTTGAAATCAAAATATTGTCACAGCAACTGGCCCAGCAGTGACATCAGATCGTGTTAAACGCCCCAGCAAGGACACCCAGTTGCTTAGCTACTGTCCATGCAACGTGGTGACTCATCCCAGTGGGATCACTCTAAGCAAACACTGTGCGTAACATTTTCAGACCACAGCTGGTGTCTGGCTTTGTGTGCAGAGTCCCTTGAGTGAAAAATGGCTGTTTGCCTTTTCAAATTTTCAACTTGGATTAAGAGGGAGCAGGAACTCCTGCTGAACGCAGGTGGGCACCTGAGGATTTGCTCAGCCTCCTAAGAAACAGTCCAAAGGGTAAGGCGTGAAAGGGCATTGTACGACATGTAGCAGTACAACAAACCTTGTCTGATTTTAATAATAAAAAAACCCCACTTAGATTCCTGAGGCAACAATTTTCTGTTCATTTCAAGCTCCTGCCCTTTGCAGATGTGAACAGAGTATTAAAATGGCAACACATGTAGTCAGATTTGGAGAGATGGGTGGTGCAAAGCAGAAAGAGGGATCTTGTTTTCCCCAGGGCTGGCCTTATGAAAAACAACACTCTGCACAAACAGGACTTCTGGTGCTTCCACTACTGTGAGCATCCCCACTTGCTTTGCGTTATTATTTATATCATTCTCTGTACTTACCATGTTTGGCTGTGTTGCCTGCAAACAAATCCATGCTCTGATGATTTTTTTTTAACTATGGAGAATCTGGCAGCCTGCACACCAGGCCTGGCACTTAGCTTGCTCTGATACAGACTGCCTCTGCATTTCAAAGGTCTTCTGCAAACGTTCTCTTCCTGGCTCTGAAAGGGGACGAAGGAATACAAGTCTGTTATTTCAGAGGAGGAGACTTTTTTAAAAAGCTTGGAAAAGCTATTTGTAAAATCTGTTTCTTGAACTGTAGCTCCCAGAATTCTTCAACGAGGAGGCACAGCTGCCTGGGGAATTCTGGGAGTTATAGTAATAAAAAAGTATCTTCTCCACACTTGGAAAATGTTTCCTTTCACTTCCCTCTTGAGTTCTTGCTTTGCATTCTCTGAAGTGCTACTGCAGTCCTCACTGCTCTGAGGAGAGAAATACATTATATATGTATATATTTTAACTGCATGGACAATCACACCAGCACGCAGGTGTTCCCCAAGCAGTGGAGAGCAAACTACGGTTGTTAGAGGGGGTGGTATCAAACTGACAGTGGCTAGGCATGCAGAATAGACTCAGGAACTCTAAGAAGTAAAATCCCCAAGCTTCAATTTTCCAAAGCTCTGAAGGTGTGTGTGTGTGTTTGTGTGTGCATGCGCGCGTGTGCGTGCACACACACAGCAACAAAAGAATGCTTTTGCAGAAGCCTTCACTCCCCCCCACACACACACACCTTTCTTGAATACATGATCACAGAACAGATACATTTTGATATCAACCCTCACAGGCGGCACTCAAGAAGGATGCATTTTCCATTTCTGCTTTCCAGAAAACCTGGATGCAATGATAGCACAACAGACAAGAAAGAAACTGGAAAAGCCAAGTACCAAAAATAAACTACTGTCAGGTATTGTTGCCACATTGTTGTGTCATTTATTTTTTTGCAGTTTTTTAAAGAAAATGTATTTATTATTACACCATTTTAACAGCCTATTTAAATAGAAAGCTGGTGATATCTGTGGTAATCGGTAAGGAAAATATTCCCCCCGCACATGCGTGCTAGTTGTGTCCAACTCTAGGGGCGGCATTAATCTCTGTTTCTAAGCCAAAGAGCCAGTGTTGTGCAAGTCCATGGCCATATGGCATTGGACACGAACACATTTCTGCGCACGGAACACTGTTCTACCTTCCCAGTTTTTACAGCAGTACCTGTTTATCTACTTGCATTTTACATGCTTTTGAACTGCTAGGTTGGCAGGAGCTGGGGTTACAGCGGGAGCTCGCTCCACTGTGTGGCATCCAGGATTCGAACTGCTGAGCTGTCGACTTTGCAGCTGACAGTTTCAGCACTCTAGCCCGCTGAGCCACCACACCACCCCACCCACCCCACTCCATTTCTGACACGGTGGCCTTTCTTCTATACCTAGGGCCTTGTTGTGGGGCTGCAGCTGAGTGACAAGATGGTGCCATTGCCTCCAGCTCTGGGTGGGGCGCTTTGGTGGGTCCAGGGGCCAGTTTTGCCTCTCCTGCTGGGCCTGCCACCCGCCACAGGTTCCAGGAGGTAGAGACACTCTCCCCCAGTGGCAATCAAATGCTTTCAGCTCTGAAGGAATCCCCTCTCCCAACGATGGGTCATCTAAAAGGCAGAGTTGGGCCCTGGGGCAGCCAGTTATATTTTATGAAATCCTACACTTCACATGAAACAGAAAAAGTAAAGGGAGCTTCTGCCTGCAACCTCTCTAGACAAGAGCACGGAAGAATCCGACAGCACCAAGGCAGCAGCAGCCAAAATGGAGAAAGAATATGAGACAGTGAAGGACTCCACAAAAGATGAGGAACAAAACACTGAGAACGATGAAGAGCCCAAAGGTAAGAGCTGGGTCCCCGCTCTCCTCCTTGTTCCTGGTTGGAGACCAGCAAGCAGTTGGGTTGTGTCCCTCAGAGGGACTGTTTTCCATGTGATGACTCATCCATCCACAGAAAACACCAGAGCTTTCCAGGAGATGAACAGCCCTTGTCTTTTTTTTGACAAAGGAGAGCATGTTAGAAAGCTCTGGCAAAGTTAAGAGTTCAGAATCCATTAAGCTATTATATTCCTCCAGAGACCTGATTAGGGCAGCTTGGAACTAATTTTATCCTGGTTGTCCTGCTGGCAAAATGACTCACTGTTGTTTAAAACGGGAAGCACAGCACATAACAGGGACAAGAGATTCATTATTAATAACCAACTAAAATATAATTTTATCTCTTGGGCCGCGCAGCCATGTACATTTCCGGATGATGGTCTCCTTCCTACCTTCCTTCCGCCCATAAATGACAGGCTCTCATATTGTTAAACCTTGCAGGTTGGAATTGAGCTGTTGGAAGGGAGGGAGAATGTGGGTTGCTGTTTCTTAACTCAGCCAGAGTTGTCCATTGAAATTCGACATCTAAATCTAGGGAAGGAATTGCTTCTGGTTTGCCCTTGCAGTGAAGCATCTTTTTAATTATGCAGAACTGTTCCTTAAAACAAGGGCAATGAAAGACAAAACTGTCTCCTTGGTGTACCAAAAATAATAATTAAAAAAAGAGTTCTCTAACCCCTCCCCCCACCCACATGCCCAACTTTGCTCATTGGCACGTCCATTTTTCTTTTTCTTGCCTATGAAGGGAAAATGGAGGCATATCTGGAAGCAATTCGGAAAAACATAGAATGGTTGAAGAAGCACAATACGCAAGGAAATAAGGAAGGTAAGTGACCATTGTCTTGCTGGGAGGAGAGAGGACTGGCTGCGTTCAGGATCCGAGGGTGAAAGGAGAGACACAGGCTCAGCTTGTATTTAAAAGGAGCAAAAGGTGCTCCCCTCGGGAGCAAAATAGGTCTGTTTGTCCTAGCACTGCTTTTCCTCACCTCCGTATCTCGTCTTCCAGCATGGGTGGTTCAGTCTCCTTTTCCAGCACATTTTAAAGGTGTTGAAAAAACCTAGCCTGGCCCTCATGCCTGTTGTGACTCTGGTGAGGGCCTGAGGCAGGCAAGATTTGCAGCCTTAATTCTTCCTTGTGTTCCAGAATATGACCTTTCTAAACTGCGGGACTTCATTGATGAACAAGCAGATGCTTATGTGGAAAAAGGCATCTTGGATAAAGAAGAGGCGGATGTGATTAAACGGATCTATGGCAGCCTGTAGGGAAGAGAAAGGACAACAGACCTGAAGCTGTAAGGAATTTTAGTCTAGCCATCTAATTTTAGTCTAATTCTGTGACTTGCAACCTTTCTCCCCATCCTCAATGACCCACTTAAGATTATTAGCAGGTATTCGGTCTGTATTGTACTGAAACCGTTTCAGGTTTAAGGGGGAAATAGCTTTGTCAACAATCCACCGTGTATACATGTTCTTTTCCCTGTACCTTAATTATCACTCATGAGGCAGAATTTGGCTGCCCACTTTATAGTTAACAGGGTAAAATGCTAACAAAATATTTCCTTTATGCTTATCTTGGCCTCAAACAGCATTTCTAAAGATCACTGTTTCAAAAGCTTTCTCCTCACCCCCACCCCAAAACCCAAGTCAACCTACTTATTCTGTCGCTTTTTAGAGAGCCCATCCTAAAAATTGGTAATGGGCATTATTTATTAGGGTCAAAGGAAAATCATGATTATTTTTAAAGAAATGTCATATTCCTCTGTCATTATTATTATGATTTCCTATCCCAGATAGTCAAGCTTAAACACCAGTAGTGTGTCACAAGTTCCTTGCTGTTTGTGTACTTTGTAGAGTGTCTCTGTCTGTGTGCTAGTTAAGTAGTTGCTCCATGTTAAACACTGCATTGGCCTTTCATGGTAGATTTTACAGGGAGAAAGAACTGAATTGTTATGGTATTGCTACAGTCAGGTACGGTAGCAGCACTGTGATCAACTCAGCCCACTGCTCTTGAATACATGTCATTTCTCTGTGCATGTTTGACAGATGGAATTCTCTATGTGAAGTAGCCTAACGGTACCTGTAAAGACAAGCCCACTTCTAAGGACAAACTTAGAACTAGAGATATGCTCAAGATCAACCCACCAGAGGAAAAAACTAGAGATTCAGCCAACCAAAACTTTCAGAAAAAAAAAAAAACCTGCTGTCCCCATTTGTTGGGACTGAAGGAACCTCCCGTGAAAGACTGGGAAATTTCTGACCCTCCAGGAATGAGAGGAGCAGTCGCATCACCTCTCCCCACTGGCAGCCTGGCTGGTACAAACAGGAAAGGCAGTCCAAAAATACCCACAAGGCCATGGGTTGTCCAGCCCTGGAACACACCAAAGTGTGCCCCTTTCCCTTCCCTTCTTCCTCTGCCTTTCTTCCAGTGCTGACATTACACAACACAGCCTAGCCCAGCTTGCAGGGTTTTATCACCTTTCACAAGAGTGGCCGCTCTGGGACTTTAAGAAAACAGTCCACCAACAAGCAAAAATAAAAGACACATAACCAGGACTGTGACCTACAAAAATGTTGTCAGCGATCTGACTGGAGGCCAGGGCGTTCCTCTAAGTTTCTGTACTAGGGATGAGATTCCCTGACGGTGATTTTTCACAGCATCCTGTTCTTTTCAACTCCAGGAAGTTAAAACTTTCATCACCATCACCAAGGTCACACGTCAGCCCTCCTAATTTAGAGATAACTGCAGCAAAATGTTCTTAAAATATATTATAGCACATTTAAACTTAGGTTAATGCAGCCTGGAAAATTAATAGATTTTTTTTAAAAAGAAACTCTTTTAAGATTTAAGACCAGGTTGTTGGAATCACATGTGCTGTTTTGCTAGGAAGGGAATATACATAGAAAGTAGCAGCTGCCCCATGTCAAAACCTTCATCTGGTCGAACAGCTTTATACCAGAACTTCAGAAGAGCTGGGGTCTGATGCAGAATGTGGAGGAGGAGGAGGAAGAAAAAGAGGGTAAAAAAAGGGGATGAGAAAGGAGGGAGAAAAGCAGTACAGTATTAAGGCGCATGTAAGTAAGCTGAATAATGTTGAGCAGAGAGATACTGGTAATTAGATTAGCTGATAGTTGTTGGCTGCCCCAAAGGCTACTGAAAGCAATAACAGCTGAATTCCTTTTGAAACTGAGAGGGGGGGGCAAGTTATTTTTTTTTGCACTCATGCCACTAATTGGAAAAGGGAAGAAAAATAAGATACTCCTTGTGTGTGTCTTGCGTCGTTACAGTTGTGACCGACTCTTCGTGACCCCCCATGTTCATGGAGTTTTCTTGGCAGGAATACTAGAGTGGCTTGCCAGTTCCGACGCCAGGCACCTGCAGCGCCTGGTATTCCCTGGTGGTCTCCCATCCAAGTAGTAATCAGGGCCGGCCCTGCTTAGCTTCTGAAATCAGGCGAGATCGGATGTGCTTAGGGCATCTAGGCAGCTGTACTCCTTATCTGAATACATCTTTTAAATTGGACTTTTAAAAACTCTACGTACTTCACGTCTTCAGTTACATCTTTTTAATAACTGTGCAATGCCACAAGGAAAACGACAGGTTCATCTCCCTGAGCTTACTTCTCTGAAATTTTTCTAACAATGGACTCAGCTGTCACATTGGGTTGCGTCAAACACAACCCCTTTGAGTAACATTGAAATGACATAGCACAAAGGAGGCAGGGTGGACGGCACCCACCCACACATCCTGCACTGCAGAAGGGCTGCAGTTTATATCAAATGAAGGCCAGGGTTGATCACAGCTCTCACAATTAGCATGGCATAGAGTCCCAATCGAGTATTTTAATAGTCTACTGCTGAATGGATATTTTTCCTCCATGTAGTCACAACTAGTAGACCACAGTAGTCAGCATTTCCTCCATCACTTCAGTGAAAAACAACATGGACTCCCCACCACCACCACCACCACAAAAACTACTGCTGCCGCTGCTGCTTAAAGGGACAGTGGTTCTGCTGGGAAGAGATGGGGCACCTTTGTTTCCCTGCAGAATCATGCTCTCGGCAGCAGTTGGAAATAGGATTTCTTTGAGAAAACAATGCTAAGTTATCTGTGCATCATGTTTTCCTGCTGAATCCAGAGGATTTTATAACCACAGAGGCAGGCAGGTGGGGGTCTTGGTAAGAAGGGTTGTGCATCCCTCACTGGGTTTTGGAGGGCAAGAAGACACTTAGTCCTACTGCAATGAAACAATAAAGTGTTCTGCACATCTCTAGTTCTAATCCCACCCAGCTCTTTTCCTTGTTTTTTTTTTTTAATACTAAGGGTGTTTTTGAGATGCTTTGAAGTATCGACACCATGTAAAAAGACAGTCGGGAGAAAATGTAATAATTACAAAGTACATGACACTCATAACACTTTTCTAATAGAATCCTGTTTCTGATACTGTACTTTATTAAATGCTTTGCTACAAGACAGCCATGTAGATTTTTGTTGTGTCTTTTCTTTGTGCCACTTTATAATCAAAATCTTAGAATATACGTGAGGGAGGCAGAAGTTTCTAACATCTGAAACACACCTTATCATAAGAAATATATCACTTGTATTTGCATGGCTGGGTCAGAGGGCCACTAAGGTCAAAACAGAAATACATTAGGACCCCGATATCTGCTGGGGATTGGTTCCAGGCCTACCCGTGGATAAGAATGAACGCCAACACCCACCCACCCCAAAAAACATGCTGTTTTGCGACAGTAGCTTGCTTTCTGGCTGCTGTTTGTGACAGTAACTTGCTTTACACTGCTGTTTTATGAGAGCAGTTTGCTTTACAGCTGCTGTCTATGACAGTAGCTTGCTTTGCAGCTGCTGAATTATTTATTTTCTTCAAACTGTGGATAACTGAATCAGTGGATAATGAATCAGTGGGTATGGGGGTCCTACTGTACCTGTGGAACCATTTACAAATCAGAAATTATGGCACATTGGTTGCCTCCCCTGCCCTTCAATACCCTGACATGTCACTTTATGATATATTTCAGAATTTTGCCTAAACCCACATTTGCCACTACTTACACTGCCAATAAAGATGTGCTATTTGTATATGGAAATGCTTCTTTAAATATCAGTTTCCAGATATTAAACAGATGGATGATAGATTACTATTCTTTCAATAGTGGGGCCATTAGGACAACTGGTCACTTCAAAAGATGCATGGAAAGACCCAAGTTTGTGACAAATAAAAAATCAGATCATTGCAGGGTTCTCATTCAAGAGTAGCAGTTAACAGTGAATCAACAGGAAGATCTGAAAACTGGATTCATTTCATTTCATTGAAATGTAGTCCATGTTGGCAGCACCCTTTGTTACTCAAAAACCAGCTTGAATAAAAGTAGAAATAACTGTAAGATGAATTCTTAAACCCAACAGGCAATGTCACAACATTTACTTTTTTAATACAGGCCTGAAAAAGAGAGATTGTGTGGTTTACTGCTTTAGAAATGATAATGCCTCTCGATAAAAGGTATGCTATAGACAATTCAGTGCTGGTACTAAAGTCAACAATGTATGTTACATACTTGTGAAGGGCTCACTTGCCACAAGAGTGCCACTGAGGAGCTACAGTACTATGTCTTTTAGCATTTCATACATTACCCATTGTGTAATGACGTACCTTAGTCTACTACCTCACAGCATCAATTTCATCAGTTAATCCTGCCATTTTTCATGTATGTGGCAACATGCTGAAGATGATGTTGGTTATAGATTTAAGAAGATCCCACATCCTTGTCCTTCTGTAAAACCAATGGAATGACTAATGTGTATGCAGCGAGCAAAATCCTAAATCAGTGAGTAGCATCTAGGCTATTTTGAGCAAACAGGCCAATGTAAATTAGCGGGACATCACATAGGACCAACATAACCCACTGATTTGAAGGACTCTACTGTGATCAAATCCAAATTCAATAGTTCTTCTCACTTTTTTTCTTTTAATTCCTCAACCAAGACATATTAATAACTTGAGTCTGACTATTTTAAAATGAAATCAAAACATGTATTCCCAGAGCTTCAATTTCTTCATTGTCTTAATCACAAGTTCCAGTAACTAGAAATCAAGGCGCAAACACTATAATTGCTTTAAAAATTTTAATACAGCCAGGTGAAACAGAAATAATGTTTTAAATTTATCTACAGAAGATCAGACACTATTGTGCTTTCTGTATAGATAAGCTAAACAAAGAAGTTGCTTTTAAAGTGCATCTTGTATTTATTATGTGAAAACGGCATATGCTTACACACAAGAAGCCATGCTTCAAACGTTACTTTGAAAAAATATACTGACCACTTTTCTTTTCTTTTTAAAAAAGTTCCCAAACAAAATATTGCAATACACTTTAAAACTTTACCATTAATTCTCTTGAAACAGTTGGCTACACATTTGCTCATTTTAAAAACATAAATGATTTTATATGCCTATATTTATATTTGTAAAAACATATCTCTGTATATTACACACACACACACACAGATATCAACCAGGTCTGATATTCACACAATTTGCGTGACAAACGTTTCTGCCTTGGGGCTCCATGATGACTATTTTTATCACAAATAATTTCTCTTGCAATTCATCATATGAGTATGTGCAGCCATTTCCTAAAAATTCTGCAACAAAACCATCTCAGAAATATATTGTTGCTACTGTGCTATATTTTCATAGCAGAAATATGAAGGCCATTACTAGTTTTGGAAGGCTCCCTTCCATTATTAATTTACAGTAAAATAACACTAACCTGCAGAAGGCTGAGGGTCACATAATTTCAGTGCAAGTACAGTCAGGGGAATTACCTACACATGACTTGTAACAAGTACACAAAACAAATCAATCCAAAATATTTGCTTTTGAATCTTCAACCATTTAGTTCTTTAAGAACCACTTTCACTTCAACTCTTCACACATCTTCTACTGCTGATAGGATGAAGTTGCATAGCAAATATCCTCATTGTCCTCTCTGTTGAGGAAAAAGAAACGGGTGGCAATGAGCAAGTGTTGCTTTATTCCAACCAAGGTAAGATTGTCTCAAAGTAAGCCATTTCAAGGCTGCACTTGAACCATGATTCTGTGGGCACATCAAATTCTGAATTGCAATATACAGAATAGACTACGAATCAATATCTCATAGCACAGCAGCTGTTCTATCCGTTTACAGATGCCACACTGCTGGAGGTATCGTTTCTATGTGACTGCTAAGATGCCATCACATACCTGTTTTCTGTAATCCTCAGAAAAGTGGTAAAGAGATGCATGCCGTGTTGGTTGGCTGTTCCACCAGTGCCTGTGATCCCCTTTGTTACAGGGGATGCCCTTCATGACATCAGGATGCTTCTAAACTTAAATCTCACAAACTGCCCCCCCCCCATTTTCATGCTAAAGCTAGGCATTATTATATATTCCCACTGAACAACTCAATAGGAATTGCTGAGTAGAAATTGAACTGTTCAGTAGGAAAATAAAATTCAAAATAAGGACTTGGGAATTTCAGTGATGATGGTTGAAAAACAGAATGGTATTTTAGCTTGGAACAAGCATTCTAAGTGCTTGAAGCTTTTTATGTGTGCTTAAACAAATAAGTGAATAAAACTTTTACCTGTGATCCTCAGGTTTTAGCTTCTTTGCTGCCTGTTTAGACAATTTAATCTGCAAATCCAGCCTGTGTAAAAAATCTTTGGCAGATAATTCTTCAGGTGGAAGAAACTGACTGTCAGGTTCTTGAGGACTAGGTGAAGAATCATCTTCTTGAACTGTCATTGGTCCTTCTTCACAAGAAGAGGGACTGTCAGTTTCATTCTCAGGAGATTCCAGCAGATTAAATCCATTGAACATCAAGGGCTTCTCAGATATAACTGGGATATTCAATGTTTTCCTCAAAAATATACAGTCATTTGTGAACAGTTTATTTGCCCTTTTTATTTGTTCCATCTGAAAGAGACCAAAAACATCTTACTGAGCACAAGAAACAATGACAAACACAAAGAACACTTGCATGATCTGAGGTGCTGAGGACTATCCTCTTGTTAAAAAGGACCAGTGTAAACAAGGCCATTCTGGTGCACAAAACAACCTAAGGGGCATATCTGGAACCTGTCACATTACCAAAACAAAAGCCCTAACAGAAAACTGGAGTTCTAGCAGGTGCACAAACAAACTCTTGGGGTATACTTTGCAGGTTGTGCATTATAAATCTTCTGAGCACTGCTTCCATAATCCATGGCAAGCTACAACAACCCACACGAGTCTACCTACGCATTGAGGCAAAGCTTTAAATAATTCAGATTCAAGGCAGCGTGGTCTGAGATCAAATGAGGAACTGTGTAATGCACACCACCTTTCACTTCTCAGGGACTGTCTTTCACCTCATTTCGTTCAGCCTTTGATTGAAGTGCACTACCATATGCTTATGAGGCCAGTGACAGGTTTGCTCCTAAAGCAGAAAGTACAAATATCATACTGGGGTGATCCTTTTCTTAGGCCAACCACAAAAGGAGGCAAAAACTCTGCACACATTCAAGGAATACTCTCTCTCTTCAAACGCAATTTGGAGAGCTTACCGTACTTTTTTTTTTAAGCTGGCCTGGATTGTTCAATGTGTTAGGTACTGTATTTGGCTGCAGAGTCAGAGGTTGGGAGTTTTTAATTCCCCACCAACTGTGCACTTCCAGGAGAAGAGTCAGCCGGGGTGGCCTTTGGCAAGCTGCCTGGTGGTCCCAGGGCAACCCCCCCCCCCGAAGAAGGGGATTGACTCGGCAGCACAAGGGATGATCCTCACAGGGCTTCTGCCACTTCGTTTGTGCTAAAATGGTAACTGTTGTGTATTTGTCATTTGTCGTTTCTGAGAATCCTGAAACATCTCCATGTTTTTATTCCTCCCTAGACGCTGGGAAGTGCATGTACCAGGCATGCCCAAACTTCAGCCCTCCAGATGTTTTGGACCACAACTCCCACAGTCCTTTGCCATTTGGCAATCTAAACTTAGAATTCTGGGAGTTGTGGTCCAAAACATCAGGAGGGGCGAACTTTGGGCATGCCTGATTGTAGTCACTCTGTGACATCTGAAGACATGCTCTGCACATGCTCGGGCATGCTCTGCACATGCTCTCTCCTCTGCATCAACAACTTGCAGGACACTGAATGCCCTCTGGACTTCCATGAACAAAACCTGAGCACTGTGCTGTGTATCAGACAGGCAAACCATATCTATCTATCTATCTATCTATCTATCTATCTATCTATCTATCTATCTATCTATCTATCTATCTATCTATCTATCTATACACACCCTTGCCTCCGAAGGGAGAGATGGCAAACCTGACGCCTGTTCACGTCCAACCCCTTTTCAAGGGCCTTAAAATGACAGGAAGAGTTTATTTCGCTGGGAAAGGCAGGTGGGCTGTGGAACTGGGGGGGGGGGGAGAGCCCTCTCCACATGCCCGCGGGCCCTCTTGGCAGAAGGCGAGGCCACGGGAGTCCGCCTGGGTGGTGGGGGACACACTCACCGTCACGCCGTACTTGAGGGCGATGCCCTGGAGGGTGTCGCCGGGGCTGAGGCGGTGCTCCCGGTAGCGCTCGGCCAGCGGGGCCGCCACGGAAGCCGTGCTGCCGTACGAGCGGGCCTTGGTGCGGGCCAGGCGGAGGCAGAGCGCGGCCTCCTCCGCCTCGGCCCCGGAGGAGGAGTTAGAGGAAGAGGAGAAGGGAAGCGGCTCCTCCCGCAGGGACAGCCCGGTCTCCGCAACAGCCGCCGGAGGAGGAGGAGGAGGAGGAGGAGGAGGAGGAGGAGGCAGGAACTCCGCCATGATGGGTCCCCCTCCGCCGGCGCCGCCCTCCCTCCCTCCTTTCCCCTCAGCGGCCGGACGGGATCCTCGGGACGCTCCCTGAGCCGAGCATCCCTCGGGCCCCGGAGGAGGAGGAGGAGGAGGAGGCAGAGGAGGAGGAGGAACATGGCGGGCGAGCCCAGCGCCGCCTTCTCAGTTTCCCTCAGAGAGAGAGAAACCGGAGGGGGAGGGGAAGGAAGAAAAGGCGGGAAGAAAAGGGACGGCCCACCGGGGAGCGCGCCGACCAATGGCGGAGGGCCGCCTGCCGAGGGGGCGGGAAGGCGGGGGCGGAGTGGCGGCGGCAGCGGAGGAAAGGAGCCAATCAGGAGGCGGATGCCCCAGCGGCGCCTGCGCCCTTCAGCCTTGGCCTCCTGAGGCGGCGCGGAATGAGAGGGGGCGGGGGTGGAAAGAGACAGAAGGCGCCAGAGCGGCGTGGTGTCCCTCAGTGGGGGAAGGGCCGCCCTGGTTGGGGCCTTCGAGGGCGTTTCTCTCCCCATCCCACCCGCCAGACTTCCCTGGCTTCAGACCCCTCCCCGGTCGTCGTCTCTAGTACACAGTGGTCTCTATTGGGGGCGGGGGGCGGAGGTAGAGTTAAGGCCTGAGGTCTCTTTCGGTGCCCCCCCACACACACCGGCCCCAGAAAGGAGGAGGAGGAGGAAAGGAGAGGCTGCTGGTGGGCCCCGCCTTGAGGCCCGGTCAGTGTTGCAAACGAAGCTGGCAGCCCTGAAGGTGGAGGGCGGCCTCTTGTGAGAGAGAGGATTGGGGTGGGGGCTCCTCATCTTTGCCAGCCAGGCTCCCTCTAACCCAACCCCCACCCCTGAAAAAAGAACCACAAACGAGAAGAGCGAGTTTCCATTCCTGGAAGCTCCCCCAAACAAGAGGTCTAGTTGCCAACTCCCCCCCCCAAAAAAATAGCCCAAGTCCTGCCAGGCTGGAGGCCTGTTCCCTCAGAAGGACCCAGAGCCATCACACTGCAGACTCCACCATCAACTCTGTGGTGAACCCATGGATGCTCTTGTCTTCCACCTGGGATGCCTGTCCCAGAGAGGCAAAGGGAAAGAATGAGGCTTTTGCCCACCTCCTCTACGATGCCAGGACATCTGGGGACTCCTAACCTTGCAGGTTGCCTGGAACAGGAGTGGACTTCTCAGAAGTGATTGGTTGGCCATTCTAGTGATAAAATGGTGGTCACTCCCTTGGGTCTCCGCGCACACACACAAACCTCCACAAAGAGATGCAATTTGACTGAGAAACGACCGGCAGACCCCTTGCTTCCCATAACTCTTACCTACACCAAAAAGCTGCCTTCTTTCGAACCTGAACATGGACTCCTGTTTGCTGGTGCAAATCCTACCGCTGTTGGCATCAGAAGATTGGACCCTATAAGTGCTTAGGTTGGCCAGCCCTGCTCTGTAGTCTTGCTTTCCTGGAATGAACTCAAGGTGTAAAATGTGGGTCATCTTGATAACTGTGCCCTCACCACAACCCTGTGTGGTAGGTCAAAATGTGAGCCTGACTATTTGAAGTGGAACTGGATCATTTCATGGCTGGATGGAGATTTGAACCCAGAGATCATGGGTCAGAGTCCAGTGAGCCAACTGTTGCCCCCAGCAACTGCAAAGACTTTCTAACTGGGCTCATGGGCCCAAAGATAGTATGACCCTTCTGGCCATGCTTGACTCGGTCTCAGAGAAGAAAGAAGGTGTTTAGTGGAGCCTGAAGGAAGAGGTGGAGTTGCAGCAAAAGGAAGGGAGGAGGTGAGGCAGATGAAACCGGAGAGACTCAGGTTTGTGAAAATGAAAGAATAATCTCACAACCTCTGTATACTCTCACTGATGTTTTGCTAAACGGTCCAGCATCCAGTCTTGCTTTCACATGTCTTCTAATTCTAAACTCACAATGTTCTTTCGAGTTGATACTTTTGTGGTGGCAACACAGAGCCCATGGTCTCTAGCCCCAAACAGAGTGTAAGTAGAACATGTTTGGCTTTGGTTTGCATTCAACACTAATATGACATGTAGTTTGCCCCTTCCCTGAGGCAACTCGTGCTTTTTAATCTGCCTTGATTATATAATCTGCAATATGAGTGTATGTTTGGAGATGGTAGTAGATTTTGGGGGCTGGGGAAATGCAGTTGGAAACCATTATGGGAAACGCCCATCCCAGGCATCCTGAGAAATGCAGCCAGACAGTGTAGAGCTTGAAATACAGAGCTAGATGACCGACATCCTGGATGCCTCATCAATTTTTACTGTGGTGTTGTCATGTAGAGATTGTAGTTGGTTGTGCTACCTTTTTAGTTTAAATGAATAATAGTATTTTTTAGCATCTTAGAAGGTTTAAAGCAATTTAATGTGAAATACCCTATCAGAACTTTAAGAGCCCTGTAAGAAGGGCAGGTTTTACTGCAGGTACTGTAGTAAGATTGTGTAAAGAAGAGAGTTGGTTTGCCTCCATTCAAGCTGGGAGAACAACATGCTGTGATTATTGCATGGAATGAATAGCTCCATTTGAATCTGTTTATTTATTAAAAAAAAACAGCCATTGTGTGGGGTGGGAGCAGACTCAAGTTGTGAAGAATTTTCTAATCCATTCCTGCTGTGAGATGGCTCTGACAAAATGGACAACCCCCCCCAGAGGGAGAGGCAGTCTAATCTATAACTTTATCACTGGATATTCACAGTAAGTTTTTTAGTGAGGTGTGAAATAATTTACATTGCTTGTGTTGCGGTTGTGCTTCACAGAATGTCTGGACTAATTTTGGTAAACAGTATGCATCATACTCCCACAAGCCTTCTGGTACAATCAACCTCACTGTTGATTCCTGTGTTCTTGTTTCTGTTGCCTTTTTCTGTTTGGAGTCTATCCAAGTGTGTAGGATTTCCATCCCCCTACAGGGAGAATGAACTGCGGACCGGACCATGAAAGTCCAAATGTCAGAAAGCAGACTTCTAATACTCTATTTATAACCTCAAATTAATTTCAGCTAAAATAGATCCTTTTTCTCTAGAATTGCAAAGCTTCTCTGCTGGTGAGGGTTTATTAATGAAGTGAAGAAAGGCAGGCATCTTGCAGAACCTACAGCAATAGTAGCAAACTAACAGGAAATTACCAGTTTCTATGTTTATTTGTGAATTATTTCTTTCCATGCTGTATGCATTTCAAAAGTATGCTGTAGATGGGACCCTGGGTGAAGAATTCCTAGTATTGCTTCCTCATATTGTGCTGAATGCAACAAGTCAACTAAATTTCCTTGTGATAATTTTCCACCAGAGCAGTGTGATCACATGTATGCAAAAATTCATACTTCACAACGAAGATGGGGCAGCCAGAGTTAGGCCAGATAGAGAGGCCTGGTCCAAATTGTGGTGGGAACCTGCTGTTATCTTTGAACAGCTGCTTAGTTTGCTTTTTTATTTCAGCAAGTCAGGCATTAGCATTTTGTTTCATAACATTTGCCTCCACACAGAGTTGGTTACTTCAGTTTTAGTCATAATACAGTCTGGTGGATTATATCTGTCAGTAGGTGTAGAACACTCACTAACTAGAACAAATGAATGAAGACAGGTATAACCCGTGGGAATTAAGTGATCTGTCATGCAGGTGGGAAATACTGTACCAGCCTTGCATGTGAACAGAAGGGGCAAATGCCAAGAAGATCTAGATATAGGCACTGTGTCACAGAAACAACTCATACCAAACTAACATGTGTGCCAAAACATAACCTGCAAGGTTCCTCTTTGACATGGATTCCTCACACCACACAGTACACTAACTATGGCTGCACCATTGATGTATATAATGATACCTCAATACTTGTGACATTATTTTAGTGTCCATCTTATATTTAGATCTGTGATTTTGCCAGTGTACAGTCCAAGACATATGTTTCATTTCATCTGGGATGCAAAATGTTTCTTCTTATTAGATGGTTTATTTTACAGGCTTCTTTACAGGGCTCCCCCTGCCCCCGCCCTGGTATTTGTTTTTGAAAGCTGCAACTTCACTGAATGGGCCGCCCACATTGCATCACAAAGTTAAGAGGAAACACTGTTTTGTGAGACTGGAAATCCTATCAATAGAGCATTTGAATAAATTACTGCTAAGCTGTTGCCATCTGTACTCTGTCACCATGTGCCATAAGTAATCCCAACATTTCCAAGCTGTGTTCCAAGACCACTGTGAAAAGTGTACTACCGTTCTGAAATCCTAGAGTCAGACTATAAATGGAATAGCTTGAAGAAGGTATTTTGAACTCATCTGTAGTGTAATCATGAGTGCCTTTATGGTAAAAAAAAATCCCTCATGCTCCTTCAGACCTCAAAGTGAAGTTTAATATCAAAATGTCCCAAGTCTTCAATTTTTAAAAAAATCTGTTTCTTATATTGGACCCTTGACCAATACAAGGTATTTTCAAATTAGTGTCCTAATATGTATTGTTTACTGTATTGTGAACTCTTTCCACAAGAAACCTACAGTAATTGAGAACTGCATCCTATTGTTTTGTATATTAATGGCTTATCCAAGCCTGGTATCCCCCTGTTTTGGATTGTGCTCCCCTGACCAACTACATTACTACCAACCATCCTTGCTGGCCATTATGAATACTGGAATCTATGGTGAGAAAGGCTGGAATGTTTTAACTGACCATGCAGAAGCTAGTTTTCTTCCTACCTCAAAATTTAGGCAGCCTTAGATCTACGGTTCACCTACTTCCCTCATACGGCAATACTCCTCAAGAATCCCTATGGAGACAGGACTGGTTATTAAACCAGCTTACACTGCTCAGTGTATGTAAACTTACACTGTCTTATAAAGAATATGTATCTCAAGTATCTATCCCAAGCTTAGCC
The DNA here is from genome assembly GCA_029282475.1 of Phrynocephalus forsythii. NCBI lineage: Eukaryota > Metazoa > Chordata > Lepidosauria > Squamata > Agamidae > Phrynocephalus > Phrynocephalus forsythii. The sequence goes on along the minus strand of JAPFRF010000014.1, from coordinate 2,987,599 downwards.
ACCTCTTGGGGGGTGAGACAGAGGTACTTTAAAATTAACTGTTACCACAATAATAAGGCTGAAGAAAAGGAGCAAAAGAAACCAGCACTTTAATTAAGTGTTCTGGTGTTTAAATAATACAGAAGGACTGATTAAAATTCTCTGTTGTCATGACAACATCCTCTCTTGATGTTCTGGATGCCTTTCTCTCTGTGTCCTTATACTTCTGCCTCAAAGCTTCCGGCATATGGTTATATGTTAAACTAATTTCATGGCTATGTGGGAAATGTAGAGCAAATGTTACATGGGATATCCTTAGAACAACAACAATAACAATGGAAGCTAAAAATAGAAGAATCTCAATTGCATGCAGAATACACTATATGATTAACCTCTGCTGTAAGGAGAACACAATTGTTTTATTGATAATAACGTGAAAGCAGTAAGTACTTTCAAGAGCCCAAAGTGTTTCACATGCACTGCCTTGTACAGTATATTATTCCAGTACTGCTGAAGAGAAGTGAGGATACAGTGGCTTTGCCTTAAGCCACTTAAGGACTTCATAGCAGAGGGGGTTCCTAACTTCTAGTTCAGCCTCTCAACCATGGGAGTCTAGTTACTAGAATATATTTGTTCATTATTTACGGAGAAAGCCATTTTACATTGAGAAGGAATTATACAGTACAGTACTGGAATTTCTAGATCAATAGTACAAAACAGAATACAGTGGTGCCTCTACTTACGAATTTAATCCATCCCAAATGCATGCTCTTAAGTCAAACTACTCTTAAGTCGGGGTACCTATCTAAAAATTGGGGAAAAATAAGTTAAAAAATGAAAAAAAATGTAAGTCGAGCAGACCATATCTAAAATTTATAAGGCAGCAGTTAAAATGCCAACAGTTTTCCGCTCTTAAGTCAAATTGCTCTTAAGCCAAGCTGCTCTTAAGTCGGGGTACCACTGTACATTGTTGTGTCTGTGGAGCAATAAATCATCCTGCACTGGTATCAAGCCTGACTCTGTTCTTCAAAAGCTGATATAAACACCCCAATGATTGGTAATACCATGGCAGAGGTGAGGCATTAAAAAGTCATAACTGTTAATGGCACATGTTTGAGTCTTGCCCCGACTACTCTGGTATATTTATAATGCTAGCAAAACTGGCAGGGACAGTGGATGGGTTGATGTGCTTTGTCAGTGACATAAACAGTGCTTTTCTAACTGAAGGTGAGAAATGTATTAAATCCTGATCTGGATTTGTATCCTTTTGTTATCTATGCACATAATGGTATCATTAAAAAGTCCTGTAATCTACAGATATGTTCAACATCTGACCTGAAGCATTTTTTCTGTTAAAAATGCTGAGCTTGGAGTTTATGTTAGAAATGCAGTATCTCTCACCCATGTGATCACTGTTTATTTTAACTGAGGAGCCTGTTTGCTAGAACAGTTGTTCCCAATGCTCTAAAAGACATTTTGTTACCAAAAAGGCTCTCCTTAGGTCAGATATGAGTCAAAGGTATATTTAGAGAGAGGCAACGTGGAACTAGACTGTTCTGAAAGTAGGTGTTTAACTAATAGGGTGAGGGTCCCCCCCCCATATGCTTGATAATGTTTCTACTCAGCAGAAAATGTATATCAGTTGTGTTGCTCAAAATATACTTCTTGCTTGTTTTTCAGTTGCTACAGATAAATATTTTTATCTGGCAGAATCCAGTGATATGATTCCACTGGATCCAACTGCTTCTTCCAGAATCAATGACCCTTTGTTCTGGACATTTGCTGTACAGTAATATTAAATACTGGACAGTACATAAAATATTAAAGTGTTTTAACTCCCCCTAGTGGGGGAGTGGACAAAGATTATACAAGGTATATAAACTAAGATATTATAGATTATTATTATTGCTACAGTAAAACATTTTTGTCTTTCACTTCTAAGCTAAGTTCACTGTAGTTCGTGATGTGGGTGGGAAGGTAGATTGAGAAGGAATTAAAGAGTTAGCCCTAGGTAGACATAAAAGCCATGTGTTCTTTTGGTCTGTTGTTATTACAGTTCCTTATTTACAAAGCACTTTGTATCTCAAAATACTATACAGAAATTAAAAATGAAGACAATATACTCTGCTATTGGTTTACAATCTAAAATGCTGGTTTACAATTAACCTAGGCCTCTTCACATCAGGCTGAATAGCTTGAATATTTGATGGGGGATGGAGTGTGTGTGAAGGCAGAACTTAATTAAGTCTGACTGCTGTTCTTTTTTGTTTTTATTGATGTGTTCTTCTGAAATGAACAAGGATAGAAATGTTTAGAGGATTTTGCCGTATTTCATCAGTTTGCCCAGTACCACAAGCAATCCAAACAATTGCTTACATGGCAGCATTCAGAGACACAGCAGGGACACCACTTAAAGTACTGTAATGAATTTTGGACCTACTGAGTCAGAGTGCCAGTTCATCAAGCTTGCTATTCTCTATTTTTCTTTGGAATGTCTCTCTCTGAGCTTTTGTACACCTAGTATTTGAAATCTTCCAATGTGAAAAAAGTCTCAGCACATTACAGTCTGTGCATTAATCATCTCCCCAGTGCCTGGTTATTGGTGCAGTTATCAATTTATAGAGTTTTCAAAAAGCAGCTGGAGAGCAGTGCTTGTTCTGATGTTGAATCAGAACTGCACTCTGAACAGGATTAAAAACCTTTGTTCATAACCAAGTCCTTCTAAATCAGTTTCTGTTTGCAGTAACAACTGCCTGGCCATTCTATGTGAATATTCCCAAACAGGAGAGAAAGTGTCTTCTGTATTTGATATCCAAAGTATACTGCCTCTGTTCTCTGAGGTTTCAATAAGACAGTGGATTTTGACCTTATTTTTGTCTTGTCTGTTTTTAAAGTCTTCTGAGTTACCAACCACCCTTTTTTCTTGTAGTCATGCATTCCTTTTGGAGCAACCTGAAGGAGACAACAAATCATAGTTGTCTCCTTCAGGTATCCCACAAATCATACTGTAGTTCTAGAGTTCCCAGTACCAAAGAACCACGGGAAACCAAGTTGTTATAAAAATTTATTTACGAAAGTATGAGGCGGTGATCAGAAGTCAGTGTTTCATTTTTCAGCAATTTTGTCTCTTGTGGTGCCATGGACATGCAACACTGTTTATTATTCAGTTTCCAAACTGAACATCTTCAAGCATTTAGTTTATACTGTATCTAGTCATGTATCAGAGAATGCATAAAGGTGTTATACAGTGGTAAACAAGGTCCAAAACTTCATTTAAAAACAGACCCATCTTTTAAAAAAGGATAATAATGTGCAAAAATGATAACCTATTCCCCCAAACCGTTGTCAAATGCTTTTAATTAGGGACATTCTGAATTATGTGCTAGGAAGACATGGCACATTATTCATCTAAATATTATTTTCTTCTACATGGAATCTGAGTTTTGGAGAATGCTATATTGAATCTTATATACTAGAAATAGGGGAGCTATGCTTGTGCTCAACTTAATATCATCCTGTTTCTTTGAAACACACATTCCCCTTTATAGTTTACCATTCGCCTATGGGGCGAATCCATACAACATAAATATGGTCACGATTAGGGATTACTCCGTTTTCAATGCATTCCTATGGGAAATTTGTATAAAGGAAAATTTGCTTAAGAGAATTTCATTTGGAATGAATTCCCTTATACAGTATAAGGTATCACTGTATTAATATTTGGGGCATTTCTGCAGCCCTCCTTTTTTGTCTCTTCAGGCAATCATTTCATTAGATATACAGTAAAAACTAGACCTTGGCTTCAAAAAAGAATCTGTTCACAATTTTATTATGCCATGCTGAAGCTAGCACACTACACTTCTTAACTGAATTAAAATATAAGATAGATTTGCCTTAAGCATTCTTCACCAGCAGCATTAACCCCTTTGTTGTGTATGTGTTACACAGTGGCTATGTGTCACAACCATGTGTTACGGATATGGCTATGTGTCACAACCAGTCTTGCACATAAAACTTGAATTAAAAACACATCAGAATAGCTTTCTGAAAGTCAATAGGTGTTGGTTACAACCTGTAAAAGCTGGTAATTACATCAGTGGTGCCTGGATCAACATGTCCAAACAATTTGAGAGAGAGAAGTCGATTCTACTTATGTTTGGTTGCAGCTCATTCATCTAAGCTTAACTAAAATGGATATATGGAATAGATGCCCCACAAAAATGGCCTTTTATTAAAATTCAAATGTATATACATCTTGTAGAACATGTATAAAATTGTAATGTATTATGTAATATACAGTGGCTGGATTTCCCCCCAATGCAGATCGTAGGCAAGAAAATGTATATTGAAATGCTTTCCATTAGAATGCTTTCCTTGTAGTTAACTGTCATATCAGGAGAAAAAATTGGTGCCCAGTTCCCTGCCTGCCAACCTATCTTCAGTATATTGTGTGATTTTGCAGCTTGTTTGCCTTAATCTGTACAGCTGTGTCTGATGCTATGTTGGAAACATTTTGTCCAATCGCAGAAATCATCCATTTGTGTGAACAACCTGATGTCCAAACTGAAAGATGAAGGAGAAGTCTTCTACTTTTCTGACAAAGCTTCTGTGCTTTTAGCAGCTGCATAATTCAAAACACAACATGCCTGGCATCCTCACAACATTAATAGCTTTTACTGTTTAATGCATGGTGTCACACAACTGTTGTAATATGTGGCCTTTTTTTCCTTGTTAGATAATGCACATTTGTATTGTTGCAGATGTGATTCTTGAAAAGCAATTTCTCCCTTTCTACAGAGTTTTAAATATTTTAAAATAATTTAATTTTTTAAAACCTAGTGATCAGTCAGTTAGATGTATATATTAATTGGTCTGAATATTTCTAAATGATAAATCTAGTTCATTAATCAGTTACATGCTATAGCTGTCCAGTTTATGCTCCTATGGCTGAAAAAGGCAGTAGACCCAGGTGAAATAAGGAAAAGCTGGGTTAGGCAACAAATCTCTTACACAGTGTATTCACATGTTCACAATATACTCATTAAATGGCTTGGGTTCAAAGACAGATACAACAATGGCAACCTCCACACAGCAAAAAAGCAGCTAAGATGTATGTCACAACAGCATTAACACATGCAAATACCACATCATATATACAGAAGTTACAATTATAATTACAACCTCCTTGGCATTTAGGGGCCTGATTAAACAGCAACACAGCAACATGATCCACTTAAGAATTTCACCCTGTTGCTGCAGTCGTGGGGTTGGAGGGGTGGGAATATGAGCCAGGGTAGTCACATCTTTTAGGGAACATACTCTCCTCATTTGAAGGACTGCCTAATCCACATCTGATTCAAAACACAAGAAAAAAAATGAAAGACAACATTTTGCAGCACCTGAATGGCAGCTTCAGCAGCACCCGGGCACTCAAGTGAGAGGCATTATTCACACAAATTTAATATAGGTATGGCACATGAAGGTGCAGTGAATTCTGATGTATATATCTGGATCAGTTAGCCTCAGGGGGAAAAGTGATCTATGGACTGAGTCCCCCTTCCTTGCGTTCTATTGTCCACCAGGCTATCCCTTTAATAGCTGGCATTTTGCAGTTCAGGAAATCTGAGGCAGTGCAGTGTTAACCCACTGCCCTTTCATGATGGCTGTTATAGTGAAGATGGACCCTCCAGCTCTGACTTCAATAAAAGAACAACTTCTCAGGTTTCAAGAATATTAGATTGATTGAAAAAGAAAGGTCCTTATCCCAATTTAGTCAGGGTTTCAGAGGTTCCAGATGCAGCTGGGAGTCCTTCATAAACTATTACCCTGGAGGTGAATTCTGAAATGCATATTCATGCCTGGCTGGCTGTAATGCCAAGGCAGGCTTGCATTCAAGCACTGGCCTCAGGGAGGGGGAGGCAGTGGCTGGTGGACCCAGCTTCTCTCGCATGCCTGTCAGGTCCCCATTAGAGCCAGGCAAGAGCAGAAATGAGCCTAGAGGAAAGTGAGTGGCCTTGTTCGGCTGCCCATCTTGTTTAATGTTTCATGCAGCACTCCACTTAAACCTCTACTGGGAAGATGTAAATGGAAAAATACATGAACCACTTACATGCCGCCAAAAAGGAAGGCATGTGTCACTATAAAGAAGTAGGAAAGGGGACACCGATTGGCACAAAATTGCACTGCTCGTTTATATGTACAAATGCAAAAACAGAAATGACTTTATAACTTAAATGGAATTATGATGCATCTCACTTAAGTTAGGAAGACTGTGACCAGACAACATGTAGGCCTCCTGCAGAGTCTGTTGCCCAGGTGTTGCTAACAGTGGAGGTGGAATGCCAAGGTTCTCAATCATCCTTCTGCTCCTTGATCTTTAAATCACACTTGGATTGCAGAGATCTTAAAGTAGAGGAAAACTGGAAGATTATGCTTTGACATTTCTTCAAATGTTAGACTCTCTTAAAAGAGAACATGTGGCCATCTTTACAAACACAGTAATGCACTGTCGGAAGTGGTCTGGCCTTAAGCAGATCTGCTACTTAGCCAATTTTAAAATCAACCTTTCCAAGAGTACTTTGAATCTGAAAATGAATGGCCAGTGTTCATATTTTGGCTGCCGAAAGGGATTCTGAGATTGGGGGAGATTGGGGTCTGGTGTGAGCAGCAGTTCTTTCAAATACAGGTAATCTGGTGTTTCTAGTTGTATGTGTATGAGGTGATACTTAACAGATTCATATGAAGAAACATAATAAAAATATTACAAATTAATTTCTGCATATAAAGATCTAAATCGTATTACAAACTAAAACTCACAGTCTTAAGACATTAACAAATGCTGTTATTTTGTCCCCAAATTTTTAGACCTGGAAGAGTTTCTCTTTTCTGAGATAAAAATGTAAACTATGCAAATGGGTCCTTTCTAACAGTTTTTTTTTTTTTTGCCTTACACACATGAACCGTTTTTAAAATGAACCCTTAAAATGCAAAGAGTGAACAAGATGGAAACAAGGATGTGCATTGTAAACATACACATATCACAGGGTGGCTAACTCACTCTTTGTCAAACTTCTGTGTACATCATGCACTGACCCTTAGGGATGGTCTCCTGTTCATGGTTGTTGGCAAAAATAAATAAATATGATTTTTACCAGCTCTCAAAGCCAACCTTAAACAAGACAACCCACTCATAAAGCTGTTATCTTTTCCCAAGAGGTCTCAAAGCACAACTCCATCCTTGCTTTTTGTGCCAGTTCTACAATTCCATTGAACTCGGGGGATTTCTTTTCAGAAGACTTTTCTGCTTATTTAGCCACTTTTAGTATCAACCCTGGCCTCTCATAACAAAATAAAAACAAAACACGTACCTACATTTAAAAAAAGTGAGGTAAACTATTCTAGATTTGGCAAAATTAGAGTTGGATACATGGCATCCCACAGCTAGAAGACAGATTGGGAACCTGGTGTGCCTGACTCCAACAGGTCTGAACAAGGAGGCTTTCGCCACATTTGCAAATACAGCCCAGATTGCACAGATGAGCCCAGTGGCTATCTGGTGGCAGCAGAATGGGCTGATTCCAGTCCCTTTCAGAATAGGTGAAGGGAATTTGCTTCTGCTTGTTTGGAAGAAGGGCTGGGAGGATGGTGATAGCTCTCCCTACAGCTTACATACAGCCTGACTTATATAACTCCAGACCACCATGAACTATAGTTATGGCTGCTGTTGGAATCAGTGGGGCTGGTTAGTGATCCAGAATCAAAGCTGAGATCTGGGGAAAAAAATTCTGCAGCAGGTCACATGCACAAATCATGTTTTGGGGGCATTTTGAGGGAAGCCATTCTGTGATTCAACTTAAGTTCATTAAGTCACTAGTTTTTTTTTTCACCACTGCCACCTGCTTATGGCACATTGAATTATATATTTCAAAGCTTGATCTCTTTGTGTTAGGAATGCTGGTGGAAGAGTGTGTCCTCCCTTGCTATGGGAGGTTGCTTTAAAATGATCTCTTGGTCTCATTCAGCTCTACAGTTTGCAGAACAGCCCCCTATAGAGTAAGCAGTGGTCTATATGGACACAGAGTACGTTTAGCCTAGATGCCGTGAGGTAAGATGAAGTGGTAGATTTTAGGAGTGAAAGACACAACCCACCAGATAGTTGCCATTTGTTTCAGTGAAGTTTGTGCAAAAAATATTTCCTAGTAGGTTGTGATCCGCATTAATTAGTAGCTGGCAAGAGCACCATTTGGCTTTCTTTCATCAAGTACCATGTTGTGGGCCAGCCCTGTCTCAGAATTTGAGGAACCTGAATTTGGAGCTGTGTTTATAAATGGCTGAGATGACACCAAAGGGTGTTGCACTGGATTGCAAAACTCCCTTTGTACGGATTGTTCCCTGGTTCATGAGTAAGATTTAGCAAAGCAGAGAAAGGCCAACCCTCATTAGCAAGGCCTGGCAGCAAAAGGATCCTGTTTGTTTTCCTGCATCTTTCAAAAAGAAAAAGTATTAATGACAAAAAGGGGATGTCAAAAGATGACATATAGTGGTGTCACGTAAAAGCCAAGTAGATATCTATGGTATACATACTGGCTTTACAAAATTGAATCAATATTATTTCTTTTTTAAATAGAAAACAGACTGAATCATTTTGTTCAAGAAGGGTGGGGGGAAGCAGAGGAAGAAAAGAGTTAGGATAACGGAATATGAGTAGCCTCTTGCTAAACACTTTCCAGTGTCTTCCCTTAAGACCAGTGAGATTTCCCAGGCTGTCGACAGAACAGCTCTGTTTGACAGGGAGGCTGTTCACATCCTCAGAGGCAAGGTTAGTAGCGTTCTCCTTCCACCCGCTTCTTGCGAACTACAGAGAGAGAGAGAGAGGTTTATTGGGGAGGAAGTATCATTTTTAAGAGTAGTTGATAAACATTTGTCTTTCTAGTGTTTTTAAAAAATCTCTTATGTCTTCTAGAGACTGTGGGGAGCAATATTTATTTATATATTTATTCAAAGCATTCATAATCCCTCCTCCCCACAATATCACAGGATCTCAAGGTGGGCTACAAAGCCGTGCAGAATTATTTTAAAACAAGATGCTTCAAACAATTTAAGATCAAACAGCTTAAAACCCCTGGCCACGGTCCTCAAATCCCAAAAGTTCTAATGAATACATTTTACTTCCTCTCACTGGAATTTTACCTTTTTTTACCTCTTACATGAGTTCTGTTCTTAATGATAGGCTCACAGTAAGATTTATTTTGACCCTATGGCTAGTGGAACCATAGTGGGAAATAAGTTTTAACATTTTTAAAACCTAAGAGTATTTCAAATATGCGCTTGATAGACTCATACCTAAGTCATTGTTTTTCGTGATGGCTGCTGCTACCCGGGTTCTTGGTCCTTGTTTTGTAAACTGATACCCAAATTTGAGGATCTTTGAATTCTCCTCCAACATTTGAGCAATTTCCATCTCGACTGCTGTACCAAGCTGTTGCCTCTAAGAAAAGGAATTGAAACAAGAAAGAAAGATGGGAGAAGGAGGCCTGATTGATACACAGCATCAATAAGCATTACATCAGTGAATAAATGCATAACATAATGTCGAAGAGGAGAGAAAGCAAAGCCCAAGACAGATAGAAACATGTGCTATACAGTACTAGGGACCAGGCTTAGGAAGTGGAGATGGCCACAAGCCCCACATACAAATGATGATTTAGGGCTACCCCTAAGAGCTACTCGGACCAGGGATCCACTTCCTGGTTGCTGGCTTGAGGGAGGGAGAAAAAAGAAAGAAAAGAAATCTCTTAAAGGGGCAGGGGCGCAAAAAAAGAACAAACAGAAGCCAGGAGAGCCCCGCACTCACTATCCTTACACCAGATCAAATATTTGTCACATCCAAAAAGCAGGTACAAGAAAACTGCTCTGGGTCGTGCTAAAGTGGGCGGGGTCGCACCTAATTGTCTGCAAAGTCCGGAGCTGGTGGGTAAACATTTTTAAGGTCCGGACCTTGCAGCCATTTGCGGCGGAGCTTAGGGGTCGTGTATAAACACCCTTAGTTTCTCTTCATGAGGGTGCATGGGGTTGGGCAAATGCTCAGCTCCTTCATACAGCCTCCCCACCACCCAGTCATCGTGATTGTTGTACCGCCAGAGAGTAAACACCCAAAGACAAAGCTTTCTTGTTCATTTTTCTGGTTTGCTCATTTGGGAGATTAGTTGGACTTTTTGTCTCATCCCTGCAACACAATTCTGAACATGAAAAATAGCTAAGAACTAAAGAATATTGCTTCCTTACATACCTTTATTCCCAGTGAGGGGTTGATCTCTGATTATTAAATACAGAGGAAAACCACAAGTCTTATCTAACTAATTGAACCCGTGCTTCATAATTGGACCTCACACATGTCTGCCCAGAGAGCTTCGTTACCAAGTGTGGAGAAACACGTTTTAGGGTGTTGAGCCTACACTTCGCAGCAGCCTAGCCTTCTTCCCTTACCTGATTGTCAATTTTGATCTCTGTGAGTGTTTCATTCCCTTTCAGAGCATCAACCAAGGCAAGGATGCCAGTCCCAGTAATGAAATTAGATTCTATATTTAGACTTGTCAGTGTCTTGTTCACTTTTAACATATCTGCAAAAGCCTAAAAGGGCAAGAAGAGTGGCATGAGTTAAGATCTCAAGATAATACATGTACAGTTTCAGCATATATACATAAATAGAGTATGGCTCCAGCAAAATGTCAGCTCCTTCTGTGGACTACTACATAGCTAGGAATTCCCTTTCTTGAAATTAAGGGGTGTTCATCTCATTATATACTTAGATTTATTTTACAGAATGATAGAATAGGCCATTATGTGTTTAAGAAAAGCATGTGCTCATATAAATGCAACAGCTCTCTATGCTGGTTTTTGCTATCCCATGACTATTTTTCCCCTTCTCGTTTGTATTATATTGTTGGCTTGTGTTGTACATTGCTGGTTTTGAGAAGACATTGGTGTAAGCAGAGGCTTCAGATGTTATCCGGATATTAGACAAAAAGAAGATGAAGGAAGGTGTGTGACTGTAGATGCTAGCTTTTGCATTCTTCCCAAGTGAGAAAAACACCTTCTCCTTCCCCTAAAAAATAGCACAGTATGTTCAACTTACGATTGCAACAGGATCATTGCTCCGAGAAGCTGCCAGGCTGAATTTCTTCACATGTGTATTGGTTTCCAAAGCTTTTGCAAACTCTTTCAATGTTGGAATTGGGATATTCTGTATTATAAAAATATAGCATTCACCAATTAAAACTGAACTTTAGTTTATCCAGAGATGGGATGCTATAAATTGGTCAACTGACACCTCTGATTTACACTTTTTCATCTGAAAACCCCACCTGTTCTTCATAGTACTGTTATCTGATTTCAGGGACAGTGGGCATTCATTTTAACCAAATATGGGGAACTTGTTGCTTCTTCCTCATAACATTGATGCCTCAGGAGAGCAGTTCTGGAGGGTTGTAAAGCTAGCCATGTTTGTAACTTTTAAATGATCCAATAAAGGTATTACCCACCCCCAAATTCTGTTACTACCAATGCTCACATGGCTACTCTAATTTTTTAAATTAAAATTGTACAGATATTAAGTTGGATAAGATAAATTAAAATAATTCTTTATTAATCCCACGTCGGGGAAATTTACTTGTTACACAGCTCCCAATCTAAAGAACAAGTAAAGAAGTGTAGGTGCACAAAAAGTGTGAGGAAGAATTTAAGCACACTGAGAGGAGACTCATTGCAGTTAGTGGAATTTTAGTTACTTGTGGCTTGTTGGCATCCCACAACTGTATGCTCTACATACAGTATATGCAAGACAAAACTGAACCCATTAGGTTTTAATCCTGAATAAATTTATTCAAAGACAGTAAAATAAATACGTGTCCCAAAGTATGCCCCAAAAATCAAATATGATTTTAATACAAAATATAGTAGCAATCATTTGTATTGGGCAGACTGAAATTAAAATTCAGTCTAATCCAGAGTCTAATTATTGTGGATTGGAGGATGTGGGTCTCTTCTCCCGGCTGAACGGTTACTGTTAATTTAAACCTCACAGATCCAAAGACAATTGTGACAGAAATCTCACCTATGAATTCAAACCAGAACATAACTTGTATGTGGTTGGCAATGCTTAATTTTGTGCTTTCAATGCACTGTTTATTGATGTAACTAAATCCTGCCTTTCCACTGTAAAATACCATTGTAAAATAGTATTCAAAGTTGATAACAACATTCAAAAATGTAACACAATAAAAAGACCCCCCAGATAGTGCAACAAGTAAAACCAACAAAAAGTGATACTATAAAGACTTAATAATAATTCTTTTGATCTTGAACAAGCTTTGAGACTTTTTGTTTTCTGCAAGAGACGCTGTGCCTAGAAGTTGTTATAAATAAATCAGAAACAGCAAAAAAAAGCACCCAAAAAGAACTGAAAATTAGACAAGGCAGAAAGTAATCACTCTCACAGAAGATAATACCATAGCAAGAATCTCATTCCTGTTTTGACTGGGCATTCAAGGGAGTTGATATTCTTTGGCTGGCTGGCTGCTCTTGTAAATATTGCTTTTACACTTCCCTAAATATCTTGTGAGAATGGCCTTGTTGCTAACATGTTAACTTTCCCGCATACTTGTTATTTTTAATGTTGGGGAGCAGTCAGACATCCAACCCCTATGTCCTCATCTGGTCTCCTGAACATTTAAAGGGTCTCTCTCTTTATCTGCTCACCCCATTCCACTATGCATATACTTAAGAGAACAAGTTACAGTGACCTCGAGGCATTGTTCAAATATCCACCATGTTGCAATGGAATAATGAAATGAACATCATTGGCAGGAATACCTTTATGTTATTCAGATTAACTTCCAGGAGTGTAGGATCATTTGCTTTAATCCTCTGCAAAGTAGCTTCAACATTGGTTGGGTTGGGTGGTTCCTCAAAAACTGGCTTTACCTTTTCACCTTTGACCACATCTGTAAGGCAGAAGGCATGGGATTTATCTATTTATTTAAAATATTTTGCACTCCCTCCTTGCAACTGAAAAAGGACGCAAGGTGGTTTACATCATGAAACACATAATGTTAAAAGCCAAACACTGATACCATACCATCTCCCATAAACATGGGAGCTTTTGGACCCTGGTGAGCTCTCGCACTCCTGGCTTCAGGCCAGACAGACACCAAGGTGGTTGTACTCTTGGAGGGCTCAAGTTCAGGTGAGTTGGCTCTCGCCAGCTCTAATCCAACCAGCCCTGGGAGTGTCTTAGGTGGGATGTAGGGAAGATGTCTCAAAGGGAGGCATCCTTTAGAGAGGGAGAGGAGGGGAAGGGGGTGCCAGTTCTCTGATTAAACCAGTGATAAGTTCAAGTATGTATCAAAGGGGGTGAGGGTCTGACAGCGAATGGACAGGTAGCCTCTTTGTGTTCCGGTTTGTCTAGGACTTGGTAGCACAAGGTCTGCCACATGCACATCAGATTAACAAATTCTGTGTTTACTAGGGACTCATTTATTCTGAGTTTGGGTCACCATATAATAACTTCTCAATTATATTTCAGGGTAGCTGTGCCTCTTTTTTATTTGGCGGGATTCTTTAAAATATACAGTATTTTCCCATGTATAAGATTATATTTTTGTCCAAAACTGTTAAACAAGAAAATTGATGATTGTCTTATGCAAATAAGTAAGGTGAGGAAAGAATAATGTGGTTGCAAAACTGTAATTTGGGTTCAGGAAAGTGGGAATCACCTTATACATGGGGGCATCTTATAGACAGAAAAAATATGATAATTATTGCTTACATTAAAAAAAATTAGACCACCACTCCCATCTGGGTTTAAGGGCACAGTGCATTATTCTCTTTTCCCTTTCCATTAATCTTACCCTGTGATGAAGCAAGATCTCCCCTAATCCATCTGCTGCAACATGATGTTCTCTTGTGCAGCTCCTCCTGGTCTGCTGTGTCTTAAATCTTTTTTTCTTTAGTCCCAGAATGCCTGGAATGCATTCTTTCTCACCTGATTTGCTTCTAATTTAACAAAAACAAGCAAGCAAACTACTACTACTACTGGCATGGGAAAATATTGTTTTTGGAACCAAGTTGTCTGACAAAGCAAATTCCTAGTGGCTAATTTGTGACAGGAGTGTAGCTCAGCACACCCACCAAGCTGAAATGATAGCATTTTGCAAAATAATATAAATAATCACAGAGGGATGTGAATTAGCAAGAGATGCAGTTTTATAATTGGAAAATACTTGCTCCTACCTAGGAGGTCTTTAAAAACCAACACCCTCAAGACAGGATTAAAACGATGGACTTTCTCTCCCCTGGGCATCCTCATCATAAATGTGGCAAGACAACCGGTATTAAGGTCGATCTTATACAGAGCCTTTACTAATACGCACACAAACCAAGATCCAAAGACAGTTGGAATTAAGTTGTTGAGACACGTGGTGCAATCCTAGCCATGTTTATGAAAAAGTAAGACCAACCCACAGAAGATTCAATTGCTGGCATCTGTAGCAAAAGGAATCACAGACAGTGGACTCAGGATAAGATCCTTCCATCATCCTGAGAGCCCAGTGAGACAGTGGCAATAGAAGAGGCCATACTGGGCTGTGGGGACTAGTGGTCTCCTGTGCATTACTCACAGAAGTGTTCTGAAGACAGCTTTAAAAGATCACACATTAAAACCAATGCATATTTCCTCTTCATACATTCGTACTCCCTCCACATGTGTTATTTTTCCAGTACCCAAGATAATAGGCATCTGATGTCTGACTGTCTCTCAACTGACCAAGTATAAAGCAAAGGTAAATTTGCCCCCTGTGGAAGCCAGAGGGATATACATCTACTTACTTTTCACAATCTCTTTGCCATTTTTACCAATGGTTCCCTCATCAAATTTAGGATTATTGACCAAGTTGTGGACCCCAAGGACAGCTAGCAGCATCAAAGGAAAGACAAAAAACAACAGCAGAGGTGAATACATTGGAACATTCTTGTCCCGTGAAACGAGTTGCACAGGCTGAAAAATCAAAGAAGTGAAGCTAGTTGTTTTGCTTTAGTTTTTGAGGCTTGTGGAGCCAAATGGGCCCTTGAGGCCAGTTGACCAAGTCCCAAGGCAGCTTGCAATGCCGCCTGAGCCCCTTGTGTGGTGCAGTTCAGTCGGTAAAGGTTGTGACGTACAGTTTTAGGATGTAAGGTACCACAGCCAGGATGTCACCTATTCAAGCCTTACTTTGTTTGATACTGAATATATATGGAAATATTTTGCTGCAGTAATTTGTTAGTTCCTGTCACTATGACTGCTGCAGCAACTCATTCCTTCCTAGTGTATTCTAGCAGTAAAGTGTTCTTCATTCCTCTACATCCAAGTACTCTGGCTTTCTCAGAGCATACTTTAGAGCTCCTTGGTCCAAAACTGTGTCCAGTTCTAGGTGCCACAGTTTGAGAAGGATATTGGTAAACAGAAATGTGGACTGGAAAAGAGCAGTGGAAGGAGCTTCTTTGCTGCTGCCTCAAATGGTAGGTTCTAAACAGAGGGTTTGAAATGAGAAGGACAGGGGGCCTCTGGGGGTGCTTTGTCAGATATCTGTAAGCTGCTGACGTTGAATGGCCTTTTTTCAGGA
Organism: Phrynocephalus forsythii; assembly: GCA_029282475.1. NCBI lineage: Eukaryota > Metazoa > Chordata > Lepidosauria > Squamata > Agamidae > Phrynocephalus > Phrynocephalus forsythii. The sequence goes on along the minus strand of JAPFRF010000014.1, from coordinate 2,971,964 downwards.
AGGCTTTCATGGTGGATTTTTACATTTTGAGAGGGTTAGACTGGATGTTAGGACTCCTGTGATTCTGTCAAGAAGGCAAGAAGTCAAATTGAAATAGCGGAACACCATACGCCAGGCCTGCCCAACAGGTAGACCGGAGGCTACCACTAGCCCGTGAAGGGTTCAAAAGTAGCCCACCAGCCATCAGTTTAAAATGGGAGGGGATAAGTTCTCCACCTCTACCTCCCCCAACCCAAGAACCACCACTGCCCCAGCAAAGCTCTGGGTCTGCCAGCCCACTGTCTCAACCGAGCGGGGCAGTTCAAGAGTCATGGCACAGTCCCCTGCTCTCCCTACCGGCCAGATGATCGGCGTGCCACTGTCTCGTGACCAATTGAATTGTTGGTGCAGAGTGGAGGAAGGGGATGGGAGGGGACAGCGAGGGGTTGGGGTCATGGGCGTGCCCACCTCCTTTGCATGGTGACATCCCCCTCTTCTCCCCCCCCAGATAATTCCTTCCTCCCATCCTCCTCCTCTTCCTCCTCCCATCCCCACAGCTGCCTCACAGAGGCTGTGACCTGCCGCTCCTCCGCCGCCGTGGCAATGTGATTGCCCCGCTGCTGGCTTGGCTCATCCCAGCTGCACTGAGAACATGGCAGAAGTGAATGGGAGTTATGGGTGGCAGCAGCAGTGGCAACGAGGGGGCTGGAAGGGAAAAGGGGGAAAACAGGAGGAGAAGTAGAGTCAAGTCAGGCCCCGGGTAGGTTGGGAGGGAAAGTGCACCTTTTTAAAAAAGTCTTCCAGCAGCCCGGGCAAGTGGAAGGGGCACTTTCATCTGGAAAAAGTAGTTCTTGGCCTGTTCAAAGTTGGACAGCCCTGCCGTACGCCATATCTGCATAAACCAAAGTCTTCTGGGTGTGTGCTCATCCCCTGCCCAAACTGCAAACTTGGAAAAGATGGGGGCAATCAAAAGTTGCAGTGTGGTTTCAAGGGCAGTGGGCTTTATAGCTTGAAAGCACTTGGCTGTTGTGGTGCCCAGTGGGGCACGTCAAGCGGCTGAATGGTTGATAAACAGAAATGGGATGGGGGGAGCGGCTATTTTAAGAGTGCCACAAACCTGCGAGATCATACAGCTCAGTATCGGAGGCACTGGCCAAGGCTTCCTCCAGTTCTGGATCCAGAGTCACCTTTTCTTCTGTGTGAGTTTCTCTTGGTGTCTCTTTAGGGACAAATGTCTTTCCTTTAAAAGAAAGGGGGAAGGCTAATTAAATACAAAGGTTGTGTCCGAACCACCACTGTAATGAGCCTCTGGGCCAGCTGTCCGGAGTGATAAAAACTGTTGTCTAGATTCATTACACATTCCCTCCCCCAGCTCACTTATTACTTTCAGATTTCCAAGAAATGGCCCATATCCAGTTATGTTTTAAAACTCCTTTTTAAAATGTCTTCAGCAGTCCTATATTTTTATCTTTGTACAGGATAACGTCTTTCTCAGTTTTTATGGTGCAGCTTTTCAAACGCCTTATATCTTGGCCTGGCTTCTTCCACCAACATCGTCTCTGATTATTTGGAAGATACCAGTGCTAGGACAAGGCCATGTGCAATTAAATTCCCTTGTGATGAGCCAAATTATTTAAAAGAGTTTTCCAAGGTTCTGGCACCTTTACAAGAAGTTTCTCTTTATAGGAACATTCCACTCTGCAGAAGCCTGTTTAAAAACAAAACACGCATTCTCGAGATCTGTTCCCACACCATCTATTGATGGGCATTGATAGCTGTAATTCTCTACACACTCCATTCCACAGAGCATCTCATGTGTGTTTTGTACGAGAATTAGGCTGAAATAATGGCCCCACCCACCCACCCCTCAATCTAAATGCATAAGTAGTCCCCCAGTATAAATGAAACGAAAGGCACCGAAGACCTGAAAGAAACCCACCAACTGCTTTTTATTGCAGAGAACTGGCTCCATCCCCTGCTTAATGCTAGAGCAGCAGTGGAGGATGCCGCTATTGCCTGCCCTCTTCAAGAAAAAAAGAGCCAATCAAGCACAGTTGACATGATTTCTGCCTGTGATAGTTAGCAGCTTGTATTATTTTTAGGGAAATGATTCATAATTTCCAGTCTGAGGAGCCGACAAGGCAGTGATGACTCCCAAAAGGATTCATCAGGTCTAATACACCTCCTCATAATCATAACCATCTTTCCCTCTTTAATGCCTAGCAGTACGTACAGTTATTCACATCTCTGTCATTCAGGCATGAGGGTTTCCCTGTCTTGGTTATTTTTATTCTAGATTGTTATTCAAGGCATCCTCTAAGGAACTTTGTGTGGCACATTCTTCCTTTTCTCTTGTTTTAGTACAACCACCTTGTGAGGCAATCTCTGTTGAGAGACAGAGAGTAACTGGCCCAAAACATATTACTTTTGAGTGGGCTTCTAATCGTTGCAGAATGAGTTACAATCCAAAAGTAACTTCTCTTCCAGTGGAATGAATATTTTGGCCCTATCCTTTCCTACCCAGTCCCTAAGACACCCCATCGGTTGGTGGACAGTGTCAATGCAAGCAGGAGAAGCTTGAAATATAAGCACACTTGAATGTGCAGCTTTTCCTATTGCTGGCTAATCCTTAGGGGAGTCATTGCAACCATTCAGAATTGGTGTGTATTTATGTGTGGAAAAGTTAGGAGGCGTAAAATTCCACACACTGTTCCATGCACTGGTAATTGTGACTGGGAAATGATTCAGTAAAGCTAAAATCCAAATGAATCCAGTGACATTTGCTTCTGCATCAAAATAAATTTGGAAGCTAACTTGTTATGCATTGTCAAGTCATCTCTGGCTTATGGTAACCCTATGAACCCAACTGCCAAGTTCAAGTGCTGTAAACTCAGCCCTGTGGGTTCCTTTAGGAAGTCAGTTCATCTCTTATTTGGCCTTCCACTTTCCCTCCTGCCTCCCACCCTTCTGAGCCTTACTGTAGCCTGCAGTATGTAGCCTGCATACTGTAATTAAATTGTAAACTGCCCAGAGACTACTTGAAGTGGAATGGGGCGGTATATAAGCAGAACACTTTGCTTTGCTGTTTTGTTTTGTTTTGTTTTTGAGTGAATCCTTCCTTCTCTTGATATGGCCACAGTACGACAGCCTCAGTTCCATATTCTTTGCCTCCAGAGATAGTTCAGCCTTGATTTGATCTAGGGCCCACTTGTGTGTCTTTTTGGCAGTCTAGGTATCTGCCAAGCTCTCCTCCAGCACCCCATTTCAAATGAATCCATTTTTTCCCTATCAGGAAGCTACAGTTCTCAAAAATTGTGGACTCTTCCTCGCTGAGAAGAGGTGGGCAGCTGACAGAGCAGACATCAAATTCTTTCCTGATCCTCTCCTCTCCCAAGAAGATTTTTGGAATTCATTATTTCTCTTCCCTGCTCAACACTGCCACCCCCGCCATGTATCTCCAGCATATTCAACAGCATAATCAAAACCATACTCCTTGCTTTAACATATGGGTAGAACTATTCCCAGATGCTGAGTTTTCATCTTTTCGCCAGCTTTATGTTCCCATGTTCCCAAGTGACGTAATCTGTGTCAAACCAAAGGGAAGGAGTGGCGTTGGATGGAAAAAGTGAGAGGTAGCTAGCCGATACAGGCTTTCCTAATAAGAACTAGAAAGATTATCTCTTAATATCACACCTCCAGTATTATTTCCATTTTGCTTCTGGATGTGACACATACAACTCATTCTTGGTTCCATTGCTTGACATTTGCTGTGCATGGAACTGCTTTTTCTCTCCTTTGTTTTTAAATGGGTGACATGAAAAATTAAAGGTCTGTGGGCTTTATGTGTTTTTTGAATCCCATCACTGGTCACCTACCCAACCACAATAACCTTTTCTCCAAATGAATCTTTAGAAAACCTTGCACCCTCACAGAAAAATTATCAACCCCAAATGCCTCCTGGAAATGAGGAAGGGTGGGTTATCTGTAACAATGAATTTATGTATGATTTTGTTTCCACTGGTACCACTGTCACGATCGCTGTAGATCACTGGAGGGCGGCTGATCTGAAATGATCTGTCCCTTTCTGCTCACTGTTTACTAACTTTCCTGGTGAACCTATAGCTGGTGGTGGCCAATCAGCATGGCCCCTTCTTCCTATAAAGCCTGCCTCAGCTTCTTTTCAGTGAGTGATTCCACCAGGCAGCTCTTTTCCAAGAAGAGTCAGGCTGCTAAGATTTCCAAATAATCATCATCACCCAAGCATTTTTGCAGCACGGTCTGCCAGCATAAAGACTGTGGTCAGGAACACCACACAGTTTGCATATCCCTCCAGCAAAGCTCATGGCTGACCCTTATGCAATGATTGTCATTTTTTGCCAGCTTTGAATTAAAAAGCTCATCTTGTGTAACAACTTGGAGGGTTTCCCTCTCCTGGACTGATTTGTGCAGCAAAAGGTTATCACAGTAGTAACAGCAATATGGTGCTCGCAAGGGACACACAGCTCAGAAGAGCAGATGAGAAAACTTGGGAAGACTTGCAGTCTGGAAGCTTTTAGGGTGGGTAGGAAACAAGCTTCTCCAGTCTGACTAGTAATGTTGTCATGGCTGGAGGAAGATGGAAAACTTTTCTGAGGAAGCAAGTCACTTAGAATGTCTCCATGTTGTTTGTTTGGGGCTCTTTGAGACAGCCTAACATATTTGATTTCAGCTCCCTTTGCTGTGTTTGACATTTGCATGATGGGAAACATTTCAAATGCACCTCGAAACAAGGGGAAAGTGCATGCTGTAAAATGATTATTCCATGGGCTTTCAAAGGCTTTTTTCCTAATATTTATCAAGGATATTTGGAAAGCCCAGCTGGTTTGAAAATATATTCGGGAGAAGTGAGAGTGAAGAAAAATGGGGGGGGGCAAATGGAACATATGCAGAATGCAGGCTTATTAATATTTTCTACCTCAGATCATGCCCTTGTCCATGTAGCTATTAACCTACCAATATACATTGCATTGTGGCCACAAGGAACTTAATTTCCTCCGTCCTGCCCTCCTGCAGCACTGGACAGGGAACCTGACAAATTTGCTGTCCCAGAGCCCATATTCTGTTGGCAGACTGTGTGTGGCCCATGGAGCACAAGTTTCTCAAACTCACTCCAGATCTTGGAAAAGTCACATTGCTTAACTAGAATTGCCAGAATCCTCCTGTAATTGCTGGCTGGGAGGTTCTGGATATTGCTCTCCAAAAGAGAGAGAGAGAGATTTTTTTAAAAATGACTTTTCTGAGCTCTGGCCTGCTCTTCTTAACAGTTACCTTTCTTTTCTCCTGTGAAGGGCACATAGTCGTCTCTGTCCTTGTGCTCCAGTGCTTGCTTCTCCAGGTAGGACAACAGCCGCTCTCGGTCAAAGGGTCCTGTGGCTGGTTTACTGGTTTGATCCTTCTGTCGGAAGCCTGCGGGCAAGAGTGCATTCTGCCAAATGGGAGATAGGCGAGAAGGAGGAGGCTATTCAGTATCTGATAATAAGAGATTATTTGGGTTGGAATATTTCATTGGGATTTTTCATGTGCTTGGTAGAAAATTCATGGATGGTTGCTTGACTAGTCAGAAGAACAAGGGAGAGAGGATATTCACACTGGACGTAAGTCATTTCATCTTATTTCTTACAGACTCATCTTGAGAGAAACTAGGCAACTAAAGGTATATCTAGTCAATCAACAATGCCTGTCTAGATAGTATCTTGCGTGTATTTTCTTACATAATATACACTCCGTGTATAAAATAAGTAAATAATTATCTTAACAGTAAGATAATTACATGTGATGGAGCTCTGGATAAAGTTTCCTGTGCTGGGCTGCCTCCTGCCACCCATGACAGATACTGGCAGATGGCTCTATTCCAATCAACAGGGGTCTGATAGCTTGAGCAGACACTACCATCTTAATTTCACACAATGCCCAACATTGTGTTTTTCAGAACATAAATGGGAAATTACATAGGCAGCTGCCATAGACAGGTACTTTTTAAAAAGAAAGCTCACCGTAGGCATTTGAAGCAACAATTTGTTTTTGGTTTTTCTCCACTCCCTTCATCCTGCCAAATTCCTACTGGCAATAGAGCTTTGGGGGGCACAATTGCCTATGCAGTATTATGTGTTGGGCATTTGGAGTAGGGGAAGAAGGAAGTCTGCCAGTGCAGTCCCAGTTCTCCCACAGGATGCCCTAGAATGGGTGCGCCAGATAGACCGTTCAGTGGTAAGGGTGTGGCTGACATCAAAATGCAAATGGAGAGGAATTTGGCTGCCATTGTAACCCCCAAGCATGTCCATTGCACAGCACTAAGTGCTAATGAGTCCCATTCATTCAATGGGTCTGCTAGCTGGTACAGTGGAACCTTGACTTACATGATGCTTGACTTGCAGCATAATTGACTTGCAGCAAGAAGGGGCTTGTTTGACTTGAGTCGCAGGCTTTGACTTACAGCTTGGAGCCCCGGCGCAAGGCACCGGAATCGGGCGGCAGCCACGACCCAGCATCGCGGCTGCCACCTCCAAACTGCTCCTGCCTTCTTCCTCTCCTCCGGCAGTGGCGGCTTCGGCGAGGCCAGCTCCGAGCACCTGGAGCTGTTCCTCAGCCTCGCCGAAGCTGCCGCTGCCGCTGGAGGAGAAGAAGGGCCGGGAGCTCGGGGCTGGCCTCGCTGGTTAGACAGTCGGCTCAGTCTTGTAAAAAATCTGGCTACAGAAGTCTGGTCCACAATGGAAGCATTTTAGTTGGGAAGCTGTACAATTGTGGGACTCTAATGGTAAGCATAGAGTTGTTCAGAACTTGGAACGTCAGGTTAAAAATCAGTAAAACTTAAATGTTAGACATTGTTGCTATGAACATTAAAAAGTGGAGGCGTATAACTTGTGGACTATAATTCCACTGCCTCCTCCTCTCTTTGAAGAGACATTTTATTTGCATCCCCGGAAGGAATCTCCTATCCCAGTCAAATTTGTATTAAATTGCTATTTTCAGGGGTCTTTTTCATAATCTGGAATGGATTAATCCACTTTCCCATTACTTTCTATGGAAAAGTTCATTTGACTTAAGGCATGTTTGACTTATGTCTAGACCTCTGGAACGGATTAATGATGTAAGTCAAGGTTCCACTGTATTGATATCTGGATTTAGTACAGTGGCATGGGAACTGCATGGTATAAAGAGGAACCCTTTGATTATAATCTGCCCCTGATGGCAACACTGTCAGGCAGAAGTGAGTTTCAGTCATAAAGGGATTCCTTCTTCTGCCCCACAGTTACCTCCCAATGAAACAAATTATTTGCAAGTAAAACAAGCTGGAGGAAAGACGCACATTTTAATTATTGAAAAAGTCTCTGTACTAGTGATATTATCTGCCTGCTATAGGAGCGGTTACGCCAACAGGATTTTAGCTTATGCATTCATTTTAGAGTTTCATGGGGGGGAAAGTGTGCAGTGTCACAAGCTAGACATCCATCTTGGTCTTGTAATACACACCTCTGGATCCAGGTCATCAAGCACACTTTCCAGCTGCTTTAGTTCGTCCTCAGAAAGTTTGCTGAGAATTTCATCTTCATTGATGTTCTTGTATTTCTCTAGTTCTTTTTTGAATGGCACAGACATGGCTCCTTCTTGACCCTTGAAGACTACCTGTCAATCATTCGACAGTCAGTCTTCTAAATCCCTGGAAGAAAATATTATTTTCCAGTCATTTGTAGTTTGTTATCCTAAAATTGTAGTAGTGGCTTGTTCTGAGTGGGTAGACAGGTTTAACATCTGCATAGTATTAAAGTAATTTTTATGCATTGTCTGGTTTCAGTCCATGCAACAAGGAGGAGCTTGAGACCCTCCATATGTTGTTGGAGTTCCAGTCCAAGGACCCGCCCCCCAATTGGAGATGGTCACCATGGCTGATGATAACTGCACTCCAAAAATATCTCCGGGGCCATCTATTTCCCACTCCTGCCACCGTAACTGCTGTGCATTCAAGTTATGTACTATTGTATGTCCCAAGACTTGGGAAAATTGTCTTTTGGATTACAACTCTCAGAACCTGCATGCCCTAAGTGAATGGGAAGACAGAGGAAAAGAGTTGTTTTATGGCCGTTTTATGAGTTCGCTCCAGAGGCAAGATTGGAACTGAGCCCATTTGGTGCCATAGCTCAGCTATACAGCCGCTAGGTGACACCAGTTCTGAATGCCTTTTTAAACAGCAAAACATGAGAGTAGCTGCAGAGCTTGAGGTGGCCTTGAATTCAACCATGAAAGAGGTTTGGCAGAACTTTGGAAGAAGCAGAAACATGGTTGTGTCTGTCAAGAACACCCCATTTCCCACTATTTCAGGACTACAACCTGTGATATCCTATGAAGTCATAGGATCTGGCCCTTGTTACAATTCAGCGCAGGGCTGGCAAGGGCTAGAGATGCATAAGGCATGCCATGTCCTTGCTGACACTAACTGGGCATGGGTGGAGATGGGTATCGTCCAGGATTTCAGTCATGTCACACATTAAAATCTGCCTCTCTTCTTCCTCACAAGGCACTCTGGGATTTGTCTCTGAGAAATTTGGAAATGCTTAAGGCTTTACTGTAGCCCTTTTAGTTCTGCTCCATTTTGCTGATGAAAATCCTCGCCTTGCCGCCCAGCTGCTTTTTGACCCAGTCGGAAAAACAGTTCTATACTTGACAGACTCCCACCATCTTCTTTCACCCTTGGACTTCAAGGACTAGTGACTTGTTCCGCTTTGTTTTGCTGACTGTCTCTCCAAATTCTGGCAGGCTGGCAACTCATGGAAACCTTAATAGATGAACAGAGTTATGCAAAACCAGCTGCCAAAAAGAATTAGTATAATCCTTTGCTGTTTTCTGCTGCTAAATACCAGCATTAGTTTCGCAAAAGCTGATTTGATCCATGTTATAGTTAACACTCTATCCCTCTGAATGTCTCTCTGTTTTTCATTTTAAAGATATATGTGCCAGAAATGCTGCATGCAAACTATTAACATGTATACTTCAGAGAGGGGGAAACTAAATGGGTTAGAATATACCAGAAAACATCTCAACATAATGACACCTGTGGATAGACATCAAACCGGTGATAATCTAGCCAGCAGTCATTTACAAAGTACTAAAAAACACATTGAGAAGATTAATGCTTTTCAGAACCGTATTATAAGATTTGCAAATGTTCATTACATTTTAATAATAGCTCTAAATAAGTCAGAAGCAAACCACACACAAAGATATATCGAGCCAGTATACTCACAATCCTGGTGGGCCTAGACATAGAACTAAACACTGGTGGGAGGTATATAAACTAGGAATAGTATGCGGATTGAAATAGCAGTGCTTCCTCCCCAAAATGCAGGGTTCTCAAACCCATCATGACAACTAATAATATGAACATATACTCAGCTTATAAATTCTCCTCGCCTCTTCCGCAGCACCAATCAATGTCACTAATCATGGGTTTGCTATGACGCCTTCCAACAGTACTTGATACCCATCTCTCCCCAGCATGACCAGGAAAACAAACCAGGAGCTAAAACCATGGGCCACAATAAGCTCACCGTGCTGAAAATGGAACCAGAAGCTTAAAGCCAGGAAAACCATTAACAATATTGGGTTAAATGGCCCTCGTATGAAGCAGCTTCCTATGTTTATTCTAGCAAGTTTCGAAGCACCTTAACAGGATTGCATGGTTGACATAGATGAAAACTGACTAGTCATCAGTTTGTGCAGATCTCATTCATTCGGAATTCATTTTTCTACAAGCATTAAAAGAAAGTGTAATATAGTGGGTAGAATGATGGACTAGGAACCAGGATAGGTAGCTTCAGTGAAAACTCACTGGAGTGGCAGCAGTGAACAACTCCCAGAACATCTCCTGTGCCTTGTAAAAAATAAAGACAATGGAAACGTCAGAGCAATTTCAGGACTAGCTGCTGTATTGTAATGTCTTATTTCATGGATCAAGTCCACTTCTTCAGGCATTAAAATACAATGTACCAGTTAGTCATGAAGGTGTTCAAACATTTCAGTCTTCTTCTTTTCCATTTTGTTTTGTTTTTGCCTGACATGCTAGCACAGTCTAAAAGCAGCTCTCTCTTCATGTACATAACAACAAGGGCATTATGGCCCAGCCCTTTTTTCAATACACACACTGATCAGCTACTAAAATAAATATTTACTTCTTGAGCTCTTAGGAAATGGGCATTTCATCATATGATTACCATCCTCCTTGCCTTACTAATTGAACTCTCCACCCTAAGCTTTATGCAAATAAGCCATGCCATCACCAGCCTGAGAGACTTTTCTCTCTACAACCGGAAGTAGTGAAAAAGTCTGTCTGTCTGTGTCTGTCCATCCATCCATCTGTCTGTCTGTAGATGTAGGGGACCCTAACCTTTGATTTAGCTGGGACCATCTGACACCACAACCCAACCATTTCAGTTTGCCTTTGGTATGTGGAGTGATGGGCAGGTCTCTATCTTGTCTTTTGCTTGGCATCTTGGGCTGAGCCTGAAAAATACTTCTTCACTTCCACTCCAATCCTAATAGACAATGAGTATTCTGCTGACATGGTGATTTTTTTTTGAGCTTGTGGATTCAAGTTGGCATACACAGGTGTTGAATAGATATGATTTATTGCAATCCGCACATAGACATAGTGCTGCGACTAAAGACATTTGATTAATCACTTGTAAATCCCAATGCTGTGATAGGAGGCCCGTGTGTTTATGTCACATACAAGAAGAGGCACAATTCCTGATTTCCAGCTGTGGTGGATGAGATACTGAAATTTCCATTGGGTTATTTATTATGAAGTTTGCATCACAAAAACATGAGTGGAGATTTTGGACCTACCTCTTCAAGATATCCAAGATACACTCATTTTACATAGCTCAAAGGGGGGGGGGGAGAACAACAGAACTTGGGCGCTTACTTGTAAAATCTGATTATAATCCCAAATTGCCACCTCAAAGAGAGTTAATGTTACATTTCTGAAGTGTGCGGAAGTAACTCTTTACCTCCCCATTTTCAATCTTCTTCTACTACTGAGTGAAGCTATGCCCTTGCAAATACCGTATAAATGTAACTACATTTTAAAATTGTAGCTATACTGCAAGAGGAGAGATATTTACTTTAGTAAGAATTACAATGTAATGTAGCTAAGCCTTTGTTCTTGGGAAACGGAATTTAGTGCAATAAATTAGTTATTTGTAATGACTTCCTTCAGTAGTCTGATGAGGGAGGGAGAGTTGCTTTCTCTTTTCCACGAAAATTAAGTTCAGGTGCTGTCTACAAGACATCTGTCCTACTGATTCCAGTCCTTCTCTAAGGTATCCATTCAGTCAGTGCTTTGCTGTTCAGTTGCAAAGTCAGCGATGCAACTGGGAGCTATTTATGAACTCAAGCTCACACTCTTTCTTTGATCCAGATGAGATCAAAGAGTTTAATGGTGGAGAGGAATGGCAAAAGAAAAAAAAGGAGAAAGTGCATGCTCCTTCTTTGATGTGTGGGAAAACCTCCCATAGAACTATACAAGCAGTCATTTATGGGTTCAGTCCAGTGAGGGGCCATCTTGCCTTAAAAGTCTCCCCTCTCCAGCCAAACTAAAAATGAGACATGGCTAGGTATCAGCAGCGGGATTGGGAACAAGTAGCTGGAAAGAGCCAGTCACAAGTAGCATGGTTACCTTTTACAAGTTCATTTTTATTTTGTAATGGAGTGAGATGCATGCACATTCTAAAGGTAACAACAGGATTCAAGAGGCAGTGGCGTATCCTGTCCAAACACGGGGCCAGACTGAATCTGATATACCCTGATGAGCAACTCTGACTGCATCTCCCAGCAGCCCTTGCCAGCATAGCCTTTGGGGAGGGATTAGGGGAGTTGTAGTCCATCCCTCTTTTACCTTGGATAAAGTTCTGTTGACGCTAATGGCCACTGACTCTGAGCAAATCTGCAGAGAGGTGCAGCACAGGGCAGCTATCAAGTGCTTTGAGAGTGGCCAGTGTGCTTTCTTTTAGGAACCCTTGTTTGTACATGCAACTTGGGGAAATCCCCGTTTCCCGAAAGAATTAAACCTGTAGTTAACCAAAGTCAAATCTTGAAGTCACTTCTTTGTATTCATGCAATCTCCTTTTGGAACTCAGCAATAACAAAGCATCCTTTCTTCATGGGGAAAGAGCATTTTATGGGAACTCAGTTTGCTGGAAGCAGCTGTTAAAGAGATTCAGCCATCCCGTAGCCCCCTGTTCTCTGCTCTGACTGGCCACCACCGTTCACCATGCAAAGCTTATTTCTCAGATCTGTGGAGACTTCCACGTGCATTGGGCTGCAACTCTTGTCAGCCCAAGACATCATCCTCTGTCATGGGAACGTGAGAATAGCCCTGACGCTTAATCAGACCAGACAATCTGACCAAGTTGCTACCCGGCACTGTATTCCCTGGCAGTGAGTTAGGCCATTAAATTCTGCGTGGTGTGAAGACGATCACCCTTTTATTTGTAGCAGTACTCCCACCATCCCTCCATCTTCAGTGGTTCTCCCTATCCACTTCTTCCACACCATGAATGGTTCTATTGTTTATCTTCCCCACCACCACCACCACTTTGTCTTTTTCAAAGTCCAAAAACCCAAACGCTATACTATTTCATTACAAGGGAGTCCTATGAGACTCAGCCGTGGCAAGAGAGATGTGATCAAAATTGATAAAATGTTGGCATCTAAGATCAGGAGGATGGGAGGTGGAGTGAGAGGGCAAAGGAAAGAAAAGTTTCTGCTTCTTGGTGCTGAAGGCATATCGCTTTCCAAAGGATCCAGCTCCAGGGTTGTGCGTGAGATTGTTTTGGTAGGTTTCCCTTTTTGAGAGTGAATCTTCTGCTCCCTCTGGCCTGCCTCCTTTGGCAGCCACCACATCTGGCCTAACGCCCCTCCCTTGCACTTGGCCTCTCTGTGTGCATGACACCATTGCAGCTGGATACGGGAGAGAGTGCTTGGAGGAGGAGGAGGACCCATCCAGATTGGCTTACCCCAGGCACCCTTAATCTTCTTTTTAAAATGGACCTCTCTCCTTTAAAAAAAAAAAAGTAAAACAAGGGAGACTAGATGGTGAGAGGGAAAGCAGCATTTAAAATGTGTGTTTTCTAGATGTTGCTGGTTTTCAAATGCCTCACCCTAGACAGCCATTGCACTTGTAGTCCATTCGCTACATGGAGAGAGGGGTGACTCCCCGAAAGGGACAGCCAGGCCACCTGTAGTCCTCTCCTAGAGGTTGACTGAGCACCTTTGCCTTCAGTGGGGTTGGCATTTTTTGTGCACTTGCTGCCTAGATTGCTGTCTTTTAGCACAACCACCGGACAGCAGCAGCAGCAGCACAGCTGCCCCCCCCCCCAAAAGGAGAGCCATCCCAACCCCAGCCGGCCATTCTTTCAGAACAGGAGATGCGGGGAACAAGGGGTCCTCTCGGAGATGTGCAGCCCATCCATCCCTTGAGGCATAAGCACCTGCCGCAGGAGGGGCGGGGCGGGGCGGAGGGCGGTAGCATGATCCAACCTCCCCGGGGTCGCCTCCTCCGGTGGGGCTTCGTCGGGTGGAAGAGCAGAATCTCCAGAAAGAGAAGGGGTGGGGGCCCCACTCCCCGCAGCCTCCCCTGCGCTAAAAACCGGCCAGAGGGGAGGGGAGGGGGGGTTGATTGTGGAGGCGGAAGGAAAGCTGCGGGGAGGCGGGAAGAGGATGCTGGGTGTGGGCTACCCGTCGTCGTCGTCATCATCATCATCATCATCATCATCGTGTACTCTCTTTAAATCATTGCGGTCTCTTTCTTCCTCGGCAATGCAACCAAGGTCCTCGAGCCTTCGTGTGCATGATGAGCGGGCAGGGTGGGCGAGAAGAGGGAAAGGGCGATTCGGGCCACACGCGGCTCTCCCCGTTCATCCGCCTTTCTGGGCAGGCGGCCCCGCCAAGAGAGACCGCGCTCCCCCATCTGCCCGTCCATCTTTCCCGTCCATCTTTCCCGTCCATCAGCCGCCTGACGCTGGCTTTGCTGCACGGAGCATCTCTCGATGCCTGAGAAGGACGACGAGGAGGCGGAGGCGGAGGAGGGCTGGCTGGCGTGGACCACCCCCACCGCTCGACGGACTGACCGGTCGGCTGGCTCGCCCATCCTGCGCCAAGGAGGCTGGCTCAGGAGCAGATGGCGCGGGCGGGCAAAAAGGCGAGCGAGCCAGGCTAGTACCCGCATCCTGGCGTGGGGAGGGGAGGGGAGGGGAGAGGGATCGACGGAAGCTTACCTGGCAGCAGGCACCGCGGTCTTGACTTGTGGCGAGGTGGGGGCACAAGCCCGGCTTCCTTTCGTAGGTCGCGGATCCTGCCTTTCTTTTTTTCCCTCCCTCCTTCCCAACCCCTTTTAACACACGCGCGCTCGCGCTCCAGCACACACACACACACACACACACACACACACACACCGGTCCAGGGACTGTCAACAGGCAGGGCTGGCTCTCCCTTTTCTCCCCGCCCTCTTCTCCTCCCTACCCCCCCCCGCCGCCGCCGCTTCTCAGCCCAGGCAGTTGCGCAGCCTCCTCAAGACCAGGGCGGGCAATCTGGGAATCGTAGTTCCGGGCGGCGACCGGAGAGGCATTTCCCCCAGCCTTCCTGGCTTCAGCGCATCCCCTGGCGAACCGGATTAAATCAGAAGAGGGAGGAGGGGGAATCAGGTGTGGGAGTCCTCCACCATCCCCAGGGGAAGCAGCACCTGCAGATTAGCAGGCCCACAGCTCCTCTGGTCACTGCCTGTCCCAGTCTCTCCCCCCCCATCAGGTGCAGTGTGTGATGCTGTAGAAAGGATCAAAAATCATTTCCATTACTTTGCATCTGCAGATGCAGCACCTGGAGCTGGACCCGCACAGAAAGGCAGCCTGGAGACATCCAAGGGCTCTTCTCCCAGCAATGGTGCATAGCCAACAGTGCAGTCATGTAATTAAACAGGGTGCCTCTTTATAATGACACAGTATAAAATGGCTTAATTATGAGGAAGACATTGGAACATATCATCTGGGATAAATAGTAAGCAACTTGTGTCATTGCTATCTTGTCCCAGGAAGAGATTCATTCATTCGTTGACAGACACATATGCACACAGCCACAGATCTTGAAATGTAGTTACAGGTATTCACTCCACACATCTTCTGCTAGTGGTGAAATGTTGTCAGAGATGCCGTGTTTGTCTGTGTAGCAAAAACTGCTTCAATCATCTGTTGGCATTTGATTTGTATCTTGTAAGCTTC
This sequence comes from Phrynocephalus forsythii, assembly GCA_029282475.1. Taxonomy (NCBI): domain Eukaryota; kingdom Metazoa; phylum Chordata; class Lepidosauria; order Squamata; family Agamidae; genus Phrynocephalus; species Phrynocephalus forsythii. Next base: position 2,956,680 of record JAPFRF010000014.1, on the reverse strand, counting down.
TCTGGGAGCTTTGGGAGCTAATAAATCAAGTTAAATTAATCAGTTAATTTTGCAGACTCTTTTGGTGGAAAAAAAGTTTGTAAAAACTTTGGGATACCTTTTTATAACCGCTGCAAGGGTTTCCACGCATAAGTACACACATGTATTATTTATTTAAACAAACTACAAGGATATGTTTTTAAAAAGCAATGCAGTAGAAATATAAGTCAGAATACCCCTTGCATCACATAACTTAAGTGCTGTTCTCTGTTACAGCTTAGGGCGTTTATACACGACCCCTAACCTGCGCTGCAAATGGCTTCCAGCTCCGGAGCTTAGAAATGTTTCCCCACCAGCTCCGGAGTTTGCAGATAATTAAGTGCAACCCTGCCTACTTTAGCGCGACCCAGCGCACTTTTCTTGTACCTTCTCTCTGGAGGTGAAAAAAAATTGATGCGGATAAGAGTGCCGGGCTCTCCTCACTTGTCTGTTGTTGTTTTTGCCTCCCGCCCCTTTAAGAGCCCCTTGAGAAGGAACCAGGAAGTAACGGGGCTTGTGGCCAACTTCGACAGGCACCGGCAGGTTTGTAAAGGCTTCTTTTGTCCTTTTTTTCCCTCCCCCTCACGCCGACAGGAGCAGGAAGTGCTGAGGGGTGGGGACGCAGGAACAGAAACGAACCCCCAAGATCTCTGGTCCGAATTTAAGGGAACAGCGGATCTTAGGGGTCGTGTGAAAAGGCCCTTAGACATATCTATGGGCATTTATACACGACCCCTAAGCTCCGCCGCAAATGGCTGCAAGGTCCGGACCTTAAAAATGTTTACCCACCAGCTCCGGACTTTGCAGACAATTAAGTGTGACCCCGCCCACTTTAGTGCGACCAAACAGCAGTTTTCTTGTATCTGGTCTTTGATGGTGACAAATGTTTGATCTGGTGTAAGGATAGTGAGTGCGGGGCTCTCCTGGCTTCCGTTTGTTCTTTTTTTGCGCCCCGCCCCTTTAAGAGATCTGAATGCTGCCAGGAACAAAATGGAGGTAAACCGGCAGTCTTTTCTTTCTTTTTTCTCCCTCCCTCAGGCAGCCAGCAACCAGGAAGTGCAGAGGGGGTGGGGACAGAGGAAGAGCAACGAACCCCTAAGATCTCTGGTCTGAATTTAAGTGGCCAGCGGATCTTAGGGGTCGTGTAAAAAGGCCCATAGTGGAACTTTCACTGCTTTGAGCTGACTGCAGAAGAGATGGGATATAAATGTTTGGTTTATTCCAAGAAAAATATCCTGACCATAAGAGACATCTAAGGACAGAAAAGACTTTCCTTTGCTGTCAGTTTAGAAGCAGAGTCTGGCTGTCTGTCATTTCCTGCCCCAAAAGGAATGTGGTAACCCTTGAGGTTACCTCCAACTCTGCTCTTCTGTGACTACACATGTAGCCATCAGTGTTTCAAAAGTCCTGTATGTAGATCATCCCCTGATTCCTGAGGCCATGTTTCTCTTGTCCCTTTACACAGTTATTTCAAGGTTTGTTTTGGACACCTGTGTTGCAACTACTTTAGAGAACATATCCTAAATGCTACCTTCATGACACATCTTTTGTCTTCAATTTGTGTAAAACCTAGTGTTTTCCAACAGTTCCTCCCTTTCCAATTGCTGTCTCCAGTTCCATTCGGAATTACAGGCACGGAGCTTTCCTTTTCAAGAAGGAGCTTTTAATTCTGTCTGCTTCCTTGACACTTTTTGCTGTAAATTTGGGGTGGGGTGGGTGAAGCCTGGCCTTCTAAGAAGCACAAGAGAATTTTAATAGAGAGTCCTGCACCATGGCAGCCATTTGTGGGACATACAAAAGCCCCTCTTCATTCAGGCCCCAGGCAGGGTGCCAGGAGTACTCAGCCTGGCCCGGTGGCATCTCTCACCCTGAGCATTCTCAAGGGAAACTCTCTCAGCCTTTTATACAACCCAGGGCAGATTTCAGTCAGAGAAATCCCCTGTTTTGGCAAACAGAGGGTGCTTCATGGGGGGAACAATGGGCTCTCAGATAGAGTCCTCTCTCCTACCAGACACTCTCTTTCTGAACTCCCAGAAAGGAGGAGCAGGACTCACTGCCACTCGGGGGGGGGGGGCAGCCCCCTCCAGCATCAGCTCTAGGGCAACATTTGGACAGTTACTTTGAAGTCAAGGGATGCCCTGTGTTGATGAGTTTCTCTCTTGCTCACTCATTCTTTTCCCCCTCAACCCTTTTGTAAACTCTGGGTTTGTGCTAAATTAACTTCTCAGGAGATGGATTATATGATATTTGAGTAATCAGTATGTGGTCCTTTATATCGATTAGAGTCTTTGGAATTATTGCACCTGCGTGTGTGTATGAAAGAGAGACAGAGACAGAGACAGAGACATGTGATCTGGTTGGTACCAACTTATAGTAACCCTAATATGGCATTTTCACTGCAAGTGAGATATTTGAATAAGAGCTTTTCCTGTTCCAAGAAAATGTACCCTTTCAAAACCACCTGCCATTGTGCACTGCATTCTTCATCTTAAAGAAACTGTTCAGTTCTGACGTTTATTGCATGGCGATCGTGCATTACACACGGTTCATTAAACCTCTCACTGGTCCCTATAAAAATGAAAAATAAGATTAACTGCCACAATAGACTTTATGGTTTGACCTATTACTGATTGTAGTTCGGGTAAGTTTTGGAACTCTCCATCGTCCTGTTGGAGCCCACCCCTCCTTCCTCAGTACCATTCTCTTGTCGCGCTGAGCGAACTACAGCTGAAATTCAGGGCGGACTCCATCTCCCATGATCCTCCCGGGGGGACGTCCGAGTCGGCCGGAGGGATGCGGTGGAAGCGGCTGCGCAGGCGCAGTGCCGGGGCGGAGGCGGCGGCTGTAGTTGTGCTGCGCTGGGAGGCTGGGGAGCGGGGCAGGAAGTTTTCCTTTGGGTCGGGTGAGTTTGCGGTGGGCACGGGGGGGGAGGGGGAGGGTTAGGGGGGGAGTCGTGTCGGCAGCAGCACCACCGCCGGGTCTGGAAGAGGGTTGGGGGAGCCGGACCAGAAGGGTCGGATCTGTTGCTTGAGTTGAGGTTTGCAAACTTGGCGAAAGCCGGCGTGCGAAAGAACTTAAAACTAATTAACAGGAAAAGAACAGAAGGAGGCTTTCGGCGCCGTCGAAACCCGCAGCTTTATTTTTAATTCCTCCTCGCTGGGCCCACTTCCTCCGATCCATAAGGTGGGAATAATCGAGCCTTCGAAAGAGACTGCCCTCAATTGAACTAAAATGGAGGTGGGGGGGGCATGATCGCTACCCTTTGAGCCGAAGGGTCTTTTACTTCCTGCCAGTAGTCCGTCCGTGTGGTCGGGAACTCCTACAGCTGCTTTTCCCGTCTCTTGGGCGGGAGCAGGGAGGGACGGCCGGAGGCGAGGGACTGCCTTTCCCAACAACACCCCCCCCCCACCCCACCCGCCTGGCTGAGCTGAGGGGGTCGAGGGCGCTTGTGCGCTCCCACGTCGGGAAGGCAGACCAGGTGGGCAAGACCCGTTGTGGGAATCACACGACTGCCAGGAGTGTGTGGTCGCCAAGGTCAGGGTGAGTTTGTAGCTGCGGTTTGGAAGGCACCAGAGAAAGGGAGAGAAGCTGCAATAAGTTTCCGAGGCTTTTGTAGGAACAAAATGCTAATTCCTCCCCCCTTCTTTCGCCCTCCTGCTCTTACTCTGAACATCTGATAAATCCACACCCAGGAAATTCACTCCAACCCTTGTCACCGTGAGCAGACTTCTTCCCTACCCCCGCAGGGTTTCCTCCTCCCGCCTCTCTCCCTCTGGGAGACTTCCTTCCTCGTTGCAGACTGTGGTGTGTTTCCTCTGGAATGTGCTGGCTGATGAGTTAGAATCTTGTTCGCTTGCTGGCATTGTTTGTTAGAATTGTGGTCCTTTAGGATCAATCTACATGATTTCTAGCAGTGTGTGCGCTTTTATGTAGATTTGTATGTGTAGATTTGTATGTGTAGATTTGTTCGTAAGTGCTCTAGAGTTTAATGAGTATGTCGTGGTTCATAATGCTTAGTGTTTTGTCCTTGCATTTGCTTGCCTATGGATGTTTTTACTTGTTTCTGCACCTTGCTTAGTACAACCACTTCTCCATGTTCCAGGTAATCTGTCTCATTTCTTCTGGTGCTGACCATTAGGAGAGAAATTAAAATGTGATCCCCATTTGTAGTTCCAGATCCAGAGCAAAGGGTCTAATCTAGAGGCAGATTAGTTTCAGTGTTCAAGTGAAATGGGTTCCTGCACTCACACACCAGGTCTATAGCATGAAGGCATCCTGGTGTAGGTTCCCTCTCTGGCCAGCATTTGCAGTGCTGACTTGAGAGTGGGGGAGGTGGGAAGGGAGGCATTTGATGAGTCTCCTTTCTGTGGGCCACCTCTCTTCTGGTGTCACAACTACCTTTTGCACCCCAAATCCCTTGGGCCAAATGCCTTGGGCCAAATGAGAAGGTTGCGGTTAACACTTCTTGCTTTCACGACTGGAAATCTTTAGGGTGTCAAAGGAGACACTGCTCCGACCTCAGCAAGGAGGTACAGGAATTGTGGAGGATAAAAGGAGGGTCAGTACTGAGCCCACAGCTGGGGTTTGAGCCTTGTCAAGATCCCAAATCTGGCTCTTCCTTGTGGTTCCAACACGGAGGTCGGTCGGGATCTACTCAGGGACATCCTGCAGCCAGAACCCTTTGCTTCCTATATTTAATGAGCAAAGGATTTGTGACCTTCTGTTGCCCTCACAGCAATCTTCCAAAGTAGCCACATAGTAGGCTGTTTCCTCTAGTCTACCAGATGCAGAATAGAGGCTGCTCGTGACACCTGCCCAAGGTGGAAGCACCCAGTGTGGGGTTGCCAGCTAGGATCAGGCAAGCCAGAGAGCAAATCCCCCCTTATTCAGCTGTGAATGTCAGCTCAGCCAGTTTCTGCCTCTCAGCTGTGCCCACTTCACAGGGTTATTATTTAAAGACGGCATAAACATGAACTGTTGTTTTACCCCGGTAGCATTGATAAGGCTTCAATGAAGCCAGCCATGTATGCAGTGTTGAATATTTTCTTGGTATGACACTTAGAACGTGGTCATTCCTTTAGTCTCTCTGCAGCTGCCAGGAAGATGGAAGGATGTCAGAATATACTGTTTTGTCAAAACAAAGCTAGTTGTTTACATGCCCTACACAGATTTATGCCTGCATAGACAGGGATGTAATTTCCAAAAATATATAGCATGTTGAAAGAATGCCTGTCCAACATGACATGGCTAATTAAAAAGCTAGGTGTGTTCCATCACTTTATTGCTAACAAATTTCCGGCCCTGACAACAGCAGCTGAGTGAAAACAGGAAATAAAAGCATGCAGAAGTTGTATTTGCCTCCAGAAATGGCACTCAAATGACAAGATTTCCCTTGAGTCTCTGAGCTCTGTTTGCTATTTAATGTGTACATATTTGAAATGTTTCCATGAAGTTGAAGACATCTAGGCAGGCATGTTTGTTTTGGTCTCCAGGATGTAGAGTTCAGTGAGATAGTTCTGCAAGATGGAACAATGGGGGTGGGGCATGGGGGTGTTGGAAAGCAACAGATAAGCAGACAAGGGAAGGGAAGGGAGAGGAGGACATACTTGTAGCACTGCTGTGCAAGTCGTGGTTCTCAGCGTGGCTGCTGTGTGGTGGTTTCTGTTGCTTCCACAAGAGGTTGGGAAAGTACCTTTATTTGCTGACTGGGTGAAATCTTGGGATTTCCTAAGTAGTCTTCTGCAGAGATGGCTTTGTGTATTCCTGGCTCTCCTGGGGGTGGGGGGTGGGGGGCTTCTGCTCTCTGGAGCCTATTCCCCCAGGGCAAGATGGAACAAAACAAATGTGGTCCCCAAAGAAGAAATCTCAAATTTTTAGGGTAAGCATAGAGTACAGGAAAATTGTATGTGGACTTGGAGGAACCTCAGGGTTTGTCAAGGGGATCTCGTCTAGTGACGCACCCTGCTTTCAGCAGCAATAGCATATGAGGCTGGCCATCAGCAAGTGAGATGGAGAGGTGTGTGTCCTGAAGAAGGAGGTGTCTGGCTAGAACCTGGAACAGGAGCATTTAATACCACAACATTATTTTGCATCCAATAAATATTAATTTATTTCTGATTTTCATATCTTTCCCTCCCTCCAGCAAACTCAGGGTGGTACACTGGCAGTCTTTCTCTCTACCTTGTCCTCAGAAAAACCCTGTCTAGCCCAGGTCAGACAGAGAGGCTGTGGGTGACCCGTGATCACTCAGCAAGCAGCAGCAGCAGCAGCAGCATGATCTACATTTTATTGCACAGTCCAACATGCAGGAATGTCCTAACTGCTTTCATGACAGTGAGGAGTGGATGCCACGGCCCTAGTAGAAATTCCTTTGGAGGGGGAAGGGTTGCATTTAGTCCCTCGGGCCCAGTGTCAAGCCTCTGACAGATTGTGGAAAATTAGTCAACCCTGCCTGAAAGGACCTCCCTTTCCCAGTCCAGGTTTGTCCAGCATCTCCCTGGAAGAAGATGTGACCAAGAAAGTAAGGACATCACTGAGCTCTCCTGGCATCCAGTACCTCACTTGCTCTGTTTACTTGCCACGGGTGTCATTTCCTCTTTTAAAAGTAGGAATTAATGGGGATGAGTTTATGGGGTCATCAAGAAGCTTGAAGCCCCACCCACTTCCTAAAAGAAATGGGTGGTGAGAAAAACAATTAGGATTCTGTATCTGGTGCCCATCCTACTAGGATAAGCTCTTCATAGACCTGTTTGGGAAATGGGTGAGCCAAGCCTGATGGCTTTTGAGTGGGTCTCTTCTCCACATCCTGTGTGATCCACAAACCCAAGCCAAATTTTCTCCCTTCACTTCTGCCAGTTTTACAGATATCTCATGTGTGCAGAAGCATCCATGGAAAGAAATGAAGCTTGGCTAAAGAAAGCAAGGCTGTTTGATATTGTATGTGATCATTCAGTGGCATTTCACCAGTTTAGAGGGTTTTGCACATTTCAGCAACTTGGGATGGATGCAAAGGCAAGATTGCCTTGCCAGTAACAGCTCTGTGACTCTTAATCACACATCCAGCAATGTGGTCACCAGCTTAGCGGCTCTTGAGAAGAAAAAGCCACCCCCCCATCACAAAGCACGTCAAAAGCATCTTTTAAGATTCTCTGGGCATGTCCAGTAACTTTCACTCTTATTGCAACACTCCTGTCCCCACCCTCAGTACTGCAATCTTAGTCTGATTATAAACAGATTTCCACTCTGTTGGGGAACTGGCCGGAGGGGTGGGTGGTGGGTGGGAGGAGGACACCGCCTAATGGCAGCTTGGCACTTGGAGCAGCCGCTTGGCAGCTAAGGGTGCTGCAGTAATTAGATGCAGGAAGCAATTTCCTTTCAAGAGGCTGGCTTACATTGAAGCCCATTTGGGGAAGGGGAAAGAACGCATTGTGCCCTCGGAGCAGGAAAATGTTCTTGCCTGCTGTACAAGAACAAGTGCAGTTCTGCTGTGCAAAAAAATCACCACCATTGCCATCATATGACTGGAATGTTCCAGGGACAACAATATAGCAAGCTACAGAATACTGTTGGGCCAGGGTGGTGGCTTGGGAGATTGTAGATGTCATTTAGAAAGCGCAAGGTCTGTATAGGGTGTTACCATGCGTGGGGAGGGTGGCTGTGTAGACTGATCAGTCCAACAGGTGATCTCTTATCCTGTACAGAAGAAGGGTGGGTAACTTGAAATATGTGGGCCACAGGTAGCCCCAGGCCATTTGCCACTACTTGGCAACCTCTGTTGGACTTCCCCTGTTGAAAGAGCATCACCGCAATGCTCAGCTCTCCTGTATTATCTCTCAGCCCACCCCAGTAAATTCCTTGGGGCCACCCCTGACAGCATTCTGCAAGTGTGGAAGGACACTGGCAGCTTGTTCCCAAAGATTCACTGAAATCCCCTCTTTTGCACGAGCAAAGCCTTCTACGGAGCCAGAGCCTTGGTCCCTCTCACCCACTGTCATCAGCGTTAGCACACAGCCTTGGCTTGCTGGGGCTTTAGGCATCAGAATCTTTCCTGGCCCTTCCTGGAGACCCCTGGCATTTCCAACTGGTCTCCCATCCAAGGACCAAGCAAGGCAACATCTTAGCCTTTCAGACCAGACACATACTGGTGGCATAGGGGGCAAACGGCTGCTTCAGTGGTTCCTGATGAACTGGTAGATGCTGACATTTTTTTGTCTTCTCCCAAAAAGTAAGGAATTATAAATGGAAGAGAATTTCTGATACAGTATATGGGGTATAATGCCTGGAGATGAGGGGTGCACTTCGGAGCAGTTGGACAAAAGGATCCCACATAGGTCAGAAACGTCTTGTTCCAGGAAAGCACTGTGCCAAGATCAAGTAATTGGGCACTTCCGTGAATGTAAACACTTGAGTTCAAAGAGTTCCCTAAGTGGAGTGGAGTCAACAGCAGCAGCTTCAGACTTGGCATCCAAGGGTGTAGCAACAACAACGGCATACTTCTGTGACCAAGTAAGAGTGAAGTGATAACACATGCATGCTGATCAGGCCACTGCAGTGGCTGGCGGTGGCGGTGGCGGTGGTGATGTTGTGGGAGAAGGAGATGATGAACAGCTGGTGCAGTTGGGAGATCTACTGGCCCTGGAAAGTTATGGCTTGGCCATGGGCTGGATGCTGGTTTTTCAGGGTCCCAACTCAGAAGGAGGCCTCCTGCAGAGGCCCTCCTTTTCAGAACACAAAATGCCTGAAGTGCTCATGAACAAGGTTTCTCTGCCTGGGACCACAAGATGGCTCCAGACCTGTCTGTTTTAGCCTGGGTGGCATTTCTTGGCTTAACCTAAATTCAAGCACACTTACTCTTTTGGGTTTGGAAGAAAGGGTGGATTCAAATCCAGCCGACAGATATCTTCAGTGAAATGCTCTGCCCTCCTTCTGTGATTTCAGTTAAGTCCAAAAGTGAAACCAGTGCTCTCGAGCTGCGCGGCTTGACAGGCTTCTTGACTTGGGCCAGCTGGGACGATGGCACTCCCTTTCCTAAAGGACTTGGACAAATACAAGGATCTTGATGAAGATGAACTCTTGGGGAAGTTGACGGAAGAAGAACTGAAGCAACTGGAGACGGTGCTGGATGACCTGGACCCAGAGGTGTGTATTGACTCTACTGGGCATGCCCTTCTGTTCTCCTGCAGAGCTTATTGCCTCCCTTCAGAGAGCATACTGCCTGTAGCTCTGACAGCAGGGAGTGATGGCATTACCTTCCAGCACACCTAAAGGGCACCAGGTTAGGAGAGGTCTCTGTAATAGTTGAAGCAGAAGCCGTTTTTGTTAGGAAGCCTGTCTTAAAGATTGGCCGACATAGAAGCCAGTGGATGCAGCTCAGATAGTTGTACATATGTGAAAGACTTGTGCTACGAGACCACTAAGGCTCTAGATTCCAGAGAAGGGCCTAATGCAGACTCTGTGCAGTTCTCATTCAACAGTGGGCTCTGCTCACAGGAAAATGTCTCTAGATTTCAGGTACTTTCCTATGTAGCACTCCCCCATTGTGTTGGGAATACCTTTGCCCCGACCTGCAGGTGTTTTCTACTTTCAGGATTTGTTTAGGCTTGTAAAAAGAGCTCACAATAAAACAGAAAATCAACTTTGCTAGTAAAGGCAGCACAAGATTTGTAGGTTGTCAGGGTGTTTTTTATTTTAAATAGCAGGCTCAAGATATATCCAGTGCATGTGACAGTTTTCGCCCACCAGCAAACCTGTGCTGACATGAGAAGTTGTGCCCAAAGTAACCAGATTTGCAGAGAGAAATGAAGGGAGCTCCCAGGCCTGGAAAGCAGCTTTTGACAGGGCAACAGTAACCAGAGGCCAAATGAGAACAGGAGAAGACAAGAGGGAACATAGGAAAAATACTTTTATGGGACTGTGCCCACTACAGCTTCCCCCTTGCCAGCCTTGCCAGAGACCCTACATCCTCAGGACCCCTTTTTTGTTTTCTTCCTCTCTTCAGGGGCAAAATCAGCCCCTTTGGCACATCCAGAGCGCTTTGTTAAGTGCTTTGTTCCAAAAGAACAGCTTTTGTCCCCTTTTTTGGTTTGGCACCATGGCATGTGCCTCCCTGTTTAAGTGAGATAACCTTCCCCCTTTTTTTTTCACAGAATGCCTTGCTGCCAGCAGGCTTCCGGCAGAAGGACCAGACTTCCAAGAAGCCCTCAGGGCCTTTTGATAGAGAGAAGCTCCTTTCCTTTTTGGAGAAGCAGGCGTTGGAACTGAAAGATGTGGAAGACTGTGTCCCCTTCACAGGGGAAAAGAAAGGTGGGAGCTTCGCCCGAGCAAGACCGGTTGGGCGGTGGGGGCATCTCCTGGGCCCTTCCTTCCTTCCCCCTTGGGTCATGCAAAATGTTCTGGCCCACTGCCTTGGCCATTTGGAGAGATACGGGTTCCCTCACTCCTTTGGGAGGGGAAGAAGTAGCACCAGTTTGCCCTCTGTGCAGTTGGTCCTTTGAGTGGTTTGCCTGGATGTTGTGTCTGGGGGAGGAAGGGGTTTGCACTGGTTCCCTGCCTTTCTGAAGGTGAGCTTGGTCTCCAATGTGCACTTTGCTGTTTCTCCCATTGCATGAGGGCCCAGGAGACACAGCAGCACTTACATGTGAGTAAACGCCCATAGGAAAGAATGTGGCCTACAGAATATGTGGAACCAGCATCTTCCTGCATTAGGACATCTGTCAAATGGTTCACAGATAGCCTCCGGCCCCTTCTGAAAGGAACAAAACTCATCTCCCCCCCCTCCTCCTCCTCCCCCAGCCCACCTTACGTAAATCAGTTGCTATAGCTTGAAAAATCTCATCCTGTCTGCCCCGTGTGGTGGTGGTGAAATATACAATGAGTCACTGTTTCAAGAGGAAGGAGGGTGAGGTCATAAACTTTCTTTCATGAAATGACATTTAAAACGTAAATTTCATTGCAGCGACAAAGGGAGCTTTGTAGGTAGAAATCCATGGGGACCCACATGGCAGATAAACATCATTGTCTGGTGGAAGCTGGCATTGTTGTGCAGCTTCAGCGCCCAGTCCGTTCCTTCTCTGCCCGAGGTCACAGCAGCAGCAGCAGCAAAGCTTGGAGAAGCTGGACCACCACTTCAGAATGCCTCCGTGGGCCACTGGCTTCTGCCGGTTGAGGGGCTTTGGGGGTTTAATGTCCCCTCAAGTGCCTTTCCCCCGACCCTTGGCGTACAGTCTCGGCCAGTCACCATTACTTTCTTTTCTTTGGCCCTGCCGGCTAAGACTTCTGGGAGTTGAAGTCCAACCACATCTGACAGGGCAACATGTTTCACCAGTATTTACAGCAAGCAAGCTTCACCAACCAGGACGTTGGGGAGAGGATTAAAATGTAGGAGGCCAAATGCGAGGCCTAAGTGTGGCCCTGGTGTTATTTCAAGCTTGGTTTGGGCTGGTGGGTTTCTGTGCCGCGGGGTTTTTGATCACACACCGGTCTGTTAGGCTTTACTTCAGATCCTCCCCACGGCCTGAGTACGTTGTTATATCTCCTGTTGTGGTCAACCTTCTCCCCAGCAAGGGGGGGGAGCTGAACCCACACCACCCCCGTGTAGTATGATCAGCACCTTTCATGTATTTGCCCTGGCTGCTGTCACTTCCTGGGATTAGGTCAATTTTAAAACTTTTCAGGCGCTAGGAATTGTTCTTGTGGAAAATCTCCAGCTACAGCTGGAGCCAAATTTCCATCTCTGTGTCCAGCTCTGCTTTAAAGAAAATATTTAGCTAACCTGTGGAAGCACTGCAAAGAACGCATGAATCCTTGCTGTTGAAGTTGAAGTTAAAATCATCAGACCATGGTTTGAGAGGAAGCCAAATGCAAAACTAAGATGTGATTGCTGTGACAATTACACGTTTTTGGCAAATTCCCAAAGAGCTTAGAAAAGTTACTTTTATTGACTGAAGCTTCAGAGAACATCTGGTACTCAAGACTAACTATTTGTGAGGCTGTTCTGAAAATCAACTGAATTGTTTTCAAGTCCTTTGTTCTTTGGGACAGCTGTGGGATGAAATCCCTTCATCTGAAGCCAGCTCATTATTGTCCATGGAACTGTTCATAATGTTGAATGATAGAGGAATTGCCTATCAGGATCCCTAGGGCACCATTTTGTACTTTAATAGGCACCTGGAATGTCTCTGCTTAAGTGCCTCAAAGGTGAAACTCTGAAATCTCATCAGGTGGTTGAGCAGAGAGAGGAGAGATCTCCTCTGGAGTGGAAACCTAAATTTTTCAGTATTCACTTTCAACCTTGATCTGCTGAAATGCTGCATAACTGGCGGAGAAATTGATTTGATTGTCGAGATTTTAAGTCTTCTGGTCTATTTGGAAAGGCTGGCAGGAACCTGGGCTGGGATCCCAAGGGCTTCTTATGGCACCTGAGGACTTGGAGATGAATCCCATAAATATGTTGTTTTCGAACATGTATCCTTTCTGAACAGCAGACTATTCCATGCTCCTCCCTGCGGGAGGCCACGGTGGTGGTGGGGGAGATGCTTTTGGGGGACTCTGACTTGGAGAATCTCCCCATTAGCTTGCTGGCCAGGAAATTCTGGGAACCCATGTTGAAAAAACCCACCCACAACTTTCGCAAGGCCTGTCCCTGTGGTGTGAAATCACAGAATGAAGGTCCCACTGGATGAACTTGGGTGAGATTTGGAAAGCTCAGCACAGAAAAGATCCTGAAATGTCCCTTCTTCTCTTGCCTTTTGCGACAGGGAAAGCGTTTGTGCCCAAACCGAAGGTAGCGCAGACGTTCATGGAAGAAAAAGTGACTCTGGATCCAGAACTGGAGGAGGCCTTGACCAATGCCACCGACAGTGAGCTCTGTGACCTGGCAGGTCAGTGCCTTGGCTTTCTCAGAGCACACCCTCTGAGTGGGCCTGGTCAGGAGGAGCTGGGCTGGGTGACCCTGGTGGGTATTCCTCCCAGTGCCCAACTACCTCAGGTTCTGTGGCCCGTGCGAGGCATATGCCCGTGGGAGCCTTTGTTCTAGACTGGGGTTGATTTGCTTTATATTTTGTGTTTTATCTTGCCCTTGTGTTGTTGTTTGGGAAGGTGGCCTGTAGACCTAATAAATTATTTTTAAAAATAGAAATGAACACCCTTTTTTATCATGACAAAATAATTTATTATTTTATCCAGAATTATATATTTCATTTATATTCTGGCACTCCCGGCAGACTTGTGACAAGGTTAACGAAGACATACAAATTAAAAACAAAGTTATGATCCTAAAAAGCAGTTAAAGAAAGATTAATGTAATAAAGCAATCGAGTTTAACATTATTTAAGGACACACGAATCAAAGCTACTTGCCTACATTTTTGCCGTGAGGTGCAAGTGTGTCTCTAGAACATCCATGAACACCTTTCTTTTTTAAAGGCCCATATTTCCATAGCAGGGAGTCCAGGTTGCAGCCAGGATGGCCTGTCCGGCCTGCATGGGGGCTCCAGGGGTCGCACGACTGAGGGGCAACGGCTGTTACCCGTACCTTTTGCTTCAACACTGCATTTGCCTTGACAAGTGTGAAGTCAAGAACCTCACAGGGCATTGTCCCAGCAACATGGTTGAGAAATGTAACATTAAACTAAAGATTGAGGGGAAGGGAAAGAACCAGGGTGAGGCAGTTGAGAGAGGTGGGCTTGGTAGACCCAGCTCCTAGTCCCCACTGAGCTGGCAATCTCAGTCGGTGATAGGAGACCAGTTGCTTTCTCTTCATCTGACCCACCTCACAGGTTTGTTGTAATTTGAGGATCAAGAAGGCAGCAGGAAGGCCACACCTGCCACTCTGAACTTATTGGAAGAGAAGCAGAATATAAATGTGGCATCATTGTCAATCTAACTGGGTATCACAGCATGATGAGAACGGTTCTGTTGCAAATGGATGCCTTAGGCACCTTCCAAAATGTAATTGACACAATCCATAAAATGTGATGTCAGAAATGTGTATTGTTTCTTCACTCCCTTCTCTCCCCTCCAGCCATCCTTGGGATGCACAACTTGATCAGCAGCTCTCAGCTCCGTGATCTGGTTGGAAGCAGCAGCAACGGGGTCAGCAGTGAAGGTTTCTCCAGTAAGTTCCCATGCCACACTGGGGCAGAGAGCTCTCTGGGCAGGTGGAGAGAGGAGAGGCCGGAAGGCTTTTGCAGGCATCCTGCGTTCTATTCCTTGGCCACGGCTGCAAAACCCTCCCACCGGAAACAGCTTGCCCTCGAGGCCAGGATGGAACTGAATTCAGCCTTCCATTTGCACCCAAGCTCTCCTGGGATGGTTTGCTTCCTTAGAGAATACGTGGTGATCCCAGCATGTCAGAATAGAGAAACAGATCACCATTAGCTGGCATTTTTACTGTAAGTAAAATCTTTGTAACATAGTAAAGAAGGAAAACCAAAAGCCAATGATACAAAAAAAAATGGCTTGCAACATCTGGGGAGAAACTGGCATTGCCCTCCTAACACGAGTGGATGGGAAGAGTACCACACATGATATTAATGGTTGAACTTGCACTTCATTTTTGAAAAATTCTGGTCCTTTTCAACTGTTTCCATACCTGGTGCAGCTCGGGGTCGGGGGAAGGAGGCTAGAGGATGAAGCAGTTGCTTTTGGCCCCCCAAAGCTGCCCACTCCTGTTCCCCGGCTCCACAGCAAGAAAAGGTCTTTGGAATGGGAACGCCTACTAGCTTCGTTTGAAACCTGGTACAGGTTCCATTCAAAAAGGTCAGTGTGAAATAGGATGTGAGTTTATGCGATGTTTTTCTCTCCATTTAGACATTGTCCGAGGGGAAAAGATGGCGCCAGTCTTTGATGAGCCTCCAAACCCAACAGATGTGGAAGAGACTTTGCAGAGGATTAAAAAGAATGACCCTCGTCTTGTCGAAGTTAACCTGAACAACATAAAGGTAGCTGCCCACCAGGAAGGAAGGTCTTTCTTGGCACCTGCCCCCCGCCCGCCCGCCACAGGAGGCTAGGCTGTTTCCCCTCTCCGTTGCCCTCCCTCTGGCCAGCAAGGGCTTCTTCACAGAGGCAGATTTTAGGCAACTGAGAAGTTGCTCAGGAAGGGAAATGCTACTGGTTGGGCACTCTTAATTTTATTGTCAACCTGTTTTCGGACCACTGTTTTTAATGCTTAAACATTGTGCATTCCATTCTGTTTTATTTTTTTCATCTTGTTTTAAGTTCTAAATATCTTCTTTAACATACACAAATGGTGAGATAAAGCCTATCCAGGGACTTAGCGTTCAAGATCCCTTTTAGGGCATCTTCTCTTGTGAAGTTGTAGCCAAAGAAAGGCAGGAGACTACAATCTTAATAAAATTCCCACTCATCATGTGTGACACTTTCTTTTTGATTTTATTTCCAGAACATTCCCATTCCAACATTGAAAGAATTTGCTAAGGCACTGGAAGCAAACACCTACGTGAAGAGCTTCAGCCTCGCAGCTACTCGCAGCAATGACCCCGTGGCTGCTGTAAGTGACATGCAGGATGGTTCCTCTTTTTGGTGATCTTTTGTGGGCTTCAGTATACTGGGAAAACAGGAGCCAGTGGGACATGTAGCTGCTCAGAACAGCTGAGTTCAGGTAAAAGCAACAAGTGATCAAAGGTGCTCCCAGTGGGTGCCCGCCTTGGGCCAATCTCAGAAACATGCCAGATCCTGGGGGTGGGGGTGGGGGGCAGCCTTGCCCTAAGAAGGCCAGAGCCCATGGTTTGAGCAAGATCGATGAACCTCTTTCACTCCTAAGCACCACGTCCTGGAGGGGAGTCCCGAGGCCTTTGTGGAGGCCTAGGAGGTGTCTCTGCTTCAGCCACTTAGCCAGGCTTGCAAGGGATGTGCCACACGAGGAAGGGCCCAAGCACCAAGCGGTCTAGCCCTCAGGATCTGTGGGATGGGGTGCGGGGAGATCAACCCTAAAATGAGAAGAATGTGTGAAGGCTCAAAACCAGGTGTTGCCGGAAGGGCTTGTCTCATTTCTTTTTTGTATGTTGCATGCTGAGGAGTTGTTGCAACCCGTTTAACTCAAGCCCACCCGTAGTGGAGGGGGGGCCTTCAGGAGCCCCCAAAAATGTGTCTTTGAAAGAACGGTTTGCAAGAGGGAAACAGCCAGGCTCATGGGGACAGACTTAGGGAGTGAGACAGGCGGTCCGGAGGCCGGCCTTTGCCCTGTTGGATAAAGCAGCCTTTAATGCTGCTGAAAGGAGCAGAGAAGGAACAAGATGCGAGTCCGGAGGGGGACATCTCCGGAGCCCTGCCTTAAGCGGACAAGGCTGCTGCGTTCTCTTTTGATGCCCGTCCCATCTTAAATCTCACTGGCCATCTTTGTCCCCCAAGGCTTTTGCAGACATGCTGAGGGCAAACAGGACACTGAAGAGCCTCAACTTGGAATCCAACTTCATCACAGGGGTGGGCATCCAGGCACTGATTGATGCCCTCAAAGAGAACGAGGGCCTGACCGAGATCAAAATCGATAACCAGGTAACCTTGATCCTCCCCATGCCCCCGGTACATGTTGTGGCAGTTTTTCTCTTAGAAATCTGCCAAGATGTGTTAAATGCCTGTACTACAAGTAAAACTGTGCTCATGACCTGGGTTCAATCCCTAGCACGCTCAGAAGCCTTCCATCCTTGCCACCCAGATGTGTTTAGCCTGCACTCTGTAATTAAAAATTGTAGTCTGAGACTACAGTAGTATGGGGGTATAAGCAGAACACTTTGCTTTTTAATGCCAGCAGGGAAAGCCTCTCCTGACACACCTCAGGTGTCAGGGTAGAAAGAGCTCCAGGGAGCTCTTAGAGATGTTTACACAAAGCCACATGACCGAGTCATTTAAATTGGTGTTCCTTTCAAACACCTTTTCCTTGCAGGCTGCTTCTCTTTGTCTTCTTCTTCATCCGTCCTCTCCAAAATGGAAATGGTGGATAGGTTCTATCCGTGTCCTTAGCCTGTAGGTTTTAAGGGCTAGATGCCTCTGTTAATTGTATGCAAAGTCGTCTTTCTCCCTACATGTCTTCACACTTTGTACAGAATGTCTGTTTCCCATAAAACATTTTACTATCTCTGCTAAGAGTTAAGGTTAGGCTGTTTTTACTGCATTTATATAAACGTTCAAGTCTGACACGTGGCACAGATATCTCATCTGACAGGCTCAAATTTTAAAAAGTTCCTTTAAGCTATTAGAGAATGTAGAATATTACTCAAAGGTTTGGGTGCCATATCTGCAGTCTTGCTTTGTCACTGCTAAGATGCCACCCCTAGATTGTCACAGGTTGTCTTTAAGCATCTTGGCTTTAACCAGCGGGCCTTGGGTGGCTTCTGATTTGTGCCGATTTCAACAGAGGCAGCAGTTGGGAACCCCAGTAGAAATTGAGATGGCAAAGATGCTGGAGGAGAACACCAGGATTCTTAAATTTGGATACCACTTCACACAACAGGGACCACGAGCCAGAGCAGCAGCCGCAATCACAAAAAACAATGACCTAGGTGAGTAAAGCAAATGAAAAGGTAAACAAGCTATTCAGTCCAGGAGTATAATTAGAATTCAAAGTTTCCTAATGCTTTCTACCGTGACCAGCAGGACATTATACAATACAAAAGGCAAGCTTTCAAGTTATGTACAGTTCCTCCTTTGGGCTACAGAAGTTGAAATGGGAGAGAAACCGCCTAGTTGAAACACATGGCTGGGTTTTGATTGTTCTCCACTTGAGCTCAGATTCGAAGGCAAGAAATTTATGTAAGACAACTTGTGCTGAAGAAGGGAGCAGATGTGGTGCTGAACCAAGTTATTGTTATTTTGCTTTCTAATGAGACAGTATCTCTAACAGCAAACTGTAAGTACAGTTGCTTTGAAAATCCAGTTATCTGTGGCATGTCCTCTCTGCTTATTGATTTCAAATATTGCCACCCTACTGTAGGGACATCAGAAGGTTTGTACAAGATGAGGCCAAAGGCCAGTCTAGTCCTGTGTGTCAGAGGGTCCGAATGTAGGACATGTCTCCACGGGTGCCCCCCTCAATTGGCATGCCCAGGCTGAATGTCGGGGATAGCAGCTGTTGATGGCCAGATCCACATATGCAAGCGGCTAGTCCCTTTTTTTTATAGTTGGGGGTCCAGGTGTTGCAACAGAGAACATTCGGTAGTTTAAGCGTGCCGTGTAGTCCCGCACCGTACTTGATGGTGACGCCTGGCAAAGCAGGGGCAAAGGGCTGACGCGCAGGCAAAGCTGTCACCCATACCTCGGCTTCAGCTTGATGCCTGAGGGTCCAGATGCAGCCCGGAGACGGATCAGCCTTCTGTGGGAAGGAGAGAGAAAAGCATCTTTGCTTCAGCCAAGTAGTCCTAGGCTTGGAGACAGAATAACCCGGTCTCTTTCTGTCCACGATCAGGTGCCAGGCACACACACTTTCCAGCTGTTATATTTCCTTGCTGGAAAATCTGCTGTTTATCCTCTGTTGATCTCTTGCCTTTTTTCTCTTCTTTCTCTTGCTTTCCTAGTATGGCGCATAGGAGTAAAAATGTCTGGAAATGCCTTTGCATCTCTTCAGCCCTGAAGCTTTCAAGACAAGTTCTTGTGAAGGCTCACTTGGGTACTGAGCACTGAGAAAGACATCCTGGTTTAAAATCTCACCTCTGTGTCTCCCTGCATGTCTTCCCTAAAGGGCTGTGGTGTGCCTTGGCTCCCTGTTCCTCTCACACTCCATGTGCACGCTTGTCTCAGCCACCGGGGGGGGGGCTGTACAGGAGCTTTCTTCGAACTTTGTTACCTTCTCCCGTCTGTCATAAACTTTCTCAAACGAAATGCTGTTGCCACTTTCCAGTTTAATGGTGGAATGCCCTTGGTCATTAGAAGAATCAAAGCACACTTCCAGAGAGCAGAGGAATGCCTTTTTAAATGTGGTCATGCTGGTGCCTAAGACTCATGAGAGGTGCAAAGCAAAGAATCAAAGCCCCACACTTCCAGAGAGCAGAGGAATGCCTTTTTAAATGCTGCATGCTCTGTTGAACCTTGAGGCTGGGATTGAACCCAGGTCGTGAGCACAGTTTTACCTGCAGTACAGGCATTTAACCACTGCGCAACGAGGCTCCTAGAAAATCGTAGCTGAGCACTGTTCTGCAAAAGCTCACCTCCACAAGGGGCAGTAATGAGGGACGCAACCCTTGTTGGAGCAGTTGACTGTGCCATGAATTGAATGTGCTGCAAACTTTGTGCCTACGTGGTGAGCACTGTTTCTGAAACAGGAACTGGGGGCACACGGTGGCCCTCCTAATGTCTTGGCCTACTTGAGAGGGTTAGTGCTGAAGGATTATAAAAATTACTTTCCAAAAATATCCGGAGAGACAGAGTGACCCACCCATGTTTTTTCTGATGGGCACAGATTTTAATAGATCCTTCCTAAAAGCAAAGGTTGAAGCAGTGTTTTGGAATAAAAGGTCCATTCATTAGGATTGTATGCAAAGAAATAGCTGAGTGTTCCAAACCTAAAGAGTGTCTTTTGGAACAAACAACCATGTTTCAGTTCTGTCCTCCCCACCCCCGCCCGGGATTCGCTCCCTGGGCTTTCCATGGAATCGGGGCTTTTTGTGACATGCTGTTCAGTTGTACAGATGTGGCGAGACCCTGGATCTGGTTTTCAGAAACCTCAGTGACCTCCAGGGGGTTTGCTGTACATTTGGTATGCTGGGGAGGAATAATGGCAGTGATGGTTTTCAGACTGGCATGTATAGTGCCCCCACTCACCCAAGATTAGCTAGTTCTGCTGTTTTTATAACTGCACCACCACCTGTTTGCTTTCCACTCACAAGGCGTTCTTCAGGTCCGGCCTACCTATTACCGTTGGGCTTATAGAGAGCTCTGAAGAATCACGGTGGGGGGTTGATTCTTGCCTGGGGGGTTGTGGGCTGGTGTTTTGCTTTTGATTTTCAGTCCCGAAAAGAAAGCTTCCCTAACGGGGGAGTATAAAATGGGAGTGCAGATTCTAGTCTCCAACTGAGCCATGATGCTCTCTGGGTGACCTTGGGCCAGTCGCTCTTTCTTGGCCTGACCTGCCTTGCAGGGTTGCTTGAGGATGCCACCAGAGGAAAGGCCAAGTATCAATGGAACAGATAAACGGGCAAGATAGCTCACCTGAGGAAACCTTTGCCTTGTTTTCTGCCTTAACCTTGCCTTCGTTCCCCTCCTCCTGCCCAGTGCGTCCTTGCGGAGGGAAGGTGTGGTTGAGGGAAAGACTGGCTACTGGTTCAGACCCCATGATTTTCATGGCAGAGCCCGGGTCCCAACCCAGACCCGCTGAGTCTCAGGTTCATCCTCAGCCACTACACCACACTGTCCAGGAGGTCTTTATGGGTATCACTGCAGTTATTGCTTCTAGATGTTGGTGGTTACCAAGGTGTTCTTTCAGTTGCTGGAACCAAGGAAACCTAACTGTTGTTTTCTGCTGTTGTTTTTGTTCCCCCACACCTGGAACAGTTCGGAAGAGGAGAGTCGAAGGAGACACCCAGTGAGTCTTCCCGCTGTCAGACGTGCCTGGTTTGGAGAATTGGAAAACTCCTCCAAGTGTCTTTGCTCTGCTTGGGCTTCAGAGACCCTGAGGATTTCCTCTTACTTGGGTAGAAGGGAAAAGACTGGAATCTGCATTCCTCCCCCTGTTTGTTTGTTCGTCTGCCTGCCTGCCTGCCTGTGCAAAGCTAAGTGGATCTACACAATATCCAACAGATTTAAGCCTGGGAACCTTCTAATCCCATGACACCCCTGACTGCTGCTGGAAATCTCATTATACTTCCAAAGAGGAGGCATATGTCTTTCAGAAGGATGAATGCTAGATTTGGGGAGTATGGTGAGTGGCAACAGAGTACCCAGTGCCACTGATTGACTCAAGGGGAAATGATTTGTATCATGTCTTGCAAGTTTCCAAATGGAAGACCTGGAGTTCCCTCTCAGGCCATCCAGGCTTTGTCAATGTTGCTCTCTGTTGGGGTTGTGGGAAGGGAGAAACGGTGCAAAGGACGAGGGCTACTTGCTTTTCTGTCCTGCTTTCCCATGAAGAAGCAGCCTGTGATACTCCAGCACTTGGTCCTGTGGCCTCTGAACTGGGTCTGTGGATGGCGTTCGTTCTGAGTTTCCTCCACACAGGGTGTGAGGCTGCAGTCTTGGGAATTAAAAATGTGGGAAAGGGAGTTTAAAGGTTGTTTAAAGCCTCCATGACACCGCAGCGACCATTGTGCAGACCATCCATCCACCAGGTCTTGAATGAGCCCTGTAGGTAGAGGTTGAAACACATGCATTTCTAGGGTGTTGCATCTGATGCCTGAAGTATTTCCTAGGAAGTTTCGCATAAATAGAAATGCCCACATCTTCAGGCTGCTAGAGCAAAGAAGCTCCCGTTTTGAAATCCTTCGTAGTCTTGTCCCTGGGCATTGTGAGAAACGCAACTGGACCAGGTTGGAGGAGAAAAGCTGCCCACCTTGTTTTTGCAGAGTACCCCCAAAATAATCCACCATAGCATGTGTGAAAATGGAAAGGATGTCTCCCTTCCCAAAGGCCAAACCCTTCAGCCAAGTGAGATCTGAACCTGTGGAGTGTCACTGGGTTCTTTTAAGGAGAAAGGCAGGATAAAAATATTTTAAATTAATTAAGAAGAGGCCCATTAGATGAAAAACATTTTGACATGGGCTCCACCGTGCTAGAGTCAGACCTTTTTGTGTGACTTCTCTAACTGGAGGGGAAAGCCAGGCTCTCTCTGCTTGTGCTGCCCCTGACCATTTTCAAGCGAAAGTGACCATTGGAAAGCATGTGTTAGTAATGCTGTACTCTTGGATTATTTAGCACTTGATCCTACGAGTTGGGGTTAGCCAGGAAAACTTGGGAGATGAGCTTAGTGGCCACCCGGAAATCAGGTGTTTATTTGAGTTACCACAGCAGTCACCTCCAAGGGGCTGTAAACATATGGGGCTTCCTGGGCATGGTAAGAAAAGAAAAATCAGAGCCACACAGTTTGAACCTCCGGTGGACAAAAGCATTTGGACCCTAAACAGAGTCTCCTGTTACCAGGGTGCATCTGTTGGAGTTGTAGCCAGTGCCTGGTCACCCATGCGAGCAGAACAGGAGAGGAGCTGGTTTTAGTGATGCTCCCCGTCCTCACTACCGAACACCCACCCACCCCCTCCCAATTTCCTCTAGAGCTATAGGGGAGGGCGCTCAGGAGCAGTTGGAGGGATGCAAGAGGTAGCAATAGGAACTGCCTTCTTTCCCATTGGACTGCAGTGACTGCAAATCAACACAAGCCTCAATTTGAAAAAAAAAAGTATATGCACCAAATCGGGCAGCAGTAGCCCTGCTGTGCTCTGTGTGTACCCAGGAGTCATGGGAAAGTGTTGCCATGCGTGGGCTGAATCCTCTTAGTGTGTGCCTCTGGTACCCATGGTGCTTAACTAGCTTAAAGCCAAAGCATCCGTCTGGTGCTGCCGTGGCCTAGCCACCTCTCTTTCCCGGATGGCTTGGACGAGGGGACCTCTCCGGGGAGGTCTGGGAGCAACTGGGCAGGGGTGTGGGCAGGGAAAAGGCTTTTCATGTCTGCAGGGCTGAATATACGTTTCCATTGTCACAGCTTCCCAAAGCAGGTGATGTAAGTTTCCCTGTGCACACCCCGGCCCTCTGGAAAGTAAGGCATCTTCTACCCCAGCTGGGCAGGTTTCCTGGTTTTATTCAGGTTCAATTCTGGTCCTGTCGGTGCTCACACGGCTTCCGGGATGCAGATGCCATTCAGTCAAAGGTGAACAAGCTCCGGGGCAAAGCTCTTTTCTCCTCTCAACTCAGGTGAGGAAGCCTGTGGCACTCGAGATGCTGTGGAATGGCAGTGACCACCCGCTCTCATCCCTCATCCAGAATAGCTGAGGATGAGGGCGACGGGCGGTGCGGTCCAGCTGCATCTGCAGCCCTGACGCAGACCCAGGGAAAGATGGTGCCTTGGACTACGGCTTCCCCACGCCTTGCCCGTGGGCCCTTCTCGCTGGGGTTTGCCAGAGTGCCAGCATCTGAAGGAAACCCATCGGCTCTTGCCTGCTGAGGACGTAGCCAATAGCCTCAGGGCGGACTGGGCATAGAACAGGACCTGGGGTGAGGCTCAGTAGCTTGTTTGCCCAAGTCCAGTGGTTATCCTGGTCCCAGCAGGAAGCAGGCGCCCTTAGCAGAGCAGACTGGGTGGGACATGAAGCAACTATCTAATGGAGGTGGCCCTCCGCAACCCTGGCGTCCCTGCTGAACATGTTCCGGTTCTCTCTCTCTCCCAGATTAGGGTATGTCCTAATTTTATTATATCAGTTTTTCCAGAAGGATTAAGGCTTCTGATCTTGGGATTGTGGTCCAATGTTATTTTCTGACTTGTAATACTGTATCTGGGAAACACCCTATGCTTACATTAGAGGCACATATGATATATCCCAAATATTGGGTGATTCAAAACCAGGTAAAAAAACTGGGCCAGTGTCACAGAACTGAGGTTTCTGTGCATTTTTACAATCACACAGTGGTTCTTTGTCAGGGCAGGGGATTTGGGTTTGTTGTTAGATATGCACTTATCCCCATAATTAACCTCATACTTTTTGATTGTCTTGAGATTCCTCCTGTAAGACCTCAATGGAATGTCCCCACGTTATACTGCAAAACAATGTGCTTATACTTACACAGTTTACAAATGTTAGCTTCTCTTATTATTTTTGATACAAGTAATGCTGTGTGTAGGCTGCAAACTGAGGGAGTTGACATTTCTGTTGACAAAGCAGGAACGGTAATGCATTGGTATTCCAGCACTATATGCTGCCATTATTGTAATAAAATATCCAAAGTACATCCCCCAGTGTGTTTTTACTGCAGGAAAAAAATTCCTCTTCTTTCCTATCTTCTGTCATTTCACATGGACTCCTAGGCCTTATCTAACAAGAAGAAACTTCCAAGGTGTTGCAGTTTGGGGTTGTTATTGTTTTGTTTTGTTGCTTCTTTTGGGTTTTTATTTGGGGGGGGCACACATATGCTATTCAAGCATAACCGAAAAGAAGCCAGCTTGCCACCATGAAACTCTGTGGGATCCAGTGTGCAGCACAATGTGCATTCAAATCCCCACTTGGGATGCCTTCCACGATGCAAGATGTGGGGCCCCTGCTGAGTGCAGCGTCATTTTCTTCATTGGCTTTTCCTAACAGCAAGTCCTGTACGAACTGAGCAGTCTGTGGCTTTGTAGGAGAGTCATTACCTTTGCTCAGTCTCGCGAGCAGAAAGATCTGTATGCCTGTTTTGCTCTCTTGCCCCAGTAGCCTATGCGTGTCCAGTGGAGGAGCCCACCTGTGTGTAAGCCCCATTCAGGGATTGCCTAACAAGTGCCAAGTGTTCCCTCTCCCGGTGTCCTCCAGAATATTATTTCCAAGGCAGTACCCTGAGGGCTTGTGCGCTGGTGTTCTCCGTAATCCTAGTGCTGCAAAATAACCCAGGAATACTGCGCTTTTCAGTGGGCGGCCGCCACGGCCACCCCGGACCAGCAGGAGAAGGAGGGAAAGGCGAGGAAAGCCGCCCGCGCTGTCTGCAGAGAGAGAGAGATATATACCTCTGTCCTTTCGTAGCTCCCGGCCCGACGCGAGACTGTGGTTCCGCCATAGAGTGTCTGGGGCTAGAGCGCCCTCGCCTAAACCATAGAGGCGCCAGGGAGGCCCAGGAGCGGGCGCCGCCTTCCCGGGAGTCCCGGCTCCCGTCCTCCGTCGCGGCTTGATCGCGTCACGTCGGCGCCGCTGTCGCCGCGCGCCCCCCTCTCCTTCCTTCGCGATGGCGGACATGGAGGAGCTCTTCGGCAGCGACGCCGACACGGACCCGGAGCAGAAAGGTAAGGCCGGGCCGGGCCCTGCGCCCGCCTTTCCCCTGGCCTGGCCTGGCCTGGCCTCGCCCCGAGAGCTTGAGGGGCGGCGGCAGGGGCGCCTCGGCACCCCCTTCAAAGGGGCCGCCGGGGAGCAGGGGCGGAGGGGGGCGCCTTGAGGGAGGAGGAAGAGCGGGCGGCGGCAGCAGCAGCAGCAGCAGCAGGGGGTGGGGTGGGGGTGGGGGTGGGGACACCGGTTCCACCCCCCGCCCCCCACCCGCAGCAGTAGGGCACGGCTTGCCCATCCCAGACCGGCAGGCGGCACCTCCTCCTCCTTCTCCTCCTCCCCCCTCCGCTGTGAGGAGAGGGTGGGTGGCTGTCCGTGGAGGGCTGGCTGGCTGGCCCTCCTGGCCCCCCTCGGCTGGCAGACCTACGGGGCACAACCTATGAAGCACCAGGAGCCACGCCACCTTCTCCCACACCCCCGACCCCCGACCCCCTTCCTCACCCCCCGGATCTCCCTTGGTCTGCCCGCTTCTCTTCCTCATTTCTCCTCCTTTGGAATAGCATGGCAGTCACCTGGCGCAGGAGATTGGCATCTGCAGCAGCATCTGCAACAGCAGCAGCAGAAAAAGAAGCAGGGGTTGTTGCTGCCTTGGTTAATTGTAGGGTCAGGGAGCTGAAGTCCTAGCCACGGCGTGAGTAGTACGGTTCAAGTCTTATAGGCCAAGTCTGCTCCACCCACCCGACCAGCTAAGCATCTCCGTTTATACAGGCTTGGTTTCTGTACAGTGTTTTTTTGTTTTACAGATTCTGATTCTGGCTCTGAGTCTGATTCCGATCAAGAGAATGCAGGCTCTGTCAGCAATATTTCTGCGAGCGAGAGTGACAGGGAGGATGACCGAGAGGCTTTAAAACCCAGCAATAAAGAATTGTTTGGTGATGACAGTGAGGATGACGGTGCCTCTCACCACAGTGCCAGTGACAATCAGTCGGGACGGTCCTACAACCATTCTGAAGGCTCAGGACACTCGGAACGTGACGATCATGACCAGTCAGACCTCGACCATCACAGCGGCTCAGAAGCCAGTCATGGTGAGGATGGAGATGAGAACGAGGACCCCCATTCCGATGAAGGCAGCCACCGCTCGGAGGCCGAAGGATCCGAAAAGGTGCCCTCGGAGGATGAGAAGTGGGGGCAGGAAGACAAAAGCGACCAGTCAGATGACGACGAGAAGCTGCAGAACTCGGAAGATGAAGGACAGCTGCAGCATTCGGAGGAGGATGAGAAGAACTCGGAGGAGGAGGAGGGGGAAGCCCCTGTTCCTGGCTTAAAGGAGAGGCTGCAGAACTCGGACGAGGAGAAGATGCACAACTCAGAGGATGAAGAAAAACCACCCGTTTCGGACGAGGAAAGACTGCCGAACTCAGATGAAGACGAAAGGCCTCGGCATTCCGACGAGGAGAACGGACAGAATTCAGATGACGAGGACGAGAGGCCGCACCCTTCTGATGAAGAGAAGATGCAGAATTCAGATGAAGAGAGGCCCCATCATTCGGACAATGAGGAGCACAGGCTCTCAGAGGAGGAGGAGGAGGAAGAGCATGAACATAAATCTGGTAGGTAGGGCAGACTGGGTGGAGCAAGGCATGGTGGGCCCTTTGCCAACCGAGTTGGGGGTGGAGACCCTTGGGGATGTAGGATTAGCACTCCCATCAAGGCAGGTTGCCTGTGTCTGAGAGGGTTGCCGCTTACCCCAAGGGCCTGTCCAGGAAGCCCTTTTGAATGCCTGAATGCAAGGGTTTCCTTTCAGAATCCGCACGAGGCAGTGACAGTGAGGATGAGGTGCCTCCCATGAAGCGCAAGAAGCATATTTCATCCGATTCTGAAATGGATAGCGATGCGGAAGGGGGGAAAGGTAAGCAGCGCCGCCTCCTGCCCTCCAATGAAGCTGGAGAGCTCAGAAGGCCGGCTTCCTTCTCGGAATGCATTTAAGATCCATCCCTTCCCTTTCCTCCCTTGCCTGCTCCGTCTGGAAAGAGGCAGAGGGGGAACGCTTCTGGTTTCTTCTCTGGGCAAGGTAACAGGGATGCCATGGATCTCTTTGGAGGAGCCGATGACATCTCTTCCGGAAGCGACGGCGAAGACAAGCCCCCAACGCCTGGGCAGCCCATCGTGAGTACCTCCGTCTTCGTCTTCAGGCCGGGCCCCGGGTGGGAATCGCCTCCCAGCTGGGAAGGGTTCAGGGCAGAGAGCAGGCCAGGGTGAGCCAGGGTTTCTCCTCTCTTGGTCCATATCACTCTCATGGCTGTATGTGGATTTTTCAGGGTTTGGTATTACATCCAATGAACGCTTAGTGCCTCTCCAGTGGGTGTCAGGGGAGCCATTCGGCATTCATAACGGATGGTGCTTTGTTCACTGGAACATATGCCACATATCCCTCAGACCTTATATGTGAACATTCACTCTATTAGAGAATAGGCTGGATTACTCTTTAAAGTAACTCTCTTTCACTGTGGTTAGTAACAGTTTTGATAGAAGCGTTACTTTGCATTTTAGCCTAAATGGCTGGAAAAAACCAGACAAAGTCCATGTTTGAAATAGTTATGATGGAAAATATGCAAAAGGAAAAATGGACAGGGAAGGAGAAAATGAACTAGTCTAGGAATAATATTTGAATAAAACAGATGTACT
Organism: Phrynocephalus forsythii; assembly: GCA_029282475.1. NCBI lineage: Eukaryota > Metazoa > Chordata > Lepidosauria > Squamata > Agamidae > Phrynocephalus > Phrynocephalus forsythii. The sequence goes on along the minus strand of JAPFRF010000014.1, from coordinate 2,929,100 downwards.
CTATACATAGGTACATGCACACAGGATTTAAACTGGATGTATCCAATATAGCAAAAAGTCATTTTATTCCTTATGTGTGTGTTTTTCTTTTTTCTTCCCCTTCACTAGGATGAGAATGGGTTGAATGAGGACCAGCAGGATGAGGAGCCTATTCCAGAAACACGAATAGAAGTAGAAATTCCAAAAGTAAACACAGATTTAGGAAACGATTTATATTTTGTGAAGCTTCCAAACTTCCTCAGTGTTGAGCCCAGGTATGCGCTTACTTGCTTACTAGCTAACTAACAAGATAGTTAGGTAGGCAGCAAGGTCGGTCAATCAGTCAGTCCCCAAAACACGCATTCGTGTTTGACTTTAGGGGGAGAAGTTTTAGCCGCCTCAGTCCCAACCCACTCGGTAACTCCGGTCATCCCTGGCCAAGGATCAAGAGAACTGTGGCCCTTTGCACCTAGAAGGCATCGTGCGCAGGAGGGCCCGTCTACCCAATGATGAGAGGGAGGGAAGGGGAGTCCAAGGGAAGGAAAGAATGGCTCTGCCACCAGGCTGCGTGTGGGAACAAACAATGTTTTCATCCTACCCTCCTCAGGCATCAAGATCCAGTTCCACAGGCTCTGATTTTAAGTGCTTGGTGGGGCTTAGACCCTAAATTCCTTTGACCTGATGCACCAGTGGGGCTGCTTTTACTCTCCTGTGTTTTCAATTCCCTTTCAGGCCTTTTGATCCCCAGTATTATGAGGATGAATTTGAAGATGAGGAGATGCTGGATGAAGAAGGGAGAACAAGGTTGAAGCTGAAGGTATGGCTCTTATTCCCACCTCCACCACCGCCCTCCCGGAAAGGAGCCTGCCTTTTTTCTTTTTCTTTTTCTCAGCCTCAGAGCCTGCTCCTCTCGAGGGGGGGGGGATTCTGCAAGCAGGCATCTTTGTCTCCCAAAAGGTCGAGAACACAATCCGCTGGCGAACTCGCCGAGACGACGAAGGAAGCGAGATCCGAGAAAGCAACGCACGGATTGTCAAGTGGTCTGACGGGAGGTGAGTGCGTGCCCAACGGATCCCTTGCTGATCCCGTCAACTAGAAGGACATGCTGCGCAGGGTAGGAAAGGTGGGCCAAGCCAGAGCTCAGGGGATATTTTGGGAGGGCAACACCCAGAATCCTCCAGCCCATTTGAGCAGGAAGAGTTCTGGCTTTTCTTGTCCTAAACTTTCCAGGAAGGGAGGGCAGAGGGAGGAGGGGAGAAGGGGCTGGGCCGGAAAGGCTGGTGGGAGTGGGACAGGCACAGAAGGGGTGTGTTTTGGCTGCCTGGAGAGGCCGCCCCTCCACAGCATTCCCACGGCCCTGCCCTGGGCCGGGGCCTGCTTCTCTTTCTGCAGCATGTCTCTGCATTTGGGGAACGAGGTGTTTGACGTGTACAAGGCCCCGTTGCAGGGGGACCACAACCACCTCTTCATCCGGCAGGGGACCGGCCTGCAGGGCCAGGCGGTGTTCAAGACCAAGCTGACCTTCAGGTAAGCCCCTGGGCCGCTCTGGCCTCCGAGGCGGGAAGGGTGGGGGACTTGGAGCGAGGGGAAGGCCTGCCTGTGTTGTTAGGCAGCCAGGGAGGGACTCACCCCACCGGGGGGGGGGGGCGGCAGCTCTTCAGAGAGGTGGGCTGCTGCTGCTGCGCTGTGCTTGCTGTCCCTGGAGTCCCTCTGGGTGGGGGAACCCTCTTCGCCCAAGGAGCCAGCCTTGCAGTCCTGGGTGTTTCCTGCATCCGGAAGTTCCCTGGAAAGTCTGCTTTTAAGTCCGTGACCATTTTCTCAACAGGCCTCACTCCACAGACAGCGCCACACACAGGAAGATGACACTCTCTCTCGCAGACAGATGTTCAAAGACACAAAAAATCCGCATTTTGCCCATGGCTGGTCGCGACCCAGAGTCCCAGCGCACAGAAATGATTAAGGTATCCCTTTGGGGTTGAGGTCAGTTGGTGGGTTGGAGTGGGGGGTGGGGAGTCAGAATTTGCCTCCGAAGCAGGAATGAACATTAAAGTAAAATAACTAATAACAAGTGGGTTCATGTTTTCTCCTGCCACGCACGCCGTAGATGCAAGGCGTAAAGTGCTGCAGAGCCGTGTGTGGGGATGCAAGAAGTCACCTTGAGTGCATGAAGAAAGATGTGCCTGGCCAGTGCTGGGCCGGTGTGAGAGGAATTATCTTTCTGGGATTACAACTGGCAGACTCTCGGGGCTGCTTTCCTGTCCTCTGATCCCGGCCCTCCTTGTTGCGAAAGCTCTGTGCCTCTCTTGGCCCGACCTGCTCTCCTCTTTCCCGATGCCACAGAAAGAAGAGGAGCGCCTGCGAGCCTCAATCCGGCGAGAGTCCCAGCAGAGGAGGATGCGGGAGAAGCAGCACCAGCGAGGACTGAGCGCCAGCTACTTGGAGCCGGATCGTTACGAGGAAGAGGAGGAAGGGGAAGAGGCCATCAGCCTGGCAGCCATCAAGAACCGGTATAAAGGAGGCATCCGAGGTAAGCAGGCCCTTGCGGGAGGGCTGAGACCGCCGTGGCCTGAGAGGTCAGGACCGGAAGGTGGTGGATGGAGAAGGCGGCTCCTTGTGCCTTTGGACAAGGGGAAGCGGTGCTGGAGGCCCTGCCTGCTCTCATCAGGACAGGCTCTTCGTGGGCTGCTGTTCGGTCATGGTGGCGCTCCAGGCCTTTCCCTCTCCTTTTCCCCTTCAGAGGAGCGGGCTCGGATTTATTCTTCCGACAGCGACGAGGGATCGGATGAAGATAAATCACAGAGGTTAATGAAAGCCAAGACGCTGAATAGCGACGAGGTGAGCAAGGCTGCCTTGTTGTCTTTTTTCTCCTGGCAGCAAAGCGTGACTCGTGCTCGTCATTTGGGTGGGAAGCTCAGCTCCCTCTGTGGGGTGTTGGGGGCAGGTGGGGGTGTATCTTATGTTTATTTGCCCCCGAGTCCTCCAGCGGCGGCAGCTTTTCTGCCTTCATGAAATAACTGCCTCCGAGAACCTTCCTCGGTGGGTCCTGCTTGCTGGCCTGAGCTGGGGGCAATGGGGGAGGGATGTCCTTCAGGCATCTGGAATCCAAAGGCACCAGCAGTCAGGGCAGTGCGGAAATTCTCTTTACGCGTTGCCCTGACTGGCAGGGGAGGATGCTTAGAGTCTCCTTGTAAAGCCTGCCTGGTTGCTTCCTCCGTTGGGCGTGGCTTTTCTCCTGTGGGCTCCAGGCGCCTCCCTTGTTCTTCTGCCTGCCCGTGTGGTCATCTGGACAACAACCTTGTGAGGTAGGTCAGTCCTGCAGAGAGTGACTGCCCGAAGGGGACCCTGTGCCCTTTAAGGCAGAGTAGGGACTCCAGTCTGGGTCTCTACTGCTGATAGGCCCTAAGCCCCACACACTGATGGCAGCACACCAGTGGCTGTCCATACGGTCTGTTAGAACAGCTCCAGTTGCAGATTCAGGCACCTGGTCCCCAAGACGTGCCTGAAGAGTCTTTGGTGCCTCACCCCACCTGGGCCTGGTGTTGTGGGGCCACCTTCCTTTGATACCCAAGGCCAGCGGGTAGTATGGCCAAGGGGAGGGAGCAGCTAGTCCCAGGGAAATGGCCTCCGGGTTGCTCGTGGGTTTGTGGAGCTGAGGTTTGGCTTCTGCCACTTGATGGCGATGGAGAGTCAAAGAGAGGTCCTACCTTTGCCCCCTCGGCACCACATCCCAGGATGCTCAGGCAGCTGTGCTTTGGGTTGTGTCTCGGGCGGCCCACTCCAGAGGGGTGGCCAGGTAACTTTCCAGGGCCACTGCCCTCCAGAGGATTCCTGGGCTCCTGAGTTTGGCAGAACTTGCCCTAAAAGAACTCCAAAAGGGAGGAGGGAACTTGGGTTGCAAGTAGAAAGGAAGGTAATCGCCTGAGTTCTGTTGGCCTGTCTTGTAATGTGGGCGCACAGAAGAACTGAAACGGTGCCCAGGGCAGGGGGGGGGTCCTGCTCTCAGTTTGGGGGAGGGAAGAGGGGCATTCCAAGGACAAGAGGGACACAGTGGCCCCGTTCCCAGGGAGGGTTGCTGCTCCTCGGAGTGTCTCAGAGCTGCAACTTGTCATTTGGCTGGAGAAAAGGGGTTTGGGGGGGGAGACATGGGAGGGCAGGGGATTCTGAAAATAGCTCAGGGTTGTGGGGGAGTGGGGTGGGGTGTCCCTTTCCTTCCCCCCGACTTAAAGCCACACACTTTGGCCCAAGCCCCATCACAGGTTCCTGCTAGACCCAACCAGTGGCCCTTATGCAACGGGGGACACTTGAGTGGGTATTAGCGATGGGATTGAGGCTGTAGGTTTAACACCACCAGAAGGTTTAGCTGCTCAAAATAGCAAAATGCTAATTGTGATGTTCTCTCTGCGGAGGGCCCAGCAGCTATTCCTGAATGCCCGGAAGAGTCAAAAGCAGGACTCCCAGTTATTTTAAGTTTTTCAGTGGGTGTAAGATATAAAAAAGGGTCTTGGCCCACTCGCTATCCCTCAGCATTTGCATCTTCCCTCCTGCCTGGTTGTCGGGTCCAAGAGCCACAGCAATGACTTCTGTCCCCCACAGGCTCTCTTCTGTTTTGTTCGTGCACTGCTTAGCACCTTGTAAGAACAGGCAACTAGAAGTGTGCCCTAGTGGTACGGATGGGGGGGGGGAGGGGGCAGAGGGAGGGGGTGGGCCTGGGGGTGTCATCCCTCCGGCGCCTTTCAGAGCCTGGGGTCCCTCTGTGCATGTTGCAGGCGGCCTGGCCAACGGCTGCCTTTGACTGCCCTGCAGGAGGGGGAGCCTTCGGGAAAGAGGAAAGCGGAAGAGGAAGACAAGGCCAGCAAGAAGCACAGGAAGTACGTGGTCAGCGACGAGGAAGACGAGGATGAGGAGGCATAATGCCCGGCCGACTCAAAGGCTGGGTGCCAAGGACTTTTCTCTAAGGAGAGCCTGGGCCCTGGCCAAGAAGTCAGTCAAGGACCTGCCAGGTTTGTTCTGCCCAATTTTTTTTTTAAAAAAGGACACTTGCTTTAATATCTGTCATGTTAAAAGAAATAAAGCGTCTTGGCGCGCACACACACATACACCAGGAGTGTCTTTATGGCCTTGTCGTGTGTCCATCATAGCTAGGACTGTTCGTGGTGGAGAGGATGACGCTCCCCCCCCCCCCGGTGCAAAGCGCTCCGGGCTTGTTAAAGTTTACGAGGCCAAAATGGGGCGTTTGCAGGAGACAGGCAGCCGTCTCCCTGCTTGCCACCCTCCTCCTTGCCTGCGTCAAGCTCGCTCGTGCCATGTGCTTGTGTGTGTGTGTGTGTGTGTGTGTGTGTGTGTGTGTGTGTGTGTGTGTGTGTGTGTGTGTGTGTGTGTGTGTGTGTGTGTGTGTGTGTGTGTGTGTGTGTGTGTGTGTGGCTGGCCCACTCTTGTCCCATGGGAGGTTTTCCCTTTCCTCTCTCCCCTTTGGTGCTTGAAGGGGTGGCCTTGGAGGGACTTCAGCTCCCAGAATCCCCAGCAGGGCCTCTGGCTGGGGAACAGGGGGATCAGCCGTTTGAAAAGCAGCAGCCCTCGCCCGGTTCTTGGGGGCCGCCGAGCCCAACCAAAGGCCTGAAGATGGGCAGCACGCTTGTGGCCTTGTGGCTTGGGCAAGACGGGAAGAGGCCACTGGAACGGCAGCCCCGGTTCACCGGTCGTTCCGTGAGAGGAAGAGGAAGACATCCGGCCTGGACCCCAGAGGAAGCCCAGGGAAGTGTCAAAGCAAGATGGATCGGCCGCCCTCCGGGAGAATTAGGCCCGTTCCTGTTGACTGAGGTTTTGCATCTGATTTACTTGTGAGCTTCCCCTTGAGTCTATGATCGGAGTCGTTCCACGTTCAGGCCAAGAGTTCATTCCTCCTCGCAGGGATGAGACCCAACTGAGCCAAACTTCCCAAGTAATGTGGTGCTTTATGTAATGGGTTGGGCTTTTAACCTGCTGGGAATCTGCTGAGCCGGGAGGCCCCAATAAACGCATTATTGGTTCCCTTCCTTGCACGGGATCACTTTGCGATTCCTTTGGCCTTTCCCCAGGCAGAGAGAGAGGCAGCCGCCCTAAGGAACAGGCGCCACCCAGGATGGAGATTTTAAAGCACACCCTCCTCCTCCTCCTCCTGCAGACGGTCTCTCAGGGCCATTCCACTCTGAAAGTCTGAGAGGTAAGGGTGGTGGTGGTGGAAGGGGAGTTGTAGAGGAGCCTGTTGTTCCTTAGGAAGAGCCTCTGGGTGCGTGTGGCTTGAGAGAGGTCAGACTTCAATTCCAGTCTTGCCTGTTTTACAGGCCTGGAGGTTCCTCTTGGACTCTTCCTTGCCAGGGAGGATTGGGTTTATTCACCAGGCAGGAGCCCTTTCCTTTGCCAAATGCCTGTTCGGCCACCTGGTTAGGCATGGCGGCTGGCCCTCCTCTCGGGGGGGTCCCTGTCCTCAGTGCCCCTGAGCCTGGATCTGGCCCTGAGGCTGCAGTCAGGCAGCAGCCCACATTGTCTCATAACAAATGCCCCTCAGTTTTATGTACCTGTGCCTGGCTCCCAAAGTAACTGTGCATCCACGCGTGAGGGCTGGACTCCTGCCGCCATCCATAAATGCCACCGAGATGTTCACGTCAAGTGCTATGGAATGCAGAAGTTTTATTTTATTTTTTGCCTTGCTGTGGTTTAAACTACATTTTGCATGTTTAAAAGCAGTTATCCGTCTGTGGAAGAATTAAGTAGGGGAAGCAGACCCTACAAGAAAGGCTTATCAGGGCAAAGAGGGGAAGTGCTTATTTTTTGAGCTGGATCTCCTCAATTTGGCCAGCCCTAGTGGGCACAGAAGCTGGGGCAGGGGGCAGTTGGGTGTTGGGTGTTGGGGGGTCACAGCGCCAGAAAGTGTTGCCTTCCTGCAGGAAATGGGGGTGGGTGGGTGGTGCAAAGATGAGCAGTTGTGGGGTGGCTCCAGGAGAGGTGCCTGCTCCACCTCTGAAGTTCCTCCAGGGCTGAGGGGACCAGAAGGAAATGCCAGAGTGTCTCCCGCAGGCTCTGCACTTTGCCCAGGAGGCCCACAGAGGCTGCTTTCCCAAGGTGATCAGGTAACTCCTTTTATTGCTTTATGGCAGTCATGCTTGTCTTGTTCTCCAGACGCCCTCCTCCTCTTCCTCCTCCTCCTCCTCCTCGCTGAGACAGACACAACTAGTGTCCGCTCAGTTGCCACTCTGCTCCAGCTCCAACCAGTAAGACGTGCCCCATTCGGAAAGAGACAAAGCCACTGTTTTCTCCCTGCATGTTCCTTTTCTGATTCCAGCCAATCAGGCTGCCTTGGAGAGGAGGAGGAGGAGGAGTGGCGTGCCTCCAAGGAGAGAATGACACAGCAAGCCAGCCGAGTGTAACCTTAGTGTGGTACCTCTCTGGCCTCTGCCCCCCCCAACACCCTCCCACCATGTGATGCCTTCAGCAAGGGGAGGGCATAACAAATGCCGGCACAAAAAAACATTCTGGGCAGTTCGGCCTGGCATGCATTCCAGATTTTATCGCCACATACGATTCCTTTCCACTTTCCAGTTCCTCCCTCGCCAAGGGAAGTAGGTATCCGGTTGTGAAGGGCACCATGAGTTGACGTGGCTGTCTTCTTAACCAACATCGTTCAGGCTCCCTGAGATCCCTGCAAGGTGCCGTTCCCTAACCCTCACCCACTGCTTTGCCTGCTCTGTAGGCAGGTGGCTTTTCTTTAGAATCCCCGTGGGCATTTTCCTATGTACATGGCTAGCAGGCAGGGCAGCCGGCCGGCCACCTACCTCTCTCTCTCAGTGGCCACTCAGGCCAGCATCGGATCAGAACGTGGAGCCGAAGGGGCGGAGTGGGAGCCTGGGTGCCCATCCAGTCCTGGCAGGATTCTCTTGCAGCCCTTCCTGCCGGGGGGGGACAACACGTTGAGAATTCAGAGGGCGAAGGGTTGAAAATGTTCAGCATTAAGGCTATGAATGGCTAGCTTGTTGTTGGTAGGCAAAATGGGAAGCACTGCCTATCGTAGGTTCCGAAACACTGTTAACCCAGGAGGATAGAGGGGGGTTATGCGCTTAATGCGTCTCAAGAACTGGATGGTGCCAGAGACACCTCTTGTTCGGTTTGCAGAAGACCATCTGCCTGGCGGCCTCGAGCCCAGCTCTTGCTCCCTGCAGCTCAAGGACCTCTTTCTGAGCCTGGGACCCCTGGAGGAGGGGTTGGAGGAGGGGCCAGTAGGGGGCAAGAAGGCCGGTGCCTGCAGGTGGCTCTTTGGCCACTCGGGGGAGGGGGGAAACAGGCACAGGAGGAGGCTGCTTCTTTCTGGAAGGGCTGCTCCATCTTACTAGGCAGGCCCTCCCACGGAGTTGACCTGGTTGCTTTGCTGCTTGCGTTCCAAGTGAGTGGGTGCCCCCCCCTCCCCAGCTGAACATAACCTGTGGCTGCCAAAGATGCTCTGCTCACTATTCGTCTTTTAAAATGTGGCTGCGGTTGGGAACCTTTTCCTGATCCTTTGCTGTAGGAAGCCAGGTCGGCAGTTTCCCACAGTGGGAAAGTTCTGTCCTGAATGGCAAGAGGAGGCCGCCTGTTTCAAAGGGCCCCGGGTGGACGGCCGGAGCTCCTATCTGATCCAACCAGGGAACGTTCTGTTCCCTGGGAGAGAAGGCCGGAGGGAGGGAGGGAGGGAGGGCTGAGCTCCCAGGGTGGCCCTTGGTAAAGGGTAAGAGAAGCACTTCCTACAGCAAGCGAAGGGAGGGGTTGTGGCGACATTTTAGGGTGGCCCTGACAGCCCTGCGCTCTGCTCAGCATCCCCACCTCAGAGCCTCATCCCGGAGGCCCTGGCCACAGCTGTCGAGGATGGTTGCACTGGAACCGTATGCTGGAGGCCTCTCCCACTCAGAGGCTGCTCAACCCTAGATGCCTGCAAACACCTTCGGATTGCAGTTAGATAACAAAGGCTCCTGGTCGGTGGGCGGATGTTGCACCATGCCGTGCGCCTTGCAGCAGGAGCTGGCCATTTCGGAGTGGACGTGGGGGTCCAGCCACATCACTGAAACAAGCCCTTCTTTATACAGAGAAACTTTCCATGACAGCGAGCCAGGTCCTTTCCGTGGTGCACTCAGATTTATGTAGGTAGGGGGCTCTTTGGTGCCGTATACAGAGCCCATCCACAGCCGTTTTGGGTAATGCTTGCCCCGTCACCATAAGCCCCCGAAACAGCGCCAGCTCAAGTCCGAAGAAGACTGGGCTGTACCCGCTGAATCTACGCGGCAGGAAAGGGGGAGAAGACCTTGAGGCTTTTTCTTTGTAAGAAAAGCTTAACAACAACAAAAAACCTGCAAATGTCTTCATATGTTGGATGGAAAGAAGAGGCCTGAATATTTCAAAGGCAAGAGGAAGCAGAGCTGGCAAAGTCCCCCCCCCTCCCCACAAGGTTCACCCCGAAGGGCAGTGTTGGCGAACCGATGGTGGCACAGGTGCCCAAAGTGGCCCTCGGAGGAGCCCTTGCTGTGGGCACCCGGCATCGCCCCCTTCACAGCCATTCAGGTTAAATGGCTGTATTGACGCTTAGCGAATAATTAGTGGGGTTTGTACCGTAGTTGGGGCACTCGGTCTCTAAAAGGTTCGCCATCACTGCCATAGGGCTTCTAGTGAAATTATCCCAAATGCTGGGGGTGGTGCTAGCATATATTGGCTCCCTCGAGCGCTCCCCTGTTTCCAGCTGTGGAGTGACAAAGCAGACTCTGCTTAAGCCAAGTGACATTTGCAAGGGGTCTCTTCTCCCCCAATCCCTTCCACCCGCTTCCTTTCCCACTGTACCCCTCCCACCCACCCCAAATCCTCCCCTCTCAATGGGATGGATGGGGAAAAAATACTTTACGTAATAGGCTATTTGGGCTTTAGAATGTAAGCCTTTGCTAAGCACAGGACTAATCCTGCTGCCGATATAAACATGATTTGCCTATTCATTCTGGATTTTCTTTAGCTACCTTTATGTAATAGTCAAAAAGGTTGGAATGAAAACAACAGGGGACACTTAAAATCAAAAGGGATGGATCCATCAGAAAAACTAAGAGTGCTTTTTAACAACAACAACAAAAACAACAACAACCGGCACAGGTGGTCCCAGTGGTAATCGACACACTGGTTGTGGTGCCTACAGAGCTAAGCAAGTATTTAGAAAAAAATTGATGTTGACAAAGTCATCATCAGTCAGCTGCAGAAAACCACCTTACTGGGATCTGCTCGCATCATTCACCAATACATCACATAGTCCTAAACGTTTGGGAAGTGTTCGACTAGTGATTGGTAATACAAAATCTAGCGTAGTTAGCTGTGTGATTAATAATAATAATAATAATAATAATAATAATAATAATAATAATAATAATAATAATAATAATAATAATAATAATAATAATAATAATAATAATAATACAGCAGTCTTCTGGTTTGGAAAGGATACTATTTTTTCTGCCTTGTGAATGAATCAGCTGATAGCTCTTTCCTGACCTTTTCACCTAGAGTGGCTTGACTTGACTTGACAGAGGAGAGAGAGAGAGAGAGAGAGAAATGATTTAATCCCATTCCTTTCTGTCTGCTCTCTTGGTCGTAAAGACCACAGAACTACTCTGGTGCCTTTAACTGAGAAATAGTTTTTTTGCAGAAAGAAAGCTTCTGTGGAATTTATTATCTGTCCATGGAGTGTGTGTGTGTGTGTGTGTGTGTGTGTGTGTGTGTGTGTGTGTGTGTGTGTGTGTGTGTGTGAGTTCCACTTGGGTCTTGCTCAAGGCAGATGCTCAGTTACCACAATGGGACGGCTGGTGCACAGGCACCGCCCTCTCGCTGTCCCCATGTTGTGTCCCTGCCACACATTTTCTCCACTCCTTTGGGAGAGTCCTCACCAGGGCCTGCTTTTGGGAGACGGTGATGTTGGTTTTTGCCTCCTTTTCTTCTTGGGTGGAAACTGCCTGTGGCTTCCCCTCTATACAATTGCATGATGGCTTATTATTTCATGATCGGCTCTGCCTTCCCTCAGATTTCCTCTGACTTCTCTTTTGGTTCAAAAAGAACACTCCAGACAAACGTACATTTGTACGTACATGCTGTGTGTGTGTGTGTGTGTGTGTGTGTGTGTGTGTGTGTGTGTGTGTGTGTGTGTGTGTGTGTGTGTGTGTGTGTGTGTGTGAGAGAGAGAGAGAGAGAGAGAGAGAGAGAGAGAGAGAGAGAGAGAGAGAGAGAGAGAGAGAGAGAGAGAGAGAAAGCACTTGCATTTCTTTCAACAGAGTGTCAGCCAGCCACATGGTGGAACCAGGAAAGGATTGCCAGGGCCTCTGAAGGGCAGGGGGGGCATTTGAACCCAACCTAACATTCTGTTCAATGAGTGGCAAACCGGTTCCAGCAAGAGTGACTCTTTCCCCGAGGGAGCTCTCTTTGAACTGGACACAGATGAGGCGAAAGGACAAGATGGTGCTTCCTCTCTGGTCACACGAGTCAACCACGTGTCCTTTTTCAGTCCCCGGCCTGTTCCCATCCGAGGTTCTTCCTTTTCCAATTCCACACTGGCAAGCACCATTGCATCACCTCATCCCTCTGTGTGTGTATCTGCGTGCACGTAACAGCCCCCTGCCATGCACAGACAGACAAACAAGGAGAAGACAGAAATTCCCACTGACCTCATTGCCACCCAGCCACGGAACGTCACCATCATTAGATGGCATCAACATCACAGATTCCGGCAAGAACGAGGGTTCAATTCCGCCTGGCTTTGATTACAGACAGATCAGTACAGATGTTGGCAGGAGCCTCGTGGGGGCCGATGCACTTGATCCGAAGCCACAGCTCTGAAGAGAGAGAGAGAGAGAGACCATGTGATGTGATTAGAGTCAAACTAGGGAAGACCGTCTTTCCTAGATCACCTGCAGACAATGTGACCAGTGGAGCTTCCCTCTGGGAAGGGATGAGATAGAAAGCTAACGAGCCCAAGGAAACGCTTTAACTCTGCCCCCTGAGACAAGGGAACTCCAACCAGCCTTCTGCCCTGGAGACAAGGCAGCCTCCTCCACCACCACCCTCGCCCCCAAAGGCTTTGCAATTGCAGGATTCCTCACACACACCCTTCAGCCCCCAGAGGTGTTTATCCTATCCCATCTCCTCTGACCGCAGGGCCGGCTCTGTTTTCTCCTGCCCGGAGGCCCCAGGTTAAGCACTGGAAACCCCTCCGCCCTTAAGGCAGGGGTCTCGACCACGCAGGAGCAAGTCTCCTTCGTCTCTGGAGGGCAGACTGCCTGCCCGCCGTCTCCAGGGAAGGCCAGGAGAGGATCCCACCCGAGGCCCTTGAGAGCACCTGCAACCTCTGCTGGTCCAGGAATCCTTCCATTCCAACATGTGGTTCCAGACTTGAGAGACATGAAGGGTGTCATCCTGCGAGCTGCAGCCTTCTCGGTCCCAGGACGTGGCCTGGCTTCTTCTCTCAACCCACAAGTCCGTCACCCACAAGAGTACTTCTGGGAGCCTCCTGAGGGCCTTTCCAAGCCACTGAGGATTCGGGCTCAAAGCCAGCGGCGCTCACTTTAACAGGTCTCTTTCAGACACAGGGCGTGAAGCACATGCCGGTGGGTCCTGGAGCAAGCCCTGGTTTTGGTTCAGGGGAAAGGGTCATGACTTGAGCCCCCTGGGGTCCTAGGCCTCCTGCCAGGAAAATTGTGGACTCCCATTACAGTATTTCCCCGTTCAGGGGCTGCAAAAAATAAACCATTAAAGCCAGCCCATTTCCCTCAGAACGGAAGAGGATTCAAGGGGCAGAGTCTGAGGCAGCCCACCTGAGAATGCCTCCTTGTGCCACTGGCCGGCACAGGGCAACACCACCCACTGTTCCACCTTATGCACCTGCAGCTGAAAGTCCAACAAGGCACAATGCCTCAGAAGTGGTGGATGGTGCTAATATGCAACAACAACGGAGTCTCCTAACAGCTGGACACCTCTGCCATCAAGCTTGCCATCTAGGCCACTGTTTGCCTTCTGACAGCCGATGACAAAAGAAAGCACGCTGGACTGCAAGATACAGAGATGGGGAAGAACTGCTAGGACAAAGAGACCCCTTTCACCAATTAAGAGAGCACTGTTTCTGAATATGTGCTAGCTCAATCTTTACATCATTGCTGTAGTGCAAACATTGGCTCAGCTCAGAGAGGTCTGCTGGTGTGAGGGACCGGGTTTCTCTCTTTCCTCTGTTGTTCAGAGCTCTTAGCAACCAGGACAATATACCATCAGCATAAGTCTGGCTCATCTGCCTGTCCTTCACCTCCAAGGCTGCTAATGAACCGGTCATTAGCCAGTCCCCGGAGCAGTTCTGCCAAACCAAAAGGCTGAAATTCAACTCCTGCCCCACACAGTTTATTAATGAGAGTTATATAACCTTTGTTTACCTCCGTGGAGGACACACAACGCCCTTCAGCTGGACTGGCGGCCCTCCAATGATAATCAATAAAAGTTCAGCACCTATTTAGCTGTGAACTCTCCCAACACACGGAGAGCTCCATGCAGTTCAATGGAGGAGCGACACCCTAACGCAGTGTTGGCAAACCTATGGCACGGATGCCAAAGGTGGCACTCGGAGGAGCCCTTTCTGTGGGCATCTGACATCGCCCCTTCACAGCCACCTGTATTCAGGTTAAATGGCTGTATTGGCACTTTGCAAAAAATTAGTGGGTTTTGAATCACAGTTTGGGCACTTAGTCTCTAAAAGGTTCGCCAACACTGTACCTAATGCATCTGGGGGAGGTGAGTTCAGCAAAAATCATCCCCAGTCTATGGGGTTACCTACCTATGACTGCCGGCCTTTCAGAAGCAGCCACGGGGGGGGGGGTCAGTAAGACCTCCTTTATTTGCTCCCTCCTTGGGGACTGAAGCCTCTGAGTTGAACAGCTCCAAGGGAGACAGGAGTTTTAAAAGGATGGCATGTTCTCTTTTCTGGAACATGATTCTGCAAAAGCTGGCCCTGTTGAATTTCTACCTCTCACACAATTGTTAAAAACACAGAGCTGCCCCTTCCCCCCCGTCTCTCTTTTAATGAGGAGAGATGGGTGGGAATAGCTATCTTCTTAAAGGTGACCACCCAGTTGCAAACCTGTCTCTCTCATTGGTGCAAAGATAACTCAGAGGTGTGGGCTGGGCCAAGGTCATGTGCGGCAAACCGGATGCCACGCTGTGACTTTTGAGGGAGCTGGTGGTATAATATGCCAAGCTGCCTCCTGCAGGAAGCTATTGGTTCTGAAGTGGGTGGCTGATACAGCAAAGGGAGACCGGAGTAACCCATAATATTCTTATGCTCCACCTGATTCCCTGTTGAAGCTCTAAAAAGATAAGGAGGACAGAAAAACTGGGTCTGCCCAAGGTTGCTGGAGACACCCTGGAAAAATGCTGGCTCTCAGTGTTGTGACAGAAACTGGGTTTGCAGAGAGAGTCAAAACGCTGGGAATTATGGCTTGCCAGAAATGGTGACCGCAGCATCCCTCGCCACGCCTCAGACCTGCCTCTCCAGGCAGAAGCAAACACGACACCTCAGGTGTAACTACAAAGGAGACATCCTGAAACATCGATTTCGTACTAGCTCTTTCTCCTCCTCCCGAAGACTGCAAATAGACTTTGTTGTCTTAGAGGATGGGAAGGACCTCCAGGGAGGGGGATTTCTCCGATTTCTGGTCCCTGGAGGCCAAAAACAAAGGGCCAGGAAGCTGATCCGCTGGAGGGGAGAAGCAGCCAACCCCTCCGTCTCCAGTGGCCGCTCTGTTGGCGAAATCAGCCCACAAAGGGAGAGCAGATGGCTTTCTCCCATGGACCGACCAACCGACCGACAGGCAGAGAAAACGAAGTGGCGAGATGAGAGTCCCTGGAAACAGCAAGAGTGCCGGGAGAGGGAAGAGGAAGATGAGATGGACGAATCCAAAAAAAGAAGCCACAGCAGAGGAGAGGGCAGCCTCGTGACTTGACTGATAATCCCCAGCTGGCTGCAAGGCACCACTGTGACCTGTTTGGCTCTTTGGACCGAAAAGGCCACCTCAGTCACTTCTCTCCAACACTTTCATTTCCTGCTCTGAGCTTTTCTGCCGTGCTGTCCATCCACAGCAGCTGGATGGAGAGCAGGGTTTTTTTCCCAGCAACAAATTCTGCTGACAACAGCTCTCTCAGTGTCTATACCCTTTTGGACTAGTGCTCCTTGGCCATACTTGCTGGGGGCTTCTGGAGTTTGTAGTACACATCAGTAACATCAACACATGTTACATAAGCAACGCATAAGCTGGAAGAAGAACAACAGAATGCTTTCGCCTACAGTTTTACATCTTTGACTGTGGATCAATCCCACGCCCATGATTCTTTCACACCATTATATAATGGCTCCTCCCTCTGCAGAGTCTTTTCCTTGCTCCCCTGTTGCTGAATGGTCCCTGTTCTGAGTAGGCAGGTAGGATGAGCTGACACAGAATGGCTGAGGTCAAGAACAGCCAGGATCAGTGTTGGCAACAAGAATAATAGCTTCATGACAACTCCATTGTGGCTGCAAGATGAGAGAGGGTGTGAGGGCGGCACGGGAGTCAGTGTGTGCATAGACTCCCATCCTGGCCACGTTCTGATGTTACAGCAAGTGCAGGTCAGAGAAAAGGCTGGTTTCTGGCCACCAACCCCCCGCCCCGGCGTCATGCCTAATGGAGGAGTGGGACAAGTGGTAGGGAATGGCATGACAGCTTTGCCACCCCACACCCCAGCTCCATGCCGGATGGGTAGCACCATAATCCCCTGGCAGGCTCGTACTCAAGCCAGCGGGAAGTGGTCCAGGGCCTGAAGCTCAGTGCGGTCTCTGAGCAGTGGCAGAGGACAGAGCCAATTTCCCCAGGGGGGCGGGGGCGGGGGAGAGAGGGATGCAAGATGCCAGAGATCTTCCTGCACCACCTGGAACAAGGCTTCAAAATGCCGCCTCCTCCTCCTCCTCCTCCTCCTCCTCCTCCTCCTTCCTGAGTCTTGGTGGGCTTGATTGGGCCTGGGGGTGGGTTAAAGTTCCCTCACTTGCACAGGTGCCCATGCTGCCCTGGACTCTCCTTCCCATGGTTCCCAGTGCCAATGCACGGTTTGAACGCCAGGCATTCTACGGAGAGCAAAGCACGAAGGACCTGAACCCCATCTCACTCACCGACCCACCCCAAGGCACAAAGGATCCTTATCACGGGGAAACCAGGCAAGGGGGTGGGGGCCTACTGCCTTGACAAATGCTGTTGCCAGTTGGCAGGAGCAGTTGCTAAAACCAAGAGGCAGCATAGGAAAACCCTACCGGCTGGAACCACAGCTACCGGAAGCGGTGGGAGAAGGACTGGCACAGAGACAGCAGCAGCCCAGCGGAGGTCCATGGACCTCAGCAAGAAGGTGGACAGGCCCTCGTGGATAGAAACGGTCCAGTTGGCGGCGTCAACTGAGGAGGAAAACCCGGCTGAAGACAGCAGGAGACACTTTGGGCAGGACAACCCAACAACTGAGCCCTGTGCCTGAAGAGCACCATTAAGCACCAGGATGGAGTGGCTTGGGGGGGCGGGCGGGTGGGTCTCTCTTTATGGTGACTCCTGAAAGCCACCCAAGGTGGGCTGGCCCTACCATCTGACACTGAATCTTGGGTGACGGATTCTATGCGCTCCATAGAGAGAGAGTGCTTGTTTTGCAGACACCAACACCAGCCTGATCCCAGGCCTGCAGCGGAGGTTTGTGTGACCTGTGTGTTCCTTCTCGTGGGGTGGGGGGAGGGGGGAGTGTTCTTCAGCATCCCCTTGACCTATTAATCCAAAGAGCACAGGCTTCTCACTGGACTCTTAACGGAAGACAAGGAGCCTGTTTTCTGCCCCAGATCTTTCCCTCGATGGGCCTGCTTTTATTCCCAGGACAACAGGCAGCGCCTCTTCTCAGCTGAGAGTCCGTCAAACTGGTTGCTCCCTGGTTTCTACTGGGTGGCACAGACCCTGCTCTTCGGTTGCTAGGAAGCCGTCCAGCAAACCCGGAAAGGCCCGCGTGCCCCTTCCTTCTCTTCTCTCACGCAAACCAGCGGGCCAGGAAGCAGCAAGCGGTCCCTTTGTGTGTGACCTTCCTTCACGAGGCTCCATTCATTCTTCGTTCATTCCTCCCTCCTTCCTCTTTGGACTGCTTGGTTCTCTGCATCCTGCCCTTCTCTCTCTCTTCCCCCCCCCCACTCCCATCAACCCCACCCCCCCACCCCCCACCTCCCACCAATGGCCGTCCAGACTGGGCTTGCATTTCTCCGAGCTTAGAAGGCGGCAGTTCCTTGGATGCCCCTTGGCCCAGCATGCTTATGGCTTAGCATTATGTCAGTGTCCCACTTCCACCCGACAAGGCTCTGTGTCATTCTGCATATTTGTTATATAAAAAGGTAGAATAGATGGTTACAGTAATTAAAAGCCGTTGAAAAGAGAGAAAAAGTGCACACTAAAACCCCCTGTAGCTGAGAAATAAATCTCTACTTATTTCCTATCAATCCCACCCTTGAAAATAATTAACCCTTTGTTCTCATTTTAGCAGCAGCAGCTTACAGGTTGACACGTTCCGACCTATGCGTGATGATGGGGTGGCAACATGAAGGGTAAACCTCAGAGCTACATCAATCACTTCCTTGACAGCAAAATAACTAATGAGCTGCTGTCACACACGCGCGCGCGTGCACACACACACACACACACACACACACACACACACACACACACACACACACACAGTCTCTGTCACACACACACACACACACACACACACACACACAGAGTCTCTGTCTATCTCTCTCTCTCTCTCTCTCTCTCTCTCTCTCTCTCTCACACACACACACACACACACACACACACACACACACACACACACACACACACACACACACACAGAGTCTCTGTCTATGTCTCTCTCTCTCTCTCTCTCTCTCTCTCTCTCACACACACACACACACACACACACACACACTGTCTCTGTCACACACACACACACACACACACACACACAGACAGGGCCCAAGAAACCCTCAACCTGCCTAGTTGCAGGGGTGGCCCTGTTCAAGAGACATAAAACTCTTGTGTGTGTTTTGGGGTTGGGGGTTGGACTGCAGCTCCCATAAGCTGCCACCCCAACGCCCATCCCCGACCTGCTTCTTCCGAAGACAAGCTGCCCGGCTGGTAGTGCAGGCAACTGTGCCTGCGTCTCCTTGACATGGCGCCAGGGTCCCAGCCCCAGCAGCCAAGCTGTTCCGTATTAATCTTGTTAAAGGCCAGCGCTCCGAAGCCTCGGGTAACATGGAGCACATCTCATTCCCCTGCGGCTATTTGAGACGTGGTTTCAGGTGAACGTATCAGTGGAGCAAAAAGGCCAAGCCAGCCACGTCGTCATGGGTCTAGGGCTTAAAAAAGGAAGAGAGCACATCTTAACATTAAAAAAAAAACTCAAAAAGATCACCACTTGATCCTTTCCAACTTTGCACAGATTAAGACCGGGACCCAGGGCCGGTGTGGTCTCAGGATGCAGCCCACACAAGCGGCGTGCTAATCGGTCTGATTTGACGGGCGGCGCTCATCTCCGTTTCCAAGCCAAAGAGCCAGTGTGGTGCAAGTCCATGGCCATGTGGCTGAATACATTTCCGTCCACGGAAGACTGCTTATGGGGGTCCAAATAACTCCAGACGTGGAGGGATGCAGGAAGCAGCTCGGTGCTGGCAGGTGTTGACGTGCAAGGATTCCTGATGGGTCTTGATTGCCCCATTAAAGACCAAACCATCCCCAAAGGCTATGCAGGACACAAAAGGGCAGCCTGGCAGGGCAGGTCATTCCCAGAACAATCCACTTCCTCAAAAAAGACCACCTCTGGGCTCAGAAGAGCCACGTGGGCCGGTGAGTGTGAGGGGTTACACATCCTTGCCCCTGCTAATCAAGGGACATCATCACCACATCAGCAGCTTTACCTAGTGGGTGAGAGTGGAGAGGGGATAGGGGGTGGGAAGGAACAGTCTTCCCTGACCATATGGCAATAAAAAACAAACAAAGCAAAGCAAAAACAACTCTTGC
The DNA here is from genome assembly GCA_029282475.1 of Phrynocephalus forsythii. Lineage (NCBI taxonomy): Eukaryota > Metazoa > Chordata > Lepidosauria > Squamata > Agamidae > Phrynocephalus > Phrynocephalus forsythii. The sequence goes on along the minus strand of JAPFRF010000014.1, from coordinate 2,910,015 downwards.
TCTCAGCACAAAATCATTCCATAATCTGAATGCCCAGGGAAATTTGATCAATCAATCAGTCACAAAATAAAGCCTACAATGACAAAGACGCACACAGGGCTTAGTCACAGCAGCTGAGTGCCTTCCTCAGCAGCACTCTTGCATAACACTTGACTGACTCAGGCTCTGAAGAGACAGGATGACAACAACGAGGTACCTGCCTGCCTCTGTGTATGTATGTGTGTGTGTGGGGGGGGAGGCTTCTGGCACAGCAAGGTGTGTGTGGAGGGGGGGAATCCCAGGCTGACTTCCCTGCAGTTTTTGCTGGCTGGGTCCTGAACAGGTTCTTCTCCCTTTGTTAAACAGAAAGCTGAACCTCCTGAAGGAACGAAGAGCCGAGGGCGGAGGCAGCTTGTGCTGCTGCTGTTGTGAAAGCTTGCAACAAGAATGGCTGCCCACTCTTCCTCCACAACAACCCTGCAAGGGAAGCCAACCTGCATGACTGTGACTGGACCAAGGACACCCCAGCAAATTGGGAACTGGAACGTGCCCCCCCCGAGTCCTAGCCCAACATGCTGAACGACTAGGCCGCGTCCGAGGTGGCTCGGCCAAAAGAGGTGAGGAAAACCTAAAACCGAAATAGGAGGGAAATGCTGATCTGTGCCTCCACGCTTGGCCCCCATGTGAGCACCCGTGTGAGCGTTTAGTTCACCCCCTTTTCTCTTGGCCCCTAGGGTCCTGCCCGCCATCTGCGGAGCGTGATAATACTGCTGGCCCGGCTCACAATGTGATGGTGCGCACAACTCAGTCCTTCCCTGTGAAAGGGATGCCTTGTTAGGTCCAAGAGGGGATGATTAACCAGGGCCAATTAACCCCTGGATCCTGCTCCACATCTCAAGGAGAAGGCAATCTGCTTGTCACAGCTTACACGACCCCTCTTGGGTGTATGTATGGAGCCCTTGATGAGAATTTGGCCACCCCAGTCTTAGGAGGGGAGCATCAGTTTCCTTACCAGGAAAGGAGCATCCTTCTTACAAGGAAATGCATTTCTCAACTCCCACCCCCAAACCCTTCACATGGAGAGTCAAGTTCAGGCCATACCTGGCAGGAAGGGCAGGGAGGTGTGGCAGATGCTGGATGCATTAAGTGACTAGTGCGGTGGTGGTGGAAGAGCTTAGGTGGGGTTTTCTCTCTCCTCCCTGGCGTTAGATGGCCCGGTGACCTCTCCTGCTTGATCCAGACCTTGGCCCTCTTGACCTGCTCTTTTTAAAAGGCCAAACCCCTCCCACAACACAATCTGAGACTGACAGCTCCTGCATGTCCCATTTCTAAAAGCATGTAGAAACACCCAGTCCTTGCAACCGCTTTGGCAGGTCATGCACCCTCCAGTCTATTGCCAGTGGAAAGAGGTTTGTCATTTCAGGAAGGAGCCTGGAAATATGTTCAACCATCAAACCCGGCCGATTAATTTTGTAAGAAAGGAAAACCTGAGTAAACATCAGGATCGCAAGAATGGTTGGATGGTGGAACGGACTCTTGCAGAAGGCCGAGAGACTCCACAGTTGGGGGGGGGGGGCTTTGAGCCAAGGCTGGAGGGCCGTCAGGTGTAAACTCTCTTTAGAAACAGCCACTTTTCCATGCTCTGGTCCTTGGGCTGTTGAAAGGCAGCCATTATTGTCATCACTTCATCCCCCCTTCTCTAGCTGCTGAAAGAGAGAGATCTTGGGGCCTTTTTACACGACCCCTAAGATCCGCTGGTCACTTAAATTCAGACCAGAGATCTTAGTGGCTTGTCGCTCTTCCTGCTTCCCCACCCCTCCGCACTTCCTGGCTGCTGGCTGCGTGAGGGGAGGGAGAAAAAGAAAAAGAAAAGATTGTGCCTCACCTCCGTTCTGGCTCTCCTTCTGGCTCTCGCTCTTGCCAGCAAGATTCCTGTCTCTGTAAAAGTAGCTCTTAAAGGGGCGGGAGCCAAAAAAACAACAAACAGAAGTGAGGAGAGCCCCACACTCACTATCTTTACACCGCATCAAGGAATTTTCAGAACGGAAGAGCAGGTACTTGAAAGGTGCACTGGGATGCGCTAAAGTGGGCGTGGTCGCACCTAATTTCCTGTAAACTCCGGAGCTGGTGGGGAAACATTTTTAAGCTCCGGAGCTGGGAGCTATTTGCCCCGGAGTTTAGGGGTCGTATATAAATGCCCTTGGGCAGCATCTATGAACTGGGGATGTCCTTTGCCCTCCGTAAGTGGGTGGAAGAGGCACAAGCCAGCAGGCACCGTCTGACTCTGTCCTGCCCCCTGGGACAAGGTCAAGCCTGTTGTCAAAAGAGGCCAGCAGGTCCTGGATGGTCCATCTCCCTGTTGTTTGTTGAGCATGAATACTTGGAGTACGGTTCATCCTGAGATGAGCAAAGAAACATTTGTTCTAGGTTGTTCTGACTTTTATCTCTACTTGGGAAAGCATCTGGGTGGGGGTTGCCCCTGCCTGCCTCTGCTATTTTTCCAGAAAGTTTTTCTCTCTTCTTTTTTTTTTTTCATAGGTGTTCAAGATTAATCTTTTATCTGCCAGATTCTCTAACCTCAAGTTGCAGGAAAGGAGGGGTCGGTAGAGAAATGGGTTAGGGTACACTAACCATGTATATATTAACTAGGATTACCGGGCAATTAAACCATAAACGGCCAAGCGATTGGTCCTGGAATTGGTTAGTTTTGGACAGAATGTTTTTGTTCCCACCACCAGGGAAGTCAAGGGCAAAGGGTTGTTGTTGTAACCTGTCAGCTGAGAAGGAAGCTAAGAGGAGGGGTGGCATCCGGTGAAGCCTCTTTATGATACCAGAAAGAACCAGGGGTCTTGCTAGCTGTTCCCATGCCGTCCAGGCTTCAGGTCATAGCACGGATAAGGAACTTGACTGGCCAGGAGGTGCTGGGAATCACAGCCCCAAAAGAGAGCCCCTTTCCAGCCTCTGCTGAGGGGTGTCCTGCTTTAGATCAGACAGTCCTCCGTGGGAAGAGTTGTCTGGTTCACTAGGACTCTGGAGCAGCTGAATAGAAATTAAAAACCTGAATTCCCAAGTAGAAGTCCTCACACAACAAAGGCCCGGGACATGCCTTTACTGAGAGCCTTTGTACACGACCCCTAAACTCCGCAGCAAATGGCTGCCAGCTCCGGAGCTTACAATTGTTTCCCCACCAGCTCCGGAGTTTGCAGAAAATTAAGTGCGACCACACCCACCTAAGCACGTCTCAGCGCATTTTTCATGTACCTGCTCTCGGAGGGTGAAAATCCCTGGTGCGGATTTAAGGGAGTGAGTGCCAGGCTCTCCTCGCTTCTGTTTGTTGTTGTTTTTGCCCCTTTAAGAGAAGGAATCAGGACCATGCCGGGGCTCCGGGCGGCTTCGGAGGTGAGCCTGCATTTTTCCCTCTCTTTTTTTCTCCCTCCCCCTCACGCAGACAGGAGCAAGGAAGTGCGGAGGGGTGGGGACCTAGGAAGAGCAATGAACCCCCAAGATCTCTGGTCTGAATTTAAGTGGCCAGCGGATCTTAGGGGTCGTGTGAAAAGGCCCTAGGGTCTCCTTAAAGTTGTCTAAGCTGCTGTCCCATGTACCAGGCATGGGATGTTCTGGGGAAATGTTAGTAGGTTTTGGGTAGGACCTCCCTCCATTTGTACTTCTGCCAGGTGCGCAGCCAGGGAACAGCATGTTGAATTCACCTGGGACAAAGACATCTGTGCATTGTCCCACACCTTCCTTTGCTCGGGGGGGGGGGACCTTCCCTCCCACTCTGCTGGGTGTGACCTGCATTGTTGAGCCTCCTTAATCCATGGTGTAAGATGGTGGCCGATGGCGGTCTTCCCCTTAGCGATTCTATGCATGGTGCTGGAGAGGGGGGCAAACGGGAGGGGCAGGGCAGCAGCCTGACAGCCTGTGCAAGGCGGCACATTGCTTCTCTTGGCATAAGGGTTGCCGCTTCAAAGTGAGATTCCTCTCTGTGCCCCAAGTGGAGGGGGAAACTGTATCTTCTACCTGGAAACACCCCCCCCCCAAAAAAAAGGATTGCCATGACTCAGAACTGACTTGATGGCACAGGATTACTTCTCTGTTACGTGCTGCTTAGCCCTTTTTGGAGATTGCCACACTTTGAGTGGAACAGAGAACCTGATGCCAATTAAGGGGAAAGCCCTGACTCATCTCCCTGCAGCACAAGAGCCCCTCCTGTGCCAGAGAAACACGGAGCGCAGGTGTCTTGGCAACAGCGTGTCTGTCCTAATTCTTAGCCAAATGCCAGGTTCCCTCTTCTGCCTTATTAGAAGAGACCAGCACAGCTTGGCCCTGGCCTCTGGGACAATAGGAAGCACGCAGGGCAGGGGCAAGGGGACAGAAAGCAGGGGGTGGGCAGTGGGAGGGGGGGAGTCCTCCCTGCTCTTCGTCCCCTGTACCTGCAAGAGAGGTATCTGCAGGAGCTCCCACTGTTGGGTCCTGCCCCCCCCCCATGTTGGCACAGGGGCTGGTCACCCCACATGCACATGCAAGTCCAGTCACGGGGGGAGGGGGGAGGGGGAGGGGGGAGGGGGGCTAATGCCTCCTACTGCCACAGATCGCCTGCTTCCTGAAAGGGTAGCAAATATTTAGTCTTTAAATATATTCTTGTTGCATTTTCATTGCCAGGGTTGGTAAGGGGGGGTTTCATGGTATATTTATTTATTTGTTTGTTTATTTACCTATTTGTTTATTTTCTCCAGAATAGAGGTGCTGTGCTAGGTTAGGTTTCAGCTTTTCACATTGTTCAGTGCAGGCATGACATTTCCAGCGGCCCCTCTGCTTGCTGTCTTAACAGCAAGTGAGAGGGAGCTCCATTCCCCTCCCCGCCCTTATCACAGGTAGTCAAAAAAGCCTTATCAAACTAGGAGGAGGTAACAAGTGGGCTACCACATGGCTCAGTCCTATACCCAGTGCTCTTCAACACTTTTATTAATGACTTGGATGAAGGAGTGTGAGGAATACTTATCAAATTTGCAGATGATACAAAACTGGGTGAAATACCTAATACCTTGACATACAGAAACAAAATCTGAAAAGACCTTGGCAGGCTGAAGCACTGGGTTGAAAACAACAGAATGAAATTTAAAAGGGATAAGAACCAAGTTCTAAACCTGGGGGAAGGCGGGGCAGAGAGGAACAAATATGCAGTTACAAGATGAGGGGGATACTTGGCTCAGCAACACTGCGATCAAGAAGGGCCTTGAGATTGTTACAGATCACAAGCTGAATACGAGCCAGCAGTGTGACGTAGCTGCTAAAAAGGCCCACGTGATTTTAGGCAACATTAACAGACATCCAGTCTCCAAATCCCATTAAATAGTCATTTCCCCTCCATTCAGCACTGGTTAAGCCTCCTATTGAATTGTGTGTCCAATTTTGGACACCACCCTTCAAGGAGACCGATGACCAAGTAGAACAAGTTCAGAGGAAGTCAACGAGGATGATCAGGTAACTGGAAATCAAACCGTCGGAGGTACGATGGAAAGAGCTAGGCCTGTTTATGCCTTGAGTGAAGAAGAGCAAGGGAGACCGAAGGAGGAAGGCAGTCACGCAGAGGAAGAGCAGGGACTGTCCTCCATCATCCTCGAGCGCAGGAGAATATGGAATTAGGGGCTCAGGTTACAGGACTCCATCATCCTCGAGCGCAGGAGAATATGGAATTAGGGGCTCAGGTTACAGGAAGCCAGATTGAGGCTGGATGTTATTAAGCAAATGCAGTACATTCTCACCTGTTAGAGCAAGATGGCAGTGGAGGCAATTCCCTAGGGAGGCGGTGAGTTCTCCAGGGCCAGCAGGCCTTCCAGGGAAACGTGGACCACCATCTGTCAGGTCTGCTTTGATTTGGATCCCTGCCTTGAGGCCCCCTCCCCCAGGGTGTGTGTGTGTGGACTCGATGGCTTTCTCGAGCCCTTCCAAGTGACTCTGTGATGGCCCCAGACCAAGATACCTTTTACCACTCAGGTTGACTCCATAGCTGGCCTGGCCCCACTTCCATGTGTTCAGTGAAAACTTAAGCAAAAGGCCTTCAGTTTTGCCACATCGGTGGGATGCCTTTGAGAGAGACTCAAGAATCCAAAAGTTCCATCATAAAGTGTCCCCCTGCTGGCATCATCACATTTTATTGTTTAGTTGCATGGTAAATTCAGTTTAAATGTGTCTCTTGAGACATCACTGGTGATTCTGGTGGCATTCTTTCGCCCACAGAAAAGGGTTGCAAAGGTGGGTTGGGGGGGGGGCTGCAGATGAACTGTGGATAACTGTAAAGGCATCACCCCCCTCCCCTCCCCTGCCGCCAATTGGGACTTGCCTTTAAACATATCCAAAACTTCAATGGGCGTGCCTGGGGCAGGGCAGTTTTCTGCCCTGCTAATCTCTGGGACTGGGGATTAAATACCACCAAAGTGGCTTTTGGTTTACTTCAGAGGTGACTCATGGCTCCTGCAGGTCTCCAGGAACAACAGCCTCTCGGTCCCCTGGATGTTGCTGGAGTGGCAGCAGGGGTGAGTGGCACCTCAGTCTGATGAGGCCGGGGCTTCCCCAAAGAGTCTTGGTGCCCACATGCACCCCTACACTCCATTTCCCCCCCCCAAAAAGAGGAGTTTTAGGGAGATGACTAAGCAAGAATCTGGCTTCGTAAACAGGGATCAGTCACCAAAGACTGTACATCCAGCCGCCTGGCGGATGACCCGTCGACCATGAGCACAAAGGTTCCATCCAAACAGAGAACTGTTTTTTATGGCTTAATGGCATGGCCGGCTCAGCCTCTGTGTGTGTGTGTGTATGTGTGTGTGAGACAGAGACAGAGACAGAGACAGAGACTCTCTCTCTCTCTCTCTCTCTCTCTCTCTCTCTCTCTCTCTCTCTCTCTCTCTCTGTGTGTGTGTGTGTGTGTGTGTGTGTGTGTGTGTGTGTGTGTGTGTGAGTGACAGAGACTGTGTGTGTGTGTGTGTGTGTGTGTGTGTGTGACAGAGACTGTGTGTGTGTGTGTGTGAGAGAGAGAGAGAGACAGAGACAGAGACTGTGTGTGTGTTTGTGTGTATGTGTGTGTGTGTGTGTGTGTGAGAGAGAGAGAGAGAGAGAGACAGAGACAGAGACAGAGACTCTGTGTGTGTGTGTGTGACAGAGACTCTGTGTGTGTGTGTGTGAGAGAGAGAGAGAGAGAGAGAGACTCTCTCTCTCTCTCTCTCTCTCTCTCTCTCTCTCTCTCTCTCTCTCTCTCTCTCTCTCTCTCTCTGTGTGTGTGTGTGTGTGTGTGTGTGTGTGTGTGTGACTGACCGCCTTCTTGCCTGAAAGGGCTCAACCCCAGCTCAGCATTTCTGTGAACCAAACAAAGGAAGACAGATCTGAAGGAGAAGGTGAGGTCTCTGTAAAGCAGGAGTGAAAAATATTTGGCCCTCCAGCTGTTTTGGAACCACAACTCACACCAGCCTGGGTGGGTCTCAGGGCGAGCACCGCAGGATGGTATCAGGCAGCCCTGGAAAGGTTTTGCTCAGGTTTGGGAACGGAAACCGAGGGTTGTTGGCTGGCACCCAAGGGAACAGCTGGGCAGCTGTAGTTGCATAAGGGAGTTGCCTCCCCTCCCCTAATGGTAGCGCAGCCCCTGGAAGAGACGCCGGAAGAAATCACGTTCGGCTCCCGTGTGGGCCAGTGTGACCTCCTAGGTGGGCGTTATTGATCATGAGTGTCTGGCTAATGGCCCCAAAGGTCTGGGTGGCCATTTTGCACACATCCCGCCAGGCCCCTGGTCATCCGCGCTGGCCTCTGGCCCAACGGAAGCTGGCACCTGAGAGTGTGCGGCGGTTGAGTCGGAGTCGGCTGGATGTGTTCCATCTTGCTGTGACTCAGGGCTCCACCCCAGGAGGAGAAAAACGAAATGTTTGTGGCATCCAAGCAATTAATTCTCGTACGAGTGTCAACAACAGATTGTTCTGTTAAACGGCTTATGTTCAAAACGTTGCCAAAGGGGCTGGTGGGGGAAGAACATGTTGTTTCAAAATAATATTATGACTGATTCAAATTTAGTAAAAGAATCTACTTTGATGCTCAGTTGTCTGAAAGGATGGGTCTTTCCCATCATGTTGAGCCTCCCTTCTCCGCTCCAAAGAGCAGTTACTGTCCATGAGCACCTCTTGCTGTTCCAGTTGGCACGTGCTGGCAGATATCTTCTTTTCTTGGTAGAAAAGGGTTGAGCGTGGACGCCGTTGACTCTGAGAAAAGCAGGGGCCATCCCCTCCACCTTTCCAGCAGCAGGAGAGCTCCTCCCGCACCACAGCATGTGTGCCACAAGACAGAGAGACCAGCAGTAGGTTCCCTTTAACTGCCCCCCACTGCCCCGCCGTGGGGGGGCAGCGCTGGGTGTCAGTTCGCCTGTGCCTCCAGCTCCCTTGCAGAAACTACCTGGCCTTTCCTTGTGGCGCAGCTTGGCCCAGATTCCACCCTAGCAGCCACTGCCGCTCACTCTGAAGACGGTAAGTTAATTTAGGAGAAGCTGTTATGGGAACGGAATGGCTAGCCAAGTAAATAGATCAGATGAGCGCATCCCAGTACGACAGGGCCCGGGGCCAGGAATACTCAGCTGGGCAGAAAGAGAGAGAGAGAGAGAGATGGAGGAGCTGCAGAGGTCCTTGTACGACAGTGAGAACCTCCACAGAAGCTGTTGCTGGGGGTGTTTTAAAATGTTTTTCTACACAACAATGAATGTGAAGGCCTTAATAGTAATAGTGGTAGCAACATGGAGGAGGAGGAAGAGGAGGAGGGGGAGGAGGAGGAGGAGGAACACATGACTGATGATGCTTGAGGTACTTGTCTGTCTTCGGAGTGATTTGCAATAAGACTGTGAAAATAAGAAAATATGGCTAAAACCTACACCTAAAACAGAACGGATAAAATAGACACGTTATAATCACACCTTCTGAAATGAAAGCCTGGCATTCATCCTCAGGTGTTCTGCAGGAAGGGACCGGGCTCTTTCTTTCTGAACCAACTGTTTAAAGGCCCATCAAAGGGGGAACACAATAACCCACCCACCCCCATGCAGAATATTCTACAGTTGCAGTGCTGCTATTCAGCAGACCCTGGCTTGTGTTCTCAACTACTCCACATCTCTAGGAGGTGAGGCAAATAACAGAGCTTTTGGACACAATGTTCCAAGCTGATTCATGAAGGAAGCAGCATTATTTCAGATGCCCCAGACTGAAAAACCTACAAGACTTTTCCAGGTAAACAGAAACAAACGGGACACCTGCACTTCAATATCACTGTCATGGAATGCTATGGAATGCCCTCCCGAGTGAGATCCGCCTGGCACCGACACTGATGACATTTCGGCGCCAGACAAAAAGCTTCCTGTCCTGGGCTAGCCATACTTGAAAAATATCCTTCCCAGGCAGCATTGTAGTAGGTACGGTTGCCTGGGCTTAAGGGACCAAATGAAGTCTCAGAGAATGGGCGGTGCTTCCACAGCTCTGCAGACAAGGAGAACTGGGGGGTTAGTTGGTTCTGGTGGCAAATGACCTTTGCCTGTGGTTTGTGTGGGAGCTTTCAGTCCTGGCCACCTGCCCCCTCACTTTCCCCCACATGCGCCCCAAAACCTTCCGTAATCAGCAGCTCCTTGCCTTTCACCTGGGGTGACTTGCTGCCGATTGTGACACCCTTCACGACGGGGCAAGCACAGCTGCTCAACAGGATTTCAGTCAGCGGCTCATTGTACATCCTCCGTACTTGCTCATGTTGGCACAGGACAAAGCCAGGCATCAGCAGAAGGGCTGGGGAGAAACTGGGTGTGTGTGCCTGCCCACAACTGGGCTGGCCATCTGCGCTCTAGAGAAAGCCAGGGAGTGAAGCCCCAGCAAAAGGCCAGGAGGGAGAGCAGCGTGGCCAGTGCCCACCCTCTGCTACTCCACAAAAGCCCCTCCTCTAACCACAAATGTGGGCCCTGCAATGCCTGGGGATTTAGGGAAAGGCAGCAATGGGAAACTGGAGTGCAAAGGTCAAAGGACAATAAGAAAAGACCCATCTGGTTTCCCTTCACGAGTGCAATGCCACCAGAGCTTGGGAAGGCTTCTGGGCCATGCTGGCTGGAGGTGATTTGGGGGAGCAGGAGCCCAAGAAACCTGGGGTCCAAGGAGAGCTGCCCGTCCTGCCCTTTTCGTTCCCGCTTGGCAGCCGTGAATGGGCGTCCTCCGCCCAGCCCAGCCCAGCCCTGCCTGCCTCCAGCACTGTTTCAAATCCTGCAGCTTCTGGCCCATTCATTCCCAGTCACTCTGGGGATTGGTGAGTTGGCTTCGATGTTGAAAGAACGGGGAGGGGCCTTCGCTGGGCTGAGCGCTGGCCTCCTCCCCGCATTTAAATGCCAGGAGGGAGCACTCTTGCCGGGAGGAGGACCGGCAGTGGAGCCAGGACTGGGGCTCCTGTCAGAGCCACTGGACTTTCCTCTACTCGGCAGACCACCGCTGGTTTTGACACCCACCCACCACCGTTGTCTGCTGGCTCTTTTCATCTGCTCTTGGGTGACTGTTTTAAAATTCAGCAAGTGAATTATCCTTTGGATAACTTCTTTTTAACCTCTTAGGAAGCCAGCATGAGATTCAAGGGACTGCAAAGTAGCTGCAGGCATGGTAAGTGGATCTGCCTACTAATAACTCCCTTATCCTAATTGAACAAGCAGATGGATTAAGCAAGGGAGGGAGGGAGGGGTTGTTATAATTTTGAAATAGGACTTCCACTTGTGCCTCTCCAGAGAGAGAGAGAGAGAGAGAGAGAGAGAGAGAGAGAGAGAGTTTGTGTGCACAGACAAAATTAGGTATAATGACTAGCATTTAAATAGAAACACACTACCTCTGGCCCTGGGGAGACACCTGTGGCCAGGTGACGAGTGTTTGCCTGCTGCTAGCCAGGTGCTAAAAGGGGATCCAACACATGATGAAGGACCTTCCTCTGGTGGCTTTTTGTGGCTTTCGGTCTTTGAACTGGAGGTGGACGGAAGAGCTTCCAAAGAAAGAACCCACCCTCTCTTGAGTGGGGTGCAAAGGCACCCTGCTTTTACAGCTGGAGAATAACATAAAGATGGATACAATCTAGAAAACGGCTCGAAAATGCACATGCCTGCTTGCAACTATGACATTCTTTAGGTGTCCCTATTAATGAGACAAGCATCTAGACCAGTAGTTGTGCTTAACCTCTGATTATTGTAAGCCCTTTTGTTTATGCAATGTAACTGGGGTGTGTGTGGGGGTGAACTGGCAGGAAGGGGGGTGACTTTCAATTGCAAGACCTGCCAATGTACGTTCAAGGTTGAGCAGATACTTGGGGAACTGTTAGAAATGTTGTACATAGCAATGCATATAACATGAAGGCTATTCCACCATCATTACTGAAGCTTTGGGAAGAGGTTCTGGGCAGGATTGCAAATGCTTACATATTTATTTGCACGACTTTTTAAAATTGCTCCTTCATCCCCACCATCAGACATCAAGTTCATCACATCCTTTTAAAAAACAACATAGGGTGGGTTGTCTCTACCATATAAAGATCGGGTCTTTTAAGATCGAGTGGTGCCATGGCATCATCACGATGGAGCCTCTCTCGGTGGCAGAAAGGTCTGGAGCTCGCCTTCCAGGCAAAGGCCTTTAGGGTCAGAACAAAAAGCGACAGTGGCATCTGAGGCCAGGTTGCATGAATGCAGTGGTTTCCTTGCCACCACTGGTATTACCAGTGTAGCATCCTGCATGTCACATCTAGTCTCTTCTGTTTTTAGCCAGGCAGGATGGGTCCCTCGGAGGGAGTGCTCAGGACCTCCACTCAAGGCTGGGAAACCGTCCTGTTGAAGTCCCCAGTGGGCAGCCAAAGTGGGCAATACGACTGGGCGAGGTCAGAAAAAGGTCCAACTAAGGTTAGGAGAGAGAAGTCCAAAAAAAGCCATTGTTTGGCTCCGCGTAAGGCAGCTTTCGCTGGTCTTCCATCTTTTGATGGTAGCAGCTTTCTTTGTATGTTTTTCCCTGCCAGAACTCTGAGGAGTTGACAAAGGTCACAAGTGGGCCCTGCTGTATCTTCTCGCCTGTCCACAGGCTGCTCTTGTGTAGATCTGCCGAGGGCAACCTGGTCCCTTGGAACCCACCCACGTCCCTTCTCTCGTCTTGTGTCCCTAAGATGCCATGGCTCTTATGGCTCTGCAGTCTTCCTTGGGATGATTTGTGAGGGGGTTCCCTCCTCTGGACTCTTCTGCTGTTTGTTTGTTTGTTTGTTTGTTTGTTTGTTTGTTTGTTGTTAAGTATTTCTGCAAACCTGAGGTTCCCCATGTGTGGATGTGTGTGCTCTGACATCTCAGCCAGGTTTATCATTGGTCCCAGGTTTGTTCTGTTTCTGAGAGCACTCCCTATTCAAGTCCACCACCAGAGAGAGGGGTCTCTTGTCCCTGGAGGCTGTCACATGGAAGAAACACAATCTGCTTGTATCCTGTTCACTAGACCCTTCAATGGCCTTGTAGCAAAGAATGCAAAATGGACAGCAAGGGAGAAGCAGCCATTGCACGGGTTGCCACGTGAAGTGGAGGGCAGGGCTCATGTGCCTCTAATAGCCACCTTGGGTCCCCGTTGGCTGCCCCAGAGGACAGAAATATTTCAGCCATGTTGCTTGCATAACTAGCTACATCGGCTCAAATGGCATCTTCTGAACCCTGCTCTCTGTTTCATATGGTCATCGCAACCACACCACTTAGCTCCCCCCCCCCCGCAGCCCACATCGGAGAAGATCAGCTCCCACAGACCCTTAGTTGGAACTGGAGAACTACTGGTATATGCCCACCCAGCCACCCTAAAGTGAGCAGCGTATGAACTGCAGGGACACAGATGAGAATGTCAAAAGTAGCTTATCTGAAATTTACTTTAAAAAAAACCAAAACCAAACCCCCAGATTTCAGCCTTGCAGCCTGGGTATCCTTAAACTGAACTCCCAGATCGGGTCAAGGGATTAGCTGCTGAAAATCCCAACCAACCTTGTAACAAAACCTCACAATATCTGTCCTTAAGGGACCAGAAAAGAGAAGTTTGCTGTCCAAACTACAAATGAATTTATGTAACCTCGTCTAAATCATTCACAAAATGTTCTGGTGCTTAAGAGGATTGTTCTACTTAACGGGTGAGATGAAAATATTTCTTTCCCTCATTCGCAACCCCGCTTGAAGGTCAGGAACAGTCAGTAGAGAGATCTCTGGAAAAGACAACATTTAAGCTTTTAAGAGGGTGTGTGTGTGTGTGTGTGTGTGTGTGTGTGTGTGTGTGTGTGTGTGTGTGTGTGTGTGTGTGTGTGTGTGTGTGTGTTTTGAGGGTTGTGTTGGTTGTGGTCAGGGGGCTCCTTTTTTGGCTCCCTTGCCTTGGAGTTGGCTTCACCAGCCTGCGTAAAACCAAAGCTTTATTCCTGCAGGGGCTACATTAGCTCCCCCACACACACACACGTTCTGCTGCCTGAGGCCAAAGACCTGACGTTGCCCATTTGCCCATCTTCCCTGGCGGACAGCAGAACTGGGCAATGGAAAGGCAGGCTTGGGGCAGGTGGGACTAAGGTGCACTTCCTACTGCTGTGTCCCCCAGGAGAAGAAGGGCAGGGAGCACCCACGGCCACCACGGCCACCCTTTCTTCCACTTGGCTGGCTGCCCTCCTTCTCTCTAATGGCAGGACCAGCCTCTTTGCCAGTGGAGACTCTCAGGAGCATCCAGAAAATCCAGAGGGGCTCTCCTTCTCCCTCCCTCCCTCCCTCCCTCCCTCCCTCCATCAGGGGTGATCTTTACTAACCCCAAGTCACTGGCCGACCATGGATCAGCTCCTTTTGCCAGGCAGTTCAGGTTGGTTTGTTTTTTAACATTACCAAAGTAAGTGCACATCTTGTAAATGCAAAGCTTAGAACCTGCCCCCCCCCCTTGGCAGAGGACCACCACCACCCCAGTCCTCTAGAAACAGAGGCTGAGCAAAGCAGCTTTTCCAGGCCCCCTGAAGCAGCTGCTGCAAATGAGACCCAGGCTCTGTGGAGCCCTCTCGGTTGGAACCCCAGCCCCAATGCCATGGGAAAGGCAAAGAGCTGTGGGGGCGGGGGGGCAATGCAAGTGCAAGGGCAGCCAGTTGGACGACCCACCAAAATAGCAGCAGCACCGCCGCCGCTGCCGCCACTGCCACCCTGTCCAGGACCTCACAGGCTTCCCTGCAGGACTGAGAAAAGGTTCCTTTTTAAAGCGATAGCCAGTCCTCTGCAAAAGCTGCCTCCTGCACTTCTAAGGGCCTTTTCACACGACCCCTAAGATCCACTGGCCACTTAAATTCAGACCAGGGATCTTGAGGGTTCGTTGCTCTTCCTGCGTCCCCACCCCACCACACTTCCTTGATCCTGTCTGCGTGAGGGGAGGGAGGAAGAAAGAGAGGAAAAAATGCAGGCTCACCTCCTTTGTCCTGATTTCTTCTCTTCTGGTTTTTGTTTTTTTTTGCCTCCCGCCCCTTCTCTTAAAGGGGTGGGAGGCAAAAACAAACAAACAGAGGATTGGAATGCCCCACACTCGCCAGATTAAATCCGGACCTGGGGATTTTCACTCTTCTAGAGCAGGTACAAGAAAAGTGCGCTGGGACGCGCTTAGGTGGGCCTGGTCGCACTTAATTTCCTGAAAACTCCGGAGCTGGTGGGGAAACAATTGTAAACTCCGGAGCTGGCAGCCATTTGCTGCGGAGTTTAGGGGTCGTGTACAAAGGGCCTAAGCTAACACATGCAGGGATATTTTTTTTTTTGTACAAGCCCGATTGAGCTCCCTCTCTTCTTGTTTCTGCTCATCCCCTCCCGTCCCCTTTCACCTGTGGTCCCACGGTGTAGGTTTGGTCTCCTTGGCCTCTTCACTCCTCCCCCCCCTTGCCCTGGCCATGCTCAGGAGGAATGGCTGGGAGGCTGCGTCCCAAGAGCTGTCAAGGAACTGCCCTTGGCCCAGCCCAGGCAGGAGTGGAAAGGGAGGCCAAAGACCTTCAAGGCCAGATTGTCCCAGCGGGCCCATCGACCCCCACCCCCACCCCCAAGGCATTCCCAATCCCAGCTTTACAGACACCCCCCCTCTCCTTGAGTCAGCCCATGTTTTGGTCCTGGTTCATCTTGTGCCGGTGCTGCCGTAAACTGTGAGTAAAATAATACTCCCCTCACCCCGGGGGCCTCAAGAGGGGGTGGAAATTTTCCATTCTCTCTTTGCCACTTCATTGGGTTACTGCACTTGCCTCGGTGGTGTCTTCATAGGCGTTGCACTGCAGGGCCAGAGATTTCTCCAGCCCAGTCCCTAATTTACAATCCAGCTTCCATTTTATATTGCACCATCAAAAGCTCAATTGACCCTTGAAAAAGCAATACTGTATGTGGATTTGGACCTGCAGCAGGTTATAACTCCATTCCTGGAATTCTTTTACTCTAGGAATAAGTATAACTAGAGGTTTTATTTTATTGCTTCATTGGCAGGCTTTGGAAGGGTTGTTTCTGTGCTGCTCGGAGGAGTTTCACCTGTAAAAGAGGTGGGAAGCGCCAGCAGTGAGACAGATCCTCCTGGCCAAGGAGGAATGAGCTGTTTGGATGCTTCTCTGTGTAAAAGGGCCTTTTCACACGACCCCTAGGATTTCGGACCAGAGATCTTGGGGGTTCGTTTCTGTTCCTGCGTTCCCACCCCTCAGCACTTCCTGCTCCTGTCGGCGTGAGGGGAGGGAGGGGGAAAAAGGACAAAAGAAGCCTTTACTAACCTGCCGGTGCCGGTCAAAGTTGCCACGAGCCCCGTTACTTCCTGGTTCCTTCTCAAGGGGCTCTTAAAGGGGCGGGAGGCAAAAAAACAACAGACAAGCGAGGAGAGCCCGGCACTCTTATCCGCATCAAGGAATTTTCATCTGCTGAGAGCAAGTACATGAAAGGTGCGCTGGGTCGCGCTAAAGTGGGCGGGGTCGCACTTAATTGTCTGCAAACTCCGGAGCTGGTGGGGAAACATTTCTAAGCTCCGGAGCTGGGAGCCATTTGCAGCGCAGCTTAGGGGTCGTGTATAAACGCCCAAAGACAATATTCAGAGGAGGTTGGCCTCTGTAGGCAGACTCTATACTGAAGTCATAAGAAATAAAAAGCTTATAAAAGTTATTTTTTTAAAAAAAAATGACAGCGAAGGACCATACTGGAGGGTGTCGGGGTGGGGGGTGGGGGGGAAGAGATTCTGAAATTACCCTTCCAAAAGGAGGAGGAGGAAGAGGAGACAATGATGATGTTTCCCAAGGTTTGCAGGATGAAACCAATGCCAACGAAGGCAGACCTCCACAGGGCTTGGGGATTACTATGCATGAATCATGTTGTCTGCATTTCTTTAGTCTACTGCACTTCCTAGGGCCACCTTCCTCCTGGCAGTAGAACTTAAGCTGGCTGAAATCATCTGTCCTGAAGCAGCTGCTAAATGCGGCACTTTTCATTTATCTTAAGGCAGGCATGCCCAAACTTCGGCTATGTTGATGTTTTGGACCACAACTCCCAGAATTCTAAGCTTAGATTGCCAATGGCAAAGGACTGTGGGAGTTGTGGTACAAAAGGGCTGAAGTTTGGACATGCCTGTCTTACGGGCAGCAGCGAAGCCCAGGACAGGGAGGCAGGCCGCTTGGGCAGGTGGGTCGTGGTGTCCCGAGTGCCAATCTCTGCTCCGAAATGGTGCCAATGGTGTGGCCTGGACTCCCCAATTGCAGATTTTGTCTGGTTAGCTAGTGGAGAGATTGAGAGAGAGAGAGAGAGAGAGAGCTCCTTCCTGTTACCAGATCACAAAGCCAGAATTTCCTTCACAGCTCATCCTGGCTTATACTCATGTAGCAATGTCAGCAAGAAATGTGTAAGGTGTAATTGATGCTGAATTCTTGTTGGTAACTAAACCCAAAGCCCCTCATCCCCCCTCCAAAAAACTCCCACATTTCTGCAGGAGAGTAATGCATCTTCCGATAGCAAGGAGCCGATAGGGTGACATAATAAAGCGAGAGCATCTGGCTGCACTTGCCTACATCTGCACTTGCCGTTGCCTTTATGATCCTGCTGCACTGAAAGCCAATTTAAAGGATTTCAGAAAAGTATGTTTGCTACCAAGGGAGCTTTTCCCCCTGCAGTCCACAGACATTGGGATCATTATTCACTGCTTCCTGGCAATGATTTCTGCTGCATAGTTCAGTCTGGTGGTAATTAAACCATACTTACGTTGCATCTATTACTAGAAGTTTGCTCCACCAGAAAGCTAGACAGAGACTGCAGCTATAAAATGCCAAAGGAGTCAATAATTTACTGGCCACGTGAAAATAAGCACAATTAAATGTGCTTATTGCCAGCGGTAAGTCTTCCCTCATCCCAGCCTCTGGATATTTAGCAAAGCCAGACCAGTAGAAATCTCTGCATACCGATCTCAGATGTGTTGTCAGGTTTTTCAGTCCCGTGGCCTTCATCTTTAATGCAAAGATTATGGAAATATCTTCCTTTTGGATTCTGGCAACTGGAGAACTTTCTGGAAGGAATCTTGAGGAAGCCACGTTTCCTTCTTCTGCATTGGGAAACATTCTAGTCCTGATTACAACACCATGTATCCTACCCCACTCTCTGAGGATGATGGGATTTTACTGGAATTCATTAGGCTTGAATTTATTTATTTATTTTATTTATTTATGAGTATTTTACCCTGCCTTTCTCCTTGGTGGCTTACAATAGAGAGGGACAATATACAGCCCAGAACCAGTTAAGACATTTTCAAGTTTAGGAACAGGGGTTTAGTTAGTTAGTTAGTTAATATTTATTGGTTAGTCCTACGGCCATGTCAACCAACAAAAAGACAAACTATAAAATACATTAAATTACACGCAAGACTACGGGTACACTACGATAAAAATTCAGAATATTCAGAAGTCATACATGCAGATCTCCTTTACAGGGTACTCCAATTTGTTCGATGTATTGTGTTCTTAAAGCTGCTGCTTTAATTATAAACTTGGCTTAATTATAAACTTGGCAAGAACAGGGAATTAAAAGAGGCATCTTACAACATTAAAAGGTAACATTAAAGCTACCAAGAACACATAAAAAAATTCCATTGTGAGGGATGGAAAACACTAGTGTTCTTATGAAATCAGTCAATGCAATCATGCATGGTAATCCATCTAAAAGTCACGCAATAGGTAGTCCATCATTCAGGGAAAGCTTGCTTGAAGAGAAGGGTCTTTGTCTGTTTCCGGAAGGACAACAGTGATGAGGAAGTCCTGGCCTCTAGTGGGAGGGAGTTCCAGAGTCTGGGCACAGCAGTTGAGAAGGTCCTTTCATGGGTTCCCATGAGACATATCATGTTTCCCCGAAAATAAGACACTGACTTATATTTATTTTTTCTCAAGAAGACACACTAGGGCTTATTTTCAGGGGATGCCTTACTTTTATTAAGTATAATATGCTTGAATGTCAGCCTTGCACACAACCATAGCCACGCCCATCACTAGGTCTTATTATCAGGGTAGGGCTTATATTTAACAAATGCATGGAAATCCTGCTAGGGCTTATTTTGGGGGGAGGTCTTATTTTCAGGGAAACAGGGTACCTGTGAGGGTGGTGGGATGGAAAGAAAGGCCTTGCCTGATGACCTTAACACCCAAGTCGGTTCATACTGTGAGATTCGATCTTTGAGGTAGCTACGACCCAGGTCGTATAGTGCTTTTGTAGGTCACGATCAGCACCTTGAATTGTGCTGGGTAGCTGATAGGCAGCCAGTGGAGCTGCTTTGGTAGGGGTGTAATGTGATCTCTGTAACCTGCCCCAGGGCCTTTTTACACGACCCCTAAGATCCGCTGGCCCCTTAAATTCAGACCAGAGATCTTAGGGGTTTGTCGCTCTTCCGTGCATCTCCACCCCTCCGTACTTCCTGGCTGCCGGCTGCGTGAGGGGAGGGAGGAAAAAAAGGGATAGAAGAATAAAGCTTTACCTCCCGGTGTTGGTGGACGCTGCCGGGGGAGCCCCGGTCACTTCCTGGTTCCTCTTAAAGGGGCGGGAGGCAAAAAACAAAAAAAAAGAAGCAAGGAGAGGCCAGCACATCCGCATCAAATATTGTTCACCTCCCAAGAGCAGGTACAAGAAAAGTGCGCTGGGTTGCGCTTAGGTGGGCGGGGTCGCACTTAATTGTCTGCAAACTCCGGAGCTGGTGGGGAAACATTTTTAAGCTCCGGAGCTTTCAGCCATTTGCAGCGGAGCTTAGGGGTCGTGTATAAACGCCCCCAGTCAGCAATCTGGCTGCTGCATTTTGGACCCATTGACGTTTCCTTAGACTTTCCATCGGTAGCCCCACATTTAATGGTGGATGGATATAGAACGGTAAAAACAGATAAGAATACTGCTGTTGAGTTGGACGGAATCCCAGTGGCCATCAAGTCCAACTGCCTCTGAACACAGGGAAACCCACATCCACCCTGTCATGGAAAGCAATCAACCTCACTCTCTAAAAGCCTCCAACAAAGGTGAGCCCACCACCTTCTGAGGCAGAAAGGTCTTCCTTGTGTTTAGTCAGAGTCTTTGTCTTCTCATGGAGAACCAGCATGGTACGGTCGTACAGATGTTGGACTGGGCCTGGACTTGGGAGACCAGGATCCACAAAATCCTCCCTCAGCAGCCCTTCTATCTTGTTTACATGTTTGCCCGGATTGTCTTCCACTAAATACCCTCAGAGCTGCCTAGATGCCCTAAGCACATCCGATCTTGATTTCGGAAGCTAAGCAGGGTCACCCCTGGTTAGTACTTGGATGGTAGACCTCCAAGGAATACCAGGTGCTGTAGGCGCCTGGTGTCGGAACTGGCAAACCACTCCAGTATTCCTGCCAAGAAAACTCCATGGATATGGAGTCACGAAGAGTCGGTCACGACTGTAACGATACAACACAAATACCCTCAGATCCTTTCCAGAGGTAGTGCTGCCACCCATCCCCCTACCGGTGCATCTCCTTTTCCCTGCCTAAATGTGGAACTTTACATCTATTCGCCCGTGGCCATTGGCTGACCTTGAGCCAGCCTTTCTTAGCTTTACAGGGAGTTTTGGCTGGATCACTTGGGAGGGGGAGCCCTTTGGCAATGAGACCTCCTTTTTGCTTGGGCTGAGTCAGCTTGCCTTGCCTTGCCTTGCCGGTTTTCCCAGGCGGGTGGCCTAGCTCCTTAAGGCTACTTCAGATATAGGAGATAAGGGCAGCCCCCCTTCCCTTGTCCATAATTAGCTGCTCTACTTGGGAGAAGGAGTTTTGGGAAGGGGAGGGTCTTGGAACTCCTCCTCCCTCCCTCCTTCCCTCCCTCCCTCCCTCCCGCCATGCCAGAGCTGACCCACATGCCAGAAGTTCCCAAACAGAGATGTATGCTGACCTTAGCTCCATCCCTAGGCAGAGAAACCTTAGAACATAATAATTCTAATGATGAGCTCAGCCCAGTCTTTCCTGGAAAATTTTGCAATTTCAATATTTTCATTAGCTCTCAGTTCCTGAATGACGAAAGGTTTGCTTCAGGGGGTGGGGTTGACGGTATACATCTCATGTTGTTTATGGCCAATCGGAGAGGTGCGTGCAAGGACAGGGCACTGTCTGTCAAACATAGAGCTGCGGATCATGTTACACTATTTTGTAGGTGCCTGTGCTTTGCTCTTGGTCTCTAAACTGGAAGGACTGGCTAGAAGACTGTGAGATGAAACCCTCACGAGCCTTCTCATCTGGTCCCAGGCTTGGTTCTACCCTCAGCTTCTGTGGAGAGCTAAATAGGGGGTGGGAAACACACACACACACACACACACACACACACACACACACACACACACACACACACACACACAGCTAAATAGGGGGTGGGAAACACACACACACACACACACACACACACACACACACACACACACACACACACACACACACACACACACACACACACACACACACATACTGAGTGTCCCTGTACATTTGGCAGGACCCTCTGTAATTTAATTCCCCCTGCCATGGTTACAGAGCACCCATGGAAGAGAGATTTATAGAGCTTCTGATTACATGATATTCATGTTCAGCACAAGGCATTAGGAGGAGACTGTTCAGAACTTCATGCTCCTTGTGCAAAAGTGGAAAGTAGCACCAGGGAGCACTTAGGTGCACACCCATGTTCCTACCACCTCTTTAGCCCTGGAGGTGAGGAGACAAGTGCCCCAAAAAGGGCTCCCATTGCATATTTGGGCTGTAAGACTTCTATTTTCTGCCTTTGCAGAAACTCTTGTGCATTTCTACGTGCCATTTTTAAATGACGTGTCTTTTACTAATGTGTGCTTTTGTTCCACTGATCAAAATGTGTTTAGGCACAAAAGGTAGGCACTGCTCTAGCAAGTCTGGGAGGTGTCCAGATTTGCATCATCTTCTTGCTAGTCTTGGGAGCTGTGAAACAGTTCTGTTGTAAGAATCCAAACATGAACCCAGCCACCTTTGTTCCTGCCTCCTGCGGTCAGCCAGGCCAACAGTCCTGGAAACGCAAACTTTGGAGTAAGTCCTGACCAAATATGATGGGAGAGAGACTGAAGCAGCCTCCCCTGGATCACAACGGGTGGTGGTCTCGGATGGGGCTGTTGCAGCGTTAGAAAGAGAGGGGCACTGGCTGGGCAAAAGGGGTGGGACAGATTCCTCAGGCAGGGAGAGAGGTCATCGAGTGTGCATATTTGTGTGTGTGTGTTTGTGTGTGTATGTGCAAGCACCCGTTGGCCGACAGATAGAGGCAGGAGGTCGCAGGGGGTGGAAGCAGCAGTGTCAGGGTCAGCAGACACAAAAACAGGCGCGTGCCTGGGGAGAAATGGAAAACATGAGTCACATGGAAAAACTGCATTTGAGGAAGCGGCTTCCCGTGGCACCAGAAAAGCCTGCCCTCGACATGCCGGTTTCCATTCTAACTGACTTTTAATCGCCTGGACTGTTGCCAAACATCACACCGCCGCCTCCCAGCTCCAGACCAGCCGGGTTTGGTCTAGGCTCGCGGCACCTCTAACAGCAGCGTAGCCGTGGATTCTGCCGGGCAGGTGAGTTCAGCATGACTGCCTTCCCAGTCCGTATGCCTCCCAAAGGCTGTGCTCGTCCAGATGAGCCCACCGGGGTTCCTCTCCACTAGGAGCAGGTCTTTTGTAAAACTAATAGGTCTTTGTTGCTATTCCAGGCCAAGCCACTCCAAAATATAGCGCAGAGCTAACGGGTTACTCCCAAAAGTATTTTGTTTGTTTCTGGGGGAACCTATGCACCCTCTTACTGCTGCAGGCTGTTCAGCACCAGGGTGCCCAGGGGGTGGGGGGGTGGAAGAAGGCAGAGGACTGCCGCCCCCTCTGCTCATCAGCAGGTTCTCCAGCACACCACAGGCCTCTCAGCAGCTGCAGTAACTGTAAGCAACAAGCTGGGAACAGACTCATCCTTGCACCATTTGCATCATCCGCCGCCCTGACCCCAGTTTACCCTCCTCTGCGAGGATGACGATGATGACCTGTATAGCACATGTCATGAACCTGGTGGCACTTTACAAAATACGTAAGGACAGTCCCTTGCCCCAAAGAGCTTTCTCTCCAGCTTACTGGTACAACGGAGACAAGAGAACCCACAACACTTACCTGAGAGTGTTGTCAAAGTCAGTTCAGAATAAACACTCACAGGGTTGCCCACCCATTGCAGATTAAGGAACCACAGTATAAGGCTCCGGACCTAAGTGGAAATAAGAAGCAAGTTCAAACCAGTGTTCAGTAGGGGCTTAATCACAAATTAATTAAATGGAGTATCAGGGCTGCAGCCTTAGCAAGGGACACGAATGCCTGCCTCAATCTGGTTACAAGATAACTCATTTCTCTTTAAGGGGAAACAGGGTTTTTGTTTGTCTGTTTGTATGCTGAATGCAATGTAGCACATGGTTGCTGGTTTGCTTCTTTGTCTCAGAAGGCTGTCTCTGCCTGTGATATTTGTTTGATCTCATACTCTCCAAGGCCTAAAAATGCTCCATACATCTGGTGAAAAGTGTTACAATCTATAAAAGTTCCTGCTACAATAAATCAGTTTGCTTTTCAGGTGCAGGTAAAAGGCCTTTGTTACTTAGGCTGCAACAAAGTCAAATAACGGGCTGCCCTGTCGCAATCAGCGCCTGAAAAACTACGGAACTGGGGATTTTCACCCTCCGAGAGCAGGTACATGAAAAGTGCGCTGGGACGCGCTTAGGTGGGCGTGGTCACACTTAATTTCCTGCAAACTCCGGAGCTGATAGGGAAACAATTGTAAGCTCCGGAGCTGGCAGCCATTTGCTACGGAGTTTAGGGGTTGTGTACAAAGGCTCTAAGAGCACAATCCAGCCCCAACAACTAGAACAGACTCACTGAGCAAATGGGATTCCTTAAGAGGAGGTGCCTATGAAGGCCTGTGATTGGATGGCTCTGTCCTAGCTGGGGGCTAGCATTTGAACTATTCCCCCGTTACCATTGTCAATACTGCATCTTCTTTTGTGAAGGGTCGCATGCATGCAGTTTCTCCACAATAATTTTCCAAAGGTGTGTCTGAGTGGGCCAAGTTAATTCGTGGTGGCAAATAAGCTAAGGAGTCTCCGGGCTCCTTATATTTATTTATTTTATTTATTTATTTATTGAACTTGCAACTCTGCTTCTTCCCATGCGACCAGGGGTGGGGGATGGGGGCCTGCAGTCCAAGGGAGCCCAAGGCAAATGAGATCCTTAAGGGTTTTGGAAGGCTCGGTGTTGACCCAAAAGGAAAGAGTGGTGCATCCACAGCCATGCTTGAGAACAGGATTGGGGACGACCCAGTGACCGAGTGGGGTTTGTGGGTTTGGTGCAGTGAACTTTTCATTGGGGGGGGACCATCCCTTTACAATCTGCATTGTCACCCCTGCCACATTCATGCATCTTCTTCCTGCAGAGGTAGTGTGGGGGTCTGAGGTGAGTCCATGAGTCTCTTGGGGGGGTGGCGTTCCACAGTCCATGGGTCCAACTCTTTGGAGATTTGAAGCAGAGTGTCCAAATGCCTGGGTAACCAAAAAAACAATTAACAGGTAGATGGGTCCAGAGGAGGGAATCACAATGAAGGTGGGGCTCCGAAAAGTCCTTTGCTGCCAGACTGTGTCTTAAATGAATGTGGAGATGAAACAATGTTTCAGGCTGTGATACCATCTTTCATGGGGACTTGGATCAATGGATTATTCCTCTTCAGCCATGCTGGTGACTGGGTCCAGGAAAGTGGAAGAATACAAGGACATGGCTTCAAGCATCTAGCCTTTAGTGAGAGGCAGAGGGAAAAAGCCAGGAGGAGATGGGGCAAAGGGGAGGGCAAGGGGAAGAGAGAGAGAGAGAGAAAGACGGGGAAAGGGGGGTAAAGGGGTAAGAAGGGAAAACATGGTGAGGTGAGAGGTAAGGGGGTGACCTTCTAGCTTGAGGTGGCGGAAGAGAGGAAGATGGGAGAAAGAAAGGGGGTGGTGGGTCAGCAAGCAACATCAATGGGTGAATGATGAGTCATCCATGATAAGAAATGGGGTGGGTATTGTCTTGAGGTAGAATAATGGCAGACCTTCCCTGGTCCAGAGGCAGATGAAGGGATTTGATGATGTCCAGGTGCTTGAGCTGGAAGAGCCAGGAAAAAAGGGAAGGAGTGGAGATCAGTTTTCCACTCTTTGTCCCACAAGGAACGTTTGCCTGGCATTTGTTGCAAAAAAAAAAAAAGAACTGAGATCAGGTGGGTTGCCCCCATTCCCTCTGTTTTCCACTCTTTGTCCCCAGATGAACTTGCCTGGCATTTGTTGCAAAAAAAAAGAACTTTGGAGGTGGTTGGTTGCTGTTTTTGACTACAACTCCCAGATTCCTCCGCCTCCTCCTCCTCCACCACCACCACCACCACCACCACCACCCTGCTTGCTTGCTTGCTTGCTTGCCAGCCGTCCAGGGGAGCCACAAAATGGTGGCCTTCCTGCCAGACTGTGTGGCCGCGGAGCTGCGTGTGGAGTGTGGGCGTTGTAGTTGCACCCCACCCGCCTCCAAGGGGAAGATTTTCTAGCTGTCTGAAAGGGACTGGGAGCCCCTCCCGTCCCCCTAAAAACGGGGGGTGGACTATTTCCCCCCCTGGCTGGGGAGGAGGGGGCATTTGGGAGCGGTGCCCCCCCCCTCCTCCCTGAGGGATGTTTCCCGCCGCTGTCTGGGGGAATGTGGGTGTTGTAGTCCTGAAGAGGACGGCTGGCGGGGAGGGGGGCGAAGGGGGCGAGGAGCGGCCGCCTTCCCCACCCGCCGCCCTCTGTGTGTGTGTGTGTGTGTGTGTGTGTGTGTGTGTGTGTGTGTGTGTGTGTGTGTGTGTGTGTGTGTGTGTGTGTGTGTGTGTGTGTGTGTGTGTGCTGCTCGGGCGTCCCCAGCGCCAGGGGGCGGCTTCTCTCTCTCTCTCTCTCTCTCTCTCTCTCTCTCTCTCTCTCTCTCTCTCTCTCTCTCTCTCTCTCTGCCTGGGGTGGGGGGGGGGGGAGAGCCCGACGTTCCCCCTCCGCAAGCTCCCCTCCCTCCCTCCCGGAGAAGTAGGCGGGGCCTCCGCAACTCCTCCCTCCCTCCCTCCCTCCGTCCTCGGGCGCCTTCTTGCGCGGGGGCGGAGCCGGGCGGCCCCTTTTCCCGGCCCTTTTTCCCCTCCTCCTCCTCCTCCTCCTCCTCCTCCTTTCTTTCCTTCCTTCCTTCCTTCTCGGTCTCCGGGAGGGCCGCCGCTCGAGGAGGACCAGCAGGAGCCGGAGCCGCCGCCGCCTTTGCTCTCCTCCCCCCTTATGAGCCGGGCCGGACCCGTGAGTCCAATCCCCCCCTACCCACCCCCACCCCCACGGGGAAGGGGAGGGGGAGGGGAAGAAGGGGGCCGCCGCCGCCGCCGCTTTCCCCCTCCCTCCCTCCCTCCCTCCCTCCCTTTGTGCCCCCCCCCCCAAATCCGGCGCCGCACAAAAGGGCGCTTTGTTCTCGGTCGCCGCTGCCGCCGGACCGCCACCGCCCCCAGAAGAGAGAGAGGGGGGACAACCGGGAGCCGGACCCCCCCCCACCCCCCCAATACACACACTTGGCCCCCTTCCGCACTGCGGCGGGCGGGAAGGAGGGAGGTGTGTGTGTGTGGGGGGACATTTCCTGGGGGAGGGGGGCAAGCGGAGGAAACCCCCCCCACACACTAAATAAGAAGGGCGCTCAGGCCCAGATCGGCCCCACGGGAGGGGGGGCTCCCTCCCCTCCCGAGGAAGAAGTCCCCCCCCTTAGTTAAGTTAGGGCGGGCGGGGGGGGGGAGAAGGCGACAGAGGCCTCTTTCCTGCCCCCCCACACGCGCCCCAGCAGGAGGAGGAGGAGGAGGAAGAGTCATTCACGATAATAATAATTATACTGTGTGTGTGTGTGTGTGTGTGTGTGTGTATATATAAATAGATAGATATATAGATAGATATATATAGAGAGATATAGATAGATAGATAGATAGATAGATAGATATAGATATATATGAGGCCCAGTTTTTCGAGGGTGGGTGATTCAGCCACTGAGTTATCCAGCAGTATTCTTATTAAAAAAGGAAGTGCATTTGTTTTTTTTTTCAGTTAGTATCCTCAAAAACTAAATTTTTCAAAAAAAAAACCCAACCATTGTGTAAAAAGTACTGGGGGAAATGCAAGGTAGAAGTGGGTTAAGTGTGACCAGGAAGTAACCCTTTCTACCTGCCTGTGTCAGCCCCCCCCCGACCCCCACCCCCAATGTGGCCCTGCCATGGGGGGGGGCAGAGCGATGCTGGGCACCTGGTCCTTTTGGGGGGTTTCCCATGCACCCGCCCACCTCCACGGGGCCTCCTGGGCCTTGGGAAGTGGGGCTCCCATACTTCTTGGGTGGGCTTTTTTTGACACGTGGCCATCCTCCATTCACTTCCTTTCTGAACTCCCCCCTCCCCACCAATTATAGGGACCCAAGGTGGCTAGCCCTCTCTAAGGCATCTGTTTGTGGGGTGGGTGGGCCAGATTATTGGGAATGGCCACTAACCCCCCAAGTGCCATCCCCCCTCTAAGCTGTTGGGCAGGCCCTGGGCAGGCATGCGAGGGGGGGTTTGCTCTGCAGCCCCTCTAATAATGTGTGACGGATGCCCTCCTTGGCCTGGGAGCCCCTTGAAGGCCTGAGGCTTGTAGGGATCTCTTAATCCAGAGCAAAGATGGGACCTGGTCTGAGGTGGTGTGGTTGCTTGCAAAATCAAACACCACCCACCTCAATCCCAGGGGGGGAGCAGGCATTGCCAGCTCTTCTCCCCCCCCCTTTGCCAGTGGGCCTCTCTTCTGCATTACCTCCTCTGTGCCCCCTCCTGTGGTGCTCCTAGGAGCAGCTGCAGCATTTGTGTCGAATTAGAGAAGGAGCAAATGGGGGGTGGGGAACTCCCTCTCCCACCCCCTTGCGGCTTAATCCCAAGGAACTAGAGAAGCCCGATGCCCTCTTCCCTCTGATGTTATTATTAGCGCTCTGCCTCCTGTCCACCCTGGCTTAAGAGCTGCCCCAGGAAAAGTGCTATTTGGGATGTGGAATGCCATTTAATTCTCATAAGGGCAGAGTCCCCCCGTTAAAAGATGCTTAAATACCTCTTTCCTTTCCTTTCCCCTCTCCTTTTCACCCTCATGCTGGCCCAAAAGCATTTATTTCATTCTCTAAAAATTGGGAGGCCCTTCTCTTGCTACGATCTAAAAACATGTATGGCTCTGCCAGTAGAGAGATTGGTGATAGTATCATATGAAAGAGTGTGGGGGAAAAAAATTCGATCATGGCAGGGATCAAACAGGCTGTGCCAGATATATTGCCAGGAGGGGGGTGCGCTCGTTCCCTTGATCTGTTTCTTTAGGGATAATGAACCTCCTTATCTGGCCTCTCTTTCACCTTGGTCTCTCCCTTCCTTGAAGGGAATGGCTTGCCTCTTCAAACTGGTTTTTGGATTCTAGGCCTATTAACCTTCATGAACTGATCCTTGAGGGCAGTAGACGTTGTGAACCCATGAGCCCCTCGGATCATCTTCACACCCTTCACGTAAAACCATGAGTGTAAACTGGCTCTGCCTAAGGGTCCTTCATCTTGTTGGGAAGGACGGGCAAAGTTATGTAGCAAAGCTTAGCGTTGAGGATGGTGAAGACAGGCAGCTTGTGGGGGCAGAAATCACTTGTCCTCAGCCTGGGTTCATTGTGCAAAAAGTACGCGCTGTTTGCTGATAACCCATCTTATAAGCTACAAAAAAGGGGGTTGGCTTACCAAAGCAGTGGGCTTAACTCAAAACATACTGGTGAGTTAAGTTCATAGCAGTTGCCATTTGCATTATGTTTGCTTATCTTAATTTTCTTTTTACCCCACCTTTCTCCTTGGAAAGTGTCATCTGTTTTGCTTTTTTTTGGTGGTCTGTTCTGGTGGCAGCTGGGCAAGGGAGGGGGGGTTAACCAGGAAGATCTGTGAAGCCTTTTTCCTAGATGTTTGTTCATGTGAAAGCAGTAAGTTTGTGCACAGCAGTTCTGGCGAACAGTTTACGTTTCTTTGGGAAACAGAGGCTTTAATATTGACAGAACGCCTGCGCTCTCATGGTGATAAAATGCAGGGGCATTGTGTCTTTCAGTCTGATATAAGAGGTAGAAATTAAACAGTATCTTGGCCTTCAGAATGTGTGGTGACGAGGTGGGAGGTTTGAGGAAAAAGCTTGCCATCCGTTCCAAGGGTTGTGATGACTCACTGCCGACGTGGCTGATTTTTTTTTTAAATCCTCATAAGCACTTCTTGCAGTTACACAGATGGGTCTTGAGTTTCTTCGGTCAGCTTTCTTTTAACTGTTCCAGAGACCTATTCTGGAAGTTGTTGTTACCTAATTGCCTAATGGTTTTTGCAGCTGTCCTTATAAAACACTGTTCTTAACTGGCAGTTCTTACCTTGGAATCGGCCAGCACGATGTAACCCATGATAGGAAACAGCGTGCGTATAGTTCCTGTAAGACGTAAACGATGAAGTAATCTCTTTTAAAAGAACTCTCTATGACTTAGAAGACTTCCTGCATGCATTGCCACACACAGGGAAATACATTCAGAGCCCTAATAAACCTGCATCTTCTGTGAAACTGCTGGTTTTCTAGTAAAATAGGAACATTGCTGTGGGCCTGGCAGTTAGAATTCTGCATTGCTTATCTGTGACAGCTATAAATAGGTGAAGTTAAAAAACGGAAGGCTGTTTATAAAATTAAGCAGAGTCCCTTGTCAATAACCAGGAAGGGAGAAAACAAACTGTTCATTTCTGATGCGGTGCATCAACAAGTCTTTGTTATCTCATTCGTGTGTGTGTGTGTGTGTGTGTGTGTGTGTGTGTGTGTGTGTGTGTGTTTAATTGTTCTGCTTTTTTCTCAAGTAAAAAAGACTGAAGGAGGCTAGGGAGGAACAGAGGACAGTGCTTTCAGGGGCTGAAGAGTCTTGGTACCTTTCTAGCCCAGGGTTCCTGTCAAAACTGCCTGATGGCCACCAGGGGTTTCTGTTTTCATGGCTTAGGCCGCGTTGTCCCCCACCCCCCACCCCCACCCTCCGTGCCTTGCCAGTATTCCCTGGTGGAGATCCATGATCGGGTGTGTTCAAGGTGTTCTTGGTTAACAATGCTAAAATTCAGAAATAGTCATTTTTGTTCGAGTGGCTTTTATGTTATGTTATAATTTCCCAAAGCCAAGCATTTAACCACCCTCCCTCCCCCCCCCCTTCAGCAGCGTGTGCCAAGGGGCCTGCCTAAGTAAAAGTGCCTGAAGCTTATCCTTGGCTGCTTGTGGGATATGGGCTAACCCTAACCCTAACCCAAGAGGCATGGGGTGGCGGGGGGGGAGATGCCATAAGGGCCTCTCCATGGGAAGTGACTTCATCCCTTGAAGTCATAATCTATTAAGCCTCTCCTTGGGGAAGGCTCGCCTCTGAAGAACCACACGGTGTCTGGAGCTGGTAGGTGGTGGTGATCCTTAAAGGGTGAATTTATGTGTGACAAGAAACAGGATGTGAGTTTTTAAATTTCAACTGGAATCCCATAACCTGTGACCGAATCCTCTCTGACATTCGTGTAGAATTTAGCAAAGAAGCAATAAGTCAGCGTTCTTGCCATGCACAACCATATTTCTAGGCAGTCTCTCTTTTTGTTGACAAAAATACAGCTGTCTTTCAAACTGGGCGGTGTTTTATCTCAGCTACTCTCTTTTATTCCCTTTACCCTCACCCATAATATAACAACTTCAAAGTAAAGACGGTGAAGCACTGTTGTCCCCATGCTGGGATGAAAACGCACGGAGAGATTTAACATTGATGAGCAAATGGTTTGAGATCCGTGTTCCTTATACAGCTCAGGTAGTTTTGTGGTTCTAGGTCTGTAGTCAGTATAGTCAATACTATAAAAGGTGTCTCCGGTGGGCAGTAAATTTCTCTTAAGGGGCTGAGCTCAGCTGCTGCATTCAAATAGCTGAAGCAAACTGTTCTTTAAAAAATAAAATCCCACAGCAAACTACCAACTTGGAAGAGAGCAAAGAACATACCAAAATATAAAGCCTCAACTGCTGCTAACGTTTCTCCAGACAGCTGCGTTTCCAATTTCACTTGCCTCATCCTGGAGCTTTCTTAAGTAAGAGCTTCTGGCTTTGCATGTGGTGGCAAGCACAGCACCACGAGCCAGAATGAACTTGTTCAGAAAGAAATCAACGTCACGTTTCCTGCAGATCAAAAGAGTCACATTGCTTTCCTCTGCGCATGGTTTTGGATGGCGCCGATTCCACACCCCATAAAGGCAGCACCTTGGCTTTTTGACGCGTGGTAAGGTTTTGGAATGCTAATGTGAGGTTTCTCCCTTTCTTTTTCCTCCAGGTTTTTGCCAGATAAGATGGAGGGCAGCTTTGATTGTGATTGTGGCGAGCTGGAGCCACCTGATCATTAACTAACGGCATCTTTTGTAAACCAAGAGTTGCCTCTCCTCTTGACAAAGTAGAACCTAAGCAAAAAGAGGAAGAAGAAGAAAGAGGGAAAGTGTGCTTAACCAACATCACAGAATGAAGCTGCTCACGACCTGTCTAACACTGAATGTATCTGCACTGTGAGGAGGATGTCCACAGAAGCCTATCGTGTGCATATTTATTCACATTTTTTGTTATAGATGCTCACCAGTTTAGCACAGTAGAGCTTAGTGCATCATATCATGTCCCTTCATTCCGTTAGATTTGCTAGTATTTCCTTTCAATGTCTGCGGATATGCTGCACCTTTCTTGAACTATGAATGCTGCCACCCGGCTGTCTTCGCTCAGTTTGATTTGTAGCGTGTGCAAGCTTCGTGCCTCAAGGGTTCCGTCAGGCCTGACAGGCTGAGGATGCAATGAAAGTGTCAAGAACCCGTCTTGCAGTCAGCCTGGCGTTGGTCTCCTCCTTTTCTGCAAGATCTTTGCCTACCAGTCAAAGCATCTCTACCTTTCTCTGCGAGCTTAAGTCGTTCTCGGAGGGAGAAAAACAGAAGGCGTCAAAGTTCACAATGGCAGAGAAGTTTGAAAGCCTCATGAACATTCATGGTTTCGATGTCGGTTCTCGTTATGTGGACCTCAAACCCCTGGGCTGCGGCGGCAACGGCCTGGTTTTTTCTGCTGTCGACAACGACTGCGACAAAAGGGTCGCGGTCAAGAAAATTGTCCTGACCGATCCTCAGAGCGTGAAGCATGCTCTGCGCGAGATCAAAATCATTCGGAGGCTTGACCACGACAACATCGTCAAAGTTTTTGAAATCCTGGGGCCCAACGGGAGCCAGCTGACCGACGACGTGACCTCTCTGGCGGAACTGAACTCTGTTTACATTGTCCAGGAGTACATGGAGACGGACCTGGCCAACCTGGTGGAGCAGGGGCCCCTGCCGGAAGAGCACGCCAGGCTCTTCATGTACCAGCTGCTCCGCGGGCTCAAGTACATCCACTCGGCGAATGTCCTGCACAGGGATCTCAAGCCAGCGAATCTCTTCATCAACACTGAAGACTTGGTGCTGAAAATTGGCGACTTTGGCCTTGCCCGGATCATGGACCCTCATTACTCCCATAAGGTAGGTGCAGAGGGGGCAGGGCGGCTCTCGCCATTCCCTTTGCGTGAGGTTGGTTACAATGTGAAGCCCTCGGACCATCTTTCCTTGAACCATTCTCAACCCACATCTGGGGTCCCACCGTTTCCCTTGGCTGCATCTCGGCACAGCTGCTGAGACCCTGGCTGGCATTGTACGGCGCCCCTCTTATCACCTAAGCTGGTGGTAGTCTCAGCCGCCAGCTGAACGAGGAGACACTGCCAGCTCCCTTCGTCTACAAGACAGACCCGTGTTCTTAAAGGGTCACGGGTCTTGTTTGTCTGCTTTTAATACGCTGGCCAGAAGGGCTGGCTTTTCAGCAGAAAATTCCAAGTCAAACATAGTGGCCTAGTGGAAGACTTTCTGGTTTGACCTTGGGACTCTGAGTGAAAGCTGTGGAAGATTTTCTTGGAGGCTCCACCCAACTCCGTCTGCCTTGACCCTTATCTCCCGACCTAGCAAACCTGCCTCACAGTTGGGACAATAAAGCAGGTGTCTCCCCTCTCCCCGAATTTTTGGTGAGAAAGTGCTGTGCAGATGTGTAAAACCAAATGCAAATGACATTTCTCTCTCTGTAGGGCCATCTTTCTGAAGGTTTGGTAACAAAATGGTACAGGTCACCTCGCCTCTTGCTCTCCCCCAACAACTATACTAAAGCCATTGATATGTGGGCAGCCGGCTGCATCTTTGCTGAAATGCTGACAGGGAAGACTCTCTTTGCAGGTGGGTAACAGCCACTCATTATAAGCATAAACCCACTTTGCAGTCTTGCTGGTGCCTGTGAAAGCTTGGGTTACCTTTCCAGGTTGCTTAAGATGGAACAGAATGAACACGCATTGGTTATCCGCTTGCAGGTACTGTATTTGTGCCAAGAGGCGCGAGGTACGAGGCATTGTTTTGAATCTCATAACCATTCTCGTTAGAACATATTGATGCTCATGTGGCTTTGATATCTGAGAGTATGGATATCCATGCAAGAGGTTGTAGAAGGTAGGGTTCATTAAAGCATTGTGGTGTGGGGAGGGGGGGTTAAACAGCTGTTCTGCAGCCACAACTGTGCTCACAACCTGGGGTTCAATTCCAGGGAGCAGGTTCAAGGTCCACTCAGCCTTCCACCCTTCCCAGGATAAAAGGAGTGCAGTGTGAAGCCTGCATAATTACTTGTAACCCACCCACCCACCGTATATAAGTAGCACACTTGGCTTTTAGTCTCTAGCTCTTGATCCTATGCTGACTGAGGTAGGATTCACCAGTGGGACGAGCAGGAGGGGTAGGGAAAGTTCCTTCCTTCCAAAGCAAGCTCTTGTTCCTTTTTTCCTTTGGGCTTCTCAGAAATATAAGCACCTGCCAATAAAAAAATGTGTGTAGAGGGGCCCAACCCTTAAGGCAAAGGTTAGTCTTTCTTAATTACACTCCCTTCTAATCTTAGTGTCTCTAACTCATAAATGACAAGAGCAACTAAATTTGCACTTTCCCTGAGCTCCTTGCCCTCTGAAGATGCCAGCCACCGAGTCTGGCAAAACATCAGGAAGGAAACACATCCAAACAGCCCCAAAAACTCACAACTGTCAGATCCTGGCTGTGAAAGCCTTCGAGAATACATTGCACTGCGTTGTTTGCTTTGCACAGCCCTGCCGGTGCCTTCTGTCAGTGGATGAAGCCAAAGGTCACAGGGCTGTAGTTCAGGACTTGGGCAGGTCCATTCCAGTCTGCCTCCCAACAAAAGTCTTCATTCTTTATGCAGGCTGCACATTGCCGCCACCTCTCCCATGAGCCAGCTGCTCAGTTTATTGACTGCGGAAGGATGGGAGGCTGAATCAACCTGGAATCCACTATCTGAACCTGTCAGAATCGAACGCAGGTTGTGAGAAGAGTCTTGACTGCAGTACTGCACCATGAAAGCCCTAACCCCCTCCCTCTCTTTAAGTGTTTGTCTGCAAACTTTTAGGTCCCCCACTTCTGCTGGGGACTTCTCCTTGTGTGCCGAGGGTGTAGTTTGAGCTATGTATGGGACTTCTTGTGAGCATATAGGGTCATGGTAGCATTACAAGAAACTTGTTGGCCATGCTTGGGGAAACGGCAGGTGCCTGGGACACCACTGACGTCGAGTCTCCAACCTTTTCAACCTTTTAGGCGCGCATGAACTTGAACAGATGCAGCTGATTTTGGAATCCATTCCTGTTGTGCACGAGGAAGACCGCCAGGAACTTCTGAGCGTCATTCCAGTTTACATTAAAAACGATATGACTGAGCCACACAAACCTTTAACTCAGCTCCTCCCGGGCATCAGCCCTGAAGGTAACGTCTCCCAGTAGCTTCTTTGATCGAAAGCAAAATGTGAGAGCTGCAGTTGCAAGGCAGACCCCTTTTTTTTTAAAATACAGAGATTGACATTCATTGGCAGCCAAGAGCTGATCAAAGTGCATGAAGGGTGTGGTCAGTTTTCCTTCCACTTGTCTCTAGCAGATGGCTTCTTTCGGACATCAGCCTAAAAAGGCTGGGGCTGATCCTTTTTTAATTATTTTGCTTTGCAACCAGACATACTGCGTAGTGTTGCCCTGATATCAAAGAAGTGCAGCAATGCAAAGGTGTTCTACATGGTGGTGACCAGGGGAAGGGGCAGAAATGAATACCCCTTGGCCTGCTTTGCACTGCTGTCCTACTCACTGTTTTCTCGCTCCTAAGTGCATCATGCTGTGAGTGACCCCAAATGTAGAAAGCAGCGTGCTCGCCTTCTATGCTCAGCTTCGCTGGGTGCTGGTTTTCAGAGACCCTGTGTCTGCTTTGGGTTCCCCCCACCCCCACCCTCTTTGTTTGTTTGTTTTTTAGCACTGGACTTCCTGGAACAAATCCTGACCTTCAGTCCCATGGATCGCTTGACAGCTGCGGAAGCGTTGTCCCACCCCTATATGAGCATTTACTCCTTTCCAACGGACGAGCCCATCTCGAGCCACCCCTTCCACATTGAGGACGAGGTGGACGATATTCTTCTCATGGAGGAAAGTCACAGCCACCCCTACAACTGGGAAAGGTGAGCGGCGGTGGCAGCCCCCTTCTGGGGTGCCTGGAGGGCAGCAGGCACCTCGCGCGAAACAGGGGGAAAGGCCCCTAAGGTGGCAGAAGCACCTGGAGGTGGCACCAAAAGAGAGAGGAGGCACGTAGAGAGCTGAATGGGGCATCATGGCTCTCCTCATTTTTAATAAGTCAGAATCCCTCCCTCTGCCCCCAGCCCGATCTATTTATTTATTTATTTAAAATATTCTTACACCACTTTCTTAAAAGGACCCAAGGCTCCAATTAATCTGTGTACCGTACTTTTATTTTATTTTATTTTATTAATATATCATGGTCACTTCTCCAGCACAAGTTGCTCCGTCCGCCAAACCTCTCCCATTTTCCTTATCTCCTGCTAAAACAGCTTTAGAAAAAGGCAGAGTATGACCCCATGGGGCTCGTGTTGCCGTGGGGCTGCCTGACTCTCCTCGCCAGGACCAGAGGTGGTCTGGAGAAATGGAAATATTGGCTGAGGGGCATCTGTGTTAAGGCCCACATTAGTCCCGTGTACAGAGCCGATGTGGTACAAAGGACGCCTAACTTTAAACGTCCAATTTATTTGGTAAGGAACGAGAGGCTAGTGGTAAATCACTAGTACATTTCATATACCCGTATATACTCAAGTATAAGTCGACCCGAGTATAAGCCGGGGCCCCTAATTTAAACCCCCAAAACTGGGAAAATTTATTGACTCAAGTATAAGCCTAGGATGGGAAATGCAGCAGGGCCTGGCAACTCCTCCTTTGTGAGCTGGGTGTGTGTGTGATGTTTAAAATGACTTTTAGCCACCGAGGCAAGTGCTTGAGTTGGTGGCTAAAAGTCATTTTAAACATTGTTTTAAAATGACATTTTAAAAAGTCATTTTAAACATGGGGGTCAGGAGAAGTGGCGCACAATGTTTAAAATGACTTTTAGCCACCGACCCAAGCACTTGCCTCAGTGGCTAAAACTATTGACCCGCATATAAGCCGAGGACCCCTTTTTTCAGCCCAAAATTAGGGCTGAAAAACTAGGCTTATACTCGAGTATATACAGTACTTTGAAAACCCTTAACTCAGAAGTGCCAGGGCAGCACATAAAACAACACTCAAATATACAGTATTGTGTTTGCTGTTAGAAGGGCAGGAATATCCAAAAAGAAGGAAATGAAGCAACAAATGTAGCAAAATTAAAAAAATAGTCACCAAACCTGTTAAAAAATTCATCGTTCTAAAGGTCCACACAAAGTTCTTTTTGGAAGACGGCGGTATAGAAATATATAAATAAATAATAAATAAATGGTAGAAGTCATGACAGCAGCAGGTTCAAGTGAAATGTTGCATAGCTAATCTTTGGGTGTGCAGATGGAGAAGTTATTTCTGTGGGTTAAAACTAAATTTGGGAGTGTTCAGAAGCTGACACGTGCCAGACTGTTTTGTCTTAATGTTCCTGATGAGAGATAAAATCTCCTTTCTTCCTTTGTTCTGCCTCAATGATATCCGATGCTAAAGTGTCAAGCGAGCTCAAAGACCTGATCCCTGGGTTGTATTCCTGGAAACTCTTGAGTGTCCAAAGATCTCTAAGAAAGAGGAGAAGCTGCCCATTCCACGGGGCCACACTTGAACCTTCAAAGGGTGCTTGGGATTCTGTCGTGCTTGCCCCTCTTGCCCGTTCATGGTGGGGAACGATTGGGTGCCTGTCCTTTCGCTAACCAGGGGGCATTGATCCTTGCAGGTATCACGACAGTCAGTTCTCAGACCACGAGTGGCCTGCCCACAACCACTTCGAATCAGATGAAGTCCAGCGTGACCCAAGGGCTCTTTCTGACGGGACCGACGAGGAAGAGGTGCAGGTGGACCCCCGCAAGTACCTGGATGGCGATCGTGAAAAATACCTGGAGGACCCCTCTTTGGATGCCCACTTTTCCACTGAGCCTTGCTGGCCCTATCCAGATCACCACGAGAACAAGTACTGTGACCTGGAGTGCAGCCACACCTGTAACTACAAGCGGAGGTCCTCTTCGTACCTCGATAACTTAGTCTGGAGAGAGAGTGAGGTGAACCATTACTATGAGCCCAAGCTGATCATTGACCTTTCCAACTGGAAGGAGCAGAGCAAGGAGAAGTCAGATAAGAAAGGGAAGTCCAAGTGCGAGCGGAACGGGCTGGTGAAAGCCCAGATCGCGCTCAAGGAGGCCACGCAACAGCTGGCAGAGAAGGAGAAGAACCAGGGCTTTGACTTTGACTCCTTTATCGCAGGCACCATCCAGCTCAGCTTGCAGCCCGAGTCCCCCGACGTGGATAAGTTAAACGACCTGAATAGCTCCGTCTCCCACCTGGAGACGAAAGGGATGGCCAAGTCTGTCAGCCGGGAGAAGCAGGAGAAAGGGATGGCCAACCTAGCCCAGCTGGAAGCTCTCTTCCAAAGCTCCTGGGAGGGGCAGCTGGTCAGTGGGGGCGGGGGCGGGGGCGGGGAGGAGTCCTTCCTCATCGGCCAGCTTAGTTGCGAGGTGAGGAAGGACGAGCAGGTGGAGAAGGAGAATCCCTACCCCAGCTACCTGGACAGGTTTTTTAGCAAGAAGGAGGAGGTTGAGGTAGGAGACGCCGAGCCAGGGGAGGACGGGAAAGCAGGGGAGAAAGACAGGGAGGGTGGCCTCTTAAGTCACAGCGGAGAGTTCCTCTTCAGCAAGCACCTGGAAGCAATAGGGATCCCCCCGTTCCACAGCCCCGTGGGCTCCCCTCTTAAGTCAATCCAAGCCACGCTCACCCCTTCGGCCATGAAGGCCTCGCCGCAGATTCCCCATAAAACCTACAGCAGCATTCTGAAACACCTAAACTAAACAGCAGGCATTTCCTCTCTCTCTCTCTCTCTCTCTTTTTTTGTACTCATGACCTGTGTGTCGTTTTTTATTGTAATTTTTTTTTACTTGAAATCAAATGATGCAACTTTGGTATGGATTCCCTTAGTTTCCTGTTTACCATTGTTTTTACAATCCAGACTTAACTTTTCTTTACATAGTGGTTCTTTTTCCTTTTCTTGTTTCCTTTCTTTTTTAAAACTGGCATGTCATTTGCACACAGAGGTTTAAATAAAAGAAGAGAGTAAAAGTGATGCAGATTGCAGGAGAAAGCAGGACGAATATGCACTAAACCAACTAGAAACACTCTCAGTTTAAACTGTTCATGCTTTGCGGAGTTAGAATCAGAATCTTGCCTTGAAAATCCACACAGTGAGAATATACATAATTGCATGAAAATATCTATTTTTTTCCCTGAAATGTTTTTTCATTCATATGTATTTTAAAAATTTTCATACTGTACACATTTCTTAGGCACATGATACCAGCAGCAACTGTAAATGAATGCAGAATTTGGTACGCATGTGTTATCTACCTCAAGGTAACAGCAGTATGTGGCAAAACATGAACCACCTGTAGTGCTTTTTGTAACGCACTTCCATATAGCCAGCATTATTGTAGTAGGTGGTATGACAGAGAAAACTCATTCAATATTTATAAATATTCTGGTATGCATTCTTTATAGTGGGAATGTTAATATGCAGCGTTTTTATTTATTTTAGCAAATTATATTTTCTGTAATGATAGAAAGTCAATTTTTTTGGACTTGCTTTACAGATACAGTTCTTGTTAGCGCTATGGTTTATTGCCTACAAAGCTGAAACAGACAAGACATGACATCCCCTTACTCTGAGGTGATCCATACAAGTTTTTTTAAAATGAGTTTTCACTTCGGGCCAGGCACTCACTGTGTATAGGAATTTGCAGTTTGGAGGTGCTTGATCTCTTGACAAAGAAATTAGGAATTGTTTTATTATGAAATGCTCCTAGAAGTCTTAATTGTGTTAATTTTTTAAAAACAATTTTTTGTAATGTTAGCTGTGTGCATGGAAACAATTAAGGTACAACATTTACTGTAGGTTAAAAGTTCTATATTGTCAGGCTTTCTGTTTTTACTGTATGTTTTTACTGAATGATGCCCTTGTCTCACTCCCAGAACAGAGCATGAGTGTAATTAGGCTAAATGTAGCATGGAGCTCATCAGCCTTCTGGAAGTTTGTTTCTCTCTCCCCCTCCCCCGGTTCCTTTTTTTGTTTTTGTTTTTTGTTTTTGTTTTCATTTGTTTGGGAAACTCTGTACCATTGGCTCCCCTGTTTTAAAGAAAGAAATCAATAAAACATGGCCAGAGAAACAGATTCTGTTCTGTCTCTGCATGGGAATGCCCCTGACTGCTTTGGAAGGGGATTCTGGTGGTGGCAACAAGTCAGGACCTCAACATGTCGTTGTATGGGTGTCATTGTCTGGGTGAGGCACCAGGAACGTTTTTGGAATGGGCTAAAGAAAGAGAAAAATCTGCCCTTGCAAACGGTGCCTTTTGCACCTTCAGCGCACATCTGCCCCTGCGGGTGCTTTTAAGCCTCCCCCCCCCCCGCCGCCGCGGCTGACTCTTTTACTGCTGGCCATATTGGGAGGGGCCTGAGGAAGCTGGAGGGGAGGACAGAGATGATGGAGTCCTGCTAATCTTCAGCACAATTGTCCTGCACATTTGAAGTTGGGGTGATCCTGCGGTGTGTTGGGTGACCCGGGTAGATCTCTGCGTGGAAGAGTGGGGGCTGAAAGAGGCTTGCTTTGCAGACGAGCCTAGTGCCTCTTTAAGTGTTCTGCCCAACTCAACCCATGGTGGGCATTCCATCTCACATTCACACAGTGCTGCTGAAGTGGTGTGACTCTCACCCCAAAGCATTGGTGTGGAGTGAAGAGGGGGCCTAGCCAGCTTTGGCACCTGCGATAGCATTGACTCATTGAAGCCGAGTGCTCTTTAAAGTGTTTACAGTTTCCTAAGATACTCAGATCTGGATTTGAAGCAGGAAATGATGCCAAATTTTTCCTCTGCTCCAGTATTGTCCTTTCCGGTTTGTTTCCAAGTCCTTGGCCCAATTCTGCGAGGAGGCATGTGATGTCGAGGGGGGGGTCTTTTCTACACACACACACACACACACACACACACACACACACACACACACAAGTGTGTCAGGTTTCCATGCTCTTGGGCATGAGTTGTAAATTGGAAACCAGTGCGACCTGTTTCCCAGAGCAGCTTGGCATCTGACCAAAAGCTTAGTTTTAATTGAGTATGAAAAGAATGTACAGTAATACTTCTTAAACTGAGTTTGGGAAAAGTATGCCTTTCTGCCACATTGCACCCCCACCCCCACCCCCGATGGATGAATCATTTTAACCCAGATTTTGAAAACCACCACTCTAAGTTCCAGGCTGTCTGGTTCGTTTCTGCCCTTGAGGACTTCCCCAGCACTGAGAGTCCTGCCTGCTTGCCTCAAGGTTCTTCCGGTGCACCTCCTTTCATTTCAAAGATGCCACAACTTCCAGCCTCTTCCCCCTGTCACCCAGAATGGGATGGCCAACATTTTCATCTGTCCTGCAATGTGGCTGAAGTGGGCAGCAGAGCAATACTGTATGCCCTGACGGACCCCCCCCCCCAAGGGAAATGTCAAGCATGATCGTCTAAACAGGACCTGCAAATAGGTATCTGTGGCAAGCAGCAGGAGAAAAGGGATTCTCTTTTCTCTTTTTGGAACTCCGGAGACAAAGTAACTTAGCTGGGGACACAAACATTCTGGGACATAAAGCGTGGGGTGAAGAAGCAAGGCTTCAGTGTTGCAGATTTCAGGGACTGGGCAGCAGCTTTCCTTGGGGGGGGGGGGAATTGCCCTTGATCAAAGGCTGCAGCTTTGTGGCCGTGGGCTGGCTGGTGTTTCTCAGGCTGCTTTCGTCAAGGCTGCACATTTCAGCCTTGGCATGGGCTGTGCCTGGCTTGGTTTACAAAGCCCTAAATTTTCCTGGCTTTCTAAATCCATACCAGCTTGAGAGCAGAGCCTGTGACATCATGGATCGCCTTTGCCGGGCCCACACAGCACCCCTTTGGTTTGACTGGCTCCTGCCCTCGTGCCCCCTCCCCCTGGGTTCCTTCACGCAGTGCGCGTAGGAGCAGGAAACACCCTGCCCAGGCAATGACTCTTGCCATCACAGCTCCCCTTGAATCATGCAAGGGTGTCTCTGGGCTGCCTCAGTTGACTCAGGTCGACAAGATGGGTGGCGGTTTTCCAGGTGCTTTCGACAGCAAGAAAGAAGAGCAACGCAAGCAGTTATGGGGAAAGTTATGGGGGAAATGGCACCAGGGTGTTCCCTGAAGTAAGGATATGTGGCTTCATTCCTCGTTTTCTGGTAAGCCAGAGGTTCTTGCCGTGAATGGTGTGACGAAGGCTGAGCCAAAGAGCACACGGCCCCTAAGGGATCGAAGTGGAGGTCAGCACACGGCCCTCGTGTCTCTACAGTTTGCTCTACCAACTGCAGGCATTCGCTTTCCATTATCTCTCTCACACACAAAAGGTCTGGTCAGAGAAGAAGGTGGGTTAGAAAAGCGGCATTGGCTGATACTTCACGTCCCTCTCGCTGCAGTTCGCGGCCCCGCTGGAGACCGGTTCGAAGGAACGTAACCTCATGTCCTTGTGGGGTCAGTCCGAGTTCGAAGGAACATAACCTCACGTGGGGTCAATCCGAGTTCAAAGGAACGGAACCTCACATCATTGTGGGGTCAATCCGAGTTCACCCCGACCACGCCCCCTGAACTGCGCTCCAAACGGGGTGAGAGATTCCCATCCTGGAACTCAGGAATCTTTTCAATCCACTTCTCGATCCGTGTTGAAAACCGATTTCAACACGGAGGCAAGTTCACCTCGGCTCGAGGAAGGACGTGAAGTAACCACCATTGTTACACAGAACTAGAGTGCCTACTTGGCCAACTCCTTCAAGGCGTCCAGGGAACAAGTGGAAGGGAAGTGCCGGAGGTAAATAGCACAGGGTTGTAAGTAAGACCTTCGTTTAGAAATACATGCACCCCAAATGTCAGTGTGATTCGAAGCCAGCAGCATTTTAAAAAAGAAAAGCCACGCAGACACACTTTTCACCCCTTCTGGTGTGAAATGTCTGGGAGGACTGCTGCGTGCTTCACAGTACAAACGAAAATGCTTCAACTTATGTTGCCCTTCACGCTTCACTAATTATAGTTTTGGTGTGACCAAACTCATATGAAAAGGCTAACAGATTTTCTTATGACTCACGTGTCTATTTAGATGAAGATTAATTTAGGGTGTGCTGCAAGCTGGCACGGGAATATTGCTGAGAAAGGATCCGGGAGGCAGATGGGTTTGTTTGCTCTGGTTGCCCTGCCAGCCTCTCACTCCCACTGAAGAACAAAAGAAGTCACTGGGTGGGGTTTCCTTTCTCTTTTTTTTCCATTGGCACCTGGTGGGCAGGTTGTTTTTGCCCCACAAATGTAAAAATATGCATGCAGCAGAACATAAATGTCAGAGGGGCAAGTGAGGGCACACCGCCGCCACCCCCACCCCCCCACAGCGTGCATGGCCATATGCCGCCTCTGATGCCCTTCCATCTTCCGTGATGACTGCCAACCAGGTGCCTTTGTGCCTGGTTGCAGCACCATCCCTGGGAAGGGAGGATCCAATTGATGGCACAGGACACCTGTCATTCCACCCATGTGTGAGTACGTGCTCCTGAGGGACCCCTTCGCACACCAGGGGCTGCATGCCAGGGGACAGGGAAGATCT
The DNA here is from genome assembly GCA_029282475.1 of Phrynocephalus forsythii. Lineage (NCBI taxonomy): Eukaryota > Metazoa > Chordata > Lepidosauria > Squamata > Agamidae > Phrynocephalus > Phrynocephalus forsythii. Next base: position 2,867,185 of record JAPFRF010000014.1, on the reverse strand, counting down.
CAGGGGGTCCCACCCCTTCTCCGTGGAAGGCACTTCTCATACTTGGCCCCCTTCAAGCTTTGCACAGTGTCTCTTGGGATTAATCCCTGCTTTTGGGCAGTGAGGACTGTGTGCCTCTAGGAGTTCCGGATTTCTGGACAGCTGAAAGCGGAGGACCAGGGTTTTTGATGACACACAGAAACGGCCTGGCCCCTGGCTCAGCAGAACGGCCCTCTCTTTAAGCTGCCCTTCAAACCTTACAAGCCTACTGCTCTGCTCGGTAATGCCTACTGAGGTGTGATGACACGCACCATCAAAGAGTGCGAGTTGGTGCGTGCAGGTGTGGGTGACCTCTCTCCCGCTGAGTCACTGGAACTCTGCCCTCCCTGCCCAGGATTAAGAAGGCAAGCAAGGGCTGCTCCTTGCTCAGCGGCTGGGTTTCCAGCTGGCCTTGATCTGTGCTCCAACTGAACGTATGGAGAGAGCTCCCCTGAGCCTATCAGCTGAACCGGGATTTCTATGGCCCCTGTTCCTTCGCTGGGGAACTGGGGATGAAGGGAGAGGGCCCCGAGCACCCTAAAACTAACCCATAGACTCAGATTGTTCTTGCTTTTGACCAAAACGGGCCTTCAGGGCGAGAGGCAGGGCCTTCTGTTGCCACCGGGACCTCCGGGACCCCCTGCCTCATGACAGCAGGGCTGCCGCCGCCTGCTCTTGCCTGCGGTGAGGACCTCAGCTCCTGAGCCCTGTGGTCTGGATTCGAGTGACAAACAGGCTGACCTTGCAAACAACCCAAACCAGTGCCGGCTGTGGAGCCGAGGCCATTTGTCAGCTGTCAGCCAAAGGTGGAGTAGGCTCAGCCCTTCACTGAGTCAAAGGAGTTGACGCAAGTATTTAAAAAAAACACTAAACCCACTCCCACCTGGATTTAGGCCCAAGTGTGCAAGAGAGCTCCCCGCCCCCGCCGCCACCAGCCCTTTAGGATTTCCATGGGTTATCACAAGCCATTGGGCCACCGTCCAAGCCAAACCACACCGGCAAGCAAATGAGGGCCACCTCTTCAACTTTCCTCTGAGCTGGTTGGTATCCCGGACTTGACCTGCCCTTTCCCTTTTCAGAAGCAGACCTTCTTCTCACAAGACACCCCCCCCCAGTGATCTTGTAAGCATGGCAGCTGCAGGTTGCCTTCCCCCCCCCAAAGTAGTAGCCCAAAGAGTAGAGCGGAGAGGCTGCTTTAATTCTGATCACTTGGCATACCAAAGACATCCTTCCCTACCCTTAAAAAATGAAAAATATAATAACACTTGAAAAACATGAACCTTGGTTGGTGCCGAGCCTTGATCAGGTCCCATCTGGGAGAATCGGCAGAGGCAGCCTTGTTTTACCCAAACATTGGCCTTTGTGGATATTCCTAAATGGCGCAGATGCCCCACCCCACCCCAGTACTGACACATGCACGCACACACACAAACCACCAAGTGGGAAGCGATTCTTGGGGGAAAATGATTCAAGACTAGATGTTCTTTGTCCAAGCTGCCCATGGACTGTTCTTCTGGAACGGTCGATATAGAAACAGGTTGTCTTCTATTTATAACTGCAAATTCACCCTAGTTGCTAAGTCAATAGCGGGGATGTCGAGTTCGCCCTGCTGAAAAGATGGAGCTCAATGACGGGAAGCAGTGTTGCTGCTGTTGTTCTTGAAACTGTCCAGGCTGATCCTGCCCTGTCCAAGGCCGTTGGGTGCAGAGGAAGGAAGAGTCACGTTGGCAAGGTGGTCCCTTCTCCCAGCAACCCAGGCTCCAGAAAAAGGTGCCTTCCTCTCCTCGCCTTCTTGCTTTACAGGAAAAACCAGTTGCCCTTCACAAATATGGGAGGAGGCTGGTGTAACTGGAGCCTAGTTTTGTTTGTAATGGTCACGGAGCACCCTCAGCTGTATGGGAAGCGCCTGAAACCAAATTATCTGCTGCTTCTCTGTCCCCACGTCCGAAGAGTTGTAATGGAAATAGAAGCCACTATAAATAATAACTGGAGTGCTTCCAAAACTCTCCGGAACCGCCCGCCCCTGCCTCACACCATCATAAGCACTACATTTCAAACCCGGCCCCAAAATTCCATTCCGTTTGCAGGCTGGAGGCATTGCTAGCGAGTCCAGGAGCCTGGGTGGCCGGAAAATGCCACTTTGTAACCAATTTCACAGTTTACACTGATACAAGATAACCACGGCAGTTCATTTCCGCTGAGAGTCCATAAAACAGCAGGGGTGCTAAGGGTTTAGCCGCCCGTGCGCCTTAGCCAATCAGCGCCCCCTTCATCCGTCAATGTCTCGTTAATTACGAGCCGTAAGGGGGCTCTTAACACAGATAAGATTGCGATAGATTAGTAAGTAGACCACTACAATGAATTAGATCTGGAGTCTCTGGACCGAGAAAATCCAAATTATCAACTGATCCTTGGTTCCAGGAAGGCGGCTAAGATCTGGCCACGCCAGCGGCATGAATTCACCTCCCTTTACCCGACTCACGGTTCCTTGAACTCGGCTTGAGCTAAGATGCAGCCCCCGGTCCCTGTCTCTGTCCCTAGCCATGTTTTAGTTCCTGGAGAATTCTGCCTTCAACCGCTAATGCATCTCTATGGCGGTAGACTACCCCCCCCTTGCTTCTCTATAGCGGTAGACCATTCCACACTCCCGAATCAAATGGACAGAGTTTCCCCCTTTTGTAGAAACCTTTGGAGGCTTATTTTTCTGCTGCAAAGGTTTCCACGGAGGGATAGCCAAGGTCCCTCACTAGCAAATTTGGTTAACCCCTTCTTAGCCAATTTGGACTCTATTCTTCAAACCTTTAAAGCAGTCAGAGACACAGCCCAGGAAAATCTTCCTGGACTGATGGTTTTTCCACCATGCTCTGGACTCATGAGGGGATGGTCAAGAGTGATCATCTCCAACCCCCCGGGATATCCCTTCCCTCCAAAAGCTTGCCTCCATCATATCCCTTTGCTTATACTGGCCCTGGCTTCTGACCCCCCCCCTGCCAACTGAACCCCCCCTTCTCTCTCCTTCTCTCTCTCTCTCTCTCTCTCTCTCTCTTTTTCTCTCCTCTTTTTTCATTCTTCCTCTCTCCTCCTCTCCTCCCTTTGCCCCACTCTCCCTGGGTGTGCTTAAATGAGTTCCTACACTATCTTATGCTCTCTGGACCTACATCATCTTGGACAAGGATGATGGCAGGGGAAAATGGACATCATGGCAACTCCACACAAAGGCTGCATCTTCCAGAAACAGACTCCATTGATCATCCTCGGTTCCTGCAGGTCTCACGACAGCTGCACCCCAGATTATCTTCAGCCAGAAGCGTCTCATTGTTCCAACTCCACACCTCTCAGGAACTGTCTGACAGCCCCAGGGCTTATCTTATTGACTCTCTGGCCCTTCCATTGACTCACTGATTTCCCCAAGTTTGCCCAAACCCTTCAGACAATACCCAGCTTCCTCCTTTCCATTGTAACACCCCTGATGGCCCATTAAAGGACAGTCATGACACCTTTGCAGGCATCCCATCACACCTGTGCAGGCATCCGGTTCCAGGAACAGGAACACCCAGGACCTCCCCTGGACAAGCCCCCAGACTGTTCCTATTGGACATTCCTGAAGACCATCCCCCTTGCCCACCCTGGGGAGGGAAAGGGAAAGGTATAAAATGGTTTCCATCTTTGTCTTCGGCGCGGAACATCTCTGCACTGTCCTGGTGGGGTGTTCACCTGCTGTCTTTATTGGGCTCAATAAACTTCAGTATTTTTCTCTGGATCTCTCTCCTGTTGGACTCGTTATTGGGTATTTTGGGTTCCAACAGAACTTAGTGGGGACTAGCCTTGCTAAAAACTTTACATATCCCTCTGGTCAACCAGCAGAGGGCAAACCAATGGCTTGCCTTGTTGGAATACAGATCCATTCCTCCCTGCCCCCGTGCACTCCAACAGCACAAAAGGGTTTGAACAAAACCCATCTTAGGTGGCTGACCGTGCCATTACCTCTGCAGGCATTCTGGGTGCCAAACCTGCAGTCAATGCCAGTCACCTTCGTTGGAAGCCATGGGGTTTGGTCTCTGGATGGCTTAGCTCCAGGGGCAGTGACAATGGTGGGTGAAGAGCTACCTTCCAGGGGAGCTCGGGCTTGCCACTCCCCACTTTCCTCTACAGTTGAGGATGAGGGAAGAGGGTCCCCAGCCACAACCAGAGGGAACTGAACCTGCCCTTCTTGCTTCTGGATGTTCCAGTTCCCCGGAAGGAGCTGCTGAGCCTCACAGACGAGCCACTCTACCCTACAGCATCTCCATGTCCAGACAGCCCCCAACCCACCCCCCAGACTCAAGTCAGCCCTGGGCTAGAAAACTCACAGGGTGCCTGGGGGAGGGGGCAGCCAAGCCTTCTTGGCTTGAGCTCTTTTCCAGGAGTGGAGGAGAAGGAGGGCAGGTACGAAGGCCAACGTGGCTGCGCTTGCCGAGTGACTGAACCCAGCCCATGCAGGAAGCTGGTGAACCTCTCTCTGTCTCATGTAATGTTTACCAGACCCTCCGGGTGGCTTCTGTGTACACACACACACACACACACACACACACACACACACACACACACACACACACACACACACACACACACACACACACACACACACACACACATAAGGGAACCCTGCCCTCGCATGGAAGGGATGGCCACAAGCCAGCCAGTGGGCGGCATTCTTCCCACTACTTGGCTACTTTTTCTCCAAGGAGACCATCCAGGAGCTGAGGGTCCCCGGGCGTGTTCTTGTGCCAACATTCCTGCTGCTTCCCCTTTGTGGGCCTTGGCCCAGGGGCAAGAGTGGAGGAGGAGGAGGAGGAGGAAGGTCTGCTGGATTCTCTCAAGTTAGAGAACGGACCGGGTGTTCTGCAAGCCTGGTGTTGCTGATGTTTGAAACCAGAGAGGGTAGAAAACAGCTATTTTTCCCCCCCCAAAAGCTTGAATTTTCCTCAGGCTCCTGTTAAATATTAACAGCTGTGAAGAGGAATTTAGCACTGCCTGGCAGGATGAATCAGCACTTGTCATAAATGCAAAGAAAGAAAGAAAGAAAGAAAGAAAGAAAGAAAGAAAGAAAGAAAGAAAGAAAGAAAGAAAGAAAAAAGGTAAACAAAATATATGTTTAAAGCATTTTTATTAGAAAATTTTAATATACAGAAGAAAATCAAATTCAAAACATTAATAATGCAAAGTCAATCTATCACTAAAGTTAGACTTCCCTCTGTTCATCTGGAGTTATTCATCTCCTAGGCAAAACTAACAACCCCCTTTTATATACTTATAAAAAGATTCTAAAAGTAAGTAGTAATCCCAGATCCTAAGGTGAGGCAATGTAGTTCTTAAATTTTTGCCAGTCTTTTTGGAACCTCTGGTTGTTTGATCCCTCAGGACACGTCAGTCTGGCCATCTCTGGCCCTCCATTCATCCAAAGACGGTATATACGTTGTCTTCCAGTTCTGTGCCAGGAGCATTCGTGCTGCTGCTGTTGCATATAAAAATAGGGTCCTATCTGCTCCTTTAATTCAAAGGTAAACAAAATATAAAAGAGCAGCCAAAACCCCCATCTGGAGGAAGGCAAAACTGCCAGAAGCAAGATCAGTAGAACCAGACAGGTGAGGCTGTTTTTTGGCATTTGAGGACAAACTGGCTTCTCACAGGTAGTCCCCGTCCACAAAGTCACTCCTTCTGCTTTGCTGGAGGAAAGGACACACACACACACACACACACACACACACACAGAGAGAGAGAGAGAGAGAGAGTTTGTGAAGGCTTGAGGGCACCACCAAAGTGGGAAGAGGACATTCTGGGGGCAAAGGGAGCCATTGGGAGCCACACTGCCTTCCCTGATAAGATGCTACCATCCAGCCCCGTCCTCCTTCTGGATGTTCTGTGGGGTTATCTCCATGAGAGTTGGAGGGTTCCCCCCTGCCAAGCCTGAGTCTCGTCCCAAGGGCCAAACACAACCCCTTTGTGGAGATGGTTGGAGAACAGCACTTGGGCATCATTGCGGTTGATGCCCACTTGGAATGATGGCTGCGGAACGGCTTGTTCCCATAAGGCTTCCCACGTGTTCCCACGTTGGCAGCTGCAGAACGGAAGAGAAGATTCTGTTTCTGAATGGACTCTGGAGGCAGCTGCCTGTGCAGCGTGTGCCTCCTAATCTTATCTCAATGTCGCCAACCTGAAAGTGGCAATCGCCAGAAATAGAAATCACCAGCGCCCTCCCTTTCATCCGACTGGTTCAGAGCCCTGGGGCAACATCCCATTGTGATTCTTTAATCCCATTTGTGTAGGGCTGAGGATTTGCAGAGGTCTTTTGGTTTGTCTCCCACTGAACCTTTTCCAAAATCAAGTTCTTTCTATCGTCCAAACAATCAAATTTGCAGGTTGTAGTCAATTATTCCTAAACACACTGGAAAGAAAGCCTCCCCTGCTTTAAACGCAGGGGCAGCTTTTCCCAGCAGAGAGCCAGCCGGCTTGCCCCTCCCGGGCACGTTGGCTGTTAGAAAGGTCAGCCAACAAAGTGGCAATTCTAGGACAAAACCAGAATCCTCAGTCCAGACACGGAAGAGATAAGCCTTCCAAGCCAGTATCGGCCTGGAGGGGCAGAATCCGTCCCGCTGGGGTTCCTTCCACGCACGAGACCCCAGTTCTTTCGGCCCAGCATAGGAAGACACACTCAGATTGGGATACACTCTCCGAAAGCAAAGCCTTTTTACACGACCCCTGAGATCCGCTGGTCCTTTAAATTCGGACCAGAGATCTTGAGGGTTTGTCGCTCTCCCTGCGTTCCCACCCCCTCCGCACTTCCTTGTTCTGTCTGCGTGAGAGGAGGGAGAAAAAAGGGGAGAAAAGAATGCACTCTTACCTCTGGAGTGCTGGTGGAAGTTGCTCCACCCCCCCGTCACTTCCTGGTTCCTTTTAAAGGGGCGGGAGGCAAAAAAAAGAAGAAGAAGCGAGGAGAGCCTGGCACTCTCCGCATCAAAATTTTTCACTCTCCCAGAGCAGGTACCTGAAAGGTGTGCTGGGTCGCGCTTAGGTGGGCGGGGTCGCACTTAATTTTCTGTTAGCTCCGGAGCTGGTGGGGAAACATTTTTAAGCTCTGGAGCTGGGAGCCATTTTCAGCGGAGGTTAGGGGTCGTGTATAAACGCCCAAACTGGATTCTCTCTCAGCCATCCTGGCACAGATGCACCTTCGATGCGTCTTAACAATCTCAGCTTTCTTTCTATTCTCACCCCAGGAAAAGCAACACCCACTGGGAAGACACGTGCGTGTTTGAGCAGCTTCTGACTGAAGGCCAGTCGAACTGGAATGCCTGCTTATAAGGCCAAAACCTGCCTGCAATGGATCTGGTGCAGTCCCCTCTTGGCTTCTGCCCTTGACCACCTCTCTTGGATGCTGCCCTGAGGAATGGTCAAAAAAGAGGCTCCTTCTTTCCTGCCAGATGTGGGCCCCCTGGGTCATGGTTTCCTATTTCCTTCCCCATTTGGTATGTTTGCTATTTGGCACCCTGCTCCTGGCCCCACGTATGTGTTAGGCTGCCGGCCAGCCTACATGTCAGCCACTCCTAGGGCCAAATGACTGAACTGATAACGGAAAACACGCAACCTTCCTCCACAATGCCATTCTGAGGACTCTTTTGCTGCACCCTGAATTTCCTCCTGGTCTCGAAGGAAGGAAGGAAGGAAGGAAGGAAGGAAGGAAGGAAGGAAGGAAGGAAGGATGGAAGGAAGGAAGGACCCCTGCCCCAGCTCTGTCAAGGAGAGCAGGACAAGACCACCACCACCACCACCACCCAAAGCTGAGGCATCAACTCACACAGAATTCATCCCAAATTCAGGGAGCTTGCAAGCCCTTTGATTCTCGCCTCCCCCCTTTTTCCTTTCACCTTGTCTTCTCCCAACGATGCACAGGCCTCCCGAAGCTCACGTTTAAAGACATGATGGCTTCTAGCTCTTGGCACAGGCGTTGGTGAACGTTTGAAGGAACAGATCCTGCTTCCCGGGAAGGAAAAGTGGCCGCTGAGTGTGGCTGAAGGTCGGGAATGCTTTGATTGCCCTGCATCTGGGTTGGGAGGGGGTCACCTTTAAGGCCTCCCCCTCCCCCTCCCAGTTTGGCCCTGGGACCACTTCTTGACCAGAAAGAGAGCAGAACGACTGGTTGAGGGAGACAGTCAGGAAGACAAAGCCAGCAGGAGAGGAAGAGGGACCCTCAGAAGGTCCACATGCCAAATATGATGCCAAACATGTCTGTCTGGTGAGGCGTCTCAGTGGAGGCTTCTGAGGCTCCCTCAGGCGACAGCACACCCTGCTGTCTGTTTGCCAATGAGGACGTGCACAACAAACCCTCCACGTACTGTGCAGCCACTCTGAAGTCATTCATGGCAGCCTCCTTCCTTTCAGGAACAAAGAGCCACACTAGACATCTTTTATTAAATGCCAAGGTCCTGCTGTCAGCCTGTTTCCCCTGCCGGAACAGGTTTAAATCAGACCTGCAACTGAAGCCAGTGTTCACCATCCAGGGATGGATCAGAAAAGGATGTCTGCCTAAATACAGGGTGCATGGGCAAAGGAAAAGAACATATGGGAGGACAAACAGATGTCTTTGGCTGCAAAGGGAGCACTGTTTCTAAATATGGGCAAAGTGTATGGGCCAAAAAGGCAAGATTTAGAGGAAATGGGTGGATTAACTGAATAGTTTAATAGGAAAGAAGATTTGGTACTAAGTCGAAAAATGAATAAAATGTATTGTATCCTGAACATTTAGATTGAACATATAAGACAAGATACTAGATTTATGTTTAAACAGCCAGTATGTCAATGTAATGGGGTGTGATAGCTCAGCGGACTAAGGCTCCGAAAACTGTGGGCTGCAAAGTTGGCAGCTCGGCAGTTCGAATCCCAGGTGCCACACAGCGGAGCGAGCTCCCGCTGATAACTCCAGCTCCCGCCAACCTAGCAGTTCGAAAGCATGTGAATGCAAGTAGATAAATAGGTACCTGCCGTAAAAAGTGGGAAAGTGAAACAGTGTTTCCTTGCAGCCATGCCGGCCACATGGCCACAGACTTACCCTACACTGGCTCTTCAGCTTGAATACAGAGATGAGCACTGCTCCTAGAGTCAGACATGACTAGCATACATGTGCTGGGGAAACCTTTACCTTTACCTTTGTCAATGTAAGTAAAACAATTAAGTAAATTGCACACTTTGAGTAGGACGTTATATGGGATTAAGGCCACTGCTTAGCAGAACATGTGGAATTTGTGATTACAGCTGATGGAACGGCCAAGGGCATTGCAGACAATGTCTGTCCCACTTTGTGGAGGACAATGGTCTGTCTGAAGAATAGGATAAGGTGTTGGGGGGGGGGATGAAGGTTTATCCACCCTTGATTTCAGGGTCAAGGACCCCTGGCTGCGGCGATCCCAGGCCCTTGATGTCAAAAGGCCTCTGTCTCAAGAGGTGCCCCAGTGCATGACTGGTCTACCAATAAAGGCCTGGACCCACTTGTAAAAGGGAAAGCAGAAGCTGACGTTACCCCCTGGAATCTTCAGGAAGGTGATAAGCTAGCTCTCATCTGTCCATTTTCTGTTGGTTGAGTGAGGTCAGTCTCATTTGGGCTGACTATCCAGGGTGGGCCACAGAAGCCCAGGAAAAAAGAGCAGGAACCTTGAAGTCAGTCCCTGGAAAAGAGACTCTGCATCAGGCCCACCCAGGCATTCCGCCCCCCGCGCCCCCGCACCATCCCCCATCATCCGGAATTCTCTTTAAGACAAAGGCGGGTGAAGCCTTGGTCTCCCTGCAGCACACTCCAGTGGCACGCCTTTTGCAGCCGGCTCTTAATGGCAGTGGCCAGAAGAGGGGTGATACTGATCCCGCCATTTAGTCCGACATCCTTGGAGGAGCAGGCTTGCTGGCACCTCTTTGCTTCAGCTGAGCAGCTGTGTTCCTGAGATGGTGCCAGCTCTTTTTCTCCCGTCTTCCCACAAGAGGGCAAACTTGGACCAGGGAAAGAAGGCCGAGGAACCAAGCAAGCACTCTGTTGGGCTGTGGGGAGACTGAGGACAAGAAGGCCTCAGCCGCGCTCCTTTTGCTCCCACAGACTCGGTTTAATGGAAAAGGTTCACTCTTAACACAGCAATCTCCTTGCCCTTAGTTTTGCTCGCACCTGCTCTTATCTGCATTGGTCGGGATGTTATTCTGACTCCCCTTGGAGTCCCGACGACAGAGCAAAAAATCAAGATGGAGACCAAATCAACAAATACAGTAAAGGTTTGTGCAAAAGATTAAACCTTATAAATAGATAGTTGGAACAATTTGTTCCTTATCTGTAGCAGAAGGTTAGAGACAACAGAGGGTGGGGGAAAGACCAACCTTTTGGGTTTTTGTTTTGTTTTGTTTTTTTTAAGAAAATATTGCTAGACTATATGTATGCATTTTTGAGTGCAGCTGTCACATTTTGTGTGGAATTTTGCCTAATGTATACTCTTCCATCTTTTTTGGCCAGCAATCTGAATTTTATTTTCAATAAAGTGTTCATTTTTTGCACACCTTCATCACCTGTATATATCTTTTGGCATTTTAGTTCTTCTTCTTCAATGCCAGAATTCATTACAAAATCTGGAAGAGTGAATGTTGAAGGACAAGTGATCCTACCATGATTTGGGATTGGACGGGTTCAAAATGAAATGCAAAAGGAAGGAAACATTTCCTGACTTCTAATAAGTACAAAAGGCTACATTGGTAAGTGTGAGGGTGTTTCTCTCCTGAGCATATTGCCGGGGGGGGGGATATCACCTCACTGATGGGGAATTTTAAAACGCCCCCTTGGATGCCTTAGGAGCTTAGGTGCTGGCTGAGAGGGAATTCTTAGCCAGCAAGGGTGGCTGGAATGACTTTAATCCATGCAAATCCCTTCACTGGGAAGGCTGCCTGCCTTCCCCCTTTGAAGTGAGGTGCCCTGAGGCCCTTCATGGATTCCCCACCCCAACAGGTCCGTCCCTGGCCACGCAGTCATGATGGGAGCACACAGCCAGCCTTCTCGGAGTTCCATAATTAGGCTAGGTTCTGGACTGGTTCAGATGCAAGGAGCATGTTTACCTTGCCCGTAATGTATGGGCCCTCACGTCTTGCCTGGAAGTTCAAACACTTGGGTTCTTGAAAACAAGCTTTCTTGGTGGCCCAGGGAATGGCAGCTTCAGCACGGCTGGTCTCAAAAAAGGCAGCTGAATGGCCAAGGCCCCTGCTGGACATCATAACTTTTTGGCAGCACCGCCTCACAAGAGAGGGAGCAGGGGACCAGTAAAAGGCAGCTCCCGGGAGCCCCTCGGAGAGCCGTGGGCAGGGCCAGGCAGTAGCCCGGGGCTTTGGTGACATTGGGGCAGGCAACCAAATCTACCGCCAACCCTCTCTTTCCACCCTCCACCTGCAAGTGCCTTGCAGACCTTGGAATAATCAGACCTGTCATGGAAGATGGGGCTTTAGTCCCCCTCCTGCAGGGCTGTGGCTCCAGGCGGTTACTGGGATCTGTAGTCTATTGTGGAGCCCACTGGGGTGGGGGTGGGCGGGGGATCCCTCCTTAACGGTACAAGGGGGCCCCTGCCCTTCCTCAGTCTCCTTGCCTGTCCAGGTGGGCAGCTGGATGAAAATCCTTGGGGCTGAATTTCTGTGCCCTAAAAAATTCCTCCACTGCCAGTAAGTGCCAGGCCAGGGCCCCCCACTTAATTCCATGCACACACACACACATCTCTAACATGTTCAAACTCTCTGCCTAGCACTTGTGTCTTTTATAAGCAGAACACTTTGCTTTGCTTTGCTTTGCTTTTTCCCTTGAGAAGTGGAGCTCACCCAGGCCCAGGCAGGGGTTCAGCCCAGGCCCTCTCGGCTTCTGAAAATCCCTTTGCAAAGCGGCTGGCATCATCCTTTCTGGTGGCGAGGCATATTTTTTTACTATTTCGCTGAATTTGCACTTAAAAGAAAAACCCACCCTGTTCTCTTTTCTAGTCAAGGGTAGGAGGGGGGGGGGGAACCCACATCCTTTTGTGGGTGAGATGAAGAGTTTAGTTCTTCCTCTCCCTCCCTGCAAGGGGGAGGCAAGGGAGGGTTTCTGCCCTGACATGGGAGGAAGGGAACAGTCCTGATCAACAGCAGCCCCACAACTCCACCCCTTCTGTCGGGCTCTCGCCCCGACTTCTTCCCTTGTTATCACCCGGGAAATTACGAAAGGAGGATCCCCAAGGCCCTCGGCCCTTCCAAGGGCCAAGGCCAAGAGGGGCCTCAAAATGTCAGGCCAAGCAGTTTGCCTCCCCAATGCAAAGCCAGGGGCACCTGGAGCAGCAATACAAGCAGCCCCTCCGTCTTCAGAAGGGCGGGTGGGAGGTGACGCCTGCACACAAAGTGGCAGCGAGGATTCCTAATGCACACACACACCATGGAAGTTCGGCTGTCCCCCTGACCCAGGTGGAAAGGGCATTTTGGGGTGAGGAGTCTGATTAAAATTCATGCTGCTTTTAAAACGGCAAGGTCTGTGCTCTTCCAGATTCCCCCCTCCCAGCCACCAATTGCTTTGAAGGCCCGTGCCTTGGGGATGCGGGCAATGCCTGTTTCTCTAGCAGTGCACGGTTGGTGCTTGGATTCCTTTTCTGCTGACCTGCAACAGCAAGAAGGCCCTTTGTCTCTGAGCTGAAATCACTGCTGAATCACTAACCCCACGCTACAATACTGGCAATGAGGATGGGATCCGGAATGCTGAGTAGCAGAGGCCCATCACGCTGACTCAGAGTCCGGATCGCAGCTGAGACAAGACTCACCTGCTGGCTAGAAGACGACCCTGCCTGCCTGGAGAATAGAAAGTCCACGGGTCTTGGAGCCCTTCCAGCTGTCCCAGCCTCACACTTGGGAGGACTATGTTGAGTGTTTTGAGTTCTTCGCGGTGGCTCAAGGAATCACAGATGCCAGCAAAAGAAGGGCCACGTTCCTGAGTTGCTGTGGGCGGGAGACCTTCATGTTGGCCAAGGCGCTGCTCGCCCCAGCAAAGTTGAGTGAGACAGCACTCACAGACATTTTCGCCCGGCTGACAAGCCACTTGGCACCTACCAAAACCCAGATGGCCTGGCGGATGGAGTTCCAGAAAAGGCAGCAGCAAGCCGGAGAATCTGTGGCTGCATTCCTGGCAGGACTCTGGGAGCTTGCTCAGCACTGTGGCTTCCCAAATCTTGAAGACACTCTCTTGAATCAATTTGTTGGGGGGCTCTGCAGCAAAAAAGCTTGAAGGCGCATTGTGGCAAAGGAAGATGTCACCCTTGCCTCCGCCTTGAAAGAGGCCTCTGCCACAGAGAATTATGAGCAGGAAGAGCTCAATGCCAGTGGCAAGAACACAAAGCTGCGGGTAGAGGCTGCCCATGCCATGGATGAGCCAGAGGCTAGTCCAAGCCAGAGCCCAGTCCGTGGTGTCGAGTTGGTGCGTCAGGCGGATGCACGGCCCAAAGATCGCCGAGGCGCTTGCACAGGCGGTGGCGGACACCATGAGCGGAAAAGCTGCCGTTTTCGTGATGCTACGTGCAGGGCTTGCGGTAAGACAGGACACATCGGCCGGGTCTGTCGGTCAGTGGCAGCTGCAACAATGGAATCACCTAGATCAACGCGTCGCAGATCATCCACCACAACTCATCTCCTAGATGACTGCAATTATCTCACAGAGATAAATGGAGAGATCATGCAGTTTCCGGCGCAGGGCAAACCATCCATCAGAGTGAAGATCGAAGGTCGACCGTGCGACATGCAGGTGGATTCCGGATCTGGATTCACCATTGTCTCAGACCAGACTGCAAGGGGGCTCTTTCCTGGGGGTAAGTTCCCCTCTCTGGAGCCATTCCCAGCGACCTTGCAATCATACACGGCGGGCCGCATCCACATTCTAGGAATGTGTGCTGTCAGGGTACAATTCCGGGAGAAACAGGCCGTGCTTAAATTGGTGATTGCACAGGGGAGTCGCCCCAGTCTTTTGGGTACTGACTGGTTTCCTGCCTTGGGGATGAGTATATCAGGGCTCAACTCAGTCCAAACTGCCCCTGAGTTGGGCGAGGTATTAGGCCAAGAATTTGCTGAACTCTTCAGTGGAAAGCTGGGTTGTTATAAAGGGCCTCCAATTGACTTTGAGCTGGACCCCAGGGTGGCTCCAATCCGACTCAAGCCAAGGCGAGTGTCTTTTGCGCTGCAACCCAAAATTGAGGCGGAACTGGACAAATTGGTCAAACAGGGAGTTCTTTCACCTGTGGACTCTTCTAGGTGGGAGACTCCTATCGTCACACCCCTTAAGGCGAATGGGGAAGTGAGGATTTGTGCAGACTACAAATGTACCATCAACAAGGCACTCAGGGGAAATTCATACCCCATTCTAGTTGTCTCACAGCTGTTGGCAAAATTGGCTGGGGGGAAAATTTTCGCCAAACTTGATCTGGCTCAAGCTTACCAACAGCTGCCAGTGACTCCACAATCTGTGGAAGCACAAACAATCGTAACGCACAAAGGGGCTTTCAGAGTGAACAGGTTACAGTTTGGAATTTGTGTGGCTCCAGGAATTTTTCAAGGGCTAATGGAGTGCCTGTTAAGGGGTCTGCCAGGGGTCTTGCCATTTTTTGATGATGTTCTGATTGCTGGGAAAGACCCCCAGGAACTAGTGGGGCGTATCCATGCTGTGTTACTCAAATTTAAGGAGGTGGGGCTGCAGCTGAAAAAGGAAAAATGCAGTTTTGGGGTGCCATCTGTGGATTTTTGGGGGTTTAAAATTGATGCAACGGGCATCCACCCCACTGACTCTAAAATTAAAGCCATTACTGAGGCACCACGCCCACGGAACAAGACGGAGTTACAGTCATTCCTGGGACTTATTAACTTTTACCATTCATTCCTACCTCAGAAAGCTTCAATAGCGGAACCGTTGCATAAACTATTGAAGAAAAAGAGTGTGTGGCGTTGGGCTCAGGCACAGCAGAAGGCTTTTGACACCTTGCGGGGCATGCTGACTAGCAGGAGCGTCCTTGCTCATTATGACGAGTCGAAACCTCTTGTTCTGGCATGTGATGCTTCTCAATATGGGCTGGGAGCTGTGCTGAGCCATAGGGAAGCAGATGGGTCAGAAAAGCCCATCTCGTTCTATTCTCGTACGTTGTCGCCAACAGAGCGCAACTACGCACAAATTGACAAGGAAGCCCTGACAATAGTGGCAGGGATTAAAAAGTTTCATGACTATTTATACGGTCGCCACTTCTTCCTTGAAACTGACCACAAGCCTCTGTTAGGATTGTTCCACCCGAACAAACAGACGCCGCAGATTCTCTCCCCCAGAATGCTGCGATGGTCTATATTCCTGAATGGGTTCCAGTACACCCTGACCCATGTTCCAGGGAAAAGGTTGTGCCACGCTGATGCACTAAGTCGCTTGCCCCTTCCTGGTGTGTGCGATGCAGATCCTGCCCCAGCTGAACAAGTGATGATGCTGGAAACACTTCTGGGGGCCCCTGTAACTGCCACTGAAATAGCTGAGAGAACAAGGAAAGATGCCGCTCTCTCCCGTGTGCTCACTTGGGTGGGGAGGGGATGGCCAGGTGGCCCGCATGAGGAAAACTTTAGACCGTACGCAACAAGGCAACATGAGCTATCCCTGCATAAGGGCTGTCTCCTATGGGGAGACAGGGTGATCATCCCAGCACCACTGAGAAACAGGGTTCTGGATACACTGCACTTGGGGCATCCGGGAATGGTCAGGATGAAGTCGCTAGCCCGGTGCTATGTATGGTGGCCTGGGATGGACCAAGATGTTGAACGATGGGTACGGACGTGCAAGGCATGTCAGGAAGTGCGCCCAAAAGTGGCCAGAGCACCAGTCCACTGGTGGGAGCAGACCCGGACTCCCTGGAGCCGGCTGCACTTAGATTTTGCTGGGCCATTCCAAGGAAAGGTTTTTTTTGTTATCGTTGATGCGTATTCTAAATGGTTAGAGGTGGCTATGGTTCCCAGCATGTCGTCAGCTGCAGTCATCAAGGTGCTGAGACAGCTGTTCGCAACCCATGGGTTGCCCGAGACCATTGTCTCAGACAATGGAGCACCCTTTGTATCCCAAGAATTCAGGGCATTTCAGGCTGATAATTTCATAAGAGGGGTCACCTCAGCTCCTTTTCATCCCTCATCCAATGGGCAGGCTGAGTGCATGGTGCAGACAGCCAAAGGATCTCTTGCACGCTTGATGGAGGGTGACTGGTCAACGCGCATTGCCCGAATGTTGTTCTTGCAGCATGCGACGCCGTGTACTACTATGGGTAAGTCGCCAGCAGAGCTGCTTCTAGGTAGAAGGCTGGTGACGGTGCTGGACTATGTCCACCCAGACAAAATGCCAAACCGCAATGCTAGAGCACCTCCACAGGCAGAGAGCGACTCTACAAGGTATTTTGCTCCTGAAGATTTGGTCTGGGTGAGAAATTATGCCAGAGGTCCCCTGTGGGTGCCAGGGGTGATCACCAGAGCATCTGGGCCAGTCTCTTATTACGTGACCATTGAAGATGGCAAGGTCTGGCGTAGGCACGTGGACCAACTGAGGCACAGAGCGCCCAGTAGAGTTGGTACCGGTATGGGTGAATTGCAGCCTGAGAGTGACACTACCCCCATTAATTATTCACAGCTGCAAGACCAGAGTGGAGATGCCCCAGGAATGCAGGTACCAGTGGCGTCTGCAAATGAATCTGCTCCTGCAAGTCCTCATGGCACCGAGGAACAGATCAGGGACACTGAGTTGTCTGAAACCCCCTCCGTGTCAGACGAAACTATTACAGTAGACTCTCCCCCACAGACACTGCCTGCTGAAGCCTCTGCAACACCCGTAGTCAGGAGATCAACTAGAAGTCGCAGGGCCCCACAATATCTAAAGGATTACATGTGCTGTGCCCACCAGGGGGGGAGGGGTGTTATGTATCGATCTGTAATTGCTTGTTGAAGTAACTGCCTTCCTGTTCCAATCGAACAGGCCTATTGGTTGATTCTAGTTGCTGCATTTGGATCTTCAATCCTATTGGTTCCCGCCAAAAGGCAGCCTTGTGATTGGTTGTAATTATTCCCTCCAAAATGTATCTTTTCCTAGCCAGTCCTGGCCCCTATAAATGTAACTCCCTCTCCCCAGTCCTCAGTCTTGTCTCTCCCTGATTAAAGAGCTGTTCACTAGAAGCTGTCTCCAGCCTGCTTTGTCTCTGAGCTGAAATCACTGCTGAATCACTAACCCCATGCTACAATAGTCATACTTTCATATGAAGCCTTTACTTGCCTCCAGGCATATCAGCCATTGTGTTCTCACCAATCATAATGAAAAAAACAAGCAAATTTGCAACATGCCAGATGAGGTGAAGTCCTGCTATGACAATCAAATGTCTTTTGTCATTTCAGAGAGCACCATTTCTACTGATGAAGCAAGGGGTGACCCCCTTTCACAGCTGAACTGCCATCATCCAGATGGCAAATCATGCCCCTTATTGGAGTGCTCAGATGCTTTAAAAAACACCTGGAGGGATCTGATGTCCTCATCAGGCGCTAAGATCACTGAGGAATTAATGGGCATTGTAATGGGCCAGTGGGCCCTTTTCCATCTCTGGGCAGTATGTGCAATGCATGTCTGCCATTTCCTCTTGGCCCCCTCTGGTCTCGGAGCATTTGGCAGCCGGCTAGTTGGCCAGAGAGCTTGATGTATGTGTGCCACACACACACACACACACACACACACACACACACACACACACACACACACACACACACACACACACACACACACACACACACACACACACGTCACCCTGAAACTCACACCACTTAAAATATTCCTTGTTGAAACAGAGCGGCAGAAATATAGCCACTTGCAATCTTATTCCAAGAAATTAATTTGCACCAAAGCAGCTATTTATGGAAACCTGCTTCCTTCTTTGCTGTCACCACTTGTGGAAATGTTTATAAATACACAAGGTGTGATGTTAGACAGGACGTGTTTCAGTGGCAAGTGAGAGGGGCAGCCTTCCACGGGGAGGAAATATTTTTTTAAAAATCGGTGGCGTTGGCTTTTGTTTTCCACCATGCCTCCCATTAGCCATCTAACTTTTGCATTTTACAGTGCAACCTTGCTTTTGGATAGAGCCATGATTTTAAACTGTGCAACACTCTGATACAAATAAAGAAATAAAAGCTTCCATGTGTCTGTGGTGTTGCCTAGATAAGGCTTTTCAGGGCTGGAGGGTTACAGGGCTGCCATTCCTGGTGAAGTTAATGACTCTAGAATGCCAATGGATATGTGGTACACAAAAAAGCAGGCAGCTCTGGATCTTGTCACACGGAGGTAACTTGTCAGCTGTATACCTCCGGGCAGGGATGGGTCTGTGCTAAATACCTTTATTGGAGGGGGAGCTAAGCTTTGCAAGAGCTCAGCTGTCCCTGAAGGCAGGGAGAAATCTGGGGCCTCAAGTGGCCCCAGATGCCATGGCCAAGGATCAAGGAGGATGGGAGCTGGAGTCTAGCACTTGGGGTGGGGGTGGACAAGCCTGTTTTGTCTCAAATGTTATGAGCAAGCACTGGACGTAATGATGACCTAGTAGTTCATGCAAAAAGGCTGGCAAGAGGCTGCCGTTATTTGTTCAAATGTCACTTCTTAAATTTTGCCACTGGAACAAATGATTCCCATAATCTGAGGGTCATGTTAAAGGGGGGGGTCACATCACCCTTCAAAGCTACGTCCCTCCATCTCTCCATAGAACAAACTTTCCATGGCCAACCCGAAGCCATCGCTGACCTCGTCTCCCTCATGCCCTAGAAAACACTTAAGGGGGGGGTGTCCCTCAGTCTTGGAAAGGAAAGGAGGGACTCACGAGCCCATCTGCCCCATGCCAAGCTCACGAAGGAGGAGATAGAAGTGGCACCAGTGCCAGGGCGACAGGACCCAAGCAGTGGCCCTCGGGGGCCAAGGTCTGGTGCGGAGTCTCTTGGAAGTGGCACATTTCCGTTTTAGCCAATCAAAGTCAGTACACACGTTTGGTGCAAAATGTCCTGGGCCGCCCTGTCCAGAGAACAGAAAACCATTCCTTGGTCAAAGACGAGCAGCAGGAAAGCAGGAGCAGAAGGGAAATAAGCTCTTGAAAGAGGCCAAAACAGTGCCCTCGCCTTGCCTCTCTTTCCAGGCCCCACCGGTCTGCCCGCAGACGCGCAGGGAGCCCTCCAAGCCACGTCCAGAGGGTTTGGGATCCTTCCAGAAGAGCTGCACAGGGTTGGCACCGGGCGCTGCGGCATCTCGTAAGCAAAGCCCGCCTTCCTTGAAGATGTGCTCTCGGCCCCCGATCAGCCTCTCTCTCCCAGTGGCCCTTTCCCTTCGCCCATTCGTCTCAGGCTTGTTTCTCCCCCCCCCTTAAGGCTTGCTCCTCCCCCCACACACACACACACACACACACCACACACACACACACACACACACACACACACCTCTTCTGCCTGGGCTTCTTTGCTGTGCTTTATTTCCAGCCCCAGGCAAACAGCTTCCCTCTCCTTCCCCAGGGCTGGCCTGGATGCGCAGGCCTTCTCTGCACAGCAAGGAAACCCAGACTTCTCCCCAGCTCAGCTGGACCACACGGGGGAGCTTCAGGCCCACTGCAGTGATAAGGACTGTCAGAGGTGGCTTCTCAACATCGGACATTGATTTCAGAAAACATTCCCCTTAAGTTTAACCTCCTCTGTAACTGACACCTCAGGATAGAGTTAGATCGGTGGGATTTCGGCCCATAGTTGTACAGGCATGGATTCATTTTTATTCCTACAACAATGTTGCTATTTAAAAGTAACATATTCCCTTTACTCACAATAATGTTTAGCAAATGATTCATTTATTGGTCAGTGGATGACTTTGCACTCTGCAGATGCCCAGAGGAAACTATATGTAAAAACTCATCAGTCAAAGGGCTGGTGTTTTTGTGTCGTGGTACAGACAGATACCAGGGGAATGAAATAGGTTTGGGGGATACTTAGAGGTGCATAAAAATGTATTTACAAGCAGCCCCGCGTACTGAAGCTAATAGGGGCGGGACAATGAAGAAATGACATAATATTAATCAATGTGTAAACCATACAAAAAACCTGGAGTGGACTTTTGCATGCAGAGAACGGGGTAATGAAGGAAGCATAGTCATAGGGGGTAGGCAAAAGAGTTCGATGTTACCACATCGCCACCACATGGTTGCCTGTAAATGAACAAGGACTCGGGGTATTTTAGGGACGGGAAGGAACAAGCAGGAATCGTGGCGACTGGTTACTTGATCCTCGGTAAGATGAAAACCGGAGGAAGGCGCACCGGATTCCGATCCGGAAATCCAGAAAACCGACACATCGACATTCCGGTTTTCAGGAGCCCTGGAAAACAAAAACAAACACCAATAAACAGATAAAATGATTTCACAATGCGGATTCACAGAAACCACACGTCTCCTCAATGCAGATTGAGAAGTGCATTGAGGAGATTCCAGTGGTCGAGGAGGGGGAATCGCTAACCCCGCTTGTGGCACGCCTTCGAGGGGCGTGGTCGGGGCAAAATCGCCTTGAACTCTTAGGGACGTGAGGTTCCATCACAACGAACTAGTCCACAGCGGGGCAGCGATGAGCAGCGAGAGGGACGTGAAGTATCAGCCATTGTTACCGTGTTCTAGGACTGAGATTTGTACCGCTTTTAGCTACTTACTGCTACTTTCTCTCTTTTTTCCAAGAAATGCATTGGGATTGATAAGAGAATAGCAAAAAAAACCTTTAAAAACTCTTCTTAAAAATTCCTGTTTAAAAAAAACTGCTTTTAAAACTGTTTTAAAAGTAAATTTCAAAAATAATGGAAATACATTATTTGCTACACGAATAATTTCTACCTCTGTGAGTGCATTTTATTTGAACTGGGATTTCAATATACCCTTGCTGCAAAAGGGAAAGGAGCACATTGCAGGTAACTTGTAACTCACAACTTCCCAAATTGAGGCAATCAGATGCAGTTGTGAGGTAAAAGGCTCTGGGGATTTCTCTGTCTCAACCTGATGAAACCCACTTGAGATGTAAATAAAAAGGGGGACCTGTGTGGTCATTATAAAACACAAGTGCAAGACGAGGCTACAGGTGATACCTTTATTAATAAAAAAATTAAAATGTAGATACGGTATAGAGCTCCTTGGTTGAAGTTATATGGTAGCCCCCCCCAAAAAAAGAAATATATACCTTCCCTTCAAAATAGGAGCAGGCACTAAAAAATAATCCAGCACCAGCTGAAAACAGAACCAGCTAAGGGCGGCCTTTTATGTTTTGTGGCAGAGCCATGAGCGTTGAATGTGTCTGGTCCGGCAGGAACTTACATCTTGGAAGGATTTTCTATCTCAGCAAGATTTAAGTTTTAAAAAGGAAAACAATACAAAACACGGATGTTCACCAAGCAAAAGAAGAGCAATCTTGATCTTAGTAAAATCACGTCATCTAAAGTCAGTCACAAGACCCGACAGAGAAAAAGGCCATGGAAAAGAGCCAGCATTCCTTTCAAGGAAGAAAATGTTGGTCAGGCTCGTTTCTCAGCCTGACTGAAACCATTGTTCAATACATTGCTACCTTCTTTAAAACACAACTCTCTTCCTTTCTCTCTTTCTGCCTTTTTCATTTATTTATTTTTACATTCCATCCCAAAGCATGATGTTTTTGGAGATGGTATTTTATCTGTGGAAAGTCAGATTGTCCCCGAATGAATGATATCTTGGTTGATTAACAAAAACTACTTGAGAAAATTTTTAACAAGGAAAAAAGAGGAAAGCTTGTTCAAATAACCTCAATTTTAAGCCGGCTTGTTAGCTAGATGATAACTGAATACTTGGATGGAAGTCTTGCTGCAGAAACAAGTGTTTAGTTTGTTGGAGAAAATGGATATGTAGGGCCTCCGTGCAGAAGCAACCTCCTGGCATGGCCTAAGTTCTTCCCGGTTGGTCTACAAAGGTTTGCAGCCCAAGATTTGGGAACTGTTGTTTTCTGAGCTCCAAGAGTATTTTCATGCACAGAAAATACCACTACCCTTGTGTCACCCTTCCAGAACCAGACCGCTGTGAGAAAGGGGGGTACGGCTGCTAAACCAGTTTATGTCTGTGATGGACATATCTGTCCATCACAGGTGCCCTCATGTGGGTATCACTCCTCCATACAACCCCATTGTCCCTTGCCAACACACGCCAGTTGGAAAGGAGGAGCTTCACACCCCCACACAGAGAATAGCCAGCCACAATCATGTTGTGTAGCTACACCAGCATCACCCTAAGGGTGGAACTTTGTTGTGTGTGTTGGGGGGAAGAGTTTGTTGCCGCAGGAAGCCACCATATGCAGGGTCTGTTGTTTCCTGTGTCGCACAAGACAGGATGCCAACGGCCATGTCCACAGAGATCTCTCCACAGGGCTCTGCCACAAATGTCACACAAAGCACGGGGGTTCTGACTGTTATCTTGGATACATGCGTGCACAACCGAGGAGCCCAGAACAAGGACGATGTTGCCTCCACCATGCAAGGGCTGTAGCATCTTGGAGAGGCTCTCCCTACACGTCTCCCTCCGGCATTCTCAGGCATGAGTGGAAAGATAGGGTTCTTCCAACAGAGTCACGAAAGAACATGAACAACAGAGGCAAAGACCTGGAGTAGACCTGGAGCACAGGTAGAGGCCTGGAATAGAACCCAGTGGGCCACAAGGCATGGATCGCTGCAGCAGGGTCCCTGTCGGGAAGAGGGTGAGGAGGGGAGCCATGCTTTCCAGACAGGGTGGAAAGCCCATCCCCCTTGTAGGTGGGAGAACTCAGCCCCTGCTCCTGGTGGGGCTGTCCGGAAAGGCCCGCGTCAAAACCTGGAGGATGTTTGCAAAGAGCGATAATTGCAGGCTGCGTGGTGTGGTGTTTTCTGACTCATCGCCTTCTCCTTCCTAAGGAAGGCCAACCCACATTTATTTCGAGTGAACCTAGCATTTGTGTGCCTCACGTGGCCTGAAACCAAGAGCCCGGTCCTGCCTTGGAATTTATTTTTATTGCTTAATTACAAAGGGGGGGTGGGTGTGTTGTAGCACCTGTCTCAGAGTCAGCGGGGATCAAATTCTGCTCTGTGGGCCTTTTGCGATGTTGTGCTGCGCGCGCTGCTCTGCAGGGCTGCCCACGATCACCTCTCTGCTGCCTCCTCCCGGTGTGCAAGCGAGGAGGACAAGGACGCCTCCCCAAATGGAGCAGCTCTCGGTCTCCAGCCCAGCCTGTGGCAGGCAGCTGGTTCTGCCGCCCTTGGCAAGGCGAGTTCCCTGAGGAGAAAGTCCCAGGGGGCCCTTTCGGAGCCGGGAGCGTTGAAAGCCATCTCTCTGGGCAGAATGGGGTGGGACTAGATGGCCTCAGGGTTCCCTTCTGAAGCTGTGGCCAGGGGAGTAGAACCGGTCCAGGGAGCCCTCCCTAGTTGATGCATAGCCTCGAGGCTGGACTCAGAGAGGCAGAGACTCCTTCTTTGCCTTGTTCTGTCCACCCTGGACACTGAAAACAGGATGCCCGCTCATTCGGGACTCTCTTCCGAGCCTTGCCCAGAACGGACCTGTTTTTCAAGATCCCATTTTGTGGTTAAAGTGATGACACCATGATGGCTAGAAATCCCATTGTCTCCTTGCAGCTGCAGCATAACCCTGGCTATCCGGTTTTGCTTGCCCGCTGGGTGCATCTGGTCTCCAGGGGCTGCTAATCCCAGGCCCAGGGCAAAAGGATTGGGAGAGGTGGTGGCATGGTGGCTCAGCAGGCTAGAGTACTGAAAACGGTTGGCTGGAAAGTCAGCAGCTCAGTGGTTAGAATCTTGGGTGCCATGCAGCGGAGTGAGCTCCCACTGTTAACTCCAGCTCCTGCCAACCTAGCAGTTCAAAAGCATGTAAATGCAAGTAGATAAATAGGTACCGCCATAAAAAGCGGGAAGGTAAAACAGCGTTTCCTTGCAGCCATGCCGGCCACATGGCCACGGACATGTACAACACTGGCTCTTTGGTTTGAATATGGAGATGAGCACTGTCCCTAGAGTCAGACATGACTAGCATGCATGTGTGGGGGGAACCTTTACCTTTACCTTTTTTGTCCGCCCTCAAGTGTGACAGATGGGAATTCAGGGTGACAGTGCTCTCCTTGGAGTCAAAGTCCTGCCAGAAGCCCCTGAAAGGGCCAGCAGCCATTGGAAAGAGGCGGTTCTGTCCCACGGGCCATTTTGCTCTCTGGGGAGGTGGTGGCAGTGGCGGCGGCACTGGATTAGGGGTTTTAGAGAGAAGGAAGATGATATCAGTGTTAATAAGCCCATCCCTGCCTCCCTTCCTTGCATCCGGCATAGCTCCCCTCCTCCCCCCCACACGTGCACGCACGCACACGCACACACACACACACACACACACACACACACACACACACACAGACCCCTGGCAGCCCCCTCCAGCTCTGCTCCCCAGCTCCCCCCCATGTATCCCGATGCCCCTCTGCAGCTGTCGGTGGCTCTTAACAGAGGAGAGATCTATTTCACCGCCACATGACACAATCCCTCCCTGTTCCCTTCCAGTCCCACAGGCACATTGTTGCTGAAAGGTTGAGTTATTTTAGGGCCACGGGGGGTTCTGCCACAGGAAAGGAGGCAAGAGGAGATCAAGGCAGGAGAAGGAAGGTCCCCGTGGAGCAGCCAAGAGCCCTCTCGGAGTATAAAACAAATGGATATCCGAGGAACCTACGATCAGGCCTCTGACCATTCGCTGTGTGCAAGTGACTCCCAATGGGCAGGCACAGATGAACAGGTGAAAGGGGTCCAAGAGAGACTCTCGTTTGGCAAGGAGTCGGGCAGGTGTGGAACAACACGTGGCAAAGTCCTGGGTGAGCTTCAGGGGTGTCAATGCGTCCTATGCAAGGTGTCCCATGTGGAGCCCTTAGTAGCGCCTTGAGCCAGAAACCAGAGCACAGGTGGCAGGGGGAGGGAGAGAATTCTCGCAGCGCAGCCAACAGGAGCAGCCAAAAAGGGCTACCACTGGCCTAATGTGGGCCAGGAGGGCTCACCAAATGCAAGCCCTCCTGGTGCATGAGAAGCCATGGCACCAAGCCGTGTCAGGGGGAGGCAAGGAGTAGAGAAGAGAGAGGCCAAAGAGGGGGAGGCAGAGAGAGAGAGAGAGAGAGAGAGAGAGTAATGGGACGACTACCAGGCACAGCGAACCAACATGTCGCACTAAAACGCACAGCTGCACCTGGCTCGTTCACTGCCGCAATGTTTTCGTCACTCGAGAAGAGTTTAGGCTCTGTTTTGCAAAATATTTCTCGGGACAGCCACCGTTGTTTACAGTCCCAGTGAGGCGAAAGCTGTACTTTTCCAGATGAATTAAGGGAGATATTTTTAGTCAGGCTTTATTTTTGTCATGCCACACATTCCCCCAAGAAGGTACGCCACAACATTATTCCACTTCCTGCCTGCCACACATTCTTATCCGCACTGTCTGCCTGAGCCCACGGAGGCAACGAGGAGCAGCCCAGAGGACCGGGAGGTGGCAGAAGAGGAAACGTAGGACACACCTCCATTTTGAAGGCGGCCTGGCCTCCAGGTTGGAGCCTGCCTAGAGCAGCCGTGGACCCCTTCCTCTCCTTGCCACCGAGAGCCAGGGCCCTGCCCTGCTGGACTCCGCCTTCAACCACTGACAAGGAAGACCAGCCACAAAGGTTGGCAGGGTGTGTGTCGAGCCGGGCATTAAAGCGACCCGAGACCCACTCTCAAATGTGTGAAAAGCAGATGTGGATGGAAACACTCCATCTGTAATACGAAATCCCAATTGATCGTATTAAACCTGAAGGGTATTGATCAAGCATCTGTAGCTGTTTTAGTAACCCCCAGGCATTGACAATCCTATATAGCCACACAAGTGACACAAATTATAT
This sequence comes from Phrynocephalus forsythii, assembly GCA_029282475.1. Lineage (NCBI taxonomy): Eukaryota > Metazoa > Chordata > Lepidosauria > Squamata > Agamidae > Phrynocephalus > Phrynocephalus forsythii. Next base: position 2,841,178 of record JAPFRF010000014.1, on the reverse strand, counting down.
ATATTTAGAAGGTAGTGATATCCACTGAGCACTCCACATGTATATTCTCATGTCACAAGGCGAACTTTGATTCCTGCAAACAAACTTTGGTCACTTTGGTCAAAGGCTAGGCAGACCACTAAAAGGAGAGACATCCGTTGTAGATCTGGAAAGCAACTCAATGAATCCAAGGACGTCAATTAAGTTGTAGCTTTATAGAGGCCAATTTATCTTACATGTAGCCAGCCAAGAAAATCTTATCTGTTTCTCTCTTTGTGAGCTCACCTGGAGCGTTTCCATGGCAAAGATGATGCCAAGAATATAGTCACTCCCATCAAAGATGTCAATTAATGTTTGATGTATGTATCAGATGTGTGCAGTAAATTCGGACGGGGCGGGGAAAGGAGAGTGATTGTGAGTCTATAAAATATACTGCATTTCCTTTGTTCGGTGGACTTCTCACTTGTTTTGCATCAAGTGAGATTTCTCTGGTTGCCAACCAAATAAATCTCTTTCCTGTCTGTGAGACCCAGACTGCTCATTGCATTTTGCAGTGCCCCTGCCTGCAGGCAGTGGACCCGGCATTCTTATTCCTTTCAAACCGAATCAAAGCACATTAAACAGCAGCTTGAAGGGAGCAGGCATCACAAGCAGCATCAGCCAGGAACACCCCCTTTCTCGACATCCACCTCACTCGTCCAAAGGCCCTGAGCCGGCGCCAGTCCATCTGCATGGGGCTGGAGTGAAGCTAACAGCAGTGCAGAGAGGGAGAGCCACTATCCATCCCCTTGAGCTCAGGTGGGGAGGGGTGGGAGGAAGTCGACCTGTCAAAGCACCACAGACCATAGCGGTCCTGAGGACTTTGCCCCACTGCAGGTGCCTTGAGCACAGGTGGATCAGGTCCTCTGCCACTCCTCAGCTGTAAAACCCAGATCGGATGCACAGGTGCAGAACACCTGAAAGCAGCTGTGCGTCAGACCACAAATACATTAACCTGAAAGCTAGCAGGACATTTGTTCTAGCAAAAGTACAATGAGATCTTTTTCAAGGAAAGAGAGAAAAATTATTTATTTATTTATTTATTCAACTTACATGCCGCCCACACGACCCAAAGGTCTCTGAATCTGTAGTACGTGCTTTGTTTACTAGAACATTTCTCTCTGATAGCAGAACGTGTTTCTCACTATTGTGCATATTTATATGGAAGTCCCACATGGGAGGGAGGGAGGGAGGGAGCGATGTTCGTCCTCCCAGTGGCCAGGCACCTTCAACAATTGTGTCCGGTATTTTTAACCTCTTCTTATTTTTCCAGGCAAGTGCAAGTTGAATAGGTTTTCCATAAAGAACCCCAGGCCTGGACGTCTTGTCCAGAAGGCTCATTGTGATGGAAAAGGTTAGCACATTCAAACTAAAAGTGAAATCCTAAACAAATTCCAGGGATTAAAATAGCATGCTTTTCTGCAATGCTGACGTTAATCAGAAAGTGGACAGGAAGTCTACCACACACACACACAAAGTCCCTCCAGCATGGATTACGGGCTAGCAAACTCCCAGGAGTCAAATGACATCGAGCTCTGGCAGAGAGGGGGGAAACAAAGCAGCCAGCCAGCCTAGATCTTGCTGTCTTGAGAAAAACTCCTGCGCTATTATCTGTATCCTGATTCCTGCTTTATTCCTTGGGTATATACTTCCAAAAACATTAAACAGCCAAAGCATTTTACAGTAAACATATAGACAGGAGCTAAAGCAATGGGAAGGTGTATATGTAGGGTCCCCACATGAAAGGGAGGCAACAAGGCCCCTGGCACCCTTAGGAGCTGTGATCCAGCACCGTGTTCAAGGTGCCAGAGCCCTTATTGGGTGGCCACTGTGTGTGTCAGAAAGAGAGTAACCAGTGTTTTAGAAGGCACTAAAAACCTGCCAGTGCCAGTCTCAGGGCCTTTTTACACGACCCCTAAGATCCGCTGGCCACTTAAATTCGGACCAGAGATCTTAGGGGTTCCTCGCTCTTCCTCTGTCCCCACCCCCCATCCGCACTTCCTGGTTGCTGGCTGCCTGATGGAGGGAGAAAAAAGAAAGAAAAGAATGCCGGTTTACCTCCGTTTTGTTCCCGGCAGCATTCAGATCTCTTAAAGGGGCGGGGCGCAAAAAAAAGAATAAACAGAAGCCAGGAGAGCCCCGCACTCACTATCCTTACACCGGATCAAATATTTGTCACATCCAAAAAGCAGGTACAAGAAAACTGCTCTGGATCGCGCTAAAGTGGCCGGGGTCGCACTTAATTGTCTGCAAAGTCCGGAGCTGGTGGGTAAACATTTTTAAGGTCCGGACCTTGCAGCCATTTGCGGCGGAGCTTAGGGGTCGTGTATAAACGCCCTCAGTCTCTGAGGCCTGGAGGAAGGAGGCCCAGCAGGCGAGACCAGGGTGGGAAGCGCATTTGCCTGGGAAGAGGCCTCCCTGGACGCAGCAAGACCACACGGTTGGGGGGGGGCAGAGCTTCTGCAAAGCTGGAGTAGCGGCAGGAGTGGCCTCTAAGCAAACCTATCAAAGCTTGGGGTGGGGCCTCGGCCTTATAGGGTGCCATTCGAAGTGGATTTTCTCAGGCTTACTAAGGCTCCCCCCCCCCAACATGGCTTAGCCAAGAGGCCAGGCAGCCAGAGGTTGGAACCTGCTTGCCTTAGAAAGGGTCGGGTTTATTTTCTGCTCTTGTGGTGGGCCACCAACTTGCATCCAGCATGTCGCCCTTAGGAATTAGCGGCTTCCAAAAGACCCCGTTGTTAACCTTTGAGCTCAGCTCTTGCCAACCCAAGGCGGTGGCTCCCTTGTTTCCACCCCCACATCCCCCCCAGGGGGGGCAGGTTGCCTAGACCTGCCGGAGAGCTGGAAAGGACCCCCGGGGGGGTCATGGAGCCCATTCCCCCCCCAAGGACCCAGGGAGGGGCCTAGAACTCCTCCCAACCTCTGACTCTGCAGCCGGATGCCTCAACCATACCCCCCCACACACACACCCCACCCCAAGCACCCTGGCAGTTCTTCCTCCTTTTACAGTGCTCTGGCCTGTTCTGCTGGCCCCTTCCCAGGTGTCGGTGAAGAAGGGCAGTAGTACACGACCCCTAAACTCCGGAGCTGGCAAATGGCTGCCAGCTCCGGAGCTTACAATTGTTTCCCCACCAGCTCTGGAGTTTGCAGAAAATTAAGTGCGACCACGCCCACCTAAGCGCGTCCCAGCGGATCTTAGGGGTCGTGTGAAAAGGCCCTCTGATGCAGGCAGCTGTGGGGGGGAGCTCACCCCACAGACTGAGAAGCCAAGATGGGTGAAGAGGCTCTTTCCGATGAGGGCTCCCAGAATATGCCAGGCCCCGTCTGGCTGGGATGCTTCCCTCGCCATTGCTCTCATGCCAACGAGCGCTGGCTTGGAGCAAAGGCAGCTCTCTGTGTGGTCCAGCACCTCTTCCCCCATGCTGGGAAGCTCGGCCCAGATCCGAAGTGAAGGAACTTCTCTCTAGCTGGCAAATGTCTGTGGAATGCATGCTCCCTCCCCGCTTGCCCCATGGCTGTCCAAGGCCTTCTCCAAACAAGCTTGGCTTCCTTGGAGGGGCAGGTCCTGTGGCCACCCAGTACGGAGCTCAGGGCACAGATGCCTCCAGCTGCCGACAGCTGTGCGCCTTGGCTTAATGGCCTCCGCCAGGTGGGAGGGGGGGGGCTCCGAGCTTCCCACCAGTCCTGAGTACGCAAGCAAAGCAATTTCATTTCAAAAGGGGGCAAAGTAAACGTTCAAAATAATCACGCTCATGCTGCGCGATTAAACAACAACCACTGTTGGCTGAGTGTGGATGGGGAGTGTGTGTGTGGGGGGGGAGGCAGGGGAAGGTGTCAGCCTCCCGTTAGAGTGCCCTGGCTGTGTGGAGAGGGAGGCCGTAGCGGCTGTGAAAACATGCGCCCTCGCATTCAGGACTTGCCAACAGGGCAAAACGTGAAGGCCGACCGATTCAGGGAGCCTTAAAGGGTAAGCAAATGAGAGGGAAAGGGACCCATGCTTGAAATGCAAGGCCAGAGAGCTATGGGTCCCCTCCCCACAGTCACCGGTGCTACTTGTCCTTCTTGGGTGTCGATTTAGCACCCTTGCCTCAGGCGGCAGAAGCGGCATCGCTGAAATCATCTCTGGCTCTCCTGGAGGTCCCGTTGCCAAAGTCACGGTCGTTTTCCTTTATAAGAAGCTGGAGAGCAGAGAAGCTTAGAGGCCGCTTGCCACGGAGGGACATCCTTTTACAACCCCGGCAATTCCCCAACCCCCAACCCATGCCTGAAAGGTCCCAAAGAGGCACAGGACACATGGTTGCTTCCAAGTGGGTGACAGACCATCACACTTCTCCATCCTGCTGGAGAGGCATCTGTGAGGGGAGATCAGCGTTTCCGGAAATCTGGGGAGGCAGGCTCCTCCTCAAAAATCCCAAACATTTGGAACCTTCCCCCATTTCTTGGCCGTAAAATGCCTCCAGCGGCATCGTTGGGGACTCAGCCAAACTGGGCAGCCAGCAAGCCACCACCTCCTCCACCTCCTCCACAAGAACCCTCTTCGGGCTGGTGGCACTGACCCTTTGTCTGGAATCTCACGGGTCCTGCACCCACTCCTTCCTGGACAAGCAAACGTAGCTTCACGCACAGGCAGGACTTCCTTGCGGTGAGGGATGCCGCCTGGTTCAGCAACAGGTGGATGTGTCAGGGGCCAGTTTCAGTGGTACACCCTGTGGCCAGGTTGGTGCCAAAATCCCACATGGTCCCAGACTCACCTGGCAGGGGTCACGTCGGCTACCCGCTTCTACAGATTTCCCCGGGGAACCTCAGGGACTGCCCGGCGTTTATGTAAAGTATTTGAAGTATCTTCTGTTCACCTGCACTTCTGGAGCAACGTAGAGTAGACAGAGCTCCAAGCCTCCCCAGGCCTTTTTCAGACAATAGCCTCAGAAAAGCCAGGGTGTTTTTTTCTGTCAGGAGGATTGTTTTACCACCTTTCAGCTCTCTGTGAGCTAGACCAAGGCCTTGCCTGTCTAGGGTTTGCGCGGATTATTTTGAAGAAGGGCAGAAATATTTTTAAACATTTCACTTCTCGAGGCAGAAATAGAGTAGCTGGGACAAAACAATAATTAAATTTAAAGAGTTGTTAACTCGGGGAAACAAGAGATAACAGGAAGAATGCACAATGAGCTCAAAGTAGGAGGAGGAGGAGGAGGAGAACCAGGAATGACCTTGAAGGGCTCATACGGAGAGTGAACTTCCTGTAACTTCTTCACCCACCCATGTTTCCCTGGAGCCACCCTGCTCAAGAGGAGAGGAACTGCCTAAGACCAGGCTTTCCACCCAGAGGTCCAAACTGAAGGAAGGGCCCTTTGCTCAGGGCGTAGGGTGCCTTAAGGTCAAGGTGAGGTCCCCCCCCCCACATATGCATGCTAGTCATGTCCAACTCTAGGGGTAGTACTCATCTCTGTATTCAAGCCAAAAGAGCCAGTGTTGTGCAAGTCCATGGCCACGTGGCTGGCATGGCTGCAAGGAAACACTGTTTTTTTACCTTCCCACTTTTTACAGCAGTACCTATTTATCTACTTGTATTTACATGCTTTCGAACTGCTAGGTTGGCAGGAGCTGGAGCTATCAGCAGGAGCCGGCTCTGCTGCGTGGCACCCGGGATTCAAACCGCTGTGCTGCCAACTTTGCAACCGACAGTTTTCGGAAGCCTTAGTTCACTGAGCGACCACGACCCACAAATGTCTTAGGGCCTTTTTACACAACCCCTAAGATCCGCTGGCCACTTAAATTCGGACCAGAGATCTTAGAGGTTCGTCGCTCTTACTGTGTCCCCACCCCCTCCGCACTTCCTGGCTGCTGGCTGCGTGAGGGGAGGGAGAAAAAGAGAAAGAAAAGCATGCCTCTCACCTTGTTCTGCCTCTCGTCTCTGTAAAAGTAGCTCTTAAAGGGGAGGGAGCCAAAAAACAACAAACAGAAGCAAGGAGAGCCCCGCACTCACTATCGTTACACCGGATCAAATAATTTTCACCTCCAAAGAGCAGATACTTGAAAGGTGCACTGGGGACGCTAAAGTGGGCGTGGTCACACTTAATTTCCTGTTAACTCCGGAGCTGGTGGGGAAACATTTTTAAGCTCCGGAGCTGGGAGCCATTTGCCCCGGAGTTTAGGGGTCGTCTATAAACGCCCTTAGACGGATGGCTTAGCATTATACTTTGGTATGTTCCATACCTGACTTTCCTCTGCATTATTATTGAGGATTAAATTCCTTGTTGGTCTAATTTGAAAAATCAGGGTTTGTTGGCTTTGCTTGTTTTGATAAAGGAGAGAGCAGTCATTAATAAAATCTGAACCCCTAACAGGGTTTAGACCACAAACTGGAAAGCTTGCAAGGAACCAGCCTTCAGGGGCTCAGTGGTTTGAAGACTATTTTTGTCCAGAATTTCCCACCAGGACTTTCCTCTTTCTCGATGCTGGTGAGCATCAGTCCTGAGGCTTTGGGAGCAGAATTCATTTAGAACATGTGATTTCTCCCTCAGTGGCTTCCTTCTTGGTTTTTTTAAGAACCCATTGTGCAAGCCCAGGGCAAGGGGAAGGGCAAAGCGGCTGCATTTTGGCTACCTATTTTTTATTTTATTTTTTTGTCTTGTGGCATTTTGATCTGTTATTTCAAGTAAGCGGCCACCTTGATTTTTCTGAAGTTTCCAGAAAAATGGTGGAATTGACCGAGGTGCAGAGAAAGGAAGGGGTGCATGCTGTGGTGATGAGAACCCTCTACTTATATTGGCCATCGTCAAAATGAGAAGCAAGTAGCCTTGAAGCCAGGACACCATGCCCAGGAGACTGGAGCGCCTGGAAATCATCAAGCAATGAATCATCCTCTTTGGGAACGGAAGAGGTCAAAGGCAGGGGAGAGGCCCTTACTCTCTCACCCACCAGGTCCGAGAGGAAGGTGGCTCCAAGGAGCGGCTCGGGAGCCAGGCCTTGCAAGTCACCCGATTGCATGACTTCACAGCCACGGCTCCAGGGCTTGGTTTCATCTCTGTGCGTCTCTCAACCGAAGGGAGCACCGGGCGCCCCCTGGGCCTGGAGGGAAGGGGGCTCTCTTTTGGGGCACAAGCCAGCCAGGAGCATTGCGTGTGCAAAGACCTCGGGACCAAATGGGCTGAGATGTGGGAGCAGGTCCTTGCGATGTCATGAGGAAGAGCTTCCAGCAAGAACTGCCAAATGGTGGTGGTGGTGGGGGGTTGGAAAGGCCAGTGTGCAAAATGCCAACATCAGCCTTAAAGGATTGTACTAAATGTCTTGTCTGCACCACAGAGAATGGGGACTCCTGGAAGACAGGACGTGGCCTTTGCACCAGCAGTGAGGAAGTGGTTTTGGTGGCTGTCAGAGGCCATCACATCTGGCAAATCCACGGCCTGCTCTTCCCAGGGACATGGGTCTTCCCACAGCATGGAGTCTGTCTCTTGACTGCTCAGGGAGCCACACAGGGCCTCTCCCAGGGGCATCATTCCTCTGGAGTTACACCCACACCCACACCCACACATGTACATGCTCACATGTACCCCAATCAGACGAAATCCCCTACCCACAGAGCATGCACAGATAGTACCTGGCTATTCTGCACCCAAAAGATCCCCTCTGAAGTTTCTTTCTCCTTGCATGTGTGCATCTCTGGAGACTGCGGGGCTTCCCAAGCTTCCCACTATATCATACCTACTCTGGGATGGTGCCATTGTGAAAGGATCCACTCTGTTTAAAAAAATGGGCTTGCTGTTTGTGCATAGAATAAGAAACCGGATCCCCCCTCCCATTGGCCGGGATGTGGGGTGTCTCCCAGCCACAAGAGAGAAGAGAAAAAGAAAAGGACAGAGAGAATAAGAGAGAGGTGATGAGTCCCTTTGGGATCAGCAGAGAGGACCTTTGTCCCTGACACCAGCTGGCATCGCTTAGCACAGGCGGTGGGGGCAGGGGGGGGAGCTGTTCTGTTCATTGGACACGGTAAGCATGATCAAGTCCCTACTATTTCCCAAAGAAGCTCAAATGGGTTTTGGGCTATGATTACATTTCCCTGACTGACAGCTGAGAAATGGGGAGATGGGTGAAGCCCCCAACCTCAGCTGCTCAGCCCAGGTAATCTCCGGAGCTGCGGAAGGGCAGGTGCTGTCCAGATGGGTAACACAAACCCCAGCCCGTGGGTTGTGTTTCTCAAATCGGAAGACAGGCCTCCACTTTTAAAGAGGGCGGGTGGGGGAAAGGCCAGTTGGTACTACAACTCCCTGGATCCCTGGTGCTCTGAGAGTGGTAGTGCAGAAAAGTTGCCTTCCTCAGGCGACCCAAATGCCAAGGCAGAATCTGAGCTCAGCTCTCCCCAATCCTTAAGCAAGGCTTTCAACGCCACCCTGTGTGGGCCCTGGTAGGAAATCAGTCCTCCCGCGTGGCTGGAGATGCCAAAATCCCCAGAAGCCAAAGGGCATCCGCAGACATGCTGGCCTTAGCAGAGCCATAACCCCCTCCTGGCCTCTGCCACCCACAGGACAGCTGGCTTTGCGGGCTCCTCCGGAGGAACCAAGGGCAGGGAGCAGCCGAGGCAACCCGAGAGGGAGGGGACGGGCGTGGAGTTCCTCTTATTCTTTGCCTGATATCTGAGTTTACAATGGGAGGAGGCTGCTTGTTTCAGAAATAAAACACGAGGGTGTTCTAAATTAAACACGGCAACTCCCCTCAGCCAAGTAGCCGACCCTGGGCAGGAGGCCGAGAGGGAACCAGTCCAGAGGTGGACACAGCACCCAAGGCAGGGACTGCAGCTTTTGCGAAACAATCCCACCTCCCAGCATCCAAAAACAACACCCATTTTCTCTCTCTCTATTATCCCCCCTCCTCTCCCCCACACCTCATCCATACCCAAACTTGAAGCAAAAACTCCAAGGAAAGCAAAGGGTGAAACTTCAGAAAATAAAGCCAGAAAAACCTTCCTTCCTTCCGTTCTTTTCTTTCTTTACCTTTTTGCATTATTTCCATGTCAATCTCTTTGGATGCTTAAAATAAATCTGAGCATACAAGGTTCTTGCAGAAGTTGTTGCTTTCTGCTATTGCTTATAACCATTATTTGTTTATTTGACTATCTGCCTGACAATACTGCCAAACATTTGTTAATCTTATAAACAGCTACTTATTTGTCAGCCATTAAGTTTTAACCGCTGAAAACCCACTGGCCGCAATAAGTACAGGAGTCCTAGTTGATATCAATCCCGTTCAGTATTTAGTAAAAGACAAAATAATAATAATAAAATAAGCCGCCAAGTAGAACCAAAGAAGCCTTAGTTGCCCTGCCAAAGCTCAGGGCTCCGTTCCTGCCCTCTTCTCCACCTCTCCTGCTTAGACCCTTTTGATTCACCCACCCTGTCCCCCAAAAGGGCAAGAGCTTAAGAAATTTGGCTGGCATGATGGTATAGGCCTTCTGTTGGCCTCTCTGTTGCACCAATTTAAGCTGTAAGCTGCTCGGACCGAGGGCATCCTTGGGCAGAAAAGCAGCCTGCGATCAATGCTGAGATGGGAGTACTGCAGGAAGAAGACCCGGCTGCTGGCGGCTCCGTCTACCACACTGGAGTCACCTGCAACACACCTTCTCCGTAGCTCCAGGGCCTACACGGGCTGATCCTCCAGCTGCTGGCCAAACCAGATACCTCTGCAAGCCACACAGCCTGGGCTGCAACATGCCACCCACACGCCCAGGATGGGATGCTCCAGGAGAGACCACAGGAGCAGCGTCCCTTTTAGCTGTTTGGTCGCTGTGTTAATTCCAGGTCTATCCCCTCCTTCTTCTAAGGTGTGTCCATTGGCAGGTGGGGGGAGGAGTTTCAAGGTTCTCCTCCCACCTCTTCTCCTGTTGGGTTGGGCAAAGGGAACAAGGCCATCTGGCCCAGGGTCACCCTCCCCACCTCCAAGTGACTCCTGCGGCACCTGGATACCCCGCAGCCTAGCCCAGGACCACACTGCCTCCTGGTTGATCTTCTGCTCAGGACCCCTCCAGCGGGGCACCAAGCCCGGGCAGCAGCACAGCACTGAGTCTATGCTTCCCCGGGTGGCAGCGTCCCCAGCAAGGGCTAGGAAGCCCTCCAAGAGCCCCTGGCCTGCAGAAGGGAGGCAGCCCTCTGCAAAGAGCAGCCGAGCGGAGGCCCATCATCACGCAACGCTCAAGGCCAGGTCGGGTTGCTTGCCATTTTTGCAAATGGGGGGGGGAGTTAAACCCTGTTAAACCATCTCTTCCTTCGATGGCCACCCCCAAACCCACCAGCCCACCCAAAAGAGAGGTGCAGGGCCAACACCTGGGGGCACCTTTTGGAAGGAACCGGTGGCCCTCCGGCAGACCCTCATTTCACAACCCCACGGGACGTCTGCTCCAGTCAAGAAAGGCATGCCGGCATAAAATAAAAATATTCAGTTATATTTATTCACATATTAAAACTGTACAAGCTAATGCCACAAGCTAAGACCAGTTTTTACAACACACAATAGAGCAGATGCCAAAACGAGGGTGGTTTGGGTCAAAGGCAGCAGCAACAGCCAAGAAAGCAGCTTTTGAGAGCCTGGTTTCTTTTTTTTTTCTGCGTAACAAAAAGGAATTTAACAAAAATAGATGTTAACTAGCGACTCAGTATTATACAATGATAAATACTTCAAAAATATATTAAGTTATAGGAAGATTTTGGATGACGCAGGAAATCCATAGAAAGCCCTGCCTTCAATGGACTTCCAAAGGTCACCCTCCTTTTTTCCCCATTCTCCTGGGAAAGTTTTCCAACGGTTAAACTCCCTTTGGTTCAAAGAACCGGTTATGCAGCCTTTGCTGTTGTGGTAATGACATTCTTCTCCCCTCTGCGTGTAGTGTAGTTTAATGTCATTCTAACATAAACATATTAAGCGAGCATGTCTTCCATGCAGCATGGATTCTGCAGCTTTGCGCATGCAGGGCTGTGCCCCACCCCGGCCTGCGCTGCGCCCCACGTGCCAAAGCTCAGCTTTCTGCTCTGGTTAATACTGGCTCACATTTCACAAGGCAACAACTCCCAACCCCCCCATAATTCACACCCCCCTCCAAACTCCAACACACACACACACACACACACACACACACAGAGAAATCCACACACGTCTTCACGTACATCCCCTCGCAAGCCCACCGCCGACACAATGCAACCACCTGCTGCCACTTGCTGAGCTGCCAGGACGGACGGACGGACAGCAAGGAGGGCAGCACCTGCTCCTCAACGTGGAAGAGGCCCCATCCTGTGAACGGGGAATGCGGCCACCATTCTGTGGCTCTCTGGATGTCCAGAATGTGGTGCCCTTCTCAAGTGTTCTGAGTCGACGCTACTTAAAAATATATCTCTCTACATCTGCTCCTGTGTTCAACCCCCATGGAAATATAGTGTGGGCTCTTCACGGGTCAGCCGGCAGCTTTGGAAGAGACGGTGGGTGCCCACCTGCCCAGTCCCACCCCAAAAAGTCACAGCCGCTGACGGGGGTCCCTTATCGAACAGCCAAAAGGAACGCCAGCCCGGCCAGGCCAAATCCTGCTGCCGCCATGATAGCATTGCTGAGGGTGCTGTTCTGGTCATCTGCATCCGATCCCTGTTTGTTGAAGAAATGGTAGAAGCCATCCTGGGAAGAGAGAGAAAGAGAGAGAGAGAGAGAGAGAGAAAGCAACCATGAGTCCATGCTGCTCCATAACGGACCCTTTCTCGACAGACCCCCGAAAGCCACCTGCTGCATCGACGAGAGCCAAAAGAAGCACAGTCTTTAGAGACCCACCATGTCTCTGGGGCTGAAAGCTGTTTTCACCCCAACCGACCTGATCAGAGGCAGGAATACTGTTGGCAAAGAAGCTTAGGGCAAATGACGATAGTCATGGGTCCCCCAGTACCCATCGCCACCCCCACCCTGCCGTCATCCTGGGACACAGAGACTTAGTGGCCCCTGCCAATGTGCCAGCCATCCAGGGAGGGTGACCATGGATTCCTCCTACCATAGCCCCCCCCCCAGATGTGCTGGGGCTGTTCCACCCCCATCAGCCTCCCTCTGGGCTCGAAGGAGCCACAGAAGGAGAAACAGGTCATCCACCCAGCACCAAGCCTCTGCTTATCAAGCGACAGAAACCGGCTGCAAGTTGCAATGGAAGCTTAAGATGTCCGAGTCAAGGATCTGGCCCACCCTCAGCCCTACACCATGACAGGGGAGTAACCAAGCAAGCGGAGGTGGGAAAAGACCCAAGGGGAGCCCGGCCCACCCAGTGCAATCCAGAGAGGGCCTTTGGGACACTTCAGCCACTTTTCCAGGCCCATGATTTAGGACGGCCTGAAGCACTGCAGAGGAGGGGACGTTGCACGGACAGAAGCCCAAGAGGGCCAAGTGGTGGCCAAAGGACCTGGCTTTCAACCAGGAAGGAAAGCGCCCACTTGGCCTGTGCTTTTTAGGTGCCTGCTTCCAGTCCAAACGAGACGTCCTCATTTGGCAAGAACAAATTTACTGCAAAGGAGGGCATCTCGCTGGACTATAACCCCCAGGATCCACTGTCATCATCTACGTTAGACAGCAGCTGATGGAACGTGTAGTCCAATGACGTCCGACTGGCAAGCATTCGATACACCCATTACCAACAACCATCTTGCGCCAACAGTTTCAAAGGCAGCAGGGCCGCAACAACTGGTGTCGGACAGAAAAGGAAACCACAAACAAGGGTCCCACTGCGAGTACAAGAAGCGGCACTTCCTTTCACCGGTGAGGTGGAAGAGCCCAGGCATTCTCATCCCGTGGCTTGGATCCACCCGTGGCAAGTACATCTGCGGCTGAAAGCGCCACGGCCCACGGCCACCGCATCAGCTGCAGAAGTAGCCAAACGTGCCATGCAGCAGGGAAGGAGGACCCGGGAGCTGCACTTTCGCCTGGAAGCGGAAGCCATCGTCATGTCCTCCCGGGCCTTCCCCCCCTCCCTCCCCCCACTTCCAGCTCTTGAGAGCCACCCCCATCCTCTGCCACCGACCCAGGCCAGAAAGGGGCCCGTGTCAGGCAGCTGCACAGCTTGCTTCCGAGCAACCCAGAAGGGCAGGGATGTGATGCCAGATGGCCCTCTCTGACGGCTGGTGGGGCAGCTGTCCATGTAAATGAGTGGTGCTCTCAAATGTCTTCCGGAACTTTGTTCTTTGCACTCTGGTTTGTGCCAAGAATGGGCACCTTTAGCGTTTCTCGCTAGCAGCAGCTGCTGCCGCCGCCGCCACCCAAGGATTAGCATTCAGGTGAGCGCCTTCTGGGAGCCCCTCGAGCCCCCCCTTTGCCTCTACAGAAGGGGTCTCACGGAGGCAGCCCCCCCCTTCCTGGATGGCCCCATCCATCGGCTGCAAAGCGCAACCCCAAAGGGACCGCCTTGGTTGGGAAGGAGAGAGCCAGGCTTTCCCCTGCCCTGGCTGCCTCCTCTCAGGGCCCTCCAGGAAATGGTATCCAGTCAGGGACTGGGCAAGGTTTTCTCTTCGCCAGGCAGTTTCAGGGGTACACCAGCAAGAAAAGGGAACGACCAGGCCCCCCGTGGGATCGAGGGAAAACAAGGCAGATCAGCCCCCAGAGCCTTTTGCTGCAGGCCCACCTGCTTCTGACAGCTGTGAACAGCGTTGCCAAGATCCACCACTCCCCCCCCCCAAAAAAACACCCGCTTTAATAAGCTGGCCTCTGTTTTTGTCTATCTGGCTAATTGACACTCCCACCTTCGGCCTTACCCTTCTGGCAACAAGGCCGGTTCGGTGTTTGTGCCGCTGCTGGATTTTCACTGAGGCGCCCAAAGCACTGAGGCTGAGGGCCACCATCCAGCCTGCGCTCAGGGGCCCAAGGCCAGCGTGGCCCAGGAGAACGTGGCTTTTTAGTTCTGAAAGGCTTTTGCCTTTCCTGTAGCCATCCACGAGGGCCCACCCGGTCAGAACCTCCTGGAGTGTGCCGGGCGCTCCTGACCACGGGGAGGCAAAGGCACCACGTTTTTATTCACTCGTGAGCCTGTCTAGTCCACTTTCCTTTCAACCAGCTCAAGTGGGCAAACGACCCTCCGCTCCTCCTGAAGGCATCCCTGTAAGAACTCTGCAAAAGCAGATCCGCCTGAAAGAGACAACAAACAAGGCCACAAGAAACTCCAGGGAGTTCCCTGGCTCAGCGGAGGAATGACCCTGGCTCTCACAAGCCCCAGGACAAAGTTGTAGCCACTAGGCAGGCACTGCCTTCCCAAAGTACGCAAAACAAAACTATCACCAGGACACACCTGGCCTCTTCTTTCCCACAGGCATGGCAGAGCCAGGCCTAGCCATGTGCAAGATCCACGCGAGCCGGGGCACATGCTGGAAAACGCCCATCCCCGTGGCTCTCTGCCATGTGACTCAGTGCCACCCACGTGTCTCTTTCCTGCTCTCGAGGCAGCGGGCAGGATCCTGCGCCAGTAGGGGGTCTTCTTGACGGGTTGCTTGCTACAGCCCAGCCCACCTAATCGGCTTCAAAGCAGATACTGCTGCCTGGTAGAGACATTTGCCTCTTTTTGCACTCCCCCTTTCTCTCCCACGATCCCTTTCAAAACCAAAAACTGAATGCAGGTTTCTGTCTTCTTTCCCCATGGTGGTGGGCAGGGCCAGTGCTAGGTTTTTTTTGCGCCCTAGGCGAGGGGCGGTGGGGTGGGGTGGTTGGCGGAGGGGCGGCAGGGTGGGGGGCAGGGGGCGGGTGACGCGACGGGCATGGGGGGTGGCGATGTGCGCGGGGGCGGCAATGGGCAGCGGGGGGACGGGCGGTGGTGGCCAGCAGTGGGGGGGGGCAGCAGGCTGTCCAGTGCCCCCTCTCCATTTTTGCGCCCTAGGCAACTGCCTAGTTCGCCTTAATGGACGTGCCGGCCCTGGTGGTGGGGTGGTGAGAAATACCGTGGTTGCTTTGAAGCCGACTGCTCACATCCCTGGCTGACTCCCATGCAACACTGGCTGGCGGCAGGGTGTGGAGGCATGGAGCCTTACCCTGAGGCGGAGGGTTGGCAGGCAGGACCCTTAAAGTTCACCTCTGCACAGGGTCCTCCTGACTGCCCCCCCCCTTCTTGGCTCAGATCAGGAGAGTCACCTTCTGATCATGGCTGATCCAGCACAGGTCTTCTTGGCTTCTGTCGCTCTTCCGAGGGAATATGCTCTTCTTAAACAACTCAAAAGGCAGAGGATTCCTGCTTGCAATTTCAAGTGATAACAATATCTCCCTAAATATGTTTGCAGTGAGTATCTATCCTGGATTTTGGGGGTGGAGAAAGTACACCCTGAGTATATGGACTGGAAAGAGATCAAGCACTTAGGAATGTAAAACATTTCTCTCCAGCTCCGATGACATGCAAGACAAAAAGGAGGCCAGGTCGTTCTCTCCCTGGTTCTTCCTAGATCACTCTCCCCCGGGGCCCCAGGTAGATCAACGGGAAGGCCAGCCAAAGTCCTGAGGCAGCACCCTTGGCAGTTCGTTAGAGGAGGCACAAAAGACCAGAGAGCTCCGCTTGGTGCTTCGTCTGGGCTGGATCTTGCCCTTGGATCGGCCTTGCCCAAAGGATCAGGAGATGCCTCCCTCTGGGATGAGACAGGCGGCTGCGGCTACACAAGTGAGTTTGCCAGCCACAGGTCTGGCCTCGCTCCAATGAGACCCAGCCTCAAGGGGGGGCACAATCCCTTCCAGCCCTCCCTCTGACCTACTTGTCGGTTGCTCCTGTGTTTACACTGCACACAGAGAATTCTGTCTTTAGCAACCAAGACAAAACACTAGGTACACACCACCCCGTCTCTGGAGCTGGCCCCCTCCTTTACTAAAAGCAAAAAAAAAAAAAAATGTTCTGCTTATATACTGCCCCGTGCCGCTTTGAGGAGTCTCTGGGCCGTTCCAGCTACAGCTACCTCTGACACGAGGAGGCCCACTGCTGCGTTCCATGGGTCGTTCTCCCAGGCCAACACCGCTAGGACTGCAACCTATGACCCCTGAAACCAAATCCCTCCGGGGACCTCACGTATGGCTGCACGTACCGGCCCCATGGCTTCTAAATCGGACCAGCAGGCACCGGTGTTAAGTCCAATTCTACACAATTAGACTTTTTGCCATGCCACCCCTGTGCAGAAGGCGGCCCACTACCTCGTGACGTCTCTTCTCTCCGCACGCTGGTGGCCCCCAGAGAAAGGCACAGAGCAGGTTTCTATGCCCCAGGGGCCCTCCCCCAGATGTCGTCCACTTCAGAGGCCACGAGGGCCGCACCTGGACCACGCCAGCTGGGGCTTGTGGGAGTTGATGCCCTACCATCTGGAGGGCCAAAGGTTGGCACTTCCTGGTGCAGCACCCAAAACGGTTCTGGACACCAGAAGACCAGGCAGGCAGGCAGCTGGCATGCTGGTCACTCCATGCCCACTG
Organism: Phrynocephalus forsythii; assembly: GCA_029282475.1. Classification (NCBI taxonomy): domain Eukaryota; kingdom Metazoa; phylum Chordata; class Lepidosauria; order Squamata; family Agamidae; genus Phrynocephalus; species Phrynocephalus forsythii. Next base: position 2,824,732 of record JAPFRF010000014.1, on the reverse strand, counting down.
GGGAGAGGGGCCACGCCACATGCAGGAGTGCCCCACTCTTTCTACGGCCAGTGCGACAGAGACGGCTGGTTGGCTCCCGCCTCCACCCAGCTCTCCAGGGTGTCCCCCCGTTTCCAACTATGGGGGTCAAGGCCAAGCCTGCTTTGACGCTCCTTCCCTTTGACGCTCCTTCCTCTTCCTCTCTCCAGATGCACCCTAGAAGCCTCCTGATGGTGGGACACCCCTTCCCCCCACAGTCATCTTGACAGGCCCTTTGTTCACCGGCAGGCGGGCTGCTTGGGAGAGAGCAGGAGAGCCAGCAAGGAGGCCAGCCGGCGCCCAGCAGGGGCACGAGGGCAAAAGGAGCTCACCTAAAGCAGCACACATTGCCTCTGCGGGCAAAAGGCGACCCCGGGCCGGCCACAACCCATTTATTTCCCAAAGAGAGGAGAAGAAGGGGCCGTGTTAATCCGGAGGACCCACCCTGGTCGTCGGAATTAAGGCCCCGTCCCTTAAAAAAAAAAACCCACGCGTTTCAGGGAGGCACGGATGACCCAGGCCTCCTTCACCCTCGGGAGCCTCGGGGGAGCCTCCGGCCAGGCTCTCCCCAGCCGCCGCCGCCGGGCCACCCAGGCCGAGGGCTCCCTCCCTCCCTCCCTCCCTCTGCCGGCGAAGCCCTCTTGGCGGCCCGCGGCACGATCTGAAAGGAGCCCGGGCTCGGCACCCTCCAGCCTCGGCGGTCTCCCCGGGACGGGGGACGGGGATGGAGGGCTCGCGCCGATGCACGCCACGCCAAATACCCACCCCCCCACCCCCACCCCCCGCGCCCCTGGGCTGCCCGGGCCGGCGGAGGAAGGGAGACTGCGGAAGGAAAAGGCCCCGCCGGACGGGCCCCAAGGGCTGCGCGCGTGGAGGAGCCGGGCGAGAGGGCCGAGGACCGGGCTCCCCACCACCACCACCACCACCCCCGCCTGGACCCCCAGGGCAGCCCCTCGCCCCCCCCCACCGCGGGCTTTCCACAATGAAACCTCCGCGCCTTCCCCGAGAGTCCAGCGGACCCTCCCGGCCCAAGAGCGGCCGCCGCCCCCGACTCCGACGGTGCAACCCCGGGGAGCGAAGGGGGCCTTCTCCACCCCACCCCACCCGACCCCGGGCCGTCGTTCTTCCCACGGCAGCTTCTCCCGGCTTCTCGCTTCCCTTATATGGGAAAAAACATGACGCAGGGGCCGCGGGGCCTCGCCCTCCGGAGGACGGAGACTGGGGGGGGGCTTCCTTCGGGACCGGGAGCGACGAAGGGGGGGGTAGAGAGGGGCCTCGGAAAGGGGGGAGGGTCAGGGGGGCAGCTAGAGACGAAGCGGAGAAAAGCGCGGCAGCTAGCCAGCCCAGCTCGCAGCGCCCCCCCCAAGACACACACACACACACACACACACACACACACACACACACACACACACACACGCCCCCAGCCCAGAAGAGAGAACGCGCCCCACCCGCCTTCTTCGGGGGTGGAGGTGAGAGCCGAGCGGGCCCGGCGTAAGAAGAGAAGGGCAGCCCCGCAGGGAAGCACCGGGCGCCGGGGCAGGCAGCGAGGGGGGTCCGTGGGCCCCGAAGGGGCGGTCGGGTGGGGTGACCCCATCCCCATCCCCCCCCATCCCCCGGTCCCGGTCCCGGTGGGGCGCCTGCCGGTGCTCACCCATCCTCCGTGCGCCTCCAGCCACTCGCGCTGCTCGCCGGCCAGGAAGGCGGCCAGCGCCTCGGCCAGGGCTTGCCGGGTGGGGTCTCGGGGGGCGCCTCGCCGCTCGAGCGCCGCGGCCAGGTGTCCGGCGAAGACGGCCAGCGCCACCACCCGGCCCCAGTTGAGCCCGCCGTCGGCCGCCATCTGCGCCGCCACCCGCGCCAGCCACGCGCCCGCCTCGCCCGCCTCCAGCGCCGGCACCTCCGACGCCGCCCCGCGGAAGAAGGGCCGCTCGCGCCGCTCCAGCTCGGCCGCCACCCGGCGCAGCGTCTCGGCCGCCCGGCTCGGCGGCGCAGGCACCCCCGCCGCCGCCTCCCCGCCGCCGCCGCCGCCGCCCAGCCGGTGATGCAGGTAGTCGGCCAGCAGGCGCGCCGTCTCCTCGCGCAGCCCGCCCGGCGGAGGCACCGGCGACGGCCCTGCCGTGGCCATGGCCAGCCAGCCGCCCGCCGGGGCCAGGGAGGGAGGGGAGGCCGCCGGTGCCGGTGCCGGTGCCGGTGCCAGGGGTGGTGGCGGCAGCGGCGGCGGCGGCGGCGGGAGGGCAACAGGGACCGGGACCGGGACCGGCCGCTGCCTAAGAAGCCGCCTCCGCCCCCGCCAGCTGCCCACGTGGCCGCCCGGCTTCCCCGCCGGCTCCGCCTCCGCCCGGCTTTTTCGATCCCTCCTGGCACGCCCGTCTTCCGGCGCTCCGGCGCCTCAGCTGCTCGGTCTCTCTGGATTCCGTCCACGGATTATGCACGGAAAACGGCTCCTCCTGTCTGGTAGCGAACCGTGCTTGCAAAAGATCCAGAGCGCGAGTCCCATCGGGGGGGGGGGACGCGACGCCGGCCTGCAACAAATCCATTTGCACAGAAAAAAGTCTTCTTCTTACAAGGAGCTGGCCGGCGTTTCCCTGGCCAGGCGAGCCAGGGCTGTTCTGCTGCTGTCTCTCCCTGCCCTGGGGCTTCCCTCGCCAGACTTGGAGGCTCCTCTCTTGCGCCCCACGCCTGGACGGAGCGCCTTCTTTCAGTGGACAGGCAGGCCGTCCGTTGGGTGGATGCATCGAGGGGTCCCCCCCACCCACCACCAGCAAAGCCTTTGGGGAAGCCTGGCTGGTAGGGTGAGGGGGACAGACCCAACATTTCCAGAGCTGGTCCTTCCCGGGGACCCCGTGCCAGGTAGCCCCAGGGTTAAGAGGTGACCCAGTGCTCCCTTTGGGGTGGGCACCCCCTCATCCCCCCCTTATTATGAGAAGCTGTCTCTATTCAGTCCATGCAGGAGTGTCTGATCCATTTCCCCCATATGCTACCACTCCCATCTCCCCCAGTGCACTTTCTGGGCATATTGAACTACAACTCCCATTATCCTTGCCCCATGTGGCTTCGGCTTTTAGAACACTGTAAGGCACCAGCTCTCTGGTTGCCAAATCAGAGGATGATCTGATGGTTCCTTTGCCGATACACGGGGACTGTGGCAGGATAGCACCCCCACCAGTGCAGGAAAAGGAGGGATGGGACCCCATTTTATTTCTGCATGCAAAGGATGTGCTCTTTTGCAGCCTCTCTGCTCACAGGTTTAGACAAATTTTAACATCCTTGTCTACTTTTGGGGGGGTCGGGGAAAAGAGCAGATTGTTAGGAAAAGCACCTAGAAGTTCTTGAAAGAAACAGAAAGAATTGGGGGGGGGAGGGAAGATATGGGGATGGACGAAAGAGAACGGGAGCAACCCCCAAAGCCTGCCCTGGCTGGAACAGACGGGAGCCCTGGGTGGTCTGCCTGCAGAAACAAAAGCAGGTTCCGTCTGCCTTCCCTTTGGCCTCATTTGGTGGTAGTGGGGGCACATTATCTTGCCATGGGGTTTTGATCAAGGAATTGTTTGACTTTTATTATATCAGCAGGAGGCCAAGAGAAGCAGGAAAGTGAGGCTGGTGTGAAAAATGGCTGCCTCTTCCTTCCTTATGGATCCCGGTGTCTTCTACCCTTGGAAGAATGACATATTTGTGGGACTCAGCACTCAATAAGGCCTCCCCCCCCCCGGTACTCAGGCAGTCCCATGGGTCCCGCTCCCCATGTGCAGAATGGACTCACATCCCAAAAGGGGATGCTAGCAAAGCCCCGAGCCTGCTTCCCCTTTTCTGTGGCAAATCAGAGAGAGAGAGAGAGAGAGAGAGAGAGAGAGAGAGAGAGAGAGAGAGAGAGCCCAGGCATCTCAGCATACGGGAAAGAGGGTTTACTGTAGTACAGCCACTCGTACACACATGAACACAATGCCCCACCCCCATCACAAATGGAAGGTCCACTGAATGACTCTGTCAAAGGCTCCAGAAGATCAGAGGTAAAAACCCCATGCAGGCACACACGCACACCAGTAACAAAACACGGTCCAAACATCCTCCGGGGGGGGCTCTCCAACAGGGAACAAAACAACCCACCCTGTCCTGAACAATCAGTATTGACACCTCTTTCCTAATAATAATAATAATAATAATAATAATAATAATAATAATAATAATAATAATAATAATAATAATAATAATAATAATAATAATAATAATAATAATAAAGTTCAGTCCCTTTATCCAGGGAACCTCAAGAAGTACATCATCTAAATCTGGAATTAAAACTTTTGAAATCTGGATTGAAGCAAAGATTAAAATACACTTTGCACCTTCTTTTTAGTTCTCCTTTCCAGAGAACAAGGGGAGGGAATAAAATACAGACCTTGGGAAAACATGGTTCGTTCAACTGCAACTCCCTGAACCTTCTAGCCAGCAGCCCAAACCCAAAAAGTAGATTTTCCAAGGCCTAGTGTTTTTTAAATGGATGCTGTGAAACTGAACTCACATTCCTGGAGAGCGGGGGGGGGCTGTTTTCATCCCTGGGATGGAAAGCCTCCATTCAATGCTTAACATGAATCGGGGACTGCTGTGGACGTCACCAGCCTCCGTCCTATAAAAGCCTCCTTTCCTTTTATGTGGTCCGACCCCCGTGGGTTCTCCTAATAAGGAGGGTGAGTTGAATCAAGTGAGCTAAATGAATGCCCATAAGGCCACTCTCCCTTGATAGCTGAACCTTTGATAACACAATGGAGGAGACCTTTCTCTTCTGCCCTGCATTCTTCTGCCGAGCTCTGCAAGGGCGTTGGAACTTAGTTTGCACATTTGGTAAATGCAAGAGAAAGACGGGGGGCGGCGGAAGGGGGGTCCATCCCCCCCGCCACCACCCCTTTGCTGCTGCAGGTGAAGGAGGTTCAGTGGCCAGGGTGGACCAAAGGGACCTGCTTGCTCTCACCTACCTCAGCCTTAAAGGACAGCCGTCCCTGTACATGGGCCCCCTTTGAGTCTCACGACACCCCTGTGGGGTGGGCTAGGTTGTAGGTTGAGAGACTGGGACGAGGCCCAAGGTCCACATGTGCATTGCAAGCCCAAGGACCTTTTTAAGCCCAAGGGTGTGGGTGTGGCTGTGTGAAACCCCGTCATTGTGTGACAGGAACTGGCCTTCCTCTTCTCTTCTGCCACAACCGCAAAGCTGGTGGTGGTGGTGGTGATGGGGGGGAAAGTTTCTCTCTTGCCTTCTGGGGCATATGCAAATGACAAGACCTCAAGTGACCTCATAAAAGGCCGGGTTTTCCAAGCTGACTTGAGGAAGAAGCAAAGTTGCATGCAAACACTACACCAAGAATACTAGAGTTTTGTTTTACATGACTTTTTGAAAGGAGCCTGGGGAGTCTGTCTTAAGAATTAATAAACTAATACTAAAGGGGGGGGAGCCATTCTAAAAACAGAATTAAAAAGAGCTTAAGATATCACCCACAGACGCCTCCCTACAGCATGATACAAGGATATGCTCTTTTCTAACTTGTCATGTTTGTGCGGAGACAAAAAAAACATGATAAACCACAGAAAGCATTCGGTGGCTTGATGGTCACCCAGCAGGATGTCTTCCTTCTTCGCCGTCGCTCCATCCCATCCCTGCCAGTTTAGCTGGCATGGGTGGGATTACCCCATGATCCCAGTTTTAACACATACGCAGCAGCAGCCCAGAAGGCTAAGCCCAGATCTGCAGAGAGAAAAGCCGCACACAGATTAAGGGCTGCAAAATAATTCCAATCTCTACTGCAACCCAAACCTGCCCTATTGTTCTGGGGCAGACAAAACTGCCACCACCCAGATGGCACAGTCGCCAGAAACATGCTCTCCCCGCCCCACACACCACCACCACCGCCACCACTGCCTGAATGGTCTTTCCAGAGCGCCTGTCCCATTCTGCTTCTCCCCCCCCCCCACACCACCACCAGCAGCAGCCCTGCAAAGGGACCAAGGCTCCTCTCTCTCACCCAGTGGGCCAAGCCTCTGGCACCACAGCTGGGGTTGCATCCCAGCAACAACCTCAGCTGTTGGAGCAGGAGGTTGTGGTGACACAAGGGTTGCAAGACAGCCCCACGAAAAAGGCAACCCGAATGAGTTGGCCTGCCCAGCCTGTCCGGTCCCTATGTACACCCCTGCGTCAGGGACAACTTGATAATTCTGCAAAGATCGAGGGGGAGGTGACACCCCCTGGTTCACCACCATCCCTGAGCCCCTGCAGTACTCTGTGTGAATAGGCTGCAGACACCACTTGGGGGATTGTGCCCTCTGACCCACCCGTCCACAACTATCAACACAGCCAGTATAAAGCAAAGCAAAGCAAAGTGTTCTGCTTATATACCCCCATACTATTACAAGTAGTCTCTGGGCGGTTTACAATTTTAATTACAGAGTGCAGGCTACACATTGCTCCCCCCCCCCCAGCAAGCTGGGTACTCATTTTACCGACCTCGGAAGGATGGAAGGCTGAGTGAACCTTGAGCCTGCTACCGGGGATTGAACCCAGGTCGTGAGCACAGTTTTACTTGCAGTACAGGCATTTAACCACTGTGCCACGAGGCTCTATAGAGGAGCCAACGGGGAAGGCGGTGAGCCCAGAGAACATGGCACCCGGGCACTTGTCTTATCCCAAAACAGCCTTTGGGCAAAGCCACTTGGGTTTCACCAAAAAGGTGCATGGTCCTTGGCTGGGGGTGGTGGGGTGGGGTGGGGGCAGACCGAGGAGTTATCCTCAAGGGGAAAGCCCTTTTTGGAAATGAGCAACACAGGGTGGGGGTGGGGCAGGAATGAAAGATGCTTCCTTGTTCTTTCGGAGCTCCCAGTCCATTCTGGGAATTTCCGCACAACTTGATCGGCTGTCCCTGAGTGCCCAGCGCACAAGAGGGGTGTGGTGGATGGGGAAAGAAGAGAATTGGCTGGGTGTGGGGGGGGGTGTGTGGAGAGGATTGCTGCCCTACCCTGAGGGTGTGGTCCCAGGACCCCGAGCAGAAGGCAGTCCCGTCGGGAGAGACCCGCAAGGTGCTGACGCGATTCTCGTGGCCAAACAGGATCGACACCCGGGAGCCCTTCAGGACGTCCCACACGTTGATGGTGTAGTCGTTGTAGCCGGCAAAGAGCAGGCGGCCTGCCAGAGAGACGGTGGGAATGACAGGAGGCAGGCGGATGGGCCGAGGCAGGGAAGAGGCAAGGGACCCAACCGGGCCCTTCGGCCAGCCCTCTCGGCCTTTCCAGCACCTGGGGCCAGACCACTCTTGGCCACTGGTCCCTGATGCCTTCCCACCCCCACCCTGAGGTTTTCATGTGCAGGAGTGACTTAAGAGATGCCAGGGAGATGTGTGGGGTGGGGACTGGCCCCTTCTTCTTCCTCCCTCCCCCATCCTTCTCAGTCCCTGGCAGGGCTCAAGATTGCACCACTCCAAAGTTTGGGGCCTCTTCCGAGGAAGAAGGACTCTTGACTTCACAAGGGCAGGGGGAAGACTGGGCGGCTTTCCAGATGACGCTGGATCCCAAGAGCCTCTCCCGAGGCACTCGGTCAGGGGCTGACGGGTCTTGGCCTCCCTCCGCATCAGGAGGCCCACCTGGCATTCGCCGCACTCAAGGGAAAGGAGAACGAGGGGAGACCATTTCTCGCCTGGCATGTTCTCCCCACAAAAGCACCTCAGAGCTCAGGCCTTACCGCTAAGCGAGAAGTCCACCGTCGATGCTCCAAATATGATGCTCTCCTTGGAATAGATGGCCACCTCCCGGTCCGCTCGGAGGTCATATAAACGGCACTGGCAGGAAAGAGAAAACAAGGCATGGTGTCCTGGTGGTTTTGAAAGATACAGGATACATCATGGTGCCAGAAAGGGCCAATGCAGCATGGCGGCGGCGGCGGCGGGAGCTGCAATGGCAGCCCCACATAGGACGCGTGGGCCACCACCTCCATCCCTGCAGTCAGAACGCTAAGGGAGGCTTTGGTTTGAGCCTCCTGTTGCAGGAGGTGCAGGGAGGAGGCCCAGGGCTAGGCTGTGGGTCTCCCCCACAGGGGCAGCAGGGAGGAGGCTGCTGTGTTGTTTTGGGGCACCAGGGAGAGCAACGATCATCCTCTCTCTGTTCAGCCACACAAGATGCTGGGTGGTGGTCCTGGGAAAACTTTCCCCTGGCCCTGGCTCCACTCCTTCACAGGAGTGGGGTGAGGTTAACGTGAGATGGCGGGTCTGCCTGGGACCCACCACGGAGCCCTGATGGAAATCTAAACACATTCCGGAAGGATGCCAACCTCTCGCCTTCTCTCTCCTCTGCCATCCTCCCCACCCCACCCCCACCCCACCCCCCCCCGCCACTATCACCCCTCGCCGTGCGTTGGAAAATGCTTCACCCTCTGGGCTCCCAGGGGAGCTGTCCACAGCCATCATGATGCTGATGAACAGAAACATGGGGGAGGGGTGTGAGAGAAACCCCCAGCTAACTCACGTGACCTGGGCAGCATCTGGGCCAGCTGTGGAAGGGCATCCGTTAAGTGTCTGGGGGGCTTGCTCCCAAGGAAGGGAGCGTTGATAAGATGGTGGCCTTTAATGATGAAACTGCACACCCTGGCCTTCTCGAAAAAGCAGCCAAGGTGACCTTCACTCAGAATTAAAGCCCACCAATTATAGCCGCTGCCTGCTTCACTGAGGAGACATCCGAACATCCCAGCTTTATGGTCTCTGCCGCCAGGATTCCCTGATTAATGCTGCCTAAGAGATCCATGTTCGCTGACAGGAGAGATTAAGAGGCAACAGTAGCTTTTAGACTCCTATAAATGGAAAGCAGTCTTCTCGGAAATGGAGATGATGCATTGCCACCCAAAATCAATGGGGCCATTTTTAAAGTCTGATTGCAAGAGATTGGCAGCCGAGCCCTTAAGTGGCCATAAGCGCAGGAACAGCCAACGGGAATGGGGAGCTGTCCCTTCTAGCTGATTAGAATCGGTTCTTGGCTGGGGCTTCAGAAATGCCCTCATCCCTCACTGGGAGTAACACATACATACTCCCCCTCCTCCAAGGAGACCACAGCAGGCTGCTTGGGCCACCCCTGGCCCTAGGAGTCCAGGGGCGGCTGGCCTCTTTCTCCTGTACCTTGGAAAGCCCTGCCTAGCACTCTTAAAGGCCTCGAGTCCAAAGAGGCAACCCTGTGGGCTGCAAACCATGGGGGCATGGGCTCCTGCCAGGATGTCCACTAAGCACTAACCATGGTTTGCCAATCTGGATGGAACCACAAAACTGTGGTTTGTCAGAGCTAGAAAGTCGTTGTGAAAAACTACAAGCAGGCATGGAGAGGATGGGAAGGCGAAAGGCCAAGGACAGAACTTGACATAAGAACATAAGAACATAAGAAGAGCCATGCTGGATCAGGCCAAAGGCCCATCTAGTCCAGCTTCCTGTATCTCACAGCGGCCCCACCAGATGCGTTTGGGAGCGCATGAGACTAAATATCTGTCTCCTGATACCACTCCCCTGCATCTGGCCCTTGAAGTACCCTGGTTTAAAGCCTAGAGATTACACATCTCCATCATGGTTTGTAACCCGTGATGGACTTTTCCTCTAGAAATCTGTCCAATCCCCTTTTGAAGGCATCCAGGCCAGATGCCATCACCACATCCTGTGGCAGGGAGTTCCATAGACAGAAAAGTTCTGGGGTGAAAGAATTGGACCTACATCTGGGAACCACCACAGTCCACAGTACTCGGGAAGCCTCAGAGGCCCGCTGGGGTTTCCCTGGTTCTCACCCTCCTGCCCTCCCTTGGAAAGAATGGGCTCTTTGCAAGAAGCCATGGCTACGTACGGTGGCGTCGTCTGAGCCGGAGGCAAAGGCATCTCCACTTGGGTAGTACCTGGACAGAGGAGGAGGAGAAGTGTGCCGTGTCAGCGGGCCAGGATTTGGGAGGGACAATGATGGCTCCCCGTGGCTTGCACAAGGCCTGCGGAGCCTTAGGAGAAGCTCAGCTCAGCCGCTGCAAAAACAGCAGCCCTCCCGGATCCTCTTTGGATTTGTCCCAGGAGGGGGTGGCAGGGCCTGTTCCCCAGGGAGACCTTCCCTCCACGGCCAACCCCAGGCCTCTGCAGGTTCCTGGCCAGGATTCATGGGTAACTTCAGGACGGAGCATCACCCGCCTGACCTGACACTGTTCACGTCCGACTCGTGGGTTTCAAAGGACTGGATGCACTGGCCGGTCCGCATGTCCCAGACCATGGCTTTCTTGTCACATCCCTAAGTGGGGGAGAAAAGGGGGAAACACAACGGCCAGTTGACCTCCTGCCAAAACCTACTGGAACTGCCGGGCCCCGTTTCAGCCAGGTTCCTTCTCCAAACGGCCCTTTGCCGTTCCACGGCGGGGAAGGCGCAATCCCCCTGGGGTCCTCTCTGCCCCTCAACCCAGGGACCCACAACCCAGGCTGCCTTACCCCAGACACAAAGGTGTTGCCTGTTTCCGAAGGGGCCAAATCAAGGCACAAGACATCGGCCCCATGGCCGTGGAAGCTCTGCAGCAGCTGCCCACTCTCCACATCCCAGAGGGCACAGGTGCCGTCTCCGCTGGCGGTCAAGATCTTCATCCGCCGGGAGAAGGGGGGAGGGGAGGGGAGGGGAGGAGGGAACATTGATTTATAAAAAGAAGGGCACGGTCCCTGCCAAGGTCGCAGAGGCCGTGGGAAAGCCCTGGTTCATTCATTTCCCACTCAAGCACCAACACCTCCCCCACTCGTCCTCTTGCCCCCCCCCCCCGCTCATGTGGAGCCACTGATTCAACAGAGCGGTGGGTCTGTTTATTTCTGGAACTGCAATGGTTAGATTCATGCCTGCAACACCCCACCCCACCCGTGGCTGTGCGATTCTCAGATCTGCAGCAGGCCCACCTAAAGAAACTCTTCCCAAGCACTGCTTTCCCAAGCCTTCGGTTTACTGGGCTTGAAGAGGGGCGAGGGGAGGAGACCACAAGCACATCGGGCCGAATGTGCATGGACGGGTAGGTGAGCAGAAGACTAGCCACCCTGTGCGGATGTGGCTTTCGTAGCCTCGTCCACCCGGTGCCTGGCGCTGCGCAGAGTGGCCATCCCCGCCTCATGGCGCACTCAGGCTCCAATCCAACCCAGGCAATGAAGAGGGAAGAGGGGGAGGCATCAGGGATGGCCAAGCCATTTGCGTCCTCTGTGGGGAACTGGGATTATTGCACGATCCCCATCCACGCCCTGGTACCTTTCGGGTAAAAATGCTTGTCCTTTGTCGTTCTTTGGTAAATCACACAAGGCAGAAAATGCTATAAGCCGCTTAGAGTATATATTGTAGATAAGCGGGGTATAAATGCAATAAATAAATAAATAAATAAATAAGCACCTGGGCACATCCCAGAGGTACTTGGAGGTAGCTCGGTTGTCATTTGACGTCCTTTCCTGACACCCCAAATCTGCCGCCTGAGGGGCAGAGGCCTCCTTCAGCCTCCTGCTTGGGCCGGCCCTGATTTTTCAAGCCCCGGGTCTCTCAGGAAAGGCTGCCCGGCCAGCCGCTGCCTCCCCATCTGCCTCTAAGCGGATGAGCCATTTTTAGCAGGCAGAACCCTTTCTCTGACGATCCACATGACAGGCAGGAGGGGAGGGGGAGGGGCCGGGAGGGCAGAGGGGGGGGCAGCGGCATCTTTGGCTTCTCACCCTGGCTGGCCGGCTGGCTGCACTGTCAACAGCAGCTCCAAAGGCCTGGGACTGTTTGCTCTGGGCCCTAATTGCCCCCTTGCGGAGGCCGTGGAAACCACATCGCTGGGGAAAGGCCTGAGGTCACGTCTCAGGAGAGGCAGTGGCCTCGGTTGCCCTCAGGTGACAGGCAGGGGTTAGTCTGGGGCACCAAGAGCCATGCTTTCCCACTGACCGGTCCTGGATGGCCTGGAGTATGCAAAGCAACTCTGAGCAAGGCCATGGCAACCCCGTGGTCTCAGTGGCCACCAAGGCTCCCTGCCCTTGGCTTTCCTGCCACTGTTCTCAGGAGGGACTTGCCTGCATGTCCGAGTTGGTGAAGCTGCAAGCGGACAGGTAGTTGGTGTGCATGGCCACGGACTTCTTCTTGGCCGCCATGTTCTCGTTTTTTTCAAACGTCAGTGGGTAGACAGAGCATTTGTTGTCGAGGCCGCTACAGTCGCCACCAGGAAAGGAAAGGAGTCCACATAAGCCTCAATGGCATAAAGACATCAGAAGCTTCCGCCCTGACTCACCCAACCTTCCCATTGCACGGGTACTGAGGTGACAAGGGTGCCTCGTCCAGGGAAGGGGGGGGGGCTTTGTGAAAAAATCGTGCCACACCACACTTCAGAGCAGGGAATCTGCCCATCATTCAGCAGGCGTTGGTTCCTGCTGACTTGACTGCTGCCATGCAGTCTATATGGGGCTACCCTTGAAGAAATCTCAAGGACGGGACAGCAAGTCTGTCCTGAGCTCATTGTAGGGAACACGGATCTTTTCCCCAGTCTGCTGCTTAGAAGGTTGTTTTCTGCACCAAACAGATACCCCATCCAGGACAGCTGAGTTAGGTCAGGGAGGCCTTGCACACTGAGCCTGTCTTTCTTTTATTCTTGGATGAAACAGGCCCTCAAGGAGCACATGGCAGAAAAGCAAACCTCCCCACTTGGATATAAGCTACAGCAAAGGCCATATTGTGAACATGCCTCTGCCTTTCCGCAGGGGAACTGACGTTGGGTATTTTCGGTCAAAACCAGGAAACCTGAGCTCCTTTAATTGACGAATGTGGCTTCCACTCACCCGCAAGCAATGGCGCATCCGGACGGGGCGTAGGCGCATGCCATCACCCAAGTACATGGCATTGTCACGGCGTGTTCCTGAAATGCAAAGCATGTTTTCCGTCTCCTGAGTCTCTTTCCAAACTGCCCATGCCCCCTCCGACCACCCCCACCCCCCATCATGTTGCTAAATGGGACAAAGGCCCTGGAACTGGCTGTCCTCCGATCTTAAGGACATAAAAATGAGGGGGAAACTGCAGTTCCCTGGTCAATGATGCTTGTAACCTTACTGGAAATCCCTTAGCTATCAAACTCCTTCTTTCTGAAACAAAATTGAAAGTCAAAGGCAAACAACAAACAAAGGAGGAGGAGGAAGAGGAAAAGCTACAAAGTTTCACTGTGCATGTTTCTTACTTGAAAGCAACAAAGATCAGTTGGGTTGCTTTTGTGTTAGTTGAATAGTAACAGTAACCTTGGGACTGCACATGAATGTCTTCCCACCCTTTCCTCCCTGCCAGCTTGGAGCTGTAAAGAAAGGAAGGCTGTCAGTCCTAATAGTTGTGGGGGGGAGGGGGCTTTTTTTTTTAAAAAAGCTACAAATTCCTCCTGGCACGCCCAGCTGGAACAGGCAATGTCCCTGCTGGTGGTCAAATTCTGAGACTCCAGGCGTTTATACACGACCCCTAAACTCTGGGGCAAATGGCTCCCAGCTCCGGAGCTTAAAAATGTTTCCCCACCAGCTCCGGAGTTAATGGGAAATTAAGTGCGACCACGCCCACTTTAGCGCATTCCAGCGCACCTTTCAAGTACCTGTTCTTTGGAGGTGAAAATTATTTGATCCGGTGTAACGATAGTGAGTGCGGGGCTCTCCTTGCTTCTGTTTGTTGTTTATCGGCTCCCGCCCCTTTAAGAGCTACTTTTACAGAGACTGGAATGTTGCCAGCAGGAGGGAGAGGCAGAAGGGAGGTGAGCGGCATCCTTTTCTTTCTCTTTTTCTACCTCCCCTCACGCAGCCAGCAACCAGGAAGTGCGGAGGGGGGTGGGGACACAGGAAGAGCGACGAACCCCTAAGATCTCTGGTCTGAATTTAAGTGGCCAGCGGATCTTAGGGGTCGTGTGAAAAGGCCCTCCTAGTGCAAAGAAGCTACAGTCTCAGCTTTTGCTTACCCACATCCAGTTCTGCATGGCTCTGCATAGGGCCAGGGGTGGGGGTGCAGTGTACCTGACTGGATCCCATTGCAGTCCCTGGGGACGCCTGGCACAGAGCCTCAGAGGCAGCCAGGAGACCTCAAGAATGAAAGCTATGAAGCCCAGCAAAGACCCACCATCATCACGCCCCCCACCCCCCAATTGCAAAGGTCTCCAGTAGAACTGGACACATGGGGAACCATCTTTCCGGGGGGTGCACACTCCACCCTCTCCACAACTGGCCTCCCTCCAGCCCTCGGGACCACCGGCTGCAGGAAACACTCACCTTATTGGTTGTGAAGCCATCCCAAACAATCACCTTGCCATCCTAAAAGAGAAGAAGAGGGCTCACAAAAAAGTTACAAAATGCAGAAATGCATTTCAAAGAGATTTGGGGATGTTGGGGGATGACCTGGGGGGGGGGGCTGGAAAGCCACAGTCCCAATCATGTATGTCCTCCTCCAATCTTACTGCACCACACGCACTCCCGGGGGATTTTGGCCCTCCACATTGCTCTCCTTTCACCCCAAGTACATCTGCCTGCAAACGTACAACACATCAGTCTTGTCTGGCTTGGGTTTTCTGCTTTTAAGACAGCCCCCCTCCCTGCATGACTCAGGAAGCCCCAAGTGTTGCACCCTGAAGAGCACCAGGGATCCCAAAGCTTGGGGTAGCATGTCTGTGTTTCAAAGGGACCATCAGCCCCAGCATATGCTGGCTGATTGAGTCTGGGCACTGTGGCCCCCCCACCCTAAAAAAAGGTTACTTTTCCAGGCTCTGGGGGTCTTTCTGCCTTCCTTTGCTCTGGAACGTTCTTGAGTGCCGTCCAGTCAATTCCGACTGATGGAGACCCTTTTCAGGGTTTTCCAGGTACAGGACACTCAGGGAAGCGATCCACCCTTCTCTTCTCCCAGGGGTGCCCTGGGACTGTATGCAGCTTGCCCAAGGCCACCCAGGCTTGCTCTTCTCCCAGCAGGAGATGCACGGTTGGGGGGATGTGGGGTCGAACTCCCGACCCTGGGCTCCTCAGCCCGAGAGCGCTGGCCCACCTGGGAAGAGCTGACCAGCCTCCGCTTGTCTTTGCACCAGTCCATGCAGAGGACTTTGTTCCCGTGGCCCTTCAGCGTCCGCCGAGTCTTCATCACGAACTGGCCCAGGGCCTCCACCCGCTCGGCCACCTGGTGCACTGCAGGGAGGCAAACCCCACCGGCCTTCAGTCGGAGCCCACCCAGCGGCCCCTGCCCAGGCCCACCCACATCCTCACCCCCTTCTCTTGGGGGAGAGGGGGCACCCAAAACACCCATTTCTGGAGATGAAGGGGTGCCACGGATGAGAGAAAAGGCTGCTCTCTTTGGCTTGGCCTGCCAGCAGGAGGATAGGGTTTGTAGTCAGGCTCTCCCAATGCAGTGTGTGTGTGTGTGTGTGTGTGTGTGCGTGTGCTCCAGGCGAGGGCTGCTTAAGGCCCAGGTTCTGTTTCTCCCCACCACTACCACCCCAGAGTATGGGACCTAGATGACTGCCATCATCTAGCAGCTCCTCCTTCCCTCCCTCCACCCCCACCGAGCACGGGGGGGGGGGGCTTCACCCGGCGGCTTTTCTAGACCCTCCCCGCGGGGGTGGGGGGGGGGCGGGGGGGGGGAGACAAAGATAAAGAGCCATAGAAGGAGGCTCAGTGCCCCCCCTCCTCCACCCACCCCGGGAGATGGAGAAGGGCCGGCGGGGCCCCTTCCCCAGCCTCTTCCTCCTCCCCCCCCCCACCACCACCCCACCGTCCCCTCCCCACCCCCACCCCACCCGCCAGCTGCGGTGGGGGGGGGGACTCACGCTCGACGTCGTGCAGCTTGGCCCGCTCTTCCTCCAGCTTCCCCTTCAGGCTCTCGGCCTCGTTCTTGAGCGAGGCCAGCGTCTCATTCTCTTGCAGCCCCTCCGTTGCCATCTTGGCGCAGGCAGGCAGGCAGGCAGGGAAGAAGAGAGGCCCGAGGTTGGACGGAGGGTGGCAATGGGGGCCAGTGGAGCGAGCGAGAGAGAGGCACACACACACACAAAAGCAAGCGGAGCCCCGGCAGCACCCCGGTGGCGGCGGCAGGAGGAGGAGGAGGAGGAACAGACCGACCGCCCCCTTGCTTGCCTGCCTGCCTGCCTCCTCTCCCCCCCCCCAAAAAAAAACCCGGCGATCAGCAGCAGCGCCGCCGGCGAGGCGGAGGCGGAGGCGGGCGCCACGGCTGCGCCTGCTGGATGGATGGCGAGACCGAGGGAGGGAGGGAGGGAGGGAGGGAGGACCACCCCGCAAGGGAGGCCGGGCGGGCCAGACGGAGAGGAAGCCCCCCCCCCCCCCAAGTGCGCCCCGGCAGGGAGGGAGGGGCCCTTGAACCCGCGCCCCGGTCCAGCACCCTGGTCAGCGAACGCCACGGGCGGCCCCTGGCGCTCCCCAGCCCCGAGGATCCAGGGAGCGCCTCCTCCAGGACTCAAGGGGGGGGGGAAGAAGACCCCCCTCTCCCCCCCACCCGCCGAGGGCACCTGTTGGGTTGCCGCCTGCTGCTGCCACCTGGGCCGCAGCCGAGGCGGGAGAGCGCAGCGAACGAAGGAGGACTCCGGCGACCTGACCAGGGACCACCGGGAAGGAGGCAGCCTGTTGTTGGGCAAGCCAGGAGGAGGGGGCGGAGGGGGCTGGGGAAAGGTCGCGCAGGCCGCCCGGAGGTTGCTTAGGTCGGGAAAAGAGAAAGTGGGGGGGGGGGGCTTGAAGCATGGAGTTTCTGAGCGGGAAAAGTCGAGGGATGGCGGCCTAGGAGAGGCATGCCCAACACAGCTCAGCCCCTGGAGATCCAAGGGAACAGATAAGAGAGGAGACCTCTGCGCAGAGCACAGGCCAAACTGTGGAACTCACTGCCACAAGATGTGGGGGTGGCCACCAGCTTGCATCCCTTGAAAAGCAGCTTGAACCCATGACGATGGGACTGAGTGGCCCTGGCTTACAGGTGGGTGCAGCAAAGACGGGTCCACGTGCATTATCCAAAGCAAATTAAATAGAGATGTTCTCCTACCATTTCCACACATAGTGAGCAGTAGCTGACTTTCTCCGACTTGCGGTAAATCTCCCGGAGGGCTCTGTTCTGGGAGCACCGGTCACAGGGCCCAAAGACGTTGGCCAAAAAGGTCTGGTCACACATCTTGGCTGGCCAGGCGAAGCTGAGAGGGAAGAGAGGGGAGCAGGCAGAGTCTTAAAAGTCTGGTGCTGACCTGTCCCAGTTCTCAGGCATGCCAGGTGGTTTATTCGTTTCACTGCACCTTTCCTGGTAGGTTTGGAGAAGAGGACCATGAGAGATCACCCACTTTGTATGAGCTGATATCTTGGTGCCCCCTGACTAAAGGCGGGGATTTGCAGCCCCATTTCAGGCTGTAAAATACCTGGGATCAGCCCTCGCTTGAGAATATATTAACACACGTGTGAGCAGACGCAGGCAGGGCCCACAGGATCCACCCCTTTTAATCACCCCAAAATCTATCAGAGAAACAGGCAGGCAGGTGGAGTTTCTCCAAGTTATTGGTTCTGGTCTGGCTATTTTAATTTTGCTTCCTATAATATTTGTAAATAGTAGGAATAGCAATTGATATTATTTGTTAAGAGTTTGTTTTACCAGCAGTTCACTTCTACTCCAGTTAATTTTAAAGGAAGTGCTCCTTCTCTCACACAGGAGAGGATGATGCCTCTTCGAAAATGATGACGTGCCATTTTATAAATCCAAAAGAACATGTTCCTGTTACCCGTTGGCTCTTGTTTAGTTTCTATGCAAGCAGACTCAGACTTGATAAGACAATAAATTATAGCCTTTAGGCCTCACATGATTGCAGCATTCAGGTGAATCGGATGATCTGGAAAGTCTGACTAATGGAAGGTGCCCTTTTTGGTGAATTTCTCTCAAGATCAACAAATGGGAACCCTGTGTAGCCATCCCACAGTGAGTGGTGGGTTGGAGGACAGGCTTTGTGGAGGGCCTGCCCAAACTCCAAGCAATGTCCCAGAAAAACATGGGCCAAATCATCAATGTGAGTCTACAAAGGGCCCCAAGACACCACGTGGGTTTTGGTGCGGCCAAAATTGATCCCCAGAGATTTATGATCAAACCATTGCTTGCAGGCTAGGGAAAAAAACCCGACTGCCCTGCCCTCCATCGCCCTTCCTGAGGAAGGAAAAGAGTGGCCACTGTTTCGCAGAAGCCAAAGGAAAGGAAAGCAAGCAGGTACAACATTGGTGGCAGGGCTGTGGACAGAGATGGCTCCCCCACCACCCACTTCCTAACAAAAGGCACTTCATTCGAGCTGCGTGGCACTTCCTGTGAGGCACCAGCTGGCGTGTCTGCTCCATCAAGCCAAAAGGCAGGAGCCAGCCTGAGACCCAAAGCCCAAAAGCCAAGTCTGCAGTAGGTTTTCAAGTCACTGCCTCCTGTTTCTTACCTTTTTCCTCCCGAGAGACCACTTAAAACCCTGAGGAAGGCGAGGAAGTGACCCAACTGTCGCTGGGAAGAAGTCAGGACAAACTTAATGCTGAGCTAATCTGCTTAGGAGGTTTTACAGCAGACACGCCAGGGTGTGTTTTTGCAGGGCAGCCCCCAGCACAGGGCAGGCAGAAGCACGGGGGGGGAGAGACCATCAGCCCCCATCCCCACCCCTGAGGATGAAAGCCCTCCGGGTTGAAAAGGGAAGGGAATAGTCCTTCTTTTTGGCAGGATCAGGCCCATTTGGGGGCATCAGGCTTTACCTACTGTTCTCCCACAACAGTTTGCTTCCAGTGCAAAAGAGGAAGGAAGCCTTGGTGTGAACGTGGCAGCCAAATTTTTTTGGGGAGTGGGGGAGTGGGCGGGAGGAGGCTCACAGCAGGTCAGAAAGCAAGGGACCAGAGAGACCTTTGCAGAATAGGGCCCATACTAAACCCTTCCTTGCCACGTTGTTCGGTGCCAGTGTGCTAATTCTCCATGTGTGTGCATCACGTACACACTTCATGTGCTGGTGTCATATTCTGGCACCTGGGAAGATGCTTTAAGCAGAGAAGCGGTACTTTCCAAAACTGAATTCACCTGCCTCTCACCCCCCCTCCTTTTTCCTTTTTTATTCCCCTGCTCTCCAGCCTTTATTCTGCTGAACTGTTGATTCTCTTCCAACCCACATTACCCGCACAACAGTCTGGAGAGGTAGGGCAGTGTGAGAAAGAGCACTGAGATTTATCCTGTTTCAAAGGTTAACTGGAAGAGACTTTCACCTTTATTTATTACTTTGATTTATTTATGCAATTTAAATACTGCTGGCTTTGAAAGACAGAAGAGGCTTTGCCCCAAAAGGAGGCAGCTGTCCACTGTGGTGAGGGGGCGGGAACAAAAGTCACCCAGTTCATCCCGTGAGTGGCTGGCTGAGCAAGGAGGCGAGGCTGGAGCCAGCCACACTCCGTCACTGATTGGTTATGCCCTCCTGGTCACCCGGGTGATGGCAGCCATCTTTTCCACATTGGTGGTGAAGGCAGAAGAAGGGCGGCCCCTGGTGGTTCTCCTCCCCCTCCTTGGTCAGGGGTAGGAGGAGCAATGGGGAAGAGGCTTTGCCTCACATCCCTTGATGCTGCAAAGATACCTTTGCCTTCTTAGGCACACAATGGAGAGGAAGGGTGAGGCCTGTTTTGGCATATTGTGTGTGTGTGTGTGTGTGTGTGTGTGTGTGCATGCATTCGTGCGTGCCTGTGTGCGAGTGTGCATGCATGCGTGTGTGTCCCTCTTTCAAATTTACACATACAATGATATAAAGCAGCTTTACAAATATAGTACTAAAATATGTCTGTGAAGATTCTCCATCATCCAGGTGAGTTTATCTGGAGGTTGAGTCATGGCGACTGGACTTCTTTTTCTTGAGAGACAGAAATGTTTCGCTGCTCATCTTATCAATGAGTCCCTTGCAGAAAATAAGTCCAGAGATCCACCTTGGACAAAATGCTGTAGATGCGCAACGGGCTCCATTGGGGTCTTCCTGCCAGTTGCAACAAGGTCTGCTCCAGGAACAGGAGAAGGAAGACTTAAGATTGGGCGACTGGGGTGTGGCAGGGAACAGGTTCGTGGCTTCTGCCCCCATCTCCAGCTCTCCACAATGAGAAGCCAGCTGTTGCCCTGGCCAAGGAAGGACAGCCGGGGAGAGAGGTCCATTTTTTCCCTCCAAGGAGAGAGGGTGTTGGCCCCTTGAGCTTTCCTCCTTAAATCCTAGTGAGAAAGCCCAGTTTGAAACTGCTGGGGATTTCTATCACCTCCAGAGCGTGTGGTGAAGGGGTGAAAGGGAAGGTCACTTGGAAGAGGTATTTCGTATCGAGCATCAGCTGGGAAGAGTTCTCTCGGTTGCTCAGCAGAGCCTGGAAGGGAAACAAGAGAGAGAGAGAGAGAGAGAGAGAGAGAAGGTGGATGGGTTAAGAAGTGGCAGAGAGAGAGAGAGAGAGCCAAAGCACACGAAGATTTGTGGAGTGGGAAGGGTTCTCTGAAATGTACCTGTACTTTGCGTACAAACGACGGAGCGACCCTTTTCTCAAAATCGTCTATGGGCGTGTAAGAGTTGAGGATCTTCACGATCTGCGGGGAAGATTTGAACCAATGAAGGCTTCTCCTTCCACCATTGTAACTTAAGACAGGCACCCGCCCGCCCATCCACCCGCCAGCCCTGCAAAGACAGAGAGGAAGACGAGGCAAGGATGAAGCTGAGAAAAGACAAGGGACCAAGTTAGAAAGTAAGCCATGATGGAAAAGCCACCTTGAGTTCCTATGTTGACCCTGCCATTTCTTCCAGGGGGACAACGTGGCCCATGTGGCTGCTTTGAACCGCACAACAAGCCTGCCGGGAAGGCTTGGTGGAGAGAAAAAAATGTCTCCCTCTGCTGAGCAGCAGAAGGAAGAAAAGTCTGCCCTGTCCACCTGCCGATCCACAGACTGGTGTTCTGCCTGTTTGGTGTTGAGAGAGAGAGACAGGCAGATCCTCCTAGGAACTGTATGGGTGATGCAAGAGATTTCCCAGGAGGGGGTCTTCCTCTGCCCATGAGTGCTGGCCTACAGATCCCATCCATCCTAACCGCTTAGCTTGTGGGGAAGGATTTGGGGGCTGTTGGGCTGAAACCATTTAGAGCCCCATGCTTTCCTGAGAAGGCCCCTACCTGGACCATGGAGAGGGATGTGCAATGCTCGCAGATTGCCCGGGCGTCCTCCTCAGTGGCCTTCTTCACCTGAAGGAGCCACGCGGCCTGGGAAAGTGGCTCCAGGGTCTCCTTGGCGGAGCTGCTCTGCAGGTTCTTCTCCTTGAGCCATTCTTCCAGGTAGCTGATATTGCACCTGGGGGGAGGGGGGAGAGCAAAGCGGAAGGATGCCTCATTGCTGCCTCCAAGGACAGGACAGGCAGCCTCCCCCCCCTTTCCGTGGCTGCTGCAGTGATCATCCACCCAGAGGCTCCTACCTGATCTGCATCCCTTTCCGGCAGGAACACATGTCCTTGCGCAGAAAGAGGCTGTTCAGTGTGACGGCCCCCACCAGGAAGAACAGCTGCCTGACGGCCTGCTTGAGCAGCTCGGAGTCCAGGCCGTTTTGGCACATGGTGGTGTAAAAATAGCTGAGCTGCTGCAGGATGGAGGTGATGGTGTAGGCATCAGTGTCGTCGATGCTGGAAGAGCGCTTGCGGAAGCCGGTTGGTTTCAAGCCAGAAATCCCTTGCAAGCTCTCGTACTCCAGCATGCCTGGCACTGGAGAAGAGAGGAGCGTTTGCCCTTGAGGACACGAGCACAGGAACGCAATTCAAGGACGCACGTGTGTGCGCACACACACACACACACATACATACCCAGGGCTTGCGGGAAGAAACTGGAAAACCAATACAATCCTTTGGGCAAATGGCTCAGAAGGCATGTTACAACTCACTCGTCGTGGCCTGTTTCTTACCTATCATGGGCTGAAGATGGTTCTCCATGACGATAATAAACTGGTGATAAATGCGAATGGCCAGATCGCTCAGAACCTGCCTGTATTCTGAGAGGTCAAAGTGCTTCAGGCTGTTCCTGTTTTGCTCAGGACTGTTGTGCTTCATGAACTCCTGGAAATCAGTGGTAGAGGTATGGAGACACAGCAGTTCAGGCCACAAAGAAGCCTCCGTTGTTGTTACACATTAGCTCAGCTAAGGCTGACGTGTGCACCTAGTGGAATGGAGGGCCCTCAACACACTCTGGTCACCAGCATTCCCAGAAGTGTTTTCGACCTCATGCTGGGAGAAGATCTGAAGGCTACCCAGACGGCCCTGGGTGCACGGTCAGTGGAAAACACTGACTGTCATTTGTAGAAAGCAATGTCTTAATTTCTGACCACTGCAAGGTGAATCTGGAAAGGGTTTCCCCACAAGAGTTCATCCAGCTGAGTGATCTTTTTCTGGATTTAAAGCATGAAATGAATCCATTTGATTCATGCACGATCAACTAATGCATGCAGGAAGCTGACAATGCTCTTACCTCTTCCCCGCTGTACTGTTTGAGACAATTAAGGAAGTGGCAGGTGTTGGATAACCAGAAGGACAGCATCTCAAAGTCTTCTGCATGTTCCTAAATAGCAAGACAGCACGGCTTGTTTCCTTTATAGTCTGCATATTTCCATGAGAGCCCAACACACCCCTTCGCCCCTTCGGGGCCTGGCGATGAATTGGCAGTAGGAGGGCGTGTGAAGGACCCGGCCTACCTTAATCACTTGCTTGATGGCACCAATCGACATGTTCATGAAGGACTTCAGCATGCCGTCGTCGTTCAGGTAATCGGCGTACCTTATGCACATGAAAAGGATGTGTGCGGGCAGGCCCGGCATCATATTGACCACTACGCCACGGGGCTTCAGCTCTGCATCAAGTCAAGAAATAATCCCGTCAGTGCCAAAGTGATCCTGCACCTCATTTTTAGAAGAAAGGAAATGGGTTCATCCCTCCCTCCCCTCCCCCCACCAGAAGGTGCCGGCTGGGTGAAGGTGTTGCCAAAGACACCATTGGCAGCAGCGGGGAAGGGAGTGGGGAGGGTGTCCTGTCTCAAATACAAAAACGGCCTTAACACTTGTCTGCATTTAGTTGGTTTGAAGTGTACCAAAAAGGCTTTTCAGGGATATTGTAAAATACACTGTTGTGGTTATGGGCCTCCATCCAGTTGCTCCTGGCTTTTGGCAGTTCTGTTAACTTGGTCCTGCCATTAACTGCCCTCCTGTTCAGGTCTTTCAAATTCAAGGCCAAGGCTTCCTTTACTGAAGGAAGCAGTTTACTAATGATGAGGAGGATTGTTTTAAGGGATATATATTATTCATCATGACAGCCACAGATTGAAAGTGATGAGCTAGAAAGATGCAAATGACCAAGCTTGTTGGCTTAACTTAATCTAAAGTTAAGAATTTCCACATCAGTTAGAAAAGAGGAAGAGGCAGGCCTTTCTGTGGCCTTACGGAGGACATAAATTGGGACATGATTACCTGGCGGAGCGTATCTCTCAGAGATCAGCTGAGGCCAGGCCCACTCGGATGTCGCGGGCGGCGCTCACTCAGGGTGGCCACCCCAAGGGAGGTGCGAAAATCGACAAGTCGTAGTCGCGCCTTCTTGGTGGTCGGCCCTTCCTTGTGGAATCAGCTACCGAGTGAGTTGCACCTTGCATCGTCCCTGCCTGCCTTCAAAAAGGTGCTAAAAACCTTGCTCTTTAAGGAGGCTTATGGCGACCTTATTTCTGTTTAGTTTTTCTCCTTTTTTTTCTCCCCCCCCTCGCCCGCTGCCTTTACTGAGGGTTTTTTTAATTGACTATTGCCCTATCACTGTTCTTCCGCCAGTGCTTTTACTACTTGTTTTAATAATTGTATTTTACTGGTCTTTTTTGTAAACCACCCAGAGTCCTCCGGGAAATGGCGCGGTATATAATTGCAGGAAATAAATAAATAAATAAATAATAAATAAATAATCACCACAAGAGCAAGTCAGACAGGGAAAAAGAGGAGGACACAGTGACACATCCTTCTCAGAAGGACAGAGAATCACAGAGCAGACTTTGACAAGTGGCTTGTGCAAGTCTGCCAAGGAAGGAGCCATGGAAACAGAATGTTGACCTCAAGCAGAACTTCAAAGATAAGGACTCACAGAAATGGTAGATCTGAGAAGGAAAGGCAGAAAGTGAGGCCTCATGTCTTTCCAGTAGCTTCAGGAGTGGAGAAATTGTAGGAAAAACACAGACAATTTTTAAACCACTTTTTTGGAAGCATCAAACATGATATAGGCCCTTGAAGAAGACAGAAAGCACATAAGAAATGAGAAGAAAGAACTAATATTGGGTGTTTATACACGACCCCTAAGCTGCGCTGCAAATGGCTCCCAGCTCCGGAGCTTAGAAATGTTTCCCCACCAGCTCCGGAGTTTGCAGAAAATTAAGTGCGACCCCGCCCACTTTAGCGTGACCCAGCGCACTTTTCTTGTACCTTCTCTCTGGAGGTGAAAAAAATTTGATGTGGATAAGAGTGCCGGGCTCTCCTCGCTTGTCTGTTGTTTTTTTGCCTCCCGCCCCTTTAAGAGCCCCTTGAGAAGGAACCAGGAAGTAACGGGGCTCGTGGCAACTTCGACCGGCACCGGCAGGTTAGTAAAGGCTTCTTTTGTCCTTTTTTTCCCTCCCTCCCCTCACGCTGACAGGAGCAGGAAGTGCTGAAGGGTGGGGACGCAGGAACAGAAACGAACCCCCAAGATCTCTGGTCCGAATTTAAGGGACCAGCGGATCTTAGGGGTCGTGTGAAAAGGCCCATTGATGACCCCCCCCCCCGAAAAATGCTCAGCAACTTTGATCTGAAGCATTTCCCACTGCTTGTGTTTCTACTAATAAGCCGAGTTACGAGCGTCACCAGCGTACCAAGGATCAGATTTTGAGCAATTCTTGCTTCGTCTTCCTTTCTGTACTGCAACATCCCCAGGTACTCTTTGGGCAGGGGCGAGGCGGGCAGTCCGTTGGCTGTGAAACATCCAGATATGTATAGACATAAATGAAGCCATGGCGAAAACAAACAGTCTGTCTTGGAAAGTGACCCCAGGGTGAAAATGATTTCTTGTTAACCAACATGACTCCTCAGAGACAAGTCCTGCTCCAATGGTGATTCCTCCCACTGGGATGCCCCCTTGGTCTTTCCACAACTACCCTGACCTGTCTTGGGGGGAGGTGCCTTCCTGTCGGTCACCTTCAGGCCACAAAGGGCTTTGATTTGGCCCTTTTCCTTATTAGGAGTCTTCACAGACAGACTGCGGAGAGCAGAGCAAGGATACCCCGATGAAACCTGCCCCCCACCCCACCCCATCAATATAATGACCTCAATGTTGGCCTTGTTTTCAACGCAGGATACATGGAAGTGGTTTTAAAGTATCTACTAAACGTTCTCACCTGTTTCTACAGACTTTCGAAGGGACTTGATCTGATCCTGAAGTTTCTTGATTATTCTGTCCTTCTTATCTAGCTCTTCCTCCAGGTCCTGCTACAGGCAAGAAGAGAATTGGTCAGAAACCACCTTCTCAGTCAGTGGCAGAAGGCTGATATCTTTGACAAGGACACCCGAATGTGGGTCAACACACCGAGTAATCTTCTGGTTCACTGGAGGCCAGTAATGAGCAATGTGGCTACCGACACCAAGGACTGGGGGGTGGGTGGGAACTGAATCCTGCAGCTGTGTTAGGAGCCAACAGGACTTGTTGGGGTCGAATGTGTATGACGGCTCTATATGGCTCTATAGTGTGGTCACAGCTGCCCCAAAGCCTCCTCCTGGTTTGTGCACCACAGCCTGAGCAATAGAGAACGCTGACTGCAGAACCCTTCACCTGAAAGCCTACGAGTCCCTTCCTTCCTCACCGTATTTTCCATGGTCAGATACACCACGTCCTGCCATATTTTGCTCTTGTCTTCATTCTCCCGTTCCGATTGCTTCTCCATGTGATTGTCTGATTCCTGAAGTTCTTCAATGGTGCCCAAGAGGTTTTCTTTCTCCTTTGTGTATATTTCATTCTGTGCTTGCAGTACTCTGAAAAGCAAACAAGGTTTTCCACCCACCCCTGGATGTCAAGCAAACGCCTGCTGCTAGATGGTTCTGTCAACTCTTGTTTTTGTTCTCTTGAGAAACTCTGGTGCTTTCTCTTTGGCCTTCTTTGTAGAGGGGCCTTACCAACTGGCCAGAAAATAAGAGAACTAAGCCAACGATGCTTTTTGCCATGCAGCTGAGAACCGGCTTGCCCGCGGAAGGCTGCATGTCAGGGGCTCCCAAAGGGAGAGATACCCCAGCCCTGAACTTTCTGCTTACCTCCTTGGCTTCCCTTCCTTTCCCTCCTGGTGTCTCAACAAACTGGCTACTTCTTCCATCTTCTCTGTAATAAGAAGGAAGGACAGAGTTGAACTAAGTCAGTTTAAGACTAAGGTCTCAAACCTTGAATACACCAAGAGTCACAGTGACTCAGCTTCCAGATTGACACGGAGGGACTGCAGACTTTGGCTGCACATGAAATAGGACAAGATCCTCCATGTTCCAATAAAAAAACAGGAGTGTGGGGCCTTGGTGGGTGCTAACATTGGCAGAGGGAGTTTGCAGTACATGGACAGTCTGTTGCTGACCTCTGAGCTAGGGTGGCACCATCTTTTCTCTCCAAGGCCTCAGGCTGCGTCTTTCCTCTGAGATCCTTGTAGTCAAAAATTACTGAGGACCATCTGTGTACATAATACAGGGCCTCCCACTTGCTATGGTTTTCATTAACTGCCTAAGATTTCCCCAAGTTAGAAAAAAAATAAAATTTGATACTATATTTATGGAACCCAGTTACCTTTATGCTTTGCAGATTCATCTTGCAGGTGTCTTTCAAGGTCCATCTTCTGCATCTGAAGTTCGGAGATCTGTTGCTTCAGATCAGGGATCATCTTTGCAGAAAGAGGAAAACATTTCAATATTGACGTCATTCAGCAGTCCATCCTGAGAATGCAACCCATTTGTGTTTTGCAAAGGAACCCTCTTGGCGTGTGCAATGGCGGGCTCTCTCTTGACCACAGAGGAGAGATCTGAGCAAAGGGGGGATTTTCAACGGCAAGTGTCTTGTTTCACAGACCATTCCTGCTTCTGGGAGATGTTCCTAAGCAAACCCCAGTGCTTGGAGGGTAAGAGGAAGCAGACAAGCCCCTGCCTTGCTCCAGCAGCAACCCTGTGGCACGGCCGGCCCTGAAGCCCACTGGGAGAATGAAACTTCACTGCCGGTGCAAGGGGAGGCAAGCCAAAGGGAGCCTGCCGGAGCCTGGACAAAAGGCCTGCGAGGTGGTGGCGTTCCCATGGTCCTGTGACTCAGCCAGTGGGATCCCCCTGATGGTCTTCAGTCCTCACCACATTTTCCGACGTGAGCCTGGCCACCTGGAGTTGGATGCTCTCGTTCACGTCATTCTCCTCCCGGAAAAGCTTCTGCAGCTGGCCGATTTCCTGGCTGAGATGCTCCACCTTAGAAAGGAGGCCGTCAATCTCCCTCTCGTAGTTCTCCTTCTGAGCCTGGAAGTGGCTCTCCAGCACTCTGCCAAAGGGACAGAGAGGTGTAGGTTCAGCGGCGCCATCCAGAGGAGAGGCTGTGCTGTACAACCGGTGGGCCTCCCAAGGCCAAGAATGAGTTCACCCCTATTCAGTGTAACCAGTTTCCCCACACGTTAAGCCTCTTCTTCCTCCTCTCAAGATGTGTGCCGAAGGGGAAATGAGTTAGAAAGGATGGTTCCCT
Organism: Phrynocephalus forsythii; assembly: GCA_029282475.1. Classification (NCBI taxonomy): domain Eukaryota; kingdom Metazoa; phylum Chordata; class Lepidosauria; order Squamata; family Agamidae; genus Phrynocephalus; species Phrynocephalus forsythii. The sequence continues at coordinate 2,796,975 of JAPFRF010000014.1, read as the reverse complement.
CCCTCAAATAGACCAGACGTCCCCAATGATTTGGACTAGCATGGCCAGGGACAATGGACATTGTAGTCCAACAGCATCTAGAGGGCAACAGAGCAACAATGGCTGAAACAGACAGTACGGCAACTAACAGAATGAAGAGACTTTGCTGGAAAAATGTTGTACTGAAGTATATCACCCAACTTTAGAAGTCTGGAGTGGGGTAACTTTCCAGAAAGCTCCTTAATCTAGACATGTAGATCACCTTTCTCTGTTTCCCCAGCAAGAGAGTCAATAGGTCAAGGAGGGCCTAAGCCAAGTTTGTTACATCAAACTCCCTAGTGTTTACAAACTGAAATGCCCAGTCTTAAAAACACAAAAGAAGAAGAGTCAGCAGATTGGGTCTAACCTATATTGGCATAAGACACTGAAATGAAAACTTCAGATTAAGCCAAGGCTACGATAAAGAAAAAGCCTTTTCAAATGTTTACGACATAACAGGATCCTTGACGTCTGAATTTCTCATGTCCAAAACTATTCTGTTATCAGAAGACCGCAAGTCCTTGAAGAGGACTCAATCTGAGCAAGGAAACAGGTCCTCTTCACGTGTGTGCCATGACTCTTGGTTGAAATAATTTAAAAGAACAGTCCAAGGCTTTGTCTTAGGAGTCTTCAAAGCCAGGAATTGGTTTGTAGGGGTTCTGTTTGGGACAATGGAGCCTTGGCACACGAGGGCATTTGCAAACCAAAGACAAGCGGTTGGCAGAAATGCCCCCTCCCTGTTCATCTTGTTGCCTTTTCCACTGACACAGCCTTCACCACCTCCAGCCACGAATGCCCCTGGGAACTGACCACTACTGGACCCTCCAAAGGGGCAGCTCTTTGTGACAAGAGAGTCCGCAGAGAAAGAGAGAGAGAGAGAGAGAGAGAGAGAGAGAAAGCTGTGCAGGCCGGCCACCTGGACCAGCTCTATCTTGCAGAGCAGAAAATGAGACAAACACCCTCGGAAGCTTAAACCTCCACAGCAGCCCTGCTCCAGCCAGCCCTCTGTTGCCCCTCCTCTGCCAGATCTGCCCTCATCCCACCCCTGTGGCACCACCTCGGGGGCATGCTAAAGTCAGGCTGGGGCAAAAGGAGCACTCGGCACTCCCCAGCATCCTTGGGCTGGGACAAGGTTGGACTCAGGAGTGCTTCCGCTGGCCAAGGGTTCCGCCAGCTGGCCCTTGGCCATCCTGACCACATGACACAATGTTCTGTGGCTCCACAAGGCCCCCCAGGTTGGGATGATTTGCTGGCTTCAGCAAGCATGGCTGGCAGATGGCAGGCCAAGCTCTTCAGAGGGCATTTTCTCCACTGAGTATTGCAGTGCTTGGCCTTCCAGGGCTTTTTACTGCAGAGGTATGATTGTCTCAAAGCTTCTCTGTCCCTCCAAGACAGAGACTCAAACTGCATTCAAACCACGTGAGGCTCACCGTGTGGCTTTTTTCAGGCCTTCGTAGGCAAACCAGAGCTCTCCGTCTTCATTCAAATGCTCCAAGTCTTCAGGGGACAACCTGGGGCCAAGGAGCAACGGGAGAGACACCAGGGTTGGGGAAGAAGCACAGGCTGGCATGTGCGTTGTTGCCAAACAGAAGGTGGCTGTTTTTAAAAAGCCCACCTGGGCGTATCTACCTGCTTCTCATGTCTGCAAAGTCATAGCTCTCCCGAAGCTGCCTGGTGATGTCCGACAACTTGTCTGTGAATCCAGAAAAGAGATGTGAGCACCCACTTTTGACTTTGCCAGCCCAGACATCCAGGCAGCCTTTGCTCTCTGGCTGCACCCCCTCTGGGCATCTCATAAATTCAGCCCAACCGGAGAGAGCCATTGATGTTGCAGGACCTGCCCGGGCCTCTCCGGTGGTGCTGGCAACCCTTCACTCCGGCTTCGCAACAAGAAGCCCTTGCATCAAACAGGCAATGGAGGAGAGACAAGGTGGCCTGGCTCTTCTGCTGCTGTGCAAGGGTTGCAGCAGGAAAGGCTCCCACCATCAAAAGCGAGCTAACCTTTAAAACCAAACCTTGCTCTAACAGGTGGCTAAAAACAGAGAAGCCAGACATGGTGACGCTGCCTTAGATTTGGTTATTACTACGACCAATTAGAGCAGATTTACCAAACCCACGGAACTTAGAACAGGGTGGACTTTGGAAGCCCCACTGATTTGTAGGGGCTGGATTGACATTCTTGGCATTACTGGAAATCATCTGCCTGCCTGGTTCAAAGGAGACGGTCGATGAATCAAGATATCCCATTATCTAGCAAGGCAGGTTCAATTCATTCCTGCTAATCTTGATCAGGGAGCAGACCTCCCCAGCTCCAGTAGCTGCTTTCTGCACTTCGGAGCAGTCCTGTGCGGGATTTACTGTGCACACACCAGGCCTCTGCTCAACATATCCACACATCCTGGCTGTTCAGTATGCACATGCTAAGAGTTCAATGACTGGAGAAAGGCCCTAAAAATAAGGCATGCTGGCCTTCCAACACATACATGCTTACTGTAACCCTCTGAAGAGGTGAAGTGGTCACCTTACCTCTCATTTCCCGCTTCTGGCCATGCAGCTGCTTCTCCACATCCATTTTTTGCATCTGAAGGAGTTCAATTTCTTTTTGCAATTCAGGGATTTTCTAAATATTTGCAAAAAGAGACACAATGCAGTGAATTCAAGTCAGTGACGGGAAGAGGAAGATAGTATGGCTGGAGTTTACACACACACACATACACACAAACAGAGAGAGAGAGAGAGAGAGAGAGAGAGAGAGAGAGAGGCAGCCTAAGATGTAGAGAAGCAGCAATTGCAAATGCAGGACACCCAGCCCGGAATGCCTTAGGATTTTCTGATTTCTTTCCTGCAGCACAGAATCTGAAAGAAATCTCAATAATTGTTTGTGAGTCATGGAACACGGCTGCCCTACCTTCACTTGGTGGGTGAGTTCCTGCACTTCCATCTTAAAGTCATCTTGAATCTGCCGTTCCTCTTGAACCTGGCTTCGCAGCAGATCGTTCTCATTTTTGAGGGATTTTATTTCTTCCTTCAGCAACTCAATCTGGTTTTCATATTTTTGCTTCTGGTTGTGAAAGTTTTTCTCAAGTATTCTACAAAGATTTGCATTAGAATTACATATTCAGTTTTCTTCTTTGCACTCTTACAGCAAGGAAAATCCATACAATGAGAGGAGTGAATTAAACTATAGGTGTGGGGTCACTATCTACATATCTAAGGTATCCATCCATAAGCATCCTTTTGTCTCCCAGCCTCCCCAGCTGCTGGACTACAAGGCCCAAGACGAGCAGCACTGGGGCTCCCCCTGGAGCTTCACAAGTGTATGACTTCAACTGTCTTCGCTTAAAAAATGTCCAAGTGCATTTCTGAACGCAGGTCTTCACTGGGGCAGCTGGAGCGACTGCACTTGAGCGATTTCCACTTATTTTACCACGGACAATCACATTGTATACAGGCATGAGTCGGATTATCCCAACTCAAACACAGATCACCTATCCGCAGGGACAGAAAAACACAGTTTCCCCGAATATTCATGCTGATTTAACTGGGATTTAAGAGCCACTTAATTTCTGTGATCTGGAGTCACATTTAACTTTGCAAAGATCCTCTCTCTGGTTCTCTAGCCTATTTCCATTTAGCACCTCCATATAATCATATATGGCTCCCTTGCAGAAGCAAAAATTCCTTCTGCAGAACAAGAGAACCAAGGTATACCAGGGGGAACAACTACAGTATTTAAAATCTTAGGTTCAGTGTCTTACATGCGCTGCCTTTCTTCTTTTTGAACATCAGCAAACAGCTGCTTTGTTAGGTCATCCATTTTACCTGCAAGAAGAGGAAGCCTTACTTGGTAAACTTGACAGAATAAAACAATTTAAAAAGCCACACATATAAAAAGCAGGTGGGTAAGCAAATCTTAAGGAGCCCAGTTAAAACCTATCTTAACTGGCGTAGATTGCTGTGTTGTCCACTCACAATCATCCACAACTACTAGGAGAGATGACCCACAAATTCTGAAGAGTCAAAATATTTCATCTTCTCCAAATAGCACCTTGGCGATGGCCACCCTGTGGAGCCACCTCAAATAGAAAGTCAGCTCTGAAAACACCGTGGTATGCCTCTGGCTGCGTTATTGGTGCAAAGCGCTAACAAGTAATGGTGTCCAAACCACCAGACAATTACTTTGTGAAAGTCCCACCCATTTCCATAGGTTTGGACAGGATAACATCTTAAAGGATGACAACAGACAGAGAGTCTGTGAAGGTATGCTAATATAGCAATGAGTGCAGGCCGTCATAAGTGGTTTGTTTTTTTCCGGCACAGGAAATATTCTTCAGCATCCTTCCTACCCAATCTTCACATCTTAGCCAACACTTCAGAGTTAACCTGGAGCTGCCAACTCATCCAAGGATGAAGGCCTTCTATCAAAGAATTCTGTTTCTAGAAAGAGTGCTCCCTTAAATGGAGAAAAAGATATAATTATGAAGAAGATGAAAGAGAAACATGTGTGTTATCTCGTTAGTCCATGAAATGTAGACAATAGCTCACTAGAATCGTACATATCAAAGGAGAGAACCTTGTCAGGCTACGTAGAAAATGCTGCAAGGATCGGCCCTGCATGTCTGCCACAAACGAATTGTCTAGCACCACAAATCCAGGTACTGGAAGGGGAGGTCCAGAAGACAGAGACCTAGAAGGCCTTGCTGCATTTCCACGGAGCGCCTGCTGCACTGTTAGTATTTCAGGGCTCCTTTTCTGCTTGTTCCTGAAGATGCCACCCTGCTCCTCAAAACACACGCCTGGCCATTTCATCCGGATCTCTGTACCTTTCATTTCCTCCATTTTCTCCTGAAGAGCCTTCTCCAGCTGATGCTTCTCTTCCTGAAGTTCTGCCTTGTCATTTTCAAGTCTTGAGACCCTCTGGAAGAAAAGAGGGCAAAGCAGGATAGAGGTGGCATGTGGGGTCTTCAAAAGAGCACACACCCCCTCCGGGGGGGGGGGCTCTCCTTACTGCCTGGCCTTTTCCTCCTTTTCCCGGCCCTCCTTTCTGACTCAGGTATTGATCCAAGGCTGGTTGCAAATCCCACTCCGAGACTCACCTGCTCGTACTCCTCCTTGTGCTTCTTCTCTCTTTCTTCGGCCATTTTCTTCTGTGCAGCTAATTTGTCAAAGTCCAGCTGAAGCCTCTGAATGGTTTCCGTGTCGCTGGAGTGGCTCGAGGCCAGTGCCGCCAGCTTTTCCAACAGGGCCTTGTTCTCCTTATTCTAAAACCAAATCAAGACGATGCCTCAGCGCAGATAATGAAGGGTTCTCTCTGGCAACATGAAAGCGTCTCTTCCCAAAATGGCGGGCAGGTGTGCCAAGGCAAGGCCTCACCTGGCTTGTCAAATCTCTGGAGCATCTGCCCGAAGGAGTCACTCTCCTGTCCTCCAAGGCCACCTGGGCAGCCAGCCTCTGAACCTTTGAGGTCTGCCCAGAAGGTGCTCTCGAGGCTGGGTGTCCTCCTCACCCAAGAGGCCCCGTGCCCAGCTTGGCAGCCAGCCCAGCCACCCTGGAAGGCAGGGCTGGCTGGGCAGAGGAGAAGAAAGGGGCCAGGAGAGACACCGGAGTCCCCCAGGGAACAGCAGGCACCTGGAGGAGGGTCGCAGGGGAAAGGAAGGACGGTCCTGCCCACAGAAATGGCGCTTTTTTCCCTGATGGGTCGGTGGCTACTTTAAGCACAGAGACTTCTCCTTGGAATTAAATATGGACATGGATCCTTCTCCGCTACCTGATCTTCCAGCTTCTTCTGCAGCCGCTGCACCCGGTAAGACAGCTGGATGTTGAGGACAAAACGGCGAATGTTCTGGAACCTGCGTCGAGCCAGCCACGCCCGGGCATATTTCTGGAGCACGATCGCCTTCTGCTCTTCCACCATCTTGGCAAGAAAACAGGAACATGCCTGGTCATTTAACATCCTGCTCTGCTCCTGACGGAGCTTCCAGCCACATCTGCCATAGAACAGGCCGAGGGGGCAGGGCTTTTCGTGTGTGTGTGGGGGGGTGTCCCTGCAATGGATGACACTTCCCGGGCTTTTGCTGGATCCTGCCCTCAGCCCCAGAAGGTTCTAGGTGCCTGGCACACAGTATCTGAGAAACTGTTACAACCTCCCTGCAAGGTAGACCGATATGGATGTTGTAAGTTAGCAGTGGCAGGGAGGTTGAAGGCGTTAAGAGAGCCAAGGGAGGCCCTGCTGGTCATCCCACAGTACAGGCATAGAGACAACCCCCTGGCCACGGCTTTTACCTTCCTGTATCTCCTCCTTGCCAGGAACCCTCGGGCGAAAGCCTGGATGGTCACAGTGGCCACACGGATGAGCTGGCACAGCCGACGCACCTGGTACCCCCGGCAGTGCTTCTGCAGGATGATGGCCGCCCAGGCTTCCTTCAGAGCGGTGGCCGTGATGGCTTGTCTAAAGAGGAAAGGCAGTCACCCCCTTGTTGGGCTCTGGACACTCTTCTCCCCCTGCCTGCGCTGCCTTGGAACCCCTTCACGCACAGCCACCTCCCTGCTAAAGCGTGGAACCCCACCCACCCACCCCAGCTCCGAATCCCCATACACCCAGGAGGTGTGTGTTAGCTTCAAGTCAAAAGGTCCCTCAGAAACAAGGAAACCCATCGGGAGCGGCTGGGAGGGCCGAGTGGTGAAGCCTTACCCAGAGGGGCAAAATACGGTTGGACTACAAATCCCATGCCTGTTCAATACTGGGAACCAAGGAAGCTGCCTTTTCTCGAGTCAGGGCCTTGCTTCTTCTAGCCCACTTTTAAGTCATTTCCAGCTCCTGCTGGCAGCAGCCATGGCTCTCTGGAGCTGCCGGCTGGATTCCTTCTTTGACCTTTTCTACCTGGAGCCCCCTCCTCCCCCCTTGGCAGCATCCTCCTCCTCCTCTGGCAGATGCCCCTCTATGGACGCTCAGACACCATGGCTCAGGGCCTTAATCACAGGGATTAAGCACAAAATACTCAAGAGGAAATAAATCCACAGTCCAGGTGGCCAAGCATCCTCCCACATTGACAGGGAGTCGTGACTCCTCCCAGTTGTGTGTCCCTCCCCATGTTCTTCCACACATCCCCCCCCCCCATAAGGGACGGGGTGGGTCTGCTGCCATTACCGTACAGCCCTCTGCCCTCGGAAGTACTGCTGGAGGGTCAGGGCAGCCTGTCGGAGGCGGAGGAATTTTTTCCGCTGCAGCCAGCCGCGCATGTTCTTCTGGATCATGACGCATGCCTGCCTCAGCTTATCTGAGCGGAGCTTTTCCAGGTACGCCACCTGTCCTGCTCGGAAGAAGATCTTGGTTCTCCCAAACTGATACTGGCTCTGGTCCTATGTGCAGTGGGGGGTGGGCATGAGGGGAGAAGACAAAATACGTTTTCCATTCGTTTAAAACCCACCCCGGTGTGAGATAGGATTTCAGTTCTAGGGTGCCTAAAGCAATGATAGGAGGGCAGGAATGCACACCGGGGGGGGGGCACAGAGGATGTCTGACCATGTCCGAAATCTCCTGGAGACCCAACTGTTACAAACTCCCTGACCTGGATCAGCCGCTGGAGGAGCGTCCGGGAAATCAGCTTCTTATCGGGCAGCGAGAGTTCCTGCTGGGACATGAGGATGCTGTAACGGCTGTAGAATTCGATGTAAGTCCACCTAAGAGAGAAGGTGCAGACAGGTGACTTCTCCATATCAGCCAACTCACAATACCCCACAAGAACTGCTCCTCACCTGGAGGGGTAACTCTGCGAGCTGATTCGAATCGTTTCCAAGACCCCACATGCTCTCAGCTGCTGGACCACTCTTCTGGAATCAAACCTAAAAGAGGAGCAGAAGCTTGTTGTTTTCCTGCCATATTTATTAACCCCTGGGAGTTATAATTTTATGACCAACGTAGCACAGGGTGTGGTTTGAACAGTGTGCAGAAAGCAGACGGCTATGTTCTCAATGCTTTTTAAAAACCCACTCAATGCTTCTACAAAGAATGAGCTGTCATTTTTTTGTAGATTATCTGCTGAAAGGACATTTCTGATCCACATTACTTTAGAAGCAACTAAGGTGATCCATACGTCAATGTACCTTTTGCCCAGTGCAGGAGTGGTTGGATGTCCATCAGCCTTCAATCTCTTAATTCAACTCACCTCTCAAAAGGCAATGTAATATTCCAGTTTTACACACACACACACACACACACACACACACACACACACACACACACACACACACACACACACACACACACACACACACACACACACACACACACACACACTTACTCAAATGCTAACTTCTGATCGTTTGGCTTTATGCAGCGAACGTAGTGCGGGGTGGTTGCATTTAGCGTCTCCATTAACAAATACAAAGAACTGCGGAACTGGAAAACAGGGAGGCAAGAAGGTGTGATTTGAACCTTCAGGATACAACCAAGCAACCGCAAGTCTAAGTCATAATGAGAGAAACCTACACACAAACTAAAAATAGCTTTTCACAGACAAAACAAGGTAAAGGTGTATCAGCTGAGGGCAAGGCAAGGGGGTGGTCTCCCAACTCACTAACTGCCCTTTTTCAGAACCACCCCTTCCCCTCTCCTACCCCCCCCAGTCCATTTCAGCCTGTCCCACCTCGCAGTGGAGAACCACATCCATGGACATGACACAGAATCAGGATCCACCACACCCTTGTTGGGTAGGGCTTTGAGTGTCACGCCAGATAGGAGGAGGCTTCCATTCAAATCGCATCTTGGCCGTTAAGCATCCCGGATAAGCTTGGGCCAGACCCTGACGGGTTCTCAGCACCACCTGACTCACAGGACTGTGGCAGAGGGGAACATGCAGGACACAGAGGAACCTTTCTTGCTGCCCTAAGTGGCTCCGTGGAAGATCCAGCATTTCTCCCAGCAGCAAACAAGCAAACAAAAATGTACCTTGTTGCCGACTGTGGTTCGGAACTGTTTATTGGGTGGTTTGATCACTGTTTTGGCAGACTTCACTTTGATGGAAGAGCTGAAGGGTGAAATGGCTACCGGGCTTTCTTGGAAGAAGTTGGCGCAGATCTGAAACTGAAATGAAAGCCCGGTCAGTTTTCATGGCATTGCAAACTAAGCCCTCCATCCCAAAAGGGAAAACTGTTTATTTAGAAATGAAGAAAACTAACAAGAACAAGAACAAGAACAGATGCACTAGAAACGTGGTGCTGGAAGAGAGCTTTAGAAACACTGCAGGCCACCAGAAAGACAAGTAAGGGCCTTTATACACGACCCCTAAACTCCGCAGCAAATGGCTGCAAACTCCGGACCTTACAAGTGTTTTCCCACCAGCTCCGGAGTTTGCAGGAAATTAAGTGCGACCCCGCCCACCTAAGCGCGTCCCAGCTGCACTTTCTTGTACCTGCTTGAGGTGGGTGAAAATCCCCAGGTCCGGATTTAATCTGGTCAGTGCGGGGCTCTCCTGGCTTCTGCTTGTTTTTTTTTTTTGCCTCCCGCCCCTTTAAGAGAAGAGGTGGGAGGAAAAAAAGCAAGCAGAAGAGAAATGGAGCTCCAGAAAGCTCCTCCAGGTGAGCTGCATTTTTTCCTCTCTTTCTCTGGTGGGGAGGAAGGAAGAGCAACCCCTAAGATCTTTGGTCCGAATTTAAGGGGCCAGCGGATCTTAGGGGTCGTGTGAAAAGGCCCTAAAATGGATTCTAGAGAAAACGAACCAGAGTAATGTTAGGAAAAGAGGCCAGTAGGAAAAGAGTTAAGACTGAACCTGAGACTCCATAAAGGAAAACCTGATGAACCCAGCCTTTTACAGGTCCTTGACTCATGGGGTAGCCAAAAACTGGAATCAGCTTGATGGGACCATCAACAAGCAGGCAGAATTCTCCCCCTGGCCCCATTTCAAGTACAAAAACAACAGAAGGGGGTTCCTTTTGTTCTTCTTTATGAATACCCGACAACAAGAAGTGTAGTATCTGCCATGAGCATCAAGCGGCCAGATATGATCTTTACCAACCTTGCTGTTTTTCAAGATTTCAATCAGGACATCATAAACTGTGTCTCTGTTTTTTTCCAAAAAGCCTTCGCTTTTGTACTCTACCTGAGCAAGAAAGAGGCAATCAACAATTTCTAAGCAACATGATAAATGAAAAGAAAATGCATTTAATCCCATCTTTAAGCTACTTAAGTGGATTGGGTTTAAGGCAATGCCCAAGGCTTCTTGTCTGAAAGATAAGCCTTAGGAAGCTGCTTAAACCCCTGGTCAAGATGCTGGGTGTGACCAAGAGGCACTCTTGGGCAAGTGATGTCCTCAAAACAAGGGCAGCTGCCCTCCTGCCCAAGAGATTTGGACCCGAGCTGACTGTACGGAATAACGTGGCCTGTGGCAACTGAATTTCTCTCTGGGATGTCTGTGATTTAATTAGGGAAATCTATATATTCATTTTGGGCCAATGGAAAACATGTACGATGCTCAACAATATCTATCCAGACCTAAGAAAGAGCTGATTTGCCCATAGCGAAGGCCTCACCTTATCCGCAAAGTGCTGGATTATGAAAGATGAGCTGGACATCCGTGGCGTCTCAAAGAGGGGGTTTTTGTTTTCAAAATGGTTGCATAGCTTCAGGAGCCAATTCTCATCCGTTCCTTGAGGTAACTGTGGATTAAAAAAAAAAAAAAAAGCAAAGCAATGAGGGTTGCCTGACGTCTTGCCCAAGATGAGAAACAACCTCGGGATACTTATCCCAGCCTCAAGATCCCTGGGGACCCCTCCCCCTCCCTTTTGCCCAAGATGAGAAACAACCTGAGCCTAATTGAAGACCAGGGTGACAGGGTGAAAGGTCAAAGCTGACTATGGAAAGATGGAGCCTAATTCAGACCAGGGTTGCTGACCAAAAGATGGAGGAGATGTATTCAGACCGATGAAGCTGTTTGGATGAACAGCGAAACGTTTCTCTCTCTCAAAAAAGAAGTCCAGTAGCCATGACTCAACTTCCAGGACAAACTCACCTAGATGACTGAGAATCTTCACAGACATAACAGGAAGTGATGTCTCAGAGATTATTATTATTATTATTATTTATTATATTTATATCCCGCTTATCTTCAATGTGAACTCTAAGCGGCTTACAACAATGGCTTTCAACAATGGATTACAAGTATTACAAAAACAGCACAAAAAACAATATGCATTAAAGACAGTTAAAACAGCATTACATACAGAATAAAACCAAGAGGCACCTCAACAAATCATTAAACCTAACATTATAGATAATACGCAATACAATGGCGAAAAAAGAAAAAAAAATTAATTAGTAGAAAACAACACGAAGGCAAGAGGAAACCACAGCAAAAGGCCTAGAAGAACTAAAGAGGACAGTGCCTCTTTGATCAGCAGAACCCGCCCCCCCCCAAAAAAAACCAAACACCTGGGGGTGGACTCACCACACACTCCTCGTCCAGCAGCTCCAAAATCCCCATTTTGGCTTCAATGAGATCAATGACCGGCTGGTTGTCGTAGAAGTCAATGAGTGTCCATGGGATATTCTCTTTCATGTACTCTTCTTGCTCAAGCTTAAAGACGTGCTGATAATGACATGGTCACACACACCGTCATGCCAAAACCAGCTCCTTCACCAGGCCTGTCTAAAATCGGGCCTCCCTAATGACTATCGGAGGAGGCTACCGATGCTCACAACTCACCTGGCCCCATCCATCTCAATGGGCCTGACTCTAAATGTGATTAAGCCAATGACACCCCAGGGAAGAGGGACAATATTGTAATAGACACATTTCAAAGGAAGCATATTATTTCTAGAGTCTTGACTCATCCCAGCACAAAGAGGGAAAGCTGTTTTACATTTTTGCACACTACCAGAAAACATTTGGGTGCTTGGATGTTTGGATGTTTCATGCAACTGAACAAGTAAAAATCAACTTAGAAGCTACAGTATTTGTCCGTGCATAAGACTATATTTTTGTCTAAAATTGTTAGATTAAAATTCAGGTATGTCTTATACATGAGAGTAAGCCGAAGAGAAAACCATGCGGTTGCAAACATGTAATTTGGGATTGGAAAAGTCAGGGTCATCTTATACATAGAGGCATCTTATAGACTGAAAAAATACAGTAAATTTGTCAGGAATAGCAAGACTGATTATAATCAAACATAGCAATGTCTATAAAAAAATATCTTACCAGGTTAAACTGCTGCTGTAGTTTTTCATTGGCGTAATTGATGCAAAACTGTTCAAAGCTATTCATGTCAAAAGTTTCAAACCTGTAATAAAATGTTGGAAATATCATTGCTGGAATTTCAATTCATTTTATTTCCATCATTACTAATTTCCTCATTTTTCTTGGAGGGAGGAAACATAGCAAAACTTCTGGGAGAAACACCACTTGTTGAACCTAAAAAGCCAAGCCAACAATATTCCTGTAGCACAGTGAGCAAAACGCCTCCTTGGACTTTGTCTGGGCTATTTGGTATTACAGGTGGAGGTCCACCTGATCCACTCATGAAGCCTCCCTGAAGCCCATTTTGTGCGCATTTTTGGGTAGGCATTTATGTGGCTTAAAGGCCAACATTTGCATTTCTTCAGCAATAAACAGATTCCGCAGAAAGATCTTCAATCTTTCCCAGGCTGTGTGACTGGGTAAGAGCATTGCTTTTGCCTCCATCTAGACAGCAGCACATCCATTGGTCTGTCACTGGAAAGATTATTCAAAATAGCTCTACAATTATTCCTTTTTAGACTACAGGTCCCAAAACCCCCTGAAAGAATGGGCCATGTAGTCCAAACTCCGTCCCACTACCGCATACAATAGCTACACCTGCAATCAGGGATCTCCACCAGTTTTTTTGAATTGCTCCATGCTCGATATTTAGGCCCCAGCCCCAAACCAGTGGTGCCTCATCATTTGCTGAAAGGAGGCAGGGTGTAAAATGGATGCACTCTTCCCCCCACCCACCCCACCCCAAAAAAGGAGGCCGGCTGGCCTTACCCATAGATGTCCAGAACCCCAATGAAAGTGTGTTGTTTTCCCGAGAAGTGCAGCGCCTTGTTGATCCTCTCCACAATGAAATCGAAGAGGTGGGCGTAGATCTTTTTCGCCAGAGCGTCGCGGGCATTGAGAGCCTGGGCTTTGGTCATGGGCTTTATGACAGTCTCGGAGGAAGTGATGATTTTTCGGTGGCACAGCCATCGTTCCATCTTGGCGCTTTCGAGCTCCAGCAGTTCACAAAATATCTGAAGGTGTTTATCATCCGGCTTTGAAAAACCAGGGAGGAAAAAGTAAGCGTTGGGTTGGGGGTTGCTTTGAGAAGGGGGAAAACAGCTATAAGGTTTCAAAAGCTGGTGAATCTTTTTTTTTTTTTTTTTGGAACGAGGAACAACCGAAAGAGGGCAAGTGTCCATTACATAAATAGGCACCCTACGAACCATCAGAGCCTAAACCCTTGGACAGAGATGCCATGCAGTGCCTCTCTAAGCAGAAGGGAGAGGGAGGTGACCGCTAGAAAGGCCTCCTGCTGCTGAGGTCACTGGCGTTAAGTCAGGCCGGGATCCAGTTTATGTGAGGGGGCAACTCCCCACTGCATCACCCCACAAACATGCTCTGGCAGGCTAGAACCATGTGCCCTCAGTGGAGCACCTTCCCAGCAGCCAGAAATGGTGGCAAGGGGGAGGGGAGAAGGGCCAAAGTCCTGACCCTTGGCCCGAGAGAGGGCACGCGGGCAAGAAGGCAGGCCACAATTAATAAACCAATGCAGTTGCTTTGACTTCAAAAAGGAAGACAAGAGTTTCCGCAGAGCTACCATGAAAGAGCAGTTCTTACACGAATGGCAAAGTTAATTCTTACACTAATGGAAGATCGGTCGTCACCCACAGAAGATATTTGCACATTGCCTAAATGAAGAACGGCTGCCAGTATTTTGAAAACGTCCATCTGGAAATCTTCCTTCAGACCTGGGGGGGGGCAAAGGGGGAGACACAGGAAGGACCCCTTGCTGGCTCAGAGTCTCCCCTTCCACAGTAATATTGGGACGGCAAGCACTTCCGCCCCTAACGCTGCCGTCCTGCACTCCTCAATTCAAACCGCAGTCCCACTGAGTCCTCGAGACTGACTCTCGGAGGAGGTGCCAAGGGCTGCGGCCAGGCACAGGTGGGCAGCTCCTGGCCTTGAATTGTTTTTTGGGGGGGTGTTAAGCAGGACCTGCCAAGCAACAGAGAGCCCAAGGGGTGTTCCAGTCAGCAGTTATTTTCCTGTGGACTGTGAGGATCCCAGCAGATTTTGCCCCCGTGGGGACCAGAGGTAGGCATCACTTACCAAGGAGGGTGAACGTCTTTCGAGTCTCCATCATGTTGGCTTTGTCATCTACTCCTTCAATCACCGGGTTTCCGCCCATGTTCGTATAATTAAACTTTTCAGCGCTTGCTGCAGACAAAAAGCCAGACAGGTTGACAAATTAAAAGCGGAGACTCAGGCATCTTCTGGAAGCCCCACCCACCCACCCAATGGACCAAACGCTGCATGAACAGGCATGCAAGGAGCCTCTCGGTCCTTTTTAAAGATGAACAGGTGCATGTTATACTGTAGAGAAACACTTCCTTTACTATAGTCATGCTTGTGAACAGAACTGGGAAATAACTGATGTCATGTAATCAACTACTTATAAATTTAGTCACTTCCTCTACTAACACAGATATAACTGCACAATATTATGGTTGCAACTTAGGGCGTTTATACACGACCCCTAAGCTCCGCCGCAAATGGCTGCAAGGTCCGGACCTTAAAAATGTTTACCCACCAGCTCCGGACTTTGCAGACAATTAAGTGCGACCCCGCCCACTTTGGCAAGACCAAACAGCAGTTTTCTTGTACCTGCTTTTTGGAGGTGACAAATATTTGATCCGGTGTAAGGATAGTGAGTGCGGGGCTCTCCTGGCTTCCATTTGTTCTTTTTTTGCGCCCCACCCCTTTAAGAGATCTGAATGCTGCCTGGAACGGAGGTAAGAAGGCATTCTTTTCTTTCTTTTTTCTCCCTCCCTCAGGCAGCCAGCAACCAGGAAGTGTGGAAGGGGGTGGGGTCAGAGGAAGAGCGAGGAACCCCTAAGATCTCTGGTCCAAATTTAAGTGGCCAGCGGATCTTAGGGGTCGTGTAAAAAGGCCCTTAACTAGAGGCAGTGAACTCCACTTCCATATTTCTGAGGGTACAACCCCTCTAAATGGTGGCAGAGGTAATCCCACCCTGTTCAGGTGCCCATTTTGGCTGTGGGCTCTAAGGTGGGAAGGCAGCCAGCAGCTCGTAGTGCCTGGGTTTTTAAAAAACTGTAATGGGAAGTACCAGCTTCAGTCATTCTTGAAAGACATGCTGGTAAAGAGCAACTTCTAAAAACTTGCAAAAGTAACTTACTTACTTACTTACTTACTTACTTACTTACTTACTTACTTACTTACTTACTTTTATTTATTTATTTATTTTTAAACTGTTGAAAATGTAACTGTTTACTCTTTGAAAGGAAAACTTGAAATTCTGCTTTTGCAACCTGCATTACATTCTTTGTATGTCAAAGATTTAAGGGAAAAGAAGAGAAAGGTGAAACAGATCAATCTTTGGAAACATACCCAACTTAAGGTGTTTAAATTCTGGTCTCAGAGCTGATGCACACAGCTGATAAAATATGTGGTAATTTCTTTCATTCTCTGACTGTCAACAAAAGAGAGAGAAGAATGATAAAACCAAAATAAAAAAGTAGAAGCAGATCCTGAGCCTGGCCTTTTGGATGTCTGGCCTCCTTCCCTTCCTTGCACGAGGTGCCCCCGTCATTCGGGTCAACTCCATTAATACAGTTACCTCCAAGGCAAGTCCCCCCTCCCCCACATATCCAGGGGGACTCCCGTAGGGGCTGACTGGCTCCAAAGGCCTGTCACCGGAAAGACTGCCCATGACTTTTACGGCACAGTTTTACCCCCAACACCTGACTGGGCACCTTGGCCACCTCTCGGTCAGGAAGGGATCTCAGGGGTTACACAATTTCCCTGCCAGGGGGTGCTGGATCCATCCACAGCCTGGGCAGAACCACTTATCTGAAATAACAACAAAATCTGGCAAGCTGGATAATCACCCTTCTTGGGAAAACTAACTGGAGGGGTGGCAGAGGAGTGGTTGTTTTAAAAAATGTCACCCCATTCTCTCCCCCCCCCCCGCCACCCCCAACTCACCCCGGCAACATGTTATTTGAAGTCCAAAATGCAGAGGTGCTGTTCCTGGACTGGGGAACCTTTTGGAGGGAAAAGCCCTGGCAGAAGTGAGCAGAGACACCCTGCCTTTTCACGAACGGGTTTTACCCACCTGAGAGACCACTCTGGATTTCTCCAGCAGGTACGTTCTCATGTTGGCTCCAATGATCTGGCACCGGTTGTCAAAACTGATTTCCATATATTTCCCGAAGCGACTGCTGTTGTCGTTCCGAGTGGTTTTCGCATTGCCGATGGCCTGTAAAATGGGGAGTCGTTTCCGTTTGCCACGTGGAAGTGGATTTCCGCAAATAACAATGTAGGGACGTGACATTTTCAAGTGAGATTTTCAAACAGGAGTGGGCCGTTTCAGCGCACATAATCCAAACAGAGAAAAGGGATCATGGCACACACCCCGTGGGAATGGCCAGAATCCATTCATCGTACAGGTGCCAAGCAACTTTTATTGCTAGCAACGTGAGAACGACACCGACAATTTACACAGCACACTTTGTGGGTTATAGCACCTTAGGCCATTGTTCATCTAATGAGCCTATTTCAGACCAGGGTGACATGAGGTCAATGTGAACTATAAAATGGAGGAGTCGCAACTAGCTTCCCTCAGACTGATGAAGCTGTTTGGATGAGCAGTGAAGTGTTCCAATCTCTCAAGAAAGGGAAGTCCAGTGGCCATGACTCAACTTCCAGATGAGAGTCAATGTATTTCTAGAGAGAAATTGGAAGGTCAACATCTTAAGAATTTTAAGCATGGATTAAGTCCTGAGTGGGAGGCAGGTGGCACGGGGCTTGTTAGGAGGATTATCCTGTTCTGTTAGCACGGTTGTTTTGTTTTGCATAAATGTTATTTTGTTTTTCTACTGTAGTTTGATAGATAGATAGATAGATAGATAGATAGATAGATAGATAGATAGATAGATAGAAATGAGAAAAAGAACCTGAGAAAAACAGCCTTCCAAGCCAAAAAGGCAAGGGTTGCCCTCCTGGGGTGATTGGGGTGGGGAGGACCTTCAGTAGGTCAGAATGAGTTGGCTGAGCAAATGAGCTGGCAGCTCTTGCCCCTCTCCCCCATGTCCAAAGCACCCCCTCCCCCACCATCTACCTCCATGATGGGATTCGATGCCAACACTTTATCCTCCACGTTGGCGTTGCTGGTCGACCGGCTGACAGTGGCAAAGTATCTCATGGCATAGCGAGCGGAAACAGTCTTTCCTGCCCCCGATTCTCCGCTCACAATGATTGATTGGTTCCTGTTGTTCCTGCAGGAAAGAGAAAAACCACCTGTTACTCCATCTTCATTAAGGGGGACAGTTAAAACCTTTATCATCAAATACAGAGGTTCCTGTTATTACCATTTGACACTGATGGGGGGGGGGGAGAACAGGCGCCCCTCTGTGTGCATTTCAAGTTGATCCAAGTGTTTCCATAAGGGGAGTGGGGGGTGGTGAATGATTTTGGTGGGAGCTAGGGGGTCTCCAAACTGACCACTCTGTGGGATGGAGGACAGGAGGAGCCATGGCGCTCCCTTTGAAGCCTAGGCCCCAATCCACTGAGGTGCTGCTCTTTGGTGACGGAGGTTAGAGGAGCTGGTTTCTGGCTCCCTTAAGCAATGCCTTCAGAAATGTCCTGCCTCCTTCCAAGGGGCTGGCCGGGGAGGCACAGAGAGGTGCTAGCCCCACTGGATCCTCCCCTGCTGTGGAGGGCAAGGGCAGCCCCAAAGACACACACACACACACACGACCTTGCCATCTGCTTGTAAGCTTCTTCCGCCACAGCAAAGATATGTGGATCCATGTCCCCCATGTTCTGGCCGCTGTAGGCATGGATAATGGCATCGCCATAGATAGGCAGCTCTCGGTACGGATTTATTGCCACCAGAATTATCCCTGCAGGAAAGGGGTAAACAAAAGAGGAAGATGTGAGATGGAGGCCTAAGCGGCATCACAGGTGTCCACAGGCGCCACGGGTGGGCTGCTCTTTACCGCTGTAGGTGTAAATGAGCTTGGACTCCATGAAGCGCACTTTGAGGTTGTGCAGAACGGCCGGTTCATGAAGGTAACTGAGCGCCGTGAGGTCATTTTCCCCCACGAGGATGTCCGGGTTGCGCAGGGGAGGCAAGGCATCAGGATTTACCGGGTACACCAGGCGCTGTGGGCAGAGAAGGAGGCAGACAGTGAACACCCAGGGGCCACCTGAAATGCCAGTGGGCTTCCAAGAGCCAAGCAAAAAAAGGCCACCGCCTGGTGACCAGTCCCCCACCCCAAATTCCATCTCAGACCAGGGGGACCGAAGAACCCCTAGGAGCAACTGGTCTGGCCACGGACACGTGGAGTTTAAGTTCTTCAAACACCAGTAGAAAGCTGAGGAAGTGGTGTTTAATCCATGAAATCTCATTTATTATAAGAATTTTGTTTAGTGGTCTATAGAGGCACTGCCTGTTTTTGTGAAGGTGCAAGTGTTGCAGTCCTGGGTTTCAAAAGGTAGCCTTCCTGCAATGGGGAACTCCTCATGTCATGAAAACGGAACCAATAGGTCTCAGAGTGATGTGAAGAGGGTTCCAAGATACTATCAAGGAAAGGACCTGGGTGGAATTAGGAAGGTAGGCTGTGGGGAGATCCAGGAGGTACCTTAGATCTCAGATTTGTGGGGG
Source organism: Phrynocephalus forsythii (assembly GCA_029282475.1). NCBI lineage: Eukaryota > Metazoa > Chordata > Lepidosauria > Squamata > Agamidae > Phrynocephalus > Phrynocephalus forsythii. The sequence goes on along the minus strand of JAPFRF010000014.1, from coordinate 2,778,054 downwards.
TTTGGAGGAGAGATGTACAGAGAAGGCTCAGGGTTATGAATCATATAAGAACAGAGTAAAGCAGAATTTCAGATTAACAGCTGAACATCATAGGAGGGAACTGAGCAATTTAAAAAAGAAACATGACGAAATTCAGTGAGGTTGACCCACTTTGTGCGAGAGCTGAGGCCACAGGGGACCAGACAGTCTTTTGCACACACTTGCACACTGACACAACCCCTTTCTCACTTCTCATGTGGTGTGTGTGTGTGTGTGTGTGTCTGCATGCATGCATGTATGTCTCTCCGTGTATGATTCGACTTCCTGAAGAGAAGCTAGGCCATCTCTGTCTTTGCAACAATTGCTGTTGGATGCCACCACAAGATTGTGCTTATGGGGACCTCTGCAAGGGAACCGAAGCCAAGGAAGGGCACCCACCCTGCCCTGACATGGATGGAAGTGCCCATATGGGACAGAAGGAGCTAAACACACACACACAGAGAGAGAGAGAGAGCCTGGGGTTCCCCGACAGCAGGGGCCCGGCTTTCTCCACTTGAGTCTCTTCCACTTCTCCTCCAAAAGAGCTTGTCCTCAGCAGGTCTGGCGTCTTTGAAAGACTCCCATGGAAGCCTCAGGTGCTCCCCCACCCCCACCCCACCCCTCACCGTGCCGTCTTCCAGCTGCAGGTGAAGGAAGCCGTCTCCAGGCTGGTAGTTTGATGTTATTTCTGCAGACTGCCAAACCTCTTCGCTATGAGGGATCCAGACCCGGTTGTACTGTGGAAGCAGAGCAAAAGCCTCAGCCACTCACATCCAAACGGAACTGATAAAAACCATGCTGCTCATCGCCCAGAGAAGCCCTTCAGCTAGAAGGGCCATATACAAATGAAATGAAATGAAATCGAATAGAATCTAATCAAATCAGACCATAAACCAACCAACCAATCAATCATGGTGAGTTCCAAAAGGAAACCCCAAAACCTAACCCTGGAGTTTCTTACGCTTCCAAGAGGCCAAATGTACAAATAAAGAAAAGGATGCTGAAAGAAATACAGAGAATGCGGGTGTCCCACTAGATTACAGGAACAATTTTGGGTGGCAGGGGAGGGATGGGAAGACCGGGGGTCCTTGGCTTGGGTTATTCTGCTCCATGGAGTGGACCCTCACAGGTCTCTTTGTTCAAGAAGGGGGAGGGGTGGAGGAGGGGGGAGCGAGCAAGGTCTGCCACCTCTCCCCCACCCCAAAAAAGAGACTGGCCTAGTCATTAATCCAGGCTGCCCAGGTGTCTTCATGGGTGGGGGGGGCAACTAAGAACAGCACCAGCAGGGAAGGCCAGGCTAACCTTGTCAATTTTATTCATTGGGGGGGGGCGCCAAAGGACAAAATATCATGGCACCTTCAAGCAGATGGGTTTTATTTATTGAATATCTTGACCAGGGGTCCTCAAAGTTTTCAAACAGCGGGCCGGTCCACCACGCCCCAGGCACCACTGGGGGCCGGACCACAGTGGGCGGGGGGAGCGGGCAACCTTGCCGTAGCCCTCCCACTCTAAATGCCCCACTAGCCAGCATGCTGACCATCTGGGCAGTAGTTGGGGGGAGTGGGGGAAGTGGCATAGCCCACTGCTTTGATCTGCCTCAGTAATAGAAGCAGCTGTGGAGGCTGGCTTGCTCACAAAGCAGGCAGTAGGTGGGGGGGGTTGCAATTGGTCCCGGGGGCCGGATTCAGGACCTTGGGGGGCTGCATCCGGCCCCGGGGCCTTAGGTTGAGGACCCCTGATCTTGACAGCACCCTGAATCAGACTAACCCAGCTGCCTCTCTGGCAACTGTTTCATTCCTGTGTGTTTTGTTTGTGCTGTTCCCTCTTAAAGCCGACATGCATTCAATGTGCTCGACTATTAACTAAATATCATTTTCAGCTTGGTAACAAGTTGTATACTGATTACTTCCTGCAGAATCTGTATTCAAGGTTGGGATAGACACAAGGTTGCAACCAACGGCTTGTTTTTAAACCCCTGAGCACAGTCGCTACAATTTGCAACACCAGGAATAGTAAATTCAAACATCCCCCTAAGAGCAGAATAATAAACCCAAGGAACCAGTTTCTGCTGCTCCTGAAAATGGAGTCTGCCTGTACATGTGGGCTTTGAACCATTGCTAAAAATAAAAGTGTGAAATCCAGGCTAGATGCTCTTGTCACAAACCGATCAGTTGCGCCAACCAGGAATATTTTTAAGAGCAAAAGGGGTTCCTGGCAGAGAGGAATGGACCCCCCCCACACACACACACAGGCACACCCCAACTTTCCACCCTCTCCTCCAGTGACTGTCTTCCTCATAAGGGGCCCAGGAGGTACCAAGGCCCTCCAAGTGTTGAGAGAGAGCACAGCCAAAAGCTCTGGGGGTGGGAGAGACCCCCCAGAAGGACTACCCATTGGGGACTGGGGAGGCCCCTGTTTGCCCACCCCGCCCTGCCCTCTGAGGGGTTTTCTCTCTTTTTCCCTTTTATTGACGATGGCGAGGAGTCTTACTATTTGGGGCTGCCCGTCCTGGTTCGGAGGGGGCTGCGGCCCCTTTCCTGGGGTGATGGTGGGTGGCCCCTGGGCGGCCCTGGAAGGTCTTGGGGGCTCCCCGGAGGGACCCTCCTCGGGTGCCCGCTTGGGCACACTCGCCCTGGCTGGTCCCCCGGCTGTCCTTATCTGGGTGTCACCAGGATCCTGGCCATAAAGCGCGGCCCCTCCAAGGGTAAACGGCAGGCGCAGCACCTGCGGCCCGGCGTCGTCGGCGTCGTCGGACGGGCCAGCAAACAGCGCGAGTTGACTTTGGGGCAGGTGACGCCCAGCCCAGCCCCGCCCTCCCGCCCTCTGGGAGTGGAAGGCCCCAATCATCATCAGCATGGGCATCATCCTCTTCGCTTGGAATCACCCTTCGGCTGGAAAACACCCTCCCCCACAGCCGCCGCCGCCCGCGAGAAAGCCACCCGGCCCGGGAAGGCGGCCAGGCCTGCACACCCCCTCCCTCCCTCCCGTCTTTCGGGGCTCCCTCCGGTCCTTGCAGGAGTGAGGGGGGAGCCCGGTACGAGCGAGGGGCGGGGGGGGGGGTTGGTCGGGGCCCCCGACACAGGGGGTGTCCTCGCCTCCTGGGCTGGAGAGGAGGAGGAGGAGGAGGAGGGGAGGGGGGGCCTTGCCCGTCCCGGGGGAGGGGTCCCTGCAGGAGGCGTCGCTTTGCAAAGGGGCCTCGGGCGGCGCAAGGGGAAGGGGGGCGGGCGGGGGCGGGGGCGGGGGAGTGCGGGGGGGGGCTCACCTGCGTGTAGAGGCCGGCGAGCGCCATGGGCTTTCTCGGGCCGGCGCCCTCGGAGCAGGCAGGCCCGGCAGGCAGGCAAGCGGACAGGTGGCACCTCCGCCTCCTCTGGACTGGCGCCTGACCGACGGAGGGACGGGCTCCCTGGCTGCCTGCGGGCCGCAGGTGGGGCCGGACGGGGCGGTCCGTCCAGGGCCGAGCCGGAGAAGCCCCGAAGGCGGAGAGAGAGGGGGGGGCGAGGCGCCCTCTCGCCGCCCCCCCCGCCGCCGCCCCCACCCCCGGGATCAGGCTGGCCAGGTGGCGGCGGCTCCCAGGGCGCCGGGCCCAAGGTGGGGGAGGAAGGAGGAAGGAGGGAAGGGATGGGTTGATGGGGCGGAGGAAGGAAGCCGGATGGACTGGCCCCGGGGGCCTGGCCGGGCAGAGGCAGGATCTGCCCCCACCCCCCCCCCCCCCCCCCCACCCCGGGATCAGGCTGGCCAGGCTCCCAGGGCGCCGGGCCCAAGGTGGGGGGGGGGAGGAAGGAGGGAAGGGATGGGTTGATGGGGCGGAGGAAGGAAGGTGCCCCCCCCGCCGCCTCCCCCTACACACACTGCACACACACACACCAATAAGAGACCACACCAAGGGACTCGGACATTGTCGTTTTTATTGGGACGTTTCTTCCGTGACAGCTAATAAGATACAGCAGTTAGAAAGCAGACATGGAATCACTACAATGGCCGACACAAGGATCGTTCCCGGCCGTTGGCATCCTGGCACCCCTCCCTCTGAGCACTTCACCTAAGCACTTGGCAGGATCCGGGGGGCGTGTGGGTGTGGGTGTGGAGAGGCTTTGTTTTAAAAACAAAACAAAACAATCCAGCATATTTAAAGCCCTCATTTTCAAAGGTTTTGTATATGTCCCCTATGGAAGCTAACCTGGTTTCACATATTAAAGGGAAGAGACTCCCTGCTTTGAAATGCACTAAAAACTGGAAAAGGCCATCCCCCAAAAAAAAACCCTGCTGTGTGCAGAAGGAGCCCGCGAGGAAGAGGCCTGATCAGGTACCTGCCCAAAGGAGAGATGGCACACCCCCTGCCCTTCCATTGCTCTGCGTCGGTCAGTACAAGGCCACCTGGCAGGGAGGCTGTTCCCCTGCAAGGGTGTCGCTCCCCCCCACGCCGTCCAGGTAGGTTGTCCTTTGGTGTATCCCTGGTCAGATTTACTGAAGGACATAGGTGTGTATTCCCACAACAGCCACTGGATGCATGAAGCTGCATCCTTGCATCCAGGCAGATGCTTCTCAAGGGTAGGGCACGATCCAGGACGGTCCTGGACTCAGGGTGCACTCCTGTGCACACCCACAGGGCTTGATCACGGCACACGAGATTCGTCCTCGCATGATCAGCCACTGTTTAATAAGATAAGGTATATATAAAAAACACCTTCTCTTATTAAACAGTGGCTGATCATGCGAGGACGAATATAAGATATATATAAAATATTCCACCCCAATTTGAAAGCTGAGCAGCATTTTGGTAAAACCTAGACAAAAGTTGATGCTGTGAAGTCAGTGAATTCACTGGAAGGGAAAAGAAATGTTCTTTAAAAGCAACTAAAAGTGCAGGTGAAATACTGTTACGTAATGTACCTAATGAATTACAAAATACTAGTTCAACTCAGAGACATCTTTCTTTAAAACTCATGAGGCAGCATGTAAGTCTGATGTGACAGAAAGCAAAAGCTAAGGGTACTCCCTACGGAGGTCTACCACTCATGTAGCTAAACAAGATACAGTAAGGCGACTTTCTTTCTTTCTTAACAGATAACATAAACAAAACAAAAACACACTTTAAACATATATGGAATAGTTTCAGTTTCTTGAGATAAAATCATCCCATCAAGGGGATAGGCAAAATCCCAGTTAATTTGAAGTCTCAGTAGGAAGTTGTGGGGGTGGGGTGGGGGTTGTTCCATTCAGGGCGTTTATACACGACCTCTAAGCTCCGCTGCAAATGGCTCCCAGCTCCGGAGCTTAAAAATGTTTCCCCACCAGCTCCGGAGCTAACAGAAAATTAAGTGTGACCCCGCCCACCTAAGCGCGACCCAGCGCACCTTTCCAGTACCTGCTCTGGGAGAGTGAAAAATTTTGATGCAGAGAGTGCCGGGCCCTCCTCGCTTCTTTTTGTTGTTGTTTTTTTGCCTCCCGCCCCTTTAAGAGGAACCAGGAAGTGATGGGGGTCGGAGCAACTTCCACCGGCACTCCGGAGGTAAGAGTGCATTCTTTTCTCCCTTTTTTTCTCCCTCCCCTCACGCAGACAGAACAAGGAAGTGTGGAGGGGGTGGGAACGCAGGGAGAGCGACAAACCCTCAAGATCTCTGGTCCGAATTTAAGGGACCAGCAGATCTTAGGGGTCGTGTAAAAAGGCCCTCAGGCTGCTAATTTTTAAAAGTGTTGCTGTCTCCACAGGCCGGTTTCATGACAGCAGGTACACTGGGGGCCCAGAGAGCCTGGAGACATTAACCAGCCCCCTCCTAAACAGGCCATTGTCTTCGGAGCCTGTGGCCCATTCAAGGCCGCCTTGCCTCCCTCGTCCATCTGTCTGCTCCGGGAGCATGAGCCCCCAGCACCAAGGAAGGAGACAGACTAAAAGGCAGGGCACCTCCTCTGTTCTCTGTGATGCCACAGCAAAACAGCCTGGGAAGAAGGGGAGGCCCTCAATTCAACCCCCCCTCCCCCAAGAACAGCACTTAAAAATGGGGCACTCATCCTTCCTGCTTAAAACCCAATTGCATGACTCGGGCCACCAAGTGTTGCACTAAGGATACCCCGAAAAGGATTTTGCATCCCAGAACATTTTAACAGCTTTCCTGGACAGCACAAGAGATATGTTTTAAAATAAACATACGGTTGCTACAATATGTTAAAAATATTGCACATGGCAATTTGGAAATATGCAGATTCTTCCTATGAGTATACCTGACCCTCCCTAGACAAAAAAAAATACCCCACTAGTCCCAGAAAACGTTGAGCAAGGCTTGTCAGAACCTTTGAAATGACAGTTTCACAAGGAGCCAAATCTGGAGAAGAACCGAGAAGGTGTGAGATCTAGGGGAAAACTTTTGAGCCAGAAGGATCCTTGTGTGCAATGTCTCCAGTGAATCCTTCCCACAGAAACAAAACTGGGAAATTATTTTTCAAAAGTGCCTTCAAATCAGGGGCGAGTTGACCTTCCTTATAACAAAAAGGGAGAGGGGCCTTTTAATGCTCTACCATCGGGGATTTGGTCTGAAAGAATGCCCCAGGCATTCGAGATCCAGTTTCAACGTGCCCTTATACCCCCCCAGAAGACAAAACGTCTCCAAAACAAATAATCTTAAAACAGACACCCTGCCATCACAAAGCAGCCACAAGAAAATCAGAACAAAAAAGGAAGCTATAAAAAAGGATGAATAAATAATAAAATATGATATGATGGGAGTTTTGTTCATGGCACTCAAGGCCTGGAGTACTTCCGCCAACGTACCTTAAGATAACTAGGGTGAGTTTTCCAGTTTGTTGTTGGTGCTTAGCTACCATCTCCTAATACCAGTGATATGCTTGATATTTGCACAAATCCGTGAAAAGACTGGACTATTAAAGTTGTGTCTTGTTTCGAAGTCTGTATTTCTCTTGCCTAACGATTATGTACATTTTAAAAAACACAGCACACAGCAGCAGCAGCTTGATATGTTTCCAAACAGTGCTAACTAAGGAACAGATACGTCGTACCATATAGGTCGGCCGGAGTATTTCAAGAAGCTTCTTTACTGATGTCCCAGGGACGTCAACAGAGAAGTGGTTTGTCTCTGCTCGTCCGGGCAACCTTTACCTCTGACGCGCTTCTACCAAGGTTCTCCCTGAGAGGGAGGTGGGTTCCCTAAGGGGTGGCGATGGCTCCCTGTCTGCTCCCCCGGCGGCTCCTTGGCCCTAGACTTTCCGGGCCTTTAACATACACTGACATTGCCTTTAAATGCTTCTACCCTTTGCTAAAAGAGAATCACGCCTTGCATTGGCTCTGTGCCCCCTGCCCCCTGCCCCCGCCCCCACCCCACCCCAGTCTAGCAGCAAATTACACATGACTGCCAATCTTCGGCTGTGCAGACGTGGCGCAGAGGTTGGCCACGGGTGACCCCTTGATGCTGGGACCCTCCGCCTCACCCCTGTGGGAACAGCCCCCCCCCCTTATTCAGGTGTCCCCACCCTCAGGGTTGAGAGCTGATGCTCAGTTAGTAGTCACAGGCGGCTCAGTCAGTTCTGAAGTGAAATGTGAGACCATGTGTGACCAGCAAGGAGGGAGCCCTCAAGCACCTTCGGTCTGTAGCGAAAATGCCAGCTTTATACAGGCCTCATCATGAGAATGGTGACTTTGTACAAATGAATACCTTTCCCTCAGCCTCCGGCTTTCCTTCTCTGGAAGCGGAAGGAAATGCAGGACCTGCCGCGCCCCGCCTTTCTTCCACAATGGATTGGGTACCGTGTTCACTCAAGCCCTCAGTCTCAAACCCCCAGCCCCGCCCCACCCCGCCCCTCACCCCCTCCGTCCATCTGTCCTTCTGTCCATCCTCATGGCTTTTCAGGGTGTTTGTTATCACTGAGACAGCTTACAGGCAGCAGACTCATGACTGGCAGTGGATGGCACCCGGGGCTTAGACACGCGTGATGAACCCAAGACCCAGGCTGCCCGGGATCTGGATGGTTTCCAACGCCAGAGACGAGGGGTTGAAGGGAAAGGTCACGGGGAAGATGTGCTTGGCATCCATCAGCAGCTGAGGGGAGTCCTTCCTGTCCCGCAGGCGCAGCTGGAAAAAAGAAAGGAAAGAAAGGAAAGAAAGAAAGAAAGGAGGGCTCAGGTCAGGAAAAACAGGGTCAGACAACAAACAGCCGGCCTTAAGGGGTGTGAACTGAGCACACAGAGAGAAAGAGAAAGACAGAGAGCGCGCATGCTTTGTAACACATCACCCCTGCTCAGACACGTGCTGTATCGATTGCACTGTCAGTGGCAAGAAGGTAGAAAGGAAGAAAAATACAAGTCACTGTACCCGCCCCCCCCCCTCAACTGGCTGGGTGGAACAGAAGGGGAAAGAGAGAGGGATTTCCTACCTGTATCGTCCGGATGAAGGACACCGAGACTCTTTCCTCGAACTCATTCACTGGAGTATACAAGTTCAACACTTTAACAATCTGTAAGGGGAGAAAAAAACACAACATCCATATATAGCTTGCGATGGTGGTCTCTCTTTCGTGGCCTTGAGCCAGGGCGGGCTCCCCAGCCGAGTGAGTGCCCGTGGGGGGTGGGGGGGCAGCTGACCTGGGCGGTGGTGAGGGCGTTGCACATGGAGCAAATGGCTTCCGCGTCGTCGTCGGTCTTCTTCTTCACCTGCAGCAGCTGGGCGGCCTGGATGAGGGGCTCCAGGGTCTCCTTGGCTGAGCTGTTAACCAGGTTCTTGTCCCTCAGCCATTCCTCCAACTGGCTCACGTTGTACCTGCCGGCCAAAACGGGGAAACGGAGAAGAGACCAAGGCCTTGAAGGCAACGCTGGCTGGACAGGGCCAGTGTGTCTGTTTTATCTTAAGGCTTCTTCCTATTCAATTATTTCCATGTATTCCCTGCCAATTATTGGATGGGCGTTTTTGCTTCCAGGCATGGCCATTATCTGCTCCGTAATGATGCAAAATAACTCGAGAAAGGAGTTCCCTTTCTGACGGAACATCCCAAATCACTTACAAGCCTTCCCCTCACCCGCAACGTGCTCCTTGGGTGACAAGGCAGTGGTTCCTTTTTTCTTCTTCTTTTTTTTGGCCCTTCAGAGGTCCTTTAATGTATGCTTCCGGAGCAGGATTCTGCTTCCCTGCCCACCTCTCCAGGACAACTTGACATCTGCCTGTTTGCCAATGATGAATCCCATGGCTTGAACAAGGCAAATAGTTGCCCCAGATGAGCCTCCCCAAATGGCACCCACTTGCGGAGCCCAAACCACCTTGGACGTCTTGGCCTGGCTCAGGAAGGGCTGGGGAGTCTGGCCAGGCAGGAGGCAGCCGGGTGGGTGGGGATGAGGGTCAGGGTGAGGGTGAGGGTGGGTGGTGGGTGGGGAAGAGGCCCCCTCACCTGATCTGCATCCCTTTGCTCCAGGAGCACATGTCCTTCCGGAGCAGCAGGTTGTTGAGGGTTACGGCCCCAATGATGTAGAACATCTGCTTGACCACCTGCTTGATCAGCTCCGGGTCCATTCCGTGTTGACACATGATGGAGTGGAAGGTGTTGAGCTGCCGGACTATGGAGTCCAGGGTGTAGGTCCCTTCATCCGCAATGCTGGAAGTTCTCTTCCGGAGGCCAGTGGGCTTGACCCCGGACACCCCTTGGATGGTTTCGTGCTCCAGCATGCCTGAAACTGAGGGAGACCAAGGCAGATAGCACAGGGAACGAGATGCTGTAGACGCTGCCGCCAAGGATGGGCTGAAGCGGTTCCTCGCAAAGGGCTTCCTGACTCCCCTCTATCCACGGGGCTTTGCCTTACCAATCATCGGCTGAAGGATGCTCTCCAACACTCTGACCAGCTGCTGGTAGATCTGGATGGCCAGGTCACTCAGGACCTGCCTGTACTCAGCCAGGTCAAAATTTGTGAGGCAGTGCTCGTTCTGGCGAGGTGTGTTGTGCTTCATGAAACCCTGGGAGGCCAGAAAACCATAAGAAATGCTGAGGTGGGCAGGCCTGTGGCCTTCCGCCCTTGATCCCAAACCCTCAGGGCAGGCAGCCATGTGGGTGGGTGGGTGGACAAAGGGTGTGATTCATTGAATTCACGAATGAGGGTAAGCATAACCCCCCCCCCATGCCAGGGCAGGACTCCATAAAACACCTAGTTGGCACTCCAAGTACACGTTTCCCCTTAAAGAGAGATGCTCTCCTGCAGGGCTGGGGACCTGACGTCTGGATCCCAGCCTAGTGTGAAGTAGTTCCTACCTCCTGACCCACTCGGCTTGTTTTCCCCTCCCCACCACCCATTTCTGGCTTTGGCCTGGCCTCCCACTGGACGGCACCCTAACCCCTACCTAGCCCATCCCTGGGTGGGTGGGGGGAGCATTTCACTCCCTGCCTCCAAACATCCTGCCTGTTGCCAAGGATCCCCCAACAGAAGCCGTGAAACTTGCCTCTTCTCCGCTGTACTGCTTCAAGCAGTGCAAAAACCGGCATGTGTTCGACAACCAGAAGGAAACGGTTTCAAAATCATCACCTTTTTTCTAAGAAAAAAAATTGAAGAAATAAAGAAAGGATGCACCAGGAGACAATTTGAAGGAAAAGTGGTCACCAAATTAAACAGCCACACACAAAACACTCCCTTTGCCTCTTAAAAGGCCTTTTAAGTTTCTCCTGGATTTCCAAACCTTACTCTTCCTGGCCATTTAATCCCATTTCACAGTTTCAACTCCAGTCCCGGCAATGAATGGGGATTATACGGTTGCATTTCTTGTCACAAAGACGCCTTTTGCTGAGCAGCACCAGACCACCCCGCAGCGTGGCACTCCCAAGCAGATCCTCTCAACGGAACTCTGAACGACGTTTCTTGCCAAACAACGCAGCAACGGCATAAGTGGTTCCCTGTTCTGGCAGCCCTCGTTGCACAACCGACAGTGCGCCCAGCTGCACAACCGGTCTCGCCCGCTGTGCCAGAGGAGATGCCCAAAGGGGGGGGGGCTGCCCAAAGGGGTGGGGGGAGGGCTAGCAAAAGCTCCTTTGTGCCATCACCCAATGAAACAGGATACAGGCCCCTGGGCTTTAAGGTCGAGCTAAGAGCTCAGCCAGAACACCAGGCAATGCTTTGTTTGGAAAAGCTGCTCCAGTCTGAATGAGCTGTCTCTCTCGTGTGTGTGTGTGTGTGTCTGTGTGTCTGTGTGTGTGTGTGTGTGGATCCTTTCCCCCACTGTGTGTGAAATGCTAGTCTGTTGCTTTACAGCAAAACCCCTCCTTTGTCTCATGCTCCATCCCAACATTTTGAATTGCAGAGGCCAACTGACCTTCAAGACTTTCTTGATGCCATTAATAGTTGACGTCAGCAAGGACCTCACTTTCTGATCATCGTTCAGGTAGTCGGCGTGGCGGACACACATGAACAGAATGTAGGCCGGCAAACCCGGGATGAGGTTGACCGCCACACCGCGTGGCTTCAGGTCTGCAGGAGGTGACACAGAGGGAGGGGGGTCACAGGAAACTGCTTGGGCTCCTTGAAGCTGACCCAAGCGGCGGCTGCTCCTCCTGGCTGGGCAGGACCAGGGCCTCGCTGGACTGCAAAGCCTGTGTCCCCTCCTCCTGCCGCCACCCGTCTTTCTCTGGCCATTATAGAAGAGGACAGCGCAAAGCCCCACCTGAGGAACATCGGCCTGGGGGTGGGGGTGGTTCCCCCCTTCCCTTCTGACACAAGCCCGAGGTCATGGCAACCACAACAAAACCCCAAAGGCTTTCTCGAAACACCTCCCCCCACCCCCCAGCACTCACCTAGAATCAGGTTCTTGATGAGTTTGGGCTCATCTTCCTTCTTGTACTCCAGCATCCCCTGGAAGTCCTTCTCCTTCCGTGGGATGTTCACCGGGTGGATGGGCTCGTCAATGATCTGCCCCGGGGAAATGTTCTCCATGTGGCCCACTGGAGGGGGGAGAGGGGGAGGGGAGGGGGGGAAGGAGGGATGCCCGGCAAAAACAAAACAAAACACAAAAGAACCCCTAAATTCTGATGCATTTAGACCATGACCTGCCATGTGACTCACCACGGAAGCCACCGCCTGTAGTCAGATGCTGCTGGACTGCAACTAGCCATCACAGGAGGATGGGAGCTGTAGTCCGGGAACATCCCAAGGTCCACAGAATCCCTGTCCCTCTGGCTGAAACTCAGTGGCCGAATAGCTCCCCATTTATGGCCATTCGGCCTCCCCTCCACCACCACCACCACCTCCGGCCTGGCAGTGGCTGAATGCCAGAACCTTCCAGCTGGGAGAAAAATCCAGAAGGCCCAGAGGCAAGCCAGGCCACCCTTGTCCCCAGAAAGATGCTACACGTGAGGAGGGGGTGGGGGAGGCACCTCCCAGCACAGAACCAGAGGCGTCTGTGCTTTAACTCCTGGTTGTTCCCCAAACCCTGTCCAGCGCCTGCCTGGCGAGTTGTCGGAGGAGAGACAGGCCCTCCTCCAAGCAGAGACAGGCAGCCACCATGAACGTAACTCCCGGCTGAGGAGAAGGAGGAGGGGGAGACCAGGCGCCCCATGCTGGACCCCTATGCCCAAGCTCTGGAGCTGAAGACACAATCGGAACGGAAGCCAGGACACACTTTGCCCTGAGGCAACTCCTACAGGAAAAGTGGCAACAGACAGCCACAAACGAAAGCGCTCTACCCTGCCAACGATACAAGGGGGAAAAGGAGCTGGCCATGGAACTCAGATGCTTTCAGAATTTAAGGAAGCTCCTCCTCTAATGATGGATTCTCTCTACTGTTCTTCCCCCCCACCACCTTCATAATGACTTTAAAGGAAGGCTAAGATTTCATGACAGATATAAGGTTCAAAGGTTGTTCTCCCAAGGCCACAGCTCTGACCATCGCACTTACTTCAGAATCGAGGGGAGTCACTTCAAACAAAACATATATCAATTTGAACTCCCTCACCCCCAAGAATGTAATTATAAGATGGCTCAGTATACAGTATCCAGCAACTACAAAAAGAACTGGGCTGAAAGTTTGCCTGACTCCATTCAAGGACAGACCAGAGGCAAGAGTCTCTGCTTTCTAAAGGACATTCAAGCAGTGACCTCAGCAGAAAAGCAAAGCAAAGAAATCCGGCAGACGGAAGAACGGGAAAGGTACCTTGTTCTCTCCTGGACTCTTAACAGAGAGAACCAGCCTCCCCCCCCCCCCGTCTAGATGGGTGGGAGAGGCCGGCCCATGGAAGCCAAGGCCGACCGGACAGAGAGAGAGAGACCAAGAGAGCTCCTATTCAATGGCAGAGCGCTTGGCTGTCCCAGAGTTTTCTCCTTCCGCACATGGCTCGCCTTCCTGGTGCATTCCCGGAGATGGACACCTGAGACCTGTGTTCCCGGGCCACTCCCTGAGGCCGACCGCTGAACCAGGGGAAAGGTCCGGAAGGCAGCCTCCCCATTAACTGCTCGCTCACCCCGCCCCCACCCCTCAGGTGCCCTTCCGGCTCGGAAGCGCCCTGGAGCCAGAGAAGCTGGCTGTTTCTTTGGGCCACTGCCCAAAAAGGGGAAAGCACAGCCACATGAAAGAAGGAGGCAGGGAGCAGGTAGCCTCCTAGGACCCCTTAAAGGAAGAGGGATGTTTCCGGAAAGATGCAAAAGCCTTGGCCCAACAAACAACCCCGCCAGGGGGAGCCAAGGCTCAGCAAGAAAAGCCCTTCAGCAGGCCCACCAGCCGGGCAGTTATGGGGTGCCCCAGAGGTGAAAAGCCCAAGGGTGCCCAAAATCTTTTCAGATGCCTTTAGGGCACCCAGGGAATGACAGGCCGCCCTCAGGAAGGGGTCTGCAAAGAGGCCCCTCAGATAAAGTGTTCTGATTATAAAGTGTTTTGCTTATGTACTGCCACATAGCACATCAAGCACTCTCCAGGTGGTTTACAATTTTAATTATGCAGGCTACAGATTAATTTTCATGGTTTAATTTAAGTATTTAAAATCAATTGAATTAATTTTAATTAATTTAATTAATTTTAATTATGCAGGCTACAGATTAATTTTCATTGTTTAATTTAAGTATTTAAAATCAATTGAATTAATTTTAATTAATTTAATTAATTTTAATTATGCAGGCTACAGATTAATTTTCATTGTTTAATTTAAGTATTTAAAATCAATTGAATTAATTTTAATTAATTTAATTAATTTTAATTATAGATTAATTTTCATGGTTTAATTTAAGTATTTAAAATCAATTGAATTAATTTTAATTAATTTTAATTAATTTTAATTATGCAGGCTACAGATGCGCAGCCGCCCTCACACATGCCCAGAGGCAGAACCAGCAAAGGAGCAAGTGGTCAAGAGGGGGCTTCGCACACCCAAACCCATCCTAGGAAGCAGCCCCCCCCCTCAGAATGGCTCCATTTCCCACCCTGCTTCTGGATGCTCTGTGATGCCAGTGCAGGGGGTGGGGGTGGGGCTTCTAGTATTTTGCACGGCCCGCCAATGGAGAAGACCAGAATTGGAAAAGCTTTTCTGATGAACGCAGAGGCCAAATGCCCCCCCCTCGCCGCCCTCAATCTGGAGAAGAGGGCGAGTGCTCCTAAGGGCCCTTCCCTCCCATACCCAGGCCCTTGTGTGGCCAGCCCTCCCTCTGCCCCCCCCCGCCACCTCCCCCCCCCGCCATCTTGGGCATACCTTCTAATTCATCGATCTTTTTCGCAAAGACTTTCAGCTGCTTTTTCAGTTTGCGCACCGTCTTGTCCTGTTTCTCCAGCTGCTCCATCAGATCCTGAGTGGAAAGAGAGAGAGAGAGAGAGAGAGAGAGAGAAGGCTGAGGTGCCGAAGAGGCTGGCACCTGCCCCACAGGCAGAGGCAGAGGCAGACCTGATGGCGGTGGGCGCTGGTGCCAGAGGAGAGGAGCAGAGCTGGAAGGCGAGGCCGTGGCCTGGGGCCTCCGGAGGTAAGCAGGGCGTTATCCGAGAGTGCCGGGAGACACGCAGCATGACCCAGGCGGATGCCTTCTGCCGGCCCACCACGGAATCCCAGGCCACCGCGGCCACACTTGGTGCTCTAGCAGCTCCCCACACACACACCCCAGCCCAGCCCAGCAGTCTGTGTGTGTGTGTGTGTGTGTGTGTGTGTGTGTGTGTGTGTGTGTGTGTGTGTGTGTGTATCTCCTGGGGCCAAAGGGAGCCGTGGCTCAATGACCCCCAGGACCTGCCTGGAGGAGAACCAAGGGGCCTGCCGGCCCAAGACCCTCTCCCTGCTCTGGGCAGGAGCAAAAAGAGGCAGAGCTGGGGGGGGCAGAGGGATGCTGTATGGCACCCCAAGGGAACGGATGCACTCCACAGCCAGTCAGCCCCCTTCCTGGACTCCAAAGTTTTTTTTTGGGGGGGGATCCCTAAAACTGCACCTGAGAGCCCAGGGACCCCACTCTCTCAGGGGCCGGGCAACCTGCAACCTTCGAGATGGGACCGGGCGGTAACGCCCACCTCTCCCAGCCAGTCTGCACACACCGTGGCGAGGGCTGCTGGGCTGCTGCAAGGTATCCCCCTTCGGGAGGGCCAGAATAAGCCCACTGGCCAGCAACATGCTTGCCAAACAGCAAACCTGGGAGCGCTAAAGGGCTGCCCCCTTTTTTTCTCCAGAATGCAAACAGCGTCCCTGGGAGAACCTGCCTCAATCATGCTGCGGAGATCTTATTAGTAACAAACGGTGTGCGTGGACAGCGGGGAGAAAAAGAGGCCAGCGTGACAGACACCAGAGAAAGCGCTGGGGGTGGGTGAGGGGGGGTGGGGAGAGGGCTGCCCTCCAGGAAGGATCTCTCTCTCTCCCCCCACCCCCCAGTGGGCATGGCAGCCGGCTCTGCGGTTAGTGCTCCAGAAGCCACAAACGGAGACAGCGCAGGCTTGGCAGGTACGTACAATCACCCGTTTGTACAGGGAGATCCGGTACGACTGATACTTCATGGGGTCATCTGCATATAACTCCTCATAATACTGAAAAAACAGGCATAAGGCATATAGGTTCTTCCCATCCCATTGAAGGCTAGCAGCACGGCCTGGGCCCTTCCAGAGGGTTCCCCCGTTCACTGCAACCTCAAAGCCAGTGCCAGGAGAGACAATGAGTGGCAGAGGAAGTGGGGGGGGCAGAGCCCTCCCTCCCTCCTTGGGCTTCTGCATGTGTGTGCACCTAACAGGACTCTGTGTGTGTTGGGGGTGGGTGTTAGTTTTGCATGGGGACCCAACCAGCCCCCCCCACGCCATTCTTGGAAGAAGCTGAGTAAGCCTCCAGAAGCCCCCAGTGGGCGCCAGCCAAGCCCTCGGTGGGCGCCTCCTCTGGGCAGGGCCAAGGGTCTGGCTCACCAGGTTCTCGTTGGTCAAGCGGGTGATCTCGTGCTGGAGGCTGGCCTCGATCCGGGCTTCCGGGGGCAGCTGGAGGTTCTGAGCCAGGAGCTGCTGCTGCCGGTTGTTCTCCTCCTTCAGGCTCTGGACTTCTCCGCGCAAGGCTTCCAGCTCAGCCTCGTGGCTCCTCTTTTGGGCCTGCAACTGGGACTCCAGGAGTCTGCAGGGGCAAAAAAAGGGGCCGGGGGGGGGGGGGCGGAAGAAGGGGAGCAGGCTTACAGGTTGGACGCGGTGGATTCTCACCCACGGCCCAAAGCACCTGGGGCTGCCTGAAGGCGTGCACAGCTGCGGAGAGACAGCTAGAGCAGGTGGCTTATATGAAAAAGAAGACACCCCCCCCCCCGGGACCCTTCAGACGTGTTGAGGTGCCTCAGAAGCCAAGCACCAGAAACGGCACCAGCCCTGCCTTGGCCTCAGGTTGCCTGAAAGGAGTTAGACCACCACCACCTGCCGGGGAGGGGGCGTCCAGACCAACCCTGCCTGCTGGTTTGGGGCAAGAGATCTGCGGGTACCAATAAAAAGGGCAGAACAAGGTCCATCGTTTGTTTTATTCTTGCATTTTTACCCTCGTGGTCCTCAAAGCACAAGGAGATGCAACCCAGGCGCACGGCTGAAGAGGAGCACCCACCAGCTTCCACTGAGCGGCTCCTTCTGGCAGTTCCAGGAGTAAAATGCTCCAGAGGTGGCCAGCGGAGAGTCACCCTGACCAGTCCCACCAAGGGAGGTGCGAGTCCTTTCCTGGGCCCTTTCGTTGTCCCTTTGCTCTGGCACCGTCTTCTCCGAGCCCCAGGGAGGCCCACAAGCAACCCAGCCCCCCTCGGCCCCTCTAGCTGCTCACCAGGTTAGCTTCCAGAAGACTTGCAAAGGGGGTGGGGTAGGGATGGGATGGGGGTCATTGATAACCAAAGCCTTGTGTTAGCAGCAGATGGCAAGGAAAGGCACAAGATAAGAGAGGCTCTCCGGCCAAAGGAACTGTGTGGTGTCATGTGCCTTGTGGGAAAGAACCAGCCTGGTGGGCGCAGAGGCTTCCAGCCCCTCCCTCCGGGCCCATCACAGAACAAGGGCGGGCGGGCAAAGGAGCAGGTGGAGGAGCCATCATCTGTACATGCTCCATGCACCCTCTGCTCATCAAGGCAAAAGCCAGACTTGGCCTTTATTTGCAGCTGAGGCTTGCCTGCAGTGCCATTCTTAGGAACCCCGAATTGCCACATTCTGGGGTCACCATCTTGTTTGTAAAAGAGCAGGGGGGTTTGGCCCTTTCGCGGGCACAGGGCTCTCCTCAGGGAGCCCACCAGGCCGGGGAGACCAACAAACTAGCCGCCTGGCTGCCCGCCGGTGCTGGGCCTGCTTCTGGCTGCCAGGCCACGGAGGAGGCATGGCCCGCTCCTTTCCTCGTCACAAAACCCACGGGGATGCTGTCATAAACCTGACTCCAGCAGCAAGTCAGCGGCTTGTTAGTAACACCAGGGAGAGAGAAAGAGCGAGAGCGCCAGAGAACAAGGACGCCCATCGGGAGACGCCGGGTGACCTGTTGGCTTCATTCAGCCCTTCATAGACAAGCCACAGTTCGCGGTCCTCATTCAGCAGGTGGCAATCCTGAGGAGTCGGCCTTCCACGCAAAAGGGGGTTCAGAAAAGCAAAAACACAGAAAGGGACCCATGAGGGCGAGGGTGGCGACCAGGCAAGGGTGAGGCAAGGCGCTGGTCTCCAGACGGGCAAGGCAAGCCAGGCCAGAGCTCCTTGTGGATTCTCCTTTCTGTTTCCAAGGAAGAGTCGAAACCCCAGAAGCCCATAAAGTGTTCTGCTTATATACCGCCCCATACCACTACAAGTAGTCTCTGGGCGGTTTACAATTTTAATTACAGTGTGCAGGCTACACATTGCCCCCCCCCCAAGCAAGCTGGGTACTCATTTTACCGACCTCGGAAGGATGGAAGGCTGAGTGAACCTTGAGCCTGCTACCTGGGATTGAACCCAGGTCGTGAGCACAGTTTTACCTGCAGTACCGGCATTTAACCACTGCACCACGAGGCTTGGCACCCCCACCCACAGCATGTCGACCCGGCAATGAGCCTGGCCAGTCCTTGGGACCCGGGGCCTCGCTGTGTGCAGGAGAGACGGGCATCCCCTGGACCCCCGCCGGCCCCCCGCAAGAAGCCCAGGGCGCCCAGAGAGCCAGGCCTGCCAGGAGCCAAGCAAGCCCTCTGGGTCCAGGCCCTCAGCCCTTCCTGCTTGCGGATCCCATCCTGGACCGGGATCTCCCGGTGACCCTCCCATCCAGAACTAGATCCCCACCCCACCCCTACCCCTGCCAACCCCAAACAAGCCCCTGACATTAGTGGCAGTGGGTTGATTGTTCACGACTCGTCACCAGGCAGGAAGCAGAGACTTGAGAAAGACCCCAGGCCGGGGACATCTCTCGTATCTGTGCAGAGCCAATGACAGAAGACGCAGCGCTGCCTTCCGAGAGAACAAGGAGCTTCCAGCCCCCTCCTGCCGAGAACAGGCCCCCTGTGTCTCCGAGTAAGACTCTGAGGGTTCTCCCTGGTCTCAATCGTCCGTCTGAAAGCACTGCAGCAAGAAACGGGACCCAAAAGGTGTGCAAAGTAAGCTCGAGCCCCGAAGCCCGCCCCTCACCTGTTGGTCTCCTTCAGGCCCACGTACGCCTGGGCGATCTCTCCCTTGTCCTTCATCTTCTGCACGTCCTCCAGAAGGATGGTGGGCTCCGTCATGGTGTTCTGGAAAATACAACCCCCACATGAGGCCTCAGTCCAAGCGACCCTTGCTCGTGCCTGTGTGCGTTTGTGGTGGCAATAGGGTGGCCTGCACAAAAAACGGTGGTCATTCATGGTCTGTTATTATTAGGGGTGTTATCGGTGGCAGAGGTGCCTCTCTCCAGCAGGAGGCCTCCGGGCTTTTCACACAGGGACTTGGACCAGCACCAGGGAGACCCGAGTTCAAATCCTCAGGAAGTCACAAAGGCCATGCCATGACCCTTGGCCAGTTCCCTCCTCAGGCTCACCCACTGAGCAGAGCCATTATGAGGGTAAAATAGTGGGGGGGGGGCTCGCCTGCCGCCCGGTGCATCCTGAAGGAGGGAGGAGGTGCCAGCACCGCAAAAAGCAAACACTGCCGAAAGAAGCCAAAAGGCCCGGCGTGGCCACCGAGGGGGGGGACGGGCTCCACCCTCTGGGGTTAGGACCCCTGGCCCTCCAAGGAACAAAGAAAGGCCTCCTGCCTCAGATGAGGGGAGTCCCACAGAGGCGGTCCCTGTTGATTTGGGACCAGCTTGGACCTATAAGCTGAGACGCACCCTGCATGCCGTGATCATTCTGGCATCAAAGGGCAACCCACCGATCACAGAGAGAAACACACTCACCTTGTCATCCTGGCCGTCCGTTGGCAAGCAGGAAAACAAAGAGAGAAACCCTGTCAGGGATATCGAAACTGGACTCTCCATCTCTCCCTCCCTCCCTCTCTCTCTCTCACACACACATACACACACGCACGTCACTTGGGAGCAGAGGGGAAGGGGCCTTGCTCCACTCCTATGAAATGAGCCCAAGCTGTGCAACGCCCAGCCACAGCACCTGCATCCAGCCTGGACCTCTGGGCTAGGGCCCCCGTGCTTACGGTAAGGGAGGAGACTGCCAAGGACTGCCAAGATTGGCAAGATCACGGAAGGAAGCCATGGCACCACCATCACCCCCAGGCACAGCGGGAGAAAATGGGGCTGGGGCATCTCCCCCCCCGCCCCTGAGCAGCGCTTGGGTTGTTCTTAGATCAAGATGGAGATGGGAGGAAGCCCACCACCTCCGTGGTCAGGGCTCTCACGTCACCCAACAGAACAAGAAGCATCAGGAGAAGTTCCCTCCTCCTCCTCCACCCGCCCGCCCGCTTGCCTGCCCGCTGCTCACCTTGGGCTGAATTGCCTCCTTCTGGCTCATCAGCTGCGACCTCAGGATGAGAACCTCCTCCTTGCGCACCTCCAGCTCCTCACTGACGGAGGTCATCTGGTCCAGGAGGACCTGGTACGCTGGGGCACCGGGAGCAGTGACGCCCGGGGCGCTCTTCTCCATCAGGGCTTTTCTCAGCTCATTCAACTCGTTCTTCAGCTTCTTATTCTCCGATTCCAGCTCCTGGCGCTGGGGAACAAACACAAGCCCGATCTGGAGGGAAGGGCTCCAGGAGTACCCACACCTTGCGAGAACCCCTTCTCAGAGCTGAGCCCTGCCCCAACCAAGGGGGTGGGACAGCCTGGCAGCTTTGGAGCCCTCCGGCAGGACCTGCATTCAGAAACGGGCAGACCGGCCTGAGCGCTTCTTGGGCAGCGGGTGGTGGTGTCCAGGGCACCTTCTCCAGCTCTTTCCAGGGAAACGCAACCTGCTTTTAAGAGCCTGCCTGTCCCTGTGCAGGGATAAGGGTCTCCCAAAGACATCCAGAGTTACCTTAAGTGACTCGTACTCCAGTTCCGCTCCACGCATCGGAGGCCGCTCCTCCTAAGAGAACCAAGCCAAGAGAGGCAACGACAAATGAGGAGGAGGGGTCCCAAAGGCTGCAGCCGCCAAGGGGCCTCTTGACCCTGACATCCATCCCAGGTGGGCATGCGGGGGGAGGGGAGGATGCTCCGCCACCCAAAGGCCCTCTGAGCAGACGCCCAACCTGGCCTCCCGCTGGCCCAGGCTGCCCTCCGTTCCCGTCTGCCCCTGGCCGTGCCCTTGGGGCACCTGGCGGGGCCCCCACCTGGGCCTTGGCCTTGAGGGCCTGCTCCTCCTTCCGGTCCAGCTCCTCCTGCAGCCACTGCTTCTCCTGCTCCAGCTCCGTGACCCGCTTCTGCAGCTTGAGGAAGAGGGACATGTCCAGCGGGGCTTTCCTCTCGCTGGCCTCCTGAGCAGAAGGGGGGGAGGCAGAAGAGAAGGGCTCAGCCTCAAATCAAAGGAGGGGGGCAGCCCTTCACTGTCACACCAGCCCGCTTCCCCGTGGCACCCCAAGAAGGCTCAGCGCCCCCCCCCAGTTCCTCGGCAGGGCATCAGGGAGCTCCCAGCTGGGCCTCCTCCCCCGGTGCCATGGGTAAGGGACACTAGTGGTGCGGTGGGGGCAGGGAACACTGCCTCAGTGTCCTGGAACAGCCCCACGGCATTGGGAGCACAGCAGGCCCCCAGGATGCACCAGCTGTGCCTGCAGGCACCACCCCCACCATACACGCACACCAGCCCCCTACAAGTTAGCAAGGGAAGAGGGAGGAGGGACAAGAGGGGGGAAGTGTTACTGGGTGGGGTTAGGAGGAGGATTGCTGACCAGCATTCAAACTATTCCAGAGGTTATCTGCGGATTCTTAAAAGGAAGGCCGTTTCAACAAATAAAGCTAACGCCGGGAACTAACTAGGAGGGTTAATGTCTATAAGGAGTCATACCTGTCTTTCTTACTTGTTTGAAAGGGAATGGAAGGGGAAAAAACATAGGTTCAAAAGTTAGACCCCGAGAGAAATCATATGCACACCAAGTTTCTATCACGGTGCACTAAGGCAACAGCTGCCGTCCAGAATTTTGGAATTCAAGGCAAGAAATGGCCCAAGAGGCATGGCCTCAGACCAGTCACTGGCTCCCAGCTTTGAAAACATTTGAACTCTTGTCTTTTTCAAGAGCTCTCTTGGGACAGCAAAAAAAAAAAAACAAACAAAAAAAAAAGGAAAAGGAAAATGGAAAATGGAAAAGGAAGGGGTGTGGCATCAGGGATGTATCGCTTCTGCTCCTTGGGACAGAAGGAAGACCAAGGGCGTCCGTGCCCTCCCCTAAGTGAGGCCTAGATTCCTCCCAGACCCAAAAGTCATGGCACAAGCAGGGCCAGGAAGAGAATGCTGTATATACTCGAATGTAAGCCTAGTTTTTCAGCCCTAATTTTGGGCTGAAAAAAGGGGTCCTCGGCTTATATTCGGGTCAATACTTTTAGCCACTGAGGCAAGTTTGGGTCAGTGGCTAAAAGTCTTTTTAAACATTGGGCACCACTTCTCCTGACCCCCCCCCCAATGTTTAAAATGACTTTTTAAAAAGTCATTTTAAAACAATGTTTAAAATGACTTTTAGCCACCAACTCAAGCACTTGCCTCAGTGGCTAAAAGTCATTTTAAACATCACACACCCACCCGGCTCACAAAGGAGGAGTTGCCAGGCCCTGCTGCATTTCCCACCCTAGGCTTATACTTGAGTCAATAAATTTTCCCAGTTTTTTGGGTTTAAATTAGGGGCCCCGACTTATACTTGGGTCGACTTAGACTCGAGTATATATGGTAAATGTGTGCCAAGCATGGTGCCCGCGTTGTGCCTGTCAGCTGGCTGGGAGAGGATGGAAAGGATGGCCCGAAGAGGATCACCTACACACACACCCCGGGGGCTCTCAAGTGAGCCCACCTTCCACAGCCAGAGGTTAGACAAAAAGGTTTGGGTTGTCCAAAGACCCTTTGACCCACTAAGTGCTGGGTTTTGCACCGTGCGATGCTCTCGTGTTTGTAGTACACACAGCACAGAAATCTAAAAAGGTTGACAAGTGGCATAAAAAGACGTAAAGCAATTTGTTTTTAAAAAAATCTTTTGCCCAGTGCCCTCCTTAGGAGGAGTATGCACTTCCAAAAGGGATGGGGTTCCGTTGAGATTAAAGTGACCCAAGACGTGAGGTCTGTGTTCACCTGTGGCCAGTTTTGGTGCTGGGGGTGGGGATGGAGGGGGGGGGATCCACTCTGAGGGGGCCAGATTGGGGAAGGGCACGTATTCCCACTTGCCCACCCTCTCCAGCCTCACCTCCAGCCTCATCTGCAGCTCGTCTGGCTCTGTGATCTCAGAGCTGTAGGTATACTCGGATTCGTTGCTGTGCGTGGAGTCCCTTCTTTTCTGCCCAGGCTTGGAGATGTTCTTGTGGGTGGGAGAGAGAGAGAGAGAGAGAGACAGAGAAAGCAGGGAGGAAGGGAAGGCGAAGCATTAGCACCAACGCTGGCATCGCGGGAGCCTCCAGAGGCATCCGGGCCTTTCGTGCTTGGAGGAAGAGGAGAAGAGGGAGCGCGGAAGGCCCCTCACCATCATCAGCTGCATCTCGTCCTTCAGGTCATCGTATCGCTCCTCCAGGCGGCTGAACTCCTGGAGCAAGTTCTGGTACCTCTGCCGCTCGTTGTTCAGGTCCAGGTCCAGCTGTTTGGTCTCCTCAAGGAACCGTTTCTCCACCACCTCTGCAAGCGGAGGGTGGGGGAGAGGAGGGAGAGAGAAGGGGACAACCCTCAGAGACATCGCCTGACCTGGCACAAAACGCGCACCCTCTGCTCCTGCAGCCAGGGATCCCGTAACTGGGCTCATCACGGACGCGTTTCCGGCAAAGATGTGCGCTGAGGTTTAATTTCCTGGAGCAGGAGTTTAAAACAAGGCCCAAAGAGAGGAGAGAGTGGGGGGTGGGGGAGAGGTTTGGTCCAATGAAACCCAGCTGGTGGGTCCGGTGTACCCGTGATTTCTCTCGCCTGCTCCTGGATGTGGCGGTTCAAGTCTTCTTTCTCTTTCTTCAGCAGCGAATTCTGCTCTTTCAGTTCCAGCACCAGCTTAAAACGAGAGGAAAAGACGTCAGAGGAGTCTCAAAAGCAAAAGCCAAAAAGAAAAAGAAAAAACAGTCCACCTTCACTACCGTTAGTGACATTAGGAAGAACTTCCTGACGGTTAAAGCTGTTCAGCAGTGGGACATGCTGCCACAAAGGAGGGTGGTGGAGTCTCCTTCTTTGGAGGTTTTTCAGCAGAGGCTGGATGGCCGTCTGTCGGAAATATTGGGATGGAGGTTCCTGCATGGCAGGGGGTTGGGCTGCAATGGCTAAGGGCCAGGGGCGCCTTCCCCCTGATTCCTCACCTGGTCTGTTTCTTGCTTGTAGGCACCTGCCTGCTCCTCGATGGTCTTCTTCTCGGCCTGCGTTTGGTGCAGCTCCTTGCGGAGTTTGGCCACCTCCTCTTGAAGGCTGAGTGCTCGGTTGGTGGCGTTCTTGGCCTCCTCTTCACTCATCTTCAGCCTTTCCACGTCATTCTTCAGCTTCTCTGTCTCAGAACCGTAGGCTGCCTCCAGGGCCGTGAGCTTCTCTAGCAGCGACCGGGAGTCCCTCGTCTGGGGTGGGGTGGGGTGGGGAGAGAGAGAGAGAGACCATGCCGAGGCTGAGCCGTGCCTGCCCCACGATAAGCCGATCCCAGGGCCCTTCCCTTTGGCCGTCCTACCTGCTCGTCGATTTTACGCTGGAGCTGCATGATCTTGTTCTCCATGCCGACATTGAGCTTCTTGTAGTGCTCCACGGAGCGCGCCTCGATCTTTAGCGCTTTCAGCTGCCTCTTGGCAATCATGCGCCGGCAGCAGCACTGCAGGTAGACGATGGCCCTCCGTGCCCTCCGGAAGTGCCGGCGAGCCAACCAGCCCCGCACGTGCTTCTGTACAACGGTGGCCTTGTGGTCCCGAAGCATCTGCGGGTGCACAAAAGCATGCCGTCAGGGTCCCCTCTCTGACATTGCCCTACGTTTCACACTTCTACACCGCAACACACACACACACACACACACACACGCACACACACACACACACACACACTATTGCTACTAATCGCTTAAAAAAAAAACGCTGCATGGGCAGCTGACGAAACCAAGAAGCAGAAGAAGAAGATTGGCGAGGCAAGGAAAGGAAGCGGGCACAGCCCCCGCGTGGGGCACCCCCATCTGGGACCATCCTTGTGGTCGACAGGGCAACTCAACTGCAAGAGGCCAGGCTTTTTCTCCAGGGTCTTAGTGGAGGCACACACCGGTACGTTTATCGACAACCTACGTGAGCGCACAGCCATCAGGGCAGGGTGGCCTTCTCTAATGAGACCGGTCAATGAAACCCACAGGAAGGACCTGCGTCAGATGGGCAAGCAAGCGCATTTTCCCTCTCAGAACACATAACGACGACCTTTCAGTAACATACACCGAGCAATTCATCCACATTATCATGGCTGAGCTTGTGATGCAACTGGGATTTTGTTGAGATACATCATCAGCCATATTTGAATCCTCGCTGGAAGAAAAGGCACACTTTCTCAACCCCCACTTAGAAAAGACATGAAAACAACATACTGAGGGATCCTCACAATGGGAAGAATTATCAGCACCAAGGCTCCCGATCTTACTAAGGAACATGGCCACTGTTCGCGTTTGACTTTAGTGGCTTTAGTGGCTTAAATGTGCCACCTTGTGCCATGAGGTCCCCGCAGGCATTCCTTTACCTTCTGGTACTTCCTCCTGGCAAGGCACCCTCGCACGTAGGACTGAACGACCACCGTGGCCCCCCGAGTGCGGCGGTAGTGCTTGCGAGCAGAAAACATCCGCTGGTATTTCTGAATGATGATGGCCGCTCTGGTTCTCCGGAGGAAAATGGCCAGGCTGCCCAGAAGCAACAGAGGAGAAACGGGGTGTGGGGGGGGCGTTTTGTGGGCAGCCTCCAGCGCCATCTTGCAGCAAGGCCCTCCCATGACGCTCTCTCTCCCCACAGAGGGATGCTTGGTCCAGTCGATCGGTGCGGGGAAGGGACATGAGTCCAGGGCCCCAATTCCCCTCCCCTTGTGACTCCCCCCAGGCCACCCCCTCAGCCAAAACCAGAAGCAGCCAGAGGTGCTCTTTCAGTTTCATTTAAAACAAAACAAAACACGGGTTGTCCGAAGGGTGGTAGGGATGAGACAGGCAAGGAAATTGCCTGATTAAAAGGAGGGCGGACACTCCTGGGGACTCTGAAGGGCTGCTAAGCTCTTATTCAGCTGAAAAATATCATTAGTTAACCTTGGGTGTGTGTGTGTGGGGGTCCACTTGGCGTATAATAGGCTGCTACGACTCCTTGCAGAGATATCCATATTACAGCAACGTGTCACTCCATGAGAGCCCTCTTGGGGGTGGGGGAACGGGGGGGGGGCTCACCATCGTGCCTGGTAACCTCTGACATATCTCTGGATGGTGATGGCAGCCTTCCTCATGCGCAGGTACTTCTTTCGCATCAGCCACCCCCTGATGGTCTTCTGGATCCGGATGCAGGCAACCCTGAGTTTGTCAGCCCTTATTTTTTCCAAATACGCCACCTGACCAGCCCGGAAGAATATTTTGGTCTTCCCAAACTGGTACTTATCTTTGTTCTATTTGTCAAAGGAAAGAGACAATCAGTGCCATTAGAAAGTGGCATTTTTTTTTTTAAAAAAAGGGGGTGGGGGTGGGGGGAGAAGACTCAAGGACGGCAAACTTAACAAGAGGGTTAGGGTCAGCCTATGAAGCGCAACAAGAACTTCTGAGGAGGACCAAAGGAAAGGAAAGGGGGAGAAATGTTCCAAGCCCAGTTCTTTTCATTAATCAGGCAGAAGGAACATTAAGGGTGCCAACCACTCGATCACCAAACCGTCCTCTGAATGGCATTACGAGGCGTGTCAAGGTGCCACCAAGTCCTCCTTAGCATGACCGGCATTTTCCAGGCACGTGGCTGGTGCATGAAGAGGGAGAAGAGCAAATTCCAACACGTACTCTTAAGCCACCTAAACATCTTCTCCAGGTGCCCCTTGGAGGCGAGGCCTTTGGACAAACGGCAATGGGTGTCACGTGAACCGTAGGGTCCCATTGAGCTTGGGCGCACAGCGGCTGGGGGTCCCCGCATAAGTTCACTTCCCCCAAACGCAAGGATCAAATTACAAGGGACACTTTTAGGGTTCAGCTGTCCCCGTGTTCCTCCTTGAGAAGGGGGAAGGGGGGCAGCGCTCTGGATCAGGGCCATGGGGCTGGGCATTCACCCTTCCCTCTCGTGTACTCTTCCTGCTGAAAAGCCCCCCGCCCGTCAGCCATTCTGGGGGCCTGGGGGACAACTGTTACGCAAGGAGGGGTCCCGAGCCTCTTCCAGGCCGGAAGGCTCCTTCCTCAGTTCTCCCTCCAAAACCAAGGGGCCACAACGTGACCTGCAATTTGTCCACGTTCCCAGAGCTTTGTGGCAGGGGAAGGTGGGCCCTTTGAATGGAAAGGCGAAGTGGCTTCCCTTTGGTACACTGGGAAAGGAGGGTGGGGGGGGCAGGATCCATCTTTGCTCCAGCGTGGGCCAAGTCCCTCAGTGCACAAGCGGTCATGGTCCTACGCCAGTGTGGCTCCACCTGGCCCGCCCTGTGAAGGGAAGGGCCTCTGCCCCACATGCCCTGAGGGCTGAGGACCTTCAGACACACTTTCTAGGCATGGGAAAAAAGCAGGATTTGCTACCAAAATCAACTTCTCCAGGACGTTTTTACACGTCTGCTTCCTGTCACTCAGGACATCTTTCTGCTTCATCAAGACACGATAGCGGCTGAAGAATTCCTGATACGTCCACCTGGTTCCAACAAAGAAACAGGGCATTATTCAGAGACAAAAGCTCCCTGTGGGCGGAAAAACACATCGTATCCCTGCGGAAACCTCCCCCTCACAAGGGCTCACCTCGAGGGGAAACCGGCTGCGCTGATTCGGATCGTCTCCAAGACGCCACATGCGCGGAGCTGCTGCACCGTCCGTTTTTCATCAAACCTATTCAGGAGAGCCCCCGTCAGAGCACGCCTCCCAAGGAGGAGCCTCTGGCCAACGTCAGGGGTTCCCCAAGAGTGTGCGAGGCAGGGCGTGCAAACAAACTTACATGAAGGGCAGTTTGAAGTCGTTTGGTTTTATACACCGGACATAATGTGGAGTCGTGGCGTTCAGCGTCTCCATCAGGAGATGCAAAGAATTTCGGAACTGAAAGGGAGGGAGCCACAAAAGCAAATTAGGAAAGGGGACACAGGCCTGCCCGCCCGCCCGCATGCCCAGCTCCCTCCGGTTGGCTCTCTGAGCAGAAAGGTCACTCCACAGGCTGACATGGCTCGTGGGTACCCAACCCCACCCTGACTCCATAACAGAGGGTTGCCCGTTGGCAGAAGGACCAATCCACGGATGCCACTGACCTGGTGCCCCACCGTTTTCTTATGCTCCTTGCTCGTTTGGGCCACTTTAGACTTGGCAGGCTTGACGGGGGCCCGAGACAAAGGGGTCCGGCCGGAGGGCGTGGCCGAGGCGGGGCTGGCCTCCTTCTCGTCCTGGAACAGCTCAGGCAGCATCTTTAGCTGGGACGGCACAGAAGAAATCCTCTCCATTAGAAAAGGGGCAGCTCTCTCCTCGGGGCAACACAACCGAAAGAGGGAAACAGAACACAACAGAACAAACAGACAAAGGCACGGGAGAGAGCATCACAACACTCCTGGATCCACTCCTGACTTCACTGCTCCTTTGCTGTGGATTTGAAGAAGAAGAAGAAGAAGAAGAAGAAGAAGAAGAAGAAGAAGAAGAAGAAGAAGAAGAAGAAGAAGAAGAAGAAGAAGAAGAAGAAGAAGAAGAAGAAGAAGAAGAAGAAGAAGAAGAAGAAGAAGAAGAAGAAGAAGAAGAAGAAGAAGAAGAAGAAGAAGAAGAAGAAGAAGAAGAAGAAGAAGAAGAAGAAGAAGAAGAAGAAGAAGAAGAAGAAGAAGAAGAAGAAGAGACGGGAACAGAACAAAGGAAGCATCCCGGCCTTGGTTCACTTGTTGAAATGTGGCCAGCCTGCAACTCAGCAAGGATGCAGAGGAGGTTGGGTCACACTATGCCCACCTCGCGCTTTCTTTTGAAGCAAATGAGGTAAGATTTTATAAACTGCAGTTCTGAAGGCACAAATCTAGCATCCGACTGGTGACTTTCAGCACGAAGGGCCATCATAAAGGATCAAAGCAAAACCGGCATTACGTTGAGTGGTCTAAAGTAATGGAGAGCTCGACGCTGAATCAGCAGGGAAAGGCAGCCAAGGGGGAGGTGGTCTCAGCACTCACCTTACTTGATTTCAGAACATTGATCTGCTCTTCGTAGACGGTGTCCTTGTTTTTCTCCAAAAACCCTTCGCACTGGTACTCCACCTGGAATGACAAACAATGCCCTCTTTTAGTGGCAACACCGCAACGGCAACATTGCAGCAGGACAGAGAGGAGCCCCAAAGCCTAAGTGCTTTTCTAGAAGCCACTAAAAGCCGGGAGAAGGTGTAGCCTTCCTCCCACACCAGCCGCCCCTGAATTACAGGTGCTGCTTTCAAGAGGAGTTTTCCTGCTGTGGCATTCGGCATCATTCATACGGTTCAGAGGCATGCTCAGTGGGTCCTCAGACTTGCCCGCGTGCCTTTCCAAGGGGTTCCCCACCATCCAGCCCCTCCCTGGCCCCGTCCCCCCTCCTGCCGGACAGAAGCCACACCCTTGGGTTGCCAGGTTCCAGCCCTCTCGTAGCCACCTGGTCCGGAGGTCCCCCTGCATGGAAGCTTCTCCCCAGATAGAGCGTCCAACTGAGGGACGGAACCTCCTCTTGTCTACCATGCCCCCGCACGCACACATGCACCACAGCCTTTCACCCACTGGGATTCTGCTGCCAGCGCCGGCGTTTGCCTTCCCATCTCCCAAAAGGGCCACTGCTTGTTCCCCCCGAGCCACTTGCCCCTCCTCGCGAGCCAGAGGACGTCCCGGTGGCGTGGCTGCCACTCCCTCCAGCCTCCTCCCCTCTGGCCCACCACGCAAAAGTTTTGGGACCTTTCCCTGGGTCCTGGCGTGGAAGCCAACAGCTCCTCCGAGCAGGCCGGCAGCAGAAAAGACAAAGCCCTCTTACCTTATCCGCAAAGTGCTGGATGATAAACGCTTTGTTCGACAAACGAGGCTTCTCAAAAAGTGCTGTTTTATTCAAGTGGGTATTGTACAATTTCTGGGCCCAGCTGTTATCCGAACCTTTCGGCATCTAGGCAAGGACAGAGCAAAAACTTTGCAAGCACCCCAATTGCTTTCCCCTTCAAGCTGGGGGAGAAAAACCTCTTACTACTTTTCAGGTTCTCTCGGACTCCTGAAACTTAAAAACAAAAACAAAAAAACCCATGCCAGGGCCAATGGTTCATTTTGTGGGCGGCCGACTAGGCATGGGTGGTCCATGGATATCTGGGAGTCCCTTCTTCAATGCACCCACTTCTGCCACCCTGCATATTGCACAAGAGCGGCCTGTCCCCGTTCTCTTTAGGGCCTGCCTCTGATTTTAGAAAGGACCAAAAAACCCTGAGGATGGACCGAGTTATGCAATGCAGTTTTTAACCCATGAGGAAAACTAAGCTGCAGAGAAGGGCTTGTATTTCAAAGGGGAAAAGAATTAACAGCCCCAGTCAGTGTGCAAAACACATACAGAGAGACACGCCATTTAGGAGAGCAGGACTCCTTCCTTCCTACCTTACATTCCTCATCCAGCAAGTCCAAAATGCCCAGTTTGGCCTCTATGAGGTTAATGCAGGGCTGGTTGTCATAGAAGTCAATCAAGGTCCAAGGAATCTGCTCCCGCATGTATTCCTCTTGCTCCAGCTTGAAGACGTGCTGCAGGAAGGGTTAGGGTTAGGGTTAGGGTTAGGGTTGGGAACGAGCCCTGTTATCCGGGCAGGCTAGCTGACTGCTCACTGACGGCCTCTCTGGTCCACTCGACTACATCTCCCATGATCCACGTGCAATCCCTATTTTACCCAATGGCTGAACACCTCTCTCTCTCTCTCTCTCTCTCTCTCTCTCTCTCTCTCTCTCTCTCTCTCTCTCTCTCTCTCTCTCTCTCTCTCTCTCTGCATCAAATGTTTAAACTAAAAACACTCTAAGCAGGCTGGCAAGAAGATTATCTTAGGGACACTGGGGGAAGGGGAAAGTGCAAGCAACGTCACAAGAGTTTTCTTTACAGCTGCCCTCAACATTCGTGAAGCCCCGGACATTTCCTTCCTGCATCAGAAAGGCTTAGGAAACCATCCCAGGCTCTCAGCTGGCAGGTCTCCTTCCCTAAGGAGGAGGAACCGCTAGGGAAGGGCCAGGGAAGAGTTAGGGAAGCGGCTCTAGACCCACAAGTGGGACTCGGTCAGAGGCTGAGTATCAGCACCTTGGGGTCCCCGAGAGGGACCTCTTGAAGTTGCCTCAGTGAGTGACCCTGAAGGTGCAGCCACCCAAAAGGACATGGCGGGTGGAGAGGCCAAGCCACAGGCCTCCCCCTCTCTCCATCTTACCATGTTGAACTGTTGCTGCAGCTTCTCATTGGCATAGTTGATGCAAAACTGTTCAAAGCTGTTGACCTCAAAGGTTTCAAACCTGGGGGTGGGGTGGGGTGGGGAGAATAAAGACCATGGCTGACCTGGGTGGCTGCGCATCTCCCGGCAGCAAAAGGACTGACGGCAGGACGCCCAGGCGGTCAACATGCCTTGCACATGTTTTCCTCCTGCAGCGGAGGGGCTGCCGAGCACGTGCCGCCGGACGGGGGCCGAGAGGAGCCGCTCACCCGTAGATGTCCAGGACGCCAATGAAGGAGTGCTGCTTCATGGTGGAGAGGAGGGCCTTGTTGACGTGGTCCACAATCCAGCTGAAGAGGCGGGCATAGATGTGCTTGGCCAGCGCGTCCCGGGCGTTGACGGCCTGCAGCTTGGAGATGGGCTTGATGTAGGTCTCGGTGGCCGTGGCCAGCTTCCGGTGGCAGAGCCAGTGAGCCATCTGGTCGTACTCCACGGCCATGAGTTCGCAGAAGATCTTCAGGGGCTCGTGCTTCGGCTGAAAGGCCAGGGAAGGAGTTGGACGGGAGGCCACTCACCCAGGAGCAGAAGGGAGAAGGGCACTTGTGGAGCCCAGCCACGAGGGAAAGACGGGGGGGGGGGCTTCCAAAGAGGGGGCCAGCACAATGCCTCGATACAGTCTCTTCCCCCCTTAACCCTTGCCTTACAGAGAGGCCCCAGACCCCACAGAAACACTCCATGAGGGCCCACTCCCCCCCCCACACAGAAGCCCCCAGGGGTAACTAGGAAGGCTAAGAAAGGCCCCCGCGGCAACCACTTCAAGCACAGCTGGAACGTACTGGGATGACACAGCTGTCAGCATCTCGCGAGGTGAAGGCCACGTTGCCCAGGTGAAGAATAGCCGCTAGAATCTGGAAGATGCCCATCTGACAGGAATCAGAAATGCCTGCCATATTGTGGGGATGGAGGGAGGGAAAGAGAGAGAGAGGGAGAAAGGGGAGGGTTGAACCAGAATTCTGTTCCTTGAGATAAAATGAAACACATCCCGCTAGGTCTCTGCGCTGGCACCAGGCGAGGTATGAGTCCTGCTCCCTCGTGAAGGCAGGACGTGCCCCTCAAGTCCACCCACCCCCGGAAGCCTCCCAATGTAGCTTCCCTGGCCTTGGTCTCCCCAAAGAGCCCCCCCCTACCAGCTTCTGGCAATTGAGTGACGGCTCAAGAATGGGCTTTGGGGTGGCTCTCAGAGGCCGTACCATTCCACTGAAGTGCTTTGAAGCTGCTTTTAATTCAGCTCTGTTTTCATACGATAATCCGTTTATTGTGTTTTCCCATTACCAACGTGGGTGGCGTTTGTTCCTGTCTTTTAAAAACTGTTGGCTCTGAACCCACCTTTTAAGGGGTAAAAAAAAAAGGAAGGATATAAACTCAAATGAATGAGCAAATGACACCTGAGGTGGAAGAAAACACACTTGTGCAGGGAGAAACACTTTGCCGGCTCCAGCTCAGTGGGTGGGGTTGCGTCCTCCAGAGGTCCAGAAGAGGTACCAGCCCCGGCCTGGCCTTGGAGGGCTGCAGCCACGACCACCCCTGCATCTCCTAAAGGAAACACTGGAACTGCTTTTACTCAAAGCAGCCTCCTCTCAAATGGACGCGTGTTCAGGGGCCGGGGTTTTCTCTTGCTTTTCAGCTGCTTGAGGCACAAAAGAGGCCTTTGTTTTCGGCAGGTGTCCCTCTTCCTAAAACTCACTGCATGCCTTCCCCCAGTTTATTCAGAATGCCACGCATGCCAAATTTCCAGAGCAAAGCCCACCCAAAGCATCTTTCGAAAGCTAAGGAGCTTTGTAAGCAGAGGGGGGGGGCTTGCCTTCATAAGAGCATGACTGTTTGGTTATTTGCAGACGGTGGCTGTGCTAAGGTCTGCAGCAGGGAGATCCAGTCCTGGAGGGAGCCAGGCCCTCCTCAGCCTTACCCAGCAAAGAGCATGCCCGCCTGGTGTTGGCCATCTCTTTTGCGTCATCGATTCCGTCGATCACCGGGCTGCCTCCTTGTTTGGTGTAGTGGAAATGGTTCGCGTTTCCTATTCAGACAAGGAAACAAGAGCTTCTGTGCATACTGAGGAGGAAAGCACACCGCAAAATGCCCTGCTGAATGGACAGGGACAGGGCCAAACCCCACCGCTGTACCCTGGTCAAGCCAAGAAGCACCGCCTTCTCCGGGCATAGGAGCAGCAGCCAGCAGGCGTGGAATTATCTGCCAGCCCCACTGCAGGGGGCCAGCTCCACCCCGGATGTCCACCCTGAAGCCACACAAGGGGGGGGGACTCATGCTTCATGGGAAAGGTCAAAGCTACAGCCAAGGTGTTTCTTTTCTTTTAAAAAAAACATACACAGAGGAGAATAGGCAAACTTCAGCGGTGCATTCATCAATAGCAGAGACGCTCCTAACACACACAGAGAAACTGGTTTCACTCCCCTTTGCAGATTTAGAGTTTAGAGAGGCCAATGCTTTGGAGAAAGCAGTTCTGTCCAAGCAACTCTACTTCAGGACAGGTCATGCCGGAGAATCAAGGCAGCGCATGCAAATTCATACCTAACCGCAAAGTTTTAAATTCAGGCAATGCTGCAGAAGCACAGAGCTGGTAGAAGATGTGGTAATTTCTCTCGTCTTCTGCCTTTAACACAAATAAATAAAGGTAAGGTGTTTATCAAGGGGGGAGAGAGAGAGAGAGAGAGAGAGAGAGAAGGAAGGAAGGAAGGAAGGAAGGAAGGAAGGAAGGAAGGAAGGAAGGAAGGAAGGAAGGAAGAGGTTTCATGCATTAAGAAAGCAACACAGAAAATGAAGTTCCAGAAACAGTGTCAAAGGTCTTGGGAAAGAACGCCTAAATTCATCCAAACCACTTTTTAAAAAATCTGAACATGGACTCTTAGTCTCTCTTTAAACCCCTCGGGCAAAGGGGAGCCAAAGTCATCCAGCTTTCATGCTGAACAGCTTTTACTCTTGGAAGGTATCCCCCCCCCCGCCGCCACTCCCGCCCACTGCATTTAAGCCTCCACCTGACTCCTCTCCCTTCCCACCCCACTTGGCTGTTCAGTCTTTGCCCACCCTTCAGTGCCAGAATGGCTCGTATTAGCTTAGCTCCCGTGTGTGTGTGTGTGTGTGTGTGTGTGTGTGTGTGTGTGTGTGTGTGTGTGTGTGTGTGTGTGTGTGTGTGTGTGTGTGTGTGTGCATGCGTGTGTGCGTGCGTGCATGCACGTTCATGCATGTACGCACGTACACACACATGGGATTGTCCTGGCCCCACAGACTCCCACACAGACATTCTCCCACGGGCTGGCACTCTTCTTACCTGGAAGACCACTCGCGATTTCTCCAGGAGGTAAGTCCTCATGTGAGCACCGATGATGCGATACCTCTTGTCAAAACCTATTTCAATGTACTTCCCAAAGCGACTGCTGTTGTCGTTCCGCGTGGTCTTGGCATTCCCGATAGACTGGGGGGGGGGCACAAGGAAAACACAGAAAGGGTTGAATATTTTAAGGACTCAGTGGTGGCATCAGGGAAGGTCACTGGAAGAGAAGGATGAGAAACCGCACGAATCACCATTATCCTACTCTCTGATGCATCCAGTGCGGACTCCCATGTGAGATGCAAGGCAAGCCCTTCGGTACATGCAGGCTTGAGCCAAGAAGCAAAGCAGGCTTGGTGTTCAGGAGCTATCGCTTCGAACCACATGGGGACTGAACACAAGATCAGACCACAATCTGACCCCCCCCCCTTACTGAGACATTCACCAAAAATTTGTCATCAAAAACTGTACAACACCACGAATTTTCCTTGCCTGCCAGGAATATCCTGGAACACATTCATGAATTAAGATGCTTGCCATGTTGGAGATGGGGATCACAGCACAGGAAGCAGAATAGACATGAACTTTCACAGCCCCCCCCCAGGAATTCTAGTTTTATGGAACGTCAGTGTGAGTAACCTGCATGCTCGTGCACTCAAAAACAGCAAGTCAAGCAACCAAGAAGAGACCAGCTTAGTAAATAGCTTCGGAACCCAGGATTATGGTGATGTGCACCCAAAGAGAGCGCTACAGACCCCTTTTCTCTGGGCGTTCTGACCCTCAGCTCCGCTCCAGGCATCTCACAAAGCCATTCCCCTGGAGCCCATTCAACTCCTGGCGGAAAGGGAGGGACAAAGGAGGAACCGAGAGGCTGGGCTATTAAGCCAGAATGGATGGCTTCTTGTTAGCTTCTTGCTCCTGTAGCCCTGGGGCTGTGGTGCTGGAGGTGGCACAGAAGCCACCCTTGGCACTCTCTGGAGAAGCGCCAAGCGAGACCCACTGGGCAAACAGCCCTTTCGTCAGCACCTGGAAGGAGCCAACAACAGGGCACCGACCCGCCTTCCATAATGCAGCGGGTGGCTCATCCCACGGCCTCACAGGCGGACGCGGAGCGCCAGGTAAATTTCGCCACAGGGTTGCAATAACAAAGATGGGACACGGTTAAGGAAGCCGCCGTTTGTAAAACCAGCAGGAACACGTCCCTGTTGGCACTCCCTCTGGCCTCTCACAAGGGCTGTCCTGAACAGCAAGGAAGCCCATGGTGGCTTCTCCAAATCCCTGTGCCTAGAACACAAGCGAGGATCCCTCGCGCACCCCTTTGCTCAGGCCTGCCCAAAGTCCGGCCCGGGGGCCAAATCCGGCCTGTCAGGCCATTCTGAGTGGCCCGCGGCTGGCTGGCCCGCCCCTCCCTCCCCCTCCTTCGCCCCATGTTTTTTTAAAAAAAACAATCTTCCACCAACACTGACACAGCTGGGGAGCTTGGGGGGGGGTGCAAGGTTGCACAGATAATCTCTTCCAAGGGGCGACATGTGGCCATGGCTCCCTGTGCTTCCTTTGGTTCCCACCTTCCTTCTTTCCTCCCTCCCTTGGTCCCCGCCTTCCTTTCTGCAGGCGGGGTTGCAAGGGGTCAGTGGGTGGGGCTTGCAGTGGGGTGGCAGGGTCAGGGAGCAACCAGCCCCTGACACATTCTCAGCCACCAAATCTGGCCCTCCTTACAAAAAGTTTGGGCACCCCTGCCTTTGCTGGTCAACTCAGGGCCACTAGGCATGGCGTCCGGCCCGCAGCGAGAATCCACACAACACGGCACACCAGGCAAAAATTACCTTCTCCCCGAACACCTCAAAACCACCTGTGCCCAAGTAGCCTTAGGGCGAGCAATGTCCCCTCTGCTTTGGTTTGTGCTGAAAGTAGGTCTTAAACAAGAGAAAAGTACATTTAATTTTTTTTTACGGAAGGAAGCGAGTCTGGTTTCATTTGTCCGCGGGTCTCTCAAACATTTGGCACCTAACAGAGAGTGGCGTTTGTTGGGAAGGTGCCCTTCTTTGCCACTCAGTTCTCAACCCCATTTTCTGTGGAATCTTCCTGATGGCGAGGCAGAAGGAAGCCACGGTCCTCCTTTGACTGACCGGCAAGCCACTCTGGGCTGAAAAGCGGGGCAAAATTACATTTGAAAAGCATAAATATTCCTCCATAACCAGCTCTACTACATGGAATAAACTGGAGCTTGCCAAGTTTGATAAGTTGTCCTTGATATTATAACTGCACTATGTACCACATTAAAGCAAAAGTACAACAAAACAAACAAACAAACCAGCTAAGATCCATCCATGAAGCCCAACTGCTAAGCACAAAATATAACTGTCCGTTGAGTAGACCCACTCTTAACCAGCGGGACTGCCGCCAGTGCAGACCTACTGGCCTTTACTGTGCCTATTGTAGGTGGCACTAGCATTTGGACTCCAGGAGTGGGCCTCCTTCAACTTAGACAGAGGAAATACAGAAGGACAGGGAGGAGCCACCAAAAAAAATCTGTTCTGGGGGGGGGGGCAAGACCTCCAGACAGGGGGAGAGCCTGACTTGACTTAAATGTTTCTAGCAACCTTTCCCATTTTCTTCCCTTCCATCAGCCTGTTTTGGTGCAAATCAAAAGTGGTTTTGCCTTCTGGATGTGGACAACCAGCGCTTCCTTCAGAACTTGTCCTGAGAGGCTGGCATGTCATCTGATGGTGAGTTGGGCACTTCATATGAAAGAGGACAAAAATCCCAAGGAGCCAAGGGATGTCAAAGGGCGCTGCACGGCTGGTCTTACCTCCATGATGGGGTTGGAAGCCAGGACTCTCTCTTCCACGTTGGCTTCGCTGGCAGAGCCGCTGACGGTCGCAAAGTAGCGCATGGCATACTTGGCAGAGACGGTTTTCCCGGCTCCCGATTCCCCGCTGACAATGATCGACTGGTTCCGTTCGTCCCTGCAAAGGACAGCAGCTCTTGGTTCTTGGAGCTTTTTTGACTGCCTCCCACCGGCTGATGGATGGTGGGGAGAACGAGCCCCCTCACCCGCTGGCTCCAAGGAAGACCAAGCCCCCCCCCCCCGGAAGCTCCCCTTCGGAGGCCAAGAGCCGCCGTGGCTTTGAGGCAAAGGTCTGTTATCTGTGACTCAAAGGTTGACGTGCTTGACTTTCCTAAGATCCTCGCACAAAATGCCCAAACATTTCCTCATGGGGAGGGGGAGGACGACGACGCGAGCCCCTGTGAACAAAGCTGCGAACAGCCCAGGAACCGAAAGCATCGTGACGCATCAGGCAACAGAGCAGGTGGCCTTCCCTTGGATAACCAACGGTGGGCTCCACGCTCAAACCGCTGGAAAGCCCCTGGCAACGAGAAGCTCCACGGAAGCCGAAGATGGCTGGGCCGAGTCCCTTCGGTGGGGCAA
The DNA here is from genome assembly GCA_029282475.1 of Phrynocephalus forsythii. NCBI lineage: Eukaryota > Metazoa > Chordata > Lepidosauria > Squamata > Agamidae > Phrynocephalus > Phrynocephalus forsythii. The sequence goes on along the minus strand of JAPFRF010000014.1, from coordinate 2,739,820 downwards.
GACCGGGGTGAAACCAGTGCTCGTTGTGTGTCCCTGGAGTTGCCTTCGACACACCACCCCCTGCCCCCACCAGGCCAAGCTCAGAGGACCAACAACGGCTCCAGCAGCCACGCTGGGCTTTCTTTATTCACAAACAAGCGAGCGCTTGTTGCCCTTGATCTAGAACGGCCTCCCAAGGATTCTCTGAGGATGCCTCCACTGATTCCTCCACCGTTCCCACCATCCACGAAGGCTTCGTGAGCAGCTCCTGGCTGGACCCCAGGGAGGAAGCCCAGGAACTCTGTGTTACCCCCCCCCCCATTTCCTCCTGGGAGCAAACTGGCTTGGAGGCGTCTAGAGCAGTCAGAGCCCAAAAGCAAAACGGGGGTGGGTGGAATTTTATTTATTTACAAAAAAATTTGAGGGACAGACAGCCCCAGGAGAGGGCCAATGGACCAGTTTGTGTCCTCCCCCCCACACACTCTTTTTTTACACCTCCAGCCCCTTTCCCTCCTAGGGCCACCTCTCCCCAGGGCTTCCACCTTCCTCCATGGGCCCTCGGAGGGCTCCTCTTCCCCTCCCCCCCACCCCACCTGGCCATCTGCTTGTAAGCTTCTTCTGCCACAGCAAAGATGTGCGGGTCCATGTCACCCATGTTCTGCCCGCTGTACGCATTGATGATATCCTCGCCATAGATGGGCAGCTGCTCGTAAGGGTTGATGGCCACTAAAACGATACCTGCAGAAGAAACAGTACAAGGGGGCAGTTCAGGAGGCGCAAAGACAGGCAAGCACAGTCGGGGCGGGGCGGGGGGGTCTTGTTTCAGTTTGCCCTTTGCTTTTGCTCAGCACTGAAACGCAGGGCGCCCCCAGTTTCCCCCCCCCCAAGGTGTTAAAAGCGAGGGGGCTCAGGAGAGCCAAGTGATCAGCCAGAGGGGAGAGGCTGCCCCCATCCCCCAAGCACCTCCGGGGGGGGCAACAGCAGAAGGCAGGGGTATCTTGTGCTCACCGCAATACGTGTAGATGAGCTTGGAGTCTATAAACCGGACTTTGAGGTTGTGGAGAACAGCCGGCTCGTGGAGGTAGCTGAGGGCCGTCAGGTCATTTTCCCCGACAAGGATGTCAGGGTTTCGCAAGGGCGGCAGCTCCTTCGTCTTAGGATCGAGGCTGTATTGCTGATCCTGGAATTTAAATTGAGAGCCGATCAGTGAAAGACACCTTTCAAGATCCGTCGTGCAGCTCCTTTCCACAGGGGAGCAGCGGCTGAGGCCAGGGAAGCGCACCGCGCACTCTGGAACGCGACACGGGGCGCTGGACTATTGGCAAATGAACAGAGGGCTGGTTTTAGTTGTTTTAAGAATGCTGAAAGCCGCCTCGAGAATGTTGCTTCAGAGGCTGAGTTTAAATATCCCTGTCAATGAAGGCATCGGATCATAGCAGGCAAGAGCAAACCTTTTGCACAGAAGCCCAGACATGTTTACCTGGGTGACTACCAAGGTAAGAATTCACGTTACCTTGCCATCCTCAAGTCGAAGATGGAGCACTTTGTCTCCTGTCTTATAATCCTTCAGAAGTTCAGCCGACTTCCAGACGACGTCCGAATCGGGGATCCATATCCTCGCATACTACAAAACAAAGCAAACATCTTGCTTTTAGAGCAAGAGAATGAGCAAAACATCACCCTCGCCTTTTCCCTGGTAGCCCACTCGCACCTTGGTTCAACCCTCCCCACCACGACCCCTCCCCAAAAGGGACTTCCCTGCCAACTGCCAACTTGCCAAGTCCTATTACAGGACCAAAGGTCCAGGTCATGACCTCCTAAGGCCAGTGGTGGCGAACCTTCGGCACTGCAGATGTTTTGGACCACAACTCCCACAGTCCTCTGCCAGTGGCAGTACAGGCTTGGAATCCTGGGAGTTGTGGTCCAAAACATCGGGAGTTGGCTTGGCACACCAAGAAGTTGCCATGCAAAGAATCGCCAGGCAGGATTATTATTTTGAAGATGACTTCTTCTTGCAATCCATTCCTGGTTAACTTAAACTACCATCGGTTCTCTAGCAAGGTGGCAATTATATTTTGAGCCTCAGCCACGACTGCATCCCTGTAACGACGCCAATCTCAAGAATATGGGCGGTCCTACTGTGCTAAAAAGAAACTGCTGTTTATTATTGCTTTATAGGTATCACCCAGGACCAAAAGTTCTAATGAGAAACTTTGGTCTGCCAGCAGAACACTTTTCGTAGTTCTCCAGTGGAGGACTCCACCAGAAACCTGCCTGGAGGAGAGACCTGTGATGTCCCCTGCGTTTCGCTAAGCTGGAGTCTCTAATCTGGATGTGCAGCAGCCACAGTTGGATGGGAAACACGTGGAATGTATAGCACACTTGCTTGTTCGCTCTAAATCTCTCTCTCTCTCTCTCTCTCTCTCTCTCTCTCTCTCTCTCACACACACACACACACACACACACACACACACACACACACACACATGCACATTCACTCACTCACATATCAGTTTATGCCTATTGGAGTATTTGAAGTGCAACATATGTATCACAAAAAGGAACCAAAATGTGTTTGGGCTTCTGCAATTGGGATTCATGGAGTGTCTGTCTCCGCACCATAGAAACTGCATGGTAAGTGCCTTAAGAGTGCAAAGAGAAAAAGAGAAAAAGCCCCAAATCATCCCAGATGCAAGCAAAAGACCATGCCCCCCCTTTAGACCAGGAGTTGACAGATGGGATGCTCCTATATCTAGCTTCTCAGTCTAACTCTGCACCCTTTGTATGCCCAGATATCAATGCCCTGTGACAGATCTAGGGAGGTGTCAAAGCAGAGACACCCAAGGGCATGCCTAGGATCTCTGAAGTCAAAATCCTCGTTCGACAGAGGCAGAAAAGCAGCACAGCAGCTGTGCAGAACTTATGTCTGGTTTAGAACTCAGAAAACAAGGAGCACCCCTTTGCCAAAAGAAAATAAATGAAAAGAAAGCAAAACAAAGAAGAAAACCACCCTGCTATCTACAACACAACAGTCGTAGACGGAGTTTCTGAAATCAGGAAATAAGGAGTGCAACACAGGCAATGCAAAGGGCCCCTTGAGACCATTTCTCTGGCTGAGCTATTACGCAGGAATGACACAATCTTGCATGGAAACCTTGTGAGAAGAAGGCTTTTTTGCAAGGGAAAAAGTAAAAACCTTTCCTCCCAAGCTGCTACTAAAACAGCATCCGTTGTTTTTCCCCTCCTGGCCACTAAACGGCTGGAGAGAAAGAGGCACCAGTGAGAACTGGTTCCTTTTCCCCACCTTCAGGCTCTCATCCCTTTAAACAAAAGACACACGTGGATTCCCGTCTGCCTTGGCCAAAGAGCAAAAGCACGTTAGAGCAAGAATCCCCTTCTGCTCTCTCTCCTCTCATCTGGCATCACATGGGCGCATCATCGGACCCCGTCGTCCTCCAAAACATGGGCATCACAAGACGCGCCGGAGGCTCTCGCCTCTTCCAAGGTATTCTCGGCCTCCCGCAGGGCGTTCCTTTTCGTGAGGCCTTCTCAAGCCCACGCCCAGAAGGCAACATGCCAGGAACTTTCCAGACCCCATCACGACACAGAGGAACAATCTGGGGGGTCTTGTCCACCCCACCGTCTCCCCAATCTGTGAACCCCAACAAGGGACGGCTGCAGCATCAAGCAAGATGCAAGGCGGCTGCTTGTGAGGATGCACGAGTCATCCGGGCACGCGAAACGAAGACAAAATGGCCTTTATCAGCTTTGCAATTTTCAATTTCACCGCCTGAATTCCAGCTATAAGTACCGTTTTATAAGGCCTGCCAAACAACTTTGAGTGGCGGTTCATAAACGGCAGGGCCCCGTCAGACCTCTGTCTGTTTCGTCAGCCCATGAGAGATCAGTGGCTCAGTGTTCTCTCAGCGGGCCAGATCCACCAGATCCCCTTCCTCCTCCCTGAGAAGGAGAGATTCTTACAACCAAGAAAAGAACCTCTTGCCTCCAACCCACTGGGCCACCAACACTCCTGGGTCCCTTCCTCACTTCCTACAGATCCCGGCACTGGCAGTACAGACGCAAAACAATGAGCACTGGCCTCTCGCGAAGGCCAGCGGCATCATGGAGAACAGGCGTGTGCCTGGTAACTGTGCAGGCTCTCTGGACACTTGTCCTCCGCCCCACCCAGCAGAACCCTGGCTCTTCCAGGGAGAGCATGGCCCTCAGGAGAGCAACAAGTGCTCAACTTGGAAAGGGTGAGGACCAACTTATCTTCTCTTACTCGGGAGCTGCCTGGCAGAATAGGGATTCCCAGGCCCAGGCCTGCTACCAAAGGCATCGCTCAAGCGTTAGGATTTTAGTTTCTTTATTTCTTTGTCTTGCCCACTACAAGAAAATTGGGCCATTAAAAACAAATTAAGGGTTTCGGGGATGCTTTATTTTTTGTATGGGTTTCGGGGTGTTCTTGTTACTCCTGCTGTTGCTTCAACTTTTCCTGCCCTCCCACCCTCGTGGTTCCTCCTCTCTTGATGCCGAGAGAGGACAGTGAGCTGGCCCCTTCCTCTCCGCCACGGGCCACGCGGGAGGCCAAGACTTCCTTCGCTTGCAAGAAGAGGAACTCTCCCTCATGAAACTGCACGAAGTCTAACCGGGGAACGGATGGAGGAAGTGGAAGGGAACGTCCCCGCAGCCTTGCAACGGTCCACAAGAGCAGCACATGGCGGTCCCAGCCGACCCTTTCCGCCCTCAAGCGCCATGGGCTGGATTGCCCTGGCCAGCCTATATGTCTTGTGGCTCCCCCACAACCACCGGCGGTTCCTTCCCGCAGGGCACAAAGAATGCACCAGGATATCAGGAGGCTCAGAAGCGGCTTCCAAGCCCGCTGCAGCTGCAATGGGCAAAGAGGCAAAAACAGGTCTTGGGGCCGCTCAGCTGAGACCACCCCAAACCTGCCTAGCTCCATCCCCACTTCCCCTGAGGTGGACCTTGTTTTCTGCAGCGGAAAACCGCAGCCCCCCTGAGCAGGGCCAGTCGCCCAGGCTTTCGATGACAATCAGCAGAGCCTCTGGGGCCACCACCATCACCTCCCCAACGAATCTGCATGTGCCTGACTCTGCCTGCACTCACCTTCCGGAGCCAAGTGGCCGGCTCCAGATCTCCTCTGAGGAATCCATCCCTGGGCACTCTCCTTAAAAGCCTTGGTACTGCACTGGGTCTTGGGCAGCCCCAGAACCTGGCCAGGTTAACTCTGCCTCTAGTGGTCGACTTATCTTCCTTTTGCTCTAAACATATTTTTGTTTCCACTCTCTTGGGCTGTTTGTTTCAACGAAAGCACAAACCGGTTGCAGATCTAAAAGCCAAGTTAAAGCCCTTAATAAATAACTCAGCATAAGGCATTCCCAAAAGTCCGACCCTGCAGGATTCCACCCAACCAGACAGGGAGCCTAAGAGGAGCTGCTCGTTTTTGACCTGCTTGCTGGATTGTTTTCAAGGCCAGAGAATCCCCTTTTTTAAAAAGCTGTCCAGCAGGCATGGAAGAAAGACGTAAAAAAACTAACAGGTTCTAATGCTTCTCCTGGAAGCTACAAGGAGGGCTTTTTCTGTTTTTTAAAAAAACCTTATTTATTTATTTATTTATTTATTTATTTATTTATTTATTTATTTATTGAGCTTCTATACTGCCCGTCTTCCCGGGGGAACTCCGGGCGGTTTACATCAAAAGGAATATAAACAGAATCAAACAACAAGTAAAACAATTTAAAAACAGGAATAATCTAACAGGACAAATAAAAAACATAACAATTAACAGATGGCGGGTAAAGAGAGAGAGGAAAAAAAATTTTACTAGTCACCAAACGCCTCTCGGAAAAGTAGAGTTTTTAATGCCTTCCGAAAGGCTGGCAGGGACTCTGCAAGGCGCACTTCGCTGGGAAAGTGGTTCCACAGGGTAGGGCCAGCCACAGAGAAGGCTCGGGTATGGGTGGAAGTCTTCCGAGCCTCCCTGGGCATGGCCACCCGCAGCATGTGCGCCCGTGACAACCTGGTCTGTCGGGCCGATGTTGACCGCTGGTCAATCTGCTCTGCCAGGTAGTCCCTTGTTCTTAAAACTACCTCTTTCCTGGCCCTTCCTGTGCCAGGCTCTCCAACAGCCACACCCTGGGGGATGGGTGGTGGTGGTAAAAAGGCCTGAGGAACCAAATACATCATGCTGAACACTGGCTGTCGCTTCCCCAGGAAAATCAGCAGGCTGGAGCTTTCAGGGCAAACCAGTTGTTAGGAAGAAAAAACCCTGCCCTGCCCTCCCCCAGCACAACCAAACTACAATTTCAACCTGGCAAGATGGAAGGGAGGAGCAACAAGGGAGTAAGGGGGACACCCAAGCCCTTACAGCTCTCAGGGTTGCCCCCCCCCAGTTCCCTGCACACAGGCACAGAAGTGAGGCTTAGTGTGTCCGATAAGACCTGCATCCATAGTCGTCATCCCCCCCCCCCCAGTGAGGCTCACTCCACAAAGAGCACCAATAACTAACTGCAGACGGGACTCCAGCCCTTGAAATCTTTCCAGGTAATGTCGGAAAGAGACAAGCTCGCAAGTGGCTGTGGGGAATGATGCTACCTTTGTCTCCAAAATAAACAAAAACAAGGGCCATCTTATTGCCACTTACATGTCAACTGCAATGGACTTCCGAGCAGGCAAGCACAAGGCGGAGCTGGTGTCTCTTGTCGTCCAGTCGTTCTGTTAGACTACGACACCCCCCCCCAGGCAGTCGCCATTTGACAGAATGAAGTTCCACAGGGATATCCCTGGGTTTCACAACCAAATTGTGGCCATGCTGATAGACCCGCAGCACAGCCCTGCTCAAAAACTACGGAAACCAGCAACTGCACCAGCAGGAACAACACCGTCCCTGGGGAGACCCACGCCAGGCACTTTCTCATTTCAAACCTTCACTCGCGCAACCAAATCCCACATTACACATGCACAGCGCATCAGACAGCATGGATCTTTTGGCGTGCGGCCAGGCCCCTGCTGGCAGCCGAAATCAGCCAGGGTTTTATGCCTGGCTTGGCCGAGGACTGAGATGCTGGTAGGCTGGGAGACCAAACGCTTACCCTGCCTAGAGACAGACGAAGCCACTGCTGATTCATACCCTGGGAGGAGGAGAGGACTTACTTTAACATACATATAGTCCAAGTGGTCTACGGTGGTCCAGTAACCCTGGGGGTGGGAGTTCCCACTGATCGGATCCGCCACCCGGGCTGCCTTTGTGAGCGCGGGGTCCTCCATGCCTTCAGAGCTGCTTCTTGCTAGCCCCTGATCCGCTGCGCGCTTCCAACCAAGCAGGCGGGCGGGCAGGCGTCTCCCAGCCCGTCTCGGAGGCCGAGATCACCCACTTCCAGAACGAACCCTCAGAGTGAGCCGCAACGCCCCAGCAGAGTCTGACGCGTGACGGCCGTGGCCCGATCCCTCAATCCCTTCATTGTCGGGCCTCTTTGCAAGTCTCGAGTGGATGTCTTCCAGCACACAAAGAGCAGGAGTGTTTTCCCTGTCATGGCCCTAGATTGAGTGGCAAAAGCCCTGGTCTTGTGATAGTCATCAAATGCTGAGATTCAAAAACATCGCTCTTGGCATCAGTAAATATTTGGTTCTCCCTATCCATTCACATGAGCCGGCAGCCGCCATCCGGGCACCAAGCCTCTTTGGCACCAGTGGCCCGACCGAGCCCCCCGCCCGCTGGAAACACCCACTGCTTCGACAGAGCAGATTTATAGCCCGGCAGCTCCTCGTCCACAGTCTGCACTAGGACGCTCATCTCCTGCTTTCTCATTTATTCCCTTATTCCCTAAGTGCTAAGACTTGGGTGGTGGGAGGTGATGTCGGCCTCGGGATCCCCCCCCCCCGGACCCTCTTTGCCCTTGGGAGCTCTTTCTTCCCTAACCACAGCTTTCCTGTCACCCCCCCCCCCAAAGGCAGATCCTGCCGGGCTGAGATCTGACCGTGAATTATGACGCGAGGAAGTCCACATACTCCAAGGGAACATACAGCGGTGGGGTTGTCGCACCAAACCAACGCCCGCTGGTTCAGCAGGCCGACTCCAGTCCTGACTTACGACGGGATCCCAGCCAAGATGTCCAAGCAAAGTTCTGCATGAGAGCGGCAGCTGCTTTGGTGAGGAAGCTGCTTGAGGTCAAGGCCAAGACGATGGCACACGGAGAGAAGAGGGTGACCTCCCAGGTGGCCGAATGTGTAAAAGCCAAGCCCTCGGAGGAACGGCTGAGGGAGCTGACGTGCTCAGCTGGGAGAAGGAAGCCTGGGAGGAGAGGGGATGGCTCAGGTGTTCACAGGGTGGCTCCAGGGGAGACCCAGCGCCAAAGGACAGGGCCCAAAGCGACGGGTGCCAAGGACACGGCCTCACAGGGAGGAAGAGCTGCCGGGCTGGAACAGTGGTGGCCCAGCAGCACGGGCTGCCACCGAGGGTGGTGGAGGCTTTGAAACAGGGGTTGGCCGGCCACCTCCCAGGGCCGCCTCCGTAGTGCATCGCCTGCTTCCTTCACTGGTGGGGTGGTGTTAGCCTTTGTTACCTTTGGGGCACCTTCCAGCAACACCATTCCCACCAGGCTCAGACTCGAGCCGTGAGCATCAGGGCTGTGGAGTCGGAGTCGGAGTCGAGGAGTTGGAGTCGGAGGAAATTTTGGGTACCCGGAATCGGAGTCGGCAAACAATGCACTGACTCCGACTCCGACCCCTACTAAATTTAGATTGGAATTTTTTACAAAGCAAGTTTAAATGTCCCAATTCACAAAAAGTTAGAATTAATGACTTCTCTACTGTAAGAATAAAGACCAATGCATGCAGTGCCTCACGTAACCGCAAAATGAACATGTTACGTGACCGTGAAGAAGCATGCTTTTCATGTTCTTCACTATAGGGCACGCAACGCACAATTAGGAGCGGCAATACTTATACTTTCCATAGTGTTGTGTTCTGCTGTTACGCAGTGCCCATGGGTAACCTAGCCTCTCACTGATAAGGGATTAAGTGAATATGTAAATAGTTACTTTATGTAAATAAGTAAATAGTAAATAAATTCACATATTAATACAGAGGAGTCAGATTCAGGGAGTCGGAAGTAAAAAAATCTTAGGAGTCGGAGTCGGAACATTTATCTACCGACTCCACAGCCCAGGTGAGCATCGAGGCTTCTTTGCCAGCACCACTTATAGGAGACTTTAGGCAGGCAGGCTGACACGGCCCCTCCTGCCAGAGCCTCGGGCCACACGGTAATAATAATAATGCCTGAGCTTCCAAGCAGTTTGTCATGTTTCACTGGGACACACGCTCCCCCCCTGCAAAACAGCCTCCGTATCGTGGGCTTGAGGGCAAATGGAGGCCCTGCACTCGCCGTGAAGGTAGAGGGCATGTTTGACAAGACCCTTCGGCGAGGCTGCTCGTGTCACTCACGGCCTGAGTCCACGTGGGCACTTGGCTCCACTTGGGGAGGTCCTGGACTCAGTGGCCTGCTCTCCGAGCAGATGATCCCAGGCTCACTTTGTAATGGCCACAGTTGAAGGGATCAGGGCTAAAGAGCTGAGAGTGAGGACCAGGACCCCACGGGCAGGGCGGAGGAAACAGGCCCCTCTTCGTGCAAGTGCCATCGCTTGCCTCAACCCTACAGCTGGTGGGGACGTGAGGGGAGGGACTCCTACATTTTTGGACCATCAGCAGGCGTTAAAAGAGGCCTCCGCCTGGTCTGCAGGTCCACGGAAGCGTCCACTCTCAAGAAGGACCTCCAGTTCCGCCTCTCACGCCTTGGTCTGGAGCAGCCACACAGGGAACTGAACTGGACACTTCCACTTCTGCAAGGGACCCTACCTGACAACGGGGCTTGACCTCTGTGCTGCGATGGCGCCACCATCCATACCTTCCTAAGAGAGGTTGATGAGGGCCACAGTTGCCCGTGAGCACCGATTCCCTCCCTTGCCCCTGGGAGCCTGGCATGTGAGGGCTGCAGATAACCCTCTGTGTTATCAGTAATGCACGAAGGCAGCAGAAAACTGGGGGGGGGGAGCTGTCTATTTCCCAGAGGTCTGCGCAAGATCACCTGCAGGAGGACCTCGGCACATGCCCTCCATCGGCGATTCCCTTGGAGTCGCTCTACAGAGCAGTCTGATTCATACGATCCCGGGCGGGGTGGCTTTGAGGTTTTGCATAGTTCAGCATTTATCTGCTCACTTTCTGCCACACCCCAAAGCAAACGGGCTTCCCTTAACGCGTCATGTAAGCAGAGAGCACCTAAGAGCCAAGCACGGGCCCCCCATTCTTCAGAGAGAGCACGGAGGAAAGCCCTCGAAACCAGGCCTGCCTCTTGGGGAAACCCTCTAAAACACCAAGGGCGCCTTCGCACAGGCGGCCGTGGGGGCTACGTTTGCCCCGGCTTCCCCTACAGGGGCGTCATCATTGGGAAGGAAAAACACCTTGCATTGCCACGTAAGAAGACACATACTTTCCCATCCTCTCCCATGAACAGGCATGGGCATGGGTGGGTGGGTGGGTGGAGATAGAAGGAGCCCCCCCCGCCAAAAAAACCCCAGTGGGGATGGCGAGGGCCTGCAGGTGCCTCCCCCCCCCGTCAGCCAACCCTTCCACCCTGGAAGTACTGCTGGGTGGCTTCCAACCTCAATGAAGCAGCTGCCGCAGACAAAAACCAACACGTGGCCCTTCTGATTGCTGCCGTGCACAACGCATCTCACAGTGAGGACTGTCTATCGCCAAGCACCAACCAGCCTCAGCCAGCCTCAGCCAGCCTCAGCTTCTCCTGCTTCCTCTGGGGCTGAATCAAATTTTAGTCCCTACTAGAGCAAACCTTCCACGGAAAATTCAGGGGTTCTGAAGGCCCAACGTGCCTTTTCAACATCCCTTCCCCAGAAGCTGATTCGATGAGCTAGAGCAGGGGTCCTCAAAGTTTTCAAACAGCGGGCCAGTCCACCACCACCCAGACACCGCTGGGGGCCGGATCACAATCCAAAAGCAGCTGTGGAGGCTGGCTTGCTCACAAAACAGGGGGTAGGTGGGGGGGCTGCAATTGGTCCCAGGGGCCGGATTCAGGACCTTGGGGGGGGCCTGCATCCGGCTCCGGGGCCTTAGGTTGAGGACCCCTGAGCTAGAGGAAGCTTTCGGAAACACAGAAGGTCCTGCCCAGGCTGGTCTCGTTTCCTCCCCAAATGAAGCGCTCTCAGCCCAAATACAGTGGCCGACCTCTTTCGAATTTTCAAAGGAAGGCCCCCGAAAAGAAGCTGCAGCTTCAGATTTGCCAGCCTGCAAAGCTCTCTCGTTGCTCTCGGCCTGACAAGGCTGAGGCCGAATGGCTGGGAGCCAAGCCTATTTCTGTTGCCCCAGGCTCTCGCAGGTTCCATGGGGCCGGATTTTCACAGAAACCCTGCTTCTGCCTTGGCTGTACCTACTGCTGTTGCATGATGGAATTCTGATACAGTGGGATAGATAGATAGATAGATAGATAGATAGATAGATAGATAGATAGATAGATAGATAGATAGATAGATATGATATGATATGATATGATATGATATGATATGATATGATATGATATGATATATAAAGCTTTTTTCATACATAGGATTAACAAAGTGTGCTACTGGGGGCTGAAATAATTCCAGAATTCTCCCTAGAACTATGGGGCAAGGGAGACAAACTACTGTGTACTTCAAAATCCATGTACTGTTCAACTCTTAAGCCCCCCCATGTTAAATACAAAGCACACTCATTCTCTCTCTCTCTCTCTCTCTCTCTCTCTCTGTGTGTGTATGTGTGTGTGAGAGAGGGGGGGCAGAGAGAGCAGTTCTCTCTGCTAGGGTTCTCTTCCACAGAACTGACAGTCCTTCCTATGGAGTACCATGTGCAACAACCCTTAAAGGTACTTATAACCGCCTGATAGGGATATTGGTTTGGGGGGGCAAATAGACCACTTTGAAACCTTCAGTGTTGAATTCAGAGGGCTCTGGGTGGCTGGGGTCACTACGTTTATTGAATGTTTGTTGACTATTTAATCCTGTATTGGAATCTTGACTGGGTGGAGGGAGGGAAATCTATGCATAACTAAGAAGCCCATGTTCTGTTCAGTCCTTTACAGTACAAGGGGGAAGGCATGCTTTGCGTCCACAGGCTATAAATCTCATACTCCGCCCCCCCCACACACACTTCTCTCTAGCGGTGCCTCCGTAATACCGTACCGTATAACTGTTTCCAGTATCTCCCCGACACAGTGATGGATGCGTCCAACTTCCAGCATTTATTTGCTGATATAGCCAAGCTAAAGATTGACTCATTGATTTGACAAGACATAAACCTGCCAGCCTGTGAATATAATTGCATTTCCTATACCAATAACAAAGAAACACTTACGGCAAATGGCATGTGATGCCATACCAAGAAAAAACTGCTTTGAAACCAATCACAATAAAGCAGATGGCCAGATCCTCTTGGCGGTAGTTGTTACTTTTATTTCAAGACACACTTACTGTAAACAGGTCAGATGGAATATGCAAGGGGTGCAGGTGTTCTTTTTTTAAAAAAAAATTCTGTACAAGACGGAACATTTTTTACTTTGTTACCATCAGGCAGAAGATATCGTAGTATAGCCTGCCGTACCAACAGACTGAAGAACAGTTTTTATCCATGGGCTGTCAGACTGCTGAATGGGAAATAATCCCAGGACAAGTATAGAAGAACTGACCTGTGGGCTGGCGCATTCTGTGTCAAGTACACAGTGTGCAATAAGACTGAGTGATTGCCAGTGAGATGGGGGCGGGATGGTGGTGGGGGTGGGCATGGGAGACTCAGCTAATTTCATTGTGCACATGTTGTACATTGACAATAAAGGTATTATTATTATTATTATTATTAACATACAAACAGCAAATTCCATACAGAACATCCCGCTTCACATTATACAAGCAGTAAAACACTGGGCCTTTTTACACAACCTCTAAGATCCGCTGGCCACTTAAATTCGGACCAGGGATCTTAGGGGTTCGCTCTTCCTGCGTTCCCACCTCCTCCGCACTTCCTGGTTGCTGGCTGCGTGAGGGGAGGGAGAAAAAGAGAAAGAAAAGCATGAGGCTCACCTCCTTCTGCCTCTGGTCTCTGTAAAAGTAGCTCTTAAAGGGGCAGGAGCCAAAAAACAACAAACAGAAGCAAGGAGAGCCCGGCACTCACTATCGTTACACCGGATCAAATAATTTTCACCTCCAAAGAGCAGGTACCTGAAAGCTGCGCTGGGACGCGCTAAAGTGGGCGGGGTCGCACTTAATTTCCTGTTAACTCCGGAGCTGGTGGGTAAACATTTTTAAAGTCCAGAGCTGGGAGCCATTTGCCCTGGAGTTTAGGGGTCGTGTATAAACGCCCATTATCACCATCACATCATCTTTTGTGGAGGTACAAACAGTAAGTGCTATTCAAAACAGAGTTTTGAATGTATTTAAATGCACACAAGATTATTTAAATGAACACCATTATGGCCCATTCATCTTCCTAACCAGAATAGATAACAACATAAAAATAAAGTGTCTTTATTTTTAAAACTGCATGCACAGGCTTCTTACAAAATAACCTGGCACAGATCAATTAAACACGCATGCAAGTAAGCAGTTGGTGAAGCCTGTGAAGCAAAGCTTGCCTGAAGGCCCTGGCACAAGAAAGAAAAGGGGACACCAGTTCCCGGTCCCTAGACTGTGACACCATTATCGCCTACCAGTCAAAGCACCATCTGAGGGTGCAGAACCAGCTCAGAGGTCAGCAAAATGAAACCTTAAATCTCCATACATTCTTCAGCACGACCTGGAGTCAGGGAGAGAAAAGCTGCCCACCGCATTGTATAGCTAGCAATAGGCATTTATAAGACAATGATAACTATGGGAAGAATTGTGGTTTCAGATCAAGGAGAAAGCAGACGCAATCATGCAGGCCATCCCATGCTTGCTTGGAACAAAAAAGAACTTTAGCCTTACATAAAGAAATAGCCACCCCCAAATCTGTGCACTTCTGTGCATTTCCTGCCTAGATTTCAGGGTGCCAGGAACTCCACCACCACTGTGGTCAGACCCGTGGCCACTTAATGGAAAGGCCACGGAGCTTTAACAGGAGTCACTCTGTTTGGGGGGGCAGGTGCAAGACATGAAGAGCAACAAAAAAAGCAGGCTAGTCTGGGATCTCCTGACTTGAGAGTAAACCCTAAACTGAGCACCATCAGAGTTACTTTGGAGCTGCTGGGGGAGGGGGGGATGAGCAGCTACTCCCACCTGTGTTGTCAAGCAAAACCTCCCCATCTACCATGGACAGCAGGGGATGCCACGTGGCACATTTCTCTTATCACCATTCAGAGTAATTCCATGGGACAAGGAGCTTCCCATTTTCTATACTGCAAAATTATTCCTGGGCATCCTTGCTTTGAAGTGTCGCTGGGGGAAATGGGGAAAGAAACTTCCCAAATTCCCCCTTAGGCACAATACAATATATCTCCACCTTGAAAAGCTAGCCTTTTGCCCCTCGTGGCCTCTTGCACATGGCTACTATAGGCAACTGATGTGCCCGAGAAGCTTTCTCACACTCTCCTGGACTCATCTGTACCATCAAGACGCACGGAACAGGAAAAAAGCGGTGATTCAAAGAGGCACGGCTAGGAAGCGGCGTCTTCCAAAGGAGCCTCTTTCCAGACACCCTTCTCCCCAAAACTGCGGCCTGGTTTGCGTAGCATCAGGTCACACAGAATACCCCTCCACTACTGCGGTGCCTCTTCCTGCACCCAGGTATAACCTACCTCGAGAGCCATAATACTGGCTGCTCTGATATTGGTTTAAAAAAAAAAGCAGCTCCCCCAGGGAAATACCTCTGACTGCTAGGGGCAAGTAACTGGGATGCACAAACCTGTCCATCCACACTTTCTCCCAGATAGTTCATGTGTCTAAAGAAGTGGGCTTACATTAGAATATAATAGTCAGTCTTTCAGGTGGTACATGTGTTTTTGTCTTTTTGTTTTCTTTGCATTTTGCCTGGTATCCTTGCACCTACTGGCAGGACAACCTCTTCCCAAACTACCATAGTTTCTATCAAGTTTAGAGGAATCAAACCGGAAGGAATTAGTTGTCGCTTGCACTGCCCAAATTCAGAGAAGGCCCTGGGGTGAGGGGGAGGGGGGCAGGGATGCTGCACACACAGGACAAAGCGCACAAGGGTATGGAAAAGCCCAGCGCCCTTCTTCGCCTTGATGGGGGTGGGGGAAGCTGTCACCCTCATTGTCTCCAGAATCTCAACTTTCTCTCTCTCTCTCTCTCTGTTTCATGAGGGAGCCTGCCGACTGCCACCGAGGGCTTCAAGAACTGGAAGGGCAGAAGCCAAGCAGAGGGCAGTCGCAGGGGACACTTCTCCCCTTCAGGCCAGTCTGCCTGGCTGAACACCACCGGCTCTGGGCCTCCAGGAAAATGAATTTTGGGGGTGGGGGTGGGGTTTAAAAACAAGCGCCCATCTGGATTCCGTTGAAACCGGAGTGACTCCAGTGAGGAGGGAAAGGAAGACATGGCAGCTGATGGCAGTGAAGCCCCGGATGACTCAGGCAGAGCCTGCTGAGCAGGAGAGACAGACAAGGCACCAGGGACCATCATGGAGGAGAGCCCCCCCCCTCGCCCGCTCCAGGCGACAAGGACGGCCCCGGGTACCTGTGTCAACCCCCCCTCCCCGCCCGCGCCTGCCCTGCAAGGCCTCTTTGCGCGCCCCCCCCCAATCATCCATAGGTACCAGGCAGAGCAGGAGGGACGGGGAATGGTGGCAGCTGAGGGTAAGGAGGATGCTCAAAGGATGCGGGGGGGGGGGCGGCGGCGGCAGCGGAGCCAGGCAGGCTGGAGGAGTGCGTGTTTGTGCGGGGGGGGGCATCCTCTCCCACCCATCCTCCCTTCCATGTCCTCCTCCCTCCCTCCCCCCCCCGCCACGACAGGAGGCGCCCCCCCTTCCCCAAGCGGGGCGAGGAGGACCGGGAGAGAGGGAAGGAAGGAAGGAAGGATGCTGCTGCGGCCCTGCCTGCCTGCCTGCCTGTCTACCTGCCGGAGGCAGGCAGAGCCCAGAGGAGCGACACCCCCCCTCCACGGCGTCCCCCCCCCCCAAAAAGGCGCCCAGTGGGAGGGAGGGAGGGAGGCAGCAGGGGGACGAGGAAGAGGAGGAGGAGGAGGAGGAGGAAGATGATGCTCGGGCCGGAGCCAGCAGGAGCCAGCAGGAGCAGGAGGAGGAGGAGGAGGAGGAGGACGCGCACAAGGAGAGCCGGGAGGCGGGAGGGGGATACAGAGAGCGCGGGGGGAGAGGACCTGCCGGGGGCCCCGCCCGATTCCCCCTCCCCTCCCCTCCCCTCTCTTCGGACCCCCCCTCCCCCGGCGGCGTTGCCAAGAAGGGACCCGCTGCTCGCCCACCCCGCCCGCCCGCTCGCCCACCCACCTTGGTGTAGAGCTCCGAGGCGGCCATGGCGACAACGAGGCTCCCGCCGCCGCCGCCGCCCGTTGCTCCGCGGACGGCCGGGCTGCTGCTGCTGCTGCCGCCGCCGCCGCCGGCGCGAGGGAAAGGGAAGCGGGCGGGCGGGCGCGCGGCTGGGAAGGCAGGCGGTCAAGCGGGCAGGGAAGGGCCGGGCGGCTGCGGCAGCCGGGGATGCTCGCCTCCCGGAGGCTGGCGCCAGGGAAGGGAGGGGGGAGGGCGGAGCGCGGGAGGGGCGGGGCGGGGCCCGGAGGAGGAGGAGGAGGAGGAGGAGGAGGAGGAGGAAGGCCGGGAAAGAGGGAGGGGGCGCGGCGGCGGCGTCTTCAGCCCGACCTCCCTGCTCACCTGCGGGTGCCCCTTCCGCACGAGCGGGGAGCCGGCTCGTCCCACCTCCCGTCGGAAGCCCGGAACTCCACGGCGGCGGCGGCGAGCTTATTGAACCCCCCCCCCCGGGAAGGCAGGGCTTTTGTGCAGCGAAGGGCTCTTAATGGCCCCTTGGAGACCGAAGCATCCTCTACCCCACCCCTCCTCGGCTTTCCAGGGAAGTCCTTTGCAGGCGCTTTCTATTCCTGGGAAGCTCCCCCCCCCCGCTGCCCCGAGGACGGAGATGGTCTTTCCCTCCACCCCCCACAAGCTTGGACACCCCCTGGGCGAGTCCAAGGCTAGCCAACCAAGGCTGGCTGAAGGAAGCCACCGGTCACTCTGGGCTGGGGGCTGGGAATTCTGGCAGGTGACCTGCCCTCCTCTTTTGCATTCAGCCAGGCAGGACCTAAGGGCTCAGGTGGACACTCAGGCCAAAATAATTCCCACCACCTTCTTCTACTGTCGGTTGATGGAAGGGAACCAAGCATGACTTCGTTTCCAGAGCAGGGAAAACCTGCCTGTATTGAAACCTTTCACTCCGCCATTGGTCACACGAGTAAATACAATGTCCCCTTCCTTCTACCTGGAATGTGGCTTTTACAAAGCCTTGTATGCACAGGGGCTGCTTTAAAGCATCAACGCAATCCTGGAGCTGTAGTAGTAAAAGTTTGCAGAGCAAGCCTGACACTCGCCAAAGCCTAGCCAAGATGGCACGTCCTGAAAACAGCACACGTTCTCTCGCCAGTGATCAAAAACAAACAACACGCCCAGCATCAGTTGTGCAAGGAAGCCGAAAGGGCCAAGGGACAGCAAAGCAATACAAAACTTGCCACTTACCTTTTGTATTTTAAGTGCCTCAAGACCTTGAGCAAATTAACCATAAAGCCTCCAAGTGAGATCAGCTCAGTCATCCTAATATAGAAACTTGCTTGCATAGCTGTGTCTAAGAAGTACAACTGCAGTGCGCCGCTATCCATTCATAACCCAGAGCACAGAGAGAACTCCTAGTTCCCTGAGCTACTTGCCCTCTGAAGATGCCAGCCGCAGAGTCTGTCGAAACAGTCAGGAAGAAAAACTTCCACAACACGGCCAAACAGCCCAAAAAACTCACAACAACTATCCATTTATAGTCTCCACCGGCCCCTTTTTCCCGCCCTTGGCAGGATAGGGCCTGTGGGGAAGACCCCTCTGGGAGCCAAGCTTGACCAGAAGCCACGTGCATAAGGTGGCTTGGCCTGGCCCACGATTAAGACTTGCCAATGACGGCATCCGAGTCAAGGTCCACGGAATCCTGCACTCCGTTCTCCGCTGGGTCAGGCGGGGGCTCCTCCTGGATCCTGGCATGAGATTGGCAGCAGACCCACCCCACCACCGCCTGGCCCTCCCCGGCGCCTCTCCTCTGCCATCACCTGGAGCTTTACGGCAGCGCCCTGAAGGCTCGCTCTCTGGAGGAGCCCACTCAGGTTGTAAGAGCAGCTCCATTCTCTCTGTCCTGCCACCTTCTCTGGTGCATTTGGTGAAGACGAGGGAGGGGCCCAAGAGCCCCCACCCACCCACTGCTGTCCTGCTGGAGGCAGGCCAAGGTCCTTTTCTCTTCAGGTAGG
The DNA here is from genome assembly GCA_029282475.1 of Phrynocephalus forsythii. Lineage (NCBI taxonomy): Eukaryota > Metazoa > Chordata > Lepidosauria > Squamata > Agamidae > Phrynocephalus > Phrynocephalus forsythii. Next base: position 2,721,347 of record JAPFRF010000014.1, on the reverse strand, counting down.
TTTCCGTCACTGGGCTGCTCTCTCCCCCTCCTCCCTCCTTCCAATTTTTACGGGGTTTGTTCCACCTTGGATCCTCTTGAGGAGACATGCAGAGTATAAATATTTTAAATAATCATAAAGGCAGCATCTGATACCCTTAGTCAGCTGGCAGACAAGTCAGACGAGACCCACGAAGCATCCTTCGGGAGGAAGGAGAGAGGAAAGGCAGCCCTTCTCTAGCCAATGCAGAAAAAGGTGACTCCTCCCGAGCCCTTTGGATGAGAGCAAGAGGCCTCCTTGCATGCATTCACGGCTATAGACCTCCAGTGAATGGCTCCCTGCCCCTAAAGGGATGTAGATATCCCCAATCTCTAGTGGGAGCTACCTGGGAGTCTTAGTCCTTTCGCTTTTCAGAGGTTTTTCCCTTCATCATCTGAGCCAGAGGCTGAAACTACCTGCGTAACCCCCAAGGGGCTTCCTGATCACTGCTCTTTTTTCTCAACAGAGAGCTGTTTCGCCAGCAATTTTACCCAGAATAGCAGGCGACAGCAAGGCTCTCGACCAGCACATGCCAGAGTGACCCAGACCACCAGGGAGTGCATCCCTCCCCCCCCCCACACACACACGGTTTTCATCACAAGAATCCCGGGCTGAAGGCAAAGGCTTGGTTAAATTTCAGCACGCTTTCACCTCGCAAGGACAGAAAAAGGCTGTTATGGAATTAAAGTCAAACAGTATTAGGTTTTAATGCCATATTAGAAAAATAAGGTATAGAAAGGTTGTTACAATAAAGTATGGTTAGAGTTCAGTAGTTGAAACACACTAGAAAACAGGGCTGGTTGCTTTTTCAGCAGTGGGAACTGTGGTACCCTGAACCAAGATGTTCCATCACCTCCTTGCCCAAGGGCCAGTGGGAGACACAGAGAACAAGAGCAGACAAACCTCTACAAAGTGATGAAAACTAATTAGTTGAATTTATTATTCATAGTATACAGGGTCAGCGGTGGCATGGAACAACTGAAATTTTCACCACCCCAGCCTCAGGAACTCATTAACATATCAGACCATCTGGTTCTTTTCGTGGCCTCAACACACACCGCCTTCTTTTGACCACAAAGAAGGAGCAAGCATGGGGTGGGGGGGTGGGGACGTGGCCTTTACAGAGCACTTCTGTACCACTGGCTTCCCCCACCAGCCATGACTGGGAAGAGGCTGGGAGTGCCTGTAGACTCTCTTTGAGACAGAACAGCACTACTCGCCACTGCAGAAAACAGACAGGTTGGCTAGGCTCAGGGGCAGAGAGATCTCTGAAAAGGGGTTCCTTATTTTTTTATTTTTGAATATTATTAAAGGGCAAAACTCATACGTTACATTATGTACATGAGCTTGACAGCTACTCTTTGTCAAGGTTAAGCTCAAGGCTGCAAGTCAGCCTCACCCACTGACTCTCAAAAGAGATGATTATCTGTCTCCTTGAACCCTTAACCGGACCGAGAAACCAAACTATCTTCTGTTGTCAAGTTTTATCGTTAGAGCAGGATCAACGAGCTGAGGCTGGAATACAGTTGAGGCTTGCCACTCTACGTCCTTCAGGCAGTTTCAGCTCATGGGCAGAAACTGATTCTCTGCGCTGTGACTCCACCAACACAGCACGACCACCTACAGCAGGGGTGGAACGGGGACGTCCATGCGCCAAACCAATTCTTGGGCCGTGAGCTGCCGGGTGGTAACAACTACTAGACAATGACCCCAGGGTCACCTTCGGGCAAGGAAGCCACAGGTTAAGACCACGGCCCATTCTCTTCAGACCTTTGTTTCACTCTGCATCCTAGAAAGATAAAAACTGCAACCAGCCTTCTGTGATGGGCAGCCTGACTTCTTGCATTGAACAGTTACAGCTTACTCTTTTCAACATGAATAACAAAGTCTAACAGCAAAATCTGGTCAGCCCCAAACAGAAGAAGCCACTGAATCCATGAGACTTTCATTAAGATTTCAGTCCCATTGGTTCAACAGGGCCACTGGAGCTAGGACTGGCAACTGGACTGAGATATCTACGTAACAACCTGCTAAGCTTTTTAAACAAATGACTATCTCATCTCCAGGGACTGTACCCTGAAATTCAAATGCAGTAACGAGACATCCCAGTTGCCTGTCGTGAGACGAGGTCTGATGGAGTGACAAGCTCCAATAAAGGATAACTCAGGAATCCTCCTCCTCCTTCCAGCCGGGGCAAGACAGTAAAATTAAATCTACACAAGCACTCTTGGAGAGACCTCTCAGGGGTCCCAGAGGCGGTCACATGCCTCCTTTTGGTAGAGAAACAAGGCTGGCATGAAGTAGGAGTAAAGCTTAGGGTTCAGTCGGGCTGAAAGCTCAACTTCCTGACCGGCGGAGGCCAGGGCTAGCAAACATACCCGTGGCAAGGCTGGCATTAACTCAGATCTGCTTTATTAAAAGGGGCTGTGCAGAAAATGGCCTACTCCGTTTCAAACAGAGGGCCTTTAGAGACACCTCTTGGAAGAACTTAATGCCTCAGCTACCCAATCCCACAAAGGGATGTTGTGCTCAAGCTTTGCTTCCCTCTGGAAAACCTGATTCTCCCAGGGTGGGATGTCAGGCTCCCAGGCGGCCTTCCACAGGAAGCTAAAAGGCTACCAGCAAAGTTGGCTAGCTCCGAGATGCCAGGCGTCCATCGGTATGTGGTACCTCAGCCAAGCCTTCCTGACTTTTCCCCCTAAGCAAATCAAAGGATTTATGTGTTTCTATGAATGACTACAGTATCTGTGCAAAAATGTAACCAATGCCACCTTTATTTCCCAATGCAAAAAAGTATCTTTTTAAAAAACTACAAGATATTTTCAACGTGTTGGAGACTTTCAATAGCAGCAGACTATGCCCCAATTTCACGTTCTAAACATCCTGCAATCCTCATTAGTTTTTAAAATTAAAATGCGATGGAAAGATATAGTAGTATGGAATAGGCTACCGGGTATGATCTATGGATTCCTTACTGAGCTATCCTTGCCATTAAATTAATTTAGCCCCCTTGAAGTGGGACCACCTTAGGGATACGACCTTAGGTGTGCTGTCAAATGAGCACTACAGGCCATCGCTGGCACACAAAAAGGGATGTATGAGCAAAGCTGATACTATCAGTTACTTCAAGCTCTTTTAGACCTTAGACATGCAAGCTTGTGACTTTCTGTAAGGTAGCAAACCAGATATTTACAGCTTTCAAGGGCACAGAGTCATTTGTGCTTCTGATTGGCACGTTTCTAAATGCAATGTTAACAGATATTTTGAAAAAAATGTGCAAACTATCTTATTTACAGAAATGGCACAAAAGTGAATTGAGTCTACACACATGCACACTTCATTCACTTCAAAATATGTTCTAGACTTAAGAGGACCCAAAGGAAAACCAGCTTCAATAGGCAGTTGTCAAGAAGCACAAGGTTTACAGGAATCACACCAAAATGAGCAAATATTGCCCAAGTAAAACTCTATTGTTAAAGGTGAAGTCGGTTTAAGGCCATTCAAGTTCAAGAGCAGATACACCACTTAAGTTGGGAGTCCCTTCTCTTTTAATGCAGGCTTTACCTTCTAGCAACTTGCGGTCCAAAACCTCTAGTTTACAGAATCAAAACACGAGAAAAAAACACAGCAAGGGGTTGTGTTCAATCGTACTGTGCTGTAATTAAGGTGAACTAAGGAAAGCAGAAAGACTATAAAGAGTGAAACTGGCTAGGTCACTTTCTGAAACCAGTCCTACGCTAACAAATAGGTAATATGTACATTTTTTTTTCAAGTAGATTACATTGCTCTAACGAAAGATGTCCTTTTTTTAAAAAAAAATCAGTGCATTGCTCTCAACTCCTCCAAGGACTACAAAATTTAATTTTTAACAGGACTCTCTTACAATAGCAGCACACGTATCACTACCTGAAAAGCGGTCAGTCAACGACTCAGGGGTGGGGGTGGGGAGAACGTAACATGTGAGAAGTAGCTATTAAGGAAAGACTGAGGGAATGAGAAGATCCATGCAGCTCTGCCCCCTCGTCGGTCAGTCAGCCAGCCAGCTTGCTGGCCACCAGAGATGGTTTCCGCTGCGGAAGGTCTTGGGGAGTGGGAATGTGGTCACCGGTGACGTCAGTCTTATCGGGAGCTGCTGCCGCTGGGAGCTGCTTGTTCTTCATCTTGGCTTTCGCCATGTTGTAATCCCCGGAATCAAAGTACTTTTGCTACGAGACAAAAAGGCAAAGAGAGAAACTCATTCGAAAAACCAAAACAGCTTTCTTCCAGCAGGACCTCTCTGGCCTTCGCTCATTCAGCCGAGACACTTAAGTCTGTAAACTGGTAAAAAATACTTAAGAACCCAAGTCTGGGGCCCTGCTGCTTAACATGGTAAGTGGCACTGGGGAAAACCCAAGGACTCAGTGGGGATTTGGTGCATCAATTCCTCCATGAGCTCCAACAATTCAAGTGGGCCTCTCTAGTTGCGACTTCCGTTGCTAAAATGTCTCATTGGTAAATGAGCAATGTTTAGCTTTCTTAACACACACACACACACACAGAGAGAGAGAGAGAGACAGAGAGAGAGCAGGTATCCATCCCCCTTGAATTACATGGGCTATACATGGTATTTTTCAATAAATAAATACTCAAGAAATACCATGGCCCTACGAGTTCAACGATGGCATGAAAGTACTCTCCTTGCCCCCAAATACAACATCTGTAATTCAGCATATAGATCAGGGGTTCTCAGGACATGGCACTGTATGGGAAAGACTCCCAGTGCTACTGAAGAGAACCCTGATAAAGAGAACTATGTGTGCGCGAATCCACCGTTTATGCTTTGTAGTTATGTTTTGTGGGGAGGGCATAAAAGTCTTTGTGGGGGTCCTGTGCCTATAATCCCAGCATTGTTTTATTCAGAGTTTCATTGAAACTCAAGTGATGCCAACTGGCCACTCCTGCTCAGAGTCTAGTTTTAGGACCAAAGTCTGCTCCAGCCCCACAGAGGCCTGGATTAGGATGGGCTTGTCTCACAGGGACTCACTCCTTTCTGGAGTCGCTTCCTCAAGAAATCGGACCCTCCTGGCTTCTGCCCCAGGTGAGGATACCGCGCTTTCAACTTGGCTTCTTCAGCTTTCTCCGGACTGATCACCTTGTCCTCCATTTCCTGAAAACACAAGGAAAGCTGGTTTAATTAACAGAACAACTAAGGGCCATGTCTAGACCACACCACACCCACCCACTAGGTTTTGGAAACACATCCATTCATACAACCTCTACCCAATGAACTGACAACAGAACTTTTAAGTTTGGCCACTTCTTCCTCTAATCATCCTCCTGACAAGAGACAGGCAGACCTCAAATTAAACCCCAAATCTAGAACTGGACAAAACCTTTACTGGGCAACTGAAATCCCAGAGGAGTGTCCAAGTTCTTATACCTTCGAAAATTATTGAGCAGATGTGATAGCATCAAAAGGTGGGGGAGGAGAAGCCCTCACATTTGACATTTTTAGCTAAAAAGGTCTGCAGTTAAATTGAATCCCCAAATTTCCAGCTGTACACAGATATGACATTATATGGAGCAATGATGGGATGGAGAAGAAACAGCAGGTCTCCATTTCTGAACATTTACAGGCTGCTCCATCTAGCTACATGGCTACTCAGGGATCCTCTTCAGCAAACACACAGGATTCTCAATTTGGCATGCCTACATCCCATTCACTTTTTGAACTATTTAATCAGATTTTTTTCTTGGTGTCAGAAGCACCAACAAATTATGTTGACAGATAAACATACTAAGCAGAATATAAAGAAGCCATAAAATTATTACATATAAAAAGTATATAAAATAAGATTTTTTTTTAAAAAAAGTAGATGATATTCGATCAACACCAAGCCACATCTATAGCAGCCCCTTCTGCCAACATAAAGTCTTCCTCTGTGCACACTGAAGGGCATCACATGCATTGTAACACGTGTGAGACGGTTTGCTCTTCTCCACATTCACACAAGGTTTAATCAGTTTAATTTCACGCAAAAATGGTGGCTTGAGCCTAAAAAGCATGCAAAGTTTTTAGGCTAAATGGTAATTTAAACCTTCCTGAAGCTACTTCAAATTATATTTTAAGAAGACATTCAAACATTCACTGACGCAGATGATGTAAGAAAAGCTCACCCTATTATTATTTGGGAAAAGAAAAGCCCTAGATCACCCACAAAGCAAGCCCTCTGGAAGGTTCTGTATTTACAGGACACGTGCTTTGGACCTCCAGTAGCTACTGAATTAGTGCATCCTATATGACAGTCCTTCCGCACTGCAGGTCGATCTACAGCACGTCCCTCTGTGGCGGTGGATCAGTGCACGGGAAGGGAGAAAGGGGTCACTGATGGGGCTTCTCCCTTGGGCAGGTATCAGCTGGGAGGCATCCTCTGCTCTGCTCACTGCCCCCTTAGCACCCGGGCACGGCAGGAGGAGCATGGTGGCCTCTGGAGCTGGCCGGGCAGGGTGGAGGGTGGCCTCGGAAGGGCCCCATTGAGGGGCTGGCAAGCCGATCCACCTGGGGCAGCCTCCCTGGCCCAACAAGTGACCAAGCCGCGCCCCAGCCTCCCCCCCACCCCACTTTCAGCCCCATGGCCGAAGGGGCGCCGCCTGCCACGCTCCCTCCTCCCCTCAGAAGGCCCCGGGAGCCCCAGCGGGCCACCACGGGGCGGTGCCCGAACTCCAGGGCCCCCCCTCCCGGCCGGGTTGTTCCTTCCAGGGCGAAGGAGCGGAAAGCCCCGACGACACCCCACCCCACCCCCGAGGGGGGGGGCTTCTGGCGGCGGGCGAGGGAGGCAGGGGGGGCGCGCCTTTCTCCTCCTCCTCCTCCTCCTCTTCTTCCTCGGCCATCCCAACGAGACGGAGCCTCCGGCGGGAAAAGCTGCTTGGAAAGGCGAGCCCGGGAAGGGAAGGGAAGGACCTGCCTTCCCCCCCCCCCCAACCCCCGGGGCAGAAGGACGTCGCCCGCAACTCCCCTTTCCCCTCCCTCCGTAACTGGGGGGGGGGGGCGAGGAGGGCCGGCCGGGCCAAGGAGGGGGGCGCGGGACACGGACACACACACACACACACACACACACACACACACACACACACACACACACACACACACACACACACACACACACCGGGGGAGCCCTCCGCCCCGGCGCAGGCGGCGGCCCCTCTCCTTCCTTCCTTCCTTCCCTCCCTGGCTGGCTGGCCCGGCTCACCTTCTGCTCCTCGGCCGAGGCGGGCTCCGGGCCCTCCGCCGACATGGCTCCTGCACCCCCAGGGCCCCGCCCGACCCCCCTCCCGCCCGACCGGCAGGCAGGCAGGCAGCCCGCAGCAGCAGCGGCGGCAGAGGCAGCAGCCCTTCTTCCGCCACCAGCGCGCACAAGATGGCCGCCAGGCGACGGGGACGGCGTGCTAGCAGGCCCAAACTTCCTCGCTCGCTCGCGCCCTCGCTCCCCCTCCGCCTCGGCTCAAGAGCCGGCCACGGAGGAGGCGGGCCCGGAGGGGGCGGCGCGAAGACGCTCCCGCCTCGCGCGAGACTTCGGCCCGGTCCCCGCAGGGGGTGTGGCCAGCGCCTTCCCGCCTGGCATGCTGGGAATTGCAGTTCTCCGGCGGCCTTCGCCTGCCAGCCTCCTCCTCCTCCTCAGGCACGCTCCTTCGGGACGAATCCGGACCGGCTGCTGCTGCGGCGACCCCGGTTTATGCTTCCCCTTCCTGCGTACAGAAGAGCAGGCTTGTGAATGAGAGGTGGTAGCCCTGGGTCGGTGGCCAAGGGGGTCCCCACTTACACTGACCCTAATAGGATTCTCCCCCCCCCGCCCCCACATCCCCACCCAGTGGTGGTTCTCCACTGCCAACACACACACACACACACATACGCACGCACGCACAAACAAACAAAGTGAGTTTCCACCAGCCAAGTGGGTATTTGAACTCTATCCATCCTACTGAATTGGCTCCCCAATGGGATATATGTCAAGTCCCACTGTCAGGAGTGGTGACGACGGGGGTGGTTGGGAGATCCAGAGATCATTGAGACACTTCCAGACGTAGTTTCCTGAACATTTCCCCTGGAAAACCGGGACCCACTTATATGAGAAGCTCCGCCACCCACAGACCTCACTTCCCTGGCATTTGCGATGATTTGCCATTCTGCCACCTCCTAAAAATGTTTACAAAAGTGGAACAGGTGATACATTTAGTAGCGTAAAGGTATCACCTGTTCCACTTTTGCATTTGTTTTTTGTGATGTTTGGAATTCCAAATGTTTGGAATTGATTGTTAATGGCTGACCTCTCCAAGTATTGGCCATGTTGTGTTTCTGTATTACACTGACAAAGACAACAGTTGCCCAGCAGATACCCTTCTAGGCTCCTTGCCTAGAGACGGTGTGGCTACGGAGGCTTCTGTGGCCAAAGCGCCATTCCTTTCAAACTGGTTTTTGGCCACGCAGCCAAATTAGAAGCTGCTGAAAACGTTCAGAGCTCTCAACTCCTGGTTCTCACTGCACAATGGCCTACAAGGCGCAGCATTTCATACCGTAACCTCCATCTTCCCATTTTTAAGCAGCCAAAGAAGTTGGTCGGTCAAGAAGAAGAGCCTGTCTGGGTTATGCAAGAACGAAGCTAGAGGCAACACCTTGGTCGCTCCGAGAAGCAAGCCTTTTCTTGACGCTGAGCCCTGCCTGGTTGTTCAAGCCAGGGTACCTCCTGCTTTGTTTCCACTTCACAAACGCATAGCCTTGTTTCTTACAAGCAGTCAGAGAAAGAAAGTGGAGTCCTCTCCAAGTGGCACCATCTTCCCTGCAACACAGGCTCTTGCTGCTGTTTCCAAGATGCAAGCGAAGGTCTGGGTTTCTACAGCCACCAAGTGGCCAAAATGGGACCAAACAAACAAACAGTATTCGCTTAAGACCACACAGAACATCTCAAAATAAAACCAGGATTCACATGATGCTGTTTTCACGTATATTTCAGATATAAATACTACTTTGTTTGCACAGTACATCCTTCTTTAAAAAACACAGTCTGAGAAAGTCCAGTACAGGGCAGTAGGACTTATGTAACGTTTTGATACCGATTAGCAGAAAATGAAATGCTTTGAGGAGAGGCCTTTTAAGGGGGAAGGGGGAGGAACTAATTATGAATTGGGATAATGATCGGCATGAAGAATCCAACAGTTTTGCAGTATGGTTTCATGCAGTCATGAGACCTCTGTGGGGAAAGACATGAGCAGTATGAGAGGAAATGCACCACCCACCCATCCTGCTTTGTCATGCTTGCATAGTATGATGATGATGCGGTGGAAGTGCAGAATTCCATCCTTATTTTAAGCAGCATAAGTATCACTTAAAAACACATCACACAGCAAAGTAAAGACTTCTGTATATATTTCAGATTTCAGTATTAATGTCAAAAATACGTAGTATGATTTTACATAGGATTTGTGCTATATTAGAACAGTAAAGACAAACATCACTTAAGTAAAAGAAACATTAAATATTAAATAACCCCAAAATAAAATAAGGTGTAAACACTAAACTAATTTGGGAATCTGCTATTGCAACACGTCCAACAAAGTGGTTTAAAACCAGTAAAAAAAGATGAGCAGTAAGTATGTTCCAGTCTCCGTGGAACACACAAAGCTCACTCCAGAGGTTTTCTCAAGAACTGGTCCAAGAGCCTCGGGAAGTCTTGGCTGCCCCCCCCCCAACAAGGTTAAGACTCGCCACCTCACTTCCTCTGCTCTTTGACTTTCTCTACACAGCCTATGTCACGCCAGCTGTTCGCCTGAAACGGTGATCTGGTAATGGAGCGAATAGTTTCCACTGTTGGGTCTTCCTAACACCGGGGTGAAAACTGGGGGTTTGTGGGGGACTCAGTGTAAGATTTGAGTTCATACGCAGCTCCACTGTCAACTTCCATGGATTTCCGGGAAAACAAGAGCCTTACGTCTCTGTAGAGGTAGATCTTTCCAGACTTGGAACTCTGGAACCTAGGAGAGGAACAGAAGTCAACACAATGGGCATGGAGCAACACCATATTGTCTCAAGAACCTCATAGGAAAGTGGTGGTTTCTACAGGAAATTTCTTTCTGGCCTGAACATCAGCCAGAATCCTTCTGGTGCTCACACACAGTTTGGAAAACTTGCCATGGCTAATTGCAGCTAATTGGCAAGGCACTAGGGGGTGTTATCTTTGCTGCATGCCTGGTACTATGCCCGACGGTACCACTGAGATGCGCCCTGGTGCCTCATCAATTCATTGCACATTGCCTTACGCAAATACCCAGCGGGATTCCAGCCAAGCAGCCTTTGCACTTGTTCCAAAGGAAGCAAGCTTCCTTCTCTTTATCCTTAAATAACCCCTATCTGAAGCCGACGCTTCGGCATGTCAACTTCTTTGAAGCAACAAGAACAAATGAAAAACTGATTGCTGTTTTTAATTACTTCTTGATGTCAAGATAAATCATTGGGCTGGAGCCCACAAGGCTTGCATTACAGAATGGTAAGTCTTTGTGCTCCTGACCCCCCCCCCCACACACCTGTCTCCCTTTGCACGGCCTTTCTCAGAAACTGGTGTGTGTGTGTGTGTGTGTGTGTGTGTGTGTGTGTGTGTGAGAGAGAGAGAGAGAGAGAGAGAGAGAGAGAGAGAGAGAGAGAGAGAGAGAGAGTCTCTAGCAGAAAAGGGATGGCACATGACCGGCTCCACTGAGACCTGCCAAGAAAAGGTTTTAAAAGGCCTCTGGATAGGTTTGTACATTGATTTACCTGAAAATGTGATAGAGACCGGTTGATTTCTTTTTACTCAAAGAACTGCGATTGGGGTTAGGATCTCCACCACCGTTTTGGTGTGGAGGCCACACATTATATGCCTTGGTGTCCATCTCACAAAACATCCAAGAACGCTGATGAACAAACACCCAAGCACATCAAACCAGGAGCATAAAAAAAAGCCAGCACCGCCAAGCTGACCCTTAGATTTTAAAAGGCTGCTTTTGTGAATAGGATCCCTGCCTGTCAAGTTCCACAGCAGCAGGCAGATGCTTTTGCTGACAGGCTCTTGCTAAGGGGCTTTCACAATGGAAGTGCTGACACAACCTTAATTAGGACCTTCTAAACAGATGCTGCCACAAAGCCATTTGCAGTCGTGTGACTTCATTTGTTTTGGAGAGAAACTTGCAGGGTTTCAGCAGCTCAACCTGAGTCCCTGCTTCCATGCCTTTTGAGAAGGGAGGGGCAGGGAGGGTAAGAACCAGAGCATGCTGGCACCAGCACGGGCTTCACTGCCTTTCTCCAGCTGATGTGGTGTCCTTCGTTGAAGAGACAGCCATGGGGTTTTTTTTTCTCTCTCTCTCTTTCCTCCCCCTTTTTGAAAGCACGGCCTGCGGCCAGCAGCGTGGAAGTCCTCCCACCACCCCAGCCCCGCCCTCTCACCTCAGGTGAATGAGGTAGCGTAGCAGTCTCTCTTCCATATGTTGAGTGTTCCCTTTCTGAACGTTCCTCTTGGTTTCTCGCCTCACAGGGACAGAAAAGGTCCTTTGCCGTAGGAATGTTTGGTGATTGGCCGGCATCGCTCGTAAATCGTAGATCACCACAAACATCTTCACCACAGTCTTGTTAGGATTGAATAAGGTCTGGAAAGGAGCCAGCAAGCAGATCAGCAGGACATGCCTGTGAAGATTCTCAGTCCTCCAGGCGAGGTTTATCTGGAAGTTGAGTCATGGCAACTGGACTTCTTTACTTGAGAGATCAAAACATTTTGCCATGACACAACTTCCAGATCAGAAGGACACCAATCTATTGAGCACCTGGACACCATAGCCTCAACCCCAACATGACCTCAGCAGAGGAGATTCCACCCTTGCACAACTGTGCGCCATTGCACAAGCAGCCAGGCAAGAGGTTGTTACGAGTGGCTGCACAACATGTACACAGTTGGGCACAGAACTGCTTGCACAACTACTGAAACAAAACACATTGGAGGCCCCTCTTGCACCAAACTGAAAAAGCCGTGGTTGCTAGCTAAAGGGATCTCCCTGCATTAATGTTTGCGTCCGGGACCATCAGAGCCATGCCCAGTGGAGTCCCCCTTTGCAGAGGGAAAAGGTGGGTCCAGTGGAGGCTCCACTTAGCAGAATTAAGAGGGAGATGATTTTTCATCCACTGCCTTTTCCTCCTGCCCTAAAGAGCTCCCCTGCAAGTACTGGATGGGGTGGCTGGTTGCAGACCCTCCCTGTTCTATTGACCAAAGCCATAAGGGAGTCCAAGAGTTCCACACACACACACCCCGACGGAGGGGCCCCACTGCCTATATCCCTCCTAACTGCCAGATTGGCAAGTGGCCCCTGAGACGACATGGAGTCTCCTCTTTGGCTTGCACCACGTTTTCCGCACTGCGGAATGAGGATTCATTGCCACGTGCCTGCTCTCCAAGCGACCACCTACCGTCATGTCAAGGAGGGAAAGGGCCTGGTTTCATTGTTTCAAACGTGTTGGATACTGCCTTGAAAAACACACTGCCTTTTGAAAGCTAACCAGTAAGTCTTGAAAAACAAAAGTAGCAATGCCCCCCCCCCCCCGGCGTGGCATCCCTTTTAAAAAAATCACAAAGTAGCATTGCAAGTAAGAGGTTGTAAACGTTATGGTTTAGTGGTCAGTGTAATGCAAAAACATTTTGCATAGCAGTGTCCGGTGACCATCTGGCTACATTCTGATCCAAGCTGAGGCTGGGCACAAAGGCACAGAACCTTATTGCGGCTGATGGTCTTCCTTCCCAGCCTGCCTGGCTTGGACCCGTTTCACAAATTTTGTTTTAACCGTGCTGCTCTTATTGTTATGGTTACCCTTAGCTACCACCACAGATGACAAATTCAAGCACAGATGTTCAGGGAAAAGCCATGAATTATGTTGGTATGATTTTTACACACTTCCATTAGCAAGGCATTTCCTTTGCAAAGAGAAAGGAAGACTTTCGTAGAAATGCACTACGTTCTGCTCAAGCGAGATGTGATTCCTAAAAACTCTGAGAAGCACATCACCTCCCCCCCCCAAAAAAAAATAATCCCCGTGAAACACTAGCCATGGGGCAGAGTCTAGCTCATGTAGACTGACACATTGGGGTGAGGAAAGCAGTGGCACATGGGCGGGATCAGTGCCCTCTCCTCCAGAGCGGCGGAAGTGGGTTAAAGGACTGGGCCAAAGAGGGGCACTCCCGCAGTGGAGGCCTCACACCAGCCCTGAGACTTTCAGGGACAGCTGGAAAACTGGGGCAAAAAGAATGCAATCCTCCCCTTTTGTGAGGACTGGCAGAAGGACTTGGCACCAGATCATTTAGGGTTTTTTTTTAAGGTTACAGAGGGCAACTAAAGGATTTCCTACAAGATCTAGGAGACTTACCTCATTGCCTTCAGAAGCAAACGCTTAGCTGTTATGTGGAAAGAGGATTGTTAATGTAATGGTATGGCTCAGACTACATACCACTTGTATGGTTCCTGAAGGAGGTACCCGATAACCCCTTTTGCCAAGGGACTCTAGAGCAATGACACCCTAGGAGCAAGGAGAGGAAAGGAAAGGCACCGGGTTACCAGCCAGCACCTAAACTCAAGTGTTGGAAGACCAAAGCCTTCAATTCGTGAAGTTATACATAACAGACACTTTAAAAACAAGACTCTTCATGCAAGGTTGGCAAAGGTAGCACCTCCGTCAGTAATACACACCAGTATAAATTAGCCAAGGTAATTTTAGTATCATCCTCCAAACAGTGTCCTTTGGAAGCATCTTTTCGGTAGATCACATGTATCTTACAATTTGCACCTAGAGCAGATTATTAAGAGCCAAATCTAGTAGTCGAGAGCCAGATTTAACCTCCCCGTGCAATTATGAATGTAGTGCCCATGGTGATAAAAGGCATACTGTTTATATATCACCCCATAGCGTGCAAACCACTCTCTGGGTGGTTTACGAGTGAATTCTGCAGGCTACACAATGCCCCCCCCAAGTGAGCTTGGTACTCATTTTGCTGACCTCGGAAGAACAGAAGGCTGAGTGAACCTTGAGGTGGCTACCTGGGACTGAACCCCAGGTTGTGAGCAGAGTTTTGGCTGCAGAAAAAAGCAGTTTAACCAAATGTGCCACAAGGCTCCTGGGGGAGAGGAAAGACAACACAGCCACACAAAAGGGCTCTGCCCACGCGGGGGTTGAGCAGAAGCTCTGTACTGCAGCTGGAAGGCTTTATTGTCCAACGGAGTCCCTTCCCCTGTTCAACAGCGCCCACAGTCCCCATTCTGGAACATTCCCTAGCAGAGCGCCATTGGACACAAGGGCCTTTCTTCCTGCGAATGGGCCAAGCTGCACAGGCCCTCTGTGCTCTCCTCCTCCTCCTCCTCCTCCTCCTCCTCAGGAGGCTCTGCATGCATCCCATTGGCCGAGAGAGGAGGGGAAGATAAGCCATGGTCACCAAACTCAGCACCTCAAGGACAAAAGCATCACAGGTTTTATGATGGGGCCAAGGTGATTGCTAGTCATGTTTTGAGTGGAAGGGCTGCAGCACCCATGAAAGGTTGATCCCTCCCCCCCCCCACACACACACATACAAAGAGTGTCCCATGTGCAAAGCAGCCTCAAAGGAGCTGGGTCCATCAAGGAGGAGTCCGCAAGGGATTTGTGCCTTCTGTTTTGGACCCAAACAGCTCAAGTGACCAGTGGCTGGCTGAGAAACATACCATGTAGGGAGAGGGTGCGTTGTCATCAGAAACACTGTAGAAGGAGACCTCAACTGGAAGAGTCATGTGTGTCGGACAGAAGACACCACTGGCTCCCATTTCAGCCGTGAAGCCATCAACAATGCCCAAGGGATCTAAGCGGTAGTTCAGTACAGACTCCTGGGAAGGGAAAGAAGGCCAAAAGACACTCCATTTTAAAAAGCCACCTGGGGCAGATCCTAAAAAGCTGCCAGAGACCTGTGAATCTAGCCCTGCAGTGCCCACTCTGACTGGCAGCAGCAGCACCACCGCCACCTCACATCCATCCTCAGGCAAAGATTCTCCCTCTCTTTCCTTCCATCCAACCATCCCGCCCAGGTAGTACATATGCACTACTCTGGGCAACCGACAAATGGCAAAAAGCCGAACATTACAATAAGGAAACATAATATGTAATAAAACAAAACAAGAAAACAATCAACATAAAATATAACAAGACAAAGGAGATAAGATAAGAAATGTAAGATAAGATGGCGCCACAAAAATGTAGAAGCTAAAACTATTAAATTTGGGGATGCTGGGATGCTAAGCTTTCTACCAATCAGGCCCAGCCCTACTGGGCAAAATTTGTATCTAACCACAGGAGCCAAAGACGCTACCACAGGAACACCAACTGGAGTTGAAATTACAAAGAGATACCCTTTAAACTAACTCAAGTCAACGGGAACCTCATTAAACATGAATGCCCTTTTTATTCCATTCATTTTTAAACTGCCTTCCAGGAAGAGTTATATTCTTCAGGCAAGATGCAATAGCTGTTAAAACAATGGATGACAACAAATTAACATATTCAAAAGTAACACAAATCAAAGCAGAGAAAAGAATCAGTTTAAAACAGTAAAGCAGATACAGTTCCAGCTTATGCGATTCCTGGCAGCTGGAGCTGGTAGACGCTACCTCTCAAGGCCGTGCTCTGAGAGAAGCATGCCAGAAAGCGAGATTAGCACATCGGTTCCGTGGGGCCGGGGACTCCGGGAACAGGCACCTTACCTCAAAGTTCCCAAGAAGGCTAAGACTCGTTACTGGTGGAGCGCTGGAACTCAGGAGGGGTTTCTCAGGGATCGCCGGCTCCTGCTCTTGGTTGACCCATCTCTGTGGACTATTGTAAAGAACAGCGAGAAATCAGAGGGAAGGGTCCCTCCTCCACAGCTCCAGGCACAGGAGCCCTCTGTCCTCAAGATTGTGAAAGGCGGAGAAAGTCTTGCAACTACTTCTGCTTCAAGATTAAAGAAATCTCTAGAACTTCAAGGCTTCTCTCCCCACACCCTCCCCCACCCCCCAAAATTCCATTCCACTGTACACTTGCCACAGAAGAGAGTTGATGAATGGGTGGTGCAACCATGGGAATGTCCCCCACTGTTAGGCCCTGCAGCACTCAGCGGAAAGCCCACATTCCCTCCTGCTGTGCAAGCCAGGCACCTACTGCAGCTGCCTGAGCCTGGGAGCAGAAGCAGACCGCTTGGTCTCCCCGAGAAGAGACCAGGTCGTATTGTTAAAGCTGGGCTCCAATCTGAGCCCTGGGCTCTGTCTCCAATAAATTAAAAATAAATTCCCAAGTACACTGCATAATGCTTGGTATTTTCCAACTGTGCATCTCTCTCTAGAAACATAAGCCACCGATTCGAGTTGGGGCTGTCCCCTGGTTACAGAAGTATTAGCCGACGGATCAACTAAAACTATATTGCAACAGGTGATGCCAGCAAAGGATGCCTCCCCAGCCCGCCACTAGCCCTTAGGCAGGAAGGAAGACTGATTTTAAGGAAGCAGACAATGGCTATAGGTTTGAAAACTTTTTCTTTTTTCTTTTCTTTTCTTCTTTGTGAAAAGGGTTTCCCTATCAGGAACATCCTGTGAGTTTATCTGAAAGGACTGAGAGTTAATTAAAGGTCGTGATTCTTGTCTGTGAAGATTCTCAGCCATCCAGGCGAGGCTATCTGGAAGTTGAGTCATGGCAACTGGACTTCTTTTTCTTGAGAGATTGAAACATTTCGCTGCTCATCCAAGCAGCTTCGTCACTCTGAGGGAAGTTAGTGGCGAGGCCTCCAATTTGTAGTTCATCTTGATCTGTTGTTGCAACATGCATAAAGTGGGCCTGCTTGTCCCCTTTTTCGAAACACTTACATAGGATTATCTTTTCACAGAAAACCTTTAAGAATATATTTTCTTAGAAAATTTTAAAGAATACCTTTTAGAGGACAAACACTTCAGGTGCAATAACGATGTATCCAAATCAAAGCATCCTGATCGTGATTTCCTTTCAGGAACCTCAAAACGTGGAGAGGAGAATGGAGAGAAACACAGATAATTTAGATTATTAGAGGACCTTGCAAAGAGTAAGGAGTTTTTGAGATAAGTAACTATAAAAATCTTGCTTTTGACAAATGCATTTTGCTTGTACTTTTAGTCAGTAAAATTCCATAGAAAGCATAGAAATAAAAAAATAGCCAGAACGTCTGCAGTGCTGCTTGCTTAATACTTATTTATTCAAATTCATTATTTATACAATATCCAGGTTTCGGACAGCTTCCACTTAAATGTAAAACTGAAAAGAGAACAAAGACGTAGAAATAAAACTCTAAAAACGGTGTGAAACTAACAAGGGGAAGCATAGCAGAAAATACGGTTGTGCTTTTAAAAGTCTGAGAAAACAATAGGAAGAAGCCTTGAAAGGGCTGGGCCGATGGAATCACAACTCACAGGACTTGAGAGCAGAGGCAACCCAGTTCGAGGGTGGAAGGCTTTTATTGAAGTCGCATCAAAGTGGAGCAAGTTGTTTCTGTGCCACGAAGGCTTCAGCGGGAGCGTTCTCTGTCCACAGGAGGAGAAAAACCAGCTGTCAGTAAGAAACCTATTCAGGCTAAGAAGTTATTCTAAGTTAGTTTGGAGCACACCTGCATATGTGATCTCCCATGTACAATGTTTCACTCTCGACGTATAAAATGTCCAAAATCTGGGCGCAAGGTGGAAAGTGACTCCACGTTGCTCCGCAGCTGCCTGGGCTACAAAGGTGAGGCTCTGGCCGGCAGCACCCAGTCGAGGCAGCAGCCCCGCCAGCAGCCCTTTTCCCTGGAGAGGTACCTTCGGGATGCAAATATTTGGAATGAGGCACCCCTGCTTTAAAGCAAAGTAACGTGCTAGACTGGGGCATAATCTTCCAGAGGGAGCCAGAGTGGGAGTGCTGGCATGGACTTTCTGTGGATGAAGGGAGCAAGAGGCAACTAACTGCAGCACCTATGAAGAAGCAATCTCATCAAATCCCCACTGAGTCCCCGGGTGGGCTCCAGCTATGACTTACTACTAGGCCAAGCAACAGGACTCCAGCCTCTGCTGGAAATCACCCTATGCAATCTACCAGGAAAAAGCTTTTCCTGCCTGGGCATAGCATCCATCGGACTCTTCTGACTTAAAGGGGGCAAAGTACAGTACATGGGGTTTCAGATGGCCTACTAAACAGTCAAGTGTGGTCCCCAAACCCACTACGATTGGGGGGAAAGGTGAACAGGCACACATGCTTATCACACATGGGTCAGACAGGCCCAGATGAGAACAGGGGCATCTGCCCCCCTCCCCAGCAGCCCCCACACACGCACTGAGGCTGGAGCCCTGGCCCTCCTCATCCCTGGCCCTCCCCCACTAGGAAGAAACCCTTGCTCAGAGGACACAATTTTCCTGATGGGGACAAGGACACAGGGATGAAACCCGCCCACTGTCCCTTGTGCAGGTTCAAAGCCACACTCACCGTTGCGTCCGCACTCCTTTGTTCAAACAAGGCCAGCTGTCCCTCTTCGTGGAGCTTCTTCTGGGGACGTTTCTGTCCTTCGTAGTTGGTGGGATCCTCATTCTCATCGTTTGGGGTTTTCACCTTATTTTGCTTAGTTCTGCATTTGGAACTTTCGAGGTCTTTGTGTAAACAGTTTTCAATACTAGCGAGCTGAGAGCTTTGCTCACAAGGGTTGGGTTGCTTTGCGTCTGTCTTTGAGCAGCTCAGCTCAGGTTTGTGCAAACCGTCAGGCACCTGCGTGACAGTCGCCTTCATATGTTCAAGTATTTGGGGCTGATCCAACGGTTTGTGGCTCAAGCAGCCCGAGTCGTTGCTCCGAAGCTTCTCTGTGCAGCGGATCCGTCCGCCCCCCATCGTCCAATGGGAACAAGGCTTGGCTCCACCTTCCTTCGCCACTGGTGGTTTATGGGAACAATTAGAAACAGGAGTTTCCAATTTATCTGCTAACTCTGGTTTATAACCTTCTTTGCCACATGATTGGTTCAAGCATGTTAATGGACCTTTATTTCTGTGGGTCGGAGACGGCTGAAATGGACTTGGGACCACTTCACCGGGGTCTGCTAGCAGCAGTTTCCTCCTGGCTTGAGAGGCCTTCAATTCAGCATGACATCTGAACGGACTCAGGGGGGTTGCCGGGGTTTTACTTTTGGCCTTTTGGCCGTCACCCGACAAAGTCGGTCTTGAACCGGAGAAGGGCTCCGAAGGAGTCTCTTTGCATTTCTTCCGCAGACTGTCTTCTGCAGAGGGACTGAGGAAAGCCTTGGGGTTGACAGGACTCACGTCGTGAACACTGAACACAGGATGGGCCGCGGGTGCCGCAGTTGGGTCGCAGTGAACCAGGTGTTGTGCAATCCGGGCGATGACCTCCTGCCGTTCTTGAAGTAAGGAGCTTATGAGAGGGTGGGTTTCCTCTCGGGTCTGGCGGGACCAGTGGTTGGCCAGAACAGAGGGATCCAATAACTGTGTTTCTGGTGTTTTGGGGGCTTTTCTGAGATGGCTGTTTTCTGATGAAGTATGTTCTGAATGCGGGGTAAAAACAGAGGGCGGCTCCTTTCCTTTCTTTGGCAAGCTTTCTTCCTGGTACGTGCTGCGTATGACTTTTGAATTGACGAGGCCGGTTTCACCTGTGCTGAATGGCCGCCCCATGACCGGCGAGGTCGCTGGGTCACAGTGTATCAGGCACTGGGCAATCCTTGCAATCACTTCCTGGCGCTCCTGGAGTAAAGAGCCAATCAAAGGGATGGATTCCCCCAGTGATGGGCGAGGAGAATAGCCATTATGGACGCTGGAGTCAGCGAAGCCAAAGGACTTGACCGTTCTCTCCGGTGGTTCTTCTGGGGGCTTCTGGTGATCGGCAGCAGTGGACAAACACTGACCGTTAGGCTCTGATGCCCCTGACTCAGACAACAGCCGCATCGAGGGGTACAGTTTCAGATTCCTGGCAGTTGTTGTGAATTTGCCATCTTGTGGCATACCTTCAGCCCACGTCAACCTGCTGCAAGCACGTGGCAAGGTGGGCACGCTGCATGGCTCTGTCTTGACGGCCTCACAGCGCTGAGGAATGCCGCTCTCATCTCGACTCTTTCCATAAAACCCGAGGTTGGTGTGAATACTACAGGTCAGAACAGGGTAGGTGGATTGTCTGGGCAAAGACTGGACACTGACTTTCAAGGCCACGTGGTGGGAAACGTTGGGAATTGGGAAAAAATGCTCCGTGGGTGTCTGGGAGAAGGTCCACTGCAGGTCCACGTGTGCAGCACTCACTCTGGAAAACAAATGAGGAACAAGTCATGCAAGAGTTTCTCAGCAGAACCAGCTGTTCAGAGGCCCCGCTCTTTCCCGAGATCTCCAACACAGTTGTATTCTCCAACAACAACACAGTTGGCTTAAACTATTATTATTCACAAAAACGTGTTTTGTACTAAATAAGGTCATGCGGATTGACATAATCAGAAAAGCCATTTAAAACTTCTTTCTGGTCGCCAAATGTCTGCTATGAACACGTGAGTTTCCTGCTTGACCTACCGGTAGAGAATATTACGAGGAACGGCTCCATGAGAGACACTCAGCCAAGCGCTGAGCTGAGAAAAGAACACAAAAGAACGGACAGCCAACAGGAGGGTCTTCTCTTCGATAAACCGATCCCCGCTTCTAAAAACAAACCAAAGAGAAAGGCATCTGTTGGCAGAAGTCATTCCACGCAAAAGACAACAAAACATTCACTCATCTTGGAGGTAATTATCTAGGAAGGTGAGAAAAACATCACACATGGGAATACCATTGAGTACACTAGGGCACCAGGCCTATCAGAAGTACTATAAAGCTCGCAAAACCAAGTTTGTTTTCTAATTTCATGGGGACCATGAAATATTAATGTTTTCATCAAATTTACTAAGGGTTAAACCCAAATTTACCTCCAACTAGAGCAGACTCATTGAAATGAGTCAATATTGATGCAAGTCCCATTGATTTCATTTTGGACAGTGGACAGAACTAAAACTAGGTGTGTTTGCAACTCCTAAGGAAAAATGAGGCATACATATTCCTTTGATAAATAGTAAAGATGAGGTTTCTGTTTTGGTCTGCAAAGAATCACAGAGTTCTACTCCCACTGCCCATGAAACCCTGGAGTGACTTTAGCACCCGGCTGCCGAGCCAGAGCCTGGGAGTTCGATTCCCCCACTGGGCCTCCTTGGCAGCGAAGGGACTCCATGATCCAGAGGGTCACTCTCAGCAATTCAGTTCTAAGATGGTGATGATGATTGCAAGGCATTAACACACAAGCCTGAACCTTTAGCACAGACAGTGAATGTCGGGGGGAAGAGAAACACCTCTCAGCTCCAAATCAAATGTTTTCCTTACATCTAATAGCAACGGAGGGTCTTGCCAAAAACGGAATGGCAGCCCAATCCAAGGCCAGCCAAAAGAGGTACGGGCTGATGCATCCCCATGTCACCTTATAAGTGGTGACCGTTGGTGCCCAGCCTCCAGACCACCACCACCATCCCCCACATAGAAACTTACTGTCGTGGAACTGGCTGCAAAATCCACCTTTCTAGTAACAGTGCGTCTTGCTTAACGGCTGGATCTTTTAAGTCACTCCCTTCTGTGGTGGGTCCTTCGTCGCTATAGCAACAGTCAGGAAGCAACATCACTTCTATCATGATGGGAACGTTATTCTTCCATAGCAATGAAACCTCAGACCGGGTGTGCCTTGCTTGACGACACTTGAATCCAAGAATCAGAAAACACAACGCCAGATTTGAAACCAGCCTCTGGTGTACACGCCGTAAGTACAATTTCCTGCTCTGGTTCTTAGCCCTCGCTTGTCACAATTTAATGCAAAACAAATCAAAACCTTTGCACTGAGTGAGTTCTAGGTTACTTTAGGGTTAAAAAAACCTCATTTCTGGTGTTGTGAAGGGCTAAAGGAACACTGGAGAACAAAATATACTAGAGTGTCTCCCATTGAAGAACGTGCCTTGGAAAGCATCAGTCAAGAGCCGCCTACTTGTTAAAATGGTCGGCAAGAGTTCTCCTCCGGTTTTCATCTTCCCATCAGCCAACAGCCAGATGCCCCACCAGTCATTCAGACAGAGTTATCCCTCTGCTCCACTCTTCTGCTTTCAATGTAACAGAAATCATTTCCTGTTCTCAAATCAAAGGTACTGAGAGCATTTAAGAAGCAATCTAAAAATGTCGACATTTAATACCAGTGTTGGCAGCTGAACTGACTGAAAGTCGCACTTTCAGCAAGAGGCTTGTCCACCAAGACAAGGAGCACTTTGGACCATCACTTACCTGGACCAGTTTGTCACTGCACTCATGCTTGGTTGTTAGCGGCTGGGTGGACTGCGCTGGAGGGCAGTGGAAGCCCTCCGTCCTGCCCTTGACGGAATACTCAGGTGTTCGCCCTTCCGTTATCAGCAAGGCCAAGTTGACGAGGAATTCCTCCGCTTCGTATTCAAAGTATTCATCTAACGAGTCTGGTGTGGAAGGCAAGAGCCACAGTCAGGCACAAGTGCACAACATACAAAACAGCTTCATACACACGATTACCTTTTGATGAAGCTTAAACCAGGTGCCACTTTTAGCCCTTTGAACGGCTGCAGCACCCAGCCCGCGTCCTCTCACTAGGGTGCCCTCCGTCTTTGGCTCTCTAGATGCGAGTCTGGATCCTGCCTCCACTTCCAAGCAAGGGCCACGCATCTTTACAGCCCTAATTTCCACTACTGAAGAGTCTTGGCAAAACACCATCTACCCAGAGACATTTCAACGTGGCCAGCGCAGCCCTACTGTTAGGCAGCTGGAGGCAACAGCCTCAGGCAGTGGGCACCGGGGTGTGTGTGTGTGACAAATAAGCACCAGGCTGTTACTTATTTTGCTGCCTGTTTTTTATTGCCAGGGACAGAGGGAGCGAGACAGACGCTTGTGGGATTTTCTGACTCCTGGGCTACAACAGCTGACGAGGAGTAGGACACAAGGCATTTTAATCAGAGAGAGTCCGAGGGAGGGGTGCCATTTGCTGTCCTGCCTCAGAAATGTCTTTGGCTGCCTCGAGACAGCTTTCCCTTCAAAGGCGTTCCACCCTCAGCCTCCTCGTTCCTGCCCGTATTGGAGACTGGCAAATGCAAGAGATTCGAACGCACCCAGGATTACCGTGGAAAGGACGACTGGTTCTTCTGTCCTCTAGGCTGGCACTCCTGGCCAGTGATGCAGAATCCATCCTTCCTACTCTGGAGGATGTTTGCCAGAGGGACTAATGGCCCAGCCTTCCAGAGGACCAGAAGACAGCAATCTGGAATATCCCTGGGCGAGAAGAGAGTGGGCCACCTCTGGAAGTGACCTTTTGGCTCCGCTCCCAAGGGCTGGCAAGCCCCTCACACCCTGCACAGTGTTTTTCTAAGAAGGGACACCTCTGGCATGAAGCAAGGATTGTAAAGCATAGACAGTGTGTTCATTGTTCCAGCGCAAGTCCAGTTCAAACTAGTAGAAGGAATTAAAATTCAGCAACTCCCAGCTGATAAAGCAGCAGCTGGCAGCCCTCTTCATAAATTACAGAGAGACACTTGATTCCAGCAGATGCAGAAGGCAACCAATGCCCTTGCTTTAAGTTTTTATCCCACAACCCTCCCATTGTGGACCCCTGCGGGCCTCATTTGCATTCTCTGCCACTGGCACTGTGGGGCCAAGCAGCTTTGCAATGATTGCAACACTTTCTGAACTTAAGCTTATAATTCACAAAGGTTAATAGCAGAACGGTGAGCATTCATTTACCCACACGCTAACAAGAGCTCCAAAACTGTATTTCTAAGGCTGCAGAAAAGAGGCAGCAGGTATCATGACAAGGAAGAACCCACTGGTCAGGCTCAAGAGGCGAGAACAGAGCCCACAGAGGGCTGCACTGGTCTTGCCTCAAGTGTGGACTCAGCAAAACGTCCCCAGGCCAAGGGGGAAAGAGGGCCCAAGTACAGAAATGCCTTTGTTTCCTCTGCATGACAACTGATGCAACTTATTTATTCTACAACAAGCCCAGTTTTCAAGGGGCACCAGGAGATGCACCTCAACAGGAGATGTGCAAAATTCCTGCCAAGACCGACGACAGGCATTGGCCCAAGAGCTACCCACGAAGGTCCCCGCCACCCGTGGCCATGCTGCACTTGGTGGATTAGGTCAAGATTCTCAAATGCAAAGCGCTACATTCCAACACAGTTGTGTGGCTTCCACCTTCGCCTGCCATTTGCTAAACCCCGGTGGATTTCAGAGGAAAGGTCTTCAAGAGAGGGAGAGGGTTGGGGATTCTGTTGCTCTCATTCAACACCAGGAGGTACAAGGCAGGCCAGCTCGTGTCCACCACATCTGTTTTATAACCAGGGCATCAACCAAGCGGCATCCCAGGGAGCATGATTAACTGTAGCTATAGCTCATGAAACCCGAGAGAAGATCTATTTTAAATTCTATAATTTTAGACTATCCGTAAGCAGATGGAGGTTCAGGACAGCACCACTTTTGAGCTTGGCCTGAGCTTGTAATGCTGAAGACTGTGTGTGCTGCATAAGGAAGGGGCCATAAGGACAATGCCAGGAAACACGCTCCACAATTATCACTGCTGATTGTCTCAAAGATCCAGTTTTTAAGCTTGACTTGGATGCTACAATGTTGCCAGAGTAATTGTAGCCATCCAGTTCCAAAAACAACCTTGTTGCTTTTTTGGCTTCAGTGAAAACTGCAGGTTCTCTATAGCTAAAGGACCCGTAGAGGCAGGAGACTGTAAGCACAGGGCTTGACATCCAGGAATTAAGGGCTCCCGACGGACACGTCTAGATCGAGTTAATGGCCAACATACTCTGAGGGGTTAATCGCTACAGATATCTATATCCATCCTCTCTATATATACATTCCCCCCCACCAAAAAAATTAGCACTGTCTGAAGCCAAATGTGGGCAGATTGGCTGGCCTAGTTTTACCCTTGCTAGTGGCAAATCTCCTCTCCTGAGGGGAACTCGTTGTTGCCTGCCTGTTTTCGTACCAGGCGACATACACCGCATGTTCTTGGAACCTCAGGACCAGGATTCACCGCTCCAAATCCAGGGGATGGCAAAGTCACCCAGGATGTGCTCCTCTTAGGACCGTCCCACCCTTCCATCCCACCATGGCAGCTGTGTGGCTCTCCGAGGACCCAAGTGAAGCCTCCTTCTGGCTCTGAAGAGGGGCGTGGAAAGGGGTCTGGCCAGCCACCAGGGCCGGAAGCAAATCCCACCACTTTGGGCCTAAACAAAGAGAGAAGGAATCCTGCTTCTAGGAGCAGCTCAAGGACTCCCGTGCTTATGAACGGCAGCTCAAGGAAATACTATTAGAAAAATCGCACAGTCTCCTCACAGCTGCATCGTGCTGTCAGGAATGCCCATGTGGCTAGCAAGGAACAAAACAGGGCGAGCCAGTCTATGGGACTGCTTCAGTTTTGGCTCCAGTTCCAAGTTGCTCTGGATCATCACAAGCTCAAGTTTGTGAAGGCTTATCCCGAGCCAAGCTTGATGGTCTAGGGCAGTGATGGCGAACCTTTGGCACTCCAGATGTTTTGGACCACAACTCCCACAGTCCTTTGCCATTGGCAATTCAGGCTTGGAATTCTGGGAATCGTGATCCAAAACATCTGGAGTGCTGACGGTTCGCCACCACTGGTCTAGGGCAGGGTGTGACGAATGACTCCTCTTCTCCCATCCAATGGCTCTTGGGGCTCAAGGGTCCATGCTCTTCCTATTTCGTGAAGCAGCCCCATGAAACTCCTGGAAGAGTTCCCCCAGGGACTTGGGATAAAGGGCTGTGAACACCCGGACAGAGACCCACCTCTGGCCCCTAACTGCCCTCCTCATCGGGTTTCAGGGGAGAAGCCAAAGTACTGGATCTTTTTCTAGGCACCCGTGTTCTGTGTCGGGACAGAGGAGTAGGGTATGCATCCCTCCCAATTCTTAAAATCTAATCACCCTGAATCATACCAGTAGGCACAAATGTATTTCTGCAGGCAGGCAGGCAGGCCCTTGTGCAGGAAGGCCTTGAAGAACCTGTCAGAGAGGCAAGCATGAAGCAGAAGGACAAAGGAAAGTGCAGGGGAAGCCAGAGAGTATGCATGGATGCCACAAGACAGACGTGCTGTTTTCCCATACGGGAGGAAGCTGCATCAGCCTTCTGCACATCCGAGCCCCTCCGAGGCATTGGGCTCCCCACCTTCCCTTGGCTAATAAAGCCGACTCCTGGGCTGGCTGGAGACCCTGGAGAACCCTAGTCCAACACACCTGCAATACCAGCTTGCCAGACACAACCTGGCCCCATCACCACGGCTCCATCATCTGACCTTCTGAGATCACAACGATACACCTTTTGATCAACTAAACCAATGACAGAGCAGGGGACTGCTAACCCATACCAGGGTCTCCCTGTCAAAACTGTCCGTTTGTTTCTTACTAGCACCCTCCTAGAGACACAGAAGGTCACGCACAACTGATTAGCATTGTTTTGATTTGCTCTGATACATCCCACTGGTTTATAGACAGAAATCAGGACAAAGTAACTTCCTTAGCAAGTCCAACTCCACTTATTAGGTCATTATTTGATCAAGTAAATTTCACCTGGCTTGAAAAGAAAAAGGGGAGCTTTGTTCACAGAAAGGAACAGGTGTGAAAAACCCAACCAACCACCGGACACGGCTACTTCCCAACAATTCATTAGTCGAAAGGTAATTAAAAACACTGCCCATGTAAGCTGGTTGGAAGTTAAATATAAAATAAAAAATACACAAAGGAAATGCACAGTCACTTAACAAAGGGGGAACATACAGTAGAAGCCAATACAGCTCTTCTATGGTTACTCAAACACAAACAGCAATATTCAGTTCTAATTCCCAGGCTCCTCCCCACCAAAAAGAAAAAAAAGGCCAAGAAAATCTGATATACTTAAATTACTCGTTTACTTGTTTAAAATGTATTTCAATAAACAACTCCGGTGAGAGAACAGATGTAGCCATGCCATGTATGAATACCGTATGCAGGCGTGCGATTCTAACAAAGTTCAAGGCCGAAGTTATTACATGTTGGGATGAATCAGGGCCTGACTTCAAAGCATAGAACATCATTTGGCAACCTATCCAGGAGTCCCTTTGTGGGAGGGCATGTTTTAAAATCCTTCTGATCCATCGCTCCTCTCGCTCCCCTCTGCTCCCCCATGGTTCACAGCCAACAATCCAAAATGGTTTACAATCTTGTTTCTCGCAAGGAAACCCACTGCCTGGAAACCTTGGGGTGGGGGTGGGGGTGAGGACATTTTCACGCAGGCAAAAGGAGCTGTAGTCCACAGTGAGGGCGGCAGGCAAGGAACGGGACACACACACCAGAGCCGGGTCCACAAGCCACTGAAGATCATGGAAGCACTCCTGCCTACGCACCTTTGCTGTGCCTCCCTTTGTCTCCACAGTGGACCATCCTGGCGTCGTGGTGGTGGGGAAGCGTGGGGGGCCCCCTGGCAGGAGAAGGGGCTACCGGGCGGGTGCCTGGAGGGCCGGGCAGTCTGCCGTGGCCAGCCCCCCCAAGGTTCAGCAGAGGGGCCCCCTCCGGTCTTTCCGTGCAAGGCATTTTCTGCCACAAAGGAGGCAGAGGAAGGGGGCACACATAGCAACAGAGCCCGCCGCTGATTGGGCAGGCGGTGCCTTCAGCCCTTCGCCGCCGCTCCCGAGCTCCGCTACCGTTTCCTGCCTCTTTGGCAGCCGGGTCCCGTGTTTTCTTTTCTCCTCTGGTGAACCCAGCTGTGCTTGGGCAATTTGAGAGGACGGGGAAGCAGAACAACAAATAGCAGGACACACTAAATGTGGCAACAAGTGGGCTATTATTACCTCAGGGGGGAAAAAAACTACATGCAAACTGCAGCTAAAAAAAACACACCCTACAAAACCAAACACAGATCTACCTAATGCTTACAAATGAGAAACCCAAAGGGCGGCGCTGGGGCCGGGGAAGAAGGGGGGCGGCGCTTGTGTAGAATGGTTGTTTGGTGTGCAGTGTGTGTTGCTTAACAGAGTTCTTTGGCAAAATAAAACTGCTTCTGTTGTGCCATAAAGCCAACGCATTTTAGACTTAATAGAATAAAAGGATATACCCCTTTCAGAGAAAATGCCCCCCCCAAATGGGGAGAAAACATCCTCTATGCAATGTGAGAAAAATCCTGAGGACAAGGGCAAAAAATGATGGGCTTAATCTCACCACCGACGTCTCTCCTCCTAAATCGCAGCCAAGCCAATTTAGCAAGCTGTCCCTCGAGCAGCAGCTGCAGGGAAGGCCGTGCAGATCAGTGGTTTAAAAATGGAACAAACTGTCCATCTAGCACGTGCAGGATGCAAGCACCGGATCCCAGCATTCCCAGGCCTGGCTACCTTTTCTTCTCCACCTGATAGGGCCCCTCCACCTGTAAAAGCAGCCGCTTGCCCTTCACCCCCACTGCTTCTCAGCCTCACACACACACACACCAAGAAGCTATTGCTGGTGACCTGTCCACACCTATTACCCAAGATAGAAGCACTAGACCTGTAACTATAAGTGCCCTTTGCCTGGTCAGTCTTTGGAGCAGCAGACCTGTTTGCATGCACTTCAGGTTCAGACCAGACAAGAGATTTTATTGCAAGGTCCAAAGTTTTTCCAGAGAAGGAGTTTCATCAGTATGCAAAGCACAAGCTCCCGTTAAGGAGACATTATTTACATGCATATTTTTGAGCCTAAAAGTTATTAAAAGGTTTGTTTGTTTTTCCTACCACAAAAGAAAAGTATGGTCTTATTTCTCCCTATGAATCTGCACTGCAATGACAATCGTCAAGAAGCAGGAAATCATTTTTTTGTTTTAAAATATAGAAAGGTTGCTATACAGTTTAGGGATGTCAGCAGCAACATCCAGGGCCCAAGTTTGCTCCAGAGAAGCACAGGGTATAGACAAAGCACAGATCCAATGTGAGTCCTCTGTACGCTTGAAGGAAAGACTATCTGCCTTTGCCTGGAATCCTGAACCCTTCAGGGCACATACAGTCTATCTCTCCTCCCTCTTGGAAAGATTACAGGTGGCTCATGATAATTCTGCTCCACCAAACTGGTTGTTTTCACCACCAAGGAGATCCTGCCATAAGATCTCTGGCACTCTCCCTTCTGCTATGGTTGTAACTACTGAAACTTTAGGAAGTTATATGCCCAAATCCATGAATTTGCCTATCTGACAATTAATTAGTTCCCTGCTGCAGAACAATTTGCAGTGCCTGGACTAAGTAAACTGGCCGTGCCTTGTTCTTCTTCGGGTGGCTTTCAAAATGAACCAAGATGAAGCTCTGGGAGAAACCTCCAGAACAAAAAGCACTACTCTTGACAGGCAAAACACAGCACTAAAAGCAGACCCAACAACGTCTAAGGATATACATGCTTTAGTTAATATAATTCTTTAAGAAGCAGCCCAAAATGTAGCCATGAAACTCTAAAACACATTGCTTGTTTGCATCAAAACATTCAACACCCATGATTACTGGGCTTCCATCTTTACTGTGACACTTGCTCCTCCCCCTCCCCTCCCCCAACCAGAATCCAGCTTCCGATGCTCATAGGACTGCACAAATGTTTATTTTAAAATATCATGGTTTTTTACTAGAACCTAATGCAAGATAACAATCAGAGCCTATTTTCATAACTTGAATCTTCACGCTAGTATTTGCTATTGACTAAGGCCTAATAGGAAACAGAATGTTTATTGATACACTCTCTGTGCTCTGAAGATTACCAGCCGTTATCTGAAAAGAAGAGTCATCTTGCATTACAACCCACCACTTTATCACCGAAGTACAGACGATTGGTTTTGGAAATCCATGTACAAATCTAAAACAACATGCTTTATTCAAACCAGATTCAGAAATGCTGGGGCAGGACACGAGGTCCAGGCTGCCAAGATAACAGGAAGGGAGTGGAGACTTTTCAATTATTTGGCAAGCCAATGCACTGAGAGGAGAGGTCATGCAGATGGAGGGCAGCAGGGGGGCGCCTCTGCACTACGACAGGACGCCGAGCCTCCTGGGGCAATCTCCAAACCGGCTCAAGGGCGGCAGAACGGTCTCATAGTCAAGAGCCACCAT
The DNA here is from genome assembly GCA_029282475.1 of Phrynocephalus forsythii. Taxonomy (NCBI): domain Eukaryota; kingdom Metazoa; phylum Chordata; class Lepidosauria; order Squamata; family Agamidae; genus Phrynocephalus; species Phrynocephalus forsythii. The sequence continues at coordinate 2,691,129 of JAPFRF010000014.1, read as the reverse complement.
TTTCACTTAGTCTGTAGTCATCGGCAGCAAATCATTCGCACTAAAGTATGGCATTTTGTTTAGTGACAATGCAGAAAATTAAGGGACTCGCCATCCCCCTCAAAATCAGAGTGACATCACCATCATTTTCTTGCCCATGTCTGAACCACTGTGTATCCTGTGCAAAGTGGAAGGCGGCAGGAAATGAGGAAGACCAAACATGAGCCGCCTTGACTCAAGAAAGGAAGCCATGGCCTTGAGTTCAGTAGCCCTTAGCAGGGCCATTAATGGCAGGACTTCCACGAACGTTACTTCAGAGGATCCATATAACCTGGAAGCAACTGGCCGGCACATGGCAACAACAACATCCGCAGCTGCAGTGCGTCATTACTAAAATGGCAGACCAGCCCTCCCAGTTGATTAAGATGAGATTCCAGGAACTATCCCCAAACTCACGAGTAAACATGCCATGCTATGGCTATGCACCATCAAGGCACTCTGAACTTAAGATGACCCTAAGAAGGTTTTCAAGGTATGTGAGATATTTAAGGAGTGGTTTTGCCACTGCCACTCGCCAGGGCAAAGCAGGGATTTAAACCCCAGGCCTCCCAAGGGCTCGTGGGACACACTGTGCGCTCCCTGGCGATGGCTCTACCAGGAGGTGCCCTTTCTTAGAAAAGGAATCAAGCTATTCTTTCCCCCACCCACCGACCACCCTTCTCATATTTATATTCTTCAGTGAAAGAACAGTCCGGAAAACATCATCTTCCCTTCTACAACAGGAAGCGGCCTCACTTCCGTTCATTGCCTCCTCCCTGCGTTTACCTGAGGCACCTGTAACTAGAAGCACGGGCATTTTCACAAAAGCTGCCACCACCCTGCTAAACAGGAAGCAACCTCACCTGAAGCTCCTATGCTTGTTTATTATTCATTACCCTCAACTGGATTGAGCAGCTCCAACTGCAAAGTCTAAGTGGAATCTATGCATTAGGTTTTCCTGCAAACTACAGGTACCATTGTCCCTTGCTCCCTGGTACGTGTGTGCAGGACTGACACCCAAGTTTATTGGTCAAACACAGTCGCCAGCCCCTTACTGGCATTTCCTACCAGACTAAACCCACTGACCCAATGGGTTGTGCTGACTGTTGACTCCCCCTTCAAAAAGCTGTTTGATGGACAGGATTTGGGCCAGTCAAACCAGAATGCTGTGCCAGAACAGAATATGGAGATCAAGGTGCAAAAGAGGAATTGCTGCTAGCACAAAAGGCCTTGGGGGCCAACACTTCCCTGATACAAGAAGTGGGTCTCCGCATTTCCACAGCACATCAACCCTTTCCCCCTGCAGCATCTGAAAACAGAGGTGCACTCACTCTTCACAACCCCCAGGCCCACATTTGCACCCCCTATTGTTTTTTAAAAGTCTATGAAAGTTTACATTTAACCTTCCTTCCAAGTATCACACACAGACAGGGCCAACATGCTGTGGAAATGCTGAGTCACAAAGCCCAATCCAATACAGGTCTGCCCTGGAGTTTGATATGATTTAATCCCATAGGTAAGTGTGCTCAGGATTACAGCCACAAACAACTATTTCTTTCTTTCCTCCTTTGGCTGAAATCACTGGGACCTAGAAGCCTGCAACTCTGCCATTAGCACTGAGTTCCAACTTAAAACAGCCCTAGGAGCCTTTGCTCAAGGACAAAGGCTGAGACACACTTGCATCTTACCTGAAATCTGAGACTGCAGATGACTAGAACAGGGAGGGAACTATCCCCTGAAGACTATTGCTCCATACCCAGATAAAGCTTTGCATAATTTAAAACCAAGAGTTTCTTTTCACCCATACTTCAGAAGGCACTTGCTTTTCTATCCCATGTGCAACACTAATCACTTTGTGCCCCAGTCCAAATAATAATTTTTAAAAGGCTATTAATGGAAAAAAACAAGGCACCTCCTTCTGTTAAGCAAGATTTTCCTAATCTAGCTGGGAAAGCCAATCATGCACATAAAGAGAATGTTCCTTGCTTGACTGCCTGAAGTGGCCTGAGGTCCGCCAGCCTTGTATTTAAACAGATCGCACTGCAGTTCAGTTGGAAGCTCTGCTTATCCTGTGTCCTTCGCCATAACTTGGCCATTTGCATTAAAAATAAAGCAACTGATCCTTAAAATTACAGCCCTTGTTTGTTTTCACCCTAACAACGGAAAATGGAAGTCCCAACTCTAGGGTGCTGATGAGCACAGTAAAGCCGGCTGAAGTGCATTTTAAGGCTGTTCAAGTGTTCTGAAACATCTTAGAGAGATCATACTCCACAGGAAGCTTTCTACCAAGCAGCCCTAGATGATGATGATGATGATGACTTCATCACTCCTCCTTCCACAATACTAGCTGACTATTCCAGAGGCATAAAATGCCACTGGTTTTTTTCTCATCATGCATCATCAGCCATGAGTTGCTAAACTATACGTCATCAAGCTTCCAGTAGTAAAGGTAGCTACAAAAATACTGAATCTTTGCTTTCTATCTTAGTACATGTTGTAATTTTTAATAATCCTACTGGAACTCAGGTTACAGCACTACCAGCCCTTAAAACTACCAACACCAACACCACCAGTACCACTTGTGGAACAGGAAGAGACCCTATGGATCATCAGGTTCAGCCCCTGTCATGGAGACACCTGAAGCGCCTAGGCCAGGCATGTCCAAACTTTGGCCCTCCTGATGTTTTGGACCACAACTCCCAGAATTCTAAGCTTAGATTGCCAATGGCAAAGGACTGTGGGAGTTGCGGTCCAAAACATCTGGAGAGCCGAAGTTTGGACATGCCTGGCCTCGGCAGTCCCTTTCAGCGCTCTAGCGTGACTGAAAAAGAGGCAGGTATATCAGGAGAATGTGGTTCTTCTCAGCATATCCCACCAGCTTCTCTTATTTCACTCTTCAAGTAGTTTTTTTTTTAAATGGTAAGCAAGAGTTTCTCCTGACTGGCCCAGGAGCATGCAGTACCCCACCCTCCAGTCCTTTAGGGTTTCATGGTCTACCACCCACCCACAGGGTAAGATTGACTGACTGATAAATGGATTTAGTTCATGTATCTACCACCCCATTGGTGTGATGCGTTGTTCTGGATGATTAACAAATGCGAGAAGTAAACAATAACAAACACAAAAATTCAAAAAATCAAATGCCTATGCTCTTATACTTTCATGTTTTAAGTGATGCCTTATAAAACAAAATTCCAAAGTAATCAAATAGACCTTTGGGTAGTGGGTGGCATACAAGCTAAATAAATAAATAAATAAATAAATAAATAAATAAATAAATAAAAAGTGTTCCCTAAAAAAATCTTCATTTTTTAAACATCCTTAGCATCTAGTCCGCTTACAGGTTTCTTAACTATCTAAAATTGTCTGCATAATATAGGAAGAGTGTGTTTCATGTTAGGGCAGGACAATGTAACTGGGAGAATAGAGCCTCCTTGCTGTTGTAATAGAAGATGCTATGACCATTAGGCCCTAAACCTACATATCATTATTACCAGAAAGTCCCATTAAAGTCAATGTGCATAGAACTTCACAATTGAAAAGACTTTTCAGCCGACCCTTATGGGTTAAAAAAAATCACCCAACTTTGATAACATTATTAAAAACTGGCAGCCGCAATAAGTGAATACTTAGTCATCTGAGTAGTTTTTTGCAACATCTATGCAAAGCCGGACCTGGAAGACGCAGGCATCCTCTCTGATTTCATCAACAAACGCAATGAGTGATGGGAATGTTTGAGGGAATTTAGACAGAAGGAGTGCTGGCTGCTTTGCATGAGTTTCGAGGCTGTCCTCCCCTATGTCTGTATCAGTCACAGTCAGAATGCAGTGATAAGAATCATCCCTGATGGCCACCTGAGCTTCTTTTCTGTCCCTGTTGCAACGGTGTGACCAGAGCTGAAGGAGAACTCCGGTGGAGCCCATCTACCCCCTCACCCCACCCCACCCGTCTCCACCTGCCCCCATTGCCCAGGATGAAAACAAAGGCCAGTCCATTGGCACAACCACCCGGAGGCCCAACACCAGCCCTCCTCTGCGGACTGGTTCCAGTCTCTCCCCAACAGAAGGAAAGGCTGATCCTCCTTCTCTCCCCACCCCCCCAGCCCCCAGCCCCCAACCCACCGGTGGACTAGCGCAGGGCTGGGCAGAGGGGGGGGGGAGGATCCTTACCTCGCTCGGGCTTCATGTTGAGGAGCCCCGTCTCGCCGGCCCTCCGCCGTCAACAAAGAAGAGCCTCTCGCCGGGGGGGGGGGGTTCCTCCTCCTCCTCTTCCTCTTTGTCCGCCGGCCGAGGCTGCGGCTGCCTCCAGACGTGCTTCTCTCTCTCTCTCTCTCTCTGTGTGTGTGTGTGTGTGTGTGTGTGTGTGTGTGTCTGCGCGCGCGCGTGTCCGTGTCTATCTCTCTCTCTGTGTGTGTGTTGTTGTTGTTGTTGTCGTCGTTGTGGTTGGCGAGGAGGAGGAGGAGGAGGAGGAAGAGGAGGAGGAGGTCGTCGTCGTCGTCGGAACCAGCGGCACCCAATCCAGCCCCGGTGCGGAGCAGATCCTTCAGCAGCCCCCGCGGCAGCTGGGCCGCCTCTTCCTCCTCCTCCTCCTCCTCCTCCTCCGCCGGGAGGGATCCATGGGGGAGAACCGGGAAGGAGGAGGAGGGGGCGGCGGCGCAGGTCCCGGTCGGGGTCTCTCTCCCTCTCTGGGGTGGCCCGGCGTCCTTCCGTGACTCGGCGGCGGCGGCGGAGGTCTATTTATAACTTCCTCCTCCTCCTCCTCCTCCTCCTCCTCCGGCCGGGGCAAAGGCAGAGGCAGCCAAAAGCCGGACCGCCCCGCCCCGCCCGGGATCACCGGGCCATCCCGACGCCCGGCTCGTCACGTCTGAACGGAGCGCCCTGACGCGCCCCTCACTCACCTGGCGCGACCCCGGAGGAGGGAGGGGGAGGGGGCGGCGCCCTCACCGCCTCATTGCCCGCCCGCCCCCCCGCGCGCCTGGAAGGGAAGGGAAGGGAAGGGAAGGGAAGGGAAGGGGGAAGGGGGAAAGGAGGGCCAGCGCCGCCGCTCAGCCCCTCGCCGGCGCCATCCCGCGCGCCCCCCCCCCCGTTCTCCCGGCCGGGGCGACGCTGTCCGGAGACGATCAGGGAGGGCGCGCGCGGGACCCCGCCCCCCTCCCTCACGCCCCTGGCGCCACTCGCCGACGACGCCGACGCCGACGCCGCGGGCTCCCCATGCCGCCCGTGCGCTCCCGCGGGTGCCTCCCCCTGCCTCTCCCCCCCCACACGCCGCTGCCGCTGCCGCTGCCGCCGCTTGAGGGCAAGCCCCGCCCCCCTCAGGCTCCGCCCCGCTGCGCGTGCCCGGCCCGGCCCAGGCCTCCCTCCCTCCCGGCCGCCGCCGCCGCCGCCGCCGCCGCGCCCGCCGCACGGCCCTGTCAAAATCCGCCGCCCAGGTCACGCGGTCCGGCGAGAACCAATCGCCTCCCGGCTTGGCGCTTCCGCCTCGAGCGCCGCGGCCCGGTCCAGGCCCGCGTTGCTAGGGCAACCGGGCCTGCCGGGGCCTGCTGCCAATGGGGCGCCGGGCTGGAGTGGGCGCCCTCGCCGGCTCCTCGCGTCGCCCGTCGGAGAAAGACGGAGAACGGGGGGGCGGCGGCGACCCCCCCACACACACCTCTGCCTCACGTTTCCCCGGGAGCACAGCGTGGCCTTGGCCGGGGAAGGAGGACCACCTGAGCCGCGGCCTGACAGAAGAGCTGCAGAAGCCTGCGATCGGTTTCCTTGGCGGGCAGGTCGTTTTGGAAGAGGTCGCCGGCAAAATGCAAAGAAACAAAAGAAAAGGAAAAAAGACGCAGGGCGCCGATCCAGACCAACTCTTAGATTTTAACGCAAGCTTTCCTGGGTCAAGTCCAGTTCTTTGGATCTATAATGGTCGAAGAAGCGACCCGGTGACCATCATGTGGGCCTTCTTTTGGAAGAGGGAGCCCTCTCAGTTGGCCTGTGGAGGCGTATCAGGCAAAAGCCAAAGAAACAAAAGTAAACAAAAACACCGACCTGTGACCAGCTGTTACATTTTAACAAGGCCACAAAAGCTTACATTAAAAATATACTAGTTAGTCTCTAAGGTAACACATGTTTGTGTCCTTTGTTTTGTTTGGGTTCTTTGGATTGTGGGTCTAGAAGCCTGTCATTCCTTAAAGTAGTGGGTCCTCTTCGGGAGACTTGATGGTGCATTAAATCTCTGATAATGAGCCCCAGGTAGCAACCAGGACCAATGGTTCTATGCCCGCTTACACAGGAGCAAATAAGAGGGAAATCAAGAGGGATGGTTTCTAAATGGACCTGCTTCAAACTGCTCCCTCTGTAGTGGAAGAGGTGTCCAAGGTAGAGTTTAACGCCGGCTAAAGACTTGGCTATCTAGATTTGCCTTCCCAGAATCATGTCCACAATTAAGACACTTAACAACGTTCTATCCATTGGGTTTTCTACAGCTGAGGAGGGATTTGAACCCACGGCTCCTGGTCTGAGTCACTGTCTGTTGCTCCACACTGGCTTCCAGAGATTGCTGACTTCAAACTGAAAAGAGAGCTCAGGAGAATTTTATATGGAATTTTAAGTCTGCGGTCAGGTCCTTGGGCAAACTACCTGTTTGACTGACTCAACCAGATTCCCCACCATTGCTGCCTTTTTTATCTCACTGCCAGGTTGTCCTCTGTGATTCTTCGGCAACCTTAAACAGCGGGCGCTTGAGCTGTGGGGCAACAAGGCCTTGTTCAATGGCAGAACACCTCAGCGGGAGAGCCAGCAACAACAAGTTGCTTCTGGATCAAACTTCCAGCCTTATCTCTGCGTGTGAAGGAGCGTTTTATTCTGTGAAAGGTTTTTTCAAAGCATTGGTCCACAATTTCACCAGGACCTGGTTTAAACCATCAAAGTGTGTAAAAAGCTGACACAAACCAGACTGAATGTTTTGTCTTCAAGGATTCTACAGATGCCCACCGTCGCCCTTGTGGAAGGGACATCCTTGGACCACTGTTCAGATTTCAGTCTGCCATGGTTTTGCAAGGCTGTTGGGTCTGTTGACTCAAATGGGGCAGGTTAATGATCACCCCAGTGGGTAACCAAAAATAAGCAAGGCTATCAGGTGGCCACGGAGTTTGGCTGACCCCAGTTTTGTTGCTCTGAACCCTTCCCTGCCAAAGGAATAGGACCCCTTCCAGAGCTTTTAAAGGTTACGTTTTGGGGCTACTATTCTGCTCTGGCTACACTGACCAGGTGGTTTGGGGAGCTTTCCCAAGCCTTGGTCTTTTCTCTGACTTCTGAAAGCTGGCATCTTGCTTGAACTGAGGATGAGGTCTGGCTGAAGTGGGCAGCAGGAGCTTCCACATGCAAGCCAGGAGTCCGGATGGCCTACCCAGGGTTTGGCCAAAAGAGCAGTTCTTCCTCTCTTGGGTGAGTGAGTGGGAAGGATCCTGTTGATTCAGAGAGAGAATGCAGTGAAGTAAAGCCTGTGACAAGGCAGGCCAAGAGCTGAGTTGCTTTCAAAACAATGAAACCATCTGGCCCCAGGGGCATGCAACGTGAATCATCGCTAGGCAAAAGGCAGGGACACTGGTGGCTGCCAGGATTACATTTTACAGTATTTGCCTTTTAACTGGAGCAACTGGAAAAGTTAACATGTGATGGGCTGTTTAGCATACATATGACACACTCCGTTGTATGTGTGTGTAGAGAGTAAGAAATTATGTACACTCCTCACAGGCTGATGCTGCCACCAGTTAATTGGAGTTTCAGATGACATCTTGTCTTTGCTGCAAAAGATCCCCAGGGCTGCCCTTGCTGAATATCGTGACCACATCAGGTGAAGCCTTCTCCAAAGGTTGCTGCAGAAATTTACCTCACCAAAGCTCTGCTTGCGTTCAACTGAAACTGTTTATGAGCCTTTTATGGGATGACATCTCATCCTTTGTGATCTGCCTTCCCACAAACAGCTGCTGTTCTATTAAGAAGTGAAGGAGGGACGCTCTAGCAGTGAGTCATTCCATGATAAAAGCACAACTAATCCTGTGATAATTAGTACAGTCTCCCCCCATCTGTCCCGAATGATACAACTGCCAGCTGTTGTTCTCAGTGAAGGATGAGGGGTGCCAAAGTTTTGATGGGATTTTGAGTTGTTGGGAGACACTAACTAGGAGCACATAGGTGGGGGTGGGGGTTGCCGGCAGCGTCCAGGGGCCTCTCAAATTGAGCCCATCTTCTAGGATTTGCACCAGAAGATCCACCAAGGAGTGATGCCCACCAGGGCTGTCCCTCCTAGGCCAGATCCTGTCACGCAGGCAGCGTAAAATGGTGGATCTGGTCCTGCCGTGTATCTCACACCTGGCCCTGCATGCCCTTTCCCATCCCTTCAGAGGAACAAGATGTCTGCCCCTCCCAGCCAAGCAGGCAGTCAGCGGGATCTGCACAGGAGCACCTTGGCTGGATTGTTGACATATTCTCTCCCCCCCCCCCCCGCTGCTGGCACTCATCCTATCATTCTCAGCCCCTCCGTCTGGTCCAGTGGGGTTCACTTTCAAGTAAGCTTCCCTGCAATCCAGTTAGAAGTCTTCTTGGAGCTCACTCGGCACACCATAATTAGCTGCCTTCTTTTCTGTGCCAATAGACTAGCCAACTCCCTTTCCACCTTCTTGGCCTAATTAATAACCTTGCCTCTGCCTATTAATCTTCTAATGTCGACCAGACTCCAGCTAGCTGGCTGTGCACTGGAGTTCCAGTTCAAAGGCTGTCTGTACAGAGGGGTGTCTGGGATCAGCCCTGCCTGAAGCGCTGCTGGACATTTTCTACTGATCTAGCAGAAGAAGGCAGCAAGTGACAGGGGAGGACTCTCTCGTGCTTACACCGTGGCAGGGAAGACCTCCTGCGTGCCTGCCAAGGGTCCTGCAACGGTCCCCAGCAGCTGCAAGAAAGGCGGCAAAAGAGCCCCTGCCCCAAACTGGAGGAGTGTACCAGGTGTTCGTGCTCTCCAGGAGTGCTTTCCTTTGGGCCCTCCAGATGTTTTGGGTCAGCAAGAGCAGCCACTGCTCAGGGACGTGTGGTCAGCAACACCAAGCCCAAGGGCCAAATGGGACCTCCCTGCTGTCATCGGTCCCCGTGAACCTAAGTGGGATCCCGTCCCAGTTTCATGGCCATCTCAGCTGTTGGTTCGCTCTCTGTCCTTCTCCTGGGGACCCAAAGCCGCTCATCCGACGAATTAAAACCTAGTGTAGCTAGGACGCAGCGTTTGAACACAGTTAAATAAATTATCAACTGGAAAACAAGCTCCAAGATCAAATGATTTTAAAACTTTTTCAAGGCCCAAGAAATATGAAATAAGAAATACATTCGCCCACCCCCATTCCAAGAGCCATCTTCAGGGACCAGCTGGAGGCCAAAGGTTTATCTGGAGAGAGAGGTCTTTGCCTGCTGGTGGAAAGAGGGCAAGGTGTGTGTGTGTGTGTGTGTGTGTGTGTGTGTGTGTGTGAGAGAGAGAGAGAGAGAGAGAGAGAGAGACCTGTTTAACTTATTGGACACATTTCTGAGTAAACATGTTTCAGGTGGTGCTGCAGCCACTGGAGGCAGAGGGAAAGGACTGGTTAGGGTTGCCTTCCATGAAGTGGGAGGAGCCAGATCTTGATTGCTCCCATGGCGTGAGGTTTTGTACTACAACCACCTCCTCATTCCACTTGCCTCCTCCAGAAAATCCTGGCTATGTTGCAACTCCTCCAAGTGGCCCTGGATTTCCCAATGACAATCTCTCTCTAATCGACGAAGGATTGTCTAAACAACAACTCCCTAGATAACAAAGAGGTCTGCAAAAACATGTTTGCTACATGGACATTTTTTAGGTTTCCTCTCAAACCAAAACATGGAATGCACGAGAATTCATGATGATTACAGTACTTGTTTTCCTGGCTTGCTAGTTTGTTTGCTTGTTGTAGGTATAACATAGCCATTGTCTTGACTGTATCTCCCAAGGAGTGGAGCCACAACGCAGAGCACAGGCTGGAATGGAGCCTTGGATCATTCGTTCTGGAAAGTTTGAATAGGAACCACCGCCAGGGAGGGAAAAGGTGGGGAATGATTCATCGTCCAGAAAAACCATTTCTTCATCACATGGAACAGATTTTCTGACACTGTGCTGTAATGGGATGCAATCCTGTTGTTCAGCATAGGAAGTCACAGCTACAGTTGGTCCGTGCCTTCAAGCCAGATCTGACTTAGCATGACCCTAATAGAGCTTTCAAAGTGAGATATTTAAGGAATGGGTTTACCACTTCCATTCCACCAGTCAGTTTCCATGGCCGAGTGGGGATTCGGATCCTGGTCTATAGAACCCTAGCCAGTCTCTCCCTCCACTACACCACACTCGGTATCCCACCCCTAGAGCAGGCCCTGTCCTTCAGTGGAGATCTGGTAACTCAGCTCCTCTACAAGTTCCACTGATTCAACGGGCCTTCAAAAGCAGCATCTTATTACTAGATTTCAGCTGTTAAAGCCCCCACAGGCTTGTATGGGAGAATAAAGTCTTTTGGAGACCCAAGCCATTTAGGCCTTTAGCCATCGTAAGTGGCACTTGCAATTGTGCCTGGAAAGGAGCCTTCCCTAATAGTAACAGGCTTTGAATTGCTCCAAGGTTTAATACAAACTGTCTTTCGTTGCTGTTAGCTTTCCATTCTTGTTCTTTAATCAGGAGGTCACCACGCAGAATAGAATGTTCTGCTACTGTAAAACAAATGAACTAGGATTTTGTCCCAGCTCACATGTGTATACACACCCACCCACACCCATCACATCTTTCCTGAACCGCTGGCTGTACTTGAGGAAGGTTGCACAAAGAATCGATGGCGTGAAATGACAAGCAGCCGTGTCATCTTCTCTTACATAACTGCAGCTTGTTGGAGCTCTAAACTGAGTCAATAAGATAAGAAATCTTTCCAGAAACCACCTTGGCTAAAAGCCCAAAGAACTGTAACAAAACAATGTCTGAGGGCGTTTATACACGACCCCTAAACTCCGGGGCAAATGGCTCCCAGCTCCGGAGATTAAAAATGTTTACCCACCAGCTCCGGAGTTAACAGGAAATTAAGTGCGACCCCGCCCACTTTAGCGCGATCCAGCGCAGCTTTCAGGTACCTGCTTTTTGGATGTGACAAATATTTGATCCGGTGTAAGGATAGTGAGTGCCGGGCTCTCCTGGCTTCCGTTTGTTCTTTTTTTGCGCCCCGCCCCTTTAAGAGATCTGAATGCTGCCGGGAACAAAACGGAGGTAAACCGGCATTCTTTTCTTTCTTTTTTCTCCCTCCCGCACGCAGCCAGCCAGCAACCAGGAAGTGCGGAGGGGGGTGGGGACAGAGGAAGAGCGATGAACCCCTAAGATCTCTGGTCCGAATTTAAGTGGCCAGCGGATCTTAGGGGTCGTGTAAAAAGGCCCTGAGTTTCCTATGAATTGCACACAAGCTCACATGCATCATACTCCAAGCAAGGCTCTTGCGCCGATGCAGCACGAGAGTGGTCCAGAGCGTCCAGGTTGCACTGGGCCACAAAGCCACCACGGGTGAGAAGTCATCCCTTTAGTCCAGGAAGACAGAGACTGGCTCATTTGCTCTATGTCCTGTGTTTCCCCATCAGCACCCTCCTACGACTAATGGCTGAAGCATTTGGTTAATTGCACCTCGGCACTGAGTAGGTCTGTGCGGCATCGGGATGTTTGCATTGGTGAGACAGGAAACGGGAAGTGAAGGACACAAACAAGCAAAGCAAGACAGGTGTGTGTATGTGCCATTCTTCCACACTTTGCCATGTGACCCATCTCTTCTCCCAGAAGTTAAGGGAGGCGTTTCTCAGGCCATGAGGGGTCCCAAGGCATGGGATGGATGAAGGTACGGGTGTTAGGAGGAGTGATTTGAATCCAGGTTTCCTGCCTTCGGGTCCAACCGTCGGACTGGATTGCTGCATTGTGTACCATTCTCTCTGGAGTCCTGTCCATGGACAGACTGATGCTGGAAGGGCCAAAGGGGGCCACGGGGCTTGGGGAAACCTTTTGGGTGGGGCCCCTCCAGGGGCACCCACTGCCTTTGCCCCTGGGTTTTTCCCCTGTTCAAACTGCAGACATCTTCCCTTGGAAGAGGGACCCTCAACCCCCAATCAAAGTAAAGAGCAAATAGAGGAGAAGTGATTGGAAGCTAACGTCATCAGCACCCAAAGGGCAGCTCCCCCACCCTCTTGGCACACAGGTGGGAACGCCCCCCCCCCCATCGTCTTGGCCTTTCAGGGATCCAGGAGAAGTGCCATTTCTCCTCTGGAGCATTCTCCCCCTGTGCTCCCTTGCTGGCCGGGCTCTCCTCTCTTTTTGGCATGAGTTGGCTCCCGACCGCTGACAGGTTCCAAAATGGTTTTGTAACATAGCAGCACCCCAAGCAAAGGCTCTGGGAAGGTAGGCTTTGCTTGTACCATGGTGGGCCCCAGGCCCTTGGGCAGAGTGACAGGGCCTCGGAGGATGCTGAAGGACAAGAGAGTCAACGGAATGGAAACAGATTGACAAGGCAGCCAAGCCCTTGGAGGTTGTCCCTCTGCCTGCCTCACCTGTTCCTTTTTGCTACCAAGGGGGCCACGGAGGAGGGCAGCAGCAGCTCTTGGTTCTTCCTCGGTCAGTGGGCCCAGGGGCAAGAGGGCCAGGCTGCTCCTCCTTAGAGAGACCTGAGCGCAGTCGTGCTCCTGGATCCCGTGCCCTTCTCGGATGTGTTGTGCTTGCCCTCTGCTGGCAGCACACAAGGCCCCCTCCGAGGCTGCATTCTGGCTCATTTCCGACTGAGCATCTGTTTCAAATGTCTTTGGGAAACAAGTCCTAAGGCCTTTTTCTTTTCATCAACAGGAAAGAGTAATCATTTCCCTGCATGACTCACAATAAATTATCAGCGGTGCTTAATTACCGGGTGGAGGGAGCGCTTCGTCACTGGTCCTACGTCATAGAGGAGCCTGTTTAAAAAAATGGCTGCCAGGGCCACTGAGCCATTGTCGCCTTCGGAGAGGGGTGGAGGGGAACCCAGCAGCCCAGGGCTTCCCACGCTTCACGTCCAGGGTTGGTCTCCACCAGTCTCTCCCGGTAGGGACAGGAAAGGCCCCTGACTCAAACCTTGGACAGCAGCTGAGGACCCTTAAGCAGAGGCCAGGGTGGCCTCAGCCCTCTCCCTGCCTCGTCTCCTAAGCCGGCGGCAGCACATTCTGCATTTCTCTCCACTGCTGTTTCCAGGGACACGGAGGCAGGGGGTCCACGGCTGGCATTCTCTGCCTCTGATGTTCACCCCGCCTCTGATGTTCACCCAGCTCACCCTGGCTCCCCTCCCTTTAAGTAGAATGAGGCCTCCACTTCAGGCAGCAAATCAACGCCCCTTCTTAAGGTTAATGTTCTTAAGGTTAATGCTCATGCTGAAGGCTTCTGTCCACCTCCCACCCTTGTCCAAAACACACACACACACACACACACCCTCTCTCTCTAGTTTGTAGGGCCTTTTCACACGACCCCTAAGATCCGCTGGCCCCTTAAATTCGGACCAGAGATCTTAAGGGTTTGTCGCTCTTCATGCATCTCCATCCCTCCGTACTTCCTGGCTGCCGGCTGCGTGAGGGGAGGGAGGAAAAAAAGGGACAGAAGAATAAAGCCTTATCTCCCGGTGTTGGTGGACGCTGCCGGGGGGGGGGGAGCCCCGGTCACTTCCTGGTTCCTCTTAAAGGGGCGGGAGGCAAAAAACAAAAACAAAAAGAAGCGAGGAGAGCCCAGCACATCCGCATCAAATATTTTTCACCTCCCAAGAGCAGGTACAAGAAAAGTGTGCTGGGTCGCTGTAACGGGGGTTCATTTAAGTCTATTAGGGGTTCCGGCGCTTGAAAAGGAAGAGACTCTTGGTTTGTAGAAAGATCTAATAAATTTTTATTGAATAACTCACATATCTGTTTGTTCTGTTCTTTCTTTCCATTTTGCGTTGCTTGGGGAGTTAACACGGGGATTTTGGAACTTGGATAGGAACTAGAGGTAGAATTTCTTCTATCTTCTACAAAAGGATTATTTCTTACTCCACTTTGTTTGTTTAATATCTCTTCGCCAAACCACCACTCTGATTCCTTGGTCTGGGGAGTGGAGCTTGAAGGGGATGCTCCCATCCCCACCCTGGGATCCATCCGGGAGGATTAGGATTTGCTTTCTTGCCTTGGCTTCTCATATAAGGGTAATTCCCTATATGATTTAACCCCACCGCATCTAGGGGTATTGGCAGTGGGAGATTCACGTCTATCCCTTTTTCGTGCTCTTTCCCAGTCTGCCTCCCTCTGTCCCTCCAAAACCGTTATCCTCCCAACTGCCCACTCTCCTCGTGCCCCTCCCTTCTCTTCTCCCTCCGTTCTATTCCCCCCCCCCCCTCGCGTCTCCTTCTGTATCCTTTTATCCTTCTGCACTGGCTTCTTATCTCTTTCTTCTGTTTGTATCCCTTGAGATGTGACTTCCTTCCCTTTAATAGATTCCGTTTGTATACCTACTGTTTTATCATCAAATTCCCTTCTACCCACCTGTATACCAAACCCTATTCCTTTCCCTACTGCTCTAACTTCGTCCTCTGTTTGTACACCCTTGTTCACTACCTTTTGGCAGATCTCCATTAACCCTATTCTTATATCTTCCCATAATTTCACTTCCGTTGCAATGGCTAAATGCCCTTCCTGGAACCTTTCACTCAACTCCCTTTCCCCCCCCTTCTTCGCCTGCCTTTTTAATAACCTGTTCCTTATCTCCAAAGAACAATTTCCCTGGCATCTCTTCTCCCTCTTTCTTTTCTTTATTTTCCATCTTGCCATCTGCTGTCCCTTCCTTCCTTCCTTCCTGTGAACGACCCGTCCAATTGTTCTTTGGGGGGCTCACAGTCGCGCTTAGGTGGGCGGGGTCGCACTTAATTGTCTGCAAACTCTGGAGCTGGTGGGGAAACATTTTTAAGCTCCGGAGCTTGCAGCCATTTGCAGCGGAGCTTAGGGGTCGTGTATAAACGCCCACAGCAAAGTGGGGTTAGGAATGGCCATTTCCCTCTGGCTATGAATCTAGAAGGAGGAAGCACTGCAAATTCCTGTCCCCTGCGAGGAAATATGAGAAAGTTTATCCCAAGAGAGGAGGAGATAAAAAACAAACTGAAACCCAACAAGACTTCTTACCGGTTTGGACATGAGAGAGCAGCACCAAATGGGGGGGAGAAATCAGCCCCAGCACAGAGCCGCCATTGTACAACTCTAAAAGACAGGGAGGGGTTTTTGTTGGGCCAGCCAGCGGTGTGGCTGTAGGCTTCACAGCGAACTACCTACTAACAGGATCCATGGGAATCCTGGCTAATTGGATTAACTGGCTTTAGTTAATTTTGTCAGGAGTTACTAGATTGCAAATATACATTTTTCAGTGACTGCATTTAAAACAGCTGTAAATGCTCACAGGAAGCAGGTGCCCTGTAAAAATGATCAGCCCCAGCCCCTGCCAGCAACTCTCCCCCCCCACATACACCCGCCACCCCAGCTGAGAGTTGCAGCGTCATGCTCCACTTCTGAGGCCCCTGTTGGTGCATGTGTGTGTGTTGGGGGGGCGCTTCAGACCACACTAGGCCCTGTGCTTTTCCTGGTTGCTTCACCCACTCATGCTGCAGATCAGCGCAGTTTGGATGCAGGACTTTGGGGGCTTCTGACAGTGGGTGACAGAAAGGGGGGCAGGTGTTATGCCCCCCCCATGTGGCACTCTGCTTGTCTTGTCTTTCCTCAGAATGGGGTGGCCCAGCTCATTGGGGTCCCCCCCCTGCTTGTGCAGCTGATGGAGTGGAGGGTCAGGGGCTCCTAGGGGGAGTCCTGCCTTGTAGGTCCCCAGAAGATGCCTTCCTTCTTAGCCAGTGGCTATCCCTGTCCCACCCTCACTTTTTCTCCCAGCCCTGGGTAATGAACCAATTGCACTGGTGAGGAGAGGACCCATGCCTTCGGGGGGGGGGTCCAGTACCTGATTGTCTTTGGGGTGGGAGCTCCTAGTTTGTGTGTGGGGCGGCCTCAAGGTGGGCTGAGTGTGGAAAAATGGTCCCCAGAACTCTTTCCGACTTGTGCAGTGTGCCTGCTGCCCCATAGGTCTTGCATTGGAACCACGGCTGAGCAGACCAGGAGAAATACAGGAGAATCTCCTTTAGGGGGTGCTCGTGGGCAGCAAAGGTCTCCTGTGATAACTCACTTGTAATCCCTCTCTCTCTCTCCCTCTCTCTCTCTCTCTGCCTGGGAAAGGGATCCTCCTCAGATCTTGGAAGAAGGTGGTGCAGCAGAAATAGGAACTGTCATTTCTGGAGGAGACCCTTTATCTTGAGAACAAAGGGGCCTGGGTTTTGATAAGAGGAACTTTCTTTCTTCTGCCTTAGAGATTTGATTGTTGGTTCATCTGGGGCCCTTTTACACGACCCCTAAGATCCGCTGGCCACTTAAATTCGGACCAGAGATCTTAGGGGTTCCTCGCTCTTCCTCTGTCCCCACCCCCTCCGCACTTCCTGGTTGCTGGCTGCCTGAGGGAGGGAGAAAAAAGAAAGAAAAGAATGCTGGTTTACCTCCGTTTTGTTCCGGGCAGCATTCAGATCTCTTAAAGGGGCGGGGCGCAAAAAAGAACAAATGGAAGCCAGGAGAGCCCCGCACTCACTATCCTTACACCGGATCAAATATTTGTCACCTCCAAAAAGCAGGTACAAGAAAACTGCTGTTTGGTCTTGCTAAAGTGGGCAGGGTCGCACTTAATTGTCTGCAAAGTCCGGAGCTGGTGGCTAAACATTTTTAAGGTCTGGACCTTGCAGCCATTTGCGGCGGAGCTTAGGGGTCGTGTATAAACGCCCTTAGGTTACTTATCGTTAGAGTGGCCTTCCTATCCAGTGCAGACACCACGGGATCAGGGTGGGCCGCCAGATTTGGGGGAGGCAGGCCCCTGCTTGACCCATGAGCTGCCCCTGATCTCCTGTCTTTGTCATGCATCCAAGGTAACACGTATCTGGTTCTCTGGTTCCTCCACTTGATCCCCACCGTCCTCCTGGGAGGTAGATTAGGGGTGTGAGATACTCCGGGGTGGGGTGGGGGCAAAGTATGTAAGACAACCAGTTTCACCCCTTCCAGCCTGAGAGGAGCCTTACTAGGGTGCCAGACTGGCTCTCTTTCTTGACCATCCTACTAACAAAGTTGGGGTGCTCCTTAGTCCTCTGTCTGCACTGCTGCTCACGAGTCAGGGCAAGGGGAAGTAGGGGCTAGCATTCTTTAAAATTCCTCAACACTTGCCCTGAATGAGGCTTAGGGACCCCTGCAGAAATCTGGCCACTACCGGAGCTCCGAGTGGCATTTCCTGCGACAAAATGAACGCTCACCCCAGCTGCCAGTATTGAGTCCAGGATGTCTGGTGGCTGGATACCCCAAGTGGCTCTTCCTTTGGCCCCAGCACTGTCAGCTCAAGCGGGAAGCCAGCCGTCAACCTTCTGGAGGGTGCTGCAGCAGCAACCGGGCACCTGGGATTTCAGCAGGACTTTGGGGGGGCTGGTGTGGTGCTGTTAGGTCATTTTAGACCCCAGGTGCAATGGTCATGGGGAGCTTTTAGAGCAGGGGTAGGCCACCTGTGCCCCTCCAGAGGTTGCTGGAGTGCCACTGGGGATGTCCGTGGCAATCCCAGCTCCTCCGGTGGGCCACACATTGTCCCACGCTACCTGACAGAGAGGCACCAGGCGCAGACTTTAGAATGTGGCAGGCTTGCCGGCTGCTGGATGTAGGAAGAGGTCTGTCCCACAGCTCAGCAGAGCCCTTCAGAGGTAGCATGCCAAGCTGTGTCGTCCTTCAACAGAAATCCTGACCACATCAAAGCCAAAGCAGCCCACGAGCCTGCTGGAGGCGCCTCTGCCGATCTTTGTGTCCCCCTCCCCCATGTCCCTAGTGCCTCAGTGCACCGCCACCACTGGATGGGAGCCATTTGTAGGAAACAGGCAGAACTGCCTAGGAAGGAGGGGGGGGAGAGAGAGAAAGAAAGAGAGGGGGGAAGCGAAATGAGTCAGAGGAAGGAGGCTGGGGAAGAACATACCAGAAGTGAGTCAGGCAGAAGGAGGCCCAGGAGCCTTCCAGCTCCTGTGACGGTCTCTGTGTTGAGCAAAGGAAAAAGCAGAGCATTGAGATTTGGCCAGTGACACATCTCCACACGTGGGTTTCCAAGGTGCGGCGGCCACAGAGCCCCACGTTCTCCTCGAAAACACACGTTCCTGCCTTTGTGTTCCACTGCAGCACCACGAGGATGGGCCAAAGCAAGAGAACGGAAGGGGCAGAAAGTGCCATCCTTAGAGTGGGGTGGGGCAAACCAGTTTGGGGGCCTCATTGTAGGGTACTCGGTCTGACCTCCCTCGCTGGGGTTGCTGTAAGGCAGGCATAGTCAAACTTTGGCCCACCAGATGTTTTGGGCCACAACTCCCACAGTCCTTTGCCATTGGAAATACAGGCTTGGAATTCTGGGAGTTGTGGTCCAAAACATCAGGAGGGCCGAAGTCTGGTCATGCCTGCTGTAAGGATAAAAATAGGGATGAAGAGAACGATGGGTTCTGCCTTCAGTGATTTGAGAACAGGCAGAATAGAAGTTTCACCCATGGAACAAACAAATGAACGGTGCTCCCTCCCTCCCCCAACCCAAATGGAAACAATTGGGCTCCAATTGCAAAGTGCAGACAGACTCTTCTCTGCCTGCCAGCCACTTGCAGGGCCCTCTCTGAGAGGCAGACAGGTCACAGGGTGCTGCCACATCCTGCCAGGAAAGCTGCACCCTGTGGGTCTTCTCAGGCTTTGGAAGGTGACCAGGCCCAAAGGGGCTGAGATTCAGAGAATGATAACCGGAAATTGCAGGGCGGCAACCCCTGGGCCATAAACCTGTGCGCCACTAGAGGACAGGCAGCTCCCCAAATCCTGCTGTCCTTGGCTTGCCACTCCCAGTCATCCAGGAAATTGACTTCTGCTCTGGATCCATCTCCTTTCATTAATATGTGGGCTTTGGCAGGTTACTGGCTGCAAGGAGCCCACGAGGTGCCTTGGAGGGAGGCTGAGGGAAGGCGGGGAGGCAAGAAAAATGACTTCTATGTCACAGGAGCCACAGGAGGCGGATAGAAACGGGCTTTTTACAAGAGTGGATGGCCAGCAGACCCTTTCTGGTCCCTCCTGAACCCCTCCTGCTCCACCCTTCCCCTCTGCAGGAGACAGACAGAGAGAGGTCTCTAGGCAGCCACAGGTCTTGGGACTACGTTCTTCCTGCAGCTTCTGCAGCTTCCAAACCAAGGGTAGGGGCGTGCCCTCGTGCAAAACACAAGTAACCTCTACTTAATTACCCTAAGCAACCACCCCCACCCCACCACCCACCAATGGGGCAAGGGCTCTGGAAGGTTCCAGCCGGAAGCCCAAAGCATCCCCTCTGGAGGTCCTTGCAGGCCAAGGACTTTCTTCTCCAAGAAGTCTTTATTACTCAAAGGGGCCCCGACTGCTTGGCGCTCACTTCCCTGATGGCAGCCACACAGGAACTTCCGTTGCGTGCCACCATTTCTGCTCCTCCTGCAACTGGTCTCTTGGGAGTTGAAAAAGTACATGGGGGTGGGGGGAGTTGGGCTGGTTTGGTGACAGGGCCTGGGGCCAGCCCTGCCGCCTGCCAGTTCGGCTCTTGTTTCACCCAGGCCTCCCTGAACCACACCTCCCATCAGTCTGTGCCAGCCCAGGCAAGAGTGTGAGGGGCCATGGGAGTTGGAGTCCAGGGGCACCAGGGGCGGCCATTGTGGCTGCGGGATCCTCCCACGCCCCATCTTCAAAACCCCAGTCAAGGCCAAGCACCTATTTACTCTTCCCCCCTTTTTGGCTCTCTTTGCCATCTTGCCCGGAAAATTCTGCCAAATTCCATGGCCAGCGATAACCCATGGTTCTAATGTGGATTTAATGGCACCTTCTTCCTTTTGGCCAGAGCAACGGGGCAGGGCGAGGCTGACCACGGCTGGCTTTTTTCAGAGGGTGGCAGATCAGAGAGTGAGGGTCGTACTTGCGGCTGCCCTCCATGCCAGGTTCTGCTCCCTGGAGGGCCACGGGCTTATCAGGTTGGCTTCTGGCCTCAGTCTGCCAACCCCCTCTCTCAACGCTCAACACACCCAACCTGTCCATCCCAAAGTGCACACTGCAGCTTCCTCCTCCCTGCTCCCCCTAAACCTGAGATTCATTCCCTACCTACTTACTGCCAGGAAGGCCATTAAACTGCCATCTGCCTAACAAAAGGAGGGGGGGGGACCTAGCCCCAGTCATGGACCTAGTTCCTTTTGCAAATGAAAGGAAGGCAAAGACACTTAACTGCCAGGTCTCCTGAGCCCACAGTCTTTAAAGAACAAAATCCACCTGGGGGGGAGGGAGGGGGGCATAGCAGAGGAACCCTCCACCCCTCACCTCCTTCTTTCTCTTTTGGAAAGAGGGTCCCAGGAGGAGGCCAGCATTCCTCAGGAAGGAAATGGGGGAGGGGCTCATTTAGTGAATGGCTCTTCTTCTTGAGAGGAATTCCCCCCCTTCTTTGTCAGGGGGACCCCCTCCCATTCCCATGCTGCTCTTTGGCCAGGAATGCTCCAGCCAGGGTGGGGGTGGGGAAATCCCCAGGGCTTCTGGAAGGCTCTCCAAGGATTTGGGGAGGGGGCATCCATTGTTACAGCAAAGGATGCCTTTTCTTCCCCTCCTCCCCTTTAAAACGCCCCAATCCCATAATCTGAAGCCGGTCCTCATGGGAGAAGGGCCCTTCTGGGGCACTTTTTTGACCTTCTGTCCAAGCTGGAGCCGGCCCACCCTCTTTTCTCGCCTTGCTCCAATCCCCAAGGCTTCTTCCCTGCAAGGATCTCCTCACCAGAGGAAGCCACGCCGTCCCTTGGGCCCCTCCACCTCACCTCTGGCTGGGCTCTCCCACCCTTGCCGGGTCCCTCTGCCCAGGAGTGCCTATTCTGGGTGCCTGACCTTTTGCTGGCCCTGGGACGATTTCGCAAAGTGCCCCCCACCCCCACTGTCCCTGCCAGATGAAACCTATACTTTGCTGCTGCTGGTGGTGGTGGTGGGAGCAAGAAGCCCAGGGCTCCGGTTTCCAGGCCCAAGGCAGCAGCAGGAGGGAGGGGAGTCTCCGTCGGGGCCAAGGCAGCTCCCTCCTCGCCCGGGGGGGGGAATGTCCCTTGCTCGACCTTCTCAGCCCGGTGCCAGCCTGGAGCTCGGCTTTCCCTCCACCGGGCACGGCGCCAGGGAGAGCGGGCAGCAGGAAGGGGAGCAGCCTTATGGAACGGGCCCTGCCTTGCAGAGGGGGGGGCAGGGTGGAGAGGAGGAGGAGGAGGCAACCCCCCCCGCAGCCCCAAAGTCGCGGGAGGGGGCAGGGGGAGGCCCGCGTCCCCCTCCTCCATACCCCTTTGCCCAGCGAGGGGGGGCTCCTTCCCAAAGACCGGGGGGGAGGAGCATGCAGTCCGGCATTTAGGCAAGGGGGCGGAAGCGGTGGCGGAGGCGGCGGGGTAGCAAACCCTAGTGGTCCCGGCAGACACGTTCAGAGATTTCTCCCCCCTCCCCCTCCGAGCAATCCTGGGCGGCCCAGGACGTGGAAGGGGGGGGGACTGCACTCCGAGGCCTTCCTGGGTCCGGTGGGCGGGGCTTCCGCAACCAACCAACCCCCCCCTTCCCCCCCTTCGCGGGCCGCGCGCCGAGCCGTTAGCCGCTTCCCATTGGCCCGTTGGTCGCCTCGCTCCCGATCCCGCCGCCAAAAGGGGTTGGTTAAGTCCTCCAGGCCCCGCCCCGCGGCGCTCCTCGGCCTGGGATTGGCGGAGAAGGCGGCGCGGAGGGATCTGCGGGGCGGCGCCGTCCGGCATCACCTTGACGCCCAGCCCGGCCGGCCCTCAGAGAAGCGGCGGCGCTGCCACGGGAAGGAGTGACGCGGTCCCCTGGTTCCCAGGAAGGTAAGGCGAGGCGAGAGGCCCGGCCCACCAACGCCGTTACCGCCGCCGCCTGGGCCTGGCGTCGGTCCCTCCCTTCGTCCTCTCGGCGGGCCTCTGGCTGCTCAAGCGTGCCCCCCCCGCCGCCAATCGCCTGCCAGGCCTTCTGCGGGAGACCCCCCACCCCCACCCCCTCTTCAACCGCCGCCGGGCTGGGAAGGAGCCCTTCTCCCCTCCTCCCCGGGGGGGGTCTGGAGGGCAGGAGCGCGAGGGCTCTTTGACCGTCCGCACCCCCGGTGCGGGAGGGGAGAGGCCGGTTGGCCGGGCGGGCTCCTGGGAGCCTCAGGAAGGGAGGAGGGAGGAAGCTCCCCCCCCGCCTCGTGGCCTCTCCTGAACACCCCCCCTCGCCCGCCTCCCTCCCTCCCTCCCGGCCACCTGGGGGCTCCGCCGGAAGGATGCTGCGGCGGCGGCTCCTCCTGGCCTCCGGGGTGGGGGGGGGGAGGTCGGGCGGGGCTTTTCCCCTCCGGGCCAGGGGTGGGTGGATGGCTGGTTTGGGGGGAGGATCCCTCCGATGGCGTCTCTTCCCACGGCGCCCCCGGACTTGTCTCGTGGCTGCAGAAAGGAAGGAGGCCTTTGGGGGAAGGGGAGGAGGAGGCGGCGGCTTCTCTCCGGCCCCTCCCATCATCCCTCCTTCTCGGCCGTTGCTTGGCAGCCTCGGGGGGCGCCCGGAGAAGGCGTGAGCCCGCTCCCCTCCACCCCCACCCCCCAGCGCTTCCCCAGGGGTGACCTTGGAGGGGGGGAGGCGGTCCGTGCAGCTCGTGGCCGGCCAGGAGAAGATTTTTGGGGGGGAGGCGGCGTCGGCTCCTCCTGGAAGTGACCTCCCCCCAGCCGGCCTGCTTGAATCCCTTCGTGAAAAGGCCCCCTCCCCCCCCATCCCTCCGGAAGCCTTAAGCGCCTTAGGAGGCGAAGATGCCCGAAGGACAGTGAACAAGCCTTTGGGGGGGGGGGGAAGAGGGAGAGAAACACGAGCTGCCCCCGCGAACGTTCTGGAGAAGCCTTCGGTAGATTTTATCCTGCAGGGCATCGTCATTCACAGTGGAGGAGACCCTTGGAAAAAGGGAGCACCCAGGGAGGGGGGGGAGCTCCCAGGAGAACCTTCCAGGCAGCGGTGCAACCCCCACCACCCACCCCACCACCCAGTTCTCATTTCGGACCTTCCTGTTCCAAGGCTGCTGCTCTTACTGGCTTACGGAGGTCACTGGCCCAGCTTGGGAACTGCAGGTTTTTCACTTTGCTCCATGGTGCATGAGGGGAGGTGCTCATCTATGCAGGAGCACAAGAACTGTGGGACCCTATTTCCAAATCTTAAAAGTTTTTCAGATGGGCAGTTTTATGATAACAAGTATTCAGTCCCTGTTCCAGAATAAAATATTTAAGCTATACATTTTAAATTAAAACTACTGCTTTGCAGTTTTTTCATGAAAATAAAACATTTAAAAATGGCATTTCAATTTAAACTTTGGAATTAAACTTTTTTAAAAAAGAAAACCTTTATCCACTCTGAAGCCCCACCTTGCCATAAAAGAAGCCGTGCATCTGCTATTATTGTAATAATGTTTGCTGTGAGAAGCAGTGGTTAAATTCTGGTTCCACGTGCATGTGCTGGGAAAGGTGGGGAAGAATGAGGTTAGACCTGGCTGCAGTTGTCATAGCCAGACACCACCAGCAGTCGCCCTGGGTAATCAATCACCCCAAATGACACTGTTGTGGAGCAGAGGGGTGTGCACGGAGGAACCGCTTACCATTCCAGGCAGAAAAGATAATTCTTTCTCTCACAGATGCTCGTGTGTGTGTGTGTGTGTGTGTGTGTGGTGTGTGTGTGTGTGTGTGTAAGGCTTGGAAAAGGAGTATCTTGGCCAAGTCCCCTCCCCTCTGCCATGGCCCTTTCCACAGGGAGGCTAGAAGGCCTCCATGCCTCCCCCCCAGCCCCAGGGCCTTTGCCTCCCTGGCATTGTTCCAGAGCAGAGTTTGAGGATGCTCAGGACGGGCAGCAGCATGTGTCCTTGGTCAGTGGTTCTCAACCTGTGGGTCCCCAGATGTTCCTGGACTGCAATTCCCAGAAGCCTCCACCATCCCGCTGTCCTGGAAGGGGTTTCTGGGAGTTGCAGTCCAGGAACATCTGGGGACCCACAGGTTGAGAACCACTGTCCTTGGTGACCAGATCCTTGCAGAAAGTAAGGCGGATCCGCATCTTCTGAGATGCCCGTTTGTACTCAGAACAGGGAAGGCATTGGCAAGTGCAGGTATCAGTCACCACGTGGGAGGCCTTCCTGGCAGGGGCTGTGCAATTTCCAGTTACTGAAAGCAGGAAATGACTGGGCAGGCTAAGACATGGTCTTCTTAGTAAGCCGCATGGGTGAAAGTTATGAGCATGGAATGTCCTCTGTACAAGAGCAGAGAAATAGGAGAAGAAATCTGGAAAAGGACCCCGGGTCTCCAAAACAATACAAAGGAGCAGCATTAGGTCAAGAGCTGTGGGTCTGCCCTCCTGCCAAAACTTCCTGGAACTGTATTGCCATCCTGGAGAAATCTGGAAGTTTAGGCATGGCAACTGGACTTCTTTTTCTGGAGAAATTGAAACATTTCGCTGCTCATCTAAACAGCTTCATCAGTCTGAAGAAAGCTAGTTGCGAGTCCTCCATTTTATAGTTCACCTGGCCTCAGGGTGACAAGAGGCCAAGTGAACTATAAAATGGAGGACTCGCAACTACGGTAGCTTTCTTCAGACTGACATTGTTTGGATGAGCAGCTCAACGCTTCAATTTCTCCAAAAAAAGTCCAGTTGCCATGACTCCCAGATAAACTCACCTGGATGGATGACAGAATCTTCACAGACATCCTGGGGAAACATACCCTTGCTTGTCCTTTGGAGGGAAACTTGAGTTGCTTGGCAAGATGGGTGTGGTTCCCTGGGCCCCTGCTAGATCAGAGGCTTGCCTGGGGACTCCTCTATTGCATAACAAGCCAACTGGAATGCCTGTAACTAAGGCATGCTTTTTCAGTCTCCTGGGAAATGAATGCCTGCAGCTACTTCCTTCCCAACTTCAGCCCCCCATTGCATCTCTACCTCCCTGACCTCCCCTCCCCTGCTGGAGAGAGACTGATGAGACTTCCTGTTGGCTTTATTAGAAAATCCCTAAGGCAACGGATGTGCCCCTAGACCAAGAATCAGCTTGATTTTTCAGAAACGGGATTAATAGCAGCATCTGGATGACATATTTCAAATATTTCCCCTGTCTGGGCCATTAAGCAGGAGATGAGTAATATTTATGTTGTGCTGTCTTGTTTAATAAAAGGGAGCTTTAGATTGTACTTTCCCTTTTTAAAAAAGCTAAAGAAAAATGGCATTGCTTGTGCTTCAAAGAGGCATACTTAAATATATTTAATAAGAGGAATTCTGTCAAGGCAGCCTTGCCTGTTCCTTCTGGAGAGCCCCCAAGTACATGGAAACACATGAACTGACATTGTAAATAAGCCTTGTTCACAAAGTTGCCATTTGACTTAACAAATGAAAGATCAATGGTCTTTAGGATTTATACTAAACTGCAACAAAATTGCTCTGCTTCTGTAACATTTTAACAATCTAAATCAAACATTTCACTTGAGTGCATTTTCTAAACAAAAAGATTCACAGTTGCATTCAGCTGTTTGTACACATGATGAGCTACATGGTTTTACAGTTTCTTATGTCCTGACATAACGCATCTTGTATTGTTCAACCAACAGAGAGGAGCAAATAAGGGAGAGACGGGACAGTTTACTCACTCTTGTTTAGAATGTGTAAGATTGAGACTCATCCCGAGTGGTTTGCGTGCCTATAGGGAGTTGACTTCTTGGTTCTGGTGCACAGTTACAAACTTTCCTGCAGCAGACTGGTTTGAAAAAGACTTAAAATCTTCCTCACGCTCAGCCATATTCCGTGATGTAGAAGCAGCGAGTCAGACCTGGTCCTCGCCTAGCTTTTACATCACATGCCTTGGGCGAGCTGCAGCCTGCTGTGCCGGCCGGCACGTAGAACTCCAAGGGAGGTCTCCTTGCCGTCTCTTACCCCTCCAGCCTGTATGCAGAGCCAGGAGCCTTGCAGCCAATGAGGGCACGGATGAAGTGGCTCTAAATTTAGCCAAGAGGCTGCTCCCATTCTGGAAAAGGGTCAGGGTTTTTTTTTTTCATTTGACAAGCAGAGTGGCCATTTTCCTTTTTGTAAGTAAAGGGAGATTAAGGCAAGAGGTGCTAGTCGAGTTTAAAATTGTGCGTTGGGGGTTGTGCATAATCTTGAGTGAAGGCATATTTTAACGTCTGCTTTGTTCATGTGGTTTTTAAAAATACCTTTCATTTTTAACAATTGTATACATCAGGACTGCCTGGAATGGAAAGATGTGTAATAATGCTTTCTAGCGCTGCAACACTTGAACTGAAGTATCCTTAAAGCCATCTGTCCTAGTGCCTCCCTCAAAGCACATGCACTGTAGTAAAGATGAGCCCCTCCTGTCACAAGACGACTCCTTTCATGGGCAGGGGCGGGGCTGCCTTGGGTTGGGTGTTGGTTAGGGGACCTATGCTGGCAAGTGAGAGTGCCAAGTAGACCCCTGCCCATCCCACACCCACTCCCATAGGCTTCTAACACCTGCTTGGGCAACAAGACTAGATCCAACAAGACATAACTGGGTCAGCCAGGCCTTCCCGTGGTCCTGTTTGACACAGCTTTATTCCCAGAATGATTGAAGAGGCCCAGGGTATGTGTGCATGCCTGTGCGCTTTATAGGAGAGCAGCATTGGGGCGATGGGTCGGCCATTTGAAGAATTAGGCTTCCTAACTAAATGGGCTGAATGTCAGCCCAGAAGTTTTGTTGTGTTCAAGGAGGGAGATGATTGTTTCAAAACCCCTTACTGTTAGTGTGTGAAGTCCTCCCACCCGTCACAGTTCCGTCAACATTGTCTCTAAGGCTCAGCTTGCAAGGTCTGGCTTTAATGAAGAAGTTAAAGTTAGACCTGAGAAGGGGTCCAGCTGATTTCCATGGAAGCAGTATCCCTTCTGCCTGCTAAGAACGGCAGTCTCTCTTTGCACCTCCCCCTCTTGGCCATTTGGACCGTTGTCAAATGTAATTTGAGTGCCACACAGAGTGTAACAGTTTATTATTTGATCTGTATGATCGTAGTTCAGCTCAGGAGATTGGACTGTGTAAAACTTGACACCACGATCCATTTAGATTCTGCTTTGGATGTCAGAAATGTACTTGAAAACATTTGACTTAGGAGGGAGGTACCAGAAAGTATTTTTTGAAAACAAGCCTTTTACTTAAAAACCCAAAGCCTAAACTTTAGAATAAGAATGTTGGATTTAAAAGAAAATCCTCCCCACTTTTAGAAACCTCAGCAATATGAATCAACATCAATTGCCTGTGTAATACTGGCTCATTAATAATTTGTAGTGAGAGTATGAAGCTATATGATTTTGTCCTATAGGCCATTCTGTATAAATGGATTTTTAGTGCTGTTTACAGTTATACTAATTCAGACTTTTTGCTTACTTTCAGCAAGAATTGAGGCAAGCAGCAGCAGAAGGAAGGGACATTTTAATGCAACATTAAATTTTGTATGCAGAAGTCTGTAAATATGCTGTGAATCTGGCTGCATGAGAATCTTCCTGATTTTACTGTGCCAGGAAACATGAGTACGCCTCGCTCCGGCAGCGTTTCCCCGAATCACTACTTTCAGAGATTTGTATTTTTCCATTATTCAGTTGAGAGTGAATCAGCATCTTCAGGGAGGCTGCAGTAAGACCTGCATCTGTGAACCAGCCTATGGGAAGGGTTGAGGGAGGAGCTTCCATTAAATTGCATCCAAACGGGTTAAAGCCAGGTCTACATGAGAAGTGGCACGTACTTGTAGAGGTGCTGACCAGAAAGGGAGCCTCTCTTCCTGATTAAAGCTGCATTCAGGAGCTAATGCAGAGGGATTACGCTGCTTGAAATAACTGTGCAGCGGAAACTCAAAGGGTTCTATTACCTGAGAGTATTGCGTGAACTGAGAAGCAGATCTTCCAGCATGCTGAGCCCTTATATTGAGAAAACAGACCAGTGAAAATGTTGAGTTTAAAATAAGCTAAAATTACCTTTCAGTCAGGCTAGTCCTGCTGGTTTCCGCTGGACCCCCAGATGCCAATAAAAGTCCAACGAGAGAGAGATCCTGAGGCAAATACTGCATTTATTAGGCCTAATAAAGAAACAGTAGGCGAACACCAGCCAGAGACAGGGCGAAGGTGTTCAGCACTGAGCACATGGCAATCCCAAACTTTTATTGATTCTTGCCCCCTCCCATCCCAGAAGGCGCCTTGTTCAGGGATTGGCTGAAGGAAGTTCAAATTGTCCAATTGGGATAGTCCAGGGGTGGCCAGGGGCGGCTCTGGGCAGTCCTGGGTGGTCCCTGGCAGTGGAGCCAGGCCTTATGCAAATGTTAATGAATCCAAACAGGGTGACACAATAGGTCAGAGAAGCGTGGCATTGTTTTGGATACAGGTAAACTGAAGGGAATCAGTAAATCAATAGTGGGTGAGAGAAGGCAATTATCAGGGCCAGTGGGGGGGGGCAGGAAGGGTTGATGGGATTACATACAGGTATTTGGAAAGACACAGGAATTTGGGAGCACAAGGATACAAGCCATTTTGGGATTACACACAGGTGTTTGGAAAGATACAAGAATTTGGAGGCACAAGAATGTGAGTTCTCACAGGATTACATATGGGTATTTGAGTGTTTACAGAAACTAGGAACATGAGAATAAGAGTCCTTTCCAGGTGTGTGAATGAAACAATGGAGGGTGTCCTCAGGCTTTGATGACAATCTGGGTTGGCAGACAGAAATGTTGATTTTCTGAAGAGCAGCTACTGGGATATGGGGGTCCTTGATGAAGATGGACGTTCCCAGACAACTCTGCCAGCTTGCAAAGTTGCCATTTTCTTCCTTCTTGTTCTGATCTTCCCTTGCCCCAAATGTGAGAGTGTGAGAGCCAGGAGACAGGGTGGGCACACGTGTAAGCGTGCCCAAGAGAGAGAGAGAGAGAGATGGTAGGAGGGTGGATGGAAGATAGGAATAGAAGAAGGGAGGGTGAAGGGGGAGAGAAAGGGGGGGGATCCCTTTTTCCTTCAGTTAAGCTGGCAACCCCTCTGCTGCCCAGAAAGGTGGCTTAGGTCCAGAAAGCAGAGAAATGTCCTTAGGTTTAATGAGATAGGAAAGGCCAAGAAGGAAGGAGGCAGAAGGAAAGGAAAAGGGAGAGATTGGCAGGATTGGGGGGGGGGTGTTGGTTCTGTGGGGGTAATGTGGCTGGACTGTTAACCATTTGGGATTGATAGCTGAGAACCATTCCCTTGGCTGGTTGGGGCAGGGGGCAAGCAATCTCCCACTTAGAGTTTTGCCCAGCCTAAGCCCTGTCTTCTAGCTGCAAGTAGAGAGAGAGAGAGAGAGAGAGAGAAAGGAAGAGGGGGGGGGGAAGGGGGTGTAGGAAGGATTATTGTCAGAGTCAATGTGAGGCAGGAAAACCCATGGGATTATTCAAAGGAGTTTGCCAGTCTTTTGTGAGTGCAGGAAGGTGATAATGGAATGTTTCCCAGGCGGTGATAACATCTGGGTCTGGGGCTCTGGTGGACCTGCCAGAAGCTTTGGGGAGAATGGATTCTTTCCAGAAGATGTAGCTTGTCCTGTAGCGCTGCCATGCCATAACTCTCTTGCCCCAGTTGGTGAGAGATGGGGGTCAGGGGAGAGGGTACCTCAGGGTAGTGGGATGAGGGGAGGTTAAACAGGAGAAGAGAATAGAGAAGGAAAAAGCCTTTTGTATTTTTGGTTGGTGCCAGAGGTAGGCAAGAGGACCAATGTTTTAAGGGTGTTTCTTGGCCCAAAGGGTGAGATGGGTAGTCACTCCCCCCTTCAGCCTGAGTAGAGAATATAGAAATTGGTCTAAGACTTATTTTGCCCAGGCTGAGTCCCTGGCTGCAGTCCTTTTGGGGTTCTGCTTGGTGAGCAGGAGAGGGGGAAGGGAGAGGAAAAGGGTTAACACGGGGGGGGGGCGCCTCGCTTTCGGCCCATATCTCGGGAACGGCTGGGTATTTTTAAACGGGGTGAAAAGCAGCTTGCCTTTCTCAGTATGGGGGCCAATTGGGCCATATTGTTGACTTTCGGAACCGGTCCAAAAGTTTTAAAATTTTATTTTCCACAGTGTCTTCACATCCCCCCCTTTTCGGGTTGGAGGTGTCCGACAGGATCACCTCCACGTGGATATCTAAATATTGTGCAACCTCTGGATGGTTTCTGCCACAAAATGTGCCCAATTCTCCGAATTTGAATAGAGGGAAATAGCCAATTTAGGGGAGTTCCTCCTTCGATTTGGCTGGGGTTTTTTTCCACACTGAATCTCATTGTTGCAATGCATTGCATGCCAGAAGCACACTTGTTTGAGTTAATATTCCCCATGGGGAGCAGGGTGGCAGGGTTAAGACATTACATGTTACCAACCGCAGTCCTGGATAGTCCAGTAAGGCAGCCTGGTACTGGGCAATTCTAGCATTGGACATCCAGTGGCTTCTCTTTTGCTCCAATACTGTGTTAACAGCATGTGAGGCATAAAGAGTCAGTGATGTCCCCAAAGTCAGCTTACTTGCTTCTCGACTTGGGTTCGCAGCTGCCTTTTGTTACCTAGGGCAGGCTGTCCAGCCTCTGACATTCTGGTCCAGTTGGCTGGCAAGATAGGCTGCTGGTTTCCACCAGCTCCCTTTAATATGGGTCATGTATACCTCAAGCCAGAGCTTCGATAAGCTTGATCTTTAAGGGTTATGGAATGCCCTCTGCATCTCTTTACTTGACTCAACCCTTCCACCCCTCTGTTTTAGTCCCACAAAATAGGGGTTTAGCCAATTGTGCAAAGTCAGAGATCCAATGTGACAGCCATTCCTAAGAAGGCCCTCCATTTCTTTTTAGGTTGAAATAAGCTGAGATATAAGACCTCAGTCTGCACGCTGTATGCATTGCTTAGGAAACTTTGCCAATAGGTGAAAATCAAATAACAACCCCATTGTAATTTCTATAGAGGCAGAGAATTCCCTGGATAACTCTCCAGTTGGGAACTGATTCCTGTGGTTCTACTTTGAATTGAGGAAACAAAAACATTTAGTACATGGGCACCCAGTTCAGTAGTGTTATGGGACTCAGTCAGCCATTTCAGGGATGAAACAATGTTAAGTTTTTGAACCAAATTCAAATTCCAGATAGGCCAGTCCTGCAGCTGGAGGCTCTACATTTCCTGGAGTGAAAGGCTTACTATTCAGCAGTAGTTCCCTAGGAGTGCGTAAGAGGAGGGCTTTAGAGAGAGCAAGAGAGTGTGTGAGGGAGAGATAGATAGATAGAGACCCAACACTCACCAAGGGCCCAGGGTTTAGCAAGCGTCGGGAGCAGTCTCCGGAGTTCTTGGCAGACTGGGCGGGCAGGCGGCTGGCAGCATTGGTGAATTGAGAGTCCAGGGCTAGTAGTGAAGGTGGGGAGTCCCAAAAGGAGTCCAAGCAAAGCGGGAACAGATGGGGGGCAGGTCCAGTTGGTGTAAATCTGGGTGAAGCTTGAACAGAGTTCAGGGAAAGGTCCAGAGAGAGTCCAAGAAGGGTCTAGGGAAAGTCCAATGGGATGAGGTTTACTCCTGCTGTTAGGTGTGGAAAACAGCAGTGAGTTCCTCATCCAAGAGAGGCTGCAGAAAGTCAGTTGGATCAGGGTTGGGTAAGGGGCCTCCTTTGCTCTCCGCCAGATGATCTTAAGATGGAGGGGCTCCGGCTGTTGGCACGCCCCCCTCCTCCGGTGTTGGGGGGGGGGAAGTGGATCCAGGATTTGTCTTCCACCCTCATGTTCAAGCAGCTGGGCTGTGGCCCCTCCATCACCACCAGACTGGGAGGTCTCCGTGACAGTCGTAACACCTGCAGAGAGGGGGGGGGAAGAGAGAGAGAGAGAGAGAGAGAGAGAGAGAGAGACCCCTCCCGACTCCCTGGAATAGGATGGCAGGGGCTGGTTCCCTGGGCCAGGCTTTCGGGCTAGGGCAGCGAAAGGGCGACCATGCAGGGGGGCTGAGTGGGGGCAGTCCTAGGCAGGCGGTGGGGGTGGCTTAGATGAGCAGCAATGGGCAGGGCTTTTTCTGCTTGGGCCCAGTTTTCTTGGCAGATTTTGAGCCATCTGTTGTTCAAAGTTTGAGCCTCTCAACTTTTTCGTAGGCTGGTGGCCAATAAGTCGAATGTAGGGACCTTTTAATTTGGAGGTAAGTGACCATCATTGAATAAATTCACAAGGAAACTCCAAAAGATTCCACTTAGCCCTGGCCCTGGGCATTTCTGTGAATTCAGCTGCCATGCCTCCCTGGGCAACAGGCCCGCCCAAGAACCCCTGGGGTATAGTTTTAGTTCCCGTGGGTTGTTCTGTAGGCAGATGAGGCAAGAAGCAACTATGCCTTCGCAAACCAATTGCAGCTCAGGGTGAAAGCATTTGTCTCAGCCAATTGTAGAGAGCTTTCCCTGAGGAATATGAGCCCCCATGGAACCCTTTAGCTAAATGGGGGCAGTATTGCTGAAGATCCAGACCCATTGATTACCCACCAGCCATTCTCCCACTTCCCGCCAGACTGTAGAGAACCTGGAAAAGAGTACAGAGGGGCGGTTCTTTGTTCGGGGGGGCAGGGGTAAGAGGGCTCCTACTCTCCTAAGGGATAGGGGGGGATAGGTTCTGCCAGGCATATCCCAGGCTCCCCCCTTTTCGGATATGATAGTGTGCTTGGCACATGCGTCAGTGAGAGAGGTCGCCTGATGACGGCCTATGAGTATACCCCACCACATGGCAAGGACCTAGATACTAGGGAGGGGTTCCAGAAAGCAGGGAAAAGAGGGAACACATGGGCAGCTGGAAAGGAGGACCCACAAACCACACCATGTAAGCAGGGATTCATTCCAGTAACGGCCAAAACAAAAAGGGAAACAAAGAACCAGGCTCAGCAGTTGCCATGAGGTCCCCAGGCTACTCGGATTGGGCCATTTTTAGTGGGTCTGGAAGGGGGGGTTAGTCTTCCCCCTCCTTCTCCAATTTGGAGCTAGAACGTCCCCACCCCGGTGTGAAACCCTTAATCATCAAAAAAGGGGGGGTAGATGGGGGGAAAACACATGCCTTCTCTTCTTAGAATGGAGAGGGCAAATAAACATTAGGGCCACTTTTTTCAGGGCCATGCCAGGCTAGGATTAATCCAGCCATCTTTTAAAAATTGAGGAGCTAAAGGGTGGTCCTCCCTAGAGCCAGCCCACCCGTGGGGGGGGGGCTTGCCTCTTTGTGCAATAGGCTTTTTCCCTCAAGCTGGTGGTGGGAAGGGAAAACATTAAAAACACTAAACAGTAAATACACACCTGGCAACCAGGACACAACAAGGGGGAATGCTTAGGATTCCAGCCTGGAATTACTGCAGGCTGGAAAGGGGGCACCCCTACCACCCATGTGCAGCTCAAAACCATCCAGCACACAGAGGGAGTGAGGGGGCATCTCACATGGGCACACACACATACATATACACACGCAATTCTTGCTGCTCAGACAGAGAGTGCACTCTGCAGAAGCTCAGGCACCCTCACTCTCTGACCCCGGGGAGAAAAAAAAAGGAGGGAAGAAAGGGGGAAGGTGTCAACCCCCCCTGGTTTTGGGAAGAGGAGGAGGGCATATCCACACAGCCACACACACTTCCATGCTCTCTCTCCACACTTACACACACAACGAAAGGAGGAGGCTTGGCAGCCAAAGTAAGGGAGGGGGCAGAAACCACAGACACACATTGACCCACACAGGAATCGCTAGACCACACATCCCAGATTCATAAAAGGAAAGATAACGCATTCATTCAATGCTTCTCCGGAGGGGAAACAGGTAAAGTGCCCCCCCCTCCCGGGGTACAAGACACAACACTGTGCCAAGAGCAAAAAAAAAACACAGTCCCAGCATAGATGGTGATTTCCACAAGGACAGTCCACCTGGAAACCTTACTCTCCCAGTGGGAATGCGGGCATGAACATAGCGTTTTCCATCTGATGCCATCCCACTAAAACTGGCTTACTCTCTTTTCAAGCCCCAAACAAGGGCTCCCTTATTTTATATTATTGTTACATGTCGTGGAGGGGTGTCAGTACTGTTCCCCCTCTGTGGCAGCCATCAATGCACGGGGAGGGGGAGAGGGAGGACCTACCCTCACTTCGCAGGGATACCGGTCCCCCTGTGCAAGAGGGACAGTCCCCTGCTCCCTGCCCCGGCCATGGCTGCGTGGCGGGAGGGGTTCGGGGTTCCAGTTGGTGGGGTGGGTAAGGCTTGCGCCAGTCCCGATTTGGGGGTCGTGGAGGACTGGATCAAAGATGCGGTGTTCCCTCCTATACTGGTCCCGCTGGGGACACTCTCGGACCCAATGATCTGGGGCCCCACAAGAAAGACAATGGCCGCGATCCCTGTAGGGAGCCCTTGGCGGTGGCCCCGAAGGGGGGTTCGGCTGCCAATACGGCTGCATTGCGGCGGCTAACAATGTGGCTTTCTTTTTCATCTTTTGTTCCATCTTAGCTTCCTCTATGTCAGGCCTCTGATAATAAACCTGAAAAGCGGTTTGGATTAGGGTTTCCAGTGGCTGAGCAGCAGGGGCAGGAAGCTTTTGCAGTTTTCTACGAATATCGGGGGCAGCCTGGGCTATGAAAGTTGTTCGAATGGCAGCCAGATTTCCCGGTTCCTCAGGGTCCACATCCGTGTGCCGGCGGAAGGCATCTTTCAGCCGTGTTAAGAATTCCGCCGGGGTTTCATCTGGGGTTTGGATGGTGTTATACACCTTTTGATAGTTCACCACCCGGGGGACCCCCTTCTTTAAACCTTCCCGGACAGCCTGGCGTGCCCCTTCTATTACGGCCCGGCCGAACTCGGTATTGGGGTCATTTGCTTCCGCTGGGGGGTTCAGACAAAGGGTCTCCTCTGCGCTAGGGGGAAGAGGGGGGTCGGGGCCATTATCTCCACCATCCCCTCTGGGTAAGCCCTGAATGTAGGTTCGCCGCCAATCAGTATAAGCCTCATAGGCCTTATTCATTACCTGCCGGCGCTCCTCCTCATTCAGAAGGGCAGATAGTAAAGAGAAAAGATCAGGGATGTCGGGACGATGAGTGGAAATGACCCGATTTACCAGATCGACGTATTTCTGGGGGCCTTCCCGGTAGGGAGGTAGCCCCTGCTTCCAATTGTATAAATCGGAAGTGCTGAACGGGGTGTGTACAAATACCAAACCCCGTGGCCCTGGGACCTGCCTGAGCGGAAATTGTCCCGCGGCGTTTGTAAAAGTCCCAGGGTCATTTGAGGCGAACCACTCCGGCACTTTCCGGGCACGTTCGGACCTCCTTACTGCCTCTTGGGATGGGTCAGGAGGTGGGGAGACGGGGGAGAGAGGAGGCGGAGAAGTCCTGGGAGAATCTTCTCCTGCCGAGGGCGGAGGTGGGAGACTCAGGGAAGGAGGAGGAGGGGTGGCAGCGGGGGCCGAGGGTCCTTCACTTGGGTGCCCTCCCCCCTGCGGCAGGGAAGGGTCGGCGGGCGCGGGAATGTAAGGGGGTGGGAAATCATCTTCCTCGGGTGGTTTCACGTGAGAAGAATCCCCCCAAAAAAGGACCTTCGATGCGGCTGGTCTCGCTTCCGGGGTTGCTAGAGCTGCGAGCTTCCCCAACCGCTTCACAAACTGGGGCTCGAGACCTCCCTCCTTACAGAGGGCAACCTCTTCTCCCAGGTTGAAGAAAATGTGGAGATACGGCAGTTCCGATAGGCGGGGGTTCTGCCATAAGTAACGCTCAAGATGCTGAAGGGTCTCTCCAATTGTCCCCTCCCGTGGCCAGCGGGAGAGATCTTGACCCAAATAGTACAGGGGCCAGACATCCCTGCACAGTTTAACCAATTTTTCTTTCTTGCATTTGGTCCCTGGGTCTATAAGGGTGGAAAAGTGATCCAGGGCGCTCTTAAGGGGAGTCTTAGCACTCCCAACAGCGGAAAGTTCATTACCCATCCTTGCAGCTAACTTCAAAAAAACCCACAACAAGACTTCAAAAAAACTCACAACAAGCCAATTAACTACAAGCTTTTGGAAAAAGCCAATTCACGGGTTACGCTGGTCTGACCTTCTTGACCAGTTAACCCAATCGATCCGGGAGAAGTTGCTCGGCAGCGTCTGGACGTTTTTGGGTCCAGCTCGTCTGTCGGGGGTTCGTCAACCCCCTTCTCTCTCGAGATCGCGCCCCCCCTTTCGTTCGTGAGGAGCCTGCCCAGCAGAGCTCTCCCCAAGCAAGCCTAAGTCCAACCCAGCTCCTGCTTGTGGCACGAACGAAAGCCTTATCAGTGTGATAGTCCTGCTCCTACAGCAACCTCTACCCCCCAACCTGAGTCCAACCCAGCTCTTGGGGCACACCTAAAGGGGTCAGGGCGTCCCACACTCTTACCAATCTTCTGTTTCCAGTCCAGGCTCCAAGCCTCGACCTTCTCGATGCTGCGATGTGTGTTCTGCTGAAAAGGAAAAACCCTAACAAAGGATGTCTCTCACCCCTCGTTCGGAGCTGGAAAAGGATCTGCCAGGTGAAGTTCAACTGCCTTCTCTCCAGCAAATGGCTGGTGGCGCCAAGAGAAGGTGGCTGAACAACTCCCAGTTTCGCCTTTCAGCTGCTAGGAAGGGCAGCTCCCAAAAACGGGGCTATAGAATTTGGGGCAGCCCCTGGAGAGTTCAGGGAGATAAGCTCCTTCCTTTGCCCACCCAGGGACGCCAAAATGTTGAGTTTAAAATAAGCTAAAATTACCTTTCAGTCAGGCTAGTCCTGCTGGTTTCCGCTGGACCCCAGATGCCAATAAAAGTCCAACGAGAGAGAGATCCTGAGGCAAATACTGCATTTATTAGGCCTAATAAAGAAACAGTAGGCGAACACCAGCCAGAGACAGGGCGAAGGTGTTCAGCACTGAGCACATGGCAATCCCAAACTTTTATTGATTCTTGCCCCCTCCCATCCCAGAAGGCGCCTTGTTCAGGGATTGGCTGAAGGAAGTTCAAATTGTCCAATTGGGATAGTCCAGGGGTGGCCAGGGGCGGCTCTGGGCAGTCCTGGGTGGTCCCTGGCAGTGGAGCCAGGCCTTATGCAAATGTTAATGAATCCAAACAGGGTGACACAATAGGTCAGAGAAGCGTGGCATTGTTTTTGGATACAGGTAAACTGAAGGGAATCAGTAAATCAATAGTGGGTGAGAGAAGGCAATTATCAGGGCCAGTGGGGGGGGGCAGGAAGGGTTGATGGGATTACATACAGGTATTTGGAAAGACACAGGAATTTGGGAGCACAAGGATACAAGCCATTTTGGGATTACACACAGGTGTTTGGAAAGATACAAGAATTTGGAGGCACAAGAATGTGAGTTCTCACAGGATTACATATGGGTATTTGAGTGTTTACAGAAACTAGGAACATGAGAATAAGAGTCCTTTCCAGGTGTGTGAATGAAACAATGGAGGGTGTCCTCAGGCTTTGATGACAATCTGGGTTGGCAGACAGAAATGTTGATTTTCTGAAGAGCAGCTACTGGGATATGGGGGTCCTTGATGAAGATGGACGTTCCCAGACAACTCTGCCAGCTTGCAAAGTTGCCATTTTCTTCCTTCTTGTTCTGATCTTCCCTTGCCCCAAATGTGAGAGTGTGAGAGCCAGGAGACAGGGTGGGCACACGTGTAAGCGTGCCCAAAGAGAGAGAGAGAGAGAGATGGTAGGAGGGTGGATGGAAGATAGGAATAGAAGAAGGGAGGGTGAAGGGGGAGAGAAAGGGGGGGGATCCCTTTTTCCTTCAGTTAAGCTGGCAACCCCTCTGCTGCCCAGAAAGGTGGCTTAGGTCCAGAAAGCAGAGAAATGTCCTTAGGTTTAATGAGATAGGAAAGGCCAAGAAGGAAGGAGGCAGAAGGAAAGGAAAAGGGAGAGATTGGCAGGATTGGGGGGTGTTGGTTCTGTGGGGGTAATGTGGCTGGACTGTTAACCATTTGGGATTGATAGCTGAGAACCATTCCCTTGGCTGGTTGGGGCAGGGGGCAAGCAATCTCCCACTTAGAGTTTTGCCCAGCCTAAGCCCTGTCTTCTAGCTGCAAGTAGAGAGAGAGAGAGAGAGAGAGAGAGAGAGGAAGAGAGAGAAAGGAAGAGGGGGAAGGGGGTGTAGGAAGGATTATTGTCAGAGTCAATGTGAGGCAGGAAAACCCATGGGATTATTCAAAGGAGTTTGCCAGTCTTTTGTGAGTGCAGGAAGGTGATAATGGAATGTTTCCCCAGGCGGTGATAACATCTGGGTCTGGGGCTCTGGTGGACCTGCCAGAAGCTTTGGGGAGAATGGATTCTTTCCAGAAGATGTAGCTTGTCCTGTAGCGCTGCCATGCCATAACTCTCTTGCCCCAGTTGGTGAGAGATGGGGGTCAGGGGAGAGGGTACCTCAGGGTAGTGGGATGAGGGGAGGTTAAACAGGAGAAGAGAATAGAGAAGGAAAAAAAGCCTTTTGTATTTTTGGTTGGTGCCAGAGGTAGGCAAGAGGACCAATGTTTTAAGGGTGTTTCTTGGCCCAAAGGGTGAGATGGGTAGTCACTCCCCCCTTCAGCCTGAGTAGAGAATATAGAAATTGGTCTAAGACTTATTTTGCCCAGGCTGAGTCCCTGGCTGCAGTCCTTTTGGGGTTCTGCTTGGTGAGCAGGAGAGGGGGAAGGGAGAGGAAAAGGGTTAACACAGGGGGGCGCCGCTTTCGGCCCATATCTCGGGAACGGCTGGGTATTTTTAAACGGGGTGAAAAGCAGCTTGCCTTTCTCAGTATGGGGGCCAATTGGGCCATATTGTTGACTTTCGAACCGGTCCAAAAGTTTTAAAATTTTATTTTCCACAGTGTCTTCACATCCCCCTTTTCGGGTTGGAGGTGTCCGACAGATCACCTCCCACGTGGATATCTAAATATTGTGCAACCTCTGGATGGTTTCTGCCACAAATGTGCCCAATTCTCCGAATTTGAATAGAGGGAAATAGCCAATTTAGGGAGTTCCTCCTTCGATTTGGCTGGGGTTTTTTCCACACTGAATCTCATTGTTGCAATGCATTGCATGCCAGAAGCACACTTGTTTGAGTTAATATTCCCCATGGGGAGCAGGGTGGCAGGGTTAAGACATTACATGTTACCAACCGCAGTCCTGGATAGTCCAGTAAGGCAGCCTGGTACTGGGCAATTCTAGCATTGACATCCAGTGGCTTCTCTTTTGCTCCAATACTGTGTTAACAGCATGTGAGGCATAAAGAGTCAGTGATGTCCCCAAAGTCAGCTTACTTGCTTCTCGACTTGGGTCCGCAGCTGCCTTTTGTTACCTAGGGCAGGCTGTCCAGCCCCTGACATTCTGGTCCAGTTGGCTGGCAAGATAGGCTGCTGGTCTCCACCAGCTCCCTTTAATATGGGTCATGTATACCTCAAGCCAGAGCTTCGATAAGCTTGATCTTTAAGGGTTATGGAATGCCTCTCTGCATCTCTTTACTTGACTCAACCCTTTCCACCCTCTGTTTTAGTCCCACAAAATAGGGGTTTAGCCAATTGTGCAAAGTCAGAGATCCAATGTGACAGCCATTCCTAAGAAGGCCTCCATTTCCTTTTAGGTTGAAATAAGCTGAGATATAAGACCTCAGTCTGCACGCTGTATGCATTGCTTAGGAAACTTTGCCAATAGGTGAAAATCAAATAACAACCCCATTGTAATTTCTATAGAGGCAGAGAATTCCCTGGATAACTCTCCAGTTGGGAACTGATTCCTGTGGTTCTACTTTGAATTGAGGAAACAAAAACATTTAGTACATGGGCACCCAGTTCA
Organism: Phrynocephalus forsythii; assembly: GCA_029282475.1. NCBI lineage: Eukaryota > Metazoa > Chordata > Lepidosauria > Squamata > Agamidae > Phrynocephalus > Phrynocephalus forsythii. Next base: position 2,651,156 of record JAPFRF010000014.1, on the reverse strand, counting down.
GTAGTGTTATGGGACTCAGTCAGCCATTTCAGGGATGAAACAATGTTAAGTTTTTGAACCAAATTCAAATTCCAGATAGGCCAGTCCTGCAGCTGGAGGCTCTACATTTCCTGGAGTGAAAGGCTTACTATTCAGCAGTAGTTCCCTAGGAGTGCGTAAGAGGAGGGCTTTAGAGAGAGCAAGAGAGTGTGTGAGGGAGAGATAGATAGATAGAGACCCAACACTCACCAAGGGCCCAGGGTTTAGCAAGCGTCGGGAGCAGTCTCCGGAGTTCTTGGCAGACTGGGCGGGCAGGCGGCTGGCAGCATTGGTGAATTGAGAGTCCAGGGCTAGTAGTGAAGGTGGGGAGTCCCAAAAGGAGTCCAAGCAAAGCAGGAACAGATGGGGGGCAGGTCCAGTTGGTGTAAATCTGGGTGAAGCTTGAACAGAGTTCAGGGAAAGGTCCAGAGAGAGTCCAAGAAGGGTCTAGGGAAAGTCCAATGGGATGAGGTTTACTCCTGCTGTTAGGTGTGGAAAACAGCAGTGAGTTCCTCATCCAAGAGAGGCTGCAGAAAGTCAGTTGGATCAGGGGTTGTAAGGGGCCTCCTTTGCTCTCCGCCAGATGATCTTAAGATGGAGGGCTCCGGCTGTTGGCACGCCCCCCTCCTCCGGTGTTGGGGGGAAGTGGATCCAGGATTTGTCTTCCACCCTCATGTTCAAGCAGCTGGGCTGTGGCCCCTCCATCACCACCAGACTGGGAGGTCTCCTTGAAGAGGGACAGTCGTAACACCTGCAGAGAGGGGGGAGAGAGAGAGAGAGAGAGAGAGAGAGAGAGACCCCTCCCGACTCCCTGGAATAGGATGGCAGGGGCTGGTTCCCTGGGCCAGGCTTTCAGGCTAGGGCAGCGAAAGGGCGACCATGCAGGGGGCTGAGTGGGGGCAGTCCTAGGCAGGCGGTGGGGGTGGCTTAGATGAGCAGCAATGGGCAGGGCTTTTTCTGCTTGGGCCCAGTTTTCTTGGCAGATTTTGAGCCATCTGTTGTTCAAAGTTTGAGCCTCTCAACTTTTCGTAGGCTGGTGGCCAATAAGTCGAATGTAGGGACCTTTTAATTTGGAGGTAAGTGACCATCATTGAATAAATTCACAAGGAAACTCCAAAAGATTCCACTTAGCCCTGGCCCTGGGCATTTCTGTGAATTCAGCTGCCATGCCTCCCTGGGCAACAGGCCCGCCCCAAGAACCCCCTGGGGTATAGTTTTAGTTCCCCGTGGGTTGTTCTGTAGGCAGATGAGGCAAGAAGCAACTATGCCTTCGCAAACCAATTGCAGCTCAGGGTGAAAGCATTTGTCTCAGCCAATTGTAGAAAGCTTTCCCTGAGGAATATGAGCCCCCATGGAACCCTTTAGCTAAATGGGGGCAGTATTGCTGAAGATCCAGACCCATTGATTACCCACCAGCCATTCTCCCACTTCCAGCCAGACTGTAGAGAACCTGGAAAAGAGTACAGAGGGGGGTTCTTTGTTCAGGGGGCAGGGGTAAGAGGGCTCCTATTCTCCTAAGGGATAGGGGGATAGGTTCTGCCAGGCATATCCCAGGCTCCCCTTTTCGGATATGATAGTGTGCTTGGCACATGCGTCAGTGAGAGAGGTCGCCTGATGACGGCCTATGAGTATACCCCACCACATGGCAAGGACCTAGATACTAGGGAGGGGTTCCAGAAAGCAGGGAAAAGAGGGAACACATGGGCAGCTGGAAAGGAGGACCCACAAACCACACCATGTAAGCAGGGATTCATTCCAGTAACGGCCAAAACAAAAAGGGAAACAAAGAACCAGGCTCAGCAGTTGCCATGAGGTCCCCAGGCTACTCGGATTGGGCCATTTTTAGTGGGTCTGGAAGGGGGTTAGTCTTCCCCTCCTTCTCCAATTTGAGCTAGAACGTCCCCACCCCGGTGTGAAACCCTTAATCATCAAAAAGGGGGGTAGATGGGGTGAAAACACATGCCTTCTCTTCTTAGAATGGAGAGGGCAAATAAACATTAGGGCCACTTTTTTCAGGGCCATGCCAGGCTAGGATTAATCCAGCCATCTTTTAAAAATTGAGGAGCTAAAGGGTGGTCCTCCCTAGAGCCAGCCCACCCGTGGGGGGCTTGCCTCTTTGTGCAACAGGCTTTTTCCCTCAAGCTGGTGGTGGGAAGGGAAAACATTAAAAACACTAAACAGTAAATACACACCTGGCAACCAGGACACAACAAGGGGGAATGCTTAGGATTCCAGCCTGGAATTACTGCAGGCTGGAAAGGGGGGGGCACCCCTACCACCCATGTGCAGCTCAAAACCATCCAGCACACAGAGGGAGTGAGGGGGCATCTCACATGGGCACACACACATACATATACACACACAATTCTTGCTGCTCAGACAGAGAGTGCACTCTGCAGAAGCTCAGGCACCCTCACTCTCTGCCCCCGGGGAGAAAAAAAAAGGAGGGAAGAAAGGGGGAAGGTGTCAACCCCCCCCCTGGTTTTGGGAAGAGGAGGAGGGCATATCCACACAGCCACACACACTTCCATGCTCTCTCTCCACACTTACACACACAACGAAAGGAGGAGGCTTGGCAGCCAAAGTAAGGGAGGGGGCAGAAACCACAGACACACATTGACCCACACAGGAATCGCTAGACCACACATCCCAGATTCATAAAAGGAAAGATAACGCATTCATTCAATGCTTCTCCGGAGGGGAAACAGGTAAAGTGCCCCCCCTCCCGGGGTACAAGACACAACACTGTGCCAAGAGCAAAAAAAAAAAACACAGTCCCAGCATAGATGGTGATTTCCACAAGGACAGTCCACCTGGAAACCTTACTCTCCCAGTGGGAATGCGGGCATGAACATAGCGTTTTCCATCTGATGCCATCCCACTAAAACTGGCTTACTCTCTTTTCAAGCCCCAAACAAGGGCTCCCTTATTTTATATTATTGTTACATGTCGTGGAGGGGTGTCAGTACTGTTCCCCCTCTGTGGCAGCCATCAATGCACGGGGAGGGGGAGAGGGAGGACCTACCCTCACTTCGCAGGGATACCGGTCCCCCTGTGCAAGAGGGACAGTCCCCTGCTCCCTGCCCCGGCCATGGCTGCGTGGCGGGAGGGGGTTCCGGGGTTCCAGTTGGTGGGGTGGGTAAGGCTTGCGCCAGTCCCGATTTGGGGGTCGTGGAGGGACTGGATCAAAGATGCGGTGTTCCCTCCTATACTGGTCCCGCTGGGGACACTCTCGGACCCAATGATCTGGGGCCCCACAAGAAAGACAATGGCCGCGATCCCTGTAGGGAGCCCTTGGCGGTGGCCCCGAAGGGGGGTTCGGCTGCCAATACGGCTGCATTGCGGCGGCTAACAATGTGGCTTTCTTTTTCATCTTTTGTTCCATCTTAGCTTCCTCTATGTCAGGCCTCTGATAATAAACCTGAAAAGCGGTTTGGATTAGGGTTTCCAGTGGCTGAGCAGCAGGGGCAGGAAGCTTTTGCAGTTTTCTACGAATATCGGGGCAGCCTGGGCTATGAAAGTTGTTCGAATGGCAGCCAGATTTCCCGGTTCCTCAGGGTCCACATCCGTGTGCCGGCGGAAGGCATCTTTCAGCCGTGTTAAGAATTCCGCCGGGGTTTCATCTGGGGTTTGGATGGTGTTATACACCTTTTGATAGTTCACCACCCGGGGGAACCCCTTCTTTAAACCTTCCCGGACAGCCTGGCGTGCCCCTTCTATTACGGCCCGGCCGAACTCGGTATTGGGGTCATTTGCTTCCGCTGGGGGGTTCAGACAAAGGGTCTCCTCTGCGCTAGGGGGAAGAGGGGGGTCGGGGCCATTATCTCCACCATCCCCTCTGGGTAAGCCCTGAATGTAGGTTCGCCGCCAATCAGTATAAGCCTCATAGGCCTTATTCATTACCTGCCGGCGCTCCTCCTCATTCAGAAGGGCAGATAGTAAAGAGAAAAGATCAGGGATGTCGGGACGATGAGTGGAAATGACCCGATTTACCAGATCGACGTATTTCTGGGGCCTTCCCGGTAGGGAGGTAGCCCCTGCTTCCAATTGTATAAATCGGAAGTGCTGAACGGGTGTGTACAAATACCAAACCCCGTGGCCCTGGGACCTGCCTGAGCGGAAATTGTCCCGCGGCGTTTGTAAAAGTCCCAGGGTCATTTGAGGCGAACCACCCGGCACTTTCCGGGCACGTTCGGACCTCCTTACTGCCTCTTGGGATGGGTCAGGAGGTGGGGAGACGGGGAGAGAGGAGGCGGAGAAGTCCTGGGAGAATCTTCTCTGCCGAGGGCGGAGGTGGGAGACTCAGGGAAGGAGGAGGAGGGGTGGCAGCGGGGCCGAGGGTCCTTCACTTGGGTGCCCTCCCCTGCGGCAGGGAAGGGTCGGCGGGCGCGGGAATGTAAGGGGTGGGAAATCATCTTCCTCGGGTGGTTTCACGTGAGAAGAATCCCCCCCAAAAAGGACCTTCGATGCGGCTGGTCTCGCTTCCGGGGTTGCTAGAGCTGCGAGCTTCCCCAACCGCTTCACAAACTGGGGCTCGAGACCTCCCTCCTTACAGAGGGCAACCTCTTCTCCCAGGTTGAAGAAAATGTGGAGATACGGCAGTTCCGATAGGCGGGGTTCTGCCATAAGTAACGCTCAAGATGCTGAAGGGTCTCTCCAATTGTCCCCTCCCGTGGCCAGCGGGAGAGATCTTGACCCAAATAGTACAGGGGCCAGACATCCCTGCACAGTTTAACCAATTTTTCTTTCTTGCATTTGGTCCCTGGGTCTATAAGGGTGGAAAAGTGATCCAGGGCGCTCTTAAGGGAGTCTTAGCACTCCCAACAGCGGAAAGTTCATTACCCATCCTTGCAGCTAACTTCAAAAAAACCCACAACAAGACTTCAAAAAAACTCACAACAAGCCAATTAACTACAAGCTTTTGGAAAAAGCCAATTCACGGGTTACGCTGGTCTGACCTTCTTGACCAGTTAACCCAATCGATCCGGGAGAAGTTGCTCGGCAGCGTCTGGACGTTTTTGGGTCCAGCTCGTCTGTCGGGGGTTCGTCAACCCCCTTCTCTCTCGAGATCGCGCCCCCCCTTTCGTTCGTGAGGAGCCTGCCCAGCAGAGCTCTCCCCAAGCAAGCCTAAGTCCAACCCAGCTCCTGCTTGTGGCACGAACGAAAGCCTTATCAGTGTGATAGTCCTGCTCCTACAGCAACCTCTACCCCCCAACCTGAGTCCAACCCAGCTCTTGGGGCACACCTAAAGGGGGTCAGGGGCGTCCCACACTCTTACCAATCTTCTGTTTCCAGTCCAGGCTCCAAGCCTCGACCTTCTCGATGCTGCGATGTGTGTTCTGCTGAAAAGGAAAACCCTAACAAAGGATGTCTCTCACCACCTCGTTCGGAGCTGGAAAAGGATCTGCCAGGTGAAGTTCAACTGCCTTCTCTCCAGCAAATGGCTGGTGGCGCCAAGAGAAGGTGGCTGAACAACTCCCAGTTTCGCCTTTCAGCTGCTAGGAAGGGCAGCTCCCAAAAACGGGGCTATAGAATTTGGGGCAGCCCCTGGAGAGTTCAGGGAGATAAGCTCCTTCCTTTGCCCACCCAGGGACGCCAAAATGTTGAGTTTAAAATAAGCTAAAATTACCTTTCAGTCAGGCTAGTCCTGCTGGTTTCCGCTGGACCCCCAGATGCCAATAAAAGTCCAACGAGAGAGAGATCCTGAGGCAAATACTGCATTTATTAGGCCTAATAAAGAAACAGTAGGCGAACACCAGCCAGAGACAGGGCGAAGGTGTTCAGCACTGAGCACATGGCAATCCCAAACTTTTATTGATTCTGCCCCTCCCATCCCAGAAGGCGCCTTGTTCAGGGATTGGCTGAAGGAAGTTCAAATCGTCCAATTGGGATAGTCCAGGGGTGGCCAGGGGCGGCTCTGGGCAGTCCTGGGTGGTCCCTGGCAGTGGAGCCAGGCCTTATGCAAATGTTAATGAATCCAAACAGGGTGACACAATAGGTCAGAGAAGCGTGGCATTGTTTTTGGATACAGGTAAACTGAAGGGAATCAGTAAATCAATAGTGGGTGAGAGAAGGCAATTATCAGGGCCAGTGGGGGGGGGCAGGAAGGGTTGATGGGATTACATACAGGTATTTGGAAAGACACAGGAATTTGGGAGCACAAGGATACAAGCCATTTTGGGATTACACACAGGTGTTTGGAAAGATACAAGAATTTGGAGGCACAAGAATGTGAGTTCTCACAGGATTACATATGGGTATTTGAGTGTTTACAGAAACTAGGAACATGAGAATAAGAGTCCTTTCCAGGTGTGTGAATGAAACAATGGAGGGTGTCCTCAGGCTTTGATGACAATCTGGGTTGGCAGACAGAAATGTTGATTTTCTGAAGAGCAGCTACTGGGATATGGGGGTCCTTGATGAAGATGGACGTTCCCAGACAACTCTGCCAGCTTGCAAAGTTGCCATTTTCTTCCTTCTTGTTCTGATCTTCCCTTGCCCCAAATGTGAGAGTGTGAGAGCCAGGAGACAGGGTGGGCACACGTGTAAGCGTGCCCAAGAGAGAGAGAGAGAGAGATGGTAGGAGGGTGGATGGAAGATAGGAATAGAAGAAGGGAGGGTGAAGGGGAGAGAAAGGGGGATCCCTTTTTCCTTCAGTTAAGCTGGCAACCCCTCTGCTGCCCAGAAAGGTGGCTTAGGTCCAGAAAGCAGAGAAATGTCCTTAGGTTTAATGAGATAGGAAAGGCCAAGAAGGAAGGAGGCAGAAGGAAAGGAAAAGGGAGAGATTGGCAGGATTGGGGGGTGTTGGTTCTGTGGGGGTAATGTGGCTGGACTGTTAACCATTTGGGATTGATAGCTGAGAACCATTCCCTTGGCTGGTTGGGGCAGGGGGCAAGCAATCTCCCACTTAGAGTTTTGCCCAGCCTAAGCCCTGTCTTCTAGCTGCAAGTAGAGAGAGAGAGAGAGAGAGAGAGAGAAAGGAAGAGGGGGGGGGGAAGGGGGTGTAGGAAGGATTATTGTCAGAGTCAATGTGAGGCAGGAAAACCCATGGGATTATTCAAAGGAGTTTGCCAGTCTTTTGTGAGTGCAGGAAGGTGATAATGGAATGTTTCCCCAGGCGGTGATAACATCTGGGTCTGGGGCTCTGGTGGACCTGCCAGAAGCTTTGGGGAGAATGGATTCTTTCCAGAAGATGTAGCTTGTCCTGTAGCGCTGCCATGCCATAACTCTCTTGCCCCAGTTGGTGAGAGATGGGGGTCAGGGGAGAGGGTACCTCAGGGTAGTGGGATGAGGGGAGGTTAAACAGGAGAAGAGAATAGAGAAGGAAAAAGCCTTTTGTATTTTTGGTTGGTGCCAGAGGTAGGCAAGAGGACCAATGTTTTAAGGGTGTTTCTTGGCCCAAAGGGTGAGATGGGTAGTCACTCCCCCCTTCAGCCTGAGTAGAGAATATAGAAATTGGTCTAAGACTTATTTTGCCCAGGCTGAGTCCCTGGCTGCAGTCCTTTTGGGGTTCTGCTTGGTGAGCAGGAGAGGGGGAAGGGAGAGGAAAAGGGTTAACACGGGGGGGGGGCGCCTCGCTTTCGGCCCATATCTCGGGAACGGCTGGGTATTTTTAAACGGGGTGAAAAGCAGCTTGCCTTTCTCAGTATGGGGGCCAATTGGGCCATATTGTTGACTTTCGGAACCGGTCCAAAAGTTTTAAAATTTTATTTTCCACAGTGTCTTCACAATAATTATTTGTTCACATGGAGTAATTGAAAAAAAAAATCTACCCATCAGTGGTGAAACATCAAATTAGGGTGGCTTTTCACCGAACAAATGCCTGTTGGTTCATCAGTTGATGCTACCAAAAGACAAGTGCTGTATTAGTTTACGGGAGGGTTCTAGTGATGCTGGCATAGAAAATCCTCTGGTGTGAGATTCTGCTGTAGAGATGAACATTACAGAGCAAGTTATAAAGGTCGGCCGTGCAGAAGAGATGTTGGAGCAGGCAGAACCAGCTGGAGGATGCATGTAGTTACTTGCACTTGTTCAGGGATTGCCAGCTACAATCCTTCATGTTCAGTAGAACATACAACATAATCTTTTTCCATTATGGTACTGTTTAGATATGCTCGGCCAAGGTGGCTGCAGGTAATATATGCGTTAGAATAATTTGGTAGAAGGGGTTGGAGTTTGTGGAAAAGATAGCAGTGACTGCCAGAGTGGAGTCAAAATTGACCCTGTCATTTTAGTAAATTGCTCATTTAAGTGATAATATTGTTTGTACTAGCTATAAGGTGGAAGATTTGCCAGTGTGCAACATTAAGTTTCAGCCCGTGAAGCTCTTCTGGCTGCATTTATCCTAGTCTGTATTATGCCTGCAGTTTCATGTTAGTTGCACTTCTTCCTCTGGTCAACTTGTGGTCCAGCTAAAACCCTTCCCTGGGAGCTGAGAAGGGGCCCTGAAGGGCCGTGGGCTGCCACCTGTGAGCCCAGGGCAAGTCCCCTGGTTGGCTGTTTCAAGGGCCCTCCTCCTCTCAGTCATAGCCTTGGGGCTTCCCTAGGTGAAGGGAGGCCAGCTTCACACCAGTCCAGAAGAGCCCCGGGGAGTCGCGCTAATTGGGACAAGGCACAGCCCACTCTTCCTGCTGTTCTCTGGATCCTCAAGACAAAAGAGGGCAGGAACAGGGCAGCAGCAGGAACTGGGGCGGAGGTGGAGAGGGTGGAGCAGGGCTCTTGGCTGGAGCGCTTGCCCGTCCCTTCATGCCCTTTTCTTCTCTTGTCTTAGATACCGCCAGGTCCCACCAGTCATGTCTAAGCCATATGATGCTTTCATCCAGACCCAGCAGCTGCATGCTGCCATGGCGGACACCTTCCTGGAGCATATGTGCCGCCTGGACATTGACTCTCCCCCAATCAACGCCAGGAACACCGGCATCATTTGCACCATTGGTAAGCACCGGGCCATCTCCTGCCTTGGGCAGGACCTTTTCCTGATAAAAAAATACTCCAGCGAAGGGAGTTGTCCGTTTTGAGGAGGGCAGATAACCGAATTAAGGTCATGGCTGGTGTATGTGCGTTCCTTATTGATTTGGGCAGATTCCGCTCATGGGCTTAGCTGGTGATCCATAGTGTAAACCACAGAGGCACAGATGAGCCACGGGTCTCCCGTTTTAGCATTTAGCCCTCTGGATGGCTCTGAAGTGGAGAGAGGAGAGCTGCATAGCTAGCTGACCTCAAGATGAGTGTCTGTCAAGGACACGGTCTCGTGTTAGAGGCACCATTGTTTTCTGTGCCAAGTTCGTCCACCATTGGTAGTAAATCCCAAGAGTACTGACAATAACAGTCCCTTTCTTGTCACGCTAGTCCCTAAGGGTTAGCATGCTGGCACTTACTAATAGTGAAATGTTGTCTTCAAATATCTAGGCCCGGCTTCTCGGTCAGTGGAAATGCTGAAAGAAATGATTAAAGCTGGAATGAATGTTGCTCGTCTCAACTTCTCTCATGGAACTCACGAGGTAGGAACAGGTTGGAGGGGCCACTGTAAATAAACCACCACCACTAGGTATTGCAGTAAACAGTAAAGATAAGAGGCATTGGCCAGGACTCCTCAGTCCTCCCCCCCGTGGGTTGGCATCAGAAGGCTCCTATGAAATCTTGGACATGAGCCAATCTAGGCACCTTGTTAAGTTCGTTACTTCATGCCCATCCGGTCTTTCTCTCCCAATGGAGGGATTGAAGGCAGTTCCAGACGCCTCATGCGGCTGACAAGGTTTCTGGCAGAGGCTCATTGCAGTGCTGTGACTTTTAGATGACAGTAGAAAGCAAGCCTGGAGGCCAGAATCCTGTTTAGATGGCAGGTGTCCCTTTTGCAGTGGTTGCACACTGTTGTACTGGCTGCCTCTGACATGGCCTGCCCTCATTGCTCAGTCAGCCGCACAACAGGCAGCTGGCAGAACCCAAAACGGCTTGCATGACGGCTCTTCCAGACTCTGCGCTCAAGTTTGTTAAGAGATTGGTTGGTGAATTGCAGTCAGTACAAAAATGGAATTGGTAGAACCAATGAAGTAGTTGAAGGAACAAAGCCTATGTGACCCGCGTCCTGGCCACCTTGAAAAACAGCGCTATTTATGGCCACGGGGGAAGAACATACAGGAGTGAATGTCAGAGGCAGGGACTTGGAGAAATCTGCTGCCTGTTGAGCACAGGTGGTCTGTTCCTGCGTTGAGTGAAAGTTCACCTACAAAAGGTCACTCCTCTGGGACTAGATCCTGCTGCCTGGCGGCTTATAAACAGGTGTTGGGAACTCTCCTCTTGTTCCAAGTGGTTAAACAAAGCTCCTGTGCTAGTGGGTTTGCTTGAGCACACAGTCCATTGAAAGCGGCAGCTCTAGATTCTGAGATCTACCGGAGTGAAGGTCCTGGCCTTTGGACACAAAACAGTTTCGCTTGCACCCGTTTCCAAGTGCCCGGGGTGCTGTGGGGGAAGGTCACAAGAACTGCAAGGAGGCTGCAGGAGGGGGCCGCCTCCTTTCTATAAATAAAGCAGCCCTTTTCCTGTTTCTGCTGGGCTGAGCAGCTCCTGTTCCCAGCTGCAGCCTCCCTTAAAGGCCACTGAAATGCCTTGGAAAGGTCAAGTGGCGCATCTCGCAGGTGGCTGGGCTGTTGGTTCACCGAGCTTCCCCTTTGCTCACAAGTGTGTGGCCTCTTGGGTCTCTCTTGCGCTCGAAAGGGTCTCCTGTTAAAGTTGGGTATACAAATACAGCCGTAGCCCTCAACTGCCTGGCCTTCAGTATAACCCGTTCTGACTAGAGTGAAGATGAAAAATAGGTAACAATAACTAGGCAGGGGCTGCGGCCCCTTCATATTTCCCCACCACCACCTGTTATAGAGCAGCGGGGCTAGGGCAGGACTAGGCAACCAAAGGCTGGATCACTGCCTCACTGCTGCCTCTTAGCTAGGCCGGCAGGGCTCACAGAGGTTGGTGCCCAGCATCCAGGGGCCCCTGCTTCTCCTCCCTGTGCTAAATGTTCCACCAGGCCTCTCCGTACCTAGTTTTGAGAAGCTAATTGCTCTGAAGATCCTGCATTCATGCAAATTAATTTTTTTCAATGGCATGGATATAAAATGAACTAGTTTTTTTAACTCCACGTGTTTCTGTGTCCAGAGACAGAGGTTTGGGATCTCAGCTTTTGTTTCCCATCCCAAAATTGCATCCTGGGGTGGGCCACCAAGAGTAAACTCAATCTCTCCTTCCCTGCATCACTAGGTTGGACAGACACAGACTATGTTTCTTCCCTTCCCATTTGAGTGCTGGGAAAAGTCTGTGTGGGGTCACGTTGACATAACCTTGGTCATGTGTTTGGTCAAGCTAAGCAAACCATTCCGGGCAGATAAGCTGCGAAGTGGAAGCTATCTAGTGGGGAGGGAGGGGGGATGACTCCAGGAGGAGCCGAGGTCTGCTTCAGCGGGGTCCTGGGCAGGAGGGGCTGGTGGAAGCTTAGAGCTTAGTTATCCAATAGCGTGTGCTTTGCTGCAGACCACCCAGGCTTGTCACGGGACAGCTCTGTGTTTGGGAGGACAGAATTTCCCTGCTGGCCAGGCAGTGCTCTGAGGTGCCAGGAACATGCAGGCCTAGTAGTGGGCCACAGGTCCCTTCATTCTGCTAACCTTGGCCTGTTCTTCCTTGCTAGTACCACGCTGGAACCATCAAGAATGTCCGCGAAGCTACCGAGAGCTTTGCTTCTGACCCGATTAACATACAGGCCTGTGGCTGTGGCCCTGGATACGAAGGGGCCTGAGATTCGAACTGGACTCATCAAAGGCGTAAGTGGCCTTCCCCTTGTTCTGTAACCTTGTAAAGCTTCCATCCTCTCCCTGCAGTGCCTTGTGGGCCCTCCACCAACTGGCAGTGGGGAGGGGGAGGGGGCCATAGGTGTGGGTAGCGAGATTTCCATGCAGAGTCTCATGCAAGCTCCTTGTGGGCGCAAGGGATGTCTAGCCTGGAGTGATCCACTGCCGCTGGCATTGCCATCTCCTCCAGGCACCCTCCAGCACCTCACAGAAGAGGGAGGGGCAGGAGTTTTCTTGTAAATCTGGTTGGGATGAATTCTTCCTGGCACCTCCAGGCAGGGTCATCTGCCAGAGTCCAGCTGGTGGGCCACTCAGGATCCTTTTGGCCTGCCCTCAGGCGCCCGGGGGTATTACTGGGACTCCCCCATGCTCTCTGCTCCTGCTGGGTGTGTCACCATCCTGGATTCCAAGGAGAAGCTCAGTTGCTCTGCCCTCGGGTCTCCTGTTGTCTCTAAGAGGGGGAGGGGGGAGCGTCCTGAAACCCTCAGGGCATCAGTGTTGGGCTCCGGCCAAGAGACCCTCTGGGCTAGCCAAGGCCAGAATCCCAGGGCTAGTCCTTCCTCGAGCAGCCCAGCCCAATCGCTGGGATCTGCCTCTAGCGTGAGGGCTGGGCTGGGCTTCTCCTTTCACACGCCTTTCACACTTTTGTGGGCAAGGCCCACTGGATTCACGGCCTGGTTGGGGGCTCTCGCTCCGTGGCGGGTGGAGGTCCTGAGCCATGCTTTTTCCCTGCTACGTTTGCTTCCAGAGTGGTACAGCAGAAGTGGAGCTGAAGAAAGGAGCGGCACTGAAAGTGACCCTGGATGATGCCTTTATGGAGAAATGTGACGAGAACGTCCTTTGGGTGGACTACAAAAACCTCACCAAAGTGGTAGATGTGGGCAGCAAAATCTATGTGGACGATGGGCTCATTTCCCTGCTTGTTAAAGACAAAGGTGAGTCCCACGACGAGACCTTTGGCAGATTTCTGATTTTACTTTCCAGGGTGCCGTTTCCCTCCAAAGGTGCTTGCCAGGCTGAAACAATTGCACGCAGAAATTGCACTTGCAGCATTTAAATTTTGGGAGCAGGGAAGCTATTTCCAATGAAAATCATTTAGTTTTGCATGGTGTTTAAAATCTTGTATTGAAAGTAAGCTTTAATAAGATACAAGTTCTCCATGCTAAAATATGCAAAACTGATTGGAATGATTCAGAGAGAGGGGCAGGGTTAACCTCTTGACCAAACACCTTTGCTCAGCTGCTGTGTCTGAGCCTCAGCCGCTGCAAGGAGGCATTTGTTCTCTTTGGGGAGATGCATCCCAGAAGGGTGGGAGGTTGACCCGGAGGGGAGAAGGAAGATGACCCCAGCTGGACTCGATCATGCCTCGTAGAGAGAGGAGCGCCTTGGGTGACCGTGCTTGCCATTCTGTCCAGGGGCCGACTTTGTCATGACCGAAGTGGAAAACGGAGGCATGCTGGGCAGCAAGAAGGGAGTCAACCTGCCCGGGGCGGCTGTGGACCTTCCCGCCGTCTCTGAGAAGGATATCCAGGACCTGAAATTTGGCGTAGAGCAGGATGTGGACATGGTCTTTGCCTCCTTCATCCGCAAGGCCTCTGATGTTCACGCTGTCCGGAAGGTGCTCGGGGAAAAGGGGAAGAACATCAAGATCATTAGCAAGATTGAGAACCACGAGGGAGTCCGCAGGTGAGCCTGCCTGGGTGGCCCCCGGGCAGCTGAGGAGGAGGAGGAGGAGGAGGACGCTGGAACCCTTCCTCTTGGCCAACGGCACACCGTGGCAAACCGGGCATTCGTTCCTTTGGGTAGAAATGAGAACTGGTGCTAAAGGGCACCCAGCAGTGGCTCTCACCCACCTGGGGCAAGAGGGTCTTGCACGGCCCTCTGACTGGCTATACTTGTTTCGTAGTAATTCCTGGAGCAATTGATGGTTTTTTTTAACATTTTAAAAGAAATTGATTATACAATAAAGTTATGACAATGTAGCCAATAACGTAGCAACTGAAGCACATGCACACACTTGCAGTGAAGTAGACACGTTGCTGTTAAGTGGGGGGTGGCAGGGAGAGAAGGAAAATGGAGGTTCAAGAAAAGGGGGCCTCCGGCCCCAATACAGCTCCATGCAGAGTTGGTGTTTGTATTGCACACTCAAATGTCAAAAAAAAGTTGTACGAGGTCCTCACGGAAGGAGCTTCTACTGAGCTGTAGGCCCCTTGAGTCACTGCCAGCCTTGCAGCCCTTCCTCTGCATGGAATGGAATTATTTTTTGCTTGCCTTTCAGATTTGATGAAATTATGGAAGCGAGCGATGGCATCATGGTAGCTCGTGGTGACCTGGGCATTGAGATTCCTGCTGAAAAAGTCTTCCTTGCCCAGAAAATGATGATTGGTCGATGCAACAGGGCTGGCAAGCCAATCATCTGTGCCACTCAGGTACTTGAGAGAGAGAGAGAGAGAGAGAGAGAGAAGCTCAGTCTGAGCCACGCCCCTTCTGCCTTGGAGGGGTGCCATTTTGTTCTCTTAGGACCTGTAACCTCTCTCAGGCCATAGCCAGCTAGCGTCAACTGTGGATATTAAAACAAGGAGCACAAGGCAGGGTGAGGGCTTGACCTTGTTACTCTCTGGAGCCTGCCAGGAGGTTGGGCTGGTCTACTGCCTTTCATAGACATGCAAGTGGGAAAGCTTTACTTTGCAGCACGGGCAAGAATAAAATTTGCAGCAAGGGCTTGAGCACAAAGAATCAAGTCCAGGATTGTTAATGGTATGTAGTCGCACCACTCCCACAGCAGGGAAATAGCCGCGAGGTACTGTAGCGGGGCACTCCCATGTGGTGTATGTGCACGTCGGGAGGACGGGGAAGGTGAGTTGCATCTAAATGGCATTTGTTCAGGGTGGATTGGTGGTGAGATGGTGAAGACAAAGTCATTCCAATGTAGTGAAAGTCTGTGCTTGTTCCTTTGGACCAGAGGTCCTCAAAGTTTTCAAACAGCGGGCCGGTCCACCACGACCCAGACACCACTGGGGTCCGGATCACAGTCCAAAAGCAGCTGCGGAGGCTTGCTTGCTCACAAAACGGGGTAGGTGGGGGGGGTTGCAATTGGTCCCAGGGGCTGGATTCAGGACCTTGGGCCTTAGGTTGAGGACCCCTGCTTTGGACTGTCAAAGCTGTCGGGAAAGGGGCCTCTAGGATTCAAGCAGGGCAGAGATAAAGTCGGGCGGTTAACAAGTACAAATATAAATAAATAAATAAATAAATAAATAAATAAATGTGTGTGAAGTGAAGCATTTCATCTGATTTACATAAATGAGGCAGGTTTTGTGGCAGTGAATCTTTTATAGCTCTTCTGGTTCAACTCTTCCAGATGTTGGAGAGCATGATTAAGAAGCCACGTCCAACCCGGGCAGAGGGGAGCGATGTAGCCAATGCAGTCCTAGATGGAGCCGACTGTATCATGCTCTCGGGAGAGACTGCCAAAGGCGACTACCCCTTGGAGGCCGTCCAGATGCAGCACCTGGTGAGCCGCACCCCCTTCCTCTGGTGCTCTCCGCCTGCACATCCCCCAAACCGCCCCTTCTCCTCCTGTTGCCCTGCCTTCCAGGCCCCTCCAGGCCTCGGTGGCCAGCTTGATCAGCCCCACAGAGCAAGCCACGTGCATGCTGGCTGCATGTCAGACGGGCACCACTGGGTGCTTTGCCCAGAAAGCACTAAGTGATTTTTTTTTAAAGCATCAATTGCTCGTGTAAAATCCTTCCCTCTGGATGGGGGCTGGTGCTTTGGGGTTCCTTCCCTCCTGAACTGCAACCCTTGGAGTCTGATATGTCCCTCACTATACTTCCCTTTTTGAAATGGAAGGTCACGTGTCATGCGGGGGGGAATCCCATCTTTTTGAGGCTTAGGATGTGGCCAGGGGAGAGTCCACGTCCAGGCTCATCCTGTGGCCGGGGGATGGTTTGGCCAGGCCCTTGTCTTCCCCAGCGGGTTTCTTTTCTGATATCATTGCTTGTTTCCCACAGTTTGCCCCTTGGAGAGTGTTTAAATTTATTTATTTTTAAAGTGCATGACTGGCCCTCTTACATGGTTTAAACTGCCAGAAACCTCTTTGCTCTGCTTTGGAATTCTCTAGATTTTCATTGACTCCTTGACATTGAGTTCTGGAATAAAAGTACTGATTGTGTTAGCTGTCTGCTGTGAATTACAACAGCCTTGATAACCTCTACTAGATTGAGAGCGGCAGTTCAGGTTAGCCAGCTTACTCCCAAGACCTCCTGCCTAATTGAAGTTGGTAACCCTCCCTCAGCCTGTGCTCTGTCCCAGGGTTCCCCCAGGTGCTGGCAAGACGTGGAAGCGACCGTTCTGTGAGCCTGGAACAGGCGAGCATGCTTGTGTCCTAACACCCTCTGATCAGTTACTAACTATCGGAACTTCCCTTCCAGTGAGCGATCAGAGAAAATGCCTTCCCTGATCTCACTGTTTGCTTGGAGCCATTTAAAATGGGCCAACTGGCTGATGTTTGGGGATTCCAGTCGGGACCCCTTGCCCGCCACAGAAATCACTTCAGAGGGAAGCCTCTCCAAGCCCAGAATTGGATGGGACTCTTCTGTACCCGCTTGGATGGGCTCCCCTTGACCTTAGGGGACGGAGCTGGCCACCCCTCGTGGCCCATGCTAGGCACCCCTGCTGCCTCCATCGGAAGAGAAGGGTGAGCTCAGAGGGGCCAGCTGGAGGCTTTGCCCCTACTTATCATTCAGGGCCAGCCAACCGTAGATTCACTCAGTTTTCACACACACACACACACACACACACCCAGGCGCAGGCATACACTCATGTAGCCTAATCCTTCTGGGTCATGGATTTGTCCCCTGATCTGAGACGTGTGCAATAAAGGCACAAAAGCCCACACATGATATGTAACCGGGGGGGGGGGTGTCCGTTGAACAAGGCATGCACTGGCAAAGTGCTGAAGAGCATCCATCGGCCTCGGAAAAGCCGCTCCACAGGATTACATTGGATAGCCCAAGGTTGGTGGTCCTGGTGGTCGCAAAGCTTTGCCTGCATTCCAACAGAGACTCCTTTTGCTCCCTGTTGTATTGGGCCATTCAGTTGGCATAGCCTGGAAGAGAGCGAATCGGAGCAGGAAGGAGACTGCCCTGCCCTCCTTCCAGTACACAGAACACAAGCACAGTTTGAAGAGCCACAACGTCCCTACATTCCAGGGCAGGAGGAGTAGCCTGTTCCTGGTTGGTGCCTGGTGACCTCCCCCATCTCATGTGTCCTGGAAATCTCCTCTGGGTGGCCCTCGGGCACACGAGGTGGGGGGGTCGCCTGCAAGCTGAAGTCTCCCCAGTGTGGTTGAGCGCATCAGCTCCAAGGCTGGGAGCGCCACTGGCTTACATTTGCTGCCCAGGTCCCCTGTTGACTTTTCAGGCCTCCCAAACTTCAAGCTCCCCATTGATGGAACTCTGCAGGTCTTGCACTCCCAACAGCCCTGAATGTTCCACTGGTGCTGATTGTCTCGGGATCTTTCTGGCTCTCTTGCCTGCTCTTTAAGATGGTCCTAATTCTGCCCTTGGGAAATACCTGCATACCTCTTGCACAACATGCTGTGTCAAGTAACTCTTGCTGTTTAACTCTCATACAATCTTGACTGCTTAGCTGCAATAATTCTTGAATGCAAAGGTGTTTGCATGCCTTTTTCAGTGCAGCACAGGTCTCTTTGGCTGCCTAAGGACGTGGGTGGTACCATCGACCCAGCCCGATCTGTTTTGCCTGTGAAGGAGGTGTCCCTGGGTTCTGTGGAATTTACACCATACTCAGTTTTCACCCTTAGTGTTCTTTGGATCTGCGGTTCTATTTTGGAAAATTCCACAGGACAGAATACTTGCCCCTTGGCTGCTGGCGGCCACACGGAACCTGGGCAGCCAAAGGAGAATAATACTTGGCTTCCTCTTCAGAAGACGGTGGTGCAACGAAGGAGTGTGATCCAGGCCTCTTTCTCCAGCGGTTAAATTGTTCTCCAGTGGTTAAATTGTTCAAGTGTCCAAGCAGAGACATGAGCCACCCAAAGGGGGCTGGGAGAGAGGGTCACCCACCCATTGGTGCAGGGATCCATTGGTTCTGCATTCGGATATTGCTCAAAGCATCTGTGTCAGAATATGGGAACCATAGTCTTGGCTGTCTCAGCTTCCTGCTCTGCTGTGGTGGGTGGGAAGTGCCCCATGGTCTAAACCAGGGTGGGGAGTGTCTGGCCCTCCAGATGTGGCTGGGCAACAGCGCCCAAAATCCATCCCCACTGGCTTGGCTGGCAGGGATGGAGGCTGGCCACCCCTGGAGGGCTGTGCTTTGCTTGCCCCTTTGGAGGCCCTCATGCCCTGGGCTTACTGTTGCCAGTCGGCACACTCAGTGGTGGTACCTGCCTCGTGTCGAAACGGGTACCACCGATTTCCGCTTGGAGCACCAGCTCGTTGCACCACCTTCCTTTAGTCTTGCATGCTTGATCACAATTAACTCTCTGCAAATTAACGTGATTGTATTCCTCTGGTATATCTCTTTCCTCCTTTCTGTGTTGCTTTTCTTTTCCTCCCACCCTCTTACTCTGGCCTACAGATTGCTCGCGAGGCTGAGGCTGCAATCTATCACCGTCAGCTGTTTGAAGAACTTTTCCGCCTCACTGCTAGCAACAGGGATCCTCAGGATGCCATGGCCGTAGGCGCTGTGGAGGCCTCTTTTAAGTGCTTAGCTGCCGCTGTGATAGTTTTGACAGAGTCTGGCAGGTAGGGCTCAGAGCAAGGCAGGCACCTAGGACTGGTAAGCGAGCTGACAATCCCTCCGCAGGCGGTTAGAGGTGGTCTTGAAATCAAGCCACTTTTGGTCAGGAGCAAAACAAAAAGCCAACCCAGAACCCACCAGCCTGCCTTTTACCTTTCTAGCCCAGGAGGATTGGAGGTAGGTGGAAGCAGAGCAAGAGTGACTGGCAGTTGTGCCTGGATGAGTGCAGAAGCGGTGGGCAGAATGGAGGTGGGTGTGTGGGGACACTTGGCAGAAAGCGAACACTGGCCAGACTGCACCGGCTGCCTTGGCTTGGCTTCTGGCTTGGCTTCTGGACCCGCTCCCTCTGCCAAGTCCCACGCCCCCACCCTCATTCTCACCGCGGGCGAGGACTGACGCGTCCGTTGTCTTCCGAATGCGTGTTGCTCTTGTAGATTGCTCGGGAAGCAGAGGCTGCCATCTTTCACAGGCAGTTGTTTGAAGAGCTCCGGCGTCTGGCTCCCCTCAACCGGGATCCAACCGAGGCGGCCGCCGTTGGCGCCGTCGAAGCTTCCTTCAAGTGCTGCAGTGGGGCCATTATCGTGCTCACCAAATCTGGAAGGTAGGAGGTAGACGGTTCTGGCAGAAATCGCGTGGATCTCAGGCGCTCAGGTGGCCAGAGAAACTCACACACACACACACACACACACACACACACACACACACACACACACACACACACACACACACACACACACACACACACACACACACACACACACACACACAACCACTGAATTCCAGCAACGTCAAATTTGGCTTGTTTTCTGGGTGAAATTGACTGACTGACACCTGGAAAGTTAAACAATTGTCTGCTAAACATGCGTAATGTGTTCCTAAGCCAAGTTCAAGATGCCTTACTGTGTGGAGAATTGCTATAAGATAGGTATTGCAGTAAACCAGAAGGAAAAGCAATGCATTTGAAACTCATTTCATGGTGGGAGGTGTTAGGAAACACTCTTGCCCCCTTTAAAAGCATTTTAAAAGCGCGCCAGATGCCCTCAGTTGAATGAGGCAAGTGCCGACCCAATACAAACTGACAATCAAAGTTGAAGTGCTTCGTGGATGAAAAGCATGCAGAAAACTGTGAAGTAAGAAGGGGGAGTCCTCCTGTGGGAGATTCTGAGATGGCAGGGAAAGCAAAGAGGGAGGGAGGCCGTCTGATCCGTTCGAACTAGACTTCCCGTGAACCTTGTTAGGTCTCAAGCAGGAGGGCAGAAGCCAAAGCCTAGGACCATGTCTGTCCATGGCAGGCAGCCCAGGGCATCATCTGGGTGTTGTGGTCCAGGGAAGGAGCCACTGAGGAGGGCACGAGGCCTTCTGATAAAATGCCCTTGGCTTTTTGATGCCTGCAGACGAGGATTGACTTTTCAGCCTTGGCCAAAATCGTAATGGAAAGCCTTTAAATAGTGCATAGTTGTTTTTTTTTTGTGGCACATGAGGTCAAAACAGTCGAAGCAGACTTAGCTGTGCTACTAAATTTTTGCCAGTCTTCTCTCCCTGGAGATCAGAGATGTGAGCACTCAGGAATTTGCCCACCAGCAGGATCAAAACCTAGGTCATCTTTAAGGTTGCCCAGACCAGGCAGCAGGTGTAGGAAGAGTAGCCACTGTCCGAGTCATCCTCTCAAATGATGGTACGCGAGTCTTTGGTTCGTGTGGGAGCACAGCCTTCCCAAGGAGCCAGGAGGAGGGAGAGCATGTTTTATCTTGTGATGTTTTGGGGACTCTTATCAATCTGTGTTTGCCATTTTCACCCTGATCATGCCCCCGTCATTTGGAGGTGGAATCGCACGATATATATTTGCCCCCAAACCAGGAGCTGCTCAAGGCATTAACTAGAAAACTGGCTTTATAATGAAAATATTTTATTTCAATTTCTGAACCCTGTATTTGAAAAGGTCCAAAAGAAGGAGAAATTGCATGGCACAAGTAAGCCATTATGGTGTCCTCAAAATCTCGGCACAGAATGTTCCGTTAAATTGGGGTAGGGTTGATGTGTGGTGGAAGCATGCAGGCGGCAAAGTGCAGGCTTCTGTTCCAGTTCCCTTGTAATGGGTTCCTGCCAGCCTTAATGCCTGACCTTTCTAGAGAAATCTGAACTTGCAGAGTCTAATTTAGCTCTGGATTCTGTTGCATCTTCTGGGTCTCTTCAAGGCAGTGAATTGACGGGGGGGGGGGGGAGATTTGGACTTTCAAGTATTGAGTGTAAAAAACCACCAATTCTTGAAAAAGCTATTAAATGGCTCTTGAATGGAACTTGAGAGACTCTCACTGAACATGGCACTCTGAATCACCTCTTCGAAAGAAACAGGTTTATCTCAATGTTGTAGCTTCCTGGAAACTTTTTGAGCATGTGCCAGTCTTAGGACCTGTTCTTAGGATTCTTAGGAGAAGGTCAACAGCGCCTCTCCACTGCTGATTGCGGCATTACTGCTTGTGTTTCCTTCTTGGCAACACAAGGATGGGACAGCCGAGGCTCTGTTCTTCCCAAAATTATGCTCCAAGCGGGTTATTCACAAAGGTCCCGAGGAGAAGTGCTTGGTGAATAAAGCATGCAAGCCTCTTGAAAAATGCCAAGACGTTTTCATGGACAACAGGATAGCTTTGGTGATTGCTTACTGGACCAAGTAACTGCAAGGGACTTGTCTTGGGTTTTCCCCCTTCCAGGCTTGGTGTTGATAAAGTAAAGCACAGTATATTCTTGTGGAAATTTCCTGTTCCAGGGCATGTGGTAGTGGCAGAGTCCTGACTTCTGTTCCTGGGTTCCAGGTGTCTGCTACCAAATGCAGCCCCTTTCTCAAGCGAACCTCCACTTTCTTTGGAGGAATGGCCTCCTTGCCTTTGGTTCCCCTCCAGTTTAGCAGGACCCAGAGGTGTGCACTGGCAGCTGAGAATCAAGCACCAACCTGCCTGCCTCCTGTTTCCTAGCAGGCTTGGTAGAGGTTGCCCTTCCTGGCCTTCTGAGCCAGGAAGCCCCACCAGGGCTTTGGCCTTGTCCGTTCTGTATTCCCTGTAACAAAGCAAACTGGCTTCTGAAGACTAAGCCTTGAGGCCGAAGGCTGTTTTTGCCAGGCAGGCCCCACCATGCCAGAGCTGAAGTGAACTTGTAGGCCAGACCAATCTGAAGGCCTTCGGTTGCCCACCCCTGATGGTGGGCTCCGGCCCCTTAAGCCTCCTCCTGAAAGCTGTCTTAGCTGCCATTGTGACCTGTGGGTATCCTCTGGAGATGCCACAGCCCGCAGGATACAGTCATGGTGGAATGGCCTGTGTTGTCTTCTTTCTAGGTCCGCTCACTTGGTGTCCCGCTACCGCCCCCGCGCTCCCATCATTGCTGTGACCCGTAATGCTCAGGCAGCGCGCCAGGCCCACCTTTACCGTGGGATCTTCCCTGTACTTTGCAAAGAGCCAACCCATGATGCCTGGGCAGAGGATGTGGACCTCCGAGTGAACATGGGCATGAATGTTGGTACGTTCTTCTCCTCCTTGGCCTGTTTTCCCCACTTCTCTCTCCAGCTAGGCAGAAGCTGCTGTGGGGAAGGAGGCCCAAACCGTGAAGAACTTTTGGGCAGGCGCTTTGGCGCCAGCATGTTGTGCCTGGATGCTCTGCAACAGAAATCCCGCCCACCCCCTGGGGGCCATAGGAGTAGCCACAGGAGTGGCCTGAATGGGTTCCATAGTCGACCATGTCCACATCCTGCTCCCGCCTGGGACTCCTCCTCCTCATCTTATGTGTGGCCTGCTTCCTCATGGCATTTCTCTCTCCTTCTCTTTTCTTTCTCCAGGTAAAGCCCGCGGGTTCTTCAAGAGTGGAGACCTGGTCATAGTGCTGACTGGCTGGCGCCCTGGATCTGGTTTCACCAACACCATGCGTGTGGTGCCAGTTCCATAAAAGCAGACCCAGCAACCTCACCCCTTTCCTTCTGTCTCGCCACCTTCCCTTCACCGTAGACCAGCCGTCGCTTGCAATATTGTCTGTGTCTGTAGCGTGGATGGAGGCTGCCCAAAACCATTCAAGTGCAGCAGAGGTTGGGGGAAGAGAGACGGAGTCTAGAAATACTTGAAGTAGTTTTTTTGATATGCAGAACCCTCCCCTATTCTACCCCCCCCAAAAAAAGCTATCCTGCCTTACTTGGGGAGCCATCCTAAAACGGTTTAAGATCGTAGGCAGGGCCACCTGGTTCACATCTGTAGGCCTTGGGCAGTGCAGAAATCAGGAGCTCCCGATCTGTTAGATTAATTGCAACTTTTTGTGCCCTGGCTTGTCGTAGTTGCCAGGTTCCCCTCTTCCCCGAGAAGTCTGTCTTTGTTTTCTTCTGTGTAGGTCTCTACTGCCAAACACTCCAGTCAGGGGCTACACCGGCCCATAGCTCTCCAGGCCTCGCAGCATCCCATGGGTCTTGCTGCATTGCTTCACCATCACATAGGTCACTTGGGCATCTGCACATGCACTCCAATAGGCCTGTGTGCCCTTAGTAGGTATTCTGGAAGGCCCTTGCTGAACTTGCTGCTGGATCTCATGGCGAGACCTGAAGAGGGAGGTGACCATAGTAGGGTGTCTTTCCTCCCAGAACCTATTCCAGTACCTGCTAGATCCCCCTGGAAGAAAGAGGCAGGGCCCATCTGGAGGGTGGAACTGGAAGGGCTGAGCAGTGTGGCCAGACCTGCTCCAGCTGATGCGCTCCCCCACCTCCAGCTGCTAGGAGCTGCTTGTGCACCTGTTGCAGTCTTGTGTTTTGTGTTCAAGTTGACTCATGTTTCCCCGAGAGCACCATCAGTCACATACTACTGTCGCAGGTTGTAGCGTACAACTTTGTACATCAATAAAGCAGAGCTCACACACCTATCGCTGATTGGACTGTTTTCCTGGCCAGTTAATGGGATCAGAGGCTCAGCTTAAGTGCTATGAAGTTTGTGCACTTGAATATACACAAACCAGGTGGTGTAGGTGGGCGACGTGTTTGAGTCGACACACAGATGCACATTGCAGGCAAGCTTTTGGAGTTCTCTCTTTGGTGAGGGGAAGAAGTGGAAGTGGGGGGATTGGGCCGGGTTTTGTAGGTCATGCCATTCCCTGCTCCTGTCCAAGAGTTGCACACCTCCCAAGTGGATTCCACTGGACTTGGTGGTGTAGATGGGCGAGACTTCTGGGAAGAGGCATGAGGAAAGGGCTGCGTCAGAAGGGCAGCTGTCTTGGGGGCGATGGGGCGGGGGAGAAGCCTCTGGGCACACTGGCGGCTGCCCTTGTAGAACTGGTACCAAGCTCCAGGAGAGAGCAGAGCACTGTGCAGGCAGAGGAGGCGGATCCGCCTGGGGCAGCACATTCACCTCAAGCATTGGGGGTTCGGGGATGGGGGTAAGTGCTCTTTTGAGTTCAGCCTCTGGAGGGGAGCGGCCTCCCAAGGCTGTTCTCCAAGGGGGAAATGCTGTGGGGCAAATAACCATCCAGCTCACTTGGTGCAACGACCTGCTATGTGATCAGGCCACCCAAGACATCACAAGGAGGTGGCATTTCAGATTCTTAGAACTCACGAGGCCGGTGGGGAAAAAGAAAAGGTCCCCCCGCCCCGGTTTCCACTGCCTAAGCATGACGATCGGAGGGCAACGGATGCCAAGTTAAGGGGTGTGCGTGCGTGTGTGTGTGTGTGGTGTCTGGGCAGCAGGACCGACCTCCTTGCGCAGAGCCGCTTGCTCGTGGCTCCTCAGGAGCAAAGGCAGGGACCGGCGGGTGCGGCGGCTCGGCGACCCGCGTGGCCATGACCCAGGGATGGCGGGAGGCGACCCCGGAGCGGCTGGCCGTGCCCCTCTTTCCCTCCCCCACCCCCGCTGGTGCCGCCGGCTCTTAGCTCTGTCGCGGGGGGGGGGTTGAACGGAGGTCCCTCTGGACGAAGGGGTCCGGCTGGAGAAGCGGCTGCCACCGTCGGAAGGTGGGGGGGGGCGGAAGGTCGTGACTCGCCATCGGCCGAGAGTTAACAGCCCGGGCACGGGAGAGGGGAGGGGGGGCGAAGGCAGCAGCCGCGGGTGGGGAGGGGTGGGGTCCGTGGCGGGACTCCCCCTTCTTCTTCTTCTCTCTCCCCCAAATCGCACACGCACGCAACAAGTCCGTTCCTCCCACGCGGGCAGCCCGCCCCGAGCAGCACTTCGGAGGCGGCGCCAAGGAAAGCCTCAGGCGGCGAAAGGTGTGGAGTCGACGCCGTCCTCCCCGCTTCCCTCTCCCTCCCCCCTCCGAGAGAGAGAGAGAGAGAGCATCCTCTCCGCCCCCTCCCAGGCGGCCACATGGGCTGGGCGGACCCGATGGAGCGCAGGCCGATGGGAGTTGTAGTCCTGGGTCCCCTCGCCCAGCCCTTCCCCCTCCCCCCCCCCCGCTGGCGCTGCGCCCCGAGGCCGGCGGAAGGACCGGGCGGCCCCTTTAAGGGGCGGGCCTCCCGGCTCTCGCGCCCTGGGGGCGGGGCTTCGGACAGGTGGTGTTCGAACCAGCCAATGAGAGGGCGGGGAGAGCGAGCCTCGGCGGGCCCCCATAGGCTGCCGCGTGGGCGGGGCCTGTGCCGGGTGATCGGCGGCTGCCCGGGAAGACGGCGGGGCGGGGCGGGGCCGCCGGCCAGGAGGAGGAGGAGGAGGAGGAGGAGGAGGAGGAGGAGGCGGGGGGGGGCGTTGGCGCGCGGGTCCGCCGGTCCGGTGAGCGGGTGGCGTCATCCGCGTGTCGGCGCGCACGTGGGAACGGGCCGGCGTGCGCGCCGGGGAGTCGGGAGCGGGGGGCCGGCGGCGGCTGCGGAGCTCGGGCGGGCCCTTGGACGGAGGCGCAGCATCGCGTGCGGGCAGCCTCGGCCGCCTTCCTCGTAGGTACCGGGGGCGGGGAAACACTCCTGGTCTCGTCCTGCCCGGCAGGGCTGTCGCGTCGGCGGGGTCGGGGCGGGAGGGCCGCCCCCTGGGCAAGGGGAGAGGCCCTCGCCTCGGGCGGCCCCGCGTCCTCCTGGGCGGCCCGTGGACGGGCTTCGTGTGCCTGCCCGGGGGCGCCCGGCCCCTCCCTCCCTCCTTCCCTCCCCCGCGGAGGCCAAGGGGGGGGCGGGGGGCCTCGGGGGCCGGCTCGCAGGAGCAT
Organism: Phrynocephalus forsythii; assembly: GCA_029282475.1. Lineage (NCBI taxonomy): Eukaryota > Metazoa > Chordata > Lepidosauria > Squamata > Agamidae > Phrynocephalus > Phrynocephalus forsythii. The sequence continues at coordinate 2,625,408 of JAPFRF010000014.1, read as the reverse complement.
CCCGGGGGTGGGGGCGGTGGGGGTGGGTTGTCCTCCTTGGCCCTTCCGTGCGGACCCTCCTCCCCCCCCTTGCCCCCTGCCCCCTTTTTCCTGGGGCTGCCCCTGCCGGAGGGACGGGCACCTGGCCGCGGTGTGGAGGAGGAGGAGGAGCAGGTCCTTTGCAGATACAACCTGTGCGTGTCTGCCTGTGTACGTCTGAAAGGAGATTAGGGCCGGCTTAAGCTGGCATTAAGCCCCGGGCGGCGGAGCGGACGGAACCTTCTGGCGGGATGTGCTGCTTGCCCGGCGGTTCCCCCTTCGGAGCCGGGCTCAGGGCTCCTCCGTTGGGGAGTGGGGGTGTGTGTGTGGGGTTCCCTCGCCGGGGGGGGGAGGGCACGGAAGGGATTTTTCTGCCTCTGGCCGGGGGCTCCCTGTAGCCTCCCTTTGTTCTCCGGGAGGAAAGTGGAATTGCTGTCCCTCTTCTTGGCCAGAGGCCTCCAAGCGAAAGGCTTCCGCACTTTCCTGTCCCAGGGGGAGGCGCAGAGGGGATGGGGGGGGCTGCTCTCGGAGGTGGGGGGGGGCTACTGAGCCAAGGCGCTGAGCCCTGGCCCTCAAAATGCCAGAGCCCAGCTCCTTTCCGCTCATCCCAGGGGAAATGCCTGGCGGTTTTGCCTGGCAGAAAGAAAGAAAGAAAGAAAGAAAGAAAGAAAGAAAGAAAGAAAGAAAGAAAGAAAGAAAGAAAGAAAGAAAGAAAGAAAAATGAAACTAAAACATTGAGTGATCCGGAGGGGGCATTGGATGCATGATGGCATTTTGCCAAAGGCTGAATTCTGGGACTGGTGTTTTTTTGGGGGCGTAATCTCCCTGCCCCCCTCCCCCACCAAAGGCCTTCTGGCGTTTGCAGCCGCTGCTGTGCAGCCATGCACTCTCAGGCTGGCCGGGGCTTCTTCCTCCTGGCCCAGCCCATGAGCATCACCCTCTCGCCCGCTGAGGTTTCATGCGGCTTCTCCACGTCCTCGTAGAAGACAGTCCAGGCTTTGTCTGCGGTCCTGAGCGGCGCAAGCGAGCGGGAGGGAGGGAAAGCTTCCACTGCGGAAGTTGGTCCCCTCCAAGGGCGCCCAAGATGAGCCAGTCCTCTTCTGCTGCAGGCAGACACACACACACACACACACACACACACACACACACACACACACACACACACACACACACACACACACACACACACACACACACACACACACACACACACACACACACACACACACACACACACACACACCAGTCTTTCATCTGTTGACGATTTCCAGCCACAGAGTTTTGTTATTTTAAGAAGCTTGGCATCTCGTGAGTGAAACAACTTTCAGAAAGCATTGCTGTGCCCTCAGTTGTGTCGACGACGCAGGGTGATTCTCGGCCACCGCCTTGAACCTCCCCCCCAAAAAGGAGCTCTCCTTTGGCTCCTTGGCCTGTGTGCCCTGGCACTGTCCTCCTCCTTCCTGCCCACGGCCGGGTCCCTCCCGGTGGCAAGCACTGCCCTCGGCTTCTTGGAAGAGGCCCTTTGGGAAGTGGGCCGCCATTCCCGGCTCCAAACAGGCCTGGCATGGCTGGCCCACCCCTCTGTCTGCCAAGGAGGAGGAGAGGCCTGCGCCCTTCCGTCCCCTGCTTTCTCCCCATTCCCTGCACTCGGGAACTGTTTCCAGCTGGCAGAGTGCTTGCTTCCTTGCGACGGAGAAGTCATCCCCACAGCCAGCCAAAGGTTGCAGAGGATGGGTGTCACGTGACCTTGAAGTTGGGGTGATCCTTGTCAAGGGGGAGGTTCAGTTTGAGCAGCAAGCAGGGTGTTTGCTAAGCTCCTGGGGTGTGGAGGAGCCCCCGCCCACCCACCCTGCTGCTTCCGAAACCTGCCCTCGCAAACCTCTCCCCTTCTCAGAGGGCCGTGGCTGTGTTGTGGGGCTCCCGTTTAGCCTGTCAAGGGGTTTGCGGCTGCTTCCAGGCTACATTGCTCGGTTGGGGAGGGCTGGCAAAGACCCCTCTCAGAAATCCTGGGAGGGAGGGCCGGTTAGTGTCGGGGAGAGAGAGGACAAGGGGGAGGGGGAAGCAGTGGGTTTTTCTCTTTTCCCCATTCAAGGGAGGGCATGGCTCTGCATCTGATACAGCTGAACCCGGTGCTCGGTTTGGCCTGGCGGGTTCTTGGCCAGGGAGTCCCAGAAAGTAACTTTCCCAGCGATGGCTAAAAGTCTCATCTCAGAGGAGCCGACCTCCCCCCACCCCCACCCTCTGCAGAGTCTCTGCAACAAGCTTTCAAGACAGCCGGGGGTTTTCCTGGGGTGGGAATGGTCTTGGATTTCCGCAGGTTTGCCGTGGCATTATTACTCTTCAGGGAAGCAATGCAGCCCCGAAGTCCAGCCGGTAGAGAAAGACCCACGGAGGACGGGTATTTCTGGAAACTGTAGCCTCCTCTGCTTGGAACAGAACGAGGCCAACAGCTGTGCTTTTCCTAATCAGGATGATCTTGCCTTCGGAAAAAGTGTGTGCGTGTGCCTGCGTGTGGACTAGATCTGCCTCAGTTTAAGCATTGGTGTCCCTCTGCTCGGTTGTATAATCACATCATGCCTGGATTAGGCTGGATTTCAGAGAGCGTGGCCTCAGATGACGGTTGCGTTTGTGGGTTTTTTTGAGTGTGTGCTTGTTTGCCTTAATGCAAAAGGTTTCTCTCTGTTGTTAGTTTTTGTCCTGTTTGGTAAAGGAGAAAAATGACCAGGAAATGTGGCTGTAGTGGTAGATGGGAAGCTATCAAGATTGATTGGATTCTGGTCACTTGTACAAAGCTAGCCACCCTGGTTTTGCAGGAGGGGGCCTTTTGGCCCCCATCCAGATCCTTGCAGGGGTCTGCCTTGGGCTCTCAGTCGGGGGGGCAAGGGGGGAGCTCTCCTCTCCTGGTTGCAATGGACTGACAGAGGCCTCTCCTCTGAACCTGGCAGGCACCTAAAGGGATCTCACTGGATGATATGCCCTTCACAAGAGGGCCAGGGAGAGCTCACAAGCCCCAGCAAAAAGGCTGGCCCAAGCCCGAATGCTCTCGGGGTGTCTTCCGTGGCATTGGGAAACAGTGGCCAGGGCAGTTCTTGCAGTCGGGAAATCTCTCACTGCGACTGGCAAGATATCTCATGATCTTGTAGGTGGGAGCAGGAGGTGGCGGTGGTGGTGGTGGTGGGATTCTTGGATGAGTCTCCCACCACCGGTTCCTGCCTCCTGTGCTTTTTGGAAATTGCAGTTTGCCCTCAAGCTCTGCCTTGCTCTCATTTGGAAGATGAACCTGCTTGAAGTGTGCAGTTTTGACACTCCCACCTGTGCCCCTCTCCCACCCATGAGGACAACGGGAAGGAGAGCTGGGAGAGGCCCCTTGGCATCAGCTGTCGCCCCATAAACGGGCGGCTGTGAACCACCTTGCTGCCTCTGAGAGTCCAGAGTGGAGGACGGCGGGAGGTTATGAGACAACGGAAGCATCCCTTTGGTGGGCGGCTGGGAAGAGGTGGCGCCGGGTAATAAAAGCACCGCATGCCAGGACAAAGTCTGCCAGAAAGGCCTTGGGCAGGAGGCTAAAAATATGCCCTGCAGGCAGAAGGACACGGCATCCGCTTGGCCTTGAGGAATCCAGATCTTGCCTGCAGCTGCCGAGAGAAGGGCAAGGAGAAGGCTTCTGCGAATGGGAGCAGGGACCAGATGAGAAGGGACCAGGCGGAGCCCCTGGTGGCGTCAGCCTCTTTGCTGAAGGGCCACCGAGCGCAGGCTTTGCGCGGTTGCGTTCAGCACCCACTGCCCTCCCGCCATGGCACTCCACAAGGGGGCATGGGGTCCCTGGCAAACCCCCATCCCGGCCCACTTGCCCCACTCGTGTGAAGCAAGGGAGCAGCCAGACTAGGAGCCTCCGATGGTGTCCAGCAACCCAGAAGGTTGGCCTTTGCCCTCTAGGGTGACCGGATTGCAGAACAGGGGACTGTTGAGGCGGAGGAGGGGGCAGCTTGCCTCCAGTGGGGCTCCCTTTGCATTGGGCCAAACTGTCTGTCGGTGCTCTCGCTCTCTAGCCATGACCTCCGAGGCTTTGGCCAAGGGAGGTCATTCCCCACCTCCTGGCCTTGGCCTTCAAAGGGACAGAGCTGGTGAGCCACTAACAAACAAACCCAGGTTCTCAGCCTCCTTGGCCCGCAGCTGGCAAACAAACCGTGGTTTCTTTGGAGAAAGGGGGCATTCAAGAAGCTGGGAAAGTCACAACCTGCGTGTCTGCGCAGGCCCTGTAAGGGTGTAAATGCGAAGCATACGGTTTTTGCTTCCGCCTTGTTTTTTTTTTTTAAGCCTGGGAAAGTCCCATCTGCTTACAGTTCTTTTTCCCATATAACAAAACGAAAGCAAAAGCCTTGTTTGGCCTTTAAGGCTAACAAAATTGCTGGCATGTTGGCTGCAGCCTTTGAGTCTCATGGAGAAGGGGCAGCTCCAGGAAGGCTCCCCTTGAACCGGAGATGACATGCCTTTTGATTTCTCTCTCTCTCTCTCTCTCTCTCTCTCTCTCTCTCTCTCTCTCTCTCTCACACACACACACACACACACACACACACACACACACACACACACACACACACACACACACACACACACACACACACACACACACGGAAACAGAGGGGTAGTGGGTGCTGCTTTGGAAACTGCTTCCATGGTTCTTGCTGTACAGGGATTTTTTTTTAAAAAAACTTGCTAACTCTTGTAAGTTGACACCACTCCCCAAAATGACTAGCTACTAGAAAGAGGCCAAGTAGGCTCCCTGATTGGTGCCAGCAGCCCAGTCACCCAGGAAAACCAGGTACTTGGCTGATGCCACGGAGCTCTGTGTAGCTGAGCGCCCCAGGTGGTGCTGTCTGCCAGCGTGCATCTCTCGGCCCGCTGCTGGTGGGGGAGCAGCTTAAGGAGATCTCACCCCCTCCCTCCCCTCCCCCGGTGCTCCTCCTCCCTGGCTGTGGGTTTGCATGCTGGCCAGCTAGGAATGCTTAATTTTCCAAGTCACCAACTTCCTGATTCAAAGCTTGTGTAACCCAGTGAGTTGGCAGGCCACAGCAGAGCCACGGCAACCCAGGGAGGGCTGGCGGTGGAGCAAGTCCCGGCCTGGGCTGGCGGGTGAGGGCAGGCTTGGCAGCCGGCTGGGGGGGAGGCGGCTGGGGGGGGCAGTGGTCACATCTCTGGCAACTCAGGACCTTTGCCTCAGGAAGAGCCAGGCCCGGGGGAGCGGCAGCGGTGGAGGGGACTGGCACTGGGTGGGGGGTGGGTGGGGAGGCTTCGGATTCCCTGGCGCTCTGGGGTTCGGAGGCAATGGAGGGGACGGGTTTGCCCTGCTCCAGGTTGTTAGGAGAAGCAGCGTTGGGTGTCTGTGTCGCAAGCCCAGCCTCCTCCTTGGCCCTTGCCAGCTTACCTGGACAGAGCCTCCTCTGGGTGTCCCCATCACCACCACCGCCGCCTGAAAGGCTTGGAGTCTTCAGGTGTGCCTCGTGCCTGCCTTGGGGCCTGGTGCTGTTTGTGGGGAGGGCTTCCTTGGCAAAAGTGCCATGCCCTGGCCTTTGCAGGGGTGTTGCGGTGCCGCTCTCGCCAGGCTGCCTGTGCTGCTGGGGGTGGGCGTGGGGGAGGTGGATGCTGCCCTTCTGGTTGCTCATGGGAGTGTGAAGCTTGAACACCGGGCATTCCCAGAACCCTAAAAGGCCCTGAGCCAACGGGACTGTGCTGGCAGGCGGATTCTGGAGTCTGTAGGGCAAGAAGGGGCTCTCCTTGGGTCCCCAGCCTTCCCCCAGGAAAGGTTGCACAGTGGGTCCTCTTCCCTCCCCCCCCCCCATCATCCCTTTCCTGCCTGGAAGCCAGCCTTGGCCCCGGGGAAGGCTGAGCCTCCCTTGACCCGGGCAGAAGCAGTTGCTTGTCTGGCTGAAGCATCTCCTTCCTCTCTCACCTCTGCCTGACGGGAATTTGGTCAGAAGAGGGGTGTATTTGTGCGGACTCAAAGGACGACATCCAGAGTGTGCGTATGGGTGGGTGTGAAGTGTTCCCTTTGAGCAGAGGTGGGCCAGTCTGAAGGGGCCAAAGCAGGTGACCCCCTGCCTCCATCCAGCACTCTTAACCACGACAACACATCACACCAGAGGAGTCTGTGTGTTGCAGCAGTGATAGTGACGCCTCTTCCCCCAGCCCCCCGTGGCCCCCTGGGCCTTAGGGGAGGCAGCATCCTAAGTGTTGGCAGCCTCTGGGTTGAGGCATTTGCCTGGCAGGGCAAGAGACGCTGGTGCTCGGAGGCTCCAAAGTGAGCCTGCCAGGGGGCTCCTCCAGCCTCTTTTCCGTGGGCGGGCGAGGGTAGCAGGGGAGGCAGGGTGGCCGTGGCGCGTGGGCTGGGGCTGCGGGCAGCAGAGCGGCCTCCTGAGACCTCTGGTTCCCTTCCAGTGCTGAGGCTGACCACGGCATCCCCAGGGGGCTCCCATCTGGCCCCTGACCTTGGGGCATGACCTCCGGGACTGACCACCGCCGGACTCTTGAGGCTCCAGAGGTGGCTGGCCAGCCGGTTGGCCAAGGAATGGCAAACACGTTCGACAGCGTGGCCTGCTGGTAGAGTGCGCTTCCTTTCCCTCCTTCCTCCCCCCCCCCAATCCCCGCTCTGATCTGTGCCACCCTCCCCTCACTCTTCTGCTTTGGAAATGCTTGTGTCTTTTTTGTATCAGTGGCAGGATTTGTTTTTAGAAGATTTGGGGAAGATTTGGGGAGATTTGTGGGAGGGATGCTTCTGAGGGGAGGGGGAGGGGCCGGCTGGGGTGCAGTGGGGTGGGCTCCCCCTCCTCCCCCCTCCTCCTTGCACTGTGCAGCCTCTCTGCCTTGAAATGCGCACTGGAGCACCAGGCCTAACTTGCAAGAATCAGTGCAACTCAGACTGGCTTTTCCTCCCTGAGGCCACTCCCCCCACTACTCCCTTGGGGGGGTGGTTCTGGTCTGTGCTGATCTTCCCTTTCCTCGGATCTTCCCTCTTCCTCCTCCTCCTCCTCCCCCTCCCCTCTCTTGGCTCCTGGGACCCCTGCCCTGGCTGGTGCGTCCCTGAGCTGCAGGCAGGAGGGGGAACTGCGCCCATCGCCACTATGAAGCTCCATCCCACCTGGGTGGGTGAGTGCTGGTGGTGGTCTGCACCCCACCCATGTATTCTTTTCTATCTCCCGGCAGGATGCACTGAGCTCCACACAGACTGCTCCCCTCCCCACCCTGGGCCCAGCAGGGCCTAAAAGTAGCAACAGAGCTGGATCAGAAATAGCATTGAGGTTTCCAAGAAAAGTTCTCTGTGCTGAAGATCAAAAGCCGCCGGGCCCGTCTCTCTTTCCTGAAGAAAGCCTCTTCGCACCCACAGGGGGCCGGTTGCCTCCCGGCTGGGGGAGGAGGAAGAGGGGGCTGTGCCTTGCCCTGTTTCCCCTCTGCCTGGTTTGATTTTAGGCAGCTGAGGGTGCAGAGGCCCAGCCACTGCCAAGGCTCCTGTTGCTGGGAGCCACTTGCAAGCCGGTGCCCAAGGAGGGAAAAGAGCCCCAGCAGTGGGCAGGGGATGTGGGAGGGAGGGCGCTGCAGGTTTGTTTGCCATTTGCCGTTGTGGCGTCTTTGCTGCCAGGGGCAGGAGAGCGGTTTGGACCAGGAAGTTGGCCCCTGGCCTAGAGCAGGGCCTTTTCAAGGCAGAAGGGCCGCTTCTCTCCTGCAGCCCTCCACACAAGCTCGACCATGCCATGTGGGCATGAGGGTCATTGGCTGTTTACCTGGGCAGCCTGCAGTTGACCTGCGCTACATTTGAGACTAATAGAGAGAGAGAGAAAGAGAAAGAGAGAGAGAGCACCACCAGGAGACCATCAATGGGGCAACCAGGAAAGCCATTTGGTGAACATATCCATTTAGGATACAGCAGGAGGGCTCTTGATGTGGTTGCCAAAAGCTTTAGAGCTAGGCTCTGCAACAGCCAAGCCTGGCAGCCATTCCCAGGAGAGGAACAAACAGGAAGGAAGGAAGGAAGCCTCAGAGTAGCTATCTACATGTAGATCTAGAGAAGATAATGGGAGGAACCCATGAGATCTATCTGCCTTGCCCACATCCATCCCATATGTTGGCTTCATGGGTCACTCTTCCATTCCAACTAGGGTGTGATGTGACTTAGTTCTCATCAGCTCCAGGCACCCACTCACCTTGCAGGACTCCTGCCTGCCACCTTTTTGAGGCCGGGCATGTGCCTCCTCTCCTTCCTCTTCTGGACCAGCCAGTATTGTTTTTCTTTGGGTTTAGGGCTGATTCTTCCTGAGACCTCTACCCTGGGCCAAAATCAAGAGGGGCATCCGTTGTCTTCTCAAAACACCGCTCTGTTCCTTTCGGGGAAACGGTGTAAAGAATTTAGTAACCTGTGCTGAAATGGGGGAGGAGACGCCTCCCTCCCTCCCCCTATAGCCCTGCAATCTCGGTCTCTTTCCTGACCTAGATTGAAATGTGAGCAAAGCCAAGAAGGAACGGAGTGAGCATGAGAATGATGGGGGCTGTGGGTGGAAGCGACGGGCCTGAGGAGGAGGAGGAGGAGGGTGTGCGTGAACGGCAGGCCCACCTGCGCTGGTGGCTGGGAGGGGGGGTGGGCTCAGGGTGGGCAAGCCCCACAGAGCTTCTGGACGCGGCCCTTGCCGTCTCCCCTTGGAAGCTCAGTGTTCCGACTCCGAGGTCGGAATAGCCACCGGAGGAAGAGAGGCAGGGAAGGAGCCGCTGGTTTAAGCAGCACGGTGCAGTTTAAGCTCTGCCCTGAAAAGCAAGGGATGCCCAGGGGGCAATCCTTCAGTTGGGAGGCGCTGACCCTGTCGAAGCGTTCCTGTTCAGCTGCGTCCCCGGTCAGGCTGCAGCCCCCTCAGCCCCTTGGGACCAGCACCCTGGAGGTCCCAGAAGAGACCAGTGGGCTGCTCAGCCCGCCCCCCCAGGACTTTATCCTGAGAAACCTTGCAAGACGGATGGAGTGGATTGACCCACCGACCCTTCAGGGGAGGAACGGCTATGGCGGCAGCAGGAGCCCAGAGGTGTCCCAGGGCTGCCTCCTGCATTTGGCTGCCCTGTTTATGGGATTTCCTGCTGCTGCTGCTGCTGCTGCTGCTGCTGCAGTGGACGCGGGTTTGGTGGAATTGTTTGTTCAGTGAGCCTTTGGCTGACATGATCTCCCTCCCTCCTTTTCCTAGTGTTTTATCTTGCCTGTTTTATCTCAACTTGGGTTTAATTGTTACACCATTACAGCCTGAATGCTGCTGTGTTGTTTGCCTTGGGTGATCCTAATCAGATAAGATCCACACAGCAGGGTGAAAGAGAGGACTGTGATCGATAGGGGTATGTGTGTTTGTCTGTGTGTGGCTTATTGGGTTTTTTGTTTGGCAGGTTTAAGCTGGAAAAGGGAGGGAGGTACTCACTCAGGAAGTGCCCCCTTTGGCCTTGGCTGGCTGGAAAGGAAGAGGCAGGAGGAGAGGCCAGTGCCTGTGGGGCGGCCATCCGGTGCCTTGGCCCTCGCTGGTGATGCCAGAGCACATATCTTGGATCCGTGTGCAAGTGCTGGCACGGGCCCTGACCCAGCCGGCAGGCAGAGCAGGGCAGGAATCTCGGCTTCCCCTCGGCCAAAAAGCCCTTCTCTGCGTCCTGTTGAGATGGGGTGACTGGCTGCAGGAGAGGAGCAGGCCCTGCTGTGGCTTTTGCCCTCCGTGGAGGTGGGCGCCCTTTTCCCAAGAGGCGGGGGGGACGGAGAGTGCAGGCTGGCCCTCCACAGCGGGGCACCCTCTGGGTGCGCCATGGGCTGCGGCCTCAGTCCCAACCCAAGGGTCTGGGTTCGAGATCTCCCGCCCAGGGACATTGCCTGCATGCAATGGCAACGCCCACCTTGGTCTCAGGGCCCTCCTCTCAGGGAGTCCTCAAAGAGAGAGAGAAGGGGGGGAGCCCCAGAGGTCACAGGGCCAGTTTCTACATGCTCAGGGTGGGGGGGGGGGGTTTTCCAGGGTCTGACTGGCACTCTAACCATTGCACGGGAGATTTGCCGCAGCCAGGAGGGCTTGTGAACAGGTCAGGGATGGGAGGCTGTCTTGGAGTGCCTGGATCTTCCTGGCGGTCCTGCAAAACAAAACGAAAGCTCCGCTATGTTGATACAACTGGTTTTTAGGAGATTGAGGCTCTCTCTCTCTCTCTCTCTCTCTCTCACACACACACACACAGAGACCGAGACCATATAAACACAGGAGCCAATCTGGGAGTTATGTTGTGCTTTGCCCGGCTGCCGCCGCTCCTGCCTCTGATTTCCCACTCTCTGTTGTGATTCTGGCAGTTCCTGTGCCTATTCTTGGTCTCTGGCTGAGGGCCTTGTTTCCCTGACAATGCCCCAGAGGAAACGGTTTCCGCTTTTAAGACAAGCCAAGTGCTGCCCCGACGCCTGAGTCTCCTCCTGGGGGGGGCTCTGTTGGCCTCCTCCTCATCGCCCCTCGTGACCTCATGAAGAGGCCGTGGGCGGGGGGGGGTGGGGTGGGGAGAAGTCCTGACCTTCCTGGCCCACGGGCCGGGCGGTTGTTCAGGGCCACTGGCTGGATTTCTTTCTCATGTTCTTCTCTGCCTCCCTTTTATGTGTGTGTGTGTGTGTGTGTGTGTGTGTGTGTGTGTGTGTGTGTGTGTGTGTGTGTGTGTGTGTGTGTGGAGGGAGTAAATGGGTTGTGTGGCTTCCACTGGGGGCAACCTAGAAGCTGAAGCCTCACGCACGCACGCACACACACACAGAGAGGCGAGCAACCTGGTCTTCTCCAACTGTTTGGGACTACAAACTCCAGAATCCTGTGCCACTGGTCCTGCTGGCTGTGTCCTCTGGGGATACAAATATGGATCCGTAAAATGTCTAAAGCAGGGTCCGTGAGAAGCACCGGGAGGCTGCCTTCCAGAGCCAACAATGCTGCCCCAGATTCCCTTCTGCCTGAGGTGACGGCGTACTTTTGTGACTGGGGAGGGGAGCGGCCTCTTGTGTGGGCACGCACAGGCGCACCCCCCTGTTCCTTGCCCCAGAAAGAGTGTTTCTGCAGAGCCTGGGGAGGTTTCCAGGGACCGTTAATGCTCTGGCCTCTTCCACTTCCTTCTCTGGCTTCTTTTAGCTGGTGGCAGTTTTAGGATTGGGTTTTTATTAGAATCACAAGGATTCCCGGCATTAGGCTGTAGTTTCAATGCAAATCTGGGTTCAAGGTTCCCAGTGACCCATGAAACCCTTTGGGGGGGCCATAGACAAGTCCCTCAGCGATGTCTCTCTTGGCCCGATCCACCCCCACAGGGCTGTTGTGCGAGGAGCCGCACCGTGCAGCTGCTTTGAGCCCCTGAAGGAACATCATGAGGTCCTTTCAACCCCTAAATAAAAAACATTGCCCTTTTGCGTGCCTTGTGATGGGTCGTGGCCCCCTTAGCCGTGGGGTGATGGGGGGGCCCATCTCGGAGAGGAGCCCATCCTGAAGGCGCCTTTCCCTTCTGCAGCGTGAAACCAATGCCGGAGAAGGCCAGTCCCGTGCCCGCCCTGGAGAAGCTGGAGGCCCTGCAGAAGGAGAAGAGTGCCGATTCCCCCAACGGCGGCAGGCGAGTGCCGGGTCCCCCTGTGGGCGGGGACGGGTGACCGAGCAGACGCTGGGCTGAAGGCTGCAGCCGCTGCTCCTCCGGGCTTCCACTGAGCCTCCCCCCCCCTGCTTCCCCTCTGCCAGACTTCCTCCGGGCTACCCACAGCTGGTTGGGAGGTGGGCTGGCAGGGAGGCTGCCCCTGCCCTTCCTTCCGCCTGCCACGCGCCTGGCAAGACCCAGGTTCCTGCTGCCTCCTCTTCCTCTTCCTCAGAGGAGGAGGAGGTTGGTTGCTCATCCTGAGAAGGAGGATCAGGCCACATCAACATCTGCCTGAAATGGCGGTGGGGGGGCAATTTCAGCATGCCACTGAGGTGGTGAGACTCCCACCTGAATGCCAGCTGGCTGCCATGGCCTGCCTGGGTCCCCTGTCATACGGAGAACCTGCCTGCCTGCCGTTCCCCACCACCACCCCCAATCAGTGAACAGGAAGGTCTGGAGGGGAAGAAACGGCAGAGGCCAAAGGGCCCAGTTCTGTCCAGGCCTCTGAGGAGACCCAGCCCCAGCTAGGGAAGCAGCAGCTGAGGCGGGGAGGGGGTGGCCCCTTTCCCCCTCGTCCTGGGGCCATCAGGAAGAGGCAGCTCCCGCCAGGCGCACATGACTTCAGGGCCTGGCTCTTCCGTGGCTGAGAGCCAGTCCCTGATGATTTTCCAGGGACCAGTGGCTTCTCCCGACCAAGGGGCCTCCTGAGACACAACCTGGGGGCCCCTTTCTCTTCTCCATTGGGGGACCAAGGGGTGAGGACAGGGGCCTTGCCAACAAGCCCCCAGACCAGAATTGTTGGAAACTGCTCCAAGCTCCTTTCCAGGCCCAGGGGAGGGCAGGGGTGTCCCCCCATGTGTGTGTGCATGCGAGAGGGTGAGTGGAAGGCGTCCCTTGCTGAGGGACGGGCTCTCTTTCTTGCAGCCTCCACCTGAGCGAAGCCACCAAGAATGAGGCCCTGAAGAAGTGCCACCAGGAGGTCACGGTGAGTGAGTGTGGGTGGCTGGGAGAGACGCCCTGGGGCTCCCTTGGGACCCTTGAAGGAGGAGGCAGGCGAGAGGGCGGGAGGGGTGCTGCTCCTCCTCCCCTGGCAAAAGTGTGGTGCTGGGTGGGCCCCTGCTCTGCTGGATCTGTCCCATTCCCACACACACACACACACACACACACACAAACACACACAAACACACACTGGCTGCTCTTTTGTCACCGTTCGGTCTGCTTTTGGTCCTCAGGGGGTGAGGTCCTCAGAGAGGCCTGCCCAAGAGTTTTTGCTGCCTGAGGCGGAGCAGGGCCAGGCACCCCCCCCCTTGCCGAGTGAAAAGGAAGAGCCTGTCCAAGGCCTCTGGCCCAGGAGAGGGGAGGAACTCCAGCTGGGGCCGGCCAGCCTGCCTGCCTGCCTGCCTGCCTGCCAGCCACCTGAGGGGTTTTGCACCCGTGGCCACTGCTGGTGCCCTTGGGAAGCCTCCCTCACGCCCTGACTTGCCTCCTGCTGGTTTCTTGCTTCCAGGCTCCCAATAAGTATAACTCCCAGTACCACAAGTTGTTCAAGGACATCCCCACGGAGGAGAGCGTGCTGAAAGGTGGGTTGGGGTGGGAGGGCCTCAAGCGGGGAGGGGGGATGCGGGGGATGGCCAGGTGCCTCTTTCTTCCCACTCCCTCAATAGCTTTCTGCAGGGAGACTCTGTGTGTGTGTGTGTGTGTGTGTGTGTGTGTGTGTGTGTGTGTGTGTGTGTGTGTGTGTGTGTGTGTGCACAAGCACATAGCAGTTCCAGGACTTCACACACAGGCGCACACACGTGCATGCGTGAGCTGCCTCTCCAGGAGCCCCCCTGGGTGGGAGGATGCTGGAGTCCCAAGCCGCAGCATGTCGAGAGGCTGGGCCCAGGATGGATCAGGGCCCCCAGGGCAGCATCTGGGGCAGGCGGATCCTCCCCGGGGGCCCATGGGTTTTCTCCCACGGGTGCGCTCCAAGCACCACGGATGACGTCAGCCGTTGCCTCGTGGCTGTGAGGGGCAGAGGGTGAGGGCCCCTCTCAACGGAGCCTCTCTCTTCCTCCCTTGCCCCCCCTCCCCCAGTCTGCTCCTGTGCCCTCCAGAGGGACATCCTGATCCAAGGCCGCCTCTACATTTCCCCCAACTGGCTCTGCTTCTATGCAAACCTTTTTGGGAAGGATATCAAGGTAGGTCTCTCCATTGGGCCAGCTTGGATAGACGGGGATGGAGTGAAAGGAATGTGGACAGCTTACTGGGGGGGGGGTTACCCTGGGATGGTGCCCAGAGCGGAGGAGGAAGTGCCTGCTGTGTCTTGAAGCCCTGCTGGGGGGTCAGCACAGACCTCCCCCTCCTCCATGCCAACCTCCGGTCCTGGCAGGAGGAGACTCCTGCCCTGCCCTCCCTTCCTCTGTAGCCCCCACCCCACCCTGAGCATTGCCCACCCCCAAAGTGGGCGGGGTCCTAAATTTTCCCTTTCCTTGTGGTTTGGCTGGGCTGCTGGGCATCATTCACTCCCTCTTGACCTTTGGCACCCAGGACCTCGTCCTCCTGGCACTGGAGGAAAAGCCCTGAAAAGGCTGAAGGGGGAAGCCAGTCGAGGCGGGGGGTGGGGGTGGGGAGGCGTTCCCTGTAAAGGCACCCAGAGGAGCCTGAAGGGGCGGTTGGTGAAGGAGCTTTTTGGGAAATGCTTCTTGGCATCGCCCTCCCTCCCCCCCATGCTTTTCAAGCCTGCAAAATGAACAGTTTCGGGGGCCTTGCCAGTCTTGATGGCACTCAGAAGGCCACACCGTCAGCCTGATTTACAGTTTTTGAGGCTAAGCAGTAGACGCAGGGCGGTTGCTGGTAAACTTTCTGCCAGATTTAGAACAGGCTTCCTCTAAAACGGGGCCAAAGGGCTTAATTATTTATAGAGACAGCACTAGTGATGGAAACAAACATGGCACACGGGGGGGGGGCTGATTCCGGCTCCCCTGATCGGCCTGCACTGGGCTGTGTTTCTCATTGCATCCTGGCATGGCCTCCTTCGACCCCAGACCCCCCCCTGTATGCTCCCATTCCCCCCCCAAATCTGGGTGCTCACCCTCACTGCCCGCCTTCCTCTTCTCCCTTTCAGGTGGTCATTCCCGTTGTCTCGGTCCAGCTGGTCAAAAAGCACAAGACCGCCCGCCTCTTGCCCAATGGGCTGGCCATCACCACCAATGCCAGCAGGAAGGTCAGCAGCCAGTGCCTGGTTTCCCCCCCACCCACCCCCCTTCAGCACCGCCGGGCACGATCTGACTCTTTGGCGTTTGAGATGGACATCTTGCATTGGGGGCCTGGGGGTGAACCCTCCCTTTTGAGGAGGTTGTGTGGGAAGGGCAGCAGCCTTCACTTGGGCAGGGTGGGGGGGCAGGGTGGGGGGCAGGGTTAGGGTTCCTTGCTACCTCCCTCTTGAGAGGCTGGGCGTGGACTCCTTGGGGGCTCAGCGTGTTCCGCATTGGCCCTGTTGGCAAGAGGGTCGGTGGGAGTCCCAGTCTGGCCACGCCTGTGGGGCGAGAGCTCCGAATGCAGGCACGCTCCCAAGAGCTGCTGGACTGCCAGCGGCTGCGTCGGCTGGGGGAGAAGGGGGTTGTCGTTCATCCTCTCAAAGGGATGCTGGACTGGGAAAGCTGTTATATGGAGATGGGATTTCCTGGAGGAAAATCGGGGACTGGCTGTGGAGTCCAGTGACCTAGAGGCTATGTGGCCCAGCAGTTAGATCAGAGGGTTGGAGTGGACCTGAGGACGCCCAGCCAGGGTGCTGGATGGAGCTCACCAGGCGCCTCTGCTGAGACGCTGCTCCTGTGTTTGGCTTCCAGTATATCTTCGTGTCCCTGATCTCCCGAGACAGCGTCTATGACGTCCTGCGCAGAGTCTGCACCCACCTGCAGGTGCGTTCTCTGGCCCCGCTGCCACCTCTCAGCCCGGGGAGTAACAGGCCCCGGGGAACATCTCCCCCCCCCTTCCTCCTGCTGCTGTTTCTCTGCCGGCCTCTGGCTCAGCGGGACCCAGGGCTGTTTCCTCTGCACATGGCTGGCACCACCCGCCTTGCCTCGCCCTTGTCACACATTTCGGAAGCCGGGTGGTGGTGGTGGTGGTGGTGGTGGTGTTGAGGGCAGTGGCCAGGAGGCGTTGGGCGGGTGAGCAAGAGAGGAACGCTGCTTTGGGGTCCCCAAGGGAAGCTCCCAGGGGGCCCTTTGGGGTGGGGGCTGTTGTAAGAGAGGGACAAGCAGAGACCTTCATTTTGCCAGCCTGTGGACGTCTCCTCAGGCCAGGCCGGGGATCCCCCCCCCACTGACCTTTTCTCCCCTCGCAGGTGTCCAGCAAAAAGAGCCTGAGCCTGAGGGAGCTGACAGAGGAGCCAGATGCCGTGGCACTGGTAAGGCTAGCCACCCACTGCAGTGGGTTGCTCCCCGTGGCCTGGTGGTCGGTGTAGGAGTGTGTGCTGGCCTTGTGCTGCTTAAGCGCCTCTCAGCCCTGGGGGAATCTCCATCCGGGCTTCATCCAAAGCAGGGTGAACACTCAGGAGGCAGGAGCCCTCGGGTGGCATCCAGCTGGCCCTTCCAGGGGCTCCCTCTCTCTTGTCCAGGGGAGGCAGTTTTAGGGTGCTGGGGAAGAGCCCCAGGGCAACGGGGGAGGGTGGTGGCATCGGCAACAGTTATGGATGAAAGGCCCTGCTGAAAAGTGGCTCCTTTGTTTGCCCCCTTCTCTCCCCCTCCCAGTTCTTCCTTTCTTCCCAGGCCTGCAAACCCTGGAGGTCGGGGTTGCCTTCCTTTGGCTAGAGCAGTGGTGGCGAACCTTTGGCACTTCAGATATTTTGGACCACAAACTCCCAGGATTCCGAGCCTAGACTGCCAATGACAAAGGACTCTGGGAGTTGTGGTCCAAAACATCTGGATTGCTGAAGGCTCGCCATCCCTGGGCTAGAGGCTCCAAGAAGATGCTGGGGCCTTTTCCTGGTTGACAAGCCCTCTCTCTCTCTTTCTCTCTCTCTTCTCTCTCTCTCTCTCTCTCTGCTCCCCCCCTGTCCTCCCTTCTCCCCTCCCCCCACAGGAGGTCATTGTCCCGGAAGTGAAGTGGCGGAAGGCCTGCTCTTCCGCCTCCTCCCCCCCTTTGGCCCTTTCGCTGGCTCTCCCCGAGGCCGGCTTCCAGTGCATCCACCGAGCGTCCATCAGCAGCCTCAGCACCAAAGGGAGCTTGTGCAACTCGGAAGAGCCCCTGGTCTCAGGTGGGGGGGGCAGGAATGGGGAGGGGCAGGGAATCCAGGTCCTCCAGCCCGTGTTTCCCTTCCCGCCCGCCCCTTCCAGGTGTTGCTGTGGAATGGAGGGGCAGTGAGCTTTGGTGGGGCTGGGCCTCTTCCTGTTGCAGCAGCAGCAGCAGCAGCAGCAGCAGGGCTGGGTGCTCTACTCCTCCTCGTCTCAATGCGGGTCCCTGTTGCCTGTTCCAGAGAGTGCAGTCAACACAGAGGAAGAGGAGGAGGAAGAGGAGGAAGAGGAGGAGGATGTGGGCATGGACCCCGGGACCAAGGCTGAACTGAGACCCTCCGATTACCAGCTGCTCAAAGTCTTTATTGTCTTGTAAGTCTGAAAGATTCTGGTCTGTTGAGTCAGGGTTCTGGGTTCCTAAGCCGCCCTCCCTTCTCTTTCTCTCTCACACACACACACACGCAGACCAGGCGCAGAGACCCCTCCAGCCGGGGGGGCTCCTGCAAGGCCTTTCCTCTCTTTCCTGTCTCCCCACCCCCACCCCCAGGATCTGCCTCCTGGTGCTCTCGTCCTCTTACCTGGCCTTCCGGATCTTCCGCCTGGAGCAGCAGCTCTGCTCTTTGAACCGGGACTCTTTCTCCCGCGCACCCCCAAGGTAAAGCATCTTCTGAAGAGAGGGGGGCAGGAAGGGTGAAGGGGGGTCACCCATTCCACCATTGGGGGTGGTTGTGGGGTCTCCCAGCCCCTCCAAGACTGAATGGACCTTGCATGGCT
The DNA here is from genome assembly GCA_029282475.1 of Phrynocephalus forsythii. Lineage (NCBI taxonomy): Eukaryota > Metazoa > Chordata > Lepidosauria > Squamata > Agamidae > Phrynocephalus > Phrynocephalus forsythii. The sequence goes on along the minus strand of JAPFRF010000014.1, from coordinate 2,607,766 downwards.
GCCAGGAAGAGCTTTGATCCGCAACACGCTGGCCATGGGTGCTCTGGCCAGGGTCCTCATCAGCCCCCTCCCCTCCCCCCCCTCCCCCACCCTGGAATGTCTCTGGAGGTGGTCTGGGGGCTTGCCTGGGCTCAGCCCGGCCTTTGCCTCTTTGTCTGCAGGTGACCGTGCCCCCACCTGAGAGGCAAGGCAGAAGAAGCCGCCACCTTCCTGTGTGGAGAGAATGAAGGGGCCCCTCCCTCTGACTTGGCCACCCTCCTGGACTAGCACGCTTTGCTGCCAAGTCTGAAACCGTGGCCGGGGGGGGGGAAATCCCTGGCAGCTCTGGAAGATGTTCCCCAGGTGGCCATTTGGGCACCCCACTGGCCTGTGGCTGCTTTGCCACCTGGGGGCCAGGAGCCTCTTGGCATTTCCTGGGGCCATTTTCCCCCCCAAAGAGGGCTGTGACTGTTCCTGAGAATGGGCCAAACAGAGCTGTTTCTCTGGGCCACCTGGGAGGTGGAAGAGAAGCAGGGCAGTCCCCGGAGGCTGGGCAGGCCAAGGGTTAGGACATGGCGAAAGGGCAGGACGCAAGGAGGGGGGGTTTGCCGCTTGAAGCACTTTACATAGGTCTCCCCAGACCCACTAGAAGGGCCTGCCAGGCAGGTGTCCCCCTGGAGGGCCAGGGCCCCTTGGCACCCTGAGGGCCACGTGCCTTCAGGCCCTGGGCCAGAAGAGGGGGCGGAGGAGGGCCAGGGTCTCTGCCCAGACCCTCCTGAGGACCTCCCCCCCCCCCGAGCAGGGCTGGGCCAGAGTGTGGGCTGGAGCATGGGCATTCGGGGGGGGGGCTCTTTTCCTCCACGCGGGGCAGTGGCCCTGGATGACACCAGGCCAGCTGGACCCCTGGCCAGGCAGGGACCAGGGCGTTCTTTCTCTTTTTCTCATTGCACAAGACAGACGGAAGAGGTGTGTGTGAGAGAGTGCTGCGTCCCCCGCCCCTCCCCAAGCCTCAGGTGAGGCTGTGCAAGTGGACTGCACCATTGTGTGGGGAGGCAGGATGCGACCGAGGGCTGGGTTGGAGGACCTGTGCCTGCCGTGATGAGCGGGTTTGTCCAGGAGAGACGCAGGCGAGGGACGGGCTCGGGGCCCTTGGAGGGGAGGAGAGTGGCCCTTGGGGAAGGAAGCTCCTTTCTTCAGAGCCCGGCACGTCCTGACCACTGGGTTTGGCCGGACGGGTTCTCCAGGGGTTGCTGGCTTGCTCCCCTCCCATCAGGGAAGCCCCCCCCGAGAGGGCTGATGGGACTTGTAGCAGGAGCAGAGGCCGTTGGGGCCCCCTCTGGGAGGCTGGCTGTCTGCCTATCGTGGCCCACCCTCCCTGGTGGCTCCTGGCCTGTCAGACTGGGCTTATAGGAAGGGGTGCCCTGCCCCTCCAGTCCCTGGGGGAGGGAATAGCCTGGCCCTCTTTCTGGCAAAGCTCCCCCCCTTTCCACTGGTGGTCCCATCGCCTGCTGGACAGTCGGTTGGCCTCGTCCTTAGCAATAACCTCTCAGGTGTTCCAGGCCTGCTTCCGGCCAGGGCTTCCTCCCATCTCGTGGGAGGTTGTGCCACCACTGGGTGGATTTTTATTTGCTGTTGGAAAATGCTGCTAAGAGAAAAGTCCTTTTGTTTACTTTGGTGGTGGTGGTGGGGTCTGGGTCCTTTGGCTACAGGTGCCAGGAGCAGGGGAGGGGCTGCTAGCCGGCTGTGCCAGCGGGATGGGGGGGGGGCAGAAGTGCTGAGGGCAGGCTGCCCTCTTTCAGTGTGGCTTGAAATGTCACTTGGGAGACAGAGGATCCCCCGGAATCCCCACTGCCCTTTTGGCCCAAGAAGTGTCTAAGCGGGCCCATCTGGGAGCCCCTGGGGGGAGTTCAAGGTTCCCAGCCCCAGTTGCAGCTGAGCTGCGAATGTGGGGGGGGGGGTTTGCTCTCTGGCAAAGGGTTTCCGCTCGGCAGTGGGAGCCCTTCCTTCTTGAAGAAGGCCATGCTGGCCATGCTGACCTACCTTACAGGGTTGTTGTAAGGGTGACCGAGAGAACTGACGTGGGCTGCTTTGGAAAAGCCTGGAGAAGCGCTCTATAAATACTAAGTATTCTCATCTGAGCAAATGTCCCGCATTTCAATGAACTTCTGTCCAGTGTGCCGTCCTTTGCTCTGTTGGTGCCGTGTCTCCTTCCCCTCAAGAGACTCTTCTTTTGCGCTCTTTATTTTGCCAAGCCAGGGGTGAGTCTCCCTCTCCCCCCCCCCCGCCCTCTTGAAGTACGACCTGCCACACGGCACTTTCCGAGGCCAACGGGCTCTTGGGAAGAAGCAGGGTTGGCTGCGTTTGGCCCAGGGATGTTTCCTGCAAGGGGAAAGTCCACGTGGATGCCGTATTCAGCCCACGGCAGAGCCAAGACCGGCCACGCCAATTAAAATGGGCATTCTAGGTTTCTCCTGCTGTGCCCTTCACTCCTCTGATAGATAGGTACTTTATTGTCATTGTACATAGTACAACGGAATTGAATACTATCCCTGGTGCAATTAAAAAGAAAAAAGGTAAAGAGAATTAAAAGCACTCATACACATCCATCACAACCATCACAACTCCCCAAGGTCACACTATTTGGTCACAGCATTTAAGACGGTTATGGCTCTTGGGTAGAAACTGTTTTTTAATCTGTCTGTTCTTGCTTTGGTTACTCCGTTATCTCTTGCCTGAAGGCAGCAGTACAAACAGGCTATGTTCAGGATGAGATGAATCCCGTAAGATGTTATTTGCCTTTTTAAGGCAATGGGAACTGTATAGCTCTTCCAGAGGTGGGAGAGGGTGGCCAATTATCTTCTGGGCTGTGGGGATGACCCTCTGGAGTGCTTTCTTCTCTGTGGCTGTGCAGCTGGAGAACCAAGCACAGACGCAGTGCGTAAGAATGCTCTCAATGGAGCATCGGTAGAAGGACACCAGCAGTCTCTCGCTGAGGAAGTATATCCTCTGCGGGGCCTTTTTCACCAGAGCAGTGGTGTTAGCGCTCCAGGTCAGGCCCTGCTCGATGGTAACAGTCAGGAACTTGAATTCAGCCACCCTCTCCACACAGTCCCCACCAACATACAGGGTTTGAATCACCGCTTTTTCTCTCTCATGTAATCCACCACCAGTTCCTTGGTCTTGGTGGTGTTAAGGACCAGATTATTGTCTCCACAGCAGGCACAGAGCCGCTCCACCTCGTCCCAATAAGCATACTTGTCCCCCCCGGAAATGAGCCCCACCACAGTGGTGTCATCAGCAAACTTGATTTTGTTGTTGGGGGTGGGTAGAGGTGCAGTCATAAGTATAGAGGGTGTAGAGCAGGAGACTCGACACACAACCCTGTGGGGAGCTGGTGTTGAGACTAAGGGCTGTGGACATGTGGGACCCTCCTCTAACTCTCTGAGAGCGGTCTGACAAAATCAACAACCCAGAGGCAAAAGGAATTAGAAAGTCCAAGCGCCTCTAGTTCGGGCATCATTCTGTGAGGGAGGATAGTATTAAAAGCCAAGCTGAAATCCACAAACAACAGCCTCACATACCTCCCTGGCTGCTCCAGATGGGACAGAGCAACATGGAGAGTGGCAGTGATGGCTTCCTCTGTGGATCTGTTTCCCCGGTATGCAAACTGGTAGTTGTCAAATGTCGATGGAAGACAGGAGATGATGTTGCCTTTGTTGGCATCCCCCGGCCACCATTGGGATATGTGTGTTCCTATCACTTGCACTTTCTTTGGGGCTCAAAACCCAGCTTGGCATCCAAGAGGAGGAGGCCAGCAAAGCAGCAGATGCGGCAGCACCAGTGGGTTATGGCGAATCTCACCTTGGCTCCTTTTCCAAGGAGAAAGGTGGGGTAAAAACACTCGAAAACAAAATAAACACTTCCCGCTGGATCTGTTACCCTCCTCAATACATGAGTGGCGCGCCATGAGTGACAACCCCCCCCCCAGCCCTCCAGCAGCAGGTGCTTGGCCACTGAAGGCATCTGAGGAGGTAATGCAGCAGCAGTAGCCCTGCAATCTCACCCAAAGAGACCCAAATGGGGCTTTTGCCTGCCCAAAGAGTTGCTCCAGCTGGTGCTGAGCAAGTGACGGCACGCGCCAGAGTTTCTCGTGTACACTGGAGGGCAGCCGAGTCCTCCCTTTGTGCGCAAGGGCGTGAATGGAGGGCCTCCGTGCAGCCGGGGCGCCTTTCCCAGATCTAAAAGCAGCAGCAGCAGCAACAGGAGAAGAAAGTACTGCTGATTTTCTTTGCTTCCTGCGCCCAGTTTATCTGAGCTCCTCTGAAATGTGTCCTGAGTGCAGGAAGGTAAGAGAGCTCCTGCCTAACGGGGGATGTGGCCAAGGATGGTGTTGCTTCTGAGGCTCCTCCACCTGCCTTCCCAGGTGATCCTCTGGCAGACAGGGAGAAGCAGACCCTTCAGCCGCAGCCTGCCTTGCAAAGATGAGCAAGGGGACCACCAGCCAGCCCTGAGATAAAAGCCAAAGTGGCATTCAAACACTCCAGATCCAAACATGGTTCCCAAGTGACCTTCCTGGGGATTTCACCTATGGGACCCCACAAGCCAGGTCCTCCCAGCCCTTCCCTGGGGTCAGTGCCTGCCCTGATTGTCCACATCTTTCGTCAAGGTGGGACGTTGCTTTTCAAGGTCCCTGTGCGGTCGTCTCTCCTAGGCTGCCCTCTCTTCCTGTGAGTTGAGCTCCCTGCTCACCAGGTGACCTCACCGGAACACCAGCCTTCCAGAACAAGATGCTCGCTTTGACTGCTAAACCAGCTACGCCGCCTTGGAAGCTGCTTGGAGGAAGAGCAAAAGGCGAAGAGGCCTTATGAATAACACACACCCCCCGGTCTGTCCTCTGAACCTGGCCTCCCTCCCTCCATTGGTGCTCCTTCAGCAAGCCATCCATGGAGCGCCTTAAAGCTGCACCCTGGAAGAGGTAGGCAGGACGCTGAGCTACACACATGGCTCCAGCAGGTTTTTCTTGCAGTGCAGGAAGTGTCTGGTGATCACAATCTCAGTGTTTGCTGACTGGGCTACAACCTCCCATCTGCAAAGCTCCCTCTCTCACTCTCACTTCCTGGAAAGGTGGCTGTAAGCCCCACTGGCCCTGCAGGGAAAACAAGAGCCAAGGGGAGTGTGCAGAGTCCACGGGAGCTCTTTTGATGGCCTGCGGCTGGGAAGGGTCTGGCTAGATTTTCAGGTTCCACCATGATGGGATGCAAAGCCAGGGCTGTGGCTGCTGCTGCAGCTGCTCCTCCCTCAAAGGGAGAGGGGAAGCAGTGGGGTTGGGGCCTCCCCATTTCCTGCCTGGCCACTAGGAACAAAGTTATCAAGGCAGGCAGGTGGGGGGAGCATATGGAAAGCAACTGGGTGGATGCCTGGGGGGTGGGGTGGGACTGGCAGGAGGGCCTGCGCCGGCATCTGCAAGGGGCAAACCCTCTTGTGGAAAGTCTGGACAATCAGCCCCAAGAGGTTTGTGGGGCTTTCTTAGTGGCCTGAGAAGAGACCCAAGTGGCTGCCCAGGACTCTGTGCATGCTCAGAGGGCCCACAGAGCGAGCTTCTCCCTATCCAGAGCACCTTGCCCTTTCCTCTGCCCTCCGTGATCTGAAGGATTCCAGAGAGGGAAACACCCCTCCTGACAGGAAGCTGCACGCAACACTTGGGAGTTGAGATTTCCCTTTATTTGTTCGGTTGAAGGTTCTCCAAACAGAACAAAGAAACAAACCACACACTCGCTCCCTTATGCAAATGAGAAGATGATGAAAGCTCTCCTGTCCCCAAAGTGTCATCCTAGGCTTGAGGAAGTGAAGAGCCTACTGCGCTTTCGAGGCAGTGTGCCGTGTTTCCATGCAGCCCCTGGCAAGATGAGTGCAGAATGCAGGATGAGATCCCTTGGGAGTCGAAGGAGCAAGGAAACGGGGGGGGGGGCAGGGATTTGGCCATGTGAGCAGCACCAGCTGAACAGAGCAGCCAGTGAGTGGGTGGGTCTTCCTCAGCAGAACCTGGGGCTGAGGGGGGGGAGGAGAAGGAGGCAAAGGCAAGGCCATGAGGGGCATCCTCTTTTTTGGGGGTAGGGGAGGGGAAGGACAGAGCAGGAGCTTGCACAGGAACCCGTGGGGATGGAGGATGCTTCCCCCCCCCTGCTCCTGCCTTCTTGGACAGAAAGGTGGGTTTGCCCTCCTTTGGGGGTCTTCTTCCATCAGGGAAGCTTGGTGGGATGGCCCGCTCTCTTCATGTCCCCCCCCCCAAAGCAACTGGGAAGGAACCCCATCTTGCCTCTCTTCCAGAGGTTGGGGTGAGGAGCCACAACAGGAACAGCGAAAGGGGGGCAGGAACGTCTTGTGCCGAAGGCATCACTGAAGCCTCATGGACCTTGCAGATCTAGGCAGAGCTCTGGGACGGGTGGGGGTGGGGGTGCTGCAGATGCCACAAGAATTTCTTTTTGGAGGAGGGGAGGTAGGGGGGCAAGGCCTACCTGCCAAGACCCTTCAAAAGCCACTGAGGCCATTTTCTCTGCAGCAGTGCTGACCCAACAGAACTCACAGCCTGATTTCCACAAGGGAGCCCGATATGTGCAGAAGAAGCTCTTCCTGACGCCTGGCTGCCCACCAATGAGCGGCCACTTGCGGGAGGCCAGCCGGAGGTCACTTCCGAGCCAGCCTAGCAATGCGTCCCTTCCACTCCTCCCTCTTGCCCGTAATGTAGGCGGGTGTGAGGCGCTCCAGCCGGGGCTCCTCCTGGCCCCGGAAGAGTCCCTGGCAGAGGGCCTCAGTGTTGCAGATGACATACATCCCGCAGTCGTAGCTGTTCTGCTGGGTTGGGGCAGGCTCCTCCACAAAGGCTGCCGTGCCCCTCTGGCCCAGGAAGGGCTCCAGCTGCCCCGCCACCCTCCGCGCGTGGGCTGAGTTGCTGCTGCTGGGATGGGAGTCGTAGTGGGCGAAGCAGTGTGGCTCATGGAGGTAGACCAGCAGGCTCCAGTGGCTGCCCCCGGCCCCCTGGCTGGCGTTGTCGTTGACAGCTAGGAAGACCACCTTCTTCTGCGGGAGGCCCAGGGGCTCCAGGAAGACGGCCAGCTCCTCCGGGCTGGGGGTGCACTTGATGAACTGAGCCACCTCAGGTCCCACAAAGCAGACGCGGTCTGCGAACTCTTGGAACTGGTCGCTAGCAAAGTATTCGAAGGCAAAGCCAATGACGCGGTCGTTCAGCCAGCAAGGCGGGTCCAGCAGGAGGACGTCCGACTGACGCAGCAAACTGTCCATGTAGCTGAGAACCACCGGGTCCATCCTCAGCAGGCCACAGCCGGAGCAGCCGGAGCAACGGCAAGGCCTGGGGAGACCAAGGGAGAAAAAAAGAGCAGGTGAACACCAGGGGAGGGAGAAGCGGTGTCTTCTCTGACGCTGCAGGCAGCCCAGGCAGCTGGGGCTCAGGATGGACGCCCCCAAAGGACCTTGCTAGCCATTCCCTGAGCTGGGCCTCCTTGAAGGGAGAGGCAGGAATTTCTCCCCTTTTGTGTGCCAAGAAGGTGGGAAGCAATGGGCGAAGAATCCAGCTACTCCTTATCGTGTCCAGCAAGAGAAATCCATGCCGGATGACACACACACACACACACACACCAGGGAGAGGCTGGGGATGGGAGAGGGTCCTGGTCTGCTACAGCCCATGCCAGGTTTCCCCCAGCCAGCCAGGGAGGGCAGAAATGGGGAGTGCTGTTACTGGTATCGGCATTCTCCCAGGGCCCAGTTCTAATGGCTGGCTTGCCTGCCTCCCTCACTCAGGCACAAGGCAGCAGGACAGAACGGTCGACATCCTTAGAACCCAAGGGCTGTGCCACTTAACAGGCATCTGCGGAACAAGAGGAGAGAGTGACTTGGACTCCTTCACAGGGAAAGCTACTTAAGTAACCGGGATGGCAGCAAACAATTGCTCTACAGAAAGACCTCCGGAGCAGTTCAGGGTGATTTTTTCCTGAACAATCCCAGGGAATGATCCTCCCTTCTTCCAACAAGCCCACTCGGCTGCAGGAGGGGGGGGGGATTCCACAGCCACCCTCTCGCTGGTTCAATCGGGCTTTTCTGGGCTGCTCTTCTTCAGGGTAGATGGGAGGCCTTGTCCTGGGGTGAAAGTAGAACCTCAGTGCTCTGCAAAACCCTCAAGTTTTGTCATATCTGCAACATCTCTGCAGCTCATCTGCTTTCTCTGACATGGAACGTGGCTCTAGAGAAAAAAAAAATCTGAACAGTTGTAGGAAGGAGCCCAGAGTCCAGAGAAGTCAGCCAGAGGAAGGCAGGCAGGAGAGTAGCCTCTGGTCTCAGGTCCCTCGGACTTAGCCGCATCCTTTTCTTTAGGATGCCCTCAGAAATGCCCAGCAGCACAAATGCCAGGTTTCCAATTTCTGGAAAACAGCGCCTCCGGGGCCAAATGACGTTCTTAACCCTCAGCCCCACGGGGAGGCCGGCCAGGCTTTCCCTTCAAATCCTCCTGAAACAGAGGGCAGTCCCGAGATCACTGGAGCTGAGAGAGCATGTTCCCTAGGTACCAATGAGATCAGGCGGGATCTGGTCTGCCTCCCGAAGGTGCCCCGCAGAGAGTGGGCAGCACGCTCCCCTGGGTGGGATTCAGGGCAAACGAGGGAGGGAGCAACCGTCCCGGGCCCCCAGTCGGTCGGAAGAAAGTCTTGGGGCCGGCTGTATTTCCTCCCCAGGTGGCCAGGCAGGGGTTTTTGCCAGCCAGCCAACCTGAGCGACTCCTGCTAGTTGTGGGCGGCGGGGGGGGTGCCAAGCTTGTAAAGGTCAACAATCGATGATGGCCATTGGGTCAAAGCAAATGCAATGGTCAGGCATGCATCCAGCCACAGGTGGGCATGCAGGCGTCGGGGGTGGGGGTGGGGGGGCGGTCTGAGAGCCCCTGGCAGAAAGTCCTGCCCCGTCTGGTGACCTCTGCAGCCCCTCAGTCGTTACCGGAGAGAGAGAGAGAGAGAGAGAGAGAGAGAGAGGCTTCCGTGGGAGGCGTCTTCACGCCACGCTTCCTGGAGGGGTGGAAAGTGCTCCTGCCCCACATGGGGAAGCCCTCCCACCCCCCACCCCCCCCCCCACCCCGAATGGAGCTCGGAGGCAGAACTCGTGAGTGATGGGGGGGTCTGGGGAGCTACAGCTGGGGACACACGATCAGGCCCCGCCAGCCCCGGGAAGCGGCGCCCCCCCCCCATTCCCGAACCCGCTCCGGCCCCCTCACCTCCTCCTCCTCCTCCTCCTCCTCCTCGGGAGGCGCGCGGTCGCTACGGCCGGCCGCCAAGCGCGACCAGTGCCGTAAAGCAGCAGCGTCCCCCCATCCCTCTCTCCCTCTCCCCTCCCTCCCTCCCTGGTGGGGGGGGGGGGAGGGCCGGGCCGGCCGCTCATTTGCATGCGGGTCCAACGTGTCGGGGCTGGGCGGAGCGCTCGGGGGTCACGTGGCCCGAGGGGCGGGGCGCTCTGAGCCCTGGAGAGGGCGGCGGCGGCGGCGGAGGGGAAGCGGGGCAGGCGGGCGGGAGCGCGCGGGCGGTGCGCGTGCCCGGCCGCCGCCGCCGCCGCCGCCGCCGCGCTTCCTTTCCTGAGCGAGGAGAGCCGGTCCCTTCCGGGGTGGTCCGAGAGGCGGCTGCCCGGGGGGGGGGTTCGCTCCTGGTGCCCGCCCGCGAAGGGAGCCGCCGGGAGGGGGACGCGGGGCAGGCAGCAGCAGCAGCGGCCATGCAAGAGGCAGCAGCAGCGGGGGAGGCGGCCCCGCCCGACTGAGCAGCCGTTCCTCCTCCGCCCCCCCAGGACCACCAACCCCACCACCAGGTGAGCCAGCGCGGGGCTTTCCGCGGGGGGGGTGTCCCAGGCCGCCCGAGCGGAGAGGACGGAGGCGGGGAGGGGAGAGGAGGGGAGGGGAGGGAGGAGCCCCGCGCGGCGCTTCATTCATTCCGGGACGCCCCCCCCCCAAACACACACACAGCCCCAGAGAGAGGGGAGAAACCCGGACGGGGTGCTCCCGTCTCTTCTTCCCAGGAGGTTTGGGTGGGGGTGGGGGACTCGGACCCCAACCCCCGGCCGCCGCCCCCCCTTTTTGCCCCCCCCACGGGGCCGTCCTGGCGTCGGAGGCGTCGTGGGGGGGGCGGCTTGGAGGGTGGGAATCCCTTGGGATGCTGCTGCCGATGCTTCTCTTTCGCCTGGCTTTGGCGTCGGCGGTCGGGGGTAGGTCGGCGGTCCTTGCCTCGCACGGGCCTGGCTGGCTGGCAGGCAGAAATCCATGGCCTCCCCCCCACCCCACCCCGGAGGGAGAGACCTTTTGGGCGGGGGCCTGCCGAGGGCCCTTCCCTTCCCGACTCCCGACTCCCCCTCCCCCGCATGGGAAGCTGGATCGGGCGCCCCTTGTTGCGCGGGGGGGGGACCCAGAGCAGCCCTTCCCTGCCCCAGCCAGCCCCCAGAGGCGAGGCATCCCCTCCGGGCATCCCATCACGTCCAGGGTAAGGAGGCACACACACACACACACACACACACACACACACACACACACACACACACACACACACACACACACACACACACACACACACACACACACACACACACACACACACACACACACACACACCATGATGCTGTTGGTCATCTTGAAGGTGCCGGTGAAAAGTCAGGCCCTGGTGGTCTCTGTGGTCAGTCATGGGATGGACCCTATACTGTAGTTGCTTCTCCCTCGTTTGCTTTCTCGATTTCGCCTGCCCGTAAATGACACTTTGGAGGGGGACCTAAGGCTGGGAGGGCAAGCAACTTCACCACCACCGAAAGTGGCTGGCCTGGTTCCCACCAGCCGGGCAGTTACTATTATTACCCTTTGGGGGATCTTTCCCTCTTCCCCTTTTTTCTTACAGAGTGCTTCTGTCAGTGGGAGGGTTATCTGTCTGGGGGGTGCCTTTCTTCCTTCCTTCCTTTCCTGTTGGGAGAGCCCCCCCCCCCGTCAGCCTCACTGGCTTCCCTTCAGAGCAAGGGAAGAGAAGAGGACACACCGAAGGAAAACCTCCCCCTCTTTTCTACCCCCCCCGCCCCCATCTGCGGGGGAATGAACGGAGCCCTCCGGGGAAATGGGCAGGAGGTTTCCTGCACAGACGAAGGGCCCCTCGCTGCCCGTCACAGATGGTCGATTGCCTTCTGTCCAACACGATCAGACCGTCTGAAGGGAGCAGGTTGGATGCCAGTTCAGGCACAACCTTTTCAACAGCATTTTAAAAAGAAGAAGAGAGGTTCCAAGGCCCACCGCCCTTGTGTTGACTTTCAGGGCTGTCAGTGGAGGGTGTGTCTCCAGATTTATTTTTCAAGTGCTAAAAAAATAACCCCACTCTTTAGGGCCAAGTGTGCAGCGGATGCTGCTGGTTGGCCAAGAGCTGAATGCAAAGAGCTGTTGGACTTCCCCCCACACACACCCTCCTCTGTTCTCCTAAAGGAAAAAACCAGTGGGCCCTCCCCCCACGGAAGGGGGCCACGTGTGGAAGGAGGAGGCTAGGAAGGCTGTGCCTCTTTGAAGACAGAGAGATGCACTACGGTTCAGGGCATTGCAGAGGAACATACGTGTATCTGTGCACATGTGTTCATCCTCAGTGCCCTGGATCTTGCAGGACTAAGGTTCAGGGCAATGAGGGTGAACACCCACCACTGAATTCAGGCCCAGAAGCACCGGGGGGAGGGGGGAGTGTTCAGTGCAGCTGGCACAAAATGAGGGGTGGTTGCGGCTCACATGTTCTCACCCCCTTGTGAGCCTCTGGGAAGTTGTGTCTTGCACCAGCCGGAGTTCTGAGCCGACTTCAGGCGCAGCCTGGTGTTACGCAGCAGTTCAGTGTGGAGATGTGCTCTTCTAGAGTGCCCACAGCCAGGCCCTGCTGCTCTCCTGAGAACTGCAGTAGGCACGCAGACCCACTCGGGGAGAAAGCAGCCCTGGCTGCTGCAGCTGCTGGATCCCAAAACTGAAGGCATTGCTACTTAGAGGGTGCCACATGGGTATTGCACCATTAAGTACCAGGAATACATAGCCAAATGTGGTTCTTGTTAATATTAAATGGGATGAGAGAGTTCGGATATAAACCACTTACATGTGTCTTGGACGATGCTTTAACTTATGCAACAAAGGCCGGGGCTCCTTGTCCCTGGTGCCTTAAAGGGACTGGGCCTCTTTGTGCTAGCTATTCCCCTTCCCCAATACTAGCAGGCCATTTAAAAGCAGGGGCCAAGGGGCTTCACTCACAGAGAGCAGCACCATGTACTTGACAAGGCCAGTGAAAGAAGCAGACAACTGGACAGGTAACAGACACTGACCATGGACGAAGCCGTTTCCAGGAGCCTGCAACGAAAGACAACTTTCTGAGTATTTTAGTGGGCCTTGTTTTCGTGGGACAGTGGAGAGGTCTGAATGATGCGTTCCTCACTGACCTGCCTGCACATAAAAATGATTGTCATCTATCCAGAGTTAGTCGCTCTTATGTGTTTTGGTACTCATGGCTGAAAAATTTATGAGTGCTAAATACCTCTGCTGAATTCGGAAGGACTTGGGCTGAGCTGTGATCTTTTTATTTTAAGTTTATTTATGCACTCTATAGTCCACTACTTGATTTTTCACTATTTAGTCAAAATCTTGATAGTGGTTTGCTAATACGATATCTTGGAATATGGTATGTCATCGTTTTTGCTTTGATCTAATTCTCTGAGCTTTTAAAAATGTTTGCAAGTCAAGTTTTCTGAGATCCAGTTTGTTGGTGGGAGGAAAAAAAGATCATATGCTGTGCTCATTATTGAGCCTTTTGGATTGAAGTGTTACAGTTCAATATTTTGGAAGTCCTTGGTTACAAAATACCACGTTGTCTTTGAACTGTTTGTTCCTAAGGCCTGCCATGCTGTGATAGACTCAGCAGCTCCAGTGAAATATTTACCTGGAAGGAACCTGAGTGCTTGCTTCCTTCTCTGGAGTTTCACTAATGAAAGCTGCCCGCCAGGGTGGTTGTTTGCTAACAACTAGACTTAGCTAGTTTTGAAATGAGGTGTGACTTTTCTTTCGGGGGTTTGGATTTTTTGTCTCTGGCAGGTGACTTGCTCCCACCAGGTTTGTGGGAGAGTTTGCGGGTCGCGGATGACCCCTGGTTTGCTAGCAGGAGATTGGCATGAATCCATAGGAGCCGAATGTGGCAGGGCTCCACTCCCTGCCAGGATACAGAACCTCTCCTGTTCGGACCTGGCTGCCTCCTCACATGGGCTCCGGCCTCTCTCCTCACCTTCTGGGACTAATACAGAAGGAAAGCTTTCTGCGATATAATTCTAGGAAGTTGTGAACTGATTGTTGTTGTTTATGAGGCATTGTTGCATTGCAGTGTGTACAACAGTAGTTCAAAAATAAATGAAAGGAATACAGTTTTAACTTACAGCTGCACATGGGAAGGATTTATCTGTAACAAACTAACAAAATCTAACAAAATGATTATGGCCCCAGTGCCTGCTCTATAAGGCCCAAAGCTCAGGTTGACGATAGACTATTTCTCAGATTGAATGAACGCGTGGCAGAAATGGAGGAGACCAGGACACAGAGGTTGAAATCCCATTGCTTCAAATCCAGTGTTCTGCTAAGGGAGGCTCCACCAGCCAGCGGGATTTGGTGAGCTGATTCCCGTCGTAGGCCTTCTCTGGTTATGACCAACAGCGGCGTAAGCAGCAGAATTGCACCCCTTGGTTTGCAGGTCTGTAAAGGAGGCTGCAGGGGAGATCACATGCAGGGAAAGTGTTTTCTTAAAAGGGGGCTCAGTGGTCCTTGGAATGGAAACCACCGAGTCCCACGGCTCCTTTGAAGGTAACAACATGTGGGATGGCATTATTAGGTTCCATGGCTTTGTGCCTGCTCAAGGGCCTTGCCTATTGCTTTCCTTTCAGTATGCCTTGCCAGGTGGCGCCTGCCACCTCCCCTCAGCTAGACAGAGTCAGACTTCACAGCCACAGCATCTCACTAAACTTGTTAACTTTTGTTTTTTGCTGCTTCTGTTTCTTTCTTTCTCATTTTTCTGTTACTCCCCTGTCCTTTTTAAAAACCATTTATTCTGATGAAGAGTTCTGGAGAACTCCGAATGTTGCCCAATTTGGAGGGCGTCTGGAGGTCCTGGTGAAAACGGCGTTGGCAATGCACACGGTTGGGAGGCTGCTCCATCATCATCCACTTGAGCTGGGGAGGGAAAGTGAAGCACTGAAATGAGTGACAGCGACAAGGGCACCCCTAGCGATAGCCACGTGCAATCTGGTTTCTGACAAACCTATTGTCCTTGTACTAAGTGGGCTGACTAACCCACATTAATTATTGTATGAAGTGGTTGAGTTCACAAGCAAGGACAGCTGCCCCCCTCCCCAACAGTAGCCTATTATGGACCAGGTTCAACATTAGAGATTTGAGGAAACGGTGTAACGTCTTTATCTATAGTTTTTGCCAAGTGAGTTTTAGTCACTAAAGATTTAGTTAAGGGTATTTCAAGTTTTGAGGAGATGATCAAGGAATCACTGTTCAACAATTTGAAATATTTAATGAAAGCTTGTCCAAATTTTAAGATCCAAAAATAACACATAGCATGAAAACCTGGGTTGTTTTTTGGTCTGTTTTCAGTGGGGTAGGGGGAAAATATTTGTAATTTTATGTGAGACTTCCATCTTGGAAATGACTTCCTATTTAAGGGTGCACATAAATAAATGAAATGAAATATGCAGTGTCTATGAGAAGACAGGAAGCGAAGGTCAGTGTTCTACATTCTTTCCTTCTAAAAAGCCATCTATCTTCCTTCATCACATGAAGCCAAATCAAGATTTTCTGTGCCCGGATACCGTCACTTCTAGAAATGTGACCTGTTGCTTTGTGGGAAAGGTGCTATAATCCCATAATATGATGACAAAATAATGTATAGGATGATGATTTGTATGGAGTCTAGAACCAAAGCACTTCTTATATCGGCTGGCCATGGCTGCACAGTCAGCCACTGTTCGCGATCATCCCAGAATCGCAGGGCATGTAAGAAGGAGCTCAGGCTATACGGGAGGCCAGATGGAAGTCGAAGGCCAGGGGAAAACTTCTTAACTGCGAGTAGAGCAGTAGGATAGGAGAACCCGTGGCCTCAGGAGGTGGCGAGTGCTGGAGACCTTCAAGGGGTTTGCATTGAGCAGGAAATTGGACTTCCACATCTATGGGCCTCTCTGTTTAACTAAACCTCTGGCGTTCAGCCATGATGGAGGCAGGAAAAGAGACCTCACTGTGGCAAAACTGCTGCCCACCTTTCTTAACTGGCAGCCTTTTGTTCGCTAGAAATCTGGGCTTGCCTTCTCTTCCTTGACCAAGCCTTTGAAGCAACTAGTCTGGGTAGCAAAATGGGCAAGTCAGTTAATAGGCGAAGCTTCGGTTTGTTTTTCCTCCTGGAAAACAAAAAAACAAAAACGTTAGGATCTTTTTGGCCGGCGTCTGTGGAAGCCTTGCAGTGGCCGTTGGAGGGGGCGGGGAGGGAGACAGGGACGCTTTCCCACCAACCCTGCATAACATTGCTCTCCTCAAAGGAATGCTTCCTTGTGCGAGGTCTTCTGGGTCCAGGTTGATTAGGGGGTTTTCATGTTTCTTTAAGCCTTCGGGTACCCACTCTGCCTCTAGGGCAGTGTTTTTCAACCTTTTTTGGGCAAAGGCACACTTGTTTCATGAAAAAAATCACGAGGCACACCACCATTAGAAAATGTTAAAAAGTTTAACTCTGTGCCTATATTGAATTGCAGTTTGGGCACTCGGTCTCTAAAAGGTTCGCCATTGCTGGTGTAGGGAGAAGCAGGACAGAGGGGCCACAGATTGAGGCAGCCTGCTCTCTAGCACCCAGTTCCCACTTACCTGTGTTGTTTTTTTAAAGACATTTTGCCCTACATGGACTTCTGTGTCCAGTGGAGACCTGAGAAGGGGCACTGACTCTCCAGGAACACAAATAAGACCCAAAAGCCCATCTTGCTCTCCACACTATGGCCAAGGCAGATGCCTTCAGCAAGTCCAGCGGCAGGAGGGGAGGAGGATGAAGGAAGGCAGGAAGGAAAGAAGGCAGAAAGTGTTCTGCTTGTATACCGCCCCATACCACTTCAAGGAGTCTCTGGGCGGTTTACAGTTTTAATTACAGTATGCAGGCTGCTAGACATACACATATGCAGGCTAGAAATGAGCACATTTCTATGAAGAGGGGGAAGGGTACAAATGGAAAGAGAGAGGTGGGGGGGAGAAAGAAAAGACAGAGAGAAGAGGGCAACCCAAGACAGAAAGAAAGGGGCAAGACTTCAAGGAACCCATCGCGGGGCCCCTCAGAGACGGCTCTTCCCCTCCCGGACCCTAAAGGCCATCCGGCCGGCCGTCCAGCCATGCCAGTAGCCCCCCCGCCCGCCCGCCTCCTCAGCCCAGGCCCGGCGGAGGCCTCCTCCATCCCCTCCTCCTCGCAGTCCTGCCGCGGTGCTCGTGGGGCAGCCGGGCGCCCCTCCTCCCCTTCCCCTCACCTGGTGGTTTGTTCTGGGCTGGGGCTCCCGGGCCGGCTCGTGTTGGCGGGTGGGCTGTCGGGTGGCTCAGTCCATTGGTAGCTCCCAGGAAAGGGGTGGTGGTGGTCCAAGGTAAAAAAAGGAGTGGGGGGAGAGGGAAGCGAGCGAGTCGCGGAGGCAGCAGCAGGCACAGGGCAAACACTAAGAGATTGAGCGGGGCCAGGTCCGGCCGGGGAGGAAGTGACGCCAGCGCCGCGGGCCTCAGGGGGGAGGAGCCAAGTTGGCCCTTGGATGCTATTTATAGCGCCTCCCAGCTGTGGGTCGCCCGCCGGCCCTGGGTTGAATTTCTTTAGAAATTTTTCCCACGGCACACCAGGCAACATCTCGCGGCACACTAGTGTGCCGTGGAACAGTGGTTGAAAAACGCTGCTCTAAGGCTCTTCTCGCACTGCTTCAGGAAAGGCTCTTCAGCTGAACTGGACATCAAAACAAAGGGAAGCCCGGATTGGCCATTTTGCTAGCCTTGTCTCTCTGTCCGGCTCCTTTGCCACCTGATAATAGGGTCTTGAGGAAGGTTGCAGGAGTTCCTCTCAGTGTTCAGGGAAACTTTCCATAAAGACAGTGAGCCCAAGTCTTTCTCCCATTAAATTAAAGCTGGTGGCCAGCTTACTTCCCCTCAGCCCCCTCTTCCAGAGAGGGGTGCTTTCTGCCCTTGCCCCATGCTCAGCCTGCTGCAGCACACAGACACCAAAAAAAAACTGTGCTTGGCAGGGCTGTGTGGTCCATCCCTAGCCTGTCCTCCCTTGCGCCCCCAAGGACTGGAGAACTGGTATGAGGAACAGAAAACCACCCCACCACCTGAGGTACCCAGACCCGGAGGTGGGAGACATGAAAGGGAAGCCCTGAGTTCAAATCCCACTGGTAAGGTCGCCTTTAATTCCACCATGGGGGGGGGGTTGCCTTGTTCCCTTCTCAGCAAATCGGAAGGATCGTAACCAGAGACTTTTTGATTAGAACCAAGGCCTGTCTTTTTGGCATTCTGTCTTTTTTGGGGGGTGGGGGGCAGCCAGGGGCCTACAAGGAAAACATGAATCAAGTGGCACCCAGAGACAGTAGTAGGACACTCAGAAATAATGCTGGGAAGTTTAGTGTGTTTCCTGCTGCAAAGTCTGTAAGTAGCTCACACGGCAAAAGGCACCTTGTACAACCCTGCCAGCGCCCTTGGTAATCTCTAGTAAGCTTGGCTTGCACCGCTTTCCCAGTGCTTCACGCTCATGCATGCCACACACACACGGGCTGTTGGTCTGCCATGTGTTATTTGGGAGCAGTCGTAGTAAGTAGGAGCCAGCGTGGGAGTTGGACCATCCAGGAAGATGGGAGGGCCCCCTCCCAGCCTAGGGTGGGCCACCATCCTTGGTCTGAGTCCAGGCGGTCTGCCAGCCATCCCCCTCACCTCCATAAAGGGCCACTTTGGATTCTCTCCTTCTGGCACCAGAGTGGGTGGTGGAGAGGCGAAGGGACCTGGTGGCACCGCAGAGGGTTAGAAAAAGAGAGGAGGAAAGTCTCGGTACATATTTCCACTCTTGGATCTGACAAAAAGGGGCCAAGTGCCACAAAAGCTTGCATTTTAGAACCCAGCAGTGAGTCTTATCTAAGGTGCCGTCGGGGGGGGCTTTTTTTTTGCTTTTGGTTTGCATTGCTTGAAAGGAAGGAAGAGGTTTGCCCTCTTCTCGCCCGCAGGCTCGGCCACAGTCTCTGTGGCTACGTGGGCCAGCAGAGAGCAAGGAGAGGGTTCTGTGGCCTGATGGAGGAGGTGGAACCACGGCCTGGTGGGCAGCGGATGGAGAGGTCCCCTCCTGCTGCCACTCTGTAAGTGCTGCCTGTGTCATCCCTGCTGTTGATGGGAGGGCCCACAGGTGTGCAGGGAGAGGGAGGGTCCTTGTGGCTCTTGCTGAGAGCTGGCCTAGGCGTGGAGGTGATTGGGGGCCTCCGCCTGTTTGCGTTTCGGCCCTTGCTGCCACGTCGGGCTTGTTTACCTTTGCCCGGCTGTTCTGTTCTACGTTCCAGGATGTCCCTTTCCCATGAAAACCCTTTCCCCCTCTCTGCAGCAATGCCCTCCTCGGGCCCTGGACTAGCCACCCCCATTAGTTCTGCTGGGGGCCCCCTCCGTAACTCTGGCCTTGTACTACTGTGGCAGCCCCACGGCCAGTATCTGGGCTCACTTCCGTTCTTCCACGTTTTCCCCCTTCCAGTTCCCCCGCAGGGTGAGATTTCTGTGGCCTGGTTGTTATGCCGTCTGATTTTTTTGTGGGGGAGCCAGAGGTTCAACTGTCCATCAGGGTGGGCTTTTGAGGAAGTGATCCACCAAAGGGATCCGGGCGGGGGGGCATCCATGCCAGCTCTGAGCCACATCTTGGGGAATCCAGGTGGGCCACCACGTTCTGCCATTAAAATATCTGAATCCATTTCAAATGCCTACTCAGGAATGAGGCAACAACAAGAAGATAGCAGGGAAAGGAGTGGTGGTTGCTTATCACAGCTGCTTAAATATTAGGTGAGTGTCAAAAGAAAAACTAGTTTGTGCAGATGAGGCTGGGTCGAGTTAGTCGTCAGAGGGAGTCCTGGAGTCAATGTGGTTGGGTTGAGTGCCTTATTAGCTCTTTCCAAGAGAGTGCTGAGCTGTGGTTTCTGGACCATGGGCTGGCTTGTAGCCTGGGGAGTCATGTTTTAAAGGTGTTTCTCCCCCCCAGCATTATCTTTCAGAACGTGGTGTGTATTATACTGCTTCTTTCAGTATCACAATGGCTTGCGTTTCTTGGACATGTGCCATGTCTCTCTCTCTCTCTCTCTCTCTCTCTCTCTCTCTCTCTCTCTCTCTGTGTGTGTGTGTGTGTGTGTGTGTGTGTGTGTGTGTGTGTGTGAGAGAGAGAGAGAGAGAGAGAGAGAGAGAGAGAGAGAGAGAGAGAGAGAGAGAGAGAGAGAGAAAGATTGCATCATCAGTGAAGAATGCAGCCCCGTTTTGGATAGAAAGCGGCTGCAAGATCGCGCCACATCCTTGGAGCTGCAGCCTTCAAGTCCTCATGGTGGGCTTCATCTCAGCTGAGCTGCAGTCTTTAGATTCTGGTTCCGTTGGTATACATTGCCTTTTCCCTCAGGAGTGGAAACCCAGGTGCCCTGCGGTCTAGTCAGCAAGCAGCAACATGGAAAGAGCCCATTCAGAACCTTAAAATGTAATCAAACTCAATCATGGTGAGCCCATCTTAATTAAAATGCAAATAATACTTTGCCTTTAAAATAAGAGATACGTTTGAAGATCCCAGCAGCCCAGATAGAGGCCTTTCCTGGCTTGGCTGCCAGCTGCAGTGTGAGGACCACAGCAGGATGGGGGCCCTCCTAGCCCACCTTCAGCAAGGAAAGGGCACCAAAGCCTGCCAGGAAACAGCTGCAAAGAAAGCCCAGGCAGAGGCATGTATTGCGGGGGGGGGGGGGGAGAAAAAGAGACAGTCTCTGAGACAGCCTGAGACCCCCAGTCCTATCAGGCTTTGTATGTTGCTGCTGTGCCTGGGACAGAATCCAGCACCCTTTTCTGAACTCATCAGTTGCACTTATATTTTAGAGGTAGGCAATGTGATCAGACAGAGCTCTCCGTTTCCTTCCCAGGTTCATGATTAAACCTGATGGAATCATGATCTAAAACTATCTGGTGGTTCCACTCTCCTGCCTGGAGTGGATCTGCATGTATCATTAGTAAATCCATCACATAAAAACCATACAGGTTTGAATGCTCGCTCTGAGATTCGCTGGGCAACATGTCCTGTCCTAGTGAGGCTGTTGGCGTAGTGATGGCTTGGGACTGAGGGTCAGACCAAGATCCCGGCTGTGACCTGGGGCTGGCTCATGCTGCCTTTAGGAAGTTACTCAGTCTTGGAACTATTCCACATGACGATGGAGGCTAGTTAAGGAGTAAAGCTGATCTTGGAAGAAGGGATGCCTTTCCCAAGGTGTTCCCTGGTGGTGCAAAGGGGAGTCAGGATCTGATCGGCAGATCCTGCCTGTTTCCTCCTGAGACATCTGTGGCCCTGGAGAGGGTGAAGTGGGCCTGGCCATCAGATCGTTCACGCCACCCTGATAGGCTGGCCTGCCCATGCTCCTCCCTTGAAGCCCCTGTTTCGTCCATTCGTTTTGCTGCCTTTCTCCTGGCTCCCCCTGAGGCAGCCCTCCTGGAGGGAGGGAAGAACCTGCTTGGCTTCTCCCTCTCCCTCCCTTTTGGCCTGGGTGGGAGAGACCCAAAGAGCCCGGTTCCCTGGTATGGCGTCCCTACAGGCTGCCCCCCCCCCGGGTGGCCTCCCTGGGCCGTTTCTCCAAGACGTCTGGCAGGAGTCTTTGACTTTTCAGAGGCCAAACAGGACACCCGTTCTGGAGTAACAGAGGTAGACGGGAGAGGGTTGAAGGGAGTTGCATCTGAAAACTCCAGAGCCGGAGGAGCATCCGCAGCAGCTGGACGCACCTTGAGGGCCCCCAGAAGGAGGGAGGGAAGGACCCTTCCCTTGAGGGTTGGTTGCCTTTGTGGCGTTTCTCTCACCCTCAAGACCCACCTGCTGATGATACCTGACACTGGTCCTCTTCCAGCGTAAGCCTATTAGATCTAATCCTGCACTGTGGGAACCCATCTTTCCCCTCTCTTTTCTTCTACGGCAGGTTGTCCTGGGTTTTGAGAGCCTTCTTCTGCCTTTTCTTGGTCCCCTGGCCCTGGGGGAAACCAAGTCTTCTGCATCCCTTGACATCTCTCCATGGCCTTCTCTGACTTTCTCCCAGTTGTTGGGCATTCCTCTTAGAGGAGGGTATCCAGAGGTACACACCCTACTCTAGACGACATCCCATGTAGAGCAGACCAAAGTCAAGTGTGGCTTCTCACCTGTGGTTCAATTAATGCATCCTAAAAGTTTTTGAAGTACAGTGGTACCCCGACTTAAGAGCAGCTCGACTTAAGAGCAATTCGACTTAAGAGCGGAAAACTGTTGGTGTTTTGACTGCTGCCTTACAAATTTTAGATATGGTCTGCTCGACTTACAAATACAGTATAGATAGATGGATAGATAGATATAGATATAGATATAGTATTTTTAACCTATTTTTTCAATGTTTTAGATAGGTACCCCAATTTAAGAGAAGTTCGACTTAAGAGCATGCATTTGGAACAGATTAAATTCGTAAGTCGAGGTACCACTGTACTGTTGTTTGTGTCAGTCACCTGAGGCATTGAATCCCCTCCTAGTTCTTTTTCGCCCACACCTTTGATAAAGTTTCTTTCTGTCCGGAAGTGTGGCTGCTCTCCAGGTCCAGGTGCAGCTGTGTTGGGGACCAAGTAATTCCACAAGCTTTCAGTGGGCGGGTTTGGGGCCTTATGTGAGTTACATAGCTTAACTTTGCACAGACATTCCAGTTCGATTCATCCTTCCCAAAATTACTTAGAGGCCACTGCTGTGGCTTTTCTCCCTTTTGAAAAACGTATCTTTGAGTTGACTCAGTTGATTTTTTCAATTGCCATGCAGGTATTCTCACAGTGAAGGAACAGATCCAGCTGTAATATGAGCTGACACGGCTTTTCAAATTAAATTCTGGCTTTAACTCTGCACTGGTGACAGGTTTTTGAAGAAATCCTATGCTAAGTGGATTTGCTCAGACTTTTCCCCTCTCGGGGAAGTAATTGCATTGCGAGTCCTCTGCCTTGGAGCAAGATCCTGGAAGGGCTAGGAGTGAGTTGGGTGTGGCACAAAAGGGTTTCTTGGTGGCCTGGATTGGGCTGAGCTCGGTCTAATTATAGACACAGGCAGAGAAAGGACGGGGTCAGTCCAGGAGCGCTTCCTTTAAATGGCTAGTGGATGGGATAGAGAAATATAACACAGCACTGGCAAATATTCCATTCTACTGACCGCATGGCGCGCTGCAGGAAATTTATTGTTTGCTGCCATGAAGGATTTTGAAATAGAACATTTCTGCTAAGCTTGCAGTCTTATTTCCAGTAAATGGCGGGAACGGTTGCTTCTTACCATAATATTTCCTGTCTTGGAGGAGCCTCACCCTCTCTTCCCCTCGCTTGCCTTTAAGATCCTTCGCTGGATCTTTGGGTGGGCAACGGAGGGATGGAGCCCCTTTTGTCTGGCCTCCTCCTCCTCCTCCTCCTCCTCCTCCTCCTCCTCCTCCTCCTCCTCCTCCTTCTTCTTCTTCTTCTTCTTCTTCTTCTTCTTCTTCTTCTTCTTCTTCTCTTCTCTTCTCCTCCTTCTCCTCTTCCTCCTTCTTCTTCTTCTTCTTCTTCTTCTTCTTGGCCCCATGCTGCCTCAGCCTTCTCCTTCCTCGCCTCTCTGCCTGGCGTACCTCCGCAGGGGCCGTGTGGTTTGGGTTCCGCGCAGCGTCTGTAACAAGCTGGCAAGCGTGTCTCTGCGCCTATCATGGAAAATAGATTTAAGGGCTCATTTGAGATGCAGCGCGGGGTCAGAATCTAGCTAGCGAAGCAAACAGACGGATCGTGTGGCTCCCTAAACTCTTTGGAAGTTAGAGGAAAGGGAGCAGAATACTACCAAATATTTCCCAACCTGATGCAAAGATTGCCTAAGAGTACAAAGGAATTGCATTAAGATTTTTGGGCGTCTTAAATGGTTGTTAGCAGCATGTTAATTTGAGACAGTATTCACTGATCTTTGTCTGAAGATGGAAGCATTCCTTTTTCAAAGGGATGGGGTTTGGGGGTCCTGCAGTTGAGGAAGGGGCCCCTTGGCTAGAAGATTTCTCCCCACACTTTTGCTCCTGTTCCACCTGCCTTTTCCAGATGCTTAAAGTAAACAAGCCACCTTCAGTTGTGCAGTTAATCTGGTCCACAATTTTAACAGCTTGCTGGGGTTGTGTACGTTCCACAGCTGTTCCCTCAGCTTTCATTGGAGCTGTTTAGTCATGCCATCCTGTGTGTCCCCACTCTTCTGTTTCCTTCAAGAACCACATCGGCTCCCTGCCCCCAATAGTTAGAAATGGGTAGTGGCTTGCAGTAGATCTCTGATAGCTCCCTAATCCGTTGCTGAGATCAGACCTGAAATTCATCATCCCTGCTTAATTCGTAGGGTTCTCTTCCCCCTCTCTGCCTGTCTCAATTACTGTTAAATCTCTCTTGCAAACAAGATGGGGGGGACTCAGGTGATCTGGGATTTTCCTGTAGGAAAGGATTTCTTTTAAAACATGGTCCCTAATTTCAGAGGAAATGGGAGGAGCAGAAAATTTCTTGCTTATTTGAATTATATGGATATCAGTATAATGCTTATCTAACATGACCTAGCTATGTTGAAGAATTCACAAGGTTTCTTCTGTCATTTCCTATTGGAAAACGTTATAGGAATAAACATGTGTGTATGTTTCTCTCTCTCTCTCTCTCTCTCTCTCTCCCCCCCTCTCTCTCTCTGTGTGTGTGTGTGTGTGTGTGTGTGTGTGTGTGTGTGTGTGTGTGTGTGTGAGAGAGAGAGAGAGAGAGAGAGAGAGAGAGAGAGAGAGAGAGAGACTTGTAGTAGCCCTCAGACACTTTGGGTCAGAAAAAGTAGACCTCAGCCTGTTCAAAGTTGAACAGCCCTGGGTTAAAGGATAGTGCCTAATTTGGCCAAGATAGGGTTAACCAGGAGAGAGAGAGAGAGAGAGAGAGAGAGAGAGAGAGAGGAGTTTGTCCTCCTACAAGGCAGTATTTTCTCTTGGCCACTTGCTAAAAGGAAGTTATCCAGTCCTTGGCTTAGTCATAGCCTGAGTTACGGAGACTTCCATCTTGCAGAGAAAGAGGAGTTGACCCTTATCGCCTTTCTCCCTTGCCATCCTGGCCAAGTCTGTTGCAGTTTTCCACTTGATGGCTTTTTGTGTAAACTTGGCATTCTGGCTGACTTGTTTTTTACTGGGTTTTATCTCTCCTGTTGTTTCTGTGGACAGTAAAATTATATTGAGCTTTGCCAATTCCAAACATCCTTCCTTCTATTTTAAGAATTCTGAGCCTGGTTCACTGAACATTCAAAATGCAAAAACCAAACAAAGCCAAAAGAACATGACCAGAAAAGAACAGGTGAAGGGGCGAGAGAGGGTGTTGCCTGGTACTTCTTCCGCAAAGAGTTTTTCCTTCTCCCGGGGTTCTTTTCTCCTACTAGGAATGTTAGGGCTGCCTCTGCTCCTTGCTTCCTTCTTCTCAGTCTCCTGGGCCAGGAGCCTCGTGCTGAAGGCGTGGCTGCAATGGAAGGTTGGCCCTTTGGCACTGCAGAGGAGAGCCCACCCCCCCCCGGCCCTCCTGCAGTCCCTGAAGAGTCTTTGGCCCCCGAGGGGGAGGGTGGATGCCACTCTTCAAACCCCACATCCACACCTTTCCCATCTTCCAAATGGGGAGACAAAATGGCAGCTGGGGAGAGCATGTGTTTGTGTGGGGGGTCATTAGAGGGAGACAGCCATGGTGTCATCTCCACTCAGAGGGAGCTGCTTAAAAGGCCAGGGTGTTTAAAGTTTAAATCTCCTCTTGTCACTGAAGGAAGGGGTGCAGCTGGTGCATCAGCCAACTCAAGATAAGCAGGCGAGCTCCTAGCCCCTCTGTGGGCAGTGCTGGATCCAAGAACGTCCACAGGCCGTGTCAGAGAGCGCTCCCTCGCCCAGCACGGCTGGTCTGTTCTGTTTGCCAGCTCTGGCCTTTCCCCTCTTAAAGCGCCTCTGGTCCTTCTGAGCCCCCTTGTTCCCTTGCTGGGCTCAGGGCTTCTGAGGGGATAAAGGAGAATCCCAAGCAACCCCACAGGCCAGTGACAAAGAAGTGTACCTTTGGTTGCTGTTTCGCTCACTTGGCCAGGGTCACTCCTAGATGGTGACCTTAGCAGCCAAATGTCCCAGAAGCCAACGGTCGAACCAAGTAGGCTGTTCCTCTTCCTCTTGGGTTTCCAGCCCTACGAAACCTAAACCTGGGTTGGGAAACTTCCAGATCATCATCCCCGCCCCAAAGACGAATGGCGTTGCATCACCCTTCAGCCTAAGGCACAGGACAAGACTCCTGGGTTCACCCAGAGAACCTGAAACAACCAGCAGCCAGTGTCCTCTCAGCTGTGAAACTAAGGAGTGTCATTGGAGTGGGGGGAGCGTTCTCAAACAGCCCTGTTTTAATCAGCACAGAAAAGTTTCCGGATCATGTTTCTGGAGTGCCATCAAAAGTACAATGCTTCAGAAAGTCCAGAAGCTTTTGCAAAAATGTTTTTTAAAAAACTGATTACTGATTTATTTATTCAATTTATATGCCGCCCACTACCCAAAGGTCTTGCTGGCTACATCCAATTCTAGCTTTCCCTGATGCCGCAAAGGAACTTCCCATGTACAGAACATTCATATCCTCGCATGTTTTCATCAACTATGACCACCAACAGGCCAGCAATGATCAGGGAAAGGGAGTCTGGTTCCAGAGACAGTGGGTGATTCTGCCCTTCCTTGCGAGCTGCAGATTCTCTTGCATCTTGGACTCGGAGCGCTCCCCTGAAGAAGTGCTGAAACTTTGAAGATCAATGTGGATGACACGGATGGCTGACCTCCTTTTATGCCCATTTATTCATTTTGGTTGGTTATGGAGGTGCTGGTGACGATGGGGAAGTGAGCTGGAATATTGGGCGGGGGCGGGGGGGGAGGACACCAAGACTGGTTCCCATTAAAACTGCCCTGCAAACGCAAAACTGCTGTTGGATGGCAAAAAGAAGTGATCATGGTGCAAGTACGGGTGCCCAACCTATGGTAAACTTCCCATCTTCTCCTGAATCACGAGGTTTGAATTTCACATAAAATGCAAAGAGACTAAAAATTTGTCCAGTATTTAACATTTAAGCTGCTAATAACTGCTGAAAAGGGATGTTTCAAAAGTGAAAGAAAGGCCGTAATGCAAGAAGTAGAAAACGGCTGAAAGCAGTGTCTCTTTTTGGAACTGTGGTTTTGCAAACTAAGTGCCTCATGATCGTGTAATAAGTCCGGCTGTGGGAACCCTAACCTAGCTCCACAGGACAGGCCAGCTGGGTCTTTGGCGTCCAAACAGTGGGTGTGCAAGTCCTTTGCTCTTATGACCCACAAAGAGAGGAAGCCCCAGAGCACAGAGAGGAAAGAAGATGCCAGAAGGAGCACATCTTTCATGAATGGGGAATTGGGGGACAGACAGGAAGATGCTGGTAGCTACATGCACTACAGGAACTGGCAAACCACTCCAGTATTCCTGCCAAGAAAACTCCATGGGTATGGAGTCACGAAGAGTCGGTCACGACTGTAACAACACAACACACAACAACACATGCACTTAATAGATATGCACCTTATTCTGCTGTGCTCTGGGAAGCGAACCCTGTGTTCTGTTGGGTGATCTCACAGGGCAGCTTCAGGCCCACTTTTATTACACAGTCGGCTACTGCCCTGCCGTTGAATCTGGAGATTGCCCAGTCACGTCTCCCATTGTGGAGTTGACCCTGCCAACATCAGCCTGTAGAAAGGAATTGCCGGGAGGACTTGTTTCCTTCTCCATCATCATCATCATCATCATCAGCAGCAGCAGCAGCAGCAGCAGCACAAGTGGGAGAGAACTTGGAGTGTGGGTCGAGCACTGGGCCCTCTTCCCCATTCCCACCCCTTCCTATCCAAAGCCTTAGCTAAGATGATTAACCTGCATTAGGTCTTCCCCTTAGAGGGGGGTGCGTCGGTATGCCTGATGATCGTTTTGTCACATTCAGTTAGGAAGGTCATAATAACCCTCTCCTTTTTATATGTATAACTGGAATGAACTGGAATTACAATTCAAAAATGATTTTGAATCACTTTTCAAGGAAGGTAATAGCAATGCCCTTTTAGCCATTATTTAGAATTTTTTTTGTCATTATTACTGCTCTACCCTTTTTAGACAGGCTGCTCCAGAGATAAGACCCTGCCAGTGCAGTGGTCGTTTCTGCACTTAATTTTATCTCACCATCTTGCCTTCCAAACTGATGTGGTTGATATTGTTGTTTTTATTATATGGCTGTGTTTCTGGGTTTGACTCTTATTGTGAATTGGGTTTTGTTTTATTTTGCTAAATTTAATTGCTCTTGGTATTCATGTTTGTGTTGTAACTGTATTGCTTGTTGTTGTAAACCACAGAGTGGCCTTGTAGCCACCCCCTTGGGGGGGGGGGGCTATATACACAGAATAAATGAATAAAAATAAATAATAAAAATTTTGGGATCAGTGTCCAATGGTAAAACTACCAAACATGGAAGAAAATGCAATTCATCCTTAAGCCATTAATGATGCCTTATTAAAATGAAGTGAAACACTCTTCCCCCATTGCCACCCAGCTTCTGGCCTATGATGGAGGCTGATGAGTTGACTGCAGAGGCTAGGGGATGGGGCGGGCGGGTGGTGTGTCCCAGATTGAGCAGGGCTTCTGCCATTATGGGGGGGTGGGGGGAACAGACCAGGGCTGTATCTGGGCACAGCAAAGTATTTCAGTGGCTGGTGGTCAGCTCTTTGGGTGGAATGGGGTGGGGACCCCACATGCCTTGGCCTGGAGCTGTCCTGAAAATGGCCGGGTGCAGCAGAAAGGTTGCCTTCTTTTTGGCAAAGCTGACCAAGGACTGATTCGATGGGTGCCTGAGATGGAGAGGTAGCATTTGTCCTGTGGCCAGCGGACTGTGACAACATAGGCTGCCCACTGGAGGGATGGATGGTTCGGCTCGGCTGGCTGGCTGGGTGCTTTCCCCTCCAGCAACCACCGGCCGGCCGGCCGGCCGTACCAGAGGCTCCTTGTCTAACGTTTCTCATTCTGTCCATGAAGTGGAGTGAATGTGATTCTGAAAACCAGGAGGCTTCATTTCCCAACAGCTCCTCCTCTTCAAGGCAGCCTCGTGGCCAGAATATGCTTGCTTTGCCTTGAAGAAAAATGCCGCAGACTGTGGGCGTGCTCGGGGAAAGATTGGGCTGGTCAGTTTGGGGGTGGTGGTGATGTTAATAATATTTGGTCGTTCCTCTGGCCTCGTTGTGTGTTCACGCGAAGGAGGTGGTGCTGTGAGCAACCAGGATTGTCCTGACCAAAGCTGACGGTGGTGGTCTTGAGGGCATCCCCGGTGCCTTGCTGCGGGGAGTCTCAGTGTGGTGTAGCCGTGCCTGGGAAGGACCATCCCTTTCAATGCTTGTTGCCTCTTGTCATTTGGGTTGCTACCACCAGAAAGCACACTGGCGTTTGTGCCGCACAATTACCCGTTTTGCAGAGGCCACTGGCGTGAGCCTTCTATAAAACAAATGTTTGGCTCCCCTGCAAGCTCTCTTGAGAGGTTCTCGGTGCAATCTGATTGCGGGAGGGGGCACCCAGCGCCTGCCTCTTGCCTCAGGGGCACAAGTCTAACAGCAACCAAGCTTTTGCAGCTCACGCATATGGTCGTTTTGCCCTTCTCTTGCGTTAATTTGGCTCCCAAGGCAGGCTTGCCTCATCTAGTGGTCTCCAGTTGTGTTGGGATGCAGCCCCTGGTACAGATGATTATTGTTGCCGTTTGCAGGCCGAGAGGGCATGCGGTTGGGGGAGACGGGCGTGGTGTAGGTGTCCACCATGTGCTGTGCCGGTGTTTCTCATGCTGAGCTATGTTCCCAGAAGGATGACCCCAGACAGTGTCTGATAGCTTTTGTTAGAATCAGATAAAAAGTAAAGCTAATCTTTGGGGGTGGGGTGGCTCAGTGGACTAAGGCTCCGAAAACTGTTGACTTCAAAGTCAGCAGCTCGGCGGTTCGAATCCCGGGTGCCACGCAGTGGAGCGAGCTCCCACTGTTCACCCCAGCTCCTGCCAACCTAGCAGTTCGAAAGCATGTAAAATGCAAGT
Source organism: Phrynocephalus forsythii (assembly GCA_029282475.1). Classification (NCBI taxonomy): domain Eukaryota; kingdom Metazoa; phylum Chordata; class Lepidosauria; order Squamata; family Agamidae; genus Phrynocephalus; species Phrynocephalus forsythii. The sequence goes on along the minus strand of JAPFRF010000014.1, from coordinate 2,578,373 downwards.
AGATAAAAGGTACCGCCGTAAAAGGCGGGAAGGTAAAAACAGTGTTTCCTTGCAGCCATGCTGGCCACATGGCCATGGACTTGCACAACACTGGCTCTTCCAGCTTGAATACGTAGATGAGCACCGCCCCTAGAGTCGGACACGACTAGCACGCATGTGTGGGGGAACCTTTACCTTTTTACCTTAATCTTTGAAGAGGGAACCAGGCAACTGGCCCAGTGCAAGGACACCTCAGGCCAGATGTGCCCCCATCCGCCTTCTTTCTCACTGTGCTGCAGCTGAGGTGGGGGTTGTTGTTTGCTCAGTTAAAGTATTTGCTAAAGATGGGGGGGGTGAGTGGCACCCGTGCATGTGCACAGCCTCCCAGCAGGTCTCCTTTGTGCAGGTCCTAGGCTCATGGCCCTCTGCTTCCCCAGTGGATGGGAACGGAAACCGTTGGATGGACCCTCTGCTGGGAACAGCTTGCACAGGCAAGGTAACTCCGTTCTCCTCTGCTCTGGGTGCGAGTTGTTCTTGTTGTCCCAAATGGGTGCGATTTTGGCCCAGCTGTTCCTCGCCGTGTCGCTCTGCTTCTCCCGCGATCGTGATGGGCCCTTTTCACTTTGCGGAAGTCGTAGATGTTTGGTTTCCAGTTTGTGAAACAGGAAGTTGGCTGAGGATATGAGCAGCAGGATCCGTAGATGGCCAGAGCAGAGCATGTGCGCTGGCTCATAAAACCAGCCAGGGCAGGTGGTGGACCAAGCTGGCAAGCCCAGCCGTGGAGGCCTCTTGGCAGCAGAGCTGTGCTCCTCCTGCTTACCTACAAGAGCAGGACATGGCCTCAGGCCAGGAGGAAGCAGCCTCCAAGGTGCAGGCCAAGCCACCGCAGCCAGGGTCCAAGGGAGGTGGACTCCCAGCCCTGGGAGCAGCAAAGGCCACGACTCCAGAGCACCTGCGGCGGCAGCCCGCTAGTGTATAAGGGAAAGTCGCATTCAAAGCTCCCAGATCCCTGGCAGGATGGCAGTCAGTCCTGTCAACGCATCTGGCTGGCTGGTGGATGTGAACATTTTAAAACAAATGCAAAGTGGAGCAGCATGAAGCACCTTGAAAGAGCTCTGGCACTGTCTTCTGCAAGGCAGAATATCCTTTGATTCTCAGCAGCGTCACAGAACACATGCACACCAAAAATAGACCGCTCCTCACACCTGGGTGTCTTAGTCATCACTCCCAGATTGTGAGTCCTTCCGCATTCTGAAATGGCCCACCTCTTCTCCTGAGAAAGAAGGAAAGAATGAATACATGGCATCCCTTCTCCTGGAAATTGCCATGCTGTTTAAAGGTTGCCCCCCACCCCCACCCCCGTACAAAGAGCTGGTGGTTGATCTATTTTGGGAAGAGGGGAACCGCAGGAAACAATTTCTCCAAATGTCAGTTTTTCTTTTTCTCTTGATATTCTTTTACATCTGAATCTTTTCATATCAGGGAGACCGGGGAGTGCCCTTCTAATGTACACTGTTGTCCCTCGGATGCACTGTCAAGGTTAAACGTGTGGTTTCCTGGCAGTCAGTTGGCAAGTGGGGGGGGGTCTCAAGAAAGAAAGTTCATGAGGGACGGCTTTAAGGAAACGGTTCTGTTTGTTATTGTGTGTTTAAAAATTAAGAGCGGGAGCCCTGACCAGCATGTCTGTTGGATCCCCCGAAGAGTGTGAGGTGTGCGTCTCCATCGTCTCCTTTGACCTGCTGTTGTGTGGGAAGGATTGCGGTTGGCAAATAATAAGGCAGGAAGTTGGTGCAAGAGGATGACTCACCTGTGTACGAACAGGCCGTCCAAAGGGAACTGGAAGGAAATAGTTTACTCAGAAGAGAGGCATCAGTTGGCAGAGGGAAAGGGCCTCTCTTGGGTCTCCCTCCCTGGCAGCTCTTTTTGGAGAACTGTGTCCGGTCTGTGCCTGTCCAGCCATAGCGAAGGAATGGCCCGGCCTTGTTGGAAGGGAGCCCAGCATTGGCCTGACAGCAGTGCCCCTAGGGAGCACTCTCTTCACAGCTGCTCCCTGTTGGCCCAAGGGCAGGCGACACCTTCCCCTCCCCTCCTGCTGCTGCTGCCACTGCTGCTTCATGCCTAAAAGGGCCTCTCACGGGCCTGGAAGGGCTTTCATGTCGAAAAGAGGCCTCTCGGGCAGGGGGACCCACAGGAGCTTAGCCTAACCCTAACCCTCTTGGGGGTTCCTTGCACTGAAGCTGCAGCTTGGGTGGGTGGCGGCAGCGGCGGCGGGGAGAATGTCCCTTCCAAGGGCAAGAGAAAGGTCCTTTAGTGACGGACAGTCACAGAAGAAAAGCTTTTTCCCCGTCAGAAGCATCATCATGCTCTGGCTGATCCAGAGGATGTCCCTTTGAGCCGGCCGTCTTAAACGTGGCATCCCCAGTTCGAGGTGATTTGTGTGGAGGCTGGTGCTCGTAGCTGTGTTGTGACGGAAATGTCATAGCTTTTGAAGGAGAGTCACCAAGCCATGGCTCTTGCCACCAGGGTGATGGGGACTAGGCTGGGTTGCTTCACTGACATCTCAGCCCGCTTCCGGTCCTGAGTCTCTGCTGCTCCATCGTTCAGCTCTTCCGTCCTGTCCACCGGCAACAGGAGACCGACCCCAAGCGAGGCTGGCAGAGAACCCACTTTGTCCTGCTTCAGTTGGGAGTGCAGGGGGAGCACATCTTAGATCTCTTGGCCCATTTGGGTTAGGGAAGGCACCCCACCTTCTGGCCTTCTGGCCACATCTTCCTCTTTGGAGTCGTATTACCGCTTTCCTTTTAGTCACGGTGACCTCTTTGTGTCCGTGAAGTGGCTTCTGCTGGAGGCCGACACTCAGAGCAGATGGAATGGCGCGTTCCTCCCTTGATCCCTGGCAGCTCTGGGAAGCAAGGCGAGGCGTGGCCTTTCAAACAAAACAAGTTTATTATTCTGGCTCTTACGTTGCCTTTGCACAGAGTGCAGGGAAATCGGGCCTGTGCATGCGAGAGAGGATTTGGAGGACGGAGTCTGGGGAGGCTTGGGAAGCCCGTCCGTCTCAGCAAAGAGCAGTTGTCGAGAGTTTCTCTGCCTTTGAACAGGGTTCCAGCCGTTCCCTGGAGCCCCCGGCCTGTGTGGTGTCCAGGGAAGCCGTTTCTCAAGGGCTGTTTGGTCTTTCTCATAGTGCCAATGCCGTGATCGCCCGCGGTGCCGTTCAGGAGATGGATCGCGGCCGCTGATGGGAAGGAGTCCAATATGAGTGGCCATGACGTGGGTGGCAGGAGACGCTTTGAGGACACCGAGTACACCCTCCACATCTACCCCGGGAGCCTGGCGGAAGGGACCATTTATTGCCCGGTGGTGGCCCGGAAGACGTCCACGGCGGCCGAGGTGATCGAGTCCTTGATCGAGAGGCTCCACCTGGACAAAGCAAAATGCTACGTCTTGGCCGAAGTGAAGGAGTTTGGCGGGGAGGAGTGGATCCTGAACACCACCGACTGCCCCGTCCAGCGCATGATGCTCTGGCCCCGCCTGGCCCTGGAGAACCGCTGGAGCGGAGAGGACTACCGCTTCCTCCTCCGGGAGAAGAACCTCGACGGGTCCATCCATTACGCCAGCCTCCAGTCCTGGCTGCGGGTGACCGAGGAGCGGCGCCGGATGATGGAGCGCGGCTTCCTGCCCCAACCCCAGGGCCAGGACTTTGAGGACCTGTGCGCCTTGCCCGACCTGAACGAGAGGACCCTCTTGGGGAACCTTAGGAGCCGCTACAAGCAGGAGAAGATCTACACGTACGTTGGGAGCATCCTGATCGTCATCAACCCCTTCAAATTCCTTCCCATTTACAACCCCAAGTACGTCAAAATGTATGACAATCACCAGCTGGGGAAGCTGCCGCCCCACATTTATGCCGTGGCCGATGTAGCGTATCACGCCATGCTGCTGCGTCGGAAGAATCAGTGCATTGTCATCTCCGGAGAGAGCGGGTCTGGGAAGACACAGAGTACCAATTTCTTGATCCATCACCTGACTGCCCTCAGCCAGAAAGGATTTGCAAGCGGAGTGGAACAAATCATTCTTGGAGCGGGACCAGTGCTGGAGGTAGGTGGCAAGGGAGGCATGCGCTCGGCGCTTGGGGTCCAGCTTTTGCTTCCTCTGCCAGCGATAAAGCCGGGAGTCCTGTGATTGTCCTTTGGAGGGGGAGGGGGAGACATGGCAGGCGGGAGTGTTCCCTTTGCATTTTTGGAGCCATACAGATCCCCACCCCAGCAGAGAACTGGGAACAGGAATTGGCAGTCCTGCCTCATCCTAGTCGCAGGTCTTTTTTTTTTTTTTTGGTCCTTGCAGGGGACTTTGAATTGCCGTAGAATAAGGCTGGGCAGACCCCCAGAGATGGATGGATGTGCCACTCCTAACATTCCTCACTACTGTCTATGCTGGCCAGGACACACCCAAGCAAGAGTCCAGCAACACCTGGAGAGCCATCGGGCATTGCCCAGGTCTGCTGTGCTGGAGAATTTAGTGTCCAGTTAGCCCAGAATGGTTGCGAGTTACAGGTGTCCTCAAAAGTGCAAATGTTGATTGTTGCATTTATTTGCAAATGTTGCTGTGGCCCCCTTACTGTAGGTCAGAATAAAAATTCTTAGAAGCCATTAAGTCAAGCTTGCTATACAACAATTTAGGGGTACGAGGATTACTGTAGCCAAGGTTGTGGTTCACCTTTTTGAAGTTTGGTGTGAATTAAAACCTGATCAAGTGGAGTAGGAGATGGATAGGAAGGGAATAATAATTCCGTCAGGTGCCCTCTCCTCCGAGTTCACTTTTAAGGGGCATCCTTCACCCTGGTTCAAGGGAACTGTTCTCCTAGTATTGGAAGCCATTGGAGCGAACCATCTGGATTTTAGTGGATCTGTTGCAGGTTACGAAGGTTGCAAAGAGTTTGAAGGCTCAGTTCAAAGCCCAGGTGAACCCAGGCAGGAAAAGGTAACCTTGTTGTCCTATAAAATGCTCAGTTAATCGCACAAACTGTCCTAGGATGCTGCTTCTGTGGTTCCAGCCGTGGCTGTCAAACGGTCTTTGGCCCAGCAACCCCCCTGCTCTAACTATTGAGCAGGAGGAAACCTGGGAATTCCTGCTTGCTTGTGATCGCGTTAACGCCTGGCATTGGGTTTTAGGTAGCCTGTTCTTATGCCTGTGCTGAATCATACGCGGTGTCATAGGCCTTGTGCCAAATCTGCCCCCATGCTGTAGATGCATTTGGGGTGGAGAGAGTAGGGAAGTGGAGGCCTGAATGGCCAGAGACACCACACACTCCGAGAGGAAGCATGGGTGCCTCATAATAAAAGGTGTGTCCTCTTGCTGCGTGCGTCATGGCCAAGCGTTCCTGGTGAGGCAGAGCGTGCGCTTCATTATAAATCCTAACTCGGTTCTCAAAGGAGATGGATCACCGCACTTAACTCGGTTGGGATGCAGGCTTTGTCGCCAAGCGCTCTCTCTCGCCTCCGGTGGAAGTCAGTCCCGGTTCCCTGCTGTACCGGTCCAGTGGAGGCAAGGCCGGAAGTGGCTTCCTTGATTGTGAAGGCGTTCCTCCGAGTATCAGCGTTGAGCCTCTTCTTGCTTTATCCCCTGCCTCTCCCCTCCACCCCAGCTGGGCTCCAGATCAGACCCATCAAGGCCTTTGACCTCTGGTGCCAAGGGGAAGGCCGGCTCTTGGGTAATTTGGTCTTGTTCGCTTCGCTTCTATGAACAGGATCTTTCCCGTGGTGGTTTGCCCGTCTTAAGGAGGAGGAGAACTCGTGTGTGTGTGTGTGTGTGTGTGTGTGTGTGTGTGTGTGTGTGTGTGAGAGAGAGAGAGAGAGAGAAATGTAGCACAGCCAGAGTTCAGCCCGGGCTCTGTTTCTCATACAGTCCTTGGATAAATACCGATGCAGAGTCCCTGATCTCCAAAGCTCGCTCCTAATAGATTTTTGGACGGGCAGGCATGTTTCCTTTCCCCTCGGCTGGGAATATATATTTTTCATTGATGGCTTGTTAAAACCTCTACGGTGCATTGCACCACAGCAGGAGCATTGACGGGAGACGTTTCCAAGACCTGATGTAGATCTTGGAAACGATCTGGTGGCCGGGTGGGGTGCGTGCCTGTGTAAGAGGTTTATTTATTGATTTTAAGTGAGGCTTTGGAAGCAGAATGCTTCCCCTGGCCTCTACATTTCCTCCTCCTTCCCTGTAGTCTGTGACGGCTGAGCATGGATTCTCCTCTCCCCCCCCCCCGCTTGTGCCCTTTCCATCACCGCCCTGGCTCTTCCCCTCCCACTTGCAGGTTCCTGTTTGTGTCAGCGGCTTTCCTGCCTGGCCCAGTTGCTCTTTGCTCAGCCGTCTTTCCCTTGGCCAAACCTCTGGTGCGCCCCCCGCGCCCCCGCCTCCCCCGTTCCAGTCCCCCCTCCAGCCGGGGTCCTCCACCACTCCATCCAGCAGCTGGCTTTCTCGTGGAGAATGGTTCTGCGTCCCTCAGCCTCTCTCGCTGGCCTCAACACGAGATCTCTGTGGGTGGGGCTTTCCCCTGCTTCCCCCCCCACCTCAACCCCCGAATCCAGCTGTTCTCTTTCTTGGCCAGCTTGCTTGGCAGCCCTCTGGCCTTCTCTATTTGTCGAGGGATTTGGGGAATCCCATGAGCCACCGAAATAAAGACAAAAAGAGAGCGTCTGGTGGGCAGCATCTGTTTTGGTCCGTTCCAGCTATTAGTGGAGAAGCGATGGACTCCCTCCAATCCTTGGGTAAATCTAGATTGACTAAACCAAGTGTCAGAGAGCAGAAGAAAACCCTCATTCATTCTTGGGAGAAACAATGTGCCTTCCGTAAGCAATCATGATGACAACTGCCCTTTGCAATCTGCGGAAGACAATAAGCCCCTTCTGCGGGGACTCGCTTGTTCTCTGCCTGAATCACTGGCATTAGCACAGAGGAAATGCGCTGAGCTGCACACCCTGAGTGACAGAGCAAAACCGTCAGCCCCACTGGCCCGGCATTCTTAGGATTCCAAGGGAGGCGCGAGCTCTCCATTCTGGGCCAAGGGGCCACAGCTGCCACCCCGAGAGTGAGCCCTGAAGGGCATCTTCCGATGTGGCTCTTCCAGTGCAGAAACGCGGGCTTTAACATTAACATCACGGCACTCACGTGAGGCCGTCAGGGCGTAATCCGTTAAGGGCAACATCAAACAGCCAAACCCCAGGGCCATCCTGATACATTCTAGGGAGCAAAAACTGACTGGAAACCAGGAGGAAGCTTGACACGGGACTCAGCGTGAAAAGGGCCTCAGTAATCCATGTTGGGGTCCGGGAGTGGGAAGCCGACAAGGTTTATGTCACACACACACACACACACACACACACGGTCCACAGCCCATGGCCGCTCGCTTGCTGACCTACCAGGGCTGCGCTGGGGGGGGCAAGCCTTTAGGGGGGGAGATTGGCCTGCCCTTCCCAGAAGCCCTTTGCCAGCCTTGCCAAGGGTTGCTCTTTGGCCACCCAGGGTGAGCTGCCCTTGTTGACACGCCTTCTCCAAAGCCTCTCAGAGCAGCACTGCCACCAAGGCGGGCGGTGGGCAGAGGAACGTCTTGGATTCTGTAGCTCAGGCCCGTTAGCACCAAGAGGCTCTCCCTGGGCAGAAGAAGGCGGCACACAGAGCAACGTCTGTGGTTTTGCAAAAGAGCTGGGAGAACCCCGAGGAAAGATGCGGCCTCAGCAGAGAGGCTGGACTCCGAGGGCGTCGGCACGGGGAAGGGTTCCGTGCCAGACCTTCCTTTGAACTGGTCTTAAGGCAGTAGGCTAGTGCGGTTGGAGTCATACTCGGTCTGTTAGGTGGGACGTTGGTGCTAGGTGGGATTTAGCAAAGGCCTGGTTTAGGCGCAAGACAAAGGCGCTAATTCATGGTGGTTTCAAGATGGGCAGTGCAAACAGGCGGGCCATGACTTGCACCCAAAGCAGGAACTGAGTGTGGATTCAGACGGGGCTTTCGCCTCTCAGCTGAGAGCGGGCGGCAAGCAACGTCGGCTCCAGCCCAACTCCCTGCAGTTCCTGCCCCACCCCTTGACTCATTGGCTTCCCACCATCACCCCTTGCCGTGCGCGCATGGGGAGAAGCGGGCTTCCTTTGGGTTGCTCTGTTTGTCAGCGTTTCTCTTTCTGCCTTCTTTTGACAGGCGTTTGGGAACGCCAAGACGGCACACAATAACAATTCCAGCCGCTTTGGCAAGTTTATCCAAGTGAACTACCAGGAGACGGGCACCGTTCGTGGGTAAGTGTCCGCAAACAGCTCTGGCTGTGGGCTGCCTGCAGCTGTTGGGATTTCTCCATGGAGGCTGTGAGCCACTCCGATCCCCCCCTCCTTCCTTCCTTGCCTGGGAAAGAGGTGGGCCGGCCAGGGAGGGACCGCCCCTGCCCGGGAGGTGTTGCCTGCCCTGATTCCTCTCACAACAACTGCTGTTGCTTGCTCATAAAGGAGGTACAAAAGGCAACGCTCTATCTGTTTGGCGAGATAATTAATTGTTTGGGCAGCTCCACTTCCCAAGTTGAAACCTGCCTTTGGGCTTGCTTTGAATCTGACTCCAGCCTCAGGTTTGAGCATCTCAGCCACCTGGTCCATATCCGCTTGGGCTCAGATGTCATGGAAGAAGATGAACCCACTGCAATGGGAAAAGGGTTCCCTTCACAGTAGATGCCTCCCCCCCACACACACCCCTTAGATGGCTGTGGTTGTTTCTTACTAGACAGTGTCTGTCAAATCTCCTCATGCAAGAATTGGATGCCAATTTCAGCCGAAAGCGACTGCTGCCCCTTGTGCCCACGTCCAGCCCAAGGGTTCATGGTTACCCCTGTATTTGTGGAGGAGGCATTAGGATGTGAAGCTAGCTCCCTAGATGCCTGTCAGTGGATGCGGGAGCAGAACCCAGGCTCCCCGAGGGACAGTTGGGTGGATCAGGCCCTTCTGTCTGTCGTGCTGGTCAGGTTTAAGCACGCTCCCTACCAAGGCCTTCAAAAGAAAGCTGGTTAGGTGTCCAGAAACGTGTGCTGCTGAAGCCCCGTCTGTCAAACAAACAGCAAAGTTCCTGTTTATTTATTCCTTGGTTTGTCTGCTAGCTGTGTGAAACGGTTGCTCTTGACCTGCCATGATGGCACGGCTTCTCCTGAGCGGTGGTTGTCACACCAAGGCAAAGGGAGAAGTGCGGGTCTTTCTCATCAGGGCCAGTGGTCACCCAGGAAGCAGCCATGCTCTTGCAGGGGGGCTTCCAGCCAGCATTGGCAAGGAAGCTGCTTCAATGGCGCCTCCTCCAGCTGGAAAAAGAAGTGGTGAGGAGATGCTCTCTGCAGATCTCTCTCTGCAACCCCTGCTTTGTCTCTGCTGGTTTCTCTTGCCACACATTATTATTATTATTGATTGATTGATTTTAGGTCGTGGGTGATGGTGGGAATTGCCTCTCTGACATTGTAAGGTGTCAAGCTAACCTTTTTCCCCTCTAGAGCGTATGTAGAAAAATATCTTCTAGAGAAGTCCAGACTAGTTTATCAAGAACATAATGAGAGGTGAGTAATGAATGAATGAAGCCACACATATAAATTAGCTGGTAGAAGAGTGGAGAGTCACAGCAGTACAGTGGTTCTGCTGTTTTCTTTCTTTCTTTCCTTCTGGGCTGCAAAGGAGATGAGGGAAGGTGGCCATCGGCCAGGGTTAGTGTGGCTGGCTTGTCTGGCCCTGTGCTGTGAACCCTGTCCCCTCGGGCAGAGTCCTGGCTCACCCAGTTGGCTTCCTCCCAAGAGTGTGTGTGTGTGTGTGTGTGTGTGTGTGTGTGTGTGTGTGTGTGTGTGTGTGTGTGTGTGTGTGTGTGTGTGTGTGTGTGTGTGTGTGTTTGGGGAGTTGGGGTTGGACCTCCAGACGCTGATCTCCCGGAACCCCCAAGGGGGGGATTCCACTTGAGGGAGGCCCTTCACTCGCTCCACCCGTGGAGTCTATCGCTCACCCACAACCCTGCAGCCTGCACAGGGGAGCCAGGAAGGAGCACATGAAGCATCCCTCGTCATGTTCCCGGCGCTGGGACAGAGAGGCTCGTTGTGGCCACCTTTCCGTGGGCTGCCGGGCTCACGTTTGTAGGGGTCTTCATGCCACTGACTTTTTTTTTTGTTTAACACTGCTTTTATTTGTTCTTAGGAACTATCATGTGTTTTATTACCTTCTGGCGGGAGCCAGTGAGGAAGAGAAAGCAGCCTTTCACCTTAAACAGCCTGATGAATACCATTACCTGAACCAGGTGGGGAACATACTGGCCGCTTTGGAGTGGGTGTGCAGGGGCTGGTCTCTAAGGCAGCGGTCCCTCCTCTCCAGAGGGCGCGTTTACAACTGGCCCTGCCCACCTCTCCTTAAGGATTTCATGGTATGGCAAAGGCATGGTTACAGGTAACACTGCTAAGGGGGAGACAATGTTTTCAGAGCATTCTCCCCCCCTTTCCATTCCTTAAATGAGTGAGGAGAATGGATAAGTGTTGGGAGGTTTTCCTAAAGAATGCAAATCATTTTACACTCAGATTAAATATTAACCACTAATACCCGTCTCCTGTTTATATTGATATTTTCACCCAAGATCGGAGAGGTCTGATTAAGAATCCTGCATGGTTTTGTAATTCTGCCTGGTAGCTTAATATTTTTCTCCTTTAACAAAAAACAATATTAAATCTATTTGGAACTGGATACGCAGCATGTCAGACTAATATTTCATGATTTGTCTGCCATTGTGCCTCCCGGGCCTCCTTGTTAGACTGAAATATGTTGAGATCAGCACAGATTGGCAGCCCTGTTAGTGCAGTTTCCCTCTTGAGTGGTCCGCTTGATGGGCGTTTCTTACCGTAGGCCAAAGTTTCCATAATGTGTGCCTTCCCACAAGGCAGGCATGTCCAAACTTCGGCCCTCCAGATGTTTTGGACCACAACTCCCAGAGTCCTCTGTCATTGACAATCAAAGCTCAGAATTCTGGGAGTTGTGGTCCAAAACATCAGGAGGGCCGAAGTTTTGGACATGCCTGCCATAAGGTGATGGGGCTTGAAGGAGGATCATCATCAGCAGCAGCAGCAGCAACAGCCACTCACTGGGAAGAGAGAGTTCTGTGGGACATGAAATGTTACTGATCGAATCTGCCTTGCTTTCAGATGACAAAGAAAATCCCCAGACAGAGCTGGGAGGACTCGTACCATGACTCTGAGCCGGTCAGTACAAGCGCCTCCATCCGTTCTGGGTGGCCAGTGATAGGTGGGCGTTCCACTTGTGGGTGGCGTGGTTCAAAAATGCAGGGTCCCTGGGAACCAAGTCAACCCGTGGGATGTAGAGCCAGTGGTGCTGGGCCCTCCTTTGGCCATTTTATGGAGTGAGCTTTCTTTTACATTAAATGTGCTGTACTTAAGGCAGTAGAGGACCTTGAGGAATTAAACGTTACCCCCTAGAAATGATCTCAGGGAGAAAGGATAAGTCCAGGCGTTGGGAGGAGCTGGGATTCAAAGAGAGGAACACGGAAGGCCTTAGCCCACGTGGATTGACCTGCTGGCTTATCATCAGGAAGCCAGAGTTGCCTCAAAGGGTGGCTGGCTGGGAACCACAGAACAGCCTTGGGGCATCCTGGTCCTTGGCTCCCAGCAGTGGCCGCAGCGGATGGAGGGACCACCGGCTCGAGGGCTGGGTAGGTGGTTTCGTTGGTTGGTTGGTTGGCCCATGATTCTGGCAGGAGCTGCCTGTCTGGGCCGTTTCCCTCCCCACCAGCCAAAGAAAGAAGCCAATGTTGGTTTAAGAGTCTTAACTCTCTTGTTAGCCAGGAGGGAAGCAAGTCGGGGGGGGCAGTTCCCTGGCAGGTTCACACATCATGATGAGTCAGCTGCGGAACGTCCACCGTTGGTTTAGCCGCTTCGGCAGCAGCACAAGCGGGCTGCTTTCCCACGGCAAGCCGAGGTTCTCACGAGTCCCCAGCTACCCTGATGTGCGAACCAGGCCACCACTTAATGCAGCCTGTTCTGCTGAAATAATTGTCCAGGAGGGCTGGTTAATAACCCAGTTAACGCTCCTGTAGTCTACACAGATTTTTACGCACTGCCCCAGAATAGTCAGGGACAGTTCTCTCCGACTCTTTGCTCTGGTGCAGGGGGTAAATGGGAACTCGGGCAATGATGGCTCAGCAGCAGTGCCATTCAGAAGGAAGGAACTGGCCAGCATTTTTTTAAAAAAACTGACTAAAAAAGAAATTGATGCCATTTTTGTGTGTGTGGAGGCTTAGGGTGAGAGCTAAGCTTTCTCTTTTTAAACATCTTATCATTCCTTTTGTATTCTATTTCAGAAAGCATGGTTGTTCTAATTGCATGTTAATAATTCTAACTTGGGTTTATTATTACCCCTTTAACGTAATTCCTCAGGAGTTATTTGGTTGCAAAGAAAATGTCTGCAGATTGGATGCAGATGTGCAGTTTTAAGCATCTGCCTGATTCCGATTATGAGCCTCATTGCTTTTTTTTTTTGAAAACTGAATGTCAAATGATTTAGTATTGTAACAAAGATACTGAGCATTAATTTTTAGTCAGCTTGTTTGCATATTTGGGGTTGACTTAGGCTCCTTGCAGGAGACTGGAGAAAGAACATCGCGGACTTGTTCTCTTAGCTGGGTGGATGTTGTCATTGAGCAGGGGAGGGTTGCCGGTTGGATGGCCTTTTAAGACGGCGGCATGTGGGACCTCTGTTGCGTTTGCACTTTGCTAGTAAATGCTGTTCTTCCCGCTGACCCTCTCCCCTTAGGGAGGCCTCCAGGGCCGGCCTGCTTTCTGTGGGTCACTGCCTGCCCGCCCACTCTTGCGGCCTGCCCCGTCTCGCCCAGGGCACAGACAAGCTCCCGCTCTTAACGCGGCGAGCAGGACTTGAGAGTTGCTCCATCTGAAAACATGGCTGTGTTGCAGAAGGTTGCCCCTAATGGCTGCCTTCCTGCCCTTCGCTCATTGGTCCTCCACTCTCGCCTCTGCAGGACTGCTTCTCAGTGGAAGGGGAAGACCTGAAGCATGACTTTGAACGCTTACAGTTGGCCATGGAGATGGTTGGCTTCCTTCCCAAGACACGCAGACAGTGAGTTGGCACGCCTTTGTTATTTATTAATTTATTTTGTTTGATTTATATACCACAAGAACCACCTGGCCCGGATCAGGGGAGTGTCGGGTGTTTCCGTGTTCTGAACTCATCTAGCAAACCCTCTGGCACGTAGATTTGGTGGTTCTTCAGCATTCTCTTTTTTTTAAAAAGAACATGTTTTGCACTCTGTTGCTCTTAAAAGTTGCTCTCAAGGAGACTTGCGGCTGCCCGCACGGATGTCTCAGCACCCGGATTCCACAGGAGAACTGAAGGGCTGCTTTTCCTGGTCTAAAACGAGTGAAGTATATTTGCTTTAGCTTGCTTTAGTCAATGAAGAAGTAATTTCCGAGCACAGCCCCAGTGTTTGTCACCAGAGCACCGTTCATTCAGTGTTTTGTGGGCTTGTTTGGTGACAGTTTCTCAGCAATTCAGACATAATGTGGAGTTAATTAGGTGGCTTCCTAAAATATTAATTGTATATGTCGCTGAAAATATTTGGGGCAGATGTGCCTAATATCTAGGTCTGTTTTTCATATCGTGATTTTGGCCGTGAGAAACTGTTGGATAAGAGCATCGTGACTTTAATAGGCCTCTTATGATCAAAACCGACCTGAAGCCTGCGAGAGTCGGGCGTTGGCCAGGAGGTGCTTGGACCTTCTTGGTCCCCCTCGGTGGTGGTTGCTGGGCTCCTGAGACGGCGAAGGCAGTGAGCCCCCCCCCTTGCTTGGTGTCTCCAGGATTTTTTCTCTTCTCTCGGCCATCCTCCACTTGGGCAACATCTGCTACAAAAAGAAAACCTACCGGGACGACTCCATCGATATCTGCAACCCTGAGGTCCTACCGGTGGTCTCCGAGCTCCTGGAGGTGAGCGGTGGGAGTGGGGCGGCGGTGGCGGCGGCGGGGGGGGCGCACTTGTCGGGCTCCTAATCCTTGGGAGCACCAGCATCTCCAGGGCGTAGCTTGTGAGCGGGAGGCCGTCAGGTCGGGTCAGGCTGCCCTCTGCTCTCCTGGGCAGATCCCCCATTTCCAGCCTCTTTAGTCTGGAAAAAAGGCGCCTGAGGGGGGATATGATTGAGATGTACAAAATAATGCAGGGCATGAGTAAAGTGGATAGAGGGAAGCTCTTCTCCCGCTCCAAAAATACCAGAACTAGGGGACATCCACTCAAATTGAGGGCTGGGAGAGTAAGAACAGTCAAAAGAAAATATTTTTTTCACCCAGCGTGTTGTTAGTCTGTGGAACTCTCTGCCACAGGATGTGGTGATTCCTGGAGGAAAAGTCCATCACGGGTTACAAACCATGATGGAGATGTGTAATCTCCAGGCTTAAAACCAGGGTATTTCAAGGGCCAGATGCAGGGGAGTGGTATCGGGAGACAGATATCTAGTCTCATGCGCTCCCAAACGCATCTGGTGGGGCCGCTGTGAGATACAGGAAGCTGGACTAGATGGGCCTTTGGCCTGATCCAGCAGGGCTCTTCTTATGTTCTTATGTTAGTGTTTTGCCCGTGGGCTCCAGATGGAGCTGAGGCGTGACCAGGCGCTGGGCACGGGGAGCCGACTGGACTGAGTCCCTGCGGCCGAGGGAGCCCAGAAGGGGCGGAGGGGCTCCTTCCGTTCATCTCAAGGGGCAACATTGGAACAGGAACTGACACAGACGAGGAGGGCAGACCTTTTCTCTGCCGCCCAGGGCGCCTCACGAGCGCTGCCTCCGTACAGAGGGGAAAGGTTGGCTTGAGGCCTCTTCTGAACACGACGTATGCAGTGGCCTCAGTGCAGTGCTCTAAACTAGAGCAGCAGCACAATTGCAGCTAGTTTACAAAGCCACCCCAGGTATCCCGTGTCACACACACACACACACACACACACACACACACACACACACACACACACACACACACACACACACACACGGGAGGGCTGATGCACAAGGAGAGCTGCAGAGGGCTTGCTGCTCCTGCTTATGCCGTGAACGTGAACGTGGCTGAAACAAGCCAGCTGGATTCTGCTGTGCTGCCTGGCGCTAAGCAGCTGCCGCAGCACTGTGGCTTTCCGTGTGAAGAACCTTGAGGCCAGAGTGAAAGGGGGGGGGCTCTCCTCTGCCTGCGGGGTGGGGGGGGGGAGCCTGGTCTCGGGCCACATTTCTTCTGGTTTGCTTCGGGCTGCCTTGGCTTCCGACCTCCCCCACCTCCTTCCTCCTGCACAGGCCTGGCTGCCTGGCGGTTGTGCATGTTGGGCTGCGAGCCGTGCAGCTTCGGGAGGTGGTGGTGGAGAGGATCCGGCCTTTTTGGTGTCTGATAGGTGACAAATCTCTTGCGTCGGTACCTGTTTCCGGGGGAGGAGGGGAGCGGCCTCATTTTTTTTGCCCCCAAAATAGCTGTTTGGATCGACTGCCAAGATGAAGAAGGTCAGTTTAAAGAACCGACTGTCCTTCAAGAAACCACCTCCCCCTGTGCTCAGTTTTTGAGGGCCTCCCCACCCCCACCCCCCACCCCGAGAGGAGAACAGTGGGCTAGGAGAGTGAGAGCAGGTCCGTTTGGTTACAGCCACTGGGCTGTCCGGCCACCTCCCTAGTGAGAAGGCATGGGCGGCTGCTTCTCATCAGATGTGCTCTAGAGACCTTCCTGTTTTCCCACAGTCCTGGCCTGTGTCGAAAGTCTTTCTTGCTTGTGCTAGGTGTCAACTGAGAGTGTATCTGGAG
The DNA here is from genome assembly GCA_029282475.1 of Phrynocephalus forsythii. Lineage (NCBI taxonomy): Eukaryota > Metazoa > Chordata > Lepidosauria > Squamata > Agamidae > Phrynocephalus > Phrynocephalus forsythii. Next base: position 2,562,558 of record JAPFRF010000014.1, on the reverse strand, counting down.
TGTATTCGCAGCCTTTTAATAGCAAACAGCCTTTGCTCCTCCTTGGTGGAGCCAAAATATATGCTTTCATTTTTGGAAGAAATGGATGTTTCCCAAATGAAGAGTGGATGATTCTATAAAATGTGTCAGTGAGGCGTGCCACCCCGGCCTGTCACCCCAAAACCGTTGGCCCAGGCAGCTGTGGGCCTGCTGGGCTGCAGAGTGGCGCCATCGTAGAGAGCAGAGGCAAACGCCCGGTGGTCTTCCGTGCCCACGCCAAAGAGGCCAAGCTAGGCTGCTTGCTTGAGGGTGAAGGATTTGGTCCTACTAGGGGCTCGTGTGGAAATAACCCCGTTGTGACCACGGGGCCACTTTCTTCTGCCGGAGACTGCCAGGCCTGCGGGTTTTCCTTGGGGGCCTCGGCTGCCTCCATGATGCTCCTTGCTTCCTCCTTCTGCCTCTGAAGGAGTGGCTTTTAGGTCCTGTAGCTGGAAGCCTCCTGCCATCAACCCAGGGCCTGCGCAGCGTCGTTGGTGGCGCTCGGCCTCAGAAGGCAAACACTTCCCCCATTGGGTTCTGCCTGAGAGACGCAGGCGCTTGTCGGCCACCAGACCAGCAGGACCCCGGGTCGCCTTGGGGGTGGGGGTGGGGGTGCGTCCGCATGGCAATGCAGCGGCTGACACAACCGGGCAGCGAAGAAAGCCGGGCCACCGTGCTCTGTGGCTTTCCTCTTGTGAACAGACCAGAGGGAGAGCCCAAGGTGTCTTTTAGGTGGGGGAGAGCCTGGTGGGCAGAAGCCGTCAGGCTGTGCACGTCAAACCACAGGCTTAATGAGCCTCGGTCCCCTTGTTTATTGTGTTGTGTGACCAGCTGCTGTGTTAGTTTGGTGGTCACGATTCGCTCTTAAGCCATTGCGTAGGCTCTGTCCCATCATGGCCTTCAGCCTTCCTCTTGAGCTGGGCTATTCTTCCCAGAAGGCCCTTGATGCCTGTGGGGTTTCCCGGCCTGCTCCTTCCATTGCCGAGGGGAGCCTTGCAGGCCAGGCACAGAATGAGGGCGGCTGCTGGGGATTTGCATTTCCATGGTGGTTCTTCCTTCATCAGGCAGGGAAGAAGGAGGGCATGCAGGTTCTCTCTCTCCATGGCGTTCTTAGAACAATGAGCCTTTCAGATCCTGGGTGAAAACACGGCTCCCCGATTCTTAGGATTGGCCTGGAGGCCCACCAGTGAGGATAGCAAGAGTGTGAAGAGCTCCTGGAGTTTTGAGGAAGAAAAGGTGGCATCAGTCAAGTTGTCGTTTGGAATAGCTAAGCCTTAGTCAGACTCCACCAAGCCAGCGAAGAGAAGCTGCCAGGCGGGTGGTGGCCCAGGGCATTCCTGACACAGGATCAGGGGGAGGCAGCCCCTCTTCCCTACCACCCCACTCCACCTGCAGAGAGCTGGGGTTTCCCCTGCCTGCTCTCATTGATGCTCTTCTTCTGTTGGGTTGCTGCTTCCTCTGCATGAACCACGGGAATGCTCCTTTGCAGTAAAGTCTCTCGTAGGCTTTTTTTTTGGGGGGGGGGCGTCGGTTGAGGAGATGCCTCAACGTACGAGCGCTGAGGGTGGCGGCTTATCTGACAGGTTGGATAACTTGTGAGTTTCAAGAAGCTTTGGATCCGATTCAAGTGGGAGTGGGGGGGCATGGTGGCAGCCTCTTATGCCTCCTTCCATCTGAAAAGGCCTGGAGGCAGCCTCTTATGCCTCCTTCCATCCCAACCAACCAACCAACCAACCAACCAACCAACCATCCGCCTGCCCTTGTTCTCCCTTTTTATAGGGTTCATATGGACTGGGCAGGCTCCCTCTTTCCCAGCTGTGGACAGAGCCACTGCTAAGGGCAGGCCACGGCAGCCACCGGTTTTCTCTATGCAGGAAGGGAAGCAGGTGGCCCCTGTGAGGAAAGCAGCCCGTGGCCTAACTGCCCTCCCCACACACACCATGCCGTGGGCTCCAAGGTCTCTCAGGGTCCAAGATCAGAGTGCTTTTACTGCCTCAACGCCCGGAGATTTCTGAGGGGCTCCTGTAAAGCCACGCTGGTGGGGGAGCATATGGAAGATGGCTGCCTTCCCCCTTCTGTGTGTGTCTGTGTGCCTTGGCATTGTTCATTGGTGTTTTAATGCTGTGTGGACTCTCTCCCCCCACCCCCACCACCGAGGCCTCCATTGTTTCTTTTCTCTTTTGTGACTAATGGTGGGATTCGCGGGTCGTCAGGTGAAAGAAGAAATGCTGTTTGAAGCCTTAGTGACCAGGAAGACGGTGACTGTCGGGGAGAGGCTGGTCTTGCCCTACAAACTAGCGGAGGTGAGTATCAATCACCACCAGCACCTTCCCTTTGGGGTGGGCGTGGGTGGCGTGGGTGGGGTGGGGTGGTTTGGGGGAGACCAGGGCAGGCCTCTGCGCTCCAGTCCTCACGCGGCCGGTTCTGGGCTCTGAGACCAGCTGGAGCCTTTGAGTCTTCTGCCTGTTGGCGTTTTTGCTAAGAAGAGCAGCAGGATTTGCACGCAGTATTCAGGAGGGGTAATCATCCTTCTAACGTGGCATCCCATTCCTGTTCGTTTTTGCCTAATCTGGGTGCTGCCTTATCAGCTTGTGTAATGTCGTGTAATGTTGTGGGTTTGGAAGTGTTACCTGAAGGAGACCAGTGGGCTCGAAACCCAGGGGTGCCAAAGGCGAGGCGGGCCCCCTCAGGGAGGGGCGGGCAACGGTGAGAGAACGGGGCCGGGTTGCGTCCGACACTTGCAGCAGCCGTCCTAGTTTTTAAGGCCCGCTCCTGCCACAAAGGGAGGCAAGGCCTGTCATGAGCACTGGGAGGTCAGTGCGTCGTAGAGAACGGCAGTCCTGAGGCACAGGGCACCCCTGGCCACCTTGCAGAGGCTTTGGTGACAGGAACATGGAGAGCTGCACTTAGGCGTCCTGGACCCCCCTCCCTCCCTTGGGTGGAAGGGCAAGCGGTACCTCTGAACGCTCCCTGCAAAGAAGCCCCCCCTCCCATGCCTGAGCCTCAGTCCCTCTTTCCAGAAAAGCAAACAAACTGTCATGGATTTCCCAGTTTATTTCTTAACGATGGGACTTGATGTTCCAGGCTATCACGGTGCGGGATTCCATGGCTAAATCCTTATACAGCGCCCTCTTCGATTGGATTGTGTTTCGCATTAACCACGCACTTTTGAATACCAAGGACTTGGAGGAAAGCACCAAGGTAACCACCAGCCAGCATCTCTCTCTCTCTCTCTCTCTCTCTCTCTCTCTCTCTCTGTGTGTGTGTGTGTGTGTGTGTGTGTGTGTGTGTGTGTGTGTGTGTGTGTGTGTGCATGCGCAAGCTGAAGAGACAGGGAAAAGCATCATCCATTGGGGTTGGTAGAATTATTTTCAAAGATACATCATGGCTGGGGAGTCAGAAGATATTTTCTGAACGTTTTTATGGTTCATCAGTCCCTCAAAGCTTTTGTCTCTTGGAAAACAGTGCTAAGCTGTCAGAGTGGTTCAGAGGACCAAGCTTTTTTTGAGTGGTTGAGTGGAGCAGAGCCTTCAGCCCTGGTTTGGAGACTGGTTTCCTCTGAAGGAAGGCCATTTCTAAGCCAAAGCCCAGCCAGAACGGGCCATAGTCACACACACCCCCAGGGGATGGGGCGTCCAGTGGTACCTAGCTTCCTAGTTGCCTGCAACAGCTGCCCTTCCCCTGGGCAGTCGGATTCAGGAAGCCTGGACCGGCTCCTGGGACAAGGGAGAGGAAAAGGAAGGAAGAGGCTTCACTCCTTTGCAAGACAGGAGCCATCCTGATAAAAGCATCTTCCAGCCCATCTCCATCATCTTCCTGTGGCAGAGCAGAGGTGGGGAATGATGTAGGTCAAGGTGTGTCTGATGAATGGCTGTTTTCTGAGCAGGGTTTGGATTACTGCAGTTGATTCCTGACTTGTGGATTAGTATCTCAATTTCCCCCAGATTCACTTGACAATTATAGCAATTGCTCTTGGATGTCGTAAGACTAAAGCTTAAACCTAATGAACACAGCAATGTTGGTTTTTTTTTACTGCTGAATGTTTAATGCAGACCCTTTCTTGCTACTCTCAGCCCTCCAGTCAAGTCATGTTATGGGCTTAATGGACCCAGGTTGACAGCGAGAGTGGTCAGCACTTAGCAGATTGCAAATAAATCCCAGTTGTCCAGGCTTCGTGTGGGTCATTGCTCCATACTTGGATTGGGACTCACGTCTGACTACTGGCAATATCTTTGCCGCATAAACCTCCTGTCTGTAGAAGACAATTTGCATGTGCATGTGTGTGTGTTTATATAGGTGTATGGTCGGTAAAATGAGTACCCAGCTTGCTGGGGGGGGCAGTGCGTAGCTATGGGGTAGTATGCAAGCAGGACACTTTGCTTTGTAAGATTATTCAGCATTGCAAAGCATTCTGTGTGCATGCATGAACCCTGGCTTTTCTCTTTTTAAAAGCTTTAATCTGCAGTGTAAGTCTCAGATGCAAAGCAATCAGAGAGCTGGATGAGTCTCTCCTATTACATCTGCATCATCTGGTGCATTAAATACTTGTATGCCGAATTTAAGATCTGTAACTTTGTATACTGACAAGCTCATGTCAGTATTCAGTTTATTAAATCCTCTAAAAAATCTACGGTGATTTGTTAGAGGATTTGATGGTGAGGGGGCATTTTATTTTATTTTGAATATTTTACCCCACCTTTCTCCTTGGAAAAGGATCCAAGGTGGCTTACAATAATGAGGGACAATATGCAGCCCAGAACATATAAGACACATTCAAGTTAAGAACAGGGAATTAGAAGAGGCATCTTAGAACATTAAAAGGTAGAATTAGAGCTACAAAGAGCATGCAAGAAGAAAAGAAAAATCCATTAGGAGGGGTGAAAAGCAACGTGGAAAACACTGGTGTTCTTATGAAATCAAACAATGCAATCATGTATGGTAATCCATATAAAGTCACCTAGGAGGTAGTCCCTCATTCAGAGAAAGCTTGTATTTCTCTGGTTGAATACTCAACAAATTGTCGGTGTAAGGATGTTCTTTCTTACTGGTTTCCTGTATTGCACTGAAGAGAACCTGGGGGAAAACCCTACAGCTTACTGTAAAAGTTGTCATGATAGATCAAAAAGGAGATGATCCTTCTACTTAACAGAAATGTGCGCCTTCACAGAGGGACACATAGATTTTCATCTGGTGGAGGCTTGACTAGATTACACCCTGGACTTAGAAGACTGTATTTATTAATTTTTGGAAACATAAATTGATAAATTTGGCTCTCTGCTTCCATACAGGAAACCATAAAAGTAAATATTATTCATTAACTTTTGGGGGGTTAACTGGACAATCCCTAAATAAATCACTTGTTAAATAAATCCAGAGACTCTTGTTTAGCTTTAAAGCACCCTTTCCGTAGGACACATAGGTAAAAAAATAGCTATAAGGGCGGGCTTTAATATCTGGGAAAGGGGTTGTCGTCGGTGTGGAAAAAGTAGGGTGGGGGTGGGGTGGGGTGGGGTGGCAGTGAAAGCATTCAGACCTCACGGCAGCCCCATCCCTGGGCCTTGCATCGTTTCCAGGGTTCACGATATTTGCTCAGGAACGAGCCCTGACCCATTGGCTCTGGTGGCGCCTGGATCCGACTGCTCCCTCTGTCTCCCCCCCGCCAGCCGCTTCACCTTCTGCTTTGGTGGAGAGCCAAAGCCACAGCCTGTGGGGTTTTCACCCCTTGGCCCCTGGCTGTCTCGTGGGGTGGAAGCGAACACCCCACCACCACCACCCAGCCATGGTTACTCTCTGAAGCAGGTGACGGGTGCCCAGTGTGAGAAGCAGAGCTAGAAGGCAGGCAGAGCTAAGGCTGGCAGAGAGGCCTGGTGTATCCCATCCCACCCCACCACCCCCGCTTTCGTCCTGGTGCCGTGGCTCACGTGGCTGGTGGAGGAGTCCTCCCTCCTGTCTCGGCCTGCATCACAAGAGCTGTGCAAAGCATAGCCCCCCCCCCATCAGCAGGAGAGTGTGACCCCCCTGGCTTGGGTTCTTCAGCCTTGGTCCAGGACTTAACCCTTGCATTTTTTTGCAAAGTCTACGGCCATGTTTCTGCTTTTCCCTGTGTTGCAGACTTTGTCCATTGGAGTCCTTGATATTTTTGGCTTTGAAGATTACGAAAGCAATAGCTTCGAACAGTTCTGCATTAATTTTGCCAATGAACGGCTGCAGCACTATTTTAACCAACACATCTTTAAACTGGAGCAAGTAAGTCTTTAAAATGACCATTACTGTTTTCACGTGGACTGCGGGTACACGTGCCACCCGAGAATTCCTTAGGCAGAGGGGAGGTCTGTGTTTGGGCTGGTTGATGTAGGAAGCCGGCATGCAAACAGCAAGGGCTGGGCCCACCCGCCCAGAAGCTCAGCTTCTTCCCATCCTCACCCTGTCCCCTGTCGCCTCTCTTCAGGCCATTTCCACTGCTGTATTTGTGGTGGTGGTGGTGGTGGGGGGCATATTAATCGATCAGGTGTCAAGGCGGCCTCCAGAAAGAGCCGTCCCTTGACACCTGGGGAGCCCCTTTCTCTGCCAAGACGGGACTGTCCATGGGTGCTCCTGAGTGCGCTCAGGGGAACAGGCTTGCTCGGCCCAGGGGAGGGCAATTTGATTTTCCACCATGTGAAGGTTGCTCACACGTTGCTTGGCTTTGCTCTTCCTGTGACCCCCACCCCCACCCCCACCCCCTAAGGAGGAGTACCGCCTGGAAGGCATCCCCTGGCACAACATCGACTACATCGACAACTCCGGCTGCATCAACCTGATCAGTAAGAAACCAACCGGGCTCCTCCATCTGCTGGATGAGGAAAGCAAGTGAGTGGGGCAGCTGCCTTCTGCACGCTGGGGGGCTGGGCCCCACAGGATTGGGCCTAGAAATCTGGGTGGAGGCAGTGCAGCCATTCTCAGCTTTCCTCTCTTATTTATTTATTTATTTATTTATTTATTTATTTATTTATTTATTTATTTATTTATTTATTTATTTATTTATTTATTTATTTAAATACTTATATCCCGCTCCATCTTCCCAACGGGAACTCTGGGCGGCTAACAACACAAAAGCTAAAAAAGGAAAAGCTAAAAATAGCAGGCCACCAAGCAAGGGCAGCGGAGGGCAAGATGGCGGCAGACGGTTAAGGGTAGGAAAAAGAAGAGAAACTAACTAATAAGGACACCATATGCTTCTTTGAAGAGGAAGGTCTTCAGAGCCCTTATGCCCCAGCAACTGTGCCCTCAAAGCAGCCGAGGCCACGATAGGATAGGAATGCCTCCGTGCGTCTCTTTGCAGGCCTTTAGTTACTCTGTCTTTGTTGGCTGGACGTGGGATGTGCAGGAGGAACGGGGGACCTGGAGAAACCAGGAGCGCCTGGAGTTACTGGAGCCTGTAAACATTTGCAGATGGACCTTCCGTGGCCAGCCAGGGCAGCAGGAGAGGATTGCAACAGGGTTGGAGAGGGTGGAGAGGCTCAGAATTGGCTATGAAAAGCCCAAGATGCAGTACCCCGTCCGTCTGTGTCCTTCCGTTAATGCAGACGCCACTGGCTGAGTAGTCGCAAATCGCTTTTAGTGTCTTGAGAATCTGGAGAGAGAGAGAGAGAGAAAGGTCTGAGATGGGAGGTGTCCCTGGACTCAGCCCCTTCTTGCATGATTAGTGCTTGGTGCTTTTCCTCTGTTGATTTAGTTTCCCACAAGCTACAAATCAAACACTGCTGGACAAGTTTAAGCGTCAGCACGAAGGGAACCTCTACATTGAATTTCCAACTGTGATGGAACCTGCTTTCATCATCAAACACTATGCTGGAAAAGTGAAATATGGTGTGAAGGTCTGTACCTTGTTCATTGCTACCTATTTTTTTTTAAAAAACCCTGATAGTCACAATAATTACTGCAAGGTGGACTCTTCAGGGAGGAGAAACTCTAATGTCAGGGTAGACAAATCCCCCACAAAACAGAAATTTCATTCAGCAGGTTCTTCCTCTCGAACCTGTAGTGCCCACTTTTGTGTCTGAGGAAGTGGACTCATCCTCATCCAGGAAAGCTTGCATTAAAATATGGCTGTTAGTCTTGAAGGTGCTACGATGTTTTTGTCTTGTTTGTTTCTTTGCCTGATATTCTGGCACAGAATTCAGAGCCCCCCCCCCCCAGCAACAGAACAACTAGTAAAACCTGTGCCAAACGAGCAGACACCAGGAGAAGGAGGAAGCCCCACTAATAAGGACCCTCCTTCTGTCCTTGTCTTTAGGATTTCCGGGAGAAAAATACGGACCATATGAGACCGGACATTGTCGCTCTCCTCAGAAGCAGCAAGAGTGCCTTTATATGTGGACTGATAGGGATCGATCCTGTCTCAGTGTTTCGCTGGGCGGTCCTCAGAGCTTTCTTCAGAGCTGGGGTGGCCTTCAGGGAGGCCGGAAGAAGATTCACTTCAAAGAAAACAGGTAGGCATCCTGGAATGTGCCTCCCCCGGCATGTATAGGAAACCCGTTACCCTCTTCGTTCTTTGAGGGATATATCAGTGCTTTGTATTTCATGGGCAGTGTCTGAATTCAGATCTTCCACAGAAGGTTTTGATGTGCATTATATGTTCGCCCTCAATATTTCTTTCTTTCTTTTTAAAAGATTATTGTATATTAAAGGTGAGGAGCATGATTCAGCGAGTAGCAGTTAAGACAGATCATAATACTTCAGGATGAGTGAATCAGGTCACCTTCTTTTAGAGGATTAATTCTTCAGAGAGCCTGGAGACTGTACAGATTTTCAAAGTGTATTATGCCTGCAGGATACTAATTCACTTGCTTTATTTTTTTAATGGAATCTTTCTTTCTTTTTCTTTCTTTCTTTCTTTCTTTCTTTCTTTCTTTCTTTCTTTCTTTCTTTCTTTCTTTCTTTCTTTCTTTCTTTCTTTCTTTCTTTCAATTCCTTCCATTTATGCAGAAGGTATCCTAACTCCTAGGGAAGAGTGGTGTGTGGCCAATAATAACTCACCTAAGGGTAGCTGGCTGACTTTTTACAGACAAAGGTAGCTTAAAGGAGAGCCCTTGTGCCTTGCTTGGTTTGCCATATGCTCCTGAACCAAGGAAATGGTCTTTGACGGAGGCAGGCTGCGGAGGGCAGAAGGGCCCAGCAGTGAGTCTAGGCCGCTCCTGGGCACCCAGAGCTCAGTAATTCCTTCACAGAGCCTCTGTTGACTCTGGTGGTGAGGTCTGACGATGGATGGGCCACTTATCCATGGCAACATTTCAACCGCTATAGCCAGCTCCTGAGAAAACTGGGAAGTGGACATGCGGGTTTATCAACCTGGTGGGGGCCACCTGCTTACCTGGAATTTGGGATTGGGGTGGGGTGGAGTGAGAGATGTTGAGCAGGATACAAACCCGGGTTTCCTCTTGCAGAAACAGATTTTTGCCAGTATGCTGGGAATGCAAGGAAATATTTAATGGACATATGTAAAGTTTTTGGAAAAGTGGGGCCTTTAAGATGCTTCCTTTCATTTGCCAATTACACACACACACACACACACACACACACACACACACTTACACAAGCGAGGCCAGGGGTCCCCACAGGTGAAAGATCGATGGGCCGCTTGAAGACTGATGCCGGGGGTTGCAACTCCCACAGGTTTGCAGCCCCCCATGGCAGCAGTTTCTACAAGGGAGACAGATCACGGGGAGGGGGGGGGACAGTGGTGAGGGAAGGGTGCCAACGTCTTCCCTCTCTGGCTGCTCTTCAGCCTCCGCAGCTTCCCTCCCCTGGGGTGGGGGGTGGGGCTCTGAGTAGCATTGGTGGGCTTGAATGAGGCTTGACCCCAAGGGGAGGCAGTAGCCTTGTGGAGCTGGGGGGGGGCTGCTGGAGGAGCGATGGCCAAGAGGACCCTGCATTGTTTCCTTCCTGACATTACTGCTGCTTGGCTCCTGGCATCCAGGCTGGTGGAGCAACCCTCAAATAGCCCCACCTTGTTTGTCAGGACAAATGCTGCCCAGCTGGCCACCCTCAGCCAGGAAAACCCCGGGATGAAATGGTAGAGCACCCCCCCAGTTGGCAGGAGCAGAGGCGGGGGGGACGGACGGACGTAGGGATCGGGGCGGGGTGGTGGAGGTTTCGTCCCTTGTGCCCTGCAGCTGATACAGTTGGGATGCCTCCTTCCTTCACCCCAAGCCCTCGGCGGCTCTTAGCCCAACCTGGTCTCCAGGGCAAAGGCTCGATGCTTGGCCGATTACACCCTGTCAGTATGCGGCCGGGAGGGATGCCTCACGTCTGCTTCTGGTTTCGCCTGCTTGGTTAAGCTGCCTTATTTCCCCTTGTTTTCTGTGACTGTGGCAGCATGCCCTGTGCGCCCATATATCTGTTGGCTCTTTTTAAATAGATTTATCTGTCAATATTTATTTGCTGTTTTGTCTTTCTAAGCTTTTTTTCATACTTACGTTCTTGTACAGTTAAATATAGACCTGGGAGCTTTGCAGAGGCAAAAATACCCACCCCCTCCCCCTGGTCAGCATTCTCGGGCGCCTTCTGCTGACTCCTTAAGAAGTGAGCAGGCACTCATGGCCTTTTATGCGTCCTCAGAACTGGGACTTGAAAATTGTGGTGGTTTTCTTTTTGCAGTTTCTTTTCCTCTTTCCCTTTCCCTTGTGGTTTCAGATTTTGGTGAAGAAAAAAAATTGTTATCCAAGCTAAAAGGGGGTCATGGTCCCCCCCCCAATTAATGAGAAAAGAGGCAGGAAGACCATGAACCCTCAGAAGCCTTGCCTTGTGAGGCCGGGGGCTTTTACTCGATCAAGGGACCGTCTGGACATGGCAGTGCTGGTCCAAGGGCAGATTTGGGTGCCTGGAGCTCCCGATGCACCCTCTTCCTGTTTCCGGCTGTGCTTACCTCGCTTTTAGATGTGCAGCAGGACAGCCAATGGGGTTGATGCTGCTTCTGAGGTCTCTTCCATCAAATGCAGTGACTCAGGGTGACTTCTTCCTTTCCGCCAGCTCACCCTGAAATCAAAGCCGGTGCAGATTTGTTGCTGGGTTTCTGTTGCCAAGGCCGCCCCGAGGGGTGGGGGGCTCAGAGGAGCCACTCTGTCCCTGGGCTGCTGGGCCTCCAGACGGGAGCGGCTACCCCAGAAGGAAAGGCCATTCCTGGCTGCGCAGGTTCCACTGAATGTTCTTTGGTCCCAATTTATTTATTTATTATTTATTTATTTGTTACGCTTATATCCCGCCCATCTTCCGGAACGGAACTCTGGGCGGCTCACGATAAAACAATGAATCAAAAGACAAATTCCAATTAAAAATGCAACCTTGCCACAGCTTGAGCCCCTCTTTGCCCAGTTTCCCTGTTCTTTGACTCTGCACAGAGTCCTCAGATTGCCCGTTACGCTGTGCCCTCAGCAGATGTGGTTATAGCTCAATGGAATAAATATATGATGTTACTTGGATGGATCGGAGCTATATAAAAAAAAGAAAACCTTTGTCTTGAATTGCAAAACCCAGGCTTATGAGTTCAGCTTGCCTAGGAAGGGCCAGGCAAGTTACCATTGGCAGTTATGGGGTATAGAATTAGTAGTGATAAACCGGCCGGTCCCTGTGTAAGAGGGGCAAGGCTTGCTCCAGTCTCCTTGGTGAAGGGCTGAGATGGAAGGGGGGGGGCTGGTGGAGCCATTGCACCGGGTCATATTATTATTTGTTATAACCCTCTTGGCTGCAGCTTTGGCTTTCCGGGTTGGAAGAGCAGGTCCCCGAAACCCATGGCTTTGCCCGAGGGTGCCTGAGCTGAGCGCCAGACTGGCCTGTCTGGCCTTGTGCGCACCAGGGTCGCCGCCAGTAGGGAAACGCTTGTCCACCCACAAGAGGAAGTGAGCCTGCCTTTGGGGATCAATGCTGTGTCGCTCGGGCCGCTGTCCTCTCACTGTTCGCGATTCTCCCTTGGTTTCTGCTTACGTAATCTCTCCTCTTCTCTCCGTGTCTCTGTTTTGCTTCCCAAGGCCATGAGGACGCGGTTCTGAAAAGTGTGGATAGTTTTAGCTTTCTCCACCACCCAGTTCACCAGAGGAGCTTAGAGATCCTGCAGAGATGCAAGGAGGAGAAGTACAGTAAGGCGCCATCACCCGCCACCTCTCCAACATATATGCACTCACACGCAGCAGGAAATGGACACCAGGAGCATACGGAGCAGTCGGGCTGGGAAGCTGCACCGGGGGAGGTGTTGGCTTTTGGGCAGCACCCCGGAGATCTGGGAAACCGCTGGCCCTTGAGTACAGAAGGGATGCTCTGCCTTTGTCTCTCATTGCAAGCCATGGGCCTGAGAAAGGCCGGGGGACATTTGGCTGAAGGAACTGCAGGTCAACAGCTGAGGAACCAAGGCCTTTGGGTGACAAAGGGCTCCTCAGCCCTTTGGACCTTTCTGGGCTCCAAGGGAGCGTCTTGTGCATTAATCTTGGCAGGATCCCCAGGGCCGGGTCACACGTTCACTTCCCTTTCATTTTTTAAATAAAAGCATCCACATAGGGATGGCAAAGAGAAATTTCCACCATGACTTTAGTGCCTCCTGAAAAAAAATTGATTGATTGATTGATTGATTGACAGACAAGAGTTGCGGGGGGAGGGGGTTATGCACTTGGTCTCCATTTCCTTACCCTCACTTCTGTCTGTTTCATAATAAACTAGTCCTGCATGAAAACCAGCCCGGTTTGCCTTTGATACTAATGATGGCTGGATTCCCCATCCGTGGGAAGAGAAGGGGCCCAGCAGCATGGAACGTAACCCCCCCTCTGCCATACTGACGAGCACGTGGTGTTTCAGCGTGACCCTTCCGAGGAGGAGGAGGAGGAGGAGGAGGAGGAGGAGGAGGCCCAGAGCTGAGTGCCCTCCCTAAGCAGCTCGGCCAAGGGTGCCATGGTCTCACCTTCAGGGTCAGGCATCTCCCCAGGACCTATGTCTAGGGCAGGGGTGGCAATCCTGCAGCTCTCCAGATGTTTTGAACCCCCAACTCCCACAGGCCTCGATCATTGGCAAGATAATCTCAGAATGCTGGCTTTTGTAGTCCAGAACATCGGGAAGGACAAGGGGCCCAACCCCCACCCACCCACCCTGCTCTAGAGGAGATGGTCCATCTTTTGGTAATAAGCCCGGATGTTGGGTGTTTCTGGGAAAGCTTAAGATCTGACGCACCAGGAAGGTTTAGAGAAAGGGCAGGCTTTCTGCTCCTTGGGGCCACAGAAACGCCTGGCACAGGGCACGGCCTCCCTCTGCACCCCGAGGTGGGTGGCCAAGTGCGGGCACAAAAAGGAGCCTTCTGGTTCTCAACCCAGAGCAGACCGGATGAGTTGCGTAAACGTCCTGGAGCACAGACACACTGTAGTTTCAAACTGTCTGTGAAGAGAAGATGGCCACACCCAGAACCTGGCAACCCACAGCCACCGAGTCAGCTCTGGGGAAGGGGGAACCTGCATAGGAATTACCTTGTGTGGGGGTGGCACCCCCCCCACACCCCAGCTGCCTATGGGAAGAGCCTCCAACTCTTTTTCATTGGCACCTGCCTTGCTGCCAGCTCCTTCCTCAGAGCGGCCGTCTTCTCCGTGGAGGTCTCTGGCGTCCCAGGCAGCAGCAGCAAAGCACCAGAGCTAGAAGTGTTTGCTGAATTTTGTGGTGATGAAAACCCATGAGTTGTTCTAGGCTTTGGGTCTCTCTCTCTCTCTCTCTCTCTCTCTCTCTCTCTCTCTCTCCCTCCCTCCTGAATTTGCTCATGATTATTTTTTTTTTGGGGGAGAGGCAGCTATCTTTTTTGGGGGGGGGCACATAACTTTAAAATCCCTATTTTTAAAAGGATAAAGTGACTAGAACTAAGTGCAGTCTCTTCAAACGTAGTTGCACCATCTGTTCTGTACAACATTATTCTGCTACAGGCTGCTTTTCTTACTTGACACCTCTACTGAATCCTGCCTTCCACCTTGATACTCTGTCTTCCAGCTGCAGGTCACCCCTAAGGAGAACGGCTACCAAGCTCAAACTTGCCCAGCCTTGTTGTCATCTTTATTTCGTAGAATCAGGGGGCCAAACGGATCTTGGCCCAAGCAGACTGAGATACCCCATCAAATGATGAGAGTTTTAGTGTGTTTCATCACCTAGCATCCAAATGTATTGTCATGCCAATGATTTTAAAAACTAAAACCAAATCAGTGGTCCACAGAGCTGTAGTTCTTGTAAGTGTTACATATAAAACAGAGTTATTATTTTCTTCCTTCAAGGGTGGTGATGGTTAGTTACAATCTAAAGATTACTTCTAGATTTCCCATAGACGGAAGTTATTCCTAAAAGGCATAAAAACGTATTTTGCCAATCTGACTCCTGCGATAGATGAACTCTTGCCTTTTCATCACAGGTGACTGTCTCCAAGGTCTCCCTTCCCAGGGCTGCCCTGGGCTTTCTCCTGGCGTCATGCCTTCTCTTTCGTGTGGATTGGCTCATTTTCTGCAAAGTTGTTTCTCAGTCATGCCCGATCCACAGCTTATTCTTGTTCCAGGATTTAGAGCAAACTAGCATGGAGGAGAATTTGCCTGGTGTCTCTAGGCCTTGGAAGGGCTTCCTGTGCCCTGCCCAAATCAGGCTCAGACCTCACCCTTCGGTCGGCGGCTGTAGCCGAGGGCAACTGCTTGCCTCGGCCTCCCTTCATGATGGAAGTTACACAGTTATGAGTCATAGCCCCGTCCCTGCCTAACCCTCACCCTCACCCTCACCCTAACTCTAACCCTTGCCCCAAGTCCTGGGTTCTCTCTTTCAGTACTCTCTCCCCCACCCCCCAAAACCCTCTCGATTCCGCAATAATACTGGGAAGAGGGTGTGCATGTGGAGGAGGGAAGTGCCTCCTGAGCCCACAGTCTGGTCGATGCAGACCGTTCCAACTTCAGCCTGTGTCCCTCAGTCTGGAACACGACACCCGGACACGGACACGACCACCACCACCACCACCGTGGCCTCTTGGCTCCTCTGGGGTGGGATAAAGCAGGCCAGGCAGCCGGTTTAATTGGGTGTCTCTGGGCGGCCTTTCTTGACCAATGCCTTTGTCCGTAGCGTAACATCGGGGAGGGAGGAAGCGGCTGGCAGGTGGGAACAAACCGTTGGCAAACAGTCTGCTCAGAGCTTGTCTTTCAGCCCTTGCGTTTGTGTCTCGTACGTCCTTCCGCCTGGTCTGAGAGGGGTGAGGCCAATGCTTTTCAGGCGAGGGTCCTTTCCCTCTCTGGGTGGTTGAAAAGGAGGAGGGCTGGGAGGAGATTCTGTGGCAGAGCAACGCCGCCGACGTGCCTCCCCTTGTTGGCAGAGCCGAGGTCCCGTCCGTTGCATCCTGTGACTAGCCATGGCTCCCCTTGGACTGCGCTCCCTAGCCCATTCCCAGCATGCCTCATTTCCAGCTCATGTCGCAAGTTCTAATCCATATTTGATTTTCAGTTTGGTGCACTGGTTGTCCCCACCCTACCCCCTTATTGAACTCTAATCTTGCTGTGGATGTGCTGCTACAGGTCTTGCCCGGAAGTGCCCAAGAACACCCCTCTCGGACCTTCAAGGAGGCGTTAACACGATCAATGAGAAAAGCCAGCGGTGAGTTAGAGGAGGTGGAAAGTGAAGCCGCGGTGTGTGTGTGTATGGGGGGGGGGGAGCGCTGCCTTGGGAACAGTGGCCATTACCTTCTTAAAACCTGACGCTCTGCTCAACGGCCTGCTGTCCCGTCCCCCCCCCCAGCCCTTGGCCAAAGCGGGAAGGTGACCCTGTGCTTGTTTCTCCCCCTACCCCCCCCCCTTTGCAGCGACACCTACGGGGTTGGCTGGAGCAACCGGACCGGCATCCGTCCCAGCCGGCTTTCCAGCCATCACAACGCCCTGGATAAAGATGGGATTTTTGTGAACTCAACCAATAGCAAGCTGCTGGAGAGAGCTCACGGCATCCTCATGTGAGTGCAGCTTCCGTTCCCCCGCCTGGGTCGAGGGGTAGGCAGGAGGCGGAAGGGACCCCCTGTTGCTCTTCACGCCGTCTCCCCCTTGCGCCAAGGGACAAGGAGGTCCCGCTGGAAGGCTTCCCAGCCAAGGCTCTGTTCAGCCCAAGCCATCCCTGATCCCTGCTGCCCGTTCACCCCCGAGAATGGGGAGAAGGACTTCCTGGGTGTTCCTGTCTGCTACCACCACAGAGACGTCGCTCGCTTTTGGCATCAGGCGCCTACATCGGGAAGGGCAGGGGTGGCCGTTGGCTCTTGAGCTTCAGGCAGCAAAGGGGCAGTGGCCCTTCTGGACTGGAACCCTCGGAGCCGTGGCAAGCCAGCCTGTGCACTGTTTGGGGCGCCTGGCACCGCTCCTACCTCCCCCTCAGCAGTTAACGCCCCCACTGCCCCAGCATGCCTTACCTTCATGGCATCTGGAGACTTAAACATTGAAAGGGGGCTTGGCTCCCTTTTTACACGCAGGTGAAATTATGGTAATGCATTTCCATCTGTTGGATTGTGTGTGTTTTCCCCTTGCCACTGAAAAGATATGGGTGAATAACTAGGCGTCCACCTAGTGAATCAGGCCTCAGGAAATGTCATCTCTCAGACCATAAAGAATTGTGTTCCATGGTGTTGGTGGGTTTATAAAAAGAAATATGGAAGCTTCCCCCACCCAACAATTCAGCTTCTCCCCAAAACTATTTGCCATGCAGTTAATCTCAAACGTTAAAATTCATGCAAAGAGTAACCAGAAAAGGAAGTCCACGAACTTCAGGCTGGTTCCAGGCTGTTTTAATGTACCACCCAAACATGGTTGCTAGGTGTGATGATGTGAAGGGAGTCATTCCCTCAGGCGAGGTGTGAGTTTTAGGGGTAGGTCTTTCCCTGCAACCCTCATGTGGCTCTTACCCCCCCTTTTCCCCCCTACTCAGGCGAAACAAGAATGTCAAGGCCAAGCCTAACCTTCCAAAGGTGAGAGGATTCAAACACTCTGCGTCCAGGCCCTGCTGGCATCCCTGCTGTGAAGCTGCCTCAGGAGGGAGGTTGCTTCACGTTTCTTCCTCGAAAGAAAAAAACATGTATAGAGAGAAGTGCCTTAGCCTCCATGAATACTCGTGTGCCTTGCGTTGTTTGGCGCATTCTGTGCAGGAGGGCCACCCTCTCTAGACCGAGGCAGGCGTTCCTTCCATGGAGGGAAGAGGAGGCCCTGTGCTCCCGTGGGGTGAGCGGGCGGTCTTTGTGCCGTCGGAGGGACGTTCCCCTCCGCCTTTGCCGTCGCCCAGTTGACCTTGTGGAGGTGTCTTTCCTCAGCACTTGCTGGAGGTGGCGTCCCTCAAGCACCTGGCCAACCTGACCCTGCACGACCGGATCACCAAATCTCTCCTCCACCTGCACAAGAAGAAGAAGCCCCCGAGCATCAGCGCACAGTTCCAGGTGGGCGGCAGTGGCTGCTCTAGGGAGACGGGGCTGCCGGGAGGGGGTGGGTGTCAGCAAAAGGAGGGGGAGGGCTGGCAGATCCCCCGGCCGGATAGGATGTTTCCTCCACCTCTGAGCAATCCTGTTTCTTGGCGGGAGCCTCTGGCCTCTGGGCTCGTCGTTGAGGCTGGGATGCAGGGAGGTCCCTTCGTCTCTCCTTCCAGGCGTGTTCCTTGTGGGCTTGGAACGTGCGCTGCAACCCAGTCCCTTTGGCGGCGCCTTTGGGGCTGCCCAGAGGAGAACCCTTTCTCTCCCAGGCCACTGTCAGTGAGAGGTCTCCTGGCTCAGCCCCTGCTTCGTACCTGGTGGGAAACACAGGTTCAGAGTGGGGGGGGGGAGAGGGAGGGGGGACGTGTTTGAGGAAATGCCTCCTCTCAAGCACAGCCTCCCCGTTGAGCCTGCTTTCCTTTCCTTGGGGTTCTCGATCTCCTGCAGACGTCGCTCACCAAACTGATGGAGACCCTTGGCCAGTCTGAGCCCTATTTTGTGAAGTGCCTTCGCTCCAACGCCGAGAAGGTAAACGCCTCCCCGATTCTAAGCCCACCAGGCTGGGCCCTGGGGCGAGGGGGCCGCTGGCCGCTCATCAGCCACTGGACCCTCGCGTCTCCTGCTTTTGCAGCTTCCCCTGAGGTTCAACGACAACCTGGTGCTGAGGCAGCTGCGATACACAGGCATGCTGGAGACAGTCCGCATCCGGCAGTCGGGATACAGCTGCAAATATTCTTTCCAGGTCGGACCCATTTTCTGGCAGGATATTACCCATGGGGCAGTGGGGCCCAAGGCTGCTTCATAGCCAGGGCAGAACTGTTGTCTGCCCTGCCCCTCACACCACCCACCCACCCCGCCCTGTAGCAAACGGTGCCACAAGCTGAAGGGCCTGAAAGGCACATGTCTGGCACCCCACAGAAGAGAGAAGTTGCTTCAGACAGAGCGGGTTTTGACATTCTGCAAGCCAGAGAGTGGCACGCAGAGATGTTTGTCGGTCCCCCCCCCCCGCTTCCCCTGGGGGACCAGTCCCTTGAGGGGTTTGCCCTGCAGACACCTGTGGCTCACCTGAGCATTTAGGGTGAAACAGCAGTGTGTGCGTGCACCTCTCTTTCTCCTAACCGTGTCGGTGTTCATCTGGCTTTCCAGGACTTTGTGGCCCATTTCCACGTTCTTCTCCCACGGGGGGCAGTCCCCTCCAAGCAGAACATCCAAGAGTTCTTGAGGAAAACGAAGGCAGCCCCAGACAGTTATCAAGTGGGACGAACTATGGTGAGTTCCTCCTCCCGGCTGGTGGTTCCCTGAGCCTCTCTTGCCTCGCCTCGGGCAAGTTTTTCAGGCATGTCTCTACTGGAACCAAAAAGGAGGAACCCCCCTCCCCCCCACACACACACTTCTAGAATTTTCCTGTGATGCCAGGGTGGTCCCAGGTGCCAGAAAGAAGCACCTTCATCCGCTCTGTCCTCTGTTCCTTCTCAACTAGCTAAGCAACCTTTTAAATTTCGGTCAGGGTGGCTGTGCCAGGGTCATGGTCTTAACGCCAAGGGAATTCCATGTTCCTAAACGTCTCTCTCTGTCTCTGTGTGTGAAAAATCCCCCACCCGAAGGCCGCGATGTGCCCCAGGGATAACCTTCGGGTGCTTTGGAGGTGGGACTCAAGCGCTCTCTTTGCATCCCATCCCTGAGGGAAGGGCCAGAATCGGTTCTCCTCAACGTCCTTCGGAAACAGTTGTCCGTGTCAGCCTTCCAGGGGATGGTCTAGGGAGCAGCCCCCCCCTCTCTCTCTGGAAGGGTGCCCATTCCTCCCTTCTCTCCTGCCGCCTCTCCAGGTGTTCATGAAGGAGCACGGGCGGCAGTTTCTACAAGACCTGCTGCACAGGGAGGTCCTGCAGAGGATCACCCGCCTGCAGGGCTGGTTCCGGGCGATGCTCTACCGGAGGCATTTCCTCCACCTGAGGCAGGCGGCGCAAGTCATACAGGTGAGAGGGCCTGCACGGAGGGCTTCCTCCACCACCACCAGGAACCTTTCACCCCTCCCAGCATCCATCCATCTCTCTCTCTCTCTCTCTCTCTCTCTCTCTCTCTCTCTCTCTCTCTCTCTCTCTCTCTCTCTCTCTAGTTCAGGTTCCCTGCATGTTGCAGGAGGTTAAAAAGTCTTTTTGGCTTCCTACCATTAAACCTTGGTCTGAACCAGATGGGGTTGGGGTTGGGGGGCAGTGGGTGCAACAGTGGCAAGGCTCCCGGGCCTTTCCAGAAGAGTCCTGGGAAAGGCTTGACGGCCACCACCCGCACCCCCCCCCCTGTTTTGCTCCCTGTTTAGCGACACTGGCGCCGTTATCAGCGGAGGAAGCGAGCGGAGGCCGAAGAGTCCTGGATCCGTTCCCTCTTGGCCCACAAGGCGGCCACCGTCCTTCAGGCCTCCTGGCGAGGCTACGCAGCCAGGCGGAGGTTCCAGCAGGTGCAAGCGGCCACCCTGGTGATCCAGAGCCATTGGCGGGAGCACTTGAGGCGCCGCCGCCATGCAGCAGCCACCCTCCTCCAGGCAAAATGGCGGGGCTACCACGCCAGGCGCCTCTACCGGGACCAGAGGGAGGCAGCATTTGTGCTGCAAGCAGCAGAGAGAGGGCACCGAGCACAGCAGAGGTGGGTCAGCCCAGTCACCTTCCTGAGAGGGCGGGTGTGGGTCCCCTCGGGTGTTACTCAGGTGTGTGTCCCCCACCCACCCCCAGGCCCGTGGAATAGTCATCAGGTAAAGGAGAGGATAGCCCGCCCTGCCAACATGAGAGGCAGGGAGTGCCCATTTTACCACGGGGCCTGTGGAGTGCCACATCGCAGGGATGGGGGGGGGGGGCTAGTAGGGAAATATGGAAGGGGAACCTTTGTGCTCGGCTTGGCTCCGTGGACGCAGAGGGTAAAGGCTCCCTCTCTTCCCCAGATAAATTCACTTGGGGGGGGGTCTGGGGTGGAAGGTGGAGAACGGAGCCAAGGACGGGGCTGAAGGGCCGTGACCATCCCTGGTTTTTTTTTGGGGGGGGGTGTCCAATAGGTTCAGGACATTGAAGGAGCAGAAGTTGAAAGAGGCACCTGCCAAGGGAGGACTCGCCGTCGCAGAAAGAAGCAGGTTGAGGCCGAAGGAGAGCGTGGAGGAGAAAGGCTCAGACCCTTCGGAGTGGGAAGACCTGTCCTTGGAAGAGCTGTCCGGAGGCACGGAGGAGGAGCAGAAGTCGGGGTCGGAGGACAGGGCTGGTCCCTCGGAGGACTCCAGGGCGCCCTTCTGCGCCCAGCCCCGGAAGGCCAGCGGCCCGAGTGGGGAGAGGGTGGGAGGGCCTAGTGCTGAGGCCCTGGGAGGCCTGGGCCAGAGGAAGGGGGTCCGAGCCAAGCGGGAGAGCCGGAGGATGCGTGAACTGGAGCAGGCCATGTTCAGCCTGGAGTTGCTCAAGGTCCGCTCCACGGGGGGGCCCTCCCCAGCAGAGGAGGAGATGATGATGGAGGAGGAGGAGGAGATGATGATGGAGGACGAGATGATGATGGAGGAGGAGGAGTGGCAGCAGCCACCGCAAGGCTCCCCCGAGCCCGTGCCTGAAGAGATGCCCTCTCCCCAGGAGACCCCGGAGGGCCAGGGCTCCCAGGGCGGCCTGGAGCTGCTGAGCCACGAGGAGGCCACCATGCGGCCCCAGGAGAAGGAGTCACAGCCTCCCCCACAGGAGCCGTGGCCTCGGAGCCCTCCTCAGGGGGTCCTCCGGGGCCACCCCCTCGTTGCTGCTGATGCCGCCAAGGGAAGGGCCCCAGCCTCTGAGTTCCCAGAGCGACCGGCTCTTCCTGGGCGCACGGCGGGCGATGCCCAGGGGGCCACCCTCTCTTTGGGGCATCCGAGGCCCCTGTTGAGCTCCAGCAGCCGCCGCCCCACCTTCTACCTGCCCCCTCAGGACCACCTGGAGGCTGCTCACTCGGCAGACGACGGCGGCAGTGGCGAGAAGAGCCACCAGCCAGGGGGAGCCGGGAGCCGGAGCTTCTTCCCGGAGGCGGAGGCGAGCGGGGCCTGGGAAGGGCCAAGGCTGAGGCCAGCCTTCCGGGGGGAAGCGCTGGGCCTGGCTTTTCCCGCCTCCGGCATGCCCTCCCCAGAGTCTGTGATCCAGAAGCTGGAGAAGCTCAACGTGGAGAAGGAGGAGCGCCGGAAACGGAAGCAGCTTCAGAACGAGAAGGACATGATGGAGCAGATCCGGCAGCAGAAGGAGATTTTGGGGCAGCAGCGCAAAGCCTTTGAGGAGTTCGAGAGGCAGGAGAGTGAGCAGCACCGGATCCGGCCTGCCTCTCAGGGGCCGCCGCCCCTGCAGCCCCCCTGCCCAGGGACTCCCCAGGACAACGGGGAGCACGGCAGGGCAGCCGCCCCCGATCCAGGGTCCAGCCCGGCGCCAAAGAGCCCGACCCTCCCCCCCGTGGCCCCCAACGGAAGCCCTTCAGCTGGCCGGCGGACTCCCAAGGAGCACACAATCCTCCTGGTCTTGGAGCGGAAGGAAGGGCCCCCGGCGGCTGCCCAGGAGGGGCCTGGGGGGGATCCCCTGCCCCCACCGAGAGTGGCAGCCCCTTGGGAAGGACCCAGCCAGCCGCCCGTGAGAGAGAAGCGCTTCCGGATGCCCAGGATGCCCAGCCAAGGCGCCGAGGGGGCTCCTGCTGAAGGCCGGCTCGGCTCCATGTTCTTTACCCCCAAGGAGGGACACGTGGGCACTCAGTGAGTACCATGCAGGGCGGGCGGGCGGGGGGGGGGATAATCCTTCCTCTTCTGTGGGTCCAGTTCCCCTGGGAGTAGTGCCTGCGGAAGGGATGGAAGGAAGAGGTTTCCCTCCAAGGAATGGCAAAAAAGCAGATGCTGGCGTGGGTGCAGGTTGCTTTAATGGCAACAGAGGGGTGCCACTTTAAAACCTCTATGGTAAAGGCAGGGACCGAAATCAGCCACCTTCATTCATTATTCTTCTCTCTCAAATTGCCCCGTCCTCCTGATGGAGCTTTCAGTGATTTTCTCCCAGGCGAGGCTGTCCAATTAACCTTTCATTAAGGCGTTTGGGCAGAATAAGCGGGGGGGGGGGGAGGCAGAGCTTGGGAGCGCTTTCTTTTCCTAGACAGGCCCTTCCGGAATCCTCTGGGCACCAGCAATGCTCCCAGACCCTGACAGGCTGGTCAGGTTTCCCTGGCAGGCCCGTGAATGGGAGGAGATGGCCCTGCCCTTGGCGCGCCGAGCAGCTCTTTGGCTGCGTTGGCCCCTCATCGGATTGCAGTCGTGGGCGGCTGTCTGCCTTTGCGGGGAAGGCGAGGGCCCCTCCCATCCCATCCCACCCCCATCTCCAGACAGCTGTGGGACCGAGTGCTGCCCTTCAGCCCACAAGGATGTTGTTTGTCTGCTTTCAGGAAGGAGCCCCCTGCCCAGCCACCCCTCGCCAAGGAAGCGCCCAGAAGGCCCCTGAAGATCTTGGGGCCGGCCGGGGGGGAGGTAAGCGGTCCCTGGGGAGGGGGGGGAACCGGGTGGGGCAGGGGAGGGAGGGGGAATGGAGGAGACCTTCTCAGGCTGCCCAGGACAAAATGAAACCACCGGCCGAGCTTTTGCGGAGGGTGGCAAGCTGATTCCTGGGGAGAGGCAGGGAGGGGCACAGGGAATGTTACAGGAGCAAATCCTTTGCAGGAGAAGCAGGCAGGATCCCTGCAGAGAGAAAGCTAGACTGTCAGGCAGTAAGAGCCCCGTCCAGGGAATGAGCTGGCATGTGCCTACATGGACGGGAGGGATGGTTTGGGGCTGAGGAGCGTTCGTTAGGTCACAGGCACCTCTGCCTACAGGCCAGCTCCAGGTTGACATCCCCCCTCCCCTTTCACTCCCCTCTGAGAACGGAGCCTGGGCTCCATCCTGCCCGGTCCCCTCCCCATGCCACCTGCCTCCAGGGCATCCGAGCACCTCCCCTCCTCCTGGGCCTCTGTTATTTTGGCAGAACTCCCTCGCAAGACTTTTTCCCTTGGGCTGCCCTGCTGTTGTTGGCATTGTAACCTTGTCACCCCTTTTTTATTATTATTATTATTATTATTATTATTATTATTATTATTATTATTATTATTATTATTATTATTATTTATTGCTGCTGCCATGGCTGAGTTTGGGAAAGTGTGCTCTCCTTCCCCTCCTCATTGCATGTCTGAGAGGCCAGCAGAACCACCTCTCTTTCCCCCACCCCATTTGGTTGGAGTGTCTGTGTGTGTGTGTGTGTGTGTGTGTGTGTGTGTGTGTGTGTGTGTGTGTGTGTGTGTGTGTGTGTGTGTGTGTGTGTGTGTGTGTGTCACATGTTCATGTCACTGCTTTATCATTTGGTGTCAAGCAGGTTGCCCGACCGGCCCATAAAAAGAGAGCCCGCATGGCCCGGACCCGCTCCAATTTCTTGACTAGAGGTGCTTTTGCGGACGGGGAGGGGGACACGGAGGAGGAGGAGGAGGAGGAGGAGGAGGAAGAGGATGGCCGGGACAGTTTTGCGCTCCTTCTCTCCCTCGGCCCACCTCCTCACCCTGAGCCCAGCTCTGCCCACAGGCTCGGGCAGCCCTGGCACAGTGACTCGGAAATGGTAATGCCTCCTGCCCTTCTCTCCCCCTACCCCACCCACCCACCCAGCTACCCTGGGGCTCTCCCTGCACCTTCCGCTGCTGTCCTTCACCCTGTCCTTTGTGCTGGCCTTGGCAGAGGAGGAGGAGGAGGAGGAGGAGGAGGAGGAGGAGGAGGAGGAGGAAGGCCTGCAAGGCTGGCCCTCAGGGTTAGAGTTCCTCTTTCTCCCTCCCACCCCCATCTCTCTCTCTCTCTCTCTCTCCTCCCCCCCCCCACACCTTCCTTTCCTTCCTCTCTGGCACTCACCTCTGCTTTTCCATGGGAAGAGAACCCCCAGGGAATTGCTTCAGGACAAAGGTGCCCTCAAGTAAATTCTCTCAGTGGGCGTCCGAAGGGCCCAGACAGGCCTGGGGAGGCAGTGGGGCTAGCTGAGGGCGGCCGAAGGCCCACGGGAGGGTTCGCTCGCAAGCAGGCCACTCAGAGACGCCGGGAGAGTTGGGGCACCCAAGCAGGTTCTGGTGTGGTGGTTGAAGAAGTTCTTCTTAACGAGACCCACCACCTCTTGGAAGTCAGAAGGGAAAGGGGGCCCTGTAGCCAAGAGGCCTCCCCAGGAAAGGTGCCTGTGGTCCTAGGCTGTGGTTCTCACCCTGGGGATCCCCAGATGTTCCTGGACTGCAACTCCCAGAAACCCCTTCTAGCACAGCGAGTAGTGCAGGCTTCTGGGAGTTGCTGTCCTGGGACATCTGGGGACCCACAGGTTGAGAACTACTCTCTTAAAGGATTGCCTTGTTCCAGACCACTCTTGCCATGAGCAACGTGCTTCTGTCACTGGACATTTGCTCCAGAGATTCGGAGGGTGCTGGGCCGGCTCACTGTTGGCTTCGGGGATGCTCTTGGAAGGAGCCCCCTCCCTCCTCCCCCCCTCCCTCCCTCTTCACCTGCTCTCTGGTTCTGCTGCTGTGTTGGTTTCCTTTGCATGTGAGCAGGCCCAGACGTCACCTGAGTGGCCCTTTGCTCTCTCGCTCTCCCCCCCCCCTTCCTTGCCACCTTTGGGGCTCCACCGGCTTTTTCGCTGGTGCCTTTGGCAAACCTCCCTGGGAGCTGTGCCTGCATAATCAGGCTCTGCTGAATCTCCTGTCTGTTGCTCTGAACTGATGCTGTACAAATACACCTACCTGGAGGGGCGGGTGATTCCCAGTGGGTGCTCTCTTTGGCCACATGTACTTTCTGGATCCTGGGAGACAGCTTTTGGGAAGAGGCTGGGTCTGACCCGTCCATCTCAGAGACCCTTTTATCTCAGGGCGCTTTTACACGACCCCTAAAATCCGAGGCAAAGGGCTCCCAGATCCGGAGCTTAAAAATGTTTTCCCACCAGCTCCGGACTTTAAAAAAAATTAAGTATGACCACACCCACCTAAGCGCGTCCCAGCACACTTTTCAAGTACCTGGCCTCCAGGAGGTAAAAAAATCTTCCAATGCTCTTCCCACCCGATTCCCTTCAGCCAAGGCCAGCAGGACACATAATTTCTAGCAACCTGCTTTGTGTTTATTTCTAATATCAGGATTTCTGATCAGTGGCTCACACTGCTTGCCAGCCTTCCCAACTTGGCTTGCTCGGAAGTGTCATAACACATCGGGGGGGGGGGGCAGAAGGAGGGGGAGAGGCAGGGGAGATGGCAGCATCACCGGTGGGGCAAGGGGAGTCTCTGGGCACCCGCCAGCAGCTGCCAAGAAAGCACCAAGTGGGCATAAAAGTCCTCATGGCAGACGTGCGGCTGGGCCCCGCCTTTGGTGGCACGGGAACCCCCACACCCCCCACACACCCCATGGGCAGCGCTTCGGCATTGGAGCTGAAGCCAAGGCGAGCCATTTTCACTTGGGAGCTGTTTCCAGGGAGGGGTGGCTGAGCCGCAGATGTAACTGCTAGGCCACCGTAAGAGCGGCCAGCCTTCAGATGCGGCGGCGGGAGAAGCCGGCAGGAAGCCTTCACACTGCTTCTAATTCCTGCAGATGCTGCAGCGCTTCACGTCAGGCGGAGGCCAAGCCAGGCTCCAGAAGGCCGTCTCTCAAGGGGAGCTGGGAAAGATGGCCTTGGCCCAGAAGGTGGCAGCCACCACCGCCACAGCCACAGACGGAAGGTATAAACGTGCTCTCGGCAAGGTGGGAGGGAAGGAGGGCAGGGGGTGCCAGCGGAAGTCTTCGGATGCCGCCCTTCCTGCTGAAGCAGCTGCGGGACCCTTCCGTGCGTCACTCAGCCTCGTGGGAAGTCGATCCAGCCAGCTTTAGGGAATGACCCCGCTGCAGAGGCAAGACTCTTTTTTAAGGGCAGGTGCTTGGGGAAATGCCAGGGAAAGCCTGGCTCCCTTGGAAGACAGAGGCTTCTCTGGAGATGTCAGGGGGGGTGGGGGGTGGGGGAGAGAGGGAACGCCCATCCCAACAATGCCCCACCTCTGCCCATGTGGCCAGCGGGACTTGGGCAGTTTTCGTCCAGGGTCAACTCAGTAAAAAACATGGTCTTCACCTAAACTAAATCCATAGGATCCCCCCCCCATTTGCCCAAGGGGTGCCCTTCTTTCCCTAGTGGCAAGGGGGGGGAGCTAGTCTAGGCAGAGAGGAGGGAGATTGCAGAGCAGCCAGCGGGCCTGGGACCAAAGGGGCAGAGGCTTCTCAGGATGTCCCTCCCCCACCCCTCTTCTTGCTTGTCCTTCGGCAGGACTCCAAGGGCCAAGATGAAATTTTGGGGGAAAGGGAGGCAGTGGGAGAAGAAAGCCAGCCGGGAGAGGCTCTCCACCCCCTCGGAGCTCCTGGAGCTGCATCTTGGCCAAGAGGCTTCCGGAAGAGACCTGGCCCCTCTGCAACCAGAAGATGGTAATGTGGGGTGGGGGGTGGGGAGGGACGGCGGCTCTGGGAACCTTGCAGTTTGGTGCAGATTCCAGGGGGAGACATTGCAGGGCTCTTGCATAAGGCACAGAGAGAGAGAAGACTTGGGGCAGTCGGGTCCCTCCAGGATGTGCATGTGTGACCAGTGTGCAACAGTTAGCGACACAGTTCCATCGTGCTGGTTGCTGAGTGGCTCATTTCCGCAGCCCAGCCAAGTGGCCAAGGGTCACTGAACGCAGAGGAAGCATGAGGGCAGCAAGATTCTCTCTCTCTCTCTCTCTCTCTCTCTCTCTCTCTCTCTCTCTCTCTCTCTCTCTCTCTCTCACACACACACACACACACACACACACACACACACACACACACACACACACACACACACACACACACACACACACACACACACACACAAAATGGCAGGGACGGGTCGGACAGGAGCAAGAGGATGCAAGCGTGAGGGGTGGGGTGGGGGTGGGGCAGCCCCCTCCTCTTTAGTGGTCTCTGTTGAAGAGCCTTGTGGCAGAGTCGTTAAGTGCCTGTGCTACTAAAACTGTGCTCACAACCCAGGGTTTAATCCCAGGTAACAGGCACATGGCTGACTCAACCTTCTATCCTTCCGAGATCAGTAAAATGAGTACCCAGCTTGCTGGGGGCCAGGGGCAATGTGTAGCCTGCATAATTAAATTGTAAACCAACCAGAGAGTGCTTGAAGCGCTTGGGGCAGTATATAAGCAGAACACGTTGCTTTGCTCTTGCTTTTGCTTTCCTTTGCTTTCCCCCCTCCCGAGTGCCTTGGGAGCCAGCCTTTCCTGGGATCCTCCATGCAGACCAGGGGTGTGGGGTGTGGGGGCAGAGAGCTGGTGTGGACAATGCACAGGGGCTTCTCCTTCCGGGCCTCTGCCTGCACTTAGTGGTAGGTAAGGCCCGAGGAAGCCTGAGCAGGTGCCTGGGGAGTGGCTCACCCAGAGGGTGAGTATTTGGTGATCCAGCGGGCGGTCTCTCTGCCCCTTCAGAGCTCACTCCGCCCAGGAGCCCCGAGTTGTCCGGTCTCCACCGCAGGGACTGCAAGGAGAACCAGGAGCCTTCCCCCAAGGTCAAACGGAAGCGCAGCCTCAAGATCAGCAGCGTGGCCATGGAACCGGCTCAGTGGCAGAACGACGCGCTGCGGATCATCACCAGCGCCAGTGACCTGAAGAGCATGGATGAGTTCCTTCTGAAAAAGGTCTGGCACCACCCTTGCCCCCCCCCGCCCCCCCTTGCTTGCCCCTTGTGTTTCCTGCAGGCAGGCTTCCCCACCTTCCCTTCCCCTTGATCCTCACGTCACCCTGGCGGAGCAGGTCAGCCTGGGAGAGGGCTGGTCCCTGTGAGCCCCGATACAGTTCCCTGGCCTCTGCACCACCCTGGCCTTTTCACCAGCGTGCCCAAGAGGCTCCTCTGCATGGTTGGAGCCATTTGGGGTCGCTTAGCTAGCAGCTGAAGCCTCAGAAGACGGGATGTTTGCAGAGCAGGCGATGATGGAGGAGTAGGGCTGGGGGTATGTGTGCCTGAAGGAGCAGGGATTTAGGGGTCCCAGGAGTGGCTCGGGGGGGGCTCTTGGCTTGTTGTAAATCAGCCATGCAATTACGTGCCTTTGAGGTGGGCAACTTGCTATTTATTTATCTATGGGATTCATGTGCTGCCCGTCTCTGCCCATCTCATGCAAAGGCCTGCTTTTGTGTTCAAGAAAATGCCACCGGGGGGGGGGCACCTGCAGATAGTGCTCAAGACTGGGGAAGGGGGGCAGGTGTTCTCCCCCAAGAGTGGCAGGTGCCAACCTTCCCAGAGACGGGGGAAGGGAGTGGGACAGGCCTTGCCCTGTTGTCCTCTCTACCATCCCCAGGTTGAGCCAGAACCTGCTCCCTGTCCCCGAAGCGGGCAAGCTCGCCAAGCGCATCGTCATGTAGTGACTCGGGCCAGAACGCGATGGGACCCAGCGGGTGGTCTCCTGTGTGCCCCCAGCGGGTTTCGCAGGGTCACAGATCTTCCTGTGCAATTCACAGGTCAATGACCTTGAGAGTGAGGATGGCAAGAAGGACACGGTGGTGGATGTCGTCTTTAAAAAGGCCCTGAAAGAATTCCGGCAAAATATCTTCAGCTTCTACTCTTCCGCTTTGGCCGTAAGTTACAGAGGAAATTGGATGGATGCCGTGCGATTATGATGATAATCATGAGGATAAGGATAAGGATAAGGATAAGGCTCCTTCCATCTTGCAATGTCATAGAAATGCAGGTCCTTTGGCCCAAATTGTAATTACAAGTCCGTTGCCTTTTCCTCTTTCCCCTATTCTTTTCGGTGGGATCTCCTTCCCTCCCTTGGTCCCTCCTGGCCCGTTCGTCCTTAGGCCCTCGGGAGAGGCCGCTGGGGCGTTCTTCTACAGTCACAGCGGTGCTTCTGCGAGTCCTCCGTGAGCTGTGTGGATGCTTCTCTTTTTCCTTCTTTGGATGTGCTCTCTCTCCTAGGAGGGCTTGCCCTCTGCTTTGCTGCTGAAATTGGGTCTCCTTTGCCTTTTCTGTCCCTCTGCAGATGGGAGATGGGAAGAGCATCCGGTACAAAGACCTGCATGCCCTCTTTGAACAGATCCTGGAGAAGACAATGCGGTTGGAGCAGAGGGACTGGAGCGAATCCCCCGTCCGGGTCTGGGTAAACACCTTCAAGGTGTTCCTGGACGAATACATGACGGAGCACAGGCCTCTGGATTATACGGCCTCCAAGGTAAGCTCCTGCCCAGTCTGGACTCTCAGCCAGAAGGAGGCTCTGGAAGGAATGGCACACCGATGGTTTCCCTGCCTCTTAAAGCCTTCTTCCAGAGGAAGGGTGGCAAACACAGTTCTTGCTACCCCTGCCATCCTCTTATCTCTGCGGCCTAGCCAGGGGCTCTTCCATGTGCCAAGCCCCCGGTTGGAGTCATAAGAACATAAGAACCTAAGAAGAGCCCTGCTGGATCAGGCCAAAGGCCCATCTAGTCCAGCTTCCTGTACCTCACAATGGCCCCACCAGATGCGTTTGGGAGTGCATGAGACTAGATCTCTGTCTCCTGATACCACTCCCCTGCATCTGGCCCTTGAAGTACCCCGGTTTACACATCTCCATCATGGTTTGTAACCTGTGATGGACTTTTCCTCCAGGAATCTGTCCAATCCCCTTGGCACTTCCTTAAAAACCGTCCATGTTGTTGCCATTGGCCCCCTGAGCTCGGGCTGTGCCCGTCTCCCTGAAGTGAATGGAGCGGCCTTGTTGGGGCCCCTCAGAGTGGGGAAGGAGTGGAATGAGAGGAGAAGCACAGGAGGGCAGCCCAAAGGCCCCTGACGTGGTCCGTATTCTGCAAACGCCGGATCAGTGTGTTGTGGGGGGAGCAGAGGAAGGCAAGGGGGAGGGAAGAGGCAGAGAGGTTTCAAGGAGCCAATCTCTTATTTTAGTTGCTTGTGTTTTAGGTGACCAAACCAGAGAGAAAGAAGAGAAGGAAGAAGGAAGCAGACGTTGTAAGCGCCACGTTTCCTCTTTTCTTGCTTAAGCTTAAGTGAGCCTCGTGTCTTACAGTGGAAATGACAAGGCAGCTTGAGGGGGCCCTCATCTTTGGGAGGGGGTGGGGGCGCCTGGCCTTCTGAGCCCTGAGAGAGACACCTGTAGCTGGCAGTCCAGCTTTGCCTCTCTGCCTGTCGCCCTTGGCTCCGTTTTGGCTTTTAGTATCGGGATGCGGTCCCCTCAGGGGTCTTCGGAAGACCAGGCCAGCCCTTGGATTGCCCAGCAGTCGCAGAATCCCTCTGCTCTGCTTTGGTGCCGAAGAGGAAGCCTCCCGGTCCCCAAACATCTCTCCCTTTCCCTTCCTGGCAGGTGGAAGAGCACAATGGCCACATATTCAAGGCCACGCAGTACAGCATCCCCACCTACTGCGAGTTCTGCTCC
This sequence comes from Phrynocephalus forsythii, assembly GCA_029282475.1. Lineage (NCBI taxonomy): Eukaryota > Metazoa > Chordata > Lepidosauria > Squamata > Agamidae > Phrynocephalus > Phrynocephalus forsythii. Next base: position 2,531,691 of record JAPFRF010000014.1, on the reverse strand, counting down.
TCCCTGATCTGGATCATGGACAGGGCCTCCGTCTGCAAACGTAAGCGCCGTCACCGCCTTCGTCACCCTGATTCTCCTCTCCTCTCCATGTCCTTTGACCACTGGCCTCCCACCATGCTCTTCCCTTTCCGTCTGGAGCTGAAGAATAGCCCTGAGCGCCACAGGGCCCACATGTCCGTGGGGACGCTATTCCACTTTCCAGCTCTCTGAAACTGCAGCCGTGGAAACAGGCAAAAGAGGGCGGTCGCCACTGTGGGGGCGCTCTTTTAGCACCTAGGTGTGCTTGGGTCCCTCTTTCGGCCCCTCTGCCCCCACCTGCCTGAGGCCTGCAGAGGGGGCCACACTCCTGCCCGCCCTGCCCCCCGGTTGTCTGCTGCCTCCTTGGTTACCAGCAGGGGAGCCCCAGGGGCAGCGCTTGGCCTTCGTAACGGTGGGCTTGTTCAGTCAGGCCGACAGGCCGTTTGGGAGTGGCAGGGGTTGGGGGGGAGGGGGTCAGGTTGGGAGGCTGTGCCCTTTCCCTCCCCAGCAGGCGCCCTTCAAGGGGAGCCTCCTTCCCCAGCCTCTGACTCTGAGGCGCCCTTTGTGGAGGCCGCGGCCCGCGTTTCCGCCCAGTGGCGTTCCCCTCCTTGGGGCAGAGCGAGGACCCCGTCACGCGTGGGAGAGGCTGCTTTCTCGGACTGGGCCGCCCTCGGGAAAGCCCCCCCCCCCGGAGTGTGCCGAGGGCCAAGGGCTCCTTCCTCTCTCTCTCTCTCTCTCTCTCTCCTTCTAGTCTGCAAGTATGCCTGCCACCGCAAGTGCTGCCTGAGGATAACCACCAAGTGCTCTAAAAAGGTAGGTGCTCCTCCTCCCTTCTTCCCCCCCCCCGAAGCGGGCCCCCTGGGGCAGGAGAGCAGAGGGGGGGGTCCCCCTCCAGGCCAGCAGCCAAAAGCCTGCCTTTCTCCCTCTTGCCACCTGGAGTGGGTGGGGTGGGGATCCGTTCCGCCAGCCACCCACTGCATCCCGGGGCTGCCAGGCTCTGGTCCCATTCTGTGGGGAGCTCCCTGCTCAGGGCATCGCTCGGGTGCCTCTTGAGATGCTGATCAGCCTCCCTTTCTACTTCCCCACCCAGTATGATCCGGAGCTTTCTTCACGGCAGTTTGGGATCGAGCTCTCCCGCCTGACCACCGAAGAGCAAACCGTCCCGTTTGTGTTTGAGAAGCTCAGCAGCTATATCGAAATGCACGCCTTGTACACGGAAGGCATTTACCGGAAATCTGGATCCACCAATAAGATCAAAGAGCTGCGGCAGGGGCTTGACACGGGTGAGGAGTCTGCCCGAACGGAGAAGAATCTTCCTGCTCTTCAGGCCACCCCCCCCCCCACACCCCCGTCCAGAAGTGGCTCAGCCCCGGCCTGGACCGGAGAAGCAGGGCGGCCTGGCTTAGGGCAAACCATGGGGTCAGCCGGCTCCCCCCCCACCCCCGGTTCTGTTTCTGAGTGATTTCAGGGTGGGAGTAGTTGCCCTCGACATCAGTCGGTTTGCCCACAAAGAACAGAAGCCCCCCCCCTCTCTCTCTCTCTCTGGCTGTTCCTCCGCACTCAGTCTTGTCCTCCATTCTCTCTGTTTCTCAGATATCGAGAGCGTGAACCTAGATGACTACAACATCCATGTCATTGCCAGCGTCTTCAAGCAGTGGCTGAGGGATCTGCCGAACCCTCTCATGACCTTTGAGCTTTACGAGGAGTTTCTGCGCGCCATGGGTGAGGAACTCAGCCCTTCCTCTCGGCACCCAGGAGAGAGGGCAGGTCTGTAGAGGCAGCGGACCAGCAGGTGGGGGAGTGCTCTTCCCCCACCCCCAGTGGGCAGGGGGCTCCATGGAGCTCCACGGGGCCAGACCTGCCCTTGGCTCTCTGGTTCTCGCGGGGACTGACCTAGAAGATTCCAGCTGCAACTCTTTCTGCTTCCTTGGGGGCCATTCAGAGTTTCTCCTCCTCCCAGAGAGGAGGGTGAGAAGGCACCAAGCACAGTCTTAAGTCAGTTTCTCCAGCATTCGCCCAGAGTGGCTTTGGTGTTAAATGGTGCGGTATATAAATCCAATGAATAAATTAATAAACAAGGAATGGGCTGACAGGCCCCCTCCTCTACCTCCCAGACCTCCACCCAATTGCTGTTTTTCACCATCGCCTCCCCCCCCCTCCCCCAAAAAGCTGTCGGAAGGCGCTCTGTCCACCCTTGGATCCCAGCAGGGAAGCCAGCGGGATCTGGGCAGTTGATGCAAAGAGGACTTGGCTTCCTTAAAGATGCACCGGGGTGCATTGGGGCGGGCAGATCCCATTCTTCCTTCTGAATTCTGCCGTAGGCTTGCAGGAGAGGAAGGAGGCCATCCGTGGGGTGTACTCGGTCATCGACCAGCTCTCCCGTACCCATCTCAACACTCTGGAGCGCTTGATCTTCCACCTGGTCAGGTACCTGCCCTCGGGCCGGAGGGGCTTTTCCTCTCCTCCCTTCCTGCCTTTGCCCACATGGGGAGGCTCCGTGACCTCCGTGCGCATCTTCCCTCTTGTGACACCTTTGGGGAAACCCCTTTGTCCTCAGAAGCGTCGGCATTTGCACCGCACGGAGGTGCCTCCCGCCTTGTGCTGATTGTTTTAGAAAGGTTTTAGAAAGGGTGCTTGGACCCTCACCCCCCCACACACACCACCACCACCACTCGAGGGACACTCCCTTTCCGGACACAGCCAAGTGCCGACTGCGCAGTCCTCCCAAGGGGCTTAAAGCCCCCAAGGGCCGGTGTTGGGGCAAGGGGCCTACACGGGGCCCAGACCTTCCCTGCTCACCGGCAATGCCTTCCTGCCCGGGTCAGTGCTTGCGTGCCCAGTGGGGCCACGGGGGGGGGGGGGCTGAGGTGAGGGCCTGAGCTTGCTGGCCTACCCACCTCCGTCCCTGCGGTCCATTCTGTTTGTGGAGCTAGAAGGGGGCTGGGGTGGGGTGAGAGGCCCCGAGGGGCGAGGGGGGGGGGCTACTCTTCCCTTGCAGGGAAAAGGACCCCTTCCTTCTCCGCAGAGGGAGGGCGCCAGCCTTCCTTGCAGACCCCTGCCCACCTCACCTGCTTCCCCTCTGCGCCACCATGCCTGGGCCTTTGTCCCCACCACCCCACCCCCACCCCGAAAGCAAAGGCAAGGCAATCCGGGCCCCCCGCCCCGGCCCCTTCCAGGGTCCCACAGCTGTTCTGCTTTGGGCTCTGCTTAGGATTGCCTTGCAAGAGGAGACCAACCGGATGTCAGCCAACTCCCTGGCCATTGTCTTTGCACCCTGCATCCTTCGCTGCCCGGACACCACCGACCCCCTGCAGAGCGCCCAGGACGTCAGTAAAACCATCAGGTGACGGCTAGAAGCAGCAGCTGCTCTCCCCCAAAACCCGTGCACCTGGACCCTCCGCTCAGAGCAGCTTCTGGGGGGGTGGGGGGAGCAGGCATCATGCAGGAGGCTGAGATGGAGACTGGGGGTGGAGGTGGAGAAAGGGCAGGAGAAGCCCTACAGTGGGAGGGGAGCCGGGAAGAGGTGGGGGGGCGAGAGGTTGGCCACCCTCCTCCCCGATGGCAGGCAGCCCCTCACTTTGGGCGTTTCTAACCATCCCTCCTTGGCATGGACTGCCTCTAAGACGCTTAAACTCACTTTGGATTTTGCAATTTTCATGTCTCCGTAAAAGACACAGGGTAGGGTAGGGACGCTCGGCTCAGGAGCACGACCAGGGGTGGGGGTGGGGTGGGATAGTAGTTCCATGAAGCAGGTGCAGTCTAACCACGCAGCCCCTCCCTCTCCCCCCCCCCGGAAACACACACACACACACACACACTCGGTGAGGACGTGCAAGAGAAGGAGCCGGTGGAGCCACCACCCATCATCCTTCCCCTGCTTCCCGTCTCCCCCCCAGCTGTGTGGAGCTGATTATTGCAGAGCAGATGGACAAATACCGGGCTCGCCTCAAGGACATCAGCAGCCTGGAGTTTGCCGAGAACAAAGCCAAGAGCCGCCTGTCGCTCATCCGCAGGTCCATGGTAAGGGGCAGGAGAGGGCGGGCCCCTGGGCGGCGCTGCCTCTGAGGCAGGCACATGCGCGCGTGCACACACACACACACACACACACACACACACACACACACACACACACACAGGGTGTCCCAGGCCTGAGGGCAGGAACCCAGGGGGGGCATCCACCCACACAGGCTGCCCTAATGCCCCAGCCCTCCTCCTCCTCCTCCTCCTCCTCTGCCAGAGAGGCCCTTCAGGGGGGGGGGGGACCTTCCCTCGCCTGCAGCTCTTCCAGGAGCCCAGTTCCTCTTTGGCCCCTGAGAGAGTCTCCTGTGTGCCAAGTGGTGTCTGGGGGTGAAAGACGCCTCCTCCTCCTCCTCCTCCTCCTCCTCCTTCTCTTTCTCTTGTTCCTCCTCCTCCTCAGCCGCTTTTGCTCCTCTGGGGCTGGCCTTCCTCCACCAGCCCCCCCCCCACCGGCCCTGACCTCCCCCGTCCCCCACCCCATCCCTCCCCGAATGCCACCGTGCCCTCATTCAATGCTGCTTGGGAGTGGGCAGGCTCCGCCCACCCACCCACCCCGACACACACACACACACACACACACCCCTTTCCCCTATGCCGTCCTTTGCCTGGGAGGGCTTGTGGCTGCCTCCCTCCTGGGTTGAAGGCCGCCCTCTGACACGAAAGGGCTCCCGGTCTCTCCGCTAAGCTGGAAGCGGGAAGGGATGGGAGGTCTCTCCCGTAAGATGGCCGCGCCTTGATCAGCTGACGGGAGGGAAGGGGCTTTTGCGACTGGCAGTCTTTTGGCCCGGCTCTTCCTGGCATGTTGTCCTAACAGGCAGTGCGGCCCAGCGGTTGCCGCCCCGGAGCTTCTCCGCCTCTTCCGTGCACTTCCACCTGCCGCTTGTCACTCGCTGGCGCTTCCGCCCCACCTCTAGCCATGCACGACTTCCCAGGCAGCGGCTTGGGAAGGGCCCCGGTGGCGGCGCGCGCTAACCTGCTCCTTTCCTTTTGCTGTCCTCTCTAATCCAGAAGCCCGTACTAATTGCCGTTAGGTTTATGAGCATAACCCGCAGCTCAATCCCGGTATGTATCCAGGGGCAGCGCTCCTCCGACCTTGTGCTGTGACTGTCCGCCACCCATTCCAGTGCTTCTGCATGCTCCATGCCACAAACCATCACTCTCTGTGCGTGTGCGCGTGCCGTCCTCCCTTGCGCTGCCCCCTGCCGTGGCCCCTGCCGGACTCAGCCACCCCAGGGCCATCTCCCGTGGAGCCCCCAGTGCCCCCCCCGTGAAACTGCTTTGCTTACAGCCCAGCAGAGCCCGTCTGGAAAGGGTGCCCGGGGGCTTGGCCGGCCGGCTGCTCCCTGGAGGCAGTTTCCTTCCCCTCTCTGACTCCCTCCTCCCTGGCCCCTTGTCTGTGGTCGTGCGGTGCTCCTGCCAAGGTGCTTCCAACTTGTGGCAACCTTAGGTGTTTGTGGCCTCCAGTGGTTAAAAGCCCTGCTCAGGTCTTGCAAAGGCAGGGCTGAGGTTTCCTGTATGGAGTCAATGTTTGGTCTCATGGTTGCTCTTCCTCTTTTCCTGCACCTTCCACTTTTCCAGGCAGTATGGCCTGCTCTGGGTCTCCGAAGCCGTCGCTTGCCTTGTCTTTCCCTCGTTCACGTCACTCTTCCCCCCCCCCTTGTGCTAGGCCAGGAGGCCACAAAATTAAATGAGGGAAGTGCAGTTTCCCCTCTGGTCCCGAGGGACTCCCCAGCTGGACTGGCAGCCCAGTGGCCCTGCCTGGGGGTGATGCTGGAGGGACCCGGCCCCTGCCAGGGGCGGTGGGCTTCAGCCCAGTCTGGCTCTGTCTGGGTTTGTCATCTCCTTGATGCTGACAGGGCAGCCGTGCTCCCAAGTTTGAAGCGGGGTGGTGGGGGGTGGCAGGGGATGAACCCCTGAAGTCTTCTGCACTCATCTCATTTGCTGGAGGAGGAGGGGGGGTCTCCCTCCCCAGAGGTTCCCTGCTCTGACTAGCAGTGGGGGCCCCAAACCCTGTCAGCCCCACAGTGGGGGAGGGGCTTCCAAGTGCCTCGTGGGAAGGGACCCTTTGGGCCTCCTATATATAGCATAACATAAGAAGAGTCCTGCTGGATCAGGCCAAAGGCCCATCTAGTCCAGCTTCCTGGATCTCACAGTGGCCCCAGCAGATGCGTTTGGGAGCGCATGAGACTAGATCTCTGTCTCCTGATACCACTCCCCTGCATCTGGCCCTTGAAGTACCCTGGTTTTAAGCCCGGAGATTACACATCTCCATCATGGTTTGTAACCTGTGATGGACTTTTCCTCCAGGAATCTGTCCAATCCCCTTTTGAAGGCATCCGGGCCAGATGCCATCACCACATCCTGTGGCAGGGAGTTCCACAGACTAACAACACGCTGGGTGAAAAAATATTTTCTTTTGTCTGTTCTTAGTCTCCCAGCCCTCAATTTGAGTGGATGTCCCTTAGTTCTGGTATTTTGTGAGAGGGAGTAGAGCGTCCCTCTATCCACTTGACTCATGCCCTGCATTATTTTGTACGTCTCAATCATATCCCCCCTCAGGCGCCTTTTTTCCAGACTAAAGAGTCCCAAATGTTTTAGCCTTTCCTCATAAGGGAGGTGCCCAAGCCCAGGAATCATTTTAGTTGCTCTCTTCTGCACCTTTTCCAGTTCCACGATGTCTTTCTTTCTGCTCTCCTGTGAGTCTCCTTGTCAGGGTCCCAGAGGGGAGAGGGGCTGATGCAGACAGCCTGGCCTCCCCAGCCTTGCCTCCTGGCTCTGGGGCTCATGTTGGCCAGCCCAGCTGCCCCCTGGCTCTCGTGGGGGGTTCTGCAGAGACCTGGTTTCCACGCTGGGTGTTGTTGAAGGCGGTGTTTCCCTGGCTGAGGGCCGGGAGGGACCCTCCTGAGAGACCCTCGGGGGCTCGGGTGTGTCCTTCAGGGGTCTGACCTGTTGCCTCTCCTGCCCACGGCCTCTCTCCCCACCCCACCCACCCCCGCCCTGCCCCCTGTGGCTTGAGGGACACTGACCCGAGCCCATGCCCTTCCTTGGCACGGTTGTGCCCACAGGGGGGCAAAGGGCGGGTCCGCCGAGGAACCTTTCCGAGCCCGACGTCGACCGCTGCCGTCCGGCTGCCGTCTGTGTCCGACGTCTCTGACGAGGCCCTGAGTGGTGAGGGAGCCGCAGAGGTGGAGGCCAGAGAGCAGCAGCAGCAGCAGCAGCAGCAGCAGGCGGCTATGCAACAGGAGGAGCGTGTGCTGACGGAGCAGATCGAGAGCCTGCAGAAAGAGAAGTGAGTTGGGGCTGGGGGAGAGGGAGCAGGGGCTGCAAAAGGGGCCCTTCAGCCGGGCAGAGTCTCATCTTCACATGCTGATCGGACAAGATTCAGGCCAGGATGCCTCGTCCGGGGAGTGGGCGTCTAAAATCTTCCTGGAGCCCCACATGCACATCCCCCACCCCCACCCTTTGCAGGGTCTTTGGATCAGTTGTTCCAAGGTGCCCGTGGGTTCCTGGTTTCCACCTCCTTCCGTCCCTCCCTTCTTTGGGTTGCAAAGACTCCCAGGTGCCCCACTCGGTTGGATGCTCTCCTGCTGCTCACATACGCTGGGTTGTGTGTTTTGTTTTTGTTTTGCCTTTCTCCTTCAGGGAAGAGTTAACTTTTGAGATGCTGGCGCTGGAGCCACGAGCCTCTGACGATGAAACTCTGGAGTCGGAGGCTTCGATCGGCACCGCAGACAGCTCTGAGAACCTGAACTTTGACTCGGAAGGCACCGTCTCGGACCGATCAGGCAAGTCAGCGGCACCGTTTCCTTTCCTGGTCCTGGTTCCAAAGGTGGCAACAGCCCTGCAAGCCGCCTCGGGGATGCTGCAGCTGCTTTTCTGTGGTCTTTTGTCCCCTGCCCTCGAAGGCCAGGAGGAACGCGATGGCCAAACCCCAGAGGAGCTGGTCCATCTGACCTCTAGCACAGAGTCCAGCCTCTGAGGCGGCCGGGTTCTCCACCTCCGAGTGGACCGAAGGCAACGGGCAGCTCCTGCCCCTGTGAGGGACGGCGAAGGTCTTGTGTGTGGGGGGGTGGGGGAGCGTGCCTCCTGTCCTCTGCGCTCCCACCTCCCGTGTGAAGTAGAGCAGAGGGGAAGGGGCCGCCCCCTCGAGAGGGGGCAGGGCAGGTGGAGGGACTGTGTGGGGCAGCGAGGGAGCGCTGGATCACACAGAGCCAAGCCTTAGGGTTGCGTCTCCTGTGAGGACACATTCTGGCTGCGCTGCTTCTCGGATTTTCCAGAGGCCCAGCTCTTGACGCGCAGGGAGGTGCCCGCAGCCGTGTCCCTAAGCATCTCTTCTCTTCTCCCCACCCCCCAATTCAGACCGCAGTTTGGCCCTCGGCCTGGCCAAGGCCGTCAGGACGGAGGCTCCCACCACCACCACCACCAGAGCACGGCGGCTGCTGCTGAGGAAGCAGACGGACTCGGTGGACTCGGTGGACTCTTACGTCTCCTCTCCCGCCCTGTCGCCTTCCTCCTCCTCCTCCTCCTCCTCCTGCCTGCCTCACGTCACGAGGAAACGCTTCCAGATCTACTCCAAGTCCCCTTTCTACCGAGCCGGCCCATCTGGGGCCCCCGGAGCCCCGGAGCGACCGCTAGGTCCCCTGAAAGACTTGGACGACTGGCCCCAGTTCACCACCCGAGGGACGTTCAGCCCCGAGAAGGGGAGGCGGAAGCTGAAGAATGTGAAAAACTCTCCGTCCAAGGAGGACAAAGGGGGCTTCCCGGAGGGGGCAGCCGGGCTGGGCCGGAAGAGGCCCCCTGAGGGCCCTGACGGCCCCCCATCCCAGCCGCTGGTGCTTCTTGGCAACCAAGAGTTCATGGTGTGAGCCGCTCCATCTCCGCAAAGAGAAGCACCGCCTCCTTGCCGTTTGGCCACCCACTCCGTTGTGGGGCGCGGCTGCCACCCCTCCTCCCTCGTCGCTCGGCACCCCCGTGTTGCATGGCTGGAGTGGAAGAGGAGGGGCTGGCGGTGGCTGGACGTGGGGTGGGGGTGGGGGCCGAGGGCTCCATTGGGGCCTCCTCGGGTGTCCTTAACTTGGGACTTGGCATGTCGGGCTGGGAAGCGGAAGTGAGGTGCAAAACCCGCAGAGGGAATCGGGACCAAGGAGCCAGGTGGAATGGCTGTCTGTTTTCAAGCAAGAGGGGGAACAGGTTGGCGGCCGGAGTTTGGGCAGATGGGTCCCTGCCTAGTCGCCAGGTCTGCTGGCGTAGCGGCCGGGCGCCCGCGTTCAGAGGGTGACGCCTGGACCTTCGCAGAGGAACGATGGGAAGAGGAAGCCCGGATCTCAGTTCAGAGGGATGGGTAACGTAGCCCTCAGGTCTCACCCAGTGGTGCAAAAAAAAAAAAAAAAAAAAAAGCTCCTCTCGGCTCAAGCCCTTCTTCGCAGGTGCCTGCTCAGAGCCATCGGTGGGACTCTTCTCTCTCCAAGCCTCTGTTGTTTTCGTGGCTTTGGTCTGGGGCGGTTTGGCAGCATCAGGTCTACTGGTGCCAGTTGGATTCCAGGTGGGTCTCGGCTGGAATTCCAGTGGCCGGACCTGCCCTGTGGCCGTCCGCCTGCCTCGAAACCCAGGGCCAGGTTCCTCGAGGCGCCTCAGGTGGGAGAAGCCATCATCCTTCGGGCTGCGTCCCAGACTATGGGTGCTTGAGCCACACAGACCCTGAGCCGGGGAGCGGCGCATGGGTGCAAAGGTAAGAAGGAAGGGGTACCAGAATCACTCCGTGAAAGGCGTGATTTAACACCACTTTCTTGGCAAACGTCAGTATTAAACAAAGGCGCAAAAAGTAAAGAGACTTCTCAAGGCTTTTTGTTTGTGCTATGGTTACCGAAGTTAAATGTAAATAAAATGTCTGATCCTTTTTTAACTTTTCCACCACGTGGGACTTTTATGTTGGGTTTTTTTGTTCTGGTTTTGTTTTGTTTTGTTGATTTTTTTAAAAATGTGGGACATGGGGGGCTAGAGAGGCCCAAGGAGGAGATGAGAATGAGGGAGAACCAAATCCCACCAAGGTCCCTGCGGTCAGGGAGACGCCTTCTGTTCAGCCGACCTTCTGAAAGCTGCCCTTGTCAGAAAACCCAATGGCACCACTGCCCGGGCATGGCCACAGGGCAGAAGACACCCCACCCCCCACCCCCCAGTGGGCAGGGTTTTTTTTTAGGCTGCCAGCCTGCATTCGGTCACCATCCAGGCCGCTGTGACCAAGGGGCAGCGGTGTGCCAGTCACGCGCGAGCCTTAGGCCTCTGATTGGGGCAGTCAGACATCAAGACACACACACACACCACACACCACACACACACACACACACACACACACACACACATAGGGAGAGCAAGGGAAAGCGGGCCTGGCATGTGCCTCGTCAACCCCCCATGCACCCCCCCCAGTGCACGTGTGCCAAGCAGCCGGAGGTTTGGCTGGCGGAGAATCAGCCGGGGGGGGGTGCTGACAGCTGAACAGGGGAGCAGCCCTTCAGGGCTGATCTGGGCAACTAGAGTTTGCACCCTCTGGATAGCAACGGTCCTGCCGTGGGGCCACTGCCCCCAAGAGGCCTTGCCATGTCCCCCGGGTCAGCTTTGGTCAAGCAGAAATGTCCACGCAAGCTGTAACTGCAGAGAGCCAGCAGCAGACCAGAGCCAAGGTGGCGGGCAGTAGCTAATGGGCACCGGGAGTGCCAGGGAGCCTTTAAAAAAAGGAAGCCTTCTCCTTTCCAAACCTTCAGGTTTGTAGAGGGACACGAAGAGTCCTCATGAGAAGGACTCGGTCCCTGACTGTGGTGGGCAAGGGGGTTCAGTGAGCCGGACCCTGCCCAGGCCCCTCTAGCGTGGCTGCTTTTTCGGCTGCTGCGGACACAGGCTTGGCCCCAGCCATGCTTACTTCTGCAAGGACTGTGCCCGGGGGGGGGGGTTGCTGGAGGTGAGGGAGGGGCTCCTCATTGGCACACGTCTTGCCATTTGTGTTTTTCTGTGGACCAGCCGTGGCATCCCCTGTGTTTTCAAAACCTCACAAGGGTTCTGAGGCTCTTGAGGGAAATACCTCCGTGCCCCCTGGAGCCCTGAGCCCTGCTGTGGCCAGTCGAAGGCCGGGGAGAAGCCCTGCCTTCAACCGCTGCTGCGTGGCTTCTGGGAGCTGCAGCCCACAGCAAGGCCGCCTCCAGCGTTCTAGAATTGGGAGGCTCCCTCTCCTTGGGACATTGTCTCCTCTTGCCCCCACCGCCACCGCCACCGCCACGGGCTTCCCTCTGGGTTCAGGACCAGCAGCTCCTCTGAGAAGCTCTGACCCAAGAGAGAGGGGGGGAGAAGGGGGTCGTGCCGCTGATGCTGGGGTTGGGGTTGGGGGTTGGGGTGGTGCTTGGATTTGACCACAGAGAGCCCGAGGGGATGGATCCTGACAAGGCCCCTTCTCGCCGACCCCCTTTCTCCTCTGTTGCACTCTAAGAGACATTGCTCCACAGAGAGAGAGAGAGAGAGAGACTACACCAGAAACAGCATCCTGTGTGTGGCTGCCCCGGGCCTCTTGGGCCGCTTCTCCTGTTCCTCCTCTGCTAGGGGTGGGTGGGGGCCCCTGGGCTTTGCACACCCTCTGGGGGGAGGACTCTCCCTTTTCTTCCAGTGCAAAGCGTGTCTCTTGCCCACGCCGGCCTCAAGGAGGGAGGGAAGGAAGGAGGGAAGCGGTCCTTTTGTATCCAATGTACCCAAGAGGCTTTCTCCGTGCTTTTCCTGGAAGTCTTTTTAAGGGACACCCAGTGCCGTTTCCTTGCCAAGTTTCCGCCTGAGGCCGCCTGTCTTCCAGAAGGACTCTCTCTCTCTCTCTCTCTCTCTCTCTCTCTCTCCCTCGTCCCCACCAACGTTTTCCCTCTTCATGGTATTTTAGTGAATGTACACACCACTAGGAAGATCTGGCTGCATTTATTTTTAATGGGATTTTATAAAATAATTTATAAGCATACTGAGTGTAAATTTTAAAAAAAGACTATGTATTGTAAAAGGATATATTGTCCAATGTCTTACTCTAAGAATTTTACCTGTTCAAAGAAGAATTACTGTAAAGGAAAATGCTTTATTCTGCTCATCAAACTGGGTGGCCTGCAGGGACACAGGCAGCCGTACGGACCCCCGTGAGTTCTTTGTGTCCGGAAGTTCCTTTAATTTTGTTTAAACTAATGTTATTTTTGTTCCACTCTTCTGGAACAAGGCCGTCATATTTAAAGTGCAATTTGTGTAATATTTCGTAAATACAATATTATATGGCTGTACAAAAAGAACTTTATGAACAAATAACCCCCAGCTCATTAAAGAACAAAGTAATGGAAAAACACGTTGATGGCGGCTGCTTTGTTCTGTCCTTGGTGGTCTGGCCTGCCTCTCTCTTTTGGGGAAGGCCCTTAATATTGCGTGTGTGGGGGGGAGAGGGATGGAGCGATGGACCCCCCCCCCCAAGGCTGGTAGGGCCGACTCAGCCACCAGCAATAGCATATCTCCACCAGCCTTCCAGGGGCCTTAGGGTGGCTGCAGATTGAACCTTCAGAGCATCAATGCAAGACCCTTGGGGGCCTTTGGAACTAGACCGGAACATCTGGCAGGAAAACAGGAAGGAGGGGCACTCGTTGATGCCCCCTCTCCAACCCCGTGGGACAGGCCACGTGATTCTGACCTCCACCTGCGGGTTTTGCAGAATTGGCGGTGATCCCTGTCCGTTGGTGGGGCTGGAAGCATAGGGGCTCCGCCACCTCCTCCATTTGTCTGAGGGCTCCAGAGGAGGAAATGGCCTGGCCATGGGATCTGGTCCATACAGCTTATCAAGTAACATTTCCTGAGGAGCTACTGAGTCCTGGGCTTCTAAGACCTGTGTTTAACTTAGTCCTTGCTGCCCTGTTGGTGTTTTAAAAGTAACTCTCTACCTGCAGAGCTCTCAAAAGTAACTACAGAATAGGGGGGAAACTACATCTGAATCTCTCTCTCTCTCTCTCTCTCTCTCTCTCACACACACACACACACACACACACACACACACACACACACACACACACACACACACACACACACACACATACGCAAGTTTGATTCAAGGCAACCCCTTCACTCAGTGAACTCATAACCTCATACATGAAAGAAGTAAAGTTTTCCTTTAGTAAGTTGCAATTCTTGCGCAGCCCAAGGTGTGCTTTAGTGTAAGAAGGAATTCACGATAACTAACTCATCCTTGGCAACTAGCTACATTCCAGTTTGTGGGGCTTAGTGCCTCAGCGGGAAGCCCCCCCCCCAACCCCAGAGGGTTGGAGCCTGAAAGGGGTAAGGAAGAGGCCTGCTGCCTCGTGAGGAAGTCCTTCCCCCGGTAAACCAGTCTCCAGCTGAGCCAAATCCTGACGGTATCCCCACCACCACCACCACCCTGAAGGAAGGGATTCTGCTTCCCAAAGAGAAAGGCTCATCCTGCCAAGAGGGTGTCCTTCCTGAGTTCACCCACCCAGGAACCCACCTCTGGCAAGACAGATGCTGTGATCTGATGCGTTGCTTTTTGAAGGAGTCCCTGTTGGCCACCTTCGGCAGGTGCTGTGAGTAACAAATGGAATAAGCAGCCACAGCAGGAGCACTTGCTGACATCAGTTGGCTTTTTTTAATCCTCCTCCTGCAACCTTCTCTGTTTTCTAAGACGAGGACGTCTGCAAAGCTGAACTATGGCGGCCTTTTTTAAAAAGTCACAACTTAATGTTTCAAATTTCAACTTGTTCAGAGAGCCTGAACTCAACATGGAATATAAAAGAAGGGAGGAGAGTTCCTTTGAGCACATACGAAATGCATTTTCTTCCCGGTGCCTGCAGGCTCCCTCTTGTGGGGTGGGGTGGGGGTGGGTCAGAGGCCAGGGTTCCACAAAACCACGGGTGGGGGCTTTGGTCCCTTTGGGATTAAGTGTGACCTCAAAGACCTCCATACCTGGGTCCTTTGCCTGCAAACGGTGGCAGCCATTTGCATTCCAAGGAGCACGTCAATTTTTGAACATGTCACAGAGCAGCTTTTCCATGGGAGTATTCCCGATGGTCCTGCGGAAAAAAAGCATCTCGATACGTTCGGAGGAGATAAACTTCAGTGAAGGAAGGAGAAGCAGGAGCTTTCCAAACCTGGAAGGAGGAAAGAAGGCAGAAGAAGTTCAGTTGGATGGCTCGCCTGAGGAGAAATCAGCCGGTAGCAAAGCAACCAGTATCGTTTCCCACACACACACACATCCAGCAGGCTCGGGGGGGGTTGTGCGCACACGCGCGCACACACACACAATCTCCCCGTGCCCTATTTGAAGACTTTCAAGGGAGAAACTGTCCCACGGAAACAAGTGTTTTCAAAAAAGGTATCAATATAATTTTAAAAAGAACCTCAAACACGGGAAAGGCAGAAGGGCCGCAATACCAAACAGCCTTGAAAACGGCTCAAACAAGATTTGCGACAGAAGATGGACGTGAAAAGGAGGAGGGGGAAAAGCAACTGATCAACAAAACTCTCAGCTTGGGTTGGTTTTTTTCCAGAAAAGGATCTTTCCCCCTGGCACTTGAACGGCCGCTGCAGAAGCATCAGATCTGCTCACCCAGGAAAACTGCCGCCGCCACCACCACCAAAACACACACACACACACACACACACACACACACACACACACACACACACACACACACACACACACACACACACACACACACACACACACACAATTGCAAGTACCTGACAGGCTGGCTTGGATAATGTATCTGGTTATGTTGCCCCAGCATCACCTGGGACTGATCCTGCAAATTCTCCACTTGGTCTGGGTCTTTCAGGCCTCGTGTTTCTGCAAATAAACCAAACAGGATGCTTTCCTTCTGCCCCACCAGCAGGAGAAACAACTGGGCTTTAAAAGTGCCCAGGAAGTTATTGGTTAAAGAAGATTAAATCTGTAATTTCCTGGGAGTGTTTTTTTCCCCTTCTAAAGTCAATCTAATTGATTCACTATATAAAGAAGGATTCAAGATTTTG
This sequence comes from Phrynocephalus forsythii, assembly GCA_029282475.1. Taxonomy (NCBI): domain Eukaryota; kingdom Metazoa; phylum Chordata; class Lepidosauria; order Squamata; family Agamidae; genus Phrynocephalus; species Phrynocephalus forsythii. Next base: position 2,516,619 of record JAPFRF010000014.1, on the reverse strand, counting down.
GACTAAAACTCCTTGATTTAATGTAGGTTATTTTAAGAAGGACCTGAGATGCCAGAAAAAGGTGCTTTTGAGAGGTCACCAGGAAGAAGTTTTCACAGAGTCTGTCAGCAAGGGCAGACTGGTCAGTAGCTCTGCATTTACGACAGCTGGACCTGTTTGGTTTTTGTCTAATTTGACAGGTAAGGTGGAGAGACTGAGGAAAGAGGAGTGAGCAAACCCACCCTGACTAAAGCAGTTCCAGTTGGGGGTTCCCCCCCCCCCAGCCAATCTTGGTGCTGAACTTGGTTTCTAAGCTCCGCGGCCACCTCGGGTGGATCCTCCGGCCTTTGCCTCACCTGGTTTGAACAGCACGATCGCTTTCATGCAGGCAAACTCGGTGGGGTCCACAAGGAGGGATTTGAAGCGTGCAATGATTTCCTGCAGGGCCCGGAGGTCCACTCCGCTGGACATGGGCTTTCCGTTGAGGCTGGGGGTCAGTTCGGACACAGAAAGGAGCGGGCAGCTTTCTAGCGGTAAAGACCACTGGATGGCACACAGGAGGAAGAGTTCGCTCCAGGCCTCTTCCAGGAGGATCACCTGTGGAGGAGGAGGAGGAGGAGGTATGCGTGCGTGCATGCGTGTGTGCAGCTATCCAGGGACCTCCTCTTTCTGTTAACCCCAAGCCTTCCCTGCCAGGATGGCGGGCTGCACGCTGGCACCGGCTTTTTCGCCCCGCAACTCCTCCTCTGCACCGAGCTGTTGGTCTCCCTGGCAATAGCTCTGCCCAGCACGGTCAGTCGCCCGGCCTGGCCCAGAGACTCACCTGGTCTCGGAAGGGCAGGTTGGAGAAGATGGGCAGGTTCTTGGCCCATTTCACAGCCATGAAGAGGAGTCGGGCGGAGGTTTCGTAGACGCTCTCAGGGCTGGTGGCCGAGGGCAGGGAGGCATGAGCTTCACTCGCTGGCCGCTCCGGCTCGTTGGTGGTGACGTCAATGTTCTCATCAGCTGCAAAAGGCAACCAGCCCTCAAAGAAGTCAAGGGGCCCTAAACAAGCCTGGCTAAAGGAGCGCAGCGCCCGGCCACCAGGAGCAGCAGCAGCTGCTGCCGTCTTGTTCAGGAAGTGAAATAACGCCACCAGGCACCTTACAGAGCATATATACAAAAGTTATTAGCCACAGCAAATTCCCACTGCCACGGGCAATCATCGGCCCAAAGGCTGATGTTTTAAAATCTGGCCCATCCTCTCAACTGCTGGGGAGAACAAAGAGGTTTTAAGTTGTTGCCACAAGAAAAGCGGGGTTGGCAGCAGCTGATGCTGCCCACTCCGGCGGTGGCCATGGGCCAGAAACTCAAGCCGCTTGAGGGCAGGAAGGGTGGCAACTCAGCCAACGGGCCACGCTCAGTGGCCCACCTGGATCTGCTGCCTCTTCCAGCAGTGGCGGGTGGCCAGGTGGGCGGCAGAGGCAGCCATGCGCGGATATGACATGGACCACGCTTCCTTCTCCTCAATGGGGTACATTTTTCTGGCCCGTTGCCCTCTGTGAAAGGGGAGGGAGCTCTTTCTCTCTCTGGTGGCTCCTACATTTCGACAGTCAGGTAGAAATGTGTTGGTATTCCCCTTGGATTCTTTTTAAAAATAAACAGCAACCCTACAGTGGAAGCAGCAAATGGCTGTGGGAGGCAGCCAGCACAACAAATTCAGTTTATACGAACAGAGACATTCCCATCTGTCAAAATGCCAGTGTGACCCAGCTCTCCTTTGGTTTCTTCTTCAGACCTTCTAGTAGGGGGTCATTAATTCATCCAGTCCCTGTAGGGCAGTGATGGCGAACCTATGGCACGGGTGCCAAAGGTGGCACTCGGAGCCCTTTCCGTGGGCACCCGACATCGTCCCTTCATAACCACCTGTATACAGGTTAAATTACTGTATTGGCACGTTGCAAAAAACAAATGGGTTTTGAATCGCAGTTTGGGCACTCGGTCTCTAAAAGGTTCGTCATCACTGCCATTGGGTGAGTTGGGACCCACAACAGCAGAGCCCACAAGGGGGCAGCAGAGGCTAGTTCAAGCAGCTTTCCTTGAACCCTGGGCTGGAAAGCTGTCCCTGCTGCCCCTGACTGGGCATCCCCCCAGGTTTGGTGCCAGGGCCCGAAGCCCCAAGCTGACTCTTAGGCTGGGGGTTCCAAGGGCAAAGCCCCCCTGAGCTTGGGAGAGCAGGACTGGCTTGGCTGACCCTCCCGCACCCAGAAAACGAGGTGCTAAAGGGCATCCACCTGTGAGGAGAGCAGGGAGTCTGCCCCCCCCCAAGGCACCCTGTAGTAGCCGCTCCTTAGAAAAGCACTCGCCTGGTTGTCCTTGGAGCCCCCTGGCCCCCAGTAGCTGCAGCCCTCCCCCATTTCAGCCCCCCCGCTCCCACCCCCCCACACACATGGACCACCACCACCACCCAAAGCCAAAGGGTCCCAAGGTGGATCGGTTCGTGCCCTGCCCTTTCTGCCCCCCCCCCCAACCACCACCACCAGAAAGCCCTCCCTACCGTCCTCGGGCTCCAACTTGGCACAGGTCTCAGCTGTCATCAGGCTGGCCATGAAGCGGTGGTTGCTGGGCGGGGTGGGGGCTTGGGCCCTAGACACCCCAGAACAGGACGTGGGAGCCCTGTGGCTCAGCAGGGCCGGGCTGGAGGGCAGGGGAAGGGGAGGGAGCCCGTCCCGTGCGGTGGCCTCCAGGTGTGCCGGCGGGCGCTCCGTGTCCAGATCAATGGCCTCCAGGTGAACCTGGGCTGTGCTGCGTGGCTGCCGCTCGTTCTGCACAGCTGGAGGGAGACGAGCCAAGAGGGAGTCCAGGTGAAATTGCCTGCTACCCACATGCCTCTGACGAGGCACAGCAAGCAAACCTCCGGGTTTGGGGAGGGGGGCTTGTGGGCCCCTTCAGCCTCCCTGGCCAGGTTCACCCACTACCTTCCACCTGCCCACCCACCTCCCACCCAGCCTTCAGTCCATGGGGGGGCATAGCATTTTGGAGCAAGTTAAAAGGGGGGGTTGTTCAGGCCCACTGAGATTATCTCTTTATGCATTTGCAGATCTTCTTCCAGCTACAACATCCAGGGTTCCCCAGCCGTGTGGTGACCAGGGGAGTATGGCCAATGTCGTCCCAACCAGGTGTTCCCAGCTGGGTGGCCATGGGTCCAGCCCTCAGCCAGCTGACCACCTCAGAGGTCCTGCCTGGCCCTCCCTCGGCCTGCAAGCGCTTTGGCCATGGCTGGTGAAGAAAGGCAGTCCTTGACCCTGTTCCCTCCTCTGTAGGACTTGGTCACAGCAAGCTGTAGCTGAAGCTTTTGGGCCCAGCAGACCCCCCCTGCCCCCCCCCGCTGCATGCCCTACTGCCCTTCCTGGGTCCCCAGAGCGGAGCTGCTCACCATCCTTGTTCATTCCAGCCTGCAGGCACTTCTTCAGGCGGCAAGCTTGGCACTGGTTCCTGTGCGCTTTGTCCACCGGACACATCCCGGTGCCAGCCTGGCATCTGTCGGGAGCGACACCAAAGGTCCACGGGAGGCCGTGGCAGTGACCCCCTGACCAAGGCGGCTCTTGGGGCAGATGCTTCAGGCAGGGGGCAGCCGCTTACTTTTCGGCCCTAAGAACCACATGGAAGATTCCGCCCCAAGAAAAACTGCCACCCCCCCCACACACACACACACCATGCAAGGATGTGAATCCCCACTGGTTTTCCTCTGAACAAGGATGAGGGGTTAGCCTTTTTGTCTGAGAGAAAGAAGGGGCATTGATGCACAACCGCCTGAGGGCAGGACAACCCCCCCCCCAAGGAGTGGCCGTTCTGGGCCCCAGCCTTCAGGAGGAGCAACTAGATGTCCTTTAAAACCCACCCCTGCAGGGACTTCTTAGAACGGTTGCTTGGTGCCTCCGAGGCAGGCATCGCTCCGTGGGCAACGTGACTGGGACACTCTCTCAGGACAGCTGGGGGTGCACGGAGCAACTGCCCACTCTGCTGGTGGCCTCAGTCCAGCCTGGGAGTGGCCCTGGCTGCCCCTTGACCTCTGGGGCTACCCCTGGATGACTCACCAAGTCAGGTCCCGGCCAGAGGTCAGGCGTGAAAGTTTGATTCCCCCACCCCGGAAAGAGTCCCTCTTCGTCAACATCAGTTGGGCACCAAGAGGGGTACAGGAGGCGTCCACCCCCTTCCCTCCTCCACAGGTTCTGACCAGAAGCAGGCATTTCGGCTTCCCTGACTCATCTCGGGGGGGGGGGGAGCAGGCACTGAGCAAGCTCTGCACTTGACCTCCCCACCCACCCACCTGCTGCCCCTCCCCTGGCCGCCCAAGGCAGGAAGCAGGCAAAGGTCAAGGCTCAGCCAGCCTGCTGATGGACCTGGGGATAACGTTTGGAGAAATCCCTTTTTTCTCCCATTGCAGCTCCACAAAGCTTCCCCCCCCCCCAATCAAAGCCAGATGTGACTGTGGTCTCCAAATGGGACCTCATGGGGCTCGATTTGGCTTTGATCAAAGCTGGACCACCACCACCCATGGCAGCCTTGGTGGGTGGTCAAGTAACCCCTCCCCTCCCCACAAATAGAGTGGTTTGGCCCCTCATCCCCTCCCCCTCCCCCCGTCCCCTGGTCACACGGGCACTTGTCCAGGCAAGGGGGTTCCCCTCACCTGTAGATGAGCTTCCGGCGGACGCTGCGCTTGAAGAAGCCACTGCAGCCGTTGCAGGCGTAGATGCCGTAGTGCTTCCCGCTGCTGGTGTCACCGCACACCCTGCACAGGAGCAACGGGCTCCCGGCTTTGCCCGGCGCCAGGACGCCAAGCCCTGTCGGCAAGAGAGCAGTTTGGGAGTGAGGGGCTCCGGTGGCAGGGCAGAGACCGCCCTGGCTCCCCCACCCCCACCCCCACCCCAGGGATTTCTCACCCAAGCAGACGGCATGAGGAGGTGGGCCAGGTGTCCAGCTGAGGCACTGGGCTTGGCCAGGAGGCATCCCCTACCAGATCACAGGCGGGAACGGGTGGCCACTCTTTTGGTGACCTCCACAGGGACGATGTCGCCAGCAGGTCCAAAGGCACCTCGTGGCGGACCCGAGATGCAGTTTCATTTCACTCTCTAAAGTGATCTCGATGGCATTTATTTATTTATTTATTTATTTATTTATTTATTTATTTATTTATTTATTTGTCTCCTTTCTATACGGCCCCATTTCCAATATGGAACTCTGGACGGTGTACATAATAATAATTGAGTTTCCCACCATTCCCTTAGAAACAGGAGTCCTAAATCTGTCCTTAAATTTAACGGGAAAGCAATGAGCCATAGGATCGATGACTTTTCAATGTGATAAAAATGAATCGGATGGCTGTGGTGAGTTTCTCAGGCTGTTTGGCCACGTGTTCCGGACGTTTGTCTTCCTGACGTTTCACCAGGCTCTGTGGCCGGCATCTTCAGAGGGCAAGTTGCCCAGGGAAAACAGGAGTCTGATGCTGTGTGCCCTGGGGAGAGAACTCCTGAGTTCCCTGGGCTCCTTGCCCTCTGAAGATGCCGGCCACAGAGCCTGGTGAAACTTCAGGAAGACAAACTTCCGGAACACGTGGCCAAACAGCCTGAGAAACTCACTACAGCTATCAGATCCCGGCCATGAGAGTCTTCGAGAATAAAAAAAAAAAGAATCTCTTTCTCCAGCGAGCAGCAATACGGGACTGCTTTCTGCAAGGGAGTTTCCCTGCTGGGCAGAGAAGGGGCTCCCTCGCTCAGGGCCAGATCCTTGCACTTAACTAAAGACAAGGGCTTCATCTCTGCGGCCAAAGTCAGCAAGGGCCGTTGATCCCCCGGCGGCCAGCCAGAGAACATTGCAAGCAAGGGTTAGCCCCACCCTTCTCCCCATCACCACCACTGCTGCCCCACAGGTGCTGCGGAGATCAAGGGGCCACCCCGGCCAAACCAGGAGTCCTCCCTGGGCACACACGGAAGCCATGGAGGGGGAAATCCATCACCCCAGAGGACGGGGCTTCCCCTCCGGCCCTTCCAACGTCTTCCACGGGCACCGCCAGAAGCAACCACATCATCAGGACGGATCCTCTCTTGCGCCCAGTCTTCTGGGGCTTGTCTGGGAGGGCCCGCCTGTGCCTTTATTTTTTTGTACTAACAACCCTGGTGGGCACGTCACTTTTCTCTCCTCTTTGAGGTTCTACCCCCCCCCCCTTTATATTTGTTACACCCTCTGACTGCCAGCATCCTTTTCAGTTGATGGGGGGGGGCAAGAACCCCAGTATCTCTAGTGCTTCCCCTGTTTGGCTTTGGGGGAGACCAAGGGAGGCCAGATCTCTACCCCAACTCCAACCCCAACCCCATCAGCTTCACTCTGATTCAAGGGCCGGCCGCTTTAACTCCTCCAAACTCTAAAGGAGACTTCCTCCCTCCAACACAAGCAAGCATCTCCAGAGGGAAAGGCATCCCTTGAGCTTGGCAGGGGGGGGGACACGAGCCCTACCTGAGGCTTAAATGCCTTCTGTATTGCTCTGGCTTTTTGAAGGCTGGCAACTCTGCCTCCTTTTCCCCAACAGGAAAGCTGGCCTTGGGCTGCCCAGTTTCTTCTGCTGCCTGAGGCAAACGGCCAGGACACACTTTCCCATCTCCTCCCAAAGACAGGATGGGCCTGGATGGCTTTGGCCCCAAGGCAGGAGGACTGGCCACCCCAGTACTGGGTCTGTGCCTTTTGGTGCCCCCACCCAGTTCCAAGGAGGAATGCCCGTGGTCCTGGCCGGAGGAAAACAGGCCGGGAGCAGAAAGAGCATTGGGGTGCAGGAGCTTACCTGGTTGGCTGCCCTCTATGATGCCTTTGTCCACTGCAGACTCTGCAGGGGAGGCCATCCGGGTGCTGGCGGCAGTGGTGGCCCTGGGGCCACGCAGACGTCTTCAGGCGTGGGCTTCCTCCACCAGGCAGCCTGAAGGCCAGGGAGACCCCTGGCCCCCCCGGGTTCGCTGGCCAGCCCCTCCTCCCTTCTGCTGGCAGCTGGACCAGGAGCCCCTTGGGCCCCACCCCGGCTGGGCTCCTCCGTGGGACGGGGTGGCCGACCAGCCCTGCTCCCTGACCACGGCCGCCTCTCCAGACCCCAGGGAGCCCTGCCTTGCCCTTCTTGAGGCTTGGAGGGGTTTGTGTGGCTGCCGTCCGCGTGCGAATCTCTTCTCCTCAGGGCTCCTGGGGCGTCGAGGGGGGCAGGATTAGCCCTTTGCGCTGCCTAAGCAGATGCCTCTCCGTCATCCTCTTAATCTTTAGCCTGCCTCCAAAGGTGGAACCATCAGCCACCCGTGGAAGGGCAAGAAAGGCATGGGGGACCCACCAGAGAGACCTGGAGGGCAGCAAAAGGTGGCCACCCAATGCCTTGTGGACACCAAATCTGTCCACGCTGTTCCTCCCCAGGGCAGCTGAACAAAAACGGGCCCGGTGCCTCCAGCGGCCAACCCTTGCACCTCCTTTGTTCAGCCACCAGCCAGCCGGCCTTCTCCAGACACCTGATCTTCCCGGGCCCTTGTCAGCGACTGAAACATTTTGGGCAAGGAGGTGGGCCCGACGACCTACGCGGGCAGCTGCCCAGCAGCACTAAATATTTCATAGGGCACTTTGACAGGCAGGGAGGGCACCGGCTCTGCCAACAGACCCTGCATCATTCATGAAGGGAAAGGTGAGGCAGAAGAAACCTGGCCCAGGAAATCACACCGGGGGCCTCAGGGGAAGGCGATGCCATGGTGTTCAACCTCCACCACATACACATTTCTGTGGGGGTCTTGCAGAGGCCTCTAAAGAGGAATGAGGGGGCCAGGCCACCGTGGCTGAAGCCCCATGAACTCCCCGGTAAGGAGGAAGGCACATGTTTGGAGACGGCCTTTGCACCGGTAGGAGCAACAGCACCGAGGGTCTCTACAGGCCCACCGACCGTCTGAATTGTTTGTCAGCGTTGTAAGCTGCCTCGGGTCCTTTCCAAGCAGAAAGGCAGGGTAAAAACATTTCAAATAAAATATGTAAATAAAACACACAAGGCCCTGGCGGTGGTTCGGTCCCACTTTTATACCAGCTGCTCCGCCCGAGGGCATCCTGGGAGCTGCTGCCTTTGAACTCTCTGCAGGGTGAGGGCCAGAGCTGATGGGCAAAGGGATCTGGCATCCAAAGGCACGACAGGAAACATCAGACTCAAGGCACAGAGGTTCCCAAGGGGTCTGGGCCAACGAGGCTGAGAATTGGCGGGAGCCCCTGCTGCCCTTTCTGGCGGCGGCAGAGCAGCAGCGGGGGGGGGAAAGAAGAAGCCACAAAGGGTTAAACCGCTCCCCCATCTGCTGCCCATTCAGGACACCTCAACTCTCCTGCCTGCCTTTGTTGCCCAATAGGAGGGCCGGCCCTTCCAGTCCCCGTTTGGCCTGGGAACTGGAAACAGAGGGATCCTCTCAACAACCACCTAGGGTGCTAGAGGTGGGCCCTGCGGGATTTACCCCTCCTCTCCTGGCCAAAACCCACAGAGAAGGGTTAAGCTGAGTCCACCCCCTGACACACTTTCCACGGAGGGGCATTTGGCTCATGGCCAAGGCTGCCCTTGGGCTGCAAGGCGTGTCTCCCAGAATCTCCCATCCTCCTTGACCAGCAGTAGGGAAGCGAGGCCTTGCTGCCCCAGAGCCTCTGGAGGGCTGAGCCCCCAGGTTGCAGGGAGAAGGGGCTTAGGGGGAGCTTCTGCTATTCAGCCTCCCTCCTCTCGCGCAGCCACCCCTGGGAGCCCACGGGCAGTTTGTGGCAGTTCCGGTTGGGCTGCGAGAGCCAAGAGAGGAAAGGGGGACTGGGGGAGGGAGGCAGAGAACAAGGGGCAAAGGGCACGCCTGACCCTGTCCCAGGTGACCTGGCTCCCCCCCCCCCTTTCAGGGAGGCTTCCAGAAGAAGCAACGTCTTGCAGGCAGGAGCAGGTGAGCGGGGGGTTGTGAATCAGCCATGTTACCTGACAAAGGTCACCCCACCCTCTGCATTTCTGCTTCACGAAGCAGAGCTGTTTGGGGCCTGCAGGCAACTCCCTTGGCTAGGCTCTGGGTCGTGGTTTCTCCACCCCCACCCCACCCACCTCCCATGGGTGGTGCTGGCGGACAGCTCCTTCTCCGCTCCTTATTCCAATGGTGATGCCACCTGAAAGGCAGAGAACTGGATCAGCAGGAGAAGGGGGAGCGGATGCCTCTCCCCCCCCCCGCCGCCCACCACCACCCTCCAAAAGACCTTCCTCTCCACAATCTGCCCACTAATCCTTTTACTTGGCGTAGGGAAGGAAGACGGGGGGGGGGCGGGGGCGAAAAGACAACAGGGGAGGCCAGAGGAGGGAGTCGGTGAGTTTAACAAAAACAATTAGCCCCTGGATTGAGAGAGCAGCTCAGCATCCGTCAATCCCCAGTCAGAGGCCAGATGGTGATGGATGCTTCATCAGCCATTAGTGGCAAGGTCATAATTAGTCTACAACCCTGATCTCTCCCCCCGCCACACACACACACACACACACACACCGTGTTGGTGACACTCACCCACCCCCTGCCCCTAGAAAGAGAGATGGCACCTCTGCCCTCCAGGCCTCCATCACACATGAAACCATGCCCCTGGCCCCAAGGGTCCAGCTCTCTGGCAACCTGGGAGCCCTTCTCCTCCGGCACCCGAGTGCCAGGTCTGCGGGCTTGGTGGGTTCAAAGATCACAAGAGCTTTGCCATGGATGGGCAGGAGGGACTCGGCCCTTGACCTCGCCTCCCTTCTGTGGTGGCTCCCCGGCACAGCCTGTCCCAAAATGATACCCTCCAGAGGGATCCTGGCACACACCCCATCTACCCAGCATCGTCCGTAAGGCACAAGGAAAATCTTTCTGATCTGAGGATCTGATCCGTACAACCCACAACCAATTGAAATTGAGGGGGGGGGGGTTGGCACTTTCAGATGGACAGCTCCTGTCTACAGGACACCCGGGACAAGTCATTTTGTTCTTGTTTTCAGTCTTTCCTCTCTTTTTACCTAGGAACCTAAGAACAGTCCTGCCGGATCTAGCCAAGGGCCCCTCTAGTCTTGCTTCCTGCATCTCCCCATGACCCCATCGGAACCGGAACCCAAACCCTAACCCCTGCGTCTGGCACTTGGAGGTACCCTCCTTTTAAGCTTGTAGATTACATAGATTCCTATTGTGGAGTGTAACCTGCAATTGACTTTTCCTTCAGAAATCAGTCCAATCCCCTTTTTAAAGGCATCCAGGCCAGATGCCATCACCACACCCTGCGACAATGTTCCACAGACTAGCAACATGCTGGGGCAATAAATATTTCCTGTTGTCTGTTCTCCCTCTCCCAGCCCTCCATTGAAGAACCCTGGTTCTGACCTTGTGTGAGAAGGAAAAGAGCTTCCCTCTCTCCACTGGCTCCATCCCCTGGGCAGTGTACGAATTGGAGAAGCAGCAGAAATGAAGGTTTCTGTCTTTGGGAATGGCAGGAAAAAATGTTTGGAATTAAACCCAGGGGGAGCTGCATGATAAGAAACTGACTAGGAAGATCAAGTTTGAAGTTTACAAGCCTTTCAGGAGCACCTCAGTCTGTGAGCACGGGTGTACCACCAAGGGAGGCCAGGACACGACCATCAATGCTGCCCCCCGTTTGGTGAAGCATAAACCACAGGCCCACGGCGGCTCCACCCAAACGCAGCTCTGAAAGGGCTTGGAAGCATGACCTTCGCTTCAGTGAACCCAAATTGGTTCCAGGGCCCTGGGGAGACCTCAGGCAGCAGGGCCCGGGCAAGTGGACACCTGTGGGACTGATAGGTCCCTGCCCAGGGTGGAGCAAACATCTGGGTGCTGGGATGCTTAGATGCCCCAAACAGAAACCAGAGGCAGATGACAAGCTGGTTTTCTCCTGAATTCCTTAATCCCCAGGGAGGCCAATCTCCCACCATGTTTCTTGCCGTTGTGGAGATTTGAACCACAGGTCTCCAGGGTCCTTGCACAGCTCCCCCTGCCCCCTGCCCCCTGCCGGCCACTGAGAGTCCTGGCACCTGGGAGGGGCTCACCAAGATCGCAATGGGTCATGAGGGGTCTTTCCCTGCTCCCAGGGAATTGTCCATGGGATGCCCCAGAAGGCCCAAGAGACCCTGGAATGACCTCTGCACTGGACAAGGCAGTCGTTGAAGTGGTGGCAGCGGGGGAGGGGGAGAGAGACAACCCAAGTGGAATTATCTCTCATGATGCCCAGAAGTCATGAATGTCCAGGTCCCTCCAGGAGGGGCTGGCAATAAATTGCTTAGGATTGCAGGTGTGGGGAGGGGGCAGCAGCCTCCTCTTTAATTGCCACTTTACATTATGCTTCCTAAAACTCGATTAAGAGCCTGATCTGGCAAGCCCTCCCCCAGTCTCTCTGTTGATTTGAGGGAGACCCATCCATAGGAATGAAGGCCCACAAAAAAATGGGGCCGTGGAGGGGGAGGGAGGGAGGAAGGGGTGGGGCAGGCTGCAGGCCCACCAGACGAAAGGGAGCACAGTATAGCCCTGGTTCCAGAAAATGCAACGATGTTGAAGGGTCAAGTACCGTGAGGATGAGAGGGTTGGTCCTTGTAGTCCCCTTTCCAAATCACTATTTCCACACTATGTTTTCCACGTAGAGACACGACAACTCGGTTTAACCATGGTTCCTCTCCCACAACTGTTGGATTTACAAGAGAGGCCCAGTTGAGATCTTCTCTTGGGATATGAGCCAGTTAGGAGATGGGCCAAGCCTCGGACGACTGGCTGGCTTTCTTTCTGTTTACTTGTTCCTTCAAACGGTCTCCTCCTTTTCTCAGCTCAGGAAAAGAGGTATCTTTTCAGACCACCGCTCACAGAATGAAACTCACCACCCCGTTGTGGCTAGTGGATGCTGGGCCAAGCTCACCAGAGGACTTGGGGTCAGCTGCCTGAAGGAGGAGGAGGAGGAGCTGCCCTGGGCTCCGTCCAGCCGAGCGCACGTGCCTTTGCTCCCCAGACCCACCCCGCTTGTGCCCGCCTGGGCGGAAGCAGTCAGCATCTTGAGATGTGCCGACTCTCCGAGGTGCCGCAGCAAAGTTAATCCACAGCCACGAGGCTCCTATGATGCCCCCTCTCCTCCCCCTCCTGCCCCACACGGCCCCTCTGCCCTCCAACAGCAGCAGGGCTGCTTCCCAACACGCCAAAGCCACGAAAGCCGCCAAAGCCCTCAAATCTCAAAATGTGCTGGGCTGTCATACTGAGTGTTACCGTCATGACTGCTTACATAATCACCAGGGACACTCAGGTGTGTCGGTGTGATGGGACGGCAGGCTGGGCTGGGGTGGGGGAGAGTAGAATGGGCCAGGGATTGCAGAGGAGAAGGATCAAGCCGGAGCAAAGCGCTGGTGTCAGCCGTTTGGCAGGGAACACAATGCCACCCTTGACCCAAATGCAGCTGCTTAATTTCACAAGATCTGCAGCTCTTGGTGGGACACAAGCACTGGCAGCATACATCGCGACTCACTCCACTCCAGTCAGGGTGGTGTGCATCTCCAGGGCAGCCACGAGGCGATGACAATTAACCCATGGATGTGTTTCCGGTGTGTGTTGGGGGGTTGTTCTCTCTGGGCTGCCACCACCCCCTACTCCCATCAGAAATCCAGCTGGTGACTCACGCCCAAGGACACCCTCCCAGAGGCCAAGCGATTCCCGCCCAGCCCATGCCAAAGGTGCTGCCAGGGAGAAGGCCACGGGCGCCACCCTCTCTACAGAACAAGCTGAGAATGAGAGAAGTATCGGTGTATTGGACTGCAGCTCCCCAAAGCCCCGGGCCAGCCACGGGGGCCGAGGAGCGATGTTCCCCATCCCCTGAGGAGGCAAGTCAAAGAAAGTTCACCGATGAGCCACTCAGCCGACCGTTCTGGGCAGCCCCTGCCTCCTTCTAGGCTCCTGCGTGGCCCCACAGGCAGCCCCTTGGGCTCCGTGTTGGATGCTGACGTGGCCAACTGATACACGGCCTGGCTCCCCTCCACGTACTCAGGGAAAAGCCCACTCTGGGCTGGGGAGCTGGGGGTGGTGGTGGATTAGCTTGGCCACCATCTGTCACGGGAGGCAAATCCAATCATCACAGAAATAAATAAATATATGAGATCATCCCCTTGACCCACCAAAATCAGTTTGTTAACACCACTGAGCAGGGAATTTAGCGGCTGCATCCAACAAAGCAGAACCTCAGGAGGTGGGAAAGGGTAGTTCCCAGCCAGAGCTGGGTGCCTGAGATTGGCGTGGGGGGGGGGAGCCCTCCTTGCTGCAGCCCCCTCAGCAGTGGTGCCCCAAGGAAAACTCCCAAAGTCAGGCAGGCAGGCAGCTGTGCCCTTTCCTGCCAACAAAACAGCCCCAGCCATTTTAATCTCTCCGGGAGCAAGTCTTTGGTTAAAGCTACTGCTATTTGATCGCAAGAGACCAAGGAATGTCCCAGTTTGTTGGAATACAGGGGCACATCTCAGACACACATAGAGGGAAAGAGGGCTACGGTGCACCTTCCAGCTGCGTTCAGAGGAATCTGGTGCCACGGGTCCTGCCTGCCAGTCCCGATACGAAGACTCGGAGAGCCAGGGTCTACCCGCACCACTGACCCTCTCTGTGTTCTGGACACTGGCTGGGGCAAGGACAAGCAGAGACAAGGGAAGTGATGAATCTCTGGAGAGCAAGCCAGGCATGATGACTACCGGGAACCCCCCTTCCTTCGTCCAGGAAGCTAGCTGCCTGCTCTGTGGGTGCGATGGAGGTTTGCTGGCCCGGTGCCCCCTCCCCAGCCCTGAAGCAGGCTCACCTGCTCTTGGAAGCTTCTGCACATCCAGTGGGCACTCAGGCATCAAACGCCCTGAGGCAGCCTTGTGGCTCACACCCCCCCCCAAGTCACTCAAGGAGGAAATGATGTGGCCCAATGAGAGAGATGGGTGCCAGGAGGAGACCTTCAGGGGGCGGTGCTTGCCACCACCGCCCTCACGGGAAAGCTCCCCGGGGGGGAGAGCTCCGATGATGGCTTTGTAGCAAGCTTGCCTGGAGGAAGGTCAGCACACCTGACGAGCTGGGCTGCAGCCCCAGAACAGATGCTCCAAAGACATATTGGAGAGGGGGGGGGCTTTAAGGGCCCACAGAGAGACTCTTTAAAATGCTCCTTCCAAGAGGGGGTTTACAACAGAGGCATCATGGAGGAAACCCACGCGGCTGCCCCCCCAATGGCCATGAGAATGGCAACTCGAGGCCAAAGGAGCTGACAAGGCTGGGAGTCTGCTGGGTGGGAGGAAGCCGTGGCCTTTCCTGGCCCAAACGTGCCGGTGTTTTGACAGAGAGAGGCCAGCCCTCTTCCTGCCCTTGCTGCCTTCTTGGTAGTGGAGACAACAAGGGGGGGGGAGGGGGCAATGGTTGCAGACAAGGGACTACACAGCACTGATCTCCCCCACCCACCCACCCACCCACCCACTCATGAGAGGAAGAGGGGCTTTAGCTTTGAGCCCTGGGACCCCTTGTGTACGGGTCACATCTCCTGGCAGCAGAAAGGGGGGGGCACGTCTGGGAGAGGCAGGCTTCCCTAATCCAACCACAAAGCTAAGAAGCAAACATTAAATCTCCGGGAGTCGGGCTGGACCCGCCACGTTTGCTAACAGACTCCAGTGGCAGATGCCATAGGATTATGAAACCTAAAACTTCCGAATTGGCTCCTCCAGCATGGAAGAAGACATTTAATTACTAATTTACTAATTAACAGGACGCACTGCTATTGGCTGTTTCAGAAATCATGGCTTGGCCCCAGAAACACCCCTGCGGGAGGTTCAGAAACCGGGCAGGGGAGGGGGAGCCCTGAGCGACGCTCTCCTTCTGAGGAATACGAGAAATGGCCTCCAGGCAGGCCATGCCTTGGGTTCCCCTGGCCCAATGAGGCTGACAGGCACCACCGGCAGCCCTGCCCCCCCCTTCTGGGCAGTGGCCTGACCTCTCCCCCAACCTGAAGATTCAGCAGGCCAAGCAAGGGGGAGGGCAAACATCCAATGTCCACCCTGCCTTTTTAAACCTCCCCATGTACTTGTTTCACTCCACTGCCCCCCCCCCCAAAAAAACCCTTGCTGCTGAGACGCTGGGCCCTCTGGCTGGTGGTGGAGCCACAGCTCGGTGGAAGAAGTGGCTGTGCTGAGCAGTTTCCAGCCCCCCCGCAGCACCAAAAAGAGACCCCAGGAGGACTCCTGCAGGACCACCAGGGTCCCTCCCTTTCTTGGCAGTGACAGCCCTCCCTTGGGGATGCCCTCCCACCCCTCCAGGGCGGCTAGAAAGGAGGAGGCCTGCCTTCAGAACGCACAGGGAGGGGAAGGGTTTGGCCAGATTGATACATTTGGATGCAGATGGAGAAGCAGTTGCCACCAGGAGGGAGCCTGCTTTGCTTTCTTAATAAACTGCAGCCGATACAAACACACCCAGAGAGAAAGAACAACAAATCTGTCCTGCTTTGCCGTTGGGTTATTCTTCAAAGGCAACATTTCAAAAAGCCCCATATCCTTTTTCCAAGTGAAGTCACTTGACACAATGTCACACAAACCTTACACCAATCAACATGATGGTCTCTGTTGGTTGGTGCTGAATGTTACAAGAAATGTGCATCCCACTGCAGCCTTGCCTGTTGACTTGGCGCACTGGAATTATCAGTCAGGGTGCAAGAAATACCCGGGGGTCATGGGATGCAAGCCTCCCCCCCCCCCCGCCGCCACTGCCTGTACTCTTCTAGTGTGCCAGGGTGAAGTTCAGAAGTCCAAAGGCACCCTCCTCCAATTGCACGGATAATGAGGCCTCCCTGATTGTCGTCGGTAGGTATCCTTTTTCCTTTGTGCGCTTGCTGTGCCAGGGGAGCCAGTGTGCTCCCTGGCATGACCCAGGGTGCCTCCTACCCTTTGGGGACGAGGAAAGACAGACGGGTGAGGACGGGGTGCTGTCAGCTTTGCTCTCAGCCCTCTGGGATCATCGCCTGGCAGGAACAACAATAGGGGCTGGCGAGAGCAGCCCAATTAAAGTTTCATGCCGCCTGGGGCACGACCTGGTTTCATGCAAGAAGCCGCTCGACCTCTGATGGCAGGTGTCAGCAGCTCCCTCCCCACCACCACCACCCCAAGCTCCGCTCCGTGACCTGGCCTTGCCCGGGGCTTGATCGATCCTCGTGTTCTCTTGGCCGGGAGGAGGTGACCGGGACGGAGCCTCCGCCTTCTGCCAGTTTTGGAAGCTAAAAGCATCGCCAACTGGAACCGCGACAAAAAGAGGAACACGTGGACTTCCGGGGGAACCTGCACGGGGGGTGGGGGGAGACCCCCTCATCAGCCTCCCCATCCACACTCCCCCCTCCCCGCCGCCCCAGGACTCCCGGCTGAGATAAAGGGGTCAACCTCAGAAGTAACAGGATTTTATGCATTACATTTGATTTTATATTGTTGTTGTCCTATTTGTTTACTATTGTATTATATATTATTATTGTCTTGTTGGCTTTTGGTCGCCCGTCTGTACGCCGCTTAGAGTTCTGTTTAGAAGATAAGCGCGATTTAAATTTAACAATAAATAAATAAATAAATAAATAAATAAATAAATAAATAAATAAAATAAGTGCTGCCGCCGCCGCCGTTACCTTCCTTTTCGGCTCCCCCTTTGATCACCTCTGATACCACGCCTGAGCCCAGGACCGGCGTGTGCGTTGGACGGAGAGCGGGATCACGCGAGCCCCCCACCCCACCCCACCCCACCCGCGACCACCTAGCCCCCCCCCCTCACCCCGGACCTCCGCCACTGGCCGATTGGGATGGGGGGTGGGCAGCCGCGGATCTTAAGCGCCCCAGCCGGCCATGTGTCCGTCCACCCTCCCCCCCAACACACACACACACACCCTTCCGCTTCTCCGCAGCCCAACGTGCGCGCGCGGTGTGTGTGTGTGGGGGGGTGCGCGGTGGTGGGGGGTGGCGGGATCTCCCCGGGAAGGGGGTCCTCGGGGGGGGGGAGCGGGGCGGGCTCCGGCTCCTCGCACGGGCCAGAAAGCAGAGAAGCCCGGCTGCAAAAAGTGGGGAGGGGGGCTTGCGATGGGACCCCCCCCCCGGCTGTTCCTGGGGAGCAACTGTTATCACAGGCACCATCATCATCATCCGCCCGGGCTCGGCTTGGCGCGCCCCCACCCCCACCCCCGCTTTTCCCTTCGTCGGGAAGGAAGGAAGGAAGGAGGGAGATGATGGTGGTGACAGCAACCAAGGCTCCAGGGTCCCCCAACGTCCCTCGTGCGCCCGCAGAAGAGATTCTCTCCCCCCGCCCCACCACCCGGGGGGAGGAGGAGGAGGAGAAAGGCAGGCGGCGCCACGTGATCGGGCGCAGAGACTCCTCCTCCTCCTCCTCCTCCTCTCCAGGCGCCTCCCTCCCTCCCTCCCTGAGCTTTACCTCCTTGGGCCTCCGCGCCGAGAGAGGGCGCTGCAGGGGCGCTCTGGCCCTCCGCCACTTCCGCCCCACAAGGCTGCAAACCGGAAGCTGCTGGGCCTCAGCCGTTTATTTACGTCCGTCCCTTCCACTTCCGGGTGGCTTTCGCGAGGAGCTGCCGTTCGGGAGCCGCTGACCGGTGTCGTCGCTGCCCGCCTCCCGCCTGCCCGCCGCCATCGCCATCATGTCGGGGTCCAGCAGCGCCCTCATGAAGCAGCCGCCCATCCAGTCCACGGCGGGCGCCGTGCCCGTCCGCAACGAGAAGGGTGAGCGGGGCCCCCTCCGTCCGTCCGGCCGGGTGGGAGCAGCCCGGTCCCCTCCGCCGGGCCCTGGGGTCCCGGGGTGGGTGTGTGGGGGGGAAGGGGTACGGGCTCCTGGCCGGGCTCCCCGCTGACCGCCCCTTCGTTGCCCCCCGCAGGGGAGATCTCCATGGAGAAGGTGAAGGTGAAGCGCTATGTCTCGGGCAAGAGGCCGGACTACGCGCCCATGGAGTCCTCGGACGAGGAGGACGAAGAGTTCCAGTTCATCAAGAAGGCCAAGGAGCAGGAGCTGGAGCCCGAGGAGGAGGAGGAGGAGCTGGCCAGCGACCCCCGCCTCCGCCGCCTCCAGAACCGCATCTCCGAGGACGTGGAGGAGCGGTGAGCCTGCTGGGATCCTCCTTGGGAGCAGCCGGTGGGATTGCGGGGGCCAGCCTGCTTGCCCGAAGGAAGAGGCGCCCCTCGGGAAGCCTGGGTGGGGGCCCCTTTCCCTGCAGGGCAAGCAGGTGCATCTCTTTCTCTGCTTGAAATGTGGCGTTTCCCTTCTAGGCTGGCAAGGCACCGCAAGATCGTGGAACCGGAGGTGATAGGGGAAAGCGACTCTGAAGTGGAGGGAGAGGCCTGGCGTGTGGAGCGAGAGGACACCAGCGAAGAAGAGGAGGAGGAGGTGGATGATGAGGTATGGGTGGGGCAGAGAAGCCCTTCTCCTTCTCAGGAGTCTTCTTGGGTTGCATCTTTGGTTGTCTTCTTGGGTTGCATCGTGTCTGCAGATGATAATTAGTCATTCCATTAGCTTTGGAAGCCCAGTGCAGTGTGTGGGGTTCCCTCCCCAACCCCAGTCATGAAATTGTTAAGGTTCCAAGTCTCTCTGTAAGTGCTCAGGACTGAATCCAGGTCCCCTGCATGCAAAACTTTAGCTCCATATATCGATCAGGAAAGAATTCTCCTGGGTTATAGGCTCAACCTGCCAGGGAATAGTCTGCTTCTGGTTTTGTGGAAGGTATAAATAAAGTTCCCACTGGGATTTGTTTTTATTTCCATTTTCCTGGTAGGAAATTGAGCGTCGACGGAGCATGATGCGCCAGCGTGCCCAGGAGCGTAAGAATGAAGAGTTGGAGGTGATGGAGGTAGAAGACGAGGGCCACTCTGGAGAGGAATCTGAATCGGAGTCAGAATATGAGGAATACACAGATAGTGAGGATGAGACCGAGCCCCGTCTCAAACCCGTCTTCATTCGCAAGCAAGTATTATCAGTGCTTGGGGCAGCAGCAGGAAACTAAGGTGGGGGGAGGGGCATCTCTGAAAGACCAGATGGTTTTCTGGTTGCAGAGAGCCAAGCCTGAGAAGTTGTTTTGTGGCCTGATTTGGTATCACAAACAAGCAGTCCCACTCCTGAGCTTCTTTCTGGGAAAGGGTTTATAGGGGGCGAGTATCACCTTTAGAAAATAAAGCTTTCAGAAAAAAATGTACTGAAGAGGCTGTTCATCATTTACTGCAACTCTGTTACAGGAAGGACCGGATCACAGTGCAGGAAAGAGAAGCAGAGGCCGTGAAGCAGAAGGAACTGGAGCAGGAAGCCAAGCGGCTGGCTGAGGAGAGGCGGAAGTACACCCTTAAGGTATTGGGGAAGAGGGGAATGAGTGTGTAAGAGGTCAGGAAGGCAGCAGCGCTGCAGAGGACTCAGTCTGCCAATGTCCCATAGATTGTAGAAGAGGAAGCCAAGAAAGAGCTGGAAGAGAACCGGCGCTCCCTGGCAGCTCTAGATGCCCTGGACACGGATGATGAGAATGATGAAGAAGAGTACGAGGCCTGGAAGGTGCGGGAGCTGAAGCGCATCAAGCGGGATCGTGAGGAGCGCGAAGCGTAAGTGCAGCTGCACCTCTGTGTGTGTGTGTGTGTGTGTGTGTGTGTGTGTGTGTTGAACTGGGCTTTCTGTTCCACACAGATTGGAGAAGGAGAAAGCAGAAATCGAGCGGGTGCGGAACCTAACGGAGGAAGAACGCCGCGCTGAGCTGCGAGCCAATGGCAAAGTCATCACAAACAAGGCTGTGAAGGGCAAATACAAATTCCTGCAGAAGTACTACCACCGGGGAGCTTTCTTCATGGTGAGTGGTGGGTCAGAATGCTCCCTGGCCTGGAACTGAGAGTACGAGAAACCAAACAGGTGTGGGCGGGTGGGGCCTGTGTCAGCTCTGTGGAGGCTTCTGGGGGCAGTCCATGCAACTCCCACATGCCATTGTTGCCTGTGAGCGAGGCAAATCCTTTCCTGTAGTGGCAAAGGAAGGCTCTTCTTGTGCTCCAGTTTTGCCTCAACCCCCCCCCCCCCAGTTGTCTTGCTGCTGTGGGAATGCTTTCTCCTGAAACCACAATCCAGCCAACTTACCTCCCATGTCTGCTCTTCCCTCCCCAGGATGAAGATGAGGAGGTGTACAAGAGGGATTTCAGCGCTCCAACTCTGGAGGATCACTTCAACAAGACCATCCTGCCCAAAGTCATGCAGGTATGGGGGAGGGGGAGGGGAGTCCCCCTACTTCAGCTCTCAGGTTGGGAGCCATAAACACTTCCCTGCAGAGGCCCTCCCAAGCTGGAGGGGCACCGTTACCCACACTGCACACTCTCCCCCTCTCCAGGTGAAGAACTTCGGGCGCTCTGGACGGACCAAGTACACGCACTTGGTGGACCAAGATACAACCTCTTTTGACTCGGCCTGGGGCCAAGAGAGTGCTCAGAACACCAAGTTCTTCAAGCAGAAGGCGGCCGGTGTGCGGGATGTCTTTGAGAGACCCTCTGCCAAGAAGCGGAAGGCCACCTGAGCTGGACCTGGTACTCTGGTTTGGGGCTACAGAATATTTCATAGACTTGGACTCAAGGTTACTCCTTTTGTGTGGAGCGCTACCCTGCCTTTTCAGCATGCTCACTGCTGCGGGGGCTGGCACTGGATTTGTAGGTTCTCTCAGTAAACTCCCAGAGTTCACCTTTATGTCCTGTGTCCTTTTTATAGAGATGCTGTTAAGGGGTTTATTAAGTTTATTAAAGGTATTCCTTACCAAATGGCTGATACTGTGGTCCTTGAAATGAGAACATTTTATAGGGCTCCTAGCTCCCCAACTGTGATAGAACTATTCTTCCAACCCTTTACCAGAGAGGATGCCTGTTCCCTGAGGAATCCATCGCTGTGAGGGCCTTTGGCGCTTGGAAAAGGAGGCCTACAGACCCACTGCCATCTGGAGGGGGCTTCCCCACCTGCCCACCCAGGGAAAAACGCAGATATGTATCTTATATAAGACATACCTCTTGAAAGGAGCAGGAAGTTCTACTATTATATGGGGGGGGGGTCTGGGTGGCAAAAAGACCAGCCTGGGCCCTGGGCTTTGCTCACATAGAGTCCAAGACCTCCCTGCAAGCTTGGGGTCTTAAAGTGTTGTGGGCTTTATGCTGTGGAATGGACATAACTAGATCATAAAAGGCTAACAGCAGACTTCACTATGCTGTGCTAGCATAAATGGAATTGGCATGTACTCAGGAACTTTTGGGGAAAATCTGACTGCAGGAGTAGGACCAATTTCAATCCTGGTCTGAGAGTCTTCACCTTTTCTGTGAAAACAACATTCCACAGCCTGGATCAAGGTCTGTAAATGCTAACAGAACAGCCTTGCCAACAAGGCATGCAAAAAGGACAGTCTCAGATGGTACTTTTATGGAAAGTGGGCATCACTTTAAGGCTACTAGTTTCTCAGTGAGCTGAGGGAAAAGTCTCTGGGCAGGTGCAGCTAAGCCAGTCCTAGAAGCCACAACAACAAAACGTTCCTGCATGGCATCTTTATTACAAATACTTTTAACATACAGCACCCTACATATGCAAAAACAGCCAGTGGGTTTGCTTCTTCCCCATCTGCTGTGGATATTTATCCAGTAACTAGCTCTTAGTTGGTGAGAGTGATCAAGGCCTCCACCACGTTCCCCATGTGTTCTCGCAAGCTGCGCTCTGCTGCTGCTCTTGATATTTCCATTTCATTCATCTGTATAGAAAGAAGAGGGAATGTGAATTTGGAGGCCAAAGGAGTTTCTGCCCAACAGAGCCACTGTGAGAGCACACTCAATATTGAACTCACAATCAATTCCAAATCTTCCTTCTTGATGGTGACTTTAGCCAGTTCTTTTTCCCTAAAATGGAGAAAAAGAAAAAAGGTTCAGGATTTTCTCTGGCTCCAGTGGAAGGATCGTCTTTCTTGGTACCCCTCCCCTTTCAAGGTACACTGGATGGAGCAGACCGCTCCCCAGGGTCACATTGGAACCTCTGCAGAAAGGGGGGGCTGAGGATGTGCCACCAAATAGCAGCCATTATAATAGTTTCACATGAGCAAGTACAGACAAAGAGCGGGAATGTAGCATGAATGGTGAAGCAACAAAGCATGGAGGCCCACTGCTGCCACAAAATCCCACATGTGCAGCTCTCCCAGAAGGAAAAGTTGTCAATACAACTTAAATGGCTGCCGCCTCTGGTAACCTGTTCACTAAGAAAGGGCCACAAAGAAGGCTGCTCCCCTGAGAGCAAAGGATAAGACTCACCGCTCCTGCTTGGCTTTCTGCTCCCTGGATCTTCGGTCTCCTATTACTGACATGGCCTAAACAAGGACAAAACAAAAGCAGCGGTTGCAGTTCTCTCAACAGCTTAGACACAGGTAGGGCTACGGGTGACGTGACCAGCATGGCACTGGTAGACATGACATTCAGAAAGCTTAAGCCCGTTGCTATTAATGAAAATGTTCCCGAGGTCCTGTGAATTTGCCTTAAAGGTTTGACAAGGACCAGAGTTTACTTGGTCTGGCCCATGAGGTGTTACTCCATGGTTACATGAGGAAACTTACAGATAAAAGACTATGATTTTAAACCAGAGCAGTGTAAATTCAAGGGAAGGCTTCTTGCAGCTGAAGCTTACAATTTGCGGAGGCGGGGGAGGAGAAGCATTTCGAACAAACGAACGCAGGGATTTAACCACTACGGAGTGGAAACGGAAGGTTTCTCCCGCTCTTCCCGACACCCGCCCCAGCCTTCCCACCGCCCGGCTGGCTGAAGGAGCCGCCGCCGCCGCCGCCGCGGCCGCTCCTCCTCACCGTCTCGAGGTTGGAGCTCTGGATCTCCTTCTCCTCCGCGTAGTCCGTCACCCGCTCGAGGTCGGCGGCGCCGCTGTCGTGCTTGCGCGGCTTCTCGGCCGGCCGGCCCCCGGCGCCCTCCCCGCCGCCCGCCGAGCCGTTCGGCTCCGCTTCCAGCTCCAGCTCCACATCCCCCTCGGCCGCCATCGCCGCCGATGCCGCCGCACTTCCGCTTCCGGCACGTGGCCCGCCGGCTTCCGGAAGGGGAGGAACCATCGACGGGGACGCTAGAGCGGCGAGCGGGCCTCCTGCGCCGTAGAGCTAGGACCCTTTAGAGCGGCACCTCCCGCTGGGTGCCTGCGAGGGAATTCCGGGCTCCGTCCCCAAGAAACCGAACCTCCGCGGGACACGGAGAAGGGCGGGCGCTCCTGATCCGACCGGCGCCCGTTTCAACGGGGGAGAAGAGGCGGTCTCTCTCAACGCCCCGGCCCGGTCTGCCTCCTCCCGTTTCACAGACGCGGGGAGGGGGACACGCTTCTACCGTGCACGCGAACCGCCTGCCTGCCTGCCTGCCTGCCTGCCTTCGGGGCCAAAGCGGAGCCTCCCTGCTCTCCCGGGGGGGAGGGGAGGGGGGGTGTCCTGGCTGGGCTTTGCCGCGTTCCCCCCCCTCCTCCTCCTCCTCCCGGCAGATGCGGGCATGTGCAAACAATCCGGGATTCCCGGGATGGGGAAAAGCCCAGGGCCTGGAGAAGGTCCCGCGGCCATCTCCAGGAGGGTCCCGTCCCCCCGAGGGTCTTCATGGGCTCCTGTGGCAGATCCAGGGCCTTGGGTCGATCTCCCACAGTGGCCCAATTGGGCTGCTTCCTTGCCTGCGACACAGGGGCCGATCGGGAGGATGCCCCTCTCTGCCTTCTTGGCACACGGTTGGATGTGATTTGGGCTATGCGGCGTATTAAAACAGCAACACAAAAACATCGAGAGGGATCAGCTCAGTCTCAGATGCGCCTCCTCCCCCCCTCCGCCCTTCTTGGTTTCTTTTGCATTTTGATAAAATCACATGAAAAGCATTTAAAGTAGAAAAGGGTATTTTTACTTACAGTTAACATTTAAAGTCATAGTCAGAAGCATAAAAGGGGGGGGGGAAGAGTCTCAAGCTCATGGAAAGCCCGTCCATGCTTACTGCTTGGTTGGAGGTCAGAGAGAGGGAGAGAAAATCCATCAACAACAAACACAGTGGCCACAAGCAAACAAGAGAAATGCGGGTGTGGGTTGTCTCAAACACCAGAGATGGGGAAAGGACTTGACCGATCCAGTTAGTGGCAAGGGGCAGTTGCATTAGGCTGTAAAGTCCCTTCCCAGGGATACCTTGTGTCAGTACATGCAAGATTCCTGTTTCCTCAACAAATACAGGGAGAAGCACCTTCGAGTGGCCAACCAGCTTTCAAGGCCAGCCTTTGGCACATGAATCCACAGGTTTGTGTACGAGTTGGGTGGAGCTCCCAGGGAACACTGCCAGACAGATATTGTTCCCTGCAGGCTATGCTCCCCACCCTCTCCACCTTCTGCTGTGGACTGACTTCCTGAAGAGGGAAATGGGATTTACATAAGGGACCCTCTCCCCAATCTGAGCCAGCCTTTCCCTGGTCCATCTCCTCTCTCTCGCTTGCCCCTACCCCTCTGCCCAGCATGAGATGGGCAGTATGCCCTTGTGTGGGTCCACCGTGGATATACCACCACCACCACCCATGCATGTTATCTGTTGCACTTAACTGTGAAGGGGAGAGTTCATAACTGGGCAAGGAAGGAAGTTCACCCTCTCGTAACTCTGAATCCTTCCCTTCTCCCTTTCTCACGCACCGGGAAGGCTTCCAAGCCTACAGGCCAGTAGAGCTGGCAGTGGCCAGAAGCGGTGTGTGTGTGTGTGTGTGTGTGTGTGTGTGTGTGTGTGTGTGTGTGTGTGTGTGTGTGTGTGTGTGTGTGTGTGTGTGTGCGTGCGTGCGTGCGTGCGTGCGTGCGTGTGTCCTTGGCTGCCCTCTGACAAGGCTACCCGACCTTTTGGCCAGTGCAGGACCTGCCTTTCGCCCCTGGCCTTGTTCCTGTGGCTGACTTTGGGCAAGGAAGTGCCCCTTACGCCCAGCCGAAGAGTCACCCCAGAGGAAGGGGCAGCTAAGCTGGCTATTTCTGCCGGCTAAGAGGGTTAAGGGGGAAGATTTGGCTCCTGACATAATCAGGCAGCGCCACAAGTTTCACCTAGCGATGGGGTGGGGAGATATACTCACCCCCACCCCCACCCCACCCCCACCCCTGCAGTGGCCAATCGCAGGCTCCATGTCCCACAGGCAAGGGAAGGGTTGCTTCCCTGCACCAATCAACTTGTCATCCTGGCTAATTGGCTTCTTCAACTCCAACCTTGCAAGGAGCAAGTGGCCAGGTGGGCTGAGTCTTTGGCCAGCAAACCCCTCCTTCCTCTTCCTCCTTCTTGGGCTGCCCTGCTGTGCGAGGAGCAAGGCCTTCAGCACCCGGAGCAGATGACTGGAGGGGGGTCAGAGCAGAACCTCCAGGCTCTCTCTTGGGGAACCTGGGAGCCCCAGAGCAGAAGAGGGATGCTGCCCGCCCGCTGCAAGGCCCAGGTAAGAAGCCGGACAGGGTCGTCTTCCACTGGTGGCGCACTGCTTTCCCCCATATAGGTCATGGGGCCTCCACCTGGGTACCTTGGACAGCTCCAGGGCAGGGCTGGAGGGAGGGGGAGAGAGGGGGGGCCTTTTTACAGGACCCCTAAGATCCGCTGGCCACTTAAATTCGGACCAGAGATCTTAGGGGTTCCTCACTCTTCTCTGTCCCCACCCCCCTCCGCACTTCCTGGTTGCTGGCTGCCTGAGGGACAGAGAAAAAAGAAAGAAAAGAATGCCCTTACCTCCGTTTTGTTCCCGGCAGCATAATACTGATCTCTTAAAGGGGCGGGGCACAAAAAAAGAACAAACAGAAGCCAGGAGAGCCCCGCACTCACTATCCTTGCACCGGATCAAATATTTGTCTCATCCAAAAAGCAGGTACAAGAAAAGTGCAGTTTGATCGCGCTAAGTGGGCGTGGCCACACTTAATTGTCTGCAAAGTCCGGAGCTGGTGGGTAAACATTTTTAAGGTCCGGACCTTG
The DNA here is from genome assembly GCA_029282475.1 of Phrynocephalus forsythii. Classification (NCBI taxonomy): domain Eukaryota; kingdom Metazoa; phylum Chordata; class Lepidosauria; order Squamata; family Agamidae; genus Phrynocephalus; species Phrynocephalus forsythii. The sequence goes on along the minus strand of JAPFRF010000014.1, from coordinate 2,490,650 downwards.
CAGCCATTTGCGGCGGAGCTTAGGGGTCGTGTATAAACGCCCAGAGAGATTGCCCTAGTGTAGAGTCCCTCTGCTGCAACTGTTGCCTTCTGAAGTGGAAGGTTGCTGGGGAGGGAACTGTTAATATATCCAAACACTCCTGTGTCTGCTGAGGCTTGCCATCTTATCAAAGCAGTGCCTCTGCCAGGCCTCTGGCCCTCTTCAGAGAGGTACCTGTTTCAGCAAGCACAGCAACATCAAGAAGGAAGCAGAAAGAAAGGTGGCCCCTTGAAGACTACGGGCACACTTTCAAATGGATTAGCAGCCTAGGAGTGGACCTCTAGTTTCTTCCCATGGGTTCCAGAGTGTGAGAGGCCATTGATGGTGTGCTTTTGTGTGTGCGTGCGTGAAAGAGACCAACCAGTAAAGCTACCCTGCCTACAAAGCCAAGGGGAGCGCGAGGGCCACAGCCTGGCCTGGCCCTGTTGTCCTGCATCGACTGCGTGCATCGTGGTGGGTTGATCCTTGAGCCGGCTTTAGGAAGTCGCCAGTTCCCCTTCCCAGCTGGGCTGGTTTAGCCAAGAGATGCACCAAGGGATGAGATCAAGGCTGGATTTCTGGGTGGTTCTTGCAGCCGTGGGCTCCCAGACCTTATTGGACGCCAACCTCAGTCCCCTTGACCTGTGGTGGGAATTGTAGTCCAGCCGTGCTTGGGACCCAAAGTTGGGAAAGGCCACACCTCACCAGGCAGGTCCCTTGGAGCCCACGGCGGCAGCCACGGCCAGTCCTTTTGTATCCTTACAAAGGGACTGCCAGGCACGCTAAGCTGGGAGCTCCCTGCCATCCAGCTCCAAGGCAACTAGAGGCTTGTGTCCAAGCCTCCATGGTCCTGACCTAGCCACCTAGCCCATGAGCCACCCCTCCATGCTTAGGTTAGGGCACCAGCATCTCATGCTGAATGTCTCCCTGTGTATAGAGAGAGGGGGGGTGGGGAGAAAGAGAGAGATTCCTAAGTCCATTAGCAGGGAAGCTAATCTTCCTGTGCAATCTTGGCAGCCAGATGGACTGAGCACCTGGAAGCATGTAATCCTGAACCCTGGCTGAGCCAGCAGAGCCCGCAGGAAGACGCTCCCCCTGGGCAGCCCTTCCCTTGTGGCGAGCACCCTGGGCCCTGAGAGAGTTGGCGGGCGGGGGGGGGGGGAGCCAGGTCAGTGATGCCCGGAAAACCTTGCAGCTGGCCAGGAGGAGCAGAAGAAGCACCTGTGAAGTGGGTGGGACGCTCCTCGGGGAAGGTGGGAAGGCTGCAGTCGACAGAAGGTGTCTGGGCAGACAAGGTGTGGGCCAGTCCCTCTGGGGCCCTGGTCCAGGCTCCAGGGTGTGGATTCACTCTGGGTGCCTCTCTAGGAACTGTCCCAACTCCCTTGCTCCCAACGGGTGAGAGCCAGCTCCTCCCGAGAAGAAGCGCCTGGCCCTAGCTAAGGGGAGCCGGCCATCTACGAAACACAGGAAGCCCTTGTCCTGCACTTCCCCCTGAGAAGTCCTTTGGGTGCTTGTTCACAGCACAAGATGGAGGCCCGCAGGATGGCAAAGGATCCTCTGTGGGCCACCTTATAGAGCTGGGCTGGTGGGGGTGGGGGTGGGGGAGAGCCAGAAGGGGAATGTAGCAGGGCAAGGAGGGAGGGCAGCCCAGAGGCACCCCCGAGCCTCCTGGGGGTGGAGAGGCTGGTCAGAGAGGGGTGGGGATGTTGTCTTTCTCCCAAGATGGCCATGATCCGACGCATGCCCTCTTCCTGCCCCACCCCACCCCACCCCACCCACCCTGGCCAGGTCTGCTGCTGCTGCGGGCCGGCTCCCTGCGGCTTGTGCTGCCCCAGCTGCCCCAGCATCCGAGTCTCCACCGGCACTCGGCTCCTCTACATGCTCTTCCACGTCTTGGCCTGTGCCAGCTGCTGCCTCATGCTCTCCCACACCGCCACCCGGTTCATCAAGGAGCACGTGAGCAAAGGGGCAGCAATCGGGGAGGGGGAGGGGGACGAGGGGGAGGGTGCTTGGCCCGTGGGCTGGGGGAGGGAAGCCCTGTGCCCCTCACCCCTGAAAAGCTCCTCCTGGAAGGTGGGGAACCAGACGGACCCAAGGGCCGCCCCTTCGCCCACCCCCACCCCCGGAAGCCTTGTGGGGAGTGCAGGGTCGGGGGGGGGGGAGTACACTTTGCCCCTGGCCTGGGATTAATCTCTTCATTCACAACAATGAGGTTTTGGGATGGATCCCAGGTAGAGCTTTGGCAGCCCTACACTGCAGGGAACCTGGCCTCTCTCGGGCCTCTAAAGCAGTGTTTTTCAACCACTGTTCCGCGGCACACTAGTGTGCCGCGAGATGTTGCCTGGTGTGCCGTTGGAAAAGCTGAAGAATATCAGCTTTGTGTTCAGCCAAACAGGCCCAGGTTGCGCACTGAATAAAGTATTTTATAATTTTTCATATTTCTGTTTACTTACTATTTCATAATAAAGTAATTATAAAATACTTTCTTTGTGTTTATTTGATTCCTATTCAAGAGAATTAGTTTATATATAGTCAATATAGGCACAGAGTTAATTTTTTTAACATTTTCTAATGGTGGTGTGCCTCGTGATTTTTTTCATGAAACAAGTGTGCCTTTGCCCAAAAAAGGTTGAAAAACACTGCTCTAGAGAACAGGCCATGGCTCTTCTCTAGAACACCCTCCCTGATTCCTCCAGATCTGCTTTGCCGCAAAGCGGGAAGGGTTTTATAATAGGCCCGATTGCAGAGCCAGAGGTGGGAACCCCCATCTCTCCTGGCTTTCTCAGCCTGCTTTGATGCTGAGGGGGTCCCTCTTCAGAGGCTTAGCTTTGCTTCCTGCAGGGGAGACGCCAGGTACGGCATTCCTCTAAAATGGGCCAATAAAAGCAGCAGGAGGATGCCGCTGACGAAGGTTGTCCGTCCCTGCAACTGTGGGCCTCAGAGGCCACCCGGGGCTCCTCCTCCTCCTCCCCCCCCCCTCCTACAGCCCACCATCCGTTCTCTTTCTCGCAGGTGCCTTTTTACGCCGTCCTGTGCGAACACCTGCCTGGAGCAGACCGCTGTGACTTCCTGGTGGGCTACTCCGCCGTCTACCGTGTCTGCTTCGGCACGGCCTGCTTCTTCCTGGCTCAGTCCCTCTTCCTCATCAACGTCAAGTCCAGCAACAACGCCCGGGCCCACCTGCACAACGGGTGAGAGGAGGAACCACCACCCCTTTCCACCCGACCTCTGGGGAGGCTCTCCAGCCCCGCCTCTGTGCACTCCCCACGGCTGGGCCGTCTGTGTCCCTCCTGCCTGACATGCTGCTACACACGGGGACCCTTTGCAGGTTCTGGCTCCTGAAATTCCTGGTCCTGGTGGCCCTCTGCGCAGTCGCCTTCTTCATTCCTGACCAACGCTTTATTCCAGGTAAACCCCCTTCCCTCAATCTGGCCAAGGGTTGTGAGAAGCCAGCCAGAACCCAGCCAGGTAGGCTGTGGGAAGAGGGAGCCCCGTCCCAAGATTGCCAGGGACTCTCTCACACACGCAGGCACAAACACACATGTGCACCCAGGCAGCAGGAAGGCGGCTCAGAGCAAGGGGAGAGCTGGACTGGGGGCAAGCCAGAAGGGGGATCTAGCAGGGCTGAGAGAGAGAGAGAGAGAGAGAAAGGGGGTGGCTGTTTGCCAGAGACCCTTCTGGCGTTGCCCCTGCAGTTTGGCACTCGGTGGGGGTCTGCGGAGGCTTTACCTTCATCCTGGTCCAGTTGGTGCTGATCACTGCCTTTGCCCACACCTGGAACAAGAACTGGTGAGTCTCTCTTGGAAGCAGGGCAGGTGGAGGAGGAGGAGGAGGAGGAAGGTGGGGTGGTGGTGGTTGGGGGGGGGTGTCAGGCAAGACATTATGGCTGACATTGAGGCTTTTGCTTCCTAGGCTGACCGGCGTCTCCCAAGATAAGCGCTGGTATTTGGCCATCGTCTTGGCCACGCTGGGCTTTTACACCGTGGCCTCCACCGCCTACACCTTCCTGTTCAAATTCTACACCCACCCGGGTGGCTGCGCCCTCAACAAGGGGCTGCTGGTCTTCAACGGGGGTCTCTGCCTCCTGATGTCTTTCACCTCCGTCATCCCCTGCGTCCGCTCCCGTGAGTGCCTGGTGTGTGTGTGTGTGTGTGTGTGTGTGTGTGTGTGTGTGTGTGTGTGTGTGTGTGTGTGTGTGTGTGTGTGTGTGTGTGTGTGTGTGTGTGTGTGTGTGGCAAATGGGGAGGGGCTGTGGGAGGATCTGCTTGGACGCAGTCTCCTTGCCTGCTTCTTATCCCGAGGTGACGGCCTTGAGGATGGGGAGGGGGGGGCTCTTGGCAGACTCTCTCTCTCTCTCTCTCTCTCTCTCAATCTCTCCCCCTTTCCGATCGCAGGACAGCCGAGCTCCAGCCCCCTGCAGTCCTCCATCATCTGCTGCTATGTCATGTACCTGACCTTCTCAGCCCTGTCCAGCCGCCCGCCTGAGAAAGGTTCGTGCCCGAGCCCCTGCCGGTGCCTCTTGGGCAGCTGCGGTGCACGGATCCAGCCGTCACTGTGCTCTGCTTGCCTTCTGCAGTGCAATACAAGGGGCAGAACCTCACCATCTGCTTCCCCAGCGTCAGCCAGGAGGGGATGCAGACCGAAGACACCACGGTGGCCATCCTGGGGGCGGCTTTCATGTATGCCTGCGTCCTCTTTGCCTGGTGGGTGCTGGCCTTGGGTCCCAGGATCCCGGGGAGGGGGGATTGGGACACCGCGGTGAGCCAGGGGAGCAGGCTGGGACTGCTGGGGGTGGGGCGGGAGGGGCCCCCTGTCCCCATAGCTTACAAGCACTCCGAAAGGTCTTGTTTGGGCTGGCCATGGGGGCCCCCTTCCTGGGCTTCCTTCTCTCCCCACAGCAGTGAGGCTCAGAGGCACACCCCCACCCCCAGCCTGCTTTTCCTTGCTGGGCTGCCTGGTCCGTTTGCCCTGGTCCGAGAACAGGAGTGGTGTTCAGTTCCCCGCTGACTCACCCTGATCAGCCTCCTGGGCTTGCAAGGCTGAGATCTTTGGGGTGGGGGGCTGGCATGCGGTTGGAGATGGAGCCCATCCCTGGCAGGCAGGGAACTGCGCAAGCAGCCATGGCCCAGGGAACGTTGTCCTCTCTCGCTGCAGCAATGAAGCCTCTCTGCTGGCAGAGTTGTTTGGGCCTCTCTGGATGGTGAAGATCTACAGCTTTGAGTTCAAGGTGAGTCCAAGAAGAGTCAGGAGGGAATTGGGGGCCACAAGCAGCTTTGTGTGTGCAGGTGCCTGTTGCCCAGCCCCTCAAGCTGCGAAAGGGTATGAAGTGACGTGTGCCTTCCTTCCAGAACCCCTCCTGCTTCTTCTGTTGCCCAGAGAAGATGGAAGAAGAGCTGGCAGGTGAGTCTTGCCGTTGTCTTGGGTGGGATGGAGGGCTGCCTCTGCCTCAGATCTTCTCTTTGGGGGGGGAGGGGCCCCTTCCAGCCTCCTTCCTCTGAATACTCGAGCAAAGAGCAAGGGCTGCGGCGGGGGGGGGGAGTACAAGAGAAGCCTTGCGGGCCCAGGGCCTCTCAAGTTGGGCCTGATCCGGAGGGCACCTGGCGCCACGGCCCCTCTGGCTCAAAGGAGCCTCTTTTTGCCCCCCGACGCAGGGCAGAGATGCCAGCAGGTCGGGCCCCTGATGGGGCAGCAGATTGTCCACAATGAGCATGACCACGTGGTCTACAGCTACTCTGCCTTCCACTTTGTTTTCTTCCTGGCCTCCCTGTACGTCATGATGACCCTCACAAACTGGTTCAGGTAGGGACAGCTCCCATGGCAAGGGTCAGGCCCTGGGTCCCACCAGGCCACCCTCTGCTGCTGCTGCTGCTGCTGCTGCCGCTGCCGTGGCCTCTGCCTGTGCCACAGGTGGCTCTCGCTGCCTCTGTCAGGCAGACGGGAGAACTGGGACACTACAGGGCCCACAAGTTCCCTTTGCCTCTGCTCTCTCTGCAGCTACGAGGACTCTGAGCTGGAGACCACCTTCACACACGGCAGCTGGTCCACGTTCTGGGTCAAGGTGGCCTCGGGCTGGGCCTGCATCCTCTTGTACTTTGGGCTCCTCCTGGGGCCCCTCTGCCTGCCAGACTCTCAGAGGCGCAGCGGCCCCTCCGTCCTGCGTGTCATACGACGGCGACGGCGCGCTCTTCACCGCGTCAGTGTGGCTACGTAGTCTCGGGCCGGAGATGGCACAGACTTTGCTGCGACTCGGCCCAGAGCCTGGAGCCCGACCTGTGCAGCCCACCGGGAGTGGTGGCTTGGGGAGGGGGCAGCTGGGGGTGCCCTGGCTCCCACCAGGGGGTGATGATGAGGCTGTTCTAAAAAGGCCAGAGATGCCGGGCGCTCCGGAGGGACTGGTCCCACCATGGGTGGCCACGGATGTCGAGGGTTTGGGTTGCGCCCACATTTGTGTGCCTTGTGTGCCCAGGCAGGGGTTTCGGCGGGTGGGGCTGCTCAGTGACCAGAGGTTGGCTTTGCTTGGAGATGGAGCAGGGGCAGGTGGGGGTGGGGGTGGAGGGGTCTCAGGCCTCCCTCTCACGCTGAGGCAGGAAAAGGCTGCTTTTCCTCCTCCCCTTTTTGGAAGGTTGTAACTTGAATAAACTCTCCCACATGTCTTTGGACTGGGGCGGTGTGTCGGAGGACTCGTGATTCCTGCTGCTGGATCTGGAAGCCAGATTGGGTGCGGAGCTTCCACAGCACTCCCCCCTGGCAGAAGGTAGGCTCTGTGCCCGGTGCCGCCACCACCACCACCCCTTCCGCCTCTCACTGCATCTGCCCTTGGCTGGCAACATCCTGGCAGATTCAACGTCGACAGGGGCCCCACGAAGGCCTTGGCCTGGATCCCTCTTCCTGAGGCAGCCGGGCTCTTGGGTGCTCCATTGAGGATCTCTGCGAAGATGCCCCCTTTCCACTGCCCTGAGTGAGTCATCCAGGAGTGGCTCATCCCTGAGAGCAGCTTAGGGGCCACCCTACCTTGAGACCAACACCAGGCTCTCCCCCACCTCCCTGCAGCCACCTCCCTCCCACCTGCCTTCTTCCCAGAAGTGGGGCGCCCGGACGTTGCCTGCCCCCCCCCTCTTGATGTGCAAAGGCTTCCTGGCTGGCGCAGGTGCGGGAGTCACTCCCAGCGCTCGGGACTGTTTTGCCCACCAGGCTGCCCCCCCCCCCCCAGTCAGCTTCCTTCCAGGGCCCTCGCCATTCCGTGGCGAGGGTGAAAGGAATTCACTGTCCGCCCTCCACCCTCCGCCCTCCCTGGTCTTCAGCACAGCCATGGCCCCATTCCTGAGGCCTGACCAGCCCAATCCCCCCCCCCGCCCCCGGCCATCTGCCACCAAAGGTATCCAGGCACCGAAAGTCCCATTGCGACCACCCTGTGGAGGAGCAGGAAGAGGAAGGGGAGGAGACAATGAGGCTGCCTCTTCCCTGCCAGTGGCTCAGGGGCAGCAGAGGTGGGGGGGGGGCTTTATTCCCAGCACAGCCTCAACTGTGAAGCACCCACTGGCTGGCTGGGTGCCCTGGGTAGGTGCCCCCGTTTTCTCTGCATCCCTTCTGAAGGCCGTGCCCTACAATCCACCTCAGTTGGCCAAAGGGCAGGTCCAGCGGTGTATGTGGCCACCTCCTCTTGCCCCTTGGGCCGGGTTGTCTTTGCCCCGTTGTCTTCCCATCGGGAGGGGGGAGGGGGAGGGGGAGGGACTGGGGCACTGGAAAGAAAAATCACCGAGTAGCAGTATAAGCCCATGCAGGGGCTGATCAACCTTTGAACCATTGTCGTGCGAGTAGCTTCTTTCTACACACACGCACATACCGAGAGAGAGAGAGACACACACATCCTACATCCTTGAGCCACAAGGCAAGGTAGGAGATTTTCATTTACATCAATCACCAGTAGAGGAAAACCCACTGAGTGCTGTAGCATTAGGATACCTTTCCAGCAATCAACCTGTTTTTTCTTTTGTAAGATCTATATAAGCACCCAGAAACAATAGCGTCTTGTCATGGGTCTTTTTTAAAAAAGGAAGGAAGGAAGGAAGGAAGGAAGGAAGGAAGGAAGGAAAAGCATCAGGAGAAGGTCATGTAGCTGGAGCAGGGGGCTGAAATATGGCTCCTAGGAAGAAGAAACCCAATGCACAGTTAAAAGTCGGGAGGGCCCCTGGCTCAGCAATGCTGCAAGTGAGAAGGATCCTGGAATTCTAGTACATCGCGAGCTGAATATGAGCCAAAGGGTGAGGTGGTCACAAAAAAGGCAAGTGCTATTTGAGGCTGCATCCACAGAAGTATAATTTCCAAATCAAGGGAGGTACCCTCAGTGCCCTCTATTCAGCATTGGTAAGGCCCAGCTGGCATTCTGTGTCCAGTTTTGGACACCAAACGTCAAGAAAGGTGCTGACAAATTGGAAAAAGTTCAGAAGAGGGTGTCGAGGATGATCGGGGGTGTGGTGTGGATAAGACCTAGGAGGAAAGAATTGGGGGATGTACATTTTTCTTGTATTATATGATATAGCGGAGTGGCCTCGCTGCATGACGGGCAGTATAAAAATCAAATCAAATCAATCAATAAGTGTTGAGCCTGGAGAAGAGAAGACTGAAGGGTGATACGAGAGCACTTTTCAAATGCGGTACTTGAAAGGCTGCCATGCAGAGGAGGGGCAGGATCTGTTCTCAGCCCCCCCCCCCTCCCAGAGTGAAGGACACGCAACCACAGACTCAGGTTAAGAGAGCCCAGCTTTGGGCTGAATGCCAGGAAGAGCTTCCAAACCGTAAGAGCAGCTCAGCAATGGAACCCATGACCTCGGGAGGTGGCAAGCGCTCCAACACGGGAGGGCATTCAAAAGTGGACGATCCGATGGCAAATCTGCTTTGATCTGGAGTTCTGCGTATGGAGCCGGGGGGGGGGGAGGTTGGGCTGGAGAGAGTGTTTTAGGCTCCTTTACAGCTGCACCATTCTAGGATTTTCTGCATGGAGGAGAAGAGCCCACAATCCAACCCACCCCACCTCCTCTGTTCTTGGGTGAAGATCATTTGGAGCCAAGCCATGTGGCATCTTTGGCAAAGTTGGAGGGAGCCCCACCCCCACCCCCAATGCTGGCAAGGCAGGAGGACCAGCCACCGCTTTTCATTGGCAGGTGGTGCCGCTTCCTACATTGTGTGAAGCACCGTGGCCCAAAAGCCCTGGGATCGGTGCTCTCTGCAATTTCCTTGGGGGTGTTTGCTGGCTTCAGGAGAAAGAGCTAGCCGGGGCCATGTGGGTGGGGTTTGCCTTAAGGCTGTCCGAAGGGTCACTCTGGCAGCGGCTCCGAATCCAACCAACATCTACCCCCCCTGCTCTTTGCACTTGAGGGTGTTGGTTCCTTTGGGATCCTGTCCAGCCACAGCCAGAAGGGTGAGCCAGAGAGAGCCTTCTACCCCTCCCTCCCGTCTCTTCAGCTGGCTTGGGGCAACCGGTTGTGCACTGCATTTCCACCAGCCAAAGGAGAGCCCTGAAAGGGCTGGGTGGGGGCTTCTAGGAGGGAAGGGAGGGGGCTCCTTGCACAAAACACAAGCAACAAGTACTTCAGCCCCAAACACAGTTTATTCAGAAAGGCCCAAAGGAAAACAGCTAGGCAATGGCTCTCTCTACAATACCTTGAGTGCTCTCTCTCTCTCTCTCTCTCTCTCTCTCTCTCGTGCACACACACGCATGCACGCACGCACGCACGCACACCCCTGCAGAGAGATATCCATGCTAATGAGTGGCTAACAAAAAATTGGCGGGAGTTCTGCAACCCCTTGGTCTGGCGATGCTTACCACTGCACTCAGGAACACGGAAGCTGCCAGGAGGGAATGATGCAAGTACTGATCAGAACAAGTGCTGCTACTTTGGGAAAAGGCCCTCCTGCCTCAGCTGTTCAGGAAAGCCCTCGTGGAAGCCACCGGTTTTGATGGTGAGTCTTTTTCTTCAAGTGGGTAGCAACCTAGCTACACCAACCAGAAAAGTCCAGGAAATCTACCAGGCTCAGCACTCGGGCCAGGGCCATTTGTCCTCGCAATAGCAAAGGCAGGGAGAAGCAGAACGGACCCTGGAAGACTGCAGCTGATCTGGGAGAGGAGGGTCCCCATCGCCAGCTCCGGACAGGGAGGAGGTTCTCTGGAAGAGTCCACGCTGGTGGCAGTGAGGCTGTGGCTACCGCACTGGGCTTTAGCCATGCTGGAACCAGGTTTCTGCCCAACGTCAAAGTGACGCGATGGCTGTGGGAGCTTCGACTCTTCAGCCTCAGAACCTGCTTCAGATGGAGAAGATGTAGCAGGTCTTGCCAACAGAGTGCCTTGGTGTGTCCTTAAGTGTGGAGAAGGTGGAAAGGACACCCAGGAAATGCATGAGGCCAGGAGGGAGCTCCCAGCCACGTGTGGAGGAGGCCACCGCCAGCACCCATTCTGCCGTTTTCCCATTTGACTACCCAGGTGGCAAAGGCCTTCCTATCTTTGCCTTGGGCAATGGTGGCTGCTCTCCTCTCAGGACCCCTTGGCTCAGCTTGGCTGTGGGGCAGACCCACTGCTCTGCAAAAGGGAAAGAGGAAGCTGGTGAGCCTCTCCAAGACCTGTGGGTCGATCTCATCCACCCCGTTGCCCCAGTAGCCTACTTGGTGCCCATCAGCAACAGGCTGGGCTGCCGAGCCCTCTTGGAAGGTCCCTGCAGGTCCAGGGCATCTCGGCTGCCCCCTTTGCTGCCTTGCCAGCTTGGAGAGCTCCACATGGATGGCCTAGGAACAGACAACCAGCAGCGTGGTTAATCCTTCTGCAGAGCCATGGAGGAGCCTACGGTGGCTGGGCTGCCTCCTTCCGGTACAGCCCAGGGACACAGGGCTCCATCGGTAGCCCTCCACCCACCAAGGGAAGGCGGCCACAGCCCCTCAACCCAACCCTGCCTTTCTGGGGCTGCCCAGGAACCCCCCTCCCTGCCAGGGCTGCCCAACATGTGGCCTGAATCTCACCTTGGTGGCTGGCTCCAGCTGGAGGGCCCTCTTCAGGACAGCCATGGCAGCCCCCTCCTCCCCCTGACCGGACAGCAGCTGGAGGGCAAAGGGGAAGGTTACGAGGCGGGTGGGTGGGCCTTTCCCCCTCTCCCCCAGGACCAGGCCCATTGTGGAGCCCCCTCTGGCCCTTCCGGGCAGAAGAACGGGGGCCTGGTTGGGACTGCGGGTAGGGTGGTGGTGGTCTTGGGCCCGTTCCCCGCTCCTGGAGCCCTGGCCCTCCCGGTCCTCCTACCTTGCCTTTCCGGTAGAGGGCCTTAACGTTGTCTGGATCCCACCTCAGCACCTCATCGCAGGAGGCCAGCGCCTCCTCCGGCCGCTGGAGCTTCAACTGGGCAGCGGCAGAGTTGTTGAGGCACTTGACCCGCAGCTCCTTGGCCTCCTCCTCCTCCTCGGGAGGCAGGCCGCCTAAAGAAAGCCCATTCAGAACCCCTCCCATAGGAGCCATTTGGGTGGGGGGGGGAGGGAAGGGCCCCCAAGGAAAGGCCAGGACCTGGGGGCAGCGGCCAGTCCTTACCTGTCCCTGGCAAGGGCAGCACCTGCAAGGCCCGCTGGTAGGAGCGCAGGGCCCAGCCGTACTCCTTTCGTTCAAAGTGGAAGTTGCCCAGCTCTCGTTTTTGGTTGCCCAGGCTGAGTCGCTCCGCGGCCGTCAGGAGCCCCAGGTCGGGGGGGTCCCGCACCTGCAGCAGAGTCACCTCGTACAGCAAGGCAGCCTCCCTGGGAATTTCCGGCTCTCTGGGGAGGGAGTGGGAGGCAGAGGCACACCAAAAAGACACAGCTGTGACCACCAGGTAAGGAAAAGCGGGGCGCACCGGTGTGTCCCCAAGGTTGTGTTCCAGGCACGCCCAGGGACACGCGCGCGTGCCCCCGACTCTCTCGCTCAGTGGAAGAACACTTGGCCTGCCTTACCTGCCGAGGTGGCCGTAGGCGCAAGCAGGGGCGGCCAGAAAGAGAGAGACTTCTCCCAGCTGCATGGAGAGGGCACCAAGGTCCAGGGCCTGCAAAGGGGGGGAGGGGAGGGGAGGAGAGGACAGCGCATGGACCTGTCCCTGTCCCCAGAGGCCTCAAGACCCACCCCAACACCACCCCCAGCAAACACATTCAGCCTTGAGAAGACACCCCCCCATCCACAAAAGAGGGGCACTGGGAGAGCAAAACAGGCAAGACCAGGAAGTCTGATGGGGGAGAGTGAAGGAAGAGCCCCCAGGTATGGAGCCTCCCCCCCCACACACACACACCTTTTGGCAGTATGCAAGCCTGGCCGGTAGGGGAGCTGAGCCAGGAGCAGCCAGCGCCACCCCATCCCCACGCCATTTCTCTCTGAGAGGACAGCCCTAGCCCTAGCCCTCCCCACGGCCACCCTGGAAGCAGGGTAGGGGAGCCTAGTGGGACGTCCAGAGGACGATGCCCCTGAGGGGGAGGAGAGGGGCCACAAATGCACCAGGCACGGATAGAGGGGCCCCAGGCCCCACAGCCATTCCTTCCCTGGGGCACAGCTGGAACACACCACACACACACACACACACACACACACACACACACACACACACACACACACACACACACACACCTCTCTCCCTCTGGCCTGACCTGGACGGCCTCTCCTTGGCCCAAGACGAAGGTGCGGGCGGGATCCCTCTCCACCAGGCTGAGGTCCTCCAGCACGCCCAGCAGCTTTACAGTCACCTCCTGGCCCACCCGAGGCCGGCTGCTCCTTCCCTGGCCCCCTTGCACCAGCCGCTTCCTCAGGCAATTGCCCTCTGGAGGGGGGGGGGACAGAAATGGGGCGGAGGGGGGGAGGTGTCTCAGCTGAGTGTTGTAGGGGGGATGGGAAATAAGGGTGGCTGCCCTCCTGGCCCATCCAGGGCCTGCCCTGCCCTCCCACCACATGCCCGGCCTTGGCCCAAACCCCTGCCTGAGGCTACCTGAGGCTGCCTGGGGAGCCAGTGCTGTCCAGTTGCTCTGGCCGGCTGTCCACTGGGGCTCACAGGCGGTCCTGCCTCCGTCCAGAGCCTTTCCTGCTGCCCTCCCCACCCCACCCCACCGGCTGCTGCCAGATACCCCCTCTCCTCTCCACACTCAGCGAAAACCCTCACCCAGGAGGTCCTCCCAGCCACCAGCTGCAAAGAGCTCCCCGAACCCGACGCCTCCGTGGCCGTCTGGCCCCAGCAGGCTCTCCAGGCGCCGGTAGAAATCCTTCTCTTCCTTGTGGGGTGGAGGATCCACAATGACTGTGTGGGGCAGCAGGAACTGGACTTGCCGTGGGGGCCGCCCGGAGAGGGTGCCTCCTCCCTGCAGCCCTGGCTGGAGTGCCTCCCATGGCAGCTCCTGGGGCCCCCTTCCTGGCAACATCTCGGGCAGCGCCTCCGGGCCCTGGTCATCGGGTCCGTCGCTGCCGGGTGGGGGGGGGCAGCCCTGCCAGGCCAGCAGCAAAGGACGTGAGCGGGGGAGGGAGGGGGCCAGAGCCCGGCGGTCTGCCCAGCTACCCGGAGTGGCTGTTAATGCCATTACCGCTCTTCCGGGGTGATTAGAGTAAGCCCTCCCCACGCTCTGGTGTCTCCCAGGTATCAAGGCAGGAGAGCCCAGCCCGGGGGCCCTTCCCTTCCTGGGGCCCAGACCTCGGTTCCAGCTCTTCTGCTCAGCTTTCCTTCCTGACTGAGGCAGGAGACGGGCAGTGGTTGTAGAGTCAAGGTCCCATTTCCCTCCCAGGACCCGGAAAGGCAGGGGGAGGCCTCCCCAGACATGGGCCCTGAGTCCCCATGGCCAGCCAAGGCAGGCGGGAGAGGTGCGCTGACCCCCTGCCTCTCTGCTTGTGGGCCTCCCAGGACTCTGGACCTCTGGCGGGCTCTGAGGGCGTGGGGGGGGGGGAACAGCCACCTGCTCTGATGTTCTGTCTTGAATAACAAGTGGAGCCTCTCCCCTCCGGGAGGCGGCGAGGGGCAGGGGCTGCAGCTCAAAGGGGCTCCTCCTGGCCAGTGCTTTGTACTTCCAAAGTTGCTTGGTGGGAACTCGGGTCTTCCCGAAGGAGGCGCTGCGGACGGGAGAGAAGGACTGTGGCCTGGCTAATCAGCAGGAAGGCCTGCCCCCATCTTAGCTCTTTTCAGCCCCCCGCTCCCTCCCGACCCCCTTCTGCGGATTACAGCCTAATGTCATGGGCGATAATAGGCTTAGCGACCCGAAGCACAGGGCCAGACGATTGTCCTGGGTTGCCCGGGGTGGGGTGGGGTGGGGCTCCACGTGGCTGCAGGAGGAGCACCCACTTCAAGAGGCAGGCCAGGGGGTGGGGTGGGGTGGGGGTGGGCTTCTCTCCTCCCGGTCAGCGTGTGGGGAGCAGGAAGAGGGTTGAGGCCAAGGGGGAGGCGGACTGTTCTGGCTGACCTTACCCCTCGCCTCCTGCCCAAAGCCCCTGCTGGGTGGCTGGGTGGCTAGCAAGCCAGCGCTTGTTGCCTTGCAGGGTGTGTGTGTGTGTGGGGGGGTATGGACGGAGGCAGGCAGGCAGGCAGGGCAAGGCGGGGCAGCCGCTGCCACAGGAGAGCTGGATGGTGCTACCATGGACAGCGACTGGCTCTGGCCACTGCCAGCTGGCCCTGCTCCCCTGAAACTGACCCCCGAGGGGGGGGGCTCCAGCGACCCCTAAGCGGGCGCAAACAATCCGAAAGGGACGGCGGGAACGAGAGGTGGACGATCTTTAGGGTGAGCTTTCAAGGCGTGCCATCCACAGCTAAAGGGGACAGGCTGTGCGTGAGGGTGGGGTCGTGAGTCTTCGAGGTGCCCAAAGACGCCAGTCCAGTTTGGAGGTGGGGGTGGGGTGGAGTGTGGGTCCAGGACAGAGGTAGCATCCAGGACCCCCGAGGCCACCACAAGGCAAGGGCCCCTGTGGACCTCCTGTGGGGGATCCAGGGTTCTCAGGAGCCAAGAAGTGCCCTTTTTAAAAGGTCCATGACCTCTCTCTCTCTCTCTCTCTCTCACACACACACACACACGTGTGCCCTTGCCTGCTACACTGCAGCATGTCAGCAGTTTCCCTCAAGTGCAGCATCTTTTGGGCAGGAATTCCCTGGCAGTCCCTCCTTCCATTTCTCTTGGCTGGGTGAAGGCAGCTGTAGAAATTTCTTCTCAGGATGAGGGACACCCAGCCAGGGGGCAGGGGGCAGCAGCCATGGGCTTACTCAGCAAGAAAGACCCCTAGAACATTGCCCACCCCTTGCAGTAAAGTAAAATTAAAAATACCAGCAGCAGATCTTCCCACCTTGCTGTTCTTTGGTTAGTGGAATGCCAAACCAACCATGATTCCACCCCTCAGAAGAGGGGCGAACCTTTCCCGGCACCGCTGAACACCCTGCTCAGTCTGCACGTTAAGGGATGGAATGGAAACGTGGACACAGTCCCTAACAGCCTTTAAAAAAGCATTAAAGACCTTGATTTTTAGGGAAGCATTTGGTGATTGGTAATGTAATGTTGTGTTGCCCTGTTTTGTCGCACTTTTCTCGCCACCCTTTAGTTTTGCCTCTTGTCAGGCTTTTCATCCCATTGTGTGTTTGGTGTTAGGTCCTGGCTGTTTTATTTTTTTCGTTTGTTCTTGATTGCCTTCTATTTATTTGGCTTTCATGTGAACCACCCAGAGTTCCTGCTGGGAAATTGGGCGGTCTACAAATGCAAAAATAAAATAAAATAAAATAAAAATGCCTCCGGCCTGCAACATCCCTCCCCTCCCCAGGGAGAGGGCTACAGGTGGGGTGCGGTGCAGTGCCAGGGAAAGCACAAGGCCCGTGATACACAGCAGCCAGGCTACAGCCACAGCGCCCTTGGGATAGGAGTGGAGCCTCCCCCTCTTGCTAGGAGGGCAGGCAGCAGCTGCCTTCTGAAAAACCACATGGCCGCACATCAGGAGACCAATGCCAGTCGGGGCCTAGGGTCATTTATTGATTCACTCCTCAAAATGTACAAAAAATTAGAAAATAAGCCTTCCCCCCACCCACAAATATTAACCAGTCCAGGGCCTCCAAGGCAAGTGCAGCAAAGAGATGAGTGGCCGGAGAATTAAAGCAGCGGGTGCAGGAGCCGGACGGACCCCCCTCTGCCCCAAAAGTGGCTTGGCTTCCCAACAGCACACGCTGCACCCAGGGGCCCTGGCCGCCTCCCTCAGCAGCTGCTGGGCTCCTCTGCAGACAAGGTGGTTCCAAGGCCCCTCACAGGTCCTCCTTGGGGGCGGATTTCTTCTTCTTCTTGGGCTTCTCGTCCTCCTGCAGAATAGGCGGATACGTGGCCTCCCGCTTCAGGTAGCTGATGAAGTCACTGACCTCGCGCCCCCCCTGCCAAGAACAAACAAGTCAGCAAAGACAAATGGCTGGCGGGGGAGCTACTGCCGGGGTGGGGCAGACATCTCCCAACACATTTCTGCTGAATTCTTGCTGCATTTACGAGATCCAGGCACAGCATTTGGATCATGGCTGAGGAACACACTGGGGCACCCACCTGCCGCGGTAGCAGCGGAACGAGCTGCAGCAGCAGCTGAGGGAGAAAAGATGCTCTAGAAACCTCCCCCAGCTGCGTGATGACTCACCTCGTATTTCTTTGGACTATCTTTGCTACCAGCGGGAGAAAAATATATGGTGGGGAACCTGCAAACGGCAAAAAAAGTCTGCTCAGCAAGACTGCCTCCAGTGGAATCCCCAACCCCTTCAGGTGAGATCAGGGTCACACCAGCCTGAAACTGGCAGGCTGTCATCCAGGCACATATTGGGCTACGATTCAGGTCCCAGGAACCCATCCAATGGCAGATGCCTTCCCCCTCCCTCCAGAACGCAACTGGCACCACCACCACCAGCCCGCCAGCGCTGTTTCGTACCCACGGACTTCATAGGGCAAAGGCACGTCGTTGGCGGTGGCGTCCATCTTGGCGATAATGATGTTTGGGTCTTGGCTGAGCTGTGGAAGGAAGAGGGTGTCAGCAACTCGGAAGGCAAGGGCTAGCCACAGCAAGAGCAGCTAAGGGAACCGCCAGGCCTCCTGAGACGCTGCCCCAGGCCCCATGAGAGACGGTGACCCTGCCGGCCAGGGTACCAGCCAGGGGCAAGAGCCACTCAGTCTTTCCCCCTGGGTGGCCCAAAGGCAACAAGGCCACATTCGAGGCCTACCTTCTCCCCCAGTTCTTTGTATTTGGGCTCCAGGTTCTTGCAGTGGCCACACCACGGGGCATAGAACTCCACAAGGACATCCTTGCCATCGGCATTTACAATCTCATCAAAATTCTCAGCCACGACCACCTGAAGAAGGAACACACCTGCTTAGAAAGCCAGGAGCCTGGCACAGGTACACACAGACTGGCCTTCACACAGCTTTCTACCCAAGAGTTGCCACCAGGCAGCCCTGGGGGCCCTGCCACGGCCGCCTGCCGCCTCCGCTTCCCCCACTTCCCCTGCTGGTCCATCACCACAGGAAAACCCAGCGGTCCGTTCTCCTTGTGTGGGCACATATGCTTTCCCCTTTCCCCTCCTGGACAAGAAACAGGGCCCTCCTGGCCTCTCAGCATCCCCTTGTCCTGGAAGACCTGCCTCGTTACGAGCTTGGCAGCATATGGCTGTTCTTGTCTCAAATCCCCCTTCCCCAACTAAGGGCATGATATTCTTCATTACATGTTTCTGAAGATTTGTCTACTCACGAACCAAACACCTTTAGAGCCGATATTACCCTAGCCTAGGGCCTTCTGAGAAACAAAATACAGGAAAGGAATTCTGGCCTTTGCCCATCGTAATCCCATATGCAGAAAGTGGCAGCCCCTCTCACCTTCACAGGACCATCATTGCTTTCTGGGACAGGTTCTGATTTTAAGTATCTTTTCAGTTTCCCATCAAAATAGTCTTGAAGGAATCTTTCCAAGGCTTTCCCATCACGCCTGCAAGCAAAACCAGAGGACTCTTTCAGCCAGCTTGGGCTTTCCAAAGACACTGGGGCGGGGGGACAATACAAGCCCCTCTCCACCACCTCCCTTCTTATCAAACGGGAACTATGTAGTGGACATCAGCACCGTCCTTCTATCCCAGTGATGGCGAAACCTTTAGAGACCAAGTGCCCAAACATGTGATTAAAAACCCACTAATTTTTTGCAAAATGCCAATGCAGCAATTTAACCTGAATACAGGTGGCTGTGAAGAGGCGATGGCGGGTGACCACAGAACGGGCTCCAAGTGCCACCTTTGGCACCCGTGCCATAGGTTCGGCAATACTGTTCTATCCATTCACCCAAACACGAGTTTGCAGCCTATGTCTCTCCAACACGGAGGGAATCTTTCTCTCCTCCCTCCCTCCCTCCCTCCCTGGACAAGTACCCAGGGCCTGCAATGGGCAATGCCAAACCAAGGAAGGAAGCCACTGCTGAGACAAACAGCAGGCCAAGGGCTCCACTTACGAGAACTCCTCCTGCATGACATATTTCTCTCCTTTGGCCGTCCTGATAGCAACAACTGGAACATCCTCACTGGAGCTGTCGAGTCCAAATTCAGCGAGTTCATGGCCAAAGGTCTTTCGACTGGCCACGGCAAAATTGAGTTTGTGTCCTGAGTCCAGGAACCCCTTGGCTACCTTCATCACTCTGTAGAATCAGACAGTATTCCACTTGAGAAAGATGATTTTTCAACATTTTCAGAAAGAATGAGGATGCCTGAACTTTGGCAGCACTGCCACACTTTCTGATCTAGGTTGCTCTGCTGCAAAGCAGTCACAAAAGCTCTGTAGTCAAGCAAAAGATCTCCAGTCAAGAAATACGCTGTGCTTTTTAAAAAAATGCTATAATTACCAACAGAACTGTTCAAGCAGATCTGAAGCTGTTCTCGGCAGTGCCACCAGTCGCGCACAATGAATTCAATGACAACACTTAACGCACCCAATGAGTTAACTTTTGTATGAAGAAGCAACAAACCACAAGGTGTTACATCCTGCTTGGTGGGTGTGCCAACTTTAACATGTCAACCAGACATCCGTGACTTCCCTTCTGAAGTCAAGGAAATCAGATAAAGGATCACCATATCCCTACATTATTTTAAAAAAACGGTCATAAAATACAACTACTCGCTAAGTGCGGTGCTTGTGTGAATACAGTATTTAGGGCGCAGTTTGTCTTTTTGCAGCCAATCGTTTCCATTTTAAAATGTTTATGGAATTCCTCTGAAGGACTTGTGTCAGTGCTGTGGTTACAGCAGCAGTTTCCCGTGGACTTCTCTACGACACGACCAACAAAACGGAATGTTGAGCACCCTTGCTGGAAACCTATCTTTTTGAACAGTCCAAAAAGCCCATCAACGTCCAATGCATTGGCATTTGCCACTGCGGTTGGTTTTCTTTTTTGTGTGTGTGTCGGGGGGTGTTGTTTTTGTTTTGTCAAACAAACTCAACGTTTACCAGGGAGTGTTTCCCGGGGAACTCCCTGCTTGGGGACGAGCAGGGAAGGGGCTCACCTGTTCCGCCAGTAGTTGGAGCCCTTAGGATTCTTCTCGTAATCCACGTCGTAATAAGCCACGAGCAGGTCCTTCCCTTGGATCAGCTCTTTGTTGTCTTCCGTCATGTGCGGGCAGATGCCAAAGCTGGAACATAATGAAGAGCCCCCACCCACCCACACATCTGGTTAGCAGGCAGGTCCCAAGGCAGCCTGGTAAGCAGAACCCCTGTGGAAGAAGCTGCTGCGCTCACATATTCTCCTGAAGAAACTTCTTGATCTTGCCCGTAGTGATTTTGTCCTCCGGGTATCGCACAAGGTCGTCCTCGAACTTGTTTGATAAGTGCTGCGGCCGGAACAGGATGAGGCCCCTGTGAAAAGTAGTCAGGGTCAACGTTTGCTCCCATTTCTTGGAAAGAAAAAGTAATACAAATCCAGTAACTAAAAATGCCAGCTGGCGGGAGATAAAGCGCACCCTTCCCAAGAGGTCCCCAACTGAGGCAGCTCTCTCTCTTCAGGTAAACTTCCAGTTCACCGCATCCGCAGGTGCCAGAGCTTTTTGAGCGACTCCCAAAGGAAAAACTTATTCACAGGCAGCAACCACCTCAAGCTCTGACATGCCTGTTCCCTTCAAGCCCCAGTATAAACAGGCAGCAACCAGTCCCACTGGGAGTGGGGAGCCTGCCGAGGGATTTGCTGTGCCTGTGTGGGAGGGAGGGCCAGCTGGCTTGCAAGGAGAGCTGCCCAGTGCAAAGCCTGGCTACACTGGAAGCCACATGATGCAACAGACCTGGCACTCATGTCTCACTCACTCTATACCCCAGAGCAAAGAGAATGCCTAGTTCCCTGGGCTCCTTGTCCGCTGAAGATGCTGGCCACTGAGTCTGGAGAAACGTCAGGAAGAGACACTTCCAGAACACACCCAAATAGCTAGAAAAACTCACAACAGCTATCAGATCCTGGCTGTGAAAGCCTTCAAGAATACATAGACCTGGCACTGTTCAAGCTCAGCCTCCCACCAGGCCAAGACCACAAACACAGTCTTTTTGCCTCTCTTTCCAAGGCAGTTCAGAAGTAGCAGAAAGCGACTGTGAAATCTCTTAAGAAGATAAGTTCTGAAGCGGAGCATTGACTTTTATATGCACTGATTGATGCTGTTTTAAGAAAGGACCGCGAGGGTGCGGTCGGTCAGGCTGCTCTCCGTTTTAAGAAAGAAGAGTCACCCACTGAACACTTACTCTCCATCTGGCTCGTATTTCTTCACAAGCGCCTCATCATTGGTGTGCCCAAAGCGATAATGGTCTCGCAGATTGCTGGCTGCTTTCATGTACTCTGAGTGGGCATCGCCAAACAGCTCCTTGAAAAAGCCTGCAGAAGGTCACAAGAGGCACATGCCTTTAGGGGAGGACCAGCTGGCCAAGCTCAGCATCCCCCCCATGAGGAGATACTCAAGAGTGCCTCTTATCAACATAGCCAGGGTTTTGATCTGAAGGTCACAACATCTACATGGAACCGCTGGGCGAGGTCATCAGGAGGTTTGGGCTGAGGAGTCAGCAATATGCTGACGATACTCAGCTCTACCTCTCGTTCTCCACCAATGCAGGTGAGGCGGTTTCTGTTCTGAACTCGTGTCTGGACCAGATAATGGACTGGATGAGGGTTAATAAATTGAAACTCAATCCAGACAAGACGGAAGTGCTGTTAGTGGGTGCTTCGCCGTACAGGTTAAAGGGCCACTTCCCTGTTCTGGACGGGGCTGCACTCCCCCTAAGGGACAGGGTCCGCAGCTTGAGGGTGCTCCTGGACCCCGGTCTAACTCTGGAAGCCCAGGTGGACTCGGTGGCCAGGGGTGCCTTTCTCCCGCTGTGGAAAATATATCAGCTACGCCCCTACCTGGATGAAGGGAGCCTCATGACAGTTATGCATGCACTGGTAACGTATTGATTACTGCAATGCGCTTTACATGGGGCTGCCTTTGAAGACGGTTCGGTGATTGCAACTGGTTCAGAATCATGCGGCACGGCTGGTAATCTTCATTGGTTACCAGTTGCTGCTCGAGCCCAATTCAAAGTGCTTGTTTTGACATATAAAGCCCTAAATGGCTTAGGACCTAGATACCTGAAGGACCGCCTCCTTCCATACGAACCTACCTGGCAATTAAGATCGAGCCAGGGGGCCCTCTTGAAAGAGCCTTCCCTCAAGGAGGTGCGAGGGATGGCTTGTAGGAACAGGGCCTTCTCGGCAGCTGCCCCCAAGCTATGGAATGCCCTCCCAAGTGAGATCCGCCTGGCGCCAACATTGATGACATTCCGGTGCCAGGTAAAAACCTTCCTGTTCCAGAAGTTTTTTAATTGATACAACATAGACTGTGGGTCCTCTGATGGCAATTTTAGTGTAATATTTTAATGAAAGGTTATTATTGCTTTAATTATTTATTGATATTTGGTGCTTTAACTGTTTTAATTCTTTATTGTAAGCTGCCCAGAGACCTTTGGGTAGTGGGCGGCATGTAAGTTGAAAAAATTAATAAATAAAATAAATAAATAAACATGCCACTCTTGAGTCGCAGTCCCTTAAAGAACTGAGGCAGGCAAGAGAGCACCACCACGCTCAAAGCTGTTGGGGAGGCCTCCGTGCATCGATGACCTAACTACAAGAAGCCCCCATAGGCTCCCTTGCAAAAGTCCAAAGAGGGCTGCCTTCTACAACTACTTACCAACCACAGCAGCGTCCTTTTCACTGATGAATTTCTCAAAACTTTCAGAACGGAGAGCAACTGAGGCAGGGCCGGCTTGTTTCTTGAGGTGGCTCACAATCCCATCTTGGGAGACAAACAGAGCAAAATGAGAGGAAGGCATTTTCCAGGCTCCGTTCCTGGTTCTATCAAAGTGACACTGCCTCCTCTCGAGAAGTGC
Organism: Phrynocephalus forsythii; assembly: GCA_029282475.1. NCBI lineage: Eukaryota > Metazoa > Chordata > Lepidosauria > Squamata > Agamidae > Phrynocephalus > Phrynocephalus forsythii. Next base: position 2,468,240 of record JAPFRF010000014.1, on the reverse strand, counting down.
TCCTTACAGCATGAACGCTGAGCACCCGATGGACTCAATAAAGAGACCAGGCAGTGGCTTTAGGTTCTTTGATTTAGCAAAACAATCTTGGGAAAGCCATTCATTTCCAGGGTCCCCCTAATGTGGGAATAAGCAGACAGCAACTAACATTGCTCCCAGAAGCCTCTCAGGCCAGGATTCCCTCAAGACCCCTGATTCTGCTACCGTGACCATTACCACGGCTTCCTGAACTCAACCACAGGGCAAAGGTATGTTTACACACCATGCAGCCCAGTAGTCAAACGTGGACCCTTACCAGCTGTTCTGGGTCCATCGTATGTCCCAGACTCCTCTCCGTTCCTGAAGATCTTAAGGGTTGGGTAGCCACTAACTCCATATTTGTTGCAAGTATTTGAATTTGCTGTACAATCCACCTAAAAAAAAAAAATCCAAGACAAGCAACCTTTGGCTCAAGGAGCAGCTAAACCCCTGGTTGTTTCTGGTGGTCCTGGGTTAAGCCAGGGTAGGTGCGGGATGGGAGTATGCCCCACCCACCCACCCACCCACCCCCAGGCTGACTTGGGCCCCTGCTCTCCCCCCCTACCCCTAACCCCAACGCCACCCCCCCCAACGCCCAGCCACGAGGAGCCCCCTCTCAAAAGCCAGAGTGGGGCCGGAGGGACCCCCGACTGAACCCCCTGCCGAGCAGGAAGAAGAGGCGGCGGCGGCGGCGGCGGGGGGGGAATCCTCCGGGGCTCTCTCTCTCTCTCACCTTCACCAGGGGCACGATGCCATTCAGCCGAGTGGCCGCCGACTCGTACTCGGGCGCCAGGCGTTTGCAGTGGCCGCACCTGCCAAGGGAACAAGCCCTTCCTCCGTTACCCGGGGAGGCCGAGGGCTTTTCCCCGCTTCCACCCGCCGGCCCGGCTCCCCTCCAACATCCGCCAACCACCGAGGGCTCCCCCCCCTCCTCTTCCCCTCCCCCCCCCTCGGGGCCTCCTGCCTTCACCGCGGTGGGGGTGGGGGTGGGGGGAGGGGGCTGCGGGGGGGGAAGCCGCCCCGAGGAGGCCCAGAGCCAGCAGGCCCCCCTCCCTCCCTGGGGCTCCGGGGGTGCGGGGGGGGGACCCACCAGGGCGCGTAGAACTCGACGAGGGCGAGGGCGCGGTCGGCCAGGCCGCTCTCGAAGTCGTCGTCGCCCAGCTCGATCACGTCGGAGGCGCGGCCCGGCCGGGGCACCAGCGCCGCCACCAACAGCAGCAGCAGCGCCTCCATCGCGCCTCGAGGAGCGGAGAGCGGAGGAGAAGCAAGCGGGCGGGAAAGGACGACGAGGGAAGCGGCGGCAGCGGCGGCGGCGGAAGCTCCTCTGGCTTTTCTCCGGCACTCGCCGCAGCGGGAATCTAAAGAGGAGCCGGAAGTCCCGCCCCTCCCCCCCGCGCCGCGCCGGGAGACGGTGGCCGGATCTGCATTGTGGCAGCCGCTCATTGGTTGGCGCAGAGCGGACGCGGACCAATGGGGCGCGGCCCCAGGATGGGCGGCGAGGGCAAATGGCTGCCGTGTCGTCGCCATGGTGACCCCTTGGGGAGGAGGGGGAGGGGGAGGGGGAGGGGGACCGGGCGGGGCTACCGCCGCCGCCGCCGCCGCCTTCTTGCTTCCTTTCTTCCCCCCGGAAGGGCCGCGCTGGACCCCGAAGGAGCCGAAAGGGCTCGGGAGGGGGAGGGAGGGGCCGGCGGCGGCGGCGGCGGAGGAGGGGGGGTTGTCGGCCGTTCGCCGGCGTTTGCTAGTTTAAATACTCGTGGGCTGTACAGTACCGTGGTACCTTGTATCAAGGAATTAATTCGTTCCAAATGCGGGGCCCAAATTTTCCTTTATACAAATTTCATAGGAATGCATTGAAAACGGGCGTTCGCCCGCGTTTGCTAGTTTAAATACTCGTGGGCTGTACAGTACTGTGGTACCTTGTATAAAGGAATTAATTCTTTCCAAATGAAATCACGTTAAGCAAATTTTCCTTTATACAAATTTCCCATAGGAATGCATTGAAAACGGAGTAATGCCATTTTTATGTTGTACGGATTCTCCCCATAGGCGATTCTGTTAAGCAAATTTCCCTTATCTCCGGAATTTTTTATGTTGTACAAATTTTATATTATACAAACCGTTTGTTATACAACGGTCCACTGTACTTCAAATAATTCATTTTGGGGCCCTCATGTTTGACCCTAAAGGAACAGGGTTTTGTATCCTTGACACACGCAGTAAGATTTCCCCCAAGGTAATTGGCATTTCCCTTTAGGCCCTCTCCTTTTGCTCACTTTTTTTTTTGTTGGACTTGCCAGTAGGATTGCAGACTTGTCCCAGCAGCCTCCACTTTCTGTCCATATGGAATCTGTACAAATCTCTTTTGGGAAGGAAAGGTCCCATTTTTCAGAGTTCCAACACGTTTCCTGAAAACTTAAGCTCCTCATTTGTGCCTTTCCTTGGAGATAAAAAGGAACCTTCCGTGCTGTCACATGCAAGCCTTCCACCCCCCCCCCCAATCCATCCATCCCCCACTAGGAAAATACTCTGACAGGAAGAGAATCAAAGGTGGCGGCGGCGGGGAAACGACTTGAGGGTGTCCGTCTTTGCCACCCATTCTAGGCCCTTTCTTCCCATGCCTGTGCCTCTTTCCAGCCTATAGATTCAGCATCTCAGAGAAGCTCACGGAAGAGTTGGACATGGCTTAGCCTAGTAATTTGGTGTTGGTGGGAACTCATCCTTGCAGGCAGTCCTACTGGAGGCCTCACCTTGAAAGGGAAGCGTCCCATTCCTTGCCAGTCACTTCATGACAAGGCGTTGCATTTCCATGTGCTTTCAGAGAAGAAACTGCCTTTTAGAGCATTTGCACACCTTGCACAAGAACTCCTCAGGGGGAGGGCGATAGGACTATCTCATAACCTCAAAGCACAGGCTAAGCTCCAACCAAAAAAAAAAGGGGGGAGAGGTGAATGTGATGCCTTCCAAAAGAGGGGTGTGTCAGTGGCTATGGCTGTTTGTTTTCCTAATCAATACCTTTCCCTCTCAGTTCAGGCCTCCTGAGTCACCCAGTTGCGAGACTCCTGCAACAGTCCGTCTCTTGGTAGCACAGCAGCCCCCTATGATGCAAAGGAAACTAGAACAATGGCCCTGCATGCCAGAAGACCCCAATGGAAGCTCCTTAGCCCCCCCCCCAAGGGTATTGGGTAAGAGGTGGGGCTTCCTGTGCCAGAGTGGCTGGAGCTTTGCCTGAGGTCAGTGTTTCTTAGCAGCAGAGGGCGCTGGAAGCCCAACCAGTGCTGGGTGTTTTCTCACAGGCACACTCACACACACACACACACACACACACACACACACGCACACACATACACACACACACGCACACACACACACACACGCATGCATGCACGCACACACTGCACCCTTTGCTGACTCTGCCAGGGGTACCTAGGGGAGAGGAGGAGGCGGCCCAGGCTTCTTATCACGTGGCCAAGGTGTAACAACGCACAGCATTTCCACTTGCTGGTCCAAGGGGACAAGGCTGTGGGAGCAGGAGAACAAGAGCCAGGGGAACCTTTGTTCCGAGCCATCATATGGAAACAAGGTTTTTAATAAAAACAAAGGACAGGCACTGGGGACCCACTGGCCAGCGTGGGGTGGGGTGGGGTTAGGGCTAGGCACTGTCCTTTCAGTCCTGAGACGCAGCTGCCTGAGAAGCCCCATCTGGCGCCTCTGTCTGTGGGCAGACCCTTCCCAGGTGGTTGCCCCAAGTCCTTGGCAGGCTCAGCCCATGAAGCGCAGTGCCGCCATGCCCGAGAAGCCCAGAAGCACAGCCAGGACCTTGGGCAAACGGCTAGTGGGCGAGTGCAGCTCTTTGGGCAGGATTTCCAGGAAGGTGATGTACATGAAGGTCCCGGCGGCCACGCCTTCCAGCACACTCCGGGCAGTGCTGCCGCCCGCCTCGGGGCCGTGGGTCATGGCCATGCCCACGCTCATGCCCAGTGGGCACATCAGCACAAAGGTGACCAGGCAGGCGGTCACCCACCGGAAGGGCAGGCGGCTCCGGAGCAGCAGCAGGGCCAGGCTGAGGGCGATGGCGGTCTTGTGGAGCAGGATGGCCACGGCCAGCTGCAGCACCTTGGCCTCCGTCTCCTGCAGGCCGATGGCAAGGCCCTCGAACACCGAGTGCAACGAGAGGGAGACGGTGAGCACCAGGGATCGGAAGGGCGAGGGGGCTTCCCCCTCCAGGTCACAGGGAGGCCGGTCCGCTTCTCCGTGGCTGGCGCGGGGCAAAAGCGGGAAGGAGGCCTCGTCGCCGTGCCGTTCGGTGCAGTCCAGGATCACGTGCTCCATGACCAGAACCAGCAGGAAGCCCAGGGCCAGGGTCAGTTCGGGGATGGGGAAGTCCAACTGCAGGGCAGAAAAGGTATGGAGAGGAGCAAAGAAAGCAACGAATTGTGCTTATATACCACCACCACCCAGTGCTTAAAACACTCACTGGGTGGTTTACCATTTATTTATGCAGACTCCATGCTGCCCACTCCCACCGAAAACAAGCCGGGTACTCCTTTTACAAACCTCGAAAGGACAGGAGCCTGACGGTGACCTCAGTCTTGGCTGCCCTCTAACTCCTGTGCTGCAAGTGGAGGCTGTCAGGTCTGGGAGGGGCACTCACCCCACTCACTCACCCCCCCCCCGCCCAGAAAGCCCCACTGTGCCCTGCCAGAGTTGAGGGAGGCAGTTGGGGGACACTCCCAGCCTGTTATTCGCTGGACCCACAGCTTTCCCCAAGTTAACAGTGGGGGCCTCAGTGGGTCCAAAGCGGAGGGGCGCCCAGGAAGCAGCTCCCCCTGATCCCATCCAGGCTGCAGCTGAGAGATGGCTTGACCAAAAAGGGGAAGGGCAGTCAGTAGCTGGGGGCCCAGGAGGGCTTTATTCAGCCCCCTCCCTATGCTTCCAAGCCCCTGCCGTCCATTAGGAGGAAGAGGGCCGAGCCGCCCAGACCGCCTTCCTCCTCCTCCTCCTCCTCCTCCTCCTCCTCCTCCTCCTCCTGCCCTGGAGCAAGGGGGATCGGGGCTGCCGCCGCCGCCCAGTCCTGGGACAGACTCGGGCTGGGTCTTCTTCCCTCGTCCGCTCGGCTGCAGCCGTAGGTCCCGCGGGAAGCCGGCCCTTGGCCTGGGGGCCCGTCGCACCCTGGAAACGCTGAGCTGCGCCGGAACGTCCCTCCCCCGCGCCTGCCCTGCTGCCGGCCAACCGCCCCGCCGGCCGCCCTCCGTCCCTTCGGATACCGAAAGGCTCCGGCGGTTCATCTCGTCGCGCAAGTCGGCCAACGAGTCCGGCACGACGTCCAGGAGGCAAGCGCCCAGGAAGACCCCTCCGGCCACGCAGGTCACGATGCCCTGGGCGGCCCCGGAGAAGCCTGCGGGGAAGAAGCGGAGGGGGACGGGAGGGGAGGAGGAGGAGGAGGAGGAGGAGGAGGAGGAGGAGGAGAGTGAGGAAGGGCAGAGGAAGGGGCAAACCCCGCTGCTCCCACCCACCCCACCCCCACCCCCACCCGCTGCCCCCCCACGCGCTCTCTCGCTGGGACCCACCCGTCCCGAGGGAGCCCCGGAGGCGGAGGATGGTGGCGGGGAGGAGGCCTCCCAGGAGGGGCACCAGCGTCAGCGCCAGCAGGCAGCCCAGCTTCACCGCCAGCAGCGCCCACATGGCGGCGGCGGTGGCGGTGGGGTGGGGGTGGCCGTGGGGTGCGCGTGTCTGCCCCCCCCCTTCGCGTCCTCGCCCTCGTCCTCCTCTTCCTCCTCCGACCCGCCGCCGATCAGCTGGCAGGACATTTAAACCTGCGCTCCACGTGACGGGCCCCGCCCCTGCCGGGCTCCGATTGGGCAGCAGCCGGGGGGCGGGGCCTCCGGGAAGCCGAAAGGGGGGCGCGCACCACCACCCCACCTCCCCAGCCCTGCCCGGCGGGGTTCCCTTCGGGGTTCCCCCCTCCCCCCCCCCCCGCTCCTCCTGCTCCAGGAAGGGGACCGACACCCGCCTCTTTCCTGGGGGGGGAGGGGGGTCGGTCGTCTCCTCCCAGGCTCTCGGAGGACGGGAGGGGACGGGGTGGGTGGGAGGCCGGGGTGTGCAGAAGCAGAGGTGGCGGAACAGGGCAAGCCCCCCCCCCAAACAAGCCGGGTGGAGGGCGGAGGAGGGACCCTTTGCCCCTTGGGGAGCCCCAGTGGATTTGGCCCCGTTGTGCGGCCGCTGGGCTGGTGGGGAGGATCCGCTGCCCTTCCAGGCTCAGGACCTCCCTCCTCCCTCCCTCCGGCCGCCGCCCCCCCCCCCCGCCGGCGCCCTCCCGCTGCCTGGCCGGCCTTAATTGGACGCAGGGCTAGGGGTCACCTTCGCTTAACAGGGGGTGTTCGCTCAAGGGGCCTGCCGAGGGGATGATGGAGGCGCGCGGGGGCTTAGCGGTGGGGCCGGAGGAGCAAGCAGGGGCTCCTGTGAGGAGGCCAAGGAAGGGACTTTCCAAGGAGCCGGTCATTTTCCTTCGGAAGGGGATTCCCCCCTGAAAAGAGGCACTGGGGGTGAGGAGGAGGTGACCCTGAATCAGAATCAGCCCTGGCTGGGGTGCCATGGTCAGCAGGCTTTGCCCCCTTCCTTCCTCTTTTCCTGGAGGCAGCACAGCTGAGTGTTTGTCATGGCCAAGAACCCAGCTGAAGGAAGGAGCGACTGCCACCCCCACCCCCAACAGATTTCCTGGGGGAGCACAGTAAAAGGCTTGGCTTGGCTTGGCTTTTCTGGGTGATCAACATGACCTGCTTAGTGGCTTGATAGGATATGAATGACTCTTCCCCCCACCCAGCTCTCTGATGCTCAGAAAGTAGGGCTGATAGAAGCCCCACACTAGGCAGCCCCATGGGGCTTGGGGGAATCTAGGGTGGAGCTGAGGTCTGGCCTGTGGGACCCGGCTGCTTCCTCCACTCTCCCTGTGTCTCTGTCCCAGGGGCACTTCCCAGTGTTGCCTGTCTGTAGCTCCCACCTGCTCTGCTCTCCCTGTTTAGTGGGTGTGCAGAGCCTGCTGGGAAGGAATGGGCAGCCACAGAGGACCTCCTGGACCCTGAATAGGGGAGGAGTGGGTTAGGGTATAGGGAAGGAGACCGGTTCCACTCCCAGACCCCCCCTCCCAGATGGCCTTTCTTCCAGGCCCAGTTCCTTGGCAGAAATTGGAAGGCAGGGCCCATGTGACTTGACCTGGTGAGCTGCCCCTTCCCTGCTGCTGGCAAGCAGTGAATTGGCCTGGACTGGGGATCCTCCCTGAGAATCCTGCTGGGGTGCAGAGCTACACACACGCACACACACACACACACACACACACACACACACACACACACACACACACACACACACACACACACACACACACACACACACACACACCTCCTTGGGCAGATAGGGTGCTGATCCCAGTTCCAGGAGGCGGCCAGTTAGAAATGCTGCTTACTGGCCATTCCCAGGCTGTCAGGACAAAATCTAGAGGCAGGGCCTTCTCTTCCACCCCTACTCTTGAAGGCAGGGACTCCCCAGCCCTGCCTTCCCCTCCTCCTCTTCCTCTGGACTTCCTCTTCTCCCCTCTCTGCAGGGCCGATCTGGTGGGAGAACTCCCGGACACCTGTGAACCCATTGAGCCTTGGCTGTTTGAGGAACAACCCTCAGAGCCTTCTGGATCTTAGAGTATTGTGTACAGTTCTGGAAAGATCCTGCAGAAGGATATTATGGGAATGGAAAAAGTGCAGAAGAGGGCAACCCAGAATGATTAGGGGACTGGAACACCTTCCTTACCATCTGAGGCTGCAACAGCTGGGCCTCTTCACTCTTGAATGACAGCGCCTAAGAGGTGACCTGATTGAAGTTTATAAAGTCAGACATGTTATGGACAAAGTAGATAGGGAAAAACTGTTTTACCTATCGCACAACACTAGAACTAGGGGCACTCCATGAAACTTTGGGGTGCTAGATCTCAAACAAATAAGAGGAAGTCCTTTTTCACCCCAAGGATCACTGGTCCGTGGAACTCCCTGCCAGAAGAAGTGGTGACAGCTGTCAGCCTTGACAGCTTTAGGAAAGGATGCTGATCCTTCTTGGGGAAACCCTATCCCAGCGGGGTCTGTGAAGCCTGGCAGGAAAGAAGGAGAAGCCAAGGGCACCCACCCTGCTCCCTGAATGTGTGTGTGTGTGTGTGTGTGTGTGTGTGAGAGAGAGAGAGAGAGAGAGAGAGAGAGAGCACTCAAGGTATTGTAGAGAGAGCCATTGCCTAGCTGTTTTCCTTTGGGCCTTTCTGAGTAAACGGTGTTTGGGGCTGAAGTATTTGTTGCTTGTGTTTTGTGCAAGGAGCCCCCTCCCCTCCCTCCTAGAAGCTCCCCCACCCAGCCCCTTTGGGGCTCCCTTGGTTCTGCTGGGCTCTTTCCCTGGGGAATGCTTTCTGCCCATCCCCAGCCACCCAGCTGGCCCAGGGCTCCGAGTGGCTCAGAGGCAGTCAGCAGAGCACCCTGCCCTGTGTGGAGCTCGCCTGCAGAAGAACGCTTCAGGAAGTGGCTTGGGGGCAGGCTTCCTGGTTGCCCCTTGCATCACCTCCTGTGTGCTCTGTGCATTAAGAGTGTGCCTCGCCCTACCTGGAGATAAGGCTGCCCTTTGCCCAGACATTGCCTGCCTTCTCCCAGTGGCCTTGTGGCTTCAAGGGAAGCCTGGCCTTCTCTCTAACCCTCACCCCATCCCCGCTTGAAGCCTCCCCTTGAAGCCTCCCACCCATGGTGGGTCCCATCGGGAGCAGAGCAGGAGAGGAAGGCGCCTGATCCTTGAGGGCTACCTTCTGGTGGGGGGGGGGTAAGAGCAGGTTTCCCAGAAACAGCATTTGGGTGGAGTTTCTCCTCTGCAGAGGCAGGATGTGTGCGAGAGCCATGACAGACTTCTTTCCCAGCCCTACCCAGAGACCCTCATGGGTTCCCTGGCAGCCTCCTTCCTGAAAACCAACCAGCCGTGATCCTGCGTAGCTTCTGGAGTTGGAGGACATCCGATGAGCTCTGAATGGGACGATTTACTGACCGTTCTTTCCCGGACCTGAGCTGATTGTCCTGCCAGGGTTTGTTGCACGATTGCCTTGGCCTTTGATGCCCCCCTCCCTCCTGCTATGATGTGCCCCAGAGGCCTGAGAGAGGCCGGGACAGGGCTTCCGGGGCCCAGCCCCTAAGAGTCCTGCTTCAGACCTTTCTCCTGGCAAGGCTTTTGGCTCTTGTGGTGGTCTCTCATACCAGCAGCCCTGGCACACAGGCCACACACCCTCAGGGTCACGGGCAGCCCCTTTCCCTTTCTGGGCAATGAATCCCACCTCTGCCACCCATAGCCTCCCCTCCCCTCCATTTCAGCAGAGAGGCCTAGAAGAGGGAGCCGTCCCTGCCGAAGCCCTGCTGGCGCCCTTGGTGGGCTCCCTAGAGCCTGAGAAGGTGGTCATCAGCTACACTGCAAGTCCTCCAGGCTACCTGGGGCCCCTGCGTAAAGCCTGCCTGGGGAAGGAAGCAGGACCCACGTTTGGGCCAGAGCTGGAGGCAGCAGGCAATGGGCTGGGGCATCCAGGTGGAGGCAGAAGAGGGAGGGGGATGTGCTGAACAGTCGGGCAGGACGGGAGGGAAGGCCTCCAGGGCTGAAGCACGTGGGACCGCTTGCCTGCCCTGCCACCCAAGCAGCTTTCCTCGCCCTGATTCATTGGGACATCGGTGTCCTTCGTTCTCTGATTGGCCTTTGGGAGGCAAACACAGGTGACCCTGGCAAGCAAGACCAGCCATCCCCCAATGCCTGCCTGAACCATGGCGTACTCATGTTATCAAGTCACAGAGATGGGGGGCCAGAAGAGTCCGTCCCCACGCGGAGGCCCCTGGGGGAGGGGGAGCAGGGCCTGTGGCTGGCAGGAGGGTCATGGCCGTCCATGGGACCTGGCCCTGGTGTTCTTCTGCCCCGTCCGTTGTTGCTGCAGAAACCCTGTCCTCCAGCGCCGGGTGGAGCAGGCGCAGCGGAAGGACTTGGAGTCTCTTCTCCCTCCAGGGAACATTCAGAAGACCCCCAGAAAGGGGGAGGGCAAACTGCTGGGGAGGGGCTGTCATAACACCAAGAGGGAGGAAGCAGAGGGTGTGGGCAGATGAGCCCAACTCCCTCTCCTTGCACCCCTCCCTCCCTCCTTCCCTCCCTCCCCCTTTCCCTCCCTGGGGCACCTCCAGGTGATATTTGGAGCGCACCACCTCAGGCCCAAGGTCCACAGAGCACAGTCTCTTGTGTGGTATGTCCAGCAAATCCCCCCAGAGATAAGGCAGGGGAGCAGCCAGCATCTGCTCCCCCCCCCCCGTAAGCAGAGGCCTACCGGACACACCCTTCTTCTACCACATCTGTGCTGGGCCCATCAGAAACCCTACCGGCTGGCCATCAGAAGGCATGGGGGGCTGGAAACAGGAGGTGGGGACAGCCTCCTGAGGCTGCTCTGGCCATGCCCCCCCCGGCCACTGGCATCCTCCTGTTGCTCTGGCCTCCTCCACCCAAGTCCTGCGCATCTCCTGCAGAGCCAGAAGGCCCAGGAGGGCCAGGAAATGGGCCAGCTGTGCATTCCTCCCCCCTCTTTGGGGAACAGGGGGAAGAGGAGGGAGACCATCACCAGGAGGGCAACAAGCCTCCTGGGAAGTAGAAGGAGTCTGGGGAGTTCCGGGGTGCAGTGCAGGGAGCCAGGTCACCCCCATTCCTCCCTGCAGGGCTTGTTCCCACCGCCTCCACTCTCTGCCTGGGGCTCTGAACAAACAGGGGCCAGGTCTCAGCCCCAGTTCCACAGCTGCCTGGGACCCGAAGCGCCCGTAAGAAAACCCCACTGGTTCCTGAGGCCCAGAGGGGCAGCCCCTCTTGCTACCAAGGTGCCTTTTTTGTCTGGAGGAGGGAGCTCTGCCTTGAGGTGGCGGGGGTAGAGTTCCCCTGTAGAAACCCAGCCAGAGTGCCTGGGGTTGGGGGTTGGGGGGGGCAGAAGGTCACCTCTGGCTTCCCAGAGAGTCTCTTAGGAATTGGAAGCAGGCTGGATGGTGCCAGTGGATGTGGTTGTTTCTGGGGGTGGTTGGGAATTGCCTTTTGGGGGTGAGGGGATTTAGAGCCCCCCCCTGCACCCACCCTGGAGCCTCCTACCTACAGCCATGCTTCCTGCCTTAGAGGAGGGATTTCCACCACCGCCCCACCTGTCCCTTCCCCCCACCCCACCCCACCCGAGGACCACCGCGACCTCCTCTCCCCGCCCCCGCCCGCCCGCGACAAAAGAGGCGGAGCCACAAGGATGTCACAGGGCAGCTGGACGTTTATTGGGGGTGGGGGGGGGCGGTCGGTGGCAGGAGCTGCGCTGGGCGGGACCGGGCCACGACCCAGGCCAGGAGGGCTGGCCTCTCAGCTTCGGAACTGGGCCACGGGCGAGGGGATGCGGATGTCCTGGCCTCGCTCCAGGCGCCGCTCGCAGTCGATCAAGTAGTTGACTCCGTCGATCACCAGCTGCACCAGCTCCACCTGCGGGGCGGCGAGCGGAGGTGAGCGGGCGCCAGGCTTCTTCCCTCCGGCCCGCCGCCAGGCCGAGGCGGCCAAACCCCAGCCCGGCCTTTACCTCCGACTTGCCCAAGCGATCCAGGTTGGAAATGTCGAAGATGCTGCCGGTGGCCGCCGTGTCCACGCCGCCCGTGCCCCGCTTCTGCAGCCGCAGGTTCTCCAGGATCTTCGCGAAGCGGCTGTCCTGCCGAGGTCGAGGGAGCAAAGGAGGAAGGGAAGGGAGGTCAGCCGGGACCAGGGGGCCCAGGAGGCACGCAGAAGGGGGAGAGGGGGAGGCCTCGGTCCCCCACCCCCAATCCCGTCGCCCCTCCTCACTTTGCTCAGCAGAGGGAGCTTGATGTGCACCCCAGCTCGAAGGCCGGTGCCCAGGTTGGAGGGCAGGTTAGGATGTAGCCCAGGCGCTCGTTCCACATGAATTCCCAGCCCCGTTCCTGAATCAGGCGCTCCACCTGCGGAGGGAAGGAAGGAAGAGAGCCCGCCGGCGCTGAGGACCTGGGCTCCCTCGCCCCGCCGTTCCTTAACCCCCCCCACCCGCCCGCCCGTCCCCGCCGACCGCCAGGCACGCTGCCCTTGTCTCGCGGATCGCTTTCGAGGCAGATGGGCCGGTGGGGGTCCGAACGGCGAGGAAGGGGGCGCCCCCTCTGCTGCTGCTGCTGCTGCTGCTGCTGCACTCGCCTCCTTCAGGCCGCGGCAGAATCGCTCAAAGACTCGCTTCATGTTGCCCCCCTTCTCCATGGAGATGATGCGCGTGTGGTCCTCCTCGTTGATCCAGAGAAGAAAGGTCTTCTCGTGATTGTGCCTGCACACGGGGCCGGGGGGAAGGGAGGGGAGGGGAGGGGAGGAATCAGTGCCCGGGCCTCGCGAGGCCGAGGGGGCGGAATTTGCCCAGCCAAGCAGGGCTTCAGGACTGCCGAAAAGGCCCGCTCGCTTGCCCTTCCCCCGCCCCTTTGGAGAGGTTGCTCTGCACAGCTCGGCTTTTCCCGTGACCCAGGGGGAGGGTTCCCGTCGGGGCGGTTGGGAAAGTCAATTCCCCCCACCCGCCCCCTCACGTGCGCCTTTCTTGGGATATGGATGCGGCTGCCGGCTTGGGCAGCTCAACCAGGGCTGCGGCTGCCGGACATCCTGGGCCCCGTGCCTGGGGGGGGGGAGCCGCCTGCCCGCCTCTGCCCGAAAGAGGTGTCCTGAGGCCCCTTCCTCCTCCCCGCTCTAGGAGCGCCCGATAGCTTACCAAATCCCTCGGGCGTCGGGCCAGTCCCGGGCCATGCCCGCGGCCGTCAGCAGCGGCGAGACAGGCTTGTCGAAGAGAAAATGGTCCTAGAGCAAAAAGGATGGAAAGGGCGCGGGGGGGGGCGGGGAAGGCGGAGGAAGAGGGCGAGCGAGCGTCAGCGGGGGGGTGGTGGTGGTGTGGCGACCGCGGGGCAGGAGGAGTCGGGCGGGAGGAGGAGAGCCCCGGCCCCGGTGATCATCAGCCCCTGTTGCGCTTGGCAGAGGAGAGAGAGAGAGAGAGAGAGAGAGAGAGATCGTCCCTCCGCCGAGAACGGGTTGTGCCGAAGGCGGCGAGCGAGCGAGGCGAGGCCAGGCGGCAGCCACGGGCCACCACTCCCCCTCGTCGCTGGGCGCTCCCGGCTCCTCCCGGGATGGGTTGCCGCGCCTTCTGCCGGCCTCGCCGCCGCTCTTCCAGCCCGGCCCAGGCGACCGGTCCTCCGCGCTTCCAACGGGGAGCTTCCACTGGGGCTCCAGCGCCCCCCTCCCCCTCCACCACCCGCCCCTCGCCGGGAGACTCACGTCGATGAGCTGCTGCTGCTCCTTCTCGGTCATCTCGCTGAGGCGGTAGTACTTCCCGGCCAGGTCCCCGGTCAGGCCGCCCAGGGCTTCGGCGGTGACCTTCTCCACCTCCCGGCGCTCGGCCCGGGTGCAAGCGGGAGGCAGGCTGAGGCCTCGGATGCTGCGCCCGGTTCGCACCCGCGAGGAGAGCACGTAGCGCTCGTCGAAGTGGCCCGCCTTGATCTGGAGGCGAAGGACAGACCGGCTGGGCTCCGGGAGGCTCCTCCTCAGGCAGGAAAGGGCCCGGCACCTGAGCCCACGGGAGGGGGCCTCTCCGGCCCCAGGCCCTCTTCTCGGGTGCTGGGGGGGGGCAGGGCGGCAGGACAGGGGGCTCCCCCAAGGGTAGGTCCCGGAGGAAGGGCCTTCCTCCTGTGCACTCCTCTGTGCTTTGGTTCCATGGCCCCACAGCATCCTCTCACTCATGGAGGGAAAATCTGCCACCCGGTTCAGCCTTGCTAGACCTTTCTATCCATTTTCGTCCAAGGAAATAATGTCCCTGTGTCAACAGGGTTCTGAAGCCACCTCATATGTGTGCACTCCCCAATTTTGACCTGGAAAAGTCTAGAACATTTCCTCCTCCTCCTCCTCCTCCCTCTCCTCCTCCTCAAAGAATTGTGAAGCTGCCAAAGAGGCACGGTGGGGAATCAAACACCCAGCCAGAGAGACCTTAAGGGTTTAACCACTGAGATGTCCTCCTAAAACTTAGTAAGAATTCCAGGGAAAACTGATGTGTAGGAAAAGAGTGGAAATTATTTTGTGTGTAAAATGCATTAATCTAAAAGTGTCCATTTAGTTATGAAATCTGTCCAACTATCTTCTGTTTATTTGTTTATTTATTTCATCTACTACACCACCTGGCGCCAGTGCCACTCTTAGGCAGCAGAATTTCCGAACCTAGACATTCCATTAGGGGCCCTCAAGTAGAAGAACGCACTTGTGGTGGCCCTCATAGGGCTTTCAAGGTAGGCAGGGGTTTTATGGAGTGACTTTCCCAGTTCCACCCCTCCAGTGAGTTTCCATGGCTGAGCTGGCATTTGAACCTAATCTGTCCTGTGTATGCACTAAGCCACACTGGGTATCCTATTCTTTATAAAAGCTTGCAGGAATACCATTCTGAGGAGAGGCCGGTCATCTGAGGGTCAGAACGTAAGGCTGTGGGGAAGTTCCCCAGCTGGCCCCCACAGGCCTGCAGTGTACCTGTGGATGAAGGAAGGAAAGGGTCCCAGCAGCTGCCATGGTGTCCCTCAGCCAGGGTGGGCACAGCAGCCTCTCCTTTGCAATGGGATGTATCCAGCTGGGAGGGCAATGAGGAGCATTCTCCCCTGTCTTTCTATAAAAGGCCTTTCTTCCGGGCGCCCTTCTAAGCACCTTCTCCTTGGGGGCCCACAGCCAGGGCCTCACCTCTTCCCTGCCTCCTCCCGCGCGGACCTGAAATATTGTTTATCACCACCCGGTAGGGGTGGGTGAGTTGTCTGGAAGGAGATGCTCCGCAGCCCAGGGGTTGTTTCCCTTCTAGAAATCATGCTCATGGACCCCCTCTTACTTAAAAGCTAACCCCTCCCGCGCCCAAATCCGGCGCACCTTGCTGGCGTCCAGGTCCGTGGGGTGCTTCATGGTGCGTGGGTTGTAGCCGTTGTGCCGCTCCTCGATCACTGGGTCAAACAAGTCTGCGAACACCTGGAGCCGCAAAAGAGAGCCGCTTGGGGTGTGTGTGTGTATGTTGGGGGGGGGGGAACCACCCAGGGTCTGGGGAAGTCGGGATGCTCACCTCGTAAGACTCCTCATCTCCGGCGACCATGCCCACCGTCTTGATGAAGGGGTGCCCGGGGTTGTCCACCCCCGTCTGGATGCACTGGTCGAGGGTCCAGCCCTTGGGCGTGGCCTTGTCGCACAGCTGGGCGTAGAGGCTGGGCGTCAGGTGGCTGGCCATGCAGTTGTTGTGCTTGCGCAGGTCGGGGTACTCGGAGCTGGCGGGGGGGGGGGCAGCGGAAAGGGGGGGGGAGAGAGAGAGAGACAGAAAGAGAGGCAGGCGGTCCAGTTCCCTCTGGCCTGGAGATGGGTCTTTCATCCGGAGGTTTGGTGGGCAGGTGGACATTCCCCCTTCCATTCGCCCCCTTCTGGGCGGCGGGGGTGGGGGGGGAGGGAGAGCCAAGCGCAGATTCCCCAAGAAGCCGCCTCCGTGAAGAGGGCTCCTTCTCAGCCCAGCCCAGCCCCACCCTCAGTCAGGAAGGATGCTGGCCTGCAGGTCGGGCGCTGCCCATCAGCCTTCCCAACCCCGCCCACCTCGGGCAGGAAGGACAGCCGGCCAAAGAGAGGCCCACCTTCCCTGCTGGGGAGTTTCTGGTCCCGGCCGGGGTCTCCCCTGGTCTCCGGGTGAAACGTCTGCTTCCTTGTGATGGATCTCCAGTCCTGGCGAGGGCCTGCCTCTGCTTTGCACATTTCACAGCACTAGGGCGGTATCCGGCCCAGTCTGGGCTGATGGGCCTTGAAGACGTGTTGCCTGGGGGTGATTGGACCCCCCACCCCCACCCCCACACACCAGCCCGCCCCTCCTTCCTGTCCTGGGCTGCTTAGGGGCCAGAGAAATTTCCCTCCTTGCTCCCAGGGAGAGGCCCTGAGGGACCTGCGCCGGGCTCCAGTTGTGGAGGGCATTAAGAAGGTGCTTTCCTTAAGCGGCTTAGGAAGCGGCTGTCTCCTGACCTCGTTCCCAGTTTAGAGGGCTTCGGGCTTCGCTTCTTGACCCCTTCACTTGAGATTGGGGCGGGGGGGCGAGGGAGGGGAGCTGGTGGAGGGAGGCTCTTGCCGCCAGCCTTCCTTCCCGGTGGGAGGGGAGGCCATGGCTGGAACTGGGCGGGTAGAGCTGTCTGCTTGGAGCTGTGTGTGTGTGTGTCTTTGTGTGACAGTGAAGGGACAAAGAGACTCGCACCCGGAAGCAGGAACCGCGCCTCGCACCCCGCCACGCTCCTCCGCCGCTGCTGCCGGAGTCCCTCACCCTTCTGTGGCCCCAGAGCGACTCTCCTCGCCGCCACCGCCACCGCCACCCACCCTCCCCCTGCACCGAGGCACCCTGCACGTTTGCCGGGCTGGCCTTTCCAGCGGCTTTCTTTGGCCAAGAGGGCTTCCTCCGGATCATTTGCGGAGAGCAGGAGGGGAGGGGGGGGCGTACTGCAGGATCCCCGGCTTGAGGTTCCCAAGGAGTGGGGGGGGGGGGAAGAGGCAGCTTCCCCAGGCGGCGGCTGGCCTGCAGGTGTGGTGGAGAATTAAGGGAGGGTTTGTCGCCTTGCGCGTCAATTAAAGACTCTCTCCTGGGACCTTTTCGTTCCTGGATGAGGGGCCAAATGGGAGGGCAGGGGGGCAGAGGAATGAGCAGAGCCCGTTCCCTCAGGTTCTCAGCCATCCCTTGGCCCGTGGGGTGCCGCAGTCCCCGGCCCAGGCCTTTGGTATCTGGAGGAGGGCCGGCGGGGGGGGGATCTCCGGGGACGCAGCATTGCTCCAACTGGGCTGGGGAGCAGGGGGCAGAGGAGTGGCACCTGAGCCTCACCGAAAGGCGCTGGGCTTCTCTTGGCGGAGGCCGGCATTGCGGAAGGTTGCTCCTCCGGGTCCCAGAGCCGGTCTCCCAAGCCTCTGCCTGACTGCCGTCCTCCCCCACCCCCACTCCCCCACCCCCGCAGCATGGAAGGAAGGGAGCAGCGGCTGGGAGAAGGGGCGCCCTGCGGCTGGTGGCCGCTCCTGGGGCACTTGGGGGTGGGGGGGGGGGGTAGGCGGCGGACGGGAAGTCCTTCGCCGACCTCACGGAGAACCCTCAAGGGCGCCCTGGCCCTATGGAAGGCGCAGGCTCCCCGGAAGGCGCCCCGTTTCCCCCCTTGCCCCGACCCACTCGCTTGGGCTCGGCTCACTTGGCTCGGCTGCCTGCGGGGGGAATTTCGGGGCGCGGGGCAGCGGCTGCGGGCTCCTCCTGCCTTACCTGGGTGGGAACAGACGGCGCTTGGCCTCGGCGGCGCCCACCGAATCCCGAGACAGGAGAAACCCGGTGGCCAGCGAGCCGGCGGCCCCGGCCAGTGCCAGGAGGCCGGCGGATCTTCGGGCAGAGAAGGCGCGGGTGAAAGTGCTGGCCATGATGCCGCAGCAGTGCAGTGGCAGGGCGGGCGGGCGGACCGGCGGAGAAGGCAGCGGAGCAACCGGCGATGCCGCGATGCAGCGATGGAGGCAGGAGCCTGGCGCGCAGCGAGTCCGCACAAGGAGGAGGCGGGCGGGGAAGCAAGCGCGAGGAAGGCGAATGTCGGCGGGGGGGGAGCGCGGGGATTAGGCGGCGCGCCCAGCCCAGCCCAGCCCAGCCTGGACCCCGGCCAGGTGGGGGCCGCTTATGGAGTGGCGGCGGCGGCGGCGGCGGCGGCGGCGGCTCCGGGCGAGTTTCAGCACCAGCAGGGCGGACAGCGCTCGCTGGTGCAAGACGAGGGAGGGGGCGCCAGGGCTGCCGGCGGCGGCGGGGGGGTGGAAGGAGAGGGCTGCGCTCTGTCTTTGAGGCGCCCCACTTCCCCCTCTGGTCCTCCGGCGGAGCCCGTTCCTCCTTCCGGGAGGCCGGCGGTAGCTGGGCTGGGCGCTGGGGGGCAAAGTCCTTCTCGGGCAGCGGGACACACCTTGGGTTCCCTCGCCTCGCCCAGCCAGGCGCTCCTCCCAAGGCGCTCCGCTCCAGACTCTCCCCCCCCACCACCATCACCACCACCACCGCGCACTCCCGCCCGCCCGCCCGCCCGCCCGCCCGCCCGCCGCGGCTGGTTCTTCCAGGCGCCGCCAACGCCACGCTTCCCTCCCTGCTCTGGCTTCCCAAGAGCCCGGAAAATGGGCCGCGACTTAGCCTTGGGCAGCTGGAGGGCGGGCGGCGGGCGTGGCGGTGCCAGCCCCTAACCCAGACCCCTTCGCCCTTCGCCCAACCCAAGGGAAAGGCCAGTGGGCGGCGGGCCTTTCGGAGGAGGTGCCCCGTGGCTCTCCCGCGGTACCCAAAGAGCCCAAGGGCGGGTCCCTTGGGCAGGAAGGGGGAAGTGCCGGCCCCAGGCCCGAGGAAAAGGCGCCCCGGGCTGTCCCCGCGAGTCCGGAGGAGGGCGAGGGCTTCTGCCCTCCCTGCAGAGGAACCGAGAGAAGGCGGCTTGGCCAGCGAAGGCCCGGGAAAGAGCCGGAAGGGCGAGACCCCGCGCGGGGAGGGGGCGAAGGGAGCCCCGCGGGGAGACACGCCATGGCCGCCCGCCTGGAGGACTGAGCGGGGTGGCAGGGCAAGGCCGGGGCTCCTGGCTCCCCGGCCTGGCCCTCGCCAAGGGCCCCTCGCCAGGGCTCTCCTGCCTGCGGGGGGGGCGGGGGGCTTCCACCAGGCCCGCAGAAGGAGCCCCCCACCCCGGGCCCCCCAGGCGAGCCCACCGGCTGCTCCCCGCCGCCCCAGTGGCCGCCCCAGCGGCAGGAAGGGACTCTCCTGGTTTCCTTGGGGTTCCCCTGCTCACTCCTTAAACCCCACAAAGGAAGGGAGGGTGCCGTGGCGTCGGCGGGGGTCTCCCTGGCTGCGCCCCTCCCGCCCATCGGCCTTTGTCAGGGTGGGGCCTCCCTCCTGCCCTCCAGCTGAAAGGTTTGGGAAGTCCCTAAGAGGCAGCGGAAGGGGGGGGGAGTCTGCCAGAGGCAGAGGGTTCAACAGCCCCCATCCTCTCCTCGCGGGGGACCCTTCTGTGCCTCCAGCCTTTTACAAATTCTTTATTTATAACATCTTAATACTCAATTTTACCGGCTGGGGGCCGGTAAATTTCTGTTGCTACTGCTGTTGCCGTTGCTACTGCTATTTTTAGTATTGCTTTTGATAGTGTGTTTATTATTGTTTTTCAATATTGTCATTAGTATTTTAATATTGTCATGATGAGTTATTGTTGTAAGCCGCCTTGGGTCCCTTGGGCAGAAAGGCGGCATAAAAATAAAGTTCTTCTTCCTCCTCCTCCTCCTCCTTCTTCTTTTTTTTCTTATTCTTATTATTATTCATGCTCCATGGGGAGGGGGGCGAGTGAGTGGGGTTTCCAACAAACGCGGGAGCGGGGGGGGAAGAGGGTAAGCCTGCTTGCTTGGCGTCAAGGGGGCAGGCGGGCAACTTCCCTGGACTCCTTCCCTCCGCGCATCTTTCCCTCCCCTTGGTGGCAGTGGTGGGGGAGGGGAGAACTAGAGAAAGCGGGAGGGAGACGGGGTGGGGGGGGGAGGAGAAGGGAAAAAGGCAAGGGAAGGAACCAGAGGGAGGGAAGGCCCAGGGGTCTCCTCCCTCAGGTGAGTTCTCTTCTCCCCTGTTGCGGGGTAGGAGGGACGCCCCCCCTGCCGCCCATTCTGAGCCACTGGAAGGGAGTCCTTCTACACCCCCCACTTCCCCTGCAAAATACAGGAGAGCTTCGCAATGCCGCCATCTCTCCCCTACCCCCCCAATAATCTGCCCCTCGGAATAGCTGGTCGCCCCCCCCCCAGGCGATCGCACGGGTCCTGCCGCTGTGGGAGGGAGGGGCTGCGTGTCCAGGACCAGGACCCGGCGCGGTTTTGGCTGCGGAGGCCAACAGGGCCCTTTGGGAAGGACCCCTGGGTAAGGGGGTGAGCGGCGCGGGCGGGGGGGGGGGGAGAGAGCGAGAGAGAGCGAAAGCCGGGGAGGAGCCGCGCGGAGGAGAGGTGGCCATCCTGAAAGGAGGGATCTCCTGCCGTGGACCTGAGAGATCCGCGGGGCAGTCCGGCTGAGAGAAGAGGCGTGGGTTGCCTCCTCGGGCCCCCCTCTCCTCGCGGGGTGGGGGTGGGCGGTTGAAGTGCAGCCCCCAGGACCGCCTCCGCCCTCCTGCCTCTCCCGGGCTCCAGACCCGGAGGGGGGCACGGGATCCTGAGCTGCTCTCGCCGCCGCCCGGAGGCTTGCCCGGGCCTCGTCACCTGCCGGCAGGTGTCTCTTCTCCTCTGGAGTGCCAGCCCGCCCCCCGCCCCCTGCCCCCCCCGCGCATGGGGGACCCCAGAGCAAGGCGCCCGCCTCCAGACCCTGGGACCAGCCCCAGGGGGAGGCGCCGGAGGGGAGCTTCTGCCCTCGGGGGGGGGGCAAAGGGGGGTCTCCTGGGACCGGCGGCGACCACTCCCCCTGCCCCCATTTCTCCTCAAACGTAGGCACCGGCCCCCGAGGACCCGCCGGAGGATGAGACGGGAGCCAGCGGGCCACGTTCAAACGATCCACCTTTCTGCCCCAGATGAGGCGGGGGGGCGCCCCTCAACCCCCCAGTTACCCTCGGCCCTCTCAGCTGCTAAGCGCGTTTCAGTGACAAGGTTGGCCAGCAAAGGGGCCCAAAGGGCACCCCCCACACACACACACCGGGCGCGCGTTGGCCCCGCAACTGGGCAGGGCTGGCTGCTCCTTAGGCTGTGCGGGAGGGGAAGGGCCGGCCGGAGAGTCGCAAGGGTGGTGAGGGCGATGTCCGGCCCGTCTGCACAGGAGGCAGGAAGAGCCTTCCTCCCCAGTTGCTCCTGTCGGTAGGGAATCGGAGTGTCTAAGGATCCCGCACATGCCCAACCGCGGGAGGAAAAAAGAGAGAGAGAGAGAGAGAGAGAGATTGCGTGCGCGTAAAAGGCTGCTCTCCGGGATCGAACCCGTGGCGCCCTCCTCCTCCTCCTCCTCCTCCTCCTCCTCCTCCTCCTCCTCCTCCTCCTCCCCTGCCGGGCCCCTCCCTTCTGTCTCGGGGGCGGGACTTGGGGGCGCGCCGGGTGCAGTTCCCTCCTCGCCCGCCAGGGGCCGACGGAACCACGGGGCCACGAGCAGCCGGCCTGACCTCGTCCTGTCCCGCCCCCCTCTCGCGCTGCGATTGGGCCGCCCTGGGAGTAAACAGCCGGCGATTGGTCGGATCCTTTGCCGCGGCGCTGCCGGGTTAGGCTGCGCGCGCGCTCGAGCCGGTGGGGCGGGAGGCGACGGCAGCGAAGAGGCAGGCAGCGGGTGAGGCGCGGGGCCGAGCCAGCGAGAGCGCGCGTGCGCGTGCGCGCGGATGTAAGGGGGCGCTCTGGCCCCGCCGCCGCCGCCCCCCCCACTTCCCGGGCAAGGCCTCCCCAGCGGGAGGGGGCGGGGCCGGGGGAGAATTTCCGCCCTGGAAGCTCCTCCTTCCTTTCCCCCCCCCCAAACACACGGACCTCAGGCGGACAGGAGAGGAGGGGGGGCGGCAGGGGCCCCCGGGCGGGGAGACGCCCTTCGGGAACTTCAGCTCCCCCTCCCCTCCCCCCGCCGGCCCCGCTCTCACCGGGAGGGGCCGCCCTCCCCCCCCTTCCGCGCCCCCTGATTCCCCCCTTCCTGGGCGCCCCCTCCCCCAAGGGCACGGCCGACCCCGGTGGGGGGGGGAGGAGGAGGAGGAGGCGCCCCCCCACCCGGACTCACCCCTCCCTCCCTCCCTAGGCTGCCCGAAGGCAGAGAAGAGGAAGAGCCTCCCTCCGTCCCCACCTGCCTGCCTTCCTGGGGGTGGGGGTGGGGTGGGGGTCTTCCCTTCGGCCGCTGTCCACCTGCGCCGCCTTTTAGCCAGCAGGGTAAGGAGCCCCCCGCCCCGCCTGCCTACGTTTAGATCTCCCTCCCTGTCCCAAACTCCCCCCCCCACCCACACCCACACCACACACCCACCTGGACCCCTGCAAACCCAACCTCCCCCCCCACTGCTGGGCAGGGGCCCTTCCTCTGACCAGGCTGCCTTTCAGAGCGGGATGGTCGGCCGCCGGGGCTGGCATGTCGTCCTGGACGACCACCCTTGAAGGCGACGAGGAAGACCCCCCCAAGGCCCCCAAGTTCTTTGTGGGCTCCCGAGAGGACGATGTGGATTTCCTGGGATCAGACATGAAGATGGAGGAGATCGACTTCTTTGAGGATGAGGAAGAGGAGGAAGAGTCGGTAGGGAGGCCCCGCAGGGGCACGGAAGGGGGGGCACCCTGGCAGATGGGGGTCTTTGTGGGAAGAGGGGTCCCGGGGCAGGACCCTCCTGGGGTGACCCCGCCTGCACCCCTGGCCCCCAGGAAGCCCCACGGTCCAGGGAGACAAAGGCAATGCGCTTTCCTCAGGGCCTCATCCTGTCAGTGGAGTCAGATTTTGCCAGGGTGCTGGGGGAGGCTTGGAGGGTCCAGAGCCTCTCAGGCTTGGCATTGGGTTGATCTCCTCCTGCAGCCTGCTCTCTCTCTCTCTCTGTGGCCCATTGGCCTCCCCCCTTCTCCCGCTCAAGCCAAGAGAAGCTCCCTCCGACTAGGGCTCTTCGCATTGGCCGCCCTTTCCTGCCACCCAGCTTTAGTGGACAAGGTGCTGCTGACACGTGGCACGGGGGCTCTGGGAGCTTCAGTGGCAGTGATCCTTCCCCAGTGGCAGAGGCTGCCTGCCTGTGCTGACCCACGGCTCTTCCCCTCAGCCTCCGGAGCGACAGATCGTGGTGGGCATTTGCGCCATGACCAAAAAGTCAAAATCAAAGCCCATGACGCAGATCCTGGAGCGTCTCTGCCGGTTCGAGTACATCACCGTGGTGATCATGGGGGAGGACGTCATCCTGAATGAGCCCGTGGAGAACTGGCCCCCGTGCGACTGCCTCATCTCTTTCCACTCCAAAGGTACCGGGACTCTCACCCTTGGCCCTCCCAGTGGCCGCGGGGGGGAGGAGGCCTCTGCTGGGAGCCATTGCCCCTTGCTCTCTTGCAGGCTTTCCCCTGGACAAGGCAGTGGCCTACGCCAAGCTGCGCAGACCGTTCCTGATTAATGACCTGGATATGCAGTATTACATCCAGGACAGGTAGGAGGAGACGAGGCACCAGGATGGGGGGTGCGGTGGCAGGGAGCATTGGTGGGGCAGTGGAGAGGAGAACCATCTTTGCAGAAGGAAAGGGGAATAGGCCCCTCCCTGGGCTTTGTTGGCTGCTGGAAATACAGAATGCCAGGCACGCTGTTCAGTAACGTCAAAGCTTGCATGTGTTTTTTTTTAAAACCACCAACCAATAAGAGTCTTAGGCCCCGTGACTATAAACCTGGAGGCTTCAGAGCCTTTGGCCGCTTGTTGGAAGCCAGCCGGTGGCTGAAGAGGTCGGAGACCAAGCAGCTAATGCAAAAGGGAGTGTGGCTGTGCTGCTGCTGCTGTCAGCCTGCTCTGGGGCTGAATTCTGATTGGCTTCTCTTGCCCCCGAATTGGTCCCCCAGAGCAGAAGGAGCAGGGAAGGCAGCCAGCTTGACCACTTCCCAACTTGAGACAGACTTCCAGGTGGTGGAAGACGCCAGGCGGAGACACACACACACATACACCGTGGTCTGCCACGGCACCTCCGTGTCCAGGCCCTGACTTTGCCCTCTCTACCCATTCCAGGCGCGAAGTGTACCGCATTCTGCAGGAGGAGGGGATAGACCTGCCCCGTTACGCTGTGCTTAACCGGGATCCTGACAAGCCAGAGGGTGAATCTCCTGGAGGAGGGGAGGGGAGCCCCAGCGGCTGGAGCTGCTTCCTGAGACTCCAGTCAGGGCTCTTCCAGAGTGCTGTCCCCCCACCCCCGAGTGTCCCTGTTCAAAGCTTTCCAGGGATCAGCCGTTTGGTGGGAGGGCCCAGCACCTGTTGCTCTGCTCTGGGGCCGCCAGGTCCTGGCCCGGAGGGACCTCCAGGGGAGGAGGGAGGGTTCTTGGGCGAGTGTGGCCGGGAGCGTCAGTGGCACACCGTGGACTCGCCCCAGGGCTCCTGCCCCTCCTCCCCAGCCCACCGAGTCCAGTTTGGCCCTTAGCCTGCTTCTCCTACAAGGGCCATCTAGCAAGATCCTGCCTCTCCAACCCCCCACCCCCACCCCCAAGTGCATTTGGGCTCTGGCCGAGTCAGCGTTTCCTTGTGAGGCTCACGGCTGAGTGGGGTCTTGTGTCCAGCTTTACCATCCTTGGGAAGGAGAGGTCCTGCTGGGTGGGGTGGGGTGGGGCACATCAAACACCCTTCCCCCCCCCCCAAATAGCTGCTGTTCCTTTGCTGCAGAGTGCAACCTTGTGGAGGGGGAGGACCAGGTGGAGGTGAACGGGGCCGTCTTCCCGAAGCCCTTTGTGGAGAAGCCGGTGAGTGCCGAAGACCACAACGTCTACATCTACTACCCCACTTCCGCAGGCGGGGGCAGCCAGCGCCTTTTCCGCAAGGTGAGGAGCGGGGGGGGCGAGAGCGGGAGTCAGAGTTAGGTTCCCCGTGGCATCACCTGCAGGCCCAGGGCTGGGCCGGAAAGGGTTCCTGGACAGGAGAGGGGCATGGGGGGGGTCTGTGGAAGCCAGAGGCCCCTCCCTCCCTCCCTCCCTCCCTCCCTTCTTCTTACCCTGCCTTTCCTGGGGTTTCTCTTGCCTGCAAGGCTGCGTTTTGTGGATGCAAATGCCTCCCCTGGTGGAGTCAGGCACCATTCTCTCTCTCTCTCTCTCTCTCTGAAACTGGTGAAAATGGGGCTGGGCATTTGTGGGCACTTTACGGGCAGCTTCCTTCTGGATGCGGGGGTGGGGGTGTGTGGGGGGGGAGAGGCAGGGATGTCTGCCTCTGGGATCCCCCGGGCCTCCCTGGGGACTCTGCCAAGATTTGGCCTAAGCAAGTGCTACAGTTGTCCTTCTTTGGGATCGCGTGCTTTTGTTGTGGGGGCCGGGCGGGCGAGATTGTGTTGGATCTCCCTGGGCACATGGCTAAGGGCCTTGGTCTCTTCTTGTTGTTG
Source organism: Phrynocephalus forsythii (assembly GCA_029282475.1). Taxonomy (NCBI): domain Eukaryota; kingdom Metazoa; phylum Chordata; class Lepidosauria; order Squamata; family Agamidae; genus Phrynocephalus; species Phrynocephalus forsythii. The sequence goes on along the minus strand of JAPFRF010000014.1, from coordinate 2,443,136 downwards.
AAAAGTTGTTCTTAAAAATGAAAGCACTTCTTCCCAGGGTGGGACTCCAGAGGCAGGCGGCGAATGGCAGGGGCTACAAGAGTCCCAGGAGGTGTGGAGAACAGGCAGGGAGAGCTCAGGAGGGACCACCAGCCACTTGCTGGGAGCTTGCTCCCTGCTTGGTCCCCTCTTTCTCCTGTCCGGGCAGCAGGGGTGAGCCAGGAGGGCAGCCTTCGTGAGTGCTGGTGCCACGGCCTCCTGTCCCCTCCCTCACAGAGACCCTTCCCGACCTCTTTCAGATCGGCAGCCGGAGCAGCGTTTACTCCCCAGAGAGCAACGTCCGGAAAACGGGCTCCTACATCTATGAAGAGTTCATGCCCACAGACGGGACGGATGTCAAGGTGTGGCTGGGGGAGGGGGAAGCGATCCCCATGGCTTTCAGTGAGCCCTTCTCTTCCTGGGGCGGGGGGGGCAGTGGTGGGTAGGGAGGCCTCCAGCTGGAGCCCTTGGCTTCTCTGCCATAGGTGTACACCGTGGGCCCAGACTACGCCCATGCCGAGGCCCGGAAGTCCCCTGCTCTGGATGGGAAGGTGGAGCGGGACAGCGAAGGGAAGGAGATCCGCTACCCCGTGATGCTGACAGCCATAGAGAAGCTGGTGGCCAGGAAGGTCTGCGTGGCCTTCAAGGTGGGCATTGCTGGGGGGGGGCTCCCCTCAACACTGAACCCCTCCCCTCTCTCACCGCACCTCCTGGATGGGCCTCCTGGAGCAGAGTTTGGCCCCATGGCCCTCAGGTGCCCGATGGTGTGGGGGAACCTTGGGACACACACACACACACACACACCCCGCCGGCCTCCCCCAGGGTCCGCTCCCAGTCCTTCTGGCCAGGTGCAGGTCCTTGTGGCCCCTCTCCCCTCTGACGGGCCTTTCCTGCAGCTTCTCTGAGGCCGCCGTGGAGCTGGGGAGGAGCCCGGTTGCCACCTTGACCCCCTCGTGGCCTTCTCTGTCCCTTGCAGCAGACCGTGTGCGGCTTTGACCTCCTGCGGGCCAACGGGCACTCTTTTGTCTGCGACGTCAACGGCTTCAGTTTCGTGAAGAACTCGATGAAATATTACGATGACTGCGCCAAGATCCTGGGGTGGGTGGCGGAGGCGTCGGTTGTGGCCCCCCCAGCGGCGGCAGCGGCTGCGTTGGCCATGGCCCCCGCCTGATCCTCGTAGGACCTGGGGAAGGGGGCCATGATGCGTCTGACGCAGCTGCCCCCCCCCTCTGCAGGAACATCATCATGCGTGAATTGGCCCCCCAGTTCCAGATCCCATGGTCCATCCCCACGGAGGCAGAAGATATCCCCATTGTTCCTACCACTTCAGGAACCATGTGAGTGCCTCTCACCACAGGGGTGGGTGGTGCCGTCAGGTCAGGTGCCTTTGGGCAGCCCCCCCTCCCCCAGGAGAACAGACCGGGGCCTTGGCTTGAAAGGGGTTGAGGATGGTGTGGAGGAGGAGGAGGAGGCAGTGCCCAGGTGTGTGTGTGTGGGGGGTCTGCGTGGAAGCTGTTTTCTTCTTTGCAGAGACCACGCAAGGCTGGTTGGACGTCTCCCTTGCTGGGAGAGGGGACACATCACTGGAGTGACCCCAAAGCCCCTGTCGGCTAAGGGAACCCCTTTCCCCTCCGCATGGGGGGGGGGGGCTGCAGCCAGTGAGTGGGCAAGGGGTTCCTCCCTCCCCGCCCCAAAGACCCCGCCCAGCTCCCTCCCACCAACCCTGCCTGCTCTCTGTAGCTGAGAAAATCAGGCGGTCCTGGCCATGTTGGGGGGCAGGGATGGGGCAAGGCCAAGGGGAGCCTTGGGGAGAGAGGCCCAGGCCCCCCTCCCTTCCTTCTGAGCCAGAGTCCCCTTCCCTCAGGATGGAGCTGCGTTGCGTGATTGCAGTCATACGCCACGGGGATCGCACGCCCAAGCAAAAGATGAAGATGGAAGTCAAGCACCCGAGGTACTTCTTGGCTGTGGCTGGCCGGGAAGTGGGGTGTGGCTGGCAGGGGGCCCCCTCTTGGTCCCCTGGAGTTTCCGCCTCTGAGTTGCACCCCCTTGCCCCCCCCCCCCGCTGGGCTGAAGGACGCCACTCCCTCCTCGCCTTGAGGCTTCGGGGCCTCTGCCTCGTCTGGGTGCCTCCGAGGAGGGATTCCATCTCACTCCTCCCTCTGCTTTGGCTGATGCCGTCAGGTTCTTTGAGTTGTTTGAAAAATACGAAGGCTACAAGACGGGGAAGCTGAAGCTGAAGAAGCCGGAGCAGCTGCAGGTGAGGAGGGCTTTTGCGGCGGGAGGCTGGCGGAGTCCTGTCTCCTCGGCCTGGCCTGGCCTTTCTCACGGCCACGGGGGGTGGGGGTGGGAATGGCGTGTGTTTGCGGGGTGGGTGGGGAGTCTTCAGCACTGTTCCTGAGAGAGTAGGGAACGGGGGCCATTGGAGGGAAGGCTTCCTGCCGTTGCCACCGTGCGCGGGCGTGGAGGAGGCTTGCCCAGGAGCTGGGCTGTCCTCCCACCCCTGAGGGACTGGTGCGGTAGCCCCCGTTTGCCCGGCACTGAGCAGCTTCCCCTGCGGTCTTCGCCCCTGGCAGGAGGTGCTGGACATCGCCCGCCTGCTGGTGCTGGAACAAGGAGCCCCTCCCAGCGACTCCGAGGGCGAGGAGCAGAAGTCCAAGCTGGACCAGCTGAAGACGGTTCTGGAAATGTGAGGGAGGGGCTGGCGGGAGGCAGGAGGGCTGGGCGGCCCCTTCCCCCCCCCACAAGAAGGCCCTGTTGTGGCTGGAGGAGCAACAAGCTGACAGCCTCCATTTCCCCCCCTCCCCACTGGGCCAAGGTTAGGAACTGGTTCTTCCACCCCCCCTGAGCCCCCATTTGTCCCACGGCCCTTGCTGAGCCCTCCCCTCCCCTTTCCCTCCCCTGCCGTCCCTCTCCTTAAGGTCATTCCATGCCGAGTGGCCCCTCTCCGTCTCCTTCTCCTCCCCTTGGCAGGTACGGACACTTCTCGGGCATCAACCGCAAAGTGCAGCTCACCTATTTGCCCTTCGGGCACCCCAAGGCCTCCAGCGAAGAGGAAGGCAGGTATTGGGCACCTGGAAAGGCCGGGCTGATGGGCGCAGTGTCTGATACCCAGCCTGGCCCTGACAGGATCCGCAGGGGTCGGCCGGGCTGGGCAGGCAGGACGGTTTTGCCCTTTGGCCCCCTGCCGAGCCCAGCGTCCTGAGAGGAAAGGTTCCCCCGCCCTCTGCCTCGCTCCTTTTCAGAGAAAGGAGGCTTTCCTCTCTCACCCTCGTCTCAAGACGTGACACTCTGGACGGATAGAGTGTCGGGACAAGGCGCAGAAGGGTGGTGCCTGCGCTTCTGAAAGGAGGCCTGAACGTTCGTTTGTCAAAAGTCCCTGCAGCATAATCTGCCAGCTTTCCAGCTGAGCCCGGCCCAGCAGCCCTTGAGTGGGTGGGTGTTGACGACAGGAAGCCTGGGCTTAGCTTTGGGGAGTGGCTGCAAAGCGCCTCCTCCGTCCTGCCGGGGTGGTGCCTCTCCTTGCTGTCCCCAGCTTCCAGAAGGTTCTCGGGGAAGCCAGAAGTGGCGTCCCTGCCACTCTCGTTCTCTGCCCTTCTCTGCCTTGGAGGCGCAGCTGGAGCATAAGGACACTCAGTGTCTTCAGCCCCTGGAATCCCTGGGGTCCGGTCTCTGGGGCAAACCACGTAGACTAGCGTGTAGGTCCCCAGCCCGCATTGGGGGTGGTGGGGGTGGTGATGGTGCCGCTGCTTCTCTGCCGAACTCAGATGCCCGGAAGGAGGCCTCGCCGTCCCTGCTGCTGGTGCTGAAGTGGGGCGGAGAGCTGACGCCGGCTGGACGTGTGCAGGCAGAGGAGCTGGGCCGGGCCTTTCGCTGCATGTACCCTGGGGGCCAAGGTGAGGCGCCCCTGAGCCGTGGGGAGGGGTGGGGTGGGTGGTCGTGGCAGTCTAGGCTGGAGCCTCGTTTGCCAGAGAGATTTCTGTCCTTCCCTTCACCCACCCACCCCTCTCTCTCTCTCTCACACACACACACACGCACATGCACAGCTCCACCAAGGGACACGGGGTGACGCTGTGCTCCAGAAAAGAGGATCCTAACCTATCCAAGGCGATGGGAAAGGAGGAGGAGCAGGGACACTCCTGGGCCAAAGAGGGAGGGTGGGCACTGGCACCCCTCCCCAAACCCTGCTCAAGCGGAGTCCCTTCCTCAATGAGCGACAGGGTTTCCCCCGCCTTCTCTCCCCCCCCCGACACCCACCTGGTCTGTCCTCCGTCTCAAGCACCCCCAAAGAGGAGGGTCCGTGGGGCTCTCCCTTCTGGCAGCCCCCTGACTGGCCGTGGGCCGTTCTCCTCTGCCCAGGGGACTATGCGGGCTTCCCTGGCTGCGGCCTTCTCCGCCTGCACAGCACCTACCGCCACGACCTGAAGATCTATGCTTCCGACGAGGGACGGGTCCAGATGACAGCGGCGGCCTTTGCCAAGGTGCTCTCCTCTCCTCCTCTGGTGCAGCCGCCCTGCTGTGTGGGGAGGGGGACAGGGGAGAACAGGTGGGAAGGGAGGGAGGGAGGCTAGGCTGGGCTGGACTGGGGGCTGGGGGTTGGGGAGGGGTGGAGACATAGTCCCTGCCTCGGGCCCCAACCCCGCCTGCTCCTGCCGCAGGGCCTCCTTGCCCTGGAGGGGGAGCTGACCCCCATCCTGGTCCAGATGGTCAAGAGCGCCAACATGAACGGCCTCCTGGACAGCGACAGCGACTCCCTCAGCACCTGCCAGCACCGGGTCAAGGCGCGCCTGCGGGAGATCCTGCAGAAGGACGCGGCCTTTGAGGAGGAGGACCAGCAGAAGGTCAGCCGACGACGGCCCTCTTGACCATTGCCCTTGGGGCCAAAGGGCATCTCTCGGCAGTTGGCTGCCGGGGTGGGGGGAGGGGGAGGGGAGGGAGGTTGTGCTCCATCAGGCCCTGAAAGAGCATCAGGCCTCCAGACCTTGGAAGCCTGTCTCCGGTTAGAGAGGGGGGGTGCCTTGCCCTCCTTTTGGGGGAGGGAAGAGGAAAAACGGGCCGTTTGCCTCCCCCCCCCCACCCCCCGAGACCTTCCCGGCAGGAATAGGCATAAATGTTGGCCACTCGGAGCCAGGCAGGAAGGGCGCCAGGGGAGCGAAATGCCACCCCTCCCCAGGGGAAAAGGGAACTGCTGGCAGAGGAACACCCGGCGCTCGTTGGTCGCCTCACGCGTGCCTTCGCCTGCTTCTAGCTGGCCCCGACTGGCAGCGTCTCCCTCCTCAAGTCCATGCGCCTCATCCAGAACCCGGTGGAGGTCTGTGACCGAGTCTTTGAGCTGATCGAGAGCCTTACCTCCCAAATCCAGAAGCGCCTGGAAGACCCCAAGTCTGCAGGTGGGACGTGGAGGGGCCGTGGGGGGGGGTGTAGCAGCCCTTTCCTCTGGGCTAGCGGCAGGCCTGGGACCGTGGCCTCTTCCCCCCCCAGGCTGGCGGGACCCTTGCTGTTTCAGCCAGCACCCAAAGGGGCAAGAGTGGCAGGGGGACCCAGGGGGAGGCTGGGCTCCTCCCTGCCCCACCCCCACCCGTGGGGCTTCGGGACCACTCTCGGGCTGCAGCCAATGCTCCTTCACAAAGCTTTGCTTGCAGGGCAGCAGCCCCCCCCCCCGTCCCGTGTCAGGCCTCTCGAAGCCTGACTTAGGATGGAGGGGTGCCCCTTGCAGGGCCAGGAGGCCCCTTACAGGTCACTCGCCTCCCCAGGGCCATGAGCGTCCTGGGCTGTTCCTGCCCTCCTTTTCTGACCGGAGCTGCTTTCTCTCTCATGCACCTCTTCCTCCTCCTCCCTCCCCCCTTCCTCCTCCTCCTGCCCAGACCTGCAGCTCTATCACAGCGAGACCCTGGAGCTGATGCTGCAGCGCTGGCGGAAGCTGGAGAAGGACTTCCGCCTGAAGGACCGGCGCTACGACATCAGCAAGATCCCCGACATCTACGACTGCATCAAGTACGATGTGCAGCACAACCCGGGGCTGCAGCTGGAGGGCACCTCGGAGCTCTCCCACCTCTCCAAGGCCCTGGCCAACGTCGTCATCCCACAGGTCTGTCCGGAACTCTCCCCGGCCCACCAACACCACCCCTGGCCCCCACCCCCACAGGACTGCCCCCCCCCACACACACATGGCAGTGCCACAGGCTCCCACTTCCCTCGGGCGGAGGCCTCACACACACACACACACACACACACACACACACACACACACACACACACACACACACACACACACACACACACACACACACGGGCCAGGCGAGGGCTGCATCGTGCTTCTCCTCCTCCTCCTCCCCCGCTTGCAGGAGTATGGCATCAGCAAGCAGGAGAAGCTGGAGATCGCAGTGGGTTTCTGCCTGCCTCTCATCCGCAAGATCCAGCTGGACCTGCAGAGGACCCACGAGGATGAAGCCGTCAACAAGCTGCACCCCCTGTGAGAACGGCGGTCTGGGTGCAGAAGGGCAGCCCCACGGGCAAGGCGGTGGCCTCCACTCCTTTCAGGCAGCCCCATATATCCTGGGCAGCTGGCCAGCCAGCTGGCTGGAGGTGGAGGGCAGCCTCCGGGGTCTCTTCTTACAGGAGGCAGGGGTTCGTCTCAGCCCCACCACTTTCTTGGTGGTGGTGCAGCCCATCAGACCGGAGGGCATCTTTTGGAGAAAGGGGGCAGCCCTAGGCTGGCTTCCTGTTCCCCCTCCCGGAGGCTTCCTTGGCCCCCTGGGACTCCTCCTTGCCCTCCTCCAGCTGGCCTTCCAAAGCAGAAGCAACCATTCCCCTGGTTTCAGCCCTGGTGTTTTGTGCCAGGGTGACCCTTGCCTTCCCCCATGGGGCGGGCCTTGCTCCCTTTCATCTTGATCCGGCCAACAGTTTCTCTGCTGGGTAGCATCAGCTTCCATCTCCGGTCCCCTGAGGAGGAGGAGGAGGAGGAGGAGGAGGACCCAGGCCACTGATGCTGGTGAACTGCAGAGCCAAAGGGGTGCCACCCCCTTCCCTGAAATGCCAGGCAGCAGAGAGGTTGCTGGGCCACCTTCTCCTCTTCCAGAGCCGCCCCCCCTCCGCCCACTCCCTGGGTGGCCCCATGGGGTGACCCACAGAGGACCCAGCATGCTCATGCCGGATCCTCACTGCTGCGGCTGCAGGTATTCAAGGGGAGTCCTGTCTCCGGGGCGCCACGTCCGGACACGCCTGTACTTCACTAGCGAGAGCCACGTCCACTCCTTGCTGAGCATCTTCCGCTACGGAGGCCTCCTGGATGTATGTGGCTCTGGGGCTGGGGGTGGGGCGGGGCGGGGGTTGCTTCTTTGCGGGGGCCCTGTCGGAGAGCCCCACGCCCTCCCACGGCAGGGCCACTGTGGAGGCAGGGCTCCCTTTGCCCCCCCCCACCACCCAACCCCTACTTCACAAGCCTTGCCCCACCTTCCCTTCCCTTCCCTTTGCTCCCCTCCCCTCCCTGCCCCGGGCTGCCGTTCCCCCCTGCCAGGAGTCCAAGGACCCCCAGTGGAAAAGGGCCATGGACTACCTCAGCGCCATTTCAGAGCTGAACTACATGACCCAGATTGTCATCATGCTGTACGAAGACAACAACAAGGTGAGTGGGGGGGGGAGGTTGGGGAGGAGGGGGGAGGAACCACCCCGCCCCTTTTCTCCCCCACCCCACCCCCCCACCCTGGCAGAGCTTGGATGCTTTCTTGGCAGGAGGCCTCCTCGGAGGAGCGGTTCCACGTGGAGCTCCACTTCAGCCCCGGGGTCAAAGGCTGCGAGGAGGACAGCAACGCCCCGGCCGGAGGGGGCTTCCGCCCGGCTTCAGCGGAGGCAGGTCTCTTCCTTGGGACCCACGTCCCCCGCCCCACCCCACCCCCATCCTGTCCCACTGGCAGACACCCCCCCCCCACACACACACAGGGTTGCGTCTCCTCTGCGGGGAGCATGGGGGTGGGGGATCAGCCCAGACGGCACATCGGATGTCCTTCCCAGGGAGGGACTGGCAAAGCAGGGCAGCTGCCCTTGATGGAGCGTCATCCCGGACGGACGGACGTAGCTGACTGTGAAGGGAGAGGTACCCTGTTTCCCTGAAAATAAGACCTCCCCCCAAAAATAAGCCCTAGCAGGATTTCTATGCATTTGTCAAATATAAGCCCTACCCTGATAATAAGACCTAGTGATGGGCGTGGCTATGGTTGTGTGCAGGGCTGACATTCAAGCATATTATACTTAATAGAATAAGGCATCCTCTGAAAATAAGCCCTAGTGTGTCTTCTTGAGAAAAAAAGAAATATAAGACAGTGTCTTATTTTCGGGGAAACACGGTAGTGGCGGGGCAGGGTGGAGGGGTGGGGGGGCAGCCTCTGCCTTTTTCTCTTCACCTTCCGCCAGACACCCAGGTGCCTCCCACCACCACCACCACCGCTGCTCCGCTTCCTCTTTTCCAACACCCCCCCCTGCCCCAACTGGGCCTGCTCTGCCGTGGGAGGTGGTCCCAAGGCCTTCCACTGTCTCCCCCCGCAGAAGGAGGCCAGGAAGCCAGGGCCAGGAGAGGCCGGCAAGGGCGCTCCCGACCAAGCCCGTCCGCTCTCCTCTCCAGTGGGGGAGCCCCTCCACCTGCAGCGACGCTCCCCCTTGATGCGGAACTGCAAGACGGGCTCCATGGAGGTAGGGCCGGAGGAGAGGGGTGGGGGTGGGGGACAGGGGGTGGGGTGGGGTGGGGGGGATTGTGTGTCTCCCGGGGGGGGGCGAGAGGCCCAGCGCCAGGAGCTGCAAGGAGGCCCTTGCTTTCTTCAGGGCAGAGGTTGGGGGGGGAGCCCTGGGCCCCTCTGGCTCCATTGGCTCCCTCCCTCTTCCCCCCCCCGCCCCATTGCCAAGGGTGGGTGGTAAATGGAGGTGCTTGTTCCTGGCAGGTTCTCTCTGAGTCCTCCCCCAAGTCCAGTGGGTATCGCCTGTTTTCCTACTCCAGGCACGCCTCAGAGGTGAAGCAGAGCGGTTTAGGTAGGAGCCATCTCACACCCTCACACACCTTCCCTCCCTTCCTCCTTTGTTGGGGTGAAGCTGCCTTTTCCTCCTCAGGAGCTTCCAAGAGCTGTGTGTGTGTGTGTGTGTGTGTGTGTGTGTGTGTGTGTGTGTGTGTGTGTGTGTGTGTGTGTGTGTCCCCAAGATGGAAGCTCACCCTTATCCCCCTCCCTCCCTTCAGCCCTTCTGAGATTCTTCCACTGCTCAAGTTGTGGGGGGGGGGGTGGGGATGGGGGTGGGGTGGGGCTTGAGCGGTTTTGGCTCCCTGGGTCTCGCTGCTGCTGCTGCTGCTGCTGCTGCTGCTGCTGTGGCTTCCTCCTTCCCTGCGGCATGTTCACACCCGACCGGCCTTTCCAGGGTCCCAGTGCTCAGGCCTCTTCAGCACCACCGTCCTTGGGGGGTCCTCCAGTGCCCCCAACCTCCAGGACTACGCCCGCAGCCAGGGGAAGAAGTTCGCCTCCAGCGTCCTCTACAGAGACGGTATGTTGGGGTGGGGAGGGGGCTCCTGGTGCTGAGGGTGGGGGCAGAGGAGCCGCTGGGAGGGCAGCTGAAGGGCCCTGCTCTGTCTTGGAGCTAGGAGGCACCTGGGCTGCCCTGGCCTCGGGCTCTCAATGGCTGTGGCCTCACCCCCCCACACCCCACCCCTTGCCCAAGGCCCTGCGCGAAAGGAAATCAGTCTGTCTGGTGTGTGTGTGTGTGTGTGTGTGTGTGTGTGTGTGTGTGTGTGTGTGTGTGTGTGTGTGTGTGTGTGTGTGTGTGTGTGTGTGTGTGTGTGTGTGTGTGTGCAGAGCCTTGGCCACTGAGCATCTTCCACTTCCACCCCAGCATAGGGACAACAGGAAACCCAGGAAGGCACCCAGGTGTGACCTTGGAAATGTGTGTGTCTGGGGGGGGGGAGCGGGGGGGAGCAGGGGGAGATGCAGGTGGTGGAGCAGGAGGCAGCAAAGCTACTCGGGGTGGGAGGTACCTGTAGCCTTGTGGGGAGGGGGCTGCGCTTGCACTTTCCCTGCCTGCTCTCAGCAGCCCCGGGCGACTTGGGGTCTCTTTGGAGGGGTCTTTTGACCGGACCCGTTTCTGGATCCTTATTCAAGTCTTCCTCACGTGGCAGCAGAGAGAAGGCACCGTCTCAGGAGGGGACCCCAAACCCAAGACTGATGTGTGCACCTCTCTCATTCTCTCTCTCTCCCCCACACACACACAGAGAGAGAGAGAGAGAGAGAACGAGGGGAAGTCTGGCCAGAACCTCCCTCCCACTCCTCACAGGCTTTTCCGTTGCCTGCTGGGGGGCCATGGGCTAGGAGAGGGTGTCGAAGGCATCTCTGGCCCTGGAGGGGGGGGCACTTTTGAGGAGGGTGGGGACTGCAAGGAAGCAGTGGCTGCTTCAGGTCTGTGCGGGGGGGGGGAGGCTCTCACCTTGTCTTGTGGAGCTGCTTTCTGGGGGCTGCTGTGAGTGGTACAAGAGGTGTGTGTGTGTGTATGGGGGGGCTCTGAAGAGGTTCCACAGTCCTTTGGAGCCTCCCCCCCCGCCCATGCCAAGAAGAAGAAGAAGGCCTGGGGGGCAGCAGGGCAGGAGAAGAGAGGCAGCTGCGGCCGCCTTGTGGCCAGGTAGAGCCGAGGGCGGGGGTGGGGTGGGCGCAGAGGACTGCAGGCGGCTCGCTCTCCGCCCCCCACCCCACCCCACCCCACCCACCCCTGTCTCTTTCCTGGACTGGGCCTGAGGGACGGGTGAGCTTTTGGCCTTTCTGTGGTTTGTCTGGAGATTCCGGTTTGGGAGTAAAAACAGTAGAAACCCCTTGGCCCCCAAACCCCCAAACTGCAGGAAAGGTAGTGAGCCTGCAGCCCCTTGCCCCCCCCGCCTCCTTCCCACCCTTTGTGCCCCCTGTGCCCCTCTTGGGAGCCTGGCCTGGAGGTGTGGGCCAAGGGCACCAGAGGTGGCAGCAGCACGAGGAGGAGGAGGAGGAGGAGGAGGAGGAGGAGGAAGGGGGGGGGCTAACGGAAGCCATGCTGTCTTCTTGTTTCCTCAGAGCTCTTGTCCAGGCCAGCCATAAAGCGATTTTCTGTGTCATTTGCAAAGCACCCAACTAACGGTATGTTTGCTTCTTAATTGGACCCTCTCCTGTCGTCATCCCCCACCCCACCCCATGCTGTGTTCCTAGCCCCCTCCCTGTGCGCCAGTGGCTGTCCGTCTTGTGCTCTGCTTCCTTCTCTCCCCACCCCCACCCCCCACCCCACTCGCCTTTGCCATTAACCCCTGTGTTTGGGCCTCCCCTTTGGTCTTCGCCCCTGGAGGGAAAGAGAGAGAGAGAGAGAGAGAGAGAGAGAGCAGGCCTGCCCCCCCCCAGCCCTATTCCGGACAGGCATTTGGGTGAGGCTGAGGAGGGGCGTGAGCTGGCGAGGGTGGCACTTCCCCCTCCCCCCCCCCACCCCCAAATGGCCAGCCCTGCTTCTCTCCTGTCCGCGCCAGTCTGGCCAGAGACCCTGGGGCAGGCGGCCCTGTGAGGTTGCAAGGGCTTGCCGGTCGGTCAGGGGGAGAGGAGGTTGGTGGGGCTCTCTGGGGGAGAGTGGGGTGGAGTTGTGGGTGGGGTGCTGTTGCCGCTTGTGTTGGCTCTCTATGCATGTCCAGCCGTGGGCTCGCTGCTCCCGTGGCTGGTGTAGGCCAGGCCAGCAGAGGTGTGCCCGGGGGGGGGGCAGCTGCAGTCAGACGCTGCCCACATCATGCTTCTTGGCGCCGGCCCTGAGGGTTGTAGGGTTGCTTCCATGGACTCTGGGCTTGCCTGCCCCCCCCCTCGCAAGCACTGGGTTGACCACGGCAGAGCAGGCCCAGTTTGGGGGGGGGGTGTTGGAAAAGAGGAAGCGGAGCAGCGGTGGTGGTGGTGGTGGTGGGAGGCACCTGGGTGTCTGGCAGAAGGCGAAGAGAAAAAGCCAGAGGCTGCCCCCCCCACCCCTCCACCCTGCCCCGCCACTACCGTGTTTCCCCGAAAATAAGACACTGTCTTATATTTATTTTTTCTCAAGAAGACACACTAGGGCTTATTTTCAGGGGATGTCTTACTTTTATTAAGTATGTGCCTTTCATCCACATGAGAATGTCAGTGTGTGGGGGCGTGAATTGAGATGCCTGGAAGGAAGAGGCCTTCTCCCTCAGCTGCCTCCCTGCACCGCTGATCCTTGCCCTCTGAGGGGGCTTTGCACCCCCTTCTTCACTGCAGCGACCCCCTGCCTGACATGCTGAGGGGACGCCTCCACGGAGCAGCCCTCTCCTCGGTCCCTCCTCCAGGGTCACGGGCTGCTGCTTTGCCCAGAGGACACCCGGAGGGGGGGGGCTCTGAGGGGCAGCAGACGACCTCTGGGTGGCATGGGCTCGGCCAGGGAGTGAGCCTTGTGCAGTGGAGGACATGGCCGTCAGGAGTGACCAGGAGGGCTGTATCCTGACTGACACACTGGACGTGTCACTGGAGCTCCATGGCGCAATGGTTAAATGCCTGTCCTGCATCTAAAACTGTGCTCACGACCTGGGGTTCAGTCCCAGGTAGCAGGCGGTTCAAGGTTGACTCAGTCTTCCATCCTTCCGAGGCTGGTAAAATGAGTACCCAGCTTGCTGGTGGTGGTGGGGGCAATGTGTAGCCTGCATACTGTAATTAAAACCTGTTAACCGCCCAGAGACTACTTGAAGTGGGATGGGGCGGTATATAAGCAGAACAATTTGCTTTCCCCCTTGCCTTTTGATTCCCTGGCATGGCTGACGTGAAATATGGATGAGGTGCCAGCAAGGCTCAGGCGGCAGTGAGGTGGCCGGCCAGGAGGAGTCCTTTGGGGCGGGGGGCAGGGGGCTCACTGCTCGCAGGCCTTGGCAAACCCTTATTTATTTTATTTATTTATTTATTCAACTTATATGCTGCCCACTACCCAAAGGTCTCTGGGCGGCTTACAATCAAAGAATTAAAACAATTTAAAATAGTTATAAATAAAATATCAATAAATCATCAAACAGTAATAAAAACCTTCTTTAAAATCATCATCCTAAAATTGTCATCAGCGGACCCACAATCTATATTGTATCAATTAAAAACCTTCTGGAACAGGAAGGTTTTTACCTGGCGCCGAAATGTAATCAGTGTTGGCGCCAGGCGGATCTCAATAGGGAGGGCATTCCATAACTTGCGGGGGGGCTCCATGGAAGGAAGAGAGGAGAGGGTGTGTGTGTATGGGGGGAGGTCCTTGCTAATCTTTCTTCCAAGGTGGCAACATTGCCATCCTTCTGACCTGAGCTTTGTTGCAGGTGGTGGTGGGGAATCTGGGAGCCCCAAATGGGAGGGTGTGTCTGGAACACCTTCCTTACCCTCTGAGGCTGCAACGGCTGGGCCTCTTCACTCTTGAACAGCAGCGCCTAAGAGGTGACCTGATTGAAGTTTATAAAATCATACACGGTGTGGACAAAGTAGATAAGGAAAAGCTGTTTTCCCTTTCGCACAACACTAGAACTAGGGGGCATTCCATGAAACTTTGGGGCACTAGATCTCAAACAAATAAGAGGAAGTCCTTTTTCACCCCTAGGATCCCTGGTCTGTGGAACTCCCTGCCAGAAGAAGTGGTGACAGCTGTCAGCCTTGACAGCTTTAAGAAAGGGTTAGACAAATTCATGGAGAACAAGGGTATCAGTGGCTATCATGATGGATCCCTAAGGACAACCTCCAGGTTGGAGAGATAGGCAGGATATCTCTCAATGCCATTTGCAGGGAATCGTAAGCAGGTGAAGACATCTGCTTGGGAATACCCTGAAGCAAATGGTGAGCTGCTGTGTGAGACAGAATGGTGGACTGGATGGGTTGTGGCCTGTGGCCTGTTCCAGCAAGGCTGTTCTTATGTAACAATTAAATACAAAAAAGGTTGATGAAGAGGGGCACACATTAAAAAGGACCATTTTCCTGATTTTGTTTTTAGAAGGGATGTGTGTTAGTGCAAAAATAAGGTGGTGGAAGCCAGACAAACTGAGCGAAAGCAAACTTGAAGAACCCCCCCCCTCCAAGAAGTGGCCTTCCTGGCCCATAACAAGTCCTGTGGGGAGCCTGTGCCCATGCCTGTCTCCTGGGGGGGGGCTGATGATGCAGGTGCTCCTTGTGTTGGATTCTGCGGGAGACCTGAGGGGGAGGGAGGGCCCCTGTAGGAGGCAGCCCCCCCCCCGATTTTAGAAGAGCCAGGTTCACATCAGAGGACAGAAGGGGTGTGCAAAAAAAAGAGAGGAGTCTGTCCTTTGGGCCGGGTTTGCTCCATGGGTGAAGTGGGGTTGGGGGTGGGGTGTCTGCTTGGGAGTGCCTGCGGCCTTTCCCAAAATCCCACCCACTCAGGCACACAGGCAGGCACACACACACACACACACACACACACACACACCTGATCTCTCCGTTGTGGCCCCTCCCTCTCAGGTGAGCTGTGCTGCTTTTCCTCTGACCCCCCTGCAAGAAGGCGCCTCCCTCTGGACCCTGCCCTGGCCCACCACCTCCCCCAGTGCTCCTACCACCTGCGCCTCTTCCGGACGTGGCTAGTCTCAGGCCAGGGGCCGCTGGAGAGCCTTGATGGTATGGGACGGCGGCATGGCACGGCAGGCACCCCTCGCCTGGCATGGCAGCCTGGTTTGGAGCCTGCGCTCTCGCTGGCGCTGCAGGGAGGCACGCGGGAGCCAAAGAAAGGCACAAGAAGAGTGCCAGATCCTAGGAGCAGCCAATGCTGTGGGGTTTAAGTTTGCCCCACACAAAACCCCAGGCGCGCCAGGATCGAGCAGGGCAACAGGGCTCACCCTCCGGCTGGGTGCTGGGCTGCTCCAGTGAAACCCTCCGTTCCCCACCTCACCTGAGGAGGCCTTCTGGGCCACATGGCTGCACCATCTTCCCTTTCACACCCTGACGCTTGCTGTGCAGCCATGTTGCTGCCCGACTAGACCTCATCTCCACGCCTCGAAAGCTTGGCCCATGTCTTGCGCCTCTTCTGTGGTTCCAGGCTGGACATCCTGCCTGCCTGCCCGGCCAGCTTCTGCTTCTCTCCAGAGGTGCTGTTGCTTGCTCTCCATCTCCCTGGGCAGGAGCTGGCAAGCGTCGCCCTCCTTATCTGCTCTGCCCGAGGCCTAGAAAGGGAACAGGGTCTGGGGGACAGAAGGGCAGCCACGGGGCTCTCTCAACGTGGTGGCCCTGTTGGCTTTGCATGGCGCGCAGCTGGCCTGCTTGTGAGTCTCTGCTGATGGTCTTCCTGCCTCCCTCTTCCTGAGAAGCTCCTCCTGGGCGAAGGGGGGGGGAGTGTTCTGCACCTTGCTCTGTGTGTGTGTTGGGGGGGGTGAGTTCATGGAGGGGGGGGTGAAAGCCTGCCTTTTTTACCCCACTGTAAAAAAAAACTGCTGACAGATCCCAGAAGGAGGAAGATGGTGCCTGTGGCCTGGTGGCTGAAGCCACGGGAGACGGCGTGCTGCCTTCCCTGTCTCCCAGGGGCCACGATATCCAAAGCCCCCCCCCCCAGCTGGAGGAGGGTGGGGTGGGGTGCAGACAGCCTTGGGGTGGTGGCTGCCCAGGCCTGGCTTCTTCTTGTGGGGCAGGGCTGTTGCCAAATGCCCTGGGAGGAGGGGCTCCTCTGCAGAGATTGGCCTCCGCCCAAGGTCCCTCCATGAGCAGGACATTCCCGCCCAGGGGGTCCCAGGACCCCTGTTGCTCATGGCAGGGGGAGGGGAGGGGAGGGGGGCAAACACGAGGCCCTCGGAGCAGTGGCTGGTTGAGTTGCTCTTTTCCCCACAGCAGCATAGGGGGCGGAGGGCGAAGAGGGAGCAGCATCCGTTGGGCAGGACCGGGAGGGTGCAGGCCAGCACGGCCTCCTTTGGGCTCCTCCGTGAGTCGGTGCTGCAGAGGCGCCATTGCTGCTCTTTGCCTCCTTCCCTTTCCTCCCTGCCTGCTCAGGAGGACGCTCTCGGCCCAAAGGGGCAGGCATGTGGGGTTGCAGGGGCTTTCCTGCACCGCTCTGTGGCTAGCTGGGCTTCTGGGGAAGCCCATGGATGCTCTCAGCCCTGCCAGGCAGCCGTGCGCCGCTCTTCCCAGGAAAAGGACGGGGAATTGGAGCAAAGGATTGCAGGGGAACATTTTGGAACGGGGCAGGGGGGTTCTTGCCTTTGAAAAACAGGAGGTTGAGGGAGTGCTAACCCCCTACCAGCACCTGCAGGGGGGGTGTCCCTGAGAACATGGGGGGGGGTCTTTGACCCAGGTTCCCATGGAAACCCAGCCCGGACACCACAGATGGCACAAAGGGATTTCCTCAGCCATGGTCTTTCCAGAAAAGATGGTCAAGTCTGGGCTGGGGTGCATCAGGCAACCTGTGCTCAGAAGGAAGGAAGGGGCCTTTGTCCCCCAGTCTATCTGCTTCTAAGGTCCTGGCCTGGGGCTGGCTTTTTTTTTGTGGAGGGGGTTAATTTGGGGGTGGGTGGGGGAGATAGGGGAACTTCCATGCCTGGAATGTGAGGCGTTGGTAAGGTCTGGAGAGGAGAGGGGAGTGGGGTGCAGAGAGAGGGGTGGACCCTGAGCTGGGCCTGTGCTTTGCTTGCAGGCTTTGAAGGCTGCTCCATGGTGCCCAGCATCTACCCACTGGAGACCTTGCACAACGCCCTCTCCTTGCGCCAGGTGAACGACTTCCTGACTGCCGTGGCCAAGAGCTGCACCACTGCTCCCCCGGGAGCTCCCACAGGTAAGCAGGCGGTGAGGAGGGTCCCTGGCCAGCCTTCCTTCCTTCCCTTCCCTTCCCTTCCCTTCCTTCCCTTCCTTCCTTCCTTCCTTCCTTCCTTCCTTCCTTCCTTCCTTCCTTCCTTCCTTCCCTTCCCTTCCCTTCCCTTCCCTTCCCTTCCCTTCCCTCCTTCCTTCCTTCCTTCCTTCCTTCCCTTCCTTCCTTCCTTCCTTCCCTTCCTTCCTTCCTTCCTTCCTCCCCTTCCCTTCCCTTCCCTTCCTTCCTTCCTTCCTTCCTTCCTTCCTCCCTTCCCTTCCCTTCCCTCCCTCCCTCCTTCCTTCCTTCCTTCCTTCCTTCCTTCCTTCCTTCCTTCCTTCCTTCCCTTCCCTTCCATTCCCTTCCCTTCCTTCCTTCCTTCCTTCCTTCCTTCCTTCCTTCCTTCCCTTCCCTTCCCTTCCCTTCCCTTCCTTCCTTCCTTCCTTCTTGATGATTGATGACATTGTGTGCCCAGAGGATGAGGAGCTGCTCCGAGGTGGCTCTCCAGTCATGGTAGAGACGGTCCCTTGACTGTGAGGGTCTCTCTGCACTGCCCACCTGCCAAGAGGTGCTTCTCTGCTTCTGTCCTGCAGAGCTCTTTGGGCCCCTGATGGACGGCCGGATGTCAGGAGAGGGTGCCTTGGTGTCACAGCAAGCCCTGTCCTCGCTGCCTCTGCGGGCCCGGTCGGACAAGCCTCCGTGGTGTAAGTGACCTCCCTGGTGCCTGGAGGGTGAACGTGAGACTTTGGGGCACATGTGGGCAGAAGGGAGGGACCCTGGCAGATGGCACTTGGGGGCAGGGTGGAAGGGAGGCTGGCCTGGCAGTTGTCTCTGGTTCTGTGACTGGTGATGAGGAGGTATCATCCTCTTCTCCGGTGTCAGAGCGTGGGATGCTGTGTGCTCTCGCTTTGGATGTGGGGGAGGGGGTGGATCTGTGCCGGGTGCTGTTGGGAGAGAGGCAGGCCGAAGACGAGGGGGGGGGGACCTTTCTGGCCAGCCCCTTCCATACTGGTAGCCTATTTCCTTAAGGGGCTTCCAGAGGAGGGCAGGGATGGGCCAGATTCTGCTCAGTGAATATTTATATTTTATTTATTTGTTCAATTTATATCCCGCCCATCTGGAACGAACCCACTCTGGGGGATTTACAGCATCAAACAAGCAATATATAATATACAGTAATACAAAAATCACAGTGAAAACAGCAAATAATACAAATAGCATAGACAAATACAATAGGCTAAGGGCAGATGAGAGGAGAGAGCCTGCGAGGCAGTCGTTTGGGGTGAGCCCTGGGGTCTCCTTGGCCCTTTGGGGGCACGGTCTTCACCCTTGGTTCTTGCCTGCTTCCCTCGTAGACAGCAGCGGCCCCTCCAGCACGGTCTCCAGCGCAGGGCCCTCGTCCCCGACCTCCTTGGAGAGCAACCCTCCCTTCAGCTTCCCAGAGAGGCCGCCCTTCAGCCCTCAGAGCAGCAAGGAGAAGGCCAGCCCTCCGCCACCGACCGCGACCCTCAGCACGGACCAGGACAGGAGCCTGCCGGGCGGCCAAGAGGAGGTGGCCAGAGGGCAGCATCCCCCAGACCTGGAGGCAGAGCCCAGGGGGACCCCACAGCCGCCACCTTTGCTTTTGGGCCATGGGGAGAGCAGGGCCCCTTGGCTGCTGGAGCAAGCAGGGAAGGGGGAGGAGGAGGAGGAGGCGGCGGAGGCGGCGGCGATGGCAGCAGGTGATCCAGGACTGCCAGTGGGGCTGCGGCTTCTGGCCATCAGCAGTGAGGGGGAGGCCGGATTGCAGCCTGGGCCGGGACCAGAGGAGCCAGCCGGCTGTGAGGAGCCCCACCTGGGACGAGGGGCAACCCAGCCCTTTTTAGCTGCTGAAGGAGAGTGTGTGGGGTCCGAGGCCCCAGTTTAGCCAGAAGGGTGGGGGTGGGGGGGCTGCCGGGGCATTCTTGCAGTGCAAAACCACCAGTGGTGACCCTGGCGGAAGGCCAAGGGCCTGCTCAGCTCTTGAACCTCTTGTGGGCAGGGATCGGCTCTGTCCCCACAGGCAGGGCCCAGGGTCCTGGCAGAAGAAGCAGCAGCAGCAGCAGCCCTGCCGGCCCTCAGCCACCCAGGAGCTGTAGAACGAGTGCCGGGCAGGGTGGCCATCGGGTCAGTCCATGTTCTCCAAAGCTGTGGATGTGCAAAGTGACTCTGTGGTCACAGGCTCACATTATGGTGGGGAAGCACTTCTCCCCTGTGCGTGCGTGCATGTGTGTGTGTGTGTGAGAGAGAGAGAGACAGGGAGGGAGAGGGAATCAGCTGCAATCTCCACTCTCCTAGCCATGGTCAGGGTTAAAATGCTGCTTAGAGAAATCAGGTTTTCTTAGGAACGCATGGAAGAGATGCCAAATGGTGTACAGTACAGAGCATGTGTGTGTGTGTGTGTGTGTGTGTGTGTGTGTGTGTGTGTGTGTGTGTTTGTGTGTTGCAAATGTATAGTTTGCACCAGCGGGGGCGGGGCGGGGTGGCTGTGTGTCGAGGTGCTCCTCTTCCCCCTTCCTTCACGGCAGGGGTGTGTCTGAAGCTTTGTCCATCATGAACTGTCAAATTGTCCCAGGCGCAGGTGCGTGCACGTGGGTCCTCCTTCTTGTGCTGCATATTCCCGGTGTAGTAAAAGCTGCCACACATGGAGCCCCATTGGCCTTTTCTCTCTCTATCCAGTGTTCTGTCCTTTGTGTCGGATGGTGTGTGTGTGTGTGGGGGGGGACTCATCCTGCAGCTTGCTTTGCCAGGGATGCTGAAGCCCCATGTTCCTGGATGAGGAGGGTGGAAAAGCTGGTCCCCAGCAGTGGTCCCTTTCCAGTTGGCGAGGGTTGGGTTGCCTTCACGGGAAATGCTCTTGCCAAGATCAAGACTCACAAGCTACATGGCCGGGGTGGGGGGTGGGGTGGGGGAGACAGGTGGTCTTGGGCATTTGGGGGCAGAGGTTCCTTGTGGCCATACATGGTTATGGGAAGTCCTGGGTGTGAATGCCCTGCCTGGTGGGACGGTGAGTTGTTTCCTTCCTGCCCCCACTCCGCCAAAATCAGCTCCATCTCTGGTCCAGAGTGCAGGCTCTGCTGTGAGGTGGCCACCAGTAGCACCTGGTCCTTGAAGTCAGCCAAGACCAAACCTACTGCCCTAAAAAGAGATTCAGATGCAGCCAACGGGACATGAGAGAGGGACTTGGGTTCAGGGTCAGGAGGAAAACCCTGTATCCCTTCAAGTTGTAGCAGGGGAAGAAGGCTCTGCCTGCCCAGGGGTGCCTCCCAGGGGCATCTTCCTGGCGCTGCTGGGCAGAGGGCAGTTCCTGGGCCTTCCTTTCCTCCATGGAAAAAAAAAGGAGTTGTGAAACCCCACATTTCCTGGAGAGGTGTTGCAAAGCACCTGGGGGTGCAAGAGGAGTGGCCAAGACTGGTTTCTGTATTGAGCTGCAGTGGCATGAAACAGGCGGAGGGCACCTGAGGCTCCTTCCTGGTCTCTGGCCTTGCTCTCTGAAGGCCCTCACATCCCGGGGCAGAGGAGCGCCAAGGGCCCTTGGGTGCTAGAGGACAGGTTCCCCCCCACCCCCACCACCAGATGCCTCACACCCGACATCCTCGGGGTTAAGGGCCACGTTTTCCTGACACTTCTTAGCCCAATGCCAGTAGTGGCACCAATTGCGGCTTCCCTCGGCAACACTGCTGGCCCGGGTGGGGGTGCTTTTGGGCTCCTGGGCTCCTCCAAATGCCAGCAGTCTCCTTAGGGCCACAATGGCATCGGGGGGGGGGCTGAGCCGGCCTTCTGGGCTTGTCAGGGAGGGAGCCTTGCAGTTCAGCTGCACTGTGGCTCTTGCTTGTGAGCCTGTGACCAGCCAAGGAAGGGGAGCAGAACCAAGCTATGGAGGGACACAAGAGGGGGAAACCCTTTTTAAGGCAAAAGATTGTCTTCCCTCCGCAAACAAGCAGACCGAAGAGAATTCAGGAGGATGTGCCACAGAAGATTAAGGAGGTCCACCCGGATCTGTCCCCTCAAGAGGTGGGGCGGGGGAATCTTCACCTTCAGGGGTTAGGCCTGGGGTTCCATCCCAGGTAGCCAGTTCATAGTTAACTCAGCCTTCCATCCTTCCCAGGTCGGTAAGATGAGTACCCGGTTTGCTGGGTGGGGAGGGCAATGTGTAGCCTGCATAATTAATTTGGAAACTGCCCAGAGAGTGCTTGAAGCGATATGGGGCACTATATAGGCAGAACACTTTGCTTTGCTTTAGAGCAGGAGAGTTGTACATTGCCCACATTTCCTTTGTGGCTGGCAGTCTCTGCTGGGTGGCTGCTTTAGTAAAGCTGATGGTGCCTAAGGTCCATCAGGCACCAAGGATGCTGCTGCCTGGCTCTGGCTCGGTCAGTGGAGGCACCCTCCCATTTAACGCCCCTGGGGAAAAGTGCCCCCCCCCTTAGCAGATGGGAAGCCAGAGCAAGACGCATCTCGCTGGATCAAAGGCCGTGCTACCCTTGGGCCCTGCCCTGCCAAGGTGCGTGTGTGTGTGTGTGTGTGTGTGTGTGTGTGTTTAGGAATAGGAATGTGGGGTGGAGGTTAGGCTGGACCCCCTCCCTCTGGACCCACCCACTAGGCTGCCCCACCTAACCCGTCCTCCTGTCCCAAGGGGCCATATGAGGGCTCCCAGTGGCCCCAAGCCCCTCTCCCGATTGGTTGGTGGTCAGTAGTCAGGCGCAGTGACGGTGGTCGTGGTGGCTTTATTGGTGGCTAGTGCAGGCCCCTCCTTTTACAATCATTAGAGTTACAGAGCGTTGCGCACAGAAATGAGGGCAGGAAGAGGGAGTCCAAGGTATTCGGGATTATACATCAAGTGGGAAGGGGGAGAGGATGAGGCCCTGTTGATGCCGCATTCAGCTGGATGGGAAGGGAAGGGAAGGAAGGTGGCTGTCGCTCCAGAGGGCTACTATGTACAAGCCGAAGCACACATCGGTGGGCTCATGCAGGAAGAAGCAAAAGCGGGACCCAAATGTCTGCCCGTTGACCCCATGGCCCGGAAGGACCCCAGCCGAGCCCCCTCTCCCCTCCCCCGCACCGGCAAACGAGGCTCTGGGCACTCACAGTCCAAAGGGTCATTACTACAGCGTTTGCCAAATAATGTCAACGAGGGAGATGCGGAAGCCAGCCTCAGAACGACCAAAAGGCTGGCGGGGCCATCGGGCGGGCTTCGGAAAGCTGAGGCTCGTGTGCAGCCGGGGGACCCCACCATTCCGGAAGGGGACACGAGGGAGGGAGCAGACTCTTTTCCAGCACAGCCTGCCAGGGAAGGGCCACGGGCTCCAGCTCCGGGCTTCAAGTTTTGAGACAGACACATTCATAGGTGGGTTTGTGCAGTGGCTGGCGGGCCCAAGTGGGGCACCCTGTCCCTTGGGCTGGAGACAGCTCTCCAACCAAGAGGGAAAGGTGTGTGTGCGTGTGTGTGGGGGGTGACTTTCTGGCATCCATCTCTGTGATGGAGAGGCAGAAAATGGCACTTTCCTCTTCCCCCACCCCACCCCACCCCCCACTCCTGCCTGGCACCTGCTGGGCGGAGGTTGAGAAGGGGACCCTCAGCCTTGATCCTTTCCGGCTGCAGAATGGAGACCCTGGAAGGCGCCTGCAGAGCTGCTCTGAAGGGCACAGCCCACATGTTTTAAAACCATGCACACAAAATGCCAACAATAACCACTGTTGCTTCAAATAAAAATGGACCTAAGATAAATAAGTACCGATATATAAATTAGAGACAATGCTGAGAAACATCATGAAGTTCTCATGGCATTGCTCCCACCCTTCACCCACATCCCAAGCATTTTAGGCCGCTGCAAATCCTGACCCGCTCGAGGGGCGGAGAGAGCTACTGCCTGACCCCATGCCAGAGGGGACGTTGTCAAAGCCTGCCCGAGCCTGCCCATGTGGGTGAGTGGGCTGCTGACCAAGCAGCAGTGCCCTCCCAAGCACTGGGATCACATGTCAAGCAGGCTGAGCCCCATGTGGGGAGAGTGGCAGCCAGAGTGGGGGTGGGGGTGTGGGGGTGGGGAGTTAGGGAGGCAGAGCCCATGGGGGACCCTTCCTCATGGTGGGACCCCAAAATGCAAAAGAACCCCCGGCATTCATCCACTCAAGTGACGGACTCCTCTGGGGCAGGTGGCCTCCTGTTGAAGGTCTCAGCGCTGTGCCCAGTCATTTGCTCCAGAATCTCCTCTTTGGACCCACGGGCCACCCCCTTTCTCTTCCACCAGGGGCCATTCCTGCACAGTGCCTGGACAGAGCTGCCTGGTAGCCACACCCCTGTGTCAGCAGCCAGCCCTGGCCTCCTGGCCTGAGCCTTAATACATGCGGGGAGAGATGGCAGTGTGGCTGTTCTCTCCTCACCTTCTTGGTCCTATTTCTAATTTTGCCTTCAGCCTGGTTTCCACTTGAGGTCAGGCAAAGTTCCGTGGCCTTGATCTGACCGAGCAGCCATCAGGGAGGTAGTGAGGGAGGGGAGGGAGGGAGCCACACAAGCAAAATCAAGGCAGCCAAATTATTCTACACAAAGGGAGGCAGTGGCAGAAGCCCCGGGAAGCATACCAGCCCCAGGAAGGGCCTCCACTCTGCCCCCCATGCAGGCCTCTTGTCCGGGCCCCTGGCATCCCAGGATGCAAGAACTGGATGCAGAAGGAGTGGCACCCAAGAGTTTGGATCGCCTTCGGAAAAACAGAAGAAGGGAGCTGTGAGTGGGTGGAGCCCCCTCGGGCTGCATGAGGGTTGGTTGGAGAAGGTGGATGGAGAAGCGCGCAGGTGAGAAGCTGGGGCTCAGAATTCAATCTTGCAAGCCGGGAAGGACTCATCCTGCATCACTACGGTGCTGCTGCTGGCCAGGACCATGACGCTGAGCTCCTGCTGCTTCTCATGCGTCTGCTGGTACCATTCCCGTGTCACCTCGGTGTCGTGTGTGGGGATCAGCGTCACCTAGAAAGACAAGAAAGGGAAGCAGACAGGAGGAGGGGGCGGCAGCTGAGCATACCTTCCCCTCCCCAGGCCATCTGGCTAGTCTGGCTCACAGGTGGGTCAAGAGCAAGGGAGCCTGCCCTCACAAAAAAGGGGCTGCCACCCACCTCACCTCAAAGGGACCATGTGGGGGAGGATTTGCTGCAGGCAGGGGGCAGGTGAAGGGGGGACCAGGGGCCTCCTAAAGGCTGCGGGCTTTAAGCATAGTTGGGATCCAGGTGGGAGCAAGCCGTTTCTCCTGGCTAAGTGGTCTTTTCCCAGACCAAGATTTCGGGATCAGCCAGACTCAGGAAGGGGGGGGGCGTCAAGATTCTGCCCAACTTTCTTTGAGGGCAAGGAGGCATGGTTGGGTAGCGGCGGCATGAAGGAGACCGCATGGACAGGCTGTTTCTGCCACCATGCAAGAAAAGGAACCCCACGTACACCCACGCACGCACTCTAGGCGCACCCTAGCGCTCGCCAGCAGGTCAAAGGAACATGCCAGGGCTCCGGCAAACAGCCCTCTCCGGATCAAATGGGGGGGGCCCTCTGGAGCAGAGCCAGGGTGCCTCATGAGCTGTCCTGCCTGCCCTCCTGCCCACGGGCAGTAGGGTGAAAAAAAGGGGGAACCCACCGAGCCCTCACCTGCAGGTTCTCTCCCCACTGGGACTTCCCTTCCAGCAGGGCATCCAGAACCGCCCGGCTGGGCTCCCCGCTGGCAGGATCGTTCCCACTCACAACATAGTAGGAGGCTCGGACCCTCTTGAAGAACTCCTGGTCGGTGTTCTTGCCGCTGCAGTGGTTGGGGACGTAGGCCAGGTCCACGTAGACGGGCGGCCCGGGAGGCACAGCAGACGGGCTGCTTTTGGTGTTGCCAGAACCTTAGGGTATAAAAGGGGGGGCAGTTGGCTTCCCATCAGGCATTGCCACACCCTAAACATTGGGGGATGGGGGGAGGATCTGCTCAGACCAGTTGATGGACACTGTCAGGCCCAGGGACGCAACATCCTCATGGCGAGGTTTCTGAACAGACAGCCTGAAAATCCCGCCCAGCTGCCCTGCTTGGCTTCCCACCCAGGCTGATTCCAGCCACTGGCCCCGCCAAGCCTGAGCAGAGGAATGGGCCAGCAAGAGACAGCCCCCCTCCCTGAAGGGCCAAAGGAGCCGGGCTAGGGAGAGTGGAGGTGGAGGGGGTGGCTTGCAAGGGCTGCTCCTGCCCTCTCACTTGATGCTCCCATTGCTGCGCAGAGATGCTCTACGGAGACGAACAGGGACCCCATCCCACACACCTTGGGCTCTGCAGAAAAGTACGGCAAGAGGAATGGGCAGACCCTCTCCCGCCTCCCTTGGTCTGTCCTGAGTGGCCAAAGCCCCAATGACCACCCCCCCCACCCCACCGGCACTCCTCTGAACTTACCCAGGCTTGCTTTCGTGCCATTGACAAGGGGCTTGCCAGGGAAGGCATGGGACCCTCGGGTGACTTCCTCCTTCTCGTCCCCCTGGGGCTTGAGAGCCTTCTCTCTCTTGGCCGACGCCGGCTTTGGAGACTTCTCAGAGGGCAGCTTCATTGGGCCGGGCAGCCCTTTCTCTGCCTTCTGGGCATGGGGAGAAGGCTTGGGCTTCCCCGGGGTCTTCCGGGCCCCTTGGCTCTTCTTGGGCATCTTATCCAGCCGGTTCAGGTCCTGCTCATTGAGCATCACCTCCGGGTCCATCATGCAGACGTCCGGGTGTGGAGGGTCGGGTTGAGGATCCACCTGGGAAAGGGGCTGTGGGTCGTGGCTGGACTTTGAGCTGCCATGGCTGCTGTGGCTGCCACCGTGGTGGGAGCCGCCCGCTGCCTTGTCCACGGGAAGGAAATCGGCGTCTTCGTCTGAGTCCAGGGCCACGTCCGCTGTGATGGAAGGGCACTCCTCAGTTCCCGGGGGAACGTCCGAGTCTGACTGGGAGGTCCCAGAGTCACTGGCCGAGGTGGGGGGAGACTCTTCCCCGCCGGCCGCCGCTTGCCTGTGGCTGCTGGGGGTGGGGGGTGGCCTTCCTTTCACAGAGGAGCGCCCTTCGGCCTGGGACAGGTCACTCTCTTCTGAGGAATCGTGAGGGCTTGGGTTGATGAAGGAGGGAGAGAGCTCACCCTTTCTCTGCTGATGGTCACCAGAATACTTCTGCCCGTGCTCTGAGGGAGCTGCCACGTCAGACTCCAACTCGTGGGAGGCATCCCCGTGGTCACTGGCTTGACCGCCTTGAGGGGCCTTTGGGAAGAAGGGCTGGAAGATGGTGGTCTCAGAGGTCTGGAGGGAAGAGGGGCGGCCCTGCCTGACATGGCCCTCCTCCTCCTCCTCCTCCTCCTCCTCCTCCTCCTCTCTCCTCCTCCTCCTCCTCCCTCCTAGTAGCTTTCTCTGGGATTGGTGTCCCACTGTGGAAAGCCACTGGGCTGGTGGTGCTCACCTCTGTGGGGCCGTTAGCGGTGGCCACTTCCTCTGGCAGGCGATGGGGAGAAGTGGTCAGTAGGTCGGGCAGAGGGGTGCTTCCCAGCCACCCCTCAGGACTCAGTGGCTGGGGCGCGCAGCTCATGGTGCAGCTGGGAGCTGGGGGCTGAGTGGCAGTCGGGCAGGGCAAGGGCTGCAGACTGCCATCCCTGGCATGGCCAGAAGTGAACGCCCTGGATTCTTCGGAGAGCCTCTTGGCCGAGGAACTGCTTTGGGTCTCAGGTGCTGCTGCTGCTGCGGGGGCTGCTCCTCGGGAAGAGGTGGGGAAAAGGCCGGGGCAGATGCTCTCCTCTGGAGGGGAGGCGTCCACAGAGGTGCCCTCAGAATGGCTGCTGGGGACACCCCCTGCTGGCGCGGGCTCCCAGGGAGCTCCCCAGGACTGCCTCCCTGCTTCCGACGGGTCTGGTAGCGAGAACCCTGCCCGGCTTGAGGCCCTGGTGGACACCTCCAGGTAGCCGTGGGCCTCGGCCCTGGCCAGCGAGCCCACCTCCGGTAGGGCTGGTGGGGAGGTTTTGTCCTGCTGGAGCCGTGAAGAGAAGCGGGCTTCGTGCCGGAACAGGATGGAGGGCTCGTGCTTTCCCAGGGAGGAAAGTTCAAAGCCTGCCGCAGAGCAATCCAGCCCTTTTGCCAGGAGGGGGGAGCCCTTCAGGTGGTCCTTCTCTTTGGCAGCTGCTGAGAAGCCAAGCCCTTGGGCGCCTGCACCCGCCGTGTCCTTCCCAAGGGAGCTCTCCCCCTTGGAAGAGGGCCCCTCCGCCCCTCCAGAGCTGTCGGGGACCAGGCCCAGGGCCCGTCCCGTTTGGATGGATTGGGCAAGGCTGCCGTAGGCCACAATGTCTGCTGCCTTCAGGGCTGTTCTCTCTGCCTGGCCTGCCTCTCCCTGCCAATCCACGTAGCCTTCGGAGCATTCATGGGCTTGCTCACAATCTCCCCCCAGCATTGAAAGATCCGTGTAGGGGTCAGTTTCTTCCTTGTCCAGCTCTGGCAGCTTGGTGTCTTTCTCCGACGTCTCCTTGGCCCCTTTCTCCACCTCTGAGTCGCTGGCACTCTCTTCCACCCCTTCCCCGCGCTCATAATACATGTCCTTGGCCCAGGAGTGGCTGGGAGATGGGACCCTCTGCGGCCCACGTGCCACGTCTCCTTCAGAAGGGTGGCTGTGCTCCATGTAGCCAGCTGCTTCTGCCGGGCTGGGTGGATCGGTGTTGCCTGCAGAGGGAGAGCAGAGACCTGGGTCTCCCAGAGAGGAGACAGGCAAGGGGCTCCCTGCCTCTTCTTGCAGGAGAGACCAAGGGCTCAGGACCACCCCCTTTTGCTCCACACCTCTGGTCACCTCCCTGCGCAGCTCATTGTGCTTTTCTGGCAGGGGAAGGTACTGCTCATGAATATCGGCATACTGAAAGGAGGACTCGGGCTTATCTTTGGGGGAAGACGGCGAGGAATGCTCCTTCTCGGTCGGAGTGTACAGACACGATTCCTCTTCCTTGGAGGAGATTGGGGACAGAGACTCCGCCTGGAGCCTCGACACCCTCCCTGCCTTGATGGCTGCGCTCCGTCCCGACAACGCCGGAACATCTCCGTAGACATCTGCATACTGGAAAGACTTGTCGTGAGGGTAAGGGGTGGGTTCTCTCTCTTCCTTCTCTCGCCCTCTCTCCTCGGCATCTTCTGTTGGCTCACAGAACTCAGGGTAGCCAGAGGAGGGCATGGTGCTGGGCCATAACACGCTCTCTGTGTGGCTGAAGGAGCTGGTGTCCAACGAGGGGCTCGCATGGTCTCCACTTCCTCTGCCTTTTGCCTCTGCAGCTGGGCTTGCCTCCTGCTCCTTCCCACCATCCCAAGAGAGGCCATACAGTTTCCCTTCGCCATCTTCCTCTTTGCCCTGTGTCTCTTTGAGGTCTTCATGGCCATCGTCCGCTTTGGAGCATTTCTGCTTGGCTCCTGGGAGGAGTTTGGAGATGCCCTGGTCCCGGAAGGGTGCTTCTCTCTCCTCTTCCCAAGAGGGAGGCAGGGAGGGGCAGCCACAGCCTCACCGGCGGGGCCAGAGTGCACCTCCCCAATAATGTCACCAGGAAGCCAGGGAGGCTCTTCTCCCAAAGCAGCCCCCTCCAGGCGGGATGGAGGCTCACTTTCAAGCTCCGGAGAGAGGGGTCGTGGGGGCCCAGGCACTAGGGAGGCCTTTGCATTCCACATGGTTTGCGCAGCATCTGTTTGGGAACATGGTTGTGCTTGGACTTGGACGGGCGTCCCCTGCTGTGGTCGGTCACCCCCAAGAGGAAGAGAACTTTGCTCCAGAGCTGCCCCTCGCTTCTGTGAAGCAGCTGCAGACGCATCGTCATCCTGCCGGAGCCAGCCTTCAGTCTCCAAACTCATCTTCTCTGGCAACCCCAAACTATGATCTCGAGAGGCCACCGAGTGGAGGATTTCCTCCTCTTGAGCTACAGGAAGGGGAGGCTTCTTTTCACATCCTTCCGTCTCGTCATCCAAAAATGTACATTCTCCCCTTTCCTTGTAAGGCTTCTGTTGTTCTTCCTCGTCGGGTATTTTCTTCCTCTCCCCTGAAAACCAGACTTTCTTCTCATTGTCTATGTCTTTGAGATAAATGTCTTCCATTTCTGGCGACTCCTCCTCCTCCTCCTCCCTCCTTTTCCTCTTTGTCTTCTCCTTCTTCCAGGAATCCAGGTCGCATTCTCTCTCCAGCAGAGGCGGCGTGGAAGGACTCCCTCTCCAGGAGCGTGCCTGGCTCAGGGGAGCTGAGGGGCTCCTTGCCAGCCCAGGTTCCCTTGGAAGAAGGCGGCCCTGGAGAGAATTCCTTCACAGCGTCCTTCTCAGTTAAGGAAACGGACCGAGCCTGATCCTGAAAGGGGTCCTCCACTGACCCTGCTGCTCGGGGAGTGTGGCTGCCTTGAAATGGACCCTGCTCGGGGGCTGGTAGGCCAGAAGGTGTCTCCTTTGCCAGAGAGGCATCCAGTTTGTCCTCTTTGACTGGCATCACATCAGGGGAGGTATCTGCAGACACACCTGGTGAATGTTTCTCTGCAGGGCCCTCGGTGGTCAATTCAGATCTGACATCTCCCTGGGAGCTCAGAGGTGCTTTGCTGTCGCCTGGAGAGAGGCCGTGACCCGTGGACAAAGGTGCCCTCTCGTGGCCTGGGTCTGAAAAAGGCAGGCTCTGGGTGTCTTCCGAGAGGAGCTCTTGGGCCCAGTCATCCAAGGCTTTGGCTTGCTGGGAGGAAATGTGGTCCCTCAAAGGAGGTGCCTGTTCCTCCCTCGGCGAAAGGCTTTCTGTGGGGACTGGGGACTGTCTCTCATCTCCGGGGCTGTCTGGGAATTCCTCCCATCCTTTTGGAGGCGGGATTTCAGAAGCAGAAAACAGTTCATGCCCAAAGCCCTGCAGGGACCCCCCTTGGGAGGTCTCGGACAGGAGGACCCCGCTGGGTTCTGGCCGGGTCTCTCTGGAGGAGGGAGGGGACAGGTCAGAGATGTCCAGCGTTTCTTGGGTGTGGTAGGCACCTCTTCCTCGCTCTTCTTCTTCTACAAGAGGCTGACTCCAGCTTTCCTTCAGGTGGGGCCACAGAGTCAGCCACGCTTCCTGGGCCAGGCGGATCCCTTGGGAGGACCGACGCCTCTTTCTCTTCCCTGAGAACGAAGGCCTCCTCGTCGGCCACCGGGGCCTCGGCTGGGCAGGGGCTTGCTTTGCCATCCCATCCCGGAGGAGCCCCGGCTGCCTTCTCGAATGGCCCTGCCTCTGCTGGGTCTGACTTCTCCTCCACGGGGGACTGGTGGAAGGGCGTGTGCCCGGCACTGGTGGGGCCGGACTGAGTGGGGGAGGCCATCTTGACCGTGCTGTCATCGGGACTCAGGCATCGCTCCTCGGCCTCTCCAGAGACTGGCTCCCCCTGCAACAGCTGGGCTGCTCCCTCCTCCAGGAGCAAAAGGGCCTCCTGCGGTGCTGCTCTCGCCATGGGTTCTTCAGAGGGACTGTCCCCGAGAGGGCCCTGCTGAGGAAAGACTGGGGCTTTGTCATGGCCATGGGTTCTCCAAGGTCTCTCAATGTTCGGGGTCTCTTCCTCTTCCTCCTCTTCCTCTTCTTCTTCCTCCTCCTCCTCCTCCTCCTCCCCCTCTTGCTTCTGCTGCATGCTTTTCCTGCAGGCCTCTAGCTTCCTCTCCGCTTCTGTTTGTGCCTGGAACTCTTCTGGAGGTGGAGACTTAAAGCCTTTGTCTTCCTCCAGGGAGGATGTGGGAGAAATTGTCCCAGCAGAGGGCATGTAGTCCAGGCCTTGCGTGGCCTCCGTTCGTGAGGAGGGGATGCTGTTCACGGTGTCCAGCACCAGGGAGCTTTTGCCCGTCTCCTCCGTCTGCGGGGCAGTGATGGAGGCGACCGATTGATCCTCTGCCACGGAGGTGGCAAAGGAGGACAGCTTGTCGCACTCGGTGATGGAGGTGGCTGAGGACACATGCTCCTCCTCCGCCAATGGGGCGGCCACCAGGTGGGTGGGGTAGGCCAGGATTTCTGGCTCTGGGGCCCCATAACCTTTAGAGGCATCGGCTGCTGCCATCGCTGCCTGGGTACCCTGGAGGGGGCAAAGGACCTGACCTGGTCGGGCACAGCCACATCCCCGGCCCTAGCGTCTGGCTTGAGGGGTGGCAGCCGCTCTTCCTGCTCATCATGAATCTCCTCGTCTGAGATCGTCTGCTCGGTCTCGGAGTAGCCGGGAATGGTCTCATCCTGGATGTAAGAGACGTGCTCTCCAGGTGGAGCCCCGGGCAGGCTGCCACCTCCCAGGCAGGCCTCGCCTTCGTCCTTCAAGGCAGCTGCTTTCCCTGGGGCTTTGCCTCGGGCAGCCCTTTCTGCCTTGGGCTCCTTTCCATTCTCTTCCGCGGGCCAAGTTGGCAGCTGGGACAGAGCAAATCCACCCCCAGCCCCAGCCCTGCCCTTCCCCTTCCCAGGGGGCTCTTCTGCCTCTTCCTGTTCCACCTTCTCCAGGGCACTTTCTCTATGGTCTGCCCGCCTGTCCTGGTGGGAGTCGGTCCGTGTTGTCTCCTTCCCTTCTTCCTGGTCCCCCTCTGGGCCTGGGGGGACCCTGGCTGGCAGCACTGGTGGCTGGCCACCTTCCCTTTCTCCTGCCTCCAGTCCAGGAAACTCTCTGAGCTCTCCTCCAGGGCGCTCACCCAATCCTGGCCCCTGAGGAGGTTCCAGCTGGAGGGCTCCCTCTTTGGAGCCTCCCAGTGCTTCCCTGGTTCCTGCTGCTCCAGCTTTGGAGGGAGTGGGCTCCTCCTCCTCCTCCTCCTCCTCCTCCTCCTCCCCTGCAGCTGGTGGGCCAGCCATGCCTCCGGATCTCATCGGGCTGGTCTCCTGCATGGCTAGGGGCCTTGGCTGCTTCTCCTCTGCAGCCTCCTCAGAAGCACGTGGGCCCTGAGGCTTCGCTCCTTCCAGCTTGAGCATCTCAAAATCCTTGGTGAGGTCCTCAGGGGAGGACAGGATGAGCCTTGGCTCCCCCGGCCCCTGGGGCTCCTGGGCTGGGCTCACGGCCGCCGCCTTCTTCTTCAGCCCAGGCAATGCCTTCGGCTCGGTGAGGCTGTTCTCTTTGTCAGCTTTGCTGCGGACCTTCTCCGTTTTGATCCTGCCTGGAACCTTTGCCTTGTACAAGGTCTTCCTCACCTCAGGAGTGAAAGGCTTCAAGTCTGTTTTTGGTATTTTTTTCAGCTCTGCCTTGGCTTCCTTCTTTTTTTCTTCCTTTTTGGAGTCCTTCCGTTCTTCTTTCTTCCCGTCGTCTTTTTTAATCTCCTTCCTCTCCTTTTTCAGCTCTTTCTTCTCCTTGTCCCTCTTCTCCTCCAGTTTAGACACTTTGTCCTTGAGGTGTTTCTTGCCCGCTTTGTCTTTGGCAAGTTTTCTTTTCTCCGCCTTCAGGGCATCGCTCGAGTCCGTTTTTATCTTTTCGGCTTTAATGGGTTTCTCGGGAGCCCTTTCGGAGTGATCTTTGGCCCTCTTCTCGGCTTTTGGCTCCTCGGCTGCCCCCACCTTGGCTGCCGATGGCTTGAAGGAAGACTTGAGGCTCTCCTTGCTGTCTGTCCTTTGCTTGATCTTAGTCTGCTTGAGGGCAGGTGAGGGCAGACCAGAAGCAATTTCTCTCTGCGTGGCGACAGGATACTTCAGGAAATCCAGGTGCTTGAGCTTCTCAAGACCTTCAAGGATTTTGTTCTGTGGCGCGTTTCCTGGAAACAAAACCCGTACGATCTTCTCTGTGGGACTTGCTGGGAGCCACACAACCAAGGCTGTGATGGATGTCAGGTAGGGGACAGAAATCTCCCCTTCTTTCCCATTGGCCAGGATAATGCCGGTCTTGGCTTTGCTGTTTCCGCTCCATTTCTGCATGAGGAACTGCATCTCCTTGCTCTCCTTGACGGGGTTCAAAATGTACATGTCCAGCTTCCCAACGCCCATCTTGTGGAAGAGGGTGACTGGCTCCAGGGCACTGCTGGC
The DNA here is from genome assembly GCA_029282475.1 of Phrynocephalus forsythii. Lineage (NCBI taxonomy): Eukaryota > Metazoa > Chordata > Lepidosauria > Squamata > Agamidae > Phrynocephalus > Phrynocephalus forsythii. The sequence continues at coordinate 2,410,400 of JAPFRF010000014.1, read as the reverse complement.
CACCCTGTACAGGGGCTCTGGCGTGATGCCCAGCTTGCGGAGGGACTGCAGCACCAGGCTGGCCTCCTCGATGCTCCTCTTGACCTTCAAGGAGGACTCCGGCATTCGGAGCTTCTCAGGAACATTGAAGAACACCACGCCCAGCTCAGGGGAGAGGAGGTTCTTCATCCAGTCACTGTAATTGGTGGAACCCTGGGACTGCTCCTCGTCCTGCTCTGCCACCTTCCGTTGCAGGAGCCCGTTGATCCCTGGAAGGTTATCCGCTCCAATGTGGGTCAGGAGGATGGAGTCGATGCGGTCCAGGTGCCGGACCAGTTTCCAGAAGCAGGACTTCCGCTCTGAGCCGCCATCGACCAGGATGTTGAAGCCATTGACAGCAAAGAGAGCGGAATCCCCCCTCCCTCCTGGGAATATGTAGCAACAAGGCTTGGAGAGCTTGAGGAAGCCCCCAGAGGTTGGGGGCTCCAGCAGGTCAAAGGGCGATGGGACATCCACCGTCTCAGAGACATACTCGGCAAATTCAGACACCCCGTCCATCTCCGGCAGGACAGGGTCAGGGTTCAGTCTGAGATGGAGAAGATCCTGGAAGCGGGGGTGACCGAGATTACTCCACTCTCCTTCTCCTCCACACGACACGGTGAGGGAAGCCTTGGAAGCTGGGTCTGCGTTGCTGAGAACCTGAGCAACCTAAAAGGATGAAAAGCAGGATGTACCCAATGGCACCATTTTCAGAAAATATCATGGGCAAAAGGAGGCAAACAAAATATGATAGGCAAGGTCAATTGCTGTCTTGAAACAGAAACACAGCTGCCAGAAATGCATCCCAGTCTTTGGCCTGTCTGGCTGTTTGTGCAATCAGGCATACTTGCGACATGTTGAGGCAACTATGTTCTGCAAGTGGCGAGGCTGGGGTAGTCTGACATGAGCCTCCAAGCACAAGAACTCAGGACCTGCTAGAGGTACCCTAGAGCTTGGAGGTGCTTCTCATATAATGCCCTGGTGATATCTTGAGTGTCTGTGAAGATCTTGGAAAACACACTGGCCACAATTCCCATCTAAGGTGACCCCAGAATCAGCAATGGTTGGAGAAAGCAAGGGCAAAGGTTTTCACAGGGAAAGGAGGGGGAGAGTCATAAAATCAAATGCAAGCCCGGTAATTCTCTGAGAAGGCCTCCAACACCACAGATGTGGGCCTGATTACAATCTGCTCAAGCCTTAGATAACCTGCCCACTCATTGTACCTCTGGGTGTGCAAATATTTCAGCAAACGTCCGATAGGTGAAGGTCCCAGATTGCAGGATCAGGTCTCCTTCCTGGTCAGAGCTTTGCCCACAGAGAAGAAGCAGTTTGTGGGCAGAAGGGGCGCATATCAAGGAACAGACCTGTTCACAAGAGAGATCACCTTAGGTCCTGTTCTAAATGTTGCAGTCTTGCACAAGAGTTGTAATACCACAAACCTTCCCACCATGCTAGACCGGGAGCCTGAGTTTGGAGCAATGCAAGCACTGAAGGCTGGCTGTGCTTCCCATCTGAGCACACCCCTGGCCCTGTTTCCTCAGCTCTGCCGAGAGCCAGCATAAGAACCCAGCATGGTGAAGACTGCCCAGGAGCGTGTTACCTCTGTGACTGCGCTCTCCTCGTCTGGGTTGACTAGGATGACAGTATCCAGCTCATTGCTCTGATGATGGAGAGTCCGCAGACCTGCAAAGAGAGTAGAAATCATGTTGTCCAATACTTCCAGCTGGACCTTTTCCCACTCGGTCTCCTTGGGTGGCAGCCACCTGAGGTTACACAGAGGAAGAGGTGACCAAGACCTGCCATGGCTTGGGAGCAGAGTGTCTGGTGGAGCGTATCTCCCAAAGATCAGCTTCAGCCTGGCCCACCAGAACGCTGCAGGCCTTCTCACTTCGGGTAGCCATGCCGAGGGAGGCCCGAAAATCGTCCACTTCTCAGTGGCTGGCTCAAGACTTTGGAATCATCTTCTAAGTGAGATACGGCTTGCTGAATCCCTTCCAGCGTTTAAAAAAAAATCTTAAAACTTGGCTATTTAAAGCCACCTTCAGCGACTGCTGAGGTTATTGTCTTGTCCTTATATTAGTTTATTGTTTGCCACTGCCATCTTGTTTCTGTTACTGGTCTTATTTCCTATCTTTTTACTTGCAATGATTACTTGTTTGTATTATCTTCCTGGTTGTTCACTGCCCAGAGTTCCTTTGAGAAACTTGGGTGGTATATAAATGGAAATAATAAATAAAATAAAATAAGATGGGTCAGGCTGGGACTCATCTTCTGCTGAAGGGTCAGGATGGCCTCCCCTTTCCCTGTGGTGACTCCTCTGAACACACACACACACACACACACACACACTTGTGCCCCAGGGGAACTGCCTGAGACTTGGTCTTCTTTTATTTTTCATGGGACCGACACACACACACACACACACACACACACACGGCAAAGAGCAAGTACATGCTAACCCTGGAGGTGAATCTCATGCCCATAGATGACACTGATTTGTGCCTTTCCCATGGGAGTTTTCTTAAGGCTGCAAGCAGATCTCCTTGGAGAATGATGGTCTTTGCCTCAGCTGCCGAAACACCATTGCAAACACTGCCAGTTTCATGCTGACATCTCAAACATGAAGCATTTTGCTTTCTACTGCAGGCTGGGAGGGTCTTTTTTTGGTCGAGCAAGATGGGACTGACTGGCCACCCAGGCACCTCCTTATAGTGTGAGTCTCGCAGTCCTTATTGTTCTCTCCTGCAACCAGAGCATCAAGGATCCTTTTTGCAGACCACAGTTCCCAGAATCCCAAGCAGCTTCTGCAAACTGTCACAGCCACCCACCCCTGTGCATGCCCTTGTCGGGCAAGCAACGAAACTATGGGAAATCTCAAGTTCCCCTGCCAAATTTATGTATTTATTTATGAACCCCTTTCATGTTTATTTGGCTGCCAAATAATTTATTTTATTTATTTATCTCCTTGGAAAAGGTTGCAAGGTGGCTTAAAGTAATGAGGGACAATATACAGTCTAGAGAACAATTAAGGGTATTTGTACACGACCCCTAAACTCTGCCGCAAATGGCTCCCAGTTCCGGAGCTTAAAATTGTTTCCCCACCAGCTCTGGAGTTTACAGATAATTAAGTGCGACCACGCCCACCTAAGCGCGTCCCAGCGCACTTTTCAGGTACCTGCTCTCCGAGGGTGAAAATCCCCAGATCCGGATATAACCTAGAGTGCCCGGCTCTCCTCGCTTCTGTTTGTTGTTGTTTTTGCCTCCCGCCCCTTTAAGAGAAGGAATCAGGACAACAACGGGGCTCAGGGCGGCTTTGGAGGTGAACCTGCATTTTTTCCTCTCTTTTTTTCTCCCTCCCCGTGTTATAGTAAAGGCTTTTAGACTTGAAAGGTCAATGTTTCAGCCTCTGTAGCCTGGATTCTTTCCAAATAAAAACAGTGGGTAAAGCCAACCATTCTCTTTCAAGATAAGCAAGGAAGTGCGGAGGAGTGGGGACACAGGAAGAGCAACGAACCCCCAAGATCTCTGGTCCGAATTTAAGTGGCCAGTGGATCTTAGGGGTCGTGTGAAAAGACCCTAAGACATATTCAAGTTTAACAAGAGGGAATTGAGGGGTATCTTACTGCATTAGAAGACAACATTAAGTGAAAAGAAAATGGGAGCAGTTAAGAAAAGAGTATAAATTCCATGTAAGCATGTACCGTAGACAAAGGTTATGAGGGATGGGAACTAACAATTGTTAATATAGTGTCAATGTAATCATACAAGGAGAGATACAAGCACAAAGTTATAACTGGTAATAAACACAAGTCGGTGTAGCCATGTATGGTAGTCCATAAATCAGGGAAAGACAGCAGAGATGGGGCAGTCCTGACCTCCACTGGGAGGGAGCCCCAGAGTCTGGGCGCAGTAACCAAGAAGGCCATTTCATGGGTTCCCATGGGACGTACCTATGAGGGTGGAGAGATGGAGAGAAGGGCCTCTCCTGATGACCTGAACACCTGAGTCGGTTCATACTGTGAGATTCGATCTTTGAGGTAGCTAGGACCCAGGTTGTAGAGTGCTTTGTAGGTTAAGGTCAGCACTTTGAATTGTGCCTGATAGCTGACTGGCAGCCAGTAGAGCTGCTTTAATAAGGGTGCAATGTGGTCTCTGTCGCTGGCCCCAGACAGGAATCTGGCTACTGCCTCTGGGACCCGTCAAAGTTTCCTGAGGCTTTCCATCCGGAGTCCCAAAGGCTGAGGACTCCTGAAGCTCCCTTCTCCCTTCCCCCCTCCCTCCCCTTTTGCGCTGACCCTGTGCCTTGGGGACTCAGAGATATGCTTCATTTCCTGCAGCAGAGCTTCCCTGGGTGCTGGCCATCCAGCAGCCTCTCAGATCAGCAGGGCAAAGCAGAGGAGGAGGAGGAGGAAGAGGAAGAGGAGGAGGAGGAGGAGGAGGTGATGGCGTAGCAGGATGCCACGCCCACTGCAGCAATAGATGCTGGATTCAGCAGACAGGAGAGTCCTCCCTGGCTGCTGCCTCTCTGGAGGCACTCCTGCCTCCCTCGGCTGCTGCAGGGCTGTTGTTCCTGGCGAAATCCCCTCAAGGTTTCATGCTTGCAATCCCGGCCAAGGAAGAAAGCCCAGGTCTTTCCTTGCATCTTAACACCATTGGGTTGCCAAGCCAGAGGTGGGCTGTGGAGGGAGCGAAGGAAGGCTGGCCTCCATGGGCAAAGGCCTTTACAGATAGACAGACGCTGCTGCTGCTGCTGCTGCTGCTGCTGTTGCCACCCCACCCCTGGGCACTTTCCTATGTGCACCTTCTTGAGTCCTACCTGAGCAGACTGTGAAACCTGATGGCCACCCTGCCTCCTGCTCTCTGTTGTGGAGACGGTGCCTGTCCAGCAACTGATGCATGGCAGCCATGCCTTTCTTGGAATGCCAGAGGAACGCCAGTGCCTGGGGTTTACTGGATCAGCCCAAGGCCAAGCCTGACTAGTTGCCTCTCAGGAAGCCACCAGGCCATGCAAAACAATGCTGGCCCCCTGAGTTGTCATCCAAGAACATCTGGAGAGCAAGGGGTTCTCCACCTCTTGGTCATCTTCCCTTGGACAAGAGGTACCCCAGGACCCTGGATCATTTGGGGGGTCCCCCTCTGCCCCCTCTTTTTCAGATGCTGTGCATTCCAGAGGGCGTCATGCCAGGGCCTTGCATGAGGGGCCGAGGGCATCCCTTTCGGGGCCCACCTTGCTCTTGGTGGTAGCGTTTCAGGAAAAACTTATTTGGAGGTTGTGGTTTCCTGTCAAGCAGCCAATCCTTGGGCTGCAAGCAGCCCACTGTGCTTTCACTGCAATGACCATGTGCCGAAGAGAAAGCTGCTGATTGTCTCCTTTTGTTGTCGCTTTGGCTTAGGGTGTGAGTGTTGCTCTCCAGCAGCCGATTTGTTTACAGGCATGAAGAACAACAAGAGCAGCAGGCCTGGCGGAGCTGCTTGGCAGCTGGCCCGCCCCGAACTAGCCCCCAGCTTCTCCTCAGAAAGCAGCTGCGGAAGACCACATGGAGCCAGGGAGGAGGGAAAAGGAGAACGGGAACAAGTGGCATGCAAACTGCTCCCCAAGCCCTGAGCAGCCTCCCTCTGCCGCCTCTGGTCCTCTCTCATGAAGACACCCACCCACCCCTTTCCTGGTTAGCCCAGCACTAAGGGCGTTTATACACGACCCCCTAAACTCCGGGGCAAATGGCTCCCAGCTCCGGAGCTTAAAAATGTTTCCCCACCAGCTCCAGAGTTTACTGGAAATTAAGTGCGACCACGCCCACTTTAGCGTGTCCCAGCGCACCTTTCAAGTACCTGCTCTTTGGAGGTGAAAATTATTTGATCCGGTGTAACGATAGTGAGTGCGGGGCTCTCCTTCCTTCTGTTTGTTGTTTTTTGGCTCCCGCCCCTTTAAGAGCTACTTTTACAGAGACTAGAGGCAGAACGGAGGTGAGCGGCATGCGGCATGCGGCATGTCTTTCTTTCTCTTTTTCTCCCTCCCCTCATGCAGCCAGCAGCCAGGAAGTGCGGAGGGGGTGGGAACATGCCCTGGTCCCGGATTTAAGTGGCCAGCAGATCTTAGGGGTCGTGTAAAAAGGCCCTAAGATACAGAAGGCGTGAATGGCAGAGTGTCATTGGGGGGAAGGGGGAGAGCCCTTGCTAAACAGGAAAAGGACAAATAAAGGCCCCTGGCTTTTGGAAGGAGCCTGTGGAGAGGGGCTGCCTTGCCTGGCAGAGGAAAGGAGCCACCCTCTCAGCCGGATGGGCTCCTTCTGGCTGCCAGTGTAGGCCAGGCCCAAGGACCCAGAGGGCCAGGCAAAGCACCAAGGAGCACCTGTTCTCAGCACCAGGCTCGCTGGAGTCTGTTTCGGTGGCTGCTGCCTGGCTGATGCCTTTGGGGACAGCGGCTGGCTTCTCCCCATTCAAGAGCCCAACTGCCTGACCCCAAGAAGGCAGAAGTGCCACGGCAGGTCTCCGGTCGCCACTGGGCAGCCAGGGATGTGGGGGGGGGGTTTCCCTGTCTGGACAGCCGACTCCTTCTTTCTTTCTAAAAGGGTTGAGCCATTTTCCTTTTCCAACCCACATCTGAACGTTCACCAGGTCCTGCTGTATAGAATCAGAGAACGGAATTTATTTTGGGGAGCCATGATGAGCCAAAGGGAACAGAAAGGAACACCCAAGGCCTCCTTCACCCCTGAGCTCTGGCAGCCAAGGCCAGACCAGGCAGCCCATCCCCAACAGCCGCTGGCATCCCTCGGCAGCCACGCCAGGCTCTTGCCTAGACTCCATCCATCCCTGCAGGGCAAAAAGAAGCAAACGGCAGGCCACAGGCACAGATCAGGAAGGTCCTCCTCTTGACAGTGACAAGGCTCCTGCTGCTGCTGCTGCTGCTTCCTCCTCCTCCTCCTCCTCCTCCTCCTCCTCCTCCTCCTCCTCCTGGCAAAAGTACTTTGTGGGCCTGTGAAGACCCAGGCAAGTGATGCTAACAATCTTGTCATTCCCAGGAATGGGTCACGTTTGGATGTGGAGGCCATCCCGTGAGCCACAGAACTGCAGACCCTCAAAGGTCATGGAGTTCAACCCACCAACAAAGCAGGAAACCCACAGGTGGCTGGTTGTCCACCCAGGCCATCCTTATGGATGTCCCTGCATGTTGGGAGACAAGGAGGCGAGGAGCGCCGGAGGAGCCCAACACTTGGAGGGAGCATGAGTGGGAGGTGCCCTGGAGAGAAGTGAAGCCTGGTCTGGCCGAGGCCCTGTGGGAGGTGGGCTGAGCAGGCCTTTTGTCTCCTCCTGCACAGTCCTTCCAAAGGGTTGAGTCTTAAGCACCTTGTTCAGCCAGGGAAAGGAACCTTCATTCTCAGGGCATTCTCTGCCAACAGCAACAGCTGGCAGGAGGGCCATCTAGGCCATGTGTGATGGCAACAGAAAAGTCAGGCATGGCACCCCACCCTCAGGCAGAGGGACTCCACAGGGAAAGAAAACACCAGCCCACCCTCGCATAAAAAACTGTCTAGAAAGAAATTCTCCATTTCCAGAAAAGCAGTGCTTTCAATTTCCACAAAGTATTTCTGCCCCCTTTTTATGATAAAAAAAAACCTTGAGGGTGGTCACAAGTGCCTTGAAAACGACAAGGAGCCATTAGGGCCCCTCCCTCAGACCTTCACAGCAACTACCTTGGGGGGCGGGGGGGGGGAGAGCGCAGCCTTATTTTGCCTTTCCCTAACGCCGCCTGGCGACCCAGTCCCGGGGGTAGGTGCAAGGCGTCCGGGGCCCTGCGGTGGCGGGGCCAAGGAACGGGGGGGGGGGAAGAGAGGCCAAGTGGACGTACCAGTCAAAAGCCGGTCTGCCGGCGCCAGGGCCGCGC